>OV702296.1:78149189-82949189 GCA_916181665.1 Avena sativa
GGGAGCCCTCGAAGTGCCTGACAAAGGCGTCGTGCATCTCCTCCCAGGAGTCGATGCTATCCTGGGGGAGGGTGTTGATCCACTGCCTGCACGTCCCCTCCATCATCAAGGGGAGGTAACGGGCGGCTAGCAGGTCGGTGTGGCCAGCGATCCCCATCGCCATGAGGTATGTATCGAGCCACACAGAGGGGTCATACGAAGGGTCATACTTTTCTATCTCCTTCGGCGCCTTGAAGTTCGCCGGGTATTTCTCGCCTCGGATCATTGGTCCGAAGCACCTGGGCCCGAGTCGACTTAGCGACCCCATCGGCTCGCCGTCGCGGCAATTGGTTAGGGTGTGTCGCAGGTCGTCGGGATGGCGTGCGCGCCAGCTTTGGTTGTTGATTATGTGGGTGCGGGCGTCGATGGGTTGACCGTTGGCGGCGACAAAGTTGGTCGCTGGCATGGTGTCGTTGGTGGAGAGTGCCGCGTGCGCGGGTCGGTGTTGGAGCTGCAGTGGTTCTGGTGGCGGGCAGTTGAGCGTGTTTGCCGCCATTGGGAGGCCGCTTGAGGCCACTCTACTTCCCGAAGAACGCGAGTACACTCGACCCTGCGAGTCGGCGCCTGCGTTTTGCTGCTCGACGGCCTTTGCGAGCAGGGCCCTGACATACTAGATCTGTAGGGCACCGTCGCCATTGGCCGTGATGTTGTCAGCTGCTGTTCGGCCCGCCACGAGGTTGTCCATCGGGGTGGAGAACAGTGGGAGGCCGTTCGTGTCTCGCTCCCGTGAGGAGACTACTATCCGCGGCTGATCCTTGGGGGGTGTGCGGTTGGGTGGAAGTGGGGCACCCATTGCCGTCGACCCTGGTGGGGGCAGGGCGCTTCCTCCTGGCGGCGCGTTCTCGCAGATCACGCGCTCGGCCACGCGGGCCGGGTCGTTCTCGTCGTCGAAGTTCAGGGCGCGACCCTGGACGGTGGGGTTCAGCCGCGACCTGATTCGCTGCTGGTGGTAACGCGACAGCTCCTGTGCTGTCACCTGCTCGAGGCGAAATTTTTCGCGCTCGGCTTGCTCCTTGCGGACTGCCTCCGCCAGCTTCAGGCGGAGTTCCTCGACCTCCGTTGCCGTGGCGTTAGGAGGGATCGGGGTGGAGAAGGGATCCTCCGGCGGATCGGTGCCGGTCGCCATGTAGGTCGCGGCGTGGCGACCGGTCCTGTCACGGAGATCGGCAGAATTTTCCGACCCGGAGTCGAAGTCGAAGATCCCAAGGATGGAGGGATCCTCGAAGTCTCCCACGTTGGAGACCTGGGTGATGGAGCCCGCGGGTGAAGCCACGGTGATGGATCCGGCGAGTGATGCCGGGGTCGCCGAGTCGGCGTCGTCGTTGAGGGCCGCGTCTTCCGCGACCGTGGAGTTTTCGGAGGCGAGGCGATGGATCGTGCGAACCTGGCTCTCGGAGAGCCGATCGCATGGCGGCGACTCGCGGATGCGAGCCGAATCCTCCGAGACGATGACGTCGGTGAGGCCAACGAAGAGGCTGATCGTGCCGACCGGCAAGATCATGATGTGCGTGACGGGTCGCGCCGCCGGGACGTAGCTGCTCGGCAAAATCTGGAGCATCTCGCCGATCGCTATCATGCGGCCGGTGGCGACCGTCTCGTTGATGGGCAGATTGGATCTCGCCGCAGAACACCGACCAGACCGGCCAGGCCCCACGGTGGGCGCCACTGTCGTGGGAATGGTCACGGCAGATGTTGCAATCGGCAGCGAGTAGTAGAACGAGGGGCAAGGGCGGCCAGTCATCTGCGGTGCGAGATGAGGGCGGAGACACAGGGTTTTACCCAGGTTCGCCCCCCCGGAGGGTAAAGACCTACTCCTGCTAGATTGTATTATGATGGTGGTACAATGGGCAAACTCGGCGGCTAGGCGGCGAGTCGCTTGGGTGTACAATGGAACATATCTTTAAACGCCCTGTAGGGAGGTTTATATAGACTTACCTCCCCTAGGGTTTACATATCTCAACCGAATCAGTTAAGGCTTCGGTACTCGTTTAACCTAATCCGACTGGGCCTATCTACTTGCCAGGTCCTTCAGCTTCCAGTCGCTTGGATCTACACCGGGCCTTGATCCAGTCGCCGTCTCGCAGGCCCACTCGCCAGTTCCTGGACCAGTCGGAAACGTCCTGCTGGCTATACCCCGGTAGGCATATCCCCATCACTAGAAAGAACGGAGCAATGCCTCATTCCAAAGCCTTTTGGTCTCATCACCTGATCTATCCGCCTTGTTTTGCGCTTCACGAGCATCTATTAAATAATATGAATCATTGTGCAATGCTTTGCTTACAATGAATGGACCTTCCCATGGGGGTGATAGTTTATCCATGCAAGCTGTGCGTTGCACTAGTCTGAGCACCATATCCCCTTCTCGGAAAACACGAGGTTGAACTTTCCGGCTATGATAGTGTCGGAGACTTTGTTGGTATATGGCGGATCTGGACAATGCCAATTCTCTTGCTTCTTCGAGTAAATCAACCCCATCCTCTTGGGCCTCTTTTACCTCGGCTTCCGAGTATTGCCTTACTATTGGCGAGTCATACTCTATGTCAGCGGGCAAAACTGCTTCTACCCCATAAACAAGGAAGAACGGCGTATAGCCTGTTGATCGATTCAGAGTTGCCCTTAAACTCCATAGTACTAAGGGTAGTTCTTCGATCCAGCAGCCAGGTGATCTCTGGAGTGGTTCCATTAGGCGGGGTTTTATCCCGGATAGAACTAAGTCGTTAGCTTGTTCAACTTGTCCATTTGATTCTGGATGAGCGACTAATACTACGTCAAGTCTTATTCGGTTTTTCCGACAGAAGCGAGCGAAAGCTCCTTCGGCAAAGTTTGTGCCATTATCTGTGATTACACTGTGGGGGTGATCGTATCTCAGGATTATGTCTTTTAAGAATGTGACAGCTGTTTTTCCATCCAATTTATTTAATGGGATTCACTTCTATCCATTTGGTGAACTTGACAACCATTACTAGTATGTGAGTCATGCCACCCCTCGCAGGTTTGAATGGCCCTACCATATCCAGGCACCATACTGCGAATGGCCAAGTGATTGGTATAGTTTTTAACTTGGATGCTGGTAAGTGTGACTTTGACGCGTAACGCTCGCAACCGTTGCATTTTCTTACTATCTCCTACGCCTCTGCCAGTGCACTTGGCCAGTAGAATCCATGTCGGAATGCCTTGGCTACCAATTCTCTTGACGATGCATGGTGCCCACATTCTCCTTGGTGAATGTCCAACAATATCTCTTGGCCTTTCTCTGGACTTATGCAACGCTCCAGTACACTTTTCACACTTCTTTTGTATAACTCCTTGTTAATTATTGTGTATACCTTTTCTCGTCTTTTTGTTTTTCTTGCTAATATCTCATTATCATGCAATGTTCGATATCTCAAGTAGTTAAATATTGGTTGCGCCCAGGTTGGTATCACTGGTGCCGGGTCCATTTTTCCATCAATTTCCATTGGCTCAGCCGACATATGTTCTACCGACATAACCTAAGGAGTCCCCGAGTGTGATTCGGCAGCCCTTGGATTGAGCGGAAAAGTCCACGAGTTACTCGAACCTACCCCTGAGTAAATGTCCATTGGCACAGCGTCTGACTCTTCGTTTGTCGGGATGAATATTGACTCGGACTCTGGTGACGGCTTGATCGATGGTTTTCTGAAATGTTCCAATGCTACTCCTGGTGGGATTACCTGCCGAGATGAGCCAAACTTGGAGAGTACGTCAGCTGCCTCATTATCTGCCCTGGGTATGTGATGAAATTCACACCCATCAAAGTATCCCGAAATCTGTTGCACATGAAAACGATACAATGCCATGTTTGTGCGGTGACCCAGCATACCACTGCATGATGTAGTAAACTATAGTCGTTGACATAACACCAATGAAACATCGTTTACTAGTATTACATCCCTCAGAGTGGTACAACAGAAACATAGCAGGTCCAAGACATGACTATAGGTTACAACTCGACTCTTTACATAAGATGCAGAGAACACTCTAGGTTAAAGAGAGAGAAATAAACTTTTTACAAAGAAGAATCAGAAATAATCAACTCATAATTATTATGCTAATAAGATTAGCATCTAACTATTTGGCTTGTATTGTTGCTATTGCAATACTCTATAGAAGTAGGTTCTATGGATAGAGATTATATTTCTATCTAATCGGCAACTTCGTCTTCACTTTAGTTGATGTATATGTTGACTTCCTTTAGTTCATTGACGAGCTTGAGCTTTGGATGATGATTCTTGGAGCATAACTTGATGTAGACATCGTCTGTATTGGCTTCAGAATCTAGCAAGGGTTAAGAAGATACGGTGAGTACGAGCGTACTCAGCAAGTTCACTAGAAAGGAGTGTTTGATGCACTATAACTACAGCCACATACCATAGGTCGTAGGCAATGAAAGTTTTCATAAACATTTCTTCAATGGTGGCTTTTATTCTGAAAAAATATGTCCGCCAGCCTTCACGGGTTAACCAGAACTTTCATGGAGTTCCTTTCCCGCATCGTTCACAGCTCCTTCCTGGAACAGGGAGTAACAAGTTACAGTTTTTACACTCTACAGAGGTGCGTTACTTTACACATGGGAGATCTTAGCTTTGTTGCACATCCAAGTTGCAGGCTCGTTCACCCTTCCTTGGTTTGAGGCCCAGACTAAGATCCAAGCCAATCACTGTCCTTCTCCGTGACCCCGAATACCCGAAGGATTGCACATCAGGCATAGGATAAAACTTGTTTCCATTATCAGCCTAAGGTGTAAAACCCTCATAGATCCCAGAAGCCATGGGACGTTGAGGGATCCCACCCATAACCTCCTAACCCTCTACAAGAGGAGTTGCAACAACGGCCCGGTCATCCGTTGGCATGCAAAAGGGAGCCGATCTAGGTGACTTCTTCGTCCCATTCCAAATCTCATGGTTAACTTGTAATATACGGCGCAAGAATCACTGGCGACATTGGTTTTTAAGTCCTAGATATTATGTTCCTTTACCACCGGAACTTTCATAGTAGGTTATTACCTCATGGTAAATAACCTATAATCACATTATTATGAAAATAGTGTTTTCGGACCTTTTTCAAATGCAGGTGATGACAACACTGGATTTTTAAAATACTTTATAGAAAATTAACAAAGGACATGAGCAAGTGTGAACTTGCCTTTTGTGATTACAAGATTATGCACTCACGATCTTCAAGACAATATAAGATCCAATATCGGAAATCTGCATCATTGGTCCGGTAAGGACTAATGTTTAAAGAAGCAATATGCAGTTATGCATAAGTGAATCCCCAATACTTTGAGTGAAGTGAATTTAGGTGATTCTTTTAAGAATTGGGTTTAACTTCAAATTTTTACTTTACAAGTAATGGCATTCATAAGGAATTTAACTTTTAATAATCCGTAATATAATAGTAACGTATAAAGAAGTGTGATTATGATTAATTTCCATCTGGTGACTATGATAAAACACTACAAGGAATGCGTTATTCTATGACCTTCTCATAGTGACCGTGGACAAAATCGTCATATAGTTATGACCATTTCGCACCAGATGGTCGTAAGCCGTTCGGTAGGTTCAAAACTTTAAAAAATTATGACGATTTTGCTCAGGAACGTCATATTTTCATTAGCTCAGATCATCATAATCTGACGGACGTAGCCTACGACGTTATTTTTATCACACTACGACGATTTAAAATCGTCATGATGTCCAAATTAAGATAAGTTGAAACTTTTAGTCGGCCACGTCAGCAACTACGCCTATGTGTCATGTCTATGTGTCAATTTTTTACTACGTGTCATGTCAGTGTGTTAATATCTACCTGTCTATGTGTCAGTTTTTGACTGCGTATCATATACGTATATAAATATATGCTTACGTGGCATATCTATGTGTAAATATGTGCTTATATGGCGCTATTTAAATCTAATAGACTCATAGTTACTCAAACTGACAAGTGGAACCAAACTATAACAACCAGAACCCACCAAAACCGCCATAGATTATTTAAAAAAAATAAGCTGTCCGGGGATTCGAACCCCAGACCTTCCAACCAAACCTGCAGCAGCTTACCACTAAACCAACCAATCTTTCTTGTCATACTACCACAACGACGACATATTTCTATTTGATTGATGCGCCTGGGCTGATTTCACTTCCGTGATGGGCCTCGGTGGGAAGGGCATGGTTTGTGATGGGCTTAGTGGGAAGGGAGTTGGCCGCGATGGGACTTGGTGGGAAGCGAAAGATTAGGGCCCAGCCAGCTCGCACGTTCGGTTTTTTTTCTTGATTCTTTTGTCACTTTTTCATATAAGTCCAAAATAATTGATTTTTGTTTCTAAATTTTTATAAAATTCAATAGAACATCTTAGGGTATTAATTATAAATACTTTTATTAATTAAAAATAATGGATTTACTAATCCCACATTAGTCTATAGTAGGGACAATACCATAATTCAAAATATGAGTTTGAAACTACGGAGTGACTGTTCTCGTCTAGAGATTGAATCTTATTAAAAAGTTTTGATGGATCTCCGAAGAAACATGATATTGTGAGTCTAAAACTCATTTTTTTTAAATAATGGGCATCGGATCATGTACCTGTAGTTCAAATCGGGCCCACTTCCTGCCGATTCGACAGGAATTTGTCTTTTTCGCCATGGGTGGACGGAAAGGTTTGAGATACGCCGGTTGTGACATTGTCCAAATATGGTGGTAGAATTCTAAAACTGTCATGTGGAGGTTGCTTCACAAAACGCCCCGTTTTTTGCGCTCGAAAAATAGAAAATGGATTTTTCGTGCGTCAAAAAGGAAAACTTCCTCCTGCAACATTGTTCGCTATTCCAAGATGCACATGCATGCACAATACAAGCACATTATCACAAACTATGCACTGATTCTAGCCATAACATTAGTCATTTGGCCCGAAAGCCATGAAACCTCGAACATGATAGGTCATTTTGTGAAGGTTTTTTTTGAGACATACTCAATTTACCAAGTTCGGTATTTTTCCTTGCAACTTTGTCACATAATAAGACACCACGCAAAGGATTTGCGTTGATCGGACTGTTTTTGAATTTTTTATGCCCGTTTCAAACTATGGTCAAAACGGCGGCCATGAAGGTTCTTAGCTAGGGGATGAGCCTCGCTAAACTTGCATTGGATCCCTGAAGAAATAGCATATTGTGAGTCTAAAAATGATATTTGAAAAAATCATGGGCATCATATAATGTACCTGTAGTTCAAATCGGACCCACTTCCTACCAATTCGGCAGGAATTTGTATTTTTTGCCATGGGTGGACGGAAAGGTTTGAGATACGCCGGTTGTAACATTGTCCATGTAAGGTGGTATACTATTTTTGAAAAATTTGGTGGTAGCATTCTAAAACTGTCATTTGGTGGTTGCTTCACAAAACGCACCGTTTTTTGTGCTCGAAAAATAGAAACTAGATTTTCCGTGCGTCGAAAAGGAAAACTTCCTCCTGCAACATTGTTCGCTATTCCAAGATGCACATGCATGCACAATACAGGCACATTATAACAAACTATACACTGATTCTAGACATAACATTAGTCATTTGGCCAGAAAGCCATGAAACCTCGAACATGATAGGTCATTTTGTGAAGGTTTTTTTGAGACATACTCAATTTACCAAGTTTGGTATTTTTCCTTGAAAATTTGTCACATAATAAGATACCACGCGAAGAATTTGTGTTGATCAGACCGTTTTTGAATTTTTTATGCCCATTTCAAACTATGGTCAAAACGGCGGCCATGAAGGTTCTTAGCTAGGGGATGAGCCTCGCTAAACTTGCATTGGATCTCTGAAGAAATAGCATATTTTGAGTATAAAAATGATTTTTGAAAAAAATCATGGGCATCAGATAATGTACCTGTAGTTCAAATTGGACCCACTTCATGTCAATTCTGCAGGAATTTGTCTTTTTCGCCATGGGTGGACGGAAAGGTTTGAGATATGTCGGTTGTAACATTGTCTATGTAAGGTGGTATACTATTTTTGAAAAATGTGGTGGTAGCATTCTAAAACTGTCATTTGGTGGTTGCTTCACAAAACGCCTCGTTTTTTGCGCTCGAAAAATAGATAATGGATTTTCCGTGCGTCGAAAAGGAAAACTTCCTCCTGCAACATTGTTCGCTATTACAAGATGCACATGCATGCAAAATACAGGCACATTATCATAAACTATGCCCTGATTCTAGCTATTACACTCGTCGTTTGGCCCGAAAGCCATGAAACCTCGAACATGATAGGTCATTTTGTGAAGGTTTTTTTTTGATACATACTCAATTTACCAAGTTTGGTATTTTTCCTTGAAACCTTGTCACATAATAAGACACCACGCGAAGGATTTGCATTGATCGGACCATTTTTGAATTTTTTATGCCCGTTTCAAACTATGGTCAAAACGGCGGCCATGAAGGTTCTTAGCTAGGGGATGAGCCTCGCTAAACTTGCATTGGATCTCTGAAGAAATAGCATATTGTGAGTCTAAAAATGATTTTTGCAAAAAAAGCATGGGCATCAGATAATGTACCTGTAGTTCAAATTGGACCCACTTCCTACCGATTCGGCAGGAATTTTTCTTTTTCACCAGGGATGGACGGAAAGGTTTGAGATACCCCGGTTGGGATATTTGTCCATGTAAGGTGGACTATTATTTTTGCAAAATGGGATGTTAGCATTTTGAAACTTTCATTTGGTGGTTGCTACACAAAACGGCCCGTTTTTGGCGCTCGGAAAATGAAAAAGGATTTTACGTGCGACGAAAAGGAAAACTTCCTCCTGGAACATTGTTCCCCATCCATGATACATATGTGTACACAATATGGGACCATTATCACAAACTATCCGTGACTATTGGCATAACATTGGTCGTTTGGCCCGAAATCCATGAAACCTCAGACATGATAGGTCATTTATGAGAAGGTTTTTTCGAGACACTTGCAATTTACCAAGTTTGGTATTTTTTCTTTCAATTATTTCACATAATAAGACACCAAGCGAAGGATTTGCATTGATTGGACCGTTTTTGAATTTTTTATGCCCGTTTTAAACTATGGTCAAAACGGCGGACATGAAGGTTGTTAGCTCGAGGCTGAGCCTCGCAAAACTTGCATTGAATATCTGAAGAAATAGCATATTGTGAGTCTAGAAATTATTTTTTCAAAAAATAATGGGCATCGGATCATGTACCTGTAGTTCAAATCGGACCCACTTCCTGCCGATTCGGCAGTAATTTGTCTTTTTCGCCATGGGTGGATGGAAAGGTTGGAGATACCCTAGTTGGGACATTTTTTCATGTAAGTTGGCCTATTTTTTTTTTTAAATGGGGTGCTACCATTTGCAAAATTTCATTTGGTGATCGCTTCACCAAATGCCCCGTTTTTTACACTAGGAAAATGAAAAATAAGTTTTTTGTGCAACAAAAAGAAAAACTTCCTCCGACAACATTGTTTGGCATTCCAAGATACAGATGTGCGCAACGTATCATGTCTATGCGACGGTTTTCAGTGTGCACAATGGAGTGAGCGACCCTTTGGTGGAAAAAACCCTATGAGATCATCTACAACCAATCAAATTACAGGAAACAATCACCCGTGGATTGCCCATCTCATCCTAATCTAGGCCGTTTAGGCACATCGAACGGCTAGCAAAGAAGAACACATATCCCACCAAACTACCTCCACCTCCACCATCCACCACATCCCACCAAATCCCAGTCCCCATTCTCTCCCAAAGCCGCATCGCCCTCTCCCAAAACCCTAGCCCCGCACAGACCCTTCCCTCTGCCGCCACCCCACCCCCACCCCTCCGCCATCACTCCCGATCCCATCTGGAGAATCACATCGTCGTTCTCCGCTCGCTCCTCGCTCCCCTAGCACCACAACCTCTATGGCTCTCCCTCCATCGCTCTCCTCCCAAACCTAGCTCGCGTACGCGCCAATGGATCTCGCGGATGCGTATGTTGTACAAGATCACTATCGGGTTCTCGCGCGAGAATATGCTCGCGGAGGGCGGGTTCGTGTGTGTGTTCAAGTCCACGCTGGGCGACGGCAGGGAGGTGGCCGTGAAGAAGCTCCACGGGCCTAACCACAGTGCTTCTGGCATTGCTGGCGATCGTCCCGCCGTCGGCGCAGGGCCTCGACCGCTCCGAATTCCCGCCCGGCTTCCTCTTCGGTGCCGCCACGTCTTCTTACCAGGTTCGTCCGACTATAGGAGCACAGCGCCTCGCGCCCTCTTCTCTATTTGCTGTTCGTTCGCCCCAACCCCCAACGTCGGAATAGATCATCACAATTCACAATGCTCTGTTGTTCCTGGTTTCCAGGTTGAGGGCGCGTACCTGGAGGACGGCAAGGGCCTCAACATTTGGAACGTCTTCACCCACGCACACCGTACGTCATCTCTCTACCTTCTCCTTCCGCTCTGCTCCATCCATGTGTTCTTCAGGTAAACTGCTCCTTGCTGCTCTCTGTGAAACAGGGAGACGGAGATAGCCCACCTGTAATGCCATGAAAACGAACTTTGCTTCATCAAATTTTGACACCACCACCAGGCACCAGCTCCACTTCATCATTCTGGAATTGGATGCCGTAAAATGCAATGCTATCTCTGTTAAACGGGCTTTAAGATGTAGAAACGAGTTATGAAATGAGTACCATCCCTATGGATTTAACAAGGCATGCTTGGGACAATTATACATGGGTTGTTCTAGTAGTACTAATAGCATACATGGGTTGTTATAGTAGTACTAATAGAATTCATGAACTATTGTTAATGGAAGAAAGTTTTAATGATGTAGTACACTATTCCATCAATTCTAAAACATGATTTTTTCTGTTTTGTTTTAATGATGTAGTACACTAGTCTATTTGGTTTCATTCACGTGTGCAGTCAAGCTAAGTGGGAACATTGGTCAGTTGTGTTTTCTTGTTCAATTATGTTCTGTCAACTCATGGATGAATGCTTTCATAACTTCCTGTATAGTTTGTGTAGAAGTTTTGTATTGTCCTGTCGTTCAACTCTTCGTGGTATTCCTTCAGATTGATCGGTCATAAATTTTCCTCTTCATAGGAACCATTTCCTTGGAAGTAAGACGTTTCTATCATTGTAATAATGTTCATGTGTTGTGGTAGAAGTACTAAGCAGTGGTAGACTGGTACTAATAGGTACACTATGAAATTTGACTTGCAGATCCTCAGATTGGTAATTGATCCATCTTTTAGTTTATATTGGTAGGTACCGAGCCTTATATTTTGGTATAGTTGTTCTATGGGAAATTAATATGTTAGTAGTTGTAACATTTAGCTCTAGATTTATCATTGTATAACATCTGCTGGGCCTGATTTGTGTTCATGAGGGAATAAAATATGCTTCTTATTGTTGGGTTTGCTTTAGTGATTACAGTAATGTCATTGTGATTGTAGTACTTGCTATTGCCTTGTTGATAGTTTCAGTTGATCATATCTTTGAGCTTGTATGCCTTGAAGATTCAGTTGATTACTTTGTGTTGTTCAGGCAAGCTGACAACATGGTCTTTGCGCTGCTCTCCCCCAACATAGGCTTGGTGTAAAGATCAAGACTGTCTTCACCGACTTCTAGTGGGTGTTGAATTGCTGAGTTTCTTGTGTGTGTGCTTGCATTATACTATCTGTTTAGACTGATTACCACATATAATATACTTTTTGCCATGAAAAAACCTTTCTTTTAAACTATGCATGGAACAGATATAACATCTGCTATTGCTCTTTTGAGGTAGTCCTTGATGGCAATGAGATCAATCTTGTCTCTCTGCTATTCTAATCAAACGGGTTAGATTACTTCTATATGATTTTCTTATAGTGGAAATAATTTTACTTTCTGCGAGATTATAAATTGTGAGAATGGATGTATGTTTCTGGTTGTTGTGCATGAAGGTGTTCACATATTTCTGTTATAGAGATTTTAGATTTTGAATTCATATATCTTTTCTTTATGATTATTTTAGTGTTGGTGTTGTTGTAAAATGCTACTCGTACTTCATTCTTGATTGTAATTTTGGACATATGATAACCAAACTGGGAGACTATGTCATGATTAAGGCTTGTCATTTCTCAATGCTGGCGGGAGCGCATGATGGACTTCTACACGGATGAGCTCCTGCAATGGTCAGCATCAACGACAGCATGTACCAGATCTTCTTCAACTACAACTTTCCAATGCGTAAGTCCTTGGTCTGTCCCACTCTTCCTCTTGTATATGATGGTGACCTCCATGGCTTATCTGGACACTTTAGTTAATCCACTGCTCTCGTGATTTTTCAATTCCATGTCAAGAAATATACCTACCTGTTTTATCCTTGGTCAGTATCAATTGCGGTAGCTCTTAAGCATCATGTACTGTTTCTGGCTTGGAGTTCATAAGTATGGTATTGTACACTAATCAAGCGTGTCTGTTGTGTGCATGTGTGTTGCTGGACCTGGCAGAGTACTCTTAGGCTATTGCCTATATTATAGAATACTTAAAGTACTTGTTTACATTTGGTTGCAAGATTGATTTGCTGTATTAAAAGTATGTCTTTCATTGAGACTAAAAGTATAGTTGTTCCTTGTTTACAGGAGCTCCAGCCCTAAAAGATCTGAAGTCACTGAATCTATGAAGAGTAGCCATTGAAAAGTAGCCACTTGTAATAGTTAGACATCTAGGTTGTACTAGAGTGTGTAAAATTGTAATAGCCTAGTTGTTTTGAATGGTTGCATGTGTTCTTTTTGATCTGTATCATATATTGATTATGTGTGGATCTCAAACTTGTGAATAGAAACCCATGAATGAAATGACGGTTATTTTAGACCCTTCTTACGTGTGAGGTCACATTTTGAGATGAACATGACAAGTCAAACCTATCTGAAAAGTGGAACCAGGTCGTAAAAAGGCTGAATTTGAATTTAAATGGACAATAAACAGGCTATGGCCCATAAAATAAGAAGACTGAGTTTGAATTTAAATGGAATGAAATAGGCTATGGCCCATAAAATTAGAAGGCTAAAATGTGTGGTATGTCCTATGTAGCTGATAAGAACTAGAAAGCAAAAAACATAAACAGGCTGAATTGTTGGGCTTGGCCCAAATAAATGGCTGAAGTGGATAGGGCTGATTCCTTGCCACGTTGGATTGGCCACGTAGGATCTGACCTGGCGAGGCCAGTTTGTCCGTGACGATATCAGATCGTCATAATGGTTATGACGATCCAATATCATCATAGACGGTTATGACGATTTCATTGAAATCGTCGTTATATTTCATTTGCGACGCCCAGCTTTCGACGATCTTAAAATCGTCATAAATGGGCTATTGTGACGATTCTGTGATGAAAATAGAGGGTCATATAAAGCCAGATTCCTTGTAGTGAAAGTCCTTGGATTGAGTTGTTAATAGATAAGGCATATAGAGTTGTTGTTTTGAAGTGGCATAAATAATAACATTTGAAGAAACTGGTGTTTAGGTTAGGTTAACCAATCCTGAAGGTTACTGAAGTTTACATTAGGGTTTTTAATAGTTACAAATGATGTTAAGTTGTTATACTTTAATTGGTTGTATAAGTGACCAAAGTTAACTATACAAACATGAATAAACTTTAATTAAGATGTTATGATTGTTTAGACTAAAGTTAACTATAAAATTAGAAGTGAATCTTAAGGTGTAGTGAGTTTAGAACATCATCAAGTTTTAGGGTTTTGACAAGTATAATTGTGGGCGTGGCATCATTCACTTTCACTTCAAGTGAAAGATGAGTTTAATAACCTGCAAATTATTAATATGAACATAATTAGACGATCTTAGTAATTTGTTAGGATTTGAAATTATGTTAAGAATGATTAAGATATAATGATTAAGAGATAAATATTATTCACCATATTTTATATGAGTGATACACTATATCTATTTGTAAAGGGTTTTAAAGAGTATTTTAAAGTTTAATAATTATACTTAAGCTTGATTATGAATTCAACTCATGGTTTCGAAATTATTATTTAAATGTAAAATATTTAAGGTTTTATAAAAACTGTGATTATTTCATAATTAAGAAATGTTTTTAAAGAATTTACAAAATAAATAATAGATAAGGATTTATTACTTATAAAGTCTTAAAAACCTTTGTAATAATATATTTAATATTTTTCTAGTATAATATATTTATTCAAGATCATCAAAATAATTTATATATATATTTTTTGTAAGTATTACTCTTATGTTTATAAAATTCCATAAAGGATTAAATGTTTTTGAATACTTACTTCAAATTTCATTTATTAAATACTTAAGTTAGTATTTTTATAAAATAGTAGATTTGTTTTGATACACAAAAATGATTTTTTTATTGATATTTTTCTTTTAGGAATTTTCCTTATTTTATTTCATTTAGGATTTTTGTATCTTTAATATTTATTTATTTTTTAAAATTTATTTAACTCAAACAAGCAAAGTTACAGTTTTATCTGGTAGAGATTATTTTTGTGATCATTTTGATATATTACATATATTTTTAGAAGTTTTCGTTATTTTTTCTAGAATTAAAAGGATTTAAAGGTATTTTGGTAATTCTCTATTTTACTTCATTTTTTTATTGTGGTCCCTTTTTCTATTGGGTTGAATTCCTTAGTCAACTAGGCCCATAAGCCGACTCGGCCCCAACAGACCCAATTAGTTGGACTATTCCTGGCCCAACACCCCTCTCTCTTTCCCTTTCTCCCTTTCCTCGTTCCCTACTTATGCACGCCACTCCCTCGCATCTAGCGCTGCCATGGCTCTGTTGCGCTATCGCTCGCCCCCGCCAAGTCATCGCCATCACCGGCGGGATGGGGATCTGCTTCGCCTTCCTGTGATCTACAACTCCCTCTCACTTGATTTGATTTTAGCGGTCTCACTCTCTTGTTCTTGACCTCGAAACCTTAGCGGCTGCTCGGCTTGTCTGGCCGCCGCTGGCCAACTCTGCTACCTCCAATTGTCGGCGTGGTTCTGTTATTTTCACTTCCTTTTACTACCCCTGATGTAGGCTTGTTATTCGTTGACCATTGCTCGGATTTGATGACTACCCTCAGGTCTCTGCTTCTCCTCTGTC
This sequence comes from Avena sativa, assembly GCA_916181665.1. NCBI lineage: Eukaryota > Viridiplantae > Streptophyta > Magnoliopsida > Poales > Poaceae > Avena > Avena sativa. The sequence goes on from OV702296.1 coordinate 78,164,356, forward strand.
AAGCCAGCCTCGACTCTCGCGGGACGGTGACCATGGTCGCAACCCATTGTCTGTTGAGTTTGTACTTTGCTGTGCTGATGGCCCACTGGTGATGACAGTCTCGGTTCTGGTACCGGCGGGATGGCGCTGTAGCTACGCAACCCCGGCGCCTAACCTGATGTGTTCCCGCTACCTCTTCCTCTACTCTAATTTAGGTAATCCTTGTGTGACCGGCCCTCGAGTCGATGGTCTGGTTTAAGTTCAGAACCAGCTATACTAGTTGGTCTGTTAACCATGCAAATGATTTATGGTTCAGATGATTCGATTTTTTTCTAGTCGTCCAATTCCTAAACCATATGTTGGTGCTGTTATATTTCTAGATGAACATCTAGCTCTAGTAGACGACTTTATATCGAGCATCTAATCGACATGCTATTGAGTGTCACTGATTTTTGACAGGTGTTGAGAAATATAGGCTCCATTGATTCCTTGTAGGTAAAATGCATTTATTTAAGCATGAACAAATGGAGTTAGTTGGAGAAATTAACACTTGCTGGTTTTGGTAGATTATACCAACTGGTTCATGAAATTTTATTTAGATGATATGTATATACATCAATAAGCATGGTGCCTAGTTTGAATGCCTTTTCTAGTTTAGCCAAACCTTGTGGTTGCTATCAGTGTATCTGCCACTGTGATGCCTCCCTTTGGAGTGTACACAATGGTAGCTATCCCTGGTAGTTGGCTGTTGGGTTATCTATCTAGAAAACCATAATTGGAGCCAACGATGTTAAGGCTGAGGTTTTATATTGAGTCAAACACATAATAAGGTGGTTATCCTTAGCTGATTATAAGCTAAGTCAAATGATTTTAGATATGAAATGATTCCTAGATTGGTGACTACGAATATGACTGGATTTACTTTGGTATCAGTCACATTTGGGATGAGGTTGCCATTTGCATCTGCAGTGAACATGACAGTAGAGGTTTAATTGATTCATAACTATTCTGGTTAGGAAGATGATGCAAGGATTAGCTTGTTTGATTATAGATGATATACACACATGGGTATTTGCTGATGTTGCTAGTGTAAATTCTTTAGTGATCTTTGTTGCGTGGAATTTGCTGCTGTGGTGCCTCAGTTGAGAGTGCACGTCAGTCATGTATAGCAACATGATATGCTGCTTGATTTTACTCACCAAAGATGAAACTTTGGCTTCCAATGATGCAAAGGCCGAGGCATAATATTTGGTTAAAAAAATAGATGCTATGATTTGGCCTTTTTATGTCTCTATGATGATTTTGCAAAGCAATACTTTGCAATACTGAGAGTACCACTCCATCAAATCCTCTTAGATGAAAATCTAGTTGAATGGTAGATGGAGCTGATTGATGTGTATTGTTTCCCTTGTGTTCCCAGATCTGTATACAAGATATATGAATAGATGCTGCATGATTTAGTGGTTAGTTCTGATGATTCTTACCTGTAACATCCCAAAAATACTAAACTTGGATCATCAAACTTTAATCTCCAAAATTAGGGTTAACAAAAACTTTTCTAAATAAAAATAGGAAAGCATGCATGTGTGTATGCATTCCAATTTGGATTGTTTTGAATTGCCTTGTTTATGTGTTTCTTTGCTTGTAAAAGGATTCTTAGGTGAAATAAACATCATCTAAACAATCCCCACACTTTTCCCAAAGACAAATAAATCAAAACAAACAAAATAAGGGAATGGTCATTTTGGCCAATTTAACTCCCATGCCTACTTTGGCTGTCTCTAACTTTCAAAACTTAACAGAAACTTGTTTCGATCTTTGCACCCCTTGATAGTACTCACAACAAAGTACCAAGGCCCACTTTGTGACCATCCAAAAACATTTGAATGCATAGTTTAAAGGACAGTTCAAAATTGAATCTTTATCATATGGGAAGATCCCAGTTTTTCAAAAACCACTCAAACAAGCTCAACTTTCAAAACCCAAGCATCCACAGACTCACCAGCACCTGCCTAGCACACCCACCAAAAATCTTTTCAAAATTCAAAACTTGAGTTCTGGCGGCCATTTCATCAAACACTTGGAGGCAACAAATCAATCTGGCCAAACTTCACTGTTTTGAGCAGTAATTTGGCTAAGCAATGTTCACCATTGATCACCCTTGTCTCCCTCAGTGCCAACCAGTGCTTGGAAAAACCCTAGCCCCTACCCTTTGCCCCATTCCATGCCAACCCGAGCACCCCCTTGCCAGCCTAGCCAGAGCAAGCACCAAGCCTAAACAGCATGTCTAGAACACAGCCCACCGTCCACCGCCACCCCCTGTCCAGTGCTCGAACCCTGCCAGCCACTGGACCACACGCCCAAGCCATGCCAAGCTTCTCTGAGCGCATGCCGAGAGCGCGCCAGAGCGCCACCCTCGACACACGCCCACAGACCGCGCGCCGCCCTCGCCACATGCATATGCGATCACCACCGTCCCAGGAAACCGCCAGACATCCCCGTTCGCCGCCCCATGCCTCACAGCCACCGCTCGCCGTCGAAGACGCCGCCTCTGACGCGCAGAGCATCGCATGTTCCAGACCGTTTGCCACTGCCCCTACAAGCGCATTAAAGCCATAGAGCATCGCCAGGATACCACCGATCGATCGCCACCGCCGGCCATGCCTCTAGCAGCCCGTAGCCATGTCACCACCGTTCCCTGCCCATCTCGTTCGGTCTCGTCGTCGAGACTATAAATAGAGGCTTCCCCCGCTCAAACTCTTCACACCATTATACTCCCCTCTCCTCACTGATCGTTCCACCCCGTTCCCGGAGCAAGGCGAGCAGCGTATCGCTGGAATTGCGCCGGAGCAGGCCGCCTCTAGAGAAGAAGGGCGCCGTCGATTTCGTCCACCCCAGGAGAAGCTGCCGGTACCAGGAGGTTCGTTGTCGTTGACTTCATCGTTCGCCCGCATCGCCGACCCTCGTCTGAGCCCCGGTTGGCCTCCCACGACCCCCACTGTGCCGCTAGGGTTCGAGCTCGCCAGTGACTAGTTCACCGTCGACGACGACCCTCAGCCGTTGATCTTACTTCTAATCCAACGCACCATGTTGCCCCGTACCGCTTCGCACCCTCCTGTCTCACTGACGCGTGGGGACAGCAACTTAACCAGCCCGCGTAAGCGCTGTGCTTAGTAGGTCGGCCCAGTATCGTTTCCCGCGCAATCCACTCGTTTGAATTTAGATTTTTCCATTTTCATGCAAACAATGTTCTGTACCTAGTTTCAAAAATCAACCCAGCTCGATTCATTGAACCAAATTGAGTGAAACCAATTTTGTTAGAATGGTCTTGAAATGCTGAATCCAAGCCCGTTGGATTTAAATCATTTGGATCTGAAGATCACCCTTGGTAAAAATAACAAGGCAGAAGCTTTTATGCATTCAAACATTTTTCAAATTTAAACCATAATAGCTTTTGAGTTGATTCCAACTCTCAAAAATCACCTTTAACCATACCTTTCAGAATATATAAAAATATATGGGTGTACTTACAAAAATAATGTTCAAGTAATAAAAGAATGCGACATAGGCATTTCTAGTCATTTTATTTAATTAAAATAAAAGAGTAAAACCTTATTAAAATGTGACACCACTTTAAATCACATTCTCATGGACTAAAATATGTGGTGATGACATGTGTCAACATGATCCCATGTTTGGTTTGGAGAATATTAAATTTTAAGTAGTTTTTCAATGAGTAGAAATTACTTTTCTAAAACTAAAATCATTAAGTCAAGTGCTTGTAATGTTAGTGATGGTGCTAGATCATCTATAAAACCCCTTTGTGTGATGATTGAAAGTAGTTAAGTATTGTTTGGTGATTGTGTACCTCGTATTTATTCATAGACGCTAGTACCGACCAAGGATACGAGGAGGAAGAAGGATACTACGAAGAAGAAGTCGAGGAGAACTTCAACCACTCTCTGCACAAGGCAACCTAACACTTGCAAGATACTCTACTAATGCAAGCCCATACTTGCAAGCCTAATACTACTAGTTGAATGTGCAAGCTAATACTTGCTTGTTACCATGCCAACTATATGCCTTAAGCATATGTGATTATACCCACCTGATAACCCCATCCTAATTTTACTTGCAAGCTTTTTACTTTAGGTATTTATCAAAGCTTTCTCTTAGAGTTTACTGAAGTAACTTGTAGATTCTAGACAGATAACTGAAGGTTGCTTAAAGAGCATAAAATTTGGCCTAAACTAGAAAACCTTGATATCATCCTAAGGCATGAGGTAGTAATTAGTTGAAACTCCACTAGTTTACCACCCCTCATTAGTACTCACCCCCACATGTAGATGCTAGTGCTAAGCATAAACTCGATCAACTTTAGATGGAATTACTTGGTGAAAATGGTTATGAAAACCTTAGAATGATGGATCATTCTACTGAGATGTTTTGACATGTGTTTTCGAACACCAGATGATTTTGGTGATGAAAATGTTGAGGCATGAGCCTTAGCCCTTTATAAAACTGATGGTTGTCTGGATGCGATACCATTCCAATTTTACCGTACAACCACAATACCCGAAAATTGGGTAGGGCTTGACTGGAAACTTATATACCTTACTATTGGTTCCCTCACGGCCAACACTACTAGAGAAAATGCTATAGGAGACATGTTTATAGGAGGCACATTTAGACCATATGCGCCTCCTATATAATAGGCGAGGCGCATTTACTTTCCATGCGCCTCTAGTATAAAAATAGGCGAGGCACATATGGTTAGAATAAGCCTCCTATAATCCCTGTACGGACGAAATTTGGCAGTCCTAGATTATGCGAGGCGCATTCTAATCATATGTGCCTCCTATATATCAGATAGGCGAGGCACATATAGGAAGAATGCGCCTCGCATAATCTGCGTGGACCCGGATGGAGGTTGGTGATCGAATATGCGAGGCGCATATCAGCATATACGCCTCCTAGGCTTGAAATATGCGAGGCGCATTTAGCCGAGTGCGCCTCGAGTATGTCCCTTCGCACCGACACGCCCACGTGCACGCGCAGATTCAGTCGCGACACCGTAGCGCAAAGAACAACACGACTTCCCCTCGCTGCTCGCCGTCGCCGCCGTCTCTCGCTCTCACCCCTGCACGCACCGCCGTCGCCGCTGCCTTCCCGTCGACGGGGATAGCTACGAGATCCGTTCATCGGCCATATCGTATCTTCAGCCATGGCTCTACGAGCGGCCGCCTCAAGGCTGGCCTCCTCCAGCCTCCGCCGCCACCACCTCCTCCCGGCGGCCCTCCTCTCACCCGCCACCGCCAGCCCCACGGCCTTCCTCCACTCCCACGCCACCAACTTCGGTATGCCCTTCCTCCTCCTTCCCCCTCTCTCTCGTGACCCGCTGCTCGTCCACAGCCCGCACACGCGCTGCCTGACAAAGATTCGATCGTTACTGCTGTTTCGTTTTCTCGTCAGGATACAAGCAGGTGCGCGAGGACGAGAAGAGCAAGCTGGTGGGCAACGTCTTCAGCAGCGTCGCCTCCAGCTACGACGTCATGAACGACCTCATGAGCGTTGGGCTGCATAGGCTGTGGAAGGACAGGTTGCTCAAGCTTACCCACTGCCTCCCTTTGCTCGATCCATTCCAATTGGGGGGTTCTTACTTACTGGATTCTTGTTACTCCATGTTTTTCAGGCTGATTTCGAAGCTGAACCCGTTTCCTGGGATGAAGCATCTCGATGTGGCTGGTGGGACAGGTAAAAGATTGAAGGAAGTGTCTCTTCTTCGGTAGCTTCCTTTGGAATATAAGATGATATGTACCGGATAAATTAGGATAACATAGACGGTCACAAACAGATATAAGGGAATCATCTGTCTTGTTTTTGTGACTCAAGACAAATGATAGGTCATATTCTGTATTCTTTTCACTTTCTAGGTTGCGCTGCCCTTGTCCTTTCTTTCCCGTGCATAGAGCTATGAATTTCCTGTTGCTAATGCTACCTCTGTTTTAATACATGACATGAGTTTGTCTTTGTAGCTCCTCCTTTATTTTCTGCCGCCATTTATGTTCTAGTGTTGGTCCTTAACAAATAATGCTTAAGTTTCTGTTCTAAAACACCGCCTCCATGTGGAAATGCAAGATTCAGTGTCCATATTTCCTCTGCAAATTTGCAAATGGATGAACTCTTGTATCTATGAAGCGGTGCATCAACCCACTACCTTTTCTTTGTTCTAAAAAAATTGATGTTTATTGCACACCTTGTTCTAGATTTATTGTACAGTCTACACTTTGTCTTTCTCTTGGTACTACGACCTCTGTTCCTAAATATAAGAGGTTCTAGGAGTTCAAATTGAAATCCCAAAATGTCTTATATTCAGGAACTCAAACTCCCAGAACATCTTATATATTTAGATAACATAGATGGCAACAAAAAAGGGGGGGAATCAGCTGTCTTGTTTTGGTGACTCAAGACAAATGATAGGCCTCTAACTTAGTGTGTAACACACGTTTCTCGTTGTAGCTTCTCCTTTATTCTCTGCCATCTTCTGTACTTGCTAATCGTTAGCAAGAGTAATAGATAAGTTTCTGTTCTAAAACTCCTCCTTCATGTGCAAATGCAATATTCAGTGCCCATACTTCATCTGCAAAATTGCAAATAGAGGAACACATCTATCTATGAAGTGATATATTAACTAAGGACCTCTCATTTGTTCTAAAATGTGCATGATGTTTGTTGTACACTCTGTGCTAGGTTCAGTGTACAGTGTACACCTTGTCATTCTGTCGCTACTGTATTTTATTGTTTACGGATGACTTTATTTTCAAAGATTATGCTGCTAAGAAGTCTCTTCACCAATGTATTGTCAGTTCTCTTGAACAATCGTTATGAAATTTGAAGACGATGAACAGAAATGAAGAGTCAGATGTAATGCATTATATTACACAATGTTGATAGATTTATTTTACTTCTGTTTTAACAATCTGAATATCCATCTCTGAATATGCAGTACCACCTAATCTGAAGTTTGAGAGCTAAGTTGGACTTGACCGTTACAGATTTATAGCTTGAGTTTAGGAGCTAATTTATGGAATGCTTAAAACAAACAATCCAGGAGTACCTTGTATGTTTTTTTAATTAATCCCAGCAAAACAATTCAACCGCAAGGCAATGCAGTAGTTTCTCTAAATATGTCAGTAATTTCTTTCCGACTTGACTTAATGAGTAGTGTTCTCATCTAATTTTTCTCTTCATTTGTCATCACAGAAATTCTTGATGGCAATTGTCTTGAATGTGGATGGTGCCTTGGAGTTGAATAATGGTCAGAAGGATCAGGACGACTTTCTCCACAATGGAACTGATGATATTTTTTGGCTCTCTATATGAACATGGATGGTGTATACTGTCATCTGTTCTCTTAAACCATGTGGACAATCGTAGTTTTTGCTGTAGTCTTGGCTTCTATCTAGAGGAGGCAGTGGTGGTGCCTTCGGGGGATGTTGTGATGGTGATGAATGGCCAATAGGGTCAGCCTGTTTAAGGTTCCTTGTTAGTTCTGTGGTAGGGATGGGACAATTACTTGAGTTCTTGATTGACTCAACATGTAAAGGAAATTACTATATTCTGGATTGAGAATTACTTGAGTTCTTGATTGACAATTGCAAGTTTTTGGAAAATTCTGTGTTGTTTATACCGTATTCTGGACTGTATTGTATATTTGAATATCTGTATACTGTTATGTACACTGATCTGTAAAACTTGAATTTTGAAAATATTATAGGAAGTGCATATAGGATACTATAGGAGGCGCATATACTATAAATATACGAGGCGCATTGTAAAACATATGCGAGGCGCATATGATATGCGCCTCCGATACTTCACATATGCGAGGCGCATATCGATATGTGTCTCACATATGTGAAGTATAGGAGGCGCATATCATATGCGCCTCGCATAAAAAATAGCCGATGCTTGAAGCTAGAGGCGCATATGATATGCGCCTCGCATAAGCTTTTAGGTGCGCCTCGCATAAGCTTTTCTCTCTTAGTGCAAGGTCTGAGCTGAGGCTACCTTGTGAAGATTGTCCACCTGTGTAGTACCCAAGATGACAGTTGGTCATGGTTGGGAGGCCAAACTCACAGGAGAGGTGCTCATACTAGGGCGTGTAATTGAAAGGATAGGATTGATTATCCGCATACTGAGTATGGTGAATTCGGGATTTGTTCTTGACGGATGTATCGAATGTTGTGGTGAAAGTGTACAATCTCTGCAGAGTGTCAAACTATTCGAATAGCCACGTCTGTGGTTATGGACAGTTGGAGTGGCCATACTGTTCCCCCTTCAGATGTTTTCAAAATGACTTGTGAAATGACTTGAGACTTTGACTTGACAACAACAGAGTTGTGGCATGAGATACAATTTCCCACTTAGGTGTTATAAAATGTGACTAGCTTTCTCTTGCTTCTGAACTTAGTGGAGGTAAATCTGGCTTTTTGCAAAACAACCCTAGAGCTTAGTGTCCTATTACAAAAACCCCCTTCACTTGTTAGTATTAGTTTGCGAGTACTTAAAGAGTACTCATGGCTTTGTCCCTGGCTATTCCCGTGGCCAGAATATGAAGAGGAGTACCAGGATGATGGACCCCAGGAAGGTTACGACAACTAGGATCATCTCCCATCGTCAGCATTGCCTGTGACCCTGAAGATGGAGCTTCGCCTACGCTACCTTTATCATTATGTATTTCCGTTGCTTGAGTTGTATTAAGAACTGGATCATGAGATCCGTATTTGTGTAAGACCTTATGTATGGTTTGTAATGGATGATGTACTGTGGTATCCAATTCTGTTATGTCTCGCAAAAATGGTAATCCTGGGATTGCGATGTATGGCATAACAGGCATCTGGGATTGAAAATCTGGGTGTTGACAAGTTGGTATCAGAGCCATCTTGACCATAGGAGACCCTAGTTAGACTGGACGTTTGAATCAAAAACTTAGTTTCAAAACCAAAGGAAGCAAATATTTACAAAAACTTATTCCCATTCTTATCACTTTGATTCTTTCATGAAAATTCATGTTCCTCAAAAACTCTTGCAAAATACATAAAACTTGACACACTTGATCACTCTACTAACTTACTCATCCTATATTCTTAATAGATGGACGTGAAGTACATCAAGTTTTATCAGTTGGGGAATGGAGGAGACCTTATCTTTGAGAGGGATTTGGACCAGCTTTCGGAACTTCTGGAGCGTCCACACCCCGAGTTCTTAGGAGATCAGCTCAATGATCAAGGAGGAGAATATCTGCATTGGCTAATTGTTGCAAGTCTCCGAGGATAGATTGAACCTCCCACTGCTGAGGGAATTCAGTTTACCTTAAGAGAGAACAACTGGCTCGATAGACTTGCCAGGGCCATGCAAGAAGCTCTTGCCCGTCTGTGTGGGTAGAGTATCAACCAGACCAAGGGAACCCGCTTTGAGTTTTTCCCAAGTCGTGATGCTAATGGACAACCACTGGAAGCCCCATACCACCCCGAGCTGAAGACTCAATTGGACCACCTTAGCTTCATGGTGTACGATCGTCAGCAAGAGTTGGACAATTGTCGTGACTACTCCAACCACAAGTCCGCCATCATCAAGACGAAGGATCAAACCATCGCCATGCTAGCAAAGGATCGCAAGTCTCGCCGCCGTCAGCTCGACAAGAAGGAGCGCATCATTTCCCGTCTTCGCCACCGTATCTCGTCTTTGGAGGAGACCATCCACGAGAGAGACATGCAGTTGGAGGAAAGGGAGAATGCCGGAGAGGATCTTCGTGGAGACCCCTACTCCTATCACAGTGATGATGATGATTTTCTGGAGGATCAGGCTATGGACTTCTTCACCGATGAGGATGATTTCGCCTTCATCAATGACGACGATGATGATGAGGATGACGACTACACCGACTCCGAGGAGTAGTATCACTTGATCACTAGAGTAGTGAGTAGTATTCGGTCCCACTGTATCGTAGTTTCCAGAATGGTTCCTAAAACCATCTTTTTACCTTTGTTGTGGTGTGTGTTGTATCGTGTGAATGAATGAATGAATGAAAAACAAGTTGCTAGAAAATCTGAGTCAAACTTTAAAAACTTTTCAAAGTCCCAGAACCTTAGAAATTTCCCTCTTTTCTCATGATCTATCTCAATCTTCAAATGCCACGCGGAGGAAGTGGTTCATCCCCGGACCCGATGTTGCAGATACTGCAAATGTTGGTTTCTGACCGGGAAGCTAAAAGAGCCGAACGTCAAGCCAACCTAGCCACCCTTCAGCAGATAGCTCAGCTAGCCCACAACAACCAAGGCCAAGGAAATTAGGACAACCATGGATCTAAGCTCAAGAATTTCCAGAATACCAACCCGCCTATTTTCACTAAGTCGGAAGAACCCCTAGATGCCGACGATTCGCTGCAAACCATGGAAAATAACCTAGAAGTAGCCGGAGTGGAAGCCAACGAGAAAGTTCTGTTCGCCACCCACTATCTAGCCGGAGATGCCAGAGCATGGTGGAACAGTGTTCGTGCAATGACCGGAGGACATATGATGACCTGGGAGGAATTCAAGGTCATGTTCAGCAGAACCCAGGTGCCACCGGGTTTGATCAAGAGAATGAGAGATTAGTTCAGAGAACTGTAGCAAAGAAGGATGACCATACTGGAATACCGTGACAAATTTTTGTCATTAGCTAGGTATGCCCCGGATGAGATCGACACCGAAGCCAAGGAGAAGGACAGATTCTTGAATGGTCTGCACGATGAGATGCAGACTGTGTTAGTCAATATCCCCTTTGCTGATATTGAAGCCCTTGTCGACTCTGGCATCTAGATGGAAGGAAAGATCGACCAAGCCAATGAGAACCGCAAGCGTCCCATGATGCATCAGCCAGGAACCCATCAGACCCCAAAGTATCGCCCTAACCCATCCCCAGGATTTGCCCCGAGAACCAACAGACCCCCGATGAACCGTCCTACCTATCCCAACCATGGAAACCCTAGGCCCGGAGGAAATCACAACAACCCCGGCAACTCTAGCAATTTCAACCGTGCCCCACCCAAGTTCAACAACAATGCTACCGCCAACACCAACCCTACCCTGAGGACTGGAAGCAATGTTGTGCCTGTTGCAGCAAAGGACAAGTCGCAAGTGACTTGTTATGACTATTGAAATAAGGGTCACTACTCCGACGAGTGCCCCAACAAGAAGAATGCTGCAGCCCCCAATGCCAATGCCCCAGCTCAGTAGCAGCGTCGTGTTCAGCCCGGAAGGAGGTTTGCCCCAGGGAATTCGCTCAACTGCAATGGCCGTCTTTTTCTCATGCATGCTGAAGAATCTCAGGAAGCGCCAGCATGCTGGGTATGTTTTCTGTTAATTCAGTACTTGATCTAGTGTTGTTTGATTCTGGTGCATCGCACTCATTTGTCACCGAAGAATTTGCATGCACTAGTAAAATCCAACCAACCAAACTGAAGCATGTTATGATCATTCAAATTCCCAGTTCAACCACCAAAGCTAGGAAAATTTGCAAAGCCGTCCCCATCCGAATCCATGGCATAGATTTTTATGCTAATCTGATAGTACTCGGAACTAAAGGTTTGGAAGTAGTACTAGGAATGGATTGGATGTCCAAACATAAAGGATTGATTGATTGTGCCAAGAAAGCCATAACCATGACTAGTAGAGCCGGAATATCAGTCGAGCATATATCTGAAACCTTACCTCTTCAATTCAAGTGCAACAAGAGTATAGCCCAACCTACCCTTGACCAAGTACGGATAGTCTGTGAATACCCCGATGTATTTCCAGATGTTTTGCCCGGTATGCCCCAGATCGGGATATCGAGTTTATCATCGAACTAATCCTCGGAACATGACCCATAGCTCAGATACCATATAGTATTAACCAATCCGAACTAGTAGAACTGAAGAAGCAACTGGATGCCATGCTGGAAATTGGATTGATTCAACCAAGTGCGTCACCATGGAGATCACCTGTTTTGTTTGTGGACAAGAAAGATGAAGGTAACCGTTTGTGTACGGATTATCGGAAGTTGAATGATGTCACCATGAAGAACAAATACCCATTGCCCAAGATAGAAGATTTGTTTGATTAGTTGACCGGTGCCAAAGTGTTTTCTAAGATTGATCTTAGAACTGGTTATCATCAACTCAAAATTCGTGCAGAGGACATTCCAAAGACTGCCTTTACCACCCGATATGGATTATACGAGTATGCTGTCATGTCTTTTGGATTAACCAATGCCCCCGCTTATTTCATGAATCTCATGAATAAGATTTTTATGGACTTCCTGGATAAGTTTGTCGTTGTTTTCATCGATGACATTCTGATTTATTCCAAATCGGAAGAAGAACATGAGCTACACCTAAGGACCATTCTTGGAACCCTTAGAGAGCATCAGTTGTATGCCAAGTTTAGAAAATGTGAATTCTGGTTACAGGAGGTAGGATTCCTCGGTCACATTGTATCAGCCGGAGGAATTGCCGTTGACCCTGCAAAGGTGAAAGATGTCGAAGATTGGCAAGCCCCAACCACTCAAACCCAAGTTCATGCATTTCTCGGATTGGCGGGATATTACCGCAAGTTCGTAGAAGGATTCTCGAGTATCGCCAGACCCATGACCCAATTGCTGAAGAAGGACAAGAAGTTTGAATGGACCGACAAATGTGAAGCGAGTTTTCAAGAACTCAAAAGGAGATTGATTTCAGCCCCAATCTTTATCATGTCGGATATCATGAAGCCCTTCGACGTGTATTGTGATGCATCCAAGATCGGTCTCGGATGTGTGTTAATTCAAGAAGGCAAAGTTATATCTTATCTATCTCGACAACTGAAACAACATGAGCAAAATTACCCAACCCATGACCTCGAACTCGCAGCCGTAGTTCTAGCCCTGAAGACATGGAGGCACTACCTGATGGGAAACCGTTGTGAGATTTATTCGGATCACAAGAGCCTTAAGTATATATTCACATAGAAAGAGCTGAATCTGAGGCAGAGAAGATGGATTGAGCTAATCAAGGATTACGATCTGGGCATTCACTATCACCCTAGTAAAGCCAATGTGGTAGCAGATGCCCTTAGCAGATTGCCGTGTCGCTTGAACTCCATCATTTTGAAGGAGCAACCAAGTTTGCACAAGGATATGGAAGATTTTCGAATAGAATTAGTGAGTGAAGGATTTTTGGCTAGCATAGAACTTCAGCCCACTTTGATCATCCAGATCAAAGAGGCGCAGACAGGAAATGCTATTATCGACGGAATCAAGCGTCGTATCGGTACAGGCAAAGTACCCGGATTCACCGAAGACGAAGAAGGAGTTCTGTGGTACAAAGGACGCCTTTGTGTACTAGCAGATTCTAAGTTGAAAGAAGTTATTCTGAAGGAAGCTCATGATACTCTTTATTCTATCCACCCCGGAGGAACTAAGATTTATCAAAATTTGAAAGAGCAATTTTGGTGGCATAAGATGAAGAGAGAAATCGGAAGCTATATCGCCAAGTGTGATATATGTCAGCGAGTCAAGGGAGGACATCAAAGACCGCTGGATTGTTGCAACCCTTGCAGATTCCGGAATGGAAATGGGATTCCGTTGGAATGGACTTTATCACCGGATTGCCTACTTCTAGTAGGGGAAATGGCTCTATCTGGGTCATAATGGACAGATTGTCCAAAGTCGCCCATTTCTTACCCGTCAAGACCACATATCAGAGTTCGAAGCTAGCGGAGTTATACATCTCTAGAATCGTTAGTTTGCATCGAGTCGCCAAGAACATCGTATTGGATCGAGGAACTCAATTTACCTCGAGATTCTGGAAGAAAGTCCAAGAAGGTTTAGGAACCAGTATAGATTTCAGCACCGCATATCACCCCAGACCGATGGACAAACGGAGCGAGTAAATCAAATACTCGAAGACATGTTAAGAGCATGTGTGTTAGAATATGGATCTACGTGGGAAGACTGTCTACTGTTTGCAGAATTTTCATACAACAACAGTTATCAAGCTAGTTTGCAAATGGCCCCATTTGAATTCATGTACGAATGAAAGTGTCGCACCCTTTTGAACTGGTAGGAAGTAGGAGAGAGTCAGATTTTCGGACCTAACATCCTACGCGAGCAGAAGAGAAGGTTCACAAGATTCATGAGCACCTCAAGACAGCCCAATCCAGACAAAAGAGTTACACCGACAAGAGACGTCGAGACCTCGCCTTCAACATAGGAGATTTTGTGTATCTGAAGGTGTCGCCATTAAAAGGAATGCAGCGTTTCCAACTCAAAGGAAAGTTAGCCCCCAGATATATCGGACCCTTCAAGATTCTGAACCGTCGAGGAGAAGTGTCGTATCAATTGGTACTGCCAGAAGAGATGTCCGCCGTTCACAATGTGTTCCATATTTCATTACTTCGCAAGTGCCTCGAAGTTCCAGAGAAGACCGAAGTGTTCAAGAATATCCGTATTTTGGAAGAAGCCTTCAGAACTACCCGAACCCGAAGCATCAAGTTTCTCAAGATTCAGTGGAGCAACCACACGGAAGAGGAAGCTACCTGGGAGCACGAAGATCACATTAGGACGGAGTTTCCCGATCTCTTCAACTCCTAGGTAATCTTTGCGTCCTTTTTCAAATCTCGGGACAAGAATTTGTTTAAGGGGGGAAGTTTTGGGTTAACAAAAACTTTTCTAAATAAAAATACTAAACTTGTATCATCAAACTCTAATCTCCAAAATTAGGGTTAACAAAAACTTTTCTAAATAAAAATAGGAAAGCATGCCTCTGTTTATGCATTCCAATTTGGATTGTTTTGAATTGCCTTGTTTATGTGTTTATTTGCTTGTAGAAGGATTCTTAGGTGAAATAAACATCATCTAAACAATCCCCACACTTTTCCCAAAGACAAATAAATCAAAACAAACAAAATAAGGGAATGGTCATTTGGGCTAATTTAACTCCCATGCCTACTTTGGTTGTCTCTAACTTTCAAAACTTAACAGAAACTTGTTTGGATCTTTGAAACCCTTGATGGTACTCATAACAAAGTACCAAGGCCCACTTTGTGATCATCCAAAAACATTTGAATGCATAGTTTAAAGGACAGTTCAAAATTGAACCTTTATCATATGGGAAGATCCCACTTTTTCAAAAACCACTCAAACAAGCTCAATTTTCAAAACCCAAGCATCCAAAGACTCACCAGCACCTTCCTAGCACACCCACAAAAAATGTTTTCAAAATTCAAAACTTGAGTTCTTGCGGCCATTTCATCAAACACTTGGACGCAACAAATCAATCTGGCCAAACTTCACTGTTTTGAGCAGTAATTTGGCTAAGCAATGTTCACCATTGATCACCCTTGTCTCCCTCAGTCCCAACCAATGCTTGGACAAACCCTAGCCCCTACCCTTTGTCCCATGCCATGCCAACCCGAGAACCCCCTTGCCAGCCGACCATGGCTAGCTAGCCAGAGCAAGCACCAAGCCTAAACATCATGTCTCGGACACAGCCCACCGTCCATCGCCACCCCCTATCCAGTGCTCGAACCCTGCCAGCCACTGGACCACACACCCAAGCCATGCCAAGATTCTCTGAGCGCATGCCGAGAGCGCGCCAGAGCGCCACCCTCGACACACGCCCACAGACCATGTGTCGCCCTCGCCGCATGCATACGTGATCACCAACGTCCCAGGAGACCTCCAGACATCCCCGTTCGCCGCCCCATGCCTCACAGCCACCGCTCGCCGTCGAAGACGCCGCCTCTGCCGCGCAGAGCATCGCATGTTCCATACCATTTTCCACCGTCCCTACAAGCGCATTAAAGCCATAGAGCATCGCCAGGAGACCACTGATCGATCGCCACCGATGGCCATGCCTCTAGCAGCCCGTAGCCATGTCGCCACCGTCGCCTGCCCATCCCGTTTGGTCTCGTCATCGAGACTATAAATAGAGTCCTCCCCCGCTCAAACTCTTCACACCATTCTACTCCCCTCTCCTCACTGATCGTTCCACCCTGTTCCCGGAGCAAGGCGACCAGCGCATTGCCGGAATTGCGCCAGAGCAGGCCGCCTCTAGAGAAGAAGGGCGCAGTCGATTTCGTCCACCCCAGGAGAAGCTGCCGGTACCAGGAGGTTCGCCGTCATCGACTTCGTCGTTCACCCTCATCGCCGACCCTCGCCTGAGCCCCGGTGAGCCTCCCACGATCCCCACTGCGCTGCTAGGGTTCGAGCTCGCCGGTGACTAGTTCATCGTCGATGACGACCCTCAGCCATTTATCTTACTTCTAATCCAACGGACCACGTTGCCCCGTACCACTTCGCACCCCCCCCCGTCTCACTGACGCGTGGGGACAACAAATTAACCAGCCCGCGTAAGCGCTGTGCTTAGCAGGCCGGCCCAGTATCGTTTCCCGCGCAGCCCACTCGTTTGAATTTGGAATTTTCCATTTTCATTTAAACACAGTTCTGTACCTAGTTTCAAAAATCAACCCAGCTCGATTCAGAGAACCAAATTGAGTGAAACCAATTTTATTAGAAATGTCTTGAAATGCTGAATCCAAGCCCGTTGGATTTAAATCATTTGGATCTGTAGATCACCCTTGGTAAAAATAACAAGGCATAAGCTTGTCTACATTCAAACATTTTTCAAATTTAAACCATAATAGCTTTTGAGTTGATTCCAACTCTCAAAAATCACATTTAACCATACCTTTCAGAATATATAAAAATATATGGGTTTGCTTACAAAAATAATGTTCAAGTAATAAAAGAATGCCACATAGGCATTTCTAGTCACTTTATTTAATTAAAATAAAAGAGTAAAACCTTATTAAATTGTGACACCACTTTAAACCACATTCCCATGGACTAAAATATGTGGTGATGACATGTGTCAACATGATCCCATGTTTGGTTTGGATAATATTAAATCTTAAGTAGTTTTTAAATGAGTAGAAATTACTTTTCTAAAACTAAAATCATTAAGTCAAGTGCTTGTAATGTTAATGATAATGCTAGATCATCTATAGAACCCCTTTGTGTGATGATTGAAAGTAGTTAAGTATTGTTTGGTGATTCTGTACCTCATATTTATTCATAGAGGCAAGTATCGACCAAGTATACGAGGAGGAAGAAGGATACTACAAAGAAGAAACCGAGAACTTCAACCACTCCTCTGCACAAGGCAAGCTAACACTTGCAAGATACTCTACTTATGCAAGCCCATACTTGCAATCCTAATACTACTAGTTGAATATGCAAGCTAATACTTGCTTGTTACCATGCCAACTATATGCCTTAAGCATATGTGATTATACCCACCTGATAACCCCATCCAAATTTTACTTGCAAGCTTTTTACTTTAGGTCTTTATCAAAGCTTTCTCTTAGAGTTTACTGAAGTAACTTGTAGATTCTAGACAGATAACTGAAGGTTGCTTAAAGAGCATAAAATTTGGCCTAAACTAGAAAACCTTGATATCATCCTAAGGCATGAGGTGGTACTTAGTTGAAACTCCTCTAGTTTACCACCCCTCATTAGTACCCACCCCCACTTGTAGATGCTAGTGCTAAGCATAAAACTTGATCAACTTTAGATGGGATTACTTGGTGAAAATGGTTATGAAAACCTTAGAATGATGGATCATTCTACTGAGATGTTTTGACATGTGTTTCCGAACACCAGATGATTTTGGCGATGAAAATGTTGAGGCATGAGCCTTAGCCCTTTATAAAACTGATTGTTGTCTAGATGTGATACCATTCCAATTTTAACGTACAACCACAATACCTGAAAATTGGGTAGGGCTTGACTGGAAACTTATATACCTTAGTATTGGTTCCCTCATGGCCAAGGTGTGAGCTGAGGCTACCTTGTGAAGATTGTCCACCTGTGCAGTACCCAAGATGACAGTTGGTCATGGTTGGGAGGCCAAACTCAGAGGAGAGGTGATCATACTAGGGCGTGTAATTGAAAGGTTAGGATTGATTATCGCATACTGAGTATGGTGAATTCAGTATTTGTTCCTGACGGATGTATAGAATGTTGTGGTGAAAGTGTATAATCTCTGGAGAGTGTCAAACTATTCGAATAGCCGCGTCCGCGGTTATGGATAGTTGGAGTGGCCATACTGTTCCCCTGTCAGATGTTTTTAAAATGACTTGAGACTTTGACTTGACCACAACAGAGTTGTGGCATGAGATACAATTTCCCACTTAGGTGTTATAAAATGTGACTACCTTTCTCTTGCTTCTGAACTTAGTAGAGGTAAATCTGGCTTTTTGCAAAACAACCCTAGAGCTTAGTGTCCTATTACAAAAACCCCCTTCACTTGTTAGTATTAGTTTGCGAGTACTTAAAGAGTACTCATGGCTTTGTCCCTGGCTATTCCCGTGGCCAGACTATGAGGAGGAGTACCAGGATGATGGACCCCAGTAAGGTTACGACAACTAGGATCATCTCCCATCGTCAGCATTGCCTGTGACCCCGAAGATGGAGCTTCGCCTACGCTACCTTTATCATTACATATTTCCGCTGGTTGAGTTGTATTAATAACTGGATCATGAGATCCTTATTTGTGTAAGACCTTATGGATGGTTTGTAATGGATGATGTACTGTGGTATCCAATTCTATTATGTCTCGCAAAAATGGTAATCCTGGGATTGCGATGTATGGCATAACAAGCATCTGGGATTAAAAATCTGGGTGTTGACATTACTTGCTGGTTGTGAGTGGATTATGGCCTTTGTAGATCTTAATTACCTACACCAATACTTATGTACTGCTCCACCATCTGTCTCTAGTTTAATTCATGTTCCTCCTTTTGGCATCTTAATCTCCTCCTTGACCTGCAATTGGCTCTATGATCTCTTGTCAATGATACCTTCTCCTCTAGAGCTACTCCTGTTATTGTTCTGGATTTATTTAGTAGGCGCTACTCAGTTATTTGATTGTTAGGTAATGGATATGTGGGTCTTGGTGATGATCTAATAAAAACAGATGCTCTTGAGGTGGAACATACTTGTGATGAATATAGAAAGACATAGTTGTGGATGTGTGGCGTAACTGTACTTGTGGTGAAAGAATGAGTAGAGAGAGGTGGTTCTACGGTTCCCTCCTCTTATCCATCCCTTCCTTGGCTGCTTCAAGTGTTGACAGCTCATGCCATGCAGTTAGGTGTGTGTGCTGCTTGCATTGTTCTGGATGAGTGCAAGACCAAATATCTTGATACTCCTCCTTTTTACTTCTACCACTCTGGTGAAACTTGCTCCATAATTCACTGCCAATGAGGTTGTACTGAGGCAATTATTCTAGATAAGAACATATACTCTATTTGGTAAAATTGCCCCTGCCTATGATGCATAACCCTGAGGCAATTATTCTATATAAGAACATATTTTACAATGGCCCCTTTTTTATTTAATACTACTCAATGATGAGGCAAAGCAATGCATTACATTGCTAAAACATGAGAGTACCATAACCCCCATGACCCCTTGTTTTTCCATTTCTTTTGCTTGTTGTTTTTACTTGCAGGGAACAAGACTAATGGGGATAAGAAGAAATGAAGAAAATAGGATACAAAAGTGGATAGGAAAATAATTTAGGTTTTCTTGATATCAAGTATCTTAATTACTTTTCTGTTTGAATATTGTACAAATATTTTACTGTTGTAATGTATTCAATACAATTTACTTGTTTTCTTTTCTTTTATAATTCATTTGCAAAGACAATGTAATATTTATATCTGCTTGTAATAAAGAATCATTTTAGTTATTTCATTTATGTAATTGATTTTTATATTTATACACTTGTAATTTACTTTTTCCCTTTTGACATTTGTAAATAACAATAATGTTTGTATTATTGTTTTAAATTTATTCTTTTATGTTTATTCCTGGAAATTGGAAAGATATTGTAATATTATTTATATAATAATAAAGTAAATGTTTCCTCCACTATTGTAAATTGGAACTTATAAATATTTATATCTTGTTACTAATTCCATTCTTATTTATTGTTATAGTTATTTTTCCTTTTGTTTTTAAATTTCAATCATCTTTTCTATTTGAATAACTATAACTATTGTATCTTATTCATAAATAAGAGTTCATCTCTTATTTCCTATTACAATACAATTTCCATTTACTATTTTATTTCAAATTTTTTTGTATTCAAATTTATCAATTAAATATTCAAATTTGAATTGTCTTCCCCTCAAACACAAAAGTACAGTAGAGGTCATGTCAAAATCCATCGCACCTGTCCTGATGTTTCCATCAGAAAAAGAGAGACCTCGATTCCTCTATAGCTTCTTTTGTTTTGCACGAAAATTCCCCGGATTTTCTGATGCATGAATCCAATGCACACACCTGCGTCCTCTATAATTCTAGGTGCTAATCCTGGGATGTTACACTTTGCATCCAATGCGTTCCAATGCCTAGATACTTGCTGGATAACCAAATCCGAGTCGCCAAAAAATATGATCCTTTTGATGCCAATTTCCTTGGCCACTTTTATGCCATGGACAAGTGCTTCATACTTGGCTGCATTATTGGATGCAGCGAAGTGGATCTGCAACACATACTTGAGCTGATCCCTGTTTGGTGATGTGAGTACTATCCCAGCACCCAGACCCATCTTTGTCTTGGATCCGTCAAAATGCATCTTCCAATAATTCGGGTCTGGTAGTGGTGGCTCATATCGCATTTCCATCCAGTCCATGAAGAAATCAGCTATAGCTTGAGATTTAATTGCATCTCACCTATCATATTGTGGAGTGTATGGTGCTAGCTCTATCGCCCATTTTTCCACTCATCCACTGGCATCTTTGTTGCTCAATATATCTGAGATAGGTGCCTCCCATATCACCCTAATTGGGTGCTCTTGGAAATAATGCTTCAGCTTCTTTGATGCCATATACACCCCATATGTCATTTTTTGATAATGGGGGTAGTTTTATTTCGATGTTGAGAGAACTTCGCTCAGATAATAGACTAGCCTTTGGACTAATTTGCCCTCTTCTTCGTGCTCTACACTATTACCGCACTGATAACTCTGCTGGTTTCCGTGACATAGAGCATCATTGGCTCTTTTGATAGTGGTGAGGCTAATATTGGTGTTGTTGACAACATCTTTTTGAGTTCATGGAAAGCGCTATCAGCTTGCTATGTCCATGTGAATTTGTCTGATTTTTCATCAGTTGATATAATGGTAAGGCTTTTTCGCCTAGCCGACTGACAAACCTACTCAACGAGGCTAGGCATCCTGTAAACTTCTGGACATCGTTCAGGATCTTCGGCAATTCCATTCTTTCGATGCCCTGATCTTTGTCGGGTTAGCCTCAATTCCTCGGCTACATACGAGAAATCCGAGTAACTTTCCAGCCGGGACACTAAATGTGCATTTTTCTGGGTTGAGTTTCATTCTGAATCTTCTTAGGTTTGCGAATGTTTGACGCAAGTCCTCAATTAGAGTATGAATTTGTTTAGTTTTCATCACCACGTCATCGACGTATACTTTAACATTTTTTCCAGTTGATCTTGCAAGCATTTTGCACGCATATCTGGTATGTTGCGCCTGCTTTTCTCAATCCAAACGACATAGTATGATAGCAATAAGCCCCATACGGGTTGATAAAAGTTGTCTTTATTTTATCATCTGGATTCAGTGGTATCTGGTGGAAGCCAGAAAACGCATCCACAAATGACAACAACTCACACCCGATAGTATAGTCAATGACTTGATCGATCCGTGGCAGGGGGAATGGATCTTTTGGACATGCCTTATTGAGATTCATGTAGTCAATACACATGCGCCACACCACTGCCAAGTTCGGGTCATCCTTTTTCTTCTCGACCAAGACTGGATGTGACAACCAATCTGGGTGCAGTACTTCCAATCTGGCTATCTCGGTGGCTATCACTTTCCTCCTATCTTCGGCGAAGCGGCGAAGGGGTTGCTTCACCGTCTTGGCATCTGGCCTTACATGAAGAGAGTGCTCAGCCAGCTCCCTCGGAACTCCTTGCAAGTCCAGTGTGGACCATGCAAAGATATCCCGATTCTCACGGAGGAAGCTGGTGAGCTCACTTTCCTATTTGTCAGTCAGCCCAGTACCAATGGTAACTGTGCACTCTAGAAAGGCCTCATCAACCTGTATATTTTTTCGTTTCCTTGGTGGCTTGGAAAGATACACTGCCATGCGGGTTAGTGAGTGTCGGCATAGACATTTGTGCTGCCTTGGATAGTGCTGCCACTTCCATCATTTAATGCTTTTCCTGTGCTATGACCAGTGATTCGGGCGGCGAAGATCTGGCTGAGGTGCACACAATAGATCTCTTGTAATCTCCCTCAACTGTAATAACTCCACATGGACCTGGCAGCTTCATCTTTAAGCAAGCAATGTGAGGAGTAGCCATAAAATTTGCCATAGCCGGCCTGCCGAGTAAGGCATGGTATGAGATGACCAGGTCAACCACCTCGAACTCTATGGCTTCAGTGTGACTGTTTTCTCTGTTGCCGAATAAGACGTCAACCCAGATCTTGCCAATTGGCTCACAGGATAGTCCTGGCACAATACCATGGAAAGTTGTCTTAGTTGGCTCCAGCATGTTCATAGTGCTGCCTAACTTGATCATGGTATCCTTGTACATGATGTTGATGCTACTGGCATCATCTATTAGTACCTTGGATAACTTCACATTGATATCTGGGCCCATGAACGTTCGATCCAAGACGATAGCATAACCTCCTGGTGTTGGCATGATCTTGGGGTGATCCTTTATGCTCCAAGTTATCTCCTATTTGGACCAGTGCATGTATTTTGGTATTCCCGTCATTGTGGCATTCACCTCCATCATCCGTCTCTGTTGACTCTTCTTGTCATTCGACTCTGTGAAAAATATGACATAGCTCTGGTGATGTTCTCTGTACTCATTTCTGGTTCCATGGACGACATGAGCGTCATCACCTCTTGGGTTATGCACCTGATGCACAGCCTCCCTTCTTTCTTGGTTATGATATCTCGGCTGCCTGTTCTCATATCTATGCTCAGCTCCCATAGCTTGAGCATTTCCTCCTGTGAGCGGTGGAGGGGGAGGTGGTGGTAACTGTTGAGTCGGTGAATCCACTCTGTCTCCCTTCTGAAACCAAGTACATTGTCTTGTTGTGTGATTTGTCGGCTTACATGGAATTGGCGTGTGAAATTTGCACGGTTGATCCAACATCATTTCATAAGTATATTTCTGCCTGTCTTGGTATGGCTTTCTTTGTTCATATGGCTTTTTCCATTAGTTTTTGGTATCCATTGTTATTGCCCATTTGTCCTTTGACGTTGGCTACTTCCAGCATCTGGGTGATCCTGATTCACAGTTGCAACTTGAGTCGAACCATACCTGTCGTCAGGTCTTTCGTCTCTTCTCTTGCTTCTATACACGGACCTTTCTTGGCGCCTTTGCAACCCGGTTGCGTCGTAGATCTGAGTCTCATTCATCCCATCTGCCGACATAAGAAGAGGCTGAGTTGGATCTCCTAGCGCGTATGAGTCGGCAATTCTTATTGTTTCTGCCAAATTTGTCGGCATATCTCTCTGCAACCTTTGCCACAGTACACTTCCATGCCTACATCCTTGTGCAAACCAAGCAATGGCCCGAGACTCAATTACCACTTCACAAGAGTTGTGCATCATGCACCACCTTGTGAGGAATTACCTGTATGTTTCATTCGGCCTTTGCTTGCACATCGCTAGCTAATGTGGGAGATTTGGCCTCTTGTATGTGATTGTGAAATTTCTCATGAAAGCTTCCTGAAAATCGATCCAGCTGTTGATGCTTCTGGGTGGCAAATTATTCAGCCACACCCTTGCTGGTCCTTCTAGCATCCGCGGTACGTACCGCACTGCCCATATCAGATTTCCTTGTGCGATTTTAACTGTTGTTCCATAATCTATGAGCCATTATTCGGGCTTTGTGCTTCCATCGTAGGTATTTGTCCCACTGGCTAGCTGAAAGTTTGGCATTGGCGGCTCTTTCATGATCGTTGGGCCAAAACATGGTGGACCATCTGGACCTTGCGACTCGATTAGTTCTACCATCTTTATCCGGTCGAGCTTTAGCCTTGCATCATCCGGATGGAGATTTTTGCCTCCGAGTCTTGCTCACATTGCTTGGTATACATGATCTGGCAATTCATACCCATCATTGACCATTGCCGAGTAACCATCATTGTATCTGTTGGCGTTCAGGTCTGCAGGTTGTTGTGCTTCTTTTCCCGCGCTTTGTTGTCTCTTTTCGAGTTGGGCTGGCAGAGGATTCAGAGCTGGGTTTCCTCCTCCTGCCGAGTAAGTTCCACGCCTAGCTTGAGGTGCAAAGTTCTGCCCCCTGTTGTCATTTCTTTATGCTACTTGCCTTTCTCGACAACATTTTCATGGTTCCCATTTCCCTGAGCGGCATTTCTTCTTACTCCCTGAGCACAAGTCGGGTTTCCTTGAACCACTACCGGGTCATAGGCAATCATCTGCTTGTTCCATCCTGAATCCACACTCCTTTCTTTTCTTTGTCTCGGCGCCACTCCTGGTGAGGAGGTTGTATGGCCTGCTGATCTCGCCGGGATTGGAGTTGCCGAGTGAACCAGCTGTGACCTCCCAGCTATACCTGGATTCGCTCTGTAGTACGCTTCATTCAGCATTCCAGCTGCTCTTACCAATTCATTGACTCGTTCCTTTTGTTTCCTCTTTGCTTCACCCGTCAGATGGGGGAGCTCAGCCATTGCTACCTCTGCGGCTCTCAAATTGGCCGCTGCAATGTTGTATGTCGGACGCATGGCTGTTTCGTTGTTGTTTTCTGTTGTTATCTTTGACGTTGCGTCCGCCAATTCTTCATTGAGGTTTCTTCCTCTCAACCTTGTTGCATCAAGACGGGTCTTAGCGCCCTTGACTCGATTTAATGAGTTGAGCTCTCGAATTGTGATATCCACATCTTGCTGTAATTGTGCTAATTCCTTTGCCTTCTCCAAGACTTTTATTCTGGCCTCCTCTAACTCGGCATGCACGGATGGTGGATCAGCTGCTGGCACTACTGGCTCTGCTAACTTCTCTATTGCTTCTTGCAATTCTTTGGCTCTCTTGCTCCTATCTATGTTCTCTGCCTTTTCTAGCAGTGCTTTTGCAGTTCTTGCCACCCTTGGCGTTTCTTCTGGATTTCCTCCCTCAGCATCCTCGTTCACCACAGGGACAACTGGCAGTGCTGGGGATTCAGAGTTGTCATCATTACCTCAACTCAGACGAGTTGATGAAGCTTTCCTGCGGCAGGAATCGTAGGTGGATCCGGTGCTAGGACGACGCGCTCCGGGTACGCGCGCTCCACGCGCACCGCGACATAGACCTGGTGCTCGCCGAACTTGATTAAGAGACCGCCCCATGGGAATGGGTTGGTCCCAAAGCATCCTGCGTTGTCATTGATGATGTTGAGTGCCCCGAACCTCTGGATGAGGCCGGAATAGACGCGCTCGCCCGTCTTGGCGATGATGTTGCCCATCCGAATGAAAACTCCAGCAAGCGCCTGCTTCTTCCCCACGGTCAGCGCCAACTGTCGTGGTGGTGTCACGGCAGATGCCATGGGTAGGCTTAAGTTGGGGGCCGAATGGACGCTTGTGGTAACTGGTGAGGGAGTGCACGGTCTAGCCGCACACGAAGAACAAGATGAACTCTCCACACTTAGGATTTTTATTGATCCAAGAAGTTTACAAGTGCACCTTGAGCTATTTGAGCATAGCCTCAGGCACTAGTTTCCTACTTGATCCAACCTCTTCAAATCCCTAGCTATGCCCCTCTTTATATAGGCGATGTCCATCTAGGTTACATCCCTATGGGTTCTAGGGTTACTGTTTGGATCTTGGTCCTTACTGTGTGGGGCGGGTCATGGGCTAGCCCTGATCCCCTTGACCCAGTCCACAAAGCCATACAGCTAACGGTCTTCTCGTACGTTGCCTCCAGCTCTTTTGGTGTCATACCGTGACTTTGTACGTTAGCCCTTGGTTTGGGCGTCACCCATCTCTTTTAGTGTCAACTGGAGTCGCCCTTTGCTTTGGACCATGCATTGCCATGGTCCCTCCTAAATCTTACTTGGAAAGCTACCACGCGTCCTTTCTGACTCGGCCTTCCCTCGTGAACAAACTTGTCTTATACGGGCCAACATAATTCTTATGTTGGCCGCACTCGACCTCCTTACCCGGTCGTTGTTACCCGGCCATAGTTATCCTTTACTCGGCATAAACCAAGCTAGGAAATGTTCTACCCCTTATGACCCTACCTGGGTTTATCCCCCGACACATGGATAGTGTTTCGTGAGTTTCCTCGATTCCCAAGTTGATACGTAAGGGGTTCCAACAGCTTTATAGTCACTGTCAGTGCTTACACGCCTCCGTATACCAACAAGTAGTTCGCTCCATCAAGTCCCCACAAGAGGAATATATTGAGAGGTCAACTTCTCCCAACATCAAGATCTATACAATCTAACACATGGTCATAGTGATGAATATCATAATAAACTTTATCTTATTTCAATCTCATGTTAGGGTTTCTCCATATCCCCAAGAACTAATGATCTACTCAGACATGGAGGCAATCAACATCATGGCAAGAGTAATGGAATCTATCATAAATGAATAGTACTTGTATAAATCCACAACAAGTATGGAAATTACTACAAGATCTAGACAAGATGTAGATGGGATGGACGAAAATGGTGGTGATGCACCGGTTGATGATCAAGATCGATGCCTTAGCCTCTCGGATCTACGCAGTGCGAAGATGGATCCCCGGTGGATGAGTTGACCCTGTAGATGCCTTTCGGAGGTTAGGTTTCAGCGATTTCTGGATGTCCTGTATGTCGTCTCTCTGATCCAATTGCACGGGGTGAAACTATTTGAGGAGGCGGTCAGCGCCAACTATTCGGCAGGAACTATACAGCCGGAATATTTATTCCCGCCGTATAGTTGGTCGTTAACCCTTATGTATCATCTAATTGCTTAGGGTTTTCTTCTGGTGTTAATATTTCCCAAATAAGAAATTTACGTAGTTTTTGGCTCCTTTTCACTCCAATATAACTGGTCCAAGAATTGTATCCATTGGATCCATCATCTGATCTAATCCTGGTGAAAATAAACATAAAAAGTCCGTGCGAATGCCGTAAAATACCAAGATCCGACCACTATAATGCAAAATAATAATCTAAAACATGATGCAAATATGCACTCATCAGCGACCCGGCAATGGATCAACACCCTCCCCGCGGATAGCATCGAATCATGGGAGGACATGCGTGAGTCCTTCCCCAGGCACTTTGAGGGCTCCTATACCCACGCCACCACCATCGAAGACCTGGAACACTGCATCCAGGGACCACCCGAGTCAACCCGCTACTGGGTACAGCGGTGGCAGGATCTGTGGATAAACACCTCCGGCATCCACCCGGACATGGCGATCCACTGCCTCAAGAACACGTGCTGGTACGAACCATTGGTCGCCAAGATCAGGAGGATCTATCGGACACTCGACAATATCCTTGACCTCCTCGAAATCGCCAAGCAGTACGCGGAGGAAGACCCCAACCAAGACTCAGACAATGAGTCGGGTGGAAGACGCCATGCAAGCGGCCACAACAATGGGAGGCGGCGCGAGATGCGCTACAGCAACACTCCCTCACCAGCAAGCGCCGCGGTCATGGGCGATTCGACTTCGTCGCCAACACCGGCTACACGCCATGCGACCCGAAGAACCTCCACCGCAAAGGAGGAAACTACCGCGACAGCGGAAATTACCGCGCGAGGCCGAAATTCAACCCTGCATGTCTACTCAACCAGCCCTGTGTCTACCACAGCAGGGAGGGGAAAACCGCCACTCACACCACCACCGACTGCCACTCCCTGAAGGAGATCAAGAAGGCAAGGTGAGAAAGGGAAGTCCCCAACAAAAACCCGCCAAAAAGCAATGCAGGCGGGTTCAGCAACAACGTCGGCTCGCTGCACACATTCACCAGGCTCAGCACCAAGCGCGAGAACATGGTGACTCAAGCCGACATCGCCCGCTTCCTCAATTGGTCTGAGAAACGCATCACATGGAGCTGCGAGGACCACGCGCCACAGATTGAGTACCGTGGGCGAGTCGCCCTGGTGGTCAAGCCGAAAGTGGCTGACTATTGGCTCCCCAAGACACTAATGGATGCCAGGAGCTCCATCAACATCATCTACCTGGACACGTTCAGACGGTTGCATCTCCTGCAGTCGATGGTCGAATTGACCCTCCCCATGTTCCACGGCATCGTCCCCAGTCGGAAGGCCTACCCGATCGGCAAGGTGATGCTACCCGTCACCTTCGGCACGCCCTCCAACTTCCGCACCGAGCGGATCATCTTCGAGCTGGTGAACTTCCATAGTCCCTACCACTGCGTCCGGGGGCGACAAGCATTTGCCAAATTCATGGCAGCACCACACTATGCCTACAACTAGCTCCCAGGGCCATGCGGCATCATCACCGTCCCCGGCGACCCCGATATGACCTTGGAGTGCGAGGAATAAGGCGCTGAACTCATGGACGCCATCATTGCCGTGGAAACCAACCACGCCGACAAACTCGCCAAATACGCGAGTGGCATCGACAAGGACAACCCCACGATCCCGAAGAAGCCCAACACATAAAATGTTGGGTCGACAGTGTTCAAAGATTCCACGCACACCCACACCATCGAGATGGTCTGGGGAGACTCTAGCCAGACGATCACCATCGGTACAGGCATGATCCCCACATAGGAAAGCGCGCTCATCGAGTTTCTCCGTGTCACGCAACATCTTTGCATGGAAGTCATCTGACATACCAAGTGTCCCGAGGGAACTCGCTCAGCACAAGCTTAATGCCGACCCCAAAGTGCAACCTGTAAAGCAGTACCTGCGGCGCTTCAATGAAGAGTGCCGCCAAGCGATTGCCGAATAATTGCAGCATCTACTCGCCGCGGGATTCATCTGGCCCATCAATTACTCCAAGTGGCTTGCAAACCCATTCTTGGTCATGAAGAAGAACAAGACCTAGAGAATGTGCATCGACTACACCAACCTCAACAGCGCCTGACCGAAGGAGGAATTCGTCCTCCCGCGCATCAACTAGATCATCGAATCGGTCACGGGATCTGAATCACTGTGCTTCATCGATGCTTACTCTGGTTACAACCAGATCAAGATGGCGGTCGAGGACGTGGAAAATACGACATTCATCATGCCATTCTGTGCCTACTGCTGATGATGTGTAGCTCAGATCACTATAGAGCTTCGTTGGAAGACCCTAAGAGGAAGGTATGATGAGCACATCCGAAAGTTTTCCCTTAGTAAGAAACTAAGGTTATCGAACCAGTAGGAGGAAGGAAACGACTCAAAGGTGTTGCTAGCAACTTGGAAACCTACACAACGCAAACTCAAGACTTTACCCCAACGAACAGTGAGGTTGTCAATCTCACCGGTTTGCTGAAAACAAAGGATTAACTGTATGGTGTGGAAGATAATGGTGGTTTGCAGAAAGTAAACGGTAAACAGTGGAAGGTGTATCAATGGTAAAGATTGGACCTGGGTCCATAGTTCACTAGAGGTGTTCTCCTTAAGATAAACAACATGACATGCTGGGTAAACAAATTACAGCGGGGCAATTGACAGGGACAGAGCAGGTCATAATAGTGCAATACTATACATTCATGATCCTATGAGCGGGGCAATTGACAGGACAGAGTAGGGCATTACAACAAGATACATAGACCGCCATCCAACTGCATCTATGACTAGTAATCCACCTTCGGGTTATCATTCGAACCCCCTCCAGTATTAAGTTGCAAGCAACAGATAACTGCTTTAAGCAAAGTGTGTAAAGTGAACAATCTACTTGTTCCATGAACAAGAGATCGTTGTTTTCTCCCTAGTAGCAACAACACATCTACAACCTTAGATATTTCTGTCACTTCCCTAGATTAAATAGAGCCATGAACCAACTATCAAGCATAAATAATCCCTCTTGGAGTCACTAACATCTACTTGGCCAATATAGATACTAGAAACGAAAAGCATGCAAGATCACAAACAACACAAACATGATAGAATCAATACGATAGAATCATTAACCAATCTGACATAGTAATCTCAATATCCATCGGATCCCCGCAAACACAACATGCATGATTACAAATATATGATCTTGATCATGAATAGAGCTCACGAGATCTAAACATGGTAGCACAAAGGAGGAGAAACAACCGTCTAGATACTACATGGACCCGTAGTCCAAGGTGGAACTACTCACGCTTCATACCGAAGGCTAGCATGGTGTTGAAGAAGGCCTCCGGGATGATCTCTCCCCTCTGACAGGGTGTCGGGAAGAGCTTCAGATCCCCCCCAATCTAGGAACAATGGTGGCGGCGGCTACGGACTGTTTCCTGGAAGATTGATCGGGCACTTAGGGTTTTCTCCTCGGGGGGTTTATATAGGCGAAGGGGCACTGTCGGTGGACGCCCGAGGGGACCACACCATAGGGCAGCGCTGCCTAGGGTGGACCCGTGTGGCCCCCTGGTGCGACTGCCTCGTGGCGCTTCTTCGTCTCTCCTTCGGCCTCCGTGTAGTATCTGGAAAAATAGGAACTTTGGCTTTGGTTTTGTCCAATTCCGAGAATATTTCCTTACTAGCTTTTCTGAAACCAAAAACAGTAGAAAACAAGAACTGAAATGGTGCCATCTTGTTAATAGGTTAGTTCTAGAAAATGTATAAAAATTCCTCAAAGTGTAGACAAAACATAAGATAGTTGGTACAAAACAAGCATGGAGCATCAAAAATTATAGATATGTTTACGACGTATCAAGCATCCCCAAGCTTAACTCCTGCTCATCCTCGAGTAGGTAAGTGATAAAAAGAATAATTTTTAGGTGACATGCACCATCACAATCTTGATCAAGGTATTGTAAAGAATTTATAGCTGGGATCAAAGTTCTCTAACACAATCTTGATCAAGGTGACATGCAACATGAGAGGTTACAAACAAAGATCATCAATAACAATGCATTGAAAGATGTTTGTTTGTTTCACATACAGAAAACAGAGCATAATGGCATTGAGCTTGTCCCTCATGGAGTAGCAAGTAAATGCATAGGACACCTTCAAAGTTCATAAGAGTGACTAGATACAAATAGTTCAAGAGCAAGCAATATCAACAATATGAATCAATCAATATGTTTTGGGACAATGCACATAGAACTAAGAATGGAAACTATGCTCTCTTAATTGGTTCCTAACGATAGAAGGTGGAGACTCAATATAATAGTGGAAGAAAGGCCCTTCATAAAGGGAAGCAGGGATTTCATGTCTCATAAAGAGCATCCAAAAATTATGGTACTTGTTAGCTTTTAGCTCTCATTGCCCCTATCATAAGCATCTTGAAGTGATTAAGGTTAAAGTGAACAAACTATGGAGTATATGCTTGACAAAGTATAAGTTGGCAATCTCATGTCCCTTGAGTACGAGAGCCGCTCCTCATGCTACTCAACTTTAGTCACCGGTAAGTTCTTGTCATAGTAAGTACATGTGTATCATACAGAACCGCCAACGGGGTACCCCTTGCACATGATACATGAGCTATCCCATAATCAAAATGACAAGGCAAGCATACAATGAGCATCTCATCAATCTTCTTATTTACCTTGGGAAAATGGTGCTTTTTTCTCTCTTTCCTCTTTTCTCAATATGTCTATTTTTTTATAAGAAGAAAGCTTCATAGATTGCTCACTATGGCGATGCTGCAAGTTTCCATCATGATTAGGCATGGCTTAGGCTAGCGGCCCAGGCGTTTCTCTAACACACATACCTAACTCCATGAACTTACAAGCTCCCCTTTTATTTCACACCGACGAGATCCGCAAACTAAAGAGCATGATATCAACTGAGTACAATGTACAAGTGCAATGTTGAAAGCGTTCCCCATGACAACATGGTTTTTCTAATTCCAACGTATAAGTGCAAGAATATAAAACATAGATGACACAATGGTTCAAGTTTATTTAGGGGCAATAAAAATAAGGTGTGCCATCAAGTTTGTGAGAGATTTAATTACTAAGTTTCACATAACAAAGTGAATTTTTAATTAGAAGGTAGATAAAACAAGAATATAATTGGAATGGTGTAACACACCATGCATAGGAATTTATAGTGGACACTTTGGAATAACTTGGTTTATTGGGAGTTGGATGCATGAGTATAGATTACTCATGCAAGTGGAGGCTAGCAAAAGACTGGGAGCGACCAACTAATGGCCATAATCATGGAGAGCAACAAAACATTACTAATCAAAGCATAAAGTGGTACCACAAGTCAAAAACTAAATGATCATAGAGGCTATGGTTAATGGTTCATAGTCATAACATGGTGTGATCATGTTCCAAGTCAACCCAAACAAAGCATCAAAGGAGAATACCACAATACTATGCTTTTGTATGCTAAAACAACACATGATTCTTTCAAGGCACATTAAGCAATCCTAATTGTTTGGAACAAGTCGTGCTATAGAAATAATCACTTAGCATAAGGTCAAAACAACATCTAGCATGATATGATAAAGTCTAAGTCACAGTCAAAGCAAGCTCCTCTTGTACTACTAAGCAAGAACTTCCTACTCCTTTCCAACACCAATCAACTTATTTGAAATAACACGGCGAAAACGGGAGTCCAAGTACTTTATTCAAGCAAACTAATCAAACAAAAACCAAAAACTAAAAATAAGACGCTCCAAGAACAACACAACAGTGCATGAAACAATAAAAAACAAAGTGTCTAGAAAGACCTGAGATTTTTATTGATGAAGAAGGGGATGCCTTGGGCATCCCCAAGCTTTCATGTTGTACCTCTTGAATATTTCTTGGGATGACACGGGGTGGCATCCCCAAGCTTGAGCTTTTGTCCATTCTTCATCTCATTACATCATTCTTTCCTTACACCTGAAAATTTTCCTTCATACAAAATTTCACACAATTTTCATTAGCAACATTAGTGTATTCAAAAGATAATAGATCTTTGGGGTTTAGTTCTACAACAAAAAGACTTTCACTAAAGACACAATCTACTGTACCAATTCCCTCAAAAATTTCAATTTCCCAAAAAGAACCCAAAAAGGAATCAATAAGAAGCAAATGCAAATAATGGCAGAAATCTATCAAAACAGACCAGCAGGTAGAAACCGATTTTTTTAAGACCTTCTGTTGCTCAAATAAAAAAGAATTGAACTAACGAAAGTTATCTAACAACCTGGGCGATTTATTCAAAAAATTACAGCTTAATTTGACTTACAGAGGTTTTACACAAATGTTTACGGTGGATCACAAAAATCTGTTTCGGGACAGCAACTCCCCAAATCTTACTTCCCTCTCATTAGATGTTATTCTTGGCATAAAAATAAAAAAAAGATAAGTAGAGGTTATTACATAAGTAATAACTTCCAAGACTCAACAAAACTATTGGGTTATCTCCCAAGAAGTACTTTTCTTTAATGCCTTTAAGTTAGGCATGATAATTTAAGAAGATGCTCACATAAGAAATATGAATTGAATCAAAAGAGAGCATCAAGGAGCAAATATGAAACACATTTAAGTCTAACCCACTTCCTATGCATAGGAATCTTGAAAGAAAAAAAATTAAAGAAGCACATAGTAACAAGAATGGGTAGATAAAACAAGAGCAACTTCAAAAATTTCAGCACATAGAGTGGTGTTTCAGCACCATGAAAACTCTACAACCATATTTCCCTCTCTCATAATAATTTTCAATAGCCTCATGAATAAACTCAACAATATAACTATCACATAAAGTATGCTATTCATAATCTACAAACACATAATTTTTATCAAGCTCAAAAATAGTGGGATTAAAACCTTCAAACCCACATTTAACAATTTTATAACAAGAAGACTGATCATTCAATATAGGACCATCATCTAGAGCTTTATCATAAACATTTTCTAAGAAAAACTCTTTAGAACCATGCATTTCGAAATTAGGAACAAATATAGGATTATCATAGATAACAGGAGCATAACTATTATCACAAGTTTTACCCATATCAAACATTTCAAAAGAATCCACAGAAACATAACATTTGTAACACCATCAGAATCGACCCTATGCAAGTCTTAGCGATTCCCGCCAAACCCGCATATAAACGATTCAAAGTTGACCACCAGGCACTTGCGTGTGGGTGGAAAACGAAGTAATATCATTACACAATAGTCCACGATGGAACCCACAGAACAGATATATACAACAACGACTCCATGAGTCAAGAATACAGATACACAATACAAAGATCCAAATCAACTTGAAAATGATACAGCGTCCGACTACGGACAAGATGCAAATGGGGCTAAGAGCCCTAAAGAATAACCAATGGCGTCCATAACCCTGCCCAGGCCAAGCCGGAAGGGTAACCCTTCTAACGATGTCGATCTCTAACCTGCTTAAACAAAAGGGGTGCCGACAAAGGGAAAAGGAAAAAGAGAGCGGTCAGTACCGAGGCCAGTATACGGCGAGACTAGAATTCGGCGGTCCTCGCCTACATAGGTATGGTAGACTAAAGCGGCAGCGCATCATGCACTAAACAACCTATAGAGACTCGATATAACTGTCGGCTATTAGAGAGGGATAAGAAAGACCTATTCGGAACCAACCTGATACTACCACCAAACATACCCATCCTGGTATTTCCCCCTCGAGACCAAACGAGGAAGTCAAACGAGGAACTCACACAGTTGACAATTTTATTTATTCAGTTGTTATTGCAGCAATTACTAGTCAGGTATAGATAGTCCTCCTGATATAATAAGCAGTGGGCACTTTTAGTTAACCATTCCGCTGTAGTTGCGACACTTACTAGTCAGATACAATTAGCATGAGATATCCCAAACCCAGCAGTTGTTGGTACTTTTATTTATCCATTCCGTTGTAGTGAAGCTGATTACTAGCCATATCAGATACAAATCAAATTATAACAGTAAACTTTAGTTGTAGTTGTCTATGATCGAGAACTGTGCTCCAAGTCGTTCATAACCGCGTTCACGGCTTCTCGAAAAGATTTAACCCTGCATGGGTGCACCAAAGTTTTCACACGCACCTACACCCTTGTTGTCAGATCAGGTAGGTACAATATCACAAAACATACACCAAACGGTATGTCGACGGGGTTTCGGACACGACGTTTCCTAGACCCAAAGCTAGCACATGGGGGCCACCCCACTAAGCTACCCGTAACGAAGTCGGCCGGTCTCGGAGACGGACCCAGAGGATTATGACGACGGCTGTAAACGACTGGGAACCCGAAAGTGTGACTGGGCTTGTTGATACCGCGAAAACGTGGCACAGGGTTCCAAAACAGTACAGGCACTCCACGCGCAATACTAAATAAAGCAGTAACGCATGACATAAGTATAGGATAGTAATAAAGCCCCAAACTACTTTGTGGCCCCCGGTACAGTACTTTGAAATCAAGTACTAATCGATGGGGGTGCCCACAGACCCCACTTGTGGTTAGCGCGCTCGATCTTGGAATAGGTGTCAAGAACTCGGGGTCCTACGGGACACAAGTGAGTGGTTAAAAACCAAATATTGTCTATTACCCACCGGTGCCTCTTCATTATTTACCTACTTTCAATTTTAGTTATTAAATGATAATTAAAGCCATGATCATCTCCAACATAAAGCATAAGGCATTTCTCCAACAACTGTGGTACTTGACGACACACAACAGCACTTGAGCAAGCGACTACGACACGCAAGTCTAACTATCCACCAAACAACAGGTAATAGGATGTGTCCAAGGCAATATAGAGGCTGCAAGGGATATCACGGTTACGAAAACTAGAGCATCGCGACACATATAACAATAGATCAACACGAGGAAATAAAGACTAGAAATGTAAAATAGGTAGAAAGGGGGAGAATTCTCGCCTGAAAACATTGCCGAAGGATCATTCAAAGATCGGGTCGACACTCGCATCAACTCATCAGCCTAATCCTCGAAGAAGCAAAGCACTAGAAGAAACACCGGATCCACTATTTACTACTACGACAAAAGATCGGGCATGATGCATGTATGATGTATGACATGGCAAAGATGCGATGCAATTAGGCCATATTAAGCGGAACCGGGGTCCCGACAATTAGGTGAGTGGTTTATGTTGTTTAGATACCCCGCAATTTAAATATTGTCTTAACAAGGCAAAATATGTAATTGATTCGCTACACAAATTTAAATGGAGCCAAAATAAGACTAGAATCGCCCGCATATGCGCTCCATAAATATTATGAGGTGAATCGGCATAATGCCCCCAAACCACACCAATATGCATGCGAGTATGATAATTTCATATGCAATAAGTGTATATAGCATTTAATAAAATAGGGGCTCGGATTGGGGTCACACATGGTGGTTCGGCGAACTTGGATCCGAAGGTTCGACGGGTTCGGTCTTCGAGGTCTCGGCTCAGCTTCAGATTCGGAAACGGGCTTCAAATCTAGGAATGAGGGTCTTCGATTTCCGTGAGGAAGATCTTGATGTACCGAGGGTTGCGAGTCCTTGACGGCAACGGTCTCGCGGACGAGCTTGGTTAGAGATCGGCACATGGTACATGGCTTCTCGGAAGGACTTGGCGTTACGGACTTGGTCTTCGTTTGGACGCTTCAACGAGTGATCGAGTGGCGTTCGGGCTCCAGAGCAACACATCCCCGCAACTTCAACTGAGCCGAGTCACAAGCAGCAACACCTTACCATCGACCAATAGACAACGTGACATGCATGGTCAACCAACCAAAGCAGAGGTCGAGCGCGCGAGCTGGAGCAGAGCTTGGCTGCAGGGGCGAAGTCATCCGAGGCGGCGTGAGCCCTGGACCGCGTGGACGGAGAAGAGGAGGACCAGGCCTCATGGCGAGGAGGACCTGGCGGAGAGGCGGGGACGGGCGCTGTCGGGAAGCAGCGCTTGAGCGAGTGGACGGCGGCGGCCGGGCTCAGGCCAGTGATGGCAAGCGGGCTCGGAAAGGAGAGGAGCAGCAGCGGTCACGATGAGGTGCTGTCGGGGAGGGGCAGCGGTCGGTCGCGAGAGGCGTAGGGGTGAGGCGACCCGTGCGGCTCAGGGGAGGAGGTCGTGACAGGGGATCCCTGCGGCCGCGGGGAGGCACAGCGTGGCGGAGAAGGACGGCGAAGCGAGGTCGCGTCGCAGCGGGAGGGGGCGAAGGAGGAGGGAGCCCTAGGCTGCGGCGGTTGCGCGTGAGATTGAGAGGAGAGGCAGAATCGTGTAGGAAGGGGTGGTGGAGAGCAGTCACGCGAGGGAGACGAGGTGGGACCGGGATGGTGGGGCCACGGAAGAGAGGAGCGTACTGGGTAGCATGTACCGCATGGGGTGGGTTGTCGCGTGCGTGGTGGTGGGAGTGTGTGGCGACGGGGTCAGGGGAGAGTGGCGGTGAGGTGGATGGGAAGGAGTGGAGGTTGTGGTAGGTCTAGGGTTTGGTGGGAGGGAAATTATGGTTAGGTTTGTAGGTGGCCGACTGGGCTTTTGGGCCTGGCTGGCTACCTCCTAAAACTAATATAAAATTTTATGTATTATTTAAAAGACTTGTGCAATTTGTTTTTAGACAAACAAAATATCCCGAAGGGTTCGGGGATTACTTTTGAAATAGAGAGGGATCTTTGTAGAAAGCAAAACTAGGTTCTAAGAAAAATAGTTTTAGTCAATTAGATGCATGATGATATCATGATGATGCACAAAACAAAAATACCAAGCAATTTTCTAGTAGTGGTTTTACCCGGGGTGCTACAATTCGACACCACTAACAATGGATCTCGCCCTCGAGATCCACCTCCTAGTATGGGGAAGCAAGACGATGACCTGAATCTTCTCGCTTCGTGTAGATCCCCGCGACACCACTAACGAGGATTTTGATTCCGTATTGAAATTGGCGACACCACCAACAAGGTCTGTTGCTCACGTTCACCGAGAGAACACTCCGGAGAATCAAAGCACGAAGGTAGAGGTATCAAAAGATAAGGCCACCTCTAACTTCCATGAAAAGAGG
Source organism: Avena sativa (assembly GCA_916181665.1). Lineage (NCBI taxonomy): Eukaryota > Viridiplantae > Streptophyta > Magnoliopsida > Poales > Poaceae > Avena > Avena sativa. Next base: position 78,202,502 of record OV702296.1, read on the forward strand.
AAAAGTTCCAGTGATCCACCAGTTCGATGTACAAGAGTGAACAGTAAGAGTCGGTTAGGGTGATCAGTCCATCCCGTACCCAAACTATTAAATCTATACATGAATAGGAAAATCATGCAACACAACTCTTGAAATTTAGAAGGATGATCTTCATAAGCGGTATTCGGAACAAAGGGGTGATGCAAGCTCTGCATTGGATCTGATGTAGATGAGGTCATCACGTTGGAAAATACTAGAAGATACAAAAGAAATTTTTATGAAAATACATAACGATTAGGTTTCGCAATGGTTCCATTGGCATGAACAACACATGCTCAAGGTATACTCCAACTTCACCAACGCTCGTCCTTCTCATATGTTTTCAATGATATAGATATCCATCAAGGTACACATACAGATAAAGTGTTCAAGAACAAGAAGATTGTATGAAGGGGACAACACACAAGATGCAGATTTGATGATCGTAGCACCACCGTTATAAAAGGGAGGAAGCGAAACCCTTAAGGTACGACGAAAACCCAACCGCGAGAAATCCTGGACTCGAAGATAAGATAAGAGAGCAGATTCAAAACACGCAGAGGTAAGAAGAGAATAGTAGAGGGGTAAGGAGTAAAAGCAAACCTAATAAGATCTATCCAACAAATTTTCCAGAAATAGTTTTGACACTCTACAACGTCTGTTAGCTAGGTTATCCTACAGGCTGGACCAGTGGGGTATCGTAACTATTGAGCTCTGATACCACTCTGTAACACCCTCAGAATCGACCCTATGCAAGTCTCGGTGACTCCCGCCAAACCCGCATAGAAACGATTCAAAGTTGACCACCAGGCACTTGCGTGCGGGTGGAAAACGAAGTAATATCATTACACAATAGTCCACGATGGAACCCACAGAACAGATATATACAACAACGACTCCATGAGTCAATAATACAGATACACAATACAAAGATCCAAAACAACTTGAAAATGATACAGCGTCCGACTACGGACAAGATGCAAATGGGATTAAGAGCCCTGAAGAATAACCAATGGCGTCCATAACCCTGCCCAGGCCAAGCCGGAAGGGTAACCCTGCTAACGACGTCGATCTCAAACCTGCTTAAACAAAAGGGGTGACGACAAAGGGCAAAGGAAAAAGAGAGCGGTCAGTACTGAGGCCAGTACACGACGAGACTAGAATTCGGCGGTCCTCGCCTACATAGGTATGGTGGACTGAAGCGGCAGCGCAGCATGCACTAAACAACCTATAGAGACTCGATATAACTGCCGGCTATGAGAGAGGGATAAGAAAGACCTATTCGGAACCAACCTGATACTACCACCAACCATACACATCCTGGTATTTCCCCCTCGAGACCAAACGAGGAAGTCAACCGAGGAACTCACACAGTTGACAGTTTTATTTATTCAGTTGTTGTTGCAGCAATTACTAGTCAGGTATAGATAGTCCTCCTGATATAATAAGCAGTGGGAACTTTTAGTTAACCATTCCGTTGTAGTTGCGACACTTACTAGTCAGATACAATTAGCATGATATATCCCAAACCCAGCAGTTGTTGGTACTTTTATTTAGCCATTCCATTGTAGTGAAGCTGATTACTAGTCATATCGGATACAAGTCAAATTATAACAGTAAACTTTAGTTGTAGTTGTCTATGATCGAGAACTGTGCTCCAAGTCGTCCATAACCGCGGACACGGCTTCTCGAAAAGATTTAACCCTGCAGGGGTGCACCAAAGTTTCCACACGCACCTACACCCATGTTGTCAGATCAGGTAGGTACAAGATCACAAAACATACACCCAATGGTATGTCGACGGGGTTTCGGACACGACGTTTCCCAGACCCAAAGCAAGCACATGGGGCCACCCCACTAAGATACCCGTAACGAAGTCGGCCGGTCTCCGAGATGGACCCAGAGGTTTATGACAACGGCTGTAAACGACTGGGAACCCGAAAGTGTGACTGGGCTTGTCGATACCGCGAAAACATGGCACGGGGTTCCAAAACAGTACCGGAACTCCACGCGCAATAGTAAATAAAGCAGTAAAGCATAGCATAAGTACAGGATAGTAATAAAGCCCAAACTACTTTGTGGCCCCCGGTACAGTACTTTGAAATCAGGTACTAATCGATGGGGGTGCCCACACACCCCACTTGTGGTTAGCACGCTCGATCTCGGAACAGGTGTCAAGAACTCGGGGTCCTACGGGACACCAGTGAGCGGTTAAAAACCAAATATTGTCTATTACCCACCGGTGCCTCTGCATTATTTACCTACTTTCAATTTTAGTTATTAAACGATAATTAAACCCATGATCATCTCCAACATAAAGCATAAGGCATTTCTCCAACAACTGTGGTACTTGACGACACGCAACAGCACTTGAGCAAGTGACTACAACACGCAAGTCCAACTATCTACCAAACAACAGGTAATAGGATATGTCCAAGGCAATATAGAGGCTGCAATGGATATCACGGTTACGAAAACTAGAGCATCGCAACACAGATAGCAATAGATCAACAGGAGGAAATAAAGACTAGAAATGTAAAATAGGTAGAAAGGGGGAGAATGCTCACCTGAAAACATTGCCAAAGGCTCATTCGAAGATCGGGTCGACACTCGCATCAACTCATCGGCCTAATCCGCGAAGAATCAAAGCACTAGAAGAAACACCGGATGCACTATTTAATACTACGGCAAAAGATCGGGCATGATGCATATATGATGTATGACATGGCAAAGATGCGATGAAATTAGGCCATATTAAGCGGAACCAGGGTCCTGACAATTAGTTGAGTGGTTTATGTTGTTTAGATGCCCCGCAATTTAAATATTGTCTTAAGAAGGCAAAATATGTAATTGATTCTCTACACAAATTTAAATGGAGCCAAAATAAGACTATAATTGCCCGCATATGCGCTCCATAAATATTATGAGGTGAATCGGCATAATTCCCCCAAACCACACCAATATGCATGCGAGTATGATAATTTAATATGCAACAAGTGTATATAGCATTTAATGAAATAGGGGCTCAGATTGGGGTCACACATGGTGGTTCGGTGAACTTGGATCCGAAGGTTTGATGGGTTCGGTCTTCGAGGTCTCGGCTCGGCTTCGGATCCGGGAATGGGCTTCAAATACAGGAACGAGGGTCTTCGGTTTCCGTGAGGAAGATCTTGATGTACCGAGGGTTGCGAGTCCTTGACGGCAACGGTCTCGCGAACGAGCTTGGTTAGACATCGGCACATGGTACATGGCTTCTCGGAAGGACTTGGCGTTACAGACTTGGTCTTCGTTTGGATGCTTCAACGAGTGATTGAGTGGCGTTCGGGCTCCAGAGCAACACATCCCCGCAACTTCAACTGAGCCAAGTCACAAGCAGCAACACCTTACCATCGACCAATAGACAACGTGACATGCATGGTCAACCAACCAAAGAAGAGGTCGAGCGCGCGTGCTGGAGCAGAGCTTGGCTGCAGGGGCGAAGGCATCCGAGGCGGCGTGAGCCCTGGACCGCGTGGACGGAGAAGAGGAGGACCAGGCCTCATGGCGAGGAGGACCTGGCGGAGAGGCGGGGACGGGTGCCGTCGAGCAGCAGCGCTTGAGCGAGCGGCGGCGGCCGGACTCAGGCCAGCGGTGGCAAGCGGGCTCGGAAAGGAGAGGAGCAGCGGTGGTCACGAGGAGGCGCTGTCGGGGAGGGGCGGCGGTTGGCCGCAAGAGGCGTAGGGGTGAGGCAACCCGTGCGGCTCAGGAGAGGAGGTCGTGCCAGGGGATCCCTGCGGCCGCGGGGCGGCACAGCGTGGCAGAGAAGGGCAGCGAAGCAAGGTCGCGTCACAGCGGGAGGGGGCGAAGGAGGAGGGAGCCCCAGGCGGCGGCTGTTGCGCGTGAGATTTAGAGCAAAGGCGGAATCAGGGATGAAGGGGGTGGTGGAGAGCAGTCACGCGAGGGAGACGGGGTGGGACCGGGATGGTGGGGCCACGGAAGAGAGGAGTGTACTGGGTAGCATGTACCGCGTGGGGTGGGTTATCGCGTGCGTGGTGGTGGGCGTGTGTGGCGTAGGGGTCAGGGGAGAGTGGCGGCGGGGTGGATGGGAAGGAGTGAAGGCTGTGGTAGGTCTAGGGTTTGGTGGGAGGGAAATTAGGTTTAGGTTTGGAGGTGGCCGGCTGGGCTTTTGGGCCTGGCTGGATGCCTCCTAAAAATAATATAAAATTTTATGTATTATTTAAAAGACTTGTGCAATTTGTTTTTAGACAAACAAAATATCCCGAAGGGTTCGGGGATTAATTTTGAAATAGATAGGGATCTTTGTAGAAAGCAAAACTAGGTTCTAAGAAAAATAGTTTTAGTCAATTAGATGCATGATGATTTCATGATGATGCACAAAACAAAAATACCAAGCAATTTTCTAGTAGTGGTTTTACCCGGGGTGCTACAACATTCATCCTCCTTTGGTAAGCATGGGGGACAATCAAAAAAGGTAAGGGATAAAGAGTTACTCTCATTAGAAGGTAGGCATGGGTAGCTAATCCATTCTTCCTCCTTTTGTTCATCACTCTCCTCCTCTTTTTCATCTAATGAGCTTCCCATTTCAGCAATTTCTTCTTCCATAAGCTCCTTCAAGGCATGAGTCTCTTCTATTCGTGGAAAGCATATATTAAAATATTCAAGAATATACCATTTTATTCTTTGTAATTGTCAAAGAAAATTTTAAGTATATCATAAACCTCATCTTTATAAGGTGAATCATTAGTATTTTCAAGCAAACTAGCAAGTTCAAATGCACCCTTCCAAGCAATAAATTCCTCAATTTGTTCCACATCATAAAAGTCATAATTCCCTTTAACATAAGAAGATATGGTAACATTATCATTATACTCACACTGAAAAGGGAGGATTTTATACCTCCTACAGCAACAAGATTTATCCAAGAAATAAGTAAATTATAAGTAGATCACACCTCTCTAGCAATAGTATTCAATTTATCAATTTGTTCCCATGAATGTTTCCCTTTTTGTGAAAAACGGTGTTCCTTATAATAATACTTTTTTTCTTACGTGAACCCACCTTGCCAATAAGAACTAGTTTCAAAGAAACCATCGATTGATACAAAGCATGACAACGCAAGGCAATAACAGACCAGCAACTAGAGTAGGAACTAATTTTTTTGTGTTTTTGATAAGAGAAAGCAAACCAAATGAAACTATTTTGTTGGAATTTTTTATAAAAAGAAGAAAACAAAACAAGGAAAAAGAAACTAAGCAAAACAAAAACAAAGTAAAGATAAAGTTTGTGAAGGAATCCTCTTGTGAAGCCGTCCTTAGCCTCCCCGGCAATGGCACCAGAAATAGCTTGATGATGTGTAGCTCAGATCATTGTAGATCTTCGTTGGGAGACCCCAAGAGGAAGGTATGATGAGCACATCAGCAAGTTTTCCCTCAGTAAGAAACCAAGGTTATCGAACCAGTAGGAGGAAGGAAATGACTCAAAGGTGTTGCTAGAAACTTGGAAACCTGCACAACACAAACTCAGGAGTTTGTCCCAACGAACAGTGAGGTTGTCAATCTCACCGGTTTGCTGAAAACAAAGTATTAACTATATGGTGTAGAAGTAATGGTGGTTTGCAAAAAGTAAACAGTAAACAGTGGAAGATGTATCAATGGTAAATATTGGACCTGGGTCCATAGTTCACTAGAGGTGTTCTCCTTATGATAAACAACATGACATGCTGGGTAAACAAATTACAGTGGGGCAATTGACAGGACATAGCAAGGCATAACAATGCAATACTAGGCATTCATGATCCTATGAGAATTGATTGGGCATTACAACAAGATACATAGACCGCCATCCAACTTCATCTATGACTAGTAATCCACCTTCAGGTTATCATCCGAACCCCCTCTAGTATTAAGTTGCAAGCAACAGATAATTGCTTTAAGCAAAGTGTGTAAATTAAACAATCTACTTGTTCCATGAACAAGAGATCGTTGTTTTATCCCTAGTAGCAACAACACATCTACAACCTTAGAGATTTATGTCACTTCCCCTGATTAAATAGAGGCATGAACCCACTATCGAGCATAAATACTCCCTCTTGGAATCACTAGAAACAGAGAGCATGCAAGATCACAAACAACACAGACATGATAGAATCAATAAGATAGAATCATTAACCAATCTGACATAGTAATCTCAATATCCATTGGATCCCCACAAACACAACATGCATTATTACAAATAGATGATCTTGATCATGAACGTAGCTCACAAGATCTAAACATGGTAGCACAAAGGAGGAGAAACAACCATCTAGCTACTACATGGACCCGTAGTCCAAGGTGGAACTACTCACGCTTCATACTGGAGGCTGGCATGGTGATGAAGAAGGCCTCCGGGATGATCTCTCCCCTCTGGCAGAGTGCCAGGAAGAGCTTCAGATCCCCGTCCCCCCGATCTAGTAACAATGGTGTCGGCGGCTACGGATTTTTTCCTATAAGATTGATAGGGTACTTAGGGTTTTATCCTCGGGGGGTTTATATAGGCGAAGGGGCAATGTCGGTGGATGCCCGAGGGGCCCACACCATAGGGCGGCGTGACCTAGGGTGGACCTGTGCGGCCCCCTGGTGCGACTGCCTCGTGGCGCTTCTTCGTCTCTCCTTTGGACTCCCTGTAGTGTCTGGAAAAATAGGAACTTTGGCTTTGGTTTTGTCCAATTCCGAGAATATTTCCTTACTAGTTGTTCTGAAACCAAAAACAGCAGAAAACAGTAACTGGCACTGTGGCATCTTGTTAATAGGTTAGTTCTAGAAAATGTATAAAAATGCCTCAAAGTGTAGAAAAAACATAAGATAGTTGGTACTCCCTCCGTTTCAAAATATAAGATGTTTTAGCTTTGTGAATGAAATGTATCTAGACTTGTTTTAGTGTATAGGTTCACTCAAGTTTGGAATGAACCTACTACTAAAAAAGGTCTAGATACATTTTATTCATAAATCTAAAACATCTTATATTTTGAAACGGAGGGAGTACAAAACAAGCATGGAGCATCAAAAATTATATATACATTTACGACGTATCAACTGCTACAACGCCATGACGTTCGGCCTCAAAAACACTGGCACGACTTACTAGCGGTGCATGTAGGAGTGCCTCGCGAGCCAAATTGGCCGCAACATCCACGTCTACATCGAAGAAGTGGTGGTAAAATCCACTCGCCAGAGCGACCTGTTCGCTGAGCTGGCTGAAACCTTCGCAAATCTGTGGAGGTACAAGATCAAGCTCAACCTACGGAAGTGCACCTTCGGCGTGCCCACCGGACAGGTCCTCAGGTATGTGGTCTCCAAGCGGTGCATCAAAGCGAACCCCACCAAGATCGACACCATTGCATGACTTGGCAAACCCGAGTGCCTCCATGACGTCCAAAAACTGGCCGGTCGAGTCACGGCCCTCAGCCGCTTCATCCCTCAGATCAGCGAGAAGGCAATGCCTCTCTACCGCCCGATGCGCAAGAACCCCAAGTTCCAATGGGACAAAGAAGAGGACGACGCGCTCAAAGCGCTCAAAGTATTGATACTAGCGGCACCGCTACTTGCCGCCCCCGTCGACAAGGAGCCAATGCTCATCTACGTTGCGGCCACTACACGAGTCATTAGCGCCGTGATAGTCGTGGAGCGGCCAGAGGATGGAAAGGAACGCCCTATGCAGCCCCCGGTCTACTACATCAGTGAAGTATTAACGGACTCATGACAACACTACCTGCAATACCAGAAACTGGTATACACGGTATTCAGAGCCTAGAGATGGCTCCCCCACTACTTCCAGGAGCACCACATCATCCGCAACCGTGACACGACTGGGCGAGTCGCCAAGTGGGCCGTCAAAATCGGCATCCACAACATAAGGTATGAGCCGTGCAAAGCGATAAAATCGCAATCCCTTGTAGACTTCCTTGCCGACTAGGAAGAAGCACAGCAGCCAAAGAAGCAGCCCTATTTCCATTACTGTTCTCTCTAATTCGACAGGTCCAAGAACACAAACGGTGCAGGGACTAGGATCGCACTCATCTCCCCCAAGGGCGACAAGCTCCGTTACGTGCTACACCTCGACTTCATGCCCTGCACCAACAACATGGCCGAATATGAGGCCCTCCTTCATGGCATGCAGGATGCCAAGGAGATGAACGTCAACCGTGAACAGTGCTACGGTGACTCCGAATCGTCGCCGCACAAGTTGCTGGTAGCTGCGATGCCATATCCCCCCACCATGGTAGCATACTGCCAAGCGGTGGACCAGCTGGGGGCCACTTTTCCGACTACTTCATCAAGTGGATCGACAGGCGCAAGAACGAGGAGGCCGACGCCCTCTCCCGCATCGGATTGTCTCGAGCAAACCCCACCCGCGGGCGTCTTCCTCAACACCCTCCACAAGACTTCGTCCTCCCCGCCGAAGGAGATCGACATCAGGATACCTCTACAACCTGAGCCCTCCCTGGTCGCCATGGTTACAGAACCCAGCGACTGGACCGCACCATACCTTGCCTACCTCGAGAGCGGGGCTCTTCCTTTGGACGAAACGGTGGCACGTGTGATAGTGCGACGCTGCAAATCCTTCTTCATCATCAACGGCGAGCTCTACAAGCGCAGCATGACCAGCGTGTTCCAATGCTGCATGCAACCAGGGGAAGGAACCAAGATCCTCTAGAATATCCACATCGGCCCCCGGTCTCTAGTCGCCAAAGCCATGCGACATAGCTTCTACTAGCTCACCGCGCATGCTGATGCCATCGAGAACACCCAACGCTGTGTCGGGTGCCAGAAATACGCCAACCAGACGCACATCCCTGGTTCGGCACTCAAGACAATCCCTATCACCTAGCCATTTGCCATTTGGGGCATGGACATGGTGGGCCCCTTCAAAAAGGCTCCTTCTAGCTACACCCACCTCCTGGTCGTAGTCGACAAATTCACCAAGTGGTTCGAGGCCAAGCTGGTCAGGAAGTGCGATGGGAAGACCGCCACCAAGATCCTCCGTGAACTCATCTATCGGTACGGGTACCCTCACAACATCATCATGGAAAACGGCACCAACTTCGCAAAAGGCATCATGTCCGAATTCTATGAGGATCACAGCATACGGCTCGACCTCGCCATAGTTTCCCACCAAGAGTCGAATGGCCAAGTAGAGCGTGCCAACCAAAGCATCCTCCATGGACCTCGGGCCATGACTACGGGATGCTGGGTCGAAGAGCTCCCCTCTGTCGTATGGGGCATTCACACCTCCGTCAACAGGTCAACAGGGTTCACACCCTTCTTCATGGTGTATGGCGCCTAAGCCGTCATGCCAACCGACCTGAAACATGACTCGCCTCGGGTCGTCAACTACGCGGAGGCCGACAACGAGCTTGCACGCCTAGACGGGATCGACCAGATCGATGAAGCACGTGACCTAGCTTGCTCCCGCACCAACATCTACCAGCAGGGACTCTACCGCTACCACAGCCACCGAGTCCGGACTCGAACCTTCTAGGAAGGCGACCTGATCCTACGACTCATCCAGGAGAAGAAGGGCATGCACAAGCTCCCTACCCCATGGAAGGGACCATTCTCTATAGGGCGAGTCCTAAGCAATGACGCTTACTACCTCATCGACGTTCGAGGTGACAGCCAACTCAATTTGAAGCGGCCGTGGAATGTAAACCTCCTCAGAAATTTCTACACACAGAACTTAAACTTGTAATCCCCCTCTATACAATGCAATAAATTCAACTCGCACAAATTGTACCTACTTGCCAAACTCTTGTGCCAATCGCACTCATAAAATTAGCAATACGCTACCCACGGAACTCAACCCTTGGTAGAGCGACCGACACGACTAAGTAGTGCGGCACAAGGGCATCGAAAGTATTCGGGCCTTGCGTCGTCCATGAAAATGCCACCCCGGAGCCACCATCGGAGTCGCCTAGCTCGACTGGCCTACCGGGCCAAGAAAACCGCACACGCTTCGTACAGCGAACGGTCCTCCACATCCTTGTGCATAGCTACCACGCACGGGGACTTGCCCAAGTCTAAACCCATGTGGATCAGGAACACACAAAGTATGAGAGCGTGCCCTAGACTCGCCACGTGACTGGCTTCCCGAGCCAGGTTGAGAGACGCTATTACAAACAATGCACCATGTCCTCGCCTACCTTGGGCATGCCACTAGAACGTCTAACTACCATGCTTGGGGACACGCCTAACCGACCCCGCTCGCATCCGGAAAAACATCCAAGTTTAGAGCACCCCTTGGGGTCGCCAAGCGACTGGCTCCACGAGCCACGACGAGTCGACTCTGACTAAATTAACAGTCTAACACAAAAAAAACTTACACACATGTGAGATAAACCCCATTAAAGGGCGGACACGCTCGATGACTCGCACAAAAAATATAAATAACAAAGCAATGCAAAATGATTCACGTCTTTTCCTTTTCCTCAGTAGCATAATACATTGTTCATTGTTGAGGTTCATACAAAAGCACTCAGTCGCTACCACTAACATGACACCCCAGGGAAACTTTTTATTCCGTTGGCTTCGACGAGGATGCACCACCACCGCCCTTGACCCGGATAAAAGGTTCCCAAGGGTTTTTCGGATACATCGTCAAGCTCTTTGCCATCGCCGACCAGAAAGGTTGCTCCGACTTCAGATCGCGATGCTGCGGCTCGGGGTCATTCGGCACCACCACTGTCTCCTGGTACGGCACAAATCACCCATCAACAACACCCGCTCTGCGAAGGGAGCAGCCTTGGCGGTCATCTTAAACACCTCCGCAATCTCCACCGAGCCAGTCACCGAGGGATACCCGCTGGTGACGTCGTCGAGGTCGAAGTCATCGGGGAAGTGCGCGAGGCCAAGATTCAGCCATTTGCGGCTCCATGGCGGAAGGGCTGACCACGCCATCCACTCAACCACGGTAGGCGCTTCCTCGAGGTAGAGCCACACCTCAGTTAACCCATTAGGGATCACCTCGGTGAGCGAGATCTCCTAGTGGACGGCCTGGACATACATCGCCGAGAGGGTGGCCACATCCACCACTACGGTCACGCCTTGCTTGGCGTCGTACGTCTGAACATCCGACTCCCCTTTACAAATCGCACCTGCAAATGCTAGAAATTAAAATCGGCAAGGAAGTGCACCTATGGGAATCACCCGCTCGGGGACTCGTCCGCTCGGGGACTCGCCCACTCGCTCGAGGAATCACCTGTTCGGGGACTCGCCCGCCACTACCAAAAGAAAATGTGGAAAATGCACTCACCAAGAAGCGGACGGTAGCGCTCTGTGATGAAATTCTCCAGGGCTGACAGCTGATTTTGCAAACCAGCAATGATCTCGTCGAAGAATTTCTGCTCACCCTCCACCGCGATGATCGTGGCCTTGGCCCTCTCTTCCAACGAGGTCATCTCCTTAATCACCGCCTCCACATCCTTCGCCAATGAGGCGATTCGCCCCTCCAATTTGGCCAGCGCTGACTTCACAGACTCCAGTTCGGCGATCGGAACATAACCCTCACGGGCCTTGGTGATCGCGGCGATGCGATCCTATGACACCCCCGGGATAAGGCTAGACAAATCCTAGACCTTCGTATGAACATAAGCCTAACCTAATCTTGAAAGCGTACAGAGAGAATCGGTAACACAACAGTGACCCTATGACACAAAATTTATTACAACAAGCTCATAACCGAGCAAAGAACCAAAATATTACAAGCAGAGGTCACTGACCACAAACATCAAACAATAGAAGGCAAATTATGTTATTCAGTATAGCAAACTTAACAAATATTATAAGAGGCCAGAAGCATAACGATGATGTCCCAATCCATAGAATCCAGGCTACGAACCGGGAACCCCAAGCTACTCGTCGATGTCGATGCTATAAAGAACTCTTCTTCTAAGGAAACACTTACTCTGCTGCAAAAGTATCAACGAAGCAAGGGTGAGTACAGGGTGTACTCTACAAGTCTTCTGGCTGGTGGAGTTATTTTGCATAAAGCCATCTTTGTTCGAAAGACAACAGGGAGAAGAAGCACCTCTAATCAAAATACTTTAAAAAGGGATCAGAGAGCGGTATCACTAGCTTTTATTATATTTTGATATCCACCGAATCTTTATCAGCTAAACCTACCAACTAGGATCACCCCCTCATACCCATGAGGAAGCATCCTTAAGCACACGTTACTCAACTTGCCATGTTTTACGATTAGGTTCAAGTTCTCTATGATCTTAGAATCTGTTACCAAGTCGTCCAGAACCGCGGACGCGGCTTTTCGAAAAGATTAATACCCTGCAGGGTTGTACAACTTGACTCACCCGTACCAACCGATTCTTAGTGCCAAGCTATAATCCCTCTATCTTGGAAGGCCAGTAGAGAGTGGTTGACCGCGACCTTTACCTAGCTTTTGCTGAGACCTTGAGTCGTGCACTAAGGAGATGCCGCCGTAACAGGTCAAATCCTGAAGCCAATCCCTAGAGATGTGTGCGGGGTTCAAGATTACGGAGGTCTTGCCTCTCTTGTTTCCGTCCACGCTTACCTACCTATTATGAATGCAGCTCCTTTGAGAAAAACCAGAATGCGTATGTCGAATGGGAAGCCCGAACTATGTGACTCATGGAATCTACTAGGCAAGTTAGTTGGTCGAGGGGGTTTCCAGGTCCCCGTGTGGCTGTACGCTCGTCTTGGTTAAAGAGGCAAGAACTCAGGTCCTAATAGTGGCAAATATGGGACTGCAAAAACCATAACCCACCGTGGCTCCCATACAAGCCTTAGCATGTTTAACTTTCATCTCTGACTCATACCACGTCATCCTGTCAAACTAGGTTCATTCACAACTCGGATTCATCAACTGGATGGACTAGTGATAACATCTAAGCATGGCTAAGCACAATAGATGTAATAGCTCTAGCAACGCTCACAAGCCAAACCCTAGTTATGCTAGGAGAAGTGGATTAGGGAATATAGACTACAAAGGTAACATGCATCAGATAGGATTATTCTATCTATCGATAAAAGACTTTAGAATCACATGCACATGGAAATAATTGAAATACTTGAAAACATAGGATTATATCATGTGTGGGGCTTCGCTAGCCTTTGCCAGTTGATACCCAACTATAGATCTTCAGGGACATCATCTAGACTTGTTCATCAGGGATCCATTACTTCTCTTCGATGGTGTTGATCTCTGTTTTTGACCTTGATCTTGAATCTTTGCTCACATTCAACTCCGAGGACTACCAAGAAGAAGCAGAAACACCCGAAAGGAAAGAGAAACAATCAACACATGGCATCGATGCAATGCTCAAACAAGGATGATGATATGACAAGTTAAATAGATTTGATATGAGCCCCTAAAACATTCTTGACCATTTTAAACAAGGTCCGAAAGGTGCAAACCCTAGAACAGGGGGAACATCAGAATTAGCTGTGGGGTTCAATTGGTTCTTCTAATTAAACTTGTAATTGAAGTTGTTGAACAATGCATGATTTCAATGCTATTGTATAGATCTTATTTTTCTGAACATTTTGATATATTATTTTTATTTTTCTGATTTAAAAAGAATTGGTTATGAATTTCTCAATTTTTAATTCATTTATATCATTTTTGAAATATTATAAACAATATACATTTTGGAATTACTTTTACATTTTATTAATCAGAAATCATTTCTAAAAAGATTTATTTAAATTGTAGGTAGGGACCACATGTCAGGGATTTCTTATTTATAGATATTACTAAAGAAACTAATTACAAAAATATTTAAAAATAAAAGAAAAGGGGTTATGAAATCATGATGATGTCATGATGACATCATCCATGGCCTTGCTCCCAGATCGATGACGGGCCGGCTGATAAACAGCACATGGGAGGCTGCTGATGGGGGAGTTGGAAATAGGAGAGTGAGGCAGTCCTGGTGGTGGTAGCGCCGCCCGTTTTGGGTCACCGGAGCTTCGACAACGACGACGTGTAGCGGGGACGGCGGCGGGTGGATGGTGTAGTGGCAATACAGAGAGGAAGAGAGGGATTGGAGGGGTATGCGAGGACTCGTGGCTCACCCTGAGTACGATAGTGAGGTCGGGAAGGCGAGCAAGTTCGGACAACGATGAATCAATGATGGTAATTGCAACGGCCGACAGTGGGTCGAGCTCTATTTTGGTGAGCAGATGGCTCCCCTGCTTGCGTGGTTAGGCAGGGATGAAGAGGGCGGCGAGGCTTTTCCAACAGTGGCCTCGGCGCGGCGCGGGGTGGCTGGAGACGGCAGGGCACCGAAGCACCTGCAACCTAGGGTTAGGGCTTGCTCACGAAAGAAGATGAGATAGGGGGAACTGGGCATCTAGGGTTCTCCGGCGGCGATGTTGGGCTCTTATAGGCGACCGGGGGCTGCGGTGTGAATCTTGGAGCACGTCGGCAACGGGGGCGCGGCCAGCGAGCTACTCCACCGATCGGGAGGTTGACGACGTCCTGAGGAAGATGACAAACACGAGCGAAGGGGTACCGGGCCAAGGGTGGGCTGCAACTGGGCCAGGCTAGGCCGGTTGCGGGCGCGCGTGAGCGGCAGAGAAAAGGAGAAGGGAAGCTGGGCTCGACCCAAGAAGATTAGCTATAGGTTTTACTTTCTGAAATCTTTTTCCAAAATATGTTTTATGTTTTCCATTTGTATTTCCAAATTCAAACCAGTTTTGAGATATTTCAAAAGACCAGCACTTTGTAAAACATGTGAAATACTGTGGGGCCCTTATAGTCAATGTGGGCTCCTTATATTTTTGGGTTTTAAAATTATCAAAAACATTTGAGAGGGTTTTAAAGAGAGAGGGGAAGAATAGGGTTTAGGGTTTTGATTCATTTGTTGCATACATTTTAAATGATGATGATGCTCATGAATGCACAATCACCTAATTACCATTTAATGAAACTAGGGGTGTTACCATTCTATCCCCCTTAAAAGAACCTCGTCCCAAGATTCCAAGGTAGGAAGATAGAAGGAATAGGGTTACACTAAACTTTGACGATCTTCTCAAAGAGGTTGATCCATGCCACCATGACGAATGGACGAAACGCTTCGTAATCTTTGAGGTTGTTGCTCTAACTAAGGAAGAGAAGGAATGACACGAAACCACGAACTGAGTGTATCATGGTTAACTCATCGATAGATGCTTCACGAACATCTCTAGAGCCAACAAACATGAAACACGCCAAGGCAAAGGAGGAAACAAAAGGAGATGGTTTTCAAGGTGAGAAATATATGGTCTTCATAAGGATTGAGACCATGGAACTTGTAGAAGAGTTTTGACTTATAAGGAGAGGAGAATTCCAACAGAAAGAACATGACCATGGACTTTGAGTGGTGAACCTCTACTAAAAAACTTAGATAGAGATTTTAACAGTTACAGAAATATGAACCAACAAAACCAAGTTGTTGAACTACTTTTGAAACAGAAGGGTCACTATTTCATTCAATAGAAGTCCAAGACAAAAGGTGTTTTGGTGGATAGAGGACTCATAAGAGTCACAAGTAACATGTAACAAGAGGGACTTCTGATTACCAAACTCATATTCACTGTTGTAACATGACTGCAGATGGTTGAAGGAACTCTTTATTCATCTAGGATTACCAAAATCCTTGCCAAGATCATGATATCACTTTACACCCCCAGATGAATAGTTGAGAAGATTCCTGATGACGCGAGAAGAAATAAACATCATTGTCAAACTCTAAGTACTTGGCATAACAAGATGCTTGCCATCATAAAAGGGTCTAGAAGATCGACCGAGAGACATTTGGCAACACTACTTTAAATGTTCTCCTTGATGTTTGAGATACCAATATTAGACTTCTAACAAGCCTTTAACCAGTCATCAAGTAAAGGTCGGACTTCGGATACAAAGGAAACCATAATCCCAACTCATATAATAAATCATAGAAGATGCCTTATGAAAAGTGATTGTTATTTTTTATTCAAGGAATATCACAATAGGTCTTCCGACTAATTGTGTCAACCACCACATCAACCTTGCTAGATTTTCAAAGAGACCTACATCAAAACCTTGAGGAACACCAACCATCATGTCTGCTTGAGATTCGGATCTGGTTAGGTGGAGAGATAATTCAGACTCAGCATGTCTGAATAGAAAGTTTGTAATGTTTACCACCAAGGTAAGGCTACTGGATTCTCAATACATGGACTAGAGTGTCAAGCTCCAAAAGATGAGCTAGATTGCGAAACACATGTGTTAGCAAGTTATCAAAAGATAATTGCACCTACATGATTTGTTTGCAACAAAACACAACTGAATCGTTGTTGGGAAACATTTAGGATGATATCGAAGTTTTGTTGAACTTATTATCTTCCATGAACGAATCAATAAGTGTCTTGGTGTGCTTGGAGGATCTTCTCGAGATGTGAAGGTATCAACCTACCATATCAATAATTCTTTGCACGTGCTTGATTAACTTGAAATGATTCCCGGGGAAACAAAGACAACTCTACTCGAATCCACGATGACATCTTTCAGCAGTTGAAGGAGAATTAGAGTAGGTCACTTCTAACATCCAGAACATATACTTCGAGATAACACGAAGATGGTTCTCAAAAGTTTCCAACATTAATGCCAACTGTTCCATATGAATCTGTTATAACATGGAGAAATCAAGAATGTCATCGATGGGCTCAATAACAAACTTATATATTGTAACACCCTATCCACTGGGCCTCGGGGGTGTCACTCCTGGTAGCTTAATAGGATATCTAGACTGACCCCACAGACCAACACTAGTCTTTTCTGCGTACTTTGTCCTCACTCATGCGCACCCGGTTACCCACTTCCCGGTCGGTCACCCATCCTAGAATTACTCTAGGCCAATCACGCTTAACTTTAGAGTTCTTTTCGAATGAACTTCCGGAAAAGAAGTTGCAACTTGTTGGTATGAGTATCCTATCAATCCTATTAAGCCATGTGCTTGGATCTCACATATATACACTCCAACAAGCCGGAGTCATATGTTGTATGAATAAGGCATAGACATTGCTCAGATCAAAGAACATGAAGGTGTACTCAAATGAAACATCGGAAGTGGATATAACATTAGGATAGTCCTTGGAACTGAGTTTGATTTGACGATAGCCCAAATCAAATCAAAGGAGGGGAGATAGCATATCCACAAAGGACATACTATCCTTCTTTAGAACGAACAGAACTAGACATCCCTTTAAGGAGGAACAAAGTTGAATAGAACTTTTGTCTTAAAACTCTCCAAGTTGTTGTTTAATCTCAACCAACTAGTTTAGGGGTGTAAGACCCCACCTTTATAAAGGTAAAGGTCCCTGTGATTGCAATGCTAGTCCCTGGATCAAATGCTAGAATCCACACTTTAAGATGAAGTACACAGAAACAAAGGTCATTATTACATCGTCATTCCAGAGATAACATAGTCTTTTACAACTCCATAGCCATAGGCTAGTACAAGAGTTTAATTTAACAATATAAATAAAAGTCTTCATCTTCATGTGCCACAGGCAAGCATGTTGAGTGTAGACTCATAACCCTAATCCTCATCAGAGTAACCTGCAACATCACAAGCTACAGCCACAGTGGGTCAATACATTGGAATAGTATTGGCAAGTGATACCTTAGTAGAATAGTAGTTTCTAGCTTCTACATGAATTTGGCTAAGTGTAGCTTAGGCTTGCTTTGCTCAAAATAGGTTTTTCCTATCAGTTGAAAACACTAAGTTTTTGTTCGGCAAAAACTCCCAAGGAACCACCAATAGACATTGGTGAACCTTTACCCTTGTTCAACCACAAGTTTTTAACTTAGAAATTGGGATGAGGAGATTCTTGATAGCTTCCATGTCTTGATGCTCAAATTGTCCATTTCCGGGGACAAGGCTGAGTACTTAGATTCTTCCTTCTGCAGAGGTGTTGCACTTTCCCCACAAGACTCGACATGCATCGAGACAGGACCTTTCAGAAGCCTTCCCTTAGACCAAAATGGATGCGCTCCAAATCTATCACCCCCTACCACGAACTGTCCATTTGGCTAAGTTATTGCAACCTATATGATCCAGGCAGAGCCCATAATGCCATATGGCCGCACTAGAAGCTTCTTAACATATGGCATCTCAAATCCTTTGTTCCTGTGTCACATCCCAAATTCTCCTAATTTTGGAATGTGAAATAAATAAATAAGTTTGATTGATTGTTTGACTATGTTGAAAATTCTCAATGAGAAGAAACTTTTTGAATAGAAAATCCTCTCAACCTTGAATTCAAAATTTTATATTCTTTTGTTATGACCTAAGTAGCCATATAGGTAAAAGGGCATGGATTGATTATGGATTGTAGAATTGGTGTGCAAGATTTCAAAATGAAAATCATGAAGCATTCATAAGCATTTCATTACATCCATGCAAAGTTCTCACAAACTAAATCCAAATCCTGGTACCTAAATCCTATAGTTGATTTGCCCAAATGTTCCTAAGGGTAATTAAATTGACTTATTAAAACCCACTATTGCTAAGACAGTGATTATTGCTAAATTATAGCCTAAAAAGATCCAATTAATATTACAAAATTTTAGAAACAAAATTGAGCTCATTTGGAGCTAGTATAAAAAAGTTATGGAACAAATACAAATACATAAAGATATAAATAAAATGAAATATACAAGGATTTATAAATCTACTACTTCCAAACTAGTGAAAAGATTATAAATTTGATCCTACAATGATCTATTCAATTTTAGAAAAAATTAGAAACAAGAATCATATCATTTGGAGTTCGTACGCAAAAGATATGAGGGGAACAAGTATTAAAAAAAACTAAACGGGCCGGCCCACCCGCTCCGACCGGACCGAGCCAGCCGACCGAACCAGGCGCACGTACGTGCCTAGAACTGCTTTAAAAAGCGTGCGAAAACTAATTTTCTATACCTATCTATACTCAAACTCTTATAACTTTTTATCTACAACTTCGAATCGACTTCCGTTTGTTTCTACTTGTTCCCTACTGCAAGGCCTATCTCTACACCGTCCCAAACCTCCATATAATCTCATGGAGCCACAGTTGTACGAGTTTCCCTTCTCGAAATCCCGAATCTACACATGCCCGAATCTTATTTCGCTTTTTAACCCATCTAGACTTCGTCGTTTGCCTTTGGTCAAAAAACGAAAGTTGTAGGGATCGTCGAAATCTTTCAATCCCGACAAACCTCACCTCTTTTCATCCACCACAGCCGGAGAATTTCGTATCACAATATTTCAGATCTTACGGTGTAAATTCAAGATGTACTCGCGCTCGTTTCTTCAAATCCAAATTCCTTTGGTGAGAAGGTAGGAATAATGATTCCCCACAACTTTCGTGTTCTAAGTTTTTCAATTTAACCTACGGATTTGTCTCTCTAACACAGATCTGTTTCTTGTCTATTCTGAGCCAAAATCGGGCCAATCTCTTCTTCTAGCCACCGGATCCTATCCAGACGGTCGAGATCCAATCAAACCGGTGCGTGCCATGTCGTCAACCCGGTCAGCTTCCTCATCAACGCCACGTCAATGTCAGGTCAACATCTAGTCCCAGTCAGCATGCAAAGTCAACCTGTCCAGTCAGCGGAATATTCCCTGGAATATTCCCTTCGAATTTAAAATTGCATATTATAGATCTAACTTGTAAAATTCATTAGAAATTCATACCACGTCCAAAAATTTCATATAATATATCAAATTTAAGATAATTTTACGTAGAATCATCTTATCAGGATAGATTCAACTTTTACTGTACGTGATTACTGCAGTAATTTAATTAGTTTTAATGGTCTTTTAGGTTAATAAATTCATAAGATATTATCTGTAACTCCGAAAAATATGAACAAGATATCAAATTGAAGCTACTGTAAAGTACATTAATAATATCTGGTTGGATCTAGCCTTTGCAGATTATTTAACCCGTAGCAATTTAATTAGTTTTAATGGCTTTATAAATCATTAAATTCATTAAAAATTAATTGCTTGTCACAAAAATATAAATGATATACCGATGGAAAGCTGGTTCCATGTAGATCATCAATATGCAATTAGTTCTGCCTTTGACTGTAAGGTTTTTCCGTGAAGATTTAAATGGTTTAATGACTTATTTAGAGTTATAAATTCATAAGAAAATAAATACTATTCTGAAAATTACAAATAATATATCCCTGGATTCACAATTCCGTGGAGATTACAGATATAATTTTAGTTTGATTTTTAGACAAAAGAAACTATATGAATCATTTAAAACCATTAAACACTATTTAAATCATACAAAAATATTTATAACTCCGATTAGGGTGAATCCAACGCCTATGGTTCGTATTAACGTCCTCTATCCAGTAAACCTAAGAAACAAATTTAATTCTACAGTTAGAACAGTCGTTACAACAGAACTATTAAAAACCCTATATTGGCAAGTAATTATTAATAACAAGTACTCCATTGCATTAATTGGCGTCTTGCATGCATCATATACTCCAGTATTGTGTATAGAACTAAAGTAACAACCATTGTGACTTATTAAATTGTCATGCATGCATTTGTTGCATTTGTTTGATCTCTATGTGCTATTGTTTATGTTGTATGCAATTGTTTGATCGATAGATTGCGAGGAGTGCAACGTGTGTGATTGCAACTACTATGATTGCAAGTATTGTGGTTATGACGAGAGCAACCATTATATCTATGAGAATTGTGAGGATTATGTAATCGACTACATCTACAACAAAGGCAAGTGGTGCTATCTTGGTCATAAATGTCCTACTGTTTTCCTATGCATTGTAGATGTTTTTGTAGAATTGCATATGTAGGAATTGATGTGTATATGCTATGCTATGTCCCATATTATTCCCTAGCATTCCTTGTTTATGAGCCATCGTATTTGGTAGATTGCTTAGCTATGCTATTTAGACAAGGAAGGGAATCACATCATGAAAAGTTATATGTTTTGAAAGGCTTATGTTTTGCTAAATGACAAACCAACATGTTTTAATGAACCACCTGGGCAGAATGGCATTGACTGGGTCATCGAGTGTGGATTTTGGTGGGAAATGCCGCCCAGGACACTGAGAAATAATTGGTTTCTTTGTTTGGAAGCTTTTGTGTGCAACCATGTGCCAATAATGGAATGGGCAGTTGGTTGAACTCAGTAGGTTGTGGTAACTCGAACCCGCGTATCTAGAGATGTAGATAGTGTAGGTTGGACCGGTGCGCATCGGGATTGGGGAGCTACTTCCCGAACGGTTCCTTCTTAGACTTCTCCCTATCATCACCCAATGAGAGTGGTGGTACGAGCTGGGCTGGCCAATTCACATGGGTAAAGTGTACTAACCCCTGCAGGGTGTATAAACTAAGTGCTTAGCCGTGTCCCCGATTATGGACAATTTGAGCGACCTGATACTGATGCTATGATATTCTCACTCATCCTTATTTCTTAATTACTTAAAACTTGTTGGGTGAACATAATTGGGTAGGAGCACCTGGGAGTGAACCAGAGTGTCCTATTTATCGTATTGGAAAACTACTTTGTTACAAATGTTAGGATAAAACTGTTGCTTTATGCAAATGAGCGTGAACTCCACTTGGCCAAATAAGCATGTAGTTGATAGATCTGTTGTTAACCACTTTAGCCTACTTGGCATACATTCAATGTATTGACCATTCGTGGCTGCAACGTTTCATGTTGCAGGTTATATCATATCTGAGTGATCGTTCATAGGTCGCGAGACTCCACTCAACAATTTTTCGCCTGTGGCACATTTGAAGGATGGAGATCTACCTTGTATTCGTTTTCCGCTGTGTACTTGAATAAATAATGAAAATTCTGGATCATATTCGTTGTATTTATGATGCACAGTTATATTTGATATCATTTTGTACTGTGTGTGCCAGTGAACCGATCCAGGGATTGGCACTATACACATGAACTCAGCCTTGTCAGGCGAGGGTGTTACAAGATGGTATCAGAGTTGTGTGTTGACTGTAGGATCGTGACCTTAGAAATGGATTAGTAATAGAAGGCCTCTGTTAGGAGAACTATCATATTTTATACTTATTAGAGTTCTTATATTCCTTGTCTATCATTTTCCAACACCTCTCCTTGTTCAAACTTGTAGATGTCCATTCATTTGATTAGTAGAAGAAGTGATCTACCATAAAAACTACAAGAATTGGAAAATGTTATTAGTAGTTTTCTATAAAGCAAATCACTATATGAGAGTTGGCCTACAAGTAAAGAACAAATAGTATGACATAAATAAACATCTTATTAAGTTTGGTTAGGTCTAGACCACCATGTTCTATCTCTTTAGGAGATCATCGCTATCGTGTTAGCATATTGTTCTTACCAACTTATGTGGTATGACAATATAGGTTGTTTTCTTGGTTGTATTGAGTTATTTTGTGTGATGCTTTGTTTAGGATCAGTTAGTTTTGAACTCTAATGTTTCTGAAATTGTGATCAGGTTTTTAAATTAGTTTAATGGTGTGAATTGATTGAAATTCGTGATTTTACTGCTGCAGTTTTCTGCATGACCTGTTGTACCGCGCGATTTTTCATATTTTACTGGTAACTCAGAAAAATCCAAAAAAATAGGATCTGGAGCGTAATTACCTGTGTACACGCACAAAAATTGGCTAAAATTCCTGATGAGTTTAGGTCGGTCAGGAAAATTCGTGAAGTCTGCTGTACCGCTTTGACAGATTTTGTTTATTGCTTATATGTTGCTCTATTTTACTCTAGTATTGTTCCCAATGCTTTCAAACTATTTTGTGGCTATGTACTACTAAATTTAGACCTCTGTATTATTGTTATGCAAGTGCTTGCTTGTGTGTTGATTTATTATGATTGTTTCCTTGTTTGTGACATTGATTGCTTCATATAGTTATGGGTAGGATTATTTTCTTAGTCGTTTCTTTCCTATAGAATGTATTCTTTCCTATCTTGAACCCTTAGAGATATAATGATGTGTTAAGTGGAAGGTTTTACAACACAATGCATTTAGGAAGGAGAATGCTTCACCTAATGAAAAAAAAGATGTGGGAGTATGAAGTGTTGCACATGATGTTATGTAGTAGATTACCCAACCTCAAAGTTGAAGTATCATAACTTAGTTTTAGTAGTAGCTTTGTTGATTGGATACATGGGAGTATACATAGAGCATTAGCTCGTCCCCATGGAAACATTCTTCAAGGAAAGTGAGAATACCCGAGTGATAGAAAAACGTGATTCACCTATCCTCATACAGGGTAATGATTTGGGTGCAGGATGGATTGATCACCATTCCTACTACTCTTATTATTCGCTCTTGTACTGTTGGCTTTGCGAATCTTGAGTGCCCTTTTCAACCTTAGCAGAGAGTCGACGTTAAGCCTAGACCTTAGAATGGTATATTTCCCCCTTTATAAAAGCACCCAGTGCTTAGCGTAGGAATATACGGTAAGAATGAATCCCAACCATGATTAATGGGTACCGTGAAGTAAACGTTCCCTATTTGCCCACCATGAGAGTTTTGCTAGTTTAAGAAGTGCTTTCTCGAAAACTATCAATCATGATGTTTAGAATGTGCTAGAGACATTGTGCCAATAATGAAGGGTTTCGCAGCATAGTAAATCAAAATTTTCTACGGAAGCGAACAGAGGGAAAGCCAAGATCTAATCTAGGAGATGCAAACAATGAGAGAGATTGGATTAGATCTACATACCCTTGAAGATTCGCACAGCGGAACGTTCGTCAGAATGTGGGTGATGTAGTCGTACTCGCTTCTCCTCCTCGCGATCCGATCCGATCCAGCACCACAAGTGGCGGTGCCTCCGTGAGATGCACACGTGCAGCACCTCGACGTATCCTCCTTCCTCGGACCAGCAAGTATGTTGGAGAGATGGATTGGATCTACAACACGACGGCGCGGTGTATATGGTGGAGAATTTCTGCAGCAGGGCTTCGCCTACAAACAGTCGGGAGGGAGAGAGGAAGGGCAGCAGGGCAACTGGGTTTGGAGGAAGGTGTAAGGGGTGTGAGAGGGGGCGCACCAGACCTCTATATATAGAGGGGGTGCGGCCAGCCCTAGCCTCTCCTCCAAGCCTATCTCTAGTTTAAACAATTTAAACTCTCCCTTATCTCGAAATCCTATCTTATCTTATCTCTAGTTTAAACGATTTAAACTCTCTAGGATCGGCTGGGCTCTATGGGGCCTTGTGCCCCTGGCCCAATGCGGCCAGGACACTCCCTCATAGGCCCATGCCCCCTCCCGGAAGGTGGGACCACGTTGGCCCCCTTCCGGAAGGTTCTAGAAGCTTCCGGTACAATACCGATTAACCCGGAACAATTCCGAACTCCAAAAACTGCACTGCCTTATATGAATCTTATTCTCCGGACCATTCCGGAACCTCTCGTGATATCCCGGATCCCATCCGAGACTCCGAACAAAAACTCATAAACCAAGTATCCAATCTATCCTAGCGTCGAGACACGTTAAGTGTGTGACCCTGCGGGTTCGAGAATATGCAGACATGATCTTCTATCAATAATCAACAGCGGGGTCTGGGCACCCATATTGACTCCCACACATTCATCGATGATCATATCAGATGAACCACGATGCCAGGATTCAATCAATCCCATATATATATTCCCTTCGTCTCGCGATATTTTACTTGCCCGAGATTCGATCGTCGGTACCGTCATACCTAGTTCAATCTCGTTCACAGCAAGTACTTTACTCGTTCCGTAATCCGTTATCACTTTGTGATTAACTCCTTAACCACATGCTTGCAAGCGGTGTTGATATCGATTACCGAGTGGGCCCGAAGTATATCTCTCCGACTTGGGAGGGACAAATCCCATCTCGATACATACAACCCAACAGATACTTTCCGATCACCTGAGAGACACCTTTATGATCACCCTCTCATAGGATGACGTTTGATGACCTCAAAGCTTTCTTCCGATACCAGGGAGTTGTATTATCTCATGGTCTAAGGAATACAATATTTGACATAGGAAAAGCTTCGCAAAGATGAACACAATGACGCGATCTAATTGCTTCGCTTTAGTTTGGGTCTGTCCACCATATCATTCTCCCAATGATATGATCTCATTATCAATTGACAACTCATGTCTATGGTTAGGAAACCTTAACCATCATTGATCAATGAGCTAGTCCATAGAGGCGTACTAGGGACACGGTGTTGTTCACAAACCACACAAGTATTAATGTTTCCGCTTAATACAATTCTAGCATGGAATATAAACTTTATCATGAACAAGAATTATAATAATAACATCTTTATTATTGCCTCTAGGGCATAATTCCAACAGTCTCCCACTTGCACTAGAGTCAATAATCTAGTTTACATTTGGCAACAATCTCACACCCATGGCACTGAGGTGCTGATCATGTTTTAATCTCCGTCTGCTATATAATCTCGGATTATATGAAACTTGCGGTTGATATGCTTGGTCTTTGGATGATATCTTGGTTCCCTAGCGAGTGCTATGGCGCCAGTGTTGTCACACAATATCTCCAGTGGGTCCAATGCACTTGGAACCACGCCAAGCTCAGTGATGAAGTTTCTGATCCAAACTCCTTCACTTGACGCTTCTGCAGCAGCCATGTATTCCGCTTCTACTGTAGATCCCGCGATCACGCTTTGCTTGCAGCTTCTCTAGCTCACAGCTCTTCCATTCAAAATATACACGTATCCTGTCTGAGATTTAGAATCATCCTTGTCGGTGTCGAAACTAGCATCGACGTAACCTTTTACGACGAGCTGTTCATCACCCCCATAGACTAAGAACATTTCTTTAGTCCTATTCAGGTACCTTAGGATGTTCTTTATGGCTGTCCAGTGTTCCACTCCTGGATCACTTTGATATCTGCTCGTCAAACTAAGAGCATTGGACACATCCGGTCTAGTACACAGCATGGCATACATGATGGAACCTATGGCCGAGGCATAAGGCACTTTGCTCATAGCTTCCCTATCATTTACCGTAGCTGGACACTGAGCCTTGCTCAATATCTTACCTGACAACATAGGCACTGAACCTTTCAATGCCTTATCCATTCTGAACCTTTTCAGAACTTTGTCTAGGTATGTACTCTGGCTTAAAGCTATCAGGCGTCTCTGTCTATCTCTATAGATTTTGATGCCCAATATATAAGCAGCTTCACCTAGGTCTTTCATTGAAAAACACTTGTTCAAATAACTCTTCACATCGTTAAGCATGTTGATGTCATTTCCAATAATCAATATGTCATCCACATATAGTACCAGAAACGTCACCGAGCTCCCACTCACTTTCTTGTAGATGCAAGCTTCATAGCAATTTGGAACAAATCCAAATCTCTTGATCACTTGATCAAAACGAAGGTTCCAACTCCGAGACACTTGCTTCAGTCCATAAATGGAACGCTGAAGTTTGCATACTTTATCAGCATCCTTAGGACCGACAAAACCTTCGGGTTGCATCATATACAACTCCTCATCAATGTTGCCATTGAGGAAAGCAGTCTTGACATCCATTTGCCATATTTCATAATCATGAAACACAGCAATTGCTAATAAAATCCGAATGGACTTAAACATCGCTACGAGAGAGAAAGTCTCATCGTAGTTAACACCTTGAACTTGTCGAAAACCTTTCGCAACAAGCCGTGCTTTATAGACGGTAACATTACCATCCGCGTCCGTTTTCTTCTTGAAGATCCATTTGCACTCAACGGCCTTTCGGTCGCTAGGAGGGTCCACCAAAGTCCATACTTGGTTTTCGCTCATGGATCCCAATTCGTATTTCATGGCTTCTAGCCATTTCTCAGAGTCTGGGCTCATCATCGCTTCCTCATAGTTCGTAGGTTCACTGTCTTCTACTAACAAGACAGTCAAGACAGGGTTGCCGTACCACTCAGGAGGGGCACGCGACCTTGTCGACCTGCGACGTTCAGTAGCAGCATCGTCTGAAGCTTCATGATCCTTGTCATTAGCTTCCTCTATCGTTGGTGGAGGCGGCACTGGAACAATTTCAGGTGCTGCGCTACTCTCCAATTCAAGAGAAGGTTCAATAACCTCGTCTAGCTCTACTTTCCTCCCACTCACTTCTTTCGAGAGAAACTCCTTCTCAAGAAAGGAACCGTTCTTTGCGACAAACACTTTGCCTTCGGTTCTGTGATAGAAGGTATACCCAATAGTTTCCTTAGGGTATCCTATGAAGACGCATTTCTCCGCTTTGGGTTCGAGCTTGTCCGGCATCAACTTCTTGACGTAAGCTTCGCATCCCCAAACTTTAAGAAATGACAACTTAGGTTTAGCACCAAACCATAGTTCATATGGTGTCGTCTCAACAGATTTAGATGGAGCCCTATTTAAAGTGAATGCAGCGGTTTCTAATGCATAACCCCAAAATGATAACGGCAAATCAGTAAGAGACATCATCGATCGGACCATATCTAATAGGGTTCAATTTCGGCGTTCAGACACACCATTGCGCTGTGGTGTTCCGGGTGGCGTGAGTTGTGAAACGATTCCACTTGCTTTGAGATGCGTGAGAAAATCATAACTCAAATATTCGCCCCCACGATCGGATCGTAGAAACTTAATCTTTCTGTTACGATGGTTCTCCACTTCATTCTGAAATTCTTTGAACTTTTCAAACATTTCAGATTTATGTTTCATTAAATAGATATACCCATATCTACTTAAGTCATCGGTAAAAGTGAGAAAATAGCGATATCCACCGCGCGTCGAAACACTCATCGGTCCGCATACATCGGTATGTATGATTTCCAACAAGTCCGTTGCTCGCTCCATCATACCGGAGAACGGGGTTTTGATCATCTTGCCCATGAGGCATGGTTCGCATGTGTCAAATGATTCAAAATCAAGAGACTCCAAAAGTCCATCAGAATGGAGTTTCTTCATGCGCTTTACACCAATATGACCTAGACGACAGTGCCACAAATAAGTAGTATTATCACTATCTACTTTGCATCTCTTAGCCTCAATGTTATGGATGTGTGTTTCATCCCTTTCGAGATTTAGAAGAAATAAACCATTCACAAGGGGTGCATGACCATAAAATATGTTACTCATATAAATAGAACAACCATTATTCCCCGATTTAAATGAATAACCGTCTTGCAATAAACACGATCCAGAAATAATGTTAATGCTCAACACAGGCACATAATAACATTTATTAAGGTTTAAAACTAATCCCGAAGGTAAAACTAAGGAGAGCGTGCCGACGGCCATCACATCAACTCTTGATCCGTTGCCAACGCGCATCATCACCTCATCCCTCGCAAGCCGTCGTCTATTCCGTAGCTCCTGTTTCGAGTTACAAATATTAGCAACTGAACCAGTATCAAATACCCAGGCACTACAACGAGGGCTAGTAAGGAAAACATCAATAACATGTATATCAAATATACCTTTGATGGTGCCAGCCTTCTTGTCCGCTAAGTACTTCGGACAGTTGCGCTTCCAGTGACCCTTGTCCTTGCAATAGAAGCACTCAGTGTCCGGCTTAGGTCCAGACTTGAGCTTCTTCTCAGCAGGGGCAACGCGCTTGCCGCCGCCTTTCTTGAAGGGCTTCTTTGCACCTTTACCTTTCTTAAAGGAGGGCTTGTTGACCATCAACACATGATTATCCTTCTTGATGTCCACCTCCGCAGCCTTCAGCTTTGCGAAGAGCTCGGTGCTCGTATTAGTGGAACCAATCTGATTATGAGTCACTACAAAACTTTTTTAGCTGGGAGGGAGTGATTGCAGAACCCTGTCAATCTTGAGCTCCTCTGGAATCTTGCAGTCCAATTGCTCAAGGCGTTGAGTGTAGCTCGACATCTTAATGGCGTGCTCACTAACGGAACTCCCTTCCTCCATCTTGCAGTTAAAGAACTTCTCAGAGATCTCATATCTCTCAGAACGGGCCTGAGTCTGAAACATGGTTTTCAACTCTTCGAGAATCTCAAAGGGCCCGGGAAAGTTTTCAAAACGATTTTGAAGTTCCGGTTCCATAGCAAACAACATGGTGCTCTTAATCACACCATAATCATCTTTGCGCGACTGATAGACAACTTTCTCATCAGTCGGCGCAGTTGCAGCAGGGGGGTTACCTAACGCTTTCTCAAGGACATAGTCCTTTTGTCCTCCAGACAGAATGATTCTCAGATTGCGGAACCAATTGGTGAAGTTAGACCCATTGTTCTTAAGCTTTTCTTTCTCAGCAAAAACGTTGAAGTTGAAGTTGGACTTAGCCATGTGATCTACAGTATTTGCAAGTACAATTTAGACTATGTTCATGATGAATAGTTCAACTTAATCAAATTACTAGATGAACTCCCACTAAATTCAACATCCCTCAAGTTGTTTAGTGAACACGATCCAAATTCACCACACCTAATCCGATCATCACGAGAAGAGATGTGGTTTCAATGGTGGACAACGAAGTGTCGATCATATCATTCATATGACTCATGCTTAACCTTTCGGTTCTTGTGTTCCGAGGCCATGTCTGTACATGCTAGGCTCGTCAAGTTAGACCCAAGTATTTCCGCGTGTGCAAAACTGGCTTGCACCCGTTGTATGTGAGCGTAGAGTCTATAGCCCCCGATCATCACGTGATGCTTGGACACGACGAACTTTCGCAACGGTGCATACTCGGGGAGAACACAGTTTTTATCTTGATCTTTAAGTGAGGAATCATCTTATAATGCTACCGTCGCGATCTAAGCATAATAAGATACATAAAAGGATAAACATCACATGCATATAACTTTATGTGACATGGTATAGCCAATCTTCGCGCAATGATCTCCATCTTGTGCGTTCCGGCATGATCTCCATCACTTCACCATGATTGCCTCCACCACGAATAGCAACTACAACTATTGCTAACTACTTAGCGATAAAGTAAAGCTATTACATGGCGTATAAGAAGTTGACTCGCAGGTCATACACAATTATAAAGACAACCATATGGCTCCTGCCGGTTGTGTACTCATCGACATGCAAGTCGTGAAACATTACAAAACATGATCATCGCATACATTATACACATCACATCATGGGCCATACCATATCACAGAAAACACTCCCTGCAAAAACAAGTTAGACGCCTCTACTTTGTTGTTGCATGTTTTACGTGGCTTGTGGGAGTAGATGCTAAGAACGATTCTTACCTACGGAAAGCCACAACGGTGATATTATGGTTGCCAAACTCCGGTGTTAATCCCATGACAACTATAGTGAGAGAAACTGACATCCACCAGCCGCATGTATGGTACAAGCCACACGTCAAGTGCGGAGCCGGTCTCGCGAACGACGTCGCGTAAGGTTGGCCTGGACCGCTTCAATCTCACTATCCCGCGTCATAAGAAGAACACAAACAAGAGGCTTGCAACAGAAAACATCAACGCCCGCAACAACCATGTTGCGTTCTACTCGTGAAACACATCTACGCATAGATCTAGCTCTGATACCACTGAAGGGTTTCGCAGCATAGTAAATCAAAATTTTCTACGGAAGCGAACAGAGGGAAAGCCAAGATCTAATCTAGGAGATGCAAACAATGAGAGAGATTGGATTAGATCTTCATACCCTTGAAGATTCGCACAGCGGAACGTTCGTCGGAACGTGGGTGATGTAGTCGTACTCGCTTCTCCTCCTCGCGATCCGATCCGATCCAGCACCACAAGTGGCGGTGCCTCCGTGAGATGCACACGTGCAGCACCTCGACGTCTCCTCCTTCCTCGGACCAGAAAGTATGTTGGAGAGATGGATTGGATCTACAACACGACGGCGCGGTGTATATGGTGGAGAATTTCTGCAGCAGGGCTTCGCCTACAAACAGTCGGGAGGGAGAGAGGAAGGGCAGCAGGGCAACTGGGTTTGGAGGAAGGTGTAAGGGGTGTGAGAGGGGGCGCACCAGACCTCTATATATAGAGGGGGGTGCGGCCAGCCCTAGCCTCTCCTCCAAGCCTATCTCTAGTTTAAACAATTTAAACTCTCCCTTATCTAGAAATCCTATCTTATCTTATCTCTAGTTTAAACGATTTAAACTCTCTAGGATCGGCTGGGCCCTATGGGGCCTTGTGCCCCTGGCCCAATGTGGCCAGGACACTCCCTCATAGGCCCATGCCCCCTCCCGGAAGGTGGGACCACGTTGTCCCCCTTCCGGAAGGTTCTAGAAGCTTCCGGTACAAAACCGATTAACCCGGAACAATTCCGAACTCCAAAAACTGCACTGCCTTATATGAATCTTATTCTCCGGACCATTCCGGAACCTCTCGTGATATCCCGGATCCCATCCGAGACTCCGAACAAAAACTCATAAACCAAGTATCCAATCTATCCTAGCGTCGAGACACGTTAAGTGTGTGACCCTGCGGGTTCGAGGATATGCAGACATGATCTTCTATCAATAATCAACAGCGGGGTCTGGGCACCCATATTGACTCCCACACATTCATCGATGATCATATCGGATGAACCACGATGCCAGGATTCAATCAATCCCATATATATATTCCCTTCGTCTCGCGATATTTTACTTGCCCGAGATTCGATCGTCGGTACCGTCATACCTAGTTCAATCTCGTTCACAGCAAGTACTTTACTCGTTCCGTAATCCGTTATCACTTTGTGATTAACTCCTTAACCACATGCTTGCAAGCGGTGTTGATATCGATTACCGAGTGGGCCCGAAGTATATCTCTCCGACTTGGGAGGGACAAATCCCATCTCGATACATACAACCCAACAGATACTTTCCGATCACCTGAGAGACACCTTTATGATCACCCTCTCATAGGATGACGTTTGATGACCTCAAAGCTTTCTTCCGATACCAGGGAGTTGTATTATCTCATGGTCTAAGGAATACAATATTTGACATAGGAAAAGCTTCGCAAAGATGAACACAATGACGCGATCTAATTGCTTCGCTTTAGTTTGGGTCTGTCCACCATATCATTCTCCCAATGATATGATCTCATTATCAATTGACAACTCATGTCTATGGTTAGGAAACCTTAACCATCATTGATCAATGAGCTAGTCCATAGAGGCGTACTAGGGACACGGTGTTGTTCACAAACCACACAAGTATTAATGTTTCCGCTTAATACAATTCTAGCATGGAATATAAACTTTATCATGAACAAGAATTATAATAATAACATCTTTATTATTGCCTCTAGGGCATAATTCCAACAGTCTCCCACTTGCACTAGAGTCAATAATCTAGTTTACATTTGGCAACAATCTCACACCCATGGCACTGAGGTGCTGATCATGTTTTACACGTGGAAGAGGTTTAGTCAATGGATCTGCGACATTCAGATCTGTATGTACTTTGCTAATCTTCAGATCTCCATCTGCTATATAATCTCGGATTATATGAAACTTGCGGTTGATATGCTTGGTCTTTGGATGATATCTTGGTTCCCTAGCGAGTGCTATGGCGCCAGTGTTGTCACACAATATCTCCAGTGGGTCCAATGCACTTGGAACCACGTCAAGCTCAGTGATGAAGTTTCTGATCCAAACTCCTTCACTTGACACTTCTGCAGCAGCCATGTATTCCGCTTCTACTGTAGATCCCGCGATCACGCTTTGCTTGCAGCTTCTCTAGCTCACAGCTCTTCCATTCAAAATATACACGTATCCTGTCTGAGATTTAGAATCATCCTTGTCGGTGTCGAAACTAGCATCGACGTAACCTTTTACGACGAGCTGTTCATCACCCCCATAGACTAAGAACATTTCTTTAGTCCTATTCAGGTACCTTAGGATGTTCTTTATGGCTGTCCAGTGTTCCACTCCTGGATCACTTTGATATCTGCTCGTCAAACTAAGAGCATTGGACACATCCGGTCTAGTACACAGCATGGCATACATGATGGAACCTATGGCCGAGGCATAAGGCACTTTGCTCATAGCTTCCCTATCATTTACCGTAGCTGGACACTGAGCCTTGCTCAATATCTTACCTGACAACATAGGCACTGAACCTTTCAATGCCTTATCCATTCTGAACCTTTTCAGAACTTTGTCTAGGTATGTACTCTGGCTTAAAGCTATCAGGCGTCTCTGTCTATCTCTATAGATTTTGATGCCCAATATATAAGCAGCTTCACCTAGGTCTTTCATTGAAAAACACTTGTTCAAATAACTCTTCACATCGTTAAGCATGTTGATGTCATTTCCAATAATCAATATGTCATCCACATATAGTACCAGAAACGTCACCGAGCTCCCACTCACTTTCTTGTAGATGCAAGCTTCATAGCAATTTGGAACAAATCCAAATCTCTTGATCACTTGATCAAAACGAAGGTTCCAACTCCGAGACGCTTGCTTCAGTCCATAAATGGAACGCTGAAGTTTGCATACTTTATCAGCATCCTTAGGATCGACAAAACTTTCGGGTTGCATCATATACAACTCCTCATCAATGTTGCCATTGAGGAAAGCAGTCTTGACATCCATTTGCCATATTTCATAATCATGAAACGCAGCAATTGCTAATAAAATCCGAATGGACTTAAACATCGCTACGGGAGAGAAAGTCTCATCGTAGTCAACACCTTGAACTTGTCGAAAACCTTTCGCAACAAGCCGTGCTTTATAGACGGTAACATTACCATCCGCGTCCGTTTTCTTCTTGAGGAAAGCCATGTGATAATTTTTATAAACTAAACAAGACAAGTAAAACAGTACTGAACAATAAACTAAATATTTATACACCAAATAGACTTAATTTGGCTTTTAGAACATTTTCCAAATAATTTTTATACACAAAATAGGCCTACAAATGTCCCTGCATAAAATTATATTGTAACAGAAGCAAATCACAAAACCAAGCCTACAGATGTGTAGGATTTTTTTTTTTTGATTCCAATGGTATATTATTTGTATTTTTTGGATAAAGAGAACAAAAGTTATTGAAATTACAAGTATGAATAACTAATAGATTCAAAAACAGATTTTAAATTAAAAACCCAGACACATGGGCGTATCTGAATGGCCCGTACCGGTTCGGCTGGATCGATCAACGCGAGCCGCGGGATTTAAATGAAATCGCACGGCTCAGATCTAAACATACCCTTTCGCTAAGTGATCTAATCTAGAGCGCTGGATCTAGAACTAACGGTGTCCGACTACTCGACCATGGATGGGCGACGCAAATGGGCACTGGCGGCGGCGCTACTGGCGGCGATGGTCCAGCGATTCTAGCGGGGGCTGGGGGTTGTGGTGTGTCTTATCTGACTCACAAGAACACGAGGAAGATCAATGTGTTGCTGGCGTGGACAGGGGCGGGCTGTAGCAGCAGCTAGCGCTCGTCGGAGTTGTGGGCAGCGTCGGGTTCGTGCGGACGGCGACATTGGCGACGTTCTGGATCGCCCTAGCACAAGCCAAGAGCATCAGTGCGTGCACAAGGATCAGGCGAACACGACAGGGTCAGGGAGAAGGCAAGGGGTGCTCGGGTTTTACCTGGATTGCTCGACGGAGTTGAGCGGCAGCTCTGTCGTTTGCAGAGGTGGACGGGGACGGCGACCTGGGTCATGATAAGGCAAACCAGAGGCTTCAGAGGATGCACAAGGACACGAGGATCACGCTCGTTTGGACCAGAAGGAAAGGGGCGGTCCGGGCTCACCGTAATTGCTTGCCGGAGCTCGTCGGGCAGCGGCGGTGTGGTGCGAAATACTGGCAGCCTGGTGGCGGAGCGAGTGAGCCGAGTGAGGGGAAATGACCGTGGCATGCAGGGGTTTAAGTAGGCGGCAACGCGACAGGAAACGCATGCAGAATCAAGGCTAATTACGCTGTGCCATTATCAGCAGCAACGGAAGTGGCGACGTGGTCTGCGGGTGCGAGATTTTGGGAACGATGATGACGGGGCACGTGGGACCGGGGCATCAGTGAGAGGGGGTGCACGCGCGGGTGAGAAACAGAGAGGAGAGGGGAACCCGGGTGGGCTGGCTTTTGGGCCGCATCTGCTGTAGGGCTAGAATGGTGGCGCTGGCCTTTTCTTATTTTCTTATTCCTCTTCTATTTCTGATTTGATTTTCTGAAATCATTTTCAAATGCTATTCAAATGAGTTTAAATTCAAACTTCCTCTTGATTTTTGTAAAGTGAACCATGCACATATTTGAGTATAAAACATTGTTGTTTACTCAAAAATAGATTAGCCCATTGAAAATAAAATAAAACCATGCCTTAATTATTTATTTATATTACGCATTGAAATTGGTTTTAATTTAGATTCTTGTTTTGAAAATTTTAGCAAGCTTTGAAATCATCATTCAAACCTTTCTGGTTGAAACAAAGTATTCTCATAATTTGAGAGTGGAAATAAAGCCATTGCCTTTCCTACATAAAATAATAGGAAACAATTAGCTTCTGTTTTGAAATCTTATTTGAAAATAATCCAAATGCTTATGAATGCATGAATGATATGCAAACTTTATAATTCATGATTTTTGGGATGTTACAAATCTAACCCTCTTAAGGTGAATCTCGCCCTCGAGATTCGGATTGGCTAGCAAATAGGTGAGGGTGGTCTTTCCGAAGATCATCTTCTCTTTCCCAAGTTGCTTCCTCTTCGGAATGGTGGTTCCATTGAACTTTGTAAAACTTGATAGTCTTAGTCCGAGTAACTCTTTCTGCAGTCTCAAGAATCTTGATAGGCTTTTCTTCATAAGTGAGAACACTTTCCAACTGGACCTCTTCCAAAGGTATAGTCTCCTTCAAAGAAGTCTCTTCCATCTCCGGATGGCATTTCTTTAGCTGACTCACGTGAAATACATTGTGAACTGTAGACAACGATTCAAGCAATTCAATCTCAGATGCCACTTCTCCTTTGTGGCTCAGAATCTTGAATGGTCCAACATATCTTGGTGCCAATTTTCCTTTGACTCCAAACCTCTTCACTCCACGAAGTGGTGATATTCTAAGGTACGCTCTATCACCCACCTCATAGGTGACTTCTCTATGCTTGGGATCTGCGTAGATCTTTTTTTGGGACTGTGCTATCTTCAATCTGTCCTTTACCAACTTGACTTTCTCTTCAGCTTCCTTGATTAGTTCTGGCCTGAACAAATTTCTTTCTCCAACACCACTCCATAACAATGGTGTGGTACACTTTCTCCCATAGAGAAACTCAAACGGTGCCATCTCAATACTGGCTCGATAGATGTTGTTGTAAGAGAATTCTGCGTAAGGCAGACTTTCATCCCAACTAGCACCATAATCTAGGGCACATGCCCTCAACATATCCTCTAGAATCTGGTTGGTCCTTTCTGTCTGTCCATCATTTTGGGGATGAAAAGCAGTGCTGAATTCCAATCTCGTTCCCAATTACTCATGCAGTTGCCTCCAAAAATGGGAAGTAAATTGAGTTCCCCTATCAGACACAATACTCTTAGTTACTCCATGTAGACACACAATCCTATTCATATAAATCTTGGCTAACTTAGCACTTGTATAGGTTGTCTTCACGA
Organism: Avena sativa; assembly: GCA_916181665.1. Lineage (NCBI taxonomy): Eukaryota > Viridiplantae > Streptophyta > Magnoliopsida > Poales > Poaceae > Avena > Avena sativa. Next base: position 78,239,073 of record OV702296.1, read on the forward strand.
GTATGAAATGAGCCACTTTAGTTAGGCGATCTACTACGACCCAAATGGAATCATATCCTGATCTAGTCCTTGGTAGTCCAGTGATGAAATCCATACCAATCTTATCCCACTTCCAATCAGGAATAGGTAGTGGTTGTAATAATCCTGCCGGTTTCTGATGTTCTTCTTTCACTCTACTACATACATCACACAAAGCTATATGTTCGGCGATGTCCTTCTTGAGATTATTCCACCAAAATCTTTCTTTCACATCCATGTACATTTTGGTGTTACCCGGATGAATGGAATATGGTGAGTTGTGTGCTTCTTGTAAAATCAGTTTCCGAAGCTCCGGATCTTGCGGAATGCAGATACGTTTTCCATACCATAAAGTACCCTGTTCGTCTTCATGGAATCCTTTGGCTTTTCCCTTGCCAATCTTTTCCTTAATCTCATTAATTTTCTTATCTATCTTTTGGACTTCCTTGATTTTGTCCAACAATGTGGGTTGAACATCCAATGACATGAGATGTCCTTCAGGCACTATCTCCAATCTGAGATCTTTGAATTGGGCACACAGATCATTTGGCAATTCTCCTTTAGTAAGTCCATTCACATAAACCTTACGGATTAATGCATCCGCTACAACATTTGCTTTACCGGGGTGGTATTGCAAACTCAAGTCATAGTCCTTGATGAGTTCTAGCCATCTTCTTTGTCTGATGTTGATTTCTTTCTAAGTGAAGATATACTTCAAGCTTGTGTGGTCCGTGAACACTTCGCAAAGCTTTCCCAAAAGATAATGTCTCCATGTTTTGAGTGCATGGACAACAGAGGATAACTCTAAATTGTGAGTAGGATAATTCACTTCAGGAGTTTTGAGTTGTCTCGAGGCATAAGCCACAACTTTCCCTTCTTGCATCAAAACTGCACCTAATCCTTGGTGAGATGCATCACAATAAACTTGGAAATCCTTCTCCAAATCTGGTAGACATAAGACTGGTGCTGTCACTAGTCTCTTCTTCAACTCTTGGAAACTGAGTTCACATCCTTCAGTCCAATCAAATTTCTTGTCTTTCTTAAGTAACTCCGTCATTGGCTTAGCTACCTTTGAGAAATTCTCAATGGATCTTCTATAGTATCCTTCCAAGCCGATGAAACTATGAACTTCTTTCACTGACTTAGGAGATTCCCACTCTGTTACAGCTGACACTTTTGCGGGATCAACTGCTACACCATCTCCTGACACAATATGTCCAAGAAATCCGACTTCATTCAACCAGAATTCACACTTGCTGAATTTGGCATACAGCTTATGCTCTCTAAGCTTCTCAAGTATCAATCGCAAATGTTCTTCATGCTCTTCATTGCTCTTGGAGTAGATCAAAATGTCATCGATGAAAACGACAACAAATTTGTCAAGGAATTCCATGAACACCTTGTTCATCATATTCGTGAAATAGGCTGGTGCATTTGTCAAACCAAATGGCATCACGGTGTACTCATAAAATCCGTACCTAGTGGTGAAAGCAGTCTTAGGTATGTCTTCTTATCTTTAGCTGAAAGTAGCCTAATCGAAGATCAATCTTTGAGAACACACGGGCTCCTTCTAACTGATCAAACAAATCATTGATTATGGGCAAAGGATACTTGTTCTTGATAGTCACCTCATTGAGTGATAGGTAATCTATGCATAACCTTTGACTTCTATCTTTCTTTTCAACAAACAAGATTGGTGCTCCCCAAGATGAAGAACTTGGTTGAATAAATCCTTTCTACAACTGTTATCCAAGTTGTTTCTTGAGTTCCTTAAACTCACCAACTAACATCTTGTAAGGTCTCTTTGCTATTGGTCCTGATCCTGGCAGCAAGTCAATCAGAAACTCAGCATCTCTATCTGGTGGCATTCCCGGCAATTCCTCCGGAAACACATCTGGATATTCTCTCAGAATTAGCACACTGTCTATGCTAACCCCTTTAAGAGAATTTAGCTTACTCCCTTTTGATTCAAAGTTAGACTTGAATCTAATTTGTTTCTTATCCGGGGTTGTGAGTGTGACAGTACGGTTGGCACAATCTAGTACTCCTTCATACTTGGTCATCCAATCCATTCCCAAAATAACATCCAATCCTTGGGAATCTAGGATTATCAAACTAACTGTAAACTTATGCTTTCCAAATTCTATTACTAGATCACGATATCCAAGAATTACTATCATATCTCCACCGGGAGAACTTACTTTTATAGGACACCCAATATTTTTAGTTGGAAATCCATTTCTATCAACAAATGCTCTTGATATGAATGAATGCGATGCGCTAGTATCAAAAAGAACAAGTGCTGGAATAGAATTGAGTTTGAACTTACCAGCCACTGCATCAGATTCCTCATATATTTCTTCCACATTTATGTGGTTCACTTGTCCCTTTTGGAAGGGATTGGGCTTGTTGGCACCTTCAACTTTCTTTTCTGGCCACTCATTAGCATAGTGTCCCATCTTCTTACACTTGAAGCATTCAACCTGACTGAGATCCTTCTTTACAGGCTGACTCCCACTTCCACTTCCACCTCCACTGTGGTGGCTCTTGTGTCCACTCTTGTGGTTCTTATACTTGTCATTATCATGACTACGGTGATGCTTGTTGTCATGATGGCGGTTGTGGCTGTGGTGGTTGTTGTACTTTCCATGTTTGTGGAATCCAGGACTCCCACTATCATCATGATGGGAACGCTTGTGAGACGATCCCAAGCTATGCTTATCAAAGCTATGCTTCCTCTTTCTGGTCTCAACCTGTTTCATCTTGTTTTCCAAGATGGTAGCCTTGTCACAAAGTGATTGGTAGGTTGGAACATAGGCAACAGACAGCTGTAGGTTCAACTCATCATTCAGTCCTTCGAGGAATTTCTCCTTCCTCTTGGCATCTGTATCAACTTCATCTAGGGCATAACGCGCCAGATTGTTGAATTCCTCAATGTACTCAGCCACACTGCGGTGACGCTGCTTCAGATTGTGGAACTCCTTTTTCTTCAAATTCATCACTCCGGATGAGATGTGAGCTGTACGGAATCCATCCTCAAAGGTAGCCCAAGTCACATCCTCATGGGAGTGGTGATCTGAACATTGTCCCACCAAGTTGTTGCTGGCCCTTCAAGCAGATGTGCTGCGAACCTGATCTTTTCTTTGTCAGTGCAGCCAGCAGTCACTAAGTCCTTGTTCACTGAACGTAACCAGTCATTGGCTACCATTGGATCAGTGGTTCCCGAGAACTTTGCAGGCCTTAGTCTTAGAAATCTGGTGAGCATGTCAAATCTTGGCGGATTATTCCGGTTGTTGTTGTTGTTCTTATTGTTTTTTGTTGTTATTGTTATTCTGGTTCTACATGAATGTTGTCATCATCTGCATCAGTTGAGCTTGTGTTGTCATCAACTGTTGCATCTCGGGAGTGACATTGTTGTTGTTTTGGTTGGGGTTGGCACGTCGAGGAGGCATCTGTGGATTTAATAAGGATAGAATGAGATACCTATAGATGCTTAACATGCACAATACATCACATAGAACATCACAATAACCAAGCATCAAAATAACATAGAGTTTGAACGACATAAACAACAATTTTTGAAAATGCAAACACACCATATCATGCCATCCACATGTTGGATGGTCATTGCCACTCAATAATCAAGGTACGGTAGATGAATGATAATCGAGTAGTCTACACTACTCCTCCGCATCAATCTCCACATCAACAAGGGTAAGACCTTCATTCTCCATGGCGGTCTTGTACTCATCAACACTAGTAGTCAAGGCCTCAATCTTGGCCCTAAGAGCCCTCTTCTGTGAGCGAAGCCTCTCGATCACTCTCTGCTGGTGCTCAAGCTCGAAGTCCTTGGCCTCTAACTCTTCCTTCATCTCCCGGATCTTCTTGTCATGTCTTGGACTCTTTTCTCCTGGCTCTTGAACTTCTTGTCCTGGCTTTCAAATTTGGCCTCCATTTCCTTGACGATCTCGTCTTGCTCTGCAAAGAGCTTGTCCTTCTCCTGTAGCTGACCTGGAGCTCGTCATTGCTAAGCATGACGTTGGTCCTATCAGTATCAAGGTGTCTAATAAGACCCTCTAGGTCCTGAAGGTACAGATGTATCGGCTACATCGTCTCTCTAGTAGCATCATCGTACTCGCCTCACCCTCCTCGTTGCGTATCCCGAAGGGGTGAAAGTAAAGACCTCTAAGCTCTATGGAGTGTCTCCCTACCAGGCGTCTAAGTAACTCCTGCATGACTACATCTAAGCCTCTCTCCTTGTTGTCATGCATCAGCTTGAAAGTGATATCCTCCGTGGGTGGCTCTGCCTGGCATCCCGGCTGTATGACTTTGAAGCCCCATAGATCCTTCCTCTCAAACTTGGTGAGGTGAAGTGTCGTGATGCTAGGAAGTGGAAGGTTGAGCACACTAGTGAGCTCAATGAGACGAGTACCAAAATGAGTTCCCTTGAACTCCTCGGTCGTGCTGATAACAACATTAGGTATCTATTTTTATAAGACAGAGAAAAGTTAGAACCAACTCAAGTAGAGAAAATTCACAAGACAAAATATCACAAGCACATCTTTTAGCAACAAACACCAAAGGTTCAACATAACTTAGACAAAAAAAAATTGGAAGTAAAAACGATAAGTGTGGTGGTCCAACTAACAAAGTACGTTACAACTCCACTCACTAGACAAAATAGCTATCAAGGCATCCTTGGTGGACATTTGTCTATCTTGTTCACATGACTCCCATATTAAGTCTATGATGTCTCCCCTTAGTTATTGGTTGGTAGTCTCTAATTCTTGGGTATGCTTCTTTTCTTCTCTAAGGTCATTTTGGGTGTTGAGCATTTTGCACTTGAGTCTCCTTGATGGCATTCCAAAATGCATTTCTTGCAGAGTCAAAGAATGTTGTGTGCATTTCGGAGTTGGTGACCATGCAAAATCCTGACTCCCTGTGGTTGTCTTCCTTGTTTTTGTACAAGTGAAGTTGCACCCACCAATACTCTTCTCCTTCATCCATCACAGGAAATCCCTTGTACATAGTTGCACCAAGTATCCCCATGGTAACCATAAGGTTCTTGAGTGCCTTGGGAAATTCAGTCTCGCACTCCAAAGTCATGGTCATGAGTGGTCCCTTCCTGACGGCTTCGTTGATGGTGTTCATCTACAAATAGAGATGAGAACGAAGATTAGAAAAGTTTACGAGAAGAAAAAGACAAGTGTGGAAATTTTTCAAAGTGTTGAAATTTGTTTCCTTAGTGGCTTCTTAGTCTAATCCAACCTAGGGTCATAATCCTACAGGCAACACAGTGCTCTGATACCATCTGTAAGACCCCACCTTTATAAAGGTAAAGGTCCCTGTGATTGCAATGCTAGTCCCTGGATCAAATGCTAGAATCCATAGTTTAAGATGAAGTACACAGAAACAAAGGTCATTATTACATCGTCATTCCAGAGATAACATAGTCTTTTACAACTCCATAGCCATAGGCTAGTACAAGAGTTTAACTTAACAATATAAATAAAAGTCTTCATCTTCATGTGCCACAGGCAAGCATGTTGAGTGTAGACTCATAACCCTAATCCTCATCAGAGTAACCTGCAACATCACAAGTTATAGCCACAGTGGGTCAATACATTGCAAGTGATACCTTAGTAGAATAATAGTTTCTAGCTTCTACATGAATTTGGCTAAGTGTAGCTTAGGCTTGCTTTGCTCAAAATAGGTTTTTCCTATCAGTTGAAAACACTAAGTTTTTGTTTGGCAAAAACTCCCAAGGAACCACCAATAGACATTGGTGAACCTTTACCCTTGTTCAACCACAAGTTTTTAACTTAGAAATTGGGATGAGGAGATTCTTGATAGCTTCCATGTCTTGATGCTCAAATTGTCCATTTCTAGGGACACGGCTAAGTACTTAGATTCTTCCTTCTATAGAGGTGGTGCACTTTCCCCACAAGACTCGACATGCATCGAGACAGGACCTGTCATAAGCCTTCCCTTAGACCAAAATGGACGCGCTCCAAAACTATCACCCCCTACCACCAACTGTCCATTTGCTAAGTTATTGCAACCTATATAATCCAAGCAGAGCCATAATGCCATGTGTCTGCACTAGAAGCTTCTTAACATATGGCATCTCAAATCCCTTTGTTCCTAGGTGGCTTTCCACAAGTGTGATACACAAAGGTAGACCATAGATATGGGCCTTGTGTAACCACTCAACATAACCCAAACATACCATTCCACCCAGGTGTTTTATTCACTTAGTTGTTTTATTAAGCAAAACACAAGTCAAAGACTTAGCAATATTTTCCATAGCATGTATATATTCCACCCTTGGTTGCTACTAGCTAGGCTAAGCATGGCAATATCAAGTATCTTAACCTAGAGAAAATTTCTAACAATTCTATAACTACTAGGATTTCCCAAGCATAGCATATAGATACTTAGCAAAAATCATCATGCAAGCCCTATACAAAATACCACTAATGCATAGTTAGAAATATTAGGAATCAAATATGAAGCACCACTTGCCTTGGTAGTTGGGGGAGTAACAACAATCCTCACAGTCACAATCACCACTAGCACCAAAATCTACACATAAAATGACAGCCCCAAATTCATATTTCAAATAATCAAGCAAAAATATATGAATGCATGCAAATGTCACGTGATGATTTTTATAAACTAAACAAGACAAGTAAAACAGTACTTAACAATAAACTAAATATTTATACACCAAATAAACTTAATTTGGCTTTTAAAACATTTTCCAAATAATTTTTATACACAAAATAGGCCTACAAATGTCCCTGCATAAAATTCTATTTTAACAGAAGAAAATCACAAAACCAAGCCTACAGATTTGTAGGATTCATTTTTTTGATTCTAATGGTATATTATTTGTATTTTTTGGATAAACAGAACAAAAGTTATTGAACTTACAAGTTTGAATAACTAATAGATTCAAAAACAGATTTTAAATTAAAAACCCAGACACGTGGGCGTATTTGATTGGCCCGTACCGGTTCGGCTGGATCGATCAACGAGAGCCGCAAGATTTAAATGAAATCGCACGGCTCAGACCTAAACATACCCTTTCGCTAAGTGATCTAATCTGGAGCGCTGGATCTAGATCTAACAGTGTCCGACTAATCGACCATGGATGGGCGGCGCAAATGAGCACTGGCGGCGGCGGCGCTACTGGCGGTGATGGTCCGGCAATTCTAGCGGGGGCTGGGGGTTATGGTGTGGCTTACCTGACTCACAAGAACACGAGGAAGCTCAACGTGCTACTGGCGTGGACAGGGGCGGGCTATAGCAGCGACTAGCGCTCGCCGGAGTTGTGGGCGGCGTCAGGTTCGTGCGGACGACGACATTGGCGACGTTCTGGATCGCCCTAGCACAAGCCAAGAGCATCAGTGCATGCACAAGGATCAGGCGAACACGACAGGGTCAGGGAGAAGGCAAGGGGCGCTCGGGTTTTACCTGGATTGCTCGACGGAGTTGAGCGGCGGCTCTGTCATTTGCAGAGGTGGACGGGGACGGCGGCCTGGGTCACGATAAGGAAAAAAAGAGGTGTTAGAGGATGCACATGGACACGAGGATCATGCTCATTAGAACCAGAAGGAAAGGGGCGGTCGGGGCTCACCGTAATCGCTTGCCGGATCTCGTCGGGCAGCGGCGGTGCGGTTTGAAATACTGGCAGCCTGGTGGCGGAGTGAGTGAGTTGAGTGAGGGGAAATGACCATGGGGTGCAGGGGTTTAACTAGGCGGCAGCGTGCAAGGAAACACATGCGGAATCAAGGCTAATTAAACCGTGCCATTATCGGCAGCAACGGCAGCGACAACGTGGTATGCGGGTGCGAGATTTTGGGGACGATAATGACGGGGCACGTGGGACCGGGGCGTCAGTGAGAGGGGGTGCGCGTGCGGGTGGCAAACAGAGATGAGAGGGGAACCCGGGTGGGCTGGCTTTTGGGCCGCATCTGCTGTTCGGCGGGAATGGTGGCGCCGCCCTTTTCTTATTTTCTTATTCCTTTTATATTTATGATTTGATTTTCTAAAATCATTTTCAAATGCTATTCAAATGAGTTTGAATTCAAACTTCCTCTGGATTTTTGTAAAGTGAACCATGCACATATTTGAGTATAAAACATTGATGTTTAATAAAAATACATTGGCCCATTGAAAATAAAATAAAACCATGCCTTAATTATTTATTTATATTAGGCATTGAAATTGGTTTTAATTTAGATTCTTGTTTGTAAAATTTGAGCAAGCTTTGAAATCATCATTCAAAACTTTCTGGTTGAAAAAAAGTATTCTCATAATTTGAGAGTGGAAATAAAGCCATTGCCTTTCCTACATAAAATAATAGGCAACAATTGGCTTCTGTTTTGAAATCTTATTTGAAAATAATCCAAATCCTTATGAATGCATGAATGATATGCAAACTTTATAATTCATGATTTTTGGGATGTTACAAGGGGTATCCAGTATGGATCCTTGGAGTAAGGAGCAGTTTGAAGAAATAGCTTACTCAAGAACCTGACAACACGGTCATGTGGCAACATGGCGATACTTCTAGAAAGACGTCTAGAATATCACGAACCACTGATATATCACTTATCTCGAGAGGAAACTTGGTTTGTAAGGCAAGAAGACATAGTCGCAGAGGTTCTCCGCAAGCCTAACTCTTTGTCCAAAGAGGATGCACTAGAATAGCGGACTTGATAGCACAATAATCCTTGGCTTCATGATTATATAGTTAGTCATGCCTAGAATGACAGAAATGTCCTCGGAGTTCAAAGCAATAAGAATTGTTGGAATCTCGAATGTCCACATCATTACGCACACGCAACACTCATGAGCTCTAAAGCTCGAAAGAAGGGTGGGTAATGATGTGTGAGAGCATCACTTCATTAAGAGTGTTATGAGACTCACCACGAACTCTTGATGAAACGGAGTGTGATACACTAAGGTAGAATAGAACATAAACTATTCAATTCTTATTGATCTATGGATTACAACACTTTGACCTGGTCTTATAAATGACGAGGTACTAGAGTTTGTTTCTCCTGACATCCCGAAATGGTTTATCTTGACGTACCACAAGTGTATCTTGCATTGGACGATATGAGTGCATTTAATACTTGTCTACCAACAGGTAGACAAAGGTCAGAAAGCAACAAGGGTAAAGAACATTCTCAAAATAGAATCCCGAGATGTAGATGCATAAGTCCACAATCTTCCAAAAACCAATGTAGAAGAGGAAGGTTTGGCAGAGTCACGAGCATAGATGCGAGACTCACGAGGAGCTCTTATCATGATCTATTTGGTTCCATTAAAGAACATCTTCCATATCATGTGGTAGGGAAAGCCCTTTATCGTCATTTTTCAATAGAGACAATATCCATAAGCTTGAAGGTTGAAGTAAAGGTACTAGCCATCCCGAGGTAATGTGTGAACATTAACCACAAGGGTCAAAGAAATGGATCTTGGGTTAAAGTTCAACTTCATGTACAAGATTCACAACACCAGAATCCGCCATAATCAGGGATCTTAGGTACAAGTCCAGGGGTTAAAACCTAGAGAAAGGAGTAACTACTACTTGAGTGACAAAGCATACACTACAAGATAGTAATCACGAGGTAACTTCCAAGATAATAAACAAGATATGAAGTACCAAAACAAATAAAGAGGAGGCACACGAGGCGATAGGAAACCTCGAGCCTCGAACGGAACATTGTGAAACCATAAACATGATGTTGTGGGCCCATAGGATAGAGAGATCATGATGGAAAGAAATCTCTCGGCTGAAACTGAACAAGGGGAGCAAGGAACACACAACACACCAGACTCCAGAGAGCTTAACACTAGGTCAAATCATTGGATACGGCATGCCTGAAGAGGCACCTATGTTTTGAAATACTGGACAAGATAGAAAAACTTTTCCAAATCAACACATGATAAGGTGAGCTAGAGTTAGAGTGAAACTGGATTAGGAGAAAATCAAGCATACTAGAGTTTTCGCACATAATTTTCATCTTTGAAAATAGTTTTCACAAGAACTAGACTCAACATCGACCAGTAGAAAGGTTTCCTACAGTCGGTATGGCTCTGATACCAAACCTATGACACCCCTGAGGATAGGGCTAGACAAATCCCAGACCTTTGTTTGAACATAAGCCTAACCTAATCTCGAAAGCATACAAAGAGAGAATCGGTAGCACAACATTGACCCTACGACACAAACTTTATTACAGCAAGCTCATAACTGAGCAAAGAACCAAAATATTACAAGAAGAGGTCACTGACGATAAACATCAAACAACGGAAAGCAAATTATTATATTAAGTATAGCAAACTTATACATTGTCCTAAGAGGCCTAAAGCATAACGATGACGTCCCAATCCATATATTCCAGGCTACCGACCAGGAACCCCAAGCTACTCGTCATTGTCAATGTTGTAAAGAACTCTTCTTCTAAGGAAACACTTACTCTGCTGCAAAAGTATCAATGAAGCAAGGGTGAGTACATGGTGTACCCCACAAGTCTTATGGTTGGTGGAGTTATTTTGCATAAAGCCATCTTTGTTCGAAAGACAAGAGGGAGAAGAAGCTCGTCTAATGAAAATACTTTAAAAAGGGATAAGAGAGCGGTATAACTAGATTTGATTATCTTCTGATATCCACCGCATCTTTATCAGCTTAACCTACCAACTAGGATCACCCCCTCATACCCATGAGGAAGCATCCTTAAGCATACGTTACTCAACTTGCCAAGTTTTATGATTAGGTTCAAGTTCTCTATGATCTTAGAATCCGTTCCCAAGTCGTCCATAACCGCGGATGCAGATTTTCGAAAAGATTAATACCCTGCAGGGGTGTACAACTTTACCCACATGTACCGAGCGATTCTTAGTGCTAAGCTATAAGCCCTCTTCCTTGGAAGGCCAGCAGAGAGTGGTTGACCACGACCTTTACCTTGCTTTCTCTGAGACCATGAGTCACGCACTAAGGAGATGTCGCCATAATGGGTCGAGTCCCGAAGCCGGTCCCTAGAGATGTGTGTGGGGTTCAATATTGTGGAGGCCGGTGCCTCTCTTGTTCCTGGCCAATCTTACCATCCTATAATGAATGCACCACCTTCACCTCCTTCGAGAAGAACCAGAATGTGTATGTCGAATGGAAAGACCAAACTATGTGACTCATGGAATTTACTAGGCAAGTTAGTTGGTCGAGGGGGTTTCCAGGCCCCCGTGTGGCTATACGCTCGTCTTGGTTCAAGAGGCAAGAACTCAGGTCCTAATAGTGGCAAATATGGGACTGCAAAAACCACAACCCACTGTGGCCTCCCATACAAGCCTTAGCATGTTTATCTTTCATCTCTGACTCATACCATGTCATCTTGTCAAACAAGGTTCATTTGCAGCTCTAATTCATCAATCGGATGGACCAGTGATAACATCTAAGTATGTCTAAGCATAACAGATCTAACAGCTCTAGCAACGCTCACAAGCCAAACCCTAGTTATGCTAGGAGCAGTGGATCAGGGAATATAGGCTACAAAGGGAACATGTATCAGATAGTATTATTCTACCTATAGATAAAAGACTTTAGAATCGCATGCACATGGAAATTATTGAAATACTTGAAAACATGGGATTATATCATGTGTGGGCTTCCCTTGCCTTTGCCAGTTGATACCCAGCTATAGATCTTCAGGTACATCATCTAGACTTGTTCATCAGGGATCCATTACTTCTCTTCGATGGTGTTGATCTCTAGATTTCACCTTGATCTCGAATCGTTGCTCACATTCAACTCTGAGGACTACCGAGAAGAAGCAGAAACACCAGAAAGGAAAGGGAAACAATCAACACATGGTACCGATCCAATGCTCAAACAAGGATGATGATATGACAAGTTAAATAGATTTGTATGAACCCCTAAAACATGCTTGACCATTTTAAACAGGGTCCGAGAGGTGCAAACCCTAGAACATGGGGAACCTCGGAATCATCTATGGGGTTCAATTGGTTCCTCTAATTAAACTTGCAATTCAAGTTGTTGAACAATGAATGATTTTAATGTTATTGTATAGATCTTATTTTTCCGAACATTTTGATATATTATTTGTATTTTTCTGATTTAAAACGAATTTAGTTATGAATTTCTCAATTTTTGATTCATTTTAAATCATTTTTGAAATATTATAAACAATATACATTTTGGAATTACTTTTTCATTTTATTGATCAGAAAGCATTTCTGAAAAGATTTATTTAAATTGCAGGTAGGGCCCACATGTCCGGGTTTCTTATTTATAGAAATAATTACATAAATGAATTACAAAAACATTTAAAAATAAAATAAAAGGGGTTATGACATCATCCATGCCCTTGCTCCCAGATCGATGATGGGCTGGACAATAGAGAGCATGCGGGAGGCTTCTAATGGGGGGTGTTTGAAAGAGGATAGCAAGGCGGTCCTGGTGGTGGTAGCACCGCCTGTTTTGGGTCACCGGAGCTTCGGCAACGACAACGAGAAGCAGCGACAGTGGCGGGTGGACGGTGTGGTGGTGATACAGAGAGAAAGAGAGGGATTGGAGGGGTCTGCGAGGACCGGTGGCTCACTCTAAGCACGACGGTGAGGTCGGGGAGGTGAGGTGAGGTAGGACGATGGCAAATCAACGGTGGTAATGGCGATGGCAGACGGTGGGTCGAGCTCGATTCTGGTGAGCAGACGGCTCCCCTACTTGCGTGCTTCAGCAGGGATGAAGAGGGCGGCGAGGCGCTTCCAATAGTGGCCTCGGCACGACATGGGGTGGCTGGAGACGGAAGGGCACCGAAGCACCTGCAACCTAGGGTTAGGGTTTGCTCGCGGAAGAAGAGGAGAGAGGGGGAACTGGGCAGCTAGGGTTTTCTGGCGGCGTTGTTGGGCTCTTATAGGAGACCGGGGGCGGCGGCGCGAATCTTGGAGCACGTCGGCGATGGGGGCACGGATAGTGAGCTGCTTCGTCGATCGGGAGGTCGGCGACGTCCTGAGGAAGACGACCAATAGGGGGCAAAGGGGTACTAGGCCAAGGGTGGGCCGTAGCTAGGCCAGGCTGGGCCGGTTGCGGGCACGCGTGAGTGGCAGAGAAAAGGAGAAGGGAAGCTGGGCTCGCCCCAAGAAGATTAGCTATAGGTTTTTCTTTCTGAAATCTTTTTCCAAAATCAGTTTTATGTTTTCCATTTGTATTTCCAAATTCAAACCAGTTCTGAGATATTTCAAAATACCAAAACTTTGTAAAATATGTGAAATAATGTGGGGTCCTTGTAGTCAATTTGGGATCCTTATATTTTTGGGTTTTGAAATTATCATAACCATTTGAGAGGGTTTTCAAAAGAGAGGGGAATAATAGGGTTTAGGGTTTTGATTCATTTGTTGCATACATTTTAAATGATGATGATGCTCATGAATGCAAAATCAAATCCTAATTACCATTTAATGAAACTAGGGGTGTTATAGGTCCTCTAGCAGAATGAAGAATGCAGTCAAATAGTCGCACAACAATAAGAATACAAGTTAATAGAGGTGTCTTCAACTCACCTGTAGTCGCTTGCAACTGTTTATTAGCATCTTGCGCGGCTCGTAGGTGGCGCTCCAGGCGTTCCCTCGCGGCCTGCCGATTCCCGATGAAGACCCTACAAACAGAAGACCACATATGAGCAAACGACTAATGCTATAAGTATCTAGCCCCTGAAATTCAGCAACTCGACAATCGGGGACTGGATAACAAAAGTTCTAAGTATCTAGCCACTTAAATTCAGCGATTGGACACTCGGGGACTGGACAACAAAAGATCTAAGAAACTAGCCGCTGAAATTCAGCGACTAGATCCTCGTGGACTGGACATACCTGGATGGCAGCACCTAGCATGTTGTGGAGCTCGATGGCGTTGGCCAATGGCAACACAAATGATGTACTCCCACGTCGCTGCCCGACATCACCGTCAACACTTCAGGAACTTAAGGCGACTATGTTCCAGCAGCCGCGACGGATGAAGCGAGGGAACGTCATGGTCGTCGCCACTGGAGCACTATCCGTGGGCACTGACGCCCCTGCCGGCGTAGTCAACTCGTCTAGCTGTGAGCTCGTGACCACCTCACCCTCTAAGGCAACAGCGGCTCCGACTTGCGCCTCAACTCGTGCGTCGACTAGACCTTCCGTGATAGCAGTGGAGTCGCCCTCCTTCTTCTTCTTAGCGCCTTCAACTATCGCCTTGATTGCGTCACCCTTCCTCTTCTTGGAAAGGTCGGCCTCCCCTCCGGGGGCGACTAGCGGAACCTTGGCCACCAAAAGGTGACCTATCTTGTTAGCACCGGTCCTACAAAATGACATGGTCAGCGATCCACTAAGCGACCCCGAAAACTACTACGGGCCACCCGGCGCAAACTTACTTGGCGACGGGAATGAAGTGCAGGACAGTACTGATGTGAGCCAGTTTCTCCAACTCCGGGCCCAGCTTGCGAGTGAGCCCCCTCTTGAACACGCTCGTGTCCCATGACACTGCGGGGTTCTTTGACGATGAGGCCATAGCCGCGGGCACTTCCGGCCCAGGAGACATAGGCGCCCCCCTCGTTGGCGAAGACTTCGACTCCGTGTCCATGGCAGCCCTTGGCCCCAGAACAACTGAGAATGGAGGCGGGATCACCACGAGTGGGATCACGCCCTCCACCACGACCTCGACTCCTGATCCCTTCATCGGATCTGGATCCTCCGGAATCTTCGTCGAGGCCCCATTCTCCATGTTGTCAGGCTCTTCATCCGACTCGAAAACCGCCGCTAATATGGGCGGCGACGCCACCTTTGGTGTTGCCTTCTTTGTGGGCGACTTCGGCTTCCGCGCGGTCTTCACCGGCGTAGCCGCACGCCGCGAGTTGTTCTCCTACACTTCTCCTTCATCACTGTCGCGCTCCTCAAGCCTACGACTCGCCTCGATTTCGCGTTGCTTCTTCCTATGGGTCTTCCGAGTCACGGGCGTAGGCGCGGCGACCTCCACCGCCTTGTCCTCGCTATTCGAGGACTCGTCTGAATCTTCTCCAAACTCCTTGGAGACCTCTTCATGGACAAGAGGGAGCCAGTTCTCCAAGAACTGAAACAACTGACAAAGACAAACAACATCAACAAACTGTGACTTAACCCCTCCGACTGCGAAGTCAAGGAAGAAACTCCCTGTTAGCGCCTGGCGCTTCCCCTGGCGGTATACGGAACGATTCCGGCCTTTGGGTCGGTGTACTCCGCCTCCATAATCTTCTTCATCTTGACAGCATAGTCATCGGCATACCAGTTCATCGATGATGACTCCTTGCTGGCGCCAGAGAACTTGGTGCTTGATGTGTAGTCTTGTTGGGAACCCCAAGAGCAAGGTGTGAAGCAGCAAAGCAGCAAGTTTTCTCTCAGTAGAGACCGAGGTTATCGAACCAGAAGGAGGAAGGAGACGTCACACAAGTGTTGCAAGAAACAAGGAGACCTGCACAACACAAACTCAAGACTTTGCCCCAACGAATCAGTGAGGTTGTCAAGCTCACTAGTTTGTTGTAACAAAGGATTAAACGTATGGTGTGGAAGGTAATGGTTTGCAACAAGTAAACAAGTAACAATGGAAGATGTATCAATGGTAAAGATTGGACCGGGGTCCATAGTTCACTAGAGATGCTCTCCTTAGATAAACAACATGGCGTGAAGGGTAAACAAATTATAGCAGGGAAATTGGCAGGAACTGAGCAAGGCATAACAATGCAATTACTAGTCAGAAAGATCCTATGAGATTCGATTGGGCAATACAACAATATACATAGACCGCCATCCAACTGCATCTATAACTAGAAGTCCACCTTCAGGTTATCATCCGAACCCCCTCCAGTATTAATTTGCAAGCAACAGACAAATGCTTTAAGAAAAGTGTGTAAGGTAAACAGTCCACAGGTTCCATGAACAAGAGACCGTTGTTTTCTCCCTTGTAGCAATAGCACATCTACAACCGAAGAGATTTCTATCACTTCCCTTGGAAACTAGAGGAATGAACCCACTATCGAGCATAAATACTCCCTCTTGGAGTCACTAGCAACTACTTGGCCAAGATAGCTACTAACAACAGAGAGCATGCAAGATCACAAACAACACAGACATGATAGAATCATAAATACAAAACCATTAATCAAACCAACATAATAATATCAATATCCATTGGATCCCCGCAAACACAACATGCATGATTACAAATAGATTAGATCTTGATCATGAACGGAGCACACAAGATCTATCCATGAAAGCACAAAGGAGGAGATACAACCATCTAGCTAATACATGGACCCATAGTTCAAGGTGGAACTACTCACGCATCATACCGGAAAGAAGGCCTCCGGGATGATCTCCCCTCCAGCAGGGTGCCGGGAAGAACTTCAGATCCCCCCGATCTAGGGACGACGGTGGCGGCGGCTATAGAAGGTTTCGTGGAGATCTGATCGGGTGCTTAGGGTTTATGCATCGAGGGCTTCTTATAGGCGAAGGAGGAGGCCGAGGAAGCGGCCAGAGGGGCCACACCCCTCCTAGGCGCGGGCCCACCCCTGGCCGCGCCTAGGGGAGGTCTGGCTGCCCTGGCCCGGTTCTCCGTCTCCCCTCTAGACATCTTGTTCCCCACAGAAAGTTATTGACTTTGACGTTTGTCCCGTCCAATTCCGATAATATTTCTTCACTAACTTTTCTGGAACCAAAAATAGCAGAAAACAGGCAACTGGCACTGTGGCAACTTGTTAATAGGTTAGTACTAGAAAAAATGAGCAAAGCAAAGTAGATAATAAACAAGCATGGAACATCAAAAATTATAGATACATTTCAGACGTATCAAGCATCCCCAAGATTAACTCCTGCTCGTCCTCGAGTAGGTAAGTGATAAAATAATAATTTTTGAGGTGACATGCACCCTCACAATAAAGATCTAACCATTTGCAAGCATTGAAAGCTGGCATCAAAGAACTCTAAACATGTGCATGAAAGATGGAGTTCTGACAATAGGACATAGTAACTGTGCATGGAACATGAAAGGCTACAAACAAAGATCATGAATAACATGCATTGAAAAACGTTTGTTTGCTTCACATACATAAAACATAGCATAGTGGCAATCAGCTTGTCCCTCATATAGTAGCAAATAGATGCATAGAACACCTTCAAAATTCACAAGGGTGACTAGAAACAAATAGCACAAGAACGAGTAATATCACAATATGCATCAATCAATAAGCTTTGGAACAGTGCACACAGAATGACAACTATGCTCTCTTAATGGTGCCTAAAGGTATAAGGTGGAGACTCAAGTAATGGTGGAAGAAAAGACTTTTTATAAAGGAAGCAGGGATTTCAAGTTTCAAAAAGAGCTTCCAAAAATTATGGTACTTGTTAGCTTTTAGCCCTCATTGTGCCTATCATAAGCATATTGAAGTGGTTAAGGTTAAAGTGAAAAAAGATGGAGTATATGCTTGACGAAGTATAAGTTGGCAATCTCAAGTCCCTTGAATACGAGGGCCACACCTCATGCTACTCAACTTTGGTCACCTATAAGTTCTTGTCATTGTAAGTATTTGCATATCATTGACAACCGCCAACGGGGTACCCCTTGCACATGGTACAGGAGCTATGCCATAACCAAAATGACAAGGCAAGCAGACAATGAGCATCTCAGCAATCTTATTATTTACCATGGGAATATGGTGCTTTTTTCTCTCTTTCCTATTTTCTCAATGTGTCTCTTTTTTTAGAAGAATGCTTCATAGATGTCACTATGGTGATGCTACAAGTTTCCACCATGATTAGGCATGGCTTAGGCTAGCGGCCCAGGCGTTTCTCTAACATAGGATACAAACTCCATGGACTTATAAGTTCCCTCTTTATTTCACACCGGTGACATCCATAGACAAAAGAGCATGATATCAACTGAGTACAAAGTACAAGTGCAATGTTGAAAATGATCCCCGTGACAACACGGTTCTGCTAATTCCAACGTATAAGTGCAAGCATATACAACATAGATGACACAATGGTTCAAGTTTATTAGGGGCAAAGAATATAAAGTGTGCCATCAAGTTTGTGAGGGCTTTAATCACTAAGTTTTCACATAACAAAATAGTTTTTAATTGGAAGATAGCTGAAAACAAGAATATACTTGGAATGGTGTAACACACCATGCATAGGAGTTTATAGTGGACACTTTGAAATAACTTGGTTTCTTGGGAGTTGGAAGCATGAGTAGAACTTACTCATACAAGTGGAGGCTAGCAAAAGACTGGGAGCAACCAACTAAGAGAGCATAATGGCCATAATCATGCATAGCAACAAAGCATTACTAATTAAAGCATAGAGTGGTACTACAAGTCAAGGACTAAATGATCATAGAGGCTATGGTGACTTGTTCATAGTCATAACATGGTGTGAGCATATGCCAAGTCAACCCAAGCAAGCATCAAAGGAGAATACCACAATACTATGATTTTGTATGCTAAAACAACGCATGATTCTTTCAAGGCGCACTAAGCAATCCCAATTGTTTGGAACAAGCCATGATACAGCAATAATCACTAAGCATAAGGTCAAAACAACACCTAGCATGTCATGCTAAAGTCTAAGTCACAGTCAATGCAAGCTCCTCTTGCACTTCAAGCAAGAACTTACTACTCCTTTCCAATACCAAGCAACTTATTTGCAAAACAACACAACGAGATGGGGGGTCCAAACTACTCAAGCAAACTAAACAACCTAAGCAAAGCAACCTAAGCAAATGAAACAATAAAAACGAAGTGTCTAGATAGACCTGAGCTTTTTATTGATGAAGAAGGGGATGCCTTGGGCATCCCCAAGATTTGACGCTTGTACCTCTTGGACACCATGGTGGCATCCCCAAGCTTGAGCTTTTGTCCCATTCTTCATCTCATTGCATCATTCTCTCTCTACACCTGAAATTTTTCCTTCACACAATCTTCATTAGCAACATTAGTGTATTCAAAAGATATTAGACCTCTGGCAAAGCTTTGAAATAGCAAGGATTTTCACTAAAAACACAAGCTACTGTAGTAACTACTTTAAAAAGCTCAATTTCCCAAAAATAACCCAAAAAGGAATCAATAAGAAGCAAAGCAAATAATGGCAGAAATCTGTCAAAAAGACCAGTAGGTAGAAACCAATTTGTTCGAACATCGTATGTTGCTTAAAAAAAGTGTTGAACTAACTAAAGTTACCTAACATACTTGGGGATTTATTCGTAAATTTTGAGCTCAATCCGAGTTACAGAGACTCCTCACGAATATTTTTGGTGGAGGAAAGAAATCTGTTTCGGGACAACAACTCCCCAAATCTTACTTCCCTCTCATTAGAGGTTATTATTGGCACAAAAAGAAAACAAAAAGGATAAGGAGACGTCATTACTGAAGTAATAACTTCCAATACTCAAGGAAACTCTTGGGTTATCTCCCAACAAGTACTTTTCTTTAACGCCTTTAAGGTAGGCTTGATAGCTTGAGAAGATGCTCACATAAGAATTATGAATTGAAGTCAAAGAGAGCATCAAGAAGCAAATTCAAAAAACATTTAAGTCTAACCCACTTCCTATGCATACAAATCTTGTATGTAAATAAATTAACAAAGAACAAAGTGACAGGCATAGGAAGATGAAACAAGAGCAACTTCAAAACTTTTAGCACATAGAGAGGTGTTTCAGTACCATGAAAACTTCTATAACCATATTTTCCTCTCTCATAATAATTTTCAGTAGCCTCATGAATAAACTCAACAATATAGCTATCACATAAATCATGTTTTCATGATCTACAAACACATAATTTTTATCAAGCTCAAAAATAGTGGGATTAAAACCTTCACAGGTTTTATCCAAAGTAGATAATTCAAAAGGATCCACAAGAACATAACATTCATCCTCCTTTGGTAAGCATGGGAGACAATCAAAAAATGTAAGGGATAATGAGTTACTCTCATTATAAGGTAGGCATGGGTAGATAATCTATTCTTCCTCCTTTTCTTCATCACTCTCCCCCTCTTTTTCATCTAATGAGCTTCCAGTTTCAACAATTTCTTCTTCCATAGGCTCCTGTAAGGCATTAGTCTCTTCCATTTGTGGAAAACGCCTATTAAAATATTCAAGAATATAGCCATTTTCTTCCTTGTAATTATCAAAGCAAAATTTAAGTATCTCAAAAACCTCATGTTCATAAGGTGCATCATCAGTATTTTCAAGCAAACTGGCAAGTTCAAATGCACCTTTGAAGGCAATAAATTCTTCAATTTGTTCCACATCATCAAAATCATAATTTGCTTTAACATAATAATATATGGTAACATTATCATTATACTCACATTGGAAGGGTAGGTGTTTATACCTCCTGCAGCAACAAGCTTTATCAAAGCAATAAGTAACATTATAAGTAGAGCATACGTCTCTAGCAATAGTATTCAACTTATCAATTTGTTCCCATAAGTGTTTCCCTTTTTGTGACAAACGGTGTTCCTTATAATAATACTTTTGTTCTTCAGTAAACCCACCTTGCCAATAAGCACTAGTTTCAAAGAAACCATCCATTGATAGAAAGCATGACCAAGCAAGGCAATGACAGACTAGCAACTAGAGCAGGAACTATTTTTTGTGTGTTTTTGAATAAAGAAAGCAAACCAAACTCAACTAAATTTTTTTGGGTTTTTTGAAAACACGCAAAGAAAACCAAGCAAAAGAAACAAAGCAAACTAAAACAAAGTAAAGAGAGAGGAAGTGGAGGACTCCCCTAGTGAAGGCGTCCTTAGCCTCCCCGGCAACGGCGCTAGAAAACTTATTGATGACTCCTTGGTGGCACCAGAGAACTTGGTGCTTGATGTGGAGTCTTGTTGGGAACCCCAAGAGCAAGGTGTGAAGCAGCACAGCAGCAAGTTTTCCCTCAGTAGAGACCAAGGTTATCGAACCAGAAGGAGGAAGGAAATGTCACATAGGTATTGCAAGCAACACGGAGACCTGCACAACACAAACTCAAGACTTTGCCCCAACGAATCAGTGAGGTTGTCAAGCTCACTGATTTGTTGTAACAAAGGATTAAACGTATGGTGTGGAAGCAAATGGTTTGCAACAAGTAAACAAGTAACAGTGGAAGATGTATCAATTGTAAATATTGCACCGGGGTCCATAGTTCACTAGAGGTGCTCTCCTTAGATAAACAACATGGCAGAAGGATAAACAAATTACAGCAGGGCAATTGATAGGAACTGAGCAAGGCATAACAATGCAATTACTAGTCAGAAAAATCCTATGAAATTCGACTGGGCAATACAACAATATACATAGACCGCCATCCAACTGCATCTATGACTAGAAGTTCACCTTCAGGTTATCACTAGAACCCCCTCCAATATTAAGTTGCAAGCAACAGACAACGGCTTTAAGCAAAGTGTGTAAGGTAAACAATCCACAGGTTCCATGAACAAGAGACCGTTGTTTCCTCCCTAGTAGCAACAACACATCTACAACCGAAGAGATTTCTATCACTTCTCTTGGAAACTAGAAGCATGAACCCACTATCGAGCACAAATACTCCCTCTTGGAGTCACTAGCAACTACTTGGCCAAGATAGCTACTAACAACGGAGAGCATGGAAGGTCACAAACAACACAGACATGATAGAATCATAAAGACAAAACCATTAATCAAACCAACATAATAATCTCAATATCCATCGGATCCCCGCAAACACAACATGCATGATTACAAATAGATTAGATATTGATCATGAACAGAGCTCACAAGATCTATACATGAAAGCACAAAGGAGGAGATACAACCATCTAGCTACTACATGGACCCATAGTCCAAGGTGGAACTACTCATGCATCATACCGGAGAGAAGGCCTCCGGGATGATCTCCCCTCCGGCAGGGTGCCAGGAAGAACTTCAGATCCCCCCGATCTAGGGACGACGGTGGCGGCTACAGAAGGTTTCGTGGAGATTTGATCGGGTGCTTAGGGTTTATGCATGGGGGGTTTCTTATAGGCGAAGGGGGAGGCCGAGGAGGTGGCCAGAGGGTCCACACCCCTCCCAAGCGCGGGCCCACCCCTGGTCACGCCTAGGCGGGTGTGGCTGCCCTGGCCCGCTTCTCTGTCTCCCTTCTGGACTTCTTGTTCCCCATGGAAAGTTTTTGACTTTGACGTTTGTCCCGTCCAATTCCGAGAATATTTCATTACTAACTTTTCTGGAACCAAAAACAGCAGAAAACAGGCAACTGGCACTGTGTCAACTTGTTAATAGGTTAGTACCAGAAAACAGGTAAAAAGCACCTGAAAGTGTAGACAAAGCAAAGCAAAGTAGATACTAAACAAGCATCGAACATCAAAAATTATACATACGTTTCCAACATATCAACCGAACACGCCTTCGTTTCATCGTCCCTACCGGTGTACTCGTACATCTAGTGGGACCGACTAGCCAACGACACCAGTTGCTGCCCAAGCCATCAATTGTAATGGTTTCTAGACCCTCCTTCTTGAGTGTCTGGATCTGTGTTAACATTTCGTCCATGACCATCCTCTAGGCGCTGGGAAGCTTGGTCGTTAGCAGCCGGTGCGGCTCGCTCCTCTCGGCGGTATACATTGGGAGCGACACCTTGTCGTCCGACATCGACTCCCTCACGTAGAACCACCTCTTTTTCCACTTGCTGGCGGATTTCTTCGGGAGAATGAGGTCCAGGAAGGTGGCCTTAGTCTTCAATTGGAAGGTAAGTCCGCCCGCCTCTAGGATTGGGCCGCCCTCCCCTTCGCTGATGACGCGGCCATGGAACAGATCGAGTCACAGGGGAAAATAGGGCCGACACCCTAGATAGCACTCACAGAATGCCACGAAAATGGTGACTTGCTCGATGTTGTGCAGCCCCAGATCTGACGGCTTAATCGCGTAATACGCGCAGAACCGTCACAAGAAGATCGAAGTGGGGAAGCCGATCCCCCTCTCCAGGTGACTCAAGAAATAGATGTACTCTCCGGGGAGGGCCTTGGGCTCCGTCTCCCTGGCCGCGGGGATTCGCCACTTCCCCTTGCAAAGAATCCCCGCTTCCTGGAAGGATTTCAGCGAGGCCGCGGTGCATTTGGATTTGCCCCACAGATCCTTCGGAGGCACCATCGATAAGATTCAAACTCGTTTGGACCGGAAATTCTGGATCGGGAGAGAGTGGAAGACTGAGGATGCACGGGGTCAGAGAAATGCGAGGAAGATTTGCAGCTTCTCCTGTCACTCTCCTCGCGGTAATTACACCAATATTACAGTTGGATTACCCAACAGCTAGTTTGACCAAGCTAATGGTCCAACTTCAGTCACTTGACTCGCCGACCTATTCGCCAATGCCGCAATTCGACTAGTCTCTAATGCTGCGACTGAAGACACACACAGGAGATTCCTTCCTTTATTGAGGGAGTCGACCGCCAATTCGACTGGGCATCCAAATTGGACCCACCTACTCCTACTGCCAAAGAACACCTGCGCCGAACCAACACTAGCCTCAGGGACGACTGATGGGGATATGCCGAGTGGGGTATACCCAGCAGAACGTTTCCTACTAGACTAATCCCCTAGAGAGTGGGCCTGTAGGACTGCGATTGGAATGTGGCTAAAGATGAAGCCTGGCGACAGGAAGATGAAGGCCTAGAAGTGTAGATAGGCCCAATCGGATTAGGTCAAATCCTCCGAGTCCTTAATTGAATCGGTTGTATATCTATAAACCCTAGTGAGTTACCCCTATATAAACCTCCCTAGGGTACTCTCTGTACTCACGTTCCATCATACACCCCATTGACTCACTTCCTAGCCACCGAGCTCGCCACCATTGTACTCAAGCAATAATACAATCTATCAAGAGTAGGTATTTACCCTACGGGGAGCTGAACCTAGGGAAACCCCTGTGTCTTAGCCCTCATCTCGCTTCGCAGATGGATGATCGCTCTTGCCCCAAATCCTACTACTCTCTACCCCTGGTAGCGTCTTCTGTGGCCATTCCCACGACAGATGGGGAAGGGGGATCATGGCAGCATGGCTCCTAGCATCGCTGGCGTCCACGTGATGCAAGGTTGTGACGGTGACTCGGTGATCCAGGAGGCGGAGGCGCACTCGCGGGGCATATGCGGGGAAGGGGTCGAGAAAAGAAGGGGGAGGGGATCCCGCGAGCGGGGAAGACGAGCATCAGGGGAGCGAGGTCGAAGCGGGGTACACGCATAGTAGGGTCAGGGTGGGTCCAAGCTATGGCGGAGATCCCGTGGGAGGAATGCCAACAAAAAGGGAGTGCAGGGAGGGGCGTCGCTAGCGGGAGAGAGAGGTGGGGCCGGGCGTACCGCGTCGGGAGCATGCGCGTGTTCGTGTCGAGTGGGTATGGGCAGTAGGGTGGATCAGGGGAAGAGTGGGCGCATGGGTGGGTGGCGGCTGGGTAGGATAGGTGGGTGGTAGGTAGGTTAGGGTTAGAGTTTTGGTTATTCTAGCGTTTTATTTACTAGGGTTGTAGGTGGCTGCGGGTTGGACCTACGGGTCTGGCCTGCGGCCGCCTCCCCCGAACAAAATAGTTATATTATTTATTTGTTTTAAATGAAAATTTGTAAATATTTTTAGACAAGTAAAAGATCTTTACGGACCTAGGGTTTACATTTCATTTAGAGTGGAGAATATCTAAAATGGAAAATAGGCTTTTAACAAAATAGTTTTAGGCACATAGATGCATGCAGATGTCATGATGGTGCACATAGATAAGACATGCGATTTTCTAGTAGTGATTTTACCCGGGGTGCTACATATGGGATCGCTGATCGCGGCGCTCGCCGCCAGCCTGCTCTCTGCTCGCGCGTGCTCGCCACCGGACCTCCTCTGCTCCGCGCGCCGAGCCGCTAATCCTCCTTTGTGTCGTTGTGCCGCTAGTCCTCCTACTCTGCGGCGCATTGCTCTTCTTTGACCTGTAGCTGCTCATCCTTAACAGTTAGAATTTAGATGCTCCTCCTTGACCTACTGAAGAACACATAGGCTTCATCTTAAAATCTCTCTAAGAGTAAAAGCAGCAGTATAATCAGACTAGTTCCATGAAGAACTTTGGGATTAACATATAGAACAGCGGAGTTACCTAATATCAGGCATATGCTAATATGCAATCTTACTTGTTAAGTCAAGGAGAGAATCATGATATTCCTAGAGGTGGTTCATGATATACCAACTGAGATCAAATTATTCATCTTTTACTTTTCGATAGAACAGCTCAGGGTCCATAGGTGTCTAGTGTTAGAGAGATATTTGTATATTGTATTTTCAACTATATTAAGAGACTTCCTGCATATTTACATAAGTACATGTATTATATATTGTAGCCTTTGGCCCCTCTAGAATACAATCTATTATTCCTCCAACATGGTATCTGAGTCCAGGTTAGGATTTTTTTAGTCCACTAAATCCACCGTCGCCCCTGCTCGGCCGCGTCCTCCGTCCGGTCGCCACCTCCCGTCCGGCCGCCGTCCTTGCATCCATCTGGCCGCCTCTCGTCCGTCCGGCCGGCGCCCTCTTCAACTTGCTATTGCGTGCATCTTCTGCCTGCAAGCTGCTGCTGCTTGCATCTCCTGTCCGGAAGCTACATCTCCTGCCCACTAGCTGCTGCGTGCATCTCCTGCCTGCAAGCTACTACACATGCGCGCGCGTGTATGCTGTTAGTGCGGCCACCACCCGCCGCCGCCCGGCCATCGCCTGCTGCCGTCTGCCGCGGGCTTCCTCTCCCCCGCGTCGGTTCTCTCTGCTAGCGCCAGCGCTCTCTGGTTTGCTTCTCAGATCGATTCGTTTGGCAGCTAAAAAAAGGCAAAAAAATGTCTTCTTCTTCCAGGTACGTTGCGATTCCTCGCTGTCCGGTGATTTTTTTTATGGCACCAATTATCCTGATTTTGCTACCTTCATGCGTATACATATGCGTGGTCTACGTTTGTGGGATGTGCTTTCCGGTGAGGTCTCCTGTCAACCGTGCCCCCTTTTTCCTGTGGTTCCTATCCTGCCGACTCCACCAGCTGTTGTTGCCGATGCTCCTCAGGCTGTCAAGGACGCCGCCAAGAAGGCGGACGATGATGTTGTTGCCACATATGCTCGGCAGACTCGGGAATATTCTGACGCTCTAGCAACCTACCGCCTGGATATGGCTACTTACACTCACTGGATCGATGATGATGCTCGTGCTGCAGCTATTCTCACTTCCAGCGTTCTCCCACAGTTTGTGTATGAATTTATGAGTCTTGGTACTGTTGTTGCCATGTGGGCTCACCTTCGCCAGTGCTATGAGCCGTCAGGAGATGTTCTCTATCTGTCTGTGGTTCGTCAGGAACATGAGCTCAAGCAGGGTGACTCAACTATTGACCAGTTTTATACTCAGAGTGCTGCTATATGGCGTCAGCTGGATTCTCTCTGCACTGTTGTTTGTGGAACCTGTCTGTGTTGTGAGACGGTGCGTTCTGACTTCGAGTTTCATTGCGCATTCGAGTTTTTGTCTCGGCTCCGCAAGGAGTTTGAGCCCCGACATGCCAACCTTCTTGCCCGTGGTCGTATTCCTATCACTGAGGTGATGTCAGAACTTCGCGCTGAGGAGACTCGTCTACGTGCTGCTAGTTTGCTTGAGGTTCCTTCTGTGCTTGCTACTCGCGGTCCTCCGTTGTTGCCTACTCCCCCGACTCCCTCGTGGTCCACTGCTCCACTGCTACCCACTCCCTAGGGTCAGGGCCAGAGTTAGGGCCAGGGCCGGGCCAGGCTCGTGGACAGGGTCGTCCACGCTATCACTGTACCTACTGTGATGCAGATGGCCACTCTGAGTCTCGCTGCTATGCGAAGGAGCGAGATATGCGTCAGCAGAGGTCGTCTGCTTCTCCCAGACCTCGTGCTCCTTCTGGTTCCTCTGGCTCCTCTACGGTTGAGTTCACTGATCAGGACATTCTTCGGCTCAAAAGGCTGCTCGCTGCTACAGGCTATTCTTCGATAGGTACTACTGGCTCTATGACTAATTCTTCTGGCATTGTGAGACCACCATCATCCACACAGTCAGGTACGTCACCGTGGGTTCTGGATTCTGGAGCCTCTTTTCATATGACTTCTGATTCTTCCACTCTGTCCTCTATTCGGCCTCTTGATTCTCCTCTTAGTGTTCTCACCGCTGATGGTACTCCTCTTTTTGTCTCTAGTCGGGGCACTCTTTCCACTTCTTCCTTTTTTTCCCGATATTTCTCATGTTCCTCGACTTACCATGAAGCTGTTTTGTACTAGCCAGCTTACTGACTCTAGTTTTCGCGTCATTCTTGACGCCGATTCTTGTTCTATTCAGGATCGTCGCACACCGGATCTGGTTGGGGCTGGGGCTCGCCGTCGTGATTCTCAGGGGCTTTGGGAGTTATACTGGCTTCGTGTTCCTTCTGCTGCTACCTCGTCCGCCAGTTCTCCTGCTGTTGTCGCCTCTTCTACCGGATCTTTTTAACAGTGGCATCATCGTCTTGGTCATCTTTGTGGCTCTCGGCTGTCGTGATTAGTTCATCGTGGTCTTCTAGAGTCTGTCTTAGGAGATGTTTCGTTACAGTGTCAGGGTTGTCGGGTAGATAAACAGGTTCAGTTACCTTATCCTACTAGTGAGTTTGTATCTCACGTCCTTTAGATTTAGTTCACTCTGATGTTTGGGGTCCCGTTCCTTTTGCTTCGAAAGGGGGCCATCAATACTATATCATTTTTATTGATGATTTTTCTCGTTATACTTGGTTGTACTTTATGTCTAATCGTAGTGAGGTTCTCTTCATATATAAGTGCTTTGCAGCCATGGTTCTTACTCAGTTTTCCGTGCCAATTCGTGTGTTCCGTGCTGACTTTGCTGGTGAGTATATCTCCAAGCACTTGTGTGGTGTTCTGGCTGAGCAGGGCACCCTTGCTCACTTCTGTTGTCCCAGTGCGCATGCTCAGAATGGCGTGGCTGAGCATACGCATCGTCATCTTCTTGAGACTGCTCGTGCAATGATGATCGCTGCTTCTCTCCCCCCTCACTTCTGGCCCGAGGTTGTTTCTACATCGGCCTATCTCATCAATATTCAACCATGTGCCGCTCTATAGGGTGGTATTCCTCTCGAGCGGCTCTCTGGTCATCTGCCTGATTACTCGATCCTTCGTTTATTTGTTTATGTTTGCTATGTTCTTGTTGCTCCTCATGACCACACCAAATTGACCGCTCAGTCCGTTGAGTGTGTTTTTCTTGGATATAGTGATGAGCATCAGGGCTATCGGTGTTGGGATCCTGTTGGCCGTCGGATGCGCATTTCTCACGATGTCACTTTTGATGAGTCGCGTCCCTTCTACCCGCGCCCCTCATCCTCGTATTTCTCGGTGGAGGACATACCTTTTCTATTGTTTCCTGACACACCACCTTCTGTTCATATTGATCCTCCTCCCTGCCCCATCCTTGCTGATGCTTCCCCTTCCCCATCACCACCCTCCTCGCCACCCAGTACTTCTCAATCCTCTTTTGAACCTCCACCCACCTCCTCGTTGTCTCCCTTTCCCTTTTATTATACTCGTCTCTCTCATGCTCCAAATGCTTCTTCATCTGATGCCCTTCTTCCTCTGATGAGATGACTCCTCCTCTTCCTGCTTGTCATCGTCGTCCACCTGATTGCTACTCTCCTAGTCACCATGGTCTTTCTGTTTCCCTTGAGCCGACTTCTTATCGGGATGATGCCCACCATCCTAAGTGGCAGCTTGCCATGGCTGAGGAGATTGCTACGCTTGAGCGTACTGGCACCTGGGATCTTGTCTCTCCTCCTCCTGGTGTTCGTCCCATTAAATGCAAGTGGATCTACAAGATTAAGACTCTCGCTGATGGATCTCTTGAGCGCTACAAAGAACGTCTTGTGGCTCGTGGCTTCCAACAAGAGCAGGGCCGTGATTATGATGAGACTTTTGCTCTGGTGGCCCATATGACCACTGTCCGTACTCTTCTTGTTGTGGCCTCTCTTCGTCACTGGTCTGTGTCTCAGCTTGATGTTCATAATGCTTTTCTCAATGGTGAGTTATGTGAGGAGGTTTACATGTAGCCTCCTCCAGGGTACTCTGTCCCTGATGGCATGGCTTGTCATCTTCGGCGCTCTCTTTATTGCCTAAAACGGGCTCCACGTGCCTGGTTTGAGCGCTTTGCCTCTGTGGTGACTGCTGTTGGTTTCTCTCCTAGTGCTCATGATCCCGCACTATTTGTTCACACTTCTCCTTGTGGACGCACTCTTCTACTCCTCTATGTTGACGACATGGTCATCACCGGCGATGACTCTGAGTACATTGCCTTTGTTAAGGCCCGGCTTCGAGAGCAGTTTCTTATGACTAATCTTGGTCCTCTTCGCTACTTTCTTGGGATTGAGGTTTCCTCCACTTCTGATGGATTTTATATCTCCCAGGAAAAGTATCTCTAGGATCTCCTTACTCGTGCCGCTCTTGGTGATGACCGCACTATTGAGACTCCTATGGATCTCAATGTCTAGCTTCCCGCTTCTGATGGTGATCCTCTCTCTCTGATCCGACACGCTATCGTCATCTTGTTGGCAGCCTTGTCTATCTTGCTGTCACTCACCCGGATATTTCCTATCATGTTCATATTCTGAGTCAGTTTGTCTCTGCTCCCACTTCGGTTCATTATAGTCACCTCCTTCGTGTTCTTCGCTATCTTCATGGCACAGTTACATGTCGTCTATTCTTCCCTCGTTCCAGCTCCTTACACCTCGAGGCCTACTCTGATGCTACGTGGGCTAGTGATCCTTTGGATTGCCGCTCCCTTTCGGCCTACTGTGTGTTTCTTGGTGGTTCTCTTGTTGCATGGAAGACGAAGAAACAGACTGCAGTTTCCCGTTCGAGTGCAGAGGCTGAGTTGCGAGCTATGGCTCTTTTGACTGCTAAGGTGACTTGGTTGCGGTGGTTACTTGCTGATTTTGGTGTCTCCGTGATGACACCAACTACTCTCTTTTCTGACATTACAGGTGCTATCAGTATAGCACGTGACCCGGTAAAGCATGAGCTTACCAAGCATATCGGTGTTGATGTTTCTTTTGTTTATGTTAGTGTGCAGGATCAGATTATTGTGCTCCAGTATGTGCCTTCAGAGTTACAGTTGGCATATTTCTTTACGAAGGCCCAGACTACAGCACATCATAGTTTCTCTCTCTCCAAACTCAGTGTTGTGGATCCCCCATGAGTTTGAGGGGGGGTGTTAGAGAGATATTTGTATATTGTATTTTCCCTACTAGATTAGGGGGCTTCCTGCATATTTACACTTGTACATGTATTATATATTGTGGCATTTATCCCCTCTGGAATACAAGCTATTATTCCTCCAACATCCAGGATGCTAGGTAACAAAAATACTCCGTATAGGCTAAAATTTATACTCATAGGGAGTATATGGCAATGAAAATGGACTTCAAATTAGCAACTACTCCCTTTGTTTCAAAATATAAGATGTTTTAGGTTTGTGAAGAAAATGTATCTAGACTTCTTTTAGTGTGTAGATTCACTCCCAAGTTGAGTGAACATATATACTAAAAGAAGTTTAGATATATTTGCTTCATAAAGCTAAAACATCTTATATTTTGAAACAGAGGGAGTATAAGCAATGTGGGAGTGAAGATCATATACTGATGCCAATACACTGAAGATCATATACTGATGCCAGTATAGAAAAATTCCCTTGGTGTTAACATATCAATTCTACGTTCTGCATATTCAAGATCACCAAGGAGCCAGCTGCATTAGCTTAATTTACTCACAGTATTATCCCATAGTTAAGTGTCTAGTGTGAATTCTCAATTTTGAAGCTTCATTTTCTTAGACATGCCATAATTTCGAGCTCGACGCCATGGCGCCTCCTCATGCTTCTCCGAGCCATTCAACGGCTCGAGGGTGATATTCTGGTCCTCTGGGAGTTCCCGTGTCGATTGCTTGCTAATTTGTCGGGTTGTTGTGGTCCACCACTAAAGTGTCTCCCATGCTCGCTTATGTGTTGCTTCTCC
Source organism: Avena sativa (assembly GCA_916181665.1). Taxonomy (NCBI): domain Eukaryota; kingdom Viridiplantae; phylum Streptophyta; class Magnoliopsida; order Poales; family Poaceae; genus Avena; species Avena sativa. Next base: position 78,270,195 of record OV702296.1, read on the forward strand.
CCTGCCGCATGCAGAGCTCGCTGCTTGTACTCTCCTCCCATCGAGATTCAGAGTTTCTTAAGAAGAACAAATAAGCTACAGGTTTAGAGTTGCAAGTAAATGAAAATGTTGCCTAGCTCAATATTAGATCTATGTATTATGAACAATGATGTGTTATTGATACATGTGAGGGTAATTTCAATTATGTTCTTATTAAAAAGAAGGTCTAGTTCAGTTTGTATTTAGTCATACGTTCTGTTTACACGAGTTCCCTGCAGCTACCCCCAGCTTCTTGTTTTTTCTTTGGACTTCCAGATAGTTAGTTCCATGCAGAAACTAACACCAGTTTCAATTGAAAAACCATAGGACATGGCTCCGAACACCCCCAGCTTGATCACGATGCTCTGACACCTGAAATATATACATGCATTTCACTCCGTAGGATCTGGGACATCAGCATATATGTGCCATGTGTCTTCAAGATACCAGACAGAAGTTCTAGTCAAACAACAAGTGAGAACACAAAAGGAGTATGTTTCGGGATGGTTAACACTATGAATATAAGTTCTAAGAGTTTTAAACAAGCAAAGGTTCTGACTTAAGTAAAGCCCATTTCCAAAGAAACAAAGGTTCAGACTAATGAAAATATTAATGAATGAGATATCCCGAGAAATGAACATACCGAGTCTTAATTTTCATATTTATTCTAATGGGAACATTTACTGCTCCAAGTAAAAATGGCAGTGTTTCTATAAGTACACATACTCTAAATTCAAAAACAATGTCAGCATATTCAAAAACAATTCTCAAATTTGTACATTGTTATGTGTAATTGTTTAGTTCGAGTCCTAAAGAATGCCATGTCTGAGCATAAGCCAACATCTTTTGGCCTCATCCTATATGCAGATAACACCAACAACAACTAAAATTGAGTCAATATGGTACCGCATCTTCAACATTTTGGGCCAAGGCACTCCCATTTCCATTTCATATAAACCTTCTGGACGAGTAAAGCAGACTGTTAAGAGGGGTGAGGGAGAGGGATGCTGACCGAGGATGGTGTCGATCAGGGAAATCTCGGCTGTCTTTGGCACGGAAGATGGCGCCGAATGACTGGAAGAGCCGATGTACGCTCCCCACCGGTGTCCTCGCGCATCGCTGCCTCTTCCCCTGCCTCCATCGGCGCCCAAGCGACCACCCACTTCCTCTTCGTCGTTGGCCGCACCATGACTCTGTAGTGACCCAGCATACCACTTCATGTTATAGTATACTACAGTCGTTGACATACCACTCACGGAACACCTTTCCGTGAATATCACATCCCTTAGAGTGGTACAACAGAAATATTACGGGTCCATATTCTAAACATACACTCATTATTATTATTACAATACCAGAAAAACGATATTCAGAGTTTTCAAAATTTCAACCCGTATCTTAAGGTTTAGTAACATAATAAAATGTCCAACTTAATAAACATTGTGGGAGCTCAACAGCTTATTCTATGAAGTTTGTGCTGCTTGATTCAACCTAGGAACTAAGTACTACTATCGGAACTACTCTGACTCATGGCCTTCTGCTCCGTAGCGTATCTCATAGTCCACCCCTTCAAATCTGCCAGGATGGATCTGGTTCTTCGTAGAAGACATCATTCTGGAACTCCGTAGCATACATTAGGATATCTTCTGGCTCTTCAAAGTCTATGCAGGGGATCAAATGAAAGGGTGAGTAACAGCGTTACCCAGCAAGTTCATTATGTGCAAGGTGGAAAGTTTGATGCACTAAATACCACCTCAGATCATATGGCATTGGTGTAATGCAGTAAAAATTTATTTAAACATTGATTTTAATATCGAAAACTATGCCCATAAGTCTTCACAAGTTGACCAGCACATCATGGAGTTCCTTTACTGCCGTGTTCGTAGCTCCTTCCCAAAATAGGGAGTAACATATCATAATTCTTACACTCTGTAGAGGTGTGTTGCTTTATCCATAAGAGATCAAATCCTTGTTGCATAACCCGGCGTACTTTCCCATCCAAAATTCCTAGATGTGGGGCCCATAAATTGATCCAAGCCCATCACTATACTTCTCCGCGACCCCATATGCCCGCACGGTCCTCCAGGCAAGCCACATCTCTATTAAGCCCCCCTTTTGGTAAAACTAAAACTCGGATAGGCCCCTGAAGACTCTATGAGCCGGTGATGCCCCTGGCATGATCCATAAGAATGGTCTAATCGTAACTCCGGCAGCCACTCACAAATAATCTAGACACCAAAATCGTGGGGCCTAAGGGTGTCTACCCATATGTTGGATCCACATAAGAAAACACAACGTCACATTAAGGTCGTCCGTTGACACATGAAAGAAATAAGATCCAGCTGACTTCTCTATACCACATGGTTAACGCATATTATACGGCGCTAGAATCACTGATGTCATGGATTATTAATTCCTATCTGGTAAATTTCATTGCACATGGGATCCTAGACCCCATTGTTAATCTTAATACTTACCATCACTTAGGATGATGATAGCATTTTAAATTCTTGAGAAAATATTTTCTTCCGTATCCTTTTTAGAATATACTCCCTCCGTTTTAGGGCTTAAGACGTCCTCGTTTTGCATGTTTTTTCTTTGACCAAGAATTACTCTAAATACGTAAAGATTTTTGGTATAAAACTAGTATCACTGAAAATTATTTTTCAATACGAATCCAACGGTACTAATTATGTATAATATAATCAAGATTTTTTTGCTCAATTCTTTTGGTCAAACTTTGCTTTGAAAAGCACGTGCGCCTTAAGCCTTAAAACGGAGGTAGTAGGTGAGAACACACAATTTGCAAATACTTTTGGAAAGCACATCAAAGGACATGAGAAAGTGATGAACTTGCCTTGTGACTGCAAGATAGTGAAGTCCGATGCTTCCACTTGACCCTGAACCCCTGTTTCTACAAAACACCGTTATTGCTGGGTAAGGAAAATATTTAAAGAATCGATAATAATATGCATAGTAATGTCATGCACTATTTTATTTTGTGATAATCCTTCTTTGCGTGTTTTACCCACCTTATTAAGTTTAAGGTCTTTTTATTAAATAAATAAAAAAATAAGTTAGTACTTTAGAAACCTTTTTAATATTTTTCTAGTATTACATATTAAATCAAGATCTTAAAAATGATTTTAATTTATTTTTAAGTCTTACTCTGATTTTATTAAAATTCTATAAAGGAATAATTATTTTCAAATACACCTCTTAATTTTACTAATTAAAATTTACAACCTAGTATTTTTCTTACATAAATTATTTATTTAGGATCTTAAAAATGATTTTTTGGCATTATCCTTATTTTTGAAAATTCCATAAAGGAATGATTATATTAAAATAATTAAATTAAGTTTTATTATGCAAAAATACAATTTAGTATTTTTATTAGATAGCTTAGATTTTTATGAACAGTTAGATGTATTACTAGTATTTCTAGGATACATATATATATATATAGAGCCTAAATGCATTCAGGGTATTTTTGTAATTTAACTTTTTAGTAATGGTTTCTTTTAAACTTGGGTCTAGAACTTGGGCCAACGCACTGGGTTTGGGCTAACACTGACATGGGTATGCCCTATGGGTGCCTACCGTTAGCCTATCTGGTCTAGCCTAGGAGAAGCCCATATAACAATATACCCATGATGATCAAGCCTAGGAGGAATTCGGGTGGCCTCGACCCATGAAGGATGCGACTCCTTGGAGAACACGGCTAGATATAGACAGAAAGTTAAAGGAAAACCCTAAAACTGTAACCTACTCGACCTATCCCCGACATCTGGCCTCCCCATATAAAGGCTAGGAGGGAACGGCGAGGAGGACAATCCACAACCCTAGCATACACACCCGCCAGATCTCATCTGTGCACCCCTTGTAACTTTCGGCTTAGCCATCAATCAAGAACAGTCAAGCAGGAGTAAGGTTTCCCTATGGTGGTCCGAACTGGGTAAATCCCGTGTCCTGCATTGCTTGTTTGTTAGCCGTTTTGCGATCTCTAGCGTCCCCTCTTCTCTAAAACCCAAGCCCATAATAATGGGCATTGATGAGTCCAAACCTTATCAATTGGCACCGTCTATGGGAAACAGGGATGCTGATGTTGCAATCGTGACAGCCCCATCAACCGCGATCTTAGACACCAATGAAATGAAGAACTATCTCCTCTTTGGAACCATCGACTTCACCGTCCATTCACCAACAACTCTCCTAGACTTTGATTCCGTAGGAGACGAAGTTGACATGATGCTTGGGAGCCTATGCTTCCAGGTCGGCTAGATCGGCATGCTCCGCCTTCTTGAGTGGGTGACGTCGTCGGCACTCACGCGTGCCTCGTGGATACCGCCAATCAATATGCTTAGCGCACCCACGCTGGCATACGACTCGGACAACAACATCAGCTGCAATTCCAATCTATGTGATCCTCCGTCCGAGGAAGGAACCTATGGTTCCGGATCCGAAAGTTGTAGGAGCAACGACCTCACCTCCCTCATAGCTTCATGTGCACGGTCATTGTCAATGGCCATGAAACCCACGACAACGGAAGAAATGGGACCAATCCGCAGGCTCCCAATGCTGCAAACGGAGGCCATGATCCAAACGCCAATGCCAACGGCAACCCCCCTGAATCCCAATGGTAACGACCCTCGAAATCCCGAAGCCTTTAACAGTGGCGAATTGGCTCGTCAACAGATCCACCTCGACGGCACAGATTGCAAGAGAGTCAGAGAGGCTGTACAACGCAACCCTCTTACAATGGACGCCTCACGCGACATGCTGATGGGATAACATTGGCTCCTCTTAAAGGAGCACAATCGACAAGTTGTGCAACACGCTCATCTCGAGCAGCGTTAGTAGGCAGTCGATGAATCAAGCGCCAGACGGGAAGCGCTCTCCTCCATCAGAGGATCTTCTTCAAAGGACAACGGCGGCTACGCCGCTGCCAAAACCCACTCACCACTGGAGCGCATGGGCCCTGACACGAGGCCTGAGGCTACCAAAGCCCTCGACCTATCATTCAGGACAATAGACTTGCAGGGCAACATGATTCCCAACACACCGCAAGCTGCGCCTGCTTGCCAACCAACCACCGGCCGGGATCCAGGATCCATCATCCACAAGTACGCAATTGCAGGCCTTGGGATCGTCAGAGCCGCACTGACTAGAGAATAGACACCAGAGCCCAAGAAAAAGGTTGCGGTGAAGTTCGCAAGGAACCGCACACCCTCATCCGACGAGGACGACCATGACCTGTCACGGCGACGTCGCATCCCACAGCAAAGGAGCCGCAACTATGACGCCCGTGACGAGCTCACGCAGTGAAAAATTGACAAGCTGCACGCCAAACGTGCGTGCTCCACCAAGTCAGAAGACGAATACACGGAGCTTTGTTGCGCCAGATGTTTTAGCCAAGCCATACGGCAATCACGGATTCCCAAGGTCTTTAAACTCCCTTCGGACAATCCAAAGTTCGAAGGCCTGCAGGAGCCGAAGATCTGGCTGGACGACCACATTTCGTTAGTTAAGCTGCATGGTGGAAACAAAAATATGGCCATGCAATGCCTTCATCTATAGCTGAAGGGCGTGACGCGAGCCTGGGAGGAGCTGGTCTACATCTTCATCCGCAACTTTAAGAGAACTTGCAAGGGACCAACCTCAATAGAATAGTTTCTTGGTTGTTTCCAAAGGTGCAACAAGTCCATCCGCTCCTACGTACAATATTGGTCTATCATCAATAAGTCGGCAGAGGATATCTCTGAGGAAAGGGCAATCGACGCATTGAACGGTGACATGAGACGCCGCGAACTCGGGGAGGAGATGGGTTCCATCAAGCCCAAAACCATCGACCACCTGATGGACATTGCCAATAGCTAGGCCGATGGTGAAGACGCCGTCCACAACAACCGAGCATGCTCGGATGACGAGGATGACCTCGACCACAGACGTGACCGCCGAGGAAATAGAAGAGCGCGCGGCTATGGTGACCGTGAGGAAGTCGACATGGTCGTGGCTGGCTACGCCGATCATTGTGACAAATAATAAGAGGTGTATGATGCTATTATGCAATTGGATAAAAATAAAGATCCGGGTCCAGATAGTTTCCCACCTGAGTTTGACCAAGTATGTTGGTCCATCATAAAAGAGGACCTCGTGAGTATGTTCATAAGTTTTCACTCAGGTTATTTACCCCACTTTCAACAAAACTTTGGAACAATTATTTTATTACCAAGGAAAGAAAATGCGATACAAATTCAACAATATCGACCCATTTGTCTACTTAATGTGATTTTTAAGAAATTCACAAAAGTAGGGACAAATAGAGTCACTAGCCTTGCTCATAAGATTATTAGGCCAACACAAACTACTTTCATGCCGGGTACGCATATCCTAGAAGGGGTAGTTATTCTTCAGGAAACAATTCATGAACTCCATCAAAAAAATTGGATGGTGTTCTTTTCAAAATAGATTTTCAGAAAGCATATGACAAAGTTAATTGGAATTTCTTGCAACAAACTCTTTGCATGAAAGGGTTCGATCCTTTATGGCGCGACTCGATTAATTCTTTTTTCAAAAAAAGGAGTGTCAGCATTAAAGTAAACGATGCCATAGGACATTATTTTCAGACCAAAAAGGGGCTTAGGAAAGGGGATCCCCTTTCACTGGTCTTGTTTAACCTGTTGGCTTATATATTAGCAATCTTAATAGCTAGATCCAAAGAAGATGGTCAGGTTGATGGATTAATTCCTCATATAGTCTAAGGAGGAATCTCGCTTCTCCAATATGCATATGATACAATAATCTTTTTGGAACACAATCTGGAAAACGCATTGAATATGAAGTTAATCTTATGATTTTTTGAGCAACTTTCTAGTTTGAAGATTAACTTTCATAAGAGCGAGTTATTTTGTTTTGGTAAAGCAAAAGATGCTAAAGAATAATATATGGATATTTTTGGCTGTGAGGAGGGGGGCTTCCCTTTTAGATATTTCGGGATCCCAATTCACTTCAGAAAACTAAATAATGTTGAATGGAAGCCGGTGGACCATTTTGAAGTTAAGCTTAGTAGTTGGATTGGTAAGTTACTATCATACGGGGATCGTCTTGTGCTTATCAACTTGGTGCTTACTAGTTTTCCTATGTTTATGTTATCCTTTCTTGAGATTCCCATAGGGTTGTGTAGGAGATTGGACTTCTTTAGGTCGAGATTCTCTGGCAAAGTGATGGACACAAAAGAAAGTACAGGCTTTCTTAGTGGAACAGCATTTGTCGCCTCAAAGATCAAGGGGGCTTGGGATAGAGGTTTTACATGTTAAAAAAGTGTTTACTCAGCAAGTGGATGTTTAAACTCTTGAATGGGAAGGGAGTATGGCAGGATCTGCTTCATAAATACCTTCACTCAAATACGATACCACAAGTTAAAATTAAAGTGGATGACTCATCATTTTGGAAGGGTCTGATGAGGGTAAAAGAAGATTTTTTTGACAGGGGTTCCTTTAAAGTAGGAAATGGCCTAGATACTCATTTTTGGGAGGATCATTGGCTAGGGGATAAGCCTCTTGCCAAACAATATCCCTCCTTATACAATATTCCCCAGCATAAAAAATGTCACTATTTCAAATGTTCTCTCAGGGATTCCTACTAATATGGCATTTAGAAGGAACCTTACTGCGAACAGATGGATGTGATGGTTACATCTTATAGGTCGATTAATAGATGTTAATATGAACCACGAAGATGATAAATTTATTTGGAATCCTACCTCATCTGGTGGTGCGTGTATCATAGAACCACAACATGCATGTCCTAGGGCGATTCGAGCTGATGGCCAACTGAAGAAGCGCTACGTACGCCGTAGCTGGGCCCTACATCTTTTTACACCTATGAATGGAGTGGATCTGGACATGCACCACCGACTGTCATTTCGTCCATAATACACGCAACCTGAATCGGATTTTTAATATCCCATGCGTGCATTTATATTTTTTTTGCCTTTCCACTTTAGTAGATAAGATTTCATAGCTGGAGATTTTGGCAGCGACAATGAAACTAACATTCGCGTAGAGACTACACACCTCCATGAAAGTCTTCTTTAATTTGTTCAACCAATGCACTGTAAATATCCTCTGATTTCAAACATTTGAACAGCTACTTTGGTTCCTTACTAGCATGAATAACAACAAAATATCAAATGCTAGAAACTATGACCGAATAACACTCGATACAATCACTAACGTCAAGTTAGGCCAAAAGCATCACACGATAATCCACATGATCCAATCCATTTACTAGCCAACCAAAACAACAAAAGGCCTCTAATGCTTGTTGCGTCGGCCAAGAAGGTGGCATCATGATGAAGGGAGGCCAATGAGATTTTTTATCTGTGAGGGACGCCGTCTTCACCGTCGAGACATAGATGCCAAAGAGACATGAATCTAAGCTAAAAACACACATAAACATTGATATGTGATCTATCGGTGCCTCAGAGGCCAAATATTAGGGGAATTGACAAAAAAGGGAAATAAATGACACCCCCACCGCTTTGCACGAATGGAGAGGCATCTCTTGAGAGCTCCTTCCTCGAGACTGGGCCTCTTCCATGGTTCCCTTGCCATAAAAGCTAGTGAGTAGTGGTCGCGAGTTGGCGCTGGAGTAGCTAGGGTAGGTAGGAGTAGGCCTGGCCTTCTGCCAGGTGTGGGCGCTATGCCTGTTACCCAAAGCATGCTACAAGATGTTGCCACCCAGATCTTGCTTCTAGGGTTCCATCATCGCCGGATGTCACTCATTTGGTTGGAGTCGTGCAGGTGGAGGGGGAACGTTGCTTCTCCAAATAAAGTATGGGCAATTTGCTTCCTTCTATTGATGGGGAGCCTTGCGCTGCTTTTTCTCCTGTCCAGCCGTGGCGGTGGGGGGAGGGGGAGAACTACGGCTGCGAGTTGTGCGTTGTGTCGGTGCCTCTCCAGGCCGGCCATGGTAGCGAGGAGGAGGTGGACTGCGATTCGGCGGTCCCTATTTTTGATTGGAAGTGGTGTACCGGCTGTATGGCTCTTGATTGGGTTGATCTGGAGATATCGAAGCCGATTCTTGCCGTCTTGGTGGTAGGGAAAACGATTGGTAGTGAGACCTTCCTCGATCTGACGTGATTTGGAGCAGGCGGGGATGTTGTTAGTACTACATCGAGTTGTTCATCGTGGGGATCTCAAGCAGCCATGGTTGGTTGCATTTGGAGCAGTGTGGTCTCTGGGAGATTTATCTTAGCGGTGATGTCACCGTCAACTTATCTGTCCAGAGGGCGGCCACTCCCTCATTCAATGCTGGCATCTCAAGGCTGGCTCAAGGGCGAATTCATCCTCCTATGACGGAGGCCTATCTGCGTCATCTTTCTTGGTGCCGCTGTGGTGATCCAATTTGTCTTGTCCCTGGCGTCACCCTAGTTGAGGAAGACGACCAGCATCAAACGCGTGGTGGATGTGGACTGGACCAGATTGCATCTCTTGTGACAGATCTAGGGTTCTAAGTGCTTATTGTAAGGACCTTGTAGTGATGTTTCCTTTCTCTAGGGTCCTTCTTGTAATATGTACCACAACTGTTGAAAGTTAATGCATGTTCTCGGTCCTTCTGGATTGATTCCCATTCAAAAAAGGGAAATAATGTAATACATATGTTCTCTAGCAGTGGATCGGGTTGTGTTCTCCATACTTATAACTCCAATTCACTTAATCCCAACTAAATAAACTTATTTTTCTAGTTTCACCATATATATGGCCTTGCACACATAAACCACTCCCTTCGGTTCATGTTTTAGCTTTTGTGAAACAAATGTATCTAGACCTAAGTGAACCTACAGACTAAAACACATCAAGATGCATTAGTTTCACAAAAGTTAAAACATCTCATATATTTTAAAACAGAGGGAGTACTTGACACATGATCTTCCAAGACATATTCACTGAAAACTTCAACTCATTGCTCGGTTCCAAATATCTACTAGTAGTTGCAATCTTGAACAATTGCCATTGTTTAATGAGTATCTCATGCACTCAATGAGTTTTGCACCTAAAACTTTATATCACATGTTGAACTTACTATGATTAGTTATCATGCAATATCCAAAAATTACTTTGACATCTGATTCTACCAAAAGGACAACATATATTTTCTCAGACCACCAGTAGAAAACAAGCCTTTGGTTTGGAGATGCCCTGGCTTCTAGTCCTGGCCGGGTCTAGAATAGGGACTACTGTGAGCACTAGTCCTGGTTCGTCCTCTTTGCAACGGCTAGGAGGCAGCAATTGCCTAGTCCTGGTTCATTGGGGACCTCTAGTCCCGGTTGGTAATACCAGTCGGGAATACAGGTCTGGCACCAACGACTGGGACCCAAGAGAACATATAGTCACGGGTGGTGTTACAGGCCGAGACTAGTGCTCATGATCTTGTCCCAGTTTGTAGAACAACCTAGGACTAATGTTTCCCCTATATATTCCCTGCTTCAACCCTACACAAACCCATGTTCATTTTCTCCGAGTTAGTTCAAGTTCATCCCCATTTTTTGTCCAAAGTTTGTCAAGATTTGGTGGCATCCATCAATACAAGCTTCTAAAAGGTTAGAAACTTCCATCTTTCTTCTCTCATTATTAGTTTAGCTCAATGCTCTAGAAGTAGAGATAGATTTCATGCTTAGAAGTAGAGGGAATTTTATATGTGTAATTTTAAGCAAATTTTGATTATGCAAAAAGGTACTAAAAGTTGAGATGTGTATTTTTAGAGTTTCGGAGCTCAGAATTGAATAAGGTGTACGTATGTGGGATGAGCACAAACAGGAGCCATTTGACCTACGAGTGTTGTTGTTCGTAACTATCAATGATTGGCTTGGTCTTAGTAACCTTTCAGGACAGTCAAACAAGGGGTACAATGCATGCACGCATTGCTTAGATGATAATTAAAGTATATATTTGGATAAAGGTAGGAAGAATGTGTACTAGGGGCATCGTTGATTTCTTTCTGCTAGGCATCCCACAAGAAAGAAAGGCAAACATTTCAATGGTGAGGCAGATCACTGGAAGAATACTATCCGCCATACTGGTGATGATATATGCCCATGTTATCAATCTGTTCCGAATGAAACTGATGGACATGTGCCCATGTGGGAGAAGAAATCTATATGTTGGGGGCTACCCTATTGGAAAGTTCTAGAGGTCCGCTCTATAATCGACGTGATGCACATGACAAAGAATCTTTGTGTGAACCTTCTAGGCTTTATGGGCATGTATGTAAAGACAAAAGATACGCCTTAAGCACGGCAGGACCAGCAAGGTATGAAAGACCGAGACGGTCTACATCCAATGAAGACAGATAAAGGACGTCTAAGTGCTGCCAGCTATGCTCTTACCAAAGAAGAGAAGGAAATATTTTTTGAAGTCCTGAGTAGTATGAAGGTCTCGTCTGGATTCTCGTCGAATATAAAAGGAATAATAAATATGGCAGAGAAAAAATTCTAGAACCTAAAGTCCCATGACTGCCACGTGATTATGATGCAATTGCTTCCGATTGCATTAGGGGATTCTACTGGAAAATGTTCGACTACTCATTGTGAAACTATGTGCATTCCTCAGTGCTATTTCTCAGAAGGTAATCAATCCAGAAATTCTACCGAGGTTACAGAATGATGTGGTCTAGTGTCTTGTTAGTTTTAACCTGGTGCTCCCACCACCCTTCTTCAATATTATGACGCATATCCTGGTACACCTACTCGACAAGATTACCATTCTGGATCCTGTATTTCTACACAATATATTCTACTTTGAGTGGTTCATGGGAGTCTTGAAGAAATATGTTCATAACCATGCTAGGATAGAAGGAAGCATCTCGAAGGGCTATGGAACAGAGGAGTTCAATGAGTTTTGTGTTGACTTTATTGCTAACATTAAGCTGGTTGGTGTTCCTGAATCGTGGCATGAGGGAAGATTGAGTGGAAAAGGTACGCTAGGAAGGAAATCAATAATATGTAAGGACGGGCATTCTTTCACTTAAGCACACTACACAGTTCTACAAAATTCCACCTTGGCAGCTCCGTATATCAAGGAACACTAGAATATTGTATGCTCCAACAACCCGGGAAAGCCTAACTCCTTGATTAGAGATGAACACATGAAGAATTTTGGTGGTTGGTTGCAAAGACATCTCATGAATAACAACACTGTTTGTGATCATCTGTAGTTGTTGGCCAGATCACCATCTTTGACTATATGGACTTTCCAAGGGTACGAGATAAATGGGAATATATTTTACACGATCGCCCAAGATAAAAAGAGCACCAACCAAAATAATTGTGTTTTCTTTGATGCAACAAACGACAATGGGTCAATGGACACATATTATGCTTACATAGAGGAGATATGGGAACTTGACTATGGAACTGCTTTTAAGGTCCCTTTGTTTTGGTGCAAACGGGTCAAGCTAATAGGAGGCAGGGTTGAGGTAGACAAAAAATAGGGAATTACAACAGTGGATGCCAATAATGATGTGTATAGAGACGAACCATTTGTCCCAGACAATGATGTAGCTAAAGTTTTCTATCTGAAGAACATATCTACCAAACCGAGAAAAAGCAAAATATAAGCAAACAAATACATCATCAAACGATGAGCCAAAGCGCCACATAGTTCTTTCAGGGAAAATAAACACCGTGGGAGTAGAGGACAAGACAGACATGTCATAAGATTATGATAAGTTTCATGAAATTCCTCCATTCATAGGGAAGGATGACCCAAGCATCATGTTAATTGATAAAGATTCTCCATGGTTAAGGCCACACGTCATAAGCAAGTCATATGATGTATTCTGAATTTTGCCTTTGGTGGTTTTTGAGATGCAATCAATATATACCTGTAGATCATGTATTATGACCTGTAGTTCAATATGTACCAGTTGGGACATTGTCCATGTAAGGTGGTCTAGTATGTTTTTTTAAATCTGGTGGCAGCATTTTGAATTAGCATTTTGGTGGTTGCTTCATAAAAAACCCGTTTTGGACGCTCGAAAAATGGAAAATGGCTTTTTCATGCGACGAAAAGGAAAACTTCCTCCTGCAACATTGTTTGCCATACCATGATGCACATGTGTGCACAATATGGGCACCGTATCACAAACTATGCCCTGATTCTATCCATAACATTGGTCATTTGACCCGAAAGTTAAGAAACCTCGAACATGATAGGTCATTTTGTGAAGGTTTTTTTGACACATAATCAATTTACCAAGTTTGGTATTTTCCTTTGCAACTATGTCACATAATTATAACACCACGCGAAGGATTTATATTGTTCGGACCTTTTTTGAATTTCTTATGCCCGTTTTAATCCTGTTTCAAACTATAGTCAAAACGGCAGGCATGGAGATAGGTGATGAGCGTCGCTAAAACTTGCATTGGATTTATGAAGAATCCTCATATTGTGAGTCTAAATAAGATTTTTTAGAAAATCATGAGCATTAGATCATGTACCTGTAGTTTAAACCGGTCCCACTTCCTACTGACCTAGTAGATATTTGTCTTTTTAACCAGGGGTGGACGGAAAGGTTTGAGATATCCCTGTTGGGACATTTTCTATGCAAGATGGTCTAGTATTTTTGGAAAATCTGGTGGCAGTATTTTGAATGAGCATTTTGGTGGTTGCTTCACAAAAAAAACCGTTTTGGGCGCTCGAAAAATGAAAAACGGCTTTTTCGTGTGACCAAAAGGAAAACTTACTCCTGCAACATTGTTTACCATACCATGATACACATGCATGCACAATATGGGCACATTATCACAAACTATGCCCTGATTCTATCCATAACATTGGTCATTTGACCGAAAGCCAGGAAACCTTGAACATGATAGGTCATTCTGTGAAGGTTTTTTTGAGAAATAATCAATTTACCAAGTTTGGTATTTTTTCTTGCAACTAGGTCACATAATATGATACCACGCGAAGGATATACATTATTCAGACCTTTTTTAAATTTCTTATGCCCGTTTTAAAATTTTCATGTTTCAAACTATAGTCAAAACGACGGGTATGAAGATAGGTGATGAGCATCACTAAAACTTGCATTGTATCTATGAATAAACATTATATTGTGAGTCTAAATATGATTTTTCAGAAAATCATGAGCATTAGATTATGTACATGTAGTTCAAACCGGTCCCACTTCCTATCGGTTCAACAGATATTTGTCTTTTTGACCAGGGATGGATGGAAAGGTTTGAGATCTCTCGGTTGGGACATTGTCCATGCAAGGTGGTGTAGTATTTTTGGAAAATGTGGTGGCATCATTTTGAATGAGAATTTTGGTGGTTGCTTCACAAGAAAACCATTTTGGGCGCTCAAACAATGGAAAATGATTTTTTCGTGCGACGAAAAGGAAAACTTCCTCCTGTAACATTGTTTTCCATACCATGATGCAAAATATGGGCACACTGTAAAAAACTATTCCCTGATTCTATCAATAACCTTTAGTCCCGGTTTTAGACACCAAACGGGACTTTAGGGGCTTTGGCGGGCTGGGGCTGTGCGCATGTTTAATACCGGTTGAGGTCTCCAACCGGGACTAAAGATGAACCTTTAGTCTCGGTTGGAGACAGCAATCGGTACTAAACAGTAGTGGTGACACTATGCCAGTGAGTGGCGCCATTATTTCATTGAGTGGCGACACTATTTCGGTGGATGGCGGCACTATGACAGGGGTGAGTGTCGATATTATGTCATGAGTGTCGAAACTATGTCGTGCTGCTTAATATATAAATAGGCATCCTTGTGAAGTTATCAACTGCAAACAAGATGCGAGAGCAGGGACAACACTACGGCCAGCTTGAGTGAGATGCCGGCCGAACCTAGTCCTCCGGCATCTCCCTTAAGCTGGACCTAGAGGCACTCCCCAATATGTAAAATTATTTAGCTCCCAGGCGTATTGATCTAGTTAGAGAAGTTATAAACTGCAAGATGGTGTGCGAGAGCAGGGATAACACTACGACCAGCTTGAGTGAGATGCCGACGGAGCATAGTCCTCTGGCATCTCCCTTAAGATGGATATAGAGGCACTCCCTAATATGTGAAATTAGTTAGCTCCTGGGCATAAGAATAGAACAACATCTTCATAGTTTAGGAAAGTCGTAGTAGGAACCGGACCATTAGTCCCGGTTTCGTAACTGGGACGACGGAATCGGGACTAAAGGCCCCCCTTTAGTCCCGGTCCAGCCACAAACCGGGACTATAACACTCAAGACATTTATTAATTTAAAAAAAGGGACTACGGAATCGGAAATAAAGGCCCCCCATTAGTCATGATCATATCTAGCCCAACAGTACACATCTTTAGGGTTGTCTTCGTCTTCGTCATCGTCGTTCCTTGGCACACGCGGCTGAATCCTCAGCCCATCTATAGAATATTCCGGGGGAACCTACCACTCCGGCCTTGGATTAACGACGCGTGGGGGAGGGGCTCCCACATGATGATGCCGCTATGCCCATGGCCTTCACCACCGCCACCCTTCTTATGGCTCTACGGCGACTACGGGCACCGCAGGCAAGGATGATCTCCCTGCGCGATGTAGCGCATCACACCAATGATAGTCCGGTTCTCCCACCACAGGCAGCGGCCGGCTTCGTTGTGGTTCATAGGGGAGGTCCTTCACACTCGTACCTGGCGATCTCCCTTTCGCTCCGGTTAGCGAAGAGGGCATTCCAGGTGTCATAGTTGTCGGGATCCCAATGGGGATCCATCCACTGCTCCGTCGTGAGCTTGAGGTAGAAGTGGTTCGTAATGGCCTCCTGGCATGCGGAACCTTGAGGCACGGGAGGGACAGGAACCTCTCCAGCGCTCAGCATCCAGTTGGCGGCCAGACGATAGCCCGACGGGCATGGGTAGCTGGAGGCGCACAACGCCTCGGTCTCCTCGAGAGTCAGGATTGCGCAGTATGCGGTGTCCATTGTTTTGAGAGGGGAAGGTGTGGATGTGTGGATGGCCATGACAGCCGGCCTAGATATAGAGGGAAAGGGAAGGTAAATGGCGGGAAAGATATCTTTATCCCCGGTTAGTGGCTCGAACCGGGACTAAAGGCTCCTGAAATATATATAGTGTCAGTTATGAGTTTTGGTAGTTAGACTAACTATTTTAGAAAACAGAAAATGGTTTTAGATTTTTCAATCAAAACCAAAACAGAAAATAGTTTTGGTAGTTAGACTAACTATGTTAAAAGTTTATCAAATTCGAAAGTATGCAAAAGATATAATTTATTCAACAAAATATTAGTTGTATAACAGAGTATGCTAATAGATTTATATTATACATTTTTTTCTACAAATTTTGATATAAAATACATATTTTTCATCATTATAGAATAATACATATTGGTTTTATAATATTAATAAAAATACACCTCTAGTCCCGGCTCAAGGCTCCAACCGGGACTAGAGGGTTTTGGTGCGCGAGGAAACGGCGCGGCCGAAAAGACCTCTAGTTCCGGTTGGAGGCTTGAGGCAGGACTAGAGGCCCCCCTATAGTCCTGGTTGGTGGCTCGAACCGATACTAGAAGGTGTGGGTATAAATACCCACCCCTCTTCCTCCCGGTTCGAACCACGTGTTGGGACGCCCAGAAATTCTTCGACGATGCCGCACCCGCCCAGCTCTCGTCGTCGCCCGCGTGGAGCCTGTGTCGTCCCCATGGTCGCCGTCCTGCCCGTGCCCGTGCTTGTTTGTCCCCATCGCCGGTCGTCGTGCCGCCGCCCAGCGCCGAGCGCCATCCCCCATAGGGAGCGCTGGCCGCGCACCCTATGATTTCTTCTACTACGATCCTTCGGATCAAAATACAAAACTTTTTCTAGCAACTTTGCCAAAATAAACGCTAAGTGAGAAACATTCTCCTTGACCACCTGAAACACTTCCGCTGTGATAAAATTTCAGATGCTGCATCTGCGATGCAAGGATAAGACCTACATATACCATCTGATGGCCTGGTAACGCACCTGACTGCGCTATGCCAGTAAAAAACCATGTCAACAGACGCAATCAAAAATCCTGACGGACGCGTTGGGTACATCACTTAAATAATCACTGGGATTCGACTCCTATAAGACCTCAAAGGCTTGAGTCGAATTACACTAGCATTCGTTTCGGATTCGAGTCCGGTGACTCGAATCTGAAGAAGATCGTGTTGTTTTGTCCTATGACAGTTAACTGGCCCTGATCCGTTAGGAGAGTCAGGCACACGTATCAACAATCCCTACTAACTAAATTATTTCCTCTTACAAACATGCCTAAAACTGCACCCGAAAGACTCAAGAATCCTCAGCCGAATCTACGATTCAACTGAGCACTCGGGGGCTATTGACATGGTTATACCCCACGGGTACACAACGTTAGCATACCTGTTCCAGCCCAAGGGAAGACCCACGACATGATACATGTCATGTGAAGATTTTGGGTGGCCCAAGCCCATGACGCCTTCGGATCCTTGGAGAACAAGACTAGAGTAGATAGAATTTCAAAGGGGCAAACCCTAATCTGTAACCGACTCGACCTACGCCCGGGACCTGCCTATATATATAAAGGCTAGGTGGGAACGGCGAGGAGGACAATCAACTCACCTCATACGCACCTCACGCCAGATTGCATCTGCGCACCCCTGTAACCTTCGGTTTCGCCATAATCAAGAGCAGACAAGCAGGAGTAGGGTTTTCCTCATCAGTAGTACTATGAAATGGTGTGCATTGACGAGTCGAAACCTTCGGTTCCGCCGTAACCGTTCCACGATCTCCAGCATCCCTATCTTCTTCAAAACACAAGTCCATAACAATGGGCATTGACGAGTCGAAACCTCATCAGTAGTACTATGAAATGGTGTGCTACCTGGATATTGAGAAATATGTGATCGCTCCTACTGACAGAGTTATTATGATGCTTGACTTTTAGTTGTAAGATAATGTGATCCTATTAAGCATTGCCTTAAGTTTTTTATTCACACTGGTATGTAACTAAACAAACCAAATATGTGTTTCTGTAACAAGGATATATATTAATGAAGGCATGTCCGGTGTAGTAGTCATCTTGTGCAAGAGGATGCAAACCGGGCAAGGTTTTCATCCCATCACTTTGGTCCTATAGAGATTGTGAGTATAATGAAAAATATATTTTGTATTGGAAGAACAGATATCTCTAAAGAGACCTAAGGGCATCTCTACCGTTACGACCCATCCAGGACACCCAACGTGTTTGTATGATTTTGGACCAATTGGGTCGTCCCTAGATTCGGTTTAGGTGGCGCCTCCCGCTAAATGGATCACAGCGGACAACGACGAGCTTGCCGCCATCCCATTGATGCCCAACCGCCATGGGCAACCCACCAGGAGTTGCGCCTTGACATCCCAGAGCGCATGGAATTGACGAAGGCCATCTCGGCAGAGGCCTTGGCATCGTAAACTATTATTTGCTTGGTGTCGATGCCCGTATTCCTCCCCCTCATTTATGATCCCATTGACACCTACCAACGTATTCCTCCCCCTCGATTCTGATCCTGCCGCCAGTAGTTGCTGCTTGGCAGCATCAACACCCCAGATCCCACACCTTGATCTCTCCTCTACAGCCCCGCATCGAAGCCCGTGTCTCCTCTGCAGCCCCGCATTGGTGCCCCTGTCTTCCTTCTAGAGATCGCATAGTATGTTGACGGTGGAAAAGAACAGGGACCGGTGAGGCGGACACATGTCACGGGGATCTTGGCGGTGAATGTACAGGGAAGGTCGGGGGTGAGCAGGTGATGGCCAGGTGATGATGGGATAGAGCAGGTCAACCAGCCACAACTCTTATGGCGAGGACGCTTCCGGCGTCGACCTGTAGGTCCTAGGGAAGAGGACGGCGGAGTAGGAACTGCCGATGAGGATGCGCGAGTGTGCGCGTAGGTCGAGGATAAACAACTGGTCGAGGATGTGAGCGAGGCATCCCTCGCTGGCATTCATGGCGGTGAGAGTTGGTAGAGGACAAGGCTGGAGATGGCGTTGACCAGCCGCAGAGGATGCCCGCTCCCCACCGAGTTCGACGAACTCACCGTCGATGCCTACAACAACGCGGATAGAAGGAAAGGAGAGACCGAAGGCAGGGAATCGAGAGAGAGAGAGAGAATCGTGGTAGGTGGGAGGAGAGAAGAAAGAGGGGCTGTTGTATGGGCAAAGTTGTGGACAAATTTGAGGCAGAATGGGTCTGACCTCCCATTTTAGAAAATTTGGGTCTCCTTGCTCGAGGCTTGTTTTTCTGTCTAGCTGTCCGCTAGACAAAAACAGACCGGGAATGGACCGTTTGGGTTTACCAGTAGAGAGACTCCCTAAGAGCATATATACCCAGAGGCAGGCCACAAACACATTATTTACGTCCGTTTTGCTGTGCGCGGACAGCGCAACCGAAAACCAGCTCCCAACGGGGTGGAGCAAACGTTCCCTAGGTCCGGACTTCGTATTCACGCCTCAAATTTGGGCAGGTTTGCGCTTGCGTGGACGCGGACGGATGCGTATTTTGTCCACCCGTATCTATTCTGGCACACTATCACCCACATCAAACTCCCACCTACCCCACTCACTTTCTCTCCTTCCTATTTCTCCACACACCATGTGCAGCCTGGGCCACTGGCAGCTACACAAAAATTCCCACCTACCCCCACTCCCCTCTCTCTCCCCATCCCAACGTGCTCCCTCCCGTTGGGCCCACCCGCGAAAAGGAGGGACAATGCATCCTGGACGTGCCTTGAACGGACAAAATCGGATACAATTGTTGTCCGATTTGATCCATGCCCTTAGGTTTGTGTATACTCTAAGAGCATCTCTAGTAGACCCCTTAAAACTGCCAAATCCTTAAAAGTCCGGCGAGTTTACGGTTTTGCGCCAGTTTGTTTTTGGCCAGAACAACCCTTTAAAATTCTGCGGAACTGTAAAAGTCTGAAAGGGCAATTTAAACACGACCTTCCGACCCTTAGTTATAACGTTTCAAGGGCGGTATAAAGGGCCACAAACTGGCCTATGAGCGTATTAGACAGTAGCCGCGGAGGCAGGCAGCAGGTGCCCATGGCCGGGGGGAAGCAGGCCCGCAGGGCGGCAGTGGCGGCGGGCAAAGACCGTGGCGGGGCGCCTGTGGGCGACAGACATCATCCGTGGCGGGGCGACAGTGGGCGATGGGCAGAGGCCATGGAGGCTACACGCGGGCGGCGCAGCAATCGCAGAGGCGGGACGGGCGGCGCTGGCAGGAAGCCACGCGAGCGTGCGTGCGAGCCGCGGTGGCGATGGGAGGGCGAGCGACGCGGCTGCCGCAGTGGGGGGCAGGCGGCTGGCTCCGGCGACCGGGAACGGAGATGGGAGGTAGAAGAAGGAAAAAGAAAAAAGACAA
Organism: Avena sativa; assembly: GCA_916181665.1. Taxonomy (NCBI): domain Eukaryota; kingdom Viridiplantae; phylum Streptophyta; class Magnoliopsida; order Poales; family Poaceae; genus Avena; species Avena sativa. The sequence goes on from OV702296.1 coordinate 78,290,619, forward strand.
GTCCTGTAGAATATTCTATTTTACAGTTTGTTTTTGAGATGTCTGTTCCGCTCAACCCTGCTCGCACAGTAAAATCTTTATTTTTTTGGCTGTTATACGTATTTAAGGGCCGGATTTTTAAGAGATCTGCTAGAGATGCTCTCAGCTCCGTGATTTTGAAGCCTTGCGATTGCTCAGTCTGCTTCCCGCTAGATACACTCCAGCTTCCCCAGCTTTCAGTATGAAAACGGTTCATCATGCTTGAACTGGGACCTTGTGATTCATTAGTTAGTTTTCTATTTGCCTAGGGCCCACTTGCCTGCAGCCACGTATCACCACACACCCGATGTCACACTAAATCCACACCATAGCATAACCAGAACAAAAAAAATACAAGCATCCTAACATAAAATTTAGATGCCTTTCATGTTAGAAAAAATTAGACGTCCTAAGCAGAGGACTGCGCGGCGGAGCACGCTGGGTCCTAAGAATCTTTCCGCAAGGATTAACGTGCAGACCCTATGGTGCCTTCAATTAGTAAATACTACTCCCTCTGTTTCATATTACCCTGCGCGCACACAAAACGAGGTGACTGATTTCTCTCTCATTTTTCACTTTTTTGCTCCTCGGTTTTTTGGGATGTGTAGCTCCGTATTTACTCTACCCATTCCAAAAATCATAGAATTTTTTTGATGAAAAATGAGAGAGAAATAAGCCGCCTTGTTTTGCGTGATGAACAGTAACGCGCAGAGTAATATGAAACAGAGGGAGTAGATAATATCCCACGTGTTGCGGCAGAATATGTAGCAAAAAACATCTATAAAGAAATCTTACTTTCCTTTAGTAAAATTTGATACATTACTAAATATGACTAATTTTCAAATGGAGCGCACTGCCACTTTCTCTTCAGATTTAGCTTTAGGCCCGTATATGATACTGATTGAGCAAATACCTATTTAAAATTAATTGTATGTCATGATATTGCAGTAATTAAGCCAGATTATAAGGAATAAAAGAAAATACACGTCAAACTTCAAAAGAGCGAGCAATAACAAACTAAATCTCCGACGTACATTTAATTTCCTAGGCGGCATGGAAATGAAATAATCAGATAATTAATCATGAAATAAACCGTACATATTTTCAAACTAAGTCAAATATTCCTGCTAAACCTAGGTTGGGAAATACATAATTACAAATTATATGTGCGCATCAACCTCTATGCTTTCTATTTTGAGAAAGATGAACCTCTATCCACACAATCGCTAGTACAATAATTATGGTTCAACTATGAAAGAGTCATTATCATCATTATTCTAAATAATCCTCTTGCCATTCAAAATTTGTGTAGTTAACGTAACAGCTAAAAAAATCAGGAATATTTTCATCGTGTTTGCTTCGATGCAACACAAAATATACTCTGAAAAAATTCATTGGAACTTAGCAATTAATTGGGCTAAAAGGGAAAACAAATGAATCTGCATACTTGAATAGAATGTCATGGTTGAGTAAATACCTTATTTTTCAGAAACATTGCAGCAGAGTGATGAGCATGTTCATCTTTCAAATAATCATTGTGTGTGTACCATTTGAACTTCAGATGATGTGCATTAGTCGAAAAATTTCCATTTTGCTACATATATAGATTCACAGACATTCCAAGGAATAAACCATTTGGAAGTGTTTGCTGAAAAGAGCATGTCCTTCAATCAATTGTTTGAAACTACTATCCTGCAGAAGAGGATAAAAAGATGATCTAAACTGATAAACATTGTAAATGAAAAAAATATTGGAAGAAGAGTATAAGTGACATGCTACGGAATGGATTTATTGTGCAGTACTGGTGCGTAGGGAAAAGTGTAGAATTGATTGGTACACTCTCACAGGCAAAAAGAACCGACAATATATTAATCGGTTAATCTGCAAGCTAATTAGAGGCATAATTCCTGCAAGGCTGTAACCAAAAAGATATGATGTCTTATATAGAGATTCTGAGGTTGGATCGTTCGTAAATTTAGGAGAAAGATTGTCAGGACTTACAGTTTGCCGATGCGCCGAGCTCCCTGGGCCAACATGTCCCACATACGTATATATAACCTTCGAACCATATACACGGAAGAATGAAATAACATAGGCAGATGAAGATGAAGTATACCCATCGCTGTAAGATGGATCAGGCCCATAAACAGTCACGAAACGTAGCACCAAGAACCATATAGGATCTAAATGGCCAAACATCGTCTAGCCTTCTGCCGGTGCAGACCATGACAGAGAGATATCCGAACATGTGAATGAAAAACAATTCAAGAGAGGAAAATACAGTTGGTACCTGTGTGAGGGAAAGAGTAGATTTGAGCCTTGTTCGTCCGCCGCCGCCATGGTTCCGTTACCGATCTATCCTCCTCTGTCTCATCCTGGATCAACATCTCGGTGAAACCAGTCGTGGGATGTTCGGGTCATGGAGATTGCGTGTCTTCCTTAAAAACGAATCCACAGTCACCATCTACTGGAACTGAACAAATTGATGGGGGAAGCGACGCAAAAATGCTGGGCAGAGATGTGCAAATGCACAATATAGGGCAGGGTGACCCAATAATAGGGTGGAATAGTGGGACACATGATGGAGAATGCGACGTTGATTAGAGAAAGTTCTCTGTTCCAAACATTTCCTGGAAGTAGATGACACGTTTTAAATCTGAAAGCTGGCATGGCATATTTCGTTGAATCAGTCTTTTTCGCCACATCGCGTATAAACATAATCGAACCCGTGTCTTCGACATGAAAAGACGATATCCTAACCTCTGGATGAAAAGGACCACACTAGAGCACTGAACATTTGTTTTTATCTACGAAGAGTTGAGTTGCTACCTCAGGGTGTTGATTTAGCTATTTGCCGATAAATAAGCACAGCCTTGTACATTGAGCGATAGCTGGGAGGGTATTAATGGTGAGAAAATACAGAGCGACGGAGAGGGAAATGGGAAGGACCAGACCTACCATTCATCACCAATTAACTGCTTGATACACGGTCGCTGTTCATGGAGGCAAGCAGTGGGATGTTGGAGCGAACTAAACCGACCTGGAACAACCGATGACGTGAGTTAAAAAGATGACGTGGAAGACACATAAGGTGGCATGCTTGCATGTTGAGAGAAATTAGGTAATGGGGGACTCCTATTTAGATATAGAAGATAAGATTGTTTAGTTTTTATTTTAGTTAGATATATATTGTTACAAATTTTTAATATATTATTGATTAGTTTAGCAATATTATTTAATTTAGGAATCTTTATTAATTTTGTTAGTATAATATTTATGCTCTGTTTGGATGCACATAATTCAATTTAGAAAATAAATTAGGTGAAAATTCCAAATTTGGCCTGAAAAGGAAATGGCTGTCAATTCAAATTATGTTTCTTGTGTGTATTAAAATACGTTGCTGGAATTTGAGGGTGCTATACAATTCCAATTCATGTTTGGATGCACGAAACATGAGATTGGATTTTTTTTGCTTTTCGCTAATTGTGTAAATGTACTTCTGTCCCCACTTCTCCACACAGTACGCGTCACTGGTGGCCCTGCCGTCGTTGGTATTTATGGGAGTGATGCCTTGCGCGCCGAGGAAACCAACAAGATGTCACCACAGCTGCCACGCCGTGGAGCGCGTGTCGCTCACGAACGCTCCCTCGAGGCAGACTCGGAGGTGGATGCGGCCAGCGAACCTGGCTTTCTGCTGCAGCTGTGGTTGCCCGAATGGCTTGGTCGGATTCCTCGTGGCTCATGGCTTGGTCCGGAGCATCATGCCGCTGACTTGGACCTTTGCGAACACCTCGACGTGCTTCCAGACCTTGTCGCAGAAGAGGCCGCCCGTCATGACATCCTGAGCCTCGAGCATGTTTATCTGGAGGTATGCAGTGCGGACGAGTGCGGTTATCGAGGCGGTACACTACGGCGTGACCGTGCTGTCGGTGTCCTTGTCCCTGAAACAAACCTCGAGCGTTGTGGCCTGGACACGCTCCCTGGAAAAGGCGAAGACCTGGTCCCAATGGGTCGTCGTCCTCTCATGTTGTCGCGTCGTGCCGCCGTGGTAGTTGCCGAGGCACACCTCCACGTAGGGGCTGCACGTCGAACACATACAGGTATGCGATGACCGGCGAGGTGGGCAAACACGGCCAAAGAGTCATTCACCTTATTCTCTGGCACGTAGCCTTTACTATTCGTGGCTGTGCATGTGGGGGTCGGCATGAAATCAAGAAGGGAAGAAGATGGCTTGCAAATTGATAAGGGGGAAGGGAAGAGGACAGAAGGTAGGGGTGGGGGTCGCCTACTTCCCCTCCAGCCGTTCTTATGGGGATGTTCCTCCGTCAGCCCTTCGACCGCCGGTCGTGTCTAGGGTTAGGAGGGGATGAAAGGAATGTGAGAAGGGGGACGGGCCAAGGTCTGACCGGCGGGAGTAGGATAGGGAGGGGATGGGGAGTGAGGAGAGCAGGGATGGATATGGAGATGGCGAGGAGGATGGCGGGCCTTGCACGTGGGGAGGTGCCGACGTTTAGGGCGCAAAAGCTTTTCGTCCTTCCCAGCGAGCGAGACAGAAAAGAAGATAGATGTCCTCACGAAATGGTACTCTCGGGGGCGGGGGTTCGTTTCCATATGGATTCAGAGGGTGAGGCCTCCGAGTTGGATACTACTGGAGGAGAGTGCGCGCGGGGTGGTCGTGGAATTGAGGTCTTGTTTCCAAGTCCGAATATCAGGACAAAACAAACAACGGAATCCGATGCCCAATTCCAATTACATGATTCCATGCCCAATTGACTACATCCAAACACAATGTTAGGAATTTGTATATAATTAGTTAGTATATTATTTAGGGATTTGCTAGTATTAGTATATTTTGGTAGTATTTAGGGATTTAGGAATTATTACTAGCATATTATTGCTACTATTTAGGAAATTATTACTAGTATTAAAATAGAATTATTTCCTTAGCATTATTTCGATCAAATGCATGCCTACTTTAGGATATTCCTATACCGCACCCTCGTAGTCGCCTCAGCGACAACGATGGAGTACTGTGCTCTGCTGGACATGTTCGAGACTGGGCTCCGCCAGGCTGGCACTAGGAGGTGCTACCTTCAGGGACGCGTAGCTTGGTGAGGAATCTGGGTGTCATCATCGACCTGGATCTTCTTTGGTGGAGGTCATGTGCTCCAGGAAGGGTGTAGTGGAAGCCAGCCCCCGAGGATGTGGTACAACGTTTGTCAGGGAGGAGGACGAACACGTCCATCTCTATATGGTGATGTTGGACGCCATGGTGGTCTCCGATACCTGGCAGGTTCTTCAGGGATCTCACCCTAGCTATACTCCTGTGATGGTTTCGACTATTTGGGTGTTCACATCCCGCAACTCTGGAATCAGGAGTCGACGTTGAGTTTGAGCGATGTTATTCATCGAGATGTTGTTATTTATATGATATTAGTATTATTTGAGATATATTAGTACTTTGTTATTTCTTGAGATGTTATTCGAGATGTTACATTATATTAGTACTTTGTTGTGGTTCGAGATGTATTAGTACTTTGTTGTTGTGATATATGATACATCGTTAATTTTATTACTTATATGCACATTATGCCATAGCAGTTATTCTATGGACTTCAGCGGTAGAGAAGGTGAAGAGCCTCTATTCGACATGATACGAGGTGATGAAGCTAACTCCCCTATAAGGGTGAAGCGCTCCCCGATCATGGTGGAGCGCTCGTCGATCAGGGTGGAGCAGAAGATGGCTCGCAGACTAGTTTAATTGTGATGACGGCTTGGAAAATGACGGACCGGCCTTAACAAAGTCTGGAGAGGTATATTATTAAGCCTCCTGATCACTAGATAGATGCATTAATTGATTTGTGTGTATATATATTAATGAATGTTTCTTATTTTAGACCTCCACATCGACCAAGTCTGGTAAAAGTAGTAAACAAGGACCGGCCAAAGGGATGGCCACTGATGCACATCTCACATTTGATGAGGTCTCTCCAGAGGGCAAACCATTGCTTCCCATAAGTAAGAAAAACACATTTATTCATCAATATGGATTTATTGTTAGGGAAAACGTCCCAATCAGCATTATCAACTAGAATAAGCCAGCAAAGGGAGATGGAAATCCTAAGAATTTTGTGGAGGACAAATACAAAGACATATTATGGAAAAAGCTCATTTCACATTTGACCCTATCGGTCTTGGAGTCTGAGAAGGCCACAAATGCTATGAGGTCCAAAGTCAAGCATTTCGCTCTTAAGAAGAAGGCCGATCAGTTCAATAACTATAAGAAAAGATTATACAATGAATATCTCGAGGAATAAAAGTTCCAGAATTCACTAGCACACTAGAGAAGCAGCGGGCTCACTAGGAAAGATTCCTGGACTACAAGAAATTAGAAGTAGCAAAAAAAGGTCCGAAAAGAATAAAGAAAATGCTGCAAAAAAGAAATATATCAATAAGATGGGGACATGTGGCTACAGTATTTTCGTGCCTAGTGGGAGGAAGCCGAGAAAGCCATGCATGCCCAAGGGCTCACTCCAGCTATAGAGGATTGGCCCATCAGGATAAGGAATTGGTTACCTGTGCATGGGGCGAAGTATGACATGGAAACATGAGAGTTAATATTTGATGAAAATTCCAATGTTGCTACACCCCATGAAGAAATTATTAAAACTATCGAGGAGGTTAAAAATGGTAACTTCAAACTCGACCGAGAGAACGACGAGCTGAAAAAGGCCCTTGGGAATCCTAAAAAAACAGGACGAACACGAGGCTTTGGACCTTCTGTGCCGTGGAAAATTAGGTTTCCCTAGGACAATGAATCTTATAGAAGATAAGCGAGAGCAAAGAAGCGGAAGGAGCAGGAGGAGGCAGACCGGTTGCATAGTGTAGAAATAAACAACGAGGAAATATATGCCATGCTAAAGGAGCAATAGAAGCAACTGGACGAAATGCGCCAGCAAGGGCCAACTCATTAGCCGCTTCAAGAAAGTGTTGGCGGGCCATCTCAGCGGAAAAGCAACATGGCTTCCACGGAAGCCGATCTGATATATCGCTACCTCGTGGATAATATCACTAAGAAGACAACTTGTGAGCTACATGTGGGAGTGATGAACTTATCCTTCAAGGAAGCTCTTTGTAGGGTTCGTAGCATAGAAAACAAAAAATTTCCTACGATGGGAACAACTATGTCCCAAGATCTATCTACTAGATACAAGCAACGGGTAGATATACATCCATAGAGAACATACCCTTGAAGACTGACAAAGTTTAAAGAGGTTGTACTTGTGGATGATGTAGATGAACGCTTGCCGATCTCATGATCGAGAAGAAGTCCAGCGCCGCAAATCAGCAGCGCATCCGTGCTTGCACACACGTCCAAGGCACCGAGCAACCTCTGCCTCCCCGCTCTAGTGATGCAGCGGAAGAAACAACTCTTTCTTTCCGAAAAGCGACCGGGAACATGTATCTCGCTAGTCCGAGACCATGGGGAATAAAAACTAGGGGGGAGAGAGATCCTTCACGTAGAGGTGTGAGTGTGAGAGAGGGAGAGGGGGGCTTTATATAGGAGGAGGGGGAACCCCAAGGGGGTCGCCGGCGCATGGGGATGCCCCCTTTCCCCCCTCCATTCATGTGGGTGGAGCATCCACTCACTTTTAGCCCCTTCATTTCTCCACTTAAAATCCCACTCAAAAATCCCATTAAATTTCCACCAAATTTAATGCAATCTCTCTTTAAATAAAACTCCTTTTATTTATTCAGAATTTTGTCAATTACTTAAATGGACAAACATTCACATATAACCCCTTGATAGTATTTCATTTCACATGCAAAAACACTTTCAGCAATTTCACCTGAAACAGTTCCCTTGTCTAGTTAAATAAATTCCTGCGCTTTGTAAATTTTTTCGACATGAAACTATTTGTTCCACATGGTGTCGGTGTCTCTTAAGTGTGTCACCCTACGGTTCGTGAATAATGCGGAAATGATCGAGACCCCTCTCGTATCAATAATTAGAAGCGGGACTTGGATATCCATACTGAAAATCCCACACATTCAACGATGATTTTCTTCTGATCGTGGGAACCTTTTACGCTAGAATCTTAATCACTTTGTCTCGCGATATATTACATGTCCGATATTCGATCATTGGTATCTTCATACCTAGTTTGATCTCGTTACTGACATGTACTCTTTTCTGTTCCCGTGATATAACATTCTAGTGATCAAATCACTTGCTTGCAAGCTAACCAATGTGATATCACCTAGAGGGCCCAGAGTATATCTATCCATCATTGGGATGAGAAAATTCCACTCTTGATCCATGGGCCTCAACATAAGACTTTAGTAGAACTGAACCCATCTTTATAATCACCATCTTACGGTGTGACGTTTTATGTTATCAAGATACTCTTCTAGTGTTAGTGATTGGCATGATCTCATGTTCTAAGTATGATGTTATCAAGATACTCTTCTAGTGTTATGGATTACTTCGTATGATGTTATACAAATATAAACTCAATGACTTTGATCATAATGCTATTATTCGGATGAATGTTCATCATACCATTCCAATAATATTGTGACCTCATTATTAACAACATCCAATGTCTATGATAAGGAAACCTTGATCATCTTGTTAATCAACAAGCTAGTTTATAAGAGAGGCATAACTACGAACTTTCTGTTTGTTTATTAAACACACATGTATTAACGTTGTAGGGGTTCGTAGCATGGAAAACAAAAAATTTCTACCGCATGAACACACAATCAAGATCTAATCTATGATCAAGCCAAGATCTATCTACTAGATTGTAGCAACGAGTCGATAGAGGAACTCACCCTCGAAGATTCCAAAGCGGTTAACGAGAGCAGATTCTCGTGGGTGATGTAGTCGTACACTTGCCGATCTCAAGATCGCGTAGACGATCCTTCTGGCCCTGCGTTCCGGCAGCGCTCCCGCAGTCGGTCACACGTTCGGTACTCGATGAAGACCTTCCTCTCCCTTGTTCCAGCAGGCAGTGGAGGTTGTAGCACTCTCCTCGTGATTCCGGCAGCACAACGCGTGGTACCGGAAGTAGAGGGGAGATCTCGCAGGGCTTCGCCTTAAGCCGGAGCGAGTATGGTGGACTATGAGAGAGCTTTGGTGATCTAGGGTTTAGACACACCAATTAGAAGGCTCTAAACCGGAGGCTAGGGCAATTAGAAGCTCTAACTTGACGGCTTGGGAGAAATCCCTAGGCTGTGGCTAGGGTTTAGGTTTAGAGGAGAGGAACTTGTGTGTGCTAGGAGGGAGCCCTGCCCCTCCTTATATAGGTGGAGGGGCTGGCCGGCCAAGGGGAGGGAGTGGAGTCCCTCCCCAACTCGGCTTGGGTGGTGCGCCGGCTTGGGGAGGAGGGAATCCCTCCCCAACTCGGTTTCCATCTCTTCTCCTCTTTCCAAAACTTGCCGTTTGACTTTCAAACTAGCCGTTTGACTTTTCAATTTAGGATTTAAATAAACCCTTTATTTTGGACAGCAAAGACACCTAGTACATGATGCAATCATTCCAACTTATAATGACACATTCATGTACCCTTCCCCCCCCCGGAGTGCCGGACATTCCGGAACCTTCTAGAATGTTCCCGATGAAAACACCGGAACCATTCCCCAACTCCGAAACGGGACTTTCCTTATATGAATCTTATTCTCCGGACCATTCCGGATCTCCTCGTGATATCCCGGATCCCATCCGAGACTCCAAACAACATTCGGTCTCTTTCTCATCATTCCATAACTACTCAACAACATCGAATCCTTAAGTGTGTCTCCCTACGGTTCATGAATTATGCAGACATGATCGAGACACTTCTCCGAACAATAACCAATAGAGGAATTTGGAAATTCATATGGCTCCCACATATTTCTACGATTACTTTGCGATCGAATGAACCACTTACATACGATACCAATTTCCCTTTGTCTCACGATATTTTACTTATCCGAGGTTATGATCGTCGGTATCTATGCATACCTAGTTCAACCTCGTTACTGATAAGTACTCTTTTCTCGTTCCCGTGATATGTGATCCCTTGTGAGCCAGTCACATGCTTGCAAGCTAATTGGATGACATTTCACCGAGAGGGCCCAGAGTATATCTATCCATCATATGGATGGACAAATCCCACTCTTGATCCATGTGTTTCAACCAATACTTTCTGAACACTCAATGCCACCTTTATAGCCACCCAGTTACGGTGTGGTGTTTGATGTCATCAAAGCATCCTTTCGGTAAAGGTGATATGCATGATCTCATGGTCGAAGGAATTAGGTTACTATGTATCAGAAAGCTTATAGCAAATGAACTATATTAAATGACTTGATCTTTATGCTACGCTTAACTATAGGAGTATGTCCATCACATCATTCTATTAATGATATGACCCTGTTGTTAATAACATCTCTATGTTCATGATCAGGAAACCATGATCATATATTAACCAACAAGCTAGTTTAACAAGAGGCTTTACTAGGGACTCTTTTATGTTTACAAATCACACAAGTATTAATGTTTCCGGTTAATGCAATTATAGCATGGTATGTAAACATTTATCATAAGTATGAAGATATGATAATAACCACTTTATTATTGCCTCTTGGGCATATCTCCAACAGTCTCCCACTTGCACTAGAGTCAATAATCTAGTTTCAAACCTTTGTGTATTCAACACCTATGGCTTTCTGGTGTTGTATGTACACGATTGCTAGTGGTTAACTGATCTCCGGATCTGACACTTCTAGGTCCGTGTGCAATTGCATGTCTTTGCGTCCCTACGCATCACTCATTCTCTAATGAGATGGCTTCGTACAAATTTGGTCCTTTGGTGTGACCTTTAGTTCTTTGGGGTTAAAACATGTTGATAATATTGTCGTACAATATATCTTCATAGTATTATCCCACTGTGAACTACACCTAGTTTGATAACAAACTACTTGACACAAATGCCCTCTTTTGCTGCTAAAATAGCAGTCATACACTTAGCCTTTTGTTGTAGTATCTGTCACAATGTCTTTAACTTTGGAACTCATCCAAATCCATTATGGAACTCACTTTCCATTATATTGTGCCACCCTTAGTTTAGATTGAGATAAGATTAATTTGTACTTTGTGACAAAACTAGTATCAATGTAGTACTTTTACAATGAACTATCCATCTATTTGTCACTTCTACAAATAATATACTCTTAGTTCTTCCAAAAGATCATAAGAATATCCTAACTATTGTCCAATGATCATATTATGAATCATTCTGGTATATGCTCATAACAATCAGAGCATAGGACATATCTGGATTTGTACATATCACAGTATGATTGATATAAATACTCTTTGTGACTTCATACATCAAGTATCAATCTATACTTGAATCTATGTTTCACTTTACCAAATGTCAATACACTTGAATATATCATCAACATTGAACTCTTTCAATCCTTTCTGTGCGATAAGAACCTTTCTTGTAGTTTCTATATTGAACTCATTCAATATCTCGTCTATGTACTTCTGGCACAACCATATTAGCGTCAATTGATGCCAAATCTTTGGTTTTTGCCTAAGTCTTTCATCAGGATGAAATTCCTAATATGTGTTAATAAAAGATACATTATTTCCAATCAACAATATGTCTTCCACATAATGTATTAGAAACATGTCTTAGCGCTCCCACTTAATTTCTTGCAAATGCAAGCATCTTCATTGTCTCTGATGAATTTAAACTCTTTTAACAGTTTCATCATAGTGAAGATTCCAACTCCGCGATGCTTACTTCAACCATTGAAGTTTGCATATGCTTTTAGCATCCTTTGAATTAACAAAACCCTATGGACCGTGTTATGCACATGTCCTAGGTAACAATTCTATTAGAAGAATTTGTTTTGTTTATTCAACTACCATATAACAAAATTATATGTAGTGATTGCTACACTAATCCGTCTAGACCAAATTTCACTATGAAAGATCAAATCTTATCATAGTCAACTTTTGAACATTGTTGTGAACTTTTTCCCAACATGTCGACTATTTCATAGATGTAAAACATCCATGTCTATTTCTTTATAGATCCAAACACGACTGTAAGGTATTACACCTTTCTCGAGGGTCCTTCAAGTTCAAAACTTGATTTCTCGTGTATGGAACTATCACGGATTTTATGGCTTCAAGCCATTTGACGGAGTCAGGGCTCATCATCGCTTCTTTGCATGTAGTCGGATCATTATTGTCAAATAATGATTTAACTCTCAAATCTTGGTATTCGATTGTTCATCCGACCTACTTGTTTCAATAGGAACTTGGATCTTCGTAACCACAACCTTTGAGGCACGTGAGCCATGAGCATTGTTGCTGCCTCCGGAACACTTTTCGGTGCTGCGCAACTCTGCACATATAGCTAAGGTTCTTTTAACCTTATCAAAGTTCTATTGTCCTCCCACTTAACTTTTCACGAAAAATTCCTTCTCAAAGAAACTTGACGTTCTAAGCGACAAACACTTTTGTCTCCGGTGTTATGGAGGAATACTTAACAGTTATTCGAAATAACATACAAAGACAGGTTCATCCGACTTTGGTTGCTAACATCTTTCAAAGCATACCAATGTTTTAAGAAAGGACTACTTGGGTTTTATCCCAAACCATAACTTTATATGGTGTCATTTCAGCGGATTATGATGGAGCTCTTTTCAGTGGAAAACGGTAGTCTCTAAAGCTTTTAATCTTTAAAATATAATGGCAGTTTTATGAATTATACCTTTGATCTTACCATGTCAAACAAGGTTTAATTACATATCTCGAACGCTCCATACTCTTATGGTGTTTCGGGAAATGCAAATCCACGGAACGATTCCTTAAATCTTAGGTATTATGCTAAACTTGTAACTCAAATATCTTCCTTTATGATCTTATCATAAACTATTTATATTGTTGTTACAATGATTTTGCACTTCATCTTGAAAGTCTTTGAACTTTTCAAATGTTTCATACTTCATCCTTATTAAGTAAATATTCATATATTCACTCAAATTTTCGGAGAAAGCAAATGAAGTTGAAATCCATCGCTCTTAAGTACACATAATGGACTTCGTACAACAATATGTACAAGTTCCAATAAGCTAGTCATTCGTTTCCTTTTGGCCTATGAACGAAGTTTTAATTATCTCTAGAAAAGTTTTCACAAACGTCATTTGATCAAAATCAAAAGACTCCAAAATTCCATCCACATGGAGTTTCTTCATGTTTTCTTTTCAATATAATTTAAACGGCGATGTCACTTCCTAAGTGATCTTTTAATCAATTTGTCTTTTGACATTTTTAGCACTAGTTTTATGGATGTGATTTCTCCAACGAGATTTATGAATCATCCATCTTTTATGGATTACGGCAATTATTTGAACAACCCTTTTGTTCTCATAATACCTGATAAAACAAATCTTGAAGGCAAGCTTTGATGTTTAATGAGCAACACAATAACCCTTTATTTGTTCTCGATGAACATCATCACATATTCTTTTGCTAGTTACTTAGGCCATTGTAGTTCATGAATTCTGTTGTTTCGTATGACGATTCACACCAACAAATTCAGTATCAAATACTTAAGAACCACATTGTTTAATAAGCAAATAATATAGCCATAACATGTATATCATCTATATACTTAAACTGAACAATTCTAGTCTTTTCTTTTCTGCCATATATTTATGAGATTCTCTTTCAGTATTTCCTTTTCTGTTTGAAAGAATCTATCAACATCAATAGTGGAGTCATACATATGACACATAGTCCAAAGGGTGTATAGTTAAATACCAATGTCTTTGGACTTGCACTTTGAAGTAGATCACCATCATCAAATGTTTGGTGTTCTTTCAAATTCCTTTCTTTAGTAATCTCTTGGTGTAGTAAACATTTTACCTACATCAAATATTCACCTTTATCATGGAATCGTCCATGATCAAGCTACTTTTAGCTTATAACGATGAATTACGAGTATAATGTTGCTATCCAAAACCTTTTGGAGGATTAGGACAACAAGTGTCTCCAACCCTTTGCAAATTCTCATTAAAATATGAGAAACATGAACTTTGCCATATTATACTCTATCATGTTGCAACCAAAACTTCGTTTCAGACATCACAATATCTTCCACACATCATGGTTTCTGAAACAACTCTTTCAGATCCTAGATAACCTTGATATTAAGACAATCCTTTGAATATCAAGAATCATGGAGACAAACACGATACTCATACACTAACACTTGGAATTGTCACTCTTGATTTAATACCAATTATTAAACTTCATGGAGTAACCGGAACTTACTGAAAGTTTGCAATAGGACTTTTAAACTTTAGATTAACACTTCAAAACAATACGATACCAGTTCGTAAAGTAACTAACCAGAATTCTATAGTTCTCTCATCTCAATTATAACTAAGCGCAAGGTGGTAAACGGATGCCAATGACTATAACAACTATGCAAATTCACTTTGATTTATGATAAATAGTGTTCAACTTTTAATCATATTGCCGTTGAACTCCCACTCAAAACAATATCCCTCACATTGTTTTAGTGATCACACGAACCAAATCCACCACATCAAAACCGATCATCACGAGAGTTGATGTAGCTTCAATGGCGAACAATCAACATGTTCATCATATCTACCATATGACTCATGCTTTACCTTTCGGTGATTCGTGTTCCTGAGACCATGTCTATACATGCTAGGCTCGTCAAGATCAAACCTTAGCTTCCGCATAAGCAAATCTGGCTTGCTTACGTTGTATACACTTGCGGAATCTAACACACCCGATCATCACGTGGTGCTTCGAAACAACAAGCTTTAGCAACGGTGCATACTAAGGGTGAACACTTTAGAACTTGAAATTTATGTGCATGAGGGATCATCTTATAATGCTACCATCGTCTACTAAGCAATAAAAGATGCATAAAGGATTAACATCACATGCAATTCATAATATGTGATATGATATGGCCTTTCTTCTTTGTGCTTCCGATCTCCATCTTCAAGCACGAACATGATCTCTATCATCACCGGCATAGCATCAAGGTCAATGACGCTTCTTCATGGTTATCGTCCACCAGCTTCAACTATTACAACTTTTTGAATAGACACACGGGTCTTAACAGAAATTAAAAACAACCATATGGCTCCTGCCGGTTGCCAACTTACAATAAGGAACATTGCATACATCAAATATAATCACAATCATGGCCATATCACATCACTGCACACCCCTGCAAAACAAAGTTAGACGCCTCTACTTTCTTTGCATATTTTACGTGGTTTGGGGCTGTTAATAAGTGTCGTTCTAACTTACGAACAAGAACCACAACATTGATACTAGTATTGTTAATCACCCGTTGTAAATTGGATCTTAACTATGCTAGGAGAAACAGGCACCCGCAAAGCCACTTATGCAATACAAGTTGCATGTCAAGCGTGGAGCCAGTCTCATGAACGATGTCATGTAAGGTTAGCCCGGGCCGCTTCATCCCAACATACCGCAAGATGCAAAGTACACAAGAAGCAATCGACAATAAAAGCATCAACGCCCACAATGACCATTGTGTTCTACTCGTGCAACAGATCTACATATAGACACGGCTCTGATACCACTGTAGGCGTAGCATGGAAAACAAAAAAATTCTACCGCATGAACACACAATCAAGATCTAATCTATGATCAAGCCAAGATCTATCTACTAGATTGTAGCAACGAGTCGATAGAGGAACTCACCTCGAAGATTCCAAAGCGGTTAACGAGAGCAGATTCTCGTGGGTGATGTAGTCGTACACTTGCCGATCTCAAGATCGCGTAGACGATCCTTCTGGCGCTGCGTTCCGGCAGCGCTCCCGCAGTCGGTCACACGTTCGGTACTCGATGAAGACCTTCCTCTCCCTTATTCCAGCAGGCAGTGGAGGTTGTAGCACTCTCCTCGCGATTCCGGCAGCACAACGGCGTGGTACCGGAAGTAGAGGGGAGATCTCGCAGGGCTTCGCCTTAAGCCGGAGCGAGTATGGTGGACTATGAGAGAGCTTTGGTGATCTAGGGTTTAGACACACCAATTAGAAGGCTCTAAACCGGAGGCTAGGGCAATTAGAAGCTCTAACTTGACGGCTTGGGAGAAATCCCTAGGCTGTGGCTAGGGTTTAGGTTTAGAGGAGAGGAACTTGTGTGTGCTAGGAGGGAGCCCTGCCCCTCCTTATATAGGTGGAGGGGCTGGCCGGCCAAGGGGAGGGAGTGGAGTCCCTCCCCAACTCGGCTTGGGTGGTGCGCCGGCTTGGGGAGGAGGGAATCCCTCCCCAACTCGGTTTCCACCTCTTCTCCTCTTTCCAAAACTTGCCGTTTGACTTTCAAACTAGCCGTTTGACTTTTCAATTTAGGATTTAAATAAACCCTTTATTTTGGACAGAAAATACACCTAGTACATGATGCAATCATTCCAACTTATAATGACACATTCATGTACCCTTCCCCCCCAGAGTGCCGGACATTCCGGAACCTTCTAGAATGTTCCCGATGAAAACACCGGAACCATTCCCCAACTCCAAAACGGGACTTTCCTTATATGAATCTTATTCTCCGGACCATTTCGGATCTCCTCGTGATATCCCGGATCCCATCCGAGACTCCAAACAACATTCGGTCTCTTTCTCATCATTCCATAACTACTCAACAACATCGAATCCTTAAGTGTGTCTCCCTACGGTTCGTGAATTATGCAGACATGATCGAGACACTTCTCCGAACAATAACCAATAGAGGAATCTGGAAATTCATATGGCTCCCACATATTTCTACAATTACTTTGCGATCGAATGAACCACTTACATACGATACCAATTTCCCTTTGTCTCATGATATTTTACTTATCCGAGGTTATGATCGTCGGTATCTCTGCATACCTAGTTCAACCTCGTTACTGATAAGTACTCTTTTCTCGTTCCCGTGATATGTGATCCCTTGTGAGCCAGTCACATGCTTGCAAGCTAATTGGATGACATTTCACCGAGAGGGCCCAGAGTATATCTATCCATCATATGGATGGACAAATCCCACTCTTGATCCATGTGTTTCAACCAATACTTTCTGAACACTCAATGCCACCTTTATAGCCACCCAGTTACAGTGTGGTGTTTGATGTCATCAAAGCATCCTTCCGATAAAGGTGATATGCATGATCTCATGGTCGAAGGAATTAGGTTACTATGTATCAGAAAGCTTATAGCAAATGAACTATATTAAATGACTTGATCTTTATGCTACGCTTAACTATAGGAGTATGTCCATCACATCATTCTCCTAATGATATGACCCTGTTGTTAATAACATCTCTATGTTCATGATCAGGAAACCATGATCATATATTAACCAACAAGCTAGTTTAACAAGAGGCTTTACTAGGGACTCTTTTATGTTTACAAATCACACAAGTATTAATGTTTCCGGTTAATACAATTATAGCATGGTATGTAAACATTTATCATAAGTATGAAGATATGATAATAACCACTTTATTATTGCCTCTTGGGCATATGTCCTACAAACGTTTCCGTATTAATACAATTATAGCATGCAAAATAAACATCTATCATATACTTGGAATATACATAATAACAACTTTATTATTGCCTCTCAGGGCATATTCCCTTCAGTCTCCCACTTGCACTACAGACAATAATCTAGTTACATAGTGATAAACCTAACACCCATCGAGTTCTGGTGTTGATCATGTTTTGCTCTAGGGAGAGTTTTAGTCAACGAATCTGCTACATTGAGATCCGTGTGTACTTTACAAATCTTTATATCTCCATCCTTGACATGCTCGCGGATGGAGTGAAACCGGCACTTAATATGCTTGGAATTATTGTGAGACCTTGGTTCTTTGGCATTGGCTAAGGCTCCATTGTTGTCACAATAGATCACCACTGGGTCCAACGCGCTAGCAACCACACCTAGTTCAGTTATGAATTCCATCATCCAAACTACTTCCTGAGCCGCTTCCGAACAAGCAACATATTCGGCCTCCGTTGTTGATCCCGTCACCACGGGTTGTTGGGAACTCCTCCAACTAACCGCTCCACCATTCATGAGAAATACGTATCCGGATTGAGACTTAGAGTCATCCAGATCGGTTTTGAAGGTAGCGTCGACATAACACTTAGCGAAGAGCTCTTCTTCACCTCCGTACACGAGAAACATATCCTTAGTTCTTCTTAAGTACTTAAGGATATTCTTAACCGCTATCCAGTGTTCCGATCCTGGATCAGATTGGTATCTACTAGTCAAACTAATAGCGTGGGCCACATCCGGTCTTGTACATAGCATGGCGTGCATTATAGAGCCTATGGCTGAAGCATAGGGGACTTTGTCCATTATCTGTCGTTCTTCCGCCGTAGCCGTACTTTGAGTCTTACTCAATGTCTTTCCTTGCAACATAGGTAAGAACCCTTTCTTACTTCCGTACATTTTAAACTTCTTTAAAATCTTATCAAGGTATGTACTTTGTGATAACCCTATTAGGCGCCTAGATCTATCCCTATATAGATCTTTATGCCTAATATGTATGACGCTTCACCTAGGTCCTTCATTGAAAATTTGATGTTTAAATAACTTTTATCACTGTTTAAAACATCAATATCATTTCTGATCAGTAATATGTCATCCACATATAATATCAGAAATGCCACATCGCTTCCTCTCACTTTCTTGTAAATACAAACCTCTCCATAAGTTTGGATAAATCCAAACTCTTTGATCACCTCATCAAAGAAGAGATTCCAACTCCGGGATGCTTGCTTCAGTCCATAGATGGATCGCTGAAGCTTGCATACATTGTCAGCATCCTTAGTATCGACAAAACCCTTTGGTTGTACCATGTACAACTCTTCTTCAATGTTGCCATTGAGGAATGCAGTTTTGACATCCATCTGCCATATCTCATAGTCGAAATATGCAGCAATTGCTGACATAATCCTAACTGACTTTAGCATCGCTACGGGAGAGAATGTCTCATCATAGTCAACTCCTTGAATTTGTCGAAACCATTTTGCGACAAGTCGAGCTTTATAGACGGTTATATTACCATCATCATAAGTTTTCCTTTTGAAAATCCATTTATTCTCCATGGCGTTTCGGTTGGGAGGTAAGTCCACCAAGGTCCAAAGCCATTTGTTGGAATCCAGGCTCATCATCGCTTCTTCGTACGTCACAAGGTCATCAATTTTATCGACCATGAAATTCATAACAGGATTTCCGTACAGTTCTGGAGCTGCTCGTGTCCTGCTAGACCTGCGAGGTTCGGTAGTATTCTCTTTCAGAGCTTCATGATCATTATCATTTTTTCCCTCTTCATTTGGTGAAGTCAACTCCAGAATGGCTTCCCGTGTTGCGGTACTCGCCATATTATGAAGAGAAGGTTCAAAAACCTCTTCGAGTTCTACCTTCTGACTACACACACCTTTCGCGAGAAACTCTTTCTCTAGAAAGGATCCATTCTTGGCAACGAAAACCTTGCCCTCGGACCTGTGATAGAAGGAATACCCAATAGTTTCCTTAGGGTATCCTATGAAGATGCATTTTTCCGCTTTGGGTTCGAGTTTATCCGGTTGAAGTTTCTTCACATAAACATCGCATCCCCAAACTTTAAGAAATGACATCTTAGGTTTGTTTCCAAACCACAATTCATAAGGTGTATTTTCAAAGGATTTAGATGTTGCCCGATTTAAAGTGAATGCAGCAGTTTCTAGTGCATAACCCCAAAATGACAGTGGAAGGACCGTCAGAGACATCACAGATCGAACCATATCTAGTAAAGTACGATGACGACGTTCCGACACACCATTTCACTATGGTGTTCCAGTAGGCGTGAGTTGTGAAACTATTCCACACTCTTTCATATGTGTGCTAAACTCGTAACTTAGATATTCAGCTCCACGATCAGATCGCAGAAATTTGATCTTTCTATTACGATGATTTTCCACTTCATTCTGAAATTCCATGAATTTTTCAAAGGTTTTTGACTTGTGTATGATCAAGTAGATATAACCGTATCTACTCAAATCATCTGTGAAAGTAACAAAATAACGATATCCACCTCGTGTAGACACACTCATTGCACCACACACACATCAGAGTGTATGATTTCCAATAAATCCGTCGCCTGTTCCATTGAACCAAAAAACAACGTTCTAGTCATCTTGACCATAAGGCATGGCTCACATGTATCAAATGATTTAGAATCAAGTGATTCCAAAAGTCCATCCAATTGGAGCTTCTTCATGCGTTTAACACCAATATGACCTAGACGGTAGTTCCACATATATGCGGATATATGATCACTAAGTTTAATCCTTTTAGCATCAACATTATGAATATGTGTAACACTATTATCGAGATCCAACAGAAATAAATCTTTCATCACAGGTGCATGACCGTAAAAGATATCATTCATATAAATCGAACAACCATTGTTTTCGGATTTAAATGAACAATCACTTCGGATTTAAATGAATAAGCACTTCGAATAAGCACTTCACATGATCCGGATACAATATTCATGCTCAGTGCAGGCACCAAATAACAATTATTCAGGTTTATAACTAATCCCGATTGTAAGTGGAGAGGTAGCGTTCCGACGGTGATCACATCAACGCTTGATCCATTGCCGACACGCATCTTGACCTCACACCTTGCTAGCGGTCGCTTGTTCCGCAGTCCCTAATTCGAGTTACAAATATTAGCAACCGATCCGATATCAAATACCTAGGTTCCACTTCGAGTACTAGTCAAGTACACATCAATAACATGTATATCAAATATACCTTTATTTGCCTTGCCGGCCTTCTTGTTTGCTAAATACTTGGGGCAGTTCCGTTTCCAGTGACCCAACTCATTGCAATAAAAACATTCAGTATCAGGCTTAGGACCTCCATTGATCGTTTTCTCTGGTACAACAAAAGTGCTGCCCATCTTGAGTTTTGCTTTGGCCACGCCCCTTTATCTAGAGGATGCGATCTTATAGACTATCAACTCCAGATGCCTATCATTTATGTCTACTTTGATAGCTACCAAGATGGCAGCAAGTTCGGTGAGCGATCCAATCACACCACTTTTCTTGTAATTCAGCACAAACTCTTTGTAGCTGGGTGGGAGCGACTGCATAACTCTATCCATCACAAGGTCACTTGGGATATCATATCCTAGTTCCTTAAGACGTTGAACATATCCCATCATCATGACATGATCGTTCAAAGAGCCGTGTTCCTTCATATTTACACTAAAGAACTCGCTAGATATCATGTATCTCTCAGCATGGATTTGGCTCTCAAACATAGCTTTGAGTTCCTTCACCATAGCATCAACATTGCTAAGTTCAAAGAGTCCTTGGAGTTCAGGCTCCAATGACAGAAGGATCGCATATTTCACAAGAGTGTAGTCATTAAACTTTGTGTCGTACACGTTATGCTCATACTGAGATGCATCGTTTGCAGCAGTGTCACCTATCGGACCTTCTAGCACATATTGCTTTTGTGCAGCATTGAGGAAAAACCTCAAATTCATGAACCAGTTGGTAAAGTTTCTAACATTCATTGCAATTTTCTCCTTCTCCATGAACACATTGAAATTAAAAGTAGGTGGTGCCATCTACAACAGAATTTGTAAAGTTTAGACTAAGTTTATGATAGATCGAGTTCAACTAATCCAACTTAAGAATGAACTCCCACTCAAAAACGACATCCCTCGTGTCTTTTTGGTGATTACATGAAGCAAATCCACTACACCAAGTCCGATCAGCACGTAAGTCGGTGTATGTAACATCCCAAAAATATTAATCAAGGTTATCAATTCCAATCACTCAAATTTATGGTTAACAAAAACTTTTGTGAATTAAAATCCATATTAATGCATGTGTGTATGTGATGAATGCATGGATGCTTGTATGGACTTGTGTGATTGTTGTGAATGGCAAGGATTGGTTTAAAGATGAAAACAACATCATATAAATCATTACCAAGCAGAATCAAATGAAGAGAAATTCAAATACAAACAAAATAAGGAAATGGTCATTTTTGCCAATCTTGTTCACTAGACCACTTTGAGTGTTTCTAGTCCAAGATTTCTAATAGAAACAAATCCAATTCTTTTCACCCATTGCTATACCAAGTAAAAGTGAACCCAAGCCCACCTTGGAAACCCACAGAAACATTTGGTGACATTTAAAAATTTAATCTAGTTCATATGGTAAGATCACCATTTCTCAAAACCCCACCAAAGCAGTTCACCTTGACAAATACAATCAACCAGATACTCCCTAGTATGTGCCCAGTACACTCACCAAGTTTCATCCAAAAATTCAAATATGAATTTCTTTCAGCCATTTCATCAAACACTTGGAGACACAAACCAAACTCTGCCTAACTACACTGTTTTGAGCAGTGATCATCCCAAACCTTGTCTCCTCTTGATCATCCTTGTCTCCCCTAGTGACAACCATGGCATTAAACCAGCTAGAACCCTACCCATTGCTCCATGTCGTGCATGCCCGAGCCACCCCTTGCCAGCCGACCATGGAAAGCTAGCCAGAGCCATCGCCACGCCTAGCCAGCATGTCCAGGAGGCAGGCCACCGTCCATCGCCACCCCCTGTCCAGCCCTCGAGCCTTGCCAAGCCTTGGACCATAGCGAATACGCCGCGCCCAGTTCATCCCTGCCATGTCTAGAGCGCGCTAGATCGCCGTAGCCGACCGCCTCGCACAGACCGCGCCTCGCCTTTACCGCCCGTCTACATGATCACCACCGTCCCAGGAGACCACCAGACATGCCCGTTCGCCGCCACGCGACCAGGAGCGCCTATGCGTCGTCAAAAACGTCGTCGGTGTCGCTTAGAGCATTCCACGTTCCCGACCGAACCACACCGCCCCTTGCCACGCCATCAAGCCATTGAGCATCGCCAGGAGACCGCGCACCATCCCCTAGCCTCAGCCATGCTGATTGCCGCCTGTACCGTCGACCCCGACGAGCTGTGCCCATGCCGCACTACCCATCTCGCTCGCCTATAAAAGTAGGCCTCCCCATCTCGATTTCTTCACACCATTCCACTCCCCACCTCTCACTGATCCTTCCCACTTCTTCCAGGAGCAAGGTGAGCTCTCTCTCGCCGGAATTTGGCCGGAGCCTGCCGCTACTGGAGGAGAAGGGTGCCGTTGATTGCGGCCACCCCAGGAGAACCGCCTTCATCGACAACCACATTCGCCCCCTTCGTCGACCCTCGCCTGAGCCCTGGTTAGCCTCTCCAGACCCCCACTGGCCGTGCTAGTGTTCGTGCCCGTCGTGTTCTGTTCAGACAAGGACGATGGCTGTGAGCCGTTGATCCTTGATCTAATCCTACGGTCGTAATCGTCCCGTACCCCGTCGCCACCCTCTGTCTCACTGACGTGTTGGGACACCACTTAACCAGCCCGCATGCACACTGTGCGCAGTGGGATGGCCCAGTTAGATTTCCCGCGTGACCCAGTTAGTTCAAACTAGAATTTTTCATTTTAGTTTCAAACCTAGTTGTGTCTGTTGATTCAAAAATTAATTCAGACAATTTTACTAAACCAAATATCATGAAACCAATTTTGTTCGAAAGGTATTGAAATTATTAATCCAAGCCCGTTGGATTCAAACCATTTGGAATTATAGATCACTTATGGTAAAAATAAGAAGGCAGAGACTTTTCTGCATTCAAACATTTTTCAAAATTCAACCATAAGTGCTTTTGAGTTTATTTCAACTCTCAAAAATCACTTTTGACAAGACCTTCCTGAATAAAAATATCTAGGTTTACTGACAGTAATAATGGATAAGTAATAGAATAATGCCCATAAGCATTTCTAGTCACTTTAATTAAGTAAAATAATAAGGTTAAACATTATTAAATTGTGACACCACTTTAAATCACATTCCCAAGTATTGAAATATGTGGTGATGACATGTGTCAACATGATCCCATATTTTAATTGGAGAATATTAAATCTTAAGTAGTTTTTCAATGAGTAGAAATTACTTTTCTAAACTAAAAAAATAAGACTATGGCTATAATCCTTGTGATGATTGTGATGATGCTAGATTATCTAGTGTTGTCAACACCCGGACTTTTAATCCCAGATGCCTGTTATGCCATACATCACAATCCCAGGATTACCATTTTTGCGAGACATAACAGATTTGGATATCACTGTACATCATCCATTACAAACCATAAAAAAGGTCTTACACAAATAAGGATCTCATGATCCAGTTCTTAATACAACTCAAGCAGCGGAATAACGTAATAATAAAGGTAGCATAGTCGAAGCTCCATCTTCAGGGTCACAGGCAACACTGACAATGGAAGATGATCCTAGTTGTCGTAACCTTCCTGCGGTCCATCATCCTGATACTCCTCTTCATAGTCTGGCCACGGGAATAGCCAGGGACAAAGCCATGAGTACTCATTAAGTACTCGCAAACTAATACTAGCAAGTGAAGTGGGTTTTTGTAGTAGGACGGGTTGTTTTGCAAAAAGCCAGATTTACCTCTACTAAGTTTTTAAGCAAAGAAAGCTAGTTGAAATTTTATAACGCCTCAGTGGGAAATTGGATTTCATATCACAACTCTGTTGTGGTCAAGTCAAAGTATCAATTCATTTCACAAGTCATTTTGAAAACATCTGACGGGGGAACAGTATGGCCACTCCAATTGTCCAGAACCGCGGTCGCGGCTATTCAATTAGTTTGATACTCTATAGAGATTGTACACTTTCACCACAACATTCGATACATCCGTCAGGAACAAATCCTGAATTCACCATACTCAGTATGCGGATAATCAATCCTAACCTTTCAATTACACGCCCTAGTACAGGCACCTCCGTTGTGAGTTTGGCCTCCCAACCATGACCAACTGTCATGTTGGGTACTGCACAGGTGGACAATCTTCACAAGGTAGCCTCAACTCAGACCTTGGCCGTGAGGGAACCATACTAAGGTATATAAAATTCCAGTCAAGCCCTACCCAATTTTCAGGTATTGTGGTTGCACGGTAAAATTGGAATGGTATCGCATCCAGACAACCATTAGTTTTATAAAGGGCTAAGGATCTTTCCTCAACATTTTCATCATCCAAATCATCTGGTGTTCGGAAACACATGTCAAAACATTTCGGTAGAATGACTCATCATTGCAAGGTTTTCATAACAATTTTCACCAAGTATTCCCATCTAAAGTTGATCAAGTTTTATGCTTAGCACTAACATCTACAAGTGGGGTTAAATACTAATGAGGGGTGGTAAACAATTGGAGATTAGTTAAGTTCAATCTCATGCCTTAGGATGACATCAAGATTATCTAGCTTAGGCCAAATTTAATGCTCTTTATGCAACCTTCAATTATCTTCCTAGAATCTACAAGTCACTTAATAAACTCTAAGAGAAAGCTTTGATAAAGAAATAAAGTAGAAAGCTTGCAAGTAAAACGAGGATTGGGTTATCAAGTGGGTATGATCACATATGCTTAAGGCATATAGTTGGCATGGTAACAAGCAAGTATTAGCTTGTATAAGTAGGGTATCTTGCAAGGGTTAACTTGCTCAATCAACTAGTAGTATTAGGCTTGGCTTGTGCAGAGCAGTGGTTGAAGTTCTCCCCGGCTTCTTCCTCGTAGTATCCTCCTTCCTCCTCGTATCCTTGTTCGGTACTACCGTCTATAAATAAATACGAGGTACACAATCACCAAACAATACTTAACTATTTTAAATCATCACACAAAGGTGTACTATAGATGATCTAGCATCATCACCTATCATTACAAGATTAAAGCATTTGTCTTATTTATTTTAATTTGAGAAAAGTAATTTCTACTCATTGAAAAACTACTTAAGATTTAATATTCTCCAACTCAAACATGGGATCATGTTGACACATGTCATCACCACATATTTCAGTACATGGGAATGTGATTTAAAGTGGTGTCACAATTTAATAAGGTTTAACTTTTTTATTTTAAATAATTAAAGTGACTAGAAATGCCTATGTGGCATTTTTTGTTGCTTGAACATTATTTCTATAAGTAAACCCAAATGTTTTTATATATTCTGAAAGGTATGATCAAATGTGAGTTTTGAGAGTTGGAATCAACTCAAAACCTATTATGGTTGAATTTTGAAAAATGTTTGAATGCAGAAAAGCTTCTGACTTGTTATTTTTACCAAGGTTGATCTACAGATCCAAATGATTTGAATCCAACGGGCTTGAATTAAGAATTTCAATACCTTTCTAATAAAATTAGTTTCATGTATTTTGGTACAATAAATTGAGCTGGGTTGATTTTTAAATCGAGGAACAGAACTGAGTTTGAATTAAAATAGAAAAATCTAAATTCAAACGGTTGGGCTGCGCGGGAAAGGTTAATGGGCCGGCCCAGTGTCACTCCGCAGCGCTGGGCTCAGCTGACAGGAGGTTCCACCAGTCAGTTGCTCATAACACGCGAAGCGGTACGGGGCTGTGTGGTTCGTTGGATTAGAAGGAAGATCGACGGCTAGGGATCATCGTCGACGATGAACATGTCACCGGTGATCTCGAACCCTAGCGGCTCAGTGGGGGTGCATAGGGGGCATACCAGGGATCCAACAACGACGGCAAGCGGGCAAACGAACGAGTGGTCGACGGCGAGCTCAGGGATGGTCGAGGCAGCTCCGGGGGTGGTCGAAATCAACGGCTCCCTTCTTCTCCAGAGGTGGCCTGCTCTGGCGCAATTCCGGCGAGCTGCTGCTCCTCGTGCTCCGGCTAGAGGGTGGAATGATCAGTGAGGTGAGGGGAGTGGAATGGTGTGCTTCAAATGGCTGGGGTCGCCTCCTTTTATAGGCTCGACGGCGAGACCGAGAGGGATGGGCAGGCGACGGTGGCGACATGGCTACGGGCGCTAGCGGCATGGCTGAGGTTGGCGGTCGACGGGCGGTCTCCTGGTGATGCTCTAGAGCTTAAATGCGCGCTTAGGGGCGGTGGCAATCGGTCAGGAACGTGCGGTGCTCTACGCGGCAGAGGCGGCGTCTTCGACGGCGAGCGGTGGCTGTGAGGCACGGGGCGGCGAACGGGGGTGTCTGGCCTATTCCTAGGATCATGGCGAAGCGGTAGGTACGGGCTGTGGTCGAGGGGCGACGTGTGCACGCGTGCCGGGTGTGGCGCTCTAGGGCGGGCTCGGCATGTCGCAGTGGCACTGGGCGCATGGAGTTCCTGGTGGTCCATGGCTTGCACTGACTTGGGGAGGGGACAGTGAGTGGCGGTGAGGTGCTGGCTACCTCCCAGACAAGGTTGGCAAGGCTAGGGTGGCTGCTATTTGGCCGATGACAATGGGGTGGCATGGGGTGGCTCGTCCTGCTCACCATTGATGGCAAGGCAAGTTCACAGTTGTGCTAGATGTTTACAATTGAGATAGATGATCTACTAAAGACTAGTTCCAACCAGAGGGGGAACAAGTTAGGCCAAATTTACTGCACACTATAGTGTTTGTGATTTGTTTGATTTGAATCTGCAAGCTGTTTGATGAAATGGCCGCAAGAAACTTACTTTTGAATTTTGAAAAGATTTTTGGTGTGTGTGCTAGGCATGTGTTGAGGATTCTGAGGGTGCTTGGGTTTTGAAAATTGAGCTTGTTTGAGTGGTTTTTGAAATAATGGGATCTTCCCATATGAGATAGATTTAATTTTAAACTGTCATTTAAACTTAGCATTTGAATGTTTTTGGATGATCACAAAGTGGGCCTTGGTACCTTATTATTAGTACTAACAAGGGGTTCAAAGATCCACAAATGTTTCTGTTGAGTTTTGAAAACTAGGGATAGCCAAAGTAGGCATGAGAGTTAATTTGGCAAAAATGACCATTCACTTCATTTGTTTATTTTGAGTTGTTTGTCCTTGGGAAAAGTTTGGGGATTGTTTAGATGATGTTTATTTCACATAAGAATCATTTTACAAGTAAAGAAACACAGAACCATGGCAATTCAAAAGAATCCAAATGTTGAATACACACACATATGAATGCTTTCATATTTTTAGTTGGAAAAGTTTTTGTTAACCCTAGTTTTGATGATTAGAGTTTGATGATCCAAGTTTAATATTTTTGGGATGTTACAAACCTTCCCCCCCTTAAACAAAATCTCGTCCCGAGATTTGAAAAAGGACGAAAAAGATTACCTAGGATTTGAAGAGATTGGGAAACTCTGTCCTGATGTGATCTTCGCCCTCCCAGGTAGCTTCCTCTTCTGTGTGGTTGCTCCACTGAATCTTGAGAAACTTGATGCTTCGGGTTCTGGTAGTTCTGAAAGCTTCTTCCAAAATACAGATGGGTACTTCGGGATAGGTCAAGTCATCGTTGATCTCTATGGTCTGGTGATCAATGTTCTTGAACACTTCAGTCTTCTCCGGAACTTCGAGGCACTTGCGAAGTAATGAGATATGGAACACATTGTGCACGACTGACATTTCTTCTAGAAGTTCCAATTGATAAGACACTTCTCCTCGACGGTTCAGAATCTTGAAGGGGCCGATATATCTGGGGGCTAACTTTCCTTTCAATTGGAAACGCTGGATTCCTTTCAATGGCAACACTTTAAGACACACGAACTCTCCGATGTTGAAGGCGTGGTCTCGAAGTCTCTTATCGGCGTAACTCTTTTGTCTTGATTGGGATGTCTTGAGGTGCTCACGAATCTTGTGAACCTTCTCTTCTGCTTCTCGTAGGATGCCGGGTCCAAAAATCTGACTCTCTCCTACTTCCGACCAGCTCAAAGGGGTGCGACACTTCCTTCCATAAATGAACTCAAATGGGGCCATTTGCAAACTAGCTTGATAACTGTTGTTGTATGAAAATTCTGCGAACGGCAGACAGTCTTTCCATTTAGATCCATACTCTAACACACATGCTCTCAACATGTCTTCGAGTATTTGATTTACTCGCTCCGTTTGTCCGTCGGTCTGAGGGTGATAAGCTGTGCTGAAATATAGTCGGGTTCCTAAAACTTCTTGGACTTTATTCCAGAATCTCGAGGTAAACTAAGTTCCTCGATTAGATACGATGTTCTTGGGGACTCCGTGCAAACTGACGATTGTAGCGATGTATAACTCCGCTAGCTTCGAACTCTGATATGTGGTCTTGATTGGTAAGAAATGGGCGACTTTGGACAATCTGTCCACTATGACCCAGATAGAGTCATTTCCCCTACTAGAAGTAGGCAATCCGGTGATAAAGTCCATTCCAACAGAATCCCATTTACATTCCAGTATCTGCAATGGTTGCAACAATCCTGCGGGTCTTTGATGTCCCGCCTTGACTCGCTGACATATATCACACTTGGCGATATAGCTTCCGATTTCTCTCTTCATATTATGCCACCAAAATTTCTCTTTCAAATCTTGATACATCTTCGTTCCTCCGGGATGGATAGAATAAAGAGTATCATGAGCTTCCTTCAGAATAACTTCCTTCAACTCAGAATCTGCTGGTACACAAAGGTGTCCTTTGTACCACATAAGTCCTTCTTTGTCTTTACTTTGCTTGTACCGATACGACGCTTGATTCTGTCGATACTAGCATTTCCTTTCTCCGCCTCCTTGATCTGGCTGATCAAAGTGGGTTGAAGTTCTATGTTGTCCAAAAATCCTTCACTTACTAATTCCATTCGGAAATCTTACATCTCCTTGTGCAGACTTGGTTGCTCCTTCAAAATCATGGAGTTCAAGCGGCACGGCAATCTGCTAAGGGCATCTGCTAGCACATTGGCTTTACCGGGGTGATAGTGAATGTCCAGATCGCAATCCTTGATATTCAGCTCCTTCTGAGTGAATATATACTTCAGGCTCTTGTGATCTGAATAAATCTCACAACGGTTTCCCATCAGGTAGTGCCTCCATGTCTTTAGGGCTAGAACTATAGCTGCGAGCTCGAGGTCATGTGTTGGATAGTTCTGCTCATGTTGTTTCAGTTGTCAGGATAGATAAGATATTACTTTGCCTTCTTGCATTAGCACACATCCGAGACCGATCTTGGATGCGTCACAATACACGTCAAAGGGCTTCTTGATATCCGGCATGATTAAGATTGGGGCTGAAATCAATCTCCTCTTGAGTTCTTGAAAACTCGCTTCACATTTGTCCGTCCATTCAAACTTCTTGTCCTTCTTCAGCAATTGGGTCATGGGTCTGGCGATACTCGAGAATCCTTCTACGAACTTGCGGTAATATCCCGCTAATCCGAGAAATGCACGAACATGGGTTTGAGTGGTTGGGGCTTGCCAATCTTCGACGTCTTTCACCTTTGTAGGGTCAACGGCAATTCCTCCGGCTAATACAATGTGACCGAGGAATCCTACCTCCTGTAACCAAAATTCACATTTGCTAAACTTGGCATACAACTGATGCTCTCTAAGGGTTCCAAGAATGGTCCTTAAGTGTAGCTCATGTTCTTCTTCTGATTTGGAATAAATCAGAATGTCATCGATGAAAACAAAGCCAAACTTATCCAGGAAGTCCATAAAAATCTTATTCATGAGATTCATGAAATAAGCGGGGGCATTGGTTAATCCAAAATACATGACAGTATACTCGTATAATCAATATCTGGTGGTAAAGGCAGTCTTGGGAATATCCTCTTCGCGAATCTTGAGTTGATGATAGCCAGTTCTAAGATCAATCTTAGAAAACACTTTGGCACCGGTCAACTGATCAAACAAATCTTCTATCTTGGGCAATGGGTATTTGTTCTTGATAGTGACATCATACAACTTCTGATAATCCGTACACAAACGGTTACCTCCATCCTTCTTATCCACAAACAAGACAGGTGATCTCCATGGTGACGCATTTGGTTGAATCAATCCAATTTCCAACATGGCATCCAGTTGCTTCTTCAGTTCTGCTAGCTCAGAAGGGTTCATACTATATGGTCTCTGGGCTATGGGTCTTGTTCCGGGGATTAGTTCAATGATAACTCGATATCCCGATCTGGGGGCATACCGGGCAAAACATCTGGAAATACATCGGGGTATTCATAGACTATCAAGACTTGGTCAATGGTAGGTTGGGCTATACTCTTGTTGCACTTGAATTGACGAGGTAAGGTTTCAGATACATGCTCGACTGATACTCCGACTATACTGGTCATGGTTATGGCTTTCTTGGCACAGTCAATTAATCCTTTATGTTTGGACATCCAATCCATTCCTAGTACTACTTCCAAACCTTTAGTTCTGAGTACTATCAGATTTGCATAAAAATCTATTCCATGGATTCAGATAGGGACGGCTTTGCAAATTTGCCTAGCTTTGGTGGTTGAACCGGGGATTTGAACAATCATAACATGCTTCAGTTTGGTGGGTTGAATCTTACTAGTTCATGCAAATTCTTTGGCGATAAATGAGTGCGATGCACCAGAATCAAACAACACTCTTGCAAGTACTAAATTAACAGAAAACATACCCAGCACGACGTCTGGCGCTTCCTAGGCTTCTTCAGCATGCATGATAAAAAGAAGGCCGTTGCGGTTGAGCGAATTCCCTGGGGAAAACCTTCTTCTAGGCTGAACATGACGCTGCTGCTGAGCTAGGGCATTTGCATTGGGGGCTGCGGCATTCTTCTTGGGACACTCATTGGAGTAGTGACCCTTATTTCCACAGTCATAACAAGTCACTTGCGACTTGTCCTTTGCTGCAACAGGCACAGCATTGCTTCCAGTCCTCGTGGCAGTGTTGGTGTTAGCGGCAGCATTGTTGTTGTTGAACTTGGGTGGTACGGTTGAAATTGCCTAAATTGCCGAGGTTGTTGTGATTTCCTCCGGGCCTTGGGTTTCCACGGTTTGGATAGGTCGGACGGTTCATCGGGGGTCTGTTGGTTCTCGGGGCAAATTCTAGAGATGGGTTGGGGCGATACTTTGGGGTATGATGGGTTCCTGGCTGATGCATCATGCGGCGCTTGCGGTTCTCGTTGGCTTGGTTGATCTTTCCTTCCATCTGAATGGCAGAGTCGACTAGGGCTTCAATATCAGCAAAGGGGATATTGACCAACACCGTCTGCATCTCATCGTGCAGACCATTCAAGAATCTTTCTTTTTTCTTGGCTTCAGTGTCGATCTCATCCGGGGCATACCTAGCTAATGACAAGAATTTGTCATGGTATTCCACTATGGTCATCCTTCCTTGCTTCAGTTCTCTGAATTCATCTCTCATTCTCTTGATCAAACCCGGTGGACATGGGTTCTGCTAAACTTGACCTTGAATTCCTCCCAGGTCATCATCTGTCCTCCGATCATTGCACGAACGCTGTTCCACCAGGCTCTTGCATCTCCGGCTAGATGGTGGGTGGAGAACAGAACTTTCTTGTTAGCTTCCACTCCGGCGACTTCCAGGTTGTTTTCCATGGTTTGCAGCCAATCATCTGCATCTAGGGGCTCTTCCGACTTAGTGAAAACAGGTGGGTTGGTGTTCTGGAAATTCTTGAGCTTAGATCCATGGTTGTCCTGATTTCCTTGGCCTTCATTATTGTGGGCCAGCTGAGCTATCTGCTGAAGGGTGGCTAAGTTGGCTTGACATTCGGCTCTTTCAACTTCGCGGTCAGAAACCAACATTTGCAGGATCTACAACATCGGGTCTGGGGATGAACCACTTCCTTTGCGAGGCATCTGAAGATTGAGATAGATCATGAGAAAAGAGGGAAATTTCTAAGGTTTAGGGACTTTGAAAAGTTTTTAAAGTTTGACTCAGATTTTCTAGCAACTTGCTTTTCATTCATTCATTCATAGCACACGATACAACACACACCACAACAAAGGAAAAACATATGGTTTTAAGAACCATTCTGGAAACTACGATACAGTGGGACCGAATACAACTCACTACGCTAGTGCTCAAGTGCTACTACTCCTCAGAGTCGGTGTAATCGTCATCCTCATCGTCATCGATGAAGGTGAAATCCTCCTCATCGGTGAAGAAGTCCATGGCCTGATCCTCCAGAAAATCATCATCATCGCTGAGATAGGAGTAGGGGTCTCCACGAAGGTCTTCTCCGACATTCTCCCTTTCCTCTAACTGCAGGTATCTCTCATGGATGGTCTCCTCCAAATCCGAGATACGGTGGCGAAGACGGGCAATGATGCGCTCCTTCTTGTCAAGCTGACGACGGCGAGACTTGCGGTCCTTCACTAGCATGGCGATGGTCCGATCCTTCGTCCTGATGATGGCAGACTTGTGGTTGGAGTAGTCACGGGCATTGTCCAGTTCCTGCTGACGATCATACATCATGAAGCTAAGGTGGTCGAACTGGGTCTTCGGCTCGTGGTGATATGGGGCTTCTAGTGGCTGTCCCATAGCTTCACGCCTTGGACAAAACTCAAAGAGGGTACCCTTGATCTTGTTGATACTCTGCCCACACAGATGGGCAAGAGCTTCCTGCATGGCCCTGGCAAGTCCATCGAGCCAGTTGTTCTCTCTTAAGGTGAACTGAATTCCTTCGGCAGTGGGAGGTTCAATCTTTCCTCTAAGACTTGGAACAACTAGCCATTGCCAATCTTCTCCTTCCTGATCATTGAGCTGAGCTTCGAAGAACTCGGGGTGCGGACACTCCAGAAGTTCCAAAAGCTGGTCCAAGTCACGCTCAAAGATGAGGTCTACTCCATTCCCCAATTGATAAAACTTGCTGTACTTCACGTCCATCTATAAGAATATAGGATGAGTAAGTTAGTAGAGTGATCAAGTGTGTCAAATTTTATGTATTTTGCAAGATTTTTTGAGGAACATGAATTTTCATGAAAGAATCAAGTGATAAAAATGGGAATAAGTTTTTGTAAATACTCACTTCCTTCGGTTTTGAAACTAAGTTTTTGATTCAAACGTCCAGTCTAACTAGGGTCTCCTATGGTCAGGATGGCTCTGATACCAACTTGTCAACACCAAGATTTTTAAGCCAGAGCCTGTTATGCCATACATCGCAATCCCAAGATTACCATTTTTGCGAGACATAACAGATTTGGATATCACAGTACATCATCCATTACAAAACATACATAAGGTCTTACACAAATAAGGATCTCATGATCCAGTTCTTAATACAACTCAAGCAGCGGAATAACGTAATAATAAAGGTAGCGTAGGCGAAGCTCCATCTTCGGGGTCACAGGCAATGCTGACGATGGGAGATGATCCTAGTTGTCGTAACCTTCCTGCGGTCCATCATCCTGATACTCCTCTTCATAGTCTGGCCATGGGAATAGCCAGGGACAAAGCCATGAGTACTCTTTAAGTACTCGCAAACTAATACTAGAAAGTGAAGTGGGTTTTTATAGTAGGACACTAAGCTCTAGGGTTGTTTTGCAAAAAGCCAGATTTACCTCAACTATATTTTTAAGCAAAGAAAGCTAGTTGAAATTTTATAACACCTAAGTGGGAACTTGAATTTCATATCACAACTCGGTTGTGGTCAAGTCAAAGTCTCAATTCATTTCATAAGTCATTTTGAAAACATCTGACAGGGGAACAGTATGGCCACTCCAACTGTCCATAACCATGTACGCGGCTATTCGAATAGTTTGACACTCTGCAGAGATTGTACACTTTCACCACAACATTCGATACATCCATCAGGAACAAAGTCTGAATTCACCATATTTAGTATGCGGATAATCAATCCTAACCTTTCAATTATACGCCCTAGTATAGGCACCTCTCCTGTGAATTTGGCCTCCCAACCATGACCAACTGTCATCTTGGGTACTACACAGGTGGACAATCTTCACAAGGTAGCCTCAGCTCAGACCTTGGATGTGAGGGAACCATACTAAGGTATATAAAATTCTAGTCAAGCCTACCCAATTTTCGGGTATTATGGTTGTACAGTAAAATTGGAATGGTATCGCATCCATACAACCATCAGTTTTATAAAGGGCTAAGGTTCATGCCTCAACATTTTCATCATCCAAATCATCTGGTGTTCGGAAACACATGTCAAAACATTTCAGTAGAATGACTCATCATTCCAAGGTTTTAATAACCATTTTCACCAAGTATTCCCATCTAAAGTTGATCAAGTTTTATGCTTAGCACTAGCATCTACAAGTGGGGTTAAATACTAATGAGGGGTGGTAAACAAGTGGAGATTAGTTAAGTTCAATCTCATGCCTTAGGATGACATCAAGATTATCTAGCCTAGGCCAAATTTAATGCTCTTTATGCAACCTTCAATTATCGTCCTAGAATCTACAAGTCACTTAATAAACTCTAAGAGAAAGCTTTGACAAAGAAATAAAGTAGAAAGGTTGCAAGTAAAACTAGGATTGGGTTATCAAGTGGCTATGATCACATATTCTTAAGGCATATAGTTGGCATGGTAACAAGCAAGTATTAGCTTGCATAAGTAGGGTATCTTGCAAGGGTTAACTTGCTCAATCAACTAGTAATATTAGGCTTGCCTTGTGCAGAGCAGTGGTTGAAGTTCTCCTCGGCTTCTTCCTCGTAGTATCCTCCTTCCTCCTCGTATCCTTGTTCGGTACTAGCGTTTATAAATAAATACGAGGTACACAATCACCAAACAATACTTAACTATTTTCAATCATCACACAAAGGTGTACTATAGATGATCTAGCATCATCACCTATCATTACAAGATTAAAGCATTTGTCTTATTTATTTTAATTTGAGAAAAGTAATTTATAC
Source organism: Avena sativa (assembly GCA_916181665.1). NCBI lineage: Eukaryota > Viridiplantae > Streptophyta > Magnoliopsida > Poales > Poaceae > Avena > Avena sativa. The sequence goes on from OV702296.1 coordinate 78,326,402, forward strand.
TCATTAAAAAACTACTTAAGATTTAATATTCTCCAACTCAAACATGGGATCATGTTGACACATGTCATCACCACATATTTCAGTACATGGGAATGTGATTTAAAGTGGTGTCACAATTTAATAAGGTTTAACCTTTTTATTTTAAATAATTAAAGTGTCTAGAAATGCCTATGTGGCATTCTTTTGTTGCCTAAACATTATTTCTGTAAATAACCCAAATGTTTTTATATATTCTGAAAGGTATGATCAAATGTGATTTTTGAGAGTTGGAATCAACTCAATATCTATTATGGTTGAATTTTGAAAAATGTTTGAATGCAGAAAAGCTTCTGACTTGTTATTTTTACCAAGGTTGATCTACAGATCCAGATGATTTGAATCCAACGGGCTCGGATTAAGCATTTGAGTACCTTTCTAATAAAATTAGTTTCATGTATTTTGTTTCACTAAATCGAGCTGGGTTGATTTTTAAATCTAGGAACAGAACTGAGTTTGAATTAAAATAGAAAAATATAAATTCAAATGGTTGGGCTGGGCGGGAAAGGTTAATGGGCCGGCCCAGTGTCACTCCGCAGCACTGGGCTCAGCTAACAGGGGGGTTCCACCAGTCAGTGGCTCATAACACGTGAAGCGGTATGGGGCGATTTGGTTCGTTGGATTAGAAGTGAGATCAACGGCTGAGGGTCGTCGTCGATGATGAACATGTCACAGTCAAGATCAAACCCTAGCGGCTCGGTGGGGGTGCATAGGGGGCATACCGGGGCTCCAGTGACGATGACGAGGCGGGAAAATGACGAAGTCGACAACAGCGAACTCAGGGATGGTCGCGGCAGCTCCGGGGGTTGTCGAAATCAACGGCTCCCTTCTTCTCAAGAGGCGGCCTGCTCCGGTGCAATTCCGGCGAGCTGCTGCTCCTCGTGCTCTGGCTAAGGGGTGGAAGGATCAGTGAGGTGAGGGGAGTGGAATAGTGTGCTTCAAATGGCTGGGGGTCGCCTCCTTTTATATGCTCGATGGCGAGACCGAGAGGGATGGGCAGGCGACGGTGGCGACATGGCTACGGGCGGATAGCGGCATGGCTGAGGTTGGCGGTGGACGGGCGGTCTCCTGGCAATGATCTAGAGCTTAAATGCGCGCTTAGGGGCGGTGGCAATCGGTCGGGAACGTGCGGTGCTCTGCGCGGCAGAGGCGGCGTCTTCGATGGCGAGCGGTGGCTATGAGGCACGGGGCGGGGAACGGGGGTGTCTGGCATGTTCCTGGGATCATGGTGAAGCGGTAGGCATGGGCTGTGGTCGAGGGGCGACGTGTGCAAGCGTGTCGGGTGCGGCGCTCTGGGGCGGGCTCGGCATGGCGCAGTGGCACTAGGCGCGCGGCGTTCCTGGTGGTCCACGGCTTGCACTAGCTTGGGGAGGGGACAGTGAGCGGCGGTGAGGTCCTGGCTACCTCCCAGACAAGGTTGGCAAGGCTAGGGTGGCTGCTATCTTGCCGGCGACAATGGGGTGGCATGGGGTGGCTCGTCCTGCTCACCATTGATGGCAAGGAAAGCTCACAATGGTGCTAGATGTTTACAAATTAGCTAGATGATCTACTAAAGACTAGTTTCAACCAGAGGGGGAACAAGTTAGGCCAAATTTACTGCACACTATAGTGTTTGTGATTTGTTTGATTTGAATCTGCAAGCTGTTTCATGAAATGGCCGCAAGAAACTTACTTTTGAATTTTGAAAAGATTTTTGGTGGGTGTGCTAGGCATGTGTTGAGGATTCTGTGGGTGCTTAGGTTTTGAAAATTGAGCTTGTTCGAGTGGTTTTTGAAATAATGGGATCTTCCCATATGAGATAGATTCAATTTTAAACTGTCATTTAAACTTAGCATTTGAATGTTTTTGGATGATCACAAAGTGGCACTTGGTACCTTATTATGAGTACTAATAAGGGGTGCAAATATCCAAAAATATTTCTGTTGAGTTTTGAAAACTAGGGATAGCCAAAGTAGGCATGAGAGTTAATTTGGCAAAAATGACCATTCATTTCATTTGTTTATTTTGAGTTGTTTGTCCTTGGAAAAGTTTGGGGATTGTTTAGATGATGTTTATTTCACCTAAGAATCATTTTACAAGCATAGAAACACAAAACCATGGCAATTCAAAAGAATCCAAATGCTGAATACACACACATATGAATGCTTTCATATTTTTAGTTGGAAAAGTTTTTGTTAACCCTAATTTTGATGATTAGAATTTGATGATCCAAGTTTCATATTTTTGGGATGTTACAAGTGTAAACCCTTGTGTGCCACATAGAAGTAGTTAAGTTTTGTTAGTGATTGTGTACTTCGTATTTATTTATAGACGAGTACCGACAAAGGATACGAAGAGGAAGGAGACTACTACGAAGAGGAAGTAGGGGAGAACTGTAACATCCCAGGATTAGCACCTAGAAATAGAGAGGACATAGGCTAGGTGTATGATCTTATCAAATAAAATCATCTAGATCACAACAGTTCAAGTAAATACCACTTATCACTATGCATACTACAAAATGGAGGCACCATAGTGATAGTCTAATGCACAACAACTATTAGAGTGTATCCTCATACTAAATGGTCACTAAGATATTTTGGCTAAAGCATATTTATCATTTTCCTAGTACAGGTCTCTAGGAATCAATTGTATACTTTGTTTACTATCAACAAGGATAGTAAGTCAAATCTGTTCTTATTAGATTTAGATAGGAGCAAATAGTAGTGCAAAGAATAGCCCTCAGATCTACATCCACCTGGATGTAAGGATCCTCACAGAGCACATAAGAGGCCAACCATAGCATCTGTTTCTCTGTCATATGCTAGTCTCATCATTGAGTTAGAAAGGTTAAAATTATAACATAGGTTTCAATCATCATTAGGGCCTCAGCCTTTGCATCATAGGCTGTATCTTGTTGCACACAACAATCATCAAGGGCTAATGAGCCTTGACCATGTTGATTAATTAACATATCAACAGATTCTACTCACTATGAGTATTCTACTGTGAACCCTCCAATTGCGTTCCATAGTATTAAGCTCACAACAGATCTTGCAAACAGGATCTGTCACTGTGCACACTCCAAAATGGAGGCCCCATAGTGACAGTATGATACACAATGGCTATTATAATGTATCATCACCCAAAATCATCATTGAGGTATCTCAGCCAAACAAACCTATCATTTTCCTAGCAGCACACTCTAGGAATCAATGGTATACTTTATTTTACTATCAACAAAGACAGTAAACCAAATCACCACCATCATCATATATGCACCTGAGTCAAGGATCCACACCTTTTGTCAGAGAAGCCAACCAAGAACTAAAAGGGACTAATTCATATCATTTTCTTAGGCATTAACCCTAAGAATCAAGTATATATATATTCAGAATTTCATTCAGTAATGAATTCAAATCATTTTCCTAAAAATAATCATTTGGAATCATATAGATATGTATTCACTGCTCAACATAATGTAAGCTAGAATATTATCAACTTGATCATATTTTCCACACAGCTAATCACAAGAGTGATAACCAGGCACAATTATGCATGCTTGGTTCACATGCTAGTTATCAGAGATCATTCAAAGGGGACCTTTACATTATCACATAATCCCTGTCATGTAGACAGAAACAATAATATGGACAAGCTTTGCTTGTACAGCTTATTCCCACAAGACAACAAATCATTTTCTTAGGATGGTTACCAGGAATCACCTTTGTAGTCAAATCTGTTGCCACTCATAATAATCATCCTAATCAGGAGATAACAAATTAAGCCAAGGTATAGTTATAGTAGACTCAAAGCATCAAGCACATAAGCAAGCTTCAACATCTTATATTCCAAGTATGAATTCATCAGAATACAACAGAGGCCCATTATATTTAATACAAGTAACAACTTATACCAGTAGCATCAGGAGCACTCAATCAAGATAAGGGTCACAGGCACACAATTGACCACTGAGCAAACCACTGTGAAACATCAAGCATCCAAAACATGTAGGTAGAAGAAATCTAATTAAGATTGTGCACTAGGATTGAGAGAGGTTGTGAGAGAGGGGAGGTGGTACCTACCTGATGGTGAGTCTAAGTGCGCCGACGAAGTAGCAGTTGTGGCGACGGCAGAGAGATGAAGCTTAGCACGGCGACACACCCACACGAGGTGAGCCATGGCACCGCACTGCCTCAGCCCACACGACCAGCAAGCCCCAGCATCCAAACGCCCTCGCCATATCACCGGGGTTGCCAAGAACCTCGCTGTCCCGCCAGAGTAATGGAAAAATGGGGAATTAGGGTTTAGGGCTGGTGGTGGGCATGTAGGAGCATAATACACAAATCTAAATGGAGGGCTAGGTTCGTCTGAGGAAGGCGGAGCTCCAGCAGCCAACGGAGGCGGCCGCAGCGGTCTGCCTCGCCGGAATCAAGCCGGCGGTGGCAGCGCCCAGGAACGCGAGGAGGAGAGAGGAGGAGAGGCTTCGAGGGGATAAGGTGAGTGTGGGCTGGGTCGGTTTGACCGATCCAGTACCCCTCTGCTGGGCCAATTTGGCCCAATGTTGGGTACTTGGCCCATTTAAAAATAAAATAAGAAATAAAATAAATAAATTACCAAAATAACCTTTAAACATTTCCAACTATATAAAATTATAGAAAAATCATAAAAATATATTTAATATATTAAAATTATCACAAAAATGATATCCAGCTAAGAAAAATATAACTTTACTTATTTAAGTTAATAAAATGCAAATAAAGATTAAACACTATTAAATATTAAGTAAAATTTCATAAAATAAGAAAAACTCCTAAAAATAAATAAAAATCATTTTTGTGTATAAAAATAACTTTACTATTTTATAAAAATACTAACTTAGAGTTTTTACAAATAAAATATAAATCAAATATTTAAAGACACTTAAATATTTAAAGAATTTTATAAAAATAAAGGTAATACTTAAAAATAAATAAAATTCCTTTTTTAGATCTTTAATAAGTATATTTCACCAAAAATATACTATGTATATTATTCAAAAACATTTTAAGATAAATAAAATTCATTATTAATTTTACTCAAATAAAATAACCACTTTGTTAAAAATTAAAATTATTTCTTAAGTAAGAAATAATCACATTTTCTTATAAAACACCAAAACCTTTAAAGTTTAATTACTAAGTCTAAATCTATAATCAAAATAATAATTAAATATAATTATTAACCTTTAAATATTTTTAAATCTTAAATTCGAATTAAACTCTTTTTAAATAAATATTACATAACACTCATGTGTAAGAGGGTGAATAATATCCATCCCTCAACCACTCTTAAAATGATTCCAAACCCTAACAAAATTTGTAAGATCATCTAATTATGCTCCCATTAATAAATTGCATATTATTAAATTTATCTTTCATTTAAATTAAAAGGGATCATCCTTAATCATATTTCCCAAAACCCTAAAACTAGATACTATTCTAAAACTCATCATATCTTACAATTCACTTCTATTTTTATAGTTAAATTTGGTCTAAACCATCATAAACATCTCATTTGAAGTTTATTCATGTTTTAAACTTAACTTTAGTCACTTGTATCATTGATTGAAATATGATAACTCAACATCATTTGTAACCCTCACAAACCCTAATGTAAAACCTAATAAACCTTAAGACAAATTAACCTTAACTAATACTAGTTTCTTCAAATGTTATTCTTTTTGCCACTTCACAAAAACAAGTCTATAATACTTCCTTCAGCTCTTAAGAACTCAACTCAAGGACTTTTTATCCCAATCACCAGATAACAATTAATCACAAGCACATTATTCTATTAGTACTTGTATATTTTGGATTGTTAACACTTAAGTTCCTTACCAATGCCATCGCTTATGAAATAAACTTAAAACTAAACCCAATCTTTAAGATGATACCTAAGATCAACATATTCAAAATACTAAGGGTTTCACTTTGGGAATTATAAAATTGCATAGCATTACTTATGCATAATGGCATCCTGCTTCTTTAAACATTAGTCCTTACCGGACCAATGATGCTGATTTCAGATATTGGATCTTCTATTATCTCGAAGACCATGAGTGCATAATCTTGCAACCACAAAAGGCAAGTTCACACTTGCTCAGTCCTTTGATTATTTTCTATATACTATTTTACAAATCAAGTGTTGTCATCACCGCCATTTCAAAAAGGTCAGAAAACACTATTTTCATAATAATATGATTATAGGTTATTTACCATAAGGTAATAACTTACTATGAAAGTTCCGGTGGTAAAGGAACATATTATCTAATAATTAACAACCAATGTCGCCAATGATTCTTGTGCCGTATATTACGCGTTAACCATGAGATTTTGAATGGGACGGAGAAGTCAGCTGGATCGACTCCCTTTCGCATGCATTGGACACTGTTCTAGGCATTTGTAAGTTGCAAATCGTTGGTATAGCCGTTTTATACGGGGGAAGTCTACCGTGGATCTGGGCTTTCAACAGATATCTAGTGTTAATGGTTGTTGTGTGTATCCAATTAAGGTATAACCGTTTTATACGGGGAAAAGTATACCTTGAGTTTGGTCATCCAACAGTTGTGGTGTATGCGGGGTCGCGGAGAAGGACAGTGATTGGCTTGGATCTTAGTCTGGGCCTCATACCAAGGAAGTGTGAACGAGCCTATAACTCGGATGTGCAACAAAGCTAAGATCTCTCATGGGTAAAGTAACGCACCTCTGCAGAGTGTAAGAACTGTAACTTGTTACTCCCTGTTCCGGGAAGGAGCTGCGAATGCTGCGGGAAAGGAACTCCATGAAAGTTCTGGTAAACCCGTGAAGGCTGATGGACATAGCTTTTCAGAATAAAAGCAACCTTTGAAGAAATGTTTACGAAAACTTGCATTGCCTACGACCTATGGTCTGTGGCTATAGATAGTGCATCAAACACTCCTCTTTAGTGAATTTTCTAAGTACGCTCGTACTCAACGTATCTTCTTAACCCTTGCTAGATCTCGGAGAAACCAATGGTGTTCCCAGAAAATAAGTTACTTAAAGAGTTGAAGATATCTGACGGAGATCAACGAAGTCGAAGACCTTACCAGAATCTATCGAAGACAAGACTGAAGCATAGAATAGAAATAAAACTCCTAGAATCTAGAACCTACTTCTGTAGAATAATTCTGTAGTAGTACTTTCAAGCCTTATACATATATTAATAGTAGTACTTCTAAAGTAACTCCGAGTGGATCTTTATGGTTCTTTTTGTATAATATTCCTCACTGTCCGAGGTAGCTCTCTGGATCTTTTGTAATATGCTATATGTAATATAAAGTGTTGTCTTGGACCCACGATGTTTCTGTTGTACCACTCTGTGGGATATAATGCGGATGGTACGGTGTTCCATTGGTAATATATCAACGACTATAGTGTACTACACCATGAAGTGGTATGTTGGGTCACCGCAGTTGTTATCAGAGCATATGCTTTGACCTTTGGTTGGAAACCTAGTAAATGGGTAGAACATGTAGGTTGGATAGTGACTTTAGTAATCCATCTTATCTACGCTATATTTCCTTATACATGTGATGGATATTCACTTGAGAATAACCTTGTCACACCTTATTAAAGTTCTTAGATTACTTATTTTCTTATTAATAAATACTTATCTACTATTTAATTTAGGAAGTACCTATCCAATATTTCGTAAGTAGACAATATATCTTCTACTAGACTATTCTAGACTATAACTAAACCAGAGTAGTATATCACCAAGTAAGAGTACCTCATAAGGGAGTAGTAAATCATGGTGTTATCTTACTAAGAGAAGCCATGAAATGAAGTAAAAATTTGTTATTATCTTTATACTAGTGGTAAATACCAGAGGAGTATGTCCCAAAACCTTAAACAACATGTTATTGTAGGGGAAGTAACTAATGTTCTGTTTAACTAAAAGCTATTATATGAAGAATAGAATCTTGTCAAGAGTAACAAATAGGGTTATGCTTATCTAACCCCATGTAATATGCCAAATCCATAGTGGCATGAATGACAAGACAATATTCTTATAGTACAAGTAGATCCATATAGGTTATGAAACTAGTTAACACTTCAGAATTATTCGTTTTTATAATAAATATGCTTAGAAAAGTTAATATTAGAAACAAAGGGTAGAAATGTGAGAATGATGTTTAGTATGTAACTCCAAGGATGATTAAGTTATAACCAATTATAGAGTGATTTAACCAACTATCTCTAGAGTCGGATCAAATTCTACCAAAAGTTAGCCCTTTGCAAATGGGCAAATGGTGTAATTTTAGAGGCCAAGAACATTATGAGCCATACAAATAGGTATATAACGGTAGATGTCCATACACTAAATGTATAAAAATTGTAGTGTATAACATCAAAGCCTAAGTACAAGAGATGTTTTACTCGAAGTACCGTTTCTACAGGCTTTTGATGTATGTTTGCTAGAGATAACTTTTGGATTTGTTGGATTTAATTGGATTTTATTGTGTGACTAGGAATGTGCATGAAGTTTGAACTTTATGGGCATATGCATGATGTTTCATGGAGTCCTTACTTGATGTACAGGTCTAGAAGGGAAAATGGGTTCGCGTGAGGGAGAGGCGAATTATAATTTTAATGTTGGAAAGATGAAGGCTCATGAGAAGCTGGTGATACAACAAAAGGAGGCTAACCAGGCAATTCAGAAGGAATGATTAAATCAAAAGCCGTATTTAACCACCAAAGAAGAGGTTCTTCAGTATATGAGGAGTATGGAAGAAGGAAGAAAGGTTGAAACCGATAGGCAGAAGCAGTTTTACCGAGAGACATTAAAGGTTAGACAAGGGAAGCAATTCAATGAATTACATCCAAGGGTTAAACTGGTGGAATTCTTAGAAACCAAACCCTGGAGTTTTTCTATGGTTGAAGAACCTATGGAAGAGGAAAATTGGTTAATGGATACATCCTGTAAGCTTAAAAGTGTGGGATGCAAGGATGAAGAAAAGGTGCGTTATGCAACTTATCTATTGACCGGAACCGCAACCACGTATTGGGAGAAATCCAAGTTTGTGATTACGGAAGGAGGTGTCAATACTTGGGCTGAGTTCAAAAAGAAGTTTTGGGAGGAATTTGTTCATCGGGACAATGGGAAAAGGAAGGAGAATGAAGCCTTAGAGAACAAGAATCTCCCAGTCCTGAAACATGTACGAGAATTTAACCGTTTGTCCAAGTACATTAGTGAGAAAGTAAACAAGGAGGTGAAACGACAAAAGAAGTTCATGAAAGGACTACAAGCAATTATGAAGATGCAGCTCAGGATTGTGCGTGCGAAGGATTTCCAGGAATTGGTGGATAGTGCACATATATCAGGAGATAATGAGATTGATGCACCTGAAAGAAAGAAAAAGAGAATTAAAAAACAGACCACAACAGGTCAGGTCCGAGGACATATGATGAAGAATTATCTGAATCCACTTATGACATACAAAAAAGAGAAGATATGTCACAACTGTGGAATTCGGGACCACATTTTGAAGGAGTGTCCAAAACCTAAGATAGTATGTTATCAACGTGGAGAACCAGGACACATGAAAAGGAACTGCCTAAAACTACAGTTAACTCATGGATGGACAACAGGAGTACTAGAACCAATAATGGGGTTATCATCTACTCAAAATATTTCGCCCAATCCAAATGGAGAAAGTAATATAGGAGCATTTCAGGGGAAATGTAGCAAGTGTGGAGTTCTAGGAAACAAGAAATCATGTTGTCTGGAACATCAGGAGGATTATGGAACATCATAGGGAAGAGACACAACTTCCACCAAATCACCATCAAAGGATGGTGTGGGTGAAGAAGATACATCCTCAGGAAAGCGGAAGTATGAAACCATAAATGAAGTCAATAAAAGCAACAATCACAACAAAGCAAGTGGTAAGTCAAAACAGTATTAATGATAAAAGTTACCTTATACATGCAATTAAGGAGTTAGAGATTTTGCACCACTATTTACCAAGTATGTGGGTATACCATCTGTTCCCCATAAGACCATTAGAAAATCTCAAGGGGGAGAGTGAATAATGAAGCATCAAGAATTGAGATCCGAAGTAAGGTTTAGGGAAAGCCAAAACATTCTTAAAAAGTAAGCCATAAGGAGTAAGTATACCATAAATAGATGAATAATAGAGTTAAGCTATATTTGGCCAAAGTATAAACCAGAATCTTACCTTAAGGAGGCTTTCTAAAAGCTTAGACACTTCTTGAATAGATGTCCTAATCTGAAAACACTCAAGAAGATCTGATCAGGGCAGAAGTGCCAGATTCAAAATAAGTTTATACATCAAATGGGATTAGAAGTTAGCTCATTTCAAATCAAAAGAGGATCCAAGGAAAAGCTTAAATGAAGATATAACAATTATCTTCCTCCCGGATTTAAAAGAGTCACCAGAATCTGAAGAAGTCAATTTTATCATCGGAAACATAAGAGGGTGCGAAGTTCGAGGACGAAGTTTATTTTAAGGGGGAGAGTCTGTAACATCCCATGATTAGCACCTATAAATAGAGAGGACACAGGCTAGGTGTATGATCTTATCAAATAAAATCATCTAGATCACAGTAGTTCAAGTAAACACCACTTATTACTATGCATACTCCAAAATGGAGGCACCATAGTGACAGTGTGATGCACAACAACTATTAGAGTGTATCCTCACACTAAATGGTCACTAAGATATTTTGGCTAAAGCATATTTATCATTTTCCTAGTAGAGGTCTCTAGGAATCAATTGTATACTTTGTTTACTATCAACAAGGATAGTAAGTCAAATATGTTCTTATTAGATTTTGATAGGAGCAAATAGTAGTGCAAAGAATAGCCCTCAGATTGTAACACCGCGGTTCTGAAAAGACCGTGGCTTCTATGTGACATGCCAATCCCTGGATCGGTTCATTGGCCCACAATAGAATGAGATGAATAACATAGCAAAATATCCGTGTATCATGAATAACGAAGATCCAGAGTACCATTATTACAATAAAAGCTTAGCTCAAGGCTAGCTCAAATTATTCAGGTAGCAACATAAATAAAGTAAATCCTCCATTCTTCAAATTTCCCACAGGTGAACAAGTGCCGAGTGGAGTACCGTGGCCTATATCGATTACTCAGAATCGGAATAACCTGCAACATGAAACGTAGCAGCCCCGAAGGGTCAATACATGGAATGTATGGCAAGTAGAGCTAGTAAAGGAGACAATAGTGCTAACTTCTACATGCATATTTGGCAAGTGGAGCTGTGTCTGGCTTGCATTTGCAAATATCTTTGTCCTACTTTCATAAACAGTTTTTGATTTTCTTTGACAAGATCCCAATTAAGTTAACCCAACAATATTAAAACAATTATGAAATTAGAATGAGCGAGAAACATGTCATGGGATCAATATCAAGCAACTCAGTTGTCCATAACCGGGGACACGGCTAATCGATTAGATTATACACCCTGCAGGGGTTAGTACACTTTACCCATGTGACTTGGCTAGCCCAGCTCGTACTATCACTCTCATTTTGAGTGGTGATTGGGAGAAGTCCAAGAAGAGACTGTTTGGGAAGTAGCTCCTCAATCCCGACGCGCACCGGTCCAACCTACCAAAATTCTACATCTCTGGATACGCGGGTTCGAGTTACCACAACCTACTAAGTCCAACCAACCGCCCATTTCATTATTGGCACATGGTTGTACACGTAAGCTACACAATAAAGAAGTCAATCAATTTCTCTCGATACCTGGGTGCCTTTCCGCAATGAAACCACAAAAAATTATCAATCCCAACACACCCAGGAGATTCATTGATTAGGTTGTTTTAGTTTTCTCAAACCAATACTTTTAGAAACAAGTCTCAGTGATGTAACCCAGCCCTCGTTCGTCATAGCATGGCTAAGCACATCTACCAACGGTGGTTTATCTACAAGGAAAGCCCTACCACATAATAGGACATAGCATAGCGATAGTATCATCCTACACATGCAACTACAAAATACACGACAATGCATTGAAAATAGTAGGACGATATCATGAACAAAGTAGCATCTACTTGCCTTGGTTGTAGCGGTCAGAAGAACAATCCACACACGAGCAAGCGTTGCACTCGTCACAATCTACACAATACAATTGCAATCATAAACAAACAATCCACAAGCATATGCAACAAATATGATGCATGAAGGTATGCAACGCAAGTGAATTGGTGCTACAGCTGCACCACATAATCCTATTTAATAATACTACTGATTCCATGCATGGAAAATAGTTTTAGCGCAAGGAAAACTATTATGCAAAATATAATGCTCAAAACTAGAGCTAGAACTCAAATAATTCACTACCGGTGGTATACTGTTTGTAAAATCTTGGGAAAAATCTATGGCATAGGCATAGGTATTTAGGAACAGTACCAATTGGAATTACTCAAAAAGGAATTATAAAACTCCCTGAGTAATTAAAACACTGCAGAAAGCCACTAGACAGTTTCTGTAGAAGTTTTCACTGTAAGCCTATCTTTTTAATTCACGATGAGATTCCCCTCATTCCACTGAATCCAGAGACATATCATACGCAATTTTTGGAGCTACGGATCTTTTTCTACAAATTAAATGCTCCAAAAAGGCCTTTAACTAATTTGATTAAACTGTACTAAATCTTGCTGCAAAAGTCTGAACCAAAGGTACAGCAAGATTCTACACGACTTACTGAACCTACACATATTTTATTTGCAATTTTTGGCCCAGCGGTTTAATTTCTACGCAATTTACAAGTTTCTACCGAAATCTGCCAACTAAAACGATTAACGAAAATAACCAGTCAACTGTGTGTGTTGACTGATCAACGCGTCTGTTGACTGGGTGTCTGACTAGTCAACGCCTGAGTACTGACCGGTCAACGGCCAATCTGAACTGCTGATCTGAAATCTAACGGCGGCTGCGGACTCACCGGGAACGAACGGCGAAACGAACGGCGGCGAGTTCCGGACGGTGGCGGCGATCGGTTCCGGCGACAGTGTTTCTCCTGCGCGGGAAAGAGACAGTCAGCGCGCGGATTAAGACGGTCACGCAACGGCGGCGCGCGAGGCGTGCGTGCATGCGGGCGAGCGTGAGCGGCTGCGCGCGGGCGAGTGCGACGCGCGGCAGCGGGCACGCGGGGCGAGCGGCAGCGGCGGCGACTCGGCTGGCGCGCGCGCGCGGCAGCAGCGAGCGGCGGTGGCCAGGTGCGCAGGCGGGCGCAGGCGCGGAGCGGCAGCAGCGCGGCAGGCGCGGAGGCGGCGGGGTAGGCGGGCGAGGCGCGGCGCGCTGGCGGCGGAGGCGGCTCGGCGGCGAGGCGCGACGCGGCGGTGGGGCACAGCGCAGCGGCGGGGAGGCGGCAGGCGGCGGCGCGTACCTGGCGGCGCGGAGGCCGAGGGAAGGGGCGGCGGCGGCGGGTCCAGGAGGCGGCGGCCGATCGCGGGGAGGAGGCGGCGGCGGGGCGATCGAGGCGGGGTCGGGGTGGGCATGGAGGCCGAGGCGGCGGCGGCTGCCTCTTATGTGGGGCCCCCCTCGTGGGGTCCTACGCGGATACGGTGCGCGGTTGGAAAAGGAGTCGGAAATCGGCTCGTCGGCCCGATTTTCTATCTTTTAATAAAACGGCCGTAACTTTTCCGTACGAGCTCCGAATCGAGCGATTCTTACTCCTACGGTTTTGTAAAATCGAGGGGAACAATCTAGGGTCAAAGCTTGGGTGAAACCACTAGCCTACAAGGGTGGACTACGCTAGTCCTACTAATGCCTCCTGCAGGAGCCTCGTAGTAGATTAGAATAGAGTTTTGAAAATAGCATTTCGCCCATTCTCTTCAATCGACGGTTTTGCATGGAAAAGTATGATGCAATGATATGAATGATATGCAGAACCAAATCTAAAATTTGGGATGTGATAAGACTAACCCCCTTAAGATGAATCTCGTCCTCGAGATTCGGCACGGCTAGCAAATAGGTGTGGGTAGTCCTCTCAGATGTCATCCTCACGCTCCCAAGTGGCTTCCTCTTCGGTGTGGTGGCTCCACTGTACCTTGCAAAACCTGACCGTCTTGGTACGGGTAATCCTCTCCGCTGTCTCCAGAATCTTGATCGGTTTCTCCTCATAGGTCAAGTCGTTCTCAAGCTGTACCTCCTCTAGCGGTACAGTGTCTCTCAATGGTGTATCCGCCATCTCCGGATGGCACTTCTTCAGCTGGGATACGTGGAACACATTGTGAACAGCGGTCAGAGCCTCTGGCAACTCCAACTGGTAAGCAACTTCTCCTTTGCGTGCTAAGACCCTGTACGGTCCAATAAACCGAGGTGCCAGCTTACCCTTAATTCCAAATCTCTTGATTCCACGAAGCGGCGGTACTCTGAGGTATGCTCTATCACCTATCTCGTACACCACTTCCTTGCGCTTGGCGTCAGCGTAGCTCTTCTACCTTGATTGTGCTACCTTCAGCCTGTCCCTAATCAAGGCGACCTTCTCCTCAGCGTCCTTGATCAAATCAGGTCCAAACAACTGGCGTTCTCCTACTCCATCCCATAGCAATGGTGTCCGGCACCGTTTCCCATACAGTACGTCAAACGGTGACGTCTTGATGCTGGTTTGATAGCTGTTGTTGTAGGAAAACTCAGCATATGGCAAATTCTCATCCCAACTAGAACCATGAGCCAAAGCGCAAGCTCTCAGCATGTCTTCCAAAATCTGATTCACCCTCTCAGTCTGTCCGTCGGTCTGTGGGTGAAACGCTGTGCTAAACTCCAATCTAGTACCAAGTGACTCGTGCAGCTGGCGCCAGAAGTGTGAGGTAAATTCGGTGCCTCTATCAGATACGATACTCTTGGGAACTCCATGTAGGCACACAATTCTGTCCATGTAAATCTTGGCCAACTTTGCACTCGTATAGGTCGTCTTTACCGGTATAAAGTGGGCTACCTTGGTCAAATGGTCGACCACTACCCAAATGGAGTCATATCCTGACCTGGTCCCGGGCAATCCTGTGATAAAATCCATCCCCACTCTATCCCACTTCCATTCCGTCACGGGCAATGGCTGTAGCAATCCTGCTGGCTTCTGGTGTTCCGCCTTCACTCGGCTACATACATCACATAGGGCAATATGCTCTGCGATGTCTCCCTTCATGTTGTTCCACCAGAATCTGTCCTTTAGGTCCATATACATCTTCGTATTGCCCGGATGTATGGAATACGGCGAGTCATGAGCTTCCTGCATAATCAACTTCCTTATCTCCGGGTCGTTGGGGACGCACAAACGATCTCCATACCACAAGGTTCCTTGCTCATCCTCGCGGAATTCCCTTGCTCGATCCTCCTTCATCTTTTCCCTTATTTCCTCTATCTCTTTGTCTCCCACTTGAGCCTTCCTGATTCTGTCCTGTAGCGTTGGTTGGACTTCCATTGTTGCCAAGTATCCTTCAGTTACTACCTCCAGTCTAAGGTCCTTGAATTGCTTGCACAAATCCTTAGGCAATTCACCAATCGTCAATCCATTGGCATAAAACTTCCGGCTCAGAGCATCTGCTACTACATTGGCCTTTCCTGGGTGGTATTGCAGATTCCTATCATAGTCCTTGATAAGTTCCAACCATCTCCTTTGTCTCATGTTCAGTTCCTTCTGCGTGAATATGTACTTCAGGCTCTTGTGGTCGGTGTACACATCACAGTGTTTTCCCATTAAGTAATGCCTCCATACTTTGAGCGCATGAACCACTGACGCTAACTCCAAGTCGTGTGTGGGGTAATTCCACTCATGGTGCTTGAGTTGTCGCGAGGCATATGACACTACTCTCCCATCTTGCATCAACACACTCCTAAGTCCCTGTCGAGAAGCATCGCAATACACTTGGAAATCCTTCTGAAGATCTGGTAAGCACAGAACAGGTGCGGTACACTAGTCGACGCTTCAGTTCCTGAAAGCTGGCTTCACATACGTCTGACCATTCAAACTTCCTCTCTTTCTTCAGAAGTTGAGTCATCGGCTTAGCAATATTGGAAAAGTTTTCAATGAACCTCCTGTAATATCCAGCAAGTCCCAAAAAGCTTCGAATCTCTCCTGCATTCTTGGGTGCTTCCCACTCTGTCACTGCAGTCACTTTGCTTGGATCAACAACGATTCCTTCTCCTGACACTACGTGTCCAAGAAACCCAACGGTGTTAAGCCAGAATTCACACTTGCTGAATTTGGCATACAGCTGGTGTTCCCTCAGTTTCTCCATAATCAGTCACAGATGTTTCTCATGCTCGGCATCATCCTTGGAATATATCAGTATGTCATCAATAAACACCACCACGAACTTGTCCAAGTACTCCATAAATACCTTGTTCATCATGGTCATGAAATATGTCGGAGCATTCGTTAGTCCAAAAGACATAACCGTATACTCATATAAACCATACCTAGTGGTGAAGGCGGTTTTTGGTACGTCTTCCTCCCGGATCTTCAATTGAAAGTAGCCTGATCGCAGATCAATCTTGCTGAACACCTTTGCTCCTTCCAGTTGATCAAACAAATCGTTTATGTTCGGCAGAGGGTACTTGTTCTTGATGGTCACTTCATTCAGCGAGCGATAGTCCACTACTAATCTCTTGCTGCTGTCTTTCTTCTCCACAAACAGAACAGGTGCACCCCATGACGACGAACTAGGCTGAATGAATCCCTTTTCCAGCTGCTCTTTCAACTGCTTCTTCAATTCCTTCAGCTCATCCACATCCATCTTATATGGTTTCTTTGCTATTGGTCCTGTTCCCGGCATCAGGTCGATGAGAAACTCTACTTCCCTGTCAGGTGGCATCCCTGGCAGCTCTTCCGGAAACACATCGGGGTAATCCCTAATCACTGGCACAGTATCCATGCTAACCCCCTTAAGAGAATTCAACTTACACCTTCCTGGTCGTACAGCCGACTTGAATCTAATCCTCTTACCATCCGGGGTTTTGAGTGAAACAGCTCGCTGTGCACAATCTATGTGTCCCCCATGCATAGACATCCAATCCATTCCCAGAATAACGTCTAATCCCTGTGATTCCAACACTACCAAATGTGCACTGAAGTTGTGTGTTCCAATCCTCACAGTTAAATCGCGGCATCCCGCACTAGCTATCATATCTCCTCCAGGTGAACTCACTCTAATAGACCTTTTCATAGACTCAGTAGGTAACTTATACTTATGCACAAATGCCCTTGATATGAATGAATGCGATGCACCAATATTGAAAAGTATAAGTGCAGGGTAAGTGTTGATTGGAAACTTACCAATCACAAGGTCAGGCTCATCTGGAATCTCCTCCACATTCATGTGGTTCACTGTGGCCTTCTCGTTGTTGGTTGGCTTTAGTCCTTTCCTCTTCGGACAGTTGCCAGCGTAGTGTCCCTTCTGTTTACACTTGAAGCACGTCACCTCACTCAGATCCTTCTTCACAAAGATGCGATCACGGTTGCGGTCATGTCCACCGTGTCCTCCAGAGTGGTGAGAGTGTCCTCCCTTGTGGCTGTGGTGGCTGCTCCTATGGTTGTCATGACGATGTCCATCGCCCCCATGGTGGTGGCGGTCATGGCTCCCATGGTCACTCCCTCCATGCTTGGAGTATCCATCATATGAAGTGCGAGACTTGCGATGCGAACCCGAGTGGTGATTGTTACTCTTTATTTTGCGGCTTTCCACCTGTTTGTGCTTCCCTTCCAAGATCCTGGCCTTGTCCATAAGTTCCTGGAAAGTGGGGCAATAAACCACCAGTAGCTGCACTGAAAGCTCATCACTGAGGCCATCCAGGAATCTCTCCCTCCTTTTCGCATCAGTGTCAACATCCTCAGGTGCATAACGGGACAGGTTGTTGAACTCCTCAATGTACTCGGCCACGGTGCGATTGGTTTGGCGCAAGTTGCGGAACTCCTTCCTCTTCAGGCTCAGAACTCCTGAAGACACGTGGTTGGTCCTGAAACCTTCCTCAAACATTGCCCAAGTCACGGTGTCCAGCGGGTGGGTGATCTGAAATGTGTCCCACCAAGAAGCGGCTGGTCCCTCCAGTAAGTGAGCGGCAAACCTCACCTTCTCAGCATCAGTGCATCCGACAGTTACCAGATCCTTGTTGACTGAACGCAACCAGTCGAGAGAAACCATTGGTTCCGTTGCAGTAGAGAACTTAGCTGGCCTTAACCTCAGGAATCTGGTGAGAGCATCTCCCTGAGGCTGATTGTTTCCATTGTTGCTATTCTGAGCTGCCATGAACTGAGTCATAACTTGGGTCAGCTGTGCCTGAGCTGCCATGAGTTGCTCCAACTCAGTGGGTTGACGGCGGGGAGGCATCTGCGGTTTAGCACAGGTAAGTTTAGAAAGAATCAACTATGATAATAGGATTCTACCCATGCATATGATCAATCAACAACAAACAATAGCAGACAATCACAAGCAAGCAACACATCAACAACCAAATGATCCAGCAACATCCCAGGGGTTATCCTAACAGTATATACCTACTGAAATAGTTTTACAAGAGTTGGCAATGGTTAACTAAATAGTTGATCAACAAAACAACAAAACAGCAATCTGCCACAACAGTCCAGCAGCGTTCGCGAATTTTTCCGCCTGACTTAAACTCGTCAGAAAAATTAGCTGATTTTTGCACATACAGTACAGAGAGTTTCCATCAGACCAATTTTTTTCAGATTTTTCCGAGTTACCAGAAAAATATGAAAAATCGTACAGTACTGCTGTATCAGCAGAAAAACTGCAGCGAAAATAACACAGATAGTAACCAAAATTGCCATAACTCTTTCATAAAATTCGCACAAATAATTCCTGGGATATTGGAGTACACAAATAAGCAACTAATCACTCTTAATCTAACACGAACTAAGCTTCACAACGATCGAGACTAATCCTAACGAATTTGCCTAACGTGGACTAATTGGTGGACTTCTATCTACTCCTTGAAGAGGTTGCGGTAGGTCCTTGCTGTCATGCGTTGACGCTTCGGCTCGCGGTACAACCATGGCGGTGGAGTGTACACTTCTCCTGAATCATCACTTGATATCTCAAACTCCACCTCTTCTGGATCCTCCTCTTCTTCTTCACTCTCAGCTGCAACTGCAACAGCTTCATCTCCTCCACCATCCTCGTCTCCATCATCATCATCCTTGTCCTCATCATCATCATCGTTTCCGCTGTCATCATCCCCATTGTTGCCATCATCTCCATTGTCATCATCAGAGGGTGGATTCAGCTGTGCTTGGAGAGCGGCAATCTGGGCTGTCATAGCTTCAATAGTTTGATCCCTTTCCTGGACGGTCCCTTGCAACTGTTGTATGTTCTGGGTGTTCTCCTGCACAGTACCATGAAGATGAGCTATGGTTGCATCTCTGGCTATCAGGGCATTCTCCAGAACTCCCACAGCTTCATGCAAGGTGTCAATCTCCTGTCCTTGGACCACCATACCATTGCTAGCAAAATCTGCAATCTCCTTTATCATCATCACCTTCTCAGCTAGAGCTCCATTCTCCCTTTCCATGTCCTCTATGTGTCTCCGACGGGGCGGCATGTTGTTCCTGTCGCCCGGGGTAACCACAATGTGCCCATCTTCATCACGCCTCCCATAGTCATGGTAGGGTGAATCTGCTGGCAGTAGGTGTCGGACTTGATGGCACTGGCGAGACAGGGCTTCATGCATGGCCAAGTTGATTCCAAGTCCCCAGTTGCAGTATGTCTTGGTGTAGATCAAATGCACAGGGTTTGGCAAGGCGGCATCCCTGAATATGAAGGTGGTGATCTCCCATGTATTCTCTCCATATCCATAGGTGTACAGCCTTCTTCCCTTGAACATGGGCAGTGGCAATCCCAGTGACTGCGAGAGCTGTGCTAACTGCCTTGCAAAGGGCCTTGGTGACTCCATGGTGGCATACTCAGTCCTGACTTCTCCCATCTATCAAGTAAAAGAGGAAAGTGTGAGAATAGCATATGGTAAGAATTTACGAGGGTGAAAGGCATAAGATGAAAGACAGAGTTAATATAGGCTTTAATAAATCTAAGGCTTCCTAATCCAATCCTAGGTCACGATCCTACAGTCGACACACGGGCTCTGATACCATCTTGTAACACCGCGGTTCTGAAAAGACCGTGGCTTCTATGTGACATGCCAATCCCTGGATCGGTTCATTGGCCCACAATAGAATGAGATGAATAACATAGCAAAATATCCGTGTATCATGAATAATGAAGATCCAGAGTACCATTATTACAATAAAAGCTTAGCTCAAGGCTAGCTCAAATTATTCAGGTAGCAACATAAATAAAGTAAATCCTCCATTCTTCAAATTGCCCACAGGTGAACAAGTGCCGAGTGGAGTACCGTGGCCTATATCGATTACTCAGAATCAGAATAACCTGCAACATGAAACGTAGAAGCCCCGAAGGGTCAATACATGGAATGTATGGCAAGTAGAGCTAGTAAAGGAGACAATAGTGCTAACTTCTACATGCATATTTGGCAAGTGGAGCTGTGCCTGGCTTGCATTTGCAAATATCTTTGTCCTACTTTCATAAACAGTTTTTGATTTTCTTTGAAAAGATCCCAATTAAGTTAACCCAACAATATTAAAACAATTATGAAATTAGAATGAGCGAGAAACATGTCATGGGATCAATATCAAGCAACTCAGTTGTCCATAACCGGGGACACAGCTAATCGATTAGATTATACACCCTGCAGGGATTAGTACACTTTACCCATGTGACTTGGCCAGCCCAGCTCGTACCATCACTCTCATTTTGAGTGGTGATAGGGAGAAGTCCAAGAAGAGACTGTTCGGGAAGTAGCTCCTCAATCCCGACGCGCACCGGTCCAACCTACCAAAATTCTACATCTCTAGATACGCGGGTTCGAGTTACCACAACCTACTAAGTCCAACCAACCGCCCATTTCATTATTGGCACATGGTTGTACACGTAAGCTACACAATAAAGAAGCCAATCAATTTCTCTCGATACCTGAGTGCCTTTCCGCAATGAAACCACAAAAAATTATCAATCCCAACACACCCAGGAGATTCATTGATTAGGTTGTTTTAGTTTTCTCAAACCAATACTTTTAGAAACAAGTCTCAGTGATGTAACCCAGCCCTCGTTCGTCATAGCATGACTAAGCACATCTACCAACGATGGTTTATCTACAAGGAAAGCCCTACCACATAATAGGACATAGCATAGCGATAGTATCATCCTACACATGCAACTACAAAATACACGACAATGCATTAAAAATAGTAGGACGATATCATGAACAAAGTAGCATCTACTTTCCTTGGTTGTAGCGGTCGGAAGAACAATCCACACACGAGCAAGCGTTGCACTCGTCATAATCTACACGATACAATTGCAATCATAAACAAACAATCCACAAGCATATGCAACAAATATGATGCATGAAGGTATGCAAGGCAAGGGAATTGGTGCTACAGCTGCACCACATAATCCTATTTAATAATACTACTGATTGCATGCATGGAAAATAGTTTTAGCGCAAGGAAAACTATTATGCAAAATATAATGCTCAAAACTAGAGCTAGAACTCAAATAATTCACTACCGGTGGTATACTGTTTGTAAAATCTTGGGAAAAATCTATGGCATAGGCATAGCTATTTAGGAACAGTACCAATTGGAATTACTCAAAAAGGAATTATAAAACTCCTCGAGTAATTAAAACACTGCAGAAAGCCACTAGACAGTTTCTGCAGAAGTTTTCACTATAAGCCTATCTTTTTAATTCACGATGAGATTCCCCTCGTTCCACTGAATCCAGGGACATATCATACGCAATTTTTGGAGCTACGGATCTTTTTCTACGAATTAAATACTCCAAAAAGGCCTTTAACTAATTTGATTAAACTGTACTAAATCTTGCTGCAAATGTCTGAACCAAAGGTACAGAAAGATTCTACACGACTTACTGAACCTACACATATTTTATTTGCAATTTTTGGCCCAGCGGTTTAATTTCTACGCAATTTATAAGTTTCTACCGAAATCTGCCAACTAAAACGATTAACGAAAATAACCAGTCAACTGTGTCTGTTGACTGGTCAACGCGTCTGCTGACTGAGCGCTGATTGGGTGTCTGACTAGTCAACGCCTGAGTACTGACCGGTCAACGGCCGATCTGAACCGCTGATCTGAAATCTAACGGCGGCTGCGGACTCACCGGGAACGAACGGCGAAACGAACGGCGGCGAGTTCCGGACGGTGGCGGCGATCGGTTCCGGCGACGGTGTTTCTCCTGCGCGGGAAAGAGACAGTCAGCGCGCGGATTAAGACGGTCACGCAACGGCAGCGCGGAACGGCGGCACGGCGCGCGAGGCATGCGTGCATGCGGGCGAGCGCGAGTGGCTGCGCGCGGGCGAGTGCGGCGCGCGGCAGCGGAGGCGGCGGCCAGGCGCGCAGGCGGCCAGGCGCGCAGGCGGGCGCGGGCGCGGAGGCGGCTGCTGCAGGCGGCGGGGTAGGCGGGCGAGGCGCGGCGCGCTGGCGGCGGAGGCGGCTCGGCGGCGGGGCGAGCAGCGGGGCGGCGGCGAGGCGCGACGCGGCGGCGGGGCGCGGTGCGGCGACGGGGAGGCAGCAGGCGGCGGCGCGTACCTGGCGGCGCGGAGGCCGAGGGAAGGGGCGGCGGCGGCGGGTCCAGGAGGCGGCGGCCGATCGTGGGGAGGAGGCGGCGGCGGGGCGATCGAGGCGGGGTCAGGGTGGGCACGGAGGCCGAGGCGGCGGTGGCTGCCTCTTATGTGGGCCCCCCCTCGTGGGGTCCTACGCGGATACGGCGCGCGGTTGGAAAAGGACTCGGAAATCGGCCCGTCGGCCCGATTTTCTATCTTTTAATAAAACGGCCGTAACTTTTCCGTACGAGCTCCGAATCGAGCGATTCTTGCTCCTACGGTTTTGTAAAATCGAGGGGAACAATCTAGGGTCAAAGGTTGGGTGAAACCACTAGCCTACAAGGCTGGACTATGCTAGTCCTACTAATGCCTCCCGCAGGAGTCTCGTAGTAGATTAGAATAGAGTTTTGAAAATAGCGTTTCACCCATTCTCTTCAATCGACGGTTTTGCATGGAAAAGTATGATGCAATGATATGAATGATATGCAGAACCAAATCTAAAATTTGGTATGTGACACAGATGTACATACACCTGGATGTAAGGATCATCACAGAGCACATAAGAGGCCAATCATAGCATCTGTCTCTATCATCTGCTAGTCTCATCATTGAGTTAGAAAGGATAAAATTATAACATATGTTTCAATCATCATTAGGGCCTCAGCCTTTTCATCATAGGATGTATCTTGTTGCTCACAACAATCATCAAGGGCTAATGAGCCTTGACCATGTTGATTAATTAACATAGCAACGGATCCTACTCACTATGAGTATGCTAATGTGCACCCTTCAATTGGGTTCCACAGTATTAAGCTCACAACAGATCTTGCAAACAGGATCTGTCACTGTGCACACTCCAAAATGGAGGCCCCATAGTGACAGCATGATACACAATGGCTATTATAATGTATCATCACCCAAAATCATCATTGAGGTATCTCGGCCAAACAAACCTATCATTTTCCTAGCAGCACACTCTAGGAATCAATGGTATACTTTATTTTACTATCAACAAAGACAGTAAACCAAATCACCACCATCATCATATATGCACCTGAGTCAAGGATCCACACCTTTTGTCAGAGAAGCCAAACAAGAACTAAAAGGGACTAATTCATATCATTTTCTTAGGAATTAACCCTAAGAATCAAGTATATATATATTCAGAATTTCATTCAGTAATGAATTCAAATCATTTTCCTAAAAATAATCATTAGGAATCATATAGATATGTATTCACTGCTCAACATAATGTAAGCTAGAATATTATCAACTTGATCATATTTTCCACACAGCTAATCACAAGAGTGATAACCAGGCACAATTATGCATGCTTGGTTCACATGCTAGTTATCAGAGATCATTCAAAGGGGACCTTTACATTATCACATAATCCCTGTCATGTAGACAGAAACAATAATATGGACAAGCTTTGCTTGTACAGCTTATTCCCATAAGACAACAAATCATTTTCCTAGGATGGTTACCAGGAATCAACTTTGTAGTCAAATCTGTTGCCACTCATAACAATCATCCTAATCAGGAGATAACAAATTAAGCAAAGGTATAGTTATAGTAGACTCAAAGCATCAAGCACATAAGAAAGCTTCAACATATTATATTCCAAGTATGAATTCATCAGAATACAACAGAGGCCCATTATATATAATACAAGTAACAACTTATACCACTAGCATCAGGAGCACTCAATCAAGATAAGGGTCACAGGCACACAATTGATCACTGAGCAAACCACTATGAAACATCAAGCATCCAAAACATGTAGGAATAAGAAATCTAATTAAGATTGTGCACTAGGATTGAGAGAGGTTGAGAGAGGGGAGGTGGTACCTACCTAATGGTGAGTCTAAGCTCGCCGACGAAGTAGCAGTTGTGGCGACGTTAGAGAGATGAAGCTTAGCACGGCGGCACAGCCACACGAGGTGAGCCATGGCACTGCACTGCCTCAGCCCACACGACCAGCAAGCCCCAGCATCCAAACGCCCTCGCCATATCACCGGGGTTGTCGAGAACCTCGCCGTCCCGCCAGAGTAATGGAAAAATGGGGAATTAGGGTTTGGGGCTGGTGGTGGGCATGTAGGAGCATAATACACAAATCGAAATGGAGGGCTAGGTTCTTCTGAGGAAGGCAGAGCTCCAACAGCCAACGGAGGCGGCCGTAGCGGTCTGCCTCGCCGGAATCAAGCCGGTGGTGGCAGCGCCCAGGAACGCGAGGAGAAGGAGAGAGGAGGAGAGGCTTCGAGGGGATAAGGTGAGTGGGGGCTGGGTCGGTTTGACTGATCCAGTACCCCCTCTGCTGGGCCAATTTGGCCCAATGTTGGGTACTAGGCCCATTTCAAAATAAAATAAAATAAAAATAAATAAATTACCAAAATAACCTTTAAACATTTCCAGCTATAGAAAATTATAGAAAAATCATAAAAATATATTTAATATATTAAAATTATCACAAAAATGATATCCACCTAAGAAAAATATAACTTTACTTATTTAAGTTAATAAAATGCAAATAAATATTAAACACTATTAAATATTAAGTAAAATTCATAAAATAAGAAAAACTCCTAAAAATAAATAAAAATCATTTTTGTCTATAAAATAACTTTACTATTTTATAAAAATACTAACTTAGAGTTTTTACAAATTAAAATATAAATCAAATATTTAAAGACACTTAAATATTTAAAGATTTTTATAAAAATAAAGGTAATACTTAAAAATAAATAAAATTAATTTTTAAGATCTTTAATAAGTATATTTCACCAGAAAAATACTATGTATATTATTCAAAACATTTTAAGATAAATAAAATTCATTACTAATTTTACTCAAATAAAATAACCACTTTGTTAAAACTTAAAATTATTTCTTAAGTAAGAAATAATCACATTTTCTGATAGAACACCAAAACCTTTAAAGTTTAATTACTACGTCTAAATCTATAATCAAAATAAGAGGGTGAATAATATCCATCCCTCAACCACTCTTAAAATGATTCCAAACCCTAACAAAATTTGTAAGATCATCTAATTATGCTCCCATTAATAAATTGCATATTATTAAATTTATCTTTCATTTAAATTAAAAGGGATAATCCTTAATCATATTTGCCAAATCCCTAAAACTAGATACTATTCTAAAACTCATCATATCTTACAATTCACTTCTTTTTTTATAGTTAACTTTGGTCTAAACCATCATAAACATCTCATTTGAAGTTTATTCATGTTTTAAAGTTAACCTTAGTCACTTGTATCATTAATTGAAATATGATAACTCAACATCATTTGTAACCCTCACAAACCCTAATGTAAAACCTAATAAACCTTAATACTAATTAACCTTAACTAATACTAGTTTCCTCAAATGTTATTCTTTTTGCCACTTCACAAAAACAAGTCTATAATAGTTCCTTCAGCTCTTAAGAACTCAACTCAAGGACTTTTTATCCCAATCACCAGATAACAATTAATCATAATCACATTATTCTATTAGTACTTGTATATTTTGGATTGTTAACACTTAAGTTCCTTACCAATGCCATCGCTTTTGAAATAAACTTAAAACTAAACCCATTCTTTAAGACGATACCTAAGATCAAAATATTCAAAATACTAAGGGTTTCACTTTGGGAATTATAAAATTGCATAGCATTACTTATGCATAATGGCATCCTACTTCTTTAAACATTAGTCCTTACCGGACCAATGATGCTGATTTCAGATATTGGATCTTCTATTATCTTGAAGACTGTGAGTGCATAATCTTGCAATCACAAAAGGCAAGTTTACACTTGCTCATGTCCTTTGATTATTTTCTGTGAAGTATTTTACAAGTCAGCTGGATTGGCTCCCTTTCGCATGCATTGGACACTGTTCTGGGCATTTGTAAGTTGCAGATCGTAGGTATAGCCGTTTTATACGGGGGAAGTCTACCGTGGATCTGGGCTTACAAAAGACAGATATGTAGTGTTAATGGTTGTTGTGTGTATCCAATTAAGGTATAACCGTTTTATACAGGGAAAAGTCTACCTTGAGTTTGGTCATCCAATAGTTGTGGTGTATGCGGGGTCGCGGAGAAGGACAGTGATTGGCTTGGATCTTAGTCTGGGCCTCATACCAAGGAAGTGTGAACGAGCCTATAACTCGGATGTGCAACAAAGCTAAGATCTATCATGGGGAAAGTAACGCACCTCTGCAGAGTGTAAGAACTGTAACTTGTTACTCCCTGTTCTGGAAAGGAGCTGCGAACGTTGCGGGAAAGGAACTCCATGAAAGTTCTGGTAAACCCGTGAAGGCTGATGGACATAACTTTTCAGAATAAAAGCAACCTTTAAAGAAATGTTTAGGAAAACTTGCATTGCCTACGACCTATGGTCTGTGGCTGTAGATAGTGCATCAAACACTACTCTTTACTGATTTCTGAGTACGCTCGTACTCAACGTATCTTCTTAACCCTTGCTAGATCTCGGAGAAACCAATGGCGTTCCCAGAAAATAAGTTACTTGAAGAGTTGAAGATATCTGAGGGAGATCAACGGAGTCGAAGACCTTACCAGAATCTATCGAAGACAAGACTAAAGCATAGAATAGAAATAAAACTTCTAGAATCTAGAACCTACTTCTGTAGAATAATTCTATATTAGTACTTTCAAGCCTTACACATATATTAATAGTAGTACTTCTAAAGTAACTTTGAGTGGATCTTTCTGGTTCTTTCTGTATAATATTCCTCACTGTCCGAGGAAGCTCTCTGGATCTTTTGTAATATGCTATATGTAATATAAAGTGTTGTCTTGGACCCGCGATGTTTCTGTTGTACCACTCTGAGGGATATAATGCGGATGGAACGGTGTTCCATTGGTAATATATCAACAACTATAGTGTACTACCCCATGCAGTGGTATGCTGGGTCACCGCAAGAACTTCAACCACTGCACTGCTCAAGGAAAGCTAACACTTGAAACTGTGCAAGCTAGATAACTTATGAAATGCATTAGGCATGCTTTGATTAGACAACCTTGAGTATACTAAATCCCAGTTTTACTTGCAAGCTTGCTTATTTTATTTCTTTATCAAAATTTTTTATTTATATTTACTTAGTGACTTGTAAATTTTGGAAAGATATTATAGTTAGCATAAAGAGCATAAAACTTGTCCTAAGTTAGTTAGAACTAGATGTCATCCTAAGGCATGAGATTAGACCTAGATAAGTCACACTTGATTATCACCCCACATTAGTGATTACCCCCAACTGTAGTGGCTAGTGCTAAGCATAAAACTTGATCACTTTAGATGGGAACACTTGGTGAAAATGGTTATGAAAACCTTAGAATGATGAGTCATTCTAATGAAATGTTTTGACATGTGTTATTGAACATTAGATGATTTGATGATGAAATGGTTATGAAAACCTTAGAATGATGGTTATGATCCTTAGCCCTTTATAAAACTGATGGTTGTGTTCGAATGCGATACCATTCGAATTTTATCGTACAACCACAATACCCGAATTGGGTACGGCTTCACTGGAAATTTATATACCTTAGTATGGGTTCCCTTGCGGCCGAGGTTTGAGCTGAGGCTACCTCGTGATAATTGTCCACCTGTGCACTTCCCAAGATGAAAGATGGTCATGGTTGGGAGGCCAAACTCATAGGGAAGGTGCCTATACTAGGGTGTGTAATTGAAAGGTTAAGATTGATTATCCGCATACTGAGTATCGTGAATCAGGATTGTTCCTGACGGATGTATCAAATATTATGGTGAAAGTGTACCACCTCTGCAGAGTGTCAAACTATTCGAATAGCCGCGTCTGTGGTTATGGTTAGTTGGAGTGGCCATACTGTTCCGTCGTCAGATGTTTTCAAAATGACTTGTGAAATGAACTATGACTTTGACTTGACCATAATAGGGTTGTGAACATGAAAACTAAGTTCCCACTTAGGTGTTATAAAACGTTAAACTAGTTTTCTTTACTTCTGAACACATCTAGAGATAAAACTGGCTTTTTGCAAAACAACCTAGATCTTAGGATTCCTATTTGGACCACTTTACCTGTTAGTGATAGTTTGCGAGTACTTAAAGAGTACTCATAGCTTTGTCCCTAGCTATTCCTATGGCCAGACTATGAGGAGGACTACCAGGCTATTCCTATGGCCAGACTATGAGGAGGACTACCAGGATGATGGAAAACAGGAAGTCTACGACAACTAGGATCATCTCCCATCGTCAGCATTGCCTGTGAACCTGAAGATGGAGCTTCGCTACGCTACCATTATTATATTATTCTGCTGTGTTGATTGTACTAAGACTGGATCATGAGATCCTTTATTTGTAAGACCTTTATTATGGTTGGTAATGGATGATGAACTATGGTACCAATCTGTTATGTCTCGCAAAAATGGTAATCCTGGGATTGCGATGTATGGCATAACAGGCATCTAGGATTAAAAATCTGGGTGTTGA
The DNA here is from genome assembly GCA_916181665.1 of Avena sativa. Classification (NCBI taxonomy): domain Eukaryota; kingdom Viridiplantae; phylum Streptophyta; class Magnoliopsida; order Poales; family Poaceae; genus Avena; species Avena sativa. The sequence goes on from OV702296.1 coordinate 78,355,617, forward strand.
CAGTGTATCTTCAAAGGCGAGCATCTATATGGGAATCATATCTACATATGACTCATTCTTAACCTTTCGGTCCGTGTTCCTAGGCCATGTCTGTACATGCTAGGCTCGCCAAGTAAGAACCTTAGTATTCACGTGTGTTAAACTGTCTTATACCCGAAATATGATCGTTGATCCAAGAACACCCGATCAGCACGTGATGTCTTGGAGCGGCGAAACATAATATGTGCCAAACAAGGTTCATCTTGATATCTAAATGAGAGATCATCTTATTATTCTAATAAAATGCCAAACAAGCAATATAAGATGCAACAAACATCATATGTGAAAAGTGAAATGATATGGTTCTTGCACTTGATCATCATCATGTGCATCGTGGTATGATCTTCATCATTCCTTTATGTGTAAGGACAGTGTCTATGGAACTTACATATTATGTGTGTTGTAAGAGTATCGACTTATACTTTACTTACAACATCACCATATCATGACACAAGCCCAACAACAATCTAAACTAGACGCTTCTGAATTTATCATTTGCAAGTTTTACGTGGCTTAGGGCTTTCGAAGATAGAACCGTTCTTACCTACGAACATAGAACCACAACGAGGATAACCAAATTATCAACAAATCGTTGTAAATTAGATATTGATTATAGTAGGAGAGACAGACACCCGCTAGCTAATTATGCAAAACTAGTTGCATGTCAAGCGTGGAACAGGTTTCATGTGCGAGGACATGTAAAGTTTGTCCGGGCTGCTTCATCCCACTATGACACCAATATCCAAAATACAACCAAGAATCAATAATATGATCATCATCACCCACATACACATATGTGTACTACCTGTGCAAAGCATCTACGCATAGATCCGGCTCTGATACCACTGTAGGGTTCGCAGCATAAAAAACAAAAAAATTCGTACGATGGGAATAACTATATACCAAGATCTATCTACTAGATACAAGCAACGGGTGGATATACATCCATAGAGAACACACCCTTTAAGACCGACAAAGTTTAACAAGGCTGTACTTGTGGATGATGTAGACGAACTCTTGCCGATCTCAAGATAGAGAAGAAGTCCAACGCCGCAAATCAGTAGCGCATCCGTGGTCACACACACGTCCAAGACACCGAGCAAACTCCGCCTCCTCGCTCCAGCGATGTAGCAGAAGCAACAAATCTTTCCTGCCTAAAAGCCACCGGGAACATGTATCTCGCTAGTCCGAGACCATGGGGAATAAAAACTAGAGGGGGAGAGAGATCCTTCACGAGGAGGTGTGAGTGTGAGAGAGGGAGAGGGGGCTTTACATAGGAGTAGGGGGACCCCAAGGGGGTGGCCGGTGAATGGGGCTTACCCCTTGCCCTCCCTCCATTCATGTCACATCCCAACATTCTCAAATTCTAGATTTGGTACTGCACTGCATCATGATCATCATTCACTTGCAATGACATTCTGCATTCATGAAATTATTTGAGTTGCAAAACACTTTTTCGAAACCCTTTTTGGAATTACTAAAATGCACCTACAGGAGAATACCAGGATTATATAAACTCACTAACTTCAACTAGTGAAAAGGATTACAAGCTTGGTCTTACGTTGACCCTCTGGTTTTTACAAAAATTTAGAGACGAAAATCACTCAATTTGGAGTTCATATGGAAAATTTAGAGACGAAAATCACGGGTTTACCAGACTCACCCTACCGTGATCGCAGCTTTGTGAAGAAGGATCTGAGTGAGGTGACATGCTTCAAGTGTGGCCAGAAGGGACATTATGCGGACAACTGTCCGGAGAAGAAAGGACTGAAGCCAACCAACAACCAGAAGGCCACAGTGAACCACATGAATGTGGAGGAGATCCTAGATGAGCCTGATCTTGTGATTGGTAAGTTTCCAATCAACACTCACCCTGCACTTATACTTTTCGATACTGGTGCATCGCATTCATTCATATCAAGGGCATTTGTGGATAAGTATAAGTTACCTATGGAGTCTATGAAAGAGTCTATTAGAGTGAGCTCACCTGGAGGGGATATGATAGCTAGCGCAGGATGCCGCGAATTAACTGTGAGGATTGGAGCACACAATTTTATTGCACATCTGGTAGTTTTGGAATCACAAGGTCTAGATGTAATACTGGGCATGGATTGGATGTCTATGCATGGGGGACACATAGATTGTGCACAGTGAGCAGTGTCGCTAAAAACCCCGGATGGTAAGAGGATTAGGTTCAAGTCGGCTGTACGACCGGGAAGGTGTAAGCTGAATTCTCTTAAGGGGGTTAGCATGGATACAGTGCCTGTGATTAAGGAGTACCTCGACGTGTTTCCGGAAGAGCTGCCAGGGATGCCACCTGACAGGGAAGTGGAGTTTCTCATCGATCTGATGCCGGGAACAGGACCTATAGCAAAGAGACCATACAAGATGGATGTGGATGAACTGAAGGAACTAAAGAAACAGCTAAAGGAGTAGTTGGACAAGGGGTTCATCTAGCCTAGTTCGTCGTCATGGGGTGCACCCGTTCTGTTTGTGGAGAAGAAAGACAGCAACAAGAGATTAGTGGTGGACTATCGCTCGCTGAATGAAGTGACCATCAAGAACAAATACCCCCTGCCAAACATAAATGATTTGTTCAATCAACTGGAAGGAGCAAAGGTGTTTAGCAAAATTGATCTGCGATCGGGCTACTTCCAATTGAAGATCCGGGAGGAGGACATACCAAAAACTGCTTTCACTACTAGGTATGGTTTGTATGAGTATACAGTTATGTCTTTTGGACTAACGAATGCCCTGGCATATTTCATGACCATGATGAACAAGGTATTCATGGAGTACTTGGACAAGTTTGTGGTGGTGTTTATTGATGACATACTGATATATTCCAAGGATGATGCTGAGCATGAGAAACATCTACGACTGATTATGGAGAAGCTGAGGGAACACAAGTTGTATGCCAAATTCAGCAAGTGTGAATTCTGGCTTAACACTGTTGGATTTATTGGACACGTGGTGTCAGGAGAAGGAGTCGCTGTTGATCCAAGCAAAGTGACTACAATGACTGAGTGGGAAGCGCCCAAGAATGTGGGTGATATTCGTAGCTTTTTGGGACTTGCTGGATATTACAGGAGGTTCATTGAAAACTTCTGCAAGATTGCTAAGCCGATGACAGAACTTCTAAAGAAGGAGAGGAAGTTTGAATGGACGGATGCGTGTGAAGCCAGCTTTTAGGAACTGAAGCGTCGACTAGTGACCGCACCTGTTTTGTGCTTACCTGATCTTCAGAAGGATTTCCAAGTGTACTGTGATGCTTCTCGACAGGGACTTGGGAGTGTGCTGTTGCAGGATGGGAGAGTGGTGTCATATGCCTCGCGGCAACTTAAACACCATGAGAGGAATTATCCCACACATGATCTGGAATTAGCATCAGTTGTGCATGCCCTCAAAGTATGGAGGCACTACTTAATGGGGAAACACTGCGACGTGTACACCGACCACAAGAGCTTGAAGTACATATTTACACAGAAGGAACTGAACATGAGGCAAAGGAGATGGTTGGAACTTATCAAGGATTACGATATGAATTTGCAATACCACCCAGTGAAGGTCTATACCAGTGGATTGACCATTGGGGAGTTGCCCGAGGATTTGTGCAAGCAATTCAAGGACCTTAGACTAGACGTAGTGTCTGAAGGATATTTGGCAGCAATGGAAGTCCAACCAATGCTACAGGACAGAATCAGGAAGGCTCAAGTAGGAGATAAGGAGATGGATGAGGTAAAGGAAAAGATGAAGGAGGATCGAGCAAAAGAATTCCGCGAGGATGATCAAGGAACCTTGTGGTATGGAGATCGTTTGTGCGTTCCCAACGATCCGGAGATAAGGAAGTTGATTCTGCAGGAAGCTCATGACTCGCAGTCTTCCATACATCCGGGCAATACGAAGATGTATATGGACCTAAAGGACAGATTTTGGTGGAACAACATGAAGGGAGACATCGCTGAGCATATTGCCTTATGTGATGTGTGCAGCCGAGTGAAGGCGGAACACCAGAAGCCAGGAGGACTGCTACAGCCATTTCCTGTGCCGGATTGGAAGTGGGATAGAGTGGGAATGGATTTTATCACAGGATTTCCCAGGACCAGGTCAGGATATGACTCCATTTGGGTAGTGGTCGACCATTTGACCAAGGTAGCCCACTTTATACCCGTGAAGACGACATACACAGGTGCAAAGTTGGCCAAGATTTATATGAACAGAATAGTGTGCCTACATGGAGTTCCTAAGAGCATTGTATCTGATAGAGGCACCCAATTTACCTCACACTTTTGGCGCCAGATGCACGAGTCATTGGGGACTAGATTGGAGTTTAGCACAGCCTTCCACCCACAGACTGATGGACAGACCGAGAGGGTAAATCAGATTTTGGAGGATATGCTGAGAGCTTGCGCTTTGGCTCATGGTTCTAGTTGGGATGAGAATTTGCCGTATGCTGAGTTTTCTTACAACAACATCTATCAAACCAACATCAAGACGTCACCGTTCGATGTGCTATACGGGAAACGGTGCCGGACACCATTGCTATGGGATGGAGTAGGAGAACGTCAGCTATTTGGACCTAATTTGATCAAGGACGCTGAGGAGAAAGTCACCATGATTAGGGACAGGCTGAAGGTAGCACAATCAAGGCAGAAGAGCTACGCTGACGCCAAGCGCAAGGAAGTGGTGTATGAGATAGGTGATAGAGCATACCTCAGAGTGTCGCCACTTCGTGGAATCAAGGGTAAGCTAGCACCTCGGTTTATTGGGCCATATCGGGTATTAACACGCAAAGGAGAAGTTGCTTATCAGTTGGAGTTGCCAGAGGCTCTGTTCGCTGTCCACAATGTGTTCCACGTGTCCCAACTGAAGAAGTGCCATCCGGTGATGGTGGATACACCATTGAGAGACACTGTGCCACTAGAGGAGGTTCATCTTGAGAATGACTTGACCTATGAGGAGAAGCCGGTCAAGATTCTGGAGACAACGGAGAGGATTACCCGTACCAAGACGATCAGGTTTTGCAAGGTGCAATGGAGCCACCACACCGAAGAGGAAGCCACTTGGGAGCGTGAGGATGACATCCGAGAAGACCACCCACACCTATTTGCTAGCCACGCCGAATCTCGGGGACGAGATTCATCTTAAGGGGGTTAGTATTGTCACATCCCAACATTCCCAAATTCTAGATTTGGTACTACACTGCATCATGATCATCATTCACTTGCAATGACATTCTGCATTCATGAAATTATTTGAGTTGCAAAACACTTTTTCGAAACCCTTTTTAGAATTACTAAAATGCACCTATAGGAGAATACCGGGATTATATAAACTCACTAACTTCAACTAGTGAAAAGGATTAAAGCTTGGTCTTACGTTGACCCTCTGGTTTTTACAAAAATTTAGAGACGAAAATCACTCAATTTGGAGTTCATATGGAAAAGTTATGATAGAAATACTAAAAACAGAAAAGGTTAAAAGTTTAGAACAAAAAAAAACGAAACTAATCTAACCGGCCGAACCACCCTGGCCCGGCCCACCTAACCCCTGGCTAACCACCGCACACCGCACCCTCCCCCCTCCCCGCAGCGCATAGCCGCTGGGCCGGCCCACCGCAGCTTTCCTAGCCCGCACGCGCCGCAGCCGCTGACAGGCGGGGCCCGCCTGTCATCCCCGCCACCGTGCCCGACCAGGACTCCACGCCGCCGCCGCGTTTCTCGGCCGATTCGGCCGCTAACTACCTCGCCCCTCCCCAATCTTCGGGCCTCTCTTAAGCCTCACCCCGCCGCCACTTTTCCCCCCTCAAACTCGCCTAGAAACCCTAGCTCGAGCTCGGATTCGAGCTCAAACTTTTCCGCCGCCGCCGTTCTCTCGGTAAACCTCGCCACCGATGCTCCGAGCCACCCCTGGACCCTCCTGTTTCCCTCCTTATCTTCCTCTTGCTTGTCCGCATCGTCTCACCCCTTTTCCCCTACCTGCAGTGCACCAGGACGACGAGGATTGCTCGCCGGAGCACCGCCGACGCCGCCCGCCTCCAGCCGTCCGTCGTCGACGCCGGAGGAAGCCACATAGAACCCCGACGCCACCAATCGGCACGCCATCCTCCTCTGCACCTTGTTGACCGCTTTGCCGACTTCGGAGAACGCCACAACCGCTGCCAGCACCGCCGCCCGACGAGCCCGCTGCCGCCACGTCATCGCGTCGGTGAGTCTCGCCACGGACGCCCTCCACCGTTCGATCTTCATAAGATCCAACGGCCTTCTTTTGTTTCTGCACCGAACCGGTACCGGCCACTCGTAGCGTGTCGCGTGGCGCCCGCGTGTCCACGCGTCAGCGCTGACTAATCTGGAAATAAAGAAATTGTTTTAAATAGGAGAAAATTGTATAAACTTGTAAAATTCATATATTTAGATCTACTGGGCCAAAAATTACAAATAAAATATGCGTAGATTCAGTAACTCACGTAGAATCTTGCTGTACATTTGTTTTACACATTTACAGCAAGGTTTTGTCCTGAATAATTAAATGAGTTAATGCCCTTTTAGAGTAACTAATTCACAGAATAAGTTCTGTAACTCCAAAAATTGCAAATAATATGTCCCTGGAATCAGTAGAACAAGGGGAATCTCAAAGTGTATTAAAAAGTTAGGCTTACAATAATAATTTTTGCAGAATCTATTTAAAGGCTTACTGCAGTATTTTAATTCCTTAGGGAGTTATATAACTCCTTTTTGAGAAATTCCAATTGGTACTGTTCCTATTTAGGGTTGCCCACACAGTAGAAATTTTCCAAGATTTTGCATATAGTATGTTAGCAGTGGTGAATTATTTAGTTTCTAGATCTATTATTGAGCATTATAAATTGCATACTTGTTTTCTTTGCGCTAAAAATAATTTCCATGCATGCATACAGTAGCTTTACTGAATAATATTATGTGATGCTGCTGTAGCATCAATCCACTTGTCATGTATGCATATTGCATCATCTTTGTTTGCATGTGATTGTGGATGGTTTGTTTATGATTGCAATTGTATCGTGTAGATTGTGACGAGTGCAACGCTTGCTCGTGTGTGGATTGTTCTTCCGACCGCTACAACCAAGGAAAGTAGATGCTACTTTGTTCATGATGTTATCCTACTATTTTCAATGCATTGTCGTATAGTTTATAGATGCATGTGTAGGATAATACTATCGCTATGCTATGTCCTATTATGTGGTAGGCCTTTCCCTGTAGATGAACCACCGTTGGTAGATGTGCTTAGCCATGCTATGATGCACGAGGGCTGGGTTACATCACTGAAAGTTGTTTCTAAATGTGTTGGTTTGCGAAAACTAAAACATTTAATTAATGAATCTCCTAGGTGTGATGGGATTGATAATTTTTGGTGATATCATTGCGGAAAGGCACCCAGGTATCATGAGAAAATGATTGACTTTATTTTGTAGCTTACGTATACAACCATGTGCCAATAATGAAATGGGCGGTTGGTTGGACTTAGTAGGTTGTGGTAACTCGAACCCGCGTATCCAGAGATGTAGAATTTTGGTAGGTTGGACCGGTACGCGTCGGGATTGGGGAGCTACTTCCGAACGGTCTCTTCTTGGACTTCTCCCTATCATCACCCAATATGAGAGTGATGGTATGAGATGGGATGGCCAAGTCACATGGGTAAGTGTACTAACCCCTGCAGGGTGTATAATCTAATCGATTAGCCGTGTCCTTGGTTATGGACATCTGAGTTGCTTGATATTGATTCCATGACATGTTTCTCGCTCATTCTAATTTCATAATTGATTTAATGTTGTTGTGTTAACTTAATTGGGATCCTTTCAAAGAAAATCAAAAATTGTTTATGAAAGTAGGACAAAGGTATTTGCAAATACAAGCTAGCCATTGCTCCACTTGCCAAATATGCATGTAGATGTTAGCACTATTGTCTCCTTTAATAGCTCTACTTGCCATACATTCCATGTATTGACCCTTCGGGGCTGCTACCTTTCATGTTGCAGGATATTCCGATTCTGAGTAATTGATTTAGGCCACGGTACTCCACTCGGCACTTGCTCACTTGTGGGAAATTTGAAGAATGGAGGATTTACTATATTTATGTTGCTACTTGAATAATTTGAGCTAGCCTTGAGCTAAGCTTTTATTGTAATAATGGTACTCTGGATCTTCGTTATTTATGATACACGGATATTTTGCTATGTTATTCATCTTATTCTATTGTGGGCCAATGAACCGATCCAGGGATTGGCATGTCACATAGAAGCTACGGTCTTTTCAGAACCGTAGTGACAATTCATGTGGTTGGAGCATCCACTCACTTTTAGCCCCTTCATTTCTCCACTCAAAATCCCACTCAAAAATCCCATTAAATTTCCACCAAATTTAATGAAATCTCTCTTTAAATAAAACTCCTTTTATTTATTCAGAATTTTGTCAATTACTTTAATGGCCAAACATTCACATATAATCCCTTGCTAGTAAGTTATTTCACATTTAGACCAATTTCAGCAATTTCACCCGAAACAGTTTCGGTGTCTAGTGAATAAATTCCTGCACTTTGTAAATCTTTTCTACATGAAACTATTTGTTCCAAATGGTGTCGGTATCTCTTAAGTGTGTCACCCTATGTTTCATGAATAATGTGGACATGATTGAGACCCCTCTCAGATCAATAATCAGAAGCGGGACCTGGAGATCCATACTGACTCCCACACATTCAACGATGACTTTCTTGTGATCGTGAGAACCTTTTACGCTAGAATATTAATCACTTTGTCTCGCGGTATATTACATGTCCGAGATTCGATCATCAGTATCTTCATACCTAGTTTGATCTTGTTACTGACATGTACTCTTTTCCCTTTCCCGTGATTTAACATTCTAGTGATCAAATCACTTACTTGCAAGCTAACGAATGTGATATCACCGACAGGGCCCAGAGTATATCTATCCGTCACCAGGATGAACAAATTCCACTCTTGATCCATGGGCCTTAGCATAACACTTTAGTAGAACTAAACCCATCTTTATAATCACCCTGTTATGGTGTGACGTTTTATGCTATCAAGATACTCTTCCAGTGTTAGTGATTGACATGATCTCATGGTCTAAGGATTAGGATTATTTCTTATGATGTTATTGCAATATAATCTCAATGAATTTGATCGTAATGCTATACTTCGGATGAATGTTCATCACACCATTCAATGTTGTGACCTTGTTATTAACAACATCCAATGTCTATGATCAGGAAACCTTGATATTCTTGTTAATCAACGAGCTAGTTTATAAGAGAGGCATAACTACGAACTTTCTGTTTGTTTATTAAACACACATGCATTAACATTTCCGTATTAATACAATTATACAATGCAAAATAAATATCTATCATATACTTGGAATATACATAATAACAACTTTATTATTGCCTCTCAGGGCATATTCCCTTCACTCTCGGGTATGCTTTCTCCTACGAACCTGGTGCATGCTGGCACTGCAATGAGATTCCCGATGGATATGCTTGTGTCGGGGTGGATGAAGTACTACAACAATATGAATCATTGGAACTTGACATCCCTAGAGCTGAAGTTGAGAGGACACTAGGAGAAGTTAGGGGTGCTATCATTCTATGGCGCACGAAATACATCGTGTTTCTAGGCTCGGCGCCCAGGACACCACCCTCTCCTCCAAGTCAGCCGAGTCTTTCATCTCCAGCAAGTCCACATGATGAGGAGTGGGACGACCACCATAGCACGAGTCCGCCGTTGCGTCATCCGAAGGTGGCCGCTCGGTCGACTAGCAGTACTACTACCCATAGGAAGCATAGTAGGGTGAAGAAAACCCCGGTGCCTCCTCCCAGGTTACCTTACGAGATGACTTATGAATAAACCAATGCGATCAGTGATGCCCAAGTCAAAGCCTTTTTGCACCCAAAGAGATCGAGCCAAAGCAAAAAAAAAAACTTGGGTCGAAAGCCAAATAGTGGGTTAAGAGTTTTATTGAGCAACCATCGCAATATGAGATAAATAAGGCTAATGACTACAAATGCTGTCTGGTGAAAATTGGTAGTAATAAGACAAGAAGCAGAGGGAAAATAGAGGTTGCCCAACTCAGATAGCAGGTAAAACAATCGATCTCCCCGCTCAAGGTGTTACCCAATTTTGATCATGATCAGGGTTTCCACATTGATCAAGTGGCGGAGTTTTCTATAGGTGCTCAATTAATGTTGATCGAGCACTAGGCGGACATGTCCCCATATAGAAGGAAATAGCATGGAAATATGAATACGGGAAGCCTCTGGTCAGACCTGATGAGGTCGAGCTTCTACCAACACAAATGTGAAGACTACATGAGTGGTACGAGAAAGTCTCTACATGCAAGGAAGAAGATCGATTATCAGCACCGCTTCTGAGAGATACAAATGAGTATTTCACTGGTGAAGACCAGATTCAAATTTATTTTGAAGAATTCTATATGTTATTCAAACAAGATGCCCTCAACTTGAGTCTCATCAGTTCCTATTGTCTGTAAGTGGTTCATTTATTTCTATGATAAAGTCTCTAACTCATCTTGTTTATTGCCTGTAATTATCCTCACTATGCTATTATGAAGAATGAAGAGCGAGGAATGTGTCTGAAAGAAAATCTTTGACACTGGGTTCATTGACCCACGCTGAGTTAATGAACGATTGCTAAATCAATACTCCATGGAGAAGGAGCGTAACTTGCTAAGGTTCATAAAGAGGCAACATTACCAAAAGAGAATATTGTTTCCCTACAACTACGGGTGAGAGTATTATACTTACACATTCACTTTTGTAATTGATGAGTTACTGACATATATATAAACGTGTGTAGCTTCCATTGGATTCTGATAACCATTAAAATTGACGCTAGAAGAGTTGAAATCAAAGTCACTAAGGAAAGACAAATCGGAGTACACTATCATTAAAGATGCACTTCAGAGGCAATTTCATCCATTATTGCACTATATCGGTCTCTTTCGTTCTTATATATCTGATACCTCGGAAACGTATCTATAATTTTGATGCTCCATGATTTTTTAGTATCTACTTTGCTTTACTTTTCCACACTTTGAGGTGTTTTTTACATGTTTTCTGGTACTAACCTACTAACAAATTGCAACACTGCCAGATGCCTGTTTTCTGTTGTTTCTGGTTTCAGAAAAGTTAGTAAAGAAATATTCTCGGAATTGGACACGACAAACGTTCAATTACTTTCCGTGGGGAACAAGAAGTCTAGAGGGGAACTGGAGGGGCCAGCCAGGGGGGCCATACCCACCCCAGGCGTGTTTGGGCCCAGCCCCGCCCCTGGCTAAGGTTTGCAGCCCCTGGCCGCCTCCTCAGTCTCGCCTTCGCCTATAAGAAGCCCCCGATGCAGAAACCATGAGTACCCGATCAAATATCCACGAAACCGTCTATAGCCGCCGCCACCATCGTCCCTAGATCGGGGGGATCTGAAGTTCTTCCCGGCACCCTGCCAGAGGGGAGATCATCCCCGAGGCCTTCTCTCCGGTATGATGCGTGAGTAGTTCCACCTTGTACTATGGGTCCATGTAGTAGCTACATGGTTGTATCTCCTCCTTTGTGCTTTCATGTATAGATCTTGTGACCTCCATTCATGATCAAGATCTAATCTATTTGTAATCATGCATGTTGTGTTTGCGGGGATCCGATGGATATTGAGATTATTATGTTGGTTTGATTAATGGTTTTGTCTTTATGATTCTATCATGCCTGTGTTGTTTGTGATCTTGCATGCTCTACGTTGTTAGTAGCTATCTTGGCCAAGTAGTTGCTAGTGACTCCAAGAGGGGGTATTTATGCTCGATAGTGGGTTCATGCCTCTAGTTTCCAAGGGAAGTGACAGAAATCTCTTCGGTTGTAGATGTGCAATTGCCACTAGGGAGAAAACAACGGTCTCTTGTTCATGGAACATGTGGACTGTTTACCTTACACACTTTGCTTAAATCAGTTGTCTGTTGCTTGCAACTTAATTCCGGAGGGGGTTAGGATGATAACCTGAAGGTGGACTTCTAGTCATAGATGCAGTTGGATGGCGGTCTATGTATCTTGTTGTATTGCCCAATCGAATCTCATAGGATCTTTCTGACTAACAATTGCATTGTTATGCCTTACTCAGTTCCTGTCAATTGCCCTGCTGTAATTTGTTTACCCTTCATGCCATGTTGTTTATCTAAGGAGAGCACCTCTAGTGAACTTTGGACCCCGGTCCAATCTTTACCTTTGATACATCTTCCACTGTTACTTGTTTACTTGCTGCAAACCATTGCCTTCCACACCATACGTTTAATCCTTTGTTACAGCAAACTGGTGAGCTTGACAACCTCAATGTTCGTTGGTGCAAAGTTTTGAGTTTGTGTTGTGCAGGTCTCCGCGTTGCTTGCAACACCTGTGTGACGTTTCCTTCCTCCTACTGGTTCGATAGACTCGGTTTCTTACTGAGGGAAAACTTGCTGCTGTACTACTTCATACCTTTCTCTTCGGGTTCCCAACAGGCTCACATAAGCTGTGCAAGCCATCAATATCATGAGATATCAAATAACTAATATCTCATTTATTCTTTATTTTTTTCCGAGCAGGTTTTGGCAAAATTTCACCAAGATTATAGTTGGTGAATTTGAAAATGAGCTTTGTTTTCGTCGGGTCGAGGTAAGCAATACAATCTAGGTCCGCACATCTCTTAAATTCTACTTTCAATACAATTATATCATGCTTCAATATTATATGATTGAATTATATTCTCGTAAAGTGCAAGAGGCATCCAGCAGAGAGTAATTTTCGAGAGACCAGCCGATCGAGGAATACTCTTCATTCTACTTCCTCTTCAATTGTTTTCAAACTATGGCCAGATTTTCGGCCTACAAATTCTTCGATATGGGATCATTAATGTAAAGTATGATGTAGATATGGCCATGACCTTGGTCGTTCTGCTTGAAATCCAAGAATGTTCACACTCATTGTCAACTAAGATTAAATTTGTTTAGATTTTACCACTTAATTTTAGGTTAAAATTATACATGTGCAGAGGGAGTACATTTTACATCAAGGACCTAAAAAGGAAAATTACATTAAGGTTCATACATTTAGCACAAAGGACCCTAAAACAACTAAGTAAGGAAAACAATCGGGTTCGGCTCCTTCTCGAGGCATATTAGCTCTTCATGCTACTTCCTATTCGATTGTTTTCAAAATATGGCTAGATCTGTCGGCATGCAAATTCTTGGATATGGTATCATCAACATAAAGTAAGATGTAGATATGGGCATGACCTTGGTCGTTCGGTTTGAAATCCAAGAATGTCCATACTCTTTGACAACTAAGCTTAAATTTGTTTAGATCTTACCACTTACCTTTAGGTTCAATTTTACACGCGCGGTGGGAGTACTTTTTCTACAAAGACCTAAAAATAACCAAAATTACATTGAGGTCCATACACTTAACACATAGGGCCCTAGATTAATTAAGCAAGGAAAACAGTTGGGTTCGGCTCCTTCTCGAGAGAGCAGCTCATCGAACCATACTCTTCCTACCACTTCCTCTTCGATTGTTTTCAAGATATGGCCAAATTTGACGCCATGCAAAATCTCGGATATGGGATCATCAACACAAAGTGCAATGTAGATATGGCAATGGCCTTGGTCATTTGTCTTAAAATCCAAGAATGTTCATACTCATCGACAAATAAGGTTAAATTCGTTTCGATGTTACCACTTACATTTAGGTTAGAATTTTACACGGGCCATGTGAGTACATTTTAATCAAGGACCTAAAAAGGGGCGAATTACATTGAGTTCCATATATCTAACACAAAGGTCCCTAAGATATTTAAGCAAGGAAAACAGTTGGGTTTGGATCATTCTCGAGATACCAGTCGATCGAGCCATGCTCTTCATGCTACTTCATCTCTCGGTTGTTTTCAAAACATGGAGAAATTTGTTCGCATGCAAATTCTTGGATATAGGATCATCAACACAAAGTATGATGTTTGATTTCTTTCCTAATAAGGACATAAATTTTTACATGCAAATTATTAGCAAGATGTGAAATATTTCAAAAAGAACCTCCATGGTTTTCGATATATATATATAATGCTTGGTGGGTACTACTGTCAAAAGATATTTTATTTGTAGAACTTTGAGAGCAATATACCACATACTTTTAGGTTAAAATTCCACCTAACATTGAGATCAGAGCTTAAATTCATTTAAATGGGAAAACTTAGCTAGGAAGCTTAAGAACTTGGTATACTTGGCGTAAAAGTAAGTGAAACATGGTCCAAACTTTGTCTCGAAAATGGGCTTGTGGTATTCTGAGCCATATTCTTCGTACTTGCTTTAGTTTAAAGGAAAACAAATTCTTTTTACAATGAAAATACAAAAATGTTTTTCCTAAAAGTTGTAAACTCCCATTATTGGCAGCATTATGGTTCACCATGCCAAGGTGCAACCATCTACCAAACGTCGGAACATTTCCATAAAGTATCATGTACATATATGGCCATATATTCACCCATGTGGTTCAGCTTGAAGCCTAAGAATGTTCATACAATGTAGGCCATATTGCCAAGAAGATCTATTTTTTCAAAAGTTGTGAAGATTAGTGATTGTCAACATGCAAATGCTTAGCAAGAAATCAAATCTTTCAAAAATATCGTAGGTGGATACTTTCGAAAGATAATTGTAGAACTTTGAAAGCAACCTACCACTTACTCGTATTTCAAATTTTACATAATATTGGCAAATCGGCTTAAATTCTATAGGATGGAGGGAGTACTACTACTTGCTTGGCGAGAAAAAAAAGCACTCGTCACTTTTGAACCAGCTTGCTACGGGTCTGCTTGGTGCCTCCTCTTCCTAGGGTGGAATGAATGGAGGTGGAGTAGTTGGGGGTAGAAAGGCTGGCCAGATCATAGTGGTGTCCCCTACAAAAATAAAAATAAAAATAAAAGATCATAATAGTGAACGTGTACTGCGCATGGCGATCTTTTGACTATCCTTCACCCCTGAAATTTACTAGTTACTACTCACTGTATGTGTACCTCGTGTCAGGATCTCATCACAACTTTGCTCTGACATCACACTGCCTTCAAATCTTCCTCTTCGCTGCTCTCGTGCTGCCTCCTCTATGCTCTTGGTCCCTTCTCCCTCGTTTTTTTCAATAGGGGGAAACTCCAAGTGGCAATATTATTTACCATGGCAAGATTTTACCACCACTTACTTTTAGGTTAGAATTTTAAACCGACAGTAGGAGTACCTTTTACACCAAGGACTTAAAAATAATAAATTACATCGAGGTCCATA
Source organism: Avena sativa (assembly GCA_916181665.1). Lineage (NCBI taxonomy): Eukaryota > Viridiplantae > Streptophyta > Magnoliopsida > Poales > Poaceae > Avena > Avena sativa. The sequence goes on from OV702296.1 coordinate 78,371,012, forward strand.
TATCTAGCACAAAGGACCCTAAAATTACATCGAGGCATGCAAATTCTTGGATATGGGATCATCAATATAATGTATATGATGTAGTTATGGCCATGACCTTGGTCGTTCGGCTTCAAATCCAATAATGTGCATACTCATTGACAACTAAGCTTAAATTCCTTTAGAATTTTGAACCGGCTGTGGGAGTACCTTTTACACCAAGGACCTAAAAAGGATAAAATTACATTGAGGTTCATACATCTAGCACAAAGGACCCTAAAATTACATCGAGGCATGCAAATTCATGGATATGGCATCATCAGTATAATGTATATGATGTAGATATGGCCATGACCTTGGTCGTTCAGCTTCAAATCCAAGAATGTGCATACTCATTGACAACTAAGATTAAATTTGTTTAGAATTTTAAATCGGCGGTAGGAGTACCTTTTACTCCAAGGACCTAAAAAGGAGAAAATTACATCGAGGTCCATACATCTAGCACAAAGGACCCTAAAATTACATCGAGGCATGTAAATTCTTGGATAGGGGATCATCAATATAATGTATATGATTTTGACATGGCCATGACCTTGGTCGTTTGGCTTGAAATCCAAGAATGTCCATACTCGTTGATAACTAAGCTTAAATTCATTTAGACCGTACCACTTACTTTTAGGTTAAATTTTACACGCGCGGTGGGAGTACATTTTTCTTCAAAGACCTAAAAAGAACCAAAATTACATCGAGGTCCATACACTTAGCACAAGGGGCCCTAGAGTAATTAAGAAAGGAAAATAGTCGGGTTCGACTCCTTCTCGAGAGAGGAGCTCATCGAACCATACTCTTCAACCAACTTCCTCTTTGATTGTTTTCAAGATATGGCCAGATTTGATGCCATGCAAAATCTTGGACGATATGGGAGCATCAACACAAAGTGCGATGTAGATATGGACATGGCCTTGGTCGTTCGGATTGAAATCCAGGATTGTTCATACTCATCGATAACTAAGCTTAAATTTGTATAGATTTTACCACTTACTTTTAGGTTAGAATTTTACATGGATGGTGGGAGTATATTTTTATCAAGGACCTAAAAAGAAGGAAAATTACATCAAGGTCCATATATTTAGCACAGAGGACCCTAAAATAATTAAGCAAGGAAATTACACGCATCGGTTTCATCAACGACTAAGCAAGGAAAACAATCGGGTTCAGCTCCTTCTCGAGAGAGAAACTGATCAAGGCATACTAGCTCTTCATGCTACTTACTCTTTGATTGTTTTTGAAATATGGCTAGATTTGTTGGCATGCAACACTCTTGGATATGGGATGATCATCAACATAAAGTAAGATGTAGATATGGCCATGACCTTGGTCATTCGGCTTGAAATCCAAGAATGTCCATACTCGTTGACAACTACGCTTAAATTCATTTAGATCTTACCACTTACTTTTAGGTAAATTTTACATGCACGATGGGAGTACATTTTTCTTCAAAGACCAAAAAAGAACCCAAATTACATCGAGGTCCATACACTTAGCATAAAGAGCCCTAGAGTAATTAATCAAGGAAAACAGTCGGGTTTGGCTCCTTCTCAAGAGAGAAGCTCATCCAAGCATACTCTTCATGCCACTTCCTCTTAGATTGTTTTCAAGATATGTCCAGATTTGACGCCATGCAAAATCTTGGACGATATGGGATCATGAACACAAAGTGCGATGTAGATATTTGTAACACCCTCCGGATCGGACCTATGCAAGTTTTAGCGATTCCCGCCAAACCCGCATAGAAACGATTCAAAGGTGCCCACCAGGCATTTGCGTGCGGGTGGAAGACGAAGTAATATCATTACACATTAGTCCATGATGGAACCCACAAAACAGATATATACAACAGCGACTCATCGAGTCAAGAATACAATATACGGTATAAAGATCCAAATAACCTTGAAGTCGATACAGCGTCCGAGTACGGACAAGATGCAAATTAGGGTAAGATCCCTGAAGAATAACCAATGGCGTCTGTAACCCTGCCCAGGCCAAGCTGGAAGGGTAACCCCGCTAAGGACGTCAATCTCAAAACCTGCTTAAACAAAAGGGGTGCCGACAAAGGGCAAAGGAAAAAGAGAGCGGTCAGTACTGAGGCCAGTACACGGCGAGACCAGAATTCGGCGGTCCTCACCTACATAGGTATGGTGGACTGAAACGGCAGTGCAACATGCACTAAACAACCTATAGAGACTCAATACAACTAGCGGCTATCAGATAGGGATAAGAAAGACCTATTCGGATCCAAACTGAAACTATCACCAGGCATACCCATCCTGGTATTTCCCCCTCGAGACCAACGAGGAAGTCAACCGGGGAACTCACACAGTTGGCAGTTTTATTCATTCCGTTATAGTTGCAACAATTACTAGTCAGATATAGATAGCATGAGTCATCCTGATATTATAAACAGTGGGCAGTTTTAGTTAACCATTCCATTGTAGTTGCAATACTTACTAGTCAGATACATATAGCATGAGGCATCCCAAAACCAGCAGTTGTTGGTACTTTTATTTAGCCATTCCGTTGTAGTGAAGCTGATTACTAGTCATTATAAAGTCAAATTTATAGCACTACTTTAGTTATAGTTGTTTATGATCGAGATACTGTGCTCCAAGTCGTGTATAACCGTGGACACGACTTTCAGAAAGTTTTTACCCTGCAGGGGGGCACAAATAGCAACACACGCACGATCAACCTCGGAAAAAACCAAATGAAAACCCAACAAGGCATCACGACAGAACATTCGCAAGATTCATATAAGATTTCAGGGGGCCACCCCACTAAGCTACCCGCGACAAAGTTGGCCGGCTCCGAAACGGACCCAGAGGTTTGTGACGATGGCTGTAAACGACTGGGAACCCGAAAGTGTGACTGGGCTTGTCGATACTGCGAAAACGTGGCACGGGGTTCCAAAATAGTACAGGTGCTACACGCGGAATAGTAAATAAAGTAGTAAAACATGGCATAAGTGCTGGATAGTAATAAAGCCCCAAACTACTTTGTGGCCCCAAGAAATTAAATATGACTCAAGCTAGGGTTAGGGGGATTCATGGTCCCACATGCGGATAGTGCGAATATTCAAAGAACAGGTATCAAGTACTCGGGGTCCTACAGGACACAAGTGGACGGTTAAAAACCAAATAACAGCTATTGCCCACCTATGCCTCTACATTATTTACCTACTTCAATTTTAGTTACTAAACGGTAATTAAAGCCATGATCATCTCCAACATTAAATATGCGGCATTACTCCAACAACGGTGGTACTTGACGACACGCAACAGCACTTGAGCAAGCGACTACAACACGCAAGTCCAACTATCTACCAAACAATAGGTAATAGGATGTGTCCAAGGCAATATAAGGCTGCAAGGGATATCACGGGTACGAAAACTAGAGCATCGCAACACAGATAGCAATATATCAACAGGAGGAAATAAAGACTATAAAGTAAAATAGGTAGAAAGGGGGAGAATGCTCGCCTGAAAACATTGTCGAAGATTCATCCGAAGATCGGGTCGACACTCGCATCAACTCATCGGCCTAATCCGTGAAGAAGCAAAGCACTAAAAGAAACACCGGATGCACTATTTAATACTACGACAAAAGATTGGGCATGATGCATGTATGATGTATGCCATGGCAAATGTGCGATGCAATTAGGCCATATTAAGAGGAACCAAGGTCCCGACAATTAATTTAACGGTTCATGTTGTTCTAGATACCCTGCAATTTAAATGTTGACTTAACAAGACAAAACATGTCACCGGTTCGCCATACAAATTAAATGGGGCCATTATAAGACTAGAAAAGCCCGCATATGGCCTCCATATTTAATTTAGGTGAATCGGCATAAGGCCCCCAAACCACATGATATATATGCGACATGAACAATTGAATATGCAACAATTTATAAGATAGCATTTATAAAATAGGGGTCTCGGACAGAGGGTCACACATCAGGGCGAAGGTCTTGGTTCGAGGGTTCGACGGGTTCGGTCTCGCCGAGATCGGTCTTCGGTAGAAGTTCTTGGTGTTCCATGTCAGCGATCTCGTGGATCCTTCTTGGTACATCGTTGTCAACTTGCGCCAGTGATCTTGTTGATAAGAAGATCTTGGTACTCTAAGGCATGCGTGGATGGCGAAGGTCTTGTCGATGTGTCGGGGTTGGAGAACTTGGCATCATACCGATGACCTTGGGTACACGGACACGACATGAAGCAACACGGGCAGAGTAACAGTAGGGCCGAGTGCACATGCCATCTTCACATGACCACTCCATTGATCACCTTCTGACACCAAACAAAGAGCACCACACGATGGCTCCACTTGGTTCAGACAAAAGAGCAAACACCCTAAGCACCTAGGAGCTTGGCCGATGATGCGGAGATGGTCCGGTAGACGCGCGGCAGCGCTGGCAGGTGGCTGCAGAGGAGGCCGGCCCGAGGCGACAGAGTGCTCTGCGGGAGGCGGGGGCGCGCCAGAGAAGGGCCCGGCCGCTGCCCGAGGCAACGGTGCTTGGCATGCCGATGCAGGGAGGATGGCCAGCATCCGACGGCGAGGGCGGGTCGAAGCTGGGGAGGGCCTAGACGCGGTCGGGCGGGTACATGGTGGAGACGACTCGGCTCGCCGGGAAGGAGCTTGGAGAAGGGCGGCCGAACATCGAGGGGATCTTGGCAGTGTGTAGAGAGGCCTGGGGAGGAGCAGAGGGCGCTCACAGGGTGGTGGGGGAACAGGGAGACAAGGATAGGCGCGCAGCTGCGCTGGCCTGCGGCAGCAGCTTGCAGCGCATGGGCGAGCACGAAGGGGAGGGAAGAGGAGCGCGTCGGGGGCCTGGGGTCGTGATTCACGCGAGGAAGGAGGGTCGCGAGGTGGGGATTGGGCAGGGCGAGCGGGGGTGGACGGGGTCCTCTGGTGGGGCCAGGAGAACATGACGGTTAGGGAGGGTTAGGGGAGCATGGTCGCGTAGGGTTGAGTGGCGTGTGGTGTACGCGGGGTGGGTGAGGCGTGCGTGTCGGTGTGTGTAGGTGAAGCTGGCGGCGACGATGTGAGGGATGAGGGGTGGGTCTAGGTGGTTCTAGGTTTTGGAGAGGGTAGGATTAGGGTTTGGCGGGAGGGGATTTAGGGTTAGGTTTGGAGGTGGCCGGCTGGGCTTTTGGGCATGGCTGGCTGCCTCCTAAAAATAATATAAAATTTTATGTATCATTTAGAAGACTTTTGTAATTTATTTTTAGACAAACAAAATATTCGAAAGGGTCCGGAGATTACATTTGAAATAGAGAGAGGGATCTTTGTAGAAAGTAAAACTAGGCTTTAAGCAAAATTGTTTTAATCAATTAGATGCATGATGTCATGAGGATGCACACAGATAAACACATGCGATTTACTAGTAGTGGTTTTACCCGGGGTGCTAAAATATGGCCATGGTCTTGGTCGTTCGGCTTGAAATCCAAGAATGTTCATACTCATTAACAAATAAGCTTAAATTCTTATAGATTTTACCACTTACTTTTAGGTTAGAATTTTACGTGGGCGGTGGGAGTATATTTTACATCAAGGACCTAAAAAGAAGGAAAATTACATCGATGTCCATACATTTAGCATAGAGGACCCTAAAATAATTAAGAAAGGAAATTACACGCATCGGTTTCATTAGCGACTAAGCAAGGAAAACAATCGGGTCAGCTCCTTCTCGAGAGAGCAACTGGTCAAGGCATACTAGCTTTTCATGCTACTTCCTATTCGATTGTTTTCAAAATATGGATAGATTTGTCGGCATGCAAACTCTTGGATATGGGATGATCATCAACATAAAGTAAAATGTAGATATGGCCATGACCTTGGTCGTTCGGCTTGAAATCCAAGAATGTCCATACTCGTTGACAACTATGCTTAAATTCATTTAGATCTTACCACGTACTTTTAGGTTAAATTTTACATGCGTAGTGGGAGTACATTTTTCTTCAAAGACCTAAAAAGAACCAAAATTAAATCGAGGTCCATACACTTAGCACAAAGGGCCATAGAGTAATTAAGCAAGGAAAACAGTCGGGTTCAGCTCCTTCTCGAGAGAGCAGCTCATCGAACCATACTCTTCACGCCACTTCCTCTTCGATTGTTTTCAAGATATGGCTAAATTTGAAGCCATGCAAAATCTTGGATGATATAGGATCATCAACACAAAGTGCGATGTAGATATGGCCATCGCCTTGGTCGTTCGACTTGAAATGCAAGAATGTTCATACTCATCAACAACTAAGCATAAATTCGTATAGATTTTACCACCTACTTTTAGGTTAGAATTTTGCACGTGTGGTAGGAGTATATTTTTCATCAAGGACATAAAAAGAAGAAAAATTGCACCGAGGTCCATATTTAGCACAGAGTAACCTAAGATATTTAAGCAAGGAAAATAGTCAGGTTTGGATCATTCTCAAGATACCAGTCGATCGAGCCATGCTCTTCATGCTACTTCCTCTTCGATTATTTTCAACATATGGATAGATTTGTCGGCATGCAAACTCTTGGATATGGGATGATCATCAACATAAAGTAAGATGTAGATATGGCCATGACCTTGGTCATTTGTCTTGAAATCCAGGAATATCCATACTCGTTGAAAACTACGCTTAAATTCGTTTAGATCTTACTACTTACTTTTAGGATAAATTTTACATGCGCGATGGGAGTATATTTTTCTTCAAAGACCTAAAAAGAACCAAATTAGATCGAGGTCCATACACTTAGCATAGAGGGCCCTAGAGTAATTAAGCAAGGAATACAGTCTGGTTTGGCTCCTTCTCGAGAGAGAAGCTCATCGAACCATACTCTTCACGCCACTTGCTCTTAGATTGTTTTCAAGATGTGTCCAGATTTGATGCCATGCAAAATCTTGGACCATATGGGATCATGAACACAAAGAGCGATGTAGATATGGCCATGGCCTTGGTTGTTCGGCTTGAAATCCAGGAATGTTCATACTCATTGACAACTAAGCTTAAATTTTTATAGATTTTACCACTTACTTTTAGGTTAGAATTTTACGTGGGTGGTGGGAGTACATTTTACATAAAGGACCTAAAAAGAAGGAAAATTACATCGAGGTCCATACATTTAGCAAAGAGGACCCTAAAATAATTAATCAAGGAAATTACATGCATTGGTTTCATCAACGACTAAGCAAGGAAAAGAGTCGGGTTCGACTGCTTATCAAGAGAGCAAATGATCAAGGCATACTAGATCTTCATGCTACTTCCTCTTCGATTGTTTTCAAAATATGGCTAGATTTGTCGGCATGCAAACTCTTGGATATGGGATGATCATCAACATAAAGTAAGATGTAGATATGTCCATGACCTTGGTCGTTCGTCTTGATATCCAAGAATGTCCATACTCGTTGACAACTACGCTTAAATTGTTTTGTATCTTACCACTTACTTTTAGGTTAAATTTTACACGCGCGGTGGGAGTACATTTTTCTTCATAGACCTAAAAAGAACCAAATTTAAATCGATGTCCATACACTTAGCACACATGGCCCTAGAGTAATTAAGCAAGGAAAACAGTCGGGTTCGGCCCCTTCTCGTGAGATCAGCTCATCGAACCATACTCTTCACACCACTTCCTCTTCGATGATTTTCAAGCTATCGCAAGATTTGACGCCATGAAAAATCTTGGACGATATGGGATCATCAATACAAAGTGCGATGTAGATATGTCGATGGCCTTGGTCGTTCGGCTTGAAATCCAGGAATTTTCATACTCAACGACAACTAAACTTAAATTTGTACAGATTTTACCAATTACTTTTAGGTTAGAATTTTACACGGGCGGTGGGAGTACATTTTTCATCAAGGACCTAAAAATAAGAAAAATTACATCGAGGTACATACATTTAGCATAGAGTATCCTAAAATAATTAAGCAAGGAAATTACACGCATCGGTTTCATCAGCGAGTAAGCAAGGAAAATAATCTGGTTGGCTCCTTCTCGAGAGAGTAACTGATCAAGGCATACTAGCTCTTCATTCTACTTCCTCTTTGATTGTTTTCCAAATATGGCTAGATTTGTCAGCATGCAAACTCATGGATATGGGATGATAATCAACATAAAGTAAGATGTAGATATGGCCATGACCTTGGTCGTTTGGCTTCAAATCCAAGAATGCCCATACTGATTGACAACTATGCTTAAATTCATTTAGATCTTACCACTTACTTTTAGATTAAATTTTACACGTGCGGTGGGAGTATATTTTTCTTCAAAGACCTAAAAAGAACCAAAATTACATCGAGGTCCATACACTTAGCACAGAGGGCCCTAGATTAATTAAGCAATGAAAACAGTCGGGTTCGTTTCCTTCTCGAGAGAGCAGCTCATCGAGCCATACTCTTCACGCCACTTCCTCTTCGATTGTTTTCAAGATATGGCCAGATTTGACGCCATGCAAAATCTTGGACGATATGGGATCATCAAAACAAAGTGCGATGTCGATATGGCCATGGCCTTGGTCGTTCGGCTTAAAATCCAAGAATGTTCATACTCATCGACAACTAAGCTTAAATCCGTATAGATTTTACAACTTATTTTAGGTTAGAATATGACATGGGTGGTGGGAGTATATTTTTCATCAAGGACCTAAAAAGAATGAAAATTATATCGAGGTCTATACATTTAGCACAGAGGACCCTAAGATATTTAAGCAAGGAAAACAGTAGGGTTTGGATCATTCTCGATATACCAGTTTATCGAGCCATGTTACTTCATCTCACTGTTGTGTTTAAATCATGGCCACATTTGTCGGCATGAAAATTCTTGGATATGGGGTCATCAACACAAAGTATGATGTTTGATTTCTTTCCTAACAATGATAGAAATTTTTACATATATTATTAGCAAGATGTGTAATATTTCAAAAAGAACCTCCATGGTTTTTGATATATATAATGCTTGGTGGGTACTACCGTCAAAAGATATTTTATTTGTAGAAATTTGAGAGCAAACAACCACATACTTTTAGGTTAAAATTCCACCTAAGATTGAGAAGAGAGCTTAAATTCGTTTAAATGGGCGAACTTAGCTAGGAAGCTTAAGAACTTGGTAAACTTGGTGTAAAAGTAAGTGAAACATGGTCCAAACTTTGTCTCGAAAATGGGCTTGTGGTATTCTGAGCCATATTCTTTGTACTTGCTTTAATTTAAAGGAAAACACATTCTTTTTACAATGAAAATAAAAAAATGTTTTTTCCTAAAAGTTGGAAACTCCCATTATTGGAAGCATTATGGTTCACCATGCCAAGATGCACCCATCTACCAAACATCAGAACATTTCCATAAACTATTATGTACATATATGGACATATATTCACCCATGTTGTTTGGCTTGAAGCCTAAGAATTTTTATACAATGTAGGCCATATTTCCAAGCAGATCTATTTTTTCAAAAGTTGTGAAGACTAGTGATTGTCAACATGCAAATGCTTAGCAAGAAATCGAATCTTTCAAAAATTTCGTAGGTTTTCTCTACATTGATTGCATGGTGGTTACCGTCAAAAGATAGTGATGTCTACGCATGTCTATTCTTGTAGACAGTTGTGCGGCCTCCAAGTGTAGAGGTTTGTAGAACAACAACAAGTTTCCCTTAAGTCTATCACCCAAGGTTTATCGAACTCAGGGAGGAAGTGGTCAAAGGTATTCCCTCTCAAGCAACCCTGCAATCAAGATACAATAAGTCTCTTGTGTCCCCAACACACGCAATACACTTGTCAGGTATATAGGTGCTCTAGTTCGGCGAAGAGATAGTGAAGTACAAGTGGTAACGGTGCTAGAAAATAGCTTGACGGTGAGGTAAAGACCAAAGCAAGAAAACATGCAACAGATCTAGATGCAAATGGTGTTTCAATGTTTAGAAACAAGGCCTAGGGATCATACTTTCACTAGTGAACTCTCTCTCATATAAATATCTTCTCTTAATGAGACTACTCTTAACTACTCTCCGGTTGGACACTATAATCATCGGTATGGTTATACAAGCACTCCTCAAAGTCCGTCTTCCCCAATCTACATAACCCCACACTGTCACCTTGAGCGCTATATGGTTCCAACAAACACCACAATTTCATAGAGACAGCCAACTCCAAATATAACTCATAACAAATATTCAATCTAGCCAAAGTGCCACACACGTTATGCACGCTGTCACTTTCACACACGTGGGGAAAAGCATAGATCTATTAAAGCACAAAGAGTATTTATGTAGACACAAACCTAAGTTCCACCATGGCGTGCACGCTGTCACTTTCACACACATGGGGAGAGCAGAGATCTATTAAAGCACTTGAGTAGCAAGGTAGATCTACTTGATTACAAAGCTCATGATCACAATATGACCATGCATAGAGAGAGATGAACACATAGCTACCGGTAGAGCCTTTTTCCTCGAGGAAGAACTACTCCCTCCTCATCATGGGAATCAGCAATGGTGATGAAGATGGCGATGGAGATCGATGGAGATGGATTCGAGGGCACTTCCCCGTCCCGACAGGGTCCCGGAACATAGACTTTCTGTCCCCCGAATCTCCCTTTCGGTGGCGGCGGCGCTACGGAGGTTTTTCTAGAAGTATGATGGATTGTTTAGGGTTTTCTCCCCGGGGTTTCTTATAGGCGCAGGAGGCAAGGCTGGGAGGCGGCCGGAGGGCCCACACACTACCCAGGCACGGGGTAGGGCCCACCCGCGCCTAGGGGGGTGTGGTGGCCCAAGCTCGCCTCTCTGTCTCCCCTCTGGACTTCGTGACGCCCACAGTAAAATATTGATTTTGGCTTTTGTCCCGTCCAATTCCGAGAATATTGATTTTCTGCCTTTCTGGAACCAAGAACAGACGAAAACATGCAACTGGTACTGTGGCAACTTGTTAATAGGTTAGTTCCAGAAAAGATATAAAAACACCTCAAAGTGTAGACAAAGCAAAGCAAAGTAGATACCAAACAAGCATGGAGCATCAAAAATTATAGATACGTTTCCGACGTATCAGATAGCTGTAGAACTTTAAGAGCAATCTACCACTTACCCGTATTTCAAATTTAACATAATATTGGCAAATTGGCTTAAATTCTTTGGGAAGGAGGGAGTGCTACTTTTGCTTCATGAATAAAAAAAGAGGGATCTTCACTTTCGAGCCAGCTTTCTGGGTGCATGATTGGTGCTTCCTTTTCCTACGGTGTGAAATGGAACAAATGGAGGTGGAGTAATTGGGAATAGGAAGGCTTGCCAGATCATAGGTGTGTCCCCCGCAAAAATAAAAATAAAAAGACCATAATGGTGTGCATCAACATCCAATGCGATGGGACGTACGGTAGTATCAACATATCCCTTGTCCATCACTTTAAGTAGTGTCCAATAATTTCAAGATGGGACGAAGAACAAAGTCAATAACTTTCCGTGGGGAACAAGAAGTCCAGAGGGGAGCCCGGAAGGCTAGCCAGGGGGTCCAGACCCACCCTAGGCACGAGTGGGCCCAGCCCCGCGCCTGGTTAGGGTTTGGGCACCCTGGCCGCCTCCCGGTCTCGCACCTTCGCCTATAAGAAGCCTTTGATGTAGAAACTCCCAGTACCCGATCAGAAATCCACGAAACCGTCTGTAGCCGCCGCCACAATCGTCCCTAGATCGGGGGGATCTGAGGCTCTTCCCGGCACCCTGCGGGAGGGGAGATCATCCCGGAGGCCTACTCTCTGGTATGATTTGTGAGTAGTTCCACCTTGGACTATGGGTCCATCTAGTAGCTAGATGGTTGTATCTCCTCCTTTGTGCTTTCATGTATAGATCTTGTGAGATCCGTTCATGATCAAGATCAAATCTATTTGTAATCATGCATGTTGTGTTTGCGGGGATCCGATGGATATTGAGATTATTATGTTAGTTTCATTACTGGTTCTATCTTTATGATTCTATCATGTCTGTGTTGTTTGTGATCTTGCATGCTCTCCGTTGCTAGTGGTTATCTTGGCCAAGTAGTTGCTAGTGACTCCAAGAGGGAGTATTTATGCTCGATAGTGGGTTCATGACTCTAGTTTCCAAGGGAAGTGATAATAATCTCCTCGGTTGTAGATGTGCGGTTGCTACTAGGGAGAAAACAATGGTCTCTTGTTCATGTAACATGTGGACTGTTTACCTTACACACTTTGCTTAAAGCAGTTGCCTGAAATCCCTGGCTATCAATGGAACCAGGAGGTAATCTATTAAACCAAGCCCTAGCTTCTCCTTTTAGTGAAAAAGGGAAGATCTTAGCAACAAAGTAGTTGCACATTTTAAAATCATCAGAGAACAAAGCACTCATAGTAGAAAGATCATTCATGTGAGCCACACACTCTCATTTTCAGTACCACAAAAAGGTTCTTTCTCAACAATATCTAAATAAGATAAATCAAGAGAGAAATCATACTCTTTATCTTTAATATCTATGGGAGAGGTGGCAAACTTAGAATCATAGGACTTCTTAGGTATAATAGTATGTCTAGCAAGGAGACTCTTAATAGCACTAGCACCATGTGTATTTCGGCACTTTTCAACAAATTCATCAGTGAGCTCTATGTAACCATCATTAATATCAAAACTCTCACTAGACTCAAGTGAGATAACAGGTGTAATAGTGTCTTCACTAGGAGTTTCGGTATTTCCTAGACTATCCCTAGTAGCATCTAGAAAAGGACATAATGAACCACTCGCATCAAGCACAGTAGAAGTAACATCATGAGTATCAAAAGCAGTTTCAGATTCAGAAGTAGTACCAGTGTCTGTAGCATGAGCATGTGGTGGTGGTGTGACAAGCTTACTTATAACAGACGGTGAATCAAGAGCAACAAAGGTGTTTAGGACTGTACCTCTTCTTGTAGTGGATGGTAAAATAGGGAACTTTCCATCACGAGACTTCCCCATGATGAAAGGAGTACCAGTGAACAATAATAGATCCAAGTGAACTTACAAATAAAGCTATGCTCCCCGGTAATGGCGCCAGAAAATAGTCTTGATGACCCACAAGTGTAGGGGATCGCAACAGTCTTCGCGGGTAGTATTACCCAATTTATTGATTCGACACAAGGGGAGCCAAAGAATACTTGCAAGCCTTAACAACTGAGTTGTCAATTCAGCTGCACCTGAATATAGTTCTTGCTCACAGAAGTTTATCAGTAGCAACAGTTTGTAGTAGCAACAGCAACAGTAGTAACAGTAACGGTAATAGTAAGATTCGAGTGCGGTAGGCATAGGAATGGATGGACGGGCGTTGCATGGACGAGTCTAAACATGTAACTTCAAAGAACTAGGGCATTGCAGATAAATAATAACAAGCATCCAAGTACTAAACAATCCTAGGCATGTGCTCCAAATATAGTCATACGTGCTCGCAATGAAAACTTGCACAACATCTTCTGTCCAGCCAGCCCGTGGCAGCGGGGCCTCTAGGGAACTACTGGCAATTAAGGTGCTCCTTTTAATAGAGCACCAGAGCAAAGCATTAACACTCCTAGAACACATGTGATCCTCACAGCACAGCCATCCCCTCGGGTTGTCCCAATTATTGTCACTTTGGGGCCTTTGGATCCAGAAAATGATATGTGTACACAACTTGCGGATAAGATCATAAACAATACTATCATAATGATTCAATAATAAGTTTATATCTAAGATCATGACACTCAGTCCCTAGTGACAAGCATTAAGCACAACAAGTTGCAACAAAGTCAAATAGCACTAAAAGAGAAACTAGGCACTAGGCCCCTAATAGTCATATTCGATTACATGATAGAAATCATCCAATCCCTACCATCCCCAAGCCTACAGCAGGAGATTACTCACTCATGGATGAGGGAAACATCGGTGGTTGATGGAGATGCCTTGGTGATGACGATGGCGATGATCCTCTCAAAATTCGCTGTCCCGGCAGGGTGCCAGAATAGAGTTTCTGTATCCGAATCTTGGTTTCTGGTGGCGGCGGCGGAGCGGAACTCTTTCTGGAAAACTATCGACCCTCCTAAGTTTTTAGGTCAGAAGGCAACTTATAGGCGCGGAGGGAGGCCGAGGAGCTGCCTGGGGTGGCCAGACCTCCCCCAGGCGCGGCCAGTGGTGGGCCCGCGCCTGGGGTTGGTCCCGCCCCCCAGGACTCCTCTCTGTCTCCCCTTCTGGCTCCGTGGATCTTCTGTGTGAAATAGGTTTTGGTATATTTTCCGGGATTTTTCCTGATAGTTCATTTTCTGCACAAAAACAAGACACCAAGGCAATTCTGTTGAAAACAGCGTCAGTCCGTGTTAGTTGCATCCAAATCACACAAGTTTAGAGGAGAAACAATAGCAAAGTGTTCGATAAATTAGATACGTATTGGACGTATCAACTCCCCCAAGCTTAGATTATTGGTTGTCCTCAAGCAATTCAGTTGAAAACTGAGTGCGATAAAAGAACTTTTACGAACACATTGCTTCATATGATGTAAATATTCTCAGCATAGGAGTAGATGCTTAGACAATTCATAATAAAGAGTATGAAACTAAGTCTACTCAATAGTCATTGCAAGCTATGAAGAGAAACCAACTCAATAATAATAAGTAGCATGAAACATAAACATAAGCAACATTGCAATGCTCATAATACGGTATGATAGAGTGGTATCTCTCTTGCCTTTGTTTGAAGAGCACAATATAAATGCCAAGGAACCTCTGAAGTTCACATGAAGACTAGAGATAAAGATATCAGAGATACAAGCATCAAAGTCATGATATAATTGACCAAGTTTTGAGACAAACACAAGAATGGCAACTATGCTCTCAAGAAGGTTCTCATAGAATAAGTGGTGACTCAACAAGGTTGTGAAAACAGTTTTGAAAGGTTTGAAAGGCTTCCAAATGCTGAAAGGAAGGTACTCATTAGCTTTGAGCTCTCATTGCCCCTATCATAAGCATCTTTATGTGGTTAAGGTGAAAGTGAGGTCCACTCTGAATCATATGCTTGACAGACCATAGACTGGAAATCCCAAGTCCCTTTAGTGCGAGGGCCACTCCGCATACTACTCAACTTTGGATCCAGGCAAGTTCTTGTCATTGTAAGTATTTGCATATCATCGAGAACTGCCAACAGGGTACCCCTTGCACATGGTACAGGAGATTTCCCATAACCAAAATGACAAGGCAAGCATACAATGAGCATCTCAACAATCTTTTTATTTACTATATGCATATTTTTTTGAGGATGCTTCATCGATTACTCACTATGGTGATGCTGCAAGTTTCCACCATGATTAGGCATGGCTTAGGCTAGTGGCCCAGGCGTTTCTCTAACACATAATACAAACTCCATGGACTCACAAGTCCCCCTTTCATTTTGCATCGTTGACATCCGCAAACAAAATAGCAAGGTATCAACTAGATATAAATGTATCTAAAAGGTGTTGAAAGCGTTCCCCGTGACAACATAGTTCTGCTGACTCCCAGCATATAATTTGCAAGCATATAACTTTCATGGACTAGTCACAATGGTTCAGGATTATTAAGCGCACAGAACAAAGTATGCCATCAAGTTCATGAGAGCTTTACTAACTAACTTTCTCAAAACAGACAAACATTTTATTTTGGAATAGAACACGACATATAAAATATGCACTGAAGTAGCAAATGATGCTAATAGGCAGGTATGGTGGACATAGCTGGCAATATTGGTTTTTGGGGAGTTGGAAGCACAGGTGGAGCACATACACATTGCAAGTGAAGGATAGCAATAGAGAGGGAGCGACAAACGAGAGAGCAATAGCTGTAATAATCATGCTTGCAACAAAACAAGACTAATTATGGCATCAAAGTGATACGAGAACTCCGAGGCAAAATAAATCATTGAGGCTTACTGACTATTGATTAGTCATATGCATGCGTGTGCATGTGCCAAGTCGATTCACATGAACAGTCAGAGGAGGATACCACAATATCATACCAAAGTATGAATAAAACAATGCAAGCAAACATTCATATGACATGGTACAAACGATTAGCAAGATGGAGCTAATCATAGACAAGCAAGAACTACTAAGCATCCCTAATGACATACACCTTACACAAACAGGCTAAGCATGCCCACAATGATGAGTATATGTACAAAACTGAAACAAATAGAGTTCTTTACCAGCCTCTTACCACTCCTCTAGTTGTCTTAATCTTCATTATTGCCCTTCACTTGTGTGCTTCAAAAATAACATGAAACCAAACTCCACTGAGGACGGTTGAGCCCTGTAAAGAACTCACAAAAACAAAGAAGAACAACAAATATTTTTTGGAGTTTTCTAGTTTTTTTAAAGCAAACAAACAAAACAAAGCCAAACAAAGAAAAAGCAAACAAAGCAAAATCTTTTTGGATTTTTCTTTTAGGCAAACCAAAGCAAAGAAACAAATAAACAAAACAAGAGAAACAATGAAAATATTTTTGGTATTTTTGTGTTTTTGAGAAAGAAGCAACAAGAACCAAAAAGAGAGCGAAAACAATGGATATACAAAGAACCGACCGAACATGATATATATATATATATATATGAGTGTGATGTCGGTATACCTCCCCCCAAGCTTAGGCTTTTGGCCTAAGTGGGGCTCAATAACGCGGATAGTAACCCCATGCTGGTGGGTCATCATAGGAATGATCATAGTCAGGCACCTACGATGAAGAAGAAGATGCGCCCCAATCAAATGAGGGCTGCTGGTATGAAGACTATCCCAAGTTGGAGGGCTGAACCGAATTGTCTTCGGCATCCTCTTCAACATTCTACTCTTGCTGGGAGAGTTCCCCCACATAAGTGTCAACCTCCTCCTCCATAAGTGACCATCCTTGCCTGTTATCAAAGTTAAACAAAGCAGGTGCAGGCAAATAAACTATTTTCTTAATCCTACCCTTTCTCCGACCTTGCTGGACAAAAGATAGTTCAAATGGCAAACTTCACAGATTAGCCCCCAAAGAAACAAAACCATGCTGAATCATGGATTCAATATCAAGTCTCTCTATGGGAAACTGAAAATATGAATAATGAGGCTCTAAACCATGGAAAGCTAGCAACCTAGAAGCAATGAGACCTCCACAAATTCCACCCTTATCATGGTTGGTGGTGAGATGGTGAGCTATCAAAGCACCCAAACTATAAGAACTATTCCTATTCAGAGCAGCTGCAATAAAAGCTAGATCAAAAGAAGACAACTTTCTAGCAGTCTTTCTAGCAAGAACACACTTTGTAATGAATAGGCAAAGTATCTAATAGCTGGGAGCTGGATGTTCCAAATTTTACCACTTTCCTTTGAGAAGTCGAAACCTTGGCAAACCTCATCATACAAATCAACAATTGACTTGGTCCTCTCCTTGATCTTCTCACAAGATCCCCACTGAGGTACTCTAATTGCTGCACAAAAATCAGCAAAAGGAAGGTCGATAGGTATATTATATATTTTGTAATGGACCATGGGATTAGAAGTAGACCAAGTGAACCAGAAGTCCTGCACAAAAGCCATGGTTAGCTTAACATATTGGATTGGTTCACCTTAAACAAAGTGCTCCAACCCTGCATTTGTAACCAAAGTTTGGAAATCTTGGAGAATCCCCGCAGCTCTCATAAATTCATAGCATGGATATATGGAAGTAAAAACTGCCTCCTCACGATGAACCTTCATTGGCTCATGCACCATCAAGTCATATTGATTCAGTGGATAAGCAGTCATCCTCCTTGCTGAAGATTTTAGACAACTATCAAACCAAGTTATTTCTAAGTTGATAAATGATGAGCAACTACTATAGGAACTTTCTAGAGGACTACACATGCATAAAAACAAAGTTTCTAAACATAGAACATGCATGCAAGCTCAAACAACCTGTCACCTATAGTAGCAAAAAACTCAAGATACAATCTACCAATCACAAATCTAATTGGACAAGTGGAGGAGACACATACCAAGGAACAATCCCTCCAAAAATCAGCACTTGAGATGGGCTGAACAAGGACATCGAAAATCGCGAGCAAGAACAGCAAGAACTCGAGCTTGAGCAAATTTTTCGGTGTTTTTCGGGAGAGAGAGAAAGAAGGTGGCTTTGAGGAGGCAGCTTGGAGGGGCCCAGGTGGGCTAGACCCCCCTAGGCGCCACCACTAGGTAGGTCGCGCCTACCATGGGTGTGGGGCCTAGGGGTGGCCCCCTCGGTCATCTCAAGTGCCACTCTGCCATTTTTTTCAAGGAAAAATTTATTTTGAATTTTCTGGGATTTTTCGGAAAACTTTATTTTTGGCCAATTTTCAGGGTATGAAAATTGATTTTCTCTCCGAAACAGTTTTTTCAGAAGAAGCAAAAGCAAACCAAAAGGCAAACTATAGGAGCTCTAAGAAACTCAAACAAGCAAACAACTAGCAAAACTAAAGCTAAAGCAAAGACTAGGAAGGAGAAAGGAAAAATAAAGCAAGTATAACCATAGTGGAAACATTATTTTGTTCATTAAAATCCTTTTGTTAACAGGGTTCATCAAATCTTGTTACCAAAACAATCTTAGATGAAGAAAAACTTTGTATTCCACCAAGTGATTATGTTATCTCATACTTGATAGCAATGGTCCCAATCATAATAGTTTCAATATTTTTTGTGGAATGGGACAATATATTTCTCCAACCTTGATGCCTTCAATATTTTCAATAGAATTCAGACAATAGCTCTTACCAACTTCCTCAATGAGTTTTCCATCTCCATCACCTTCCTCAATGAGTTTTCTATCTCCATCACCTTGACATCTCTCTTGTCCAATGAATCCTGGATCCTTACTAACATTTATGGGCCATGTTTACCTGAAAAAAAGACTGAATTTTTGGACTGGTTTGGCAGCATTGATATGCCTGATGACTTGGACTGGCTCATTGTGGGAGATTTCAACTTTTGTAGACAGCCTTCAGATAGAAACAAATTGGGTGGAGATGTGAATGGTATGCTTCTCTTTAATGAAGCCATTAATAATTTGGGTCTCATAGAGTTACCACTTAAAGGTAGAAAGTTCACTTGGAGTAACATGCAGAAAGACCCCCTTTTGGAAAGATTGGACTGGTTTTTTACCTCTGCTGCCTGGACTCAAAGTTTTCCATCAACTTTTGTTGCTCCTCTTGCAAAGCCTACCTCTGATCATCTTCCTTGTGTCATTTCCATTGGCACAATGATTCCCAAGGCTCAGGTGTTCAGATTTGAAAATCATTGGATGCATCGTAAGGAGTTTAAAGCTATTGTTCAAAATGCCTGGAAAATTCTTGTGGGTTTTCTGGATTCTGCAAAAAAAATCAATGCTAAATTCAAAAATGTGAGAAGAGGGCTGAAGCTCTGGGCCAAAAAGTTGCCTTGCATGAAGGCACAAATATGTAATGTTAATGCCACCATTGAATTTCTTGATATCATGGAGGAAATGAGAACTCTTACTGTTCAAGAATGGAATCTTAGGGATCTCCTGAAAAATCTTATTATTTCTCTATTATAGGATCAGAATACTTATTCGAAACAGAGGGGGAAAATTAAATGGGTTAAGCTGGGGGATGAAAACACAAAGTTCTTTCACTCCAGAGCTACCAAAAGCTTTAGACATAACTACATTTCCATGCTCAAGGATGATTCTGATCTTGAGGTTTATGATCACGATGGCAAAGCAAATCTCCTTTGGAACTCCTTTAAAAATAGAATGGGCTCTTCTGATAAGCCTGAAATGCACTTCAATCTTAATGACTTGGTTGGGGAATGCCTCAGCCAAGAAGAAAGGGATGCTTTGGAAAAACCTTTCTCTGATGAGGAGATTGATGAGGTCATTAAAAATCTGCCAAATGATAAATCCCCTGGCCCTGATGGTTTTAATAATGAATTCATGAAGCTTTGCTGGCCTATTATTAAGGATGATGTGAAACATCTCCTTGTGGATTTCTATGAGGGGCAAACTTCCTTGGAAAGCATTAATGCCTCTTTTATCACCCTCATTCCAAAAATTGCTGCTCCTTTGACTCTTGCTGATTTTAGGCCTATTTCTTTGCTAAATAGTGTCTTTAAGATTATCACCAAAATTCTGGCTAATAGACTGCAGAAAGTCATCCTTAAACTTGTTCACAAGAATCAATATGGTTTCCTCAAACAAAGATCTATCCAAGACTGTTTAGGTTGGGCATTTGAATTCCTGGATCAATGTCACAAGTCAAAGGATGAAATTTTAATTCTTAAGCTTGATTTTGAAAAGGCTTTTGACAGAATTGAGCATTCTGCAATCATCAATATCCTTAAAGCCAAAGGTTTTGGAGATAAATGGATTTCTTGGATTCAATTGATCTTTGGGTCAGCTTCTTCCTCTGTTCTTTTAAATGGAGTGCCTGGGAAATTTTTTTACTGCAGAAGGGGTGTTAGACAAGGAGATCCTTTATCTCCTTTATTGTTTGTTCTGGCTGCTGATCTCCTCCAAAGTATCCTCAATAAGGCAATGAACCTGGGTCTTCTTTCTCTGCCCACTAAAGAAGTGTTCTGTCCTGATTTCCCTGTGGTTCAGTATGCAGATGACACTTTATTAGTCCTTAAAGCTGATTCTGAGCAACTCTTGTGCCTTAAGGCCATTCTTCATACTTTTGCTCTTTCCACTGGACTCAAAGTTAATTATTCTAAATCCAGTATGATGCCAATTAACATGGACTCTGAAAGGCTTGGACACTTTGCTAATACTCTTTCTTGCCTCACTGGCACTTTGCCTTTTACCTACCTTGGTTTGCCTCTGAGTTTGAATAAACCTGCTGTGGAACATTTCCTGCCTATTTTTCAGAGAGTTGAGAGAAGGTTGTGTGGGATAGCTGACTTTCTTAATTATGGGGGGAAACTGCAGTTAGTTAAATCTGTTTTGTCTTCCCTTCCCATATATTACATGAGCTGTTTTGATCTTCCTGTCACTATCAAGGAACAGTTGATTAAATATATGAGGCAATGTCTGTGGAGAAAGAAAACTTCTGATGTTCAAGCTAGAGGTAATGCTCTTGTAGCATGGAAGAAAGTTTGTAGACCCAAGAACCAAGGGGGATTGGGAGTTCTAGACCTTAATATTCAAAACTCTGCACTCCTTTTGAAGAATTTGGATAAATTTTACAATCACAAGGATATCCCTTGGGTTCAACTCATATGGAACACTTACTACTGTAATGGTAAGCTCCCTGGAAGAAGTCTTGAGGGATCCTTTTGGTGGAAAGCTCATCTAAAATTGATTGACATTTTTAAAGGACTTGCAAAGTGCTTGGTTGGAGATGGAAAATCCACACTTCTCTGGTCTGATATGTGGAATGATAGTTGCCTTCAACATAAGCTTCCTAATCTCCTCTCCTATGCAAAAAACCCTCACATCTCTGTCAGTGAGTTCCTGCATACTGAAAATACTCAGGATCTTTTTTACCTTCCTCTGTCACAACAAGCTTACCAAGAATATCAAAGTCTTGAGCAAATTCTCAATACTGGCAGGCAGGGGGAAACTGATAACTGGTCTTACATTTGGGGCAGTAATTTTTCGGTCAAAAAGTCTTATTGTTCCTTATCTGGTTGCCAACCGGTACAGCCACATTTCTCTTGGTTGTGGGAATCTTCATGTCAGCAAAAGCACAAATTCTTCTTCTGGCTCTTACTTCTTGATAGGCTCAACACAAGAAACTTGCTGAAAAGGAAATGTTTTTCTCTGGCATCTTATGAATGTGTGTTCCATGGCTGCATTAGTGAAGAAACCATCCTACACTTATTTTGGGAATGCCCTTTTGCAAGAGCTTGCTGGGCCGAAATTTCGCAGGTCCATGTGGCTGATCAAAATCTTTTTGAAGCTTTAGCCAGTATTAAAAAAGATCTTAATGTCCCTTTTGCAATGAAAATTCTTATACTTGGAGCTTGGGGCCTTTGGATTTGCAGAAATAATGAAATCTTCAATAACCTGCATGCTTCGATTGAGGATTGGAAGGCTATTGTAGCCCAGGAATTAAGATGGGTCCTGTATAGAATTAAGAAGAAGTATTATCAGGGCCTCAAAGATTGGATTGAAATTAATTTAGACAGGAGATAGCTGCTTAGAATGTTATCCCTCATCTTTGAGGTGGATTGAGTTTGTAAATAGTCTTTTGTAACTCTCTATAATATATAAAAATTGCAGTGGGGTTTTTTTTGCCCTACTGTTTTACCCTCAAAAATAGCTCTTACCAACCTTCTTGGGGAAATAGACAGTGTGCTCTTTCTCATTAATATTGAATGTTACTTTTCCTTGATTAAAATTGATGACAACACCTGCAGTATTAAGAAAAGGTCTCCCAAGAATAATAGACATATTATCATCTTCAGGCATTTCAAGCACAACAAAATCAGTTAGAACCATGCAATTATGAGCAACTTGAACAGGAACATCCTCACATATACCAACAGGAATAGTAGTTGACTTATCAGCCATTTGCATGGAAATATCAGTTGGTATCAACTTTTCTAGCTGGAGTCTCTTGTAGAGAGAAAAAGGCATAACACTAACTCCAGCTCCCAAATCACATAAAGCAGTTCTAACATAATTATTCTTAATAGAGCAAGGAATAGTTGGTATACCTGGATCACCAAGTTTCTTTGGAACCTTACCATTGAAGGAGTAATTAGCCAGTAGAGTAGAAATCTCCTCATTAGGAATCTTCCTTTTATTAGAGACAATATCCTTCATATACTTTGAATAAGGAGGCAACTTAATAGCATCAGTCAAAGGAATTTGCAAGAACAAAGGTTTCATCCACTTAGAAAACTTGTTATAGTGTTCTTACTCCTTTGACTTGTGTTTCTTACCTGGAAAAGGCATAGGTTTTTGCACCCAAGGTTCTCTCTCTTTACCATGTTTATTAGAAATAAAATCTTCCTTTGTGTACCTAGTGTTCTTAGTGTGTTTCTCAGGTTCTTCCTCAACTTCCTCCTTATCAGGAGACTCATCATTATTACCACTCTCAGTTTCAGCATCAGAGACATATATACTATTAGGATCTACAGCAGGTTCAAGTGGTTCCTCAACTTTCTTATGTTTCTTTTTCTTCCTCTTACGAGGACTACCACTATCCTCACCTTGTTGGGAATCCTTCTCTATTCTTTTAGGGTGTCCTTCAGGATATAAAGGATCTTGAGTAGCTGCACCACTCCTAGTTCTAACTCCATAAGCATATTTATTTCCTGAAGCATTAACTAGCATATCCTTTTGTACTTTAGCAAGTTGATCAAGTTGGGTTTGAACCATTTGAAAGTGTTTACAAAGCATTTTAATATCATTAGAAGTTATTTCCACAATATCTTTCAACTCATTGATAGCTCTAGAGTTTTCCAATAAATTATTATGTACTTGTTTATTAAAATTACTTGTTTAACAATAAATGTGTCAAGTTCCTCTAAGCATTGATCAGGAGGCTTACCATAAGGAATATCACCTTCATTAAATTGGAGAGAGTGTACCTTAATAGTAGATGAGTGGGGAATTGGCTTACATAATTCTTCTATAGGAGGTAGATTCTTCACATCTTCAGCTCTAATACCTTTCTCCTTTAGACACTTCTTAGCTTCCTTCATCACTTCATCATTTAATATAATAACTCCCCTCTTCTTTGTTGTTGGTGTTGGAACTGGTTCAGGAACAGTTGGTTCAGGAGTAATAGGCTCAGGTGTATTCAGCTCAGTTGAAGTCCAATCATCATAATTCTTGCTTATCTTGTTCATTAATTCTTCAGCATCTGTAGGAGTCCTTTTCCTGAAAACACAATCAACAGAGCTATCTAGGTAGGTCCTAGAATCATCAGTTAGTCCATTATAATGAATATCAAGCAACTCATTCTTAGGTAATGGACATCCAGGATATGCATGAATCAAGGAACAAAATCTTTTCCATGACTTAGGCAATTTCTCTTCTTCTTCCTGTTTAAAATCAAAAAGTCTCTGCAAAGCAGCATGTCTAGCACTAGGAGGAAAATATTTATGGAAGAAAGAAGCAATCAAGCAATCAGGGCTATCAATGGAACCAAGAGGTAATCTATTAAAACAAGCCCTAGCTTCTCCTTTTAGTGAAAAAGGGAAGATCTTAGCAACAAAGTACTTGCGCATTTTAAAATCATCAGAGAACAAAGCACTCATAGTAGAAATCTCATTCATGTGAGCCACAACACTCTCGTTTTCAGTACCACAAAAAGGTACTTTCTCAACAATATCTAAATAAGATAAATCAAGAGAGAAATCATAATCTTTATCTTTAATATCTATGGGAGAGGTGGAAAACTTAGGATCATAGGACTTCTTAGGTATAATAGTATGTCTAGCAAGGAGACTCTTAATAGCACTAGCACCATGTGTATTTCGGCACTCTTCAACAAATTCATCAGTGAGCTCTATTTAACCATCATTAATATCAAAACTCTCACTAGACTCAGGTGAGCTAACAGGTGTAACAGTGTCTTCACTAGGAGTTTTGGTATTTCCTAGACTAGCCATAGTAGCATCTATAAAAGGACCTAATGAACCACTCGAATCAAGCACAGTAGAAGTAACATCATGAGTATCAAAAGCAGTTTCAGATTCAGAAGTAGTAACAGTGTGTGTAGCATGAGCATGTGGTGTGGTGTGACAAGCTTACTTATAACAGACGGTGAATCAAGAGCAACAGAGGTGTTTAGGACTGTACCTCTTCTTGTAGTGGATGGTAAAATAGGAAACTTTCCATCACGAGACTTCCCCATGATGAAAGGAGTAGCAGTGAACAATAATAGATCCAAGTGAACTTACAAATAAAGCTATGCTCCCAGGTAACGGTGCCAGAAAATAGCCTTGATGACCCACAAGTGTAGGGGATCGCAACTGTCTTCGTGGGTAGTATTAACCAATTTATTTATTCGACACAAGGGGAGCCAAAGAATACTTGTAAGCCTTAACAACCGAGTTGTAAATTCAGCTGCACCTGAATATAGTTCTTGCTCACATAAGTTTATCAGTAGCAACATTTTGTAGTATCAACAGCAAAGCAACAGCAGCAACAACAACATCAATGTTAGTAACAGTAATGGTAACAATAAGATTCGAGTGCGGCAGGCATAGGGATGGATGGACGGGCGTTGCATGGACTAGTCTAAACATGTAACTTTAAAGAACTAGGGCATTGCAGATAAATAATAACAAGCATCCATGTACTAAACCATCCTAGGCATGTGCTCCAAATATAGTCAGACGTGCTCGCAATGAGAACTTGCACAACATCTTCTGTCCAGCCAGCCCGTGGCAGCAGGGCCTCTAGGGAACTACTGGCAATTAAGGTGCTCCTTTTAATAGAGCACCGGAGCAAAGCATTAACACTACGTGAACACATGTGATACTCACACCACAGCCATCCCCTCCGGTTTCCCCAATTATTGTCACTTTGGGGCCTTTGGATCCGGAAAATGATATGTGTACACAACTTGCAGATAAGATCATAAACAATACTATCATAATGATTCAATAATAAGTTCAAATCTGAGATCATGGCACTTGGTCCCGAGTGACAAGCATTAAGCACAACAAGTTGTAACAAAGTCAAATAGCACTAAAAGAGATACTAGGCACTATGCCCCTTACATTCATATTCGATTACATGATAGAACTCATCCAATCCCTACCATCCCCAAGCCTACAGCGGGGGATTACTCAATCATGTGTGAGGGAAACATCGGTGGTTGATGGAGATGCGTTGGTGATGACAATGGCGATGATCCTCTCCAAATTCCCCATCCCGACAGGGTACCAGAACGGAGTTTCTGGATCCGAATCTTGGTTTCTGGTGGCGGCGGCGGAGTGGAACTCTCTCTGGAAATCTATCGAACCCCCCTGAGTTTTTAGGTCAGAAGGCAACTTATAGGCGCGGAGGGAGGCTGAGGAGCTGCCTGGGGTGGCCAGACCTCCCCAGGCGCGTCCAGTGGTGGGCCCGCGCCTGTGGTGGGTCTGGCCTCCAGGCCTCCTCTCTGTCTCCCCTTCTGACTCCGTGGATCTTATGGTGAGAAATAGTTTTTGGCATATTTTCCGGGATTTTTCCTGATAGTTCATTTTCTGCACAAAAACAAGACACCAAGGCAATTCTGCTGAAAACAACATCAGTCCGTGTTAGTTGCATCCAAATCACACAAGTTTAGAGGAGAAACAATAGCAAAGTGTTCGAGAAAGTAGATACATTTTGGACGTATCACTACTCTACTACTCGAGACAAGGCCCAAAATGGTTTGCACCAACGTAGCTGACGAACATGTCAGACACAGAGCCGCCGACAGGAGGATGGTCGACGCACATGCGCGGCGCCATGTTGTGGACGAGGAAGAGATCAGCCGGCCGGGATGTGTGTATGGTGATGAGGTAGTGAAGGATGGAGAAAACATAATTTGTTTTGTGTAGTAGTACTAGTGTACTACCCACCGTACCTCGTGTTAGAAACCCATCAACTTTGGTCTGACATTGCACCGCCTTCAAATCCTTCCCTTCGCTACTCTCGGGCTACCTCCTTTATTCTCTCACCTCTCGGCCCCTTCTCGCTCTCATATTTTTTCAACAGGGGAAACTCCTAGTGGCAATATTGTTTATCATGACAAGATTTTACCACAACTTACTTTTAGGCTAAAAATTTTAGTACACGGATGGTGGGAAAGAGAAAATTATACCAAGGTCCATACATTTAGCACAAAGGATCCTAAAATAATTAAGCAAAGGAAAACAACCTTCTCAAGAGAGCAGTTGATCAAGTCACAGTCTTCTAAATACTACTTCCTCTTCGATTGTTTTCAAAAATATGGACAAATATTTCAGCATGAAAATTGTTGGACATGGGATCATCAATATAAAGTATGATGTAGATATGGCCATGACCTTGTTCATTCATCTTGAACTCAAATAATGTTCACAATTAGTGCCAACTAAACTTAAATTCATTAAGATTTTACCACTTACTTTAGGTTAAAATTTTACACGGGCAGTGGGGGTACATTTTACATCAAGGACCTAATAATAGGAAAATTACTTCGAGGTCCATACACTTAGCACAAAGGACCGTAAAATAATTAAGCAAGGCAAACAATCGGGTTTGGGTCCTTCTCCACAGAGCAGCTGATCGAGTCATACTACTTCGTCTTTGATTGTTTTCAAAATATGGCCAGATTTGTCAGCATGCAAATTCTTGGACATGCATAGTCAAGATAAAGTATTCTATATATATGGCTATGACCTTGGTCATCCGGCTTCAAATCCAATAATGAGCATACCCGTTGACAACTAAGCGTAAATTCTATTAGATCTTACCACGTTCTTTTAGGTTAGAATTTTACACGGGCGGTGGGAGTATGTTTTATGCCAATGACCCAAAAAGAAGGAAAATTACATCGAGGTCCATACATGTAGCACAAAGGACCCTAAAATAATTAAGGGATAAAAATAGTCGGTTTTGGCTCCTCCTCGAGAGACCAGCTGATCGAGCCATACTCTTCATACTACTTCCTCTTTGATTGTTTTCAAAATATGGCCACATTTATCTGTATGCAAATTCTTCGACATGGGATCATCAACATAAAGTATCTTCTAGATATGGCCATGACCTTGGTCGTCCGGCTTGAAATCCAATAATAATCATACCCATTGACAACTAAGTATAAATTTGATTAGATCTTACCACGTACTTTCAGGTTAGAATTTTACATGGGCGGTGGGAGTATGTTTTACGTCAAGGACCCCAAAAGAGGTAAAATTACGTCGATATCCATTCACGTAGCATAAAGGACGCTAAAATAATTAAGGGAGAAAAACAGTCGGTTTCGGCTCCTCCTCGAGAGACCAGCTGATCGATCCATACTCTTCTCAATACTACTTCCTCTTTGATTGTTTTCAAAATATTGACAAATTTGTCGACATGAAAATTCTTGGACATGGGATCATAAGTATAAAGTATGATCTAGATATTGCCATGATCTTGGTCGTTCAACTTGAAATTCAATAATGTTTATACATAGTTAGTCAAAACTAAATTTGAATTCATTAAGTTTTACTCCTTACTTTTAGGTTAAAATTTTACACGGGCGACGTGAGTACATTTTATATCAAGGACCTAAAAAATAGGAAAAATACATCAAGGTCTATACATTTAGCAAAAAGCCCTAAAATAATTAATCAAGAAAAACAATCGTGTTTGGATCCTCCTTGAGAGAGCAGCTGATCGAGCGATACTCTTCGTACTACTACCTCTTAGATTGTTTTGAAAATATGGCCAAATTTTGTGAGCATGAATTTTCTTAGATATGGGATCATCAACATTAGATATGGCCATGACCCTAGTCGTTCGGCATGAAATCCAAGAATGTTCATACTCATTGACAACTAAACTTAAATTCTTTTTGACTTTACCACATACTTTTAGGTTAGAATTTTACACGGACGGTGGGAGTACATCCTATATAAAGGAGCTAAAATAGGGAAAATTACATCAAGGTCCATACATTTTATCACAAAGGAACCTAAATTAGTTAAGCAAGGAAACTATTGGGTTTGGCTCCTTCTCGCGAGACCAGCTGATCAACCCATCCTCTTCTAAATACTACCTCTTCGATTGTTTCTAAAATATGGCCAAATTTGTCGGCATGAAAATTCTTGGACATGGGATCATCGATATAAAGTATGATCTAGATATTGCCATGACCTTGGTCATTCGACTTTATATTCAAGGATGTTCATACTCATTGACAACTAAGCTTAAATTCATTTAGTTTTACCACTTACTTTTAGGTTAAAATTTTACACGGGTGACGGGAGTACATTTTACACCAAGGACCTAAAAATAGGAAAATTACATCAAGGTCCATACATTCAAAACAAAGGACCCTAAAATAATCAAGAAATGAAAACAATTGCCTTTGCCTCCTCGAGAGAGCAGATGATCAAAACATACTCTTCATACTACTTACTCTTCAAGTGTTTTCAAAATATGACCAGATTTTCCGGCATGAAAATCCTTGGATATGGGATCATCAACATAAAGTATGATGTAGATATGTCCATGGCCGTGGTCCTTGAGCTTGAAATCCAAGAACGCTCATACTCATTAACAACTAAGCTTAATTTAGTTTTGATTTTACCACGTATTTTCATGTTAGAATTTTACTAGTTATCAATGAGTACGAAACGAGCTAGACTTTACTTTTTGCTCGTATCCTTAACAAGTTGAATTCTTCAAGCCTTAAAGAGTGAGAGCCTTAACGAGTCGATTTGCTCGATAGTCGAGCCCTATGGTTGGTCTTTCGGCTTGAAATCCAAGAATGTTCATACTCATTGACAACTAAGCTTAAATTCGTTCAAATTTTAACAATTTTAGATTAAAATTTTACACGGACGGTGAGAGTATATTTTACATCAAGGACCTAAAAATTTGACCAGAAATTATACAAGAGTTAGTCCTACAGCTACCCCTGCATTCGTACTAATCTGAAGGGAACTGGAAAAGAGGAGCGTGCGTCCTTTTTAACTATTTTATTCAACCTCCCCTATACTACTCTATATCCCCAGTTCCCCATTCCCCTACCTCTACGCCAAGAGCCGCCGTTCTGCTCCTCCACCATGCCGCTTTCCAATCCTGTCCGCCACACAGTATGATAGTGTTTGTTCTTTTTCTTGTCCCACCTGCCTCCATCGATCTTCCCTCTTTTCCAGAAAACCAAATCAATCCATCGTCCCAACTTCTAGCAGCTCCTTGCAATGGCAGGACCAAGAAAGGACAGTGATGATTCTGAGCTATTCCAGGATGTTTTTTCCGAAGGCCCGCTTGAAGAACTCATAACGAGATGCGACGCCATCACCGCCGCGCGGCTCGCCGGTTCGTCCAAACATCTTCTTGAATGGGCACAATATAGTGCAACTTTACATGCTTCTCAACCATTTGGCCTCCCCTGTGTTCTTCATTCTCACCCGACTTAAGAGACCATGGGAATGCAATGAGTACTTAGAGGGCAAGGGCACGACATTGCAAGATGACGTTGCTGGACAGGTTCTCCTCCGATGTTGTGTTCTAGAATTGTATGGGTAAACCATGGACGGACCCAGCGGGTGTGCCGTGGCACACTCAGAAAATTTTAAGGTTTTTTACTACTACTAGTTTACTAATACGTCGGCCCAATACTAGTTCTAGCTAGCCAATGAAACATGTAATCGAGAAAACAATGACCTGAACACATAGACCAGAAAGTTCATCTATCGATCGAATCACAATTCATCGCTCAGCCTCCAATTCTAGCGGCCACCGGCGCCACCCACACACACACACTGTCCTGGCGTATGCTCGCCCGCCTCCCACTGCAGGTTGCAGCCCTAGCTACCCTCGGCGACATCCCGTCATCAGACGCTTGTCGCTCTACTCGCTGCTTGTCCGAAGGAACTGGATCAAACAGGAATAGCCATCCAGAGCAGATAAAAATTCCCATCCTATCTCTAATTTCTCCCACGAATTTGAGATGGAGAAGAGGGAGCCAACACTTCAACTTTGTTTGGTTAGAGCAATACAAATACCTAGAATATAGCATCGCAAAGGATGTTGTGTTTTTCTTTGTTCGTTATTTGTTCAAAGGGGGGTCCAACGGGGGCTCTAGGGGTTTTGCTTTTGTGAAAGGTGGTTTTAGAGATTGGATAAGATGCAAAACATTTGAGAAATATGTGAATCAATTAGCTATGCATATTACTCATTGTCATATTTGCATCGTACTACTGTGCACAACCTTCAGATTTTTCCTAGGTCCGCAACTGGGGTAAACAGTGGGTAGGTGCCAATGGAGAATGGATCGCCACTGTTGGGTGCGAGTTTAAATGGGATCTTGTAAATGTGTATACTCATCAATGCATTCCTCTCCCACAAGTCCAGGAGTTTGTATCCACCAACGATCCATTTACATTCATGCATAATGATCGCACCTTTATCCTCCGGAAGATTGCTATTTGCCGAGCTCCCACAGCTGCTGCGGATTAATAGGATTTCTCTCTTGTCACTATCTTTGACTACTCAATTGCGACCCTTGATGGTGATGAGTATACATGGACAGTTCTTGAGAACCCATTCCAGATCCAGTACTTTTTCAGATACAACGATGCAGTTATCCACAAGGGTCTGGTATTTGCAGCCACTGATAGTGGCAGTGTTTATGTATGGAATCCTATGTATTTTGGTAAGTTTGATCCACACCTATTGTAATCACTAGTTTCAGATTTTATGGATGTAAACTAGTTTTGTCTGATTTGGCCGACATTTCTTTTTCAAGGTCCTATTCTGCTCCTAGCACCACCTATCGCGCATCTTGGGGCGCACAACCTTGATGACATAGATGATGAGGATTACAAACCTGGTTTATGGTTCTTAGCAATATCTATAGACAAATCGTTCCTTCTTCTTATCCATACTGATGGCGTAACTAATGAGGAGTTTTATGGCGGTACTTATTATGGCCATGGCAATCCTATTGTTGATCATAGTGTTGATCGCCGCGGTGGGTTTGGCTGCAAGGTGTACTCAAAGAACACTTTTTACTTGATTCCACCTAAGCCATGCATACCGATCAATGACCTAGGAGCATATTCCCTTTTTCTTGGATTGAACTAACCGATTAATATTGCAGTAGGCGGTGTAGATGTTGCCCTAGGATATCTGACGAGAAGCAATTGTGTCTACACCTCCAACCATGCAATAGGACTTGAATATACACCGTTTCCTGAAATATGATGCTTCAGTCTAAATACTAAAGAAGCATTTGTTGGTGTCTCAACCAACGTTGTATGGAAATCTTCGGAGACACCATTATGGTTCATCCCAAGCTTCGCCAATTCCCGGGATTGGAAGCTAGCTACCGTAAGTACTCATAATACTATGTAATAGGATAGTTCAATTGGTATAGGCCCTGTTGAACTATTTTGGCTGCAAAGTAGTACTAGTATAGTACCAGGTCTTGTATTTCAGAGTATTTTATACTATATAATGATACTTGTTTAGATCAAGGGAAGGATATGGTACTTCTTTGCCTTTGTTCTGTCGTTGCTATTACTAAAGTATTTTATAGAACTAATACTGATGTACTCGTACTTGTTTAGATCAAGTGCATATTTGACTTGCTTTTCTTTTGTAACTTGGCCTTGTCATAAACTCATAATCTAGAAGAGGCTTGGGCATTTTTAGTTGCCTATGGAGATCACACACAGGCAGTGATGTGAGAAGGAGGTATGCACACAAAAGCAGACTTGATCGTCAGTTTTTCTTGATCCAATAATCGAGTGTTCCGAGAAAAATACAAACTGAATTGGTCATTTTGAAATGCTGATCAGTTTGTCAAGTGCCGCTGGATATGAACTGGGAATCTATCGATATTTCTCTTTCTTATTCTGTACTGCTGAATCTTTCAAATGCTAGTGAATCTATCAAATGTTCTATTGATATTACTAAAGTATTTTTTAGAACTAATAGTAATGTACTAGTACTTGTTTAGATCAAGCACAGTAGATGGTGTTGCTCTTTTTTTGAAACAGCATGGCCATAATTTGGTCTCTCTTTCCATTTGAATTATGGCCTTGCTACATCTATTGAATTTCAATGTCTGCATTGTTAAATCTATAAATTCTTTTGGTCATTATCTGTACTGTTAAATCGGTCACTTTGAAATGTTGTTGAATCTGTCAAGTGCCTCTGATTATGTAATGGGAATTTGTTGATATTTTTCTATTTTATTCCGTATCGCCGAATGTTTCAAATGTTAGTGAATCTGTCAAATGTTCTATCATTTTTATTACTAAAGATTTTTGTAGAACTAGTACCGATGTACTGGTACATGTTTAGATCAAGGATAGTAGATGGCCAGTCTTGCTTTTCTTTTGAAATATGGCCTTGTCACAATATAGATGAGGTTTGTGAATTTTGGGTTGCATATATGTTGGTCACACTGGCATTGATGTAAGAACGAGGTATGCATAGAAAAGCAGTCTTGATCGTTAGTTTTGCATGCTCCAATGATAGAGTTTGTTCGGAGAAAAGGGAAAATTGAATCAAGAACTGATTATCTCTGTAATGCTATTGAATTTCAGTGTCTGTATTGCCAAATCTGCCATTTTGAAATACTACTGAATATGTTCAGTGCGGCTGATTACGAACTGGCTATATGTTGATATTTTTATTTCTTATTCTGTATTGCAGAATCTTTCAAATGCTAGTAAGAACAGTAGTTCCTGGCTTAAGGTATTTCTGAGTATTTTGTATGGAGTTCTTCCTCTGCTAATCTATTTTACAGTAATAACCATGTACTAGTACTTATTCAGATCGACCTATAGAGTGCAGAATATGGCCTCTCTTTTCTTTTGAATCAGGCCTTGCCAAATCTATCAATTCTTATGGTTATTGTCTATGTACTGCTAATTAGTCAGTTTGTGATGCTGCTGAATCTGCCAAGTGCTGCTGAATATGAACTTGCAATTTGTCAAATTTTTTGGTATTATTTTGTACTGCTGAATATGTGAAATGTTCTGTCATTACTACTAGTACAATATTTTGACAACTAACTGTGATGTAATTGGAGTACTTTCTTAGATCAAGTATAGCAGATTGTCTTGCTTTTCTTTTGAAATTTAGCATTGTCACAATTAACTAGATGCGTCTTGGGGATTTTGGGTTGCATATAGGGCTCACACAGGCATTGACGTAAGGAGGAGGTATGCACACAGAAGTAGACTTGATCGTCAGTTTTTCTTGCTCCAATGATCGAGTCTGTTCGGAGAATAGGGCAAACTGATCATACCCCAAGGTTTTTTAGCTGGAACAAGAGCCGA
Organism: Avena sativa; assembly: GCA_916181665.1. Lineage (NCBI taxonomy): Eukaryota > Viridiplantae > Streptophyta > Magnoliopsida > Poales > Poaceae > Avena > Avena sativa. The sequence continues at coordinate 78,404,914 of OV702296.1, forward strand.
TTCTCTCTGTACTGCTATTGAATTTCAAGAAGAAAAGCTACTGATCCTCTCAATTGTTCTGTCCTTGCTATTACTAAAGAATTTTGTGGAACTAATACTGATGTACTAGTATTTATTTAAATCAAGGGCATTAGATAGTCTTGATTTTGTTTTGAAACATGGCCTTGGCACAATCCAAATGAGACATGGGAAGTTTGGGTAGCATAGGAGGGTCACACAGGCATTTTATGTGAGAAGAAGGTACTCGAAGCAGACTTGATCATCAGTGTTGCATGCTTCAATGGTCTGTAATGCTATTGTATTTCAATGTCTGTATTGCTGAATCACTCACTTTGAAATGCTCCTAAAGTGGTCAAGTGCTGCTTAATGTGAACTGCGAATCTATCAATAATTTTTCTATCTTATTCTGTATTGCAGAGTTTATATAAATATCTACCAAAAAGAATTATCAATTTATTTCCCTCCCTCTCTGAGATCTTTGTTTTGAATCCAACCGAGCCATAGAAAAATGCAATTTTTATATACCAGGAGAAGAAATCTAGCTCATTCGGCCCCTCATTAGCCTAAAACATTTTAATTCGGCCTTTTAGGGGTATAAGGGGACTGTTGACCATAGGCTAGGGAAATTTGAGAAACGAGCCCATGTAGAATAACCTATGGAGTATAGCCCATGTAGAGCATCCCATGTACAATATTCAAACTCTTTTTAATTCAGCCTTTTAGGCATTGCCCCCCACCTCTCAATATTTTTTAAAGAACTCTGCCTGTAGATTTTTTTACAGTGCCTACAGTTTTTAGTTTAGCTGCCAGGAGCGCCGCCTTATTATTTGATGGGATATAAAAAATGTTCAAAAAAGTCTTTTTAAGGAGACAAGTAAATCAATTAGCAAGGCTTAAAGATTCTATTCAATTAGTTGTTTTGTCGTAGTGGCAAGGCACCTAGTTAAAAAAGTATATTTAAGTAGACCAGCTGAATCCTAGGCAATATGTATTAATATAGAGTTACTTTTTTACTCTCAGGCTGACATCTGGGACCCAGATAAACTGCTGCTGCATCTAGCAAGGTTGCCAAGGTCAGGACGGCAGACTCGACCTGAAAAAATAGTCCAACATATATACACACGTTTAATTTAAATAGAGGTTGACATGTGGGACCCAATATGGACATGTTTAATTCAAATTGTGGCTGACATGTGGGACCTAGATAAAGTGCTACTGCATCTAGCAATGTTGGCAAGGTGAGGACGGCGGACTCGACGTGAAAAAACAGTCCAACATATATACACACGTCTAATTAAAATAGAGGTTGGAATGCGGGACCTAGCATGTACACGTTTAATTCAAATAGTGGCTCACATGTGGGACCAAGCATAGACACGTTTCCTACACAGAGAAGGCTGCAATGTGAGACCCAGCATAGACACGATTCCTGTACATAGAAGGCTGACATGTGGGACCCAGCATCAGAGTGTAGAATAAAAAAAATTGTACTCTATAAGGCTGACATCTGGGGCCCAGGTAAATTGCTGCTGCATCATAGACACGTTTCCCCTAAAAAATCAACCAATGTTGCCAAGGTCATAACGATGGCTCAACCCAAAAAACAATCCAACATACACATGTTTCTTTCAAATAAAGGCTGACATCTGGGACCCAGTGTAGACCTGTTTCCAGCATAGAAGTTGCTGACATCTGGGACTTAGCTACGGACCAAAGTCAGAACAATGGAGGCGGCCGAAAAAAGTCCATCATAGCACATTTCATTTACGGAGAGGCTGACATGTGGGACCCACCAGAGATACCTTATATAGGTTCTGCATTGATCAATGTTGCCAAGTCCGAATAAGTAGGCGCAAGCGAGAAAAAAGGCCAACATATACACGTCTTCTAAGAAGATACTGACATGTGGGACCCAGCAGCGTGACCAAACGGCAGATTCGTTGAGCAACACTATCTAGTTTGGAACAGGGTAGAGCTAGAGAAGAAAAATTCCATCATATACACAATATTCGTCTAATGTGAGGCTGACATATGGGACCCACCAGCCTGTATAAACGGCTAATGCATCGAGCAACGTTGCTAAGTTCAAAACACGGAGGCGCGAGCGAGAAAAACGTCCTATATGCACACATTTCTTCTAATGAGATGCTGACATGTGCGACCTAGCTGTGTGAACAAACGACAGATTCATCGAGCAACGCTATCTAGTTAAGAACAAGGTAGCGCTAGAGAAGGAAAAAAATTCAATCATATACACACGATTCTTCTAATGAGATGCTGACATATGAGACCCACCAGCCTGAATAAATGGCTGATGCAGCGAGCAGCGCTATCAAGTTAACACAGAGGAGCGACCGAGGGAAAAAATTCCATCATACAGACGTTTCTTATAATGAGAGTATGACATGTGGGGCCCAACTGCGTGATTATGCATCTGGAAGCTCTACCAAGTTTGGAACAGGGTAGCGCGACTAAGGGCAAAAAATCCATCATACACACATTTCTTATAATGAGCGGATGGCAGGTGGGCCCAGATGGGTGATTAAACGGTAGCGGAATCAAGTTCGAAATAGGGTAGCGGGAGCGAAGGAAAAAAATTCCACCATATACACGATTCTTGTAATGAGAGGCTGGCATGTTTGACCCAGCATTGTGATTAACGACAGATAGATCGAGCAATGTTATCGAGTTCATATCAGGAAGGCACGAGCCAAGGAAAAAATCCCATCATGCACACGTTTCTTCTAGTGTGAGGATGCCACGTGGGACCCAGCAGCCTGATTAAACGGCAAATGCATCGAACGACGATATCAAGTTCGAAACAGGGAAGGAAATAATTCCATCATACACACGATTCCTATAATGTGAGGCAGACATGCGGGACCCATCAGCCTGACTAAACGGAAGAGGCATCGAACAACGTTGTCGAGTTCAAATCAGGGAGGCGCGACCAAAAAGTTTGTTCCGCTATAGTCACTGATGTCCGGGACCCACACACAAAAAAATACTTCGGCGAGTCAACATCTCGCGAGGAAGAGGAAATATTACTTCTGCCACGCTCCCGTCGAGCTTCCTCCATGTTTTTAGCGATTTCGTCATAGTAGAGGGGTGCAAAACCAGAAAAAAAGTTTTGCATCGGCCACAGTCGAGCCGAGATTTTCGTCGCGGAAGGCGCGCCTTCTCCGAAGACCGACGGGCCCAGTCGTTGCGGATGGAAACATTTCTTGTAGTGCTCAAAGTTTGAAAAGAACACACTTTGCATATTATACAAGTTGTTTATCGAGTTCTCTAGCATCTCATTGAGCCATGATCGAGCCGTCTTCCTCAACATAACTGGGAGATATCATTCTGTGAGCAAGCTGTTTCCTCCTTTGGCGATGCAGCAAGCCTGGAAGAAATCCTGGATTCAAGTATCTGGCCGAGCTGCACCGTCCTAGGGTTGAATGTGTTTGGCGATACCAAAGTAAACCGAAATCTTTGTTCGACGGATATATGGACCAAAACATTTGGGTCCCATGTATATGTATTCCTCCTCGTACCGTTGTGCTTCTATGTTGGATTAAATGTGATGGCGAGTATCATTGTGTGAGAGTGATCTGCACCTTGGGTGCTTGCTATGCCTGCATGGCAGCGGAGTCGGATTCCTGCTTCTTCTTCCTCTGTTTCCCTCTCCACCTCTGTGCGTTCCATGGCTATGGTAAGATCCTTAATGGTCACTTCTAGGTGGCTCCGGTGGCTCCGGTGGGTTGTTTCCGGCTAAGAGACGGGCTCCTGGAGCTTCGTTATGTTGCCTCCGAGGTTGGTCTTTATGACGTCAGGAACCATCCCGACTTGTACTGGGGCAATCCTCGTCATTTCTTTGCTTGGCATTATCGTTGTTGTGATGAGGTTCAGCAAGATGACTAGTGTGTCTGGGAGACGCCAGTATTTGTTGGTCTCACTCTTACTGGCACCGCACTATCTCTTCGTCCATGTGGCCATTGCTTTGCTGATGATGGGGTTGGTGAGGGGCCAGTGCTCTTATAGCGATCTAGGATGCATCCGAAAGAACTTCCGACCAACCCACGCGGTCCTACGACGATGATCGTTTGATCTGATCATAGAGTTTTCTTCATCCCAATCCAAACCTTCTCCATGCATGGAAGATCCTTCCATAGAACCACCCTCCCCTTAGTTGTGCCATGAAGCATACTCATGGAGACGAGCCGAAGGTGAAGCCAGTTGAAAGTGCAGCAGATGGTTCGGTCATCGCCGTACAGGCGGAAGTGGCTTCTTCGGGCACACACGCCGCTTGTCGCTGCGTTGTTGATTCTTTGGGCTCTGTCCATCTATTCGCCATCACCGTCAAGCAGCAGGTGAACGACAATATCATGGTTCCAGTGGACAATCTGGTTGAGGGGCTTGTAGGCGGAGGCAACCCGACACTCATCATCAACGTCCTCATCCTCAATGACAAAATACTCGAAGCAATCGAGGAGAGGGACTAGTTCTAGGAGGAGGTCTCTGATGAGGCATCCGAGGTGCTACTTTGCTAGCTTCTCTATTTTAGTCAAATATTTCACTGTTCATACATTGGATTTTCTCAAGGTATAGATTCTTTTGCTCTGCCAGCTGTCAACACCCGGATTTTTAATCCCAGATGCCTGTTATGCCATACATCGCAATCCCAGGATTACCATTTTTGTGAGACATAACAGATTTGGATATCACAGTACATCAGCCATTACAAACCATACATGTGGTCTTACACAAATAAGGATCTCATGATACAGTTCTTAATACAACTCAAGAAGTGGAATAACGTAATAATAAAGGTAGCGTAGGCGAAGCTCCATCTTCGGGGTCACAGGCAATGCTGACGATGGGATATGATCCTAGTTGTCGTAACCTTCCTGGGGTCCTTTCTCCTGGTACTCCTCTTCATAGTCTGGCCACGGGAATAGCCAGGGACAAAACCATGAGTACTCTTTAAGTACTCGCAAACTAATAGTAACAAGTTTTCCACAGGAATAGCTAGGGTTGTTTTGCAAAAATCCAGATTTACCTCTACTAAGTTCAGAAGCAAGAAAAGCTAGTTGAAATTTTATAACACCTAAGTGGGAACTTTAATTTCATATCACAACTCTGTTGTGGTCAAGTCAAACTCTCAATTCATTTCATAAGTCATTTTGAAAACATCTGACGGGGGAACAGTATGGCCACTCCAACTGTCCATAACCGCGGACGTGGCTATTCGAATAGTTTGACACTCTGCAGAGATTGTACACTTTCACCACAACATTCGATACATCCGTGAGGAACAAATCCTGAATTCACCATACTCAGTATGCGGATAAACAATCCTAACCTTTCAATTACAGGCCCTAGTATAGGCACCTCTCCTGTGAGTTTGGCCTCCCAACCATGACCAACTGTGATCTTGGGTACTGCACAGGTGGACAATCTTCACAAGGTATCCTCAGCTCAGACCTTGGCCGTGAGGGAACCCATACTAAGGTATATAAGTTTCCAGTCAAGCCCTACCCAATTTTCAGGTATTGTGGTTGTACGGTAAAATTGGAATGGTATCGCATCCAGACAACCATCAGTTTTATAAAGGGCTAAGGCTCATGCCTCAACATTTTCATCATCAAAATCATCTGGTGTTCGGAAAAACATGTCAAAACATCTCACTAGAATGACTCATCATTCTAAGGTTTTCATAACTATTTTCACCGAGTATTCCCATCTAAAGTTGATCAAGTTTTATGCTTAGCACTAGCATCTACAAGTGTGGTAAGTACTAATGAGGGGTGGTAAACAAGTGGTGATTAATTAAGTTCAATCTCATGCCTTAGGATGACATCAAGATTATCTGGCTTAGGCCAAATATAATGCTCTTTATGCAACCTTCAATTATCTTCCTAGAATCTACAAGTCACTTAAGTAAACTCTAGAGAAAGCGTTGATAAAGAATTAAAGTAATAAGCTTGCAAGTAAAACTAGGATTGGGTATCATCAAATGTGTCTAACCAATCATGCTTAGTGCATTGCATAGGTTATCTAACTTTCATAATTGCAAGTGTTAGCTTGCCTTGTGCAGAGCAGTGGTTGAAGTTCTTCTCGTCTTTTTCTTCGTAGTATCCTCCTTCCTCCTCGTATCCTTGGTCGGTACTAGCGTCTATAAATAAATACGAGGTACACAATCACCAAACAATACTAAACTATTTTGAATCATCACATAAAGGTGCAGTATAGATGATCTAGCATCGTCACCTATATTACAAGATTAAAGCATTTGCCTTATTTATTTTAATTTGAGTAAAGTAATTTGTACTCATTGAAAAACTATTTAAGATTTAATATTCTCCAACTCAAACATGGGATCATGTTGACACATGTCATCACCACATATTTCAGTACATGAGAATGTGATTTAAAGTGGTGTCAGAATTTAATAAGGTTTAACCTTTTTATTTTAAATAATTAAAGTGACTAGAAATGTCTATGTGGCATTCTTTTATTACTTGAACATTATTTCTATAAGTAAACCCAAATGTTTTTATATATTATGAAAGGTATGATCAAATATAATTTTTGAGAGTTGGAATCAACTCAAAAGCTATTATGGTTGAAATTTGAAAAATGTTTGAATGCAAAAAAGCTTCTGTCTTGTTATTTTTACCAAGGTTGATCTACAGATCCAAATGATTTGAACCAACGGGCTTGGATTAAGCATTTCAGTACCTTTCTAACAAAATTGGTTTCATGCAATTTGGTTCAATGAATCGAGCTGGGTTGATTTTTGAAACTAGGTACAGAACTATGTTTGAATAAAAATAGAAAAAGCTAAATTCAAACGGTTGGGCTGCGCGGGAAGGGTTAATGGGCCGGCCCAGTGTCACTCCGCAGCGCGGGGCTCAACTGGCAGGGGGGTCTACCGGTCAGTGCCTCATAACACGCGAAGCGGTACGGGGCGATTTGGTTCGTTGGATTAGTAGTGAGATCAACGGCTGAGGGTCGTCGTCGACGATGAACATGTCACCGACGAGCTCAAACCCTAGCGGCTCGGTGGGGGGGCATAGGGGGCATACCGGGGCTCCAGTGACGACGATGAGCCGGGAAAATGACGAAGTCGACGACGGCGAACTCAAGGATGGTCGCGGAAGCTCCGGGGGTGGTCGAAATCAACGGCTCCCTTCTTCTCCAGAGGCGGCCTGCTCCGGCGCAATTTCGGCGAGCTGCTGCTCCTCGTGCTCTGGCTAAGGGGTGGAAGGATCAGTGAGGTGAGGGTAGTGAGATGGTGTGAACAAATCGAGCGGGGGTCGTCTCCTTTTATAGGCTCGACGGCGAGATCGAGAGGGATGGGCAGGCGATGGTGGCGACACGGCTACGGGCGGCTAGAGGCATGGCCGAGGTTGGCGATCGACGGGAGATCTCCTGGCGATGCTCTAGAGCTTAAATGCGCGTGTAGGGGCGGTGGCAATTGATCGGGAACGTGCGATTCTCTACAAGGCAGAGGCGGTGAACTCCGCGACGAGCCGTGGCTACGGGGTACGGGCGGTGAAACGAACATGTCTGGTGGTCTCCTGGGACCGTGGGGTGCATGTTGGCGGGCAGCAAGGGCTCGAGGTGGCCGGGTTGGGTGGGAACGGCGCGTGGTCTGCGGTGCATGTCGGCATGGTCGATAGCGGCACGGGCGCGGCGTTCCTGGCGGTTCTGGTCGCTGTCTTCGAGCTAGGGCTGGTCGAGAGGGGGCGGTGAGGCATGGACTGCATGCTAGACAAGGTTGGCACGGCTAGTTATTCTCCTAGCTTGCTGTCCACACTAGGGTGACATGGTGAGGCTCGGCCTGCTCACCATTGATGGCATTGGCAAGCTCATAGTGGTGCTAGTGGTTAGTTAAGGGTGCTAGATGATCTACTAAGGCTAGCGGTAACCAGAGAGGGAACAAGGTTGGCCCCAAAACACTGCTCAACATAGTGTTTTTGATTTTGTTGATTTGAATCTGCAACCTGTTTGATGAAATGGCCCCATGAACTTGAGTTTTTAATTTTGAAAAGATTTTTGGTGGGTGTGCTAGGCATGTGTTGAGGATTCTGTGGGTTCTTGGGTTTTGAAAATTGAGCTTGTTTGAGTGGTTTTTGAAATAGTGGGATCTTCCTATATGAGATAGATTCAATTTTTAGCTGTCATTTAAACTAAGCATTTAAATGTTTTTGGATGATCACAAAGTGGGCCTTGGTACCTTATTATGAGTACTATCAAGGGGTGCAAAAATCCATACATGTTTATGTTAAGTTCTGAAAGTTAGGGATAGCCAAAGTAGGCATGGGAGTTAATTTGGCAAAAATGACCATTCACTTCATTTGCTTATTTTGAGTTGTTTGTCTTTGGGAAAAGTTTGGGGATTGTTTAGATGATGTTTATTTAACCTAATAATCATTTTACAAGCAAAGAAACATAGAACCATGGCAATTCAAAAGAATCCAAATTTTAATACACACACACATGAATGCTTTTATACTTTTAATTGGAAAAGTTTTTGTTAACCCTAATTTTGATGATTAGAGTTTGATGATCCAAGTTTAGTACTTTTGGGATATTACAAACCGTCCCCCCTTAAACAAAATCTTGTCCCGAGATTTGAAAAAGGACGAAAAAGATTACCTAGGATTTGAAGAGATCAGGAAACTCCGTCCTGATGTGATCTTCGCGCTCCCAAGTAGCTTCTTCCAAAACACGGATGTGTACTTCGGGGTAGGTCAGGTCATCGTTGATTTCTATGGTCCGGTGATCAATAATCTTGAACACTTTAGTCTTCTCCGGAACTTCGAGGCACTTGCGAAGTAATGAGATATAGAACACATTGTGCATGGCTGGCATCTCTTCGGGCAGTTCCAATTGATACGACACTTCTCCTCGACTGTCTAGAATCTTAAAGGGGTCGACATATCTGGGGGCTAACTTTCCTTTCAGTTGGAAACGGTACGTTCCCGTCAATGGCGACACTTTCAGGTACACAAAATCTCCTATGTTGAAGGCGAGGTCTCGACGTCTCTTGTCGACGTAACTCTTCTGTCTGGACTGGCGGGTCTTGAGGTGCTCACGAATCTTGTGAACCTTCTCTTCTGCTTCTCGTGGGATGTCGGGTCCAAAAATCGGACTCTCTCCTACTTCCAACCAGTTCAAAGGTGTGCGACACTTTCTTCCATACATGAATTCAAATGGGGCCATTTGCAAACTAGCTTGATAACTGTTGTTGTATGAAAATTCTGCGAATGGTAGACAGTCTTCCCATTTTGATCCATACTCTAACACACATGCTCTCAACATGTCTTCGAGTATTTGATTTACTCGCTCCGTTTGTCCATCGGTCTAAGGGTGATAAGCTGTGCTAAAATCTAGTCGGGTTCCTAAACCTTCTTGGACTTTCTTCCAGAATCTCGAGGTAAACTGAGTTCCTCGATCCGATACGATGTTCTTGGGGACTCCGTGCAAACTTGAGATTCTAGCGATGTATAACTCCGCTAGCTTCGAACTCTGATATGTGGTCTTGACTGGTAAGAAATGGGCGACTTTGGACAATCTGCCCACTATGACCTAGATATTGTCATTTCCCCTACTAGAAGTAGGTAAGCCGGTGATAAAGTCCATTCCAACGGAATCCCATTTCCATTCCGGAATCTGCAATGGTTGCAACAATCCTGCGGGTCTTTGATGTCCCGCCTTGACTCGCTGACATATATCACACTTGGCGATATACCTTCCGATTTCTCTCTTCATCTTATGCCACCAAAATTGCTCCTTCAAATCTTGATACATCTTCGTTCCTCCGGGGTGGATAGAATAAAGAGTATCATGAGCTTCCTTCAGAATAACTTCTTTCAACTCAGAATCTACTGGTACACAAAGGCATCCTTTGTACCACAGAACTCCTTCTTCGTCTTCGGTGAATCCGGGTACTTTGCATGTACCGATACGACGCTTGATTCCATCGATACTAGCATTTCCTTTCTGCGCCTCTTTGATCTGACTGAACAAAGTGGGTTGAAGTTCTATGCTAGCCAAAAATCCTTCACTCACTAATTCCATTCGGAAATCTTCCATCTCTTTGTGCAAACTTGGTTGCTCCTTCAAAATCATGGAGTTAAAGCGGCACGGCAATCTGCTAAGGGCATCTGCTACCACGTTGGCTTTACCAGGGTGATAGTGAATGTCCAGATCGTAATCTTTGATTAGCTAAATCCATCTTCTCTGTCTCATATTCAGCTCCTTCTGAGTGAATATATACTTCAAGCTCTTGTGATCCGAATAAATCTCACAACGGTTTCCCATCAGGTAATGCCTCCATGTTTTTAGGGTTAGAACTACGGCTGCGAGCTCGAGGTCATGGATTGGATAGTTGTGCTCATGTTGTTTCAGTTGTCGGGATAGATAAGATATAACTTGGCCCTCTTGCATTAGCACACATCGGAGACCGATCTTGGATGCATCACAATACACATCAAAGGGCTTCGTGATATCCCGCATGATTAAGATTGGGGCTGAAATCAATCTCCTCTTGAGTTCTTGAAAAATCGCTTCACATTTGTCAGTCCATTCAAACTTCTTGTCCTTCTTTAGCAATTGGGTCATGGGTCTGGCGATACTCGAGAATCCTTCTACGAACTTGCGGTAATATCCCGCCAATCCGAGAAATGCACGAACTTGGGTTTGAGTGGTTGGGGATTTCCAATCTTCGACATATTTCACCTTTGCAGGGTCAACGGCAATTCCTCCGGCTGATACAATGTGGCCGAGGAATCCTACCTCCTGTAACCAGAATTCACATTTTCTAAACTTGGCATACAACTTATGCTCTCTAATGGTTCCAAGAATGGTCGTTAGGTGTAGCTCATGTTCTTCTTCTGATTTGGAATAAATCAAAATGTCATCGATGAAAACAACGACAAACTTAACCAGGAAGTCCATAAAAATCTTATTCATGAGATTCATGAAATAAGCGGGGGCATTGGTTAATCCAAAGGACATGACAGTATACTCGTATAATCCATATCTGGTGGTAAAGGCAGTCTTTGGAATATCCTCTGCGCGAATCTTGAGTTGATGATAGCCTGTTCTAAGATCAATCTTAGAAAACACTTTGGCACCGGTCAACTTATCAAACAAATCTTCTATCTTGGGCAATGGGTACTCGTTCTTGATAGTGACATCATTCAACTTCTGGTAATCCGTACACAAACGGTTACCTCCATCCTTCTTGTCCACGAACAAGACAGGTGATCTCCATGGTGACGCACTTGGTTGAATCAATCCAATTTGCAGCATGGCATCCCGTTGCTTCTTCAGTTCTGCTACTTCAGACGGGTTCATACTATATGGTCTCTGAGCTATGGGTCCTGTTCCAGGGATTAGTTCAATGATAAACTCGATATCCCGATCTGGGGGCATACCGGGCAAAACATCTAGAAATACATCAGGGTATTCATAGACTATCCAGACTTGGTCAATGGTAGGTTGGGCTACACTCTTGTTGCACTTGAATTGACGAGGTAAGGTTTCAGATACATGCTCGACTGATATTCCAGCGGTACTGGTCATGGTTATGGCTTTCTTAGCACAGTCAATTAATCCTTTATGTTTGGACATCCAATCCATTCCTACTACTAATTCCAAACCATTAGTTCCGAGTACTATAAGATTAGCATAAAAATCTATGCCATGGATTCGGATAGGAACGACTTTACAAATATGCCTAGCTTTGGTGGTTGAATCGGGGATTTGAACAATCATAACATGCTTCAGTTTTGTTGAATCTTACTAGTGCATGCAAATTCTTCGGTGACAAATGAGTGTGATGCACCAGAATCAAACAACACTCTAGCGAGTACTGAATTAACAGAAAACATACCCAGCACGACGTATGGCGCTTCCTGGGCTTCTTCAGCATGCATGAGAAAAAGACTGCCGTTGCGGTTGAGAGAGTTCCCTAGGGCAAACCTTCTTCCGGGCTGGACACGACGCTACTGCTGAGCTGGGGCATTGGCATTGGGGGCTGCGGCATTCTTCTTGGGGCACTCATTGGAGTAGTGACCCTTATTTCCACAGTCATGACAAGTCACTTGCGACTTGTCCTTTGCTGCAACAGGCACAACATTGCTTCCAGTCCTCGGGGCAGTGTTGGTGTTGGCGATAGCATTGTTGTTGTTGAACTTGGGTGGTGCACGGTTGAAATTGTTAGAGTTGCCGGGGTTGTTGTAATTTCCTCCGGGCCTTAGGTTTCCATGGATGGGATAGGTAGTACGGTTCATCGGGGGTCTGTTGGTTCTCGGGGCAAATCCTGGAGATGGGTTAGGGCGATACTTTGGGGTATGATGGGTTCCTGGATGATGCATCATGCGGCGCTTGCGATTCTCATTGGCTTGGTTGATATTTCCTTCCATCTAGATGGTAGAGTCGATAAGGGCTTCAATATCAGCAAAGGGGATATTGACCAACACCGTCTGCATCTCATCGTGCAGACCATTCAATAATCTTTCTTTCTTCTTGGCTTCGGTGTCGATCTCATCCGGGGCATACCTAGCTAATGACAAGAATTTGTCACGGTATTCCACTACGGTCATCCTTCCTTGCTTCAGTTCTCTGAACTCATCTCTCATTCTCTTGATCAAACCCGGTGGCACATGGGTTCTGCTGAACTTGACCTTGAATTCCTCCCAGGTCATCATTTGTCCTCTGGTCATTGCACGAACACTGTTCCACTATGCTCTTGCATCTCTGGCTAGATAGTGGGTGGCGAACAGAACTTTCTCGTTAGCTTCCACTCCGGCGAATTCTAGGTTGTTTTCCATGGTTTGCAGCCAATCATCTGCATCTAAAGGCTCTTCGGACTTGGTGAAAACAGGTGGGTTGGTATTCTGGAAATTCTTGAGCTTAGATCCATGGTTGTCCTGATTTCCTTGGCCTTGATTGTTGTGGGCCAGCTGAGCTATCTGCTGAAGGGTGGCTAGGTTGGCTTGACGTCAGCTCTTTCAGCTTCACGGTCAGAAACCAACATTTGCAGGATCTGTAACATCGGGTCCGGGGATGAACCACTTCCTCCGCGTGGCATCTGAAGATTGAGGTAGATCATGAGAAAAGAGGGAAATTTCTAAGGTTCAGGGACTTTGAAGTTTGACTCAGATTTTTTTGCAACTTGCTTTTCATTCATTCATTCATAGCACACGATACAAACACACACCACAAAACAAGAAAAATAGATGGTTTTAAGAACCATTCTAGAAACTACGATATAGTGGGACCGAATACAACTCACTACGCTAGTGCTCAAGTGCTACTACTCCTTGGAGTCGGTGTAGTCGTCATCCTCATCATCCTCGTCGTCATCGATGAAGGCGAAATCATCCTCATCGGTGAATAAGTCAATAGCCTGATCCTCCAGAAAATCATCGTCATCGCTGAGATAGGAGTAGGGGTCTCCACGAAGATCTTCTCCGGCCTTCTCTCTTTCCTCCAACTGCATGTCTCTCCCGTGGATGGTCTCCTCCAAATCCGAGATACTATGGCGAAGACGGGCAATGATGCGCTCCTTCTTGTCAAGCTGACGGCGGCGAGACTTGTGATCCTTCGCTAGCATGGCGATGGTCTGATCCTTCATCTTGATGATGGCGGACTTGTGGTTGGAGTAGTCACGGCAATTATCCAATTCCTACTGACGATCATACATCATGAAGCTAAGGTGGTCCAACTGAGTCATCAGCTTGTGGTGGTATGGGGCTTCCAGTGGTTGTCCCATAGCATCACGCCTTGGACAAAACTCAAAGAGGGTACCCTTGATATGGTTGATACTCTGCCCACACAGACGGGCAAGAGCTTCCTGCATGGCCCTGGAAAGTCCATCGAGCCAGTTATTTTCTCTTAAGGTGAACTGAAATCCCTCAGCAGTGGGGGGTTCAATCTTTCCTCGGAGACCTGCAACAATTAGCCACTGCAGATCTTCTCCTCCTTGATCATTGAGCTGAGATCCGAAGAACTCGGGGTGCGGACGCTCCAGAAGTTCCAAAAGCTGGTCCAAATCCCGCTCAAAGATGAGGTCTCCTCCATTCCCCAACTGATAAAATTTGCTGTACTTCACGTCCATCTATAAGAATATAGGATGAGTAAGTTAGTAGAGTGATCAAGTGTGTCAAATTTTAGGTATTTTGCAAGAGTTTTTGAGGAACATGAATTTTTATGAAAGAAACAAAGTGATAAGTATGGGAATAAGTTTTTGTAAATATTTGCTTCCTTTGGTTTTGAAACTAAGTTTTCGATTCAAACTTCCAGTCTAACTAGGGTCTCCTATGGTCAGGATGGCTCTGATACCAATTTGTCAACACCCGGATTTTTAATCCCAGATGCCTGTTATGCCATACATCGCAATCCCAGGATTACCATTTTTGCGAGACATAACAGATTTGGATATCACAGTACATCATCCATTACAAACCATACATAAGGTCTTACACAAATAAGGATCTCATGATCCAGTTCTTAATACAACTCAAGCATCGGAATAACGTAATAATAAAGGTAGCGTAGGCGAAGCTCCATCTTCAGGGTCATAGGCAATGCTGACGATGGGAGATGATCCTAGTTGCCGTAACCTTCCTGGGGTCCTTCGTCCTGGTACTCCTCTTCATAGTCTGGCCACGGGAATAGCCAGGGACAAAGCCATGAGTACTCTTTAAGTACTCGCAAACTAATACTAACAAGTGAAGGGGGTTTTTGTAGTAGGACACTAAGCTCTAGGGTTGTTTTGCAAAAAGCCAGATTTACCTCTACTAAGTTCAGAAGCAAGAAAAGCTAGTTGAAATTTTATAACACCTAAGTTGTAACTTGAATTTCATATCACAACTCTATTGTGGTCAAGTCAAATTCTCAATTCATTTCATAAGTCATTTTGAAAACATCTGACGGGGGAACAGTATGGCCACTCCAACTGTCCATAACCGCGGATGCGGCTATTCGAATAGTTTAACACTCTGCAGATATTGTACACTTTCACCACAACATTCGATACATCTGTGAGGAACAAATCCTGAATTCACCATACTCAGTATGCGGATAATCAACCCTAACCTTTCAATTACACGCCCTAGTATAGGCACCTCTCCTGTGAGTTTGGCCTCCCAACCATGACCAACTGTCATCCTGGGTACTGCACAGGTGGAAAATCTTCACAAGGTGGCCTTAGTTCAGACCTTGGCCGTGAGGGAACCCATACTAAGGTATATAAGTTTCCAGTCAAGCCCTATCCAATTTTCGGGTATTGTGGTTGTACGGTAAAATTGGAATGGTATCGCATCCAGACAACCATTAGTTTTATAGAGGGCTAAGGCTCATGCCTCAACATTTTCATCATCAAAATCATCTGGTGTTCGGAAACACATGTCAAAACATCTCAGTATAATGACTTATCATTCTAAGGTTTTCATAACCATTTTCACCAAGTATTCCCATCTAAAGTTGATCAAGTTTTATGCTTAGCACTAGAATCTACAAGTGTGGTAAGTACTAATGAGGGGTGGTAAACAAGTGGTGATTAATTAAGTTCAATATCATGCCTTAGGATGACATCAAGATTATCTAGCTTAGGCCAAATTTAATGCTCTTTATGCAACCTTCCATTATCTTCCTAGAATCTACAAGTCACTTAAGTAAACTCTAGAGAAAGCGTTGATAAAGAATTAAAGTAATAAGATTGCAAGTAAAACTAGGATTGGGTATCATCAAATGTGTCTAACCAAGCATGCTTAGTGCATTGCATAGGTTATCTAACTTTCATAATTGCAAATGTTAGCTTGCCTTGTGCAGAGCAGTGGTTGAAGTTCTCCTCGGCTTCTTCTTCGTAGTATCCTCCTTCCTCCTCGTATCCTTGGTCGGTACTAGCGTTTATAAATAAATACGAGGTACACAATCACCAAACAATACTTAACTATTTTGAATCATCACACAAAGGTGCACTATAGATGACCTAGCATCATCACCTATATTACAAGATTAAAGCATTTGCCTTATTTATTTTAATTTGAGTAAAGTAATTTCTACTCACTGAAAAACTATTTAAGATTTAATATTCTCCAACTCAAACATGGGATCATGTTGACACATGTCATCACCACATATTTCAGTACATGATAATGTGATTTAAAGTGGTGTCACAATTTAATAAGGTTTAACCTTTTTATTTTAAATAATTAAAGTGACTAGAAATGCCTATGTGGCATTCTTTTATTACTAGAACATTATTTCTGTAAGTAAACCCAAATGTTTTTATATATTCTGAAAGGTATGATCAAATATGATTTTTTGAGAGTTGGAATCAACTCAAAAGCTATTATTGTTGAAATTTGAAAAATGTTTGAATGCAGAAAAGCTTCTACCTTGTTATTTTACCAAGGTTGATCTACAGATCCAAATGATTTGAATCGAACGGGCTTGCATTAAGCATTTCAGTACGTTTCTAACAAAATTGGTTTCATGCAATTTGGTTCACTAAATCGAGCTGGGTTGATTTTTGAAACTAGGTACAGAACTATGTTTGAATAAAAATAGAAAAAGCTAAATTCAAACGGTTGGGCTGCACGGGAAGGGTTAATGGGCCGGCCCAGTGTCACTCCGCAGCGCAGGGCGAAACTAACAGGGGGTCTACCGTTCAGTGGATCATAACA
This sequence comes from Avena sativa, assembly GCA_916181665.1. Classification (NCBI taxonomy): domain Eukaryota; kingdom Viridiplantae; phylum Streptophyta; class Magnoliopsida; order Poales; family Poaceae; genus Avena; species Avena sativa. The sequence continues at coordinate 78,421,608 of OV702296.1, forward strand.
CGCGAAGCGGTACGGGGTGATTTGGTTCGTTGGATTAGAAGTGAGATCAACGGCTAAGGGTCGTCGTCGATGATGAACATGTCACCGGCGAGCTCGAACCCTAGAGGCTCGGTGGGGGTGCATAGGGGGAATACCGGGTGTCCAGTGACGACGGAGAGGCGGGCAAACGACGAAGTCGACGACGGCGAACTCAGGGATGGTCGCGGCAGCTCCGGGGGTGGTCGAAATCAACGGCTCCCTTCTTCTCCAGAGGCTGCCTGCTCCGGCGCAATTCCGGCGAGCTGCTTCTCCTCGTGCTCTGGCTAAGGCGTGGAAGGATCAGTGAGGTGAGGGGAGTGAGATGGTGTGAAGAAATCGAGCGGGGGTCATCTCCTTTTATAGGCTCGACGGCGAGACCGAGCGGGATGGGCAGGCGACGGTGGCGACACGGCTACGGGCGGCTAGAGGCATGGACGAGGTTGGCGATCGACGGGCGGTCTCCTGGCGATGCTCTAGAGCATAAATGCGCAAGTAGGGGAGGTGGCAATTGGTCGGGAACGTGCGATGCTCTACGAGGCAGAGGCGGTGAACTCCGCGGCAAGCGGTGGCTACGGGGTACGAGCGGTGAAACAAACCTGTCTGGTGGTCTCCTGGGACGGTGGGGTGCATGCTTGCGGGCGGCGAGGGCTCGAGGTGGTTCGGTTGCGTGGGAACGGCGCGTGCTCTGCGGTGCGCGTCGTCATGGTCGACAGGGGCGCGAACGCGGCGTTCCTGGCAGTTCTGGTCGCTGTCTTCGAGCTAGGGCTGGTCGAGAGGGGGCAGTAAGGCATGGTCTGCATTCTAGACAAGGTTGGCACGGCTAGTTATTCTCCTAGCTTGCTGTCTACACTGGGGTGACATGGTGAGGCTCGGCCTTCTCACCATTGATGGCATTGGCAAGCTCACAGTGGTGCTAGTGGTTAGTTAAGGGTGCTAGATGATCTACTAAGGCTAGTGGTAACCAGAGAGGGAACAAGGTTGGCCCAAAACACTGCTCAACATAGTGTTTTTGATTTTGTTGATTTGAATCTGCAACCTGTTTGATGAAGTGGCCGCATGAACTTGAGTTTTGAAATTTGAAAAGATTTTTGGTGGGTGTTCTAGTAATGTGTTGAGGATTCTGTGGATGCTTGGGTTTTGAAAATTGAGCTTATTTGAGTGGTTTTTGAAATAGTGGGATCTTCCCATATGAGATAGATTCAATTTTAAACTGTCATTTAAACTAAGCATTTAAATGTTTTTGGATGATCACAAAGTTGGCCTTGGTACCTTATTATGAGTACTATCAAGGGGTGCAAAGATCCATACATGTTTCTGTTAAGTTCTGAAAGTTAGGGATAGCCAAAGTAGGCATGGGAGTTAATTTGGCAAAAATGACCATTCACTTCATTTGCTTATTTTGAGTTGTTTGTCTTTGGGAAAAGTTTGGGGATTGTTTAGATGATGTTTATTTCACCTAAGAATCATTTTACAAGCCAAGAAAAACAGAACCATGGCAATTCAAAAGAATCCAAATTTTAATACACACACACATGAATGCTTTCATACTTTTAATTGGAAAAGTTTTTGTGAACCCTAATTTTGATGATTAGAGTTTGATGATCCAAGTTTAGTATTTTTGGGATCTTACACCAGCTTCTTGCTCTAGGCATATTAAAATATATATGGTTTGAACGGTCGATTGTTTGGGAGATTTGATTATATCTTCTCATCTTCTATAGTAAATTTACATTTGGTTGTTGTTGTTCATATAGTTATTCTTGCGATGTAGATTTAATCAATCTATAACATATTTAATTTTTGGGGTTTTAGGGATTGCTGTTACTGGAGTGTTCATTTTGATACACAACATGCATATATGTTATATAGTGTATATTACATTTCTATTTCTCACTAAGGCCAATGATTTAATTTTTCCCCAAAAGAGCGAAAGGGCAGACACATTTAATGATGTCAGATTTTTTAGGGATTGATCAGTGAACCTGAGACAATGTACAGCAACAATATAAGTTGTGCTTGGTACTTTGGTTCACTTACTCCATTTCTAAAAAACTTATTAGGCCATGGATTTATTCTACATTCATATGGAACTATAATCTTTGAATTGTTTCTACTAGTACAGAAAAATTGTGATCATACATTGAATTTATTACATGTATCTGAATCCCTTGTTAGATTATTGTGATTACAGTATATATCCATAGAAAAAATGATTCATATGATGCATGTATATGCATGGTTTGATCATAATTTGTTGTTACATGTACCTATGAATATTGTTTCATCATAAGTTGTTACATGTACCTATGCATGGTTTGACCACACAATATTTAGGAAACGTACACATGTATTCATAGTGTTACAAGAAGGATTACATTTGAGTTTCTTATAAGGCCAATGATTCAAGTTTTCCCAAAAGAGTGCAAGGCAAACAGATTAATTTGATCGTGTCGGATTTTTTGAGGGATGGGTTAGTTAACCTGAGGAAATGTACACGAACAATAGGTTGTGCTTGGTACATGGTTGTCTAACTCCATCTTTGGAAAACTTATGAGGCCCCAGATTTATTCTACATTAATATAACTATGAAAAAATGATAAATATGATGCATGTATATGCATGGTTTGATCATAAGTTGTTCCTACACCTATGAATATTTTTTGCATTGGATTCTTGTTATTATTATTACAATATGTATAAATACATGCGTTCATAGTGTATAAGAAGGATTACATTTCAATTTCTTACTGTGGACAATGATTCAAATTTGCCCCAAAAGAGTGCAAGGCAGACACATTGGTGTCATATTTTTTTAGGAATGAGTTAGTGAACCTGGGGCAATGTACAAGAACAAAAGTTTGTGCAATTGTTACTTGGTTAACCTACACCATCTCTAAACTTATGAGGCCTCAGATTTGTTCTACATATATCTGAATATCATCTTTGATTTTTGTGTTACCTGTATCTGAATCTATTTATTTCTTTCTTATGTTACACTATCCAGGAAACTTTACTGTATGAACTAATGATGAAGATATGTATGATAATATAAATTATCAACTGATATTGATCCAATTACTTATCATTTTGTTTGGATACATGAAATGATATGTGAACTAATCAAACTATTGTTGAGATACATTCTCTTTGGTATCAATTTAATATTGTCTTACATATGTTCTCAATTCTTGAGTTATATTAACATTCAATAATTAGTATGAGTTATCATTCAATCATTTGTATAAGTTATAACAAGAGGAATCCGATGACATGAGCGCTGATAAGTACTCCAGGGACTGGAAGAGCCGCTACATGCCGAGGCAGTTACAGAGTGGGAAAATTCCTTTCCACCATAAAGGGAAATTGTTTTGCCCATTCTTTAGATGATTCATCGACATGGACCTCTAAAGCATGATCCAGCGGTCGGTGGGCATCGGCTGTGGCCGTAGGAACCAGCCGAAGACCTTGGCAAAGCATGCAACCTACAACAAATTTACTGGCATATTTCCCCTTGAGTAGGTTGATGCTCCGGTTGCCCCTGCTCCTGCTGTTGCGTGCACTGCTTATTTTATTTAAGTTAATTATTACCTCTACTATTCCATGTAAGGCAATATAAAGTTTGTCGTGATTTAACTACTATAATTACCTCATTTATTAATCTACTCCTTTATATGGAGCTTTCATTAATTTTCTAGTGCTCAATTATATTACTGATCATGATCATGCACACTACCAAAATTTTCTAGTGCTCAATTATATTATAATTGCCAAGTAATACATGAAAAAATAGTTTAATTTGCTAGAAAATTCATATTTAAGTACCCAAATGATCTCACATGAGCATTAAACATTTGAATTAGTCAAATTCAAAACATTTGCACCTTATTACTATGTAGCATGTACATGAACACTACGAGTCGGTCATACCATTCAAGTTAAGATCCAAGAGTTGTACTACGCCATTTATTTTCTGTAATGGATAAACCTCATTTACTCTTAGGACTCAATTTCACTCTATCAAGCATGTGTAAACACCTTCCTTTGCCTTTAAATTATGAATAATTATCAAAATTTAGGATTAACAAAATATGGAGATCCGAATATTTACTCAGCAAGACTTCCTTCAAAGAATACATGAAAAAAGTTATATTGGTGAAAAATTTATATTTAAGTAAGCAAATGATCTCACTTCATGATTAAACATTTGAATTAGTCAAATTCAAAACACTTGCACCTTATTGCTCTCAAGCAAGTGCATGATCACTAGGAGTCGTCTTGCCTTTCAGGGCAAGATCCATGGTTTGTACTACGCCAATTATTTTCTTCAATGTATGAACCTCATATAGTATTAGGGGACTCAGTTTCACACTAGAAAGCATTTATAAACACCATCCTTCGCCTTTAAATTATGAATAGTTCTCAAATTTTACAATAATCAAACTCTAGAGTTCTGAATATATCTAGACTTCCAAATATTAGTTCTGTTCAAATTTCTAGTCATCTTAGCTAGGGAATTACTTGGCAAATAAATATGAAATATTCGGAGAATAGGCATTCTTATAGAGGTTTTCCGTTTGCATCCATCTGAGGCTAGTACTTTGTGGCAAAGATCTGAAATTATTTTGACAAATATTTTATATTTGTGCCACATTTTTTCTTCCCCGCCCGCCCAGACCACTATCCACCATCGCAGCTACCGCCGCCTCTGGTCCCCTGCCTCTCCTTATCGCCACCTCTAGTCCCCTATGTCTCCTTCCTGCTGCCTCCGGTCGCCTGTGGTGCTGACGCTATCCCTTTCTTTCGAGGATCCCTTCGTTGTCCAGGTAGGTATGCATGAAAACCAAACCCCAAAAACCCTAATGCGGAGCTTCGATTTAGAAATTGTGGCATGGAATTTTCCATTTTGCTTCTTTATTTTAAGGTTCATGGTTACCTAGCTACAAATACCAGACGACGCCATCGGGAGAGCCTCCATCAGCCGTCCTCCATATGTCCCAGCTCTTTTCCCCTTTTATAAATCCCAAAATCTGCAATTCTTTATTGATTCATCATTATTCGTTGCCCTTCTAGCAATAGATATTTAATTGTCACTTCATTAGTGTACCTGCATCTTGATTGTATTAATATGCTCTCTATCTATATCTATTAACAGATGAGAACCTGTAGTGATGATGCAATAATGCTCTGTAGCGATGAAATTTTTCGTGTTAGCTTTGGTAGTTTTAATTCAAGTCATTAGATGAAGAGACCATTGAGAGGCTTGAGTTTAAGGTATCAAAGAACATCAAAATTATAGTCATCTATTTTGTATGCATTTATACGGTAGACATGAATAATCCACCGCATTGGAAAAAATTATGTGTTGTTGCATCAGGACCTCAGCAAAAGAGGGACACTGATTTTGATAAGCAGAGCCTTCATGGAAACGACATGTGTCTGAAAGAAGTTCATGTAGACTTCCTCTTAGACTTGTGTAAACCCGATGTTCACCAAAAATTAAGTACTACGTCTACAGGTTTCCCTATTCATGTGTCATGAAAAAGAAGTGCAAGCTGGTAATATGATATATTCTTAAACATGTGATCAACAATATACCCTTTGATATTAAATACTTCCAATAATCACAAGCATGCTAATTCTTCAATTTTTGTACTTGCGCATACATTTGGAGCCGAGGTCACAAGAAAATGCCCAAAGAATCGCCCTGATGAACCTATTGATATGATGTCCATGTTTAGCAAATGAATAGCAACAAGCCAAAGATGGTTAGGATGAAGACAATCTTGATGGCTGGATGGGATAAATTTATGAGAAGCTTCAACTAAAGTAGGATAGGATTGTCCTTTTTTGCTTTGATAAAAAAGATACTAGAGAGGTACATATTCTGGTTCATCAACTTCCACCAGGTGGCCCATTATAAATACAATGCTGGTTTATTAGAGAGTAGTAATTATGTTAGATGTTTGATGTATGGACTCCACTTTGTATGTACAGCCATAACATAATGGATAAATTTGTATGGATTTTCCTAACTTCTGGCTAATGTTAATTGTTAACATAATTGTCTTCTTTTGACTGGATGCTAAGTACTTGAGTTAATCTGTCTATCTGGCAGCTGAATCTTGATTATGTGTCATGTCATCTATGACTGAGTTCGAATTAGCATGATGTGTACTATTTAAAAGGGTTTATACATAATGGAGATGATCACTTTAACTAGCCAATTCGATGCATCCTGATGGGGATATGCCTACCGGGGTATACCCAGCAGGACGTTTCCGATTGGCCCAGGAACTGGCGAGTGGGCCTGCAAGACGGCGACTGGATCAATGCCCGGTGTGGATCCAAGCGACTGGAAGCTGAAGGCCCAGGCGAGTAGATAGGCCCAGTTGGATTAGGTTAAACGAGTACCGAAGCCTTAACTGATTCGGTTGAGATATGTAAACCCTAGGGGAGGTAAGTCTATATAAACCTCCCTACAGGGAGTGTAGAGATACGTTCCATCATACACCCAAGCGACTCGCCGACTAGCCGCCGAGTTCGTACCATTGTACCACCATCATAATACAATCTAGCAGGAGTAGGTCTTTACCCTCCGGGGGGGGCGAACCTGGGTAAAACCTTGTGTCTCCGCCCTCATCTCGGACCACAGATGGCTGGCCGCCCTTGCCCCTCGTTCTACTACTCGCTGCCGATTGTAGCATCTACCGTGACCATTCCCACGACAGTGGCGCCCACCGTGGGGCCTTGCCGGTCTGGCCGGTGTTCTGCGGCGAGATCCAATCTGCCCATCAACGAGACGGTCGCCACCGGCCGCATGATAGCGATTGGAGAGATGCTCCAGACCTTGCCGAGCATCTACGTCCCGGCGGCGCGACCCGTCACGCACAGCATGATCTTGCCGGTCGGCACGATCAGCCTCTTCGTTGGCCTCACTGACGTCATCGCCTCGGAGGACTCGGCTCGCATCCGCGAGTCACCGCCACGCGACCGGCTCTCTGAGAGCCAGGTCCGCACGATCCATCGCCTCGCCTCCGAGTACAATTCGGCCCACAGCGACGTGGCCGAAAACACCGCGGCCGCGGAAGACGCGGCCCTCAACGACGACGCCGATTCGGTGACCCCGGCGTCACTCGCCGGATCCATCACCGCGGCTTCACCCGCGGGCTCCATCACCCAGGTCTCCAACATAGGAGACTTCGAGGATCCCTCCATCCTTGGGATCTTCGACTTCGACTCCGGATCGGAAAATTCCGCCGATCTCCGCGATGGGACCAGTCGCCACACTACGACCTACATGGCGACCGGCACCAATCCACCGGAGGACCCCTTCTCCACCCCGATACCTCCTAACGCCACGGCAACGGAGGTCGAGGAACTCCGCCTGAAGCTGGCGGAGGCAGTCCGCAAGGCGCAAGCCGAGCGCGAAAAAATTCGCCTCGAGCAGGTGACGGCGCAGGAGCTGTCGCGCTACCACCAGCAGCGAATCAGGTCGCGCCTGAACCCCACAGTCCAGGGGCGCGCCCTGAACTTCGACGACGAGAACGACCCGGCCCGCGTGGCCGAGCGCGCGATCTGTGAGAACGTGCCGCCAGGAGGAAGTGCCCGGCCCCCACCAGGGTCAACGGCGAATGGCGCCCCACCTCCACCCAACCGCACACCTCCCAGGGACCAACCGCGGATAGTGGTCTCCTCACGGGAGCGAGACGCGAATGGCCTACCACTGTTCTCCACCCCGATGGACAACCTCGTGGCAGGTCGAGCAGCGGCCGACAACATCACGCCTACCGGCGACGACGCCTTACAGATCTAGTACGTGAGGGCCCTACTCGCAAAGGCGGTCGAGCAGCAAAACGCAGGCGCCGACTCGCAGGGCCGGGTGTACTCGCGCTCTTCGGGCAGCAGAGCAGCCTCAAGCGGCCGCCCATTGGCGGCAAACACCCTCAACTGCCCGCCACCAGAGCCACTGCAGCTCCAACATCGACCCACGAACGCGGCACTCTCCACCAAAGACCCCAGGCCAGCGACCAACTTCGTCGCCGCCAACGGTCAGCCCGTCGACGCCCGCACCCACATCATTAACAACCAAAGCTGGCGCGCACGCCAGCCTGACGACCTGCGGCACACCCTAACCAATCGCCACGACGGCGAGCCGATGGGGTCGTTAAGTCGACTCGGGCCCAGGTGCTTTGGACCGATGATCCGAGGCAAAAAATACCCAGCGAACTTCAAGGCGCCGAAGGAAATAGAGAAGTACGGCCCTTCGTACGACCCCTCCGTGTGGCTGGATACATACCTCATGGCGATGGGGATCGCTGGCCACACCAACCTGCTAGCCGCCCGTTACCTCCCCCTGATGATGGAGGGAACGTGCAGGCAGTGGATCAACACCCTTCCCCAGGATAGCATCGACTCCTGGGACGAGATGCGAGATGCCTTCGTCAGGCACTTCGAGTGCTCCTACACGCGCGCCACCATCATCGAGGACCTGGAGCGATGCGTCCAGGGACCCAGCGAGTCGACCCGCAACTGGGTCCAGCGGTGGCAAGAATTATGGTACAACGCGGTCAGAATCCACCCGGACACCGCGATCCATTGCTTCAAGACCTCGTGCCGCTACGAGCCCTTGGTCGCCAAGCTCAAGCGACATTCTCGCATGCTCGACAACATACCGGACCTCCTCGAGATCGCCAAACGGTACGCGGAGGAAGATCCAAACCAAGAAACCGACGACGAATCGGGAGGCCAACGCCGCGCGAGCGGCAACGACAACGGTCGACGGTCCGACCTATGCTACAGCAACACTCGCCTCACCGGCAAGCGCCGCAGTGACGGGCGAGTCGACTTCGTCGCCAACACCGGGCACGCGCAGCACGAGCCCAAGAGCTTCCGCCGCGACGGAGTACAACGCCGCGACGGCGTCAATTACAAGGCGAAACCAAGGTTCGACCCCGTGGCCCTCCTTAACCAACCTTGTGCGTTTCACAGCAGGGAAGGGAAGCCCGCCACGCACACGACCGCCGACTTCCACTCTCTCAGGGAGATTGAGAAGGCACTGCGAGCGCGGGAGGACCCCGATAACAACCCGCCAAACGGCGGAAAATTCGGCAATGTGGCCGGCTCGCTCCATACCTTCACAGGCTTCAACACGAAGCGCGAGAAGAAGGTCATCGCCCGCGTCGTCGCCGTCAACACGGTGGCCCAGGTTGACGTTCCCCAGTTCCTCAACTGGTCGGAGCAGCCCATCACCTGGAGCCGCCAGGACCACTCGCCACGCATCGAGTACCCAGGCCGAGTCGCCCTGGTGGTCAAGCCTAAGGTGGGCGACTACTGGCTCCCCAAGACATTGATGGACGACGGCAGCTCCATCAACATCATGTACCTGGACACCTTCAGGCGACTGCGGCTCCCGCAGTCGATTGTCGAGACGACCTACACCACGTTCCACGGCATCGTCCCCGGTCGGAAGGCGTACCCGATCGGCAAGGTCACGCTGCCCATCACCTTCGGCACACCAGCAAACTTCCGCACCGAGCGGATCGTCTTCGAGCTCGTACCCTTCGACAGCCCCTACCACTGCGTCCTGGGGCGCCAGACGTTCGCCAAGTTCATGGCAGCGCCCCACTACGCGTACAACGCGATGAAGATCCCTGGGTCGTGCGGCGTCATCACCATCAACGGCGACCCCGACATGGCCGCCGAGTGCGAGGCCAAAGGAGCCGAGCTCGCCGACGCCGTCATCGCGGCAGAGACCAACCATGCCGACGAGCTCGCCAAGTACGCGAGCGGGGTCAACAACGACGACCCCACCATACTCAAGAAGCCCAACTCGGAGGGCACAAACACCTCAGCCTTCGAGGCAATGACGCACACCCGCACCGTCGAGCTGGTCCCAGGCGACTCCATCCAGACGGTGACGATCGGGACGGGCATGAGCCCAGCCTAGGAAGTCGCGCTCATCGAGTTCCTCCGTGAGAACAGGGACATCTTCGCATGGAAGACCTGTGACATGCCTGGTGTCCCTAGGGAGCTCGCTGAGCACAAACTAAACGCCGACCCCAAAGTGTGACCCGTCAAGCAGTCGCTGCGGCCCTTCAATGAAGAGCGTCGCCGAGCTATCGACGAGGAGGTGCAGCGTCTACTCGCTGCAGGCTTCATCCGGCTAATTAAATACTCCAAGTGGCTGGCAAACCAAGTCTTGGTCGAGAAGAAGAACGGGACCTGGAGAATGTGTTTCGACTGCACAAACTTGAACAGCGCCTGCCCAAAGGAGCAGTTCGTCCTCCCGCGAATCGACCAAATAATTGACTCCACCGCGGGCTCGGAGTCGCTGTGTTTCCTCGACGCCTACTCTGGGTACAACCAGATCAAAATGGCTGTTGAGGACGAGGAGACGACGGCGTTCATCACGCCATTCGGAGCCTTCTGCTACACCGCCATGACCTTCGGCCTCAAGAACGTCGGGGCGACCTACCAGCGGTGCATGCAGGAGTGCCTCGCGAGCCAAATTGGCCGCAACATCCACGTCTACATCGACGACGTGGTCGTAAAGTCCGCTCGCCAGGGCGATCTACTCGCCGACCTGGCGGAAACATTCGCCAACCTGCGGAAATACAAGATAAAGCTCAACCCAGGCAAATGCACCTTCGGTGTACCAGCAGGACAACTACTGGGGTACGTCGTCTCCAAGCGTGACATCAAGGCGAACCCCACCAAGATCGACACGATCGCTCGACTCGGCAAACCCGAGTGCCTGCGCGACGTCCAGAAGCTGGCCGGGCGAGTAGCGGCTCTCATTCGCTTCATCCCCCGCCTGGGCGAAAAGGCGATGCCCCTATACCGCCTGATGCGCAAGAACCCCACCTTCCAGTGGGACAAGGATGCGGACGACACGCTCCGCGAACTCAAGAAGGTGCTACTCGCCGCACCGCTACTCGCTGCCCCCGCCGACAAAGAACCCATGCTGGTCTACATCGCAGCTTCCGAGCGCGTCGTCAGCGCCGTCATGGTCGTCGAACGGCCAGAGGAAGGAAAGGAGCGCCCGGTACAGCGACCGGTGTACTACATCAGCGAGGTCCTCACCGAGTCGCGCCAGCGGTACCCGCAGTACCAGAAACTGGTATACGCAGTCTTTAGAGCACAGCGACGCCTGCCGCACTACTTCCAGGAGCACCCAATCACGGTCGTCTCCTCAGCACCGTTGCAGGACATCATCCGCAACCGCGAGGCGACCGGGCGAGTCGCCAAGTGGGCCGTCGAAATCGGCGTCCACAACATCAAGTACGAGCCACGAAAAGCGATCAAGTCGCATGCTCTAGTGGGCTTCATCGCCGATTGGGAAGAGGCCCAGCAGCCAGAAAAGCTGCCATACCTCCACTACTGGAGCCTCCACTTCGACGGCTCCAAGAACGCGGACGGCGCAGGAGCAGGGATCGTGCTGACTTCACCGAAGGGCGACAAGGTCTGCTACGTCCTCTGCCTCGACTTCACCCCCTGCACCAACAATATGGCCGAGTACGAGGCACTACTCCATGGCATGCGAGCTGCCAAGGAGATGAATGTTAACTGCCTACGCTGCTACGGAGACTCCGACCTCGTCGTTGGGCAAGTCGCTGGCACTTGCGACGCCGTCTCTCCCACCATGGCGGCATACCGCCAAGCAGTAGACAAGCTGGGGGGACATTTCGCAGCGTACTCCGTCGAGTGGATTGACAGGCGGAAGAACGAGGAGGCTAACTCACTCTCTCGCATCGGGGCGGCTTGACTCGCACCACCTTCCGGTGTCCTCCTCGACACGATCACCAAGCCTTCAGTCTCTCCCCCAACGGAGATCGACATCGGAGTCCCGCTGCAACCGGAGGCAACTCTGGTCGCACTCGTCGCCGAGCCAGACGACTGGACCAAGCCGTACGTTGCCTACCTGGAGGCTGGCACCTTGCCGGCAGACGAGACATACGCCTGGATGATTGCACGCCGATGCAAATCCTTCACCATCATCGACGGCGAGCTCCACAAGCACAATGTGACCGACGTATTCCAACGCTGCGTCCAACCCGCCGAAGGACGCAAGATCCTCCACGACATCCACTCCGGCGACTGCGGCCACCACGCCAGCGCCCGCTCTCTGATCGCCAAGGCTATGCGGCATGGCTTCTACTGGCCCACCGCACACGCCGACGCCGTCGACATTGTCCAGCGGTGCGCCGGGTGCCAGAAGTACGGCAACCAGACGCACGTGCCGAGCTCAGCGCTCAAGACAATCCCCATCACCTGGCCATTCACCGTGTGGGGTATGGACATGGTAGGCCCCTTCAAAAAGGGCCCCTCTGTCTACACCCACCTCCTAGTCGCGGTCGACAAATTCACAAAGTGGGTGGAGGCCAAACCAGTCCGGAAATGCGACGGGAAGACCGCCACTAAATTCCTAAGCGAGCTCATATATCGTTACGGGTTCCCAAATAGCATCATCAAGGACAACGGCACCAACTTTGCCAAAGGAGCCATGGCCGAGTTCTGCGAGGAACACCACATCCGGCTCGACCTCGCGTCAGTCGCCCACCCGGAGTCCAACGGCCAGGCAGAACGGGCCAACCAGAGCATCCTCCACGGCCTGAAGCCGCGATTCCAAGTACCACTAGAGCGCACCGTCGGGTGCTGGGTCGAGGAGCTACCCTCCATCATCTGGGGCATCCGCACCTCAGTCAACAGGTCGACAGGTTTCACCCCCTTCTTCATGGTGTACGGCGCCGAGGCAGTAATGCCCACCGACCACGAACACGACTCGCCAAGGGTCGTCCACTACACGGAGGCTGCGAACGAACTTGCACGACAGGATGGAGTCGATCAAATCGACGAGGCACGCGACCTAGCTCGCTCACGCACCACCTTCTACCAGCAAGGACTCCGCCGCTACCACAGCCGGCGGGTGAAAACTCGCACCTTCCAAGAAGGCGACCTGGTGCTGCGCCTCATCCAGGACAAGAAGGGCATGCACAACTTTCCCCTCCGTGGGAGGGACCATTCGCCATCGGGCGAGTACTCGGCAACGACGCCTGCAGGGACGTCAAACTCGATGTCAAGCGACCGTGGAATGTAAACCTCCTACGGAAGTTCTACTCCTAGAACCCCACATATGTAACCTCCAGTCGCTATGAAATAAAAAGAATTTGTTACCGCAAATTGCGCCTACTCTCCGTGTCTTGTGCCACTCGCACTCGTAATAACAGCGTCAAGCTAACTGCAGAAGTCAACCTTTGGTACAGTGATCGGCACGGCCAAGTAGTGCGTTACAAGGGCACTGGGTCACCTCAGGTCTTGCAACGTCCACGAAAAACGCCTACCCGGAGCCCCATTGGAGTCGCCTAGCTCGACTGGCTCTACGAGCCAAGACAACTGCCTTTGCTTCTCACAGCGACCATGATCCTCCGCATCCTCGACATAGCGACTCGAACAGCCAAGTACCACGCGCGGGGACTGACGACCAGTTCAGCACGAGCGGCTAGGGAAAACGCCAGGTATGAGAGCATGCCTAGGACTCGCCATGCGAATGACCCGACGGGTCAGGCAGGAGTGATGCGCTCACCCTAACGCGCCAAGTCCTCACCCACCCTAGAGTCGCGCCTAGAACAGCCAAGTACCACGCTCGGGGACTCGGCCACCCGACCTCGTTCGCGCAAGGGAAAACGGTGAAGTACAGAGCACTCATGGGAGTCGCCTTGCGACTGGCTTTCCAAGTTCGGGCGATTCGACCTCAATAACAAAACATTCGAAACCGCTAACACATAACAGACGAGGTAAACCCCATAAAAAGGGCGGACGCGCTCGGGGACTCGTTCAACCCTCAATCAGAAACACACAAAAATTCACAAAATATCACGATATTTCATTATAGCATGTCGCAAATGTCACAAAATACAAAGTATGCCCAATGGAAGCACTCTTACTAACGCCCCAGGGCACAATATTCTACTCTGCAGGCTTCGACGACGACTCGCCACCACCCTTGCGATTGCGAATGAAGGGAGTGTACGGGTTTGACGGGTACGTCGTCAGCTCACCCGCCATCGCTGCACGGAAGGGTTGCTCGATCTTGAAGTCCCGGTGCTGCGGCTCGGGGTCATTGGGCGCGACGACCGTCTCCTGATAAGGAAGGAGGTCGCCCATCGCCCAGACACGCTCGGAGTATACCGCGGCGCGGTCCGTCAGCTTCAGCACCTCGGAGATCTCCACCGAGCCGGTCGACGACGGGTAGCCACTCGTCACATCGTCTAGATCGAAGTCCTCCGAGAAGTGAGAGAGCCCAAGGCTAAGCGCCGTCGCCGCTCCGCGTCGGAACGCCGATCGCGTCATGAATTCGACGACCGACGGCGCATTCTCCAAATATCGCCACACCTCGACGAGGTCGCTGGGAATCACCTCCGTGGGTGACATTTCCTGGAGATACGCCCGTATGCACGTCGCCGATAACGTGGCCGAGTCGACCAGCGTGGCCACACATTGCCGTGCGTCGAACGAACTCGCCTCTTCCACGCTGTCAATGATTCGACCTGCGAATAGAAAGCGACAGTGAGTACATCAAAGATCACACAATGCAACATTACAGGCACAGGAAGGCACACTCACCAATCAAGGGACGGGAGAGATCCGTGATGAAGCTCTAAAGAGAGGTGTAGTCATCTTGAAGCCCAGCAACAAGGGCGTCGGAGACCTTAGGCTCCTCAGCGGCGGCCGTAACGGCAGCCTTGGCTCGCCCATCCGCCGAAGTTGCCTCCTCCCTCGCCTCCTTCAGCTCGCGCTCAAGGTGGGCGATCCGCTCCTCAGATGAGCTTAAAGCAATCTGAGCTGCCGCCAACTCAGTCGCTGGGACGAGGCCCTGGCGGACCTCCTCTGCCTTTACAGCAGTTGCCTGTAGCCCCTTGTTCGCCTCTTGGACGGCGGCCAGTTCCCTCACCACATGACGTTTTGCAGCGAGACGGTCGGCTGACTCGCGCTGCAAACCCTGAACACAAGTCAAACAGTTAGCAACAGCGGAATCCTAAGTGCCCACCTGCCAAAATTCAGCGAGTGCGCACTCGGGGACTGGCAATCAAAAATCCTAAGTGCCCACCCGCTGAAATTCAGCGAGTGCGCACTCGGGGACTGGCAATCAAAAATCCTAAGTGCCCACCCGCTGAAATTCAGCGAGTGCGCACTCGGGGACTGGCAATCAAAAATCCTAAGTGCCCACCCGCTGAAATTCAGCGAGTGCGCACTCGGGGACTGGACGCGAGAATTAAAAACAAGACATTAAAAGAATCAGACCACTACAACACAGCGGCCTGATCCTCGGGGACTGGACATACCTGGATGGTTGTGCCAAGCATACCATGAAGCTGTATCACGTCCACGGATGCGAGGAGAGCCGGCGTGTGCCCGCGATGTTGCTCGACCTCCGTGTCAGTAGGTGCGTGGCTCGAGGGCGAGGTACCACTCGCCGTAGCCGCTCTGGTTATAAAGCGCGGGCAGGTTGCGATGGATGCGCCGGCACCAAAGGAGGCTGGCTCGGCTGCTCCATATGAGGGAGCACCCTCCTTGGTCGGCAAGGCTGCCTCCGCCACGGGTTCACTCGGCGCGATCGCCGTGTCGTCGGATACCGTGACGACTTCGTCGCCCTTGGCCTTCTTGGCGCGATCCGCAGGGGCGACGACCTCGCCCGCTTTCCTCTTCCGGGAGGGATCCTCCTCGCTGACGACTGGTGGCACCTTGGCCACGGTCGGGTGACCTATCTTCTTGGATCCAGTCCTACAAATTAATCACATGATCAAGTGGTCCGAGTACAATGAAAACAAAAGACAGGTGAATAAAGCTCACTTGGCGACCGGTAGGAACCGCAGCCCCGTGCGGATGCTGGCCGGCTTCTCCAATTCGGGGCCCAGTCGCCGACTGAGGCCCATCTCCAGGACATCGCGTGCCCAAGACACGGACGGTTTCTTCGTTGTGGAGGCCGCGACTGGAGCCTCCGAAACATTTTCGGCAGGAGCATCCTTGGGTGGCGAAGCTACCGCGACTTGAGCGGCCCCCGACCCAGAGACTGGGGCGAACGGCGGAGGCATCGAGGCCAGAGGCACCTCATTCAGGACGGCAGTGATATCCGGCACCGTCGTCGTCTGTGGAGCTTCACCCCTGGCCAGGCTGGTGGCGTCGGAGCTGCTTGGCGAATGAGGCGGAGACGCCTGTTTTGCTGGCTTCGCCTTCTTCTTTGGAGGGGCCTTCACCTCCTTCTTCTTCTTCTTCTTCGATGGAGTGGCCACGCGATGCAAGGTGTTCTCGGGGAGCTCGTCGTCGTCATCGTCATGACGCTCGAGGCTTTTGCTCGCTTCGAGCTCATGCTGCCACTGTCCGCGTGTTTTCCGGACCAGCGGGGCGACCTCTTCCTCGGATTCGTCGTCATCGCCGCTCCCGTCACCCTCGACGCCTCCCCTTGCTGGAGGCGATTCGCCCACCTCCTGGACGGACGAGCTCGAATTCTCGTCGTCCGCGGGCGGAAGCCACCCTTCCACCACTTGAAATAGCTGCAATAAGCATAAACAACATCAGTATGACCGCGACTGCATTTAACTGCGACTGCGAAAGACAGAAAGATGACTTACCGTTGGGGCTGGATGCTTCGTGGTGTATGGGGCGACCCCAGCCTTCGCATCGAGGTACGCCGCCTGGGTTATCTTCTTCAGCGCCAGGAGGTAATCCTCGAGTTGCCACTCGACGAGGCAGGACTTCGTCGAGTCCTCCCGGCCCGCGTACTCGTACATGTAGTGGTCGCGGCGGTCCAGGGGGACGAGTCGTCGCCCGAGCCAGCAGTTGTACAAATTGATTGGCTGGAGACCCCTCTTCTTCAGGCCGCGAATGGTCTGAAGCATTTCATCCACAACCATCCGCTGGTCTGTTGGGAGCTTGCCGACTTGGAGTCGACGTGGTTCAGGCCGGTCGACGGAGTATCTTGGGATCGCCACCTCGCCGTCCGGAGTCGCCTCGGTGACATAGAACCAAGACTTTTTCCATTCACTCGCCGCCTTGGCGGGTAGCATCAGATCAAAGAAGGAAGCCTTCGATTTCAGCTGAAACGTCAAGCCGCCTGCAGCGAGCATTGGGCCGCCCGCTTCCTCGCGACTGATCCGCCCGTGGAATAGATCTTGCCACAGGGGGAAGTAGGGCCTGCGGCCCAGGTAGCACTCGCAGAACGCCACGAAAATGGCGAGCTGCTCGATGCTGTGCGGGCCCAGGTCCGACGGTTGGATTCCATAGAAGGCGCAGAAGCGACGGAAGAAAAGAGATGTTGGGAATCCCAGCCCCCGCTCTAGGTGGCTGGTGAAGCAGACGAACTCTCCCTTGCACGTGTCCGGGGTCACCTCTCCGGCCGCAGGGATGCACCACCTGCCGGCGCGCAGGATCCCGGCCTCCTCGAAGGATGCCAGTTGCGCCCTCGTACACTTGGACCTGCCCCATGGTTCGGTGGAGGGAGCCATTAGTGGAAGGGTTCATGGGGGTCGGAAGATTTCGGTTCGGCTGGATCGCGATGCGGGGGAAAACGAAGGTGCGCGCAATCGGAGGAAATGAAAAGGAGGTGGTTCTCCGATCGCCTACCATTCCCTTTATATAGCGGTTGTTACCCGCCAAATCAGGGAGCCGTTACTACGCGGTGATTACGCCAAAAGTTATCGTTGGATTACCCCAACGGCTAGTTTGACTGCGTTTGACGGTCCAACTTCAGCCACTCGGCTCGCCGACCCGATCACTACAAACAGTGACTAAATATTTCGCCGAACCAATCGCCAAAGCTGCGACCAGAATGATTAGTTTCCTCCTTTATTCAGGAGCCCGCCACTGATTTGACTGGATGTGTGCGTTGAAAGCCGTATACTCCGACTGCCAGCGACCACCTGCGCCCAATCGACGACGGCCTCGGGGACTACTGATGGAGATATGCCAACCGGGGTATACCCAGCAGGACGTTTCCGATTGGCCCAGGAACTGGCGAGTGGGCCTGCAAGACGGCGACTGGATCAATGCCCGGTGTGGATCCAAGCGACTGGAAGCTGAAGGCCCAGGCGAGTAGATAGGCCCAGTTGGATTAGGTTAAACGAGTACCGAAGCCTTAACTGATTCGGTTGAGATATGTAAACCCTAGGGGAGGTAAGTCTATATAAACCTCCCTACAGGGAGTGTAGAGATACGTTCCATCATACACCCAAGCGACTCGCCGACTAGCCGCCGAGTTCGTACCATTGTACCACCATCATAATACAATCTAGCAGGAGTAGGTCTTTACCCTCCGGGGGGGCGAACCTGGGTAAAACCTTGTGTCTCCGCCCTCATCTCGGACCACAGATGGCTGGCCGCCCTTGCCCCTCGTTCTACTACTCGCTGCCGATTGTAGCATGTGCCTCAACCCACTCTTGATCCATGTGCCTCAACCCATACTTTCCGAACACTCAATGCCACCTTTATAGCCACCTAGTTACGGTGTGGTGTTTGATGTCATCAAAGCATCCTTCCGGTGAAGGTGAACAACATGATCTCATGGTCGAAGGAATTAGGTTACTATGTATTAGAAAGCTTATAGCAAATGAACTATATTAAATGACTTGATCTTTATGCTACGCTTAACTATAGGAGTATGTCCATCACATCATTCTCCTAATGATATGACCCTATTGTTAATAACATCTCTATGTTCATGATCAGGAAACAGTGATCATATATTAACCAACAAGCTAGTTTAACAAGAGGCTTTACCAGGGACTCTTTTATGTTTACAAATCACACAAGTATTAATGTTTCCTGTTAATACAATTATAGCATGGTATGTAAACATTTATCATAAGTATGAAGATATGATAATAACCACTTTATTATTGTCTCTTGGGCATATCTCCAACACCGATCTCAATAAAATTTTCTTTCTTTGAGCACTGGTACAAAACAGACATCTAGTCCCGGTTTGTAAGGGGCTTTAGTCCCGAATTTGGATCCAGGACTACGGAATCAGTATGAAAGGTTAGACCTTTAGTCTTGGTTCTTTTACGAACCGGTACTATAGGGTCTCCACGTGGCCCCGTGGAGTGCGCTATGCTGGAGGATCTTTAGTCTCGGTTCATAACACGAACCGGGACTATAGGTATTCTGATGCGGCGGCATTTTGGGGCAACCGACTGCCGCGACAGGAGATGGGGTTTTAGGGTTTTCTTTTTTCTTTTCTCTGTTCAATTATTTTTCATTTTGTGTTTTCATTTAAAACAAGTTTTTATATACATATTATTTTACGCTACTACATGTTGTACACATTGATACATATATAATATAATTTCTCTCATGATTACATACAGACATATATATACACAACTTGGTATACGAGTTCCAACCGAGACTAGAGCTCGTATATTTGATTTACACGAAGATCCTTACATATGGATACTTTAAGGTCTATCCATGTTGTACTGTCCTTTTGTGTTTATGACATCCCTGAGCAAAAATCCTGACAATTCCTCTTAAATTGCTAGTAGGCGTTGCTATGGTAGGAGCTTATCCTGCATCGCATACAACTATGTATAAAGAATTAGATCATTATGAATGGAACTCAACAAAAATTATGGTATAAAATAAATAGTGAATATATTGTTACGTACTTGAAGAAAGTCTGTGCCCTGCTCCATACACCCATGAATGAATCGCATACGTAATATCCACCAAAATTAGTCCCCTATGGCTGCATCACACACTTTTCAAGAATATAATTCAATCAAATAAAAATCATGCATGATAATTGTATGGAGACTAGAATTGAAGAGATGCGAGGACCTAGCTCTCGTACTACTTACTGGGATCAGACGAAAAATCATCTCCTTATGCCATTCACCCTGAACCTCCTTCGTGAACTTTTTCCAAACCCTGTCCGGAAAAAAAGAAATGAATGAGTTATTAAGTACTTGGCATCTTAAAGAATAAACGAAAGAGACAGATATAGTGCGATAATGATTGAAATTACTTTTGGATCATATAAAATATATTGCGGTAGTCTTCCATCGGCTTCTTTAACGAGTCCAAGATTTAAAATCTTGCATGGTCAACGTCAATGTTTAGAAGAATCCAGTGGAAGTTGTGCACGTTTATATATACTTAAAATCGAGTAAACAAAAAGTGAATGTGTACAAGACAGTAAGACTCTCACCCGTAGTTGTAAGGAAATAGTATTTTCGTCTTGTAATGTTGCTCCATTAAAAACATTAACAAATTATCCTCTGTTTCCTAGGGTTTCTCTGTTAGTGTATATCCATTAACTATGTTTGGGTCAACGAACCCAATGTCGTAGATTTAATTTATTCTATATTCCTAAGTGTTTATTCCGCATATTTAATAGCATACAGAAGGAGATATGGTGAGGATAACTACACGCACAAAATTTAACAAGATGAGTTAGAGACTTAATTACTTACAGACAATAGCAGCTGATGAGGGACTTGTCGAGGACTTCTAGGTTGAATAACTGAAATAATTCACAAAGTTCAATAGAGATCGTGTCTGGACGGAAGTACTCTTCTCCAACTTCACATAGGAGAAATTGTTGATTTTCCTTTGTGACTTTCAAATACGAGGCATGCAAAAGTCACATATGTGTTGTCAGATCATCGAATACCTCATCGTTGACCATAGGCTCCCCATAGACAAATTTTCATGCTATTGGTGCCTTGGCGATTTCTCCGGTGCCTAGAATTTATTCGATAGGCACATTACACTTCTTGGTTAATTTAATAGCTTCTTCTGTATCTATTGCACCTTGAGCAGGCTGGCGTAACACCTTGAGCAGGGCGATCGATTGTTTTGCATGTTTGCCGAGCTGGGGAACTTCTTTTGATATTTTCCTAGTTGAAGTACTGCTTGATGACTTTGCTTTCAGTGTCTTCGTAATATAGTGTGTATAGTCATATTTCTATGTAACACATGTTGGGGTGCTTGCGCAAGGAATTCCTTGAAGTGCTTCTTGACTTTTGGATCAACTTGCACCTGTGGCTCAGGTTGTTTTGGTGCAAAATGGGCCTTCACTTCGCCTTCGGATACCATCATGCTTTCCTCATTAGTTCGGTGATAAGCTAACTTGGGAGGAGACAACGGTACTCTTGGGAGGGGCTCTTGTCGTTTTTGGCGTCGGTTATCCCTCGACGTAGAGGTGCTATGCTTCCGCTTTATTCCCTTTAATTCAGTGGGTGGAGGAGGAGGCGCCGAATATGGAGATTCACTCGCGCTGCGGTCCTTCTCAGGGAGGGGTGGAGTATTATTTCTCGATGGAGACAGTGGACTCGGAGGTGTTGGTGGCCTCAGAGGTGATGGATTGCTTCTCGGAGGAGATACCCTTGGCGCCCAGCTTGGAAACACGATGTGCTCCTTTTTCCAAAGAATGATCCCACCCTCCACTTCTCCCAGTGTTTTCTCCCCTTCACCTGCAGGGATGTCAAGCTCTAGTGATCGACATGTCGGTTCAACTTCATCCACACCGACACGAGCATAGCCAGCTAGAATCTGACTTCCATGGTAGGTCACTTCCGATGGACAAGGTAAAGCAAAGCCGAGTGCCACCTTCATAGAAATGTTCTTCAGTGTAACATGTAACTTACAAGCTATCCTTCCCTCGACTTCATCCACAGGGTAGCGAACTGGTGCATTATTCTCCATCAGTAGTAGATTATTAGCTTGCACCTCCATGGAAACCATACTATCGAATGCAAGATCTTGTTGTCGGGCCAGTACTCTAAGTTCATTAATCTGCTCCTGCTGCAGCTTAAACATGTCTTGAAATTCCTCGTTCCTTTTTTAGCCGCCTCGAACCGCGCTGCCTCCTCCCCTTCTGCCGGTTCATTTTTCTCGATTGGCTTCTATAACTGTTAATGTCCTGGGGAAACCCAGTCTTCCATGGAACAGATAGTCCAAAGTCTCGTGTTCGTCTGACTTTTTCAGAATTCCTGAGGGCATGTGTCAGCTCATCATTCTCTCTGTCGGGAATGAACTTTCCCTCTTGAGCCTCTTTTATCACTTTAATAAGTGCATATTTGGGTTCAACAATGTCCTTCTTTGCAACTATAATGTCGCCGATTTTAGGGTCATATGACCCCCCCATGCCCAAGTAACCAGTTTTTTGACCTTACGGGCCACTAATTTGTAGCTGGAATGACCCCTTTAGCAAGAATGGCTTTCTTAGTTTTTTCCCACTTAGGCATGGTCGTCTTGTAGCCACATGTCCCCATAGTATGGTGATGTTTATTTTTTGCCGCATTTTTCTGATTCTTTTTCGACCTTGCCTTAGCTTCTTATAATTCCTTGTACGTCGCAAAT
Source organism: Avena sativa (assembly GCA_916181665.1). Classification (NCBI taxonomy): domain Eukaryota; kingdom Viridiplantae; phylum Streptophyta; class Magnoliopsida; order Poales; family Poaceae; genus Avena; species Avena sativa. Next base: position 78,443,985 of record OV702296.1, read on the forward strand.
ACGGCCCAGTTATCCCGTTGCTTCTCCAGAGCGCTAGTGAATGGCGGAGTGAGCTTCTTCTTGACATATTTGTTCTATACTATTTTCTTCTAGTCCTTGAATTGTTCTCCCATCTTCTTAAGGGCCCACTTTTTGACTGTCAACCTCAATGCCTCTGTGAGTTCACGAGTTTCCAATTCTGGTAGAGAGAAGTGTCTTGTGAGCGTATTCCAAAGAAACTCTTTGGCTCTGTCATCGACAAAACTTGCTCCAACTTGATCGTTTTTCTTTCCTGGCTTATTCCAGTTCTAAGTGGTGATCGGGATGGTGTCCCTGACTATCACTCCGCATTGATATATAAATGCACTTGCGGCCTCTGTCCGCTCCAAAGGTTAACACATCTCAGAGACTAACTCAATTGTGAAACGCGCACCATCGGCCAACTTTTTGGTCGGGCCTCGTTTCCTTGCAAAAGATTGGTCCAATGCGGAGGTCTAAGAAAAGAAATAGTTGTTAGTATATATATATATATATATATATCAACTAATGCATCGTCTAGCTCGTGATTAGTAGAGACTTTATATACCTCGCGAAACTTTGCTATGGTGACTCCACCGTCTTCTCCACCGTCGTCTCCACCAAAGTCTCTATCGTCGGCTCCATCCAAGTTGAGGTATCGGGATCCATCATCATATCCATCGCCGGATTCTCCATCGTAATAGTAACCTATTGTACCCTCATCACTCAAGTTGTACATGCGCTCTTCATCGTCTCTACCGTCAATACTTTAACTAATACATAAGAAAGATAAAACCATTTTGCTTAATGCAACAACGAAATGAAGATGAAATATTTCAGCTTAATAGAAGAAAGATAAAGTACCAATTAAACAATAATAAATCTAGAATAATCAATTAATGTGACAATAATAAAAGATAATATATATCTATTCCACATCTAGGTCAACCAAGACATTTACCCCCGGCTCCTGATCCATGGGAGGTGTAAACCCAAAGAGTAGGAACCATCACAGGAGAATATCTCGTGTGAGGTGTCTGAAGAACTTGCCAGGTATCGGAGACCCTGACAGCCAAAATATACATGTAACGACGGACGTGCTCGTCCTCTTCTCTGACACGACGCTGTACCACCTCGTCTGGGACCTGCTCCCTCTGCACCGCACGTGGACCACACGACCGCCACCACAGAAGATCCAGGTCAACGACGACACCCAGATTTCTCACCAAACTACGCCTCCTGGCTAGTAGCACCTCCCAGTGCCAGGCCGGCGAAGACCAGTTATGTGGATGCCCGGTGACGGAGCCTAGTAGTCCTCCGCCGTTCCCACCGAGTGAACGATGAGGATGCGGCATAATCCTAAACACTAAATTAAGACTATACACTTAATTAAACATGAAGACAGTAAATTGTATCAACTAAAATAAACAATATTAAACACTAACTAAAATTTCTAAACTAAATTAATCCTAAGAATAATCACTAAATACATATATTTTCCATATAGTAACATCTCTAAACAAAATTACACTAACAAAAATTTCCTAAAATCTCTAACTAAAATACACTAACGAACTAAAATATATAATAAACTAACTAACTAAAATTCACTAAATAATTAACTAAAATCTATAATATAATAAACTAACTAACTAAAATTCACTAACTAATTCACTAATTCATTAAGTAATTTACTAAAATCCACAATAACCCTAAACTAATACTAACTAACTAATTAAATAAATAAAATACTAACTAACTAATAAGAACAATAATTAACACAAATAAAATCCAAATAAGCACTAATTACCAGTACTAATTAACATTAACAAAAAACTAACTATAGTGGGGCGTCCGGAGCTCACCTGTGGGCGGGGCGACACGGGCGGCGCGGCGGGTGGGCGACGGAACTAGCGCGGGCGGCATGGAGGGCGGCATGGGCGCGGGCGGCAGAGATGGCGCGGGAGGCGCGGAGGACGGCGCGGCAGCGCAGGGGCACGGGCGACGGACGGCGGCAAGATGACGATTGGGTGCTCCGGTTCGTGGTCGAACCGGGGTGTGTCATTATGTTGAATAAGGATGGTGGGAACACCAACTCAAAGGTGACAATACACTGGAACACATCTTTCTATAACCCTAGTAGACTTTCTGGATCGATTACCTTTTGAGAATTTGCATTGAGGAACACACATAGCTTCACAATGGGTACTCTAACATTTTCTGGCAAAAGCCTCCTCAATGCAACCAGAAGCAACTGCGTCATAAGAACGTGGTAGTCATGAGACTTCAGGTTCTGGAATTTTTTGTCTACCATATTTATTATTCCCTTTATATTCGACGAGAAGCCAGAGGGGACCTTGATACTACTCAGGCATTCAAAAAAGATTTCTTTCTCTTATTTGGTAAGAGCATAGCTTCCAGTACCATGAAACAACCCTGGATGCATGCTGTCTTGGTCTTTCATACGTTGTTGGTGCTGTCGTGCTTCTGGTGTATCTTTATTCTTTCCATACATGCCCAAGAAGCCTAGCAGTATCACATAAAGATTCTTCGGTGGGTGCATCACATCGATTGTAGAGCAGACCTCTAAGACTTTCCAATAGGGTAGCTCCCAAAATATTGATTTCTTCTTCCACATGGGTGCATGTCCGCTAGCGTCCTTCGGAACGGACTGTCCGCCAGGACCCTTTCCAAAGATTATTTTTAAATCCTTCACCATATCAAATACATCATCACCAGTACGGCGGGTAGGCTTACTTCGGTGATCTGCTTGCCTTTCTTTCTTAAGGAATACGTGGGCGGAAGAAAATAACGATTCCCTAGGTACACATTCTTCTTACACTTATCCAAATAAATACTTTCGGTGTCACCTAAACACTGTGTGCATGCATTGTATCCCTTGTTTGTCTGTCCTGAAGTGTTACTAAGAGCATGCCAATCATTCATGGTTATGAACAACAATGCTCGTAGGTTAAATTACTCATGTTTGTGCTCATCCCACACATGTACACCTTGTCTATGCCACAGCTGTAAAAGTACTTCAACTAATGGCTTTAGGTACACATCATTGTCGTTGATGGGTTGCTTCGGGCCTTGGATGAGCACTAGCATCATATTGAACTTCCGCTTCATGCATAACCGAGGAAGGTTATAGATACACAGAGTCACAGGGCAGGTGCTATGACTGCAACTCTGCTCCCCAAAAGGATTCATGCCATCTGTACTTAGACCAAACCATAAGTTGCTAGTGTCACCTACAAAGTCTGGGTAGTTTCTCTCATTTTTTCTCCACTGCGATCCATCAGCGGGGTGTCTCAACATCTCGTCTTTATTACGGTCTTCTTTGTGCCATCGCAACAACTTGGAATGCTCTTTGTTTCTGAACAAATGTTTAAACCGTGGTATTATAGGAGCATACCACATCACCTTGGCGGGAACCCTCTTCCTGGGGCGCTCCCCCTCAACATCACCAGGGTATTCTCTTTGGATCTTATACGGCAATGCAGCGCATACCAGGGATGCATCCAAATTCTCGTACTTCTCACCACGGTAGAGGATGCAGTCATTAATGCATGCATGTATCTTATATACCTCTAATCCTAGAGAGCAGATAACCTTCTTTGCTTCATAAGTACTGGTGGGCGGTTTGTTATCCTTTGGGAGCAGCTTTTTCATTATCTTCGGCAACTTTTCAAAGCCCTTGTCAGGCACACCGATCTCTGCCTTCCATTGCAGCAATTCTAGTGTGCTACCTAGATTTTTGTGGCCATCTTCGCAATTCGAGTACAACAATTTATTGTGATCCACTTGTTGGAATTATGCCCTAGAGGAAATAATAAAGATGTTATTATTATAATTCTTGTTCATGATAAAGTTTATATTCCATGCTAGAATTGTATTAAGCGGAAACTTTGATACTTGTGTGGTTTATGAACAACACCGTGTCCCTAGTACGCCTCTATGGAATAGATCATTGATTAATGATGGTTAAGGTTTCCTAACCATAGACATGAGTTATCAATTATTAATGAGATCATGTCATTGGGAGAATGATATGATGGACAGACCCAAATCAAGCAGAGCAATTAGATCGTGTCATCGTGTTCATCTTTGTGAAGCTTTTTCTTATGTCAAATATTGTATTCCTTATACCATGAGATAATGCAACTCCCTGGTATCGGAAGAAATCTTTGAGGTCATCAAACGTCATCCTATGAGAGGGTGATCATAAAGGTGTCTCTCAGGTGATCGGAAAGTACTTGTTGGGTTGTATGTATCGAGATGGGATTTGTCCCTCCCAAGTCGGAGAGATATACTTCGGGCCCACTCGGTAATCGATATCAACATCGCTTGCAAGCAAGTGGTTAAGGAGTTAATCACAAAGAGATATCGGATTACGGAACGAGTAAAGTACTTGCTATGAACGAGATTGAACTAGGTATGCCGATGCCAACGATCGAATCTCGGGCAAGTAAAATATCGCGTGACGAAGGGAATATATATGGGATTAATTGAATCCTGGCATCGTGGTTCATCCGATATGATCATCGATGAAGATGTGGGAGTCAATATGGGTTTCCAGACCCCGCTGTTGATTATTGATAGAAGATCATGTCTACATATTCTCGAACCCGTAGGGTCACACACTTAATGTGTCTCGACGCTAGGATAGAATGGATAATTTGTTTATGAGGTTTTGTTCAGAGTCTCAGATGAGATCCAGGACATCACGAGAGGTTCCGGAATGGTCCGGAGAATAAGATTCATATAAGGGAAAGCAGTTTTTGGATTTCAGAATTGTTTCGGAATGTTCGATATTCTACCGGAAGCTTCTAGAACCTTCTAGAGTGGGACCAACGTGTCCCCACTTGTCGGGAGGGGCGTGGGCCTACGAGGGAGTTCCCTGGACACATTGGGCCAGGGGCACAAGGCCCCATAGGACCAGCCGGCCAAGCCCTAGGGGAAACCCTAGGGAGAGCTTCTAGAAGGGGGGGAACTTGCCCCCCACTCCACCACATGTGGCCGCCGGCCCTAGGGTTTGGAGGAGGGGCAAGGGCAGCCGGCCAGCCCTCTATATAAATAGGGCATGGGCGCACCCTCCCCACACACCGCCTCAAACCCTATCCGCCTAGTTGCTGCCCTCCTCTCTCTCTCTCTCTCTCTCTCTCTCTCTCTCTCTCTCTCCCGACTGCGCGTAGGCGAAGCCCTGTCGCAGAAACTCTCCACCTTTGCACCACGCCGTCGTGTTGTAGATCCAATCTATCTCTCCACCCCACTTGCTGGACCGAGGAAAGAGGAGACGTCGAGGTGCCGTACATGTGCATCTCTCGGAGGCGTCGCCACTTGCGGCGTTGGATCGGATCGGACCGCGAGGAGGAGAAGGCTAGTACGACTACATCAACCATGTTCCGTTGAACGTTCCGCTGTGCGATTTCTTCAAGGGTATGAAGATCTCATCTATCCCTCTCGTTGTTTACATCTCCTAGATTAGATCTTGGCTTTTCCTATGCTGCGAAACCCTTCAGGGGTATCAGAGCTAGATCTATGCGTAGATGTGTTTCACGAGTAGAACACAACATGCTTGTTGCGGGCGTTGATGTTTTTGCAAGCCTCTTGTTGTGTACTTCTTATGACACGGGATAGTGAGTCGAAGCGGTCTAGGACAACTTTACGCGACCTCGTTCGCGAGACCGGCTCCGCACTTGACGTGTGGCTTGTTCCACACATGCGGCTGGTGGATGCCAGTTTGTAGAGGTCCCAACCTTTAATAAGGTAGAGATCCCTGTGTTTACAATGCTAGTTCCTGGATCAATAGCTAGCATCCACAGTTAAGATGTAATATCAAGAAACAAAGGTCATAATACAACTTTATAACCAGGAATAAAATAATTTATTACATATTACATAGCTCATTTGTATATATCATTACAATGCAACAGAATATAACAATAGCATGGGGTCCTTCATCTTCAAAGTGCCACAGGCAAACATGTTGGTTGTAGACTTGTAATCCTAATCAACACACTTCACTAACATCAAACAAACCTGCAACATAATAAGTTACAGCCACAAGGGTCAATACATTTGAATTGTATTGGCAAGTGATACTATGGTAGTATAGTGGAGTCTATCATCTATATGCATTTGGCTAAGTGGAGCTTAGGCTTGCTTTGCTCAAAATAGATTTTCCTTATCATTTGAAAACACTAAGTTTTTGTTTGTCAAAATCACCCAAGGCATCTCCCAATAGAAATTGGTGATCCTTCAACCCTTGTTCAACCACAAGTTTTTAACTTAGAAATTGGGATGAGGAGATTCTTGATAGCTTCCATGTCTTGATTCTCAAATTGTCCTTTACCAGGGACATGGCTAAGTACTTAGATTTTACACTCTTCAGAGGTGGTGCACTTTCCCCATAAGACTTGGTTTCACCAAGACAAGATCTTTCAGAAGCCTTCCCTTAGACCAGAATGGACCCGCTCCAACCTATCAATCCCCTACCACCAACTGTCCATTTGGCTAAGTTATTGCAACCTATATGATCCAGGCAGAGCCCATAATGCCAAGTGGCTGCACTTGAAGCTTCTCAACATTTGACATCTCAAATCTCTTTGTTCTTGGGTGGCCATCCACAAGTGAGATACACAAGGTAAACCATAGAAATGGGCCTTTTATAACCACTCAACACAAACCATTCCTTCCATTCCACCCAGGTGATTCATTCACTTAGTTGTTTTATTAAACAAAACACAAGTCCTTGACTTAGAATATTCCATAGCATGAATATAATCCACCCTTGTTTTCTACTAGCTAAGCTAAGCATGATAGTAGTAGGAATCTTAACTTAGGATATTTCTACTAAGGTTTCATCTACTAGGATTTCCCATGGAATAGTTTATACTTAGCAAAAATTCCATGTAAGTCCTACTTAGAAATATCACTAATGCATAGTGAAAATAATGGGACAAAAAGTATGAAGCATCACTTGCCTTTTTGGTAGAGAATATAAGTTCACTTCTTGATCGTGCAATGGTCACACTCTTCAATTCACTACAATTCAATCAAGCAAGGCACAATTTCAATCTACCATTCAAGCAAACATCACATAAAATAATAGAAACAAAGCAAAGCATGCAAAAGATTGTTTTATTTGGAAAAATGGTTTCTAATGGGTTATAAACATTCTAAAACACCTATTGGTCATTTTATAAAAATGGCAAAACTATTTGCAAAAGATTTTACCTATAAACCATTTTTAAACCAAATCAATATTTATGTGGTTAGAATTGCCTTTAGCAAAGCAATAAATTTTATAGGGTTCACAAAATATGTTTTCAAAACATAAATCTTTGTGTTTATGGTCGGAGAGTTTAAATCAAAAACATTTCCCAAAGGTTTTCCTCCAAAATCATTTGTGAACCATAATCATCATTTTTATTTGGCTAGAAATGCTTTTATTCAAAGATTTATTATTTTGCTTCACCAAATATATTTTTGAAACCACAAATTGATTTATATGGTCAGTAGGTTCAAAACAAACCATTTTCCAAAGATTTTATCACCAAAATAATTTTAGAAAGAATTTTATATTCAAAACATGCCTACACAAGTTTCTGCAAAAACAACCAATTTAACAGATGCAATTTACTAAACAAAGTGCATGGTCAGAAAGTACTTGATTTTTTGATTCCATTGATATAAAATCTGCAAAATTTGGACGTGTCGTTTGAAAGTTATAAATTTTACAAATTGGAACATCTAATAGATCATTTTTGGTTTTTAAAACAGAAGTTGGGCCACGTGGCGCGATCTTATTCGTTGGTAACGGTTCGGTTGGATCGATAGAGGACAGCCGTTAGATCTAAAGTGGATCGTGCGGCACAGAGCGCTACTTACCCCTTCGGTTAAGGTTCTATTGTATCCGCTGGATCTACATCGGACGGCTACTAACGCCTTGCCAAGAACTAGCGGCGCGACGACGGTGGCGCGCGGCGGCGGCGCTCTGGCTACGGCGTAACGGCGAGAACAGGAAGCGAGAGTAGTAGGGGAGATGCTCACCAGAATCGCCACGACGTACTGATGCTCAACGTGGTCTTCTCCGTCGAAGGGGCGCTCGGGGTGGATGGCAATCGCTCGCCGGAGTTCAGGACAGCGTCAGGCACGCACTGGCGTCGTAGTTGGCGAGGCTACAGGTGACGGAAAGGCAAAACAGGGGGTCTGTTAGACGCGAGAGAGAGAGAGGGGAGCGTAGGAGTATCATCCTAAGAGGAAGGGGAGGTCGGTGTTACCGGGGAGACGTCGCCGAAGTTGGAGACAGACGGCGGCGCTGCTCTGGGAAGATGTTGTCGACGACACGGTGCTCGCGTGGACGAATGGAAAGCACAGGGAGATGTGCCACAGTCTGTGGAACATGCGTGTGTGGTCGAGGGGGCGAGGGGCGACGTGGAGCTGCCGGAATTGACGTCGGAGTCCGTCGGAGGCTGCGGCGGTGCTAACAAAAATGGGGACAGCCTGGGGGCGCTCTTGCAGTGGTTTCTGAGGGGAAAGGGGGGAGAGGGAGGTGTTTAAACGAGCGTGGTCACGGGGCCGTTTCATGGCGAGGTTAACACGAATTTATGCCGGCATTCAAACGGCTGCAACGGCCGGCAAGGCGTGGTCAGCGGGCGGGTGAGGGAGACGCTGAGGTGGCGATGGTGTCCGTTTGTCAGCGAAAGGAAAAGAGAGGAGGTGGGGGCCAGTGATCAGTGACTGCGCGGGTTCTTTCTGTGGTAAGAAAAACACTTCGGGGAGAGAGGGAGAGGTGGCTACTGGGCCTGGACTGGGCTTTGCCGAGCTGAGCTGGTTAGTTTCATTTTTTGTGTACTGATTGTTTTTCGTTTTCCCATTTGATTTTCTGTTTTGATTTTGTTTAATCTTTTTAAACATCTATTTGAATTTAAAACTTCAACCAGACTTTGTGTAGATTTCAATACTACTGTTTAACATATTCTGAAGTCAAATTTATAATAATTCTTTTGTTTTTCTTATGTTTAATTCTTTATTAAAATAAGCATATGCCATTATTCAAATGAGTTTATTATATTTTCAACCCTTACTTAAATTCCAATCTTTTTACAAAACCTTTTCAGTAGGTTTATTTATTTAATTAGGGTGTCAAATAATTCACCATGAATTATTTGGAATGTTTTTAATATGATTTATTAATCATTTAAAATTGGGTAGTTGTCTTTATTCCAATGAAATTAAATATAGTTTTAATTCCATAAATTTTATTTGGAAGATTTCTTTGATCTTATTTGAGTTAATTAAATAACTTTTATTCCACTTGGGTAAATTCCAATTATTATTTGCCCATGATTTAATTAATCATTTCTAATAGGGATTTTATCTTTATTCAAATAGAATAGGATTTGGTTAATGCCCTCTTAATTAATTTGAAAATTCCTTATCCATTATTTTATTTGGATTTGGATTATTCATTCCATTTGTTTAGAGATTAGGCCAAGATTTAATTTGGTCTTTAAATATTCCTCATTTAATATTTCCTTCTTATATAATCCATATCTTTTTATTTATAGATCCAAACTTTGTGATTCCAATTTGTAAAATCTTATTTGATATTTATTTATCCTTTTAAATCTCTTTAGGATTATTTGCTCACCATTTGGTATGGATTTTTAGATAGGTGCTTTATTAGCTTTGAAAAAACAATTTCCTTATCTTATTAAATTCATAAAATTTTATCTATGGCTCCAAATTAAGTGAAACCAATTCATATGGTTTTATAATATTTCTATTTGTCATTCTTGATCATTTATAAATGTTTGTTGTCAAAATTTTATATAGATCAATCCATGGTCTTAGAGATATCTTGGAAATGATTTTCTTCCATTAGGGTTTTAGGGTTTTGGTTTATTTCTCAAGTGTTTAAATTTCCAGATGGATTTATGAAGAATGCATTTCACTTGATTTGAATTTAGTTTGGATTCAGACATTAGACAAAGTTTGTTCAAGATGGGAATTTAAGTTTCCATTGAGAAACAAAAAATTATTTTCACCCTAAATTTCAACAATCATTTATTTTGTTTATTTATTTTTCACATTACAAGATTTGGAAAATCTTGGGATGTGACAGGCTACCACCCTTAAAATAAATCTCGTCCCGAGATTTGGGGAAGATAGGGTTACAAGTTGGCTCAAAGCAACTAGGGTACTACCACCCTTACAAATTTTCCAACTAGATTACTTCTTGGTTTGCTTGGGATCTTGTTGAAACTTCTCTGGGCACTTGTTTGCATAATGGCCTGGTTCTTTGCATTTGAAACACATCACTTGGATGATAGCTTTGTTTTCCTTTGGTATCATTGCCTTTTGTTTGTTTCCTTGGTTCTTCTTCTTTTCTGGGCATTCATTGGCATAGTGTCCCATTTCTTTGAAAGTGTAACATTGCTCTTGGGTAATATCCTTCTTTCTAGGGTTGGGGCATTTCTTTTTCTTCTTCTTGGGTCTCTCCAAAGCTAGGAGTTCTTCTAGTTCATGCTCTTCCACAAAGGTGGGAAATCTTTCTCTCTTCTTGGGGCAGTTACTAGAGATATGTCCTTCTTCACAAGAGTAGCAACACTTTGTGGACACTTTGGATTTGGCCTTATGATGCATTGATTTGACTTTGCCTTCATCCTTCTTGGTAGAGGTTGTTCCTTCATGAGGGTTTACAAACTGTTGTTGCACTCCACCTTGTTTCCTTTGTTGAACTATGGAATAGATGGGGCATTGGATAGGGACATGATTATTTCCTTCACATAGGAAACAAGTAGCTTGGGATGTGGGGCATTGATTAGTTGGATGTTTCTCTTCACAATTGGGGCATTGATCTTCATGCTCCTTGGAAGTGTGGTCCTTGTCTCCATAGATATTCCAAGCTTGAGTTCCTTATCAAATATCATCCTTGACATCATTGTTGTCACCAACTCCTTGGGAAAGGTTGTCTCCCATGTTGATCATTTGAGTGGTCATTGCTTGCAACAATTGGGATTGAATTTCCAAAAACTTTTGCATGGTTGGGTCTAACTCCTTGTTGTTGGCTAAAAACTGAGTGGTCACTTGTTTCAACTGGGTTTGGTTTGCTAGTAGTTGATCTCTCATATGCATCTCTTGGTTGTTGTTGTTGTCACCATTCTTGATGTTGGAGTCTCTTGGAGTAGTCATCTGTTTGGGTTGGATTGGGATTAGAAAAGGCAAAAGATCTCTAAGGAAATAGTTCTAATCACACACAATACAATTCACACAAGCAATGTGCAAACAATCACAAACAAACATTCCACTCAAACAACAAGTTTTAAGCACATTTCTAGGCAACAAAATATTTTTGCTACACCACATAAGTTGGTGGGTTTAATTTAAACTAAACATGATGGTCCAACTATATGGTTCACTTGAGATCATTCCATCCTTCTTAGTTGATTCTTCTTGAATGAGATCATGGTTTCCTTGGGAAAATTCTTGCATCTTGGTCACAAAACTTCAAAGGTGATGATGGTTCCTTCTAAGTTGGCTTCCTTAGTCTTCAAGTCTTAAGTAATATTTCTTGTCTCTCTTGTAGTCCTTAGTGATATCCAAAGTTGAAGTCCTTGGTGAAAATATAGTTGAAGTCTTTGGTCATGGTGAAGGTTTTGTCCATCAAGTTGAAATAGAAGAGATGTAGAATCAAAACCAAAAATGGTTGATGAAAGAGTTTACAAGATTGTTTTTAAATAAGTTTGGGAACAAATACAACTCCCATTTTTCTAAGGGGTTTTTCCAATCCTAGGTTTACAAATCCTACATGCAACACAATGCTCTGATACCATCTGTAGAGGTCCCAACCTTTAATAAGGTAGAGATCCCTGTGTTTACAATGCTAGTTCCTGGATCAATAGCTAGCATCCAAAGTTAAGATGTAATATCAAGAAACAAAGGTCATAATACAACTTTATAACCAGGAATAAAATAATTTATTACATATTACATAGCTCATTTGTATATATCATTACAATGCAACAGAATATAACAATAGCATGGGGTCCTTCATCTTCAAAGTGCCACAGGCAAACATGTTGGTTGTAGACTTGTAATCCTAATCAACACACTTCACTAACATCAAACAAACCTGCAACATAATAAGTTACAGCCACAAGGGTCAATACATTTGAATTGTATTGGCAAGTGATACTATGGTAGTATAGTGGAGTCTATCATCTATATGCATTTGGCTAAGTGGAGCTTAGGCTTGCTTTGCTCAAAATAGATTTTCCTTATCATTTGAAAACACTAAGTTTTTGTTTGTCAAAATCACCCAAGGCATCTCCCAATAGAAATTGGTGATCCTTCAACCCTTGTTCAACCACAAGTTTTTAACTTAGAAATTGGGATGAGGAGATTCTTGATAGCTTACATGTCTTGATTCTCAAATTGTCCTTTACCAGGGACATGGCTAAGTACTTAGATTTTACACTCTTCAGAGGTGGTGCACTTTCCCCATAAGACTTGGTTTCACCAAGACAAGATCTTTCAGAAGCCTTCCCTTAGACCAGAATGGACCCGCTCCAACCTATCAATCCCCTACCACCAACTGTCCATTTGGCTAAGTTATTGCAACCTATATGATCCAGGCAGAGCCCATAATGCCAAGTGGCTGCACTTGAAGCTTCTCAACATTTGACATCTCAAATCTCTTTGTTCTTGGGTGGCCATCCACAAGTGAGATACACAAGGTAAACCATAGAAATGGGCCTTTTATAACCACTCAACACAAACCATTCCTTCCATTCCACCCAGGTGATTCATTCACTTAGTTGTTTTATTAAACAAAACACAAGTCCTTGACTTAGAATATTCCATAGCATGAATATAATCCACCCTTGTTTTCTACTAGCTAAGCTAAGCATGATAGTAGTAGGAATCTTAACTTAGGATATTTCTACTAAGGTTTCATCTACTAGGATTTCCCATGGAATAGTTTATACTTAGCAAAAATTCCATGTAAGTCCTACTTAGAAATATCACTAATGCATAGTGAAAATAATGGGACAAAAAGTATGAAGCATCACTTGCCTTTTTGGTAGAGAATATAAGTTCACTTCTTGATCGTGCAATGGTCACACTCTTCAATTCACTACAATTCAATCAAGCAAGGCACAATTTCAATCTACCATTCAAGCAAACATCACATAAAATAATAGAAACAAAGCAAAGCATGCAAAAGATTGTTTTATTTGGAAAAATGGTTTCTAATGGGTTATAAACATTCTAAAACACCTATTGGTCATTTTATAAAAATGGCAAAACTATTTGCAAAAGATTTTACCTATAAACCATTTTTAAACCAAATCAATATTTATGTGGTTAGAATTGCCTTTAGCAAAGCAATAAATTTTATAGGGTTCACAAAATATGTTTTCAAAACATAAATCTTTGTGTTTATGGTCGGAGAGTTTAAATGAAAAACATTTCCCAAAGGTTTTCCTCCAAAATCATTTGTGAACCATAATCATCATTTTTATTTGGCTAGAAATGCTTTTATTCAAAGATTTATTATTTTGCTTCACCAAATATATTTTTGAAACCACAAATTGATTTATATGGTCAGTAGGTTCAAAACAAACCATTTTCCAAAGATTTTATCACCAAAATAATTTTAGAAAGAATTTTATATTCAAAACATGCCTACACAAGTTTCTGCAAAAACAACCAATTTAACAGATGCAATTTACTAAACAAAGTGCATGGTCAGAAAGTACTTGATTTTTTGATTCCATTGATATAAAATCTGCAAAATTTGGACGTGTCGTTTGAAAGTTATAAATTTTACAAATTGGAACATCTAATAGATCATTTTTGGTTTTTAAAACAGAAGTTGGGCCACGTGGCGCGATCTTATTCGTTGGTAACGGTTCGGTTGGATCGATAGAGGACAGCCGTTAGATCTAAAGTGGATCGTGCGGCACAGAGCGCTACTTACCCCTTCGGTTAAGGTTCTATCGTATCCGCTGGATCTACATCGGACGGCTACTAACGCCTTGCCAAGACCTGGCGGCGCGACGACGGTGGCGCGCGGCGGCGGCGCTCTGGCTACGGCGTAACGGCGAGAACAGGAAGCGAGAGGAGTAGGGGAGATGCTCACCAGAATCGCCACGACGTACTGATGCTCAACGTGGTCTTTTCCGTCGAAGGGGCGCTCGGGGTGGATGGCAATCGCTCGTCGGAGTTCAGGACAGCGTCGGGCACGCACTGGCGTCGTAGTTGGCGAGGCTACAGGTCATGGAAAGGCAAAACAGGGGGTCTGTTAGACGCGCGAGAGATAGGGGAGCGTAGGAGTATCATCCTAAGAGGAAGGGGAGGTCGGTGTTACCGGGGAGACATCGCCGAAGTTGGAGACAGACGGCGGCGCTACTCTGGGAAGACGTTGTCGACGACACGGTGCTTGCGTGGACGAATGGAAAGCACAGGGAGATGCGCCAGGGTCTGTGGAACACGCGTGTGTGGTCGAGGGGGAGAGGGGCGATGTGGAGCTGCCGGAATTGACGTCGGAGTCCGCGAGAGGCTGCGGCGGTGCAAACAAAAATGGGGACGGCCTGGGGGCGCTCTTGCAGCAGTTTCAGAGGGGAAAGGAGGGAGAGGGAGGTGTTTAAACGAGCGTGGTCACGGGGCCATTTAATGGCGTGGTTAACGCGAATTTACGCCGGATTTCAAACGGCTGCAACGACCGGCGAGGAGTGGTCAGCGGGTGGGTGAGGGAGACGCTCAGGTGGCGATGGGGTCCGTTTGTTAGCGAAAGGAAGAGAGAGGAGGTGGGGGCCAGTGATCAGTGACTGCGCGGTTTCTTTCTGTGGTAAGAAAAACGCTTCGGGGAGAGAGGGAGAGGTGGCGGCTGGGCCTGGACTGGGCTTTGCCGAGCTGGGCTAGTTAGTTTCATTTTTTTTGTACTGATTGTTTTTCGTTTTCCCATTTGATTTTCTGTTTTGATTTTGTTTAATCTTTTCAAACATCTATTTGAATTTCAAACTTCATCCAGACTTTGTGTAGATTTCAATACTACTGTTTAACATATTCTGAAGTCAAATTTATAACAATTCTTTTGTTTTTCTTATGTTTAATCCTTTATTAAAATAAGCATATCCCATTATTCAAATGGGTTTAATTATATTTTCAACCCTTACTTAAATTCCAATCTTTTTACAATACCTTTTCAGTAGGTTTATTTATTTAATTAGGGTGTCAAATAATTCACCTTGAATTATTTGGAATGTTTTTAATATGATTTATTAATCATTTAAAATTGGGTAGTTGTCTTTATTCCAATGAAATTAAATATAGTTTTAATTCCATAAATTTTATTTGGAAGATTTCTTTGATCTTATTTGAGTTAATTAATAACTTTTATTCCACTTGTGTAAATTCCAATTATTATTTTCCCATGATTTAATTAATCATTTCTAATAGGGATTTTATCTTTATTCAAATAGAATAGGATTTGGTTAATGCCCTCTTAATTAATTTGAAAATTCCTTATCCATTATTTTATTTGGATTTGGATTATTCATTCCATTTGTTTAGAGATTAGGCCAAGATTTAATTTGGTCTTTAAATATTCCTCATTTAATATTTCCTTCTTATAAAATCCATATCTTTTTATTTATAGATCCAAACTTGGTGATTCCAATTTGTAAAATATTATTTGATATTTATTTATCCTTTTAAATCTCTTTAGGATTATTTGCTCACCATTTGGTATGGATTTTTAGATAGGTGCTTTATTAGCTTTGAAAAACCAATTTCCTTATCTTATTAAATTCATAAAATTTTATCTATGGCTCCAAATTAAGTGAAACCAATTCATATGGTTTTATAATATTTCTATTTGTCATTCTTGATCATTTATAAATGTTTGTTGTCAAAATTTTATATACATCAAACCATGGTCTTAGAGATATCTCGAAATGATTTTCTTCCATTAGGGTTTTAGGGTTTTGGTTTATTTCTCAAGTGTTTAAATTTCCAGATGCATTTATGAAGAATGCATTTCACTTGATTTGAATTTAGTTTGGATTCAAACATTAGCCAAAGTTTGTTCAAGATGGGATTTTAAGTTTCCATTTAGAAACAAAAATTTCTTTTCACCCTAAATTTCAACAATCATTTATTTTGTTTATTTATTTTTCACATTATAAGATTTGGAAAATCTTGGGATGTGACACAATTTCTCTCACTATAGTTGTCATGGGATTTACACTGGATGTTGGCAACCATAATATCACCATTGTGGCTTTCCGTAGGTAAGAATCATTCTTAGCTTGTTACTCCCATAAGCCACGTAAAACATGCAACAACAAAGTGTAACATGGTATGGCCCAAGATGTGATGTGTATGTTGTATGCAATGATCATGTTTTGTAATATTTCACGACTTGCATGTCGATGAGTACACAACCAGCAGGAGCCATATGGTTGTCTTTATAATTGTGTATGACCTGTGTGTCAACTTCTTATACGCCATGTAATAGCTTTACTTTATCACTAAGTAGTTAGCAATAGCTGTAGTTGCTATTCGTGGTGGAGGCAATCATGGTGGAGTGATGGAGATCATGCTAGCATGCACAAGATGGAGATCATTACGCGGAGATTGGCTATACCATGTCACATAAAATTATATGCATGTGATGTTTATCCTTTTATGTATCTTATTATGCTTAGATCGCGACGGTAGCATTATAAGATGATTCCTCACTTAAAGATCAAGATAAAACTATGTTCTCCCCATGTATGCACCATTGCGAAAGTTCGTCGTGTTCAAGCACCACGTGATGATCGGGTGCTATAAACTCTACGTTCACATACAACGGGTGCAAGCCAGTTTTTGCACACGCGGAAATACTTGGGTTTAACTTGACGAGCCTAGCATGTACAGACATGGCCTCGGAACACACGAACCAAAAGGTTAAGAATGAGTGATATGAATGATATGATCGACACTTTGTTGTCCACCATTGAAACCACATCTCTTCTCGTGAAGATCGGATTAGGTGTGGTGAATGTGGATCATGTTCACTAAACAACTTGAGGGATGTTGAATTTAGTGGGAGTTCATATAGTAATTTGATTAAGTTGAACTAGTTATCATGAACATAGTCTAAATTGTACTTGCAAATTTTGTAGATCAAATGGCTAAGTCCAACTTCAACTTCAACGTTTTTGCTGAGAAAGAAAAGCTTAAGAACAATGGGTCTAACTTCACCAACTGATTCCGCAATCTGAGAATCATTCTCGCTGGCGGACAAAAGGACTATGTCCTTGAGAAAGCGCTAGGTGACGCCCCTGCTGTAGATGCGTCGGCTGATGAGAAAGCTGTTTATCAGTCGCACAAGGATGATTATGGTGTGATTAAGAGCACCATGTTGTTTGCTATGGAATCGGACCTTCAAAATCGTTTTGAGGAGTTCGCCGGGCCCTTT
Source organism: Avena sativa (assembly GCA_916181665.1). Taxonomy (NCBI): domain Eukaryota; kingdom Viridiplantae; phylum Streptophyta; class Magnoliopsida; order Poales; family Poaceae; genus Avena; species Avena sativa. The sequence continues at coordinate 78,461,467 of OV702296.1, forward strand.
GAGATTCTTGAGGAACTGAAAACTATGTTTCAGACTCAGGCCCGTTCTGAGAGATATGAGATCTCTGAGAAATTCTTTAACTACAAGATGGAGGAAGGGAGTTCCGTTAGTGAGCACGCCATTAAGATGTCGGGATACACTCAACGCCTTGAGCAACTGGACTACAAGATTCCAGAGGATCTCAAGATTGACAGAGTTCGGCAATCACTCCCTCCTAGCTACAAAGGTTTTGTAGTTACTCATAATCAGATTGGTTCCACTGATATGATCACTGAGCTCTTCGCTAAGCTGAAAGTTGCGGAGGTTGACATCAAGAAAGATAATCATGTGTTGATGGTCAACAATCCCCCCAGCTTTAAGAAAGGTAAGGGTGCAAAGAAGTCCTTCAAGAAAGGCAGCGGCAAGCGCGTTGCCCCTGCTGAGAAGAAGCTCAAGTCTGGACCTAAGTCGGACACTGAGTGCTTCTATTGCAAGGACAAGGGTCACTGGAAGCGCAACTGTCCGAAGTACTTAGCGGACAAGAAGGCTGGCACTATCAAAGGTATATTTGATATACATGTTATTGATGTTTACCTTACTAGCGCTTGTTGTAGTGCCTGGGTATTTGATACTGGTTCAGTTGTTAATATTTGTAACTCGAAACAGGAGCTACGGAATAGACGGCGGCTAGCGAGGGATGAGGTGACGATGCGCGTTGGCAACGGATCAAGAGTTGATGTGATGGCCATCGCCACGCTCTCCTTAGTTTTACCTTCGGGATTAGTTTTAAACCTTAATAAATGTTATTATGTGCCTGCGTTGAGCATGAATATCATATCTGGATCGTGTTTATTGCAAGACGGTTATTCATTTAAATCGGAGAATAATGGTTGTTCTATTTATATGAGTAACATCTTTTATGGTCATGCACCTGCTATGAATGGTTTATTTCTTCTGAATCTCGAAAGCAATGAAACACACATCCATAACATTGAGGCTAAGAGATGCAAGGTAGATAGTGATAATACGACTTATTTGTGGCACTGTCGTCTAGGTCATATTGGTGTAAAACGCATGAAGAAACTCCATTCTGATGGACTTTTGGAGTCTCTTGATTTTGAATCATTTGACACGTGCGAGCCATGCCTCATGGGCAAGATGATCAAAACCCCGTTCTCCGGAATAATGGAGCGAGCAACGGACTTATTGGAAATCATACATACCGATGTATGCGGACCAATGAGTGTTTCGACGCGCGGTGGTTATCGCTATTTTCTCACTTTTACTGATGACTTGAGTAGATATGGGTATATATATTTAATGAAACATAAATCTGAAACATTTGAAAAGTTCAAAAAATTTCAGAACGAAGTGGAAAACCATCGTAACAGGAAAATTAAATTTCTACGATCCGATCGTGGAGGTGAATATTTGAGTTATGATTTTCTCACACATCTTAAAGCAAGCGGAATCGTTTCGCAACTCACGCCACCCGGAACACCATAGCGCAATGGTGTGTCTGAACGCCAGAATCGAACTCTATTAGATATGGTGCGATCAATGATGTCTCTCACAGATTTGCCGTTATCATTTTGGGGTTATACATTAGAAACCTATGCATTCACTTTAAATAGGGCACCATCTAAATCCGTTGAGACGACACCGTATGAACCGTGGTTTGGTGCTAAACCTAAGTTGTCGTTTCTTAAAGTTTGGGGATGCGAAGCTTACGTCAATAAGTTGATGCCGGACAAGCTCGAACCCAAAGCAGAGAAATGCGTCTTCATAGGATACCCTAAGTAAACGATTGGGTATACCTTCTACCACAGATCCGAAGGCCAAGTGTTTGTCGCAAAGAACGGATCCTTTCTTGAGAAGGAGTTTCTCTCGAAAGAAGTGAGTGGGAGGAAAGTAGAGCTAGACGAGGTTACTGAACCTTCTCTTGAGTTGGAGAGTAGCGCATCACCTGAAATTGTTCCAGTGCCGTCTGCACCAACAATAGAGGAAGCTAATGACAAGGATCATGAAGCTTTGGACGATGCTACTACTGAACGTCGCAGGTCGACAAGGTCACGTGCCCCTCCTGAGTGGTACGGTAACCCTGTCTTGACTGTCTTGTTGGTAGACAACCGTGAACCTGCGAACTATGAGGAAGCAATGATGAGCCCAGACTCTGAGAAATGGCTAGAGGCCATGAAATCCGAATTAGGATCCATGAGCGAAAACCAAGTATGGACTTTGGTGGACCCTCCTAGCGACCGAAAGGCCGTTGAGTGCAAATGGATTTTCCAGAAGAAAACGGACGCAGATGGTAATGTTACTGTCTATAAAGCACGACTTGTCGCGAAAGGTTTTCGACAAGTTCAAGGTGTTGACTACGATGAGACTTTCTCTCCCGTAGCGATGTTTAAGTCCATTCGGATTTTATTAGCAATTGCTGCGTTTCATGATTATGAAATATGGCAGATGGATGTCAAGATTGCGTTCCTCAATGGCAACATTGATGAAGAGTTGTATATGATGCAACCCGAAGGTTTTGTCGATCCTAAGGATGCTGATAAGGTGTGCAAACTTCAGCGTTCCATTTATGGACTGAAGCAAGCATCTCGGAGTTGGAACCTTCGTTTTGATCAAGTGATCAAGAGCTTTGGATTTGTTCCAAATTGCTACGAAGCTTGTATCTACAAGAAAGTGAGTGGGAGCTCAGTGACATTTTTGGTACTATATGTGGATGACATATTGATTATTGGAAATGACATTGACATGCTTAACAATGTGAAGAGTTATTTGAACAAATGTTTTTCAATGAATGACCTAGGGGAAGCTGCTTATATATTGGGCATCAAAATCTATAGAGATAGACAAAGACGCCTGATAGATTTAAGCCAAAGTACATACCTAGACAAAGTTCTGAAAAGGTTCAGAATGGATAAGGCAAAGAAAGGTTCAGTGCCTATGTTGTCAGGTAAGATATTGAGCAAGGCTCAGTGTCCAGCTACGGTAAACGATAGAGAAGCTATGAGCAAAGTGCCTTATGCCTCGGCCATAGGTTCTATCATGTATGCCATTCTATGTACTAGACCGGATGTGTACAATGCTCTTAGTTTGACTAGCAGATACCAAAGTGATCTAGGAGTGGAACACTGGACAGCCGCGAAGAACATCCTAAAGTATTTAAATAGGACTAAAGAAATGTTCTTAGTCTATGGAGGTGATGAACAGCTCGTCGTAAAAGGTTACGTCAACGCTAGTTTCGACACCGACAAGGATGATTCTAAATCTCAGACAGGATATGTTTATATTTTGAATGGAGGAGCTGTGAGCTAGAGAAGCTGCAAGCAAAGCGTGATCGCGGGATCTATAGTAGAAGCGTAATACATGGCTGCTGCAAAAGCGTGAAGTGAAGGAGTTTGGATCAAGAACTTCATCACTGAGCTTGGTGTGGTTCCAAGTGCCTTGGGCCCACTGGAGATATTGTGTGACAACACTGGCTCCATAGCACTGGCTAAGGAACCAAGATATCATCCAAATACCAAGCACATCAACCGAAAGTTTCATATAATTCGAGATTATATAACAGATGGAGATCTGAAGATTAGCAAAGTACATACGGATCTGAATGTCGCAGATCCGTTGACTAAACCTCTTCCACGAGCAAAACATGATCAGCACCTCAGTGCCATGGGTGTTAGATTGTTGTCATATGTAAACTAGATTATTGACTCTAGTGCAAGTGGGAGACTGTTGGAATTATGCCCTAGAGGCAATAATAAAGATGTTATTATTATAATTATTGTTCATGATAAAGTTTATATTCCATGCTAGAATTGTATTAAGCGGAAACTTTGATACTTGTGTATTTTATGAACAACACTGTGTCCCTAGTACGCCTCTATGGAGTAGCTCATTGATTAATGATGGTTAAGGTTTCCTAACCATAAACATGAGTTGTCAATTAATAATGAGATCATGTCATTGGGAGAATGATATGATGGACAGACCCAAATCAAGCAGAGCAATTAGATCGTGTCATCGTGTTCATCTTTGTGAAGCTTTTTCTTATGTCAAATATTGTATTCCTTAGACCATGAGATAATGCAACTCCCTGGTATCGGAAGAAAGCTTTGAGGTCATCAAACGTCATCCTATGAGAGGGTGATCATAAAGGTGTCTCTCAGGTGATCGGAAAGTACTTGTTGGGTTGTATGTATCGAGATGGGATTTGTCCCTCCCAAGTCAGAGAGATATACTTCGGGCCCACTCGGTAATCGATATCAACATCGCTTGCAAGCAAGTGGTTAAGGAGTTAATCACAAAGTGATATCGGATTACGGAACGAGTAAAGTACTTGCTATGAACGAGATTGAACTAGGTATGCCGATGCCAACGATCGAATCTCGGGCAAGTAAAATATCGCGTGACGAAGGGAATATATATATGGGATTAATTGAATCCTAGCATCGTGGTTCATCTGATATGATCATCGATGAATATGTGGGAGTCAATATGGGTTTCCAGACCCCGATGTTGATTATTGATAGAAGATCATGTCTACATATTCTCGAACACGTAGGGTCACACACTTAACATGTCTCGACGCTAGGATAGAATGGATAATTTGTTTATGAGTTTTTGTTCGGAGTCTCGGATGAGATCCAGGACATCACGAGAGGTTCCAGAATGGTCCGGAGAATAAGATTCATATAAGGGAAAGCAGTTTTTGGATTTCAGAATTTTTTCAGAATGTTTGGTATTGTACCGGAAGCTTCTAGAACCTTATGGAGTGGGACCAACGTGGCCCCACTTGTTGGGAGGGGGCGTGGGCCTAAGAGGGAGTGCCCTGGCTGCATTGAGCCAGGGGCACAAGGCCCCATAGGACCAGCCGGCCAAGCCCTAGGGGAAACCCTAGGGAGAGCTTCTAGAAGGGGGGAAACTTGCCCCCCACTCCACCCCATGTGGCCACCGTCCCTAGGGTTTGGAGGAGGGTCAAGGGAAGCCGGCAAGCCCTCTATATAAAGAGTGCAGGGGCACACCCTCCCCACACACCTCCTCAAACCCTAGCCGCCTAGTTGCTGCCCTCCTCTCTCTCTCTCTCGACTGCGCGTAGGCGAAGCCCTGCCGCAGAAACTCTCCACCTTTGCACCACGCCGTCGTGTTGTAGATCCAATCTATCTCTCCACCCCACTTGCTGGACCGAGGAAGGAGGAGACGTCGAGGTGCCGTACGTGTGCGTCTCTCGGAGGCGTCGCCACTTGGGGCGTTGGATCGGATCGCGAGGAGGAGAAGGCTAGTACGACTACATCAACCACGTTCCGTTGAATGTTCCGCTGTGCGATTTCTTCAAGGGTATGAAGATCTCATCTATCCCTCTCGTTGTTTGCATCTCCTAGATTAGATCTTGGCTTTTCCTGTTCGCACCCGTAGAAAATTTTGATTTACTATGCTGCGAAACCCTTCACCTCTAACATCTGCTAAAATTTTAACCTCTCCCTTTCACTATCACATTCTCCCTTTGCATCAGCAATGGCCCGACCAAGATGATCTGGCTCATATGGTGCATGTTCTTCTTCTTCTTCATCATTTTCTTCCATTGTAGTACTACCGTATTCAGGGGACATAGGATATTTGTCATCATTCTCTTCATCTTTGTTGTCTTCCATCATAAACCCTATTTCTCCATTCTTGGTCCAACAATTATAGCCAGGCATGAAGCCGAACTGAAACAGATGGTTGTGAAGGACTCTTGAGGAAGAGTATTCCTTCTGATTCTGACAGTCACCACATGGACAACACATAAAACCTTTCCTCTTGTTTGCCTCTGCCACAACGAGAAAATAACGCACGCCTTTAATGAACTCGCAAGAGATTCGGTCAACGTACATCCATTGTTGTCTCATCTGCATTATATAAATACATCAAAAAGAATCATGATGCTAAGATTAGTACAAGTCTAAAAATAAAAGCACAGAGCATATAGATCAAACAACTATGCACTGATTTAAAAAATTTCTACTCCATCTTTAGTCCCAGTTGGACACACCAACCAAGACTAATGGGGTTTCTATAATCTAGGGCCGGCGTGAACCCGTTTAGTCCCGGATGGTGTCTCCAACCGGGACTAAAGGAGACTCCAACCGGGACTAAAAGTGGGTGACGACACTATGTCGTGAGTGGAGACACTATGCCAGTGAGTGGCGACACTATTTCGGTGGGTGGAGACACTATGACAGGGGTGAGTGTCAACATTATGTCGTGAGTGTCGACACTATGTTGTGATGCTTAATCTATAAATAGGCTTCCTTGCGAAATATCAACAACAAGGAAGATTGCGTGTGAGAGCAGGGACACCACTAAGGCGAAGCTTCTCGAAGATGTCTTAGGACCTCGTCCTCAGATATCTTCGAGGAGCTCGCCATAGAGGCACTACCTAATATGTGAAATTTGTTAGCTCCACCAGCATACTGATCTAGCTATAGAATATATAAACTTAAAGATGGTGTGCGAGAGCAGGGACACAACTATGGCAGAGCTTCTCGAAGATATCTTAGGATCCTGTCCTTAGACATTTTTGAGGAGCTCGCCATAGAGGCACTCCCTAATTTAATTTGTTAGCTCCCCGATGTGTTCATGTTTTTGGTTCTTACTTGACTCAATGGCCGATGATTAAAATTCGAGGGCACCACTATATATATGTGTGCCTTCATAGTTTTAGTTCTTATTTTTGTTGCAATGGATTTTGTGATGGCAGGTAGAAGAAGAAGAAGGATATTTTGTTGTTGGACGGTGGTATGATGCATCTGTGAATCAAATGAATTTCAAGACTATGTGTCAAACCAAGATATATATTGATAGGATGAACTCATGTATCTCTGTGCTTCGATGGCTCAAATGAATTTCGAGGACTATATATATGTGCCAAACCAGCTATATAGAGATAGAATCCACACGTTGAAAATGATATTTAGCATGGATTCAATTATATTAATACAAGATATATAAAATCCAAATTAATACAAGTTCACATTTCATGTTAACTATTGCAAAAATTAATACCTAACTAATAAACCCAAAAATCCCTCCATTTATAGAGCATGAAATGAGCTAAACTAGCAATGAAAGATAAAGAATGAAGTTTCTAACCTCTTAGGACCCTTATATAGATGTGGAGACAAAAAAGCTTGAGAAATCTCGAGAAAAGATGGCATGAACTCGAGCTTGAGAAAAAAATCAGATGGAGATGCGAATGTGATCTTGAAATGGCTCGGGCAGGGGAGAAAGAAGATATAGTAGGGACATTAGTCCCGTTTTGTTACTCAAAACAGTACTAATAGTCCATCTTTAGTCCCGGTTCGTGTAAAACATTGGGACTAATGTCCATATGGCAGGCCCTTTCTAGCGCCAGACCCTTTAGTCCCGGTTTTTTACATGAACCGGGACTAAAGGTCCCCTTCAAACCAGGACTAGTGTCGGCTGGGTCCTGTGGCCATTTATAGTCGTTGGGAGCAGGTCATTAGTCCCGGTTTGTAGCAAAACCGAGATTAATGCTTTGGACCAAATGCCAGTTTTCTACTAGTGGAGGGTAAGTTTTCTAGATGATCGTCTACACGTTATATGCATTTGATAGATTAGATAGTGGCACCTTTGTTGTTCAAATCATAGGAAATATTTTTTCTATGCCGCAAACCCTTTAGTGGAATCAGAGGCGGAAATATGTGTAGATGTTCTGTATGAGTATAACACATATATGTATGTGGGAATTTATTATCATGTTATTGCTTCCTTTAATGTATTTTGGATCTTAGTGGCATAGTGGGATGAAGAGACTCGGAGAAACATTACATGTCCTCGCACATGAGACTTGTCCCCAATTGACATGGAACTAATTTTGCATAAGATGTCGTGTCTCGATTTTTGACACTAGGGATGGTGATCCCCTTTGTTAGTTCAGCAAGGGGTGCATAATCCGTCGAGCTCGATCGATGAGCTAGATGAACACACACAGAGGGACACAGGTTTTTTTACCTAGGTTCAGGTCCTTGATGTGAGGATCCCTATGTCCTTCAACTATCTACTGGCTTGCGGGTCTATCTCTCCCACTATAGTTAAGATCTAATCTGCAACGGGTTGCTAATAAAAATTTTATCACCATTTGGTTTCATGTACATGGGTATGAATGGTTATATGTTTGAAGGTGTCTAACTTGTTTTTGCGGGGCATGTGATTTGATATGGTCAGCATTACAAATTTTATGTATGCAAAGATCTTATTAGTGAATTATGACAAACCGATAGGAGACCGATGGTTGTATTATAATTTTATGGCCTTCGTGCTGAATATCCATGTAATATATTATATTAGTGAAGCACAACCAAGATGGTTCCACCAGTGACCTTGGCGCCATGAAAGTCGAGTGATGGAGATAATTTCATGATGCAGAAGATAGAGATCAAGTGCAAGGAGGACGATATCATATCACATTATCCATGCATGTGATATTAATCCTTTTTATGCATCTTATTTTTCTTAGATCAATTATTCGTCTACTTCATCCATGAGATCCGATCTCGATAAAATGTTCATTCTTCGAGGGTATGTCTTCCTGGATGATCATCTACCCATTACATACATCTTCGAGATTAGATAGTGGAACCTTTGTTGTTCAAATCATAGGAATTTTTTCTATGTTGCAAATCCTTCACCACTTTCGTGTCTCCATTTTCGATTCCATAGACTATAACTTAGTCTACTCCTTCGGTGCCTTATAAAGGATCTAGTTCCTCATAGTAGATGTCGACATAGTCTTTAAGTTTCTTAGTAGTTTCATTATCGTATCTCTCAAAGTCTAAGCAAGGGTTTAAAAGAAGATAGATTGAGTATGACCATTGATACGTCGGAAATGTATCTATAATTTTTTATGTTCCATGCTTGTTTAGTATCTACTTTGCTTTGCTTTGTCTACACATTGAAGTGTTTTTATAGCTTTTCTAGAACTAGCCTATTAATAAGTTGCCACAGTGCCAGTTGCATGTTTTCTTGTGTTTTTGGTTCCAAAAAGGCAGAAAATCAATATTCTTGGAATTGGACAGGAGAAAAGCCAAAGCTGATATTTTACCGTGGGCGACACGAAGTCCAGAGGAGAGACGGAGAGGCACCATAGGGCAGCTAAACCCCCCTAGGCGCGGGTGGGCCCAGCTCGCGCCTGGGCAGGGTGTGGCCCCCTTGGCGGCCCCCTGCCTCGCCTCTTCGCCTATAAGAAGCCCCCTATACAGAAACCCCAGGCACCCAATCAAAATTTCACGAAACCTTCTGTAGCCGCGGCGACATATCCCTAGATCAGGGGGATCTGAAGTTCTTCCCGGCACCCTGCCGGAGGGGAGATCATCCCAGAGGCCTTCTTCTCCGGTATGAAGCATGAGTAGTTCCACCTTGGACTACGGGTCCATGTAGTAGCTAGATGGTTGTATCGCCTCCTTGTGCTTTCATGTATAGATCTTGTGAGCTCCGTTCATGATCAAGATCTAATCTATATGTAATCATGCATGTTGTGTTTGCGGGGATTCGATGGATAATGAGATTACTATGTCAAATTGATTAATGGTTTTGTCTATTTGATACTATCATGTCTGTGTTGTTTGTGATCTTGCATGCTCTCCGTTGTTAGTAGGGATCTTGGGCAAGTAGTTGCTAGTGACTCCAAGAGGGGGTATTTATGCTCAATAGTGGGCTCATGCCTCTAGTTTCCAAGGGAAGTGACAGAAATCTCTTCGGTTGTAGATGTGTTGTTTCCACTATGGAGAATACAAAGGTCTCTTGTTCATGGAACAAGTGGATTATTTACCTTACACACTTTGGTTAAAGAAGTTGTCTATTGCTTGCAACTTAATACTGGAGGGGTTCGGATGATAACCTGAAGTTGGACTTCTAGTCATATATGCAGTTGGATGGCGGTCTATGTATATTGTTGTATTGCCCAATCAAATCTCATAGGATCTTTTTGTCTGGTATTGCATTGTTATGCCTTGCTCAGTTCCTGTCAATTGCCCTGCTGTAATTTGTTTACCCTTCATGCCATGTTATTTATCTAAGGAGAGCACCTCTAGTGAACTATGGACCCTGGTACAATCTTTATCATTGATACATCTTCCACTGTTACTTGTTTACTTGCTGCAAACCATCATTACCTTCCACACCATACAGTTAATCCTTTTTTATAGCAACCGGTGAGATTGACAACCTCACTGTTAGTTGGGGCAAAGTCTTGAGTTTGTGTTGTGCAGGTTTCCGTGTTGCTTGCAACACCTTTGTGACGTTTCCTTCCTCCTACTAGTTCGATAACCTCGGTTTCTTACTGAGGGAAGACTTGCTGCTGTGCTGCTTCACACCTTGCTCTTTGGGTTCACAACAGGCTCCACATCAACTGAGGCATCAACAAGTTTTCTGGCGCCGTTACCGGGGAGGCTAAGGACATCTTCATAAGGGGAGTCCTCCTCAGCCTTTCTCTTTACTTTGTTTTTAGTTTTCTTAGTTTCTTTTGCTTGGTTTTGTTTGCCTCTTTTTATCAAAAACTCCAAAAAATTAGTTTAGTTTGGTTTGCTTTCTCTTATCAAAAATACAATAAAATTAGTTCCTGCTCTAGCTGCTGCTGCTGTTTTTGGCTTGTTCCACTTTGCCAAAATGAACTCTGCTGAGAACACCAAGTTGTGTGACTTCACTAGCACAAACAACAATGATTTACTTAGCACTCCTATTGCTCCACTTGCTCCTGATGCTACCTTTTATGACATTAAGCCTGCTTTGTTGAAGCTTGTGATGAGAGAGAAATTTTTTGGTGCTAGTTATAACGATGTTGCTTCCCATCTCAATAGCTTTGTTGAACTTTGTGAGATGCAAAAGTATAAGGATGTAGATGGAGATATTATTAAGCTCAAGATGTTTCCTTTCTCCTTGAGAGGAAAAGCTAAAGAATGGTTACTATCCTTGCCTAGAAATAGTATTGATTCTTGGATTAAGTGCAAGGATGCTTTTATTGGAAAGTATTATCCTCCCTCTAAGATTATTTCTATGAGAAGTGATATTATGAAATTTAAGCAACTTGATAATGAACAGGTTGCTCAGGCTTGGGAAAGAATGAAATATTTGGTTAAGAGTTGTCCCACTCATGTACTCATTGCTTGGATGATTATCCATACTTTTTATGCACGTTTGAACTTCTCTTCAAGAAACCTGTTGGATTCAGCTGCTGGAGGTACCTTTATGGGCATCACTTTGGGTATTGCAACAAAACTCCTTGATAATATGATGGTTAATTACTCCGAATGGCACACTGAGAGAGCTCCACATGGTAAGAAGGTAAATTCTGTTGAAGAAACCTCCTCTTTGAGTGATAAGATAGATGTTATTATGGCTATGCTTGTTAATGGGAAAGCTCTTTTAGATCCAAACAATGTTCCCTTAGCCTCTTTGGTTGCTCAAGAAGAGCAAGTTGATGTGAACTTCATTAGAAACAGCAATTTCAACAACAATGCCTATAGGAATAATTTTGGTGGTAACAACAATTATAGGCCTTATCCTCCTAATAATGTCAACACCTATGGAAACTCCTACAACAATGCTAGAAGTGCCCCCTCTGAACTTGAAGTCATGCTCAAAGACTTTATTAGTAAACAAAATTCTTTCAACAAGACTGTGGAGGAAAAACTTTTAACTGTTGAGAAGAATATTTCCTCTTTGTCTAAAGCACAATCCTCCTTGATTAATAAAATGGCTGCTAAACCTGAAACCATGGAAAATACCTTTGCTGCTACTCATGCCATGCAAGTTACTTGATGAAAATGTTAGACTGTTAGCCCAACTTCATGCTAAGTGGGAAAGGGAAGATGAAATTTATAGAAACAATAGTGTGTGCACCATCACTAGAATGGATACCACTAAACCACAAGAAGTCCCTATTCCTCCTCATACCGTGCCTAAGCCTTAGGAGTCTACTACTAGTGATGCTAAATTTGATTTTGATATAGATGGTTGCAATATTTCTGAAGTGATTCTGTTCTTGCAAAAGCTTGCTAGAAGTCCTGATGCTAGTGATATGCATGTTGCTTTCACCAAACACATTACAGATTCTCTTGTTAAGATTAAGGAAGAGAAGCTAAAACACAAAGCTTCTACTCCTAGTAAATTAGAAGATAGTTGGGAACCCATTATTAATATTCAAGTGAATGACTTTGATCTCAAAGCTTCATGTGATCTTGGTTCTAGTGTCTCTCTTATGCCTAGGAAGATTTATGAAATGCTTGATTTGCCACCTTTGGAAGATTGTTATTTGGATGTCCCACTTAATGATAATTCTAAGAAGAAACTCATGGGGAGTATTAATGATGTTCTTATCATGGTTAACAATGCTTATGTCCCTGTTGATTTCTATGTTTTGGATGTTGAATACAATGCTTCTTGTCCTATCACTTTGGGAAGACCTTTTCTTAGAACTGTTGGTGCCATGATTGATATGAAAGAAGGAACCATTAAATATAAATTTAAATTCAAGAAAGGTATTGAATACTTCCCCATGAGGAGAGATAAGTTGATTTTTGCTACTACTTTGAAAGCAAGGTTTGATGTTAATGCTTCCTCATTTGAAAATACTTGATTTCTTGCTTCTTGTGCCTAACTTAAAGGCGTTAAAGAAAAGTACTTCTTGGGAGATAACCCAAGACTTTCCTTGAGTTTTGGAAGTTATTACTTCAGTAATGACCTCTCCTTATTCTTTTTGTTTGCTTTTTGTGCCAAGAATGACCTCGAATGAGAGGGAAGTAAGATTTGGGGAGTTGCTGTCCCGAAACAAATTTCTGTCCTCCACCATAAAAATTCAGGAGGAGTCTCTGTAAGTCAGATTGAGCTGCAAATTTACGAATGAATCCCCCAGTATGTTAGCTAACTTTCGTTAGTTCACCACTGTTTGATTTGAGCAACAGAAGATTTTCAAAAAATAGGTTTCTACCTGCTAGACTGTTTTGACAGATTTCTGCCATTATTTGCATTTGCTTCTTATTGATTCCTTTTTGAGTTCTCTTTTGGGGAATTGAGATTTTTGAAGGAGTTGCTACAGTAGCATATGTTTTTAGTGAAAAAATTTGCTGTTCCAAAGCTAAACCCAAAGGTCTATTATCTTTTGAATACACTAATGTTGCTAATGAAGATTGTGTGAAGTTTTGTATGAAGGGAAAATTTCAGGTGTAAAGAGAGAATGATGTAATGAGATGAAGGATGGACAAAATCAAGCTTGGGGATGCCACCCCGGTGTCACCCCAAGAAATATCCAAGAGGTATAAGCGTCAAAGCTTGGGGATGCCCAAGGCTTCCCCTTCTTCATCAATAAAAAGCTCAGGTCTTTCTAGACACTTCGTTTTTATTGTTTCATGCACTGTTGTGTTGTTCTTGGGGCGTCTTAGTTTTTGTTTGATTTGCTTAGTTTGTTTAGTTAGCTTGAGTAAAGTAGTTTGGACCCCCGTTCTCGCTGTGTTGTTTCAAATAAGTTGCTTGGTATTGGAAAGGAGTAGAAAGTTCTTGCTTGATAAGTGCAAGAGGGGCTTGCATTGACTGTGACTTAGACTTTAGCATGACATGCTAGGTGTTGTTTTGACCTTATGCTTAATGATTATTGTTGTAGCATGTCTTGTTCCAAACAATTGGGATTGCTTAATGTGCCTTGAAAGAATCATGCGTTGTTTTAGCATACAAAAGCATAATATTGTGGTATTCTCCTTTGATGCTTTGTTTGGATTGACTTGGCACATGCTCACACCATGTTATGACTATAAAAAAGTCACCATAGCCTCTATGATCCTTTTGGCCTTGACTTGTAGTACCACTCTATTCTTTGATTAGTAATGATTTGTTGCTCTGCATGATTATGGACATTATTGCTCTCTTAGTTGGTTGCTCCTAGTGTTTTGCGAGCCTCCACTTGTATGAGTAAGCTCTACTCATGCCTCCAACTCCCAATAAACCAAGTTTTTCCAAAGTGTCCACTATAAACTCCTATGCATGGTGTGTTACACCATTCAAGTATATTCTTGTTTTCAGCTATCTTCCAATTAATAATTATTTTGTTATGTGAAAACTTAGTGATTAAAGCCCTCACGAACTTGATGGCACACTTTATATTCTTTGCCCCTAATCATTGTGTCGTATATGTTGTATATTCTTGTAGTTATACGTTAGAATTAGCAGAACCATGTTGTCATGGGGAACATTTTCAACATTGCACTTGTACTTTGTACACAGTTGATATCATGCTCTTTTGTCTATGGATGTCACCGGTGTGAAATAAAGAGGATCTTATAAGTCCATGGAGTTATGTATTTTGTGTTAGAGAAACACCTGGGCCACTAGCCTAAGTCATGCCTAATCATGGTGGAAACTTGCAGCATCACCATAATGAGCTATCTGTGAAGCATCCTCAATAAAAAGCTATGCACATAGTAAATAAAAAGATCTCTAAGATGCTCATTGTATCTATAATTTTTTATGTTCCATGCTTGTTTAGTATCTACTTTGCTTTGCTTTGTCTACACTTTGAAGTGTTTTTATAGCTTTTCTAGAACTAACCTATTAATAAGTTGCCACAGTGCCAGTTGCATGTTTTCTTGTGTTTTTGGTTCCAAAAAGGCAGAAAATCAATATTCTTGGAATTGGACAGGAGAAAAGCCAAAGTTGATATTTTACCGTGGGCGACACGAAGTCCAGAGGAGAGACGGAGAGGCACCATAGGGCAGCTAAACCCCCCTAGGCGCGGGTGGGCCCAGCTCGCGCCTGGGCAGGGTGTGGCCCCCTTGGCGGCCCCCTGCCTCGCCTCTTCGCCTATAAGAAGCCCCCTATACAGAAACCCCAGGCACCCGATCAAAATTTCACGAAACCTTCTGTAGCCGCGGCCACATATCCCTAGATCAGGGGGATCTGAAGTTCTTCCCGGCACCCTGCCGGAGGGGAGATCATCCCAGAGGCATTCTTCTCCGGTATGAAGCATGAGTAGTTCCACCTTGGACTACGGGTCCATGTAGTAGCTAGATGGTTGTATCGCCTCCTTGTGCTTTCATGTATAGATCTTGTGAGCTCCGTTCATGATCAAGATCTAATCTATATGTAATCATGCATGTTGTGTTTGCGGGGATTCGATGGATAATGAGATTACTATGTCAAATTGATTAATGGTTTTGTCTATTTGATACTATCATGTCTGTGTTGTTTGTGATCTTGCATGCTCTCCGTTGTTAGTAGGGATCTTGGGCAAGTAGTTGCTAGTGACTCCAAGAGGGGGTATTTATGCTCAATAGTGGGCTCATGCCTCTAGTTTCCAAGGGAAGTGACAGAAATCTCTTCGGTTGTAGATGTGTTGTTTCCACTATGGAGAATACAAAGGTCTCTTGTTCATGGAACAAGTGGATTATTTACCTTACACACTTTGGTTAAAGAAGTTGTCTATTGCTTGCAACTTAATACTGGAGGGGTTCGGATGATAACCTGAAGTTGGACTTCTAGTCATATATGCAGTTGGATGGTGGTCTATGTATATTGTTGTATTGCCTAATCAAATCTCATAGGATCTTTTTGTCTGGTATTGCATTGTTATGCCTTGCTCAGTTCCTGTCAATTGCCCTGCTGTAATTTGTTTACCCTTCATGCCATGTTATTTATCTAAGGAGAGCACCTCTAGTGAACTATGGACCCTGGTACAATCTTTATCATTGATACATCTTCCACTGTTACTTGTTTACTTGCTGCAAACCATCATTACCTTCCACACCATACAGTTAATCCTTTTTTATAGCAACCGGTGAGATTGACAACCTCACTGTTAGTTAGGGCAAAGTCTTGAGTTTGTGTTGTGCAGGTTTCCGTGTTGCTTGCAACACCTTTGTGACGTTTCCTTCCTCCTACTAGTTCGATAACCTCGGTTTCTTACTGAGGGAAGACTTGCTGCTGTGCTGCTTCACACCTTGCTCTTTGGGTTCACAACAGGCTCCACATCAACTGAGGCATCAACAAGTTTTCTGGCGCCGTTACCGGGGAGGCTAAGGACATCTTCATAAGGGGAGTCCTCCTCAGCCTTTCTCTTTACTTTGTTTTTAGTTTTCTTAGTTTCTTTTGCTTGGTTTTGTTTGCCTCTTTTTATCAAAAACTCCAAAAAATTAGTTTAGTTTGGTTTGCTTTCTCTTATCAAAAATACAATAAAATTAGTTCCTGCTCTAGCTGCTGCTGCTGTTTTTGGCTTGTTCCACTTTGCCAAAATGAACTCTGCTGAGAACACCAAGTTGTGTGACTTCACTAGCACAAACAACAATGATTTACTTAGCACTCCTATTGCTCCACTTGCTCCTGATGCTACCTTTTATGACATTAAGCCTACTTTGTTGAAGCTTGTGATGAGAGAGAAATTTTTTGGTGCTAGTTATAACGATGTTGCTTCCCATCTCAATAGCTTTGTTGAACTTTGTGAGATGCAAAAGTATAAGGATGTAGATGGAGATATTATTAAGCTCAAGATGTTTCCTTTCTCCTTGAGAGGAAAAGCTAAAGAATGGTTGCTATCCTTGCCTAGAAATAGTATTGATTCTTGGATTAAGTGCAAGGATGCTTTTATTGGAAAGTATTATCCTCCCTCTAAGATTATTTCTATGAGAAGTGATATTATGAAATTTAAGCAACTTGATAATGAACAGGTTGCTCAGGCTTGGGAAAGAATGAAATATTTGGTTAAGAGTTGTCCCACTCATGTACTCATTGCTTGGATGATTATCCATACTTTTTATGCACGTTTGAACTTCTCTTCAAGAAACCTATTGGATTCAGCTGCTGGAGGTACCTTTATGGGCATCACTTTGGGTATTGCAACAAAACTCCTTGATAATATGATGGTTAATTACTCCGAATGGCACACTGAGAGAGCTCCACATGGTAAGAAGGTAAATTCTGTTGAAGAAACCTCCTCTTTGAGTGATAAGATAGATGTTATTATGGCTATGCTTGTTAATGGGAAAGCTCTTTTAGATCCAAACAATGTTCCCTTAGCCTCTTTGGTTGCTCAAGAAGAGCAAGTTGATGTGAACTTCATTAGAAACAGCAATTTCAACAACAATGCCTATAGGAATAATTTTGGTGGTAACAACAATTATAGGCCTTATCCTCCTAATAATGTCAACACCTATGGAAACTCCTACAACAATGCTAGAAGTGCCCCCTCTGAACTTGAAGTCATGCTCAAAGACTTTATTAGTAAACAAAATTCTTTCAACAAGACTGTGGAGGAAAAACTTTTAACTGTTGAGAAGAATATTTCCTCTTTGTCTAAAGCACAATCCTCCTTGATTAATAAAATGGCTGCTAAACCTGAAACCATGGAAAATACCTTTGCTGCTACTCATGCCATGCAAGTTACTTGATGAAAATGTTAGACTGTTAGCCCAACTTCATGCTAAGTGGGAAAGGGAAGATGAAATTTATAGAAACAATAGTGTGTGCACCATCACTAGAATGGATACCACTAAACCACAAGAAGTCCCTATTCCTCCTCATACCGTGCCTAAGCCTTAGGAGTCTACTACTAGTGATGCTAAATTTGATTTTGATATAGATGGTTGCAATATTTCTGAAGTGATTCTGTTCTTGCAAAAGCTTGCTAGAAGTCCTGATGCTAGTGATATGCATGTTGCTTTCACCAAACACATTACAGATTCTCTTGTTAAGATTAAGGAAGAGAAGCTAAAACACAAAGCTTCTACTCCTAGTAAATTAGAAGATAGTTGGGAACCCATTATTAATATTCAAGTGAATGACTTTGATCTCAAAGCTTCATGTGATCTTGGTTCTAGTGTCTCTCTTATGCCTAGGAAGATTTATGAAATGCTTGATTTGCCACCTTTGGAAGATTGTTATTTGGATGTCCCACTTAATGATAATTCTAAGAAGAAACTCATGGGGAGTATTAATGATGTTCTTATCATGGTTAACAATGCTTATGTCCCTGTTGATTTCTATGTTTTGGATGTTGAATACAATGCTTCTTGTCCTATCACTTTGGGAAGACCTTTTCTTAGAACTGTTGGTGCCATGATTGATATGAAAGAAGGAACCATTAAATATAAATTTAAATTCAAGAAAGGTATTGAATACTTCCCCATGAGGAGAGATAAGTTGATTTTTGCTACTACTTTGAAAGCAAGGTTTGATGTTAATGCTTCCTCATTTGAAAATACTTGATTTCTTGCTTCTTGTGCCTAACTTAAAGGCGTTAAAGAAAAGTACTTCTTGGGAGATAACCCAAGATTTTCCTTGAGTTTTGGAAGTTATTACTTCAGTAATGACCTCTCCTTATTCTTTTTGTTTGCTTTTTGTGCCAAGAATGACCTCGAATGAGAGGGAAGTAAGATTTGGGGAGTTGCTGTCCCGAAACAAATTTCTGTCCTCCACCATAAAAATTCAGGAGGAGTCTCTGTAAGTCAGATTGAGCTGCAAATTTACGAATGAATCCCCCAGTATGTTAGCTAACTTTCGTTAGTTCACCACTGTTTGATTTGAGCAACAGAAGATTTTCAAAAAATAGGTTTCTACCTGCTAGACTGTTTTGACAGATTTCTGCCATTATTTGCATTTGCTTCTTATTGATTCCTTTTTGAGTTCTCTTTTGGGGAATTGAGATTTTTGAAGGAGTTGCTACAGTAGCATATGTTTTTAGTGAAAAAATTTGCTGTTCCAAAGCTAAACCCAAAGGTCTATTATCTTTTGAATACACTAATGTTGCTAATGAAGATTGTGTGAAGTTTTGTATGAAGGGAAAATTTCAGGTGTAAAGAGAGAATGATGTAATGAGATGAAGGATGGACAAAATCAAGCTTGGGGATGCCACCCCGGTGTCACCCCAAGAAATATCCAAGAGGTATAAGCGTCAAAGCTTGGGGATGCCCAAGGCTTCCCCTTCTTCATCAATAAAAAGCTCAGGTCTTTCTAGACACTTCGTTTTTATTGTTTCATGCACTGTTGTGTTGTTCTTGGGGCGTCTTAGTTTTTGTTTGATTTGCTTAGTTTGTTTAGTTAGCTTGAGTAAAGTAGTTTGGACCCCCGTTCTCGCTGTGTTGTTTCAAATAAGTTGCTTGGTATTGGAAAGGAGTAGAAAGTTCTTGCTTGATAAGTGCAAGAGGGGCTTGCATTGACTGTGACTTAGACTTTAGCATGACATGCTAGGTGTTGTTTTGACCTTATGCTTAATGATTATTGTTGTAGCATGTCTTTTTCCAAACAATTGGGATTGCTTAATGTGCCTTGAAAGAATCATGCGTTGTTTTAGCATACAAAAGCATAATATTGTGGTATTCTCCTTTGATGCTTTGTTTGGATTGACTTGGCACATGCTCACACCATGTTATGACTATAAAAAAGTCACCATAGCCTCTATGATCCTTTTGGCCTTGACTTGTAGTACCACTCTATTCTTTGATTAGTAATGATTTGTTGCTCTGCATGATTATGGACATTATTGCTCTCTTAGTTGGTTGCTCCTAGTGTTTTGCTAGCCTCCACTTGTATGAGTAAGCTCTACTCATGCCTCCAACTCCCAATAAACCAAGTTTTTCCAAAGTGTCCACTATAAACTCCAATGCATGGTGTGTTACACCATTCCAAGTATATTCTTGTTTTCAGCTATCTTCCAATTAAAAATTATTTTGTTATGTGAAAACTTAGTGATTAAAGCCCTCACGAACTTGATGGCACACTTTATATTCTTTGCCCCTAATCATTGTGTCGTATATGTTGTATATTCTTGTAGTTATACGTTAGAATTATCAGAACCATGTTGTCATGGGGAACATTTTCAACATTGCACTTGTACTTTGTACACAGTTGATATCATGCTCTTTTGTCTATGGATGTCACCGGTGTGAAATAAAGAGGGATCTTATAAGTCCATGGAGTTATGTATTTTGTGTTAGAGAAACACCTGGGGCACTAGCCTAAGTCATGCCTAATCATGGTGGAAACTTGCAGCATCACCATAATGAGCTATCTGTGAAGCATCCTCAATAAAAAGCTATGCACATAGTAAATAAAAAGATCTCTAAGATGCTCATTGTCTGCTTGCCTTGTCATTTTGGTTATGGGATAGCTCATGTACCATGTTCAAGGGGTACCCCATTGGCGGTTCTCTATGATACGCATGTACTTACTATGACAAGAACTTATAGGTGACTGAAGTTGAGTAGCATGAGGTGTGGCCCTCGTATTCAAGGGACTTGAGATTGCCAACTTATACTTTGCCAAGCATATACTCCATAGTTTGTTCACTTTAACCTTAATCACTTCAAGATGTTTATGATAGGGGCAATGAGGGATGAAAGCTAATAAGTACCATAATTTTTGGAAGCTCTTTTTGAAACTTGAAATACCTGCTTCCCTTTATGAAGGGCCTTTCTTCCACCATTATTTGAGTCTCCATCTTCTACCTTTAGGCACCATTAAGAGAGCATAGTTGCCATTCTGTGTGCAGTGTCCCAAAAATTATTGATTGATGCATATGGTGATATTACTTGTTCTTATGCTACTTGTATCTAGTCACTCTTATGAACTTTGAAGGTTTCCTATGCATCTATTTGCTACTCTATGATGGACAAACTGTATGCCACTATGCCATGTTTTCTGTATGTGAAACAAACAAACATTTTTCAATGCATGTTATTCATGATCTTTGTTTGTAGCCTTTCATGTTGCATGCATAGTTACTTTGTCTTATTGTTAGAACTCCATCTTTCATGCACTTGTTTAGAGTTCTTTGATCCCAGCTTTTAATGCTTGCAAATGGTTTGATCTTGGTTTTGATGGTGCATGTCACCTCAAAAATTATTCTTTCATCACTTACCTACTCGAGGACGAGGAGGAGTTAAGCTTGGGGATGCTTGATACGTCAGAAATGTATCTATATTTTTTGATGTTCCATGCTTGTTTAGTATCTAGTTTTCTTTGCTTTGACTACACTTTGAGGTGTTTTTATATCTTTTTTGTAACTAACCTATTAACAAGTTGCCACAGTGCCAGTTGCATGTTTTCTTCTGTTTTTGGTTCCAGAAAGGCAGAAAATCAATATTCTCGGAATTGGACGGGACAAAAGCCAAAGTCAATATTTTACCATGGGCGACATGAAGTCCAGAGGAGAGATGGAGAGGTGTCATAGGGCGTCCCACCTGCCTTGCCTCTTCGCCTATAAGAAGCCCCCAATACAGAAACCCTAGGAACCCGATCAAAACTCCACGAAACCTTCTGTAGTCGCCGCCACCATCGTCCCTAGATCGGGGAGATCTGAAGTTCTTCCCGGCACCCTGCCAGAGGGGAGATCATCCCGGAGGCCTTCTTCTCCGGTATGAAGCGTGAGTAGTTCCACCTTGGACTACGGGTCCATGTAGTAGCTAGATGGTTGTATCTCCTCCTTGTGCTTTCATGTATAGATCTTGTGAGCTCCTTTCATAATCAAGGTCTAATCTATTTGTAATCATGCATGTTGTGTTTGCGGGGATCCGATGGATATTTAGATTACTATGTCAAATTAATTAATGGTTTTGTCTATTTGATACTATCATGTCTGTGTTGCTTGTGATCATGCAAGCTCTCCGTTGTTAGTACCTATCTTGGACAAGTAGTTGCTAGTGACTCCAAGAGGGGGTATTTATGCTCGATAGTGGGTTCATGCCTCTAGTTTCCAAGGGAAGTGACAGAAATCTCTTCGGTTGTAGATGTGTTGTTGCCACTAGGGAGAAAACAACGGTCTCTTGTTCATGGAACAAGTGGATTGTTTACCTTACACACTTTGCTTAAAGCAGTTGTTTGTTGCTTGCAACTTAATACTGGAGGGGGTTCGGATGATAACCTGAAGGTTGACTTCTAGTCATAGATGCAGTTGGATGGCTGTCTATGTATATTGTTGTATTGCCCAATCGAATCTCATAGGATCTTTTTGTCTGGTATTGCATTGTTATGCCTTGCTTAGTTCCTGTCAATTGCCATGCTATAATTTGTTTACCCTTCATCCCATGTTGTCTATCCATGGAAAGCATATCTAGTGAACTATGGACCCCGGTCCAATCTTTATCATTGATACATCTTCCACTGTTACTTGTTTACTTGCTGCAAACCATCATTACCTTCCACACCATACAGTTAATCGTTTGTTACAGCAACCGGTGAGATTGACAACCTCACTATTAGTTGGGGCAAAGTCTTGAGTTTGTGTTGTGCAGGTTTCCGCGTTGCTTGCAACACCTGTGTGACATTTCCTTCCTCCTACTGGTTTGATAACCTAGGTTTCTTACTGAGGGAATACCTGTTGTTGTGCTGCTTCACACCTTGCTCTTGGGATTCCCAACAGGCTCCACATCAACTGAGCCATCAACCATACTAAGAAAATTCTATATAGGTGGTTGTTTGTTGTTCTATCTACAACCATGGATCAAAGATCCAAGGCTAATGCTTGTTTTCAAAATTGTTTCTTGAAAAGGTAAGTTGTTCTTATAGAAAAAACTATGTATGTTAGTATTCACAGGTTATTAGAACTCCATGGAGTTCCTTTCCAAGATGCATTCATAATTCCTTCCCTAGATTGGGAGTAACATGTCACGTTTTATGCACTATGCAGAGGTGCGCTATTTTCCCACAAACGTCTTTGGCCTTATAGATTTTAGTCACACTTCCTTAGGCATGAGGCTAATTACCAAGTATAGTCAAGTCATATAGAGCGGGACTTCACTCCGAAATCTACCCTTTTCAACAAACCTGGTCAATGACCAATATTAATTTCTGTCCCTTCTAAGACACTAAAGCCATCACCTTGTAGCTCGGGATGGGGACGTTACTGGATCCTACCTACTGCCATTCTTCACTACGAATACAACCCGAGCTAGCCATTCAAAGTTATATGGAATAAAAACATAATTCTTATTCGCTTGTCCCATAACAAGATATGTGGTATGCGCGGTTTATACGTCTCCTTAAAATAACTAACTACATTTGTTATATTCCACAATTCATTTTCCTAGGGTAACTTTATCGGTACAATGAAATTTCAACCACATAACTTTCCATCATATATTCTAACCATAATTCCTTTTTCCCACCATTCCACAGTTCATTTCATTCATGTAATGGTGTTTTGCTTTTAAATGCATGTGATAATTCTTTTTAAAAGCAGTTTAGATAAATATTCCACTGGACATTCAAGACTTATTAGTGTGCATTTATAAGTCAGTATGGTATGATAGTCTATTTGATCATATGGCTAATTAGGCATGTCGGTTTAGGGTTAATTTTGGTAATTTAACTATTGATTTTGGATACTGACAAATGTAATTTTATTTATGTTATTTCTATGAGCTTGACCAGTTACTTTAATTCTTATTATTGCAAATTTTCACTTTCTTGTGTGCCTACTTTAGCATAATCATGTGAACGGTCAGTGTTTACTTGGTCATGATAGTTGTTTCTTTAAAAAAACCTTGGGTTGAGGTGATTTTACCCACTATAGTTTTGTACTTGTCATGTTTACTTGTTTGGTATACAAATATGGTTTTATATGTTGCTACTACGTTATATCATCAGATGGTCTATGTTTTTACTAATGGTCACTCTTAAATGTATAACACCATCATTTGTTGTTGTTTTCCTTGGTGTTGTTCACCGTACACTATTTTATTGCTGTTGTTGATCTTCTTTTTGCCCAAAATCTTAACTATAAGATTCAGGACTAGTTCATAGATCTTGTGCTTGGGTTCGACATTAAATGGATTCATCTTGGGGCGAATCCAATATTGAAATCATAACAGATGGTTTGTCTTTGTGTTTGTTTAGTAGATCAGAAGGTCAAGAAGAGCAAGAGGATTCATGAGAAGATAGAAATAGATAGAATTTTCCTTTTCTTCTTGTAGTTTGTAATATAATTTCCTTTTCTTGTACTTTTTATTTCTTAATTATGTTTGTTAGAAACCTTGTGGTAGTTTTATAATGAATAAATATTTCATTCTATTTATGGGCATATTTTTCCTATATTTTCTGTTTTTTATTTATTTAATATTGAATATTTAAATTTGAAGTCAAGTTTGAATAATTAAAACCTCCATTTTGAATTGAAATACTTGTGTTTGATATAAGATCTTGTGTATTGTGAGTATTATACTCAATTTTTGTTTTAAAGTCCACATAAATCCAAAATTTGAAATATACAAAATTTGATTTTTGAATTTGACTAAATCCTAGTGTTGACCTAAGTCAAACTCAACACTAGAATTCCTTTTTCACCCCTTACAAATTTAAATAAAGACTTAAAATTTACCCTCATTTTTAGATACCTGCTAGGCAAATGCATATATCTTACATCTACCCTTTCCTAGAACCTATTCTTTGGGCGATTACAAAGACCATGTGTAATTTTTATTTTCTATTATCAAGCCTGATCTATCTATAAAATTAAGTTTGGGATGGAAATACAATGGGAATTGAATGTTGGGGGTGCCAGTGTGGTCAACCCATCCAAAATGACCGCCTGTTTGGGTTGGTGGCTCCAAACGGCTTGTCGGCGGAGTTGACGGGCACCTTTGGTTACGTCGGCGGAGATGCTCTAGAATCCGAACTCCGCGGGAATAGTTATCATTCGGTAATCAGTGTATCGTAAAAAAAGGACAACCATATTAACTATCAGCCTAACTTATTAAGAGTCTTACTTTACGTCCATTCTATTTTTTAAATGGTAAGACACAAGAAATTGAGAAGCAAGCCGCCTCATTAAAAACCTTCCAATCCCCTTAGGCATCCTGGTAAGGAAAAGAGTGCATAAAAAACTTGTTGTTCCAGGATTACATAGTGTTCTTATAAAAAAACTTGATTAGGTCCCAAATACAATCCGGTACCGAGTCACGAAAAAGCTCAAAGAGCACTGATCTACCAACCTGCGCTAACACATTCGCAGCGCCATTACACACACGATCAACCTTTGAGATCATAATATCTTAGTATATCTTCAGTAGCTCCCGGGCCTCCAAGATCGCCGTCCAGCTCGCAGACTATTCTTCCACCTCATTCATGATTGCCTGGACTGCGCGGAGACAGTCTGACTCCAGTATAGTAGGTCAGCGCCAAAGAGAGATCAGATGAAGTAGCCCCTCAAGACAAGCAATAACCTCGGGCTCCTCACTGCTACCACAAAACGGGATAAACTTCCACTCAGCAAGGATGGGTCGGCCTTGGTAATCACGGATGAGGATGCCAACACCTACATTTTTAGAGGTAGAATCCCAACCAGCATCTACATTCTCCTTACTGTGCCAGCACTAGGAGGAGACCAAGACACCACGCTGCTCACAGCCCCTTCATCACTAGTGTGAGTTAGGTGGTAGTTCACTAGATACGGAACAGAAGAGGAAAATGAAGCCTTCCCATTGCCATGCACGATATTGTTGCGATGGTGCGAGGCATGTCACAACATAAAATTTATCTTAGGCCTCTGATCCAACATTGCATTACCTAGAAGAGCAAATAACCATTCTTTCTAATTACCTCTGAATGATGCTTCATCCGGTAAGATCCAATGCCCACGCAATTCCTCCTGAAGGGCACGCGCCATAGTGCATGTGGTGAGAGCATGATGACTGTCTTCTACCTTGCATGCACAGGTTGAACAGATAGGATCCATCGAAGGTATGCATCGGTTTAGGTTTTTCCTAGACCCAAGCGACACTAACGCAACCCGCCATGCAAATATTATCAGCTTCGGGGGAACATTTAATTTCCAGACAAGGTCCCATATTTTCCTTCCTCCCTTAGCTGCCATCGAGTTGGATTGGCCTCCATTAATCTCAATGAGCTTTGGTAGAATACTAATACGATAATCCAACCTGACACTGAATAGGCCGTTGTGCTCACCCGACCAAGCAACAAAGTCATCAGTTGATCGAGGTGACAATTTGATATGTAGAATTACCGCCGCATCATGGGGTACCAGCAATCACGTAAAACATCCTCATTGCACGTCCTATCTTCTTGATTAATGAGTTCTGACACCCATTTATAGCGTGACGAACCTTTCCTTCCATCCACCTGTAGAGCACCTGGTCTAGGGATCCAATTATCCCGGTAGATTCTGACCCTAGAGCCCGTATCAATCCGCCAAATGGTTCCTTTCTTTAGTAATTCTAGCCCATGAACAATCCCCTGCCATGTCTGGGACTAGTTTTTGATGAATGTCGTGTCAAGCAAATGACCAGAAGGGTAGTACCTAGCTTTGAGAAGATGAGCGCAGAGGCTATTGGGGTAGTGTATTAATCGCCAAGCTTGTCTGTCCAGTAATGCATGGTTAAAGACTCGTAGATCCCGAAAACTAGTACCACCGTACTTTTTTGGTCTGGCCACTTTATCCCAAGAAATCTAGTGCATCTTCCTTTTATTAACCTCTTTACCCCACCAGAAGGTACGAATGATCTGCTCCAGTTCATCGATAAGGCCAATCAGGAATCTGAACACCCCCATAGAGTATGTCGAAACTGATTGCAGCACCGGTTTTATGAGTGTATCCTTCGCATATGATGACATATACTTCTCTGACCAGTCACTTGCATGTTTTGAGAATTTTCCTTTAGTTGATTTGAATTTCCCCTTTGTCACCATACCTTCAGGAACCAGCAGCCCCAAGTATTTTTATTCAAAGCACGTAGCATCATACCTTGGGATCTCTTTTATTTCATCTTGCACTTCATTCGTGCAATGATCTTCATATATAATGGAGCATTTGCCGAGACTAACCAGCTGCCCAGTAGCTTGTTCATAGAGATCAAGTATGGATTTGATTACTTTTGCTTGGTCCACCGAGGCTTCAAAGAAGAGGAGACTATCATTAGCAAATAGCAGGTGGGAGATAGCTGGTGCACGATGGAAGATATGTAGCTAGTGTAATGAACACGACTCAATTTCCTTCCGAATGAGACAAGAGAGACCGTCAGCAACAAACAAGAATAAATATGGTGAAATAGGATCACCTTGGCAAATACCACGAGAAGAAGTGAAGGGGTTCAACATGTTTCCGTTAAAGAGAACTGAATAACGAACGGTTGTGACGCAAGCCATCACCCACCGAACCAACTGACTATGAAAGCCCAACTTTGCTAAAATCCCTTCCAGAAACCTCCAGTCTACACGATCATACACTTTAGACATATCCAATTTCTATGCACAAAAATTCGTATAAGCTACTGAACCTGTCTGTATCGAGTGTATGCACTCGAAAGCTATAAGAGCATTATCCGTTATGAGACGCCCAGGGATGAACGCACTCTGAGTTGGTGATATGATGACCTGAAGAAGAGGCCTAAATATGTTAACCAAGCGCTTAGATACAACTTTAAAAATAACATTGGAGAGGCTTATTGGCCTGAATTCCTTTAGATACTCGGGATCATTCTTCTTCGGAGATAACACAATTGATGTGTCATTGACCATCTCAAACATGACACCGGTTGAGAAAAACCGCTGTACAGCTTGAGTAACATCTTCCTTTAGTAGGCCCTAGTTTCTCTGCAGAAAACGATCTGGAAATCCATCAGGCCCTGGGGCCTTTAAAGGGCCAATCTAAAAGAGTGCATCACTAATTTCTTTCCCAGTAAAGGAAGCACACAGCTTCTCATTCATCTCAGCATCAACACAGCTTCTCATGGCATGATAGACAGGATACAGGTGAATGTTATCCTCACGCGTGTAGAGCTTTGAAAAATTCTGTAGCCATATTCTACATCTCCTTGGGATCATACTTTCATAATCCATATTCTCTTTTCAAGCATCATACCCTGTTTTTCCGACGTCTCCATGAAGCACGGGGATAGAAGTACTTGGTGTTGCGGTCGCCCTCTCTGAACCAAGCAATTCTAGATCGCTGCATCCACATAATCTCTTTCCTGTAGAGAATTCCATCCATCTCTTTCTCAATACCAATGCGACCAGCCGTACTGGCATCGTCAGCAGAGTTTCGCAACTCCTCCATTAGGGCATGTTTCTTCTCCAGCTCTTTAGGCACCGATGTAAAGTGAACTTTGCGCCAACTTTGTGGAGTACTCATAATAGTGTTCAGTGATGCCGCAACGTCGGCCAGATCGCCTCCCGGCATCCTGCGCGACCAGGATTCCTCAGAAGTTGCCGTCAAGGTGGGTTGATGTTCCAAAATCACCTCATATCTTCTGATTGGTCTATTAGACCTGCAGGTATTTACCTCATCTACTGATAGCAGGATGGGGCAATGGTCAGATTGAGTTGAGACAATATTCCGTAATCTGTGCATCGGGAAAAGGGTTGGCCATGCCGGCGAAGCCACGGCTCTACCAAGCCGTACCTTGACATTCCACTCACCCTTTGGCTTATTATCAAAATTCCAAGGAGTTTCAACAAAACCGATGTTGTGCAGATAACGGTGCGAGAGAACCTCGCGAAAATCCATCATTAGACGGTCTAAACGCGCCATTTGGGAAAAATGCTCCTCTTTCCATAAAGGTTCCTTAAAGTCACCGAGCATAAGCCATCGCTTGTCAGATTTATCCCTTATTTGCCGAAGCATAGTCCACACATGATGGCGGTCACATGCTTTCGGTTCCCCATAAATGAAGGTGCCTCGACACATCTGATCATAAGGACCACCACTAATATGGGTATCAATATGATGTTTGCTGAAGGATAGGATATCAACCGTAACATCCTCCATCCAGTAGAGAGCCAGGCCTCCGCCTTTACCGACACCTTTAACTTGGAAGCACTCCTTGTCAATCCTGAAAAGAAGATTTTCAACTCTTTCTTTACTATGCCTAGTTTCGCAGATGAAAACTAGGCTAGGCGTATACGTCTGCACCAAACAGATGAGCTCCTGGACAGTCGCAGGTTGCCCCATGACTGTTCCAGCCTAATGTCGTCATTGGGCTCTGCGGTTGACGAGGGTTGATTTCGGCAATGCCCATTGTTATGGACTTGTGTTTTTGAGAAGATGGGGATGCTGGAAGTCAGGAACTGTTAACAGACAAGCAACACAGGACACGAGATTTACCCAGGTTCAGGCACCCGGAGGGAAAACCCTACTCATGCTTGTCTCCTCTTGATTACGGTGGAACCGAAAGTTACAGGGGTGCGCAGATGCAATCTGGCGTGATGTGTGTATGCGATGGTTGAAGAGGACCCTTCTCCCCATACCCTCCTGGCCTTTATATACATAGGCAGGTCCCGGTCTTAGGTCGAGTCGGCTACAAATTAGGGTTGGTACCCTTTGAAATTATATCTAATCTAGACCTGTCCTCCAAGGAGTCGAAAACGTCATGGGCTTGGGCCACCTGAAGTCTTCATGGGCCGTGCGTCTTGACATGGGCCTTCCTTGGGCTAGACCAGGCGTACCAGTGTCGTATACCCGTGGGGTATATCCATGTTAGTATCCCCCGAGTGTTCAGTCGAATCATAGATTCTGCTGGAGACTCTTCAACCTTTCGGTTGCTATGTAGTTGAACCTGTTTTGCAAGGAGAAATGTTTAGTTTATAGGGATTGTCGATGCATGTGCCTGGCTCACCTGACAGATCAGGGCCACTTAACTGTCATAGGACAAAACAACATGATCATCATCAAACTCGAGTCCCTGGACTCGAATTCGGAACAATTGCTGGCGGGATTTGACTCAGGCCATTTGTGGACTTACAGGAGTCAAATCCTAGGATTTTCAAGTGATATACCCAATGCATCCGTCAGGATTTTCATTGTGCCTGTTGACACGGAAGTTTACTGGAAGAGCGTAGTCAGGTGCGTTACCAGGCTATCAGATGATATGTGTAGGGATTATCCTTGCGTCACAGACACAACACCCAAAGTTTTATCACTGCGGAGGTGTTTCAGGTGGCCAAGGAGACTGCTTCTCAGTTAGCGTTTGTTTGGGCAAAGTTGCCAAAAAGATTTTGTCGTATTTGACCCGAAGGATCGCAGTCGAAGAATTCATAGGGTGCATGGTCAGCGCTCCCTATGGGAGTAGCCCCCGAGTGTCTATTCGAGTCGTAGACTCGAGCAGAGACTTCAGTCACTTTCAGCATAGGTCCGAAGGACACAATTTTTTCGTATCTACCGGTCCTCCCTATGGGAGTAGCCCCCGAGTCCGTAGTGGAGTCGCAGACTCGACGTAGGACTCGAAGATAATTGCGAGGTGTAATTACCTTAGTCATTTATCAGGTGCGCGGCCAGCGCTCCTGATAGGAGTAGCCCCCGAGTAGTTTCTCGAATCGTAGATTTGAGTAAGTACTTGATTGTTCATCCAAAAACTTTGAGCCATTGCTTGGCCTTGCCTTGATGATGTCAGTGCTAACGATTGGTGATCTCAACTGTTTGCGACAGCAGAGATGATGCAACGAGATGATCATGGGTCCCAGTGCCTGACTTGAAGTTGACTAGTCACGCGTAGACATGGTGAAAATTATGGTGTCTCCTCGGTTTCCGTGCATAGTGGACGGCATGCTGGAGACGGTTCGGTGTAGTGCTGACACGTGTATGGTTAGATATGAGGTGCGCGCTAGGGCTTCTGAATCAATGTCTCGTGTGCCACCTCGTCTTCTTCCTTTTATACCATAGGTATACAGTGATTGTATTTTACCCTTCGTCATTTGATCATCTCAATTGCCCCCATTTTCACGAGCTTCGCTGCCCTTCGTTGCGCTCTGGACATTCTTCGCACTTTCCCCTCTTCCTTCTTGCGGTTGCACCGCCGCTATCTCCGCTGCAAGATGGGCAAGCCAAAGAAGACCGCTGCCGGAACTGGTTCGAGCGCCGCCGCTGGTGGCAAGAAGGTTGCCCCTACCGCCCACGCCACTGACGGTGGGTGGAAGCACACGGACATGCATGATGGAGATCTGCGCAAGCTGCACGATGCTGGGTTGATCCCCCAGAACAAGGAGGACGCCATCCTCCCTGGTGACGAGGTAATCTTGCGCGCACCCGAAGGTTTTCGGGTGATGTTTTATGCCTTTGTTATCCACGGTCTTTATCTTCCTGTCCACGAATTCCTTCGTGGACTTCTATTTTCTATGGGATTCAATTACATTATCTGTCTCACAACTCTCTCCTCCACATTGCTTGCTTCATCACTCTTTGCGAGTGTTGGCTCGGTATCGAGCCGCACTTTGGCCTCTTCCGGAAGCTCTATTCCGTGAAGAGTCAGTTCGGCACCGGCGGAGTCTATCCGCTCGGTGGCTACATCATCTCCATTCGTTCTTCTATCCTTTTCTTTTCCTTCTCCATGTGCGAGTCTCTCCAGTATTGCCGGAAGAAGTGGTTCTACATCCGCGACGCCAAATTGGATGGACAAGAATATGGTCTCGCCCCTTTCGACTCCGCTCAAAAAATCGTCCGGAGGAGGTCGTGGAAGAACCACATCTTGGAGGGTGAAATGGCGGAGGTGGAGGAGCTATACCGTCACGTGGAGGCGCTCCAGCTGGTGGTCGAGAAGGAGGTCAATGGTGTCGATATTATTCGCACCTTCCTCAAGCGTCGGGTGCAGCCACTCTAGGCGAGGGTGCATCCGATGTTTCTATATGCTAGCCGCAGTGATCCGACGAGGGTCTCACCTGAGGAGCTATCCAAGGGTGACCTTGATAAAGCCCTTCGGCCCTTGTTGAAGTTTAAGGCCGACGAGGACCTCCCGGGGAAATCATTAACCTCCCCCTTCAGCCCCAAAATTGCAACTCCGCAGGTGGAAAATTGTAGCTTGCACATTCCTCCTCTTCGAGTACTTTGCTTACTTTTGATGTCACTAATCCTTGTTTCATTTGTTTGCAGAATCTCAAGGTAGCTGGGATGATGCCTCTGCTGCCTGAGAAATTTTCGGTTGCGCCGGATAATGAATTGTGGATTCTGAGTCCGAGCTTCCCCCGACGCAATCTCCTACCGCGGACGCCCTCGAGCCAACCGAAGGGCGGACCCGAAAGTGTACCCGGAGTGAGTCTTCGGATGTGTCTACCCCGCCAACTCCAAGGGATCCGTTGTTCCTCGATCATCATGGTGAGGATGATGGTGCATCATCTGCGCCTTATCCTGTCGTGCCCTTCGGGCGGTGGCTCCCCAGCCGCCAACCAAGAAGAAGAAGGATAAGGAAGCTCTTGTCTTCAATTTATCGGGCATCGAATCATAAGTCTTTGTGCTTGAGTCTTGCTTTTATTTTCATCTTTGCAATTTTACCTTGTTGATTTCATTGGTTGCTTGCAACAATCCTTCAGAGGAGTCCCTTGACGGGGACACTCAAGAAGTAATGCCGGAGTCGAAGCCGACGACTTCTGTCCCCCAGGTGGTGTCCGACTCTAAGGACGATGGCCCGAACTCCTCTAGGCGAGAAGCTCGGGAAGTCGTAACTCACAATGCAGCATGCATACCTTCGGAGTCCATGCCTAAACACGTAAGTGTTATCTTTTTTACTCCATGGGGGGAGCCCCCGAGTCCTTTTTGTATGACCTATTGATATTTTACTTTTGCGGGGGAAACTCCCGAGCCCTTTGTTCGTCGAATTTTGTTTATGTTTCTTCTGTAGACTTTTGTACACAGTGCCAACCTTCTCATCCAGTAGCATCTGGCGCTGGAGGTTGAGCTGAAGCAGCTTCAAGGTGCATAGTTTTCTTTTTGGTTGTTCGTCTAGCTTGCCGAGTGTGTTTTTTGCATTCATCACAAACTTCTTTATGCTGTAGATGATAATAATGCTTCCCTTTGAAGACTGGATTCTCTCTAAAAGAGCCTCGGTCGAGCGGAGAAGAAGGCCACGGATGATGCGGAGGCCAAGGAACACCTGCAGAAGGAGGCTGAGGATCACGAGCAGCAGCTCGCGGCCGTTGCAGCCACGCGGGAGAAGGAGATGGCCGACAAGCTCATGGCTGCTGCCAAGGCTATTTCCGGTAAGTTATTCTTGTATCCTTTGGGTCTTCTAGTTTTCGAGTGTGCTTTATCCTTCCTCACTACTGTGCTTTTCCTTCTTCTTTTCATATGCTTCTAGCATCACGTTTGATCATGGTGCACTGGAGCACGGAGATGCTTTGGCTGATGTCGCCACTGCGATCGAGGATCAATGTGCCACTGCCGCTGGCTCCTTGGACAAAGACAAGAAGGTGCTCGCGTGCTTCTACTAGGAGGTCGTCCCTAAGGGCGTTTCCCATGACAACGTCTATGCCCTTGCTGATGCTCTGTCAGAGGAAGCTCCGGCGGAGTACAAGCGCAAGCAGAAGGGCATCGGCGCTTCCATGGGCTGGCCAAGGTGATGGCGTCTGGAGCCGAATTGGACCTGCCTTAGGTCACATCCAGGATGCCAACTACGGCGGATGGCTCAGAGGTAGCTTTCGCCCTCTTTGCTTCTCGTTGTAAGCGTTATGGGCCTAAGCTTATTGACCTTCTGGCTGATCACACGGAGAAGCAGTAGAATGAGGCCAAGAGCAGGCATTCTGGCTCTGAGGCTGCTCCGAAAGCGGATGCGTAGGCCTTTGTAATGTAGCTAGTGTAGCTTCTCCCTTTTGCTACTTTTGTAACAACTTGCGGATGAACAAGTTTCACTTTTGCCACGAGGTGGCCTTAATTATGTATATAAGTCTATCTTTGAGCTGCTGCCGAAAGTAATTGTGATGTTTATACTTATGTATTTGCTTCTAGGATCCTTCGGGTCAGGCTCCAGTGGTTACTCCGACTGCGCCTACGCCTCGACCATCTCTGGATGACGCGTCCCAATTGGCCTTTCTGCGCGATCGTGTCCGTAGCCTGGAAAAGGACGTCCTCAGCATCTGCGGTCATGCAGATGTGTGGAAGTCGAAAGCCGAGTGAGCCACTGCCAGGGAGGAGTTCTTGTTTGGAGAATTGCGGCAGGTGGATGAGCAACTTCAATGTGAGTCTCCATGAACATATGTTCTTTCGGGTGCACCTTACTTGTATGATGTCTTATTCCGTGCTTTGTGCAGATGTGAATCTCATTACGAGGGAAGAGAACGAGCGTGTCACAATTCGGATGAACTACTTAACGCAACAGGACCTGGAGGCTGGTGTTTTTTTTGGATGGACCATGACCGAGCCATTGTCCTTGCAACGGTGCAAGATCGCATGAACCAGGTTCTTCTGGTGCTGAGACGGGCACGGTCTTTGCTTGCGGCATTTGGTCCGTCATGTTCCCCTTGGATATTGCGCCTTCTACCTTTCTAGATCTTCTTGGTAAATTTCGGAATGTGAGCCACGCCAACGAGTTGGTACAACATCAGCGAATTGCAGGGGTAAAGGATGCCTTGTCTCTTGTTCGGTTGCATCGCCCTGATGTTAATATTGCGGAGGTGGCGACTGGGCTGCCCCTTCAACCAGATGGCAGCTTATGGGACATGGTCCCTCACGATGCAGCTTACTGAGGAAACTGTAGATTTGTTCAAGCAGCGGGCGAATATAATGCTTCAGAACAAGTAGATCCTGTAAATAAAAACAGATGATGTAAAATTTGTATGTATTCGAGTGGGCTTGTAATGCTCTTTGCAAAGTTTATGTTTTCGGTACGTGGCGCTTTGTTATGTTCATGTCCTTTTCATTAGCCTGACGTAGTCAACTACTCAGGTTGTATGCTTTGTTCTCAGTCAACGAAGTACTGAGGTGAGGCATAGCCCCCGAGCATATTTAGCGAGAAATAATGCAAGGAAAAAGATTTTTTTGGGCCAAGGAACTTAGATTTTATTCATAGCAAACGAGGAGGTACATTGTTCGGCTGAGTAGACTTGGCTGAATAGCCTTATTCAAAGTAAAGGGTAACTAGGGGTAGGAGCATCGCAGTTGTGCGACGTTCCAGGGGTTGGATTATTTGACTCCTGATGCGATGTCCATGAAGCGGTAAGCTCCACCTGGGATGACTTCGGGGATGATGTAGGGTCCTTCCAAGGGTGACTCAAGCTTCTTGGGCCGTTCTTGTTTGAGTCGCAGGACGAGGTCTCCTTCGACGAAGGACCTTGGGCGCAGCCGGCGGTTGTGGTAGTTGCGGAGGCTCTGTTGATAGACCGTTGAGCGAGCCACGGCGATCTCGCGTGCCTCGTCGAGTTTGTCGACGGCGTCTTCGAGTGCTGCCGATGATTTGGCTTCGTTGTAAGCAATGACCCATGGGGCCTTTTGGCGTACCTCGGCGGGTAGCACGGCTTCGGCTCCATGCACCATGAAGAAGGGCGTCTAGCCAGTTGAGCTGTTTGGCGCTGTGCGCAGGCTCTAGAGGACGGAGGGTAGCTCGTCTGCCCAGGCTCCTGCAAGCCTTTCGAGTGGGCAAAGCAGGCGCTTCTTGATATCGTTGCCTATGAGGGCGTTGGCCTTTTTGACATGTTCGTTGGTCTGCGGGTGCGCCACGAAGGCATATGATATGTTGATGCCAAGGTTTTTGCAGAAGGCTCGAAATTCTTTTGAGATGAAGTTCGAGCCATTGTCCGTTATGATGCTATGGGGCACGCCGAACCTGTAGAAAATGGACTCGAAAAACTTAACGGCAGTTTTGCCACTTTGGTTGGTGATGGGCATGGCTTCGATCCACTTGGTGAACTTGTCGACTACGACCAGGAGGAAGACGTGGCCTCTTGGTGAGGACTTTGGCAGTTTGCCGATCATGTCGAGGCCCCATTGGGCGAAGGGCCATGCCAGCGGTATGGGCCTCAGCTCAGATCCTGGCACATGTGTCTAGTCCGCGTACCTCCGACAGGCGTTGCACCTCTAGACGATGTCCTTTGCATCGTTCATGGTGGTTGGCCAGTAGAATCCAGCTCGTAGAGCTTTGGCGACTAGGGTGTGGCTGCCTTCATGATGGCCGCAGATACCCTCATGGATGTCTTGGAGGATGCTTTTGCCGTCACCTATGGTAACGCAACGTTGGAGCACACCCTAAATGTTGCGCTTGTACATCTCGTCATTGATTATGGTGAAGGCTTTTGACCGGCGAGATATGCGTCGGGCATCTGTCGGGTCATCGGGCATTTCATTGTTTATCAGGTACCGAAGGTACGACTGTGTCCATGTCTCTTCAACCGCCATGACCTGCGTCAGGCTGACCAGCTCGGCCTCGGTGTCGAGCTTTTCGGGTCCTTCTTGTCCTTTAGGCAGTGCAACCCCGACTGCTCTGCTTCTTCGACTGAGCCTTTTGGGAATTTCCTCTTGATAGAGGGTACGTAGATTTGTTCGAGGAACACACCTAGTGGCACCTGTGCGTAGGTGGAGCCAATGTTGGCGAGCCTGTCAGCTTCTTCGTTGCTTTCCCTTCCGACGTGCCAAAGCTCGTAGCCGTCAAAGTCTCCTTCGAGTGAGTTGTAAAGTGCACGGTATGCGATCATGTTGGCATTGTGATGTCACATCCCTAGATTTTCCAAATCTTGTAATGTGAAAAATAAATGAATAAAATAAAACTTTGTTGATTTTCAGGGTGAGAAGAAACTTTTTGAATCCAATTGGGAACTTTCAAAACCTATTTGGATCAAATAAAATCCTAAAGAAATTTAAAAAGATAAATAAACAATAAAACATAAAAATATTTGGTTTTACTATTTTTGGATCTTTTAAATAAAAGATTTGGTTTTCAAAAGAAAAGGTAGATTTATAAATAAGGATTATTTTATGGAGCCAAAATAAACCTTGGTCAAGCTTTAGAAATAAAACATTTTGTTTTGATAAAAAATAGTAAAGGTTTACTTAAATAAAATAATAAGGATTTAATATACAATTTTATTTAAGTAAAGGCTTTTCCCATTTTAAATAAACACTAAGACTCATTTATTTATTTTAAATAAGTTTTCCAAGTATTTTATATTCTCAAATAAAACCTACTGAAGTGTTTTGGTTTTATTTTTTATTTCAAAATAAAGTTTTTAATAAAACAAATCCTATTTGATTTAATGACCAAGGTCCTTTGTATTTAAATTAATGGACCCTAAAATAAAATGTTATTTTATTTTAAACAAGTTTTCCAAGTATCTTCTATTTTCAAATAAAACCTACTGATTTGGTTTT
The DNA here is from genome assembly GCA_916181665.1 of Avena sativa. Classification (NCBI taxonomy): domain Eukaryota; kingdom Viridiplantae; phylum Streptophyta; class Magnoliopsida; order Poales; family Poaceae; genus Avena; species Avena sativa. The sequence continues at coordinate 78,498,500 of OV702296.1, forward strand.
GAAAATATTTAGATTTCAAATGGAGTTTTTAAATAAATTAAAACCCATTTGATTTATTAATTAGTGTCCATTTATTTAATTATAAATGGACTCTAAAATAAAAATATTGTTTTATTTTTGGACTTTGGTTTGTGTTGTTAAACAGAACTAACACAATACAAAGTTTGGTGAATGTTTTGTTTGAATTGATTGTTTGAATTGATTGTTTGAATTTCAAAACAGAAAATAGAAATAGAAAAAGATAAAACAATCAGACAGAAAAAAAGTGTGAAATGGACTCAGCCCAACCAACTGGCCCAACAAGACCCAGTCCAGCCCACCTACTCTCTTCCGCGGCGAAACGTTTTTCACCGTAGACAGAACCCGCAGAGTCGATGACGCGTGGACCCCATTTCTTCTCTTCCTATCTCACTGTCAGACGGACCCCACTAGACACGTCAGCGTCTTCCCCAGCGCGACCAGTTCTTCTCCCGTTTCTGCCGCTGATTTTGCATCGTCAATTTGCCTTAATGCCGCGTTTAAACCTCGCAGTGATCACGCGTGATAAATCCCCTCCCTCTCCTCTTCATTTCCCCTCAAACCCCGCTGCCAGAGAGCCCCTAGGCTGCCTCGAATCAGCTTTGCACCGCCGCTGCTCCGACGACACTCCGGCGACAATTCCAACCGAACCGCGCCACCCCTTGCCTCCTAGAGCACACGACTGTGATCCCCACTCCTAGACGCTTCTCCCTGTACCTCCCATTCAACCGCGGGCGCCCCAGAACCTCGACTCCAACAACCACTGAGCGCTGCCGCGTCTGGTTCTTCTCCGACGACCTCCCCCCGGTAACACCGACCTCCCCTTCATCTCAGGATGATACTCCTACGCTCTACTCTCTCTTGCGCGTCTAACAGACCCCCTATTTTGCCTTTGCGTGACCTGTAGCCTCGCCAACTGCGACGCCAGTGCGTGCCCGACGCTGTCCTAAACTCCGGCGAGCGATTGCCGTCCACCCCGAGCGCCCCTTCGACAGAGACGACCACGTTGAGCACCAGCATTCCACGGCGATTCTGGTGAGCATCTCCCCTACTCCTCTCGCTTCCTGTTCTTGCTGTTACGCCGTAGCCAGAGCACCGCCGCCGCGCGCCACCGTCGTCGCGCCGCCAGTTCTTGGCAAGGCATTAGGAGCCGTCCGATCCAGATCCGAGGCACGCGATAGATTGACTTATCGAAGGGGTAAGATCGATCCTGTGCCGCACGATTCACTTTAAATCCTGCGGTCCACGTTGCTGATCCGAACGAACCGGTATGACCCAATGGGAATCAGACACGTGGCTCTGAGTGTGAGTTAAAACAGAAACATTTCAATATGATATGTGATTTTGAAAATTGCATAACTTTCAAACCACACGTCCAAATTTTTCAAATTTTATATCAATGGAATCAGTGGAGCAAGCCCTAGCCAACCATGCCATTTGTTTAGTAAAAAGCCTCTGTAAAAATGTTTGTTTTTGCAGAAACATTTGTATGCTTGTTTAGATTATAAAAATTGTTCAAAAATGATTTTTGGGATAAAATCTTTTGCAAATGGTGTGTTTTGAACCTACTGACCCTAGGAATCACTTTGTGGTTTCAAAAATGTATTTGGGGAAACAAAAGAATGAAACTTTGATTTAAATCAATTCTAGTCAAATAAAAATATGGTTTATTTATTAAAAATGGTTTTGGAAGAAAACCTTTGGGAAATGTTTCGTTTTAAACTCTCTGACCCCAAACACCAAGTATTATGATTTGAAAATGAATTTGGTGAACCCTATAGATTAATGCCTTAGTAAAAACATTTCTACACCACATAAAATGATACCTTGCTTTTGAAAATGGTTTATGAAGTGAAATCTTTTGCAAATGACTTTGCCACTTTCCAAAATGACCAATAGGCGTTTTCAAATGTTTATGTCCCATTAGGAACCACTTTTCCAAATAAAACAATCCTTGGCATGCTTGCATGCATTATCTTGATTCTATAATTTTATGTGTTGTTTTGCTTGATTGGTAGATTGAGTTTGTGCCTTGCTTGATTCAATTGTAGTGACTTGAAGAGTGTGATTGTTGCAAGGACAAGGAGTGAACTTATACCCTCTACCAAAAAGGCAAGTGATGCTTCATACTTTTTATCCCATTACTTTCACTATGCATTAGTGATTTTTCTAAGTAAAACTTGCATGGAATTTTGCTAAGTATAAACCTTGCTATAGGAAAACCTAATAGATGAAACCTTAGTAGAAATTTTCCTAAGTTAAGATTCCTACTACTATCAAGCTTAGCTTAGCTAAATAGAAAACAAGGGTGGATTATACATTCATACTATGGAAAAATTTCTAAGTCTGAGGACTTGTGTTTTTGTTTAATAAAACAACTAAGTTAATGAATCACCTGGGTGGAATGGTAATTGCTTGGTGGTTTTTGGTTGAGTGGTTACACAAGGCCAGGGGACTGGTGAACCTTGTGTATCTCACTTGTGGATGGCCACCCAGGAACAAAGAGATTTGAGATGTCAAATGTTGAGAAGCTTCAAGTGCAACCACTTGGCATTATGGGCTCTGCCTGGATCATATAGGTTGCAAGAACTTAGCCATATGGATAGTTGGTGGTAGAGTTTGATAGGTTGGAACGCGTCCATTTTGGTCTAAGGGAAGGCTTCTGAAAGATCTTGTCTTGGTGAAACCAGGTCTTATGGGGAAAGTGCACCACCTCTGGAGAGTGTAAAATCTAAGTACTTAGCCATGTCCCTGGTAAAGGACAATTTGAGCATCAAGACATTGAAGCAATCAAGAATCTCATCATTCAAATTTCTAAGATAAAAACTTGTGGTTTGAACAAGGGTTTAAGGATCTTCAATCTTTGATTGGGGGATGCCTTGCAAAAGATTATTTTTGTCAAGCAAAAATTTAGTGTTTTCAAATGTTAAGGAAAAATCTATTTTGAGCAATGCAAGCCTCAACTCCCCTTAGCCAAATGCATATAGATGATAGACTCCACTATACTACCATAGTATCACTTGCCAATACAATTCAAATGTATTGACCCTTGTGGCTGTAACTTGTATGTTGCAGGTTTGATTGATATTAGTGAAGTTGATTGATTAGGATTACAAAGTCTACAACCAACATGTCTGCCTGTGGCACTTTGAAGATGAAGGACCCCATGTTATAGATATTCCGCTGCAATGTAATGTAATAGCCAAATGAGGTATGTAAGATGTAATAAAATTATGTTATTCCTGGTTATAAAGTTGTATTATGACCTTTGTTTCTTGATATTACATCTTAACTGTGGATGCTAGCTATTGATCCAGGGACTAGCATTGTAAACACAGGGGACTCTACCTTATTAAAGGTTGGGACTCTTACATGTGAACGTCGCATTCGTTCATCGTCTGCTGGACGACAAGGTTCGAGTCGCTGTAGATGACAAGGAGTGTTGCGCTGCAGATCTTGCCCATCCTCATGTCGTGGATGAGGGCCTCATATTCAGCCTCGTTGTTGGAGGCGCGAAATTTCATCCGAAGGACGTACTTCATATTGTCGCCTTGAGGGGACGTCAGTATGACGACGGCTCCTTCTCTAGCCTCATGCTTGGAGCCGTCGAAGTGCATTGTCCAGGATTGCGACATGTCTGGAGTATCCGGAAGCTGGAGTTCCATCCAGTGCACGAGAAAGTCAGGGAGGACCTGAGACTTGATGGGGGTGCGCCGCTCGTAGGTTATATCAAGAGGGAACAGTTCGATGCCCCACAAAGCTACGTGTCATGTGGCTTCGGGGTTGTTCAGGATGTTTGACAGCGGGGCATCGTTGATGACCATGATCTGATGCTCCTGGAATAGTGGCTCAACGGGCGAGCCGTCATGAATACGCCTTAGGCGAGCTTCTGGTAGTGAGGGTACCTCTGCTTTGTTGGGGTCAGTACCTCGCTGAGGTAGTAGATTGGGCGTTGGACCCCATGGGTCTTGCCATCTTCGGATCGTTCAACCACGTGTATGGTGCTTACCACCTGATGTGTAGCTGCAATGTATATCAGCAAAGGCTCCCATTCCTTTGGCGTGACCAGGACAGGCGAGGTGGAGAGCAGCCGCTTGAGGTCCTCGAATGCATCGTTTGCTTCAGGTCTCCACTCGAACTTGTCCGCCTTGTGTAGCAGCTGGTAAAAGGGTAGGGCCTTCTTGCCCATTTGGCTGATGAATCTTCTTAGCACCGCGATCCACCCGGCTAGCTTCTAGATGCCCATAAGGTTCTTTGGTTTCTCCATGGCCAGTATGGCCCTAATTTTCTTCGGATTCGCCTCGATCCCCCGTTGGGAGATGAAGTAGCCGAGCAATTGGCCGAATTGGACGCCGAAGGCGCACTTTTCTGGGTTTAGCCTGATCTTGTAGTGATCAAGGTTATCAAATGTCTCACGAAGATCGTCGATCGGCGTCTTGGATTCCTTGGTCTTTATTACTATGTCGTTGACATAGACTTGGATGTTACGACCGATCTGGAATTTTAGGCACGCCTGCATGCACCTCTGGTACGTGGCACCTGCTTTGTTCAGCCCGAAGGGCATAGTGTTGTAGCAGAACACTCCGAATGGCATAATGAACGCCGTTTTCTCCTTATCTTCGACGTTCAGCCAAATCTGGTTGTAGCCTGAGTAGGCATCGAGGAAGGAGAGTTTCTCACATCAGGTAGTCCAATCAATGATTTGATCGATCTGCGGTAGAGGGAATTGGTCCTTGGGCCAGTACTTGTTGAGCAATGTGAAGTTCGCGCACATCCACAGGATGTCCGTGTCCTTTTTGGGGACCAACACGGTGTTGGTCAGCCACTCGCTCTCCTTGATTTCCCTGATGAAGTTGGCTTCGAGCAGTCTGTTGACTTAGATTCCAATGGCTTCGGCTCTTGGTTCGGATAGTCGTCGGATCGACTGCTTGACTGGCTTCGCGTCAGGAAACACATTGAGTGCGTGCTTGGCCAATTCTATGGGAATTCCTAGCATGTCCACAGGACACCAGGCGAAAATTTCCCAGTGCTTAGGGAGGAATTCGATGAGTGTGCTTTCCTATGCGGGACTGAGGTCGTTGGCGATCAACGCCGTCTTGGAGGCGTCCGTCGGGTGGACCTACACCTTCTTCGTGTTGACCGTGGAGTCGAACGACATATCGGGTGCGTTTTGTGTGGTGACTGGGGGTGCCCCATTGTCTGTCACCTCTCTGAGTCTCATGAGTTCCTCCTGCATGCCGAACGACTGGGAGATTCTGTTGAAGTCTTTATCATAGTGGTTGGGTCGGGTGAAACTCCCCTGGACGGTGATGACTCCCCTAGGTCCTGCCATCTTCAGTAGAAGGTACGCATAGTGTGGTACTTCCAAGAATCGTATGAATGCCACGCGCCCAAGGATGGCGTGGTACTGTGATGGCCAGTCCACCACTTCGAACTCTAGCCACTCGGGCCTGAAGTTTTCAGGTTGGCCAAAGATGACGTCGAGCCATATCTTGCCCAGGGGTATGTGCCCTTCCCTGGGACTATGCCGTGGAACGTCATGTCTAATTGCTCCAGGCTGCACAACGGGATCCGTGTAGTTGTGAGTGTGCTAGCGAACATTAGATTGATGCTGCTACCACTGTCCATGAAGATGCAGCTCATCTTGAATCCTCCGATCTGGGCCTCGAGCACCAAGGCACATGTCATGGGCGAGGGATCTAGTGTGGGTGATCTGAATGATCGAACGTGATGCAGGACTTCGAGCCGCTGAGGTACTCAGGTATGGCTGGTGGAGAGGTCACGGGCAGGCTGACTTGGCGGGTGATATTCTTCTGCACCCTGTTAGTTGGGCGCCCCTTCTAGATCATCGGGGCCCCTTTTGGTGGCGGGTACCCTCCCGCACCGTTATTTGGTGCTGGTGCGATCACCGGCTGCGACGGTCCGACGGGTGGTGGTGGAGGAGCTCCGTGGGTGATGACACCTAGTACGGGTGCGGGCCCAAATCCAAGGTTCACGGTCTAGCGCCGCATTTGGGCGAGACCTTCATAAAGCTTCTGGAACTCGCGACAGTCCTTGAGCATGTGGCTGGCCTTCTTCTTACCATCTTGTTTGTCGTTGTAGAAGTGGATGGTGCAGGGACCAGACAGCTTGTCGTATGCCAAAGGCTCGTCATCACGGCTGCGCTGTTGCCACGTTTGCATGGGTCGCCCGCCATCACGGTAGTTGCCTCCGCAGTATCCGCTGCTGCGGTTGCCGTCATTGCGTCGATCGGCATATCCAGTCGTGACCATGTCGACTATATCGTGATTGTCGTAGACGCGTGATCTTCTCTTGTGGCATTTGCGCCTGCGGCCGTAGTCGTCTTCGTGATCCGAATGTGCTCGGGTGATGGAATCCTCACCATCTGCCTACCGATTGGCGATATCCATGAGGTGATCGAGCGTCTTGGGCTTGACGCACCCAAGCTCCTCCTTGAAATCTGGGGGCCTGGCACCGTCTTTGAAGGCGTTGATTGCCCGTTCTTCGGAGATGTGCGCAGCGGAGTTCTTGATGTGGGACCAATGGAGTATGTACGAGCGGATGGACTTGTTGGACCATTGGGTGCATGCCCTTGATGGTGCCCTTGAAATTGCGGATAAAGATGTATGCCAGCTCTTCCCAGCTTCGGATGGATCCGGAGGATATGGTGTTGAGCCAGACCCTGGCCATGCCTGTCAGCTGCAGTTGAAGGCATTGTAACCGCCGTGGAGCTTGACTGACGACAGGTGATCATCGAGCCAATCCTTTGGCTCCTGCGTGCCGTTGAACTTCGGGTTTTCAGAAGGGAGCTTGAAATTTTTCGGCATCTGTGTTCGCTGAACGGATCTGCTGAAGCATCTGGCCCCGCACAACTCTCCGTCGTCTTCCTATTCGGACTCAGTCGAGAACGTGCATTTGGCACGTGCTTTGTCGATCTTGCGTTGGGTGAGCTCGTTCGAGCGTCGTAGTTGCTGCTATGGCGCCGTGGGCTCCTTGTGGCACCGGGGCAGGTCGTGCTCGTTGTCTTTGGATGAGGGTGTAGGGCTGCGGTTGAACTTGACCGTAGATTTTTTTCTTTGGCTCCATAGGAGCCTCATCGTGGAGTGCGGCTCCGATGAGTCCGAGGCCAGCTAGCGCGGACTTGTGCACGGCGCTCTTCGGGTCGCCCACCAGAGGTGGATGGGACGCGAGATATGTAGTGGCCGCCATGATCGCAGCCTGTGGTGTTTTCGGCATGACGTTGTCGTGCGAGTCCATAGTCATGAAGGGCGTGTTGAGGGCCCTGGTGACCTCGCGTCGCGTGGAGGGGTACATGTGCTCAGTGCGGGAGCGGTATTTGTTGGTGTTGTTACCATGCGAACTAGATCCACCAGCGACAGAAAGCGCAGCTCGCCGCGTACTGGATTCTGCAGCTACCATCTTACGCTTGTCGAGCTCCTCCATCAGCTTCACCTGCTGGTTATGCTCGTCGATGAGGAGGAGATGTTAGGCCATCAGTAGATCCCGTGAAGCATTCACAGGTAGGATTATGTTTCCTGCCACGGCCTCGTGTGCTTGGCGCCAGCCTTCCATGTTGAGGTTGATCTGGTTGTAGGCGTGAGTGTCGCCTTCGCTGGGCCTCTTAGGCGGATCTCCCCCATTTCCTTCATTCCCAGTTTGTGGGTTGGGAGGGGGATTGGGTGTTTGTTGCGCACTCGAACCCGGCGACGGGTCTGTTACGTTGTTGATGACGACGGCGCTTAGGTAGCACCCGCATATTGGATCGCTGCTGCCGCAGCTTTCGGATCCAGAACCATAGGTTCCTTCATCTGAGGGAGGGCCGCACAAATCAGAGTTGCAGCTGCTGCTGTCATCTGGGTCATCTGTCAGCGTCGATGCGTGTAACATGCCAATGGGTGGGGCCCATGAAGCGGGCCTGATGGATGGTGGTGGTACCCGCTCTGGGAGGCGGAGGGTGCCGGTCTGCCCCACCTGGAAGTAGAAGCTCCCAAACAGCATCTCGAGCCTGTCGACGACGGACTCGAAATCCCTCAAGGTGGTCGGCGAGTGGGCAGTGATGTCGAAGGCGCTGAAGAGGAGGTGACTCTCTGTTGCTGATGAGTTGTAGATCTCTCCGGATGGAACCATCACGACCGCAAAATTAGCGTCCCCGTTTCCCACAGATGGCGCCAATTGACGAGGGTTGATTTCGTCAATGCTCATTGTTATGGACTTGGGTTTTGGAGAATATGGGGATGCTGGAATTCACGGAACGATTAATAGACAAGCAACACGGGACACGAGATTTACCCAGGTTCAGGTCCCTAGAGGGAAAACCCTACTCCTGCTTGTTTGCTCTTGATTACGGCAGAAACGAAAGTTACAGGGGTGCGCGGATGCACTCTGGCGTGAGGTGTGTATGCGATGGTGGAAGAGGATCCTTCTCGCCGTACCCTCCTGGCCTTTATATAGATAGGCAGGTCCCGGGCTTAGGTCGAGTCGGTTACAAATTAGGGTTGGTACCCTTTGAAATTCTATCTAATCTAGACTTGTCCTCCAAGGAGTCGAAAACGTCATGGGCTTGGGCCACCCGAAGTCTTCGTGGGACGTACGTCTTGATGTGGGCCTTCCTTGGGCTGGACCAGGTGTACCAATGTCGTGTACCCGTGGGGTATATCCATGTTAGCAGTCCTCCTCGAAGGAGGCCGCCGATGTTGCCAAGTCATTTGATTTTTCTGACGTCTTTCGTAACTTCGCGCGATCAAGAGGGTCCGTGTACGATGGGGGTGGTGGCGGAATTTTACCAGAGGCTGCAGATTGTTCCTGATTGCTTGATATAACACCCTCGGATCGGCCCTATTCAAGTTTTAGCGATTCCTTCCAAACCCGCATAGAAACGATTCAAAAGTGCCCACCAGGCACTTTTATGAGGGTGGAAAACGAAGTAATACCATTACACATTAGTCCATGATGGAACCCACAGAACAGATATATACAATACTGACTCCATGTGTCAATAATACAGATATACAATACAAAGATCCAAATCACCTTGAAAGATACAACATCCGATTATGGATAAGATGCAAATTGGGCTAAGAGCCCTGAACAATAACCAATGGCGTTTATAACCATGCCCAGGCCAAGCCGGAAGTGTAACCCTGCTAACGACGTCGATTTCAAACCTGCTACAACAAAAGGGGTGTCGACAAAAGGCAAATGAAAAATATAGCGGTCAGTATTGAGGCCAGTACACAGCGAGACTAGAATTCAGTGGTCCTCGCCTACATAGGTATGGTGGACTGAAGCGGCAACGCAGCATGCACTAAACAAACTATAGAGACTCAATCAAACTATCGGCTATTAGAGAGAGATGCGAAAGACCTATTCGGATCCAACCTAATACTACCACCAAACATACCCATCCTGGTATTTCCCCCTCGAGACCAAACGAGGAAGTCAAGCCGAGGAAACTCACATGGTCGGTAGTTTATTTATTCTTTCCATGGTGGCTATGCAACTTACTAGCCATATCAGATACAACTCAAATTATAGCAGTAAACTTTAGTAATAGTTGTCTATGATCGAGAACTGTGCTCCAAGTCCCCACATGGCATAAGTATAGTAGTAACGCATAAAGCACGAACTAGTGTTGTGGCCCCAGAGCAGTACTTTGAAATTAGGTACTAAGCCGATAGGGGTCCCCAGACACCCCACATGTGGGTAGCGCGCTCGTCTCGGAACAGGTGTCAAGACCTCGCGTCCTAGAGGGACACAGGGGACGGGATAACAATCAGATCTCAACTATTACCCCTCCGTGCATCTGCATTTATTGTACCTGCTTTCAATATTAGTTATTAAACTGTAATTAAAGCCATGATTATCTCGACCATTACAAATATGCCAGCCCAACATCGGTGGAACATCGACGACGCAAATAGGAACCTGAGCAAGAAACTATGACTCGTAAGGCCTATTGTCTATCAAACAACGGGTAATAGGAGGTATCCAAGGCAATATAGGATGCAAGAGATATATAACTGGTACGGAATCTAAAGCTTCGCAATACAGATAGCAATAAATCAACAAGAGGAAAGAAAGACTATAATATAAATAATAGAAACTGGTGGTTTTTTTAAACTCTAACGTAAGGTGATGGTTTTTTAAAACACTAGCCTGTAATGTAGTGGTTTTTTTTAATTTTCTCTGCGTTGGCAGATGCTTGCAAATTGGAAACAAAATCATTGGATGTGCATATGAAAATTGGAGCACACCCGGATCATAGTTAAGTTGAATCTCAAGCTGATGCATTGATCCGGGAGCATGACCCAAAATAGAGCCATGTGAACAAGACCTAAGAACCTGTGGAAAAAGTCGTGGAGTAAAACAAGCTGTACTCCCAGCGACTCTTTGCTGATGCGAAGGGGAACGGCCACACGGCGGAGTGCAGCGCTGCTGTTGCTGGCCAGCGAACGGGCATAGGAGTACGCGTGAGAGGGTGCCGAGACAGAGGCCAGGTGGAGCCGGCCATGCAGCAGTGAGGAAGGCTCATATGAGAAAAATAAGTCCATCGATTTTGGCTCAGCTGCAAGGAATAGAATTGAGATTGGATTGTGATAAAAAACAAGGAGCAGCTATGGATCCATGCGGACAGGAATCTCATCTTGATTTGAAAATTGCAAGCAGAGATGGTCGTGATTTCCTAGGCTCTAGTTAGCATCACGAAGCGCGTGCAGCATCTGGCCATGGAAAGCTACGCTGTTGATGCTCTTTTCGCGGTCGATTGGTCGGAAAGCTCCTGTCGGCCGCAAGCTCGCAGCGGCGACACAACAAAAAAGGAGAAACAGGATCGCCGGTCGATCAGAACGGAGAGTTGTGCTGTATAAAGAACAAACGCGGACTGCAAAATAATTAGCACACCAGTGGTGGAAATTTTTAAGAGGAACGGAAGAGGAAAAAAGAGATTTTTATTAGATCTATATCTCATATTTGGGTTAGGAGAGGAAGAAGGGGAATGGATTATTTATATAGTTCAAAGTAAACTAGATGGGGCTAGTTTTGGCCAAACTTTAGACTGACTTTTGGGTCTATTTTTTTATTTATAAAATATGAAAAGTTTTTTGGGGTCATATAAGGACCGAAAAAATATTAGAAAATATTATTTGTTTCAATTAAATAAATAAGAACGAGAGAAGGGTTTAATAAAACTACATAGATATTTTAGTAAAACAAAATAGTGTTTGTTAAAATAATTTTAGGGACAAAATAATGTTATGCTATATGATTAGATGATGATGCACATAATAAAATTAATAGGCGATTTCTAGTAGTCGTTTTACCTAGGGTGCTATAATTCGACACCACTAACAATGGATCTCATCCTCGAAATCTGCCTCATGGTATAAGGAAGAAGACCGACGGTCTGAATCTTCTCTCTTTATATAGATCTTCCCGGCACCGCTAACAAAAGTTCTTTCTCCATCTTGAAATTGGCGACACGACCAACAAAAGTTCGTTGCTCACGTTTGTCGAGAGAACACTCCGACGAAACACAGACAAAGGCAGCGATCTGAAAGAGTAAGGCCACCTCTAACTTTGATGGAATAAGTAAAATTGCATTGACCCACCATTCAATGTACAAAAGCGAATGATAAGAGTAGTGGTATGGCCGCGACTCCATCCCGCACTCAAAGGATTACTATGTACAAGAACAGACGGATAATGCAACCAACTTTCTGAATTCAGACTGAAGATCTTGACAAACAATGTTTGGAAAACAAAGGAGTAATGCAGACACTTCATCGGATCTTATGCAGATGATGTGGTCACACCGAAAAACACACGAGGATACAAAGAAAAATTTAGTGAATTTTTGGTCCACTAAAAGGTACAACACGGGATGATTCCTCAGAGAGCATGAAGACCAGATGTCGAAGCACCGTTACAAGAGGATGGAAGAGAAACCCTGAAGGTACGACGGAAACCCAACCACGAGAATTCCTGGACTCGAAGAAAAGTTAAGAGAGAAGATTGAAAACAAGCAGAGGTAAGAGGAGAATAGCAGAGGGGTAAGGAATAAAAGCAGATCTAATCAGATCTATCCAACCGACTTTTCAAAATAGTTTTAACGCTATACAACATCCGTTAGGTAGGTTATCGTATAGGCTGGACCAGTGGGGTATCGTAACTGCTGAGCTCTGATACCACTCTATAACACCCTTGGATCAGCCCTATGCAAGTTTTAGCGATTCCCGCCAAACCCGCATAGAAACGATTCAAAGGTGCCCAACAGACACTTTCGTGCGGGTAGAAAACGAAGTAATACCATTACACATTAGTCCAGGATGGAACTCACAGAACAGATATATACAATAGCGACTCCATGAGTCAAGAATACAGATATACAATACAAAGATCCAAATCACCTTGAAAACGATACAACATCCGACTACTGACGAGGTTTAATCTCGTCAATGCCCATTGTTATGGACTTGGGTTTTGGAGAAGATGGGGATGCTGGAGATCGTGGCACGGCTAACAGACAAGCAACCAGGGGACACGAGATTTACCCAGGTTCAGGCCCCAGGAGGGAAAACCCTACTCCTGCTTGTCTGCTCTTGATTACGGCGGAACCGAAGGTTACAGGGTGCGCAGATTCGATCTGGCGTGGATGCGTGTGCGAAAATATGAGTCGAGAGATCTAGGACGTGCCCTCCTGGCCTTTATATAGACTTAGGCAGGTCCCGGGCATAGTCCTAGTCGGTTACAAGTTCTAGGGTTTTACCCCTTTGAATTTCCTATCTCCTCTAGTCTTGCTCTCCAAGGATCCGAAGGCGTCATGGGCCTTGGCCACCCGAAAATCTCCATGGGCCAGCGCATGTCTGCTGTGGGCCTTCCTTGGGCTGGACCAGGTATGCTGAAGTCACGTACCCGTAGGGTATAACCATGTCAGTAGCCCCCGAGTGTTCAGTCGAATCGTAGATTCGGCTGAGGACTCTTCCATCCTTCGGGTGCAGCTATATGTTAATAGTACATGTGTGTAGGGATTGTTGATGCGTGTGCCTGACTCACCCGACGGATCAGGTTCAGTTAACTATCTTAGGACGAAACAACACGATCTTCTTCAGGTTCGGGTCCCTCAACCTGGACCTGGAACATATGCTGGCGTAATTCGACTCAGGCCGCGGAGGACTTACAGGAGTGGAATTCCAGTGATTTTAATTGGTGTACCCAACGCGTCCGTCGGGATTTTTTATCATACCTGCTGGTACGGATTCATACTAGCAGAGCGCAGTCAGGTGCGTTGCCAGGCCATCAGATGATATCTGCAGGTCTTATCTTTGCATCGCAGACGCAGCATCCGAACATTTATCACCTCGGAGGTGCTTCGGGTGGCCAAGGAGATTGTCACTCACTTAGCGTTTTGTTGGGGCAGAGTTGCCAAAAAGTTTTTGCGTGCGGATCCGGAAGATCGCAGTCGAAGATTTCATAGGGTGCGCGACCAGCGCTCCCTATGGGAGTAGCCCCCAAGTGTCTGTTCGAGTCGTAGACTCGAGCGGAGACTTTAGTTCAAGCGTTGTTTCTGTCGTTAAGTCCGCAGGACTCGAAAATTTTCGGATGCTTAAATCCATCCTCCCTATGGGAGTAGCCCCCGAGTCCGTAGTGGAGTCGTAGACTCGACGTAGGACTCAGAGAAGTAATTTGTCCTCATTTGTTCTGTTGGCCAGCGCTCCTGATAGGAGTAGCCCCCTAGTATTTAGTCGAATCGTAGATTCGAGTGAGTACTCTTAGCTGTGGAGCCGAAGTGGTGCTAGTATAGCTTTTGATGACGTCAGTGCTTACGATCGATGACCTCAAGCGTCTGCTACGCCAGAGATGACTTGACTGGACGAAGCGTGGGTCCCACTTGCTGACTTTGAATTGACCGGTCACGCGCGACGTGGAGATGATTACGGCGTCTCCTCGATTTCCGCGCGTAGTGGACGGCGTGGTAACGACGGTTCGTTTTGGTGCTGACACGTGTACGGCCAGATCTACCGTTGGCGTTAGGTCTTCTCGATGGACGGCCAGCGTGCGTCGTCTTCGCTGTTATAATCCTTGGTGAAATCATGGTTTGTTTTTTACCACACCAGTTCATCTATTCACTGCCTCCTTGTTCTTGAACTATTCTTGCTGCGCGCTGAGATTTTCTTCAACATTTCCTCTATTCTTTCTGCTTTGGCATCGCCGCCACCGTCGTAGCGCCATGGGGAAAACAAAGAAGTCGTCATCTGCGGTTGGGACCAGCGCCGCCGTAGGCAAGAAGGGCACCGCCGCTGCTCGCGTCACCGATGGTGGCTGGCGGCGATCAGAGACGCGGGAGAGCGATCTCCGCAAACTGCGTGAGCGGGGCCTGATCTCTCAAGATACGACGGCCGTCAGACTCCCCGGCAATGAGGTAATCCCCCGTCCCCCCTCTGGGTACCGGGTTATGTTTCTTGCCTTCGTTTTGTGTGGGTTTTCGTATCCAGTCCATGACTTCCTTCGTGGACTGCTCTTCTTCTATGGGGTTCAACTCCATCATCTGTCTCCCAACTCCCTTCTCCACATTGCGTGTTTTATCACGCTTTGCGAGTGTTGGCTTGGCATTCAGCCGCATTTTGGCCTCTTCCGGAAGCTTTATTCCGTGAAGAGGCAGTCTGGTTCGGATGGTGTGTATCCCATTGGGGGTTTCATCATCTCCCTCAGTCCCAATGTGCAATTCTTTTCCTTTTCCATGTCCGAATCTGTCTAGTACTGGCGGAGGCGATGGTTTTACATCCGTGACTCCGTATTTCCTGGCAAGATTTTGGTCTTGTTCCCTTTGACCCCTCCCAAAAGATTGAGAAGAAAAGGTCTTGGAAAAACCAAATCTTAGACGGTGAGGTGGAGGAGATAGAGGCCCTTTACCGTCGGGTGGAGGATCTCCAACTGATTCCTGAGAAGGAGGTGAACGGCGTGGACATCATCCGGACGTTTCTTGAGTGTCGGGTGCAGCCTCTCCAAGCGAGGGCGCACCCGATGTTTCTTTATTCTGGGCGCCGTGATCCGACAAGGGTTTCGAGTGAGAAAATCTCCGAGTCAAGTCTTGACAAGGATCTTCGCGTGCTGCTGAAGTTCAAGGCCAGAGAAGAACTCCCGGGGAAGTCGCTGACTCCTCCCTTTTCTTCGATGTTGGCCGTGCCGAAGGTGTAGATTTGTGCACGTAGTGCTCCCCCTTTTTTTTGTTGGGTGTGTATTTGTTTCCTTTGTTTGCTAACAAAGTTCTTCTCTTCTTGCAGAGCTTCAAAGTGCCGGGCATGGTACCACCATTGCCCGAAAGGTATCCGAATGCCCCGGATAATGAAGTGGTGGATTCCGTATCCGAGCTTCCGTCGGCGCGATCTCCGGCGGAGGATGCTGACGAGTCGAGTGAGGACCATACGCGCAAGCGATCACGGAGCTCGAGCGAGTCTTCGGATGCCTCGACTCCTCCGACTCCCAGAAATCCCCGGGGCCTTGAGCGTCATAGTGATGGTCATGGAGGCTCTTCTTCTCCCCTTCCTGCCATTCCTGTGCGGGCTGTTGCGCCGCACCCGCCAGCAAAGCGGAAGAAGGAAGAAAAGAAGGAGGAGAAGAAGGAAGAGAAGAAAGAGGAGAAAAGGGCCCGAAGGGCTTCTCCTATCTTCGACCTGAGCGCATTGGGCTTGTAAGTTTTCTTGTTGTATTGTTGTTCTTTGCCCTTTATGATTTTTGCACCTGTGTTGATTGGTTCGTATGCAGGCAATCCTCCCACGACTCCAGTGATGGTGCGCGAGAGATGATGGGGGAGTCGAACATTGCGTCGTCTCCTCCTCAGACGGTGGCGACTTCGGGTGGCGCCGCTCCAGATCCTCCTGTGCGGGAGGGGCTGGTGGTTGCGCCTCAGAATTTCGCAGGCGGGCCTTCGGGCTCGCCTTCGGAGCATGTAAGTTTTCTGCTTCCTGTCACGGGGGAAGCCCCCGAGTGTCTTCGGATGCTAATGTTGTTGTTACTCCTTTGTGTTGGGCGTAGCCCCCGAGTCCTTTTCTTACCGCCATTTCCTTTTCCTGCAGCCTTTTGTACAAGAGGCCAAACGGCTGGTGGAGGAACGCCTGGCGCTGGAGGCGAAACTTCGGCTGCTTCAAGGTACCCGTCTACCTTTTAGCACCTTTCTTGTTTATCCTGGTCTTGTTCTTTGACACTTGCTTGTTTTAAATGCAGAGGAACATAACGACTCTCTCCGTGAGGTTGATGCTCTTAAAAAGAGCCTTGGCCAATCGGAGCAGAAAGCCGAAGCCGCCGCTGGTGCGAAAGAGCGCCTTGAGCTGGAGCTGACGAAGGCAGCCGAAGCGAAAGAGCGTCTGCAGTAGGAGGCCGCAGATCGTGAGGAGCAGCTGGCCACCGTTGCGGCTGCTCGTGAAAGAGGGGTGGCGGAGAAGCTCATGGTTGCTGCCAAGGCTATTTCGGGTGAGTGCTAGCTTTTGTACTTGTTTCTTTTTCTACGGATCTTCTTCTATGCTGCCTTTCTTCATGTTTTTCTTCGTTTTTGTCTCAGATGCCGCAGGCATCGAGTTCGACCGCGGTGCTCTGGAGCACGGGAGTGCTCTAGATGATGCAACTGTGGCGGTCGAAGACCGCTGCAGCACCGTCGTCAACTCCCTTGCCAAGGCGAAAGAGGTCCTTGGTCGCTTCTACCAGGAGCTCTTCCCGAAGGGCGCAGCCCTGGATGATGTGGACGCTCTGGCAGAGGCTCTGTCAGCCGAAGCGCCTGCGGCGTACAAGCAGAAGGGCATCGGCGCGTCCGTCGGGCTGGCGATGGCCTTGGCGGCTGGAGCGGAGCTGGACTTGCCCCAGATCACCTCTCGGATGCCGACGACTGCGGATGGATCCGAGGTAGCCTTCGCTGCCTACTCCGCTCGCTGCAGACGATATGGGCCCAAGCTCATTGACTTGCTGTCTGAGTACGCACTGCGGCAGCAGGGCGAGGCTAAAGCTAGGCAGTCTGGCTCCGAGGCGACTCAATGTCCTTCACCTTAGGCATAGTAGACGTAGGGTAGTGTGTAGTCTACTTTTGTTGTAAATATCTTTTGTAGTACCGTCCTTGTGCCACGTAGTGGCCTTATATATTTAATGAATTCCTCCGAGTTGTGCTCAATCCTTGGCTGAATGTCTGTGTGCCTTCTTTTTTCTGCTGCTATAGGTTCCTTCGGGTGCAGACCCGGCTGATACTTCATCCGCAAAGCCCGTGCGACCATCGTTGGATGATTCCTCGCAGCTCGCTTTCCTTCGAGATCGCGTGCGTAGTTTGGAGAGGGAATTGCTCGGGTTGCGTGGCCGCGCCAACGTTTGGAAGTCCAAGGCGGATCATGGTGCAGCCAGAGAGGAGTACCTGATGTCGGAGCTCGGTCGGCTATCCGAGCAGCTGCAATGTAAGTTGATCCTTGTTTCGGGTTGTAGCTTTAGTTCTTCGGGTGAGCCTGCTGGCCTTATTCTTGTCTTGTGCGATTGTCACAGGTGCGAATCTTGCTCCGAGGGAAGAAAAAGAGCGTGTCGCTGTTCGGGTCAATTGCTTGACTCAGCAGGACATGGAGGCCGGCGGCTTCTTCTGGATGGATCGCGATCGCGCCATGGTTCTGGCGACGGTGCAGGATCGTGTCTATCAGGTTTCGCGGGTGCTCCGCCAGGTGCAGACATCACTTTCCTCGGTGCTGCACGTCATGTTTCCTTTGGATGCCGTGTCGACGACCCTCGCAGGTCTTCTGTCGAGGTTTCGGAGTGCCAGCAATGTCAAGGAGCTCGTCGCAGGGGTGAAGGCTGCCTTGTCTCTTGTGAGGGTGCACCGCCCTGACGTAGATTTGGCTGTTGTGGCAACTGGGCCACCTCTTCGACCGGATGGTGGCGAGTGGAACATGCATCCGCATTACGCGGCTGTAAGGCAGTACGCCGAACAGATTGTAGATTTGTTTGAGCAGCGTGCTCAGGTTATTCTTCAGAATAGGTAGGACCTGAAAATAAACAGATAGATGTAAAATTTGTATATTGCGGCTGGGCGTTTTGTGCCCTTTATTGTAAAGTTTTGCTTGTTTGTGAGCACGCAGTGCTTTGATTGAGTACGTTGTCCTTTTCGTTTGCCTGACGTGGTTAGCTACTCAGGTGTACACGTTTGGTCCTCAGTCGATGAAATCGTGAGGTGGGGGGAGCCCCCGAGTGCGTATGTAGCATGTAGTAAAGTTGCAGAAAAATAGTCAACCGAAGGTTGGGGGCGAGACACTTAGCTTTATTTATATCGTAATGGAGAAGGTACATGGTTCGGCTGAGTAGCCTTGGCTGAAAGCCTTATTGAAAGTAAAAGTGGGTAGGTTGCTACGGGTAGAATCGTCGCAGGTGCGAGATGTTCCATGGGTTGGAGTATGCGACTCCAGACTCCACGTGTTTGAGGCGATAGGCGCCACCTGGGATGACTTCGGTGATGACATAGGGTCCTTCCCATCGTGACTCGAATTTATTCGGTCGCTTTTGCTTGAGCCGTAAGACGAGGTCTCTTTCGACGAAGGACCTTGGGCGCAGCCGGCGGCTGTGGTAGTTGCGGAGACTTTGCTGGTACACCGCTGATCTAGCTGCTGATATATCCCGTGCTTCGTCGAGTGTGTCGACGGCATCTTCGAGTGCAGCCGTGGATTCGGCTTCGCTGTAAGCGACGACTCGTGGAGCCTGGTGGCGTACTTCGGCTGGTAGCACGGCCTTAGCTCCGTGCACCATGAAGAATGGTGTGTAGCCGGTGGAGCTGTTTGGCGTAGTCCGTAAGCTCCACAGGACAGACGGTAGCTCTTTCGTCCAGTTTCCAACTTTGTGCTCGAGTGAGCTCATGAGGCGCTTCTTGATGCCGGCGCCGATTAGGCCGTTGGCCTTTTCCACTTGCCCGTTTGTTTGCGGGTGTGCCACTGAGGCATACGTGATATTGATCCCGAGGCCTTCGCAGAAGTCCTGGAATTCTTCGGAGATGAAGTTCGATCCGTTGTCGGTGATGATATTGTGCGGTACGCCGAACCTGTAGACAATGGATTCGAAGAATTTGACGGCGGTTTTGCCCTTCTGGTTGGTGACTGGCATGGCCTCGATCCACTTGGTGAATTTGTCGACTGCGACCAGGAGGAAGACGTGTCCCCCTTTCGAGGACTTTGGCAGTTTGCCGATCATGTCGAGGCCCCATTGGGCAAAAGGCCAGGCTATGGGTATGGGTCGAAGTTCGGACCCAGGTGCGTGCGGTTTGTCGGCGAACCGTTGGCACCTGTTGCATCTTCGGACGATGTCCTTCGCGTCGCTCATGGCCGTTGGCCAATAGAATCCTGCTCGTAGAGCCTTGGCGACAAGGGAGCGGCTGCCTGCATGGTGGCCGCAGATGCCCTCATGGATATCTTGGAGTATGGCCTTGCCGTCGTCGATGGTGACGCACCGTTGTTGTACACCCGTAATGCTGCGTTTGTACAGCTCGCCGTTGATGATGGTGAAGGCTTTTGACCGACGAGATATGCGCCGGGCATCTGTCGGGCTGTCAGGCAATTCTCCGTTTATCAGGAACTGGAGGTATGGACGTGTCCAAGTTTCTTCGACTACCATGACCTGCATCAGGTTGACCATGGCAACTTCGTATCCAACTTTTCGGGTCCTTCATGACCTTAGGGTAGCGTAGTCCCCGAGTGTTCTGCTTCTTCGGGTGATCCCTTGGGGAATTTCCGCTTGATGGATGGCACACAAATCTGTTCGAGGAACACACCTGGTGGTACCTTTGCACAAGTGGAGCCGATGTTGGCGAGTCTATCGGCCTCCTCGTTGCTCTCTCTTACAACGTGCCGAAGTTCGCAGCCGTCGAATTCTCCTTCGAGTGTGTTGTATAGCGCACGATACGCGATCATGTTTTCGGCGTGTGCATCACACTCATTCATCGTCTGCTGTACGACAAGGTTGGAGTCACCGTAGATGACCAGGCGCGTTGCGCCGCATATTTTTGCCATCTTCATGCCATGGATGAGGGCTTCGTATTTGGCCTCATTGTTGGAGGCTCTGAATTTCATCCGAAGAACGTACTTCATCTTGTCACCTTGCGGGGAGGTCAGTATGACTCCTGCCCCTGCTCCGGCTTCGCGCTTGGAGCCGTCGAAATGCATTGTCCAGGACTGCGACATGTCTGGGGTGTCAGGCAGCTGCAGCTCCATCCAGTGCACCAGGAAGTCCGGAAGGACTTGAGATTTGATTGCGTGTCGCTTCTCGTAGACGATGTCCAAGGGTGATAGTTCAATGCCCCACAGGGCCACGCATCCTGTGGCCTCAGGGTTATTCAGGATGCTGTTCAGGGGTGCCTCGTTGACGACCATCACCTGATGCTCCTGGAAGTAGTGGCTCAGTCGTCGAGCCGTCATGAATACGTCGTAGGCTAGCTTCTGGTAGTGCGGGTACCGCTGTTTTGTTGGAGTGAGTACCTCGCTGAGGTAGTAAATTGGGCGCTGGACCCCGTGGGTCTTGCCTTTTTCGGGTCGTTCGACCACGAGTACGGTGCTGACCACCTGGTGTGTGGCTGCTATGTACAGCAGCAGGGGCTCGCGCTCCTTTGGCGTGACCAAAACGGGCGAGGTGGAGAGGAGCCGCTTGAGGCTTTCGAATGCGTCGTTGGCTTCTGGTGTCCATTCGAACTTGTCTGCCTTGCACAGCAGCTGGTAGAATGGTAGGGCCTTCTCGCCCATGCGGCTGATGAACCTGCTTAGTGCCGCTACTCTCCCTGCGAGCTGCTGAACGCCCTTGAGGTTTTTCGGCTTCTCCATTGTCATGATGGCTTTGATTTTCTTCGGGTTTGCCTCGATCCCTCATTGAGAGATGAAGTACCCGAGCAGCTGACCCGAGGGGACGCCGAAGGCGCACTTTTCTGGATTGAGCTTGATCCTGTAGCGATCAAGGTTCTCAAACGTCTCGCGGAGATCGTCGATAAGTGTCCTTACCTCCTTGGTTTTTATTACTATGTCATCGACATAGACTTGGACGTTGCGACCGATCTGGTCCTTGAGGTAGGCCTGCATGCATCGCTGGTACGTGGCACCCACGTTCTTTAGCCCGAAGGGCATTGTGTTGTAGCAGAATACTCCGAACGGTGTGATGAACGCCGTTTTCTCTTGATCTTCGACCTTGAGTCGAATCTGGTTATAGCCTGAGTAGGCGTCGAGGAAGGAGAGTTTCTCACAACCTGCAGTCGAATCGATGATCTGGTCGATCCGAGGAAGAGGGAAGTGGTCCTTTGGGCAATGCTTATTTAGTGACGTGAAGTCCACACACATCCGCAGGATGTCCGTGTCCTTCTTCGGGACCATCACCGTGTTCGCAAGCCACTCGCTTTCTTCGATTTCCCTGATGAAGTCTGCAGCGAGCAGTCTATTAATTTCCTTGCCGATAGCTTCGGCTCGTGGCTCCGACAGTCTTCGGATGGACTGCTTGACCGGCTTGGTGTCTGGAAAGACATTGAGTGCGTGCTCGGCGAATTCCCTGGGAACTCCTGGCATATCCGCAGGACACCAGGCGAAGATTTCCCAGCGCTCACGGAGGAATTCGACGAGCGCGCCTTCCTATGCGGTGCTGAGGTCGTTGGCGATCAGCGCCGTCTTGGAGGCATCAGTCGGGTGGACCTGCACTTTCTTGGTGTTGACGGTGGAGTCGAAGGACATGTCAGGTGCGTTCTGCCTTGTGACTGGGGGTAGCCCATTGTCCGTCACCTCGCGGAGCCTTACAAGCTCGTCTTGCATGCCGAAAGACTGGGAGATTTTGTTGAAATACCTGTCGCATTGGTCCGATCGGGTGAAGCTCCTATGGACTGTGATGACGCCCCTTGGTCCTGGCATCTTGAGTAGTAGGTATGCATAGTGTGGGACGGCCAGGAACCTTGCGAATGCTACATGCCCCAGGATGGCGTGATATTGCGACGGCCAGTCCACCACTTCGAATTCTAGGCGTTCCTGCCGAAAGTTGTCCGGCTTCCCGAAGATGACGTCGAGCCCTATTTTGCCTAGGGGGAATATGCCCTTCCCTGGGACAATGCCGTGGAACGTTGTCTCTGATTGTTCCAGGCTGCATTGCGGGATCCGCATAGCCGCAAGAGTGCTTGCGAACATTAGGTTGATGCCGCTGCCGCCGTCCATGAAGACGCGACTCATCTCGAAGCCTCCGATCTGCGCCTCCAGCACCAGGGCAGCATGACCTGGGCGAGGGATCTGGCAAGGGTGATCCGCGCGAGTGAATGTGATGCAGGACTCCGATCCGCTGAGGTACTCAGGGATTGCAGGCGGAGTTGCCACGGCCAAGTTGATCTGTCGGGTGATTTTCTTCTGCACCCTGTTTGTGGGGCGTCCCTTCTGGATCATATTTAGTGCTCCTTTTGGCGGGGGGTATGCGACCCCGGCGTTGTTTTGTGCTGGTGCGACTGGTTGATTTGGGCCTCCAATAGGCGGCGATGGAGAAGCTCCGTGTGCTATTTCACCTGGCGCAGGTGCGTTTCCGAACGCAGGAATTGGAGCTTGTTGCCTCATCTGCACCATGCCTTCGTTGAGTTTCTGGAACTCGCAGAAGTCCTTGAGAATGCGACTGGCTTTCTTTTTGCCATCCTGTTTGTCGATGTAGAAGTGGATGGTGCATGGACCCGAAAGTTTGTCGAATGCTGAGGGTCCGTTATCGTGGTCGCGGCGTTGAAACGACTGCGTTGATCGTCCGTTGTCGCGGAAGTTTCCGCTGCGGTATCCTCTGCTCTTACGGCTGTTGTCGTTACGGCGGTCGGCGTAGCCGGCCGCGACCATGTCGGGTCCGTCGCGGTCCTCGTAGACGCGCGATCTCCTCTTGCTGCGACGTTCGTGTCTTCGGCCGTAGTCGTCCTCTTCATCTGATTGCGCTCGCTGGATGCAATCTTCGCCGTCTGCCCAACTGTTGGCGATTTCCATGAGGTGGTCGAGTGTCTTGGGCTTTACACGCCCAAGTTCCTCCTTGAATTCTGGGCGTTTGACGCCGTCCCTGAAGGCGTCGATGGCCCGCTCTTCGGAGATGTGTGCTGCAGAGTTCTTGGTTGTAGACCAGCGTAGTATGTACGAGCGAATAGATTCACCCGTTCTCTGAGTGCAGGCTCGCAACTCTTCGATTGAGGCGGGCCTCTTGCTGGTGCCTTTGAAATTTCGGATGAAGCTGTAAGCGAGCTCCTCCCAGCTTCGGATGGATCCTGATGATAGGCTGCTAAGCCAGACCCGCGCCGCGCCTGTCAGCTGCAGCTGAAGGCATTGCATGGCGGTTTCTTTGTTGCCTCCGTGAAGCTTGACGGATGACAGATGGTCACTGAGCCAGGACTTTGGATCTTGCGTGCCGTTGAACTTCGGAGTATCCGAAGGAAGCTTGAAGTTGCGTGGCATCTGTGTTCGCCGAACGGATCTGCTGAAGCATCGAGCTCCGCAGAGTTCTCCTTCGTCTTCATCCATCTCAGATTCGGACGAGCATGCGCGTTTAGCGCGTGCTTTGTCGATCTTGCGCTATGTAAGCTTGTCTCTGGCGTCGTAGTCGCGTTTATGGCGGTGCGATCTCTTCTTCCTTCGAGGAAGATCATGCTCCTCTTCCTCTTCGGATGAGGTGGTGGGACTCCGTTCGCGCCTGGCCGGAGCTTTCTTCTTCGGCTCCGCAGGAGCGTCTTCATGGAGCGCAGCTCCGATTAGTCCTAGTCCGGTGAGTGCGGACCTATGCATGGCCCTTTTCGGGTCCCCCTCCGGTGGTGGGTGAGCCGCGAGATACGCAATGGCTGCCATGATCGCAGCTTGTGGTGTCTTCGGGATGATGTTGCCGTCGGCATCCATATCCATGAACGATGTGTGGAGAGTTCGGGTCACGTCGCGCCACTCCTTGGGATCCATGTTTTCCACCCGTGAGCGGTGCTTGTTTCCCTGGTTTCTGTTTGTGCTAGAGCCAGGTGCAATGGCGGAGAGCGCAGATCGTCGCGCGCTGGACTCGGAGGCTGCTTGCTTGCGCTTATCGAGCGTCTCCTGCATCTTGACTTGTTTCTTGTGTTCCTCGATGAGGAGGTAGTGGTATGCCATCAGTAGGTCATGTGAGGCGTCTGTAGGTAAGACGATGTCGCCTGCGACGGCACGGCGAGCCTGGACCCATCCTTCTTTGCTAAGTTGGATGACGTGGCCGTTGCTTTCCCTGTTGGGTGGGGGCGACTGGCTTCTTCTGTTTTCGCCGTTTCGATTGGGCGGCGGGTTGGGAGTTTCCTCGTCGGTTTGGATGACTATGGCGCACAGATAGCACTTGCAGATTGGTCGGCTGCTGCCGCAGCTTTCGGATCCGGAACCGTAGTCCCTTCATCCGAAGGTGGGTCGCACAGATCGGAGTTGCAGCAGCTGCTGTTGTAGAACTCATCTGTCGATGGTGACGTGCGTAGCACGGGGTGTGGAGCCACGAAGCAGGCCTGATTGACGGCACGGGCACCCGCTCAGGGAGGCGGAGGATGCCAGTTTGTCCCACCTGGAAGCAGAAGCTCCCGAACAAAATTTCGAGTTCGTCGCCTACGGGCTCGAAATCCTTCATGGTGGTCGGCGAGTGGGCGGTGAAGTCGAAAGCGCTGAAGAGGAGATGATTCTCCATCGCCGCGGAGTTGTAGATCGATCGGGTCGGAACCGTCACGACCGTACAATCAGCAGCCCCAGTTCCCACAGACGGCGCCAATTGACGAGGTTTAATCTCGTCAATGCCCA
The DNA here is from genome assembly GCA_916181665.1 of Avena sativa. Lineage (NCBI taxonomy): Eukaryota > Viridiplantae > Streptophyta > Magnoliopsida > Poales > Poaceae > Avena > Avena sativa. Next base: position 78,523,279 of record OV702296.1, read on the forward strand.
TTGTTATGGACTTGGGTTTTGGAGAAGACGGGGATGCTGGAGATCGTTGCACGGCTGACAGACAAGCAACCAGGGGACACGAGATTTACCCAGGTTCAGGCCCCCGGAGGGAAAACCCTACTCCTGCTTGTCTGCTCTTGATTACGGCGGAACCGAAGGTTACAGGGTGCGCAGATTCGATCTGGCGTGGATGCGTGTATGAAAATATGAGTCGAGAGATCTAGGACGTGCCCTCCTGGCCTTTATATAGACTTAGGCAGGTCCCGGGCATAGTCCTAGTCGGTTACAAGTTCTAGGGTTTTACCCCTTTGAATTTCCTATCTCCTCTAGTCTTGCTCTCCAAGGATCCGAAGGCGTCATGGGCCTTGGCCACCCGAAAATCTCCATGGGCCAGCGCATGTCTGCTGCGGGCCTTCCTTGGGCTGGACCAGGTATGCTGAAGTCACGTACCCGTAGGGTATAACCATGTCAACTACAGATAAGATGCAAATCGGGCTAAGAGCCCTAAACAATAACCAATGGCGTCTATAACCCTGCCTAGGCCAAGCCGAAAGGGAAACCCTGCTAATGACGTCGATCTTAAACCTGCTACAACAAAAGGGGTGCCAACAAAAGGCAAAGGAAAAAGAGAGCGGTCAGTACTGAGGCCAGTACACGGCGAGACTAGAATTCAGCGGTCCTCGCCTGCATAGGTATGGTGACTGAAGCGGCAACGCAAGATGCACTACACAAACTATAAAGACTTAATACAACTATCGACTATTAGAGAGAGATGAGAAAGACCTATTTGGATCCAACCTGATACTACCACCAAACATACCCATGCTGGTATTTCCCTCTCGAGAACAAACGAGGAAGTCAAGCCGAGAAAAACTCACCTGGTTGGCAATTTTATTTATTCTTTCCATGGTGATTATCCAACTTACTAGTCATATCATATACAAGTCAAATTATAGCAGTAAACTTTAGTTATAGTTGTCTATGATCGATAAATGTGCTCCAAGTCCTCACATGGCATAAGTATAGTAGTAACGCATAAAGCCTGAACTAGTGTTGTGGCCCCTAGAACAGTACTTTAAAATTAGGTACTAAGCCGATAGGAGTCCCCAGACACCCCACATGTGGGTAGAGCGCTCGTCTCGGAACAGGTGTCAAGAACTCGGGTCCTAAAAGGACACAGGGGCGAGATAACAACCGGATCTCAACTATTACCCCTCCATGCATCTGCATTTATTATACCTGCTTTCAATATTAGTTATTAAACTGTAATTAAAGCCATGATTATCTCCACCATTACAAATATGCCAACCCAACATCGGTGGAACATCGACGACGCAAATAGGCACCTGAGCAAGCAACTATCACTCGCAAGGCCTATTGTCTATCAAACAATGGGTAATAGGAGGTATCCAAGGCAATATAGGCTGCAAGAGATATATAACGGGGTACGGAATCTAAAGCTTCGCAATACAGATAGCAATAGATCAACAGGAGGAAATAAATACTATAATATAAAATAGGTAGAAAGGGGGAGAATGCTCGCCTGCAAACTGCCGAAGGTTCATCCGAAGATCGGGTCGACACTCGCATTAACTCATCGGCCTAATCCGTGAAGAAACAAAGCACTAGAAGAAACACTGGATGTACTATTTAATACTACGGCAGAAGATTGGACAAAATGCATGTATGATACATGACATGGCAAAGATGCGATGCAATTAGGCAATATTAAGCGGAACCGGGGTCCCGGCAATTAATTAAATGGTTTATGTTGTCTAGATACCCTGCAATTTAAATATTGTATTAATAAGGCAAAACATGACATGGTTCGCTACACAAATTTAAATGGCCAAAATAACTAAAATCGCCCGCATATGGTCTTCATATTTAATTTAGGTAAATTTCTATTTAACCCAAAACCACAAATTAATATGCAAGTATAAATAATTTAATGCAATAAGATATATAATATATTTAGAAAACTAGGAAAAAGTCCGTGGGTTGCTACGGAGTAAAGAAGATTGATCATTTATACGTAAATAATACACTGATCCAATGAAGTTGAAGAAACAAAATCAAAACATTGATGTACGGCAACAACAATTTGCTGGCACCCACCTTTTCTCTCTAAAATCTCTTGAAAAACAATTTCATGGTGGAGCTCAAAATGTTTGGGGAGCTCGCCGGAATAAATGCCATCGGAAGGAGAGTATTTGTGTTTCTTTTACTTCCCTCGATCCATATTAATTGACTTGGATTTATCAAAATTTGGTTGAACCTATATATTAAATATTGTTTAGATTCATCCATATCTAGACAAACGTGAGTCAATTAATATGAGTAGAAGGGAGTAGTTAAATCCCGAAGTTAGTATTAATAGTACTAATCTGATATGACTATAGACCTACTTTCTCGCCGAGGTTGAGCTCAGGCTTACGGCCAAGCTTCTCAACTGGATGCTATTACGTCTGTACCAGCTGTTTGTCGCTGAGTCGAGCCATATCTTCATAGAAACCTCCTGTGAGCCACGACATGCACTCACATTCAACCAATCATTTCGAACAAGTTAAAGATTTAAGCTAAAAACTGTAGTAATGAAGGGTTGTCTGGCAGATATGTCCATTGGAAATTAGGATAAAAGCATTTGAATGAAGAAGACGGGGCCTTTCCTTGGGTATTGATAGGGTTGTCAACTAATTCATATGACGCCTTCGGCTCCTGGAATCTCCCCACTTAAATGGATTTTCTTTCTACTTTTTTCTACTTTTAGTGCCCATAGGAAGGAATTTGCTCCAATGGCCGGCCTCCACCGTGTTTCTTTCCGCTCAGGAGGAGTTTGGAACCCACACGCTAAAGGGTAGTACATACGAAGTTGCCCGCGCGACGGTTGCTTACGGGTGGCAGCGTGGGTTATTTTCATTTAGGTGGGAGGGCAACAACTAGCCTACTCGAAGGCCCACGAGTTCTCCCTATGGACCTCCTCCTCCTCCTCCTCCTCCTCCTTAGTGTAGTCGTTAACGATGTGGAAGTGCTTCTGGAGCTCGTCCATGGTCTTGCCATTCATCTGGTCCGCCACCGCCTTGCAGGTCAGGTTCAGCAGGCTCTGTATGTTGACCAACTTGGGGGGTTATCATCAATTGTCCCGTATATTGAGGTAGTTGGCGGCCTACACGTACGCATCATGCATCGAGATTTCGGTCAGTATCCTGATCGATCTCATCTGAAGATTGAATCAAAACGTTGGTGCAAGATCAAATAGGGAGATACATACCACGATGAGGTCGAACAGGGTGTCCTGCTCGACCTGGACGAAGCCGTCGTCGAAGCGCTTGAGCGGGTCGTCGGCGTTTGGGATCTGGAAGTTGTCCCGCGGGTCGGAGAAGTGCTTGTTGACGTACTCGAGGACGCGGGAGAGGATGGCGCCGGTGACGTTCGGGAGCGGGATCGTGCCGGCGGCGCAGTCCTCGTCCAACATGCCCTTGATCATCCTCGACGCCGCGCCGATCGCCTCCTCCATCACGTCGAATTCCTCCCCGTCGGAGCTGCGGAGACAAAATATCCTTTTCGATCTCTCTCCCGCTAGGGTTTTACGGACGAAATCGGTGGACTGGATGCGATAGAATAGAGAGGGAGCGTCCTTTGCGTATTTATAGGCGACCGAGACGGAAGACGATGGATCGAGGACCTGCTGGAGGCGGAGTCTGGCCTCGGCCGCCGAGTCCAACCGGAACTGTTCCGTTGTTGGGCTTGTTGGACTATACAACACTAATTTCTTAATTAATAGGAAAATGATACTGCTCCCCCGGGGGATCAAATCCCCCGGTCATTGCTAGCAGCTGTATGTGGGAGGGCCCACCACGTTCATGTCTCCTTTCTTCTTCCTCGTTTTCTTCCTCACGGAACCTGCAGCCGCCGTCGTGTCCATCCGCCCGCGTGCAGCTCCGACCGCCGCACCACCCTACAGATCTGGCCGCCGCGCCACCACCCTCCCCTGTAGCTTCGGCCGCCGCGCCGCCGCCGGGATCTCCACCGCCGCCCACTCCATGGCATCTGGACGCGGGGAGCTCTAGCTCCCAGCGCTCCATGGCATCTGGACAAGGGGAGCTCGCTTCGCCGCACCTCTTCCCGCGCGATGTTATCGCCGCTGGCCCTCTCCCTGCCTCTCCCTCCCCATGCATACCTCTGCTCCATAGCCGCTCTGCTCGCACACCATCCATTTGCTGCAAGTCGTGGCCTGTCGTGGACATGTGCAGACAGCCGGCGGTGATGCTACATACGGCTTATCATGTTGCTACCTACGGCTGTAGTAGTTGCTACCTCCAGCATCCGGACTTGCTACCTGCGGTGAGCGGTGCTAATACTTGCAGCGAGCAGTCCTGCTACACACGGCGACCGGACCTGCTACATACGACTTGTGGCATTGCTACATGCGCGAGCGATGCAGCACTATGGCATATTTCTTTGCTACAATTTTTGCTGTGACGATGTCTCCAGCGAAGTTAGGCTTTTGCTACATCAGCATAATCATCTTTCTACATCCGTTTTTTTGATTTTTCTACAAAAGCACAATTTTTTTGCTATGCAGTATCCGGCGAAAGTCTCCGGCGAAGTCGTTTTTGCTATATTAGTACTTTTTTTCCTACACGGTCGCCGGCGAGGTCTCCGGCGAACTCCGGCGAGATCTAGTATGTTTTTTTTTATTTTTTGTGTTAAACCGTTTTTTGCTACAGTGTAGCAAAAGCGGGGCATATGTAGTAAAAGCGGGTCTGAGTGTAGCAAAAGCGGGATTTGGATGGACACGTGTCAACATGAGGACCCGGGGATCAGAAGTTTTTATCCTTCGGGAGAAGCGTAGCACTGTCCTAATTATTATCTGCTTCCTAGCCCATGACACAACAACCTAACGTGCTCCCGTAATTTTCCAAATTCCTTAATTAGTACGTATTACCGGTGGTAGTTGCGGGTAATACATGTTTTTGTGAAAGAATAAAACGGTCTAAAAAAGTGTTGGACCGAAAGAAACACTTCGTCCTTTATTATGTTATAAGAGATAGCAAAATGCCCACGCGTTGCAGCGAAATAAGTTAGTATTTGTTATACTGGTGGTACGTTTTCTTTAAATCAGTCACACCTCGCAGCATAAACAAATTTTTTATCTTACTTGGCGATATTCGCTCCTCGATTAATTGATTGTTCTAATTCTTAAACATAATATTTTCTTTCTTCAAACTTCTCTTCCTCTCCGTGCTTCCCTTTCATCTTCTCGTGAAGTGTGCGCCGCTGTCGGCTCATTTAATTAGCTCACACATTTAGTTTATCAACCTACATAATCTCTTACAATCAGTCCCGTTCAATTAGGCAGTCCATAGCTTTCTTTAAATCAGCCCATAATCCCTTCGCTTAGTTACTGCTTAGAGAATCCAATTTGCTGAAATTCTGATAAGAGGAAATTTGTCCGGAAGCTAACACGCACCGCATGCTAGGGTTTGTCTTTAAAAAAAAACAAGCATGCCATGTAAATATTATCTGCTTGATTTTGATTCTACCTAGGCAATCTTCCATCCATGCATGCAGCGCAAGCATCATCCAAAGAAAATATATATGGGATTAAATGGCGATCGATGTAGCTGCAGGAATCTGGTGTAATCACGGTACCCAATATGACTCCTTTGGAATTTGAAGAAAAAACCCTGCCGGATCCGTTCTTTCCTGCTACATCTGGGAGCAATCCGAAACATACTGTCAGGTAATGGTGTGGCACAGCTAGACGTAGCTAGTCAGGGGATTAGCCGAGTGCGGAGTACAAGACATGCAAAGCATTGAGGACATGGACATGATATAGAAACCTTGTTCTCAGCTACGCGAGTCGGTGCCGTGACCGAAAAAAATTGTACGAGTCGGCCTAGGAAGATACAACTTGTTTTTTTAACTTATCGGTGGCATTGGTGGTATTATATGGTTTTGTAGATGGATAAATCTGTCTAAAAAAATATTGGACCGGAAGAAACACTTCGTTCTTTATTATTAGGTATAAATATGGTTTAGGGGTGGGGTCTTATGGTCCGCGTTGGAGAGACGGAAGACAATCTTTGAATTATAGTTGTCGTAGCAGAAGTGGCGAATGCCAGGAAGAAGATCTTGCAAGAGGCGGCAACGTTGAACAGTAGTCCCGATGCAGCATGACAAAGTGGAGACGATCTTATCAAGTAGTTGTCGATGAATCAAAGACACCTGATAGACAGCCCCGTCGATGAGGAGGTTCGAGGTGATCAACCGAACAGGGCCCCCCAAATTTCCGAGGCCGCCGATTCGCAGCCGCCTAGATGTCAGCCCGTCACTTAATTTCTGAGACGTGTGAGTCATTGCCTCGTTGTGGGGATCGGTCGATCAATCCGCACCCATACGGCGCTGTAGCATGTAGTCCTGTATTTGCGATCGACAGGAGCAGTTGGACGCGAGTCACGCCTCATGCCGCTATGCATGCGATGCTCGCCCAGGTCGATATCGGCTTCTCCCTCTACCCAGTCGCGCCGGCATGCGAGCTCTACTACACTCGCCACTGCCTGTCCTGGCTTATCTAATCTCTGATCTATAACCCTCTTCCTTGTTGGCCTGTTTCAAAAACCAACCACAATCCAGATCAATCAGGAGGTCTTGGACTTGGACAGTGCAAAATTGATAGGACTTGCCGACTTGAACTTGGAGCGGTAGAGTAGTTTAATCTGATATATTCAATTGACACTCACGACATTTAAGTATGTTCCCAAGATCTCGCTCCCCCTCTCTCTCAAGACTCAAGATCTATAAAAACAGGACAAATTATGAGGAAAAAAGTGTCAATCTAGTGGTGGAAAAAGGAAGAAAAAACAAATATTAGAAGCAGCTGCTCAGTCTAAAAAAATACCACAGGATGATCCTTTTTGGTAGAACATGAGGTTAGTTTGCTACCTTAGTGCTATGTTTACTCTTTTAAAATTAATTTTGATATATTTTTGAACATTGTAAGGAAAAGCACATTCTAAAGTGATATAATTAGTAAACGCATGATTTCGATTTTACTAGTTATTGAGTTTGAACAAAAATCAGGGTCGTAGTTTGTAAATCGTACTATGGCCTCCAAATCCTGGAGACGGGTCCGCTGATAGAACAATTCCAAGCCAACACTCTCGCAGGCAATTCACGGAACACGTGGTGGTGGACAGAACTGACAGATGGCAAGCTAAATGTTGACAGTGTGCCACTAGTTGATAACAGGACTCTAGTCCCAATTTGTAAGAGGCTTTAGTTCCGGATTGCAATTCAGAACTAACGTATCGGGACTAAATGTTTTAGTCCTTTAGTCCTGGGGTTTTAGGATGCACCCTAGATTGTCTCCACGTGGCCCCGCTTCGCGCGCTGGGCTGGAGGCTCTTTAGTCCCGGTTTGTAACACGAATCGGGACTAAAGTTCTTCTGCCGCGGCAGCGTTTTGTATCAACCTGCTGCCGCGACAGGAGGTGGGGTTTTAGGCTTTTCTTTTTTTGCGTTCGATTGTTTTTCATTTTAAATAATTGTATTTTCATATACATATTATTCTACGCTACTATATGTTGTATACATTGATGCATATATAATATAATTTCTCTCACGATTACATAAAGACATATAAATATATACACAATCGAGACTTACGAACCGGGAATAAACTTCTTTTGCCGCGGCAGCATTTTGCACCAACCCGCTGCCGCGGCAGGAGGTGGAGTTTTAGGGTTTTCTTTTTTTGTGTTCGATTGTTTTTCATTTTGTGTTTTCATTTCAAACAATTGTGTTTTCATATACATATTATTATACGTACTACATGTTGTATACATTGATGCATATATAATATAATTTCTCTCACGATTGCATAAAGACATATAAATATATACACAACCGAGACTAGAGCTCGTCTATTTGATTTACACGAAGATCATTACATTACACGGATACTATTCTTTTGTGTCTATCCATGATTACATGAAGGTCTATCCACGTTGTACTCTCCTTTTGTGTTTATGATGTCCCTAAGAAAAAAATCCCGACAACTCCTCTTGAATTGCTAGTAGGCGTTCATGTGGTAGGAGCTTATCCCGCATCGCATCCAACTATATATAAATAAGTAGATTATTATGAATGGAACTCGAAAAAAATTATGATATAAAATAAATTGTGAATATATTGTTTGCATACTCGAATAAAGTCTGTGCCCTGCTCCATACACCCACGAATAAACTCGCATACGTAATATCCACATAAATTAGTCCCCAGTGGCTGCATCGCATACTTTTCGATCGAGAATATGATTCAATCAAATAATAATCTAGCATGATAATTGTATGGATACTAGAATTGAAGAGATGCGAGGACCTAGCTCTCGTACTACTTACCGGGACCGTACGAAAAGTCAGCTCCTTATGACAAGGTTTAATCTCGTCAATGCTCATTGTTATGAGGATGCTGGAGATCACGGAACGATTAGCAAACAAGCAACACTAGGACACAAGGTTTACCCAGGTTCAGGCCCCTGGAGGGAAACCCCTAGTCGTGCTTGTCTGCTCTTGATTACGGCGGAACCGAAAAGTACAGGGGTGCGCAGATGCAATCTGGCGTGGAGGTGTGTATGCGGTGGTATGAAGTGACCTCCTCGTCATGCCCCCTAGCCCTTATATAGAAGTAGGCAAGTCCCGGGCACATGCCGAGTCGGTTACAGGTTTTAGGGTTTGCCCCTTTGAATATTCTATCTAATCTAGTCTTGCTCTCCCAGGATCCGAAGGCGTCATGGCCTTGGGCCACCCGAAAGTCTTCATGGTCCGTGTATATGCTCGTGGGCCTTCCTTGGGCTGGACCAGGTATGCTAAGGTCGTGTACCCGTTGGGTATAACCATGTCAGTAGCCCCCGAGTGTTCAGTCGAATCGTAGATTCGGCTGAGGACTCTTCAATCTTTCGGGTGTAGTTGTTTTTGGTCATCAAACAATGGTTTTAGTGTGTAGGGATTGTTGATGTGTGTGCCTGACTCTCCCGACGGATCAGGGCCAGTTAATCTTCTTCAGATTCGAGTCCCTCGACTCGAAACTGGAACATATGATGGCGCAATTCGACTCAGGCCGTTGAGGACTTACAGGAGTGGAATTCTAGTGATTTTCAAATGATGTACCCAACACGTCCGTCGGAATTTCCATCGCGCCGCTGGCACGGATTTTTACTAGGAGACCGTAGTCATGTGCGTTGCCAGGCCATCAGATGGTATCTGTAGGTCTTATCTTTGCGTCGCAGACACAACATCCGAAATTTTATCACCGGGAGGTGTTTCAGGTGGCCAAGGAGGATGCTTCTCACTTAGCGTTACCTGGGGCAGAGTTGCCGAAAAGTTTTTGCATACTGATCCGAAGGATCGTAGTCGAAGAATTCATAGGGTGCACGACCAGCGCTCTCTATGGGAGTAGCCCCCGAGTGTCTGTTCGAGTCGTAGACTTGAGCAGAGACTTTAATTCAGTCTTTATTGACTTTTAGGTCCGTAGGACATAAATTTTTCGGATGCTTGAATCCATCCTCCCTATGGGAGTAGCCCCCGAGTCTGTAGTGGAGTCGTAGACTCGACGTAGGACTCGAAGAATAGTTCAATGGTGTAGAACTTTGATTGTTTTTCGGGTGCGCGGCCAGCGCTCCTGATAGGAGTAGCCCCCGAGTAGTTAGTCGAATCGTAGATTCGAGTGAGTACTTTTAGCTGTGTAGCCGAAGAACTGTAACTGTTGCTAGTATAGCCTTGATGACGTCATTTCTGAAGATCGGTGACCTCAAGCGTCTGCGGAGCCAGAGATGACGTGACTGGAAGAACATGGGTCCCACCTTCTGACTTTGAATTGACTGGTCACGCGCAACGTGGAGATAATTACGGCGTCGCCTCGATTTCCGTGCGTAGTGGACGGTGTGTGAGCGACGGTTTGCTGCCGTGCTGACACGTGGACGGTCGGATCTTGATGTTGTTTCTAGGGATTCCTGATGGACTGTCACCGTACGTCTTCTTCGTCCTTATAATCATTGGGGAAAAGTTTTGTTTGTTTTTCACCTCAACCATTCTTGTTTCACTTCTTCCATCTTCGTGAGTTTTTCTCGCCGCGCGCTGGAATTTCTCCGAACATTTCCATCTTTGTTTCTGCGTTCACGTCGTCGCCGTCGCCGCACTGCGATGGGGAAGTCCAAGAAGGCCTCCACCGCGGTTGGTACTAATGCTGTCGCCGGCGGCAAAAAGGGTTTCGCCGCTACTCGCGTCACCGATGGTGGCTGGCGACAATCGGAGACACGCGAGGGCGATCTCCGCAAGCTCCGTGAGCGGGGTCTGATCCCGCAGGATAGGGAGGCCGTCAGGATTCCTGGTGACGAGATAATTCCCCGTCCTCCAGCTTGGTTTCGGGTCATGTTCGTTTCTTTTGTCCTTCGGGGCCTTTCTTTCCCGATCCACGATTTTCTCCGTGGATTGCTTTTCTTTTATGGCATCCAGCTCCATCATCTTTCACCGAACTCTCTTCTTCATATTGTCTGCTTCATCACCTTTTGCAAGTCCTGGCTCGGTGTCAAGTCGCACTTTGGTCTCTTCCGGAAGCTCTATTCCGTGAAGAGGCAATCTGGCTCCGATGGCGTTTATCCCATCGGCGGCTGCATCATTTCCCTTAAATCCAACTTTCTCTTCTTCTCTTTTTCTATGTCTGAGTCTGTCCAGTACTGGCGGAGGCGATGGTTTTACATCCGCGACTCCACAGTGGCCGGGCAGAACTTTGGCCTTGCGCCTTTTGACCCCTCCCAAAAAATCCATCCGAAGAGGTCCTGGAAGAACCACATCTTGGATGGTGAGGTGGCGGAGATAGAGGAGCTTTATCGTCGGGTGGAGGACCTCCAGGTGATTCCGGATAAAGAGGTGAACGGTGTGGATATCATCCGCACCTTCGTCAAACGTCGGGTGCAGCCGCTCCAGGCTAGGGCGGACCCGATGTTCTTTTATTCTGGCCGCAACGACCCGACTAGGGTTTCGACTGGAGAGCTCTCCAAGGGGGATGGGGACGGAATCCTCCGGCCGCTGCTGAAGTTTAAGGCTGACGAGGACATTCCGGGTAGCTCGCTGACCCTTCCATTCTAGGCCTCTCGACCGGTGCCACAGGTGTAGATCTGTGACGTGCACGTAGCAATTTTTTCGATTGCGTCTCTTTGCAGTTCGTTTATTCTGAGAGTTTGTTTTCTTTTGTGCAGGAGTTCAAGGTGCCTGGAATGGCGCCTCCACTACCCGAACGTTTTCCGGATACACCGGACAATGAGGTAGTGGACTCCATGTATGAGCTTCCTTCAGCGCGGTCGCCCGCTGAAGAAACTTTTGGGTCGAGCGAGGAGCAGACTCGAAAGTGGACACGGAGCTCGAGCAAATCGTCGGATGCCTCGACTCCACCAACCCCTAGGAATCCGTCATGCCTTGAGCATCACAGCGGGGGTCATGGTGGTTCTTCCTCTCCTATTCCGGTCGTGCCCATGCGGGCTATGGCGCAGCAGCCGCCGGCAACACGGAAGAAGGAAGAGAAGAAGGAAGAGAAGAAAGGCAAGAGGGCCTTGCCTATCTTCAATTTGAGCGATATGGACTCGTAAGTATCTGCAGTTGCTTTTTGCTCTCTTTCGATTTTGCTTGCTTGTACTTATCTGATGTTTTCTTTTGTAGACACTCCTCCGATGGCTCCTTCAGCGATGGCACACGGGAGATGGTGTGGGGGGTCGAATGTTGCTCCTCCTCCTCCTCAGACGGTGGCCACCTCGGAGGGCGCTGCTCCGAACCCTTCTCCGCAGGAGGCTCAGGTGGTTGTCCCCCAGAAGACTACAGCCGGACCTTCGGAGTCGCAGTCTAACCACGTAAGTGCTTTCGTTCTTTCCGCGGGGGGAGCCCCCGAGCATTTTTTCGGATGATCTGCTGATCATTTTTGTTTTGTGTCTCGGGCGGAGCCCTCGAGCATCTGTCGGATGATCTGCTGATCATGCCTTTCTTTTTTTGTACGTGTCTCGTCGCATTTTGTGGCGTTATTTGTTTTGCTCGTTTCCTTGGGCGCAGCCCCCGAGCCTTTTCCCTGACAAGTTTCATATTCTCGCACCCTTTTGTTCAGGGTGTCAATCAGTTGGTGAAGCAGCATCTGGCATTGGAGGCCAGCCTTCAGCGGCTCCAAGGTTCGTTTGTTTTTATCTATCTTCTGCTTCTTCGGCTGCTTGCTTGCTGCTGAATTCTCATGCTTGTTCTTTGTTGCAGACGAGAACAACACTGCCCTCCATGAGCTTGATGCTCTCAAAAAGAGCCTCGGGCGAGCGGAGAAAAAGGGTGAAGATGCCGTTGGCGCTAAGGAGCGCCTTGAGCAGGAACTAGCCGACGCGGCTGCGGCCAAGGAGCGCCTGCAGCAAGAAGCCATGGATCGCGAGGAGCAACTCGCCACCGCTGCGGCCTCGCGCGATAAGGAGGTAGCCGGCAAGCTGATGGCCGCTGCGAAGGCTATTTCGGGTGAGTAGTTTCGTCTGTTCCTTTTCGGCTTCCTTGTCTTTCTAGCTTCGTTTTGGTTTTCACTTTGCTTCTTCTGTTTATCTAGATGCCGCGGGCATTGAGTTTGACTGTGGTGCCCTGGAGCACGGAAGCGCTCTGGATGACGCCACTATGGCGGTCGAAGACCGCTGTAGTACCGTGGTCGGCTCGCTTGCCAAGGCCAAGGTGGTTCTCGGGCGCTTCTACAAGGAGCTTGTCCCCAAGGGCGTCGCCCTCGAGGATGTCGAATTGTTGGCGGACGCACTGTCATCCGAGGCTCCCGCGGCGTACAAGCGCAAGCAGAAGGGTATCGGTGTGTCCATGGGGCTGGCGATGGCCATGGCGTCTGGAGCGGAGCTGGATCTTCATCAGTTCACCTCCCAGATGCCGACAGCTGCCGACGGATCCGAGGTAGCCTTCTCCCTCTATGTTGCTCGTTGTAAATGCTATGGGCCGAAGTTGATTGACTTGCTGGCGGAGTATGCTGTGAGGCAGCAGGGGGAGGCCAAGAGCAGGCAGTCCGGCCTCGAGGCCCCTCAGGATGCAGCTTCTTAGGCCTTGTAGTTGTAGGATAGCTTTGGTTTCTTTTGTTGCAATGTATCTATGAACATTTCTTGTGCCACACAGTGGATTTTGCTGTATATAATGAGTCTCCAAGATGTTTGCTTATTCGTGCGTTTGTTCATATCCTTGCCTTCTTTTCCTCTAGGGGACTTCGGGTGATGATCCTGTTGATACTTTGTCTGCGCCGCAGCTGCGACCATCCTTGGATGATGCGTCGCAGCTTGTGTTTCTTCGTGACCGCATCCGTAGTCTTGAGAAAGAGTTGCTTGGCGTTCGAGGCCACGCGGATGTTTGGAAGTCGAAGGCGGAGTGGGGCGCCGCCAGGGAGGAGTATCCGATGGGGGAGTTGTGGCGTTTGGCCGAACAGCTTCAATATGAGTTTCCTCGAGCTTCTGCTCATTTTTCGGATGCGCCTGTTGGCCTGTCATCTTACTTTGTAATTGTTGCAGGTGCTAACCTTGTTTCCCAGGGAGGAAAAAGAGCGTGTTGCTGTTCGGATCAATTGCCTGACCCAGCAGGACATGGAGGCCGGTGGCTTTTTCTGGATGGATCGTGATCGTGCTATGGTCCTTGGGACTATGCAGGATCGTGTTCACCAGGTGTCGCGGGTGCTGCGGCAAGCGAAGACTTCCTTCGCGTCAATTTTGCACGTGATGTTTCCCCTGGATGAGGCACCATCGACTCTATGGGGCCTGCTGGCGAAGTTTCGGGATGTGCATCATGTCAGGGAGCTGGTGCGGCATCATCTGGTTGCATGGGTGAAGGCTGCGCTTTCCCTCGTGCGGCTGCATCGCCCTAATGTAGATCTTGCTGCTGTGGCGGCTGGGACGCCTCTTCGGCCAGAGGGTGGTATGTGGGACATGCGTCCACATTATGCGGCTGTAAGGCAGTATGCCGAACAAAATGTAGATCTCTTTGAGCAGTGTGCGCAGGTGATTCTTCAGAATAGGTAGGACCTATAAAAAGATAGATGTAAAATTTTTATGTATTCGACTGGGCGTGTTATGCCCTTTGCTGTAAAGGTTGATTGTGGTTAGCACGTGGTTCTTTATTTGTATGCGTGTCCTTTTTGTTATCCTGACGTGGTCAGCTACTCAGGTGTACACGCGTTATCCTCAGTCGACGAAGTCGTGAGGTGAGGGGAGCCCCCAAGTGTGTTGTAACATAAAGAAAATGCGAAAAATAGATAAATTTTTGGGACGAGACACTTAGCTTTATTCATATCATAATGAGGAGGTACATTGTTTGGCTGAGTAGCCTTGGCTGAATAGCCTTATTGAAACTAAAAAGAGGGGGGTAGCTAGGGGTAAAAGCGTCGCAGTTGTGCGATGTTCCATGGGTTGGAGTATGCTACTCCGGACTCCACGTGCTTGAGGCGATAGGTGCCACCTGGGATGACTTCGGTGACGAAGTAGGGTCCCTCCCAGCGCGACTCGAGCTGCTTCGGTTGCTCTTGCTTGATTCGTAAGACTAGGTCTCCCTCGATGAAGGACCTTGGGCGCAGTCAATGACTGTGATAGTTGCGGAGGCTCTATTGATAGACCGCTGATCGAGCCGCGGCTATGTCACGTACCTCGTCGAGTGTGGTGACGGCGTCTTCAAGTGCAGCCGTCGATTCGGCTTCGCTGTAGGCGACGACCCATGGGGCCTTGTGGCGCACCTCTGCGGGCAAGACGGCTTCGGCCCCGTGTACCATGAAGAAAGGAGTGTAGCCAGTTGAGCTGTTCGGCGATGTGCGTAGGCTCCAAAGGATGGAGGGTAGCTCTGCGAGTCGCTAGAGTAGGCTCATTAGGCGTTTCATGATGCCGCCGCCGACGAGGCCGTTGGCCTTTTCGACCCGCCCGTTTGTTTGCGGGTGCGCCACGGAGGCGTATGTGATGTTGATTCCGAGGTCTTCGCAAAAGTCCTAGAATTCCTTGGAGATGAAGTTCGAACCGTTATCGGTGATGACGCTGTGTGGCACGCCGAACCTGTAGACTATGGATTCAAAGAGTTTTACGGCCGTTTTTCCCTTTTGGCTAGTAACGGGCATAGCCTCGGTCCACTTGGTGAATTTGTCGACTGCGACCAGGAGGTGGACGTGGCCTATTTCGAGGACTTGGGAAGTTTGCCGATCATATCGAGTCCCCATTGGGCGAAGGGCCAGGCCAGAGGTATGGGCCTGAGCTCCGATCCTGGTGCGTGTGGTTTATCTGCGAACCTCTAGCACCCGTTGCACCTTCGGATGATGTCCTTGGCGTCTTTCGTGGCTGTTGGCCAGTAGAACCCAGCTCGTAGAGCTTTGGAGACAAGGGCACGGCTGCCCGCGTGATGGTCGCAGATGCCCTCATGGATGTCTTGGAGGATGGTTTTGTCGTCACCGATGGTGACGCACCTTTGGAGTACACCCGAAATGCTGCGCTTGTACAGCTCGCCATTGATGATGGTGAAGGCCTTGGACCGGTGAGATATGCGTCGGACATCTGTCGGGCTGTCAGGCAGCTCCCCGTCTATTAGGTATCAGAGGTATGGTTGTGTCCATGTTTCTTCGACTGCCATGACCTGCATCAGGTTGACCACTGCGACCTCTGTGTCGAGTTTTTCCTGTCCTTCGGGTAGCGCAGCCCCCGAGTGTTCTGCTTCTTCGGGTGATCCCTTTGGGAATTTCCTTTTGATGGATGGCACGCAGATCTGTTCGAGGAACACACCTGGTGGAACCTGTGCGCAGGTGGAGCCGATGTTGGCGAGTCTGTCGGCTTCTTCATCGCTTTCTCTCCCAACGTGCCAAAGTTCGCAGCCGTCGAAGTCTCCTTCGAGTGTGTTGTAGAGTGCGCGGTACGCAATCATATTGGCCGCGTGTGCGTCGCACTCATTCGTTGTCTGCTGGACGACGAGGTTCGAGTCGCCGTAGATGACCAGGCGCATCGCGCAGCATATCTTGGCCATCCTCGTGCCGTGGATGAGGGCCTCATACTCGGCCTCGTTGTTGGAAGCTCGAAATTTCATCCGGAGGACGTACTTCATCTTGTCGCCCTGCGGGGAGGTCAGTATGACCCCCGCTCCTGCTCCGGCCTCGCGCTTGGAGCCGTCGAAGTGCGTCGTCCATGACTGTGTCATGTCCGGGGTGTCTGGCAGCTGCAGTTCCATCCAGTGGACGAGGAAGTCCGGAAGGACCTGAGACTTGATCGCGTGGTGCTTCTCATAGACGATGTCTAGAGGTGAGAGCTCGATGCCCCACAGGGCGACACGTCCTATGGCTTCTGGGTTGTTCAGGATGCTGTTCAGGGGTGCTTCGTTGACGACCATCACCTGATGCTCCTAGAAGTAGTGGCTCAGCCGACGAGCCGTCATGAATACGCCATAGGCGAGTTTCTGGTAGTGAGTATACCTCTACTTTGTCGGCGTTAATACCTCCCTAAGGTAGTAGATTTGGCGTTGGACCCCATGGGTCTTGCCATCTTCGGGTCTTTTGACCACAAGAACGGTGCTTACCACATGGTGTGTAGCTGCTATGTATAGTAGTAGAGGCTCGCGTTCTTTTGGCGTGACCAAGACGGGCGAGGTGGAGAGCAGCCGCTTTAGATCTTTGAACGCGTCGTCCGCTTCGGACGTCCACTCGAATTTGTCTTCCTTGCGTAGCAGCTGATAGAAAGGCAGGGCTTTTTCGCCCATGCGATTGATGAATCTGCTCTATGCCGCAATTCTCCCAGCAAGCTGCTGGACGCCCTTGAGGTTCTTCGGCTTCTTCATGACCATTATGGCCCGGATTTTCTTCGGGTTTGCTTCGATCCCTCGCTGGAAGATGAAGTAGCCTAGCAGTTGACTAGATGGGACGCCGAAGGCGCACTTTTCTGGGTTTAGCTTGATCTTGTATCGATCAAGGTTGTCGAACGTCTCGTGGAGATTGTCGATTAGTGTCTTGGCCTCCCTTGTTTTGATTACTATGTCGTCGACATAGACTTGGATGTTGCGGCCGATCTGGTCCTTTAGGCATGCCTGCATGCATCGTTGGTACGTGGAGCCTGCGTTCTTCAGCCTGAAGGGCATTGTGTTGTAGCAGAATACTCCGAACGGCGTGATGAACGCCGTTTTCTCCTAATCTTCAACCTTCAGTCGAATCTGATTGTAGCCTGAGTAGGCATCGAGGAAGGAGAGCTTCTCGCATCCTACAGTCAAATCAATGATCTGATCGATCCGAGGGAGAGGGAAGTGATCCTTCGGGCAGTGCTTGTTCAGTGATGTGAAGTCCACGCACATCCGCAGGATGTCCGTGTCCTTTTTGGGGACCATCATGGTGTTGGCGAGCCACTCGCTTTCCTTGATCTCCTTGATGAAGTTTGTGTCGAGTAGTTTGTTGACTTCGACTCCAATGGCTTCAGCCGATGGTTCGGACAGTCGTCGGATGGACTGTTTGACGGGCTTGGTGTCTGGAAAGACGTTAAGTGCGTGCTCGGCGAATTCCCTGGGAACTCCTGGCATGTCCGCATGACACCAGGCGAAGATTTCCCAGCGCTCATGGAAGAATTCGACGAGCGCTCTTTCCTATGCAGGGCTGAGGTCGTTGGCGCTCATGGAGGCGTCCGCCGGGTGGACCTGCACCTTCTTTGTGTTGACGGTGGAGTCGAAAGACATGTCGGGTGCGTTTTGTCTTGCAACTGGGGGTGCCCCGTTGTCTGTCACCTCTAGGAGCCTTATGAGCTCCTCTGGCATGCCGAATGACTAGGAGATTCTATTGAAGTCCCTGTCGCAATGGTCCAATCGGGTGAAGCTCCGGTGGACCGTGATTCCGCCCTTAGGTCCTGGAATCTTGAGTAGCAGGTACGCGTAGTGTGGTACTGCCAGGAATCATGCGAATGCCACACGCCCGAGGATGGCGTGGTATTGTGATGGCCAGTCCCCCACTTCAAACTCGAGTCGCTCGCACCGGAAGTTGCCAGGCTTGCCGAAGATGACATTGAGCCATATCTTTCCCAGGGGGAATATACCCTTCCCTGGGACAATTTCGTGGAATGTTGTATCGGATTGTTCCAGTCTGCACAGCGGGATCCGTGTTGCTGCTAAGGTGCTGGCAAACATTAGATTGATGCCGCTGCCGCCGTCCATGAAGACGCGGCTCATGTCGAAACCTCTGATCTGCGCTTCGAGCACCAGGGTAGCATGACCTGGGCGAGGAACCTGGCAGGGGTGATCCGAATGGCTGAACATGATGCAGGACTCTGATCCGCTGAGGTACTCAGGGATGGCGGGTGGAAGCGGCCACGGCCAAATTGATCTGATGGGTGATTTTCTTCTGCACCCTGTTCGTTGGGCGCCCCTTTTGGATCATCAGTGATACTTTTGGCACAGGGTACCCGTTTCCGCCGTTGTTCTGTGCAGGTGCGATTGGATGATTCGAAGGTCCCACGGGTGGTGGTGGAGGAGCTCCGTGGGCGATGTCACCTGGTGCGGGCGTGTTCCCGTACCCGGGGTTCGGGGCTTGTTGCCTCATCTGGGACATGCTCTCACCGAGCTTCTGGTACTCGCGACAATCCTTGACCATGTGGCTTTCCTTCTTTTTACCATCCTCCTTGTCGATGTAGAAGTGGATGGTGCATGGACCTGACAGTTTGTCGTATGCTGAGGGTCCATCGTCATGGTCGTGACGTTGCCTTGAATGCGTTGGGCGTCCTCCGTCGCGGAAGTTGTTTCCACAGTATCTGCCGCTGCTGCGGTTGCCATCGCTGCGGCGGGCGGCGTAGCCAGCCGCCACCATGTCGGGTCTGTCGCGATCGTCGTAGACGCACGGTCTTCTCATGCTACGACGTTCACGTCGATGGCCGTAGTCATCTTCCTCCTCCGAGTGCGCTCGGTGGACAGATTCCTCGCCATCTACGCACCTATTGGCAATGTCCATGAGGTGGTCAAGTGTCTTGGGCTTGACGCGCCCAAGTTCTTCCTTGAAGTCCTGGTGTTTGACGCCATCCTTAAAGGCGTCGATCGCCCTCTCCCCAGAGATGTGCGCCGCGGAGTTCTTTGTATTGGACCAGCGTAGTATGTACGAGCGAATGTATTCGCCCATTTGTTGGGTGCAGGCCCGTAGCTCCTCGATCGAGGCTGGCCTCTTGCTAGTGCCTTTGAAGTTTCAGATGAAACTGTACGCCAGTTTCTCCCAGCTTCGGATGGATCCCGAGGATAGGCTGCTGAGCCAAATCCGGGCTACGCCTGTCAGCTGCAGCTGAAGGCATTGCAGGGCGGGGTCCTTGTTTCCACCGTGTAGCTTGACGGACGATAGGTGGTCACTGAGCCACGCCTTGGAGTGTCTGAACGAAGCTTGAGGTTCCACGGCATCCGTGTCCGCCGGACGGATCTGCTGAAGCATCGGGCTCCGCAGAGTTCTCCTTCGTCATCGTCCTCCTCGGATTCGGACGAGCAGACGCGCTTGGCGTGCACTTTGTTGATCTTGCGTTGGGTGAGCTCGCTTCGAGCGTCGTAATCGCGGCAGCACCGTCGTCAACTCCCTTGCCAAGGCGAAAGAGGTCCTTGGTCGCTTCTACCAGGAGCTCTTCCCGAAGGGCGCAGCCCTGGATGATGTGGACGCTCTGGCAGAGGCTCTGTCAGCCGAAGCGCCTGCGGCGTACAAGCGCAAGCAGAAGGGCATCGGCGCGTCCGTCGGGCTGGCGATGGCCTTGGTGGCTGGAGCGGAGCTGGACTTGCCCCAGATCACCTCTCGGATGCCGACGACTGCGGATGGATCCGAGGTAGCCTTCGCTTCCTACTCCGCTCGCTGCAGACGATATGGGCCCAAGCTCATTGACTTGCTGTCTGAATACGCACTGCGGCAGCAGGGCGAGGCCAAAGCTAGGCAGTCTGGCTCCGAGGCGACTCAGTGTCCTTCACCTTAGGCATAGTAGACGTAGGGTAGTGTGTAGTCTACTTTTGTTGTAAATATCTTTTGTAGTACCGTCCTTGTGCCACGTAGTGGCCTTATATATTTAATGAATTCCTCCGAGTTGTGCTCAATACTTGGCTGAATGTCTGTGTGCCTTCTTTTTTCTGCTGCTATAGGTTCCTTCGGGTGCTGACCCGGCTGATACTTCATCCGCAAAGCCCGTGCGACCATCGTTGGATGATTCCTCGCAGCTCGCTTTCCTTCGAGATCGCGTGCGTAGTTTGGAGAGGGAATTGCTCGGGTTGCGTGGCCGCGCCGACGTTTGGAAGTCCAAGGCGGATCATGGTGCAGCCAGAGAGGAGTACCTGATGGCGGAGCTCGGTCGGCTATCCGAGCAGCTGCAATGTAAGTTGATCCTTGTTTCGGGTTGTAGCTTTAGTTCTTCGGGTGAGCCTGCTGGCCTTATTCTTGTCTTGTGCGATTGTCACAGGTGCGAATCTTGCTCCGAGGGAAGAAAAAGAGTGTGTCGCTGTTCGGGTCAATTGCTTGACTCAGCAGGACATGGAGGCCGGCGGCTTCTTCTGGATGGATCGCGATCGCGCCATGGTTCTAGCGACGGTGCAGGATCGTGTCTATCAGGTTTCGCGGGTGCTCCGCCAGGTGCAGACATCACTTTCCTCGGTGCTGCACGTCATGTTTCCTTTGGATGCCGTGCCGACGACCCTCGCAGGTCTTCTGTCGAGGTTTCGGAGTGCCAGCAATGTCAAGGAGCTGGTGCGGCAGCAACTCGTCGCAGGGGTGAAGGCTGCCTTGTCTCTTGTGAGGGTGCACCGCCCTGACGTAGATTTGGCTGTTGTGGCAACTGGGCCACCTCTTCGACCGGATGGTGGCGAGTGGAACATGCATCCGCATTACGCGGCTGTAAGGCAGTACGCCGAACAGATTGTAGATTTCTTTGAGCAGCTTGCTCAGGTTATTCTTCAGAATAGGTAGGACCTGAAAATAAACAGATAGATGTAAAATTTGTATATTGCGGCTGGGCGTTTTGTGCCCTTTATTGTAAAGTTTTGCTTGTTTGTGAGCACGCAGTGCTTTGATTGAGTACGTTGTCCTTTTCGTTTGCCTGACGTGGTTAGCTACTCAGGTGTACACGTTTGGTCCTCAGTCGATGAAATCGTGAGGTGGGGGGAGCCCCCGAGTGCGTATGTAGCATGTAGTAAAGTTGCAAAAAAATAGTCAACCGAAGGTTGGGGCGAGACACTTAGCTTTATTTATATCGTAATGGAGAAGGTACATGGTTCGGCTGAGTAGCCTTGGCTGAAAGCCTTATTGAAAGTAAAAGTGGGTAGGTTGCTACGGGTAGAATCGTCGCAGGTGCGAGATGTTCCATGGGTTGGAGTATGCGACCCCAGACTCCACGTGTTTGTGGCGATAGGCGCCACCTGGGATGACTTCGGTGATGACATAGGGTCCTTCCCATGGTGACTCGAATTTATTCGGTCGCTTTTGCTTGAGCCGTAAGACGAGGTCTCTTTCGACGAAGGACCTTGGGCGCAGCCGGCGGCTGTGGTAGTTGCGGAGACTTTGCTGGTACACCGCTGATCTAGCTGCTGATATATCCCGTGCTTCGTCGAGTGTGTCGACGGCATCTTCGAGTGCAGCCGTGGATTCGGCTTCGCTGTAAGCGACGACTCGTGGAGCCTGGTGGCGTACTTCGGCTGGTAGCACGGCCTCAGCTCCGTGCACCATGAAGAATGGTGTGTAGCCGGTGGAGCTGTTTGGCGTAGTCCGTAAGCTCCACAGGACAGACGGTAGCTCTTTCGTCCAGTTTCTAGCTTTGTGCTCGAGTGAGCTCATGAGGCGCTTCTTGATGCCGGCGCCGATTAGGCCGTTGGCCTTTTCCACTTGCCCGTTTGTTTGCGGGTGTGCCACTGAGGCATACGTGATATTGATCCCGAGGCCTTCGCAGAAGTCCTGGAATTCTTCGGAGATGAAGTTCGATCCGTTGTCGGTGATGATATTGTGCGGTACGCCGAACCTGTAGACAATGGATTCAAAGAATTTGACGGCGGTTTTGCCCTTCTGGTTGGTGACTGGCATGGCCTCGATCCACTTGGTGAATTTGTCGACTGCGACCAGGAGGAAGACGTGTCCCCCTTTCGAGGACTTTGGCAGTTTGCCGATCATGTCGAGGCCCCATTGGGAAAAAGGCCAGGCTATGGGTATGGGTCGAAGTTCGGACCCAGGTGCGTGCAGTTTGTCGGCGAACCGTTGGCACCCGTTGCATCTTCGGACGATGTCCTTCGCGTCGCTCATGGCCGTTGGCCAATAGAATCCTGCTCGTAGAGCCTTGGCGACAAGGGAGCGGCTGCCTGCGTGGTGGCCGCAGATGCCCTCATGGATATCTTGGAGTATGGCCTTGCCATCATCGATGGTGACGCACCGTTGTAGTACACCCGTAATGCTGCGTTTGTACAGCTCGCCGTTGATGATGGTGAAGGCTTTTGACCGACGAGATATGCGCCGGGCATCTGTCGGGCTGTCAGGCAATTCTCCGTTTATCAGGAACTGGAGGTATGGACGTGTCCAAGTTTCTTCGACTACCATGACCTGCATCAGGTTGACCATGGCAACTTCGGTATCCAACTTTTCGGGTCCTTCATGACCTTAGGGTAGCGTAGTCCCCGAGTGTTCTGCTTCTTCGGGTGATCCCTTGGGGAATTTCCGCTTGATGGATGGCACACAAATCTGTTCGAGGAACACACCTGGTGGTACCTTTGCACAAGTGGAGCCGATGTTGGCGTGTCTATCGGCCTCCTCGTTGCTCTCTCTTACAACGTGCCGAAGTTCGCAGCCGTCGAATTCTCCTTCGAGTGTGTTGTATAGCGCGCGGTACGCGATCATGTTTTCGGCGTGTGCATCACACTCATTCATCGTCTGCTATACGACAAGGTTGGAGTCACCGTAGATGACCAGGCGCGTTGCGCCGCATATTTTTGCCATCTTCATGCCATGGATGAGGGCTTCGTATTCGGCCTCATTGTTGGAGGCTCTGAATTTCATCCGAAGAACGTACTTCATCTTGTCACCTTGCGGGGAGGTCAGTATGACTCCTGCCCCTGCTCCGGCTTCGCGCTTGGAGCCGTCGAAATGCATTGTCCAGGACTGCGACATGTCTGGGGTGTCAGGCAGCTGCAGCTCCATCCAGTGCACCAGGAAGTCCGGAAGGACTTGAGATTTGATTGCGTGTCGCTTCTCGTAGACGATGTCCAAGGGTGATAGTTCAATGCCCCACAGGGCCACGCGTCCTGTGGCCTCTGGGTTATTCAGGATGCTGTTCAGGGGTGCCTCGTTGACGACCATCACCTGATGCTCCTGGAAGTAGTGGCTCAGTCGTCGAGCCGTCATGAATACGCCGTAGGCTAGCTTCTGGTAGTGCGGGTACCGCTGTTTTGTTGGAGTGAGTACCTCGCTGAGGTAGTAAATTGGGCGCTGGACCCCGTGGGTCTTGCCTTTTTCGGGTCGTTCGACCACGAGTACGGTGCTGACCACCTGGTGTGTGGCTGCTATGTACAGCAGCAGGGGCTCGCGCTCCTTTGGCGTGACCAAAACGGGTGAGGTGGAGAGGAGCCGCTTGAGGCTTTCGAATGCGTCGTTGGCTTCTGGTGTCCATTCGAACTTGTCTGCCTTGCACAGCAGCTGGTAGAATGGTAGGGCCTTCTCGCCCATGCGGCTGATGAACCTGCTTAGTGCCGCTACTCTCCCTGCGAGCTGTTGAACGCCCTTGAGGTTTTTCGGCTTCTCCATTGTCATGATGGCTTTGATTTTCTTCGGGTTCGCCTCGATCCCTCATTGAGAGATGAAGTACCCGAGCAGCTGACCCGAGGGGACGCCGAAGGCGCACTTTTCTGGATTGAGCTTGATCCTGTAGCGATCAAGGTTCTCGAACGTCTCGCGGAGATCGTCGATAAGTGTCCTTACCTCCTTGGTTTTTATTACTATGTCGTCGACATAGACTTGGACGTTGCGACCGATCTGGTCCTTGAGGCAGGCCTGCATGCATCGCTGGTACGTGGCACCCGCGTTCTTTAGCCCGAAGGGCATTGTGTTGTAGCAGAATACTCCGAACAGTGTGATGAACGCCGTTTTCTCTTGATCTTCGACCTTGAGTCGAATCTGGTTATAGCCTGAGTAGGCGTCGAGGAAGGAGAGTTTCTCACAACCTGCAGTCGAATCGATGATCTGGTCGATCCGAGGAAGAGGGAAGTGGTCCTTTGGGCAATGCTTATTTAGTGACGTGAAGTCCACACACATCCGCAGGATGTCCGTGTCCTTCTTCGGGACCATCACCGTGTTCGCAAGCCACTCGCTTTCTTCGATTTCCCTGATGAAGTCTGCAGCGAGCAGTCTATTGATTTCCTTGCCGATAGCTTCGGCTCGTGGCTCCGACAGTCTTCGGATGGACTGCTTGACCGGCTTGGTGTCTGGAAAGACATTGAGTGTGTGCTCGGCGAATTCCCTGGGAACTCCTGGCATATCCGCAGGACACCAGGCGAAGATTTCCCAGCGCTCACGGAGGAATTCGACGAGCGCGCCTTCCTATGCGGTGCTGAGGTCGTTGGCGATCAGCGCCGTCTTGGAGGAATCAGTCGGGTGGACCTGCACTTTCTTGGTGTTGACGGTGGAGTCGAAGGACATGTCAGGTGTGTTCTGCCTTGTGACTGGGGGTAGCCCATTGTCCGTCACCTCGTGGAGCCTTACAAGCTCGTCTTGCATGCCGAAAGACTGGGAGATTTTGTTGAAATACCTGTCGCATTGGTCCGATCGGGTGAAGCTCCCGTGGACTGTGATGACGCCCCTTGGTCCTGGCATCTTGAGTAGTAGGTATGCATAGTGTGGGACGGCCAGGAACCTTGCGAATGCTACACGCCCCAGGATGGCGTGATATTGCGACGGCCAGTCCACCACTTCGAATTCTAGGCGCTCCTGCCGAAAGTTGTCCGGCTTCCCGAAGATGACGTCGAGCCCTATTTTGCCTAGGGGGAATATGCCCTTCCCTGGGACAATGCCGTGGAACGTTGTGTCTGATTGTTCCAGGCTGCATTGCGGGATCCGCATAGCCGCTAGAGTGCTTGCGAACATTAGGTTGATGCCGCTGCCGCCGTCCATGAAGACGCGACTCATCTCGAAGCCTCCGATCTGCGCCTCCAGCACCAGGGCAGCATGACCTGGGCGAGGGATCTGGCAAGGGTGATCCGCGCGAGTGAATGTGATGCAGGACTCCGATCCGCTGAGGTACTCAGGGATTGCAGGCGGAGTTGCCACGGCCAAGTTGATCTGTCGGGTGATTTTCTTCTGCACCCTGTTTGTGGGGCGTCCCTTCTGGATAATATTTAGTGCTCCTTTTGGCGGGGGGTATGCGACCCCGGCGTTGTTTTGTGCTGGTGCGACTGGTTGATTTGGGCCTCCAATAAGCGGCGATGGAGGAGCTCCGTGTGCTATTTCACCTGGCGCAGGTGCGTTTCCGAACGCAGGAATTGGAGCTTGTTGCCTCATCTGCACCATGCCTTCGTTGAGTTTCTGGAACTCGCGGCAGTCCTTGAGCATGCGACTGGCTTTCTTTTTGCCATCCTGTTTGTCGATGTAGAAGTGGATGGTGCATGGACCCGAAAGTTTGTCGAATGCTGAGGGTCCGTTATCGCGGTCGCGGCGTTGCCACGACTGCGTTGATCGTCCGTTGTCGCGGAAGTTTCCGCTGCCGTATCCTCCGCTCTTACGGCTGTTGTCGTTACGGCGGTCGGCTTAGCCGGCCGCGACCATGTCGGGTCCGTCGCGGTCCTCGTAGACGCGCGATCTCCTCTTGCTGCGACGTTCGTGTCTTCGGCCGTAGTCGTCCTCTTCATCTGATTGTGCTCGCTGGATGCAATCTTCGCCGTCTGCCCAACTATTGGCGATTTCCATGAGGTGGTCGAGTGTCTTGGGCTTTACACGCCCTAGTTCCTCCTTGAAGTCTGGGCGTTTGACGCCGTCCCTGAAGGCGTCGATGGCCCGCTCTTCGGAGATGTGTGCTGCAGAGTTCTTGGTTGTAGACCAGCGTAGTATGTACGAGCGAATAGATTCACCCGTTCTCTGAGTGCAGGCTCGCAACTCTTCGATTGAGGCGGACCTCTTGCTGGTGCCTTTGAAATTTCGGATGAAGCTGTAAGCGAGCTCCTCCCAGCTTCGGATGGATCCTGATGATAGGCTGCTAAGCCAGACCCGCGCCGCGCCTGTCAGCTGCAGCTGAAGGCATTGCATGGCGGTTTCTTTGTTGCCTCCGTGAAGCTTGACGGATGACAGATGGTCACTGAGCCAGGACTTTGGATCTTGCGTGCCGTTGAACTTCGGAGTATCCGAAGGAAGCTTGAAGTTGCGTGGCATCTATGTTCGCCGAACGGATCTGCTGAAGCATCGAGCTCCGCAGAGTTCTCCTTCGTCTTCATCCATCTCAGATTCGGACGAGCATGCGCGTTTAGAGCGTGCTTTGTCGATCTTGCGCTGTGTAAGCTTGTCTCTGGCGTCGTAGTCGCGTTTATGGCGGTGCGAGCTCTTCTTCCTTCGAGGAAGATCGTGCTCCTCTTCCTCTTCGGATGAGGTGGTGGGACTCCGTTCGCGCCTGGCCGGAGCTTTCTTCTTCGGCTCCGCAGGAGCGTCTTCATGGAGCGCAGCTCCGATTAGTCCTAGTCCGGTGAGTGCGGACCTATGCATGGCCCTTTTCGGGTCCCCCTCCGGTGGTGGGTGAGCCGCGAGATACGCAATGGCTGCCATGATCGCAGCTTGTGGTGTCTTCGGGATGATGTTGCCGTCGGCATCCATATCCATGAACGATGTGTGGAGAGTTCGGGTCACGTCGCGCCGCTCCTTGGGATCCATGTTTTCCACCCGTGAGCGGTTCTTGTTTCCCTGGTTTCTGTTTGTGCTAGAGCCAGGTGCAATGGCGGAGAGCGCAGATCGTCGCGCGCTGGACTCGGAGGCTGCTTGCTTGCGCTTATCGAGCGTCTCCTGCATCTTGACTTGTTTCTTGTGTTCCTCGATGAGGAGGTAGTGGTATGCCATCAGTAGGTCACGTGAGGCGTCTGTAGGTAAGACGATGTCGCCTGCGACGGCACGGCGAGCCTGGACCCATCCTTCTTTGCTAAGTTGGATGACGTGGCCGTTGCTTTCCCTGTTGGGTGGGGGCGACTGGCTTCTTCTGTTTTCGCCGTTTCGATTGGGCGGCGGGTTGGGAGTTTCCTCGTCGGTTTGGATGACTACGGCGCACAGATAGCACTTGCAGATTGGTCGGCTGCTGCCGCAGCTTTCGGATCCGGAACCGTAGGTCCCTTCATCCGAAGGTGGGTCGCACAGATCGGAGTTGCAGCAGCTGCTGTTGTAGAACTCATCTGTCGATGGTGACGTGCGTAGCACGGGGTGTGGAGCCACGAAGCAGGCCTGATTGACGGCACGGGCACCCGCTCAGGGAGGCGGAGGATGCCAGTTTGTCCCACCTGGAAGCAGAAGCTCCCGAACAAAATTTCGAGTTCGTCGCCTACGGGCTCGAAATCGTTCATGGTGGTCGGCGAGTGGGCGGTGAAGTCGAAAGCGCTGAAGAGGAGATGATTCTCCATCGCCGCGGAGTTGTAGATCGATCGGGTTGGAACCGTCACGACCGCACAATCAGCAGCCCCAGTTCCCACAGACGGCGCCAATTGACGAGGTTTAATCTCATCAATGCCCATTGTTATGGACTTGGGTTTTGGAGAAGACGGGGATGCTGGAGATCGTTGCACGGCTAACAGACAAGCAACCAGGGGACACGAGATTTACCCAGGTTCAGGCCCCCGGAGGGAAAACCCTACTCCTGCTTGTCTGCTCTTGATTACAGCGGAACCGAAGGTTACAGGGTGCGCAGATTCGATCTGGCGTGGATGCGTGTGCGAAAATATGAGTCGAGAGATCTAGGACGTGCCCTCCTGGCCTTTATATAGACTTAGGCAGGTCCCGGGCATAGTCCTAGTCGGTTACAAGTTCTAGGGTTTTACCCCTTTGAATTTCCTATCTCCTCTAGTCTTGCTCTCCAAGGATCCGAAGGCGTCATGGGCCTTGGCCACCCGAAAATCTCCATGGGCCAGCGCATGTCTGCTGTGGGCCTTCCTTGGGCTGGACCAGGTATGCTGAAGTCACATACCCGTAGGGTATAACCATGTCAACTACGGATAAGATGCAAATCGGGCTAAGAGCCCTAAACAATAACCAATGGCGTCTATAACCCTGCCTAGGCCAAGCCGAAAGGGAAACCCTGCTAATGACGTCGATCTTAAACCTGCTACAACAAAAGGGGTGCCAACAAAAGGCAAAGGAAAAAGAGAGCGGTCAGTACTGAGGCCAGTACACGGCGAGACTAGAATTCAGCGGTCCTCGCCTGCATAGGTATGGTGACTGAAGCGGCAACGCAAGATGCACTACACAAACTATAAAGACTTAATACAACTATCGACTATTAGAGAGAGATGAGAAAGACCTATTTGGATCCAACCTGATACTACCACCAAACATACCCATGCTGGTATTTCCCTCTCGAGAACAAACGAGGAAGTCAAGCCGAGAAAAACTCACCTGGTTGGCAATTTTATTTATTCTTTCCATGGTGATTATCCAACTTACTAGTCATATCATATACAAGTCAAATTATAGCAGTAAACTTTAGTTATAGTTGTCTATGATCGATAACTGTGCTCCAAGTCCTCACATGGCATAAGTATAGTAGTAACGCATAAAGCCTGAACTAGTGTTGTGGCCCCTAGAACAGTACTTTAAAATTAGGTACTAAGCCGATAGGAGTCCCCAGACACCCCACATGTGGGTAGAGCGCTCGTCTCGGAACAGGTGTCAAGAACTCGGGTCCTAAAGGGACACAGGGCGAGATAACAACCGGATCTCAACTATTACCCCTCCATGCATCTGCATTTATTATACCTGCTTTCAATATTAGTTATTAAACTGTAATTAGAGCCATGATTATCTCCACCATTACAAATATGCCAACCCAACATCGGTGGAACATCGACGACGCAAATAGGCACCTGAGCAAGCAACTATCACTCGCAAGGCCTATTGTCTATCAAACAATGGGTAATAGGAGGTATCCAAGGCAATATAGGCTGCAAGAGATATATAACGGGGTACGGAATCTAAAGCTTCGCAATACAGATAGCAATAGATCAACAGGAGGAAATAAATACTATAATATAAAATAGGTAGAAAGGGGGAGAATGCTCGCCTGCAAACTGCCGAAGGTTCATCCGAAGATCGGGTCGACACTCGCATCAACTCATCGGCCTAATCCGTGAAGAAACAAAGCACTAGAAGAAACACTGGATGTACTATTTAATACTACGGCAGAAGATTGGACAAGATGCATGTATGATACATGACATGGCAAAGATGCGATGCAATTAGGCAATATTAAGCGGAACCGGGGTCCCGGCAATTAATTAAATGGTTTATGTTGTCTAGATACCCTGCAATTTAAATATTATATTAATAAGGCAAAACATGACATGGTTCGCTACACAAATTTAAATGGCCAAAATACCTAAAATCGCCCGCATATGGTCTTCATATTTAATTTAGGTAAATTTCTATTTAGCCCAAAACCACAAATTAATATGCAAGTATAAATAATTTAATGCAATAAGATATATAATATATTTAGAAAACTAGGAAAAAGTCCGTGCGTTGCTACAGAGTAAATAAGATTGATCATTTATACGTGAATAATACACTGATCCAATGAAGTTGAAGAAACAAAATCAAAACATTGATGTACGGCAACAACAATTTGCTGGCACCCACCTTTTCTCTCTAAAATCTCTTGAAAAACAATTTCATGGTGGAGCTCAAAATGTTTGGGGAGCTCGCCGGAATAAATGCCATCGGAAGGAGAGTATTTGTGTTTCTTTTACTTCCCTCGATCCATATTAATTGACTTGGATTTATCAAAATTTGGTTGAATCTATATATTAAATATTGTTTAGATTCATCCATATCTAGACAAACGTGAGTCAATTAATATGAGTAGAAGGGAGTAGTTAAATCCCGAAGTTAGTATTAATAGTACTAATCTGATATGACTATAGACCTACTTTCTCGCCGAGGTTGAGCTCAGGCTTACGGCCAAGCTTCTCAACTGGATGCTATTACGTCTGTACCAGCTGTTTGTCGCTGAGTCGAGCCATATCTTCATAGAAACCTCCTGTGAGCCACGACATGCACTCACATTCAACCAATCATTTCGAACAAGTTAAAGATTTAAGCTAAAAACTGTAGTAATGAAGGGTTGTCTGGCAGATATGTCCATTGGAAATTAGGATAAAAGCATTTGAATGAAGAAGACGGGGCCTTTCCTTGGGTATTGATAGGGTTGTCAACTAATTCATATGACGCCTTCGGCTCCTGGAATCTCCCCACTTAAATGGATTTTCTTTCTACTTTTTTCTACTTTTAGTGCCCATA
Organism: Avena sativa; assembly: GCA_916181665.1. Lineage (NCBI taxonomy): Eukaryota > Viridiplantae > Streptophyta > Magnoliopsida > Poales > Poaceae > Avena > Avena sativa. The sequence continues at coordinate 78,553,779 of OV702296.1, forward strand.
GGAAGGAATTTGCTCCAATGGCCGGCCTCCACCGTGTTTCTTTCCGCTCAGGAGGAGTTTGGAACCCACACGCTAAAGGGTAGTACATACGAAGTTGCCCGCGCGACGGTTGCTTACGGGTGGCAGCGTGGGTTATTTTCATTTAGGTGGGAGGGCAACAACTAGCCTACTCGAAGGCCCACGAGTTCTCCCTATGGACCTCCTCCTCCTCCTCCTCCTTAGTGTAGTCGTTAACGATGTGGAAGTGCTTCTGGAGCTCGTCCATGGTCTTGCCATTCATCTGGTCCGCCACCGCCTTGCAGGTCAGGTTCAGCAGGCTCTGTATGTTGACCAACTTGGGGGGTTATCATCAATTGTCCCGTATATTGAGGTAGTTGGCGGCCTACACGCACGCATCATGCATCGAGATTTTGGTCAGTATCCTGATCGATCTCATCTGAAGATTGAATCAAAACGTTGGTGCAAGATCAAATAGGGAGATACATACCACGATGAGGTCGAACAGGCTGTCCTGCTCGACCTGGACGAAGCCGTCGTCGAAGCGCTTGAGCGGGTCGTCGGCGTTTGGGATCTGGAAGTTGTCCCGCGGGTCGGAGAAGTGCTTGTTGACGTACTCGAGGACGCGGGAGAGGATGGCGCCGGTGACGTTCGGGAGCGGGATCGTGCCGGCGGCGCAGTCCTCGTCCAGCATGCCCTTGATCATCCTCGACGCCGCGCCGATCGCCTCCTCCATCACGTCGAATTCCTCCCCGTCGGAGCTGCGGAGACAAAATATCCTTTTCGATCTCTCTCCCGCTAGGGTTTTACGGACGAAATCGGTGGACTGGATGCGATAGAATAGAGAGGGAGCGTCCTTTGCGTATTTATAGGCGACCGAGATGGAAGACGATGGATCGAGGACCTGCTGGAGGCGGAGTCTGGCCTCGGCCGCCGAGTCCAACCGGAACTGTTCCGTTGTTGGGCTTGTTGGACTATACAACACTAATTTCTTAATTATTAGGAAAATGATACTGCTCCCCCGGGGGATCAAATCCCCCGGGTCATTGCTAGCAGCTGTATGTGGGAGGGCCCACCACGTTCATGTCTCCTTTCTTCTTCCTCGTTTTCTTCCTCACGGAACCTGCAGCCGCCGTCGTGTCCATCCGCCCGCGTGCAGCTCCGACCGCCGCACCACCCTGCAGATCTGGCCGCCGCGCCACCACCCTCCCCTGTAGCTTCGGCCGCCGCGCCGCCGCCGGGATCTCCACCGCCGCCCACTCCATGGCATCTGGACGCGGGGAGCTCTAGCTCCCAGCGCTCCATGGCATCTGGACAAGGGGAGCTCGCTTCGCCGCACCTCTTCCCCCGCGATGTTATCGCCGCTGGCCCTCTCCCTGCCTCTCCCTCCCCATGCGTACCTCTGCTCCATAGCCGCTCTGCTCGCATACCATCCATTTGCTGCAAGTCGTGGCCTGTCGTGGACATGTGCAGACAGCCGGCGGTGATGCTACACACGGCGACCGAACCTGCTACATACGGCTTATCATGTTGCTACCTACGGCTATAGTAGTTGCTACCTCCAGCATCCGGACTTGCTACCTGCGGTGAGCGGTGCTAATACTTGCAGCGAGCAGTCCTGCTACACACGGCGACCGGACCTGCTACATACGACTTGTGGCATTGCTACATGCGCGAGCGATGCAGCTCTATGGCATATTTCTTTGCTACAATTTTTGCTGTGACGATGTCTCCAGCGAAGTTAGGCTTTTGCTACATCAGCATAATCATCTTTCTACATCCGTTTTTTTGATTTTTCTACAAAAGCACAATTTTTTTGCTATGCAGTATCCGGCGTAAGTCTCCGGCGAAGTCGTTTTTGCTATATTAGTACTTTTTTTCCTACACGGTCGCCGGCGAGGTCTCCGGCGAACTCCGGCGAGATCTAGTATGTTTTTTTATTTTTTGTGTTAAACCGTTTTTTGCTACAGTGTAGCAAAAGCGGGGCATATGTAGTAAAAGCGGGTCTGAGTGTAGCAAAAGCGGGATTTGGATGGACACGTGTCAGCATGAGGACCCGGGGATCAGAAGTTTTTATCCTTCGGGAGACGCATAGCACTGTCCTAATTATTATCTGCTTCCTAGCCCATGACACAGCAACCTAACGTGCTCCCGTAATTTTCCAAATTCCTTAATTAGTACGTATTACCGGTGATAGTTGCGGATAATACATGTTTTTGTGAAAGGATAAAACGGTCTAAAAAAGTGTTGGACCGAAAGAAACACTTCGTCCTTTATTATGTTATAAGAGATAGCAAAATGCCCACGCGTTGCAGCGAAATAAGTTAGTATTTGTTATACTGGTGGTACGTTTTCTTTAAATCAGTCACACCTCGCAGCATAAACAAATTTTTTATCTTACTTGGCGATATTCGCTCCTCGATTAATTGATTGTTCTAATTCTCAAACATAATATTTTCTTTCTTCAAACTTCTCTTCCTCTCCGTGCTTCCCTTTCATCTTCTCGTGAAGTGTGCGCCGCTGTCGGCTCATTTAATTAGCTCACACATTTAGTTTATCAACCTACATAATCTCTTACAATCAGTCCCGTTCAATTAGGGAGTCCATAGCTTTCTTTAAATCAGCCCATAATCGCTTCGCTTAGTTACTGCTTAGAGAATCCAATTTGCTGAAATTCTGATAAAGAGGAAATTTGTCCGGAAGCTAACACGCACCGCATGCTAGGGTTTGTCTTTAAAAAAAAAACAAGCATGCCATGTAAATATTATCTGCTTGATTTTGATTCTACCTAGGCAATCTTCCATCCATGCATGCAGCGCAAGCATCATCCAAAGAAAATATATATGGGATTAAATGGCGATCGATGTAGCTGCAGGAATCTGGTGTAATCACGGTACCCAATATGACTCCTTTGGAATTTGAAGAAAAAACCCTGCCGGATCCGTTCTTTCCTGCTACATCTGGGAGCAATCCGAAACATACTGTCAGGTAATGGTGTGGCACAGCTAGACGTAGCTAGTCAGGGGATTAGCCGAGTGCGGAGTACAAGACATGCAAAGCATTGAGGACATGGACATGATATAGAAACCTTGTTCTCAGCTACGCGAGTCGGTGCCGTGACCGAAAAAAATTGTACGAGTCGGCCTAGGAAGATACAACTTTTTTTTTAACTTATCGGTGACATTGGTGGTATTATGTGGTTTTGTAGGAGGGTAAATCTGTCTAAAAAAATGTTGGACCGAAAGAAACACTTCGTTCTTTATTATTAGGTACAAATATGGTTTAGGGGTGGGGTCTTATGGTCCGCGTTGGAGAGACGGAAGACAATCTTTGAATTATAGTTGTCGTAGCAGAAGTGGCGAATGCCAGGAAGAAGATCTTGCAAGAGGCGGCAACGTTGAACAGTAGTCCCGATGCAGCATGACAAAGTGGAGACGATCTTATCTAGTAGTTGTCGATGAATCAAAGACACCTGATAGACAGCCCCGTCGATGAGGAGGTTCGAGGTGATCAACCGAACAGGGCCCCCAAATTTCCGAGGCCGCCGATTCGCAGCCGCCTAGATGTCAGCCCGTCACTTAATTTCTGAGACGTGTGAGTCATTGCCTCGTTGTGGGGATCGGTCGATCAATCCGCACCCATACGCCGCTGTAGCATGTAGTCCTGTATTTGCGATCGACAGGAGCAGTTGGACGCGAGTCACGCCTCATGCCGCTATGCATGCGATGCTCGCCCAGGTCGATATCGGCTTCTCCCTCTACCCAGTCGCGCCGGCATGCGAGCTCTACTACACTCGCCACTGCCTGTCCTGGCTTATCTAATCTCTGATCTATAACCCTCTTCCTTGTTGGCCTGTTTCAAAACCAACCACAATCCAGATCGATCAGGAGGTCTTGGACTTGGACAGTGCAAAATTGATAGGACTTGCCGACTTGAACTTGGAGCGGTAGAGTAGTTTAATCTGATATATTCAATTGACACTGACGACATTTAAGTATGTTCCCAAGATCTCGCTCCCCCTCTCTCTCAAGACTCAAGATCTATAAAAACAGGACAAATTATGAGGAAAAAAGTGTCAATCTAGTGGTGGAAAAAGAAAGAAAAAACAAATATTAGAAGCAGCTGCTCAGTCTAAAAAAATACCACAGGATGATCCTTTTTGGTAGAACATGAGGTTAGTTTGCTACCTTAGTGCTATGTTTACTCTTTTAAAATTAATTTTGATATATTTTTGAACATTGTAAGGAAAAGCACATTCTAAAGTGATATAATTAGTAAACGCATGATTTCGATTTTACTAGTTATTGAGTTTGAACAAAAATCAGGGTCGTAGTTTGTAAATCGTACTATGGCCTCCAAATCCTGGAGACGGGTCCGCTGATAGAACAATTCCAAGGCCAACACTCTCGCAGGCAATTCACGGAACACGTGGTGGTGGACAGAACTAACAGATGGCAAGCTAAATGTTGACAGTGTGCCACTAGTTGATAACAGGACTCTAGTCCCAATTTGTAAGAGGCTTTAGTTCCGGATTGCAATTCAGAACTAACGTATCGGGACTAAATGTTTTAGTCCTTTAGTCCTGGGGTTTTAGGATGCACCCTAGAACATCTCCACGTGGCCCCGCTTCGCGCGCTGGGCTGGAGGCTCTTTAGTCCCGGTTTGTAACACGAATCGGGACTAAAGTTCTTCTGCCGCGGCAGCGTTTTGTACCAACCTGCTGCCGCGACAGGAGGTGGGGTTTTAGGCTTTTCTTTTTTTGCGGTCGATTGTTTTTCATTTTGTGTTTTCATTTTAAATAATTGTGTTTTCATATACATATTATTCTACGCTACTATATGTTGTATACATTGATGCATATATAATATAATTTCTCTCACGATTACATAAAGACATATAAATATATACACAATCGAGACTTACGAACCGGGAATAAACTTCTTTTGCCGCGGCAGTGTTTTGCACCAACCCGCTGCCGCGGCAGGAGGTGGAGTTTTAGGGTTTTCTTTTTTTGTGTTCGATTGTTTTTCATTTTGTGTTTTCATTTCAAACAATTGTGTTTTCATATACATATTATTATACGTACTACATGTTGTATACATTGATGCATATATAATATAATTTCTCTCACGATTGCATAAAGACATATAAATATATACACAACCGAGACTAGAGCTCGTCTATTTGATTTACACGAAGATCATTACATTACACGGATACTATTCTTTTGTGTCTATCCATGATTACATGAAGGTCTATCCACGTTGTACTCTCCTTTTGTGTTTATGATGTCCCTAAGAAAAAATCCCGACAACTCCTCTTGAATTGCTAGTAGGCGTTCATGTGGTAGGAGCTTATCCCGCATCGCATCCAACTATATATAAATAAGTAGATTATTATGAATGGAACTCGAAAAAAATTATGATATAAAATAAATTGTGAATATATTGTTTGCATACTCGAATAAAGTCTGTGCCCTGCTCCATACACCCACGAATAAACTCGCATACGTAATATTCACATAAATTAGTCCCCAGTGGCTCCATCGCATACTTTTTGATCGAGAATATGATTCAATCAAATAATAATCAAGCATGATAATTGTATGGATACTAGAATTGAAGAGATGCGAGGACCTAGCTCTCGTACTACTTACCGGGACCGTACGAAAAGTCAGCTCCTTATGACAAGGTTTAATCTCGTCAATGCTCATTGTTATGAGGATGCTGGAGATCACGGAACGATTAGCAAACAAGCAACACTAGGACACAAGGTTTACCAAGGTTCAGGCCCCTGGAGGGAAACCCCTAGTCGTGCTTGTCTGATCTTGATTACGGCGGAACGGAAAAGTACAGGGGTGCGCAGATGCAATCTGGCGTGGAGGTGTGTATGCGGTGGTATGAAGTGACCTCCTCGTCATGCCCTCCTAGCCCTTATATAGAAGTAGGCAAGTCCCGGGCATAGGCCGAGTCGGTTACAGGTTTTAGGGTTTGCCCCTTTGAATATTCTATCTAATCTAGTCTTGCTCTCCCAGGATCCGAAGGCGTCATGGCCTTGGGCCACCCGAAAGTCTTCATGGTCCGTGTATATGCTCGTGGGCCTTCCTTGGGCTGGACCAGGTATGCTAAGGTCGTGTACCCGTTGGGTATAACCATGTCAGTAGCCCCCGAGTGTTCAGTCGAATCGTAGATTCGGCCGAGGACTCTTCAATCTTTCGGGTGTAGTTGTTTTTGGTCATCAAAGAATGGTTTTAGTGTGTAGGGATTGTTGATGTGTGTGCCTGACTCTCCCGACGGATCAGGGCCAGTTAATCTTCTTCAGATTCGAGTCCCTCGACTCGAAACTGGAACATATGATGGCGCAATTCGACTCAGGCCGTTGAGGACTTACAGGAGTGGAATTCTAGTGATTTTCAAATGATGTACCCAACACGTCCGTCGGAATTTCCATCGCGCCGCTGGCACGGATTTTTACTAGGAGACCGTAGTCATGTGCGTTGCCAGGCCATCAGATGGTATCTGTAGGTCTTATCTTTGCGTCGCAGACACAACATCCGAAATTTTATCACCGGGAGGTGTTTCGAGTGGCCAAGGAGGATGCTTCTCACTTAGCGTTACCTGGGGCAGAGTTGCCGAAAAGTTTTTGCATACTGATCCGAAGGATCGTAGTCGAAGAATTCATAGGGTGCACGACCAGCGCTCCCTATGGGAGTAGCCCCCGAGTGTCTGTTCGAGTCATAGACTTGAGCAGAGACTTTAATTCAGTCTTTATTGACTTTTAGGTCCGTAGGACATAAATTTTTCGGATGCTTGAATCCATCCTCCCTATGGGAGTAGCCCCCGAGTCCGTAGTGGAGTCGTAGACTCGACGTAGGACTCGAAGAATAGTTCAATGGTGTAGAACTTTGATCGTTTTTCGGGTGCGCGGCCAGCGCTCCTGATAGGAGTAGCCCCCGAGTAGTTAGTCGAATCGTAGATTCGAGTGAGTACTTTTAGCTGTGTAGCCGAAGAACTGTAACTGTTGCTAGTATAGCCTTGATGACGTCATTTCTGAAGATCGGTGACCTCAAGCGTCTGCGGAGCCAGAGATGACGTGACTGGAAGAACATGGGTCCCACCTTCTGACTTTGAATTGACTGGTCACGCGCAACGTGGAGATAATTACGGCGTCGCCTCGATTTCCGTGCGTAGTGGACGGCGTGTGAGCGACGGTTTGCTGCCGTGCTGACACGTGGACGGTCGGATCTTGATGTTGGCTCTAGGGATTCCCGATGGACTGTCACCGTACGTCTTCTTCGTCCTTATAATCATTGGGGAAAAGTTTTGTTTGTTTTTCACCGCAACCATTCTTGTTTCACTTCTTCCATCTTCGTGAGTTTTTCTCGCCGCGCGCTGGAATTTCTCCGAACATTTCCATCTCTGTTTCTGCGTTCACGTCGTCGCCGTCGCCGCACTGCGATGGGGAAGTCCAAGAAGGCCTCCACCGCAGTTGGTACTAATGCTGTCGCCGGTGGCAAAAAGGGTTTCGCCGCTACTCGCGTCACCGATGGTGGCTGGCGACAATCGGAGACACGCGAGGGCGATCTCCGCAAGCTCCGTGAGCGGGGTCTGATCCCGCAGGATAGGGAGGCCGTCAGGATTCCTGGTGACGAGATAATTCCCCGTCCTCCAGCTTGGTTTCGGGTCATGTTCGTTGCTTTTGTCCTTCGGGGCCTTTCTTTCCCGATCCACGATTTTCTCCGTGGATTGCTTTTCTTTTATGGCATCCAGCTCCATCATCTTTCACCGAACTCTCTTCTTCATATTGCCTGCTTCATCACCTTTTGCAAGTCCTGGCTCGGTGTCAAGTCGCACTTTGGTCTCTTCCGGAAGCTCTATTCCGTGAAGAGGCAATCTGGCTCCGATGGCGTTTATCCCATCGGCGGCTGCATCATTTCCCTTAAATCCAACTTTCTCTTCTTCTCTTTTTCTATGTCTGAGTCTGTCCAGTACTGGCGGAGGCGATGGTTTTACATCCGCGACTCCACAGTGGTCGGGCAGAACTTTGGCCTTGCGCCTTTTGACCCCTCCCAAAAAATCCATCCGAAGAGGTCCTGGAAGAACCACATCTTGGATGGTGAGATGGCGGAGATAGAGGAGCTTTATCGTGGGGTGGAGGACCTCCAGGTGATTCCGGATAAAGAGGTGAACGGTGTGGATATCATCCGCACCTTCGTCAAACGTCGGGTGCAGCCGCTCCAGGCTAGGGCGGACCCGATGTTCTTTTATTCTGGCCGCAACGACCCGACTAGGGTTTCGACTGGAGAGCTCTCCAAGGGGGATGGGGACGGAATCCTCCGGCCGCTGCTGAAGTTTAAGGCTGACGAGGACATTCCGGGTAGCTCGCTTACCCTTCCATTCTAGGCCTCTCGACCGGTGCCACAGGTGTAGATCTATGACGTGCACGTAGCAATTTTTTCGATTGCGTCTCTTTGCAGTTCGTTTATTCTGAGAGTTTGTTTTCTTTTGTGCAGGAGTTCAAGGTGCCTGGAATGGCGCCTCCACTACCCGAATGTTTTCCGGATACACCGGACAATGAGGTAGTGGACTCCATGTATGAGCTTCCTTCAGCGCGGTCGCCCGCTGAAGAAACTTTTGGGTCGAGCGAGGAGCAGACTCGAAAGTGGACACGGAGCTCGAGCGAATCGTCGGATGCCTCGACTCCACCAACCCCTAGGAATCCGTCATGCCTTGAGCATCACAGCGGGGGTCATGGTGGTTCTTCCTCTCCTATTCCGGTCGTGCCCGTGCGGGCTATGGCGCCGCAGCCGCCGGCAACACGGAAGAAGGAAGAGAAGAAGGAAGAGAAGAAAGGCAAGAGGGCCTTGCCTGTCTTCAATTTGAGCGATATGGACTCGTAAGTATCTGCAGTTGCTTTTTGCTCTCTTTCGATTTTGCTTGCTTGTACTTATCTGATGTTTTCTTTTGTAGACACTCCTCCGATGGCTCCTTCAGCGATGGCACACGGGAGATGGTGTGGGGGGTCGAATGTTGCTCCTCCTCCTCCTCAGACGGTGGCCACCTCGGAGGGCGCTGCTCTGAACCCTTCTCCGCAGGAGGCTCGGGTGGTTGTCCCCCAGAAGACTACAGCCGGACCTTCGGAGTCGCAGTCTAACCACGTAAGTGCTTTCGTTCTTTCCGCGGGGGGAGCCCCCGAGCATTTTTTCGGATGATCTGCTGATCATTTTTGTTTTGTGTCTCGGGCGGAGCCCTCGAGCATCTGTCGGATGATCTGCTGATCATGCCTTTCTTTTTTTGTACGTGTCTCGTCGCATTTTGTGGCGTGATTTGTTTTGCTCGTTTCCTTGGGCGCAGCCCCCGAGCCTTTTCCCTGACAAGTTTCATATTCTCACACCCTTTTGTTCAGGGTGTCAATCAGTTGGTGAAGCAGCATCTGGCATTGGAGGCCAGCCTTCAGCGGCTCCAAGGTTCGTTTGTTTTTATCTATCTTCTGCTTCTTCGGCTGCTTGCTTGCTACTGAATTCTCATGCTTGTTCTTTGTTGCAGACGAGAACAACACTGCCCTCCGTGAGCTTGATGCTCTCAAAAAGAGCCTCGGGCGAGCGGAGAAAAAGGGTGAAGATGCCGTTGGCGCTAAGGAGCGCCTTGAGCAGGAACTAGCCGACGCGGCTGTGGCCAAGGAGCGCCTGCAGCAAGAAGCCATGGATCGCGAGGAGCAACTCGCCACCGCTGCGGCCTCGCGCGATAAGGAGGTAGCCGGCAAGCTGATGGCGGCTGCGAAGGCTATTTCGGGTGAGTAGTTTCGTCTGTTCCTTTTCGGCTTCCTTGTCTTTCTAGCTTCGTTTTGGTTTTCACTTTGCTTCTTCTGTTTATCTAGATGCCGCGGGCATTGAGTTTGACCGTGGTGCCCTGAAGCACGGAAGCGCTCTGGATGACGCCACTATGGCGGTCGAAGACCGCTGTAGTACCGTGGTCGGTCGCTTGCCAAGGCCAAGGTGGTTCTCGGGCGCTTCTACAAGGAGCTTGTCCCCAAGGGCGTCGCCCTCGAGGATGTCGAATTGTTGGCGGACGCACTGTCATCCGAGGCTCCCGCGGCGTACAAGCGCAAGCAGAAGGGTATCGGCGTGTCCATGGGGCTGGCGATGGCCATGGCGTCTGGAGCGGAGCTGGATCTTCATCAGTTCACCTCCCAGATGCCGACAGCTGCCGACGGATCCGAGGTAGCCTTCTCCCTCTATGCTGCTCGTTGTAAATGCTATGGGCCGAAGTTGATTGACTTGCTGGCAGAGTACGCTGTGAGGCAGCAGGGGGAGGCCAAGAGCAGGCAGTCCGGCCTCGAGGCCACTCAGGATGCAGCTTCTTAGGCCTTGTAGTTGTAGGATAGCTTTGGTTTCTTTTGTTGCAATGTATCTATGAACATTTCTTGTGCCACACAGTGGATTTTGCTGTATATAATGAGTCTCCAAGATGTTTGCTTATTCGTGCGTTTGTTCATATCCTTGCCTTCTTTTCCTCTAGGGGACTTCGGGTGATGATCCCGTTGATACTTCGTCTGCGCCGCAGCTGCGACCATCCTTGGATGATGCGTCGCAGCTTGTGTTTCTTCGTGACCGCATCCGTAGTCTTGAGAAAGAGTTGCTTGGCGTTCGAGGCCACGCGGATGTTTGGAAGTCGAAGGCGGAGTGGGGCGCCGCCAGGGAGGAGTATCCGATGGGGGAGTTGTGGCGTTTGGCCGAACAGCTTCAATGTGAGTTTCCTCGAGCTGCTGCTCATTTTTCGGATGCGCCTGTTGGCCTGTCATCTTACTTTGTAATTGTTGCAGGTGCTAACCTTGTTTCCCAGGGAGGAAAAAGAGCGTGTTGCTGTTCGGATCAATTGCCTGACCCAGCAGGACATGGAGGCCGGTGGATTTTTCTGGATGGATCGTGATCGTGCTATGTTCCTTGGGACTATGCAGGATCGTGTTCACCAGGTGTCGCGGGTGCTACGGCAAGCGAAGACTTCCTTCGCGTCAATTCTGCACGTGATGTTTCCCCTGGATGAGGCACCATCGACTCTATGGGGCCTGCTGGCGAAGTTTCGGTATGTGCATCATGTCAGGGAGCTGGTGCGGCATCATCTGGTTGCATGGGTGAAGGCTGTGCTTTCCCTCGTGCGGCTGCATCGCCCTAATGTAGATCTTGCTGCTGTGGCGGCTGGGACGCCTCTTCGGCCGGAGGGTGGTATGTGGGACATGCGTCCACATTATGCGGCTGTAAGGCAGTATGCCGAACAAATTGTAGATCTCTTTGAGCAGTGTGCGCAGGTGATTCTTCAGAATAGGTAGGACCTATAAAAAGATAGATGTAAAATTTGTATGTATTCGACTGGGCTTGTTATGCCCTTTGCTGTAAAGGTTGATTGTGGTTAGCACGTGGTGCTTTATTTGTATGCGTGTCCTTTTTGTTATCCTGACGTGGTCAGCTACTCAGGTATACACGCGTTATCCTCAGTCGACGAAGTCGTGAGGTGAGGGGAGCCCCCAAGTGTGTTGTAACATAAAGAAAATGCGAAAAATAGATAAATTTTTGGGACGAGACACTTAGCTTTATTCATATCATAATGAGGAGGTACATTGTTTGGCTGAGTAGCCTTGGCTGAATAGCCTTATTGAAAGTAAAAAGAGGGGGGTAGCTAGGGGTAGAAGCGTCGCAGTTGTGCGATGTTCCATGGGTTGGAGTATGCTACTCCGGACTCCACGTTCTTGAGGCGATAGGTGCCACCTGGGATGACTTCGGTGACGAAGTAGGGTCCCTCCCAGCGCGACTCGAGCTGCTTCGGTTGCTCTTGCTTGGTTCGTAAGACTAGGTCTCCCTCGACAAAGGACCTTGGGCGCAGTCAATGACTGTGATAGTTGCGGAGGCTCTATTGATAGACCGCTGATCGAGCCGCGGCTATGTCACGTACCTCGTTGAGTGTGGTGACGGCATCTTCAAGTGCAGCCGTCGATTCGGCTTTGCTGTAGGCGACGACCCATGGGGCCTTGTGGCGCACCTCTGCGGGCAACACGGCTTCGGCCCCGTGTACCATGAAGAAAGGAGTGTAGCCAGTTGAGCTGTTCAGCGATGTGCGTAGGCTCCAGAGGATGGAGGGTAGCTCTGCGAGTCGCTAGAGTAGGCTCATTAGGCGTTTCATGATGCCGCCGCCGACGAGGCCGTTGGCCTTTTTGACCCGCCCGTTTGTTTGCGGGTGCGCCACGGAGGCGTATGTGATGTTGATTCCGAGGTCTTCGCAAAAGTCCTAGAATTCCTTGGAGATGAAGTTCGAACCGTTATCGGTGATGACGCTGTGCGGCACGCCGAACCTGTAGACTATGGATTCAAAGAGTTTTACGGCCGTTTTTCCCTTTTGGCTAGTAACGGGCATAGCCTCGGTCCACTTGGTGAATTTGTCGACTGCGACCAGGAGGTGGACGTGGCCTATTTCGAGGACTTGGGAAGTTTGCCGATCATATCGAGTCCCCATTGGGCGAAGGGCCAGGCCAGAGGTATGGGCCTGAGCTCCGATCCTGGTGCGTGTGGTTTATCTGCGAACCTCTAGCACCCGTTGCACCTTCGGATGATGTCCTTGGCATCTTTCGTGGCTGTTGGCCAGTAGAACCCAGCTCGTAGAGCTTTGGAGACAAGGGCACAGCTGCCCGCGTGATGGCCGCAGATGCCCTCATGGATGTCTTGGAGGATGGTTTTGTCGTCACCGATGGTGACGCACCTTTGGAGTACACCCGAAATGCTGCGCTTGTACAGCTCGCCATTGATGATGGTGAAGGCCTTGGACCGGCGAGATATGCGTCGGGCATCTGTCGGGCTGTCAGACAGCTCCCCGTCTATTAGGTATCAGAGGTATGGTTGTGTCCATGTTTCTTCGACTGCCATGACCTGCATCAGGTTGACCACTGCGACCTCTGTGTCGAGCTATTCCTGTCCTTCGGGTAGCGCAGCCCCCGAGTGTTCTGCTTCTTCGGGTGATCCCTTTGGGAATTTCCTTTTGATGGATGGCACGCAGATCTGTTCGAGGAACACACCTGGTGGAACCTGTGCACAGGTGGAGCCGATGTTGGCGAGTCTGTCGGCTTCTTCGTCGCTTTCTCTCCCAACGTGCCGAAGTTCGCAGCCGTCGAAGTCTCCTTCGAGTGTGTTGTAGAGTGCGCGGTACGCAATCATATTGGCCGCGTGTGCGTCGCACTCATTCGTTGTCTGCTGGACGACGAGGTTCGAGTCGTCGTAGATGACCAGGCGCATCGCGCAGCATATCTTGGCCATCCTCGTGCCGTGGATGAGGGCCTCATACTCGGCCTCGTTGTTGGAAGCTCGAAATTTCATCCGGAGGACGTACTTGATCTTGTCGCCCTGCGGGGAGGTCAGTATGACCCCCGCTCCTGCTCCGGCCTCGCGCTTGGAGCCGTCGAAGTACGTCGTCCATGACTGTGTCATGTCCGGGGTGTCTGGCAGCTGCAGTTCCATCCAGTGGAAGAGGAAGTCCGGAAGGACCTGAGACTTGATCGCGTGGTGCTTCTCATAGACGATGTCTAGAGGTGAGAGCTCGATGCCCCACAGGGCCACACGTCCTATGGCTTCTGGGTTGTTCAGGATGCTGTTCAGGGGTGCTTCGTTGACGACCATCACCTGATGCTCCTAGAAGTAGTGGCTCAGCCGACGAGCCGTCATGAATACGCCATAGGCGAGTTTCTGGTAGTGAGGATACCTCTGCTTTGTCGGCGTTAATACCTCCCTAAGGTAGTAGATTTGGCGTTGGACCCCATGGGTCTTGCCATCTTCGGGTCTTTTGACCACAAGAACGGTGCTTACCACATGGTGTGTAGCTGCTATGTATAGTAGTAGAGGCTCGCGTTCTTTTGGCGTGACCAAGACGGGCGAGGTGGAGAGCAGCCGCTTTAGATCTTTGAACGCGTCGTCCGCTTCGGACGTCCACTCGAATTTGTCTTCCTTGCGTAGCAGCTGATAGAAAGGCAGGGCTTTTTCGCCCATGCGATTGATGAATCTGCTCTACGCCGCAATTCGCCCAGCAAGCTGCTGGACGCCCTTGAGGTTCTTCGGCTTCTTCATGACCATTATGGCCCGGATTTTCTTCGGGTTTGCTTCGATCCCTCGCTGGAAGATGAAGTAGCCTAGCAGTTGACTAGATGGGACGCCGAAGGCGCACTTTTCTGGGTTTAGCTTGATCTTGTATCTATCAAGGTTGTCGAACGTCTCGTGGAGATTGTCGATTAGTGTCTTGGCCTCCCTTGTTTTGATTACTATGTCGTCGACATAGACTTGGATGTTGCGGCCGATCTGGTCCTTTAGGCATGCCTGCATGCATCGTTGGTACGTGGAGCCTGCGTTCTTCAGCCTGAAGGGCATTGTGTTGTAGCAGAATACTCCGAACGGCGTGATGAACGCCGTTTTCTCCTAATATTCAACCTTCAGTCGAATCTGATTGTAGCCTGAGTAGGCATCGAGGAAGGAGAGCTTCTCGCATCCTACAGTCAAATCAATGATCTGATCGATCCGAGGGATAGGGAAGTGATCCTTCGGGCAGTGCTTGTTCAGTGATGTGAAGTCCACGCACATCCGCAGGATGTCCGTGTCCTTTTTGGGGACCATCATGGTGTTGGCGAGCCACTCTCTTTCCTTGATCTCCTTGATGAAGTTTGCGTCGAGTAGTTTGTTGACTTCGACTCCGATGGCTTCAGCCGATGGTTCGGACAGTCGTCGGATGGACTGTTTGACGGGCTTGGTGTCTGGAAAGACGTTAAGTGCGTGCTCGGCGAATTCCCTGGGAACTCCTGGCATGTCCGCATGACACCAGGCGAAGATTTCCCAGCGCTCATGGAGGAATTCGACGAGCGCTCTTTCCTATGCAGGGCTGAGGTCGTTGGCGCTCATGGAGGCGTCCGTCGGGTGGACCTGCACCTTCTTTGTGTTGACGGTGGAGTCGAAAGACATGTCGGGTGCGTTTTATCTTGCAACTGGGGGTGCCCCGTTGTCTGTCACCTCTCGGAGCCTTATGAGCTCCTCTGGCATGCCGAATGACTAGGAGATTCTATTGAAGTCCCTGTCGCAGTGGTCCAATCGGGTGAAGCTCCGGTGGACCGTGATTCCGCCCTTAGGTCCTGGAATCTTGAGTAGTAGGTACGCGTAGTGTGGTACTGCCAGGAATCATGCGAATGCCACACGCCCGAGGATGGCGTGGTATTGTGATGGCCAGTCCACCACTTCAAACTCGAGTCGCTCGCACCGGAAGTTGCCAGGCTTGCCGAAGATGACATCGAGCCATATCTTTCCCAGGGGGAATATACCCTTCCGTGGGACAATTTCGTGGAATGTTGTATCGGATTGTTCCAGTCTGCACAGCGGGATCCGTGTTGCTGCTAAGGTGCTGGCAAACATTAGATTGATGCTGCTGCCGCCGTCCATGAAGACGCGGCTCATGTCGAAACCTCTGATCTGCGCTTCGAGCACCAGGGCAGCATGACCTGGGCGAGGAACCTGGCAGGGGTGATCCGAATGGCTGAACATGATGCAGGACTCTGATCCACTGAGGTACTCAGGGATGGCCGGTGGAAGCGGCCACGGCCAAATTGATCTGATGGGTGATTTTCTTCTGCACCCTGTTCGTTGGGCGCCCCTTTTGGATCATCAGTGATACTTTTGGCACGGGGTACCCGTTTCCGCCGTTGTTCTGTGCAGGTGCGATTGGATGATTCGAAGGTTCCACGGGTGGTGGTGGAGGAGCTCCGTGGGCGATGTCACCTGGTGCGGGCGCGTTCCCGTACCCGGGGTTCGGGGCTTGTTGCCTCATCTGGGACATGCTCTCGCCGAGCTTCTGGAACTCGCGGCAATCCTTGAGCATGTGGCTTTCCTTCTTTTTACCATCCTCCTTGTCGATGTATAAGTGGATGGTGCATGGACCCGACAGTTTGTCGTATGCTGAGGGTCCATCGTCATGGCCGTGACGTTGCCTTGAATGCGTTGGGCGTCCTCCGTCGCGGAAGTTGTTTCCACAGTATCTGCCGCTGCTGCGGTTGCCATCGCTGCGGCGGTCGGCGTAGCCAGCCGCCACCATGTCGGGTCTATCGCGATCGTCGTAGACGCACGGTCTTCTCATGCTACGACGTTCACGTCGATGGCCGTAGTCATCTTCCTCCTCCGAGTGCGCTCGGTGGACAGATTCCTCGCCATCTACGCACCTATTGGCAATGTCCTTGAGGTGGTCAAGTGTCTTGGGCTTGACGCGCCCAAGTTCTTCCTTGAAGTCCTGGTGTTTGACGCCATCCTTGAAGGCGTCGATCGCTCTCTCCCCAGAGATGTGCGCCGCGGAGTTCTTTGTATTGGACCAGCGTAGTATGTACGAGCGAATGTATTCGCCCATTTGTTGGGTGCAGGCCCGTAGCTCCTCGATCGAGGCTGGCCTCTTGCTAGTGCCTTTGAAGATTCAGATGAAACTGTACGCCAGTTCCTCCCAGCTTCGGATGGATCCCGAGGATAGGCTGCTGAGCCAAATCCGGGCTACGCCTGTCAGCTGCAGCTGAAGGCATTGCAGGGCGGGGTCCTTGTTTCCACCGTGTAGCTTGACGGACGATAGGTGGTCGCTGAGCCACGCCTTGGGGTCATGTGTACCGTCGAACTTCGGAGTGTCTAAACGAAGCTTGAGGTTCCACGGCATCCGTGTCCGCCGGACGGATCTGCTGAAGCATCGGGCTCCGCAGAGTTCTCCTTCGTCATCGTCCTCCTCGGATTCGGACGAGCAGACGCGCTTGGCGCGCACTTTGTTGATCTTGCGTTGGGTGAGCTCGCTTCGAGCATCGTAATCGCGGCTGCGATGGCACGAGCTCTTGTGCCTTCGAGGTATGTTGTATTCTTCCTCGTCGGATGAAGGCGTGGGTCTGTGGTTGAACCTGACCGCAGTCTTCTTTTTTGGCTCCGCAGGAGCTTCTCCGTGGAGCGCAGCTCCAATGAGTCCGAGTCCGGTAAGTGCGGACTTGTGCATGGCCATTTTTGGGTCCCCCACCGGAGGTGGATGGGACGCCAGGTATGTGGTGGCTGCCATGATCGCAGCTTGCGGTGTCTTCGGGATGACGTTGCCGTCGGCATCCATATCCATGAAATACGTGTTGAGGGTCCGAGTCACCTCGCGATGTGCCTTGGGGTCCATGATCTCTGTGCGAGAACGGTGCTTGTTGCCATGTTTGCCATGCGAGCTGGAGCCGCCCATGGCGGAGAGCGCAGCTCGCCGCGCGCTGGACTCCGAGGCCGCTTGCTTGCGCTTGTCAAGCACTTCTTGCATCTTCACCTGCTTCTTGTGCTCTTCGACTAGGAGGAGGTGGTACGCCATCAGTAGGTCCCGTGAGGAACCTACAGACAGGATCTTGTTGCCTGCCATGGCTTCGCGTGCTTGAGCCCATCCTTCCTCGCTGAGGTGGATGATCCGATTGGGATTAGTGTCCTCCTCATTGGGCAGGGGGGACTGGTTTCTCCTGTTCTCGTCGTTTCTACCCTGCGGGTTGGGTGGCGGGTTGTGCTCCTGATCCACGTCGCTCTGGATGACTGCGGCACATTGGTAGCGCTCGTAGATTGGATCGCTGCTGCCGCAATTTTCGGATCTGGAACCGTAGGTCCCTTCCTCCGATGGTGGATCGCACAGATCTAAGTTGCAGCTGCTGCTGTCATAGGACTCATCTATCGATGGCTATGTGCGTAGAACGGGGTGTGGAGCCCATGAAGCGGGCCTGATCGATGGCAGGGGCACCGGCTCTGGGAGACGGAGAGTGCCGGTCTACCCCACCTGGAAGCAGAAGCTCCCGAACAGGATCTCGAGCCCGTCGCCAACGGGCTCGAAGTCCTGCAGGGTGGCTGGCGAGTGGGTGGTGAAGTCGAAAGCGCCAAAGAGGAGATGACTCTCCGTCGCCACGGAGTTGTAGATCGCTTTGGTTGGGACCGTCATGATCGCACAATCAGCGTCCCCAATTTCCCATAGACGGCGCCAATTGACGAGGTTTAATCTCGTCAATGCTCATTGTTATGAGCTTGGGTTTTGGAGAAGATGGGGATGCTGGAGATCACAAAACGGTTAGCAAACAAGCAACACGGGGACGCGAGGTTTACCCAGGTTTAGGCCCCCGGAGGGAAAACCCTACTCCTGCTTGTCTGCTCTTGATTACGGCGGAACCGAAAAGTACAGGGGTGTGCAGATGCAATCTGGCGTGGAGGTGTGTATGCGGTGGTATGAAGTGCCTTCCTCGTCGTGCCCTCTTAGCCCTTATATAGAAGTAGGCAGGTCCCCGACATAGACCGAGTCCGTTACAGGTTTTAGGGTTTGCCCCTTTGAATATTCTATCTAATCTAGTCTTGCTCTTCAAGGATCTGAAGGCGCCATGGCCTTGGGCCACCTGAAAGTCTTCATGGGCCGTGTATATGCTCGTGGGCCTTCCTTGGGATGGACCAGGTATGCTAAGGTCGTGTACCCGTTGGGTATAACCATGTAACCTTACTCCATTCACCCTAAACCTCCTTCGTGAACCCTTTCCAAACCCTGTCCGGCAAAAAAGAAATGAATGAGTTTTAGTTACTTTACATATCAGAGAATGAACGAAAGAGATAGATATAGTGCGATAATGATTGAAGTTAATTTTGGAGGCAATCAAGTATGATGCGGTAGTCTTCCATCGGCTTCTTTAATGAGTCCGAGATTTCAACTTTTGCACGGTCAACGTCAATGTTTAGAAGAATCCAGTGGAAGCTGCGCATGTTTATATACACTTAACATCGAGTAAACAAAAATTAAATGTGTACAATCCAGTAAGACTCTCACCCATAGTTATAAGGAAATAGTATTTGCGTCTTGTAATGTTGCTACATTAAAAACATTAGCAAGTTATCCTCCGTTTCCTCGGGGTTCTCTCTTAGTGTATGTCCATTAACTCTTTTTGGGTCAAGGAACCCAATGCCATAGATTGACTTTATTCTACATTCTTGAATCTTTATTCTGCATATATAATAGCATAAAGAAGGAGATATAGTGAGGATAACGGCAGGAAATGAATTGAACGAGCTGAGTTAGTGACTTAATTACTTACATACAATAGCAGCTGAGGAGGGACTTGTCGAGGGCGTCTAGGTTGAATAACTGAAATAGTTCACAAAGTTCAATGAAGATCATGTGTGGACGGAAATACTCCTCTCCAACTTTACATAGGAGAAATTGTCGCCCTTCCTTTGTGACTTTCAAGTACCAGATATGCAACAGTCACATATGTGTTGGCAGATCATCGAATACCTCATCGCTAACCAGAGGCTCCTCGTAGACAGATTTCCATGCTATTAGTCCCTTGGCGACATCATCTTCGCCGGCTAGAATTTCTTCGACCGGCACGTTACACTACTTGGCTATTTTAATAGCTAATTCCATATCTATTCCACCTTGAGTGGTCTGGGGTAACACCTTGAGCGGGGGGCGATGGATTGTTTTGCCTATTTGCCGAGCTGGGAAACTTATTTTGATTTTCTCCCGCTTGCAGTACTGCTTGATGACTTCTCTTTTAGTGTCTTCGTAAGACAGCGTGTATAGTCATCTTTCCTATTTAACACATATTGGGGTGGCTGGTCAAGGAATGCCTTGAAGTGCTTCTTGATTTTTGGATCAATTTGCACCTGTGCCTCGGGTTGTTTTGGTGCAAAATGGGCCTTCACTTCGCTTGGCAGATCACCTTACTTTCCTCATCAGTCCGGTGATAAGCTAACTTGGGAGGAGACGGCGGTACTCTTGGGAGGGGCTCTTGTCATTTTCGGTGTTGGGTATCCCTCGACGTAGCGGTGTTATTCTTCCGCTTTCTTCCCTTTGATTCAGTGGGCAGAGGCAGAGGCTCCGGAGATGGAGATGCACTCGCGCTGCGGTCCCTCTCAGGGAGGGGTGGACTATTGTTTTTCAGTGGAGATGGTGGACTCGAAGGTGATGGTGGCCTCGGAGGAGAAGATTGCCTTGGCGCCCAGCCTAGAAACACGATGTGCTGTTTTTTCCAAAGAATGATCCCACCCTCCACTTCTCCCAGTTTTTTCTCCCCTTCGCCTGTAGGGATGTCAAGCTCAAGTGATCGACATGTCGGTTCAACTTCATCCACACCGACACGAGCATAGCCAGCTGGAATCTGACTTCCATGGTAGGTTGCTTCCGGTGGAAAAGGTAAAGCAAAGCCGAGCGCCACCTTCATAAAAATGTTCTTCACTGTGACATGTATCTCACAAGCTGTCCTTGCCTCGACTTCATCCACGGGGTAGCGAACCATCGTTGCACCGGCCGTATCATCTATCACCGGTGCATTATTCTCCATCAGCAGTAGATTATTATCTTGTACCTCTGTGGAAGCCACGCCGCTTCTCCGCTGAGATGGGGCCATCGGACTGTCTAATACAGGATCTTGCTGTCGGGCTAGTACTCTAAGTTCATTAATCTGCTCCTGCTGCAGCTTGAACATGGCTTGAATTTCCTCGTTCCTTTTTTCAAACGCCTCCAATCGCGTTGCCTCCTCCGCCTTCTGCCGGTTCGTTTTTCTCTATCGGCTTCTATAAGTGTCGATGTCCTGGGGAAACCCTATCTTCCATGGAATAGATGGGCCAAAGCCTCGTGTTCGTCCGACTATTTCAGGATTCCCGACGGCATATGTTGGCTCATTGTTCTCTCTGTAGGGAACGAACTTTCCATCTTTTCTTAGTTGTATCACTTTAACAAGTTCAGCTTTGGGTTTAGTAATGGCCTTATTTGTAACAATAATCTCCCCGATTTCAGTGTCATACGATCCCCATGCCCAAGGAACCAATTTTTTGACCTCACGGGCCACTGATTTGTAGCTGGCATGACCCCTTTATGACGCATTCTTTCTCGGTTTTTGCCCACTTAGGCATGGCCGTCTTGTAGCCACCTGTCCCCATAGTATAGTGATATTTCTTTTTGGCCGCATTTAACTTATTTTTTTCCAACTTGGTCGTAGCTTCTTCTGATTCCTTGTATGTCACAAATGGGGCCTAGTTATCCCGCTGCTTCTCCAGCGGGCCAGTGAATGGCGGAGTCAGCCCCTTCTTGACATAGTTGTGGTACAATCTTCTCTTCTAGTCCTTCAATTGTGCACCCATCTTCTCAAGATCCCACTTTCTGACTGTCAACCTCAATGCCTCATTGATTTCATGAGTGTCCAATTTAGGAAGAGAGAAGTGTGTCATGAGTGAATTCCAAAGACCCTCTTTGGCTCTGTCATCGACAAAAGTTTCTCCAACTTGATAGTTTTTCTTTCCTGGCTTATTCCACTTTTGAGTGGTGATCAGGATGGTGTCCCTGACTATCACTCTGCATTGATATACAAATACACTTGCGGCCTCTTTCGGCTCCAAAGGTTCGCCCATCTCAGAAACTACATCAATAGTGAAATGCGCACCATCGGCCAACTTTTTGGTCGGGCCTCGTTTCCTTGCAGAAGATCGGCCCGATGCGGAAGTATAAGAGAAGAAACAGTCATTAGTACATATATATATATATGAATCAACTAATGCATCTACTAGCTCATGATCAGCAGAGGCTTTATATACCTCGCCGGACTTTGCTATGGTGTCTCCATCGTCGTCTCCACCGTCGTCTCCACCAAAGAATTCATCACAGTTGTCTCTTCCGTCGGCTTCATCCAAGTTGAGGTATTGGGAGCCATCATCATCTCCATCGTCGTCTGCTCCATCGTAATGGTAACCTCTTGTACCCTCATCTATCATGTTGTGCATGTGCTCTTCGTTGTCTCTACCATCCATAACTTAACTAATACAGAAGAAAGATAAAACCATTTTGCTTAATGCGATAAATAAAGGAAGATAAAGTAATCCAGCTTAATATACCATATTACACATTAAAGTACCAATTAAACAATGTGATGAAGAAAGATAAAGTACCAATTAAACAACAATACATCTCAAATAATCCAGCTAGTACAACAATAATAAAAGATAGTACCCTATTACACATCTAGCTCAACGAAAACGTCGAGCCTCGGCTACTAAGCCGCGGGAGGTGTGCACCCAAAGAGTAGGAACCATCAACGAAGAATATCTCGGGTAAGGTGTCTGAAGAAGCTGCCAGGTATTGGTGACCCGGACTTCCAAAATGTACATGTAACGTCGGGCGTGCTCGTCCTCCTCCCTGACACGATGTTATACCACATATTCGGGGGCGGCTCCCTCTGCACTTCGCCTAGACCACTCGGCCGCCACCATAGAAGATCCGGGTCGACGACGACACCCGGATTCCTCACCAGACCACGTCTCCCAGCTGGTAGCACCTCCCAGTGCCAGCCCGGCGGAGCCCAGTCCCGTGGATGCCCGGCGATAGAGTCTAATAGTGCTCCGTTGTTCCCGCCAAGTGAACGAGGATGAGGACGCGGCATAATCATAAACACTAAATTAAACCTATATACTTTAAACATGACGAAACTAATAGTATCAAATAAAATAAACTATATTAAACACTAAATAAATTCAATTAAAATCAACTAATTAACTACATTAAACATTAACTAAAATCTCTAAACAAAATTACACTAAACTTACTAACTAATTAACCCTAAAATTAACCCTAAAATAACACTAACTAATTAACCATAAAATAACCTTAACTAATTAACCCTAAAATAACCATAAAATGACTAACTAATTAACCCTAAAATACACTAACAAAATTACACTAACAAAATACACTAACAAAATTAACACTAATTAATAAGAGCTCGTCGGGAAGGGGCGGCTCCGGTAGGGGTGGATGGCACATGCGGCACGGGGGAAGACGGCGCGCCGGGGAGGGGCGGCGTGGAGCGGGATGGCACGGGAATGGGCGCGGCGCAGCGGAGCGGTGGCTCTGTCGCGAGGAGGAAGATGGCGTAGTGGACGATTTGTGTGCTTCGGTTCGGTGCTCAAACCGGGACGCAAGGGTTGGGTATTTATACCCACCCACCCTTTAGCCCCGGTTGGTAACACAAACCGAGACTAAAGGTTAACCATTAGTCCTGGTTTGTGTTACCAACCAGGGCTAAACGGTTTTCGGCGCGCCGCGTTTCGCGCGCCGGGCCACACCCCTTTAGTCCCAGTTTGTGGTAAAAACCGGGACTAAAGGTCTGTTTTTAAACCTTTTTTGAAAAACAAATTAGCAATTAGGAAAATTAGTTATTATATATCAAAATTTGCAGAAATAAAAGATCTATAATTTAAAGCTATTATCCTACTATATTATATATATGTTAATAAAATAATTGTTACCATTTTTTATTTGTTTGGACTTTTTTGAATTTTTTATGCCCGTTTCGAATTTTTCCGTTTCGAACTTAGGACAAAATGGCGTGCGTGAAGATAGGGGATGAGAATGTTAGAACTTGCATTGGATCTCTGAAGATACAAGATATTGTGAGTCTAAAAATGATTTTTTCAAAAAATCACGGGCGTTAGATCATGTAACTATAGTTCAAACCGGACCCACTTCCTACCGATTCAGTAGACATTTGTCTTTTTTACCCGGGAAGGACAGAAAGGTTTGAGATCCCCCGGTTGGGAGATAGTTCATGTAAGGTGGTCTAGCATTTTAGAAAAATGGGATAGTAGCATTCTGTAACTGCATTTTGGAGGCTGCTTAATGACCCTTTTTTGCGCTCGAAAAATAGAAAATGGCTTTTCTGTGCGATGAAAAGAAAAACTTCCTCTTACAATATTGTTCGCCATTCCAATATCCACATGCATGCACAATATGGGCACAGTATCACAAACTATACCGCGATTCAGCACATAACATCCGTCTCTTGGTCCGAAAGCCATGAAATCTCGAACATGATAGGTCATTTTGTGAAGGTTTTTTCGAGACATAAACAATATACCAAGTTTGATATTTTTCCTTGCAACTATGTCACATAATATCACACCACGCGAAGGTTTTACATTGTTCGGATCTTTTTTGAAATTTTTATGCCCGTTTCGAACTTAGGTCAAAACGGCATGCGTGAAGATAGGGGATGAGAATGTTAGAACTTGCACTGGATCTCTGAAGAAACAACATATTGTGAGTCTAAAAATGATTTTTTTTTTCAAAAAATCACGGGCTTTAGATCATGTACCTGTAGTTCAAACCGGACCCACTTCCTCCCGATTCGGCAGACATTTGTCTTTTTCACCCGGGAAAGACATAAAGGTTTGAGATCCCCCGGTTAGGAAATAGTTCATGTAAGGTGGTCTAGTATTTTAGAAAAATGGGATAGTAGCATTCTGTAACTGCATTTTGGAGGCTGCTTCAAAAAATGACCCTTTTTTGCGCTCGAAAAATAGAAAATGGCTTTTCCGTGCGATGAAAAGAAAAACTTCCTCTTACAACATTGTTCGCCATTCCAATATCCACATGCATGCACAATATAGGCACAGTATCACAAACTATGCCACGATTCAGCACATAACATCCGTCTCTTGGACCGAAAGCCATGAAACCTCGAACATGATAGGTCATTTTGTGAAGGTTTTTTTGAGACATAAACAATATACCAAGTTTGATATTTTTCCTTGCAACTATGTCACATAATATCACACCATGCGAAGGATTTACATTGTTCGGACTTTTTTTGAATTTTTTATGCCCTTTTCAAAATTTTCCCGTTTCGAACTTAGGTCAAAATGGCGTGCGTGAAGATAGGGGATGAGAATGTTAGAACTTGCATTGGATCTCTGAAGAAACAACATATTGTGAATCTAAAAATGATTTTTTGAAAAAATCACGGGCGTTAGATCATGTAACTGTAGTTCAAACCGGACCAACTTCTTACCGATTCGGCAGATATTTGTCTTTTTCACCCGGGAAGGACAGAAAGGTCTGAGATCCCACGGTTGGGAGATATTTCATGTAAGGTGGTCTAGTATTTTAGAAAAATGGGATGGTAGCATTCTGTAACTGCATTTTGGTGGCTGCTTTACAAAACGACCCGTCTTTTTGCACTCGAAAAATAGAAAATGGTTTTTCCGTGCAACAAAAAGGAAAACTTCCTCATGTAACATTATTCGACATCCCAATATCCCATGCATTCACAACATGGGCACAGTATCACAAACTATGCCACGATTCAGCACATAACATCCGCCTCTTAGACCGAAAGCCACTACTAGGAAAACGGCTATAGGTAATCAATACTTCTGTGGTGCACTTGCTAGTGGAGCCCCACGGGTAAAATAAGCGTGGCGCACTGCCCACAGGTGCCCTATGGCTAACTGTCATAAGCATGGCGCACATGAGGATGGTGTGCCACGGCTATGTGTGGGCCAGGGCACATGTGGCCACAGCACACATACCCGTAGCGCACTAGGTCAAGGTGCGCTACGGATGTGTCACTTCTCTGTAGGACACCTTGACCTAGTGCGCTACGGGCATGTTTGCTACAGCAGCGGGGTCAACTTAGCCATAGGGCACTCTGTCCTAGTGCCCTACGACTAAGTGGCATGCACCAACTCCACACCCTCCTTCCCCCGTGGATCGCCTTTTTAGGTTTTGCAAAAAATAAAAAAAAATAATAAACACTTCAAAAAAATAAAATCCTTTCATCTTTAGGTAGGTAATGTGTTATAGTTTTTAGGAAAATTAACAAACATGAGTTTCCATTTTTTCTGAAAAAAAAGTAATACCATGGTAAAATGGCCGTAACTTTTGCATACGATGTCGAAAAAAATCGTATAATATACCAAAATGACGAGAACGATATTTTGCATCCGCTCGCAACCACCTCCGGTCGTTTAGCAATTTTTTAGATTTTCAAAATTCAAAAAGAGTAAAAAGTTACGGCCAAAAGATCGTTTTTTCCTGCAGAAAGAAAAATAAAGGGCAACTTACCCGTAGTGCACCACCACCTAGTGCTCTACGAGTAAGTTGGGGCAGGATTCAAAATTTGAATCCCCCACCCCGCCCACCTACCCCTTTTCTTTTCCCTCCCCTTCTCTCCTTTTACTTTTCCGCCCTTTTCCTTTTCCTCCCTTCTCCTTTCCTCCTTCTCCTTCTCCTTCTCATTTTCCTCCTCCTCCTTCTCTTTCTCCTTCTCCTTCTCCTTCTCCTTCTCCTTCTCCTTCTCCTTCTCTTCCTCCTCCTTGCAGTGAAGATGGTGACGGTGGCCTCCTCCTTCCAGTGACGACGACGATGGCGGGCTGCTTCTTCTTCTCCTCTTCCTCCTCTTCTTCTCCTCCCCCTCCTTGCAGTTCCGACGACGACGAGGTTCGACGACAACGAGGCGACAACGACGAGACATGACGACGAGGCGATGAAGACAACCTGCACCGACGAGCGACGGCACTGACGACGAGATCCAGATCTGCCGCTTTTTTTGAATTTTGAAATTTGTATCCGTGGCGCACATCACGTAGTGCGCCACGGTTATCATTTCATACGTGTGGCGCACATGGACTACTTTTCGTGGCGCACTGGCATGTGCGCCACGCCTATCTCGACACAACCGTGGCGCACCAGGCAGTGCGCCACGGCTAGGAGATAGCCGTAGCGCGAGGCTCGTGGCGCACTGCTAGTGCACCACGGATGGCCTTTTCAGGTGCGCCACGAACAGGCATTTTCCTAGTAGTGAGCCTTGAAACCTCGATCATGACAGGTCATTTTGTCAAAGTCTTTTCGAGACATAAACAATATACCAAGTTTTATATGTTTCCTTGCAACTATGTCACGTAATATCACACAACACGAAGGATTTACATTGTTCGTACATTTTTTGAATTTTTTATGCCCGCTTCGTATTTTTCCCGTTTCGAACTTAGGTCAAAACAACGTGCGTGAAGATAGGGGATGAGAATGTTAGAACTTGCATTGGATCTCTGAAGAAACAACATATTGTGAGTCTAAAAATTATTTTTTCAAACAATCACGGGCGTTAGATCATTTACCTGTAGTTCAAACCGGACCCGCTTCCTACCGATTTGGCAGACATTTGTCTTTTTCACCCAGCAAAGACAGAAAGGTTTGAGATCCCCTGGTTGGGAGATATTTCATGTAAGGTGGTCTAGTATTTTATAAAAATAGGATGGTAGCATTTTGTAACTGCATTTTGGTGGCTGCTTCACAAAAAGACCCGTCTTTTTGCGCTCGGAAAATGGAAAATGGCTTTTCCGTGCGACGAAAAGGAAAACTTCCTCCTGCAACATTGTTCGCCATCCCAATATCCACATGCATGCACAATATGGGCCTAGTATCATAAACTATGCCACGATTCAGCACATAACATCCATCTCTTGGACCGAAAGCCTTGAAACCTTGATCATGATAGGTCAATTTGTGAAGGTTTTTTCGAGACATAATCAATATACCAAGTTTGATATTTTTCCTTGTAACTATGTCACATAATATCACATCACGCGAAGGATTTACATTGTTCAGACTTTTTTGAAAGTTTATGCACATTTCGAATTTTTCCGGTTTCGAACTTAGGTCAAAACGACGTGCGTGAAGATAGGGATTGATAATGTTAGAAATTGCATTGGATCTCTGAAGAAACAACATATTTTGAGTCTAAAAATGATTTTTTCAAAAAATTACGGGCGTTAGATCATGTACCTATAGTTCAAATCGGACCCACTTCCTACCGATTCGGCAGACATTTATCTTTTTCACCCAGGAAGGATACAAAGGTTTGAGATCCTCCCAGTTGGGAGATAGTTCATGTAAAGTGGTCTAGTGTTTTAGAAAAATGGGATGGTAGCATTCTGTAACCGCATTTTGGTGGCTGCTTCACAAAACGACCCGTCTTTTTGCGCTCGAAAAATGAAAAATGGCTTTTCCACGTGATGAAAAGTAAAACTTTCTCCTGCAACATTGTTCTCCATCCCAATATCCACATGCATGCACAATATGGGCACAATATCACAAACTATGCCACGATTCAGCACATAACATCCGTCTGTTATACCGAAAGCCTTGAAACCTCGATCATGATAGGTCATTTTGTGAAGGTTTTTTCGAGACATAAACAATCTACCAAGTTTTATATTTTTCCTTGCAACTATGTCATGTAATATCACACCACACGAAGGATTTACATTGTTCGGACATTTTTTGAATTTTTTATGCCCGCTTCGAAATTTTCCTGTTTCGAACTTAGGTCAAAATGGCGTGCGTGAAGATAGGGGATGAGAATGTTAGAACTTGCATTGGATCTTAGAAGAAACAACATATTTTGAGTCTAAAAATGATTTTTTCAAAAAATCACGGGTGTTAGATCATGTACTTGTAGTTCAAACCGGACCCACTTCCTACCGATTCGGCAGACATTTGTCTTTTTCACCCGGGAAGGATACAAAGGTTTGAGATCCCCCCGGTTGGGAGATAGTTCATGTAAGGTGGTCTAGTGTTTTAGAAAAATGGGATGGTAGAATTCTGTAACTGCATTTTGGTGGCTGCTTCACAAAATGACCTGTCTTTTTGCGCTCGGAAAATGGAAAATGGATTTTCCGTACGAAGAAAAGGAAAACTTCCTCCTGCAACATTGTTTGCCATCCCAATATCCACATGCATGCACAATATGGGCACAATATCACAAACTATGCCGCGATTCAGCATATAACATCAGTCTCTTGGACCGAAAGCCATGAAACCTCGCGATAGGTCATTTTATGAAGGTTTTTTCAAGACATAAACAATATACTAAGTTTGATATTTTTCCTTGCAACTATATCACATAATATCACACCATGCGAAGGATTTACATTATTCAGACCTTTTTTGAATTTTTTATGCCCGTTTCGAATTTTTCCCGTTTCAAACTTAGGTCAAAATGGCATGCGTGAAGATAGGGGATGAGAATGTTAGAACTTGCATTGGATCTCTGAAGAAACAACATATTGTGAGTCTAAAAATGATTTTTTCAAAAAATCACGGGCATTAGATCATGTACCTGTAGTTCAAACCAGACCCATTTCTTGCTGATTCGGCAGACATTTGTCTTTTTCACCCGGAAAGGACAGAAAGATTTGAGATCCCCCGGTTGGGAGATAGTTCATGTAAGGTGGTCTAGTAGTTTAGAAAAATAGGATGGTAACATTCTGTAACTGTATTTTGCTGGCTGCTTCACAAAACGACCCGTCTTTTTGCGCTCAGAAAATGGAAAATGGCTTTTCGGTGCGATGAAAAGGAAAACTTCCTCCTGCAACATTGTTCGCCATTCTAATATCCACATGCATGCGCAATATGGGCACAGTATCACAAACTATGCCGCGATTCAACACATAACATCCGTCTCTTGGACCTGTTGGATGGTGTCTCCAACCGGGACTAAAGGACACTCCAACCGGACTAAAAGTGGGTGACGACACTATATGTTATGAGTGGAGATACTATGTCGCGAGTGTGGAGACACTGTTTCACTGGGTGGAGACACTACAATAGGGGTGAGTGTCGACATTATGTCGCGAGTGTCGACACTATATTGTGCTACTTAATCTATAAATAGGCTTCCTTGTGAACTATCAATTGCAAGGAAGATCGCGTGCGAGACCAGGGACACCACTACGGCGTAGCTTCTCGAAGATGTATTAGGACCTCGTCCGCAGACATCTTCAAGGAGCTCGCCGTAGAGGCACTCCCTAATATGTGAAATTAGTTAGCTCCACCACCATACTGATTTAGCTAGAGAAGATATAAACTGAAAGATGGTGTGCGAGAGCAGGGACACCACTATGGCAGAACTTCTCGAAGATGTCTTAGGATGCCGTGTCCTCAGACATCTTCGAGGAGCTCGCCATAGAGGCACTCTCTAATTTAATTTGATATAGCTCCTCAGCATGTTTATGTTTTTGTTCTTACTTGCTTAAACAACCGATGATTAATTAAAATGCTAGGGTGTCACTATATATATGTGAGCCTTCATAGTTTTGGTTCTTATTTTTGTTGCAATGGATTTTGTGATGGCAGGTAGAAGAAAGAAGGATATTTTGTTGCTCGATAGTGCATGGCATGATGCAATGTGAATCGTCTGAATTTCGAGACTATGTGCCAAACCAAGATATATAGATAGGATGAACTCATGTATTTATGTGTTTCGATGAATCAAATGAAATTCGAGACTATATGTGCCAAATTAACTAGATATATATAGATAGAGTCCACACAAATCTATCCATTTTTAGAGCATGAAATGAGGTAAAATAAGCAATAAAAGATGAAATGATGAAGTTGCTAACCTCTTAGGACCCTTAGATAGATGTGGAGGCAAAAAATCTTCAGAAATCTTGAGAAAAATTTGCAAGAACTTGAGCTTGAGGGGAGAAATATGAGGGAGATGCTTGTGTGAGCTTGAAATGGCTCAGGCTGGGAGGGGAAGAAGATATAGTCGGACCCTTTAGTTCCGGTTTGTTAAACAAGCCAGGACTAAAGGTCCACGCATCGGCTCATTTCCAGCGCGTGACCCTTCAGCCCCGTTTTGTGAAACGAATCAGGACTAAAGGTCCCCTACGAACCAGAACCGGGGACTAATGCTCTGGAACAAAGGTCTGTTTTCTACTAGTGTGCGATCCTGCTGGCAGATGCTTGCAAATTGGAAACAAAATCGTTAGATGTGCATATGAAAATTGGAGCACACCCGGATCATAGTTAAGTTGAATCTCAAGCTGATGCATTGATCCGGGAGCATGACCCATGTGAACAAGACCTAAGAACATGCGGAAAAAGGCGTGGAGTAAAACAAGCTGTACTCCCAGCGACTCTTTGCTGATGCGAAGGGGCACGGCCACACGGCGGAGTGCAGCGCTGCTGTTGCTGGCCAGCGAACGGGCACAGGAGTACGCGTGAGAGGGCGCCGAGACAGAGGCCAGGTGGAGTCGGCCATGCAGCACGAGGAAGACTCATATGAGAAAAATAAGTTCATCTATTTTGGCTCAACTGCAAGGAATAGAATTAAGATTGGATTGTGATAAAAAAAAGGAGCAGCTATGGATCCATGCGGACAGGAATCTCATATTGATTTAAAAATTGCAAGCAGAGATGGTCGTGATTACCTAGACTCATATGAGAAAAATAAGTTCATCTATTTTGGCTCAACTGCAAGGAATAGAATTGAGATTGGATTGTGATAAAAAAAGGGAGCAGCTATGGATCCATGCGGACAGGAATCTCATATTGATTTAAAAATTGCAAGCAGAGATGGTCGTGATTACCTAGACTCTAGTTAGCATCAGGAAGCGCGTGCAGCATCTGGCAATGGAAAGCTGCGCTGTTGATGCTCTATCCGCGGTCGATTGGTCGGAAAGCTCCTGTCAGGCCGCAAGCTCGCAGCGGCGACACAACAGAAAAAGTAGAAACATGATCGCCGGTCGATCAGAACGGAGAGTTACGTTGTACTAGTTGAATGCTCGTGCGTTGCTACGGGTTCTTAAAATATGAAATATGCAGTATCTTGTTACATGCTACCAACATCTTTGTGCTGCAAGACTAAATAAACCCTCGCTCCCGAGGCACCGAATCCACATTCAAAGCCATACTTCCGCTTGCCTGCCGTACCGCCACTCATGGAACTCACCGGGGCCTCCATATGCAAGAGGTCGCCCCTGATGTTGCTCGCCGGCCGCCGCCGTGCCAGGCCTTGTCAGCCTATGTCGAATTACACCACTGTCATAGAGAGATCTGCCCTGCACAAAGGAAAGGAAGGGCCCAGCGGCGGCGAGAGGGAAGGGGCAGGAGCTAGGGTTCGAGTCATCGCTCCGGTCGCATGTGGGAAAGACGCGGAGCATGTCGAGGCAAAGCTTCTCCTGCACGCTCGTGCGTTGTTACAGATCTAAGAAATAAGAATGTGTTTAAGAACAAAATCATACAACCTAATTCTAAATTGATATTCCCTCGGTCTCAAAATAGATATCTAAAGTTTGTTAAAATTTGGAACAAATTTGGGACATCTATTTTGAGATAGAGGGAGTAATATATTAAACTGAGTGTTTTCTATATGAAGAGGAAGCGGTCAAAGCAAATTGTTTAGAAGTTTATCTGTTATAGATTCTTGTTGTTAAAATATAATATTAAGTAAACACCTATGGTGCACAATGATTAAAAAAGCAAGATCTACCCTTACTTGGGTGTTCCACAAAATCAGCCGCCCTAAATTTTCTTTCAGAAGTTTTAATGATAATTCAAGAAAAAGGATGTTAGATTAATTTTTGAAACAACACTCCATAATAAAGTTGACCAAGTATGTTATAGATTAGAGAAAATTTTCTGAACTCATATATTTTATTTGCTTTCTTATTTACATAGTTTCTATTTGAAGAACTCATCTTTTATCTCTAGCAATTTATAAAATCAAGAATACATATAGCCCAAAAGACAGAATAGTGTAGCGAGGCATAGAAAATATTGCACTATTAACTGAATTAAAAACATTAATAATACCAAAGAAACGCAAGCTAGCTAGAAGCACGTTTTGTTATATCTCAGTCCCGAGCAAATTGTAGCAACCTAGTTAGCATAGCCGGTGCAAAGCCGAACCAAGCTAGCTAGCATCAACAATACTGCATCCACTTGTTCTCACGTTTCTCCATGTCTCCATAGCTAGCTTATGTTCTGCATCCACCATGCCTCATGAATCTGCTCCTCTAACTACAACGCCCTAGCACCGCAGTATCACGGATACAATTCATGTCTCTTATTGGACAAAAGCAGAATACTGAACGCACTCTAGATGGTCTCCATAGCAAGTATCAACTGCTATCACTGAAACCAGTTTGAAATACAGTAAGAAAAACGAAAAACTACAAAAACAGAAGGGATGCATAAACTGAATAATTTTATAGCTGTGAACAACGAGTGTTCGGTCTGTTCGGTATTGACTCTAGGCAGAATGACGGTGTCCCTACTCCGCGCCGGCGCGAGTCCCTAGCCTCGGTGGCACCACCGTAGCCCCGCAGCCGTCCACCCTCTCCCTCTCTGCCACTTCCCTAGCCTAAGCGGCGGAGGAACACCAATACGTTATGGATGTTTCAGTAAAAGCCCGACTTTGGTATCTACAAACACATAAGGTATATTAGAAGCATAATATGCACTTTATGACTTACATTGCCATACCAAAAAGTTTCATCTCCTAAAGCACGCCATCTACACTTAAAATTGATCCAATTGGACAGTATTTGTATTCCTATGTGCTACACAGGGCATATTAACTTATTACAATTGGTATTTAAGACTAAACACAAATGCTTGATTAAGACTACTTCCCAATCAATTATTTTAATTCTCCGCAAAAAAATATTTTAATTATGCACACACCATAACGATCTGATAATTCCAACTTGATTACTACAATGAAGTAGCATCATAACTATTACTACCTTGAAGATATAGAGCAGGAAACTCACTTCTTGTCTTCGTCCAAACCACCAGCCATGTGGTACAATAATCCAACTTATCATGTCGTTGCTTCTATCCCTGTTTTCCATGGTTCATCTTGCAGTGAGAATGACATGATTACTTTATAGAGAGAAAGGTAGGGCACACTGGTGGAAACGGGGCTATAGGTCCCGGTTGGTACGGGGCTTTAGTCCCGGTTGCCCAACCGGGACGGGGCAATCGGGTCTAAAGCCCTAACCTTTAGTCCCGGTTGCCCCGCCAACCGGGACAAAAGGGTGCACACGTGGCAGCGGCAGAGGGCCAGGGGGATGGGGCATTAGTCCCGGTTCGTAACACACGAACCGGGACTAATGCCCCATCCCCCTGGCCCTCTGCCGCTGCCACGTGTTCGTAACACGAACCGGGACTAATAACCTTCTGCCGCGGCAGAGATTTGGCTCATTTCTCTGACGCGGCAGAGAATTCATTTTGGCACATTTTGTTGCCGCGGCAGCATTTTCGCCACTTTTTGTGCCGCGGCAGAGAATTCATTTAGGTTGTTTTATTGTTTATTTAGTGATTTGCACTTATCAATGAAGGAACCTTATATTACATCATGCATATCATGACAATATTGCATTCAATACACGGATCAAGTTCATGCACTACATACAAAAGTTGCTATTCGATGCTACCGGCCAATTCCTTCAAAGTTGCTATTTTTACAATCCCTATTGTCTATACACAGCCGAATAGTATTCCCCTTTTGGGTCTAGGACTTCTGCATCCAAGAATCCCGCCAATTCCTCCTGAATTGCTCGTACGCGATCCTTTGGCAGAAGACCGTCCCGTAGACGTTCGATCTGATTTAAAAAAGGAGTCAGCCTATATGAATGAAACTAAACACAATTTGATTGTAATTAAAAACTATAGAAATTGTTTACGTACGTGGAGTTGCTCTAAATTTCTGCCCTTCTCATCGCACGTCTGCCGGATGAACTCGCAAACATAGTATTCACATGGATTGTTACCTGGTCCCTGCGTCAGGCACTTTACGAGAACAGAGTTCAATCAAAATAATAATCAAGCATGATAATAACTGTATCAAAACTAGAATCAAAGAGATGCGCGGATATAGCTAGTGGTGCTTACATTTAGTGGTTGAAATGTAAGCTCCTCTTTTCAAACACCCCTATCCTTGTTGGTGAACCGTTTCCAAGCGTTGCTCGGCGTAGAAAACGAATAAAATAAGTTATTAAGTACTTGATATCATAAAATTCACGAACGTTGCCGATATAGTGTCGTAATGATTAGAATTACCGCTGGAGAAGTATCTGCATGTCCTTCCACGTCTTAAGGGGTTTATGTTTCGAGTTCATGACTAGTACACGCCCTTTCTCAAGTTGAATGATTAACAGAATATAGTGGTAGCTGCGAATGCATAACTAATCAATTATATACTTAAGATCGAGTAAGCGAAATAGAAAGTGTATACAAGACAATAACACTCACTCGAAGTTGTAAGGAAATAGTATTTCCCTTTTGGTTTCTTGAAACCTTAACGCGTGTACTATATTATCCTCCGTATCCTGGGGGTTTGTTTTGAGATTAGTTTGATGAACCCAATATGGGTCAATGAAGCCAATGTCATAGATTTGTCCTCTGCTGCATTCGAGAATCTTCATTCTGCATATTACAGTATGATTATATACATGCAATAAACAAGGTGAGATAGCTGGAGACTAAATTAATTACAGAATTAGTACTTACAGACAATAGGCACTGATGATCGATTTGTCCAAGACGTCTTGATTGAATAATTGAAATAGTTCATCAAATTCAATGGATATCATGTCATCCATTTCTTTCCCATAATGCTTTTTTTAACCTTCGGCACTATCCAGTTAGCCCCGGCCTTTGTGGCATGCAAGTACCAGTTATGCAATCTTCGCATTTTTGTTGGAAGATTGTTTACCTCCTCAGGTTTGACGATAAGTACTGGGCAATACTCATACCTTGAGCAGCGGCAGCTTCTCCGTATTGTGCAACTACCTCTGGATCATACTGCTCTTCGGCCCTATATTTGCTCGACCCCACATTGGTTTGGGAAATCACCTTGAGAGGGGCGCAAGTCTGTTTTGCTTGTTCTCCGAGCTGGGCAACAGATTTCTCGCTTGCATCAGTACTGCTCTTCGAGGCTTTTTGTGCTGCATGTGACTTGAGAATAGAACGCTCATAGTCTGATAACAGCTTTAGCTCGGGTTGATGAAGAGTCTTTAGCATTTTCAACACTTTGGCTTTTTCTTCTTTGGTGCTGGGGAACTCTGGCTCTTTCGGCCACCTCAGCTTAGCAAAAAACGCTGTCGTTTCCGCATCAATGATCGCCGTAGTCTCCTCTTCAGTACAGTCATAAGCTCTCTTGGGAGGAACCTTTGGTACTTTTGGAAGAGGCTCTTGTTTACGTTTCGGCGATCGCTTAGAACGACGCACAGTAGCGGTACGCTAACGCTTTTTATCCTGAGGCGCCGGCGATGGCTCCCGCGGCGATGGCTGCGCGAGAGATTGGTGAGGCGACGGAACCGGGTGAGGCGACGAAGACGGCTGCCGCGGCGGCGACGACCTCGTTGGAGACGGGTGAGGCGGCGGCGAAGATGGCCTTGGCGTGTGATTTCGAAGCACGATACATTCCTTCGGCCATAGAATGGTGACGTTTTTTGCGTCTCCCAGTACAGTCACATCCCCTTCACCTGCAGGGTAGTGAAGATCCAAAACTTCAAAGGTGGGCATGATTTCATCCACCCCGATAACAACGTAGCCCTCTGGAACCGGACGATAGTGGTAAGTTGGTGTGGGTCCAATTGGTAAGGCATAGCCGACCGCCACCTTCATTGATATATTCACAACTTTGACACGTAGCTCGCAATGTGTCATCTCTGTGATATCATCCACTAGGTAGCCAACAGGAGCCATCGTCGGTGCACCATCGTCATCGCCATTGTCATCATCCAGGACCTCGGTGGAAGCCACACTTCTTTTTCGATTATTCGATAGGCCGGTAGCATCGAATGCAGTGTGCTGCTGAGATGGGCCGGTAGTACTTTGCTCTTTAAGTGCGTTAATTTCATCTTGTTGTTGCTTTAATCGTTCTTCAATTAAACGCATTTGCTCTTTCTGACTATCTGCTTCAACTTCCGCCCTGTCCTTTCTCCTCTGACGGCTTCTATCAGGATATTTCTTCCTCTCTTCGGGAAACCCAGTCCTCCATGGTTGGGAGCCTCTTGTGCCTCGTGTTCGTCCATCATGTTCCTTATTTCCAAGGGCGAGTGTGAGCTCATCATTCTCTCTGTCGGGAATGAAGTCCCCATCTTTAATAGCCTTTACTGCTTTTCTCATCCTCTCGATTGGCAAGGGGTCTTCTTTATGTCGTATGTTATATATACACCTCCCTTCCGAGTCCAACGTGCCCCCATGCCCGTAAAACCAATTCCTTGCACGTTCTACCCAATCGTCTGTCTCTGGGGTGATCTTTTTAGCACGCAGTTCATTCTCAAGTTTCTCCCACTTAGGAATGCCAGCCCTGTAGCCACCTTGCCCCATAGTATGGTGATACTTCTTGTTAGAAGCATTCAACTTATTCGTTGCAGACATTTTCTTATCTTTTTCTGATGTCTTGTATTCCACAAACTCAGCCCAGAATGGTTTTATCTTCTCAAATGAATATTTTTGAAATCGGGAGTCTTCTCTTTCACGACATAGTCAAGGTGCAATCTTTTCTTCCAGTTGGTGAAACACTGGGCCATCTTCTTCAAAGCCCACTCCCTGACCTTAGCCTCCATGGCTCTCCCATGTTGTAAGGCGTCCTCAACTGGATCCTCCGCATTTGGATCCAGCTCTATCTTCGGTAGTTTGAAATTAACCATGAGCCTCTTCCACAGTAAATCTTTGGCGTGGTTAGGGACAAATAAACATGTTCCCTCTTCATCCGCATTAGCAGGCCTAGTCCAATTTCTAATGGTGATCAGGATTAAGTCCCTAACGTTTACTCCACATTGTGCCACAAATTTGTTTGCGACAACTTCGGGAGCCGTCGGTTTGCCGTCTTCATCGACATCTTCGATCCTGAACCTCTCATGGTCTTGCAACTTTTTGGTTGGGCCTCGTCTGCTCTTTTCAGTAGATTCCTTCGATCCGGAGGGCTAAAAGAAGAAAGATCGTCGTTACTATTTCTATATAGATAGCAGATGATTAATTAATGAATTAATTATATTACATGCACCTCGCCGGAGCGGTCGTCTTCTCGATTACACAAGGCATCGCCTTATCCCTCGCGGAAGGCAACACCTTCAACCTCAAACAAGTCGTCTATTCCGATAAAAAGAGGATCACCCTCACCGGAGTTGTTCAGAAACGTTGATACGTCTAAATTTTCTTCCCCACGGATCACACCTTGGATCAACTCTTCCTTTTCTTCGTCTCTGACGTGTGGGTCCATATTTTATGCATAGGTGGAAAAACGAATAAGTCAAAGCGGCTAAAGGAGAAAGTTAGGTACGGTGTTGAGAGATATAAACCCTAATTCAGAGAAACCCTAATATATACATACACAATAGTAAAAATGAATAGAAACCCTAAACCCTAAACCTAGCTACAAAAAGGAAACCGTGTAGTAGATAGGTAACTCTAGCTAAAATCAACTAAAATCAATATTCCGGAGTTCCGAGGGGTGTAAAACCTAGTTCGAAGAAACCTTGGATGCATATGAGAGGGGAACATGAGTATAAGGCTACAAAAGGATCGATTTAAGAGGGTTCGGAATGCCCTGGCGAAGGCACATCGTCGAACCCACATGCACCTAAGGGGCATGCAATTTCATGGGAAGATTTACGCGCGACCGAGCCAGACCGAGCTTTCCTACGTCGAACACAATGGTTTTGACCGCGCGACCCCTTCGCCCATGTCTCGCCCACGCGTGAGAGAACAGGGGAACTCCAATCGGCGCCGCCTCCTCCCCCCTCTCCTCACCTTCCCCTCGTCGCTGCGCTGTCAGGGCGGGCCACCGGGCCTTGCCTGTGCGTTGCCGGCACCGGCGGTGGCGGCTTGATACTGTAGATGTGGTGCATATCTACAGTAAACGTTGGCCCTTTTTCCAAGACAATTCGGTGTCTTACCCTTTCACGATTCCACCGTCTATCCGATGTTTCTCGGCGCTTTCTCGGTGACGCTAACCGAATCCCGAGCAAAACAGAGCTTCTGCCTCTCTCTTGCCACAATACACCCGCCCCACGCG
This sequence comes from Avena sativa, assembly GCA_916181665.1. NCBI lineage: Eukaryota > Viridiplantae > Streptophyta > Magnoliopsida > Poales > Poaceae > Avena > Avena sativa. The sequence goes on from OV702296.1 coordinate 78,592,449, forward strand.
TCCCTGCACGCCTCCCATGTCCTGCGGAACCGGCCACCGACATCCCCTTTTCCCGAGCCGCCGACCGCCGTCTAAGACTAGGACTAGTCGGGAAAAAATATTATAGTATTTGCCACGTCCACAATCTGAACACCACAATCCGATTGCACAACATACCCAACGTGATGCACATGAAGAACTTTGCGTAAGCCATCTATATTAATAGCAAAAAATACCAAAGCATCTATTATCAAATGCATTATCCAACAAATTGTGACAAATTACATAATTATTAGAATAACTATTAGACATAATTACGACAAGCAAACTAGAAAAATTCTTTCAACACAACAATATCACTCACATATATTGCAAATTCTTTCAACACAACAATATCAATCTACATTACAAACACCAATCAATCTACATTACAAACACCAATCAACCTAATACTACAAATTTGTGGAAATTTGGGGGAGAGCGAGAGAGGGAAGGGCGCGCAGGCCGGGAGACATACCCGAGGAAGGGGACAGGGGAGAGGCCGGAGGAGGTGCGGCCGGAGGAGAGGAGGTGCGGCCGAAGGAGCGGAGGCCGGAGGAGGTGCGGCCGGAGGAGGCGCGCGGGAGGAGGAGGAGCCGCTACGGAGCGCGCGGCGGTGGCGGCCGGAGGAGGAGCCGCTACGGGGAGCGCGCGGCGGTGGCGGCCGGAGGCGGAGGCGTTGACGATGACGGAGGGCGCGGGCAGCCTGGCGGCGTCGTCGATGAAACAGAGAAGCAGAGAAGAAGAAGAGAAGTTATAAAGGGGAGGGAGTATACGTCCCGGTTGGTGGTTCCAACCGGGACTAAAAGGGCATACGTCCCGGTTGGAGCCACCAACCGGGACGTATACTCCAATTTTCAGCAGCTGAAGGGGCGCGCGCGCAGGGGGTCTTTAGTCCCGGTTGGTGGCTCCAACCGGGACATATTCCCCTGTTTTCAAAAATTTTCAGGTATTTTCTCTCTGTTCCCGCCTTATTTTTTATTATGGGGTTTAAATTTGTAATGTTTTTTAAATGATAATTACTTTGGAATTTAGAAAAACTTTAAACATAAAAAGTGTTTGAATTTGAATAACTAATTCGAAACCATTTTATGTTTTGAAAAATAATTAATGTAAACATTTAAACTATGAACCATTTAAAATTAATAGTGAAATAACTTATATTTTTTAAATATTAATTTGGAATTTAGAAAAACTTTAAACATAAAAAGTGTATGGATTTGAATAAATAATCCAAAACCATTTTCTATTTTTAAAAAATAATTAATGTAACCATTTAAAAATTAAAAATGAATTAACTTATATTTTTTAAATATTAATTTGGAATTTAGAAAAACTTTAAACATAAAAAGTGTATGGATTTGAATAAATAATCCAGAACCATTTTCTATTTTTAAAAAATAATTAATGTAACCATTTAAAATTAAAAATGAATTAACTTATATTTTTTAAATATTAATTTGGAATTTAGAAAAACTTTAAACATAAAAAGTGTTTGGATTTGAATAAATAATTCAAAACCATTTTCTGTTTTAAAAAATAATTAATGTAACCATTTAAAATATGAACCATTTATAATTAAAAATGAATTAACTTATAAGTAATTCAAAACCATTTTCTGTTTTTAATGGGCGGAAAAAAGAGGACGGAAAATAATGTGCGGAAAGAAAATTTGATTAGGATAGAACTGGAATTAAAGTACATAACACAACTAACACAAAGTTACATAGAAGAACTGAAAATTAAGATACATGGCCAGATTAAGCCACAATCGACCGAACTTGTTTTGCAATGTTGGAATAATTCAGTCATGCTCCTGCCTACACCTGTAATACTCGCCACTGTAGTCGTCGTACTCGCCGCGGCCGTCGTCGCTATCGTCGTCGGGGTCGCCGTAGTTGAACCTTGAAGGTTGAGTACGAGTGGGCTGGACTTGAGGGTAGCGCAGGCGGGGGCTAGAGTCGGCGGCCGTGTCGTAGGCCATGACGCTCTGGAGAGTTCGGCCGCGCCACCACAGCCGACAACCGACCTTGTTGAAGTTCGGAGGAGGTGGGCCCTCCTCCTCGTGCCTGGCGAGTGCCCTCTCTCGCCGATCCACGAAGAAGGCTTCCCAAGTTGGGAAATAGTCGGGATGCCATCTGAGATTCCTCCGCTGCTCCGGCGTGAGCTCGAAGTAGTAGTGGATCGTGATGGCCATCCGACGCGCCACACCTAGAGGGACAGGAGGAACCGGCACACCTCCGGCGCTCAGCATCCAGCCGACGGGGACACAGTAACCCGGCGGGCAGGGGTAGTTCGAGGCGCAAAGCGCCTCCGCCTCCCTGAGAGTTAGTTCTACGGTGGAAGCCATGGGAAAGAGTGATGAGGTTGCAGATATGAGTCTAGAGATGTGCAATGACAATGGAGGCCAACCCTACATATATATATATAGTGAAGAACTGGCGGGAAGAAAAATGGCGGAAAAAATGGCGTGTCAACATTATGTCGTGCGGAGTGTACCTTGTCCCGGATGGTGTCACCAACCGGGACTAAAGATGAAAAATGGCGCGTTCACACACATGCATAATATGGGCACAACATCACAAACTATGCCGTGATTCAGCACATAATATCGGTCATTTGGATCGAAAGCCATGAAACCTCGAACATGATAGGTCATTTTATGAAGGTTTTTTCGAAACATGATCAATATACCAAGTCTGGTATTTTTCCTTTTAAATATGTAACATAATATGACACCAAGCGAAGGATTTTCATTGTTCGAATTTTTTTTGAATTTATTATGCCCGTTTTGAATTATCTGAATTTCTAACTATGGTCGAACCGGTGTGCATGAAGATAGGGGACGAGCATCGTTAGAACTTGCATTGGATCTCTGAAGAAACCACATATTGCGAGTCTAAAAATGATTTTTTTCAAAAAATCACGGGCGATAGATCATGTACCGGACCCACTTCCTGCCGATTCGGCAGACATTTGTCCTTTTCACCCGGGATGGACGATTTCGGCAGGCTGGGCCAGGCAGCAGAATGATAGGGGTGAGTGTCGACATTATGTCGTGCGGCGTGTACCTTGTCCCGGATGGTGTCACCAACCGGGACTAAAGATCAACCTGTAGTCCCGGTTAGAGACACCAACCGGGACAAAACACGAGTCAGCACTAATGATAGGGGTGAGTGTCGACATTATTTCGTAAGTGTCGATACTATGCCGAGCTTCTTGGACTATAAATAGGCATCCTTGCGAGTCCAGTCCTCCAGCCAGTTTTCGAGAGCAGGGACACCACTGCGGCCAGTTTCAGGGAGATGCCGACGGAGCCCAGTCCTCCGGCATCTCCGAGAAACTGGTCATAGAGGCACTCCCTAATATGTGAAATTAGTTAGCTCCGAGGCGTATTGATCTAGTTAGAGAAGTTACAAGCTGCAAGATGGTTTTCGAGAGCAGGGACACCACTGCGGCCAGTTTCAGGGAGATGCCGACGGAGCCCAGTTCTCCGGCATCTCCGAGAAACTGGTCATAGAGGCACTCCCTAATATGTGAAATTAGTTAGCTCCGAGGCGTATTGATCTAGTTAGAGAAGTTACAAGATGCAAGATGGTTTTCGAGAGCAGGGACACCATTGCGGCCAGTTTCAGGAAGATGCTGACGGAGCCAATCCTCCGGCATCTCCGAGAAACTGGTCATAGAGGCACTCCCTAATATGTGAAATTAGTTAGCTCCGAGGCGTATTGATCTAGTTAGAGAAGTTACAAGCTGCAAGATGGTTTTCGAGAGCAGGGACACCACTACGACCAGTTTCAGGGAGATGCCGCCGGATCCCAGTCCTCTGGCATCTCCAAGAAACTGGTCATAGAGGCACTCCCGGTCCAGCCACAAAACGGGAATAACACTCAAGACATTTATTAATATTAAAGACTGAGACTACAAAACCGGGACTAAAGGTCACAAACCGCGAAAGATATCCTTCGGTCAAGCCACAAACCGCGAAAGACATGAACTAGAGTTACATAATATGAGCATGAACTTCTTGGCATATGTCCTTCCTTATGATCGCTTCAGATGTAACCATGGAGCATCTTCTTTACTTAACGGAATGCTTGGGTCAGGTTTCACTGTGAAGGGCGGAATTTCATCAAACTTATTATAATCTTCTGACATGTCTGTCTTGTCCTCGATTCCCACAATGTTTCTTTTCCCTGAAAGAACTATGTGACGCTTTGGCTCATCATATGATGTATTCGTTTGCATATTTTTTCTTTTTTCGGTCTGGAGGACATGTCCTTCACATAGAAAACCTGAGACACATCATTGGCTAGGACGAATGGTTCATCTCTATAACCAAGATTGTTGAGAACCACTGTTGTCATTCCATACAACTGGTCTATCTTTACCCCTTCTCTATTCAGGTTGACCCATTTGCAGTGAAACAAAGGGACCTTAAAAGAGACTCCATAGTCTAGTTCCCATATATCCTCTATGTAACCATAATATGTGTCCTTTTGTCCATTCTCGTCTATTGCATCAAAGCGGACACCACTATTTTGGTTGGTGCTCTTTTTATCTTGGGAGATCGTGTAGAATGTATTCCCATTTATTTCGTACCCTTGGAAATTCAATACAGTAGAAGATGGTGACGCGGCCAACAAGTATAGCTGATCTCCAACAGTGGTGTTATTCAAGAGATGTGTCCGCATCCAACCACCAAAAGACTTCATGTGTTCATCTGTAATCCATGATTCAGGCTTCCCCGGGTTTTTGGAGCGTACAATATTCTTGTGTTCCTCGATATACGGAGCTGCCAAGGTGGAATTATGTAGAACTGTGTAGTGTGCTTTAGTGAAAGAATCCCCGTCCCTACATATCATTGCTTTCTTTCCCAGCGTGCCTTTTCCACTTAGTCTTCCCTCATGCCGCGAGTCAGAAACACCAATCGGCTTAAGGTCAGGAATAAAGTCAACACAAAACTCAATGACCTCCTATGTTCCATATCCCTTGGAGATGCTTCCTTCTGTTCTAGCACGGTTATGAACATATTTCTTTAAGACTCCCATGAACCTCTCAAAGGGGAACATATTGTGCAGAAATACCGGACCGAGAATGGCAATCTCTTCCACTAGATGAACCAGGAGATGCGTCATAATATTGAAGAAGGATGGTGGGAACACCAATTCCAAACTAACAAGACATTGTACCACATCCTTCTGTAACCTTGGCAGAATATCTGGATTAATTACCTTCTGAGATATTGCATTGAGGAATGAACACAGCTTCACAATGGGTACTCGAACATTTTCCGGTAGAAGCCCCCTCAATGCAATCGGAAGCAACTGCGTCATAATCACGTGACAGTCATGAGACTTCAGGTTTTGGAACTTTTTCTCTGCCATATTTATTATCCCCTTTATATTAGATGAGAAGCCCGACGGCACCTTGATACAGTAAAGGACTTCAAAAAAGATTTCCTTCTCTGCTTTGGTAAGAGCATAGCTGGCACGACTTAAGTGACGCCCTTTATCCGTCTTGTTATGTGTATGCATGTTCTTTGGGTCTTTCATAATTTGTTGGTCCTCCCATGCTTCAGGTGTATCTTTTGTCTTCCCATACACGCCTAGGAATCCTAGCAGGTTCACGCAGAGATTCTTCGTCACGTGCATCACGTCGATTGAAGAGCGGACACGCAGGACTTTCCAATATGGCAGCTCCCAAAATATAGATTTCTTCTTCCACATGGGTGTGTGTCTTATAGCGACGTCGTTCGGAACCGATTGACCGCCGGGACCCTTTCCAAAGATTACTTCCATGTCCTTGACCATACCAAATATATCATCACTAGCAGGGAGTTCAGGCTTCTTCCGGTGATCTGCCTCACCTTTGAAATGCTTGCCTTTCTTTCTTACGGGATGATTGGTCGGAAGAAATCGTCGATTCGCCAGGTACACAACCTTCTTGCATTTATGCAAATATGTACCTTCGGCCTTATCTAAACAGTGGGTGCATGCCTTATATCCCTTGTTTGTCTGTCCTGAAAGGTTACTAAGAGCAGGCCAATCATTGATGGTTATGAATAACAACCCTCGTAGATCAAATGGCTCATGTTTGTTCTCATCCCACGCACGTACACCTGGTTTGCCCCACAACTATAAGAGTTCTTCAACTAATGGCCTAAGGTACACATCAATGTCGTTGCCCGGTTGCTTCGGGCCTTGGATGAGCACTGGCATCATAATGAACTTACGCTTCGTGCACAACCAAGGAGACAGGTTGTAGATACATAGAGTCACGGGCCAGGTGCTGTGACTGTGGCTCTGCTCCCCAAAAGGATTCATACCATCCGTACTTAGACCAAACCATAAGTTCCTTGCGTCACCTGCAAAGTCTGAAAAGTCTCTCTCGATTTTTCTCCACTGTGACCCATCAGCAGGGTGTCTCCACTTCCCGTCTTTCTTACGGTCTTCTTTGTGCCATCGCAACAACCTGACATGCTCTTTGTTTCTGAACATGCGTTTCAACCTTGGTATTATAGGAGCATACCACATAACCTTAGCAGGAACCCTCTTCCGGAGGGGCTCTCCCTCAACATCACCAGGGTCATCTCGTTTGATCTTATACTGCAACGCATTGCATACCGGACATTTATCTAAATTCTCATACTCCTTACCGCGGTAGAGGATGCAGTCATTAATGCATGCATGTATCTTTTGCACATCTAATCCTAGAGGACAGAGAGTCTTCTTTGCTTCGTAGGTACTCTCGGGAAGTTCGTTATGTTTTGGAAACTTCGGCTTCATTATTTTCAGCATCTTTTCAAATGAGGAGTCAGTTAGACCACACTCTGCCTTCCATCGCAACAATTCCAGTGTGGTACCGAGCTTTGTGCTGCCATCTTCACAATTTGGGTACAACAATTTTTTGTGATCTTCTAACATGCCCTCTAACTTCAACTTCTCATTTTCTGTTTCATAGTCTCGCTTTGCATCAGAAATGACCCTACCAAGTTCATCAGCCGGCTCATCTGATGCCCGTTCTTCACCTCTTTCCTCTCCATTGTCTTCCATTGTAGTATCACTGTATTTAGGAAACATATGATGATAGTTGTTACCATCATCTTCTTCTTCACCATCTTCCATCATAACCCCTCTTTCCCCGTGCTTGGTCCAGCAATTATAGTTGGGCATGAAACCTTTCATAATCAGGTGGCCGCGAATGATTTTCGAGGAAGAGTACTCCTTGTTGTTCCGACATTGAACACATGGACAACGTATAAATCCATTCTCTTTGTTTGCCGTAGCCACATCGATAAATTTATTCACGCCTTTGATATACCCGGCTACGCGCCGGTCACCGTACATCCATTGCCGACCGTTGATCTGCATCATATAAGTAAGTTTATCAAAAAACAGGACATCATAAATAGTGAAATAACCAATTCACACCGACACATGAATTGTATCAATGACCTAGAAAAGATAAGATTGCTAACCTCGATCGAGGTAAATAAGAGGAGAAAGCTCAAGTGCGTCTCGGACACCTTCTATATTTTTGTTCTATGAGAAATTCAACGGGATTATTCACTCAAACATTTCATCAAAAACCTTCAATGCATGCATAGAAGAGAAAAAACTAGCACACCCCTCACACCTTCCACCATTCGAAAAAACAGAGTGGAGGCAGAGGGGGCTGGGCGTTGCATTTATAGAGGACAGGAGAATACGTCCCGGTTGGACCCAGCAACCGGGACTAAAGGTGCGTGCCACGCGACGTGGATGTGGACAAACCTTTAGTCCCGGTTGGTGGCTCCAACCGGGACGTATTCCCCCTTACCAACCGGGATGCATGCCCCCTGGCCCCGTGCCCGCTCCAACCGGGACGCGTGCCAGCATTAGTCCCGGTTGATGACGCAACCGGGACTAATGCTCTGAGGGGTCGCGAACGGATGGCCCTTTTTCCACTAGTGGCAGTGGAGTAAATAAAAATGTTTTAAAGAGCAAGAGAAAGACTACGGCATAGTCCATATCATTTGAGATATACAAGAGTGGCATTGCTACTTGCCTACTTGGTGCAATATTTATAAGAGTTCAGTACTATTGTCAAACATAAAGTAGAGAACCAAGGGTAAATAAAACAGCTGAACATAGCTTAGTATTGCTGAAACAACGAGGAATAGGATGCTGCGGCTGCCATCGGGGCAGACTGGATGCCGAGGAACAGCCGCCCACCATGGCACCCCTTGCGGCCAGCGTCACAAGCACGTTGAAATATATGTGCAGAATCACAACAAAAAAATTCAGCACAGAGCTTCTTCACATCTCTGTAAAATTCAGCGAATAATAAGTATTACAATTCAACAACCAGTAAGAAAATTCAGCAAGCAAGAGGTTGCCAAATACTGCGAGCAGGAGAAAACTTCAACAAGGAGCCTGACATCTACGTACGTAATATTTAACAGTAACAAATTAACCCACTCTCACTATCACTATGAATTTCTCTCAAGTCCACCGAAGCAAAAATAGCAACTCCCCAAAATCGCCACGGTTGGGTTGGTCAGGGGTAGGGATGCAGGGAGGGGTGCAGTAGGGGAAGGCGAGGTTCTGGCCGGCGGAGCGCCGTCGAGAAGATCTCCTCTGGCAGGCGTGCACTCTTGCGCAAAAATAGCAACTCCCCAAAATCGCCACGATGGGGTTGGTCGGGGGTAGGGATGCAGGGAGGGGTGCAGTAGGGGAAGGCGAGGTTCTGGCCAGCAGAGCGCCGCCGAGAAGATCTCCTCCGGCAGGCGTGCAATCTTGCGGGCCTTCTAAATCGATTCATCCGTTGTTTTTTAGATAGGGATCGGTATGAGAGAAGAGAAAGGGAAGAGAGAGAGAGGGGTGGGGAGGAGGAAGGCCTTCCGCAGTAGGTTGTCACCGAGGACGGCGAGCTTGGGAGAGGGTCGTCGTGGCGGCGATCTGACTCACTGGAGGAGGAGCAGTAGGATGGGAGGGCAGCGGGCCTGAGGGAGGAGAGGATAAGGTGCCTTCGTTCGTAGCCTGAGGAAGAAAAGAACCACTTCTCCGTAGGCGGTGGCACAACATGTAATATGTTCAAACAGGAAGGGGCAAAATTGGCCAATAAACTGACGACGGACGAAAAAGAGGGGCAACAAAAACTACCTCTACATAAATTATATAGTAGAGATAAAGAACAAGCGCAGACTGCAAAATAATTTGCATACCGGTGGGGGAAATTTTGAAGAGGAACGGAAGAGAAAAAAAAGGAGATTTTTTTAGATCTAGATCTTATATTTGGGTTTAGGGTTAGGAGAGGAAGAAGGGAAATGGATTATTTATATAGTCCAACATAAACTAGATGTGCTAGTTTTGGCCAAACTTTAGACGGACTTTTGAGTCTATTTTTTTATTTATAAAATACGAAAAGCTTTTGTGGTCATATAAGGACCGGAAAAAATATTAGAAAATATTATTTGTTTTAATTAAATAAATAAGAACGAGAGAAGGGTTTAATAAAACTACATAGATATTTTAGTAAAACAAAATAGTGTTTGTTAAAATAACTTTAAGGACACAATAATGATATGCTATATGATGAGATGATGATGCACAAAATACAATCAATAGGCGATTTCTTGTAGTCGTTTTACCTAGGGTGCTACACTTGAGGTTCCTCCTATTTCTGGGTTTCGATCGCATAAACTAGTGATTTCTGGCGTCCGCGTCCCCTTCCATAGCAGGCTCCATGGGAGTAGATTTTATCAGGCTCACCGCCGTGTCCTGAAGATCATCCTCGCCATCAAGCGAGACCTCTTGGGACGAGCGCTTACAAGGAGGAGCCGCAACACCCCTACCTGCCCTACTGCCCTAGCCCCGAGGAATGAAGGTACGTGGTTCCATAATCGAGGGGTTTGCACGCCGACTTGCTAGCATAAAATCTCCATATTGAAGTTCTCTATCCGTCTAGAGACTATCTCCACACTCCTCATGGTTTTTTCCCATTAATCTGCAGTGCTTACAAAAATATGGGACCTTTTCATACTTAACCATCAACCTCTTCTTCCCTTCACCTTCCACATTAAGGGAAACAATGTGTGTTAGGGTTTTTTTGACCTCGATTAGTACTCGAATTCTAACATAATTTCCCTCATAGAACAACTTCGGGGCCATCTGAACCTCCTTTGTTTTAACAATGCGGCAAGCCAGATCATCAACAACCTGCACCTTCCAATACAGCTCCGATATACCATGAATCTGAGCCCAAACATATAGTCCTCCAAAGGAAATTTTCTCAGGGTCCTCCCAACCATCGTAATCCTCGATGAGCACAGCCCAGCCTCGGAAAGTCTAAGGACCTTGATGGACGACTTTTTCCCAATCACCTAATCAGTGCATCTGCAATACGAACAGATTTTCCCCTGCCTCCCTGCAGATCGGATCTTTGGAGAGGTTCCAGATCGCTTTCATCTTGCCGAACAGTTCCTCCGTACTGAAGTTCCTTGTCGTGTTTACCTTGCCGATTGCCATCCAATGAGCGTCCTTGTGAAACTCCTTAACATCAGCTGCTCCGATCACACTAGTGGAAAAAGGGTCATCCGTTCGTGCCCCCTCAGAGCATTAGTCCCGGTTGCGCCACCAACCGGGACTAATGCTGGCACGCGTCCCGGTTCGAGCGGGCACGGGGCCAGGAGGCATGCGTCCCGGTTGGTAAGGGGGCATACGTCCCGGTTGGAGCCACCAACCGGGACTAAAGGTTTGGCCACAGCCACGTGGCGTGGCACACACATTTAGTCCCGGTTGGTGGCTCCAACCGGGACGTATTCTCCCGCCCTCTATAAATGCAACGCCCCATCCCCCTCTGCCTCCACTCTGTTTTTTCTCTTGGTGGAAGGTGTGAGGGGTGTGCTAGTTTTTTCTCTTCTATGCATGCATTGAAGGTGTTTGATGAAATGTTTGAGTGAATAATCCCGTTCAATTTCTCATAGAACAAAAATATAGAAGGTGTCCGAGACGCACTTGAGCTTTCTCCTCTTTATTTCCCTCGATCGAGGTTAGCAATCTTATCTTTTCTCTGTCATTGATACAATGCATGTGTCGATGTGAATTGGTCATTTCACTATTTATGATGTCCTGTTTTTTGATAAACTTACTTATATGATGCAGATGAATGGTCAGGAATGGATGTACGGTGACCGGCGCGTAGCCGGGTATATAAAAGGCGTGGATAAATTTATCCATGTGGCTACGGCAAAAAAAGAGAATGGTTTTATACGTTGTCCATGTGTTCAATATCGGAACAACAAGGAGTACTCTTCCTCGAAAATCATTCGTGGCCACCTGATTATGAAAGGTTTCATGCCCAACTATAATTGCTGGACCAAGCATGGGGAAAGAGGGGTTATGATGGAAGATGGTGAAGAAGAAGATGATGATAACAACTATCATCATATGTTTCCTGAATACAGTGATACTGCAATGGAAGACAATGGAGAGGAAAGAGATGAAGAACGGGCATCAGATGAGCCGGCTGATGAACTTGGTAGGGTCATTTCTGATGCAAAGCGAGACTGTGAAACAGAAAATGAGAAATTGAAGTTAGAGGGCATGTTAGAAGATCACAAGAAATTGTTGTACCCAAATTGTAAAGATGGCAGCACAAAGCTCGGTACCACACTGGAATTGTTGCGATGGAAGGCTGAGTGTGGTCTAACTGACTCCTCATTTGAAAAGATGCTGAAAATAATGAAGCCGAAGTTTCCAAAACATAACGAACTTCCCGAGAGTACCTACGAAGCAAAGAAGACTCTCTGTCCTCTAGGATTAGATGTGCAAAAGATACATGCATGCATTAATGACTGCATCCTCTACCGCGGTAAGGAGTATGAGAATTTAGATAAATGCCCGGTATGCAATGCGTTGCGGTATAAGATCAGACGAGATGACCCTGGTGATGTTGAGGGAGAGCCCCTCCGGAAGAGGGTTCCTGCTAAGGTTATGTGGTATGCTCCTATAATACCAAGGTTGAAACGCATGTTCAGAAACAAAGAGCATGCCAGGTTGTTGCGATGGCACAAAGAAGACCGTAAGAAAGACGGGAAGTTGAGACACCCTGTTGATGGGTCACAATGGAGAAAAATCGAGAGAGACTTCCCAGACTTTGCAGGTGACGCAAGGAACTTACGGTTTAGTCTAAGTACGGATGGCATGAATCCTTTTGGGGAGCAGAGCTGCGGTCACAGCACCTGGCCCGTGACTCTATGTATCTACAACCTGCCTCCTTGGTTGTGCATGAAGCGTAAGTTCATTATGATGCCAGTGCTCATCCAAGGCCCGAAGCAACCGGGCAACAACATTGATGTGTACCTTAGGCCATTAGTTGAAGAACACTTACAGTTGTGGGGCAAACCAGGTGTACGTGCGTGGGATAACAACAAACAGGAGCCATTTGATCTACGAGGGTTGTTATTTGTAACCATCAATGATTGGCCTGCTCTTAGTAACCTTTCAGGACAGACAAACAAGGGATATAAGGCATGCACCCACTGTTTAGATAAGACTGAAGGTACATATTTGTATAAATGCAAGAAGGTTGTGTACCTGGCGAATCGACGATTTCTTCCGACCAATCATCCCGTAAGAAAGAAAAGCAAGCATTTTAAAGGTGAGGCAGATCACCGGAAGAAGCCTGAACTCCCTGCTGGTGATGATGTATTTGGTATGGTCAAGGACATAGAAGTAATCTTTGGAAAGGGTCCCGGCGGTCAATCGGTTCCGAACGACGTCGCTATAAGACACGCACCCATGTGGAAGAAGAAATCTATATTTTGGGAGCTGCCATATTGGAAAGTCCTGCGTGTCCGCTCTTCAATCGACGTGATGCACGTGACGAAGAATCTTTGCGTGAACCTGCTAGGATTCCTAGGCGTGTATGGGAAGACAAAAGATACACCTGAAGCACGGGAGGACCAAAAATTATGAAAGACCCAAAGAACATGCATACACATAACAAGACGGATAAAGGGCGTCACTTAAGTCATGCCAGCTATGCTCTTACCAAAGCAGAGAAGGAAATCTTTTTTGAAGTCCTTTACAGTATCAAGGTGCCATCGGGCTTCTCATCTAATATAAAGGGGATAATAAATATGGCGGAGAAAAAGTTCCAAAACCTGAAGTCTCATGACTGTCACGTGATTATGACGCAGTTGCTTCCGATTGCATTGAGGGGGCTTCTACCGGAAAATGTTCGAGTACCCATTGTGAAGCTGTGTGCATTCCTCAATGTAATATGTCAGAAGGTAATCAATCCAGATATTCTGCCAAGGTTACATATGGATGTGGTACAATGTCTTGTTAGTTTTGAATTGGTGTTCCCACCATCCTTCTTCAATATTATGACGCATCTCCTGGTTCATCTAGTGGAAGAGATTGCCATTCTCGGTCCGGTATTTCTGCACAATATGTTCCCCTTTGAGAGGTTCATGGGAGTCTTAAAGAAATATGTTCATAACCGTGCTAGACCAGAAGGAAGAATCTCCAAGGGATATGGAACAGAGGAGGTCATTGAGTTTTGTGTTGACTTTATTCCTGACCTTAAGCCGATTGATGTTTCTGACTCGCGGCATGAGGGAAGACTAAGTGGAAAAGGCACGCTGGGAAAGAAAGCAATGATATGTAGGGACGGGGATTCTTTCACTAAAGCACACTACACAGTTCTACATAATTCCACCTTGGCAGCTCCGTATATCGAGGAACACAAGAATATTATACGCTCCAAAAATACGGGGAAGCCTGAATCATGGATTACAGATGAACACATGAAGTATTTCGGTGGTTGGATGCGGACACATCTCTTGAATGACACCACTGTTGGAGATCAGCTATACTTGTTGGCCGCGTCACCATCTTCTACTGTATTGAATTTCCAAGGGTACGAAATAAATGGGAATACATTCTACACGATCGCCCAAGATAAAAAGAGCACCAACCAAAATAGTGGTGTCCGCTTTGATGCAATGGACGATAATGGACAAAAGGACACATAGTATGGTTACATAGAGGAGATATGGGAACTAGACTATGGAGTCTCTTTTAAGGTCCCTTTGTTTCTCTGCAAATGGGTCAACCTGAATGGGGAAGGGGTAAAGGTAGACCAGTTGTACAGAATGACAACAGTGGATCTCAACAATCTTGGTTATAGAGATGAACCATTCGTCCTAGCCAATGATGTGTCTCATGTTTTCTATGTGAAGGACATGTCCTCCAGACCGAAAAAAAGAAAAAATATGCAAACGAATACATCATATGATGAGCCAAAGCGTCACATAGTTCTTTCAGGAAAAAGAAACATCGTGGGAATCGAGGACAAGACAGACATGTCAGAAGATTATAATAAGTTTGATGAAATTCCGCCCTTCACAGTGAAAACTGACCCAAGCATTACGTTAAGTAAAGAAGATGCTCCATGGTTACGTCTGAAGCGGTCATAAGGAAGGACATATGCCAAGAAGTTCATGCTCATATTATGTAACTCTAGTTCATGTCTTTCGCGGTTTGTGGCTTGACCGAAGGATATCTTTCGCGGTTTGTGGCCTTTAGTCCCGGTTTTGTAGTCTCGGTTTTTAATATTAATAAATGTCTTGAGTGTTAGTCCCGTTTTGTGGCTGGACCGGGAGTGCCTCTATGACCAGTTTCTTGGAGTCACATATTAGGGAGTGCCTCTATGACCAGTTTCTTGGAGATGCCGGAGGACTGGGATCCGGCGGCATCTCCCTGAAACTGGTCGTAGTGGTGTCCCTACTCTCGAAAACCATCTTGCAGCTTGTAACTTCTCTAACTAGATCAATACGCCTCGGAGCTAACTAATTTCACATATTAGGGAGTGCCTCTATGACCAGTTTCTCGGAGATGCCGGAGGACTGGGCTCCGTCGGCATCTCCCTGAAACTGGCCGCGGTGGTGTCCCTACTCTCGAAAACCATCTTGCAGCTTGTAACTTCTCTAACTAGATCAATACACCTCGGAGCTAACTAATTTCACATATTAGGGAGTGCCTCTATGACCAGTTTCTCGGAGATCCCGGAGGACTGGGCTCCGTCGGCATCTCCCTGAAACTGGCCGCAGTGGTGTCCCTGCTCTCGAAAACCATCTTGTAGCTTGTAACTTCTCTAACTAGATCAATACGCCTCGGAGCTAACTAATTTCACATATTAGGGAGTGCCTCTATAACCAGTTTCTCGGAGATGCCGGAGGACTGGGATCCGTCGGCATCTCCCTGAAACTGGCCGCAGTGGTGTCCCTGCTCTCGAAAACCATCTTGGAGATGCCTCAAACTGGCTGGAGGACTGGACTCGCAAGGATGCCTATTTATAGTACAAGCAGCTCGGCATAGTGTCGACACTTACGAAATAATGTCGACACTCACCCCTATCATTAGTGTTGACTCGTGTTTTGTCCCGGTTGGTGTCTCCAACCGGGACTACAGGTTGATCTTTAGTCCCAGTTGGTGACACCATCCGGGACAAGGTACACGCCGCACGACATAAAGTTGTGCCCATATTATGCATGTGTATGGATATTGGTATGGAGAACAATGTTGCAGGAGGAAGTTTTCCTTTTTGTCGCACGGAAAAGCCCCTTTCCATTTTCCGAGCGCAAAAAACGGGTCGTTTTGTGAAGTAACCACCAAAATGCCGATTCAGAATGCTACCGTCCCATTTTCCTAAAATACTAGACCACCTTACATGGACTATCTCCCAACCGGGACATCTCAAACCTTTTTGTCCATCCCGGGTAAAAAGGACAAATGTCTGCCGAATCGGTAGGAAGTGGGTCCGGTTTGTACTACAGGTACATGATATATCGCCTGTGATTTTTTGAAAAAATCATTTTTAGACTCGCAATATGTGGTTTCTTCAGAGATCCAATGCAAGTTCTAACGATGCTCGTCCCATATCTTCATGCACACTGGTTCGACCATAGTTAGAAATTCAGATAAATCAAAACGGGCATAAATTCAAAAAAAATCCGAACAATGAAAATCCTTCGCGTGGTGTCATATTATGTTACATAGTTGAAAGGAAAAATACCAGACTTGGTATATTGATCATGTTTCGAAAAAACCTTCACAAAATGACCTATCATGTTCGAGGTTTCATGGCTTTCGGTCCAAATGACCGATGTTATGTGCTGAATCACGGCATAGTTTGTGATATTGTGCCCATATTATACATGTGTGTGGACATTGGTATGGAGAACAATGTTGCAGGAGGAAGTTTTCCTTTTTGTCGCACGGAAAAGCCCTTTTTCATTTTCCGAGCGCAAAAAATGGGTCGTTTTGTGAAGTAACCACCAAAATGCCGTTTCAGAATGCTACCGTCCCATTTTCCTAAAATACTAGACCACCTTACATGGACTATCTCCCAACCGGGACATCTCAAACCTTTTCGTCCATCCCGGGTAAAAAGGACAAATGTCTGCCGAATCGGTAGGAAGTGGGTCTGGTTTGTACTACAGGTACATGATATATCGCCCGTGATTTTTTGAAAAAATCATTTTTAGACTCGCAATATGTGGTTTCTTCAGAGATCCAATGCAAGTTCTAACGATGCTCGTCCCATATCTTCATGCACACCGGTTCGACCATAGTTAGAAATTCAGATAATTCAAAACGGGCATAATAAATTCAAAAAAAATCCAAACAATGAAAATCCTTCGCGTGGTGTCATATTATGTTACATAGTTGAAAGGAAAAATACCAGACTTGGTATATTGATCATGTTTCGAAAAAACCTTCATAAAATGACCTATCATGTTCGAGGTTTCATGGCTTTCGGTCCAAATGACCGATGTTATGTGCTGAATCACGGCATAGTTTGTGATGTTGTGCCCATATTATACATGTGTGTGGACATTGGTATGGAGAACAATGTTGCAGGAGGAAGTTTTCCTTTTTGTCGCACGGAAAAGCACTTTTCCATTTTCCGAGCGTAAAAAACGGGTCGTTTTGTGAAGTAACCACCAAAATGCCGTTTCAGAATGCTACCATCCCATTTTCCTAAAATACTAGACCACCTTACATGGACTATCTTCCAACCGGGACATCTCAAACCTTTTCGTCTATCCCGGGTAAAAAGGACAAATGTCTGCCGAATCGGTAGGAAGTGGGTCTGGTTTGTACTACAGGTACATGATCTATCGCCCATGATTTTTTGAAAAAAATCATTTTTAGACTCGCAATATTTGGTTTCTTCGGAGATCCAATGCAAGTTCTAACGATGCTCGTCCCCTATCTTCATGCACACCGGTTCGACCATAGTTAGAAATTCAGATAATTCAAAACGGGCATAATAAATTCAAAAAAAATCCGAATAATGAAAATCCTTCGCGTGGTGTCATATTATGTTACATAGTTGAAAGGAAAAATACCAGACTTGGTATATTGATCATGTTTCGAAAAAACCTTCACAAAATGACCTATCATGTTCGACGTTTCATGGCTTTCGGTCCAAATGACCGATGTTATGTGCTGAATCACGGCATAGTTTGTGATGTTGTGCCCATATTATGCATGTGTGTGGACATTGGTATGGAGAACAATGTTGCAGGAGGAAGTTTTCCTTTTGATCGCACGAAAAAGCCCTTTTCCATTTTCCGACACTCACCCCTATTATTAGTGCTGACTCGTGTTTTGTCCCGGTTGGTGTCTCCAACCGGGACTAAATTAAAGGTTCATCTTTAGTCCCGGTTGGTGACACCATCCGGGACAAGGTACATGCCGCCATTTTTCCCGCCATTTTTCTTCCCGCCATTTTTTCCCGCCAGTTCTTCCCTCCAGTTCTTTCCGCCAGTTCTTCACTATATATATATGTATGGTTGGCCTCCATTGTCATTGCACATCTCTAGACTCATATCTGCAACCTCATCACTCTTTCCCATGGCTTCCACCGTAGCACTAACTCCCAGGGAGGCGGAGGCGCTTTGCGCCTCGAACTACCCCTACCCGCCGGGCTACTGTGTCCCCATCGGCTGGATGCTGAGCGCCGGAGGCGTGCCGGTTCCTCCTGTCCCTCTAGGTGTGGCGCGTCGGATGGCCATCACGAACCACTACTACTTCGAGCTCACGCCGGAGCAGCGGAGGAATCCCAGATGGCATCCCGACTATTTCCCAACTTGGGAAGCCTTCTTCGTGGATGGGCGTGAGAGGGCACTCGCCAGGCACGAGGAGGAGGGCCTACCTCCTCCGAACTTCAACGAGGCCGGCCGTCGGCTGTGGTGGCGCGGCCGGACTCTCCAGAGCGTCATGGCCTACGACACGGCCGCCGACTCTAGCCCCCGCCTGCGCTACCCTCAAGTCCAGCCCACTCGTACTCAACTTTCAAGGTTCAACTACGGCGACCCCGACGACGATAGCGACGACGGCCGCGGCGAGTACGACGACTACGGTGGCGAGTATTATAGGTGTAGGCAGGAGCATGACTGAATTATTCTAACATTGCAAAACAAGTTCGGCCGATTGTGGCTTAATCTGGCCATGTATCTTAATTTTCAGTTATTCTATGTAACTTTGTGTTAGTTACGTTATGTACTTTAATTCCAGTTCTATCCTAATCAAATTTTCTTTCCGCCCATTATTTTCTGTCCTTTTTTTTCACCCATTAAAAACAGAAAATGGTTTTGAATTACTTATTCAAATCCAAACACTTTTTATGTTTAAAGTTTTTCTAAATTCCAAATTGATATTAAAAAAAATAAGTTAATTCATTTTTAATTGTAAATGGTTCATATTTTAAATGGTTACATTAATTATTTTTTAAAACAGAAAATGGTTTTGAATTATTTATTCAAATCCAAACACTTTTTATGTTTAAAGTTTTTCTAAATTCCAAATTAATATTCAAAAAATATAAGTTAATTCATTTTTAATTTTAAATGGTTACATTAATTATTTTTTAAAAATAGAAAATGGTTTTGGATTATTTATTCAAATCCATACACTTTTTATGTTTAAAGTTTTTCTAAATTCCAAATTGATATTAAAAAAATATAAGTTAATTCATTTTTAATTTTAAATGGTTACATTAATTATTTTTTAAAAATAGAAAATGGTTTTGGATTATTTATTCAAATCCATACACTTTTTATGTTTAAAGTTTTTCTAAATTCCAAATTGATATTAAAAAAATATAAGTTAATTCATTTTTAATTGTAAATGGTTCATATTTTAAATGGTTACATTAATTATTTTTTAAAACAGAAAATGCTTTTAAATTATTTATTCAAATCCAAACACTTTTTATGTTTAAAGTTTTTCTAAATTCCAAATTAATTATCATTTAAAAAATATTACAAATTTAAACCCCAAACTAAAAAATAAGGCGGGAACAGAGAGAAAATACCTAATTTGGAAAAAGGGGAATACGTCCCAGTTGGAGCCACCAACCGGGACTAAAGACCCCTGCGCGCCAACCGTTGGTCTGCAGAAAAAAATTGGAGTATACGTCCCGGTTGGTGGCTCCAACCGGGACATAGTCTCGGTTGGAGCCACCAACCGGGACTAAAGGTCCTTTGGTTATAACGGACGCGCCTCCTCTTCTTCTTCCCCATCTCACTTCTCAGCTTCACCGACGCGCGCACAACTGCCCCCGACGCCAGCAGGCTGTCCGAGCCTGCGCGTTCCGTCCTCTAGCACCGCCGCCTTCGTCCGTGCGCGTCCCAGCTACTTCCCCCCCCCCCCCGCCCGCCGCCGCCGCCGCTTGAGCTCGACGGAGGCGACGCTCCGGTGACCAAGAAGGAGCGGCGCCGCCTCTCTCTAACGCGCGGTGAGCCTCTGCACCTCCCAGTGCCCTCCGTTTGCCTGCTTGCTTGTTGTAGCCGCCACGCGTCGTGTCGCTGCAAGCACCGCCGCCGCTGCCCGCCGTGCGCCCAGCTCCGGTGAGCTTCTTCGAGCGGCGCCGCCACTTTATTGCCTACCGCGACGCGCTGCTTCGATCAAGCCTAGCCCCGTCGCCCCGCACGCCTCACAGCGCCGTCCCCGGTGAGCACCCGACGGTGGCCGCCTAGATGACATCACCCCGGCGTCACGCTGACGTGGCCCACGTGCCCGCTGACCTTTGACCACCACGGTGACTTGCTGATGTGGCCTAGGGCCCAGCACTCAGTCACAGTGGCTAGGTTCTGTCTAGGTAAAAAAAACCCAACCCTTTGCTAATGTCATATTGACACAGTAATTCAATTTTAAATGATTTAATAATTCTAGAAATTGATATAAACTTGTAAATTCAATATCTTTTTATTTATAAGTCGGAAAAATACAAATAATATATCAAATTGTTCAGAAAAATGAAACCTATCTATTTAACCTATAATCATGCATTGTTCAACAACTTAAATGACAAGTATAATTAGAAGAACAAATGCACCCCTCTCATATGTTCCGGAGTTTCCCCGAGTTAGGGTTTTCACCCCTCGGACCCCTGATTAAATCGTCGAGCATGTCTTAGGGTTACATTCCAATGCAAATTAACTTGTCATATCATCATACTTGCTTGAGCATTGCATCGATGCCATGTGTTGATTATTTCCCTTTCTTTTCGGTGTTTGGATTATTAGTTTTATTATTAGTTAGGTATTATTAGGTTTATTAATTAGTTTGGTATTATTGGTCTTCGGCCCCACTGTTCAGTCACTGTGGGTAGCCCCAGACCCGATTCACATTGTCAAGCAACTTAAAAGCCCTATCTTAGATAAGGAATCATTAATACCCCTTAGGTGCATGTGGGTTCGACGATGTGCCTTCGCCAGGGCATTCCGAACCCTCTTAAATCGATTCCAATATGGTATTTTGTTAATATCTAGTGTTACCTATCTGCTGGATAGTTTCCCTTTTGTAGCCTTATACTCATGGTCCCCTCTCATATGCATCCGAGGTTTCTCCGAACTAGGTTTTACACCCCTCGGAACTCCGGAATATTGATTTTAGTTGATTTTAGCTAGAGTTACCTATATACTACACGGTTTCCTTTTTGTAGCTAGGTTTAGGGTTTAGGGTTTCTCTTCATTTGTATTATTGTGTATGTATATATTAGGGTTTCTCTGAATTAGGGTTTATATCTCTCAACACCGTACCTAACTTTCTCCTTTAGCCGCTTTGACTTATTCGTTTTTCCACCTATGCAGAAAATATGGACCCACACGTCAGAGACTAAGAAAAGGAATAGTTGATCCAAGGTGTGATCCGTGGGGAAGAAAATTTAGACGTATCAACGTTTCTGAACAACTCCGGTGAGGGTGATCCTCTTTTTACCGGAATAGACGACCTGTTTGAGGTTGAAGGTGTTGCCTTTCACGAGGGAGAAGGCGATGCCTTGTGTAATCGAGAAGACGACTGCTCCGGCGAGGTGCATGTAATATAATCAATTCATTAATTAATCATCTGCTATCTATATAGAAATAGTAACGACGATCTTTCTTCTTTTAGCCCTCCGGATCGAAGGAATCTACTGAAAAGAGCAGACGCGGCCCAACCAAAAAGTTGCAAGACCATGAGAGGTTCAGGATCGAAGATGTCGCTGAAGACGGCAAACCGACGGCTCCCGAAGTTGTCGCAAACAAATTTGTGGCACAATGCGGAGTAATCGTTAGGGACTTAATCCCGATCACCATTAGAAATTGGAATAGTCCTGCTAATGCAGATGAAGAGGGAACATGTTTATTTGTCCCTAACCACGCCAAAGATTTACTGTGGAAGAGGCTCATGGTTAATTTCAAACTACCGAAGATAGAGCTGGATCCAAATGCGGAGGATCCAGTTGAGGACGCCTTACAACATGGGAGAGCCATGGAGGCTAAGGTTAGGGAGTGTGCTTTGAAGAAGATGGCCCAGTGTTTCACCAACTGGAAGAAAAGATTGCACCTTGACTATGTCGTGAAAGAGAAGACTCCCGATTTCAAGAATATTCAGTTTGAGAAGATAAAACCATTCTGGGCTGAGTTTGTGGAATACAAGACATCAGAAAAAGCTAAGAAAATGTCTGCAACGAATAAGTTGAATGCTGCTAACAAGAAGTATCACCATACTATGGGGCAAGGTGGCTACAGGGCTGGCATTCCTAAGTGGGAGAAACTTGAGAATGAACTGCGTGCTAAAAAGATCACCCCAGAGACAGACGATTGGGTAGAACGTGCAAGGAATTGGTTTTACGGGCATGGGGGCACGTTGGACTCGGAAGGGAGGTGTATATATAACATACGACATAAAGAAGACCCCTTGCCAATCGAGAGGATGAGAAAAGCAGTAAAGGCTATTAAAGATGGGGACTTCATTCCCGACAGAGAGAATGATGAGCTCACACTCGCCCTTGGAAATAAGGAACATGATGGACGAACACGAGGCACAAGAGGCTCCCAACCATGGAGGACTGGGTTTCCCGAAGAGAGGAAGAAATATCCTGATAGAAGCCGTCAGAGGAGAAAGGACAGGGCGGAAGTTGAAGCAGATAGTCAGAAAGAGCAAATGCGTTTAATTGAAGAACGATTAAAGCAACAACAAGATGAAATTAACGCACTTAAAGAGCAAAGTACTACCGGCCCATCTCAGCAGCACACTGCATTCGATGCTACCGGCCTATCGAATAATCGAAAAAGCAGTGTGGCTTCCACCGAGGTCCCGGATGATGACAATGGCGATGACGATGGTGCACCGACGATGGCTCCTGTTGGCTACCCAGTGGATGATATCACAGAGATGACACACTGCGAGCTACATGTCAAAGTTGTGAATATATCAATGAAGGTGGCGGTCGGCTATGCCTTACCAATTTGACCCACACCAACTTACCACTATCGTCCGGTTCCAGAGGGCTACGCTGTTGTCGGGGTGGATGAAATCATGCCCACCTTTGAAGTTTTGGATCTTCACTACCCTGCAGGTGAAGGGGATGTGACTGTACTAGGAGACGCAAAAAACGTCACCATTCTATGGCCGAAGGAATGTATCGTGCTTCGAAATCACACGCCAAGGCCATCTTCGCCGCCGCCTCACCCGTCTCCAGCGAGTCATCGCCGCCGCGGCAGCCGTCTTCGTCGCCTCACCAATCTCCGGCGCAGCCATCGCCGGCGCCTCAGGATAAAAAGCGTAAGCGTACCGCTACTGTGCGTCGTGGTAAGCGATCGCAGAAACGTAAACAAGAGCCTCTTCCAAAAGTACAAAAGGTTTCTCCCGAGAGAGCTTATGACTGTCCTGAAGAGGAGACTGCGGCGATCGTTGATGCGAAAACGACAGCGTTTTTCACTAAGCTGAGGCGGCCGAAAGAGCCAGAGTTCCCCAGCACCAAAGAAGAAAAAGGCAAAGTGTTGAAAATGCTAAAGACTCTTCATCAACCCGAGCCAAAGCTGTCATCAGACTATGAGCGTTCTATTCTCAAGTCACATGCGGCACAAAAAGCCTCGAAGAGCAGTACTGATGCAAGCGAGAAATCTGTTGCCCAGCTCGGAGAACAAGCAAAACAGACTTGCGCCCCTCTCAAGGTGATTTCCCAAACCAATGTGGGGTCGAGCAAATATGGGGCCAAAGAGCAGTATGATCTAGAGGTAGTTTCACAATACGGAGAAGCTGCCACTGCTCAAGGTATGAGTATTGCCCAGTACTTATCCCAGTTAGAGTTCTTCCCCGTGAGTGAAGTAGCATAAAAATACCAGTACGGCAAACCTCTCGTCAAACCTGAGGAGGTAAACAATCTCCCAACAAAAATGCGAAGATTGTATAACTGGTACATGCATGCCACAAAGGCCGGGGCTAACTGGATAGTGATGAGGGTTACAAAAAAGCATCATGGGAAAGAAAAGGATGACATGATATCCATTGAATTTGATGAACTATTTCAATTATTCAATCAAGACGTCTTGGACAAATCGATCATCAGTGCCTATTGTCTGTAAGTACTAATTCTGTAATTAATTTAGTCTCCAGCTATCTCACCTTGTTTATTGCATGTATATAATCATACTGTAATATGCAGAATGAAGATTCTCAAATGCAGCAGAGGACAAATCTATGACATTGGCTTCATTGACCCATATTGGGTTCATGAAGCTAATCTCAAAATAAGCCCCCAGGATACGGAGGATAATATAGTACACGCGTTAAGGTTTCAAGAAACCAGAAGGGAAATACTTTTTCCTTACAACTTCGAGTGAGTGTTATTGTCTTGTATACACTTTCTATTTCACTTACTCGATGTTAAGTATATAATTGATTAGTTATGCATTCACAGCTTTCACTATATTCTGTTAATCATTCAACTTGATAAAGGGCGTGTACTAGTCATGGACTCGAAATATAAACCCCTTGAGACGTGGAAGGACATGCAGATGCTTCTCGAGCGGTAATTCTAATCATTACGACACTATATTGGCAACGTTCGTGAATTTTATGATATCAAGCAATTAATAACTTCATTTATTCGTTTTCTTCGCCGGGCAGCGCTTGGAAACGGTTCACCAACAAGGCTAGGGGTGTTTGGAAAGAGGAGCTTACATTTCAACCACTAAATGTAAGCACCACTAGCTATATCCGCACATCTCTTTGATTCTAGTTTTGATACAGTTATTATCATGCTTGATTATTATTTTGATTGAACTCTGTTCTCGTAAAGTTCCTGACGCAGGGACCAGGTAACAATCTATGTGGATACTATGTTTGCGAGTTCATCCGGCAGACGTGCGATGAGAAGGGCAGAAATTTAGAGCAACTCCACGTACGTAAACAATTTCTATAGTTTTTATTACAAACAAATTGTGTTTAGTTTCATTCATATAGACTGACTCCTTTTTTAAACCATATCGAACGTCTACGGGACGGTCTTCTGCCAAAGGATCGCGTACGAGCAATTCAGGAGGAATTGGCGGGATTCTTGGATGCAGAAGTCGTAAACCCAAAAGGGGAATACTATTCGGCTGTGTATAGACAATAGGGATTGTAAAAATAGCAACTTTGAAGGAATTGGCCGGTAGCATCGAATAGCAACTTTTGTATGTAGTGTATGAACTCGATCCGTGTATTGAATGTAATATTGTCATGATGATCTTGTGTAATATAAGGTTCCTTCATTGATAAGTGCAAAACACTAAATAAACAATAAAACAAACTAAATGAATTCTCTGCCGCGGCACAAAAAGTGGCGAAAATACTACTGCGGCAACAAAATGTGCCAAAATAAATTTTCTGCCGCGGCAGAGAAATGAGCCAAATCTCTGCCGCGCCAGAACGTTATTAGTCCCGGTTCATGTTACGAACCGGGACTAATGCTCCACCCCCTCGCCCTCTGCCGCTGCCACGTGTGCACCCAGTTGTCTCGGTTGGTGGCAACCGAGACTAAAGGTTAGGGCTTTAGTCCCGAGTGCCCCGTCCCGGTTGGGCAACCGGGACTAAAGCCCCTTACCAACCGGGACCAATAGGGCTGTTTCCACCAGTGTCACTACATCATCTGGCTCATCATCATGTAGATCTAGATGCATTAGAAGATCATCAATCTCTGGTTCAGATTCCTTCACTACGCCTGAGGTACCAGCTTCCGACCTTGTCGTCATGTCGCCGACACCCGGAAACCCTAGATCGCCCGAGAAGAAATGAAGCCCTCAGCAGAATAAGGGGTGCACCAATCGGGAGATAGATATAAGATGGGAAGGAACAAATACCGATGGAAAATGGGATTGGAGTCTGAAAAAGTGAGACCCTAACGAAGAGGGTTGGTTTTGAGTAACTTAGATACGCTCGGATAAGTCCATTCTATTTTCTTTCCATTACATAATTGTTGTGTGTTGAGACGAAATGTCAGCCTTCATAAAATATACTACTCCCTTGGTTTTAAAATATAAGATATTTTAGGTCTGTAAAGAAAATATATCTAGACATCTACGTGTATGCAGCAAGCGTGTATGCAGCGTCTCCAGACCTGGCCGTCGTGACCACCGCGCAGCCTCAACCACAAAAAACCGCCACCGAAAACATGAGCCACATAAAAGATGCACGGCTATACATGGCAGCCTCTCCCTTCCGAGCTCACTACGTACGGTAGGTTAGAAGATAATAGGCGTGAGGTTTTTCTCCATGTTGCTCCGGCTGAAGATTGTTACCGTCCAGCCTGTGGCGCTGCTTCTTGGGCACGACCATGCAGCCACCGCAGCTCGGCGGAGGCTGGTCGGAGCACTTCCGCGAGGCGGCGGCGTGTCCACGAGGACGAACGGGCCGAGGAGCATCTTGGTGACGATGGCGCTGAAGGAGGAGCCAGAGAGCAGGCGTAGCCGCTTCGCAGGACGAGCCCCAAGCTGGGACCCCGGGATGGAGACCGGAGTCCCGTACGAGCAAAGGCCGGTATGAGATTTACTGTATGTTCTTTTTATTTTTTTATACTGTCTGTTGCATATGAGTAGACACTTGGGACACCTTCAGGTCTTTTACCGTAGTAGTTAGAGCATTCCCACTCATCCGGTGTTCTCAAGCCGAAATCCGGACGTATTTTGGTCCGGATGGAACTAGTTTTCGGCCTAAAAACATCGAGTTTTTTATACGCGTTTCCAGGCGAGTTCCCGCGTTTGGCTAAAATTTAACAAATTTTGGCAAACTTTAGGTGAATTTTGGACGAGTATAACGGTTTTGAGCGAATATGGGAGAACTTGGGCAAATATGCTCGAACTTTGGGCGAATATGGACGAACTTTGGGCGAACTTTCGACGAATATGATCGATATGGATGAACTTTGGACGAATATGAGCGAATATGGACGAATATACGTTTTGGCTGAATATGGACGAACTTTGGGCGAATATGATCGAACTTTGGGCGAATATGGACGAACCTGGACGAACTTTGGGCGAACTATGGGCGATACAGACGAACTTTGGTTGAATATGGTACCATTCTATTAGTTACCAATCCCGGCTCTGTGAGTTCTTTCTTCCGTGATGAACTGTCGGCACCAGTCCTATATTTTTGTTCTCTGCGGACCGAGAAGAAAGGGGGCTCAGCAGGAAGAGGATTGTACCATGAGAGAAGCACGGGTCAACCCGCTTCAAATATGGAACATAGATTCTGGCAATGCAACGGAGTTCGGTCCTCATATCGAGCTAATCTGAATGAATCGGTCTTTATATAAAGGTAAATCTTTGCCTAAAAGACAAGAGGATAGCAAGTTCTAAATTCTGTCTCAGGTAGGACCTAGATTTCTTTTACTATGAAATTCATAAATAAAAATGAAGTAGTTAATAGGAGGGCTACGACTATCCTTTTTTTGTACGTGTTCCTAAGAGTGTTCCTAAGAGAAGTAATTTTTCCCGATGTTTCGAGGTCTCAAAAAAAAGAATATGGACAAATTTTGGGCGAACTTTGAGCGAACATGGTCGATATGGATGAACTTTTGACGAATATGACGATATGGACGAACTTTGGGCGAATATGGTCGAATATGGACGAATATGGTCGAATATGGGCGAACTTTGGGTGAACTTTGGATGAATATGGGCGAATATATGCTGACTGGGCGGGTCCACTCGCCGAATTCGCTTCATCCGGCGCTTTCAGGGCGTTCCCCGGATCCTAGATACGGCCTGGAAAGCCCGGACCAAAGTTCGTCTAAATCCGGACGAAAACAAGTTCCTAGGAACGCGACTGGTCGAAATTTCGTGTCTGGACCTATTTTCAGCGTCCGGATCGGCGTCCTGGATAGCCGAGTGGAGATGCTCTTAGTACTAGTATACATGCTTAGTATACATGCTTATTGCTTAACAATGGATGAATTAATGATGTAGATTTACTTTGGTTAATTTGGATGACTGGTTCAGGTTAACGAGTACTCCGCTCTCAAGGAAAGCAGCCTGTACTCTTGGGCAGAGCTGAGCCCAGGCTCGTTCTTCATGCGCCTAGGTAGCCTGTGCTTGGTCACATTTACAGTTCTGGCGGCTCCAATCTCAGCAGCAAGTTTCAGTCCAGGAAAGGTACGACAGGTCATCTCATATTTTCAGTTGTAAGTTCTAAGCAACGGAAGTTCTGCTAGTAATGTGCAATATTAATATTAAAAAAAAGTAATGTGCAATATTTGTGTCAGATAGCCATTGTATGCGTGTCCTTTTAATTAGTTTAGATATGTATGTCAATGTTATGAAGGATCCACTCAAGTTTGTGCTAGCTGCTGGGATAGGGACTCTGCTCCTGGTGTCTCTGGTGGTGCTCATGATCTATCTGGTAAGTCAGACAAAGGACGTAAAATCGAAATTCGGAATGACCAACACTGTGAAAACTCTTTGCAGGAGTAGATCGGTCTCTGAACCGAGCTATAGTACAGTAGTATAACACCTGCTAGTACCGCAGGGATGGAGTTACGTTGGTGACAGGCTGCTGTCGGCAGTTGTGCCGTACGAAGAAACCGGATGGTACGACGGCCAAATGTGGGTCAAGCCACCAGAGGTATGCCTCCATGCAAGCAAAAGAATCTAAACCACTTTCGGCATAACGTAGAAATTCACAGCGATCACGCATTTCTGAGTTCAGACTAGCTTTAATGTCCGCATTTTTTCCTCCATGATGATACAGGTGCTGGCTCGCGACAGGCTCTTGGGTTCCTACAAGGTAACCTAGAACTTTGTGTTACTACGTTACTACGTATGTTATTCCCACCGTTACTTACATGATCTTCGACGCTTCACTAACGACGAAATTCGATTCTTCAGGTAAAGCCAGTCATCAACCTGCTGAAGCAGACTCTGGTGGGCACCGGGGCGCTGCTCGTCGGGTCGGTGTCCCTCTTCGCCTTCGCGGCACCGGTCCAGGACTACGTCCACTCCTTCAACGCATCCCCCACCGCTGCCTCCTCCAAGCCGACCATGAGGTGAGTCAATATATGCTGTGACCCTGCATGCACCCCGTTGTTGCAAATGGAATTGATTGTTGCGTACCTGCTCATCAGGAGAGAGCAGCTGCTGAGGCTGCCTGCGGAGGTGAGGCAAGACGACGACCTCGCCGCGGCTGCTGCGGAGGCAGCCGATGGACGGCCGGTTTACTGCAGGGACCGTTATTACCGGGCGCTCGCCGGAGGGCAGTACTGCACTTCAGACGACCTGCTCAACTGATCATATATGGGGCTAATAATGCATACATATTCTGGTATATGCAGTTTGCTATATATTGACATAATACGCAAAAGCTTAGCAAATTTTTCTTATCAGAATGAAATTTTGCGACCATCCATGTTGTCCACTCGCAATAGATAGGTCGATCATAGCAGCTCAGTTGCTGCCACATCGTCAATGAAGTCGGTGCTTCCTATTACTAGTACTGTACTTGTTATGGTTCCTTTCCATTGCTTTTGTTTTAAAATAAGGTACTCTAGTTCAAAATATTTTGTAGCATAGCACATTCAGTCAACCATGCCGCAAGATCCATCCTTGTCATAACTCACAAGGCCGTCAACATAGCAGAATTGGAAAGTGTAATTGATTGTAGTGATTTCCGGTAGTGTTTATAAATAAAGAGTACATCAGGAGCATGATATGCATGCGATCCTTAAGATAGGAGGCAGCGCTAGACTAGGGGATCGCTGGTACAGATTTTTTTGTTGAACGGTGATCGCTGGTACAGATAATGTTACAATACAAGGTACGTGACAGCACGAATATATGTTCAACAGCCCCCCTCCTCCTTCCTGTCGGAAGGACGCTAGCAACGACGTTAATACTGGAACAAAAAATTTGAAACACATATGTCGGAAACAACTCGATCACAGACCTAAAAATAACAATTTTTCCTATGCAAATATCTATCTAGGAGTAATGCGGTAACGGGAGGGCTTTTCGCGAACTCACCAAGTGGAAGACCGAAAAGCTCTGTCAACGTTCGGGAGAACGTGGATGATGTAGTTGTACCGACGTCGACCTTAAGGTCATTCTGAACTCGGACAACTCCACCAGCTCTAGCTCCATCGACTCCAATAACTCTGATGGCTCGAACGATTCGAGCGCCACAAGTGCAGTGCCTCGTAGTGGGTCGCACACATACGGTGCCTGACGACGAATCCCAGACTCTGATCCAGAAGAGGTTGCGGGAGTAGATCTCCTGAATCCAAAATCCCCACAGTGCAACGGCACTCCGCGTTGAAGAACTCTCTCTTTTGCACAACCCTTATAGTGGGGCCATAGTCACGAGAGAGAGAGAGAGAGAGAGAGAGAGAGAGAGAGAGAGAGAGAGAGAGAGAGAGAGAGAGAGAAGGGCACTTAGTGGGAGAAGCCTCAAAGATTGGGATTTAATGGTGTGTTTAAATACCTCCCTATGCCCTCCTTTATATAGGGGAAGAAGAGCCCCCAAGTCCCTTGCCTTAGCAATATGGGACTAAGGAGAGGAGAGGAGGGGGGCTAGCCGGCCACCCTAGGAGGGCCTGGGGCACCACTAGGTGGCCCGGCTGGCCAATCCTCCCATGTCCCTTTGGAGGGGTTTTCCTTTTGGGCCCTTTCTCTTAGGGAGTTGGCCCATTATGTATGGGGTGTCATTTAAATCATATTTAAATCATTAATTAAATATATAATTTAATAATTAACATGTATTTACATATTATTTAATTTCCATTGCACCAAAACTCGTTCCGGACAACTCCGAACACTCGCCGGACATTCCCAGAACCTTTTTGGTTTCCCCTTCTTTTTTCTCCGGTGATTCTATGATACCAAAACGATCTTCGAGCGTTGTCAAACCCTTATGTGTGTTACCCTAACGGTTCAGAAATACTCTAGACATGACCGAGACCCCTGTCGAACCAATGATCATCAGCGGGACCTAGATGCCTATAATGACCCATATGCATTGCACGAGAATCTTTGTCGTTGAACCATTAAACATAGAGTCCTATTCCTTTTGTTACTATGATACTTGAATTTTCTGAAACTTGATCAAGGACATCGCCATGCCGGGTTCAATCTCGTTACCAACAAGTATAACTTTACACATTTCGAGCTATGACATCCCCGTGACCTAGTCACACGCTGCAGCTTTCTGGATGTCATGTCTCCGAGTGGGCCAGAGTATCTCTCTGTCACGCGGAAGAACAAATCTCTTGACACATATGCCTGTACATGCCATTATGAATACCCGAAGACACCTTTATGATCATCGTTTTACCGAATGACGTTTAATGCAAACCAGGAACTCTCGGGTGACAATGATTAAATATGGTCTCATGGTCTAAGGAATTGGTTACTACATTTCTGAGTCATTGTAACGGTGAACTTCGTCACTTTATCGTGTTAGAAATCATGTGTTGGGTATGTCTATCACTTTCATTCACCTAATGAAATGACCCTATTGCCAATTGACATAAATGTCCATGATCTGGAAACGTCGATCATCTATTGACCAATGAACTAGTGTCTAGAGGATCACTAGGGACTCTGGTGGTTTACATATCAAACATGTATTGACGTTCCTATCAATATAGTTATAACATGGTATCAAAACTATTATGAACTTAATAAAATATATCAATAATCTATATTATTATTTTCCTCTAGAGCATATTTACAGTAGTCTCCCACTTGCATTAGAGTATAAATAAACTAGCTGCATTTGATACGAATCATTACACTATAACACTTTTGGTGTTTTGATCATGCTTGCTCATGGAAGAGATTTTGTCTATGGACTGTACTATACAGATCCTTATGCCTTTGTGAATTGTTAATGTCAACTAATTTGATATTCTTCTTATCATCACATGATAACCTTGCGGTGTAAATATTTATGTTTTGGTGATAGAGTGTTTTTTGTTCCTTCTGTCATGACATCCAATTAATCAATCAAAAGATGTTGTTTTCATTGCCATGAACATTAGGAACACACTTTGTCGGAAGATGGACTTCCCCAGCTGTAACATAGCATATTTTATCTTTAAAGTAATCATATACTTTTTATGTCAATGTAAACATTATCGACAGTGCAATAAATTCCACTTCGATGTCCAACCATGCTTCTATTATTCTAAGGCACTCAATGTTGTGAGAATTCCAATCATCTAGGTTGGATGGAACTTCCTAACGTATCCCTTCTATGATCAAGTTTACCATCCTTTACAGATCAGATGTATACTTTCAGTTCTCTCTAGACATTGAAAAATATACTTAACTTCTTGTTTAGTGATTCACTCAGATATCACTTCAGAACCCGTTCTTCTGATTAAGAACTTGGGGCATATTATGTCGAGTATACAACATAGTTTAATAAGACAAAACCAATGATTGAGGCATAGAAGATGTTACACATCTTTTCCTTCTTTTAACCATCATCATACCAAGATTATCTCAATGTTTCTCCTAGTCACATAGGAAAGATCTTACTTCTTGACTTGTTCCATTTTTAACATATTTCAGAATCCAATCCAGGAAAACATTCCGATTTAATGCTATTAAACATATTAATCTATCCTGATAGACCTCAATGTTTAATACACGTTCAACTTTATCTGCATTATATTCACTAATAATTACTAATACCAACTATACCATTCACTATATGTGAATCACATATATGAATGCTTCGTTAAGCTCCCACTCAAAAATGTCAATCACATATAAGAGATCAGGAAAGTAGCTAGCTCCAACTTAGTTTATTGTAAATGCATGTCTTCTCAATAGTCTGGGTACAATCCCAAAATCCTTTGATCATACATCAAATCTAAAATTCCATCTTCGAGATTCCATTTGTCCGACTTAAGCATCACTACACATTGTAGTCAACCATTTGAATTTGTTCAAGACATTCTTGACACAAGTCGAGCATTATGTCTTTCTTTAAGTATCATTTCTTCCTTGAGATTCCCCTAGAGAGTCTATGAACTTGGGTACGGTGGCACGAATACTTTCAACCTTGACCCATGATAACTTACTCTAGAAGACCCTTTGGAAGATCAAGTAACATTTTTACTTTGATAAGATCAAGTAACATTTTACTTTACCATATTAAATGTAACTTAATGTTCGGGATTTCATGACTCTAAGTTATTTCTCATATTTGGGTTCACCATCGTTTCTTTGTAGTTCGTAGGTATGTCATTGTTCGGTTAACATGACAAGTGAATCATGAATTCAATCCTGCAACGAGGAAAAACTTATTCATGAATCCTACTTTCTTTTAGTAAAATTTCCCACTGAATCTTTTGACCATTATCATTGATTTCACCTCTATTTGTAGAGTTTTGTTTCGGAATCCATTTTGTTGCGCTACTATGGCATTTGGAGGCAAGGTTCTCAACCTTATTTGAGCTTTCACCTTTATCCATCAACTCTTTTATTGAGAAACTCTTCTCGATAAATCAACTCTTTAAGCAATACTAGTTTTCCCCTTTGGTCGTGTTATGGAATATATATTCTTAGTTTCCTAGGAATACACTACAAAGTTTTCTTTGTTCTAATTTTGAATTATCACATAACTCTAGAATTTCTAGAAACCACATTGTGCCATACACTTATGGTGTTGTTTCCACGTATCCTTGATGATTCTTTATACAATAAGTAAGTGTTTGATATTCTAATTTATCTTCTCTAAATACTAATGCTAACACGAAAAGGGATTACTTTAGACCATACAATATCTAATATTGTATGATTAAAATTCTTTATACATGTCAACACATTGACATATTATTAGCATTATAATTTGTGGAACACTTTTCACAATTCTTATATGCTTGAATTACAACTCAAATACTTGTTGTCTTGATCAAATCATAAAGACTCATATTCTTTTTAAGTCAATATTCTTCTTCACTTTGAAATTCTTTTTTCATATCAAATAGTTTCAGACTTGTGTCTCATTCAGCGAATACATTTATTTGCTTAGATTCACAATGAAGTTTTATGAAATAATGATATCCACCATTTGTTCAACAATACAATATATCATTATATATGATATCCAATTATTCAACACACACTCCGATCTTACCAGAATGTGGAGTTTTAGTCATTTTTCCTAATAAGGGCATGGTTTGTATGTGTCAAAAGATCAAGTATCTTTAAGACATTGGTTTCATCAGTTATGAATCCTTTCATATGTACCATTATGACTTAACACAATAGTGTCATTCAAAATGATGTCATTATTAAGTTTGAATATCTTTTGGCAATTTTACAATCTTATAAATATTTAAATTTCTATGATCAAGATCAAAATATGAATAACCAATTCATAATCAAAATCATGAACACAAAAGATATTACTCATAAGAATAAAACAACTGATTTGTCTCATTCATATGAATAACTGTCTTACAAATGCATGACTCACATTAATGTAGTTCACTCTCATCGATTACAAATTTATTCAAATATTCTAACCCAAATGATAACTTCAGAAGGAGAGCATCGTTGGCATCTTGTTTGCCGTCCACATGTGTTGTCGCTCCCACTCGTTCCATCACTTCTCAAGCGGTGGGTCCCGTTTTCATAAAATAGTACAAGTATCAAATACTTCGTAAACTGCTATAAGTGTTTGAAAATTAAACATTTATAACTTTGTATATCAAATATACCTTCCTATGGATGATAGCTCCTGCAGTAGGAACTACATTCCTGGTTCTCATATGAACCATGAACTCAAGGAACGTAAAATCTATCCTTTGCATGAGGTAGTTCATTACGACATCTTTTTTTTATGGGGTAGCGAGCACAACACCACATCTATCGCAAATTTGTCATTCACCCAATAGTCCATGATGTCCACAAGGCGCTGATGAATTCTTTCCATGATATCCAAGTGGTCTTCCAGACTGGTCTTTTGCCTTATCTTAGTTGAGAGAAAATCATCCATGTACTCAAATTCCATGATTCTGACTTGAGATGGAAATAGCATCTTGAGTCCTTCAGCCAGACTGAAGACCTTAATCTCATGGAACAGTGCTCCCAGAGCAGGCTCCATGACATGAACCATGGTGTATTTGACTGTCATGAAGGTGTTAAATCGGGCACGATAATCATGATCATCGGGCAATACGGTGAAGCCGACGGGAAAATCTACTAGCGGCTCTCATAGAACATAGGTCAGATCGTGGAAGAAGAGGATGGTCCTCAGGCGTGGGTACCAGTCTATGAAGTTGGAATCATCTACTTTGGGTTTCTTACTATCCATGAAACCCTCAAAACTAAATAGAGACTTGGAATTTGACATGACCTACAAAAATATTTGCAAAGATATTTAGACTGTGTTCATAATACATGAGTTCAAATTATAATCACATTACATTATATGAGTTCCCACTAAAACATTACATGATCCCCATTCACTATGTCACCCCGATCGTCACGGCCGGGAACATAGCTGCAAAGGTAAACATTATCCAATGTCAATCACATCATTCATGTGACTCATGCTCAATATTTCGATCATCCGTGTTTCGATGCCATCTTTCTACATGCTAGGCTCGCCAATCTAACCTCTAGTGTATTCTCTGTCCAACAAGTCTTCCACCCACTGTATGCGAAGGCAGATATGTCTGAAACCCCATCGTCATGGTGTGCCGCCTAATGGATAACTTTCTTGGTGGTGCACACTAAGGGATAACAAAATATTGGTATTATATTTGTTGGGCCGCGGGACGATAAACAAAAGTTATCTAACCAGTGCTCCCAAGATCCAGCTCAAGTAATAGGCCACAAGATTTACCACTAGACGCGCAGTTGCAGATTATCGATGTAGTGCGCCAGGTGATGCAGTGTCGATCGATCTCACTAACAGCTCCTCCGGATCCCCATGAACTCCTTCGCCATATCCCTTTGTCTCCAGCACCGCACCTGTAACGCCTCTACCGGTATCCACACATACAGGAAGGAGCGTGGGCAGGGGACTGGTAGATCCAGTCTAACCCGATTTAGGAGTGGAGAAAGTGACGGCAAGGTCAGGGAATATACCTTGTCGCTCCACTTATATACATACCTAGTTGTGCCCAACTCTTGAGGCCCATTTAGGCTGTAACCCAAGTACCACATGGATCTCATCCACATGGGCTGCTTTCCATTAAGTGTGTGACCCTGTAGATTCACGAAGACATGGAAACGACATGAGCTACTCCTCCAAGTATCTCGTCATGGCTTTGAGTCACACTCACTCCCATGAACACTTGGTCTCAATCCGATAGATGGTAGCGACCTCTAGCAAGACGTGCCATCTCCCAAGTGCTGTAAAGTCCAAAAGACAAACCTTCAATTTGACTTTCGTCCAAGTCCCTTTGCCACACGATATACCTTGTTAAGCTATATGCAAGTTGTTGCCATACCTTTAATAGCTTAACCCTCTTATCATTCCGTGATATACAATTCACTGGACTAAATCTTAGTCCGACTCCTCAGTTAGCACTTAAATGAGCAGCGCATGTCCATGCTTCCTAATTAGATCACACGAGAGGGCCCAGAGATATATCTCCATTATGGAGGGGAAAATCCCATCTTGGTAATGCATGTCAGGAAGCTTGATTCACAACCAACCCGAACTCTACCTTTATAACTGCCCATTTACGGAACATCGTTTGATAGAACGTAAGTTGGCAATCCACAACTCGGATCAGGCGATCACCTCAGGTCAAAGGATTCCATTGTATGAGACTGCAAATGACAACATGCTCATTGCATCTCAACTGTGGGTCAGCACGACTCACTAAACTCTTTAGCCAAGTCCGTTCAAGTTGGAGTAGCATCACCATGCTCATGACAAGTGGAACCGAGTCATCAAGCCAACTTCATATTCGTCTAAGTTGTGTGTCTAGCACAACCTCAACGACTAAGGACAACTTGAAAGAACAACAGGAATATATAGTTCCACAACCGAATCACGTATTCGATGATATATATCAGATGTTCACACAAGGGACAAATTAAAAACTTTATGAATACTTTCGAGAATATCATCACCATGATTTCCTCTAGGGAATATTCCCAACAGTCTCCCACTTGTACTAGAGTCAATCATCCCGACATCACATGTATATGCATCTAATGCCCATTGCTCTTATGTGCACCTCATGATTAGGCTGTGGAAGTGGATTTGTCAAAGGATCAGCAACATTTGCATCCATGTGTACCTTGCATAACTTGATATCACCTCGATCCACAAACTAGATAATCAGGTGGTACTGCATGAGTATATATTTGTTCTTCTAGTGTTGTCTTGGTTCCTTGGCTTGTGCAATAGCACCATTGTTGTCACAATACACGTCTAACGGATTGGACGATCCATAAACCATACCAAGATCCATGAGAAAATTCCTCATCCAAACAACTTCCTTTGCCGCCTCTGAGGCAACAATATACTCAGCCTCTGTTGTAGATGAAGACACATTATATTTCTTGGAACTCTTCCAGCTCATAGCCCCTCCGTTTATAATAACACGTATACAGATTGTGAATGAGAATCATCTGAATTTGTGAGATAACTCGCATCCGTGTAACCCCTTACACTAAGTTCATCCTCACCTCCATACACTAGGAACACATCCTTACTCCTTCTCAAGTATAGGAAACATCTGGCCTAGTACAAATCATGGCGTACATGATGGATCCGATTGCTGAAGCATACGTAATCTCACTCATCCGAATTCGCTCATCAGTTGTTGCAGGACACTAAGTCTTCCTTAGTTTTACACCATGGGACATCGGTAAGAACCCCTTCTTAGACGATTCCATGTTTAACTTCTTCAACATCTTGTCCAAATATGTACTCTGACTTAATCCAATGAGCCGCCTGGATCTATCTCTATAGACCCTGATTCCTAGAATATAAGTTGCCTCACCGAAGTCCTTCATTGAGAAACACCTTTCCAATGACTCCTTGGTTTCTTGAAACATCTGGACATCATTTCCAATCAATAATATGTCATCCACATATAAGATTAGAAAGTTTACTTTGCTCCCACTAAACTTCTTGTATAAACAAGAATCATGATCACTCTTGATGAATCCAAACGATTTGACCACCTCATCAATGCGAATGTTCCAACTACGATATGCTTGCTTGAACCTATAAATGGATTTCTGAAGTTTTCGCACCTTTTAAGCATTATCTGGATCGACAAACCCCTCGGGCTGTATCATATACCCGTCTTTAGTTAAATTTCCATTAAGGAAAGCCATTTTGACATCCATTTTCCATATCTTGTAATCGAAATAGGCTGCTATAGCTAACATGATCTGAACTGATTTAAGCATCGCTACAGGTGAGAAGGTCTCATTGTAGTCAACTCCCTGAACCTGTCGGAACCCCTTCACGACAAGCCGTGCTTTATAGACATAAATGTTTCCATCCATATCAGTTTTCCTTTTAAAGACCCAGTTGCACTCGACGGGTCTTGCACCGTCTGGCAGATCAACCAAGTTCCAAACTTGATTTTCATCCATGGACTTTAACTCGAATCTCATGGCTCCAAGCCATGATTCAGAATCATAACCCACCATCGCTTCCGAGAAAGTTGCCGGTTCATCACTGTCGAACAACAGTACATCAGGAACACATTGCAATCTAGTAGATATTCGTGGCTCGGGTGCAGCTACCGGCCTAGCTACCACGACCAGCTCAACCTCCAAGGTTTTTTCCGAGACGCTACTAGCCGGTTACTCTTGAACTTCTTCGAGTTGCACCATGCTCCCACTGACTCCCCAAGTGAGAAAATATTTCTCAAGGAAGACACCGTTTCGAGTGACAAATACTTTTCCCTCTTCTCGGTTGTAGAAGTAGTATCCCAAGGTTTCCCTTGGATACCCCACGGAAATACACTTATCCAACTTAGATGTAAGCTTGTCCGACTGAAGTTGCTTGACAAATGCTTCACAACCCCAAATCTTAAGAAAAGACAATCTTGGATTTTTGCCCGTCCACGTCTCATGCGGTGTCTTCTCTACCGATTTAGATGGTACTCTTGAAAGCTGATGTTTCTAGACAATAACCCCAAAATGATAAAGGTAGACCTTTCTGACTCATCATTGATTGTACCATGTCCAACAAGGTCCGATTCTGCCGTTCGGGGACACCGTTCCTCTGCGGCGTTCCTGGCGGAGTGAGATGAGGAACTATTCCACAACTCTTCAGATGGTTATCAAACTCGTGGCTCATGTACTCACCTCCTTGGTCCGACCGAAGAAACTTTATTTTCTTGCCGAGTTGATTTTGTACTTCATTCCGGAACTCTTTGAACTTTTCAAAGGCTTTCGACTTATGTTTCATTTAGTAGATATATCCATACCTACTTAAATCATCAGTGAAGGTAATGAAGTACTCATAACCACCCCTAGATGTCATGCTCATTGGACCACATACACCACTATCTATTAGTCCCAATAAGCCAGATGCCCTTTCACAACTCTTTGTAAAAGGTGTCTTGGTTATTTTGCTGAGTAGGCAAGATTTGCATGTTTCAAACGACTCCAAGTCGAACGAAGTTAGGAGCCGATCATCATGGAGCTTCTTCATGTGTTTCCAACTTATATGACCAAACTGACGGTGCCAAAAATAAGTCATATTCAGATCATTTGGTTTTAACCTTTAGAATTTATGTTATAGACAGACCCACCATCAAGATTCAAAACATATAACCCATCCTGGATGGGTGCAAAGCCGTGAAACATATCATTCAAATATATAGAACAACCATTGTTCTTAATATTAGACTCATAGACTTGTCTCATCAAACATGAGCCAGAAATGATGTTTCAACTAAGCACTGGAACATAAAAACAATTATTTAGTCCCATTAAGAATTTTAAAGGCAAATGAAGTTGCATCGTGCCGACTTCCAACGCAGCAACTCTTGCTTTTTGCTGACCCGAATGTCAACCTCTCCCCTTGCTACGCTCCTAGTTCTTACCAGTCCCTACAACGAGTTGCAGATATGAATGACTGATCCGGTATCATATACCAAAGAACTACCAGGTTCATCAACAAGATAAATGTCTATAACATTACATACAAGTGTACCTAAGCCAGAAGTCACACCTCCGCTCTTGGAATTTTCGGCCAAATACTTGTTGCAATTCCTCTTCCAGTGGCCATCCTCCTTGGAATAGAAGCAAGTGGATCCAAACTTTGTCCCTGAGGAAGCGCTTGGGATCGAATCCTGAGCGTTACCTCCTGACTTAGTCTTCCTTTTCTTATTCCAAGAATTCTTCTTGAACTTAGCCTTATTCTGTACCATCAACACTCGATTGGTACCTTTCTTGAGATTATCCTCTGCTTTCTTGAGCATCCCATGCAATTCAGTGACTTCTTATCCATACCATGCATGTGGTAGTTCGATATGAACTGACCATAAGCACTAGGAAGAGAGTTCAGAATTATGTATGTAGCAAACTCTTCGCTAATGGGGTAGCCAAGCCTATCCAAAGATTACACATAAACAACCATTTTGATTACATGCGGACTCAGTGGATCGCCACTTGAGAGACTTGATACCTCTCGGTCTTTGCTTCAGCCTAGAACATACTTTTGAGACTTTCAATCATATCGTAGTCCTCAACATTCTCGAACTGCTACTGCAAGTTCGGTTCCATCTAAGCGAGCATAAGGCAGCTAATTTCTATGGACTCATCCTTGGTATGATGGTAGGAATTGGTAACAACAACACTTGCATTCTCATTCGACTCATCTGGAAGTGGGTTATCTAGAACATGGTCCTTCTTTTCATGCTTGAGAACAATTCTCAAATTTCGATACCAGTTGGAGAAATTAGTGTCATTCAGTTTATCCTTTTCAAGAATGGTTCTCAGCACAAAACCAGATATCTGAGGGAGACTTCCACTAGGTGCCATTATCTACAACAGAAAATGCAATAACACTTAATAAATGTATTCATAAAAGAGAAAGCTTATTAAAAACTTTAATACTTATGCTCCCACTAGGACCAACACCACTCCGATGTTCATTGAGTGATTCAGGATCCTAAATAAGGAATTCGACTAGTGAGCTTTAGCATCACCGCTAGCCATCAAGTGATCTAGGTAGGCAACTCTTGCCAATCACATCTCATGCGACTCCTGTTGGTCGAGTGGCATCTCATGGCCTGGTGATGCAGTGTTGAGTTGACGGGAGGAAGAGGTTGAAGTAGATCCCTCAGTCAACGGCGCCAGAAAACTTGTTGATGCGCCTGTGTAGAGCACTTCGCTGGGAACCCCAAGAGCAAGGTGTGAAGCAGCAAGCAGCAAGTCTTCCCTCAGTAGAGACTGAGGTTATCGAACCGGAAGGAGGAAGGAAACGTCACACAGGTGTTGGAAGCAACATGGAGACCTGCACAACACAAACTCAAAACTTTGCCCCAACGAATCAGTGAGGTTGTCAAGCTCACCGGTTTGCTGTAACAATGGAATAAACGTATGGTGTGGAAGGTAACAGTTTGCAGCAAGTAAACAAGTAACAGTGGAAGATGTATCGATGGTAAAGATTGGACCAGGGTCCATAGTTCACTAGAGGTGCTCTCCTTAGATAAACAACATGGCATGAAGGGTAAACAAATTACATCGGGGCAATTGACAGGAACTGAGCAAGGCATAACAATGCAATTACTAGCCAGAAGGATCCTATGAGGTTGATTGGGAAATACAACAATATATATAGACCGTCATCCAACTGCATCTATGACTAGAAGTCGACCATCAGGTTATCATCCGAACCCCCTCCCGTATTAAGTTGCAAGCAACAGACAACTGCTTTAAGAAGAGTGTGTAAGGTAAACAGTCCACATGTTCCATGAACAAGAGACCATTGTTTTCTCCCTAGTAGCAACAACACATCTACAACCGAAGAGATTATTGTCACTTCCCTTGGAAACTAGAGGCATGAACCCACTATCGAGCATAAATACTCCCTCTTGGAGTCACTAGCAACTACTTGGCCAAGATAACCACAAGCAACGGAGAGCATGCAAGATCACAAACAACATAGACATGATAGAATCATAAATATAAAACCATTAATCAAACCAACATAATAATCTCAATAACCATCGGATCCCCGCAAACACAACATGCATGATTACAAATAGATTAGATCTTGATCATGAACGGAGCTCACAAGATCTATACATGAAAGCACAAAGGAGGAGATACAACCATCTAGCTACTACATGGACCCATAGTGCAAGGTGGAGCTACTTACGAATCATACCGGAGAGAAGGCCTCCGGGATGATCTCCCCTCCGGCAGGGTGCCAGGAAGAACTTCAGATCCCCCCGATCTAGGGACGATGGTGGTGGCGGCTACAGTCGGTTTCGTGGATTTATGACCGGGTACTCAGGGTTTCTGCATCGGGGGCTTCTTATAGGCGAAGGGGCGAGACCAGGAGGTGGCCAGGGTGCCCAAACCCTTGCCAGGAGTGGGCCCACCTGTGGCCGCGCCTGTGGGGGGGAGGGGGGTTAGCCCCTCTGGCCGGCCTCTCCGGCTCCCCTCTGGACTTCTTGTTCCCCACGGAAAGTTATTGACTTTGTCCTTCGTCCCGTCCAATTCCGAGAATATTTCTTTACTAACTTTTCTGAAACCAAAAACAGCAGAAAACATGCATCTGACACTGTTGCAACTTGTTAATACTACCTCCGTTTCAGGGCTTAAGGCGCACACGCTTTCCAAAGCAAAGTTTGACTGAAAGAATTGAACAACAAAATATTGATTATATTGTACATAATTAGTACCGTTGGATTCATATTGAAAAATACTTTCCAGTGGTACTAGTTTTATACCAAAACTCTTTACGTATTTAGAGTAATTCTTGGTCAAAGAAAAAATACGCAAAACAAGGACGCCTTAAGCCCTGAAACAAAGGGAGTAGGTTAGTACCAGAAAAAATGTAAAAAGCACCTCAAAGTGTGGACAAGTAAATCAAAGTAGATACTAAACAAGCATGGAGCATCAAAAATTATAGATATGTTTGCAACGTATCAGCATCCCCAAGCTTAACTCCTGCTCGTCCTCGAGTAGGTAAGTGATAAAAGAATAAATTTTGAGGTGACATGCACCCTCACAATAAAGATCCAACCATTTGCAAGCATTGAAAGCTGGGATCAAAGAACTCGAAACATGTGCATGAAATATGGAGTTCTAACAATAGGACATAGTAATTATGCATCCAACATGGCAAGGTACAAACAAAGATCATGAATAGTATGTATTGAAAAACATTTGTTTGTTTCACATGCAGAAAACATAGCATAGTGGCAACCAGCTTGTCCCTCATAGAGTAGCAATATAATGCATAGGACACCTGCAAAGTTCACAAGGGTGACTATAAACAAATAG
Organism: Avena sativa; assembly: GCA_916181665.1. Taxonomy (NCBI): domain Eukaryota; kingdom Viridiplantae; phylum Streptophyta; class Magnoliopsida; order Poales; family Poaceae; genus Avena; species Avena sativa. The sequence goes on from OV702296.1 coordinate 78,635,740, forward strand.
CACAAGAGCAAGTAATAACAGAATATGCATCAATTAATAAGCTTTGGAACATTGCACACATAATGACAACTATGCTCTCTTAATGGTGCCTAAAGGTAGAAAGTGGAGACTCAAATAATGGTGGAAGAAAGGCCTTTTTGTAAAGTAAGCAGGGATTACAAGTTTCAAAAAGAGCTTCCAAAAATTATGGTACTTGTTAGCTTTCAGCCTCATTGCCTCTATCATAAGAATCTTGAAGTGGTTAAGGTTAAAGTGGCAAAGCTGGAGTATATGCTTGACGAAGTATAAGTTGGCAATCTCATGCCCCTTGAATACGAGGGCCACACCTCATGCATACTCAACTTTGGGTCCAGGTAAGTTCTTGTCACTGTAAGTATTTTGGATATCATAGAGAACCGCCAACGGGATACCCCTTTCACATGGCACAGGAGATTTCCCATAACCAACATGACAAGGCAAGCAGACAATGAGCATCTTAGCAATTCTTCTTATGTACCATGGGAATATGGTGCTTTTTTTTTCTCTCTTTCCTCTTTTCTCAATGTGTCTTGTTTTTTATAAGAAGAATGCTTCATAGATGTCACTATGGTGATGCTGCAAGTTTCCACCATGATTAGGCATGGCTTAGGCTAGCGGCCCAGGCGTTTCTCTAACACAGGATACAAACTCCATGGACTTACAAGTTCCCTCTTTATTTCACACCGGTGACATCCATAGACAAAATAACATGATATCAACTGAGTACAACAAGGTACAAGTGCAATGTTGAAAACGTTCCCCGTGACAACACGGTTCTGCTAATTCCAACTTATAAGTGCAAGCATATACAACAAAGTTGTCACAATGGTTCAAGTTTATTAGGGGCAAAGAATAAACTGTGCCATCAAGTTCATGAGGTCTTTAATCACTAAGTTTTCACATAACAAAATAGTTTTTAATTAGAAGATAGTTGAAAACAAGAATATACTTGGAATGGTGTAACACACCATGCATAGGAGTTTATAGTGGACACTTTGGAATAACTTGGTTTCTTGGGAGTTGGAATCATGAGTAGAACTTACTCATACAAGTGGAGGCTAGCAAAATACTAGGAGCAACCAACTAAGAGAGCAATAATAGCCAAAATTATGCAATGCAACAAAGCAAACTAATCAAAGCAAAGAGTGGTACTACAAGTCAAGGACTAAATGATCATATAGGCTAATGGTGACTTGTCATAGTCATAACATGGTGTGAGCATGTGCCAAGTCAACCCAAGAAAAACATCAAAAGGAGAATACCACAATACTATGCTTTTGCATGCTAAAACAACGCATTATTTCTTCAACGCACACTAAGCAATCCCAATTGCTTGGAACAAGACATGCTACATCAATAATAACTAAGCATAATGCTAAAAAAACACCTAGCATGTCATGCTAAAGTCTAAGTCACAGTCAATGCAAGCTCCTCTTGCACTTTAAGCAAAAACTTACTACTCCTTTCCAAACACCAAGCAAACTTATTTGCAACACAACACAGCGAGAACGGGGTCCAAACTACTAAAGAAAAATAAACAAACTAAGCAAAGAAAACGAAAACTAAGACGCTCCAAGAACAACACAACTGTGCATGAAACAATAAAAAACGAAGTGTCTAGACAGACCTGAGCTTTTTATTGATGAAGAAGGGGATTCCTTGGGAATCTCTAAGCTTTGACATTTGTACTTCTTGGATATTTCTTGGGGTGACACCATGGTGGCATCCCCAAGCTTGAGCTTTTGTCCATTCTTCATCTAATTGCATCATTCTCTCTCTACACCTGAAATTTTTCCTTCATACAAAACTTCACACAATCTTCGTTAGCAACATTAGCTTATTCAAAAGATATTAGACCACTGGCAAAGCTTTGGAACAGCAAGGATTTTCACTAAAAACACAAGCTACTATAGTAACTCCTTCAAAGAAACTCAATTTAACTGAAGAGATCTCAAAAAGGAATCAGTAAGAAGCAAATGCAAATAATGGCAGAAATCTGTCAAAACAGACCAGCAGGTAGAAACCAATTTTTTCGAACATCTTCCGTTGCTCAAATCAAAAAGTGTTGAACTAACGAAAGTTAGCCAACATACTGTGGGATTTATTCGTAAATTTGTAGCTCAATACGAGTTACAGATCCTCCTCACGAATATTTTTGGTGGAGGACAGAAATCTGTTTCGGGACAGCAACTCCCCAAATCTTACTTCCCTCTCATTAGAGGTCATTCTTGGCACAAAAAGCAAAAAAAAAGGATAAGGAGAGGTCATTACAGAATTAATAACTTCCAGTACTCAAGGAAACTCTTGGGTTATCTCCCAACAAGTACTTTTCTTTAACGCCTTTAAGTTAGGCACAAGAAGCAAGAAGAATCAAGTATTTTCCAATAAAGAAGCATTAACATTCATACTTGCAAAATCTTCAATTATGAAAGGTATATCATCCAAATGGGTTTTGGAGGATCCTTTCTCATCTCTCTTTGGTCTACTACCTTCATCAAAAAGATTTTCAGGGGCAATACAATCGAAGTTATTTTCAAAGGCTTCATGCATTCCAACAAGCTTATAGGGTATGGGTATATTGAATTACTCTCTAGGCTTATTTTTATCAGAAATACCCACAAAATCTACACTTGACCCTAGCATATTGAAACATTTAAAAACCTTTTTGGCCTCCCTAGCAACATCATGGAATTCTTTTGATAAAGTTTCAAGGATGAATTCCCTTTTTTCAACATTCTTCTTTTATTTTAGTTTTAGGAATAAGAATTGTATGAAGGGGTTAAGGATAACAAACCTAGACTCCAACATATGAACTAAAGAATCTACAACAATCTCATAATTAGGAGCAAGTTCAGCTATAGATTTATTCTCAATATCCTCATGCTCTTATTATGGAACCACTACCTATTGCAAGATTTTTCAGAGAGAACTTGGGGAACAACATGGTGAGCTAGAGCAAAGACTAATTCTTTTGTGTTTTTGAATAAGGCAAGCAAACTAACCTAGACTAATTTTTTTGGGTTTTTTGAAAAGAGGCAAACAAAACCAATAAAAAGAAACAAAGCAAATTAAAAACAAAGTAAAGAGAAAGGAAGTGGATGACTACCCTTGTGAAGACGTCCTTAGCCTCCCCGGCAACGGCGCCAGAAAACTTGATGCAGTGCTGAGTTAACGTGAGGAAGAGGTTGAAGTAGATTCCTCCGTCAACGGCGCCAGAAAACTTGTTGATGCGCCTATGTAGAGCACTTCGTTGGGAACCCCAAGAGCAAGGAGTGAAGCAACAAGCAGCAAGTCTTCCCTCAGTAGAGACCGAGGTTATCGAACCGGAAGGAGGAAGGAAACGTCACACAGGTGTTGGAAGCAACGTGGAGACCTGCACAACACAAACTCAAGACTTTGCCCCAACGAATCAGTGAGGTTGTCAAGCTCACCGGTTTGCTGTAACAAATGATTAAACGTATGGTGTGGAAGGTAACGCTTGGCAGCAAGTAAACAAGTAACCGTGGAAGATGTATCAATGGTAAAGATTGGACCGGGGTCCATAGTTCACTAGAGGTGCTCTCCTTAGATAAACAACATGGCATGAAGGGTAAACAAATTACAGCGAGGCAATTGACAGGAACTGAGCAAGGCATAACAATGCAATTACTAGCCAGAAAGATCCTATGAGGTTGATTGGGCAATACAACAATATATATAGACCGTCATCCAACTGCATCTATGACTAGAAGTCCACCTTGAGGTTATCATCCGAACCCCCTCCCGTATTAAGTTGCAAGCAACAGACAACTGCTTTAAGCAAAGTGTGTAAGGTAAACAGTCCACATGTTCCATGAACAAGAGACCGTTGTTTTCTCCCTAGTAGCAACAACACTTCTACAACCGAAGAGATTATTGTCACTTCCCTTGGAAACTAGAGGCATGAACCCACTATCAAGCATAAATACTCCCTCTTGGAGTCACTAGCAACTACTTGGCCAAGATAACCACAAGCAACGGAGAGAATGCAAGATCACAAACAACACAGACATGATAGAATCATAAAGATAAAACCATTAATCAAACCAACATAATAATCTCAATATCCATCGGATCCCCGCAAACACAACATGCATGATTACAAATAGACTAGATCTTGATCATGAACGGAGCTCACAAGATCGATACATGAAAGCACCAAGGAGGAGATACAACCATCTAGCTACTACATGGACCCATAGTCCAAGGTGGAACTACTCACGAATCATACCGGAGAGAAGGCCTCCGGGATGATCTCCCCTCCGGCAGGGTGCCAGGAAGAACTTCAGATCCCCCTATCTAGGGATGATGGTGGCGGCAGCTACAGACGGTTTCTTCGATTTCTGATCGGGTACTCAGGGTTTCTGCATCGGGGGCTTCTTATAGGCGAAGGGGCGAGACCGGGTGGCGGCTAGGGTGCCCAAACCCTAGATAGGCACATGCCCACCTGTGGCCACGCCTAGGGGGAGGGAGGAGGGTTGGCCCCTCTGGCCGGCCTCTCCGGCTCCCCTCTGGACTTCTTGTTCCCCACAGAAAGTTATTGACTTTGTCCTTCGTCCCATCCAATTCCGAGAATATTTCTTTACTAACTTTTCTGAAACCAAAAATAGCAGAAAACAGGCATCTGGCACTGTTGCAACTTGTTAATAGGTTAGTACCAGAAATCATGTAAAAAGCAGCTCAAAGTGTGGAAAAGTAAAGCAAAGTAGATACTAAACATGCATGGAGCATCAAAAATTATAGATACGTTTCCAACGTATCACTCGGCTATGACTGACCTCTCCCCGATCCCCATAACCGTTGTGATAGACCCATCTAGCTTACCGAGTGCTTCCGCGTGTACGAGTCCGACTTGAACCCACCTAGTCGAGAAGAATTGACAACACCTCAATTTTATGAGACCACTAACCAAAAATGCCCGACTTGTGATGGTGTAGCACTGGCGGGCAGACCGACTAGACATTCTTTGAGGGATTTAAGTTTACCAACTATCTAATAGAGGTAAAACTATAGACATAACAATATCACAAATAATATCATTATAATGTGAAATGGTATGGCTCTCATCATGGCGATCTCCATCACCATGAACCTGTTCGTCATGCCTTTGGCTGCTGTGTCTTTCAAGTCCTCGAAACATGCTACACTAGCACTAAGTAATATACAAGAAGATGACATCGCATGCCGACACGCAGGTCATTATATAATAACATTGACAGCACTTTGGCTCCAGCCGGCTGACACACATACATCACATGTACATGAACCATACCATTAAAAACATCCTGCAAAAACGAGTTATGCAGACATACCATATCTACCAGGGTTGTGAAACCCTCAACGACCTCTAAGGCGCTACGATAGGGCGGAGCCAGCGGTCCCTCTAGACGGATAGCGGGCGGGGATCGAAGGGGCAGATCCCCTCAAGGGTACGGGTAGCGCCCGGCAATTTTTCTGAAATAGTAGATCTCATCTACATTCCGAACCATGGATCCCTTCATTGCATAAAACACTTTTACGAAAATCTGATCCCTATGCAGATCTGACCAATCTCATTGATCATATCCCACATGATCATCCATGCACCCCCGAGTGCGATTGATAATCAATCTTGCACAAAACCGATCTATCTCATAGATATGCCACAAAAACACTAAGTAGATCCGATCTACCACCGCATGCATATCACACATGCATAAATCAAGAGACTAAAACCAGAAGCTTCTGATCTGATGCCACTCTTGGGCTGTAGGACGATAAACAAAACTTATCTAACGCGACGCTCCCAAGATCCAGCTGAGGTAATAGGCCACAAGATTTACCACTAGATGCGCAGTTGCGGATTATAGATGTAGCGCGCCAGGTGATGCAGTGCCGATTGATCTCACGAACAGCTCCTCCGGATCCCCACGAACTCCTTCGCCAGGTCCCTTTGTCTCCAGCACCACACATGCAACGCCTCTACCGGTATCCACACATACATGAATGGGCACGGGCAGGGGACTGCTTGATCCTGTGTAACCCGATTTGGGAGTGGAGAAAGTGACGGCAAGGTCAGGTACTATCCCTTTTCGCTCCACTTATATACATACCTAGTTGGGCTCAACTCTTGAGTCCCATTTAGGCTGTAACCCAAGTACCACATGGATCTCATCCACATGGGCTCATTTCCCTTAAGTGTGTGACCCTGTAGGTTCACGAACACATGGAAACGACATGAGCTACTCCTCCAAGTATCTCGTCATGGCTTTGAGTCACACTCACTCCCATGAACACTTGGTCTCAATCTGATAGATGGTAGCGACCTCTAGCAAGACGTGCCATCTCCCAAGTGCCGTAAAGTCCAAAAGACAAACCTTCAATTTGACTTTCGTCCAAGTCCCTTTGCCACACGATATACCTTGTTAAGCTATATGCAAGTTGTTTCCATACCTTTAATAGCTTAACCCTCTTATCATTCCGTGATATACAATTCACTGGACTAAATCTTAGTCCGACTCCTCAGTTAACACTTAAATGAGTAGCTCATGTCCATGCTTCCTAATTATATCACACGAGAGGGCCCAGAGATATATCTCCATTATGGAGAGGAAAATCCCATCTTGGTAATGCATGTCATGCAGCTTGATTCACAACCAACCCGAACTCTACTTTTATAACTGCCCATTTACGGAACATCGTTTGATAGAACCTAAGTTGGCAATCCACAACTCGGATCAGGCGATCACCTCAGGTCAAAGGATTCCATTGTATGAGACTTTAAATGACAACATGCTCATTGCATCTCAACTGTGGGTCAGTGTGACTCACTAAATGACATAAGCTACTCCTCCAAGTATCCCATCATGGATTTGAGTCACACTCACTCGCATGAACACTTGGTATCAAGTCGATAGATGGTCGCGGCCTCTAGCAAGACGTGACATCTCCCAAGTGTCGTAATGTCCAGAAGAAAAACCTTCAATGTGACTTTCTTCCTAGTCCCTTTGCCACACGATATACCATGTTAAGCTATAGGCGAGTTGTTTCCATCCCTTTAATAGCTTAACCCTCTTCTCGTTCCACGATATATAATTCACTGGACTAACTCTTAGTCCGACTCCTCAGTTAACACTTAACTGAGTAGCGCATGGCCATGCTTCTAAATTATATCACACGAGAGGGCCCAGAGATATCTCTCCATTACGGTGGGGCATTTCCCGTCTTGGTAATCCATGTCACGCAGCTGGATTCACAACCAACCCAAACTCTACCTTTATAACTTCCCATTTACGAAACAACGTTTGATAGAACCTAAGTTGGGGATCCACAACTCGGATCATGCGATCACCTCAGGTCAAAGAATTCTATTTTATGAGACTGCAAATGACAACATGCTCGTTGCATCTCAACTATGGGTCAGTCCGACTCGCTAAACTCTTTAGCCAAGTCCGTGGTGAAATAGCATCACCATGCTCATGGCAAGTGGAACCGAGTCATCAAGCCAAATTCACATTAGTATAAGTTGTGTGTCCAACACAACCTCAACAACTAATGACAACTTGAAAGAACAACATGAATATATAGTTCCATAACCAAATCACGTATTCGATGATATATAATAGATGTTCACACAAGGGACAACTTAATAACTTTATGAATACTTTAGGGAATGTCATCACCATGATTCCCTTTAGGGCATGTTCCGAACAATGTTAAGGGATCATTCTATTAATGCTACCATCGAGTATCTAATACTAGAATAAACAAGATGCATACAATAAACATCAAATGTAAATAAGTGTGACATGAAATTGTCATAGATCGTCGCGCCATGTTCTCCATCGTGCGCTCAGGTATGTGGCACCAAGCCGTTGATGCCACCATCCTATTACTACAACTTAGCAACATTAAAGTAAACTACTTTACCTTTTACTTTGACCATATCATATCACAGGCCCCTATAAAATAAAGTTAGACGCCTCAACTTTATCTTTTGTATATTTTGCATGGCTACTAGGGATTTCGCACAAGACCATTTCTTACCTACGAACATGAGCCATAACGTTGATTAAATACTTGTATCTATTACACACCTTTCGGGTCCCTCCATTGCAAATGGTTTACCATCTATTGCGAGAGAAACTGACACCCCAAGTCACAATACGGTGCAAGCCGTATGTCAAGTGTGGACCAGTCTCACGAATGAACGCGTAACGTCGGCTGGGGGCCACTTCGATCAAGCAGTACTGCGGTATATACAAGTACACGTGAGAGGGTAACAATTATATGATGAACGCCCACACATTCAACATGTGTTCTACCCTTACAAGCATAACTACGTATAGATCGGCTCTAATACCACTGTTGGGGTTCCACTCGTGTAACAATAATTTTCCAAGCAAACCACTGACTACCAGGATCTATCTAGGAGTATTGCGGTACTCACCAAGTTGAGGACCAAAAATCTTTGTCAATGTTCGGGAGAACATGGATGATGTAGTCATATCGACGCCGACCTCAAGGTCATTCTGAACTCGGACGGCTCCACCAGCTCCAATGACTCTGAGGGCTAGAACCACTCGAGCGACACAAGTGCAGAGCCTCATAGGGGATCGCACACATACGGTGCTTGACAACGACTCGTGGACTCTGATCGATTAGAGGTTACATAAGTAGATCTTCTAGATCCGCAATTCTTGCAGCGCAACGGTGCTCCGCGGTGAAGAACTCTCTCGTTCGCACATCCCTTACAGTGGGGCCACAGTCACAAGAGATAGAGAGGGAGAGAGGAGGGCACTTGGAGGGATAATCATCAAAGCTTTGGATTTATTGGTGTGTTTAAATCCCACCCTATGCCCTCCTTTATATAGGGAAGGAGAAGTTCCTTGCCTTAGCAATATGGGACTAAACCAAGGGGAGGAGAGGAGGGGGCTGACCGGACACCCTAGGTGGGATTGGCACGCCACCAGGTGGCCCAGCTGACCAATCCTCGTATTTCCCATGATGGGATTTTTCCCTTATGGGCCCTTTCTCTTAGGGAGTTGGCCCATTAGGCATGGGATGCCATTTAAATCATTAAATAAATATAAATAAATGTATAATTAAAATAACTAACATATATTTACATATGATTTAATTCCTGTTGCACTCAAACTCCTTTCGGACAACTCTGGACACCCACCGAATTTCCTAGAACCCTTCTGGTTTTCACTTCTCTTTTCTTCGGTGATACCTATGATACCAAACAAATATCAGAGCATTGTCAAACCCTTAAGTGTGTTAACCTAATGGTTCAGGAACACTCTAGACATGGTCGAGACCCCTCTCGGACCAATGATCATTAGTGGAACCTGGATTTCCATAATGACTGTTGTGCATTCCACGAGAATCTTTTTCATTAAACCATTAAACACAAATTCCTATTCCCTTTGTTACTATGATACTTGACTTGTATGAGACTTGATCAATGACATCGCCATGCTAGGTTCAATATCGTTACCGACAAGTAAAACTTTACTTGTTCCAAGCTATGCCATCCCCGTGACCTAGTCACACGCTACAACTTTATGGATGCCATGTCTCCAAGTGGGCCTAGAGTATCTATCTGTCACACGGAAGAATAAATCCCGCTCTTGACACATATGCCTCTACATGACCCTCTAAATACCCGAAGATAACTTTATGATCACCGTTTTACCAAATGATGTTTGATGCAAACAAGGCACTCTTGGGTGACAATGATTAAATATGGTCTCACGGTCTAAAGAATTGGTTACTACGTTTCCCAGTCCTTGTACATGTGAAATTCGTGTTTTGATCGTGTTAAAATTCCTTTGTTAGTTATGTATATCACTTTCATTCACCTAATGAAATGACCCCATCGTTAATTGACATAGATGTCCATGATCGGTAAACATCGATGATCGATTGACTAATGAACTAGTGTCTAGAGGATCAATAGGGACTCTGGTGGTTTTCATATCACAGGTGTATTGATGTTCCTATCAATAGTTATATCATGATATAAAATTTATTATGAACTTATTGAAATATGTCAATAATATATATTATTATTTTCCTCTTGTCACATCCCAAAATTTTCCAAATTTTTAAATGTGAAAAATAAATAAACAAAATAAATAACTGTTGAAATTTAGGGTGAAAAGAAACTTTTTGTTTCTAAATGAAAACATCAAAACCTATCTTGAACAAACTTTGAATAAAAGGGAATCCAACAAAATTCAAATCAAGTGAAATGCATTCATCAATGAATGCATCTTGAAATTTAAACACTTGGAAAAGTTAAACCAAAACCCAAAAACCCTAATGGAATAAATCATTCCCAAGATTATGTATTTGTTCCATATAAAAATTTGTCAACAAATATTTATAAATGATCAAGAATGATAAATAAAAATATTATAAAACCATAGAAATTGATTTCATTCAATTTGGAACCATGGATAAAAACTTATGAATTTAATCAGTTAAAGGAAATAATTTTCAAAGCTAATAAAGCTCCTAACTCAAATCCATACCAAATTATGAGCAAAATAATCCTAACAAGATTTAAAAGGATAAACAAATATTAAATAAAATCATACAAATTGGAATCACCATTTTTGGATCTATAAATAAAAAGAGATGGATTTTATAAGACAAAGAAAGAAATAAGTAAATAGGGAATATTTAAAAGACAAATTAAATCTTGGCCAAACTAATGAAACGAAAGATTATGGAATAATAAAAAGGAATAAAAGATTATTTAAATAAAATCATAAGGATTGGACAATATCCAATTTTATTTAAATAAAGATAATATGCCTAAACTAAATAATAAATCCTAATAAAATTATTTAGAAGACAATTTAAAATTTGAATTAAATCCATAAGTAATTGGAACAAGGATAATTCAAATCCAAATAAAATGATGGGATAAATAATAATCAAATAAAAGTATATGGGAGTAAACCATATTCTAATTATATTTGAATAAAGATAAAATCCCTAAAGTAAAGGATTAATTAAATCATGGGAAAATAGTAAATTGGAATTTGCCAAAGTGGATTAACAAGTTATCTAAATAACTTAAAAGAATTATTTGAATAAAATTTATATAGATTTAGAACCACATTTGATTTTATTGGAATAAAGACAAATGCCCAATTTAAATGATTATCAAATCATATTAAAATATTTTAAATGATTCAAGAGAATTATTTGCACTAATAAATAAATAAAACCTACTGAAAAGGATTTGGAAAAATTTGGATTTCAAATAGAAGTTTGAAAACATATTTGAAATCTCAATTAAATAAATACAAGTGTATAAATTAATTAAATAATAAACCATAAATGAATAAAATAATTATTCTAAAATGGACTTTAAATATATATTTAAAACAATATAGAAACATACTGAACATTTGAAAAAGGTTTAAAAATAAATCTGAATTCAAATAAATGTTTGAATTTGAAAACAGAAAATCAAAATAGAAAAAGAAAAAGAATAAAAAAAGGAAAGAACAACTAAGCCCCGCGCAACCCACCTCCTCTTTTCCCCCCGAAGCGTTTTTCACTCAGCAACTCACCCGTGCAGTCACTGATTTCCCGACCCCACGCGCACCCTCTCTCTCTCGCTGAACGCTTAACCCCACTTGTCAATCGTCGTCCTCACCCACCGTGACCTATTCTTCCCCTCTCACTGCTGTTTCTGTCGATTGAATGCTCGTGTTAATTCGCGTTGATACCACACATAGCTCACCCAGTGACCACGCCCTCTTAATCACCCTTTCCCTCTCTACCTTTCCCCTCATTCGCCGCACCCTCTCTGCCCCCAGGCTGCGAGAATTTCTTGCCAATACATCCTCTGCTCCGACGTGCCTCTGTCCAAATTCCGGTAGCATCAGCCACCACTTTGCCCCGTTGATCACATGAGAGTGACCCCCACCTCCCTACGCATCTTCCCATAGCACCAGCTCGCCCGCGCGTGCCCCAAAACCTCGGCAACGACAACCACCGAGAGCCGCCACCGTCTGCCTCAACTCCGGTGGCCATTCCTCGTAAGTCTCGTCCTCCCCTCTCTCTCTCTCTCTCGATGACTCACACGTGTTCGCCATACTCGCCCGCGTCTAATGCCCCTCTCCACTCATCTTCTCGTGACCTGCAGCTTCGCCTCTATCAACAACAGGACATTCCCGACTCCACGACAACTACGGCGAGCAATCCCTGACACCACCGTGCATGCCTTGGACTACTACGACCACATCGAGCTTCTCCGCACCCCTGCGAACCCTGTGAGCTACTCCATCCTCTCCCTTGCTTCCTGCTTCACCGAAACCACCGAGTACAGAGCGCTCTGTCGCTCGCCGTCGCGCTAGCGCCGCCCATCCTTGGTCATAGTGTTGTGAACCGTTGGATTTAGATCCAAGTGACACGATATAACCTCAAGCGAAGGGGTATGATCATTTCTGTGTCGCATGATTTCATTAGATCCAACACACCGCATCGCCTGATCCACGTGAACCAGTACCGGCGAATAGAAAAAAGCCACGTGGCCTGAGTTTTATTTTAAAAACAGAAACATTAGTATTAGATGGTTATATTTGAAAAATTTATAACTTTAAATATACACGTCCAAATTTTGCAAACTTTATATCATTTGAATCAGGAAAAATAATTCTATCCAACCATGCCCTTTGTTTAATGGTTTGCTTCTATAAATTGGTTGTTTTTGCAAAAACATGTATAGGCATATTTTGGGTATAAAATTTATTCTAAAAATGTTTTTAGGTTAAAATCTTTTGTAAAAGGTTTGTTTTGAACCTACTGACCAGAAAAACCAACTTTTAGATTTAAAAGTATAGTTTGTGATGCTAAAGAATTATTCCTTTGATTAAAGCATTTCTAGTTAAATAAAAATGTTGAATATGTTTTAAAAATGATTTTTGAGTAAAACCTTTTGAAAATGGTTTGAATTAAAATCCCTGACCCTAAACACCAAGTTTTAGGATTTAAAAATATATTTGCTGAACCCTAGAAAAATTATTACTTTGTTTAAAGGCATTCCCAACAAAATAAAATATTGCTTTGATTTAAAAATGGTTTTAGATGAAACCTGTTGCAAATGGTTTAATATTAAACACTTGACCTTAAAACACTAACATTTGTGTTTAAAAATATATTTGTCAAACACTAGAAATTATTACTTTGATTTAAATCATTTCTAGCAAAACAAAAATGATTTAAAGTGGCCATTTCCACTAACTTGATTTAAAATGGTTTTGCCACTTTTATAAATGACCAATAGGTGTTTTAAAATGTTTATAACCTATTAGAAACCACTTTTCCAAATAAAACAATCTTTGGCATGCTTGCATGCATTGCCTTGTTTATTCATTTTATGTGATGGATTGCTTGAATGCTAGTTGAATATGTGCCTTGATTGAATTGTAGTGAACTTTGAAGAGTGTGACTATTGCAAGATCAAGGAGTGAATCTATATTCTCTACTAAAAAGGCAAGTGGTGCTTCATAATTTTGTTCCAATATTTAGACTATGAATTAGTGATATTTTGTATAGGGCTTGCATGATAATTTTTGCTAAGTATCTATATGTTATGCTTGGGAAATCCTAGTAGCTGTAGAATTGTTAGAATTTTCTCTAAGTTAAGATACTTGCTATTGCCATGGTTAGCCTAGCTAGTAGCAACCAAGGTTGGATTATATACATGCTATGGAAAAATATTGCTAAGTCTTTGAATTTGTTTTTGCTTAATAAAACAACTAAGTGAATGAAACACCTGGGTGGAATGGTAATTGCATGGTTGGATTTTTGTTGAGTGGTTACCAGGGCCCATTTTTCAATGGCCTACCATGTTTATCTCACTTGTGGAATGCCACCCAGGAACACAGGGATTTCAGATGCCATATGTTAAGAAGCTTCTAGTGCAACCACTTGGCATTATGGGCTCTGCCTGGATCATATAAGTTGCAATAACTTAGCCAAATGGACAGTTGGTGGTAGGGGTGATAGGTTTGGATCGCGTCCATTCTGGTCTAATGGAAGGCTTCTGAAAGGTCCTGTCTCAATGCATGTCGAGTCTTGTGCGGAAAGTGCACCACCTCTGCAGAAGGAATAATCTAAGTACTTAGCCATGTCCCCAGAAATGGACAATTTGAGCATCAAGCCATGGAATCTATCAAGAATCTCCTCATCCCAATTTCTAAGTTAAAAACTTGTGGTTGAACAAGGGTAAGGTTCACCAATGTCTATTGGTGGTTCCTTGGGAGTTTTTGCCAAACAAAAACTTAGTGTTTTCAACTGATAGGTAAAACCTATTTCGAGCAAAGAAAGCCTAAGCTACACTTAGCCAAATTCATGTAGAAGCTAGATACTATTATTCTACTAAGGTATCACTTGCCAATACTATTCCAATGTATTGACCCACTGTAGCTGTAACTTGTGATGTTGCAGGTTACTCTGATGAGGATTAGGGTTATGAGTATACACTCAACATGCTTGCCTGTCACTACTAGGAAAATGGCTATAGGTAATCAGCACATCCGTGGCTCACATGGTTGAAGTGCCCCACGGCTAAAACATGTGTGGCTCACCTATGGGCCGTGCCCTACAAGTAACTAGAACAACTGTGGCGCACATGACCATAGTGTGCCACAGATATGTGTGGGACAGGGCCCTGTTGGCCGCACGCCAGATATCCGTAGCGCCCATAGGGTAGGTGCGCTACGCTTGTTGGTGTTATCCGTGGAGCACGTTGGGGGGGTGCGCTACGCCTAAGCGCATGCCCCTCTACTATGTTAAACGGGCAGACACATCCATGGCGCACTATGGCATGTGCTCCACGGATGTTATTAATCCCTGTGGCGCACTGGGGCCGCGTGCGCCACGGATGTGGCGACCCTTTTTTTGGCAGCTCCACTTTGTGCACATGTGTGATCATCCACCACCCCACACTTCACTTTCCCCTTCTTCTTCCTCCTTAGATCTAGTCGGGATCCTTCTCCTTCCCACCTCAATTTCTCCACTCATTCACCATTTTTAGCATGTAGAACTTGCCTTGGATGTTACATAAGTAATAGAGGAAGCTAGCTCTCCGGTCTCTCATCTCCTTCTCCGGTCTCGCGCGCGCACCTCTCTTTTCCATCTTCTCGCGATCGGTCTCTCATCTCGGTAAGTTGTCCATGTAAGGATGTGTTCATGTGTATATGGATGATATGCTCATATATATGTAGATGATCGATGCTCATGATGTGTGTATGGAGAGGATCGATGGTCATATGTGTGTATATGGAGAGTATCGATGATGCTCATGCATGTGTGTATGGAGAGGATAATGATATGTTCATGTGTGTATGGATCGGTCTCTCTCTCTCTTGTGTTTGTATGTGAACAAGTTGCCATTTGTATTGCCAAAATGTTGATTCATTTCCATTTTGGCAAGACTTTGGTATTTCACAAAGGTCCTAATTTTAGGATACGTCATGCCGAAATTTTCTATCAACCATTGCATGCATGCATTGATTATGTGGTTCTAATAGACTTCTAATTGTACCGTGTACACAATGTAGGCAAAAATGGTTCTCATAATGAGTGAAGACATTGTGGCTAGATTTTTGAAATGTGCGACGGCCGACATGATACGAAATAACAAGATGGAGATAAGATGTCCATGCAGAAGATGCAAACTCAACTGGGTGATCGACCCAGATTTCGGGAATCTGCAGGTGCACCTGCTCCGCCATGGTTTCATGGATGGATACACTCGTTGGATAAGCGATGACGAAGACGATGGAGATGGTGAAGGTGGGCAATATGACGATGATCATCATCACGTCGAGAACGGGCGAGATGATGAAGAGTCTCCTGGAGATGGTGAAGGTGCGGAAGCAGACCGGGATGATGATGATCTAGATGCCGGAGGAGAAGACGACGATGGAACAACGTCAGGCTGGGTGCGGGACCCTTATGTGCAAGAGCTGATTCTCAAGCAAACGAGTAACGCCAGGGTTGCCGCTAGAGAGAAAGCCAATATTGCGCAACTTGAGAAAGACGCGATTACTCCATTGTATGAAGGATGTAGGCCCGATGATACCTGGTTGAATGTAACGCTCAAGGCTATGGAGATGAAGGCAAAACACAAATTGAGGGACGCAAGCTTCGATGATATGATGGCATTCTGGCACGATCGTCTCCCGGAGGGGAACACATGTCTAACTAGTATCGAGGACGCCAAGAAAATCGTCTGTCCTCTCGATCTACCGCAAGTTAGATATCACGTATGCATCAACGATTGCATCATTTATCGGGGCGAGGACGCGGAGAAAACCACATGTCCGGTGTGCGGCGTGAGTCGATACAAGAAAGGGAAGAAAGCACCTCGAAAAGTGGTATGGTACTTTCCTATTACTCCTCGTCTGCAGCGCTATTTCGCGGACCCTATGGAAGCGAAGCTCATGCGATGGCATGCGAAAAGGAAGAAGCCAGGAGATGACGATGATGACCCCGAAAAGGATGAGCTGCTGATGCACCCTTCAGATGCTAGCCAGTGGAAAGCATTGGACCTCGAATTCCCAGAATTCGGCGGAGATTCGAGGAACATCAGGCTTGGTGCGAGCACCGATGGACTCAATCCGTTCGGTAGCCAGAGCAGCACGCACAGCACTTGGCCCGTGTTTGTATGGATGTACAACCTCCCTCCATGGTTGTGCATGAAGAAGAAGTACATACAAATGAGTATGCTAATTCAAGGTCCGAAACAACCTGGTACCCACATCAATCTGTATCTCGGGATGTTGAAAGAGGAGCTAGCCACGTTATGGAAATCTGGAGCCAATACTTACGACGCCGTCGCACAAGATTATTTCACTATGAGAGCCGCGTTGGTCACTACGGTGCAAGACTATCCAGGTTGCGGGTATATCTCGGGGCAGGTTATCCAAGGATTCTGCGGATGCGTTAGGTGCATGGATAACACAAGCTATCTCCTACTAGAGAAAGATCTAGGGTCATCGAAAGCCGTGTTCATGGCACACTGGAGGTGGCTCGGCAAGAATGATTCATGGATAAAACATGGATACCTGTTCGATGGCAAATCCGAGACCCGAGGAATCCCAGAGCATAGGAGCAGCGAAGAAGTGGAAGAGTTGCTGAAAAACTGGAAAGATTGTCCTAAGCCTGGAAAGAAGCGAAAGAGGTAGCAAGACAAGCCGCTGATGAAGGTATGGAAAACAAGGTCTGTTTTCTAGGAGTTGCCATACTATAAGTTTCTCCGCACGCCTCATAGCCTCGACATCATGCATATCACGAAAAACGTGTGGGAGAGTCTGGTAGCCACCATAATCAACATGCCAGATAGGATGAAAGATGGTCCGAAAGCAAGGCACGACCTGATATGCTTGGGTATCCGGAAGGAGCTTCACGGAGGACGCACTACTCCTGATGATCAGGAAGATGACGATGATCATGAGTCAGAGACGACACAAGGTCGTCAGAAGGGTAAAGAGTTCAAGAAGAACGAATATTACTGCCCTCCTTCTTGCTTCACTCTAAGCCAGGATGAGATCAAACAGTTTTTCAAGTGCCTTCTAGGAGTCAAATTTCCTTACGGCTACGCGGGCAAGATAAGCAGATACCTAGACGAGGCGAAGCAGAGGTTCAGTGTCATGAAGTCTCAAGACTGTGCCGTGCTAATGACGTAGGTACTTCCGGTTGCACTAAGAGGGATAATGGACGAGCACGTCCATGAAACGTTATTTGGCCTCTACAAGGTTTTCGAGGTCATCTCTAGGAAGTCGATTGGCGTGAATCAGCTCGGGAGGCTACATGAGGAGATCATGGTGATACTATGCGAGCTTGAGGTCTACTTCCTACCCGCATTCTTCGACATTATGGTGCATCTGCTGGTCCATGTCGTGGAGGACATCGTCCAATTCAGGCTGATGTTCCTCCGCAGCATGATGGCGTTCGAAAGGATGAACGGACACATGAAAGGATACGTTCACAACAGGTCTCGTCCAGATGGAAGCATAGCCAAGGGCTTTCTGGCTGAAGAGTGCATCTGTTTCTGCACAAATTATCTAGACATCGAGAACCCTGTCGGTCTTCCCGTCAACAGGCACCTTGGCAAGCTCGACGGATCTGGTCACCGAGAGGGTCGTCGCATACTGCATGCAGACTTCGATTTTCGACGCACATACTTTGATCGAGCAAACCTCATTGCGCTTCAACATTTAGAACTGGTCGATCCTTGGGTACAGAAGCACAAAAGGTTAATCGAGAAGAAGTACAGTGACCGGGGCATACAGAGGACACATGGAGAAATAATCAAAGAGCATAAACTCAGATTTCACGCGTTGGTTTAGGCAGACGCTCCTTGATAATCCCCCGCGATCGCATTCTTCTGACACGGAAAAGATCATATTCACCTTGTCGCAGGGACCGATGCAAAACCTGGTGACCTATCAGGCATATGATATCAACGGCTACACATTCTACACGGAGGAAAAGGACAGCAAGTGTGATTATCAGAACTCAGGCGTAACGTCGGAATTCTACACCGATGACAACGTGAAGGAAAGATTCTACGGAAGAACCGAGGAGATCTGGGAGCTCGACTACTGTGGAGAAAAGGTGTCGATGTTCCGTGTCAGATGGGCAAAGAGCGTCGAAAGAGAAGACCGATATTTCACAACCATGGTTATACCCGAAGCAGCCAAATCCAAGGCCGCCGGTGCGAACGTGGCCGCGAAAAATGAACCATGGGTACTGGCTACCAAAGTGAACTAATGTTTTTTCATTACCGACCCGACAAAGCCTAGCCGTGTTGTCATGAGGAGAGAAAAAAGAAACATCATCGTAATGGATGGAGTCGCCAACGAGCAAGACTTCGACCAGTACGGCGATCCAAAGATTGAAGATGACGATGACTACGATGCAGCAACATACATCACAAGAAGAAAAAGGACAACCCTACCCAAAAAACGTAGCCCATTCGAAAGAAGAAACATTAAAGTGCCGGGGCTAAATTATTCAACCGCGACAAATAAGGGAAAAAAGATTGTAAAACGCTAGCTCAAAAAATATTGTAAAACTCATGGTCGAAAAAGATTGTAATATTCATGGACAAATTATTATGAAATTTAGTTAAACTTTGAATCATATTTGTACCACTTTTATGACATATATTATCACTTTTGGGCATTTTTGGAATATTTAAAAGTATTTTAAAAACAAAACAAAACTTCTATGGCATATATAACCACTTTTCGGCATTTTTTGGAACATTTAAAAGTATTTTTGAAAAAAATGAAAAAAGGTGGGCACCAAGATTCGAACCTGGGTGCTCATAGATTGAGAATAGAGATAAGGGAGGAACCAGTGGGATAGGCTAGTGTAGTTGGTAGACAGTGGAGCTACATCCATCTTATACAGTCGATAAATGCCGATAGGCGTAGCGCACTATTCCCAAGTGCGCTACGCCTATTTGGGCACGGATGGTCAATGGCGCTACGTCCTCCTCCATCTCAGACACCATCTCAATCAAGCCCGAGCCCGAGCCCTGTGCCGCCGCGCTCTCGATCCGACGCCTCGCCAGCCGCCGTCACTCGAGGAGGAGGCCGTGGAGCAGGAGGAGGCCATGGAGCAGGACAAGGCCGTGGAGCAGGAGCAGGAGGAGGCCTGCGCGCCAGCCATCGTCGACCGCCCGCCCGCCCGCCATTGTCGTCCGCCCGCCCGCCCACCATCGTCGTCCTCATCTCAGAGGTGAGCGTCGCCCCTCCCCTCTCTCCCTCTCTCCCCTCTCTATGCAGGCCATGATTAGGGTTCAGAGAAGTGAACTATTATCGTAGCATTTGCTCCTATTCAGATTAGGGTTTAGATTAGGGTTCAGATTAGGCCAAGTTCAGATTAGGGTTCATTATCGTAGCATTTTGTCCTATTGAATGGGTTCATATTAGGGTTCAGATTGTGCTGTCAACTTGAAAATTCCATTCAAACTACAGTAAAAAGATCAAACATTGTCGTTCACCAAGCCCAAGCCAAGGGAAAACATGGTAATTAATTCATATTCCTAGCTAGATTGGTGCCTGGTGAATCCACTGTTTTCTCCCACTGTTTTTCCCATGCAAACTCTCCCACTGTTTTTCCCATGCAAACTCTCCCACTGTTTTGCCCAAAAAAAGCTAGATTGGTGCCTGGTGAATCCAGATGATAAATGTAAGTGCCCATTGCTTGATGTGGCTAGGCATGCTAGCTGATGCATTCTTAAGCAATGTGTTTTCTACCTAGATGTTTTTGTGGTGAGTTTTTATGAATCACTCAATGTACTTATTTTTATTGCTTTATACATAAGATAAAACCACTAAAGCTAAGCAAATTACTGCAATCTGGGTGGTTCTTAGTGGTGCCTTAAGACCACTAAAGCTAAGCAGATTACTAGTTCATATTCCTAGCAAACAGAGAGCTTGTAGGTTTAGGCTTGATTTTTTTAGCAAACAGAGAGCAATATGATCCTGGTTTGTGACCTCCTGGTGATGGTTTTAGTGTTGAATGGTATCCACACATATATAGCTCAAACAATGTGTATATACTGATGAAATGCTCCTGTTGAAATCCTAATTATGCTGTATGGTTTTAGTACTGATCCTGGTGATGGTCTAGTAGTGCTGAAAAGGCACTACTGCAAGCAATATGTTGCAGTGAATATATAAAATGAATATGTGCTGAACCAAATGTGTGAATATATAAAATGAATATGTGTTGAACCAAATATCCTGGTGATGGTTTTAGTGATGAAATGCTCCTGGTGATGGTCTAGTAATAATTACTTGATCAATTCCTTCATCAAAAGCATGTTGTCATATTTGCTGTCATATAAACTTGTATTTGCTTGCTGTCATATTTATTGTCATATAAACTTGTATTTGCTTGCTGTCATATAATGACATGTGTTATAATCTGCATGTATTTGCTTGCTGTCATTAATGACAGGTGATTATAATCTGTGGTGATATAATTGTAGCACTTGAAATTGTCTTATGCTTGTATGAAGCACTTTATTATGTCGTGTATGCAGGTTCTTGTATGAAATGAGTCCCGATTTTTGCCGGAATGTTGATTAACTTCCGTTTTGGTAGAAATCGGGCACTCCTAGTTTAAGAAAATTAGCAAAGGTCATGCCGGATTTTTTCCATGCATTTAACCAATTATTTTTTTATTAGTGCAAAGATATGTGACAACGACGAGGCTGGATGTTCTAAGCGCATCAGCGCTGAAGGAGAAATCAGACCTCCTAATAAACAATTGACATTCTGGGAGGCGGCCCAGCGGCTAGAAGACGATGAAGAATACCATCCTTCGGAGAGCAAGGATGATGAGATTGAAGACGCGAAGGAAGAAGCCTAAGGAACGGCGGGTGATAAAACCACTGATGGAGGCGAGGGCATAGGGAGTGGTAGCAATCATCCTAAGAAGAAGAAGCCGAAGGAACGGCGCCCGAACACGGTCGGCACCGTCAGGGAGGAAATTACCAAAGTGAGACCAACAGGGGTTCCTTTGGAGCCCGACCTTGTCGTCAAAGGGTACGGTGGGCAAGTGGTGGCGATCACCCGGACAACCATCTCGATCAACACCGAGAATCTCCGGCATAAAGATAATGGCCACTTGCGCACACTCCTCTTCGAGAAGCTGCACTCAAGATACAAGTTCCCCGCTAAGTATCAGAACACAAATTATCATGGGAACAAAGTAAACAAATCCGCCCTCACAAAGATGAGCACCGACCTGGCCAGCTGGAGAACCCGGATAAATAAGAAGATCTATAAAGAAGGCAAAAGTCTCGAGGAGATCCAGAAGATTGACCCGCAGATCACCGAAGATCAGTTCCGGGAGTTCAAGGAGAGGTGTGAATCCGAAAGAGCCCTGGCCAATAGTAATCGGGGAAAGGTTCTTCATGCGATGAATATAGGTCATCACCATCTCGGATCTGGTGGATACAGAACCGTGGAGGCCAAATGGAATAAGGAGGACGAAGAGTATAGATCCAAGGGGATAGAAAACCCCTTTGCAAAATTCGAACCCGGGCAGGTTTGAAACTTCATCAGGGCCCGTTACCATGTGGACCCAAAAACCAAACAACTCACCGCGGATCCTGCGGTGAAGGAATTCGAGGAAATTGTGGTAAGTAATCTAATTACCACGGATCAACTCGATTGCATTCTAATCGATGATCTAAACGATTCACTATTACTTCTTCTGCAGGAGGAGCAAATTGTTGCTAGTCATGGATCCCAGGGTTCCTCATCCCAGGGGTCGATGGCGGCCACCCGGTGGGATAACCCTTTTAACAGGGCGATGAACCGGGCCAAGAAAATAGAGCCGGTTATGAAGAAGCCGTCGTCGGCTGGCCGTCTGGCCGGCCTCAGGGGTAAGAATTGAGTGGATCATTTTGGTCCACCGCCGAGGACGCATGTGGCACCGTCGGGAAGGAGCGAGGAGGAAAACCGCGAGGTTCAAGAACTTAAGGAACAAGTGGCACGAATCCCGCAGATCGTCCAAGACAACCTGGCAATCACCCTCACGTCCTTCCTGCCTACCTTGGTGGAGTCAATAGCGAACTAGAGTGCGGGTGGTCGAGTAGGGCCGTGCCTGATTCCAAGCATGGTCAGCAGCCACTCGAACAACGCGGCGCCGACGAATCAGGCGAACTACGTGTTTGTGACTCCGCCGCTAGCACCGCAGTGCCGCAAGTGTTGGTGACTCCCCCTGCCATCACCACGGCGCCGGAGTACATGTTGGTGGCCCCCCTGCCATCCTAGCGGCAGCACCAGAGCTCCAAGCACCCGGCGGTAGGGAGAATACACCGGCGGCCAGCACTGCACCATCAAGCAGCCCTTCCATCTCTTGCATGCCCGTCGCCGTATCTGGTGCCTTGACATTAGCCGATCTCGACGCCATCACGGTAAACAAATTGCTTTACCGCCTTTCACGCCATTTATTACTCTTATGCCATCTCTGACGATGCCGTACATGTTTTCCGCAGATGGATGTTCCTTGCACTCTCTTATGCTACGTGAACAACGAGCTGAGGGATGTTGCCAAGGGTACCATCGTTCAACCCTTGCAGCGCATGTTCCACTCAAGGCCGATGCCAGATAGCGTGCACAGGGTTAAAATTAGTCGGGTGCTAAGGGGCTACGACGACCTGGAAACTCCCATTCAACCCCCAGGAGTGGATGAAGAAGAGCCGGCTGTCCTCATAAGTTGCTTTGGCTTATTCTTTCAATGGCCAAAGATTATGATCCGTTTGGGGACGGCGGGGGCCATCACGCCACAGACAATAACACCGCCTATCGTGCCAGCGACAAGCGGTGGCAAGCCCCCCTTACCGCCCTCGCCGGACCTCCACGTGGTGGGTCGGATGATCATGTTGATGATATGCACATGGCGCAGGATCCGGCCGAGGACGACGAAGACTGGAATGATCACTTCTTCAACACTCAGTTTAGCAACGAAGACCTAGCTGGTGGCCCCACAGAGAAAGCCACTATCACCAAGCGTCTGTTTGGTTCTCAGGAGACGCCTCCAGCTTGCGCCTTTACAGAGCCAGCTGATACAACCAACCGGCCCTTTATTCTAAACCCTGACACACTACATAGGGCGGCCGGTGCTCAGATTGCGGTGCCTGCCCGCTCTCCAAAAGGAAAAAAGGGAAGGAAAAGAAAATCTAGCATCTCGAGCCAGCCGGTGGCGTCAACAACTGCGAATCCGATCAGGTTTCGGGACGGGCCACCAAGACCCGAGGGTATTATGTGGAGGATTCATGTGGCAGGTGAGCCCATGCTACCTAAGAATTTGCAGAGGCTCGCCAGTTCGGAATTGCAGAGTGTGCATGATGGCATGCTGACGATAGAGAGACGCCTTCTATCGGTGAAAGATCCCTCGCACCTGGTATTCGTGGTTAAGGTGCCACCAGGCTTGGGCTTCGTCGACAATGCCCCTACGGATTTGTTCTTCCTGCGGTTCGACGACATCTTCAATATGTTCCACCTATACCCGCTGCACTATACCATGGTCCGCCTGTTTTCTCTCAGCTTGGCCATGCAGATCATCAGAGAGAACACACCGGGCATCGCTATAGTGGAGCCCTACTACATGCGTGACGGCTGCTTGGGTTCCCCTGCTGAACGACGTATCGTGGCCTCGTACCTAAAAAGAATCCTCGTGGCGAACAAGACAAAGGAATACATTCTCGTGCCTTACTTTCCCGAGTAAGTCGTTATTCACTCGCCACCGTCGATTGGCTTTATTAGATTATCATCATTCTTTTTCCAACACATTCCATTTGATTTTTTTGCGCAGAGATGAACACTGCACGCTCATCTCCTTATCGCCGAAGCATTCGTTCGCCACGTATTTCGACTCAGGGAGTCTAGAAAAGAAGAAAAACTACGACAAGATCAAGGAAGTTCTGGATGGTGCTCTCACTGGCTATGCCTCGACGGAAGGCACCACCTTCGTGCGTACGAAGGTCAAGTTCGGCAGGCACGTCTTCAACCACGTAACGGAGTTCCCCTGCATGAAGCAGACAAAAAACAGTAAGAAGGAAGCCTACTACGCACTCCATCACATGAGGGCCTTCCTACTTGACCAGCAGAATTCTACGCTGCCAGACCATCTCAAATAGTGGGCTGAAGCAAAGGCCAAGATCACTGATTCAGATATTAGACAAGAGATGTATCGCATCCATCAGCAGTTTGGGGCAATCATCTTTCGTGATGTCATGACTTTGGGGGGATCTTCTACGGAGGAAATATCCCGAATAACCGTGACATAGAAGATCGCCTAGAGATGCAGGCTGACTATAGGAAGTTCATGACGAGACAAGGCGTCGTCCCGTTCCCTAAGCCGAGCCAGAAGGCTTGATGTTGGCCTAGTTGTAGTTACAAACTATAGATGACCTTTGTGTGTGTGTGGACAAGTGTACATGCTACTATACTTATCTTATTAGGTTTATGAATCATCGCTTACTTCTTTTGCTTATTATTATTATATATCAATCAATGCTTGGTTTTTTTGCTTACTCTTTGGTCCTTTGCTCATTTTGGTCCTTATTTTTTTCCTTACTTTATTAGTCTTTTTTCGAGAATAATGCCGATGATTGAAATGTCGTGGCATAATATATATGTGAATGTGCTACGACAGGATTGTAAGCCTTATGTTATGCACAAGTCTAGATGTTGTGCATCCTACTTGGCTTACGGTTCCATCATAGCATATTCCTATGTCCAAAGACCTATGTATATATATATGAGGCATTATTTTTGATTTACTTTGGTCTTTTTCGAGAATAATGCTGATGATTGAAATGTCGTGGCACACTATATATGTGAATGTGCTACGACGGGATAGTTAGCCTTGTGATATGCACAAGTCCAAGTCTTGTGCATCCTACTTGGCTAACTGTTCCATCGTAGCATATTCCTATGTCCAACGACCTAGCTAGTTATATATGAGGCATTCTTTTCGAGTTACTTTGGTCTTTTTCGAGAATAATGCCGATGATTGAAATGTCGTGGCACACTATATGTGAATGTGCTGCGATGGGATTGTCCGCCTTGTGCTATGCACAGGTCCATGTGTTGTGCATCCTACTTGGCGGACAGTTCCATCGTGGCATATTCCTGTGTCGAACAACCTAGTTATATATGAGGCATGCTTTTTGAGTTTGGTCTTTTTGATTTAGGAGTACTTTCTATAAGTGTATCTTCATATACGACTTTAATTATATTTGTTTTTTCAATCATCGGTTAATTATTATTGTCAACTTGTAGATGACGTGGTACGTCGTGTACAAGGGACGGGTTCCCGGAGTCTACGATGATTGGGAAGGATGCCGGAGACAGGTGCACTGTTTCAGCGGCAATAGCTACAAAGGGTACAACACTATGGAGGAGGCGGAAGCTAGATACACACGCTATCTAGCGGGAGTTAGGACGAGGAACCGGATAAAGACCTACACCTTCGTCGCGGTGATCATGCTTATCTTCTTTGGTTGTTTATCTCGCGTTTGTGTCTAGCTAGTTTAGATGTCTAGGCGAGCTTCCGAGCTCTAACTTGTTCAATCGACACATGGATTCACATGTCAGCAACTACTTTGTAACTTGATCGAAACAATGTATAACTTATGTATTCATGTATGATACTTATCTATATGTATTTGTTTCAATCTTGTTTTGCGAATTGTGTATTTATATATATAACTATATATCTTATATCTGTGTGTATATATGCCTATATAATCTGTATTGTATATCATCTGGCCCTGAAATTAAAAAAAAAGACACCCGTGGCGCACATGGCACAACTTCTGTGGCGCACAGTGCCTAAAGCGCACCTGCGCAGGCTTGTGGCGCACTAACAGATGCGCCAGAGAAAATAAGTCTTGTAGCGCACCTGGACCGGTATCCGTGGCGCACTGGCATGTGCGCCACGCCTATCTCTGCACATGCGTGGCGCACCAGGCAGTGCGCCAAGGCTATGAGATAGCCGCAGCGCAAGCCTAGTGGCGCACGGGCAGTGCACCACGGATGGCTTTTCCACGTGCGCCACTAACTGCTGTTTTCCTAGTAGTGTGTGGCACATGAAGATGAAGACTTTTATTTATATTGTTAAGTTAAACTCTGTTACTAGCCTATGGCTATGGAGTTGTAAAAGACTATGTTATCTCTGGAATGACGATGTAATAATGACCTTTGTTTCTATGTACTTCATCTTAAACTGTGGATGCTAGCATTTGATCCAGGGACTAGCAGTGCAATCACAGGGACCTTTACCTTTATAAAGGTGGGGTATTACACCTCTAGGGAATATTTCCAAATCATATACATGGCGCTGACATTGTCGCAATAAACCACCGTGGCGTGAGTAGGAGAGTGGTGAAGTTGCTGAAGTAGTTACCGTAACCAACAAGATTTGGCAATGCAATTGGAAACCTCTCTATAGTTAGCTTATTCACTTGACCTACACGTGAGGACCATGAGACCAAATTATCATCGAGAAACACATAAAAACCCGAGGTGGATTTACGTGTGTCAGGACATCCAGCCCAATCAGCATTAGAATATGCAATAAGATTAAGTGAAGAAGACCTATGAATCCTCAAACCATAGTGCGATCTCCCCTTAATATACCTTAGTATGCGCTAGATAAGTTGGAGGTGAGAATCCCTGGGATCATGCATGAAAAGACACACTCGCTGAACAACATAGGATATATCCGGGCGAGTGAGTGTGAGATACCAAAGAGCAGCGACGATTCTCCAATAAAGAGTGGGGCACTAAAACAGGAACCATCATGAGCGGAAAATTTGGAGCTTGTGTCTACAGGAGTAGGAATGGGGTTGAAATTCACCATTATGGCACTCCCTAGTATTTCCAAGGGATATTGTTTTTGGGAGAGAAAAAGACCATCATTAGTGTGATGCATATTAATGCCAATGAAGTGATTTATGTCACTGAGGTCACTCATGAAAAATTCGTGTTTGAGTGAGTTTATAATGGAGTCAAGTAAGGTAGTGGTATTGGCTGTAAGTATGATTTCATCCACATATAAAAGTAAATGGGCAATGTAAGTGCCATTTTTTGAGGATGAATAAAGAGGAAACACTCTTGGATGCACAAAAATCAATGGAAACAATGAAAGTGGTGAAATGGTGAAACCAAGTGCGGGGAGCCTGTTTGAGACCATATAGTGATTTGCGCAAGTGACACACATGAGTGGGACATGAGTAGTCAACAAAGCCAGAGGGTTGCTCACAATATACCTTTCTTGGAGATCACCATGGAGGAAGGCATTCTTGACATCCATCTGATGAATAGACTAGGAGTGAGAGGTGGCGATGCTAAGCACAAGCCGAATTGTCACCGGTTTGACCATGGGGATGAAAGTCTCATCATAATCCACACCGTGTTGTTGCATGAATCCAAGAACCACCCAACGTGCCTTAGAGAGAGAGAGATCTGTATTGAACATGTGGCAAAAGATCCACTTTCCGGTGACCATATTAACATATGCAGGACGGGAAACTAAAGACCAAGTGTCATTCTGTATTAGGGAATTAAATTCATCAAGCATAGAATTTTTCCAATTTGGGTCCTTTAAAGGAGAATGGTATGTAGAGGAAATTGGCAAAATATTAGCAGAAGAGATGTGAAGGGAGAATTGTTGTTGGGGCATAAAAGTAACCATCCTTCCCTCTGATAACCATGCGGTAGGGATTCTCGGGTGGCTGTACCGAAATCACTTTGGGAGGCAGACATGGCAATCGTTGGGTGGGGGCACGGTCTAATCAAGTGGTGCTGCATGCCTGGGCGTAACAGGCGAGGTTGATCCGCTAGGGGACCAGATTCCCGCGTTAGCTGAGGTGGGTGCGCGGTGGGACCAGGAGGTGGGTGCGCTGCAGGGCATGGATTGGTGCGGGGGAAGGCAAGCTATGCTGGGCTAGGACATGGTAAAGCGGGGTGGGGGGGTGGGGGTGGGGGGACCGCAACAGAGTGGTGAACTAAATCAGCAAGGGGTGCGGTGGGTGGTGGGCCTGGTGGATGAACTGGCGTGTATGGGTTGGGTTCAGGTTTGGCAGGTCGGTACAAGGTGGGCAGGGGACCAGGTGGGGTACGAATCTCAGAGGAGATCGTGTCGCCAGGGGAATCTGCGCCAGGATGTGTTTATGTTCAAGAGATGCAGTCATTAGTGAATTAAGGAAATTTTGTCTCATAAAATATTACGTGTCTAGTAATAATAACACAATGGGATTTAAATCGAGACATTGGTAGACTTTATGTTCATGTGGGTAGCCTAAAAAAACATAGCGAGTAGACCTGGGGGCGAGTTTATGATCAGTTGTGGCATAGAGATTGGGGTAGCACATGCACATAAAAACACGCAAGTGGTCATATGAAGGATGGACTCCATAAAGACGATAGTGCGAAGTGTGAGAAGTGATTGTATGGGAAGGGCGAAGGTTTAGCAAGTGGGTGGCGGTGTGGAGGGCTTCATCCCAAAAGGGTGGGGGTAATTTGGCATTGATAAGGAGTGTGCGAATGATGTCATTTGTGGCTCGAATGAGGCCTTCGGCTTTACCGTTTTATTAATAAGTGTGAGGGAAAGAGAGACGAAAGGGAACACCATGGCCTAAGAAGAAATCACGCAAGTCACTAGTTAAAACTTCACCACTACTATCACATTGCAGGCATTTGATAGTAACATGGAATTGAGTGAGCACATATTGAAACAAACGCTGAATAGTGGAACAAATGTTTGATTTATTTCTCAATAGAAAAGTCTTAGAGTAATAGGTAAAATTATCTAATACAAGTAAATAATATTGATACCCCGAAAGCTAGAAACTAGTGACGTCCACAAGTCGCAATGTATAAGTTGGAATGCAGTGGAAGTGTGTGAGGTAGAGGCTAGAAATGGTAGGAAAGATTGGCGCCCTAGTTGACACAGCTCGGAAAGAGGGGAGTTATGAGTGGAAACATCATTATTACAAGGTTAAAGAAAATCAAATGGTAAATGAGAAACATTATTTTTGCTCAGATGTCCAAGGCGTTGATGCCATTGCTCGCCAACGGTGGTGGAGAATATAGAGGGTGGAGGTGCCTTTGTGCCGAAGAAGGGGTAGAGGTCACCACCACTGTTTGAGAGAAGGAGGGTTGTCTTGGTAGCTAGGTCCTTCGCGGAAAACCAAAAGTATCAAACTCTATGGAAACATAGTTATCACGAGTAAATTTCCTAACCGAAAATAAGTTCTTGACAATGTTAGGGGAAACAAGCACATTTTGGAAATATAAAGGCAGAGAGGATATTTGGACGGAGCCAACAACAAGAACATGAAATTTGGACCCATTGGCGACAACAATATGTTGAGAATTATGACCTAAGGGATAATAAGCGGAAGTCAAGTTACCCATCTTACCACTGACGTGCGATGATGTCCCAGAGTCCATGATCCAATCCGGATGCTGGTACAGCGAGTTTTTGTCGGCGTTGTTGATCATTGCCTCATCATTAGATGAGTGCGGTGTAGTGCAAGGAAGGGGATGGTGGAGCGTATTCATGGGCATGTGGAAGTGTAGCACCTAGGTATTAGACAAGTTAGGCATGATGAGCAACACCAGAGCATGCCGACAGCATTTAGTGGCACCCAGGGTGCACGCATTGGCAGAAAAGGGGCGCCAAGGTGCGCAAAATAGCCCATCCATGGGGTCTAAGATTGTCCACCAAGATTGCTAGGGTCACTGCATACTGCTGGGGTGTCGCCATATCCACGACCGCCGGGAACACCGCAGCCACGACCACGTCAGTTGCCGGCATGCGGGTTCTGCGGGCTGCCATAGCATTCGATTTGAGACGAGCCACCAGTGTACCACATAATAGGTTTTTGCCCGCGGTAGTTAGGTCTTACGCCAGTCATGCGCGGCGCGGCCCCACCGCTGCCACTGCTCTAGCTATGGTCGCCCTAGACCGTCATCACCTGAGATCTGCGGTCACCCTTGTGGGAGGACATGGAGATCTCCGCGAGATGGATGCAGGAGAGCACGTCAAAGAAGGAGGGCAGCATGACGGCGTTCTTCACTATCTTGAACTGCAGCTTGAATCCATCACCAAGCCCATCGAGGAACTGCAGCGTTAGGTCATGCTAGTTGACCTGGGGAGGATGGAGACGAGGTTGTCAGCGATGGTCTGGAGCTTATTGGCGAAGGAAGACACGTACGTGTCACCGCACGAGGTGGTCCTGAACACCTTGCTGAGGAATATGTACCGAGTGGCTTGGTTATCAAGGAATAAGTGGGTGAGGCATGTCCATGTCGTGCACGCCTTTCCTTCACCGCCTTGGAAGAGATGATAGACCTCCTTGGAGAGTGTCGACATGAACCACAGAGTTATGTGGATATCAACCACCATCCAATCTTCATCGGGGACTCGAGGGGCAGCACCCTCGGTGATGTGATCCATGGCATTGTACATGGTTAGAAGGAAGATGATGATCTATCTCCACTTAGTGAAATTGGCTCCCGTAGAATTGACTTGGAATTTCATGTATTGGGTGATGTGAGCACCGCTAATGAGTGGGGAGGAAGGAGGGGTGGGTACTTGGGAGTGGAAAACAAGGCATGAGGGGTGCCGAAGTTGGGGATCAAGCTTAGAGTTGGTGCCGAAAAGGAGGATGAGTTTTTGTTGTCGAAGGTGAGAGGGATAGGGGTGCAAGCGGCATGGGAGGCAAACGTTGTTGCAGTGGGGTGTGGGGGTCGATGCCAAGAGGGGAGGAGAAGGCCAGAGCCACCGGAGAAGAGGAGGAAGAAGGGTAGTCATCCATGAGCACCTGGCTCTGATACCAAGCAGAATTGGAAACTGTAACTATTGATTCTAGTAGTGTGTACAAATAAAGAGTACATCAGGAGCACGATATGCATGCGATCCTATAAGACAGGAGGCAACGCTAGATTAGGGAATCACTGGTACAAACATTACAATACAAGGTATTTGACAGTACAAATAATATTTTCAACAAATATGAGATCGCAAATTTCACGACACTAGCACTGAAAATTGGTTTCCGTCTTCAGGAAAAAGACACAAGTACCATCCATCTTTCTTCCTGCTTATGCGCGTCTATCCACATTCCTCCATGTTCGTCCTCCTATGAGGAAGTGAAAACTCTAATAACCACTTATCGTCTAAGTGCTATAGCATTGAAATATTAAACTAATTGAGTGTCTCCAATCATGTATCAACTAATAGATTGTTTGAAGAGACATTACAAGTGTGTACCTATTATAAAATATAATAATTGGGAAACTGCACTGATACGACTATCTCATATATAGAGGTACAAAATGTGTATAATACAAGATACAAAAGACTATGTATAGAAGCTACTACTAACACCCTTCCTCAACCTTAACTGTGGCCTCAAGTACAAGGCAAGTTAAGATTGCGGCTACAACTGTCAAACTAAGGCTGTGACAGTGGTTTGGTGAAAATGTCAGCAGGTTGATCTTTTAAGGAGATGAACTTGATATGGAGTAGCTTTGGTGCAACATGTTCCCTCGTAAAATGACAGTTAACTTCAATATGTTCTGTTTGGGCATGAAATACCTGATTAGATGAGAGGTATGTTGCGCCGGTGTTATCACACCAAAGGATCGGGTGGATGATCTTGAGAGACTCTCAAATCTCTCTACAAAGACTGCACCCATATGAGCTTAGTTCTGGCATTGTCAACCACCTTGTCCTCAACTTCAGTACTGCTGCGAGATACTGTAGCTTACTTGCGAGCACTCTAAGCGATCAAGTTCGGACAAAGAAGTCTGCATAGCCTCCCATGGATCTCCTGTCATCTGGACCGCCTGCCCAATCCGTATCTAATAACGCTAAGAAAACGCATGATGGTATAGGGCAGAGATGTAGACCATATGAGACAATGAGCCGGATATAGCATAGAATATGCTTGATAGCTGATGACGCAGCTCAGTTATAGAGCTTCGTTGGGAGACCCCAAGAGGAAGGTATGATGAGCACATCAGAAAATTTTCACTCAGTTATGAAACCAAGGTTATCGAATCAGTAGGAGCAAGGAAACAACTCCAAGGTGTTGCTAGCAACTTGGAATCCTGTACAACACAAACTCAAGACTTTGCCCCAACTTACAGTAAGGTTGTCAATCTCACTGGTTTGCTAAAAACAAATGATTAAACGTATAGTGTGGAAGGTAATGGTTGATTGCAGAAAGTAAACGGTAACAGTAGATGATGTAACAATGGTAAAGATTGGACCGAGGTCCACAGTTCACTACAGGTGTTCTCCTTAAGATAAATAACATAACATGCTGGGTAAACAGATTATAGCGGGGCAATTGACAGGAACTGAGCAAGGCATAACAATGCAAATACTAGACATTCATGATTCCTATGTGATTTGATTGGGCATTACAACAATATACATAGAATTCCATCCAACTGCATCTATGACTAGTAATCCATCTTCAGGTTATCATCCGAACCCCCTCCAGTATTAAGTTGCAAGCAACGGATAACCTCCTTAAGCAATGTGTGTAAAGTAAACAATACAATTTTTCCATGAACAAAAGGTTGTTGTTTTCTCGCGAGTAGAAACAACAAATCTAAAACCTTAGAGATTTCTATCACTTCCCCAAATTCAATAGAGGCATGAACCCACTATCGAGCATAAATACTCCCTCTTGGAGTCACTAACATCTACTTGGCCAAGATAGCTAATAGAAACAGAGAGCATGCAAGAACTCAAACAACACAGACATGATAGAATCAATAATCAATAAGACATGATAGAATCAATAATCAATCTGACATAGTATCTCAATATCCATTGGATCCCCGCAAACACAACATGCATGATTACAAATAAATGATCTTGATCATGAACGGAGCTCACAAGATCTAAACATGATAGCACAAAGGAGGAGAAACAACCATCTAGCTACTGTATGGACCCATAGTACAAGGGTGAACTACTCACGCATCATACCGAAGGCTGTCATGGTGATGAAGAAGGGCTCCGAGATGATCTCTCTCCTCCGGCAGGGTGCCGGGAAGAGCTTCGGATCCCCTCGATCTAGGGACGCTGGTGGCGGTGGCTACAGAGTGTTTCGTGGAGATCTGAACGGGTACTTACGGTTTTGGCATCAGGGGCTTATATAGGCGAAGAGGCGAGGTAGGGGCGGCCAGGGCGCCCACACAATAGGGCGGCACGCCCTAGGGTGTGGCGGCCCTGTGGTGCCCCTTCGGTCGCCCTTCTGTCGCCCATCGGTCTCTGTGTTCTCCTGAATGAAATATTGACTTCGGCTTTTGTCCCGTCCATTTACGAGAATATTTCCTTACTAGCTTTTCTGAAACCAAAAACAGCAGAAAATAGGCAACTGGCACTGTGGCATCTTGTTAATAGGTTAGTCCAAAAAAATGTATAAAAATACCTCAAAGTGTAGAAAAAGCATAGCACAGTTGATACTAAATAAGCATGGAACATAAAAAATATATAGATACATTTACGACGTATCAAGCATCCCCAAGCGTAACTCCTGCTCGTCCTCGAGTAGGTAAGTGATAAAAGGAATAATTTTTGAGGTCACATGCACCATCACAATCATGATCAAATCATTTGCAAGCATTCAAAGCTGGGATCAAAGTACTCTAAACATGAGCATGACATATGAAGTTCTAACAATAAGACATAATAACTATGTTGCAACATGAAAGGATACAAACAAATATCATGAATAACGATGCATTGAGAGACGTTTGTTTGTTTTACATATAGAAAACATAGCATAGTGGCATTCATCTTGTCCCTCATGGAGTAGCAAAACATAAATGCATGGGACACCTTCAAAGTTCATAAGGGTGACTAGATACAAATAGTTCAAGAACAAGTAATATCAACATTATGAATCAATCAATAAGTTTTGGGACAATGCACATAGAATTAAGAATGACAACAATGCTCTCCTAATTGGTGCAAAAATATAGAAGGTGGAGAATCAATATAAAAGAGGAAGAAAGGACCTTCAAAGGGAAGCAGGGATTTCAAGTTTCATAAAGAGCTTCCAAAAATTATGGCACTTGTTAGATTTCAGCTCTAATTGACCCTATCATAAGCATCCTGAAGTGATTAAGGTTAAAGTGAAAAAAATATGGAGCATATGCTTGATGAAGTATAAGTTGGCAATCTCATGTCCCTTGAGTACGAGGGCCATTCCTCATGCTACTCAACTTTAGTTACCGGTAAGTTCTTGTCATTGTAAGTATATGTGTATTATAGAGAGCCACCAACGGGGTACACCTTGCCCCATGATATAGGAGCTATACCATATCAAAATGACAAGGCAACAAACAATGAGCATCTCAGCAATCTTCTTATTTACCATGGGAAAATGGTGTTTTTTTCTCTTCTTTCCTCCTTTTTTCTATCTCTCTCTTTTTTATAAGAAGAAAGCTTCATAGATTGCTCACTATGGTGATGCTGCAAGTTTCCACCATGATTACGCATGGCTTAGGCTAGCGGCCCAGACGTTTCTCTAACACATATACATAACTTTATGGACTTACAAAGTCCCCTTTTATTTCACACCGCCGACATCTATAAACAAAAGAGCATGATATCAACTGGGTAGATATTTATAGGTGTTGAAAGCGTTCCCCGTGACAACAGGGTTCTGCTAATTCCCAACTTATAAGTGCAAGCATATAAAACATAGATGACACAATGGTTCAAGTTTATTAGGGGCAACAAAAATAAAGTGTGCCATCAAGTTTGTGAGAGCTTTAATCACTAATTTTCACATAACAAGTTTAATTTGGAAGATAGATAAAACAAGAATATACTTGGAATGGTGTAACACACCATACATAGGAATTTATAGTGTAATTTTTGGAATAACTTGGTTTCTTAGGAGTTGGATGTATGAGTAGAGCTAACTCAGTACAAGTGGAGGCTAGCAATAGACTGGGAGCGACCAACTAAGAGAGCAATAATGGCCATAATCATGCATAGCGACAAAACATTACTAATCAAAGCATAAAGTGGTACCACAAGTCAAAAACTAAATGATCATAGAGCCTAAGGTGACTAGTTCATAGTCATAACATGGTGTGAGCATGTGCCAAGTCAACCCAATCAAAGCATCAAAGGAGAATACCAAAATATTATGCTTTTGTATGCTAAAACAACGCATGATTCTTTCAAGGCACATTAAGCAATCTCAATTGTTTGGAACAAGTCATGCTACATCAATAATCACTAAGCCTAAGGTCAAACCAACATCTTGGATGACATGATAAAGTCTAAGCCACAGTCAAGATCCCTTTTGTACCACTATAACATGAAGCTTTCTACTCTTTTCCAACACCAATCAACTTATTTGAAACAACATAGCGAAAGCGGGTACAACTACTTTATTCAAGAAAACTAAGCAAACGAAAACCAAAAATAAAAACTAATACACTCCAAGAACAACACAAAAGTGCATGAAACAATAAAAATGAAGTGTCTAGAAAGAGACCTGAGATTTTTATTGATGAAGAAGGGGATGCCCTAGGCATACCCAAGCTTTGACGCTTGTACCTCTTGAATATTTCTTGGGGTGACATGGGGTGGCATCCCCAAGCTTGATATTTTGTCCATTCTTCATCTCATTACATCATTCTTGCCCTACACTTGAAAATTTCCTTCATACAAAACTTCACACAATCTTCATTAGCAACATTAGTGCATTCAAAAGTAATAAACCTTTGGGTTTAGCTTAAAAACAGAAAAAATTTCATTAAAAACACAAGCTACTATAGAAATTCTTTCAAAAAGCTCAATTTACCAAAGAGAACTCAAAAAGAAATCGATAAAGAGGCAAATGCAAATAATGGCAGAAATCTGTCAAAACAGACCAGCAGATAAAAACCGATTTTTTCGAAGCCCTTATGTTGCTCAAATCAAAAAGTATTAAACTAACGAAAGTTAGCTAACAACCTGTGGGTTTTACTTAGACAATTACAACTCAATCCGACATACAGAGATTTTTCACGAATTTTAACAATGAAGCACAAAAATCTGTTTCGGGACAGCACTTCCCCAAATCTTACTTCCCTCTCATTAGAGGTTATTCTTGGCACAAAAATCAAATAAAAAGGATAAGGAGAGGTTATTACAGAAGTAATAACTTCCAAGACTCAATAAAACTATTGGGTTATCTTTGAAGAAGTACTTTTCTTTAACGCCTTTAAGTTAGGCACAAGAAGCAAGAATCAAGTATTTTCAAATGAAGAAGCATTAACATCAATACTCGAAATTTCTTCAACTAGGAAATTTATCTCATCCAAATGTGTTCTAGAGGATCCTTTCTCAACTCTCTTTGGTTCACTACTTTCATCAAATGGATTTTCAGGAACAATCCAATCAAAATTCTTTTCTAAGGCTTCATGTATTCCTACAAGTTTAAAAGGTATGGGTATTTTAATTTACTCTCCATTGGGTATGGTTTTATCCAACTTTTATAATGTACCCATAACATCTACACATTAGCCTAGCATATTAAAATTATCAAAGACCTTTTTGGCTTCTTTAGCAACATCATTGAACTCCTTTAGCAAAGTTTCCAAAATAAAATCTCTCTTTTCAGTATCTTCAACTTCTTTCAGTTTAAGAAACATTGTTTGCATTATGGGGTTAAGGTTAACACACCTAGCCTCCAACATGTGAACTAAAGAAGCTGCAACAATTTCATAATTAGGTGCAAGTTGTGCTAAGGATCTATCCTCAATATCCTCATGTTTGCTAATATGATTAAAGAATTCTTCAATGTTTTGTTTCCGAATTATAGAGCCACTACCTATTGAAAGGTCTTTCAGGGTGAAGTTAGGGATTAACATGGTGAGCTAGAGGTGACAACTATATGAAGAACTAATTTTTTGTGTTTTTGATAAGAAAAAGCAAATCAAACGAAACTATTTTTTTGTAATTTTTGATAAAAATAAGCAAGCAAAACAAAGCAAAACAAAAAAAAGTAAAGAGAATGATTATGAAGGACTCCCCTTGTGAAGCCGTCCTTAACTCCCCGGCAATGGCGCCAAAAATATATTGACGCGGCTCAGTTATAGAGCTTCGTTGGGAGGCCCCAAGAGGAAGGTATGATGAGCACAACGGAAAATTTTCCCTCAGTTATGAAACCAAGGTTATCAAACCAGTAGGAGCAAGGAAATAACTCCAAGGTGTTGCTAGCAACTTGGAATCATGCACAACACAAACTCAAGACTTTGCCCGAACTTACAGTGAGGTTGTCAATCCACTGGTTTGCTGAATACAAATGATTAAACGTATAGTGTGGAAGGTAATGGTTGCTTGCAGAAAGTAAACGGTAACAGTAGATGATATAACAATGGTAAAGATTGGACCGGGGACCATAGTTCACTAGAGGTGTTCTCCTTAAGATAAATAACATAACATGTTGGGTAAACAAATTACAGCGGGGCAATTGACAGGAACTGAGCAAGGCATAACAATGAAAATATTAGACATTCATGATTCCTATGAGAGGGCATTACAACAATATACATAAACCGCCATCCAACTGCATCTATGACTAGTAATCCACCTTCAGGTTATCATACGAACCCCCTCTAGTATTAAGTTGCAAGCAACGGATAACTTCTTTAAGCAATGTGTGTAAAGTAAACAATACAATTGTTCCATGAACAAAAGATTGTTGTTTTCTCCCTAGTAGCAACAACACATCTACAACCTTAGAAATTTTTGTCACTTCCCCAGATTCAATAGAGGCATGAACCCATTATCGAGCATAAATACTCACTCTTGGAGTCACTAGCATATACATGGCCAAGATAGCTACTAGAAACGGAGAGCATGCAAGATCTCAAACAACAGAAAAGGAGGAGAAACAACCATATAGCTACTGTATGGACCCATAGTACAAGGGTGAACTACTCACGCATCATACCGGTGGCTGGCATGGTGATGAAGAATGCCTCAGGGATAATCTCTCCCATCTGGCAGGGTGCAGGGAAGAGCTTCAGATCCCCCGGTCTAGGGACGATGGTCGCGGTGGCTATAGACTTTTTCATGGAGATCTGACCAGGTACTTAGGGTTTTGGCATCAGGGGGCTTATATAGGCCAAGATCCGAGGCAGGGGGCGTCCAGGGCGCCCACACCATAGGGCGGCACGCCCTAGGGTGGGCCCGCGCGAACATAGGGTGTGGCGACCCTGTGGCGTCCCGTCGTTTGCCCTTTGGTCTCTGTGTTCTCCTCGGTAAAATATTGACTTCGGCTTTTGTATAGTCCAATTCCGAGAGTATTTCCTTACTAGTTTTGCTGAAACCAAAAACAGCAGAAAACAGGCAACTGACACTGCGACATCTTGTTAATTGGTTAGTCCCAGAAAATTTATAAAAATACCTCAAAGTGTAGAAAAAGCATAGGAAAGTTGATACTAAACAAGCATGGAACATCAAAAATTATAGATACGTTTACAACGTATCAGCTGACCAATGAGAAGTCTTGGTAGCATGAAGATACTTACACACGTGATTAGATGCATAGGAAATATTCGGCCTAGTGATATTCATGTAATGAATACCAACAAAAATACCGCGGTACTCAGTGTCCTTGTCAGAGGTGAGTGGATCAATAGTAAGAGCAGATAATCGATCAGTGGCAGACATAGGAGTAGCAACATCTTTGTAGTTTAGCATACCTGCATGGCGCAACAAGTCTAAAGAAAGTTGTGCTGAGTGAGAGTGAGCCCAACAACAGACTGAGCGACCTCCAGACCAAGGAGGTAGTGCAAAGAGCCAAGATCCTTCATAGCGAAATCATCACTCAGGACAGCCAGGAGACAGTCAGCAACAACAACTGAGGAACTAATGAGGATAGTTTCATCATCATATACCAATAGAAAGGAACAAACACGTATAAGTTGTGGATGAAATAAACCCATGAGTCTGAAGATTTGTGTCAAGGCACGCATGCCATACATGAGGATCCTTTTTCAGTCCATACAGAGACTTAACAAGGCGACACAATTGATGAAGGCGAGCGGGATCAACAAACCCTGTAGACTGACGCATATAGACCTCTTCCTCCAAGACTCCATGGGTAAATCATTTAGCATACTGAGCTGGCGTAGCGACCACCCTCACGTAACATCCAACGAGAGAAGGAGGCGAATGGTAGTATGCTTGACAACAGAGCTAAAAGTATCATGATGATCAAGGCAATACCATTGTTTGAATCCTTTTGCAACTAAGTGTGTCTTGTAGCATTTAATAGAGCCATCATCATGTTTCTTGACTTTGAACACCCACTTGGAATCTATAATGTTGGTGCTACAAATAGGAGGAACTAGTTGCCAAGTATAATTTTTTAATAATGCCTGAAAGTCCTGCTCCATTGCATAGCGCCGGTGTGGAATACCAAAAGGATCCTGAAAATACCGGGGTTCAGCATTGGGATTGGCCTCAGTTTCTGCAACACATGCCGCAATCCACGCAACTGTTCCATCAGTGCACTCTCGTGGACGGAAAATTCCGTTTTGGCTTCGTGTACGATGGCGCGTAGCAGCGGGCTGCAGAAGGGGAATATCAAGGCAAAGCATATGCGACCAGAGATATCGCTCTATGAGAGCTAGGCCCGGATGTTCCGGGCGGGTCCATTGCACGGGGGATGCATGACAAGGATGGACCTCTCGGGGCATGTGGCGAGGATGGACCACTCGGGGAACATGGTGAGGATGGCCCACTCAGAGCCATAGAATGGAGGCATGCCCAGGCGAGGGAGGCATGGAGCCATATGATGGAGATGGTCCGGGCGATAGAGGACCATCCAGCGGCGGAACGCGCTCCATCTCCAGGCGCGCGACGTGGTCGGGCGCGAGGCCAGCGACACGACCCGGCTCCAGGCGGGCGGGCATGCACATTTATCGGAACATGCGCACAATCTGGGGCTGAGTCGATGGCATGCGCCTGATCATACAATAGTTTGAGACGTGGTGCTCTTCCAGTACCCGCGGCATGGTTAGGCAAAAAAGTAGGGGTATAAGGAACAACTACAAATTGATCAGGCGATCGTAAAAATAAATGCACGGGGTGGTGTGGCAGTGGCGACATTGGTCGGAAGTGCGGAAAAAGGGAACATGTTCTC
The DNA here is from genome assembly GCA_916181665.1 of Avena sativa. NCBI lineage: Eukaryota > Viridiplantae > Streptophyta > Magnoliopsida > Poales > Poaceae > Avena > Avena sativa. The sequence goes on from OV702296.1 coordinate 78,676,517, forward strand.
ATAAAACACGACATCATAAGATATATATAGACACAGTAAGATGGAACATTTAGACATTTGCACCCTTTATGAATAGAACTATACATAAGAAATTCGTACTTTTTGGACCGAAACTCTAGCATACCCTTATTATATGGATAAAGAAAAGTCAAACACGCACATCCAAAAACTTTAAAGAAGTATAGTTTGGAGTTTCATTGAGTAAGAGTTTAAGTGGTGTTTTCATGTGAAGAAGTCGTGTATGAATCTTATTAATGAGAAAGTGGCCTCTAGAAAAAGCATCACACCAAAATCGAAAAGGAACAGATGCATGAACTAGTAAGACGAGGCCAGTTTCTACAAGATGGCTATACTTACGTTAGTTGCATCGTTTTGCTAATGTTTATGAGGGCAAGACATATGATGTGAAATCCTGATCTTATTAAAGAACGCACCGATGTTGTTATACTCACCCGCAATCATATTGAACATGAATATTTTTGTACCTAAGAAGACACTCAACATGCACTTGGAACTGGATAAAAACATACGAACATATCAGATTTATGCTTAAAAAGGAAAAGCCGAGTAAATCGACTATAATTATCAATAAAACTGATATAGTAATTATGGCCACTTATAGAAGTTTGGGCAGGACCCTAGACATCAGAAAACACAAGCTTAAGTGGAGTTTTGACTACACGACTCGATTCATAAAAAGGAAGCCGGTGAATCTTGCCCTGCTGACAGGAACACAAACTGTTTTAGCACTATTATTAGACATAATTGGAAGCTCATGGAGGTGAAGGACATGGCGAACTATGGGGGTTGCAGGATGACCAAGACGCGTGTGCCAATAATATGATGACACACGAACACAGTTGAAGGTTTGAGGAACCGGTGGAACATCAAGCACATAAATCCAATGGCCTAGACGACCTATAAGTAGTATGTCCTTCGTGTCCCGGTCCTAAAGAAAAATGGAAACAGTGAAATTCAGTAAGACATTTTTGTTACGAGTAAGCTAAGGTATAGACAACAAACTGCATGCAACAAAAGGAACTCAAAGGACATTAGGAGATGCAATTTCTGTGAATTATTAGTAAGAAGTGACACCTGACCAATATGTGAGATGTGCATACTTGTGTCATTGGCGGTGCAGACCTCCTCATGACCATGGTAGGGTTCTTAAGTAGAGAGCTTTCCCATTTCACTTGTCAGATGGGAGGAAGCTCCCGTGTTCATGTACCATGAATCATCTATGGGGTACGAAGGACTATATTCGTGCACATGACTTGCGAAGGAAGCCTATTTTTAATTTCCTTTGCCATTGTTGTCGATGCCTAAAAAGTCATGCTTGAAGCGGTGATGACAACACGATGCGATGTGACCCTCGAGACCACACAACTCGCAAGGAAGATGTGCGCCCATGAGGGACAACAGGCACATGGATGACCACTACCCGTGTGGGCGTTAGCTCGACGCGGCGGCTGAGGCAGGGTAGCTTGCTTGCCACTACCATTCGGCGGCTTGTAGGGCACCGGTTTTCTGCGTGTAGCAGCGACGGCGGAGGAGAAGCCTGGAGCTACATTCTTTGCGTTGACAAGCCGCTCGGTTGCGAGAAGGCGTGAGTACAACTCACGCGGCTGAATAGGAGTGTGGAGAACATGGACATTCTCTATCAGATTATCGTAGTAGTCATCCAGCCCATTAAGAATATAGGAGATGAAGCCCTCGAGACGAATCGGCTGGCCAATGGAGTCTAGGGTACCAGCAAGGCCCGTCACCATGTTGATTAGTCGGTAATTGTAACATCCCAAAAATCATGAATTGTAAAAGCATGCATTGCATTCTTATTGTCATAGCATTCAGGGTTCGCAAAAAATTTCAATTTTTGAAATCAAACAAAACCATTTATATGCCCATTTTACTATTCATATGAGGCATGGTTTTGTTTTTATTTTCAAAGGACCAAAGTATGTTTGTGTGAACAGATATGTTGAACACAATTTTGAGTACAAGAATCACTTCACAAAAATCTAGAGAAGATTTGAATTCAAATAAGTTTGAAAAAGGTTTCAAAACCATTCCTGAAAAATCAAACAGAAAAATAAAAGCTAAAAGAAAAAAATAAAAACTGGCGCTGCACTTTGAGCCTAGCACTAGATCCATCCCATCTAGCCCACCCAGGTCGTTCCCCCTCTGCCTCTCTCTCATGCGCGCAACCCCTACCCTGCTGACACTGCCACTAGGCTCTGCGCCATCTCAGCTCGTCTTCCCCAAACCCCGCACTCAGACCCCATCGTCACCGCCCTTTCCTCCATCACTGCCGCATTGATTCCGGGCTTAATTACCATTGATTCTCTGCATTATTCCCTCGCACCCGCCGGAGACTTAATCCCCACACAGTCGTGGTCATTTGCCCCCAAACACCCATGCCCAATCGCCGCCAGGCTGCTCGCAATTGGACTTGCACTGCCGCTGCCTGAGCGCCTCCGACGAGCTATTCTGGTGACTGTCGTGCTCGCGCCCGTCTCTCGTTCATACGATGATGATCCTTTGCTCCTTGCGCACCTGCTAACACCACTGGTTCATCCTATAACCCCCTATGTCGTCGGCTTCGTCAAACACCGTCAGCACCCGACGCCGTCCTCATCTCCGACGAGCAATCCCGATAAGATACGACCGCCCGCCGACCTCTAGTTCAAACGATGTTCTTCGCCTGGTCCGTGTGCACGTCCTGATGCCTTTTGTTTGCGCTAGGTGGCTCAGGTCGTCGCCTTCATCGCCGTCTGCATGAGACCGACGCTGTCCGCAACTCCGACGAGCTCCAGCGACCGCAACACCTCGCCCCCGTCCGAACCAAGGCCATGTTGAGCTTCCTCACGACCTTGCGATGCTGGTAAGCATCACCACCGCCCCTAGCCCCCCTCTGGAATCGCTGGAGCAGCACCACCAGTAGTGCCGCCGCCGCACTAGCCACGCGCGCCGTCCATCCTTGGTCGCTTGATCAAGCACCGTTGGATCTAGATCTAAAGGCGTAGAATAGATCACTTATGCAAACCGGTATCTACAGATCTGGCCGTGCATTGTCACTTAGATCCAATGGCTCGTGTTGGTCGATCCGCACGAAGCGGTACGGGCCAATAAGACATGGCCACATGTCTGTGATTTTGTTTTAAAACCTGTTTTTATATCTATTAGAGATTTAAATTTGTAAATTCATATCTTTAGTTCTTTTTTACAAAAATTTACAAATAATATACAATTGGATTCAGAAAATTGACCTCTACATTACTGTGGCCTTAAATTTGTATTTTTCTTCTGGAAAAATAGGATAATTTTGAGAACACTTTATGGGCCTATTTTGACTATATAAAATGTTTATAAAATAAATTTAAAGAAAATTTGGGTTTTTTTAGACTTTAGATAGATCACTTTGTGTTCAGTACTGTTTAGTTTAACGTGTTTAGTTTAGAAAAGTCATTTCATTGCATTTGCATGCATTCATATTATTTTTTCTTGAATATTTGAATGTTAATTTGGTGTTATCATTTTATATGTAGATTTTGGTGCTAGTGGTGATTGTGAGTGTGAGGATTGTTGCTACTCCCCCAACTACCATGGTGGTAGGGTGATAGGATGGAACGCTTCCATGGTGGTCTAAGGGAAGGCTTCTGAAAGGTCTTGTCTCGATGCATTTTGAGTCTTATGGGGAAAGTGCACCACCTCTCGAGAGGGTAAAACCTAAGTACTTAGCCGTGTCCCCGGCAACGGACAATTTGAGAATCAAAGACATTGAAGCTATCAAGGATATCCTCATCCCAATTTCTTAGTTAAAACTTGTGGTTGAACAAGGGTAAAGGTGCACCAATGTCTATTGGTGGTTCCTTGGGAGTTTTTGACAAACAAAAACTTAGTGTTTTCAACTGATAGAGAAAACCCTATTTTAACCAAAGAAAGCCTAAGCTATACTTAGCCAAATTCATACAGATGTTAGATAATACTATTCTACTATGGTATCACTTGCCAATACAATTACAAATGTATTGACCCACTGTGGTTGTAACTTATGATGTTGTAGGTCACTCTGATGAGGATTAGGGTTATGAGTCTACACTCAACATGCTTGCCTGTGGAACATGAAGATGAAGACTTTACTTTATTTACTTAAGATATGAACTCTTGTACTAGCCTTTGGCTAATGAGTGTAAAAGACTATGTTATCTCTGGAATGACTATGTGATAACGAACTTTGTATCTGTGTACTTCATCTTACACTGTGGATGCTAGCATTTGGTATAGGGACTAGCATTGCAATCACAGGGACCTTTATCTTATAAAGGTGGGGTCTTACAGATCGTATCAAAGCACCGTGTTTCCTGTAGGATTATGACCCTAAGTTGGATTAGACTAAGGAAACCACTAGGAGAAATGCAAGTCTTTGCAAAATTCTACACTTGTCTTTTTCTTCTCGTAAACTTTTCTAATCTTCTTTCTCATCTCCATTTGTAGATGAACTCCATCAACGAAGCTGTCAAGAAGGGACCACTCATGACCATGGCTTTGGAATTTGAGACGGAGTTTCCCAAAGCACTCAAGAACCTTATGGTTACCATGGGGATACATGGTGCAGCAGTGTACAAAGGATTCCCCGTGATGGATGAAGGAGAAGAGTATTGGTGGGTGCAACTTCACTTGTACAAGAACAAGGAAGACAACCACAAAGAATCGGGATTCTACATGGTCACCAACTCTGAAATGCACACAACATTCTTTGACTCTACAAAAAATGCAGCTTGAAATGCCATCAAGGAGCTTGGTGATAGACTCAAGTGTAGAATTCTCAACACTCAAAAGGACCTTAGAGAGGAGAATAAGCATACCCATGAGTTAGAGGCTACCAACCAACGTCTAAGGGAAGACATCATAGACTTAGCCTTGGAATCCTGTGACCAAGATAGACAGATTGCCTTCAAGTATGCCCTGATAGCTATTTTGTCAAGTGAGTGAGAGTTTTTATGTACTTCGGTAGTTGGACCACCACACTTATCGTTTTCTTGCGTTAATAAAATTTTGATCATACCAAACTATGTGGTGTGGCAAAAGGATTTGATTAAGTCATTTAAACTTTGGTGTTTGTGATTGCTCATTGTATGCCATGACTTGTTTGATTTTATTGGTGAATGTATGCTTTTGGCTTTTGATTCACTATCTTGTGTTTCACTTTACTCGTATTGTTTCTAATTTTTCTCTATATTATGCAATAGATGCCTAGTCTTCTTATCAGCATTGTCGAGGAGTTCAAGGGAACTCGTTTTGGTTCTCGTCTTGTGGAGCTCACTGGTGTGCTCAACCTTCCACTTACTAGTATTAAGGCACTTCAGCTCACCAAGTTTGAGAGGAAGGATCTTTGGGGCTTTAGAGTCTCGCAGCCTGGACGCCAGACGGAGCCACCCACAGAGGAGATTACCTTCAAGATGATGCATGATGACAAGGAGAAGGGACTAGATGTAGTCATGCAGGAGCTACTTGGACGCCTCTATGGACGACACTCCACTGAGCTCTGGGGTCTCTACTTTCACCCATTCGGGAGATGTGACGAGCAGGGTGAGGCTGTAGTGTATGATGACACTACTAGAGAGACGATTGAGCCTATACGTCTCTACCTCCAGGACCTAGAGAGTCTTGTTAGACACCTCGACACAGATAGGACCAACGTCATGCTTAGAAATGTCGAACTTTAGGTTCAATTGAGGGAGAAGTACAAGCTCTTCGTGGAGCAAGACAAGATCGTCAAGGAGATGGAAGCCAGATTCGAGAGCCAGGACAAGAAGTTCAAGAATCAGGATAAGAGAGTTCAGGACAGAAACAAGAAGATCAAGGACATGAGGGCCGAGATAGAGGCCAAGGACTCTGAGCTAGAGACCCACCAGTGAGTGATAGAGAGGCTGCGCTCGCAGAAGAGAGCCCTTCGCACGAAGATTGAGGCTTTGGCCACCAGCGTCGAGGAGTACAAGTCAGCCATGGAGACAGACAGACTTACTCTTGTGGACGTGGAGGTCGACATGGAGGAGTAGAGTTGATTATTCAGCTATCTATTTATCTATCACCCTTTGATTTATCGTGTCGCAATGATCATCAAACATGTGGATGGCTTGCTTTTATGTTTACTTTTCCAAAACTTGTTGTTTACGTTGTTTAAACTCTATGTTTAGCTTGTGATTGTTTATTGTGTTTGTTGCTATGTGATGTATTGTGCATGGCATCTATGGGCTATATCTCACTACTTATCCTTATTGAAACCACAGAGCCTCCCCGTCGTGCCAACCCCAACCCAAACAAAAACAACAATAACGTCAATCCCGAGATGCAGCAGTTGATGATAGCTCAAACTCAACTGATGCAGATGATAACCCAGTTCATGGCAAATCAAAACCAGAATCAGAACCAAAACAATAACAACAACAATAGCAATCCCAACAACCTACCAGCCTTTGACATGCTTACAAGGTTTTTGAGGGTGAGGCCATCCAAGTTCTTGGGAACCATTGATCCCATGGTAGCCAATGACTGGCTATGCTCTGTGAATAAAGACTTGGTTACTGTTGGTTGCACCGATGAGGAAAAGGTTAGGTTTGCAGCACATCTGCTTGAAGGACCAGCAGCAACATGGTGGGATAACTTCCAAATCACCACTCCCCTTCAAGATGTGACTTGGGCCATATTTGAGGATGGTTTCCACACTGCCCACGTCTCATCAAGAGTGATGAACTTGAAGAATACGGAGTTCCACAATCTAAAATAGTGTCACCGCAGTGTGGCTGAATATATTGAAGAGTTCAACAATCTGGCACGCTATGCGCCGGATGAGGTTGATACTAATGCCGCGAGGAAGGAGAAGTTCCTCGAGGGATTGAATGATGAGATGAACCTGTAGTTATCTGTTGCCTATGTCCCAACATATCAATCATTGTGTGACAAGGCCACCATATTGGAAAGAAAGATGAAGCAGGTTGAGAATAGGAAGAGGAAGCATCACTTTGACAAGCATAGCTCGGGATCGTCTCATAAACGTTCCCATGGTGATGATAGTGGAGGTTCTGGGTCCCACAAACATGGGAAATATAATAGCCACCACAACAGTAACTGTCACCATGACAATAAGCACCACCGCAGCCATGACAATGATAGATATAAGAACCACCAGAGTGGACACAAGAGCCACCACAGTGGGAATGGCAATGGAAGTTAGCCTGCTAAAAGAGATATCAGTCAGGTTGAGTTCTTCAAATGCAAGAAAACTGGGCACTATGCAAATGAATGCCCAAAAAAGAAAGTTGAAGTAGCCAACAAGCCCAACCCTTTCCAGAAGGGACAAGTGAACCACATCAATGTGGAAGAAATATATGAAGAGTCTGATGCCGTGGCTGGTAAGTTCAAGCTTAATTCTTTTCCAGCACTTGTTCTTTTTTATACCGGCGCATCGCATTCATTCATATCAAGAGCATTTGTTGATAACAATGGACTTCCAACTGAAACTATTGGGAATCCTATTAAAGTAAGCTCTCCCGGTGGAGAGATGATAGTGAATTTTGGATGTCATGATCTAGTGATAGAATTTGGAAAGTATAAGTTTACAATTAGTTTGATAATCATAGATTCCCAAGGATTGGATGTTATTCTGGTCATGGATTAGATGGATAAGTATGAGGAGTACTAGATTGGCCAATCGTACTATTACACTCACAACCCCGGATAAGAAACAAATTAGGTTCAAGTCTAACTTTGAATCTAAAGGGAGTTAGTTAAATTCTCTTAAGGGGGTTAGCATAGATGATGTACCAGTTGTGAAGGAATATCCGGATGTGTTTCCGAAGGAATTACCAGGAATGCCACCAGATAGAGATGTGGAGTTTCTGATTGACATGTTACCAGGATCTGGACCAATAGCTAAGAGAACCTACAAGATTTTAGTTGATGAGTTGAAAGAACTCAAGAAACAACTTGGAGAACATTTGCAAAAAGGATTTATTCAACCAAGTTCTTCGTCTTGGGGTGCACCAGTTCTGTTTGTTAAAAAGAAGGATAGAAGTCAAAGGTTATGCATATATTACCGCTCACTCAATGAGGTGACTATAAAGAAAAATTACCCTTTTCCTAGTATCAATGATCTATTTGATCAGCTAGAAGGAGCATGTGTGTTCTCAAAAATTGATCTCCGATCAGGCTATTTCCAGCTAAAGATTAGAGAGCAAGACATACCTAAGACTGCTTTCACCACTAGGTATGGATTGTATGAGTATACCATGATGCCATTTGGATTGACAAATGCACCAGCTTATTTCATGAACATGATGAACAAAGTGTTCATGCAGTTTCTTGACAAGTTTGTTGTCGTATTCATCAATGACATTTTGATCTATTCCAAGAGCAAAGAGGAGCATGAAGAACATTTGTGTTTGATACTTGAGAAGCTCAGGGAGCACAAGCTGTATGCCAAGTTCAGCAAGTGTGAATTCTGGTTGAATGAAGTTGGATTTCTCGGACATATTTTGTCGGGAGATGGTATAGCTATCGACCCCGCAAAGGTGTCAGCTGTAACTGAGTGGGAATCTCCCAAGTCAGTTAAGGAAGTTCGAAGTTTCCTAGGCTTGGTAGGATACTATAGAAAGTTCATTGAGAATTTCGTAAAGGTATCCAAGCCAATGACAGAGTTACTTAAGAAAGATAAGAAGTTTGACTGGACTGAAGGTTGTGAAGTGAGTTTCCAGGAATTGAAGAAGAGACTAGTATCAGCACCGGTCTTATGTCTGCCAGATTTGGAGAAGAATTTCCAAGTCTATTGTGATGCATCTCACCAAGGGTTGGGTGGAGTTTTGATGCAAGAAGGGAAAGTTGTGGCTCATGCCTCGAGACAACTCAAAACTCATGAAGTAAATTATCCTACTCATGATTTGGAGTTAGCCTCTGTTGTCCATGCACTCAAAACATGGAGACATTATCTTTTGAGAAAACGTTGTGAAGTGTTCTCGGATCATAAGAGTTTGAAATATATCTTCACTCATAAGGAAATCAATATGAGACAAAGAAGATGGCTAGAAATCATCAAGGACTATGACTTGAGTTTGTAATATCATACCGATAAAGCAAATGTTGTATAGGATGCTTTAAGGCGTAAAGTTTATGTGAATGGCCTTACTAAAGGAGAATTGCCAGATGATCTATGTGCTTAATTCAAATATCTCAGATTGGAGATAGTACCCGAAGGATATCTCATATCATTGTATGTTCGACCCACATTGTTGGACAAGATCAAAGAAGCCCAAAAGTTGGACAAGGAAATTGAAGAGATTAAAGGTAAACTTAGCAAAGGGAAAGCTAAAGGATTCCATGAAGACGAACAGGGTACTTTATGGTATGGAAAACGTATCTGCATTCTGCAAGATTCAGAACTTCGGAAATTGATTCTGCAGGAAGCGCAGAATTCACCATATTCTATTCACCCAGGTAACACCAAAATGTACATGGATGTGAAGGAAAGATTTTGGTGGAACAATCTTAAGAAGGATATTGCGTAACATATTGCCTTGTGTGATGTGTGTAGTCGAGTTAAGGAGGAACATCAGAAACTAACATGATTATTACAACCACTACCTATTCCTGATTGGAAGTGGGATAAGATTGGTATGGATTTTATCACCGGACTGCCAAGTACTAGATCCGGATATGATTCTATTTGGGTGGTTGTAGATCACCTAACTAAAGTGGCTCATTTCATACCCGTGAATACTACGTATACAAGCGCTAAGTTAGCCAAGATCTATATGAACATGATTGTATGTCTAAATGGAGTACCTAAGAGTATTGTGTCTGATAGAAGAACTCAGTTCACTTCACATTTTTGGCGACAACTGCATGTGTCATTGGGAACAAGATTGGAATTCAGTACAGCTTTTCATCCCCAGACCGATGGACAGACAGAAAGGACCAATCAGGTTTTGGAGGATATGCTGAGGGCATGTGCCCTAGACTATGGTGCTAGTTGGGATGAAAGTCTGCCTTACGCAGAATTATCTTACAATAACAGCTATCAAGCCAGCATTGAGATGGCACCAGTTGAATTTCTTTATGAAAGAAAGTGTTATTCAGTTATTTAGAAAACGGTATTTATTATCATTTAATAATTCGAAAATTTTAAATTTCTCAAATAATATTTTAAATGGCGTAATCATATTCCTAGAATTTTCTGATTTAAAAACATATATTATTTACATTATTTGAATTTATGCATTTAAATCAATATTAAGGTCAAATTATAGAAAAAGGGGTCAAAGACAAAGGTTGGACTAGTTAGAGTCAACTTTGGTTGAATTTGAAAACATGGATGGATTCACATTTGAAAAACATTCATTTTTCATTTTACAAGTTTTCCCAAATTCAAAACAATTAAAAAGATATGAATTAGTTTGATTAAATTCACTTTCTGAAATTTTATTTGAGTTTAGAAAACAGTTGGAACTTTTGTTACTCATGGCTGATCTACCCCATAGGCATGACAAGCGGGCCCAAGGATGCCATGCCACACTATGCACACGGCTCAGCTGGGCGCCACACGTGGCGGTGTGAGGGGCCGCGGGCTGAGGAAGAAAAACATAGAGGGGTCGATTTGCAAAACTGTCTCGACAGTTATCTGACGGACTGGAACTGATCCGCGAAAAACAGCTAGCTGAGTTGATCTTCGGGTGGATAAGGCGAGCAAAAGTTTGCGATTTTGGAGAAATTATAAAAAGGTAGTGGTAGGGGAAACATAGGACTACAACTTTAGTTAAGGGTCCTTCACCATATCTTGGCTGTATCGACGTGAAAATTACTGAGAACAGAGGCGAAAACTGTCAAAACTGCACTTTGAAAAAGACAGTAACAAAGTGAAATTGGACGAACTTCGTCGGAAGATTCTGAGAGCTGCAGACCTTTGTTTGTGGGGGGTTCATAGCATGGAAAACAAAAAAATTCTACCGCATGAACACAAACAAGCAAAGATCTATCTACTAGATTGTAGCAACGAGTCGATTAGAGTACTTACCCTCGAAGATTCTAAAGCGGTTAACGAGGGAAGATTCTCGTGGGTGATGTAGTCATATACTTGCCGATCTCAAGATCGCGTAGACGATCCTTCCGGTGCTGCATTCTGACAGCGCTTCCGCAGTCAGTCACACGTTCGGTACTCGATGAAGACCTTCCTCTCCCTTGTTCCCGCAAGCAGCTGAGGTTGTAGTTCTCCCCTCGTGATTCCGGCAGCACGACGATGTGGTGTCAGAAGTAGAGGGAATATCCTACAGGTCTTCGCCTATGCTGGAGCAGGTTATGGTGGATCTAGGGTTTTCCAGCAATCTAGATTTTAGAGGGCCGGAGAGGAGGAGGCGTGGCTGGCGGCGGCAACGGCGAGGCTGCGGCGGCGAGCGGCGGCAGCATGGCGGCTAGGTGGGGAGGGGTTGGTTGTGTGTGTCCTTGGGGCACCCCTCCCCTCTATTTATGAGAGGGAGGGAAACTTGGGAGAGGGGATTTTGAATCCTTCCCCAACTCCCTCTCCTAGTTGGCTTGTGGTGGAGGGAAAGAAGGATTCTTTCCTTCCTCCACCAGGATACATTGTCCCAGTTTGACTTTTCAAACTTGCCTTTTGACTTTCAATTTGCAGCTTAATTTAATTCTTGCAAATGCCCAACCAAGTGACCTAGGACACGATTCAATCATTCCACTTATCCATGACATATTCATGTACCCTTCCCATTCAGGTCCGGTGAATCTTCTAGACCTTTCTACAACATTCCGATGAAAACACCGAAATCATTCCCGAACTCCGGATTTTGACTTTCCTTACATGAATCCTATTCTCCGGACCATTCCGGATCTCCTCGTGATATCCCGGATCCCATACAAGACTCTGAACAAAATTCGGTCTCCCTACTTACATTCCATATCTACTAAACAACATCGAATCCTTAAGTGTGTCTCCCTACGGTTCGTGAATTATGCAGACATGACCGAGACTCTTCTCCGATCAATAGCTAATAGAGGAATCTGGAAATTCATATGGCTCCCACATATTTCTATGGTTACTTTGTGATCAAATGAATCACTTACATACGATACCAATTTCCCTTTGTCTAGCGATAGTTTACTTATCCGAGGTCTGATCGTCGGTATCTCTGCATACCTAGTTCAACCTCGTTACTGATAAGTACTTTTTTATCGTTCCCGTGATATGTGATCCCTTGTGAGCCAGTCACATGCTTGCAAGCTAATTGGATGACATTCCACCGAGAGGGCCCAGAGTATATCTATCTGTCATATGGATGGACAAATCCCACTCTTGATCCATGTGCCTCAACACATACTTCCCGAACTCTCAATGACACCTTTATAGCCACCCAGTTACGGTGTGGTGTTTGATGTCATCAAATCATCCTTCTAGTGATGGTGATTAGCATGATCTCATGGTTGAAGGAATTAGGTTACTATGTATCAGAAAACTTATAGCAAATGAACTATTGAAATGACTATATCTTTATGCTACACTTATCTATAGGAGTATGTCCATCATACCATTCTCCTAATGATATGATCTTGTTGTTAATAACATCTCAATGTTCATGATCAGGAAACCACGATCATCCATCAACCAACAAGCTAGTATTATAAAGAGGCTTTACTAGGGACCCTAATTTTGTTTACAAATCACATAAGTATTAATGTTTCCAATTTATACTATTATAGCATGAATGTAAACATTTATCATAAACACAAAGATATAATAATAACTACTTTTATTATTGCCTCTAGGGAATATATCCAACAATCTCCCACTTGCACTAGAGTCAACTAATCTAGATTACATGGTAATATACCTAACACCCACGGCGATTTGGTGCTGGTCATGTTTTGCCTTCGGAGAGGTTTAGTCAACGGATCCTCCACATTCAGATATTTGTGTACTTTGCAAATCTCTATGTCTCCATCTTGGACATGCTCTTGAATAGCGTGAAAACGTAGCTTGCTATACTTCAGCTTCTTGTATGACCTTGGTTCTTGCGCATTGGCTATGGCACCCATGTTATCACAGTAGATAGACATTGGGTCCAGCGCACTTGGAACCACACCGAGCTCTGTAATGAACTCCTTCATCCATTTCGCCTCTTGTGAAGCCTCTGAAGCAGATATGTATTCCAATTCAGTTGAAGATCTCGTCACAACGCTTTGCTTTGCACTCCTCCAGCTAACTTCAGCACCATTCAAAGTAAATACGTATCCAGATTGAGATTTAGAATCATCCGGATCGGTGTTCCAACTAGCATCGGTGTAACATTAACAACGAGTTGTTCATCACCTCCATAAGAAAGAACCATATCCTTAGTCCTTCTCATGTACTTAAGGATGTTTTTGACCGCTGTCCAATGATCCACTCTTGGATCACTTTGATATATGCTAGTTAAACTAATAGCATATGCAATGTCAGGTCTAGTACATAGCATAGCATACATGATAGATCCCATGGCTGAGGCATAGGGAGTCTTACTCACCCTTTCTCTATCTTCTGCTGTAGCTGGACTTTGAGATTTACCCAAGGTCGTATTGGGAAACATGGGCAAGAACCCTTTCTTGCTATCTTCCATTCCTAACCTCTTTAGAACTTTGTCCAAATATGTACTCTGTGACAATGATATTAGGCGTCTCGATCTATCTCTATAAATCTTTATGCCTAATATGTAAGCTTCTTTTCCAAGATCTTTCATCAAAAAACTATTATTCAAATAATCCTTGACACTATTAAGAAGGTCTACATCATTCCCAATCAACAATATGTCATCCACATATAGTACTAGGAATGCTACAGAGCTCCCACTCACTTTCTTGTAAATACAAGCTTCTCCATAAGTTTGTATAAAACCAAATATTTTGATTACCTTGCCAAAACGTTGATTCCAACTTCGGGTGCTTGCTTCAATCCATAAATGGACTATTGAAGTTTGCATACCTTGTTAGCATCTTTAGGATCAACAAAACCTTTGGGTTGTACCATATACAACTCTTCATCAATGTCTCCATTGAGGAACGCCGTTTTGACATCCATCTGCCATATCTCATAATCATAATATGCAGCGATTGCTAACAAAATCCTCACAGACTTTAGCTTCGCTACTGGTGAGAAAGTCTCATCGTAGTCAACCCCTTCAATTTGTCGAAACCCTTTTGCGACAAGTCGAGCTTTATAGACAGTAACATTACCATCAGCATTTGTTTTCTTCATGAAAATTCATTTGTTCTTGACAGCCTTCCGGCCATCCGGTAAGTCCATACTTGGTTTTCATACATGGATCCAATCTCGGATTTCATGGCTTCTTGACATTTATTGGAATCTGGGCTCATCATCGCTTCCTCATATGTTGCAGGGTCGTCGGTGTTGTCCACCAACATGACACTCATAACGACATCATACCAATTTGGAGTGGTACGAGTTCTCGTTGACCTACGAGGTTTTGTAGTAACTTTAACCGAAGTTTCATGATCAACATCATTAGCTTCCTCTCTTATTGGTGTAGGCGCCACAGGAACTACTTCCAGTGATGCGCTACTCTCAAATCCGAGAGAAGGTTTGACAACCTCGTTAAGTTCTACTTTCCTTCCAGTCACTTCTTTCGAGAGAAACTCCTTCTCTAGAAAGGATCCATTCTTAGCAACAAAGATTTTTCCCTCGGATCTATGATAGAAGGTATACCCAGTAGTTTCCTTTGAGTATCCTATGAAGACACATTTTCCCGCTTTGGGTTCAAGCTTGTCGGGATGTAACTTGTTTACATAAGCTTCGCAAGCCCAAATTTAAGGAACGACAATTTAGGTTTCTTCCCAAACCATAATTCATATGGTGTCATTTCAACAGATTTAGATGGTGCCCTATTTAAAGTTAATGCGGTTGTTTCTAACGCATAACCCCAAAATGGTACCGGGTAAATCTATAAGTGACATCATAGAACGGACAATATCTAAGAGAGTTCGATTACAACATTCGGACACACCATTATGTTGTGGTGTTCCCGGCGGTGTCTATTGTGAAAGTATTCCGTATTTCTTTAAATGCTCGCCAAACTCGTAACTTAGATATTCACCTCCACGATCAGATCGTAGAAACTTAATCTTCTTGTTACATTGATTCTCTACTTCACTCTGAAATTCCTTAAACTTCTCGAAAGTTTCAGACTTATGTTTCATGAAATAGATATACCCATATCTATTCAATTTATCCGTGAAGGTAAGAACATAACGATAACCACCGCACGATGCTACACTCATTGGGCCACACACACATCAGTATGTATGATTTCCAATAAGTCCGTAGCTCGCTCCATCATACCAGAAAATGGAGTCTTAGTCATTTTACCCATCAGACATGCTTCACATCTTTCAAGTGATTTGAAATCAAGTGATTCAAGAAGTCCATCAGAATGGAGTTTCTTCATATGCTTCACTCCAATGTGACCAAGACAACAGTGCCACATATAGATCGAGTTATCGCTCAATTTCAAACGTTTAGCTTCAATGTTATTAATATGTGTATTACTACAATCGAGATTCAAAAAGAACAGACCTTCTATCAAAGGTGCGTGTTCATAAAACATATTACTCATATAAATCGAACAACCATTATTCTCGGATTTAAACAAGTAACCGTCTTGCAATAAACATGATCCGGATATAATGTTCATGCTAACGCAGGCACCAAATAACAATTATTTAATTATAAAACTAATCCCGATGGTAGATGAAGAGGTAGCGTGTTGACCGCGATCACATCAACTTTTGATCCATTTCCAACGCGCATCGTCACCTTGTTCTTCGCTAGTTTCCGTTTATTCTGCAGCACCTATTTCGAGTTACAAATATGAGCAACCGAACCAGTATCAAATACCCATGCACTACTACAACTACTAGTGAGATACACATCAATAACATGTATATCGGATATACCTTTCTTCTTGATGTTGCCGTTCTTCAAATCCGCCAAGTACTTAGGGAAATTCGTCTTCCGGTGACCTTCTCCCTTGCAGTAAAAGCACTCAGTATCAGGCTTAGGCCCAGCCTTGGTCTTCTTTGCTGGCGCGGTAACTTTCTTACCGCCCTTCTTGAAGTTTCCCTTTTTCTTAGACTTGCCTTGCTTCTTGAATTTGGTGGTCTTATTAACCATCAACACTTGGTGCTCTTTCTTGATCTCCACTTCCGCGGACTTTAACATGGAGACAAGTTCGGGCAACGACTTGTCCATGTTTTGCATATTGTAGTTCATCACAAAGTTCTTGTAACTTGGTGGTAGTGATTGGAGGACACGGTGAATCCCCAAAGCATTTGGAATCACTATACCCAAGCTTTGGAGCTTACTTGCGTGCCCAGACATCTTAAGCACATGCTCACTGATGGAGCTGCCGTCTTCCATCTTGCAATTAAAGAACTTTTCAGAAGCCTCATAACTCTCAACTGTCGCGTGAGCCTCAGATATCATTTTGAGTTCACGGACAATATCATGTGGGTCAAAGTTCTCAAACCTTTTCTGAAGCTCCGATTCCAAACCATACAAGACAGCACATTGAACTATGGAGTACTGATTCTTTCGTGTGAGGAAAACATTCTTCACCTCATCGGTAGCATCAGCTGCAGGTGGGTCACCCAGCGGTGCATCCAGCACATAGGTCAAATTACCAGCATTGAGGACAATCCTCAAGTTGCAGAACCAATCCGTGAAGTTTCTTCCATTATTTTTCAACTTTTCCTTCTCTAGGAACGCATTAAAATTGATGGTAGGGGACGCCATTGATCTACAACATATTTGCAACAATTTAGACTAAATTTATGACAAATTGAGTTCTAATTAATAGTTAAGTTGATCTAGGTGAACTCCCACTCAAAACAACATCGCTCGCATTGTTTTAGTGATCACACGAACCAAATCCACCACATCAAAACCGATCATCACGAGATATGATGTAGTTTCAATGGCGAACAATCAACATGTTCATCATATCTACTATATGACTCATGCTATACCTTTCGGTGATCCATGTTCCGAGACCATGTATGTACATGCTAGGCTCGACAAGATCAAACCTTAGCTTCCACATGAGAAAATATGGCTTTCTCCCATTGTATACACTCGTAGAATCTAACACACCCGATCATCATATGGTGCTTCAAAACAACGAGCTTTGGCAATGGTGCCTACTAAGGATGAACACTATATAACTTGATATTTTGTGAGAGGTATCATCTTATAATGCTACCGTCGCGAACTAAGCAATACAAGATGCATAAAAGGATTAACATCACATGCAATTCAAAATATGTGATATGATATGGCCTTTCTTCTTGTGCTTCCGATCTCCATCTTCAAGCACGAACATGATCTCCATCATCACCGACATGGTGTCAAGGTCAATGGCACCGCTCCATGGTTTTCGTCCACCAGCATCAAGTACTACAACTACTTTGAATAATAGGCACGCATGTCTTAACGAAATTAACAGACAACCATAAGGCTCATGCCGGTTGCCGACTTACAATAAGGAACATTGGATACATCATATATAATCATAATCATGGCCATATCACATCACAACACACCCCTGCAACACAAATTTAGACGCCTCTAATTTTCTTTGCATATTTTATGTGGTTTGGGGCTTTCAATAAGTGTCATTCTAACTTACGAACAAGAACCACAACATTTATGCTTGAACTACCAAGTGCCCGTTGTAAATTGAATCCATACTATGATGGGAGAGACAAACACCTGCAAAGCCACTTATGCAATACAAGTTGCATGTTGAGCGTGAAGCAAGTCTCATGAACGATGTCATGTAAGGTCAGCCCGGGCCGCTTCATCCCATCATACCGCAAGATGAGAAGTACACAAAAATCAATTGATAATAAAAGCACCACCGCCCATAATAACCATTGTGTTCTACTCGTGCAACAGATCTACATATAGACACGGCTCTGATACCACTGTAGGGGTTCATAGCATGGAAAACAAAAAAATTCTACCGCATGAACACAAACAAGCCAAGATCTATCTACTAGATTGTAGCAACGAGTTGATTAGAGTACTCACCCTCGAAGATTCCAAAGCAGTTAACAAGAGCAGATTCTCGTGGGTGATGTAGTCGTACACTTGCCGATCTCAAGATCATGTAGACGATCTTCTGGCGCTGTGTTCCGGGAGCGCTTCCGCAGTCGATCACACGTTTGGTACTCGATGAAGACCTTCCTCTCCCTTGTTCCAGCAGGCAGCAGAGGTTGTAGTTCTCCCCTCACGATTCCGGCGACACGACGGCGTGGTGTCGGAAGTAGAGCGAAGATCTTGTAGGGCTTCGCCTAAGCCGGAGCAGGTTATGGTGGATCTAGGGTTTTCCGGCGATCTAGGTTTTATAGGGCCGGAGAGGAGGAGGCGTGGATGCCGGCGGCTAGGGCGGCGACAGCGGTGCGAGGTGGTGGCGTGGCAACGACGGCGATGCTGGGGGGCAGCGGCGACGCGACGTCTAGTTGGGGAGGGGCTGGTTGTGTGTGTCCTTGGGGCACCCCCTCCCCTCTATTTATGAGAGGGAGGGCAGCATGGGAGAGGGGAGTTTGAATCCTTCCCCAACTCCCTCTCCTAGTTGGCTTGTGGTGGAGGGAAAGAAGGATTCTTTCCTTCCTCCACCAGGATACATTGTCCTAGTTTGACTTTTCAAACTTGCCTTTTGACTTTAAATTTGGAGCTTAATTTCTTTCTTGCAAATGCCCAACCAAGTGACCTAGGACATGATTCAATCATTCCACTTATCCATGACATATTCATGTACCCTTCCCATTCCGGTCCGGTGAATCTTCTAGACCCTTCTAGAACATTCCGATGAAAACACTGAAATCATTCCCGAACTCCGGATTTGGACTTTCCTTATATGAATCTTATTCTCCGGACCATTCCAGATCTCCTCATGATATCCCGGATACCATCCGAGACTCCTAACAACATTCGGTCTGCCTACTTACATTCCTTATCTACTAAACAACATCGAATTCTTAAGTGTGTCTCTCTACGGTTCGTGAATTATGCAGACATGACCGAGACTCTTCTCCGATCAATAGCTAATAGAGGAATCTGGAAATTCATATGGCTCCCACATATTTCTATGGTGTGGTGTTTGATGTCATCAAAGAATCCTTTCGGTGATGGTGATTAGCATGATCTCATGGTCGAAGGAATTAGGTTACTATTTATCAGAAAGCTTATAGCAATTGAACTATTAAAATGACTTGATCTTTATGCTATGCTTATCTATAGGAGTATGTCCATCATACCATTGTCCTAATGATATCACCTTGTTATTAACAACATCTCAAATGTTCATGATCAAGAAACCATGATCATCTATTAATCAACAAGCTAGTATCATAAAGAGGCTTTACCAGGGACTCTAATTTAGTTTACAAATCACACAAGTATTAATGTTTCTAGTTAATACTATTATAGCATGAATGTAAACATTTATCATAAACACAAAGATATAATAATAACTACTTTTATTATTGACTCTAGGGAATATCTCCAACATTGAATGTAGTTTGCAGCATTGAGAAGGTGGAGAACCCGAGTTTATATGAGGTTGAAGATCTACAAAGAATGGTCGTTGAGGTGGTTGGGAGAAAGGAAGGAACAGAGGGGTTAACTAAAGTTCGCTCATACTCTATGTAGGGGTTCGTAGCATGGAAAACAAAAAAATTCTACCGCATGCAAACAAACAAGCCAAGATCTATCTACTAGATTGTAGCAACGAGTCGATAGAGGAACTCACTCTCGAAGATTCCAAAGCGGTTAACGAGAGAAGATTCTCGTGGGTGATGTAGTCGTACTCTTGCCGATCTCAAGATCGTGTAGACGATCCTTCCGGCGCTGCGTTCCGGCAGCGCTTCCACAGTCGGTCACACGTTCGGTACTCGATAAAGACATTTATCTCCCTTGTTCCAGCAGGAAGCGGAGGTTGTAGCACGCTCCTCGCGATTCCGGCAGCACGACGGCGTGGTGTCGGAAGTAGAGGGGAGTTCCCGCAGGGCTTCGCCTTAAGCCGGTGCGAGTATGGTGGACTATGAGAGAGGCCTTGGTGATCTTGGGTTTAGAGGGCACCAAGGGGAGGGCTTGGTCGGCGGCTAGGGTTTGGGGAAACCCCAACTCGCCGAGTTGGACGTGCCCTAGGCGGCACAAGGGGGTGGTGGCGCCGGCGACTTGGGGCTAGGGTTTTGGGTGTGAGGGGTAGGGGGCGCCCTACCCCTCCTTATATAGGTGGAGGGTGGCTGGTTGGGAGGAGGGAGTCCTCCCCCAAGTCGGCCTCCTTGGCCGGCGTGTGGAGGGAGGGGAACTCCTCCCCAAGTAGGTTTCCTACTCTCCCTCCACCAAGCAAACTTGCTGTTTGACTTTTTCAAATTGGCGTTTGACTTTCAAACTAGGATTTGATTTCTCCCTTTTTTTTGCCCAGACAAGTGACCTAGTACATGAGGCAACCATTCCATATTGTCATGACACATTCATGTACCCTTCCCCTCTGGAGTGCCGGACCTTCCGGACCCTTCTAGAACATTCCTGGTGAAAACACCGGAATCATTCCCAAACTCCGAAACAGGACTTTCCTTATATGAATCTTATTCTCCGGACCATTCCGGATCTCCTTGTGATATCCCGGATCCCATCTGAGACTCTGAACAACATTCGGTCTCTTTCTCATCATTCCATAACTACTCAACAACATCGAATCCTTAAGTGTGTCTCCCTACAGTTCGTGAATTATGCGGACATGATCGAGACACTTCTCCGATCAATAACCAATAGAGGAATCTGGAAATTCATATGGCTCCCACATATTTCTAAGATTACTTTTCGATCGAATGAACCACTTACATACGATACCAATTTCCCTTTGTCTCATGATAGTTTACTTATCCGAGGTTTTGATCGTCGGTATCTCTACATACCTAGTTCAACCTCGTTACCGATAAGTACTCTTTTCTCGTTCCCGTGATATGTGATCCCTTGTGAGCCAGTCACATGCTTTCAAGCTAATTGGATGGCATTCCACCGAGAGGGCCCAGAGTATATCTATCCGTCATATGGATGGACAAATCCCACTCTTGATCCATGTGTCTCAACCCATACTTTCCGACACTCAATGCCATCTTTATAGCCACCCAGTTATGGTGTGGTGTTTGATGTCATCAAAGAATCCTTTCGGTGATGGTGATTAGCATGATCTCATGGTCGAAGGAATTAGGTTACTATTTATCAGAAAGCTTATAGCAATTGAACTATTAAAATGACTTGATCTTTATGCTATGCTTATCTATAGGAGTATGTCCATCATACCATTGTCCTAATGATATCACCTTGTTATTAACAACATATCAAATGTTCATGATCAAGAAACCATGATCATCTATTAATCAACAAGCTAGTATCATAAAGAGGCTTTACCAGGGACTCTAATTTAGTTTACAAATCACACAAGTATTAATGTTTCTGGTTAATACTGTTATAGCATGAATGTAAACATTTATCATAAACACAAAGATATAATAATAACTACATTTATTATTGCCTCTAGGGCATATCTCCAACACTCTACATCTGCGTGTGCCTGCAGGAAGTGGCGTGGACGTGCATCGACGGAGAGCTCGGGTGTGTGTGGCTGCTGCAGCGGTACCAGGAAGAGAGGTAGGGCACGAGGGAGGAGATGGTGCTCATCGAGCCCGCCGTGCAGGAGGAGGACGGGAGCGAGGCGGAGCGGGATGGCATCGGCGAGCGAGGTGGCTTCATGGCATGCACGGGGACGATGATGACATACAGTGACCTTCTCCTCCTCGCTCCCTGTCTTGATAAACTTCATCAAGTAAGCGCCGATCTCCTCCTCTCTTGCGGTGGCTTCCGATGGCGAGGTTCAGCGGTTGGCGATGGCAAGGAGGCGACCATGGTATGGTCCAGGCTAGGTTAGCGTGGGGAATAAGAAGAGCAAAGGAGGGATCTCGATATGGAGGAGAAGGAGTGGTTGAGGAGAGAGGAATGCTGCTGCAACGTGCTTTATGGTCAGGAAAAAGGGGAAAGGGAGGCCAGCCAATGCGAGGGGACGGCGTTGCTGAGGTGGTGTTCAAGTGAGGCACACCCAGGAAAGAAAAACAGCAGCTTCTTGCGGTACACCGGCCAAGAGAGAGAGGGGTGATGTTGAGGTGCGCGCACCCTATCGGGTGTAGCTGGTCTAATGTTGCTGCGGCTGGGCAGATTAGGTGTAGCCGATTGATTAGGTTCAGGAACAAGGGGAGCTCGGCTAGTTAGAAAAAAGGTGGCCAGGTTTGTTTCATGGGGGAGGGATTTTTGTACGCGTATATACATACACATATATATGTCAAGAATAAGAGGGTTTAGGTGGAGATATATGTAGGAAAAAGAAAAGGTTTTAGATAGATATATATGTGGCGACGTGTACATGTAATCACCCCACACATATGGAATAAGAGGAAGATCAAAGATAGGGATATGTGTACACACACAAGAAAGATAAGGAAGGATATGATCAAGTAGTAGGAAAGATGAAAGCAAGAAAATATCAACAACAAAACAAATTGCAATAATAGGGAATGCGGATCATGGTTAATATGTGGGCTAGTAATAAAATATCAAAAGTCTCCAAATGAAATCTCACATCCTATGGAGGTACTAAAAAGGAGATGATGATGATACTGTTAATATGTTAGAGATAGGAAGGAAATAAAGAGAGATGCCCTCAACTCCACTTTGGCATTATATCAATTTTTTTGAAAACTTACTACAATAAATCAAGAAGTAAAATAATAATTTACAAGACATATGCAACATGAGGAGAAGAACCAAATGAAAAAGGGTTTTAATATGATGCTCAAATGCAATATGGCATGGTGGCATGAGCATGATATAATGATGATGAAATAAATGATATATAGGAAGTAGCAATATATATTAGGCAAGTAGCATTACAATTGTTAGACAATTGGGATGCTACAAAAGGTGGCGAATGTGGCTCCACACATCCAGTATTGTGAAAACAACATGGTTTACATAAGTGGGCATGTAGAATGGGAAGTGTATCCATCTTAACACATATGAGCTATACTTAATACCAAAATAATGCAAATGCCCATATATATTTTGGATAGAGGAACTATAAGGTGGTGACAAAGAAAGGTGGTGGAGTTTTAAAAGATATGCCCCGAACTCAACTTGGGCATGAAGCAATTTATCAAGAAGCAAATACAATATATCAAGAGGCAAATACAAGTGATACAATATAAATGCATATGTGATAAGAACCAAATGAAAAGGGTTTTATATGATGCTCAAATGCAAGGTGGCATGTGAAATGAGCATGATATAATTATGTTGCAATAAATGACATGTAGGAAGTAGTAATATATATAATAGGCAAGTAGCATTAAAATTGTTAGACAATTGGGATACTACAACTCTCACCCACTAAACAATAATCTCACCCCAAGATTCCTAGAAAAAATAAATCTTCACATTCCCATGTAGCGTCTTCGGCGGGATGGTATGAACTTGCACCTAGCAAAATTTGATAGACTTGTTGCGAGTCTACCGTTTGCCTCTTCCAGAATCTAACGGGGTGTTCCTTGGGATGAAACAGAGAGTTTGAAGAAAGGAATTGGAAAGCCACCTACCACCAGGTATGGCTTATATATCTGAAGGAATAAGATTTTTGGAGGAAATCAAGGAGAGGAGTTGAATTGAAGGTGTTTGCTTTGGTGAATATATTATGAAGCCATCAAGAATTTTAAGAGAAATAGAGTGTTCAGCAGGATCGATCATAGCTTTGTTGGCATGTAACCAATCCATGCCCAAGATGACATCGATGTCAGAGTTTCCCAGGATTATGAGTGAAGCAAGGAACAAGTAGTTGCCAATTCAATATGGTTCCCAAGGGTTATGTTTTATGTCTGAAATTGACTTCTTGGCGATTGTACCACTAGAGGTGTTGGCAAACTTTCTAGAACAATGTCATGAGTCTACGCAAACTTTTGAGATATGAAATAATGCGAAGCTCTCGTATCAAAGAGAACATTTGCTGAGATCCAGTTCATGAGTAAGGTTCCAAAACGACTCCTGAAGATTTGTCTGCTTGAGTTGAATTGACAATGTTCACCCAAGCATGTCTAGGCCTGTTGTTGTAGGTGAAAGCTAGATCGGGACAAGGAACATGAACCATCACTAATGTCGCAGAAGAGCGAGGTGGTGCTAGATGGAGCTTGTTCTATGGACTTCTAGGCACAATATGACACAATTTACCACACTTGTGACAAGTGTAGCTAGATTTTTGACCTACTTCCTTTGACCTTGGCTACCCTTGGAAGTTCCTTGGAGCGGGTGGGTGGGGAATATAAGTTGAGCGCCCTGGCATGTAGGTGGGTGGTGCAGGCACATAGAAAGGTGCCCAGATCCTACATTTCTAAGGTGGAAAGGTTGAAGAAGAGCCACCATCCAGAAGGTGCTTGTGAGAGTCTTCCAACACTTCACGGCCATATTCCTCTTTCAGTGCCATATTGACCAACTCCGCAAAGGTTGATCACTTGAAAAGGTTGAGAGTGTACTTTAACTCGGGTTTGAGGCCTTTGTGGAATTTCTCTTGATTTATAGCATTAGTAGACACTTCCTCTTTAGCATAGCAAGCCAGATGGTTGAATTCAGTCCTATATTCTAGCACAGACTTATTGCCTTGAGTGAGTTGATGTTGGGAATATACCCTAGAGGCAATCATGTATGATGATATTTCCCATTGTATTCATAAAGATATTAAGTTGTCCTTGTATAAACATCCGATGTGTATCATTGAATATGTGATTCAGTTATGGAACTATACATTTATGTTGTTTGTACTAAATATCCTTGGTCATCGAGGTTGTGTTGGACACACAACTTAGACCAATGTGAAAGTCGGCTTCATGACTCGGTTCCACTTATCATGGGCATGGATATGCCATTCTGACTTACACAGATTCGACTAAATAGTTTAGCGAGTCAGATTGACCCATATTGAGGTACAATAAACAAGTTGTCATTTGTATATCTCAATCAATGTAATCCTTAGACCTAAGGTTATTGCAATGTCCGAGTTGAGAATCACCGACTTAGGTTCTGTCAGACGCTGATTCGTAACTGGGCAGCTATAAATGCAGAGTTCGGGTCGACTGGGAATCAAGCTGCGTGATGTGAATAACCAAGATGGGATTTTGCCCCTCTAGTTGGAGAGATATTCTCTAAGCCCTCTTGGATGATATGATTCAGAAAGCATGGCCATGCACGACTAGGTTAAGTGTTAACCTAGGCGATCGACTAAGAGTTAGTCGCATGAATCACTTATTCGGATCGAGAAGAGAGTCGGACTATTTAAGGGATGGAAATTATTCGCCTAAAGTCTGACAAGGTATATCATGAGGAAAAAGGACTCGGACGCAAGTCTCATTGAAAAGGAAAGTCGTCATGACTCTTTGGTACTTGGGAGTCGGCACGTTCTGCAAGGAGCCGCTACCGACTGATCGATTGAGAGTCGGACTCCAATTGTGTCCAAGTAGCCATGAGCCTGCGGGGTCACACACTTAAGAGTGGGAGCAAGTTCGGATTGGATCTGAACCGGAAATCTGGTTGGGTTGGACCTGAGCCAGATTTGGACTGAGTCAGTGAGTCTGACTCACAGGGACTAAATATTATATGGGCTTTAGTGAATGGGCCACGAGTGAGTGGAACCCACGTTCACTCCCTATATATAGTGGAGCATAGTAACCTAGAAGGGTCAATCTTTTTTATCGGTTAGGTCATTCCATGTGTTGCAAACCCTAGCTCCATTGCAGTCCTGCCGTCGTAACGAACCTAGCAGTTTGCCGCCGGTGCTCCTCCTTGTACGTGTGGATACCAGCAGAGCTGATGTCGATCAGCACTAGGACGATCGGATCGTAAGGACTGCACTACATTCAACAGACGTGCTACATCATTAATCCGTAACTGCGCGTCTAGCGGTAAACCCAGTGGCCTTCTACCTCAGCTAGATCTTGGAATCATCACGTTAGAGGGAAAAAGTTTTGTTTTATCTCTACGTGGCCCAACAGTGGTATTAGAGCAATAGATTCTGGTTTTAGGCTCGAGATCTCGCATATGTGATGCTGTTGGCTGTAGATTGGATCTATATTCTATTTTGGTGGTCGATCTATGAGATAGATTGGTTTTGTACGATGTTGACTGGATCAACTATACTCAGGGAATGGTAGATCTGATTTCCGTGATCATACTGCTAAGGTTGTGGAATGACATACCCCTACCGATTGGTTTTCCGCCATTGGGGTAGACTGTGAGACGTAAATCCAGAAGCAGTGATCGAATATCAAATAGTTTGATCGAATAGGAATAATGGTCGGAATCCATGACCGCCGGCTTCGCCCTGTCGTAGCGCGTTAGACGTCGTTGCGAGTTTCACAACTCCGGTAGATAGCGTATCTATGCATAATTTGTTTTTGCAGGAAGTTGTGAATGGTATGGTTCATGTGCATGTGATCTATGTGTGTAATCCATACATGATCTGCGAATCACGGTTTTTGTCAGTCAGATGGAGCCTAGGTGCTGTCATTTTATTGTATAACGACCTGCGTGTCGGAATCTCCATGTAATTTACTTTACTAAGCTAGTGTAGCTTTTTGGAGAACCCGGATGGCATGCAAGGCGATGTACATGTCAGAGACATGGAGTAAGAGGACAAGTGACAAGAGTTGGCACGAGTCGGATTACAGGCTTTGTGGAGATGGAGTTCGCCATGAAGAGAGACATACCATTCCACATTATAATTGCTTTATTTTGTGTTATTGTTATGTCTCTGTTTTACCTCTATTAGATAGTCGGTAAAATCTAATCCCTCAAAGAATGTCTAGTCGGTTTTCCCGCCAGTGTTGTCACCATCACGTCGGACATTTTTGGTAGTGGGCTCATAAAATTGAGGTGCTGCCAATTCTTTCCAACTAGGTGGGTTCGAGTCGGACTCTTACTACGGAAACACTCGGTAAGCTAGACGGGTCTATCACAACGGTTGTGGGGCTCAGGGAAAAGTCGGATGGGATCCGGGGCATGTGACAAGGAGTCGTATGAGATACGATTGACAAGGAGTTGTCTACCTAGATCACTTGGCGGCTATCGGTGATGCTAAAGCTCACTAGCCGACTTGCTTATTTAGGATCTTGAATCACTAAGCAACCATCGAAGGGGTGTTGGTTCTAGTGGGAGCATAAAATATTAAAGTGTTTAATATGCTTGCTCTTTTATGAATACATGTCTTAAGTGTTTTGCATATTTCTGTTGTAGATCATGAAACCAAGTAGCAGTCACTCTGAGATATCCGGTTTTGCTTTGATAACCATTCTTGAGAAGGATAAACTAAATGACACTAATTTTACCAACTGGTATCAAAATCTGAGAATTGTTCTCAAACAAGAAAAGAAGGACCATGTCCTAGACAACCCACTTCCATATGAGCCGAATGAGAATGCGACTATCGCTTCCACCAATGCCTACCGTTGGGCTAAGGATGAGTCCACGAATATTAGCTGTCTTATGCTTGCTCACATGGAACCGGACTTGCAAAAGCAGTTCGAAAATGTTGAGGCCTACGATATGATCGAAAGCCTCAAAAGTATGTTCCAAGCTCATGCAAAGACTGAGAGGTATCAAGTCTCTCAAGCTTTGCTGAGTTGCAAGCTTAAAGATGGTGATCCACTGAGTCCGCATGTGATCAAAATGGTTGGTTACGTGCAGTATCTCGAGAGGCTTGGCTACCCCATTAGTGAAGAGTTCGCTACGGATATAATTCTGAACTCTCTTCCTAGTGCATATGGGAAGTTCATTTCGAACTACCACATGCATGGTATGGATAAGAATCTCACTGAATCACATGGGATGCTCAAGCAGGCAGAGGCGGATCTCAAGAAGGGCACCAGTCAAGTGTTGATGGTGCAGAATAAGGTTAAGTTCAAGAAGAGTTCTTGGACTAAGAAAAGGCTAAGTCGGGAGGAAAGAAGGTTCAGGACCCGGTCCCAAGTGCTTCCTTAGGGACTAAGCCATCTCCTTCAGCCGGATCTACTTGCTTCTACTGCAAGGCGGATGGCCACTAGAAAAGGAATTGCATCAAGTACTTAGCCGATAAAGCCAAGAGTGGAGGTATGACTTCCGACTCAAGTACACTTGTTTGCAATGTTATAGACATTTATCTTGCTGATGCACCTAATAGTTCTTGGGTATATGATACCAGATCAGTTATTCACATATGCAACTCATTGTAGGGACTGGTAAGAACTAGGAGCGTTGCAAGAGGCGAGGTTGATATTCGCGTCAGCAACAAAGCAAGAGTGGCTGCGTTAAAATTCGGCACGATGCAACTTCATTTACCTTCCGGATTCATTATGGAACTGAATAATTCTTATTATGTTCCAGTGCTCAGTCGAAACATTATTTCTGCTTCATGTTTGATGAGGCAAGACTATGAGTCGAATATCAAGAATATTGGTTGTTCTTTGTATTTGAATGATATGTTTCACGGCTTTGCACCCGTCTAGGATGGGTGCTTTATTTTAGATCTTGATAGTGAGTCGATTTATAACATAAATGTTAAAAGGGTGAAACCAAGTGATCTGAATATGCCTTACTTTTAGCACTATCGGCTTGGTCATATAAGTTGGAAACACATGAAGAAGCTCCATGATGATGGAATCCTAACTTTGTTCGACTTGGAGTCATTCGAGACATGCGAATCTTGCCTACTCGACAAAATGACCAAGACACCTTTTGCAAAGAGTTGCGAAAGGGCGTCTGACTTGTTGGGACTAGTACATAGTGATGTATGTGGACCAATGAGCATGACAGCCAGAGGTGGTTATGAATACTTCATTACCTTCACTGATGATTTGAGTAGGTATGGATATATCTACTTGATGAAACATAAGTCGGAAGCCTTTGAAAAGTTCAAAGAATTCCAGAATGAAGTACAAAATCAACTCGGCAAGAAAATAAAGTTTCTTCGGTCGGACCGAGGAGGCGATTACATGTGCCATGAGTTTGATGACCATCTGAAAAGTTGTGGAATAGTTCCCCAACTTACTCCGCCAGTAACGCCACAAAGGAATGGTGTCTCAGAAAGGCGGAATCATACCTTGTTGGACATGGTACGATCAATGATGAGTTGGTGTAAGATCCCTCCTTTGTAAAGGAAAAGGATCCCTGTGATTGCAATGCTAGTCCCTGGATCATTGCTAGCATCCACAGTTTAAGATGAAGTACACAGATACAAAGGTCATTTATTACATCCATTCCAGAGATAAAACGTAGTCTTTTATAACTCATGGCCACAGGCCTAATACAAGAGTTTTGGAATAAGTAAATAAACATAAGTCTTCATCTTCATGTGCCACAGGCAAGCATGTTGAGTGTAGACTCATGACACCTAATCATCATCAGAGTAACCTGCAACATCACAAGTTACAGCCACAGTGGGTCAATACTTTGGAATAGTATTGGCAAGTGATACCTTAGTAAATTTTAAGTGGACTAAATTACTATATGCATTTTGGCTAAGTGTAGCTTGGCTTGCTTTGCTCAAAATAGGTTTTTCCTATTAGTTGAAATCACTAAGTTTTTCTTTGTCAAAAACTTTCCCAAGAAACCACCAATAGACATTGGGGTCCTTCACCCTTGTTCACCCACAAGTTTTACTTAGAAGTTGGAGTGATGAGATTCTTGTAGCTTCCATGTCTTGATGCTTAAGTTGTCCATTGCCATGGACTTGGCTAAGTACTTAGATTTTCCATCTGCAGAGGTTGTGCACTTTCCCCACCAGACTTGGTTTCCCAAGACAGGACCTTTCAGAAGCCTTTCCTTAGCCAAATGGACGTGCTCCAACCTATCATTCCCACTACCACCAACTGTCCAAAAGGCTAAGTTCTAGCAACCTATATGATCAAGGCAGAGCCCATATTGCCAAGTGGTTGCACTATAAGCTTCTCAACACTTGGCCTCCAAATCCCTTTGTGCCTGGGTGGCATACCACAAGTGTGATACACAAGGTAAACCATGTCCATGGGCCTTGTGTAACCACTCAACCAAAAACCACCATTCAAGTCCCATTCCACCCAGGAGGTTCATTGACTTAGTTGTTTTATTAAGAAAAACATAAGTCCAAAAGACTTAGAAATATTTTCATCATAGCATGTATATACTTTACCAACCCTTGTTTGCTACTAGCTAGGCTAAGCATGGCATAGTCACTTAACTTAGGAAATTCCCTAGCAATTCTACAACTCTACAACTACTTAGGATTTCCCAACATAGCATTTGGCAAAAAAAAATAACAACATGCAAGACTTAGCAAAAATATTTCTAATGCTTGTACAAAATATAGGGATGGAAATATTCATGAAGTACCACTTGCCTTGGTAATGGGGAGAGTAGCACTCTTCACAATCACAGTCACTAGCAAAATCTACACAAAAATTTGTAGCACAAATTACACACAATTCATATACAAACAAAAATATGAATGCATGCATGCAAGAAAATGCTAAGTGATGATTTTTTGAAAACCCACCAAGCAAGTGCAAGATACAGAAACATAACCAAGACAAAAAGCTTGCTAACTAAACTTATTTAGCACTAAAACAATTTGCTAAACAAATTCAATACTCAAAATGGTCCTAAATAAGTTTCTGCATAAAAAGTCATTTTAACAGAAACTTTTTGTTAAACACATTGCAGATTCAGAAAGGGCTTGTCTCACTGATTCCAACGGTATAAAATTTGCAAAAATCTAATGTGGGAATCAAAAGTTATAGCCATTTGAAATGTGGATCTAAATCTGATTTGAATTCTGTTTTTGATTTAAACTCTAGCCACGCGTCATGTTTCTATTGGCGCGTACCGATTCGTTTCGGATCGTGCTTGCTAGCCGTAGGATCTAACTAACGATGCACGGTCCAGATCTAGCATAACGGTTCGATTAGTGATTCTATCGTAAGCGTTGGATCTAGATCCAACGGCGCTCGAGCATGCGACCAAGTTCTGGCGGCGCGCGGCGTCAGCGAGAGGCGGAGCGCTCAGTCAGCGGCGACACTGGCGTTCTAGGTCGTGCGCGAGAGGGAGAAGGGTCTTACCAGAACCGCGGTGGCGTGCTGAAGCTCAACGCGGCGTTGGTTTGCGGAGGGGCGCGCGGGAACGGTCTCTGGAGCTCGTCGGAGTTGCGGGCGGCGTCGGTCGCTTGCGGACGTGGTCACTGGCGAGGTTTGGCGTCGCCCTAGCACGAACCAGAGGGGTCAGGGGGTGCACAAGACGCAGGCGAACAATCTCGTTTGAAAGAGGGGGCAAGGGGCGCTCGGGTTTTACCTTAATTGGTCGCCGGAGTCTATCAGCGGCGCAGGTGGTTTCGGCCGTGAACGGAGACGACGACCTGGGTCACGAGCAGGCAAAAGAAAGGCGTCAGCGTATGCGCAAGGTCAAGCTGGGCATCATCGTTTGAACTAGAGAGAGGGGGCGGTCGAGGCTCACCGGAATCGATCGCCGGAGTCGTCGGTACTGCGGGGCTTCGAGAGCAAATGCGCGCAGCCTGGTGGCGGAGTGAGCGAGGAGAGTGGGGGAAAAAGCTCGCGGTGCAGAGGGGATTAAATAGGCCCAGGCGCGACAGGAAACGCCTGCGGCATTAAGGCTAATTACGCCGTGCCATTACCGGCCTTGACAGCAGCGGCGACGTGGTCGCGGGCGCGGTTTGGGGAAGACGAGGGCGACGTGGAGAGGGCCCGCTCGTCAGCGAAACGCGCGAAGAGGAGGTGGGGTCTAGTCGTCAGCGACTGTCTGGGTGCGCTGGCGCGTACGAGAGGGAGAGGAATGGCCCGGGTGGGCTAATTGGGCCAGTTCTGTTGCTGGGCTGGAATCCTGGCGCCGGCCCTTTTCTAATTCTTTCTCCTTTTTCTTTTTCTGTTTCAATTTCCTGAATTGATTTTTAAATGAATTCAAGTTCCATTTGAATTCAAATCTTCTTGGGATTTTTGCAGTGAGCAGTAGTCTCAAATATAGGCATAAAATCCTGTGGTTGCTTTGCAAAGGCTTGATCAAGCTTGGAGAACAAAATATCAGATACTTGGCACTTGGTTTGCAAAATTTGAGAAATGGTTTTTGAAATATTTCCAATTTGTAAATCTTGGTCCAAAACCACACTCAAACCTTTCTGTAAGGAAGACAAACAAGCTAGGTTTAAAATCATTCAAACTTCTCAAATGGGGATGACCATTTGATTTAAATCTGCTCACATAAAATCATAGCACTATGTGCTTTTGTTTTTCTGAAATGAGTTTGAAATTGTTCTCAAATCTATATGCATGCATGAATGATATGCAAACTTTGAAATTATGATTTTAGGGATGTTACAAATCTAACCCCCTTAAGGTGAATCTCGCCCTCGAGATTCGGATTGGCTAGCAAATAGGTGAGGGTGGTCTTTCCGAAGATCATCTTCTCTTTCCCATGTTGCTTCCTCTTCGGAATGATGATTCCATTGCACTTTGCAAAACTTGATAGTCTTTGTCCTTGTGACTCTTTCTGCAGTCTCAAGAATCTTGATAGGTTTTTCTTCATAAGTGAGATCACTTTCTAGTTGAACTTCTTCCAAAGTTATGGTATCCTTCAAAGAAGTTTCTTCCATTTCTGGGTGACATTTCTTAAGCTGACTCACATGAAACACATTATGGACTGCTGATAGAGATGCTGGCAGTTCAATTTCATAAGCAACTTCTCCTTTGTGACTTAGAATCTTAAATGGCCCAACATATCTTGGTGCCAACTTTCCTTTGACTCCGAATCTTTTCACTCCATGGAGTGGTGATACTCTAAGATAAGCCCTATCACCAACCTCGTAGGTGACTTCTCTACGCTTAGGATCGGCGTAGCTTTTCTGTCGGGACTGTGCTATCTTCAACCTGTCCTTAACCAATTTGACTTTCTCTTCGGCTTCTTTGATAAGATCTGGCCCGAATAAACTTCTTTCTCCCACACCATTCCATAACAATGGGGTGGTACACTTTCTTCCATAGAGAAACTCAAACGGTGCCATCTCAATGCTGGCTTGATAGCTGTTGTTATAAGAAAATTCTGCGTAAGGCAGACTTTCATCCCAACTTGCTCCATAGTCTATGGCACATGCCCTCAACATGTCTTCAAGAATTTGATTAGTCCTTTCTGTTTGTCCATCGGTTTGAGGGTGAAAAGCAGTACTGAATTCCAACCTCGTTCCTAATGACTCATGTAGCTGTCTCCAAAAATGGGAAGTGAATTGGGTTCCCCTATCAGACACAATACTCTTAGGCACACCGTGAAGGCATACAATTCTACTCATGTAGATTTTGGCTAACTTGGCACTCGTATAAGTTGTCTTCACGGGTATAAAATGAGCCACTTTAGTTAGGCGATCCACTACTACCCATATGGAATCATATCCTGATCTGGTCCTTGGTAATCTGGTAATAAAATCCATACCAATCTTGTCCCACTTCCAATCAGGAATAGGTAGTGGTTGAAGCAAACCTGCTGGTTTCTGATGCTCCGCTTTTACTCTACTACACACATCACACAAAGCAATATGTTCGGCGATGTCCCTCTTGAGATTGTTCCACCAAAATCTTTCTTTCATGTCCATGTACATTTTGGTGTTACCCGGGTGAATAGAATGCGGGGAGTTGTGCGCTTCTTGCAAAATCAGTTTCCGTAACTCCGGATCTTGTGGAACACATATACGTTTTCCATGCCATAATGTACCCTGTTCATCTTCATGGAAGTTTTTAGCTTTCCCTTGGCCAATCTTTTCCTTAATCTCTTCAATTTCCTTATCGGTCTTTTGAGCTTCTCGAATCTTGCCCAACAAAGTGGGTTGAACATCTAAAGACATGAGATGTCCTTTAGGCACAATCTCCAATCTGAGTTCTTTGAATTGAGTACACAAATCATCTGGCAATTCTCCCTTGGTAAGGCCATTCACAAACACCTTACGACTTAGAGCATCTGCTACAACATTTGCTTTACCGGGGTGGTATTGCAAACTTAAGTCATAATCCTGATAATCTCTAACCATCTTCTTTGTCTCATATTGATTTCCTTTTGGGTGAAGATATACTTCAAACTTTTGTGATCCGTGAACACTTCACAACGCTTCCCCAAAAGGTAATGTCTCCATGTTTTGAGTGCATGGACAACAGAGGCTAACTCTAAATCATGAGTAGGATAGTTTACTTCATGAGTTTTGAGTTGTCTCGAGGCATAGGCCACAACTTTACCGTCTTGCATAAGTACGGCTCCCAAACCTTGATGAGACGCATCACAATATACTTGGAAATCCTTTTCCAAATCTGGCAGACATAGAACTGGTGCTGTCACAAGTCTCTTCTTCAATTCTTGAAAGCTGACTTCACAACCTTCAGACCAAGCAAACTTCTTGTCCTTCTTTAACAATTCAGTCATTGGCTTAGCAACCTTTGAGAATTTTTCAATGAACCTTCTGTAGTAACCTGCTAAGCCAAGGAAACTACGAACTTCTTTCACATTCTTGGGAGATTCCCATTCTGTCACAGCTGAAACTTTAGCAGGATCAACTGCTACACCATCCTTCGTCATTACATGACCAAGAAAACCAACTTCTTCCAACCAGAACTCACACTTGCTGAATTTGGCATAAAGTTTATGCTCTCTCAACTTCTCGAGTATCAAACGCAAGTGTCCTTCATGCTCTTCTTTGCTCTTGGAGTAGACTAAGATGTCATCGATGAAAACGACAACAAACTTGTCGAGGAATTCCATGAACACTTTGTTCATCATATTCATGAAGTATGATGGAGCATTTGTCAAGCCAAAAGGCATTATAGTATACTCATATAATCCATACCTTGTGGTGAATGTTGTTTTAGGTATGTCTTGCTCTCTTATTTTGAGTTGAAAATAGCCTGACCGGAGATCAATTTTTGAGAACACACAGGCTCCTTCTAGCTGATCAAACAAGTCATTGATTCTTGGCAAAGGATATTTGTTCTTGATAGTTACCTCGTTGAGTGAACAGTAATCTATGCATAACCTTTGACTTTTATCCTTCTTCTCCACGAACAAGACTGGGGCTCCCCAAGATGAAGAACTTGGTTGAATAAATCCTTTCTGCAACTGTTCTCCTAGTTGCTTCTTGAGCTCCTTTAGTTCATCAACTGACATTTTGTACGGTCTCTTTGCTATTGGTCCAGAACCTGGTACCAAATCTATCAGAAACTCCACATCTCTATCTGGTGGCATTCCTGGTAATTCTTCCGGAAACACATCCGGATACTCACACACTATTGGCACACTGTCCATGCTAACCCCCTTAAGAGAATTAAGCTTACTTCCTTTGGATTCAAAGTTTGACTTGAATTTAATTCTTTTTCTTTCCGGGGTTAGGAGTGTAACAGTACGATTTGCGCAATCTAGCACTCCTTCATACTTAGCCATCCAATCCATTCCCAATATTACGTCCAGTCCTTGGGAATCTAGGATTATCAAACTCACTGGAAACTTATGTTTTCCAAACTCTATTACTAGATCCCGGCATCCAAGACTTACTATCATTTCTCCGCCCAGAGAACTAACTTTTATTGGACACCCAATGTTTTCAGACGAAAACCCATTTCTATCAACAAATGCCTTTGATATGAATGAATGCGATGCACCAGTATCAAAGAGTACAAATGCTGGAATGGAATTGAGTCTGAACTTACCAGCAACAGCGTCAGGCTCCTCATAGACCTCCTCCACACTGATGTGGTTCACCTATCCCTTCTGGAAAGGATTGGGCTTGACAGGTCCTTCAACTTTCTTTTCGGGGCACTCATTTCCATAGTGTCCCATCTTCTTGCATTTGAAGCATTCAACCTGACTGATGTCCCTTTTAGCAGGCTGACTTCCACTTCCACTACCATTTCCACTGTGGTGGCTCTTATGTCCACTCTTGTGGTTCTTGTACTTGTCATTGTCATGACTACGGTGATGCTTGTTGTCATGACGGTTGTGGTTGTGGTGCTTGTTGAATTTCCCATGCTTATGGGATCGTGAGCTTCCACTGTCATCATAGTGAGATCGTTTGTGAGACGATCCCGAGCTGTGCTTGTCAGAGTGCTTTCTCTTTCTACTCTCGACTTGCTTCATTTTGTTCTCCAATATAGCAGCCTTGTCACAGAGCGACTGATAAGTGGGAACATATGCTACAGCCAGCTGCAGATTCAGCTCATCATTCAAGCCTTCCAGAAATTTTTCCTTTCTTTTGGCATCTGTGTCAACCTCATCCGGTGCATAACGCGCCAGATTATTGAACTCTTCAATGTATTCAGCCACGCTGCGGTGGCGCTGCTTCAGATTGTGGAACTCTTTCTTTTTCAGGCTCATTATTCCTGATGAGATATGAGAAGTGCGAAAGCCATCTTCAAAGATAGCCCAAGTCACCTCATTTATAGGAGTGGTGATTTGGATGTTGTCCCACCAAGTGGCGGCTGGCCCTTCCAGCAGATGTGCTGTGAACCTGACCTTTTCAGCATCCGTGCAGCCCACGGTCACTAATTCGTTGTTCACAGAACGTAGCCAATCATTGGCCACCATGGGATCAGTCGTCCCCGAGAACTTAGCTGGCCTCAAACGCAGAAATCTGGTGAGCATATCAAAGCCCGGTTGGTTGTTGTTGTTGTTGTTATTGTTGTTGTTATTGGGGTTGTTGTTGTTGTTGTTATTATTCTAGTTCTGGATGAATGTTGTCATCATCTACATAAGCTGTGTTTGAGCATTCATCATTTTCTGCATTTCCAGAGTTATGTTGTTGGGGTTGGGGTTTGCGCGACGGGGAGGCATCTGTGGTTTGTTCAAATAGAGATAAGAATGAGATACCCATAGATGTTTATGCACATTACATCACATAAGCAAACACAGCATGCAACAAAAGATAAAAGTTCAACAACCAGATAACAAGTTCTCAAAATAAAACACACAAGTGGCAAGCCATCCACATGTCGGATGGTCCAATAACCAGTTCACAAATATCAAGTACGATAATAAAAGATAAACGAGTAGTCAAGTCTACTCATCAGCATCAATCTCTTCCTCGACAAAGGTAAGACCTGCGTTCTCCATCGCGGTCTTGTTCTCCTCAATAGTAGTGGTCAAGGACTCAATCTTGGTCTTGAGAGCCCTCTTCTGGGAGCGAAGCCTCTCAATCACCATCTGCTGCTGCTCTAGCTCGAAATCCTTGGACTTCAGTTCTTCAGTCATGTCCCGGATCTTCTTGTTCGTATCCTGGACGCGTTTCTCCTGACTCTTGAACTTCCGGTCCTGGGTCTCGAACTTCACCTCCATTTCCTTGACTATCTCGTCCTGCTGTGCGAAAAGCTTGTCCTTCTCACGAAGCTGCACCTAGAGCTCGTCATTACTGAGCATGACGTTGGTCCTGTCCGTGTCCATGTGCCTAATGAGAGACTCTAAGTCCTGGAGATAGAGACATATCGGCTCTGCTGCGTCCCTCGAGTCTTCCTCGAAGTCGATGGACTCCCCATCATCATCACGTCTTCCGAAGACGTGGAAGTGGGTGCCTCTAACCTGTCGGGAGTGACGGCCTAGCAGACGTCCTATCAGGTCCTGCATGACGACCTCCATGCCTATCTCCCTGTCATCGTGCATAACCTTGAAGACGATGGCCTCCGTAGTAGGCTCTGTCTGGCGTCCGGGCTGGTTCACCCTGAAGCCCCAGAGGTCCTTCCTCTCGAACTTGGTGAGTGGATGCACCATGATGGTGGGAAGAGGGAGATTGAGCAAGGTGGTAAGCTCAACGATACGAGGACCAAAGCGGGCAACTTGGAACTCCTCAACAGTGCTGATGGTAATAGGCATCTGTTTATAAGATAGAAAGTTAGAACAACACAAATTAAGATAAAACAAAGACAAACAACACATACACATCCTTGGAACACAAATCACACAAGTCATGCATACATGAATCCATTACATCAATCAAGGTCCAAACTTATTTAATGTATCATTTGGAAAATAAGGTGATAGGTGGTGGTCCAACTAACGAAGTGCATTTACAATCCTATCTCACTGGATCTGTTGGCTAACACAATGTTCCTAGAGGCAATCAGCCTATCTCGTTCACATGATTCCATCACTAAGTTTATAATATCTCCCCTTAAGGTTTGGTTGGTGGCTTCCAACTCTTGGGTAAGCTCCTTCTCTTTCTCTAAGTCTTTTTGGAGGTTGAGCATTCTGCACTTGACTCTAGCACTAAGTTCTTTGATAGTCCTCCAAGCTGCTTCTCTTGCTGACTCAAAGAATGTGGTGTGCACCACAGTGTTGGTGTACATGCAGAATCCTCTTTCTTTGTGGTTGTCTTCCTTGCTTTTGTACAAGTGAAGTTGCACCCACCAGTACTCAACTCCTTCATCCATCACTGGAAAGCCTTTGTACACAGCTGCACCGTGTATTTCCATTGCCACCATGAGGTCCTTGAGAATTTTGGGAAACTCAGTTTCACACTCCAAGGTCATGGTCATGAGTGGTCCTTTCTTTATGGCTTCGTTGATGGAGTTCATCTACAAAATAGAGATGAGAATGAGAAGATTAGAAAAGTTTACGAGAAGAATAGACAAGTGTAGAAGTAGTTGAAATTTTTTCCTTAGTGGTTTCCAATCCTAGGGTCATAATCCTACAGGCAACACAGTGCTCTGATACCATCTGTAAGATCCCTCCTTTGTAAAGGAAAAGGATCCCTGTGATTGCAATGCTAGTCCCTGGATCATTGCTACCATCCACAGTTTAAGATGAAGTACACAGATACAAAGGTCATTTATTACATCCATTCCAGAGATAAAACATAGTCTTTTACAACTCATGGCCACAGGCCTAATACAAGAGTTTTGGAATAAGTAAATAAACATAAGTCTTCATCTTCATGTGCCACAGGCAAGCATGTTGAGTGTAGACTCATGACACCTAATCATCATCGGAGTAACCTGCAACATCACAAGTTACAGCCACAGTGGGTCAATACTTTGGAATAGTATTGGCAAGTGATACCTTAGTAAATTTTAAGTGGACTAAATTACTATATGCATTTTGGCTAAGTTTAGCTTGGCTTGCTTTGCTCAAAATAGGTTTTTCCTATTAGTTGAAATCACTAAGTTTTTCTTTGTCAAAAACTTTCCCAAGAAACCACCAATAGACATTGGGGTCCTTCACCCTTGTTCACCCACAAGTTTTACTTAGAAGTTGGAGTGATGAGATTCTTGTAGCTTCCATGTCTTGATGCTCAAGTTGTCCATTGCCATGGACTTGGCTAAGTACTTAGATTTTCCATCTGCAGAGGTTGTGCACTTTCCCCACCAGACTTGGTTTCCCAAGACAGGACCTTTTAGAAGCCTTTCCTTAGCCAAATGGACGCGCTCCAACCTATCATTCCCACTACCACCAACTGTCCAAAAGGCTAAGTTCTAGCAACCTATATGATCAAGGCAGAGCCCATATTGCCAAGTGGTTGCACTATAAGCTTCTCAACACTTGGCCTCCAAATCCCTTTGTGCCTGGGTGGCATACCACAAGTGTGATACACAAGGTAAACCATGTCCATGGGCCTTGTGTAACCACTCAACCAAAAACCACCATTCAAGTCCCATTCCACCCAGGAGGTTCATTGACTTAGTTGTTTTATTAAGAAAAACATAAGTCCAAAAGACTTAGAAATATTTTCATCATAGCATGTATATACTTTACCAACCCTTGTTTGCTACTAGCTAGGCTAAGCATGGCATAGTAACTTAACTTAGGAAATTCCCTAGAAATTCTACAACTCTACAACTACTTAGGATTTCCCAACATAGCATTTGGCAAAAAATAAAAATAAAAATAAAAAAAATAACAACATGCAAGACTTAGCAAAAATATTTCTAATGCTTGTACAAAATATAGGGATGGAAATATTCATGAAGTACCACTTGCCTTGGTAATGGGGAGAGTAGCACTCTTCACAATCACAGTCACTAGCAAAATCTACACAAAAATTTGTAGCACAAATTACACACAATTCATATACAAACAAAAATATGAATGCATGCATGCAAGAAAATGCTAAGTGATGATTTTTTGAAAACCCACCAAGCAAGTGCAAGATACAGAAACATAACCAAGACAAAAAGCTTGCTAACTAAACTTATTTAGCACTAAAACAATTTGCTAAACAAATTCAATACTCAAAATGGTCCTAAATAAGTTTCTCCATAAAAAGTCATTTTAACAGAAACTTTTTGTTAAACACATTGCAGATTCAGAAAGGGCTTGTCTCACTGATTCCAACGGTATAAAATTTGCAAAAATCTAATGTGGGAATCAAAAGTTATAGCCATTTGAAATGTGGATCTAAATCTGATTTGAATTCTGTTTTTGATTTAAACTCTAGCCACGCGTCATGTTTCTATTGGCGCGTACCGATTCGTTTCGGATCGTGCTTGCTAGCCGTAGGATCTAACTAACGATGCACGGTCCAGATCTAGCATAACGGTTCGATTAGTGATTCTATCGTAAGCGTTGGATCTAGATCCAACGGCGCTCGAGCATGCGACCAAGTTCTGGCGGCGCACGGCGTCAGCGAGCGGCGGAGCGCTCAGTCAGCGGCGGCGCTAGTGTTCTAGGTCGTGCGGGAGAGGGAGAAGGGTCTTACCAGAACCGCGGTGGCGTGCTGAAGCTCAACGCGGCGTTGGTTTGCGGAGGGGCGCGCGGGAACGGTCTCTGGAGCTCGTCGGAGTTGCGGGCGGCGTCGGTCGCTTGCGGACGTGGTCACTGGCGAGGTTTGGCGTCGCCCTAGCACGAACCAGAGGGGTCAGGGGGTGCACAAGACGCAGGCAAACAATCTCGTATGAAAGAGGGGGAAGGGGCGCTCGGGTTTTACCTTAATTGGTCGCCGGAGTCTATCGGCGGCGCAGGTGGTTTCGGTCGTGAACGGAGACGACGACCTGGGTCACGAGCAGGCAAAAGAAAGGCGTCAGCGTATGCGCAAGGTCAAGCTGGGCATCATCGTTTGAACTAGAGAGAGGGGGGCGATCGAGGCTCACCGGAATCGATCGCCGGAGTCGTCGGTACTGCGGGGCTTCGAGAGCAAATGCGCGCAGCCTGGTGGCGGAGTGAGCGAGGAGAGTGGGGGAAAAAGCTCGCGGTGCAGAGGGGATTAAATAGGCCCAGGCGCGACAGGAAACGCCTGTGGCATTAAGGCTAATTACGCGGCGCCATTACCGGCCTTGACAGCAGCGGCGACGTGGTCGCTGGCGCGGTTTGGGGAAGACGAGGGCGACGTGGAGAGGGCCCGCTCGTCAGCGAAACGCGTGAAGAGGAGGTGGGGTCTGGTCGTCAGCGACTGTCTGGGTGCGCTGGCGCGTGCGAGAGGGAGAGGAATGGCCCGGGTGGGCTAATTGGGCCAGTTCTGTTGCTGGGCCGGAATCCTGGCGCCGGCCCTTTTCTAATTCTTTCTCCTTTTTCTTTTTCTGTTTCAATTTCCTGAATTGATTTTTAAATGAATTCAAGTTCCATTTGAATTCAAATCTTCTTGGGATTTTTGCAGTGAGCAGTAGTCTCAAATATAGGCATAAAATCCTGTGGTTGCTTTGCAAAGGCTTGATCAAGCTTGGAGAACAAAATATCAGAGACTTGGCACTTGGTTTGCAAAATTTGAGAAATGGTTTTTGAAATATTTCCAATTTGTAAATCTTGGTCCAAAACCACACTCAAACCTTTCTATAAGGAAGACAAACAAGCTAGGTTTAAAATCATTCAAACTTCTTAAATGGGGATGGCCATTTGATTTAAATCTGCTCACATAAAATCATAGCACTATGTGCTTTTGTTTTTCTGAAATGAGTTTGAAATTGTTCTCAAATCTATATGCATGCATGAATGATATGCAAACTTTGAAATTATTATTTTAGGGATGTTACAGTTGGACAGATCTTCCTTTATCATTTTGGGGTTATTGTCTAGAAACAACAGCGTTCACACTAAATAGAGTACCATCAAAGTCGGTGGAGAAGACACCGCATGAGATGTTGACAGGCAAAAATCTGAGTTTGTCTTTTCTTAAAATTTGGGGTTGTGAATCTTTTATCAAGCGACTTTAGACGGACAAGCTTACAGCCAAGTCAGATAAGTGTATTTTCGTGGGGTATCCGAGGGAAACCTTAGATTACTACTTCTACAACCGAGAAGAGGGCAAAGTATTTGTCGCTCGGAACGGTGTCTTCCTTGAGAAAGAGTTTCTCAGTCGGGGAGACAGTGGGAGCACGGTGCAACTCGAAGAAATTCAAGAGGAACCGGCTAGTTGCGAGTCGGCAAAAATCTTGGAGGTTGAGCCGGTTGAAAGGATACAGATGTCGCGTAGAGGGGGGTGAATAGGAGATTAAAACGTTTTCGAAAGTGGCTCGACAAAGGCGGAATTAAACTGACGTTTACTTTGTCAAGCACAACCTAGAACAACTATGGTTCACCTATGTGCACCATCAACTTATGCTAAGCAATACAAGCAACAATGTGATAGCAAGATATATATTACTTCAAGCACTAAGGCTATCACAATGTAAAGTGCATAAGTAAAGAGCTCGGGTATAGAGATAACCGAGGCACGTGGGGACGATGATAATTTACCGAGTTCCTCCCAATATGGAGTACGTTTCGTTTGGAGAGGGGGTGGTATCTAACCACCTACGCCATAAAAGGCCTCCCTTATTCTCCGGTGAATCTCACCCCAATGGGATCGATCTACGCTTCCACTATCGGTGCACTTGTCGGTGGCAACCGGAACCTCTAACAAGGTTGGGGCACTTCTCCACAACTTAATTGGAGGCTCCCAAAAAACACCACCAAGGCCACAACGCCACCAAGGCCACAAAACCGTCTAGGATTCCAAGAACCCAAGAGAGACAAGCTCCAACGAATATCACGAACCAAATTCTTCGAGGAGAACTCAAACCGATGCACCTAATGCAAATGGCAAGAACACCATAAAGATGCTCAAATCCATCACTCTCAAGTTCCAACAAAGCTACTAAAGCTATTGGTGGAAAAAGAGAGGAAGAACACAAAGGGAACACAAAATCCCCCAAAGTCTAGATCCCCAAAGATACACTCACAAAAAGATGAATCAGTTAGGTCAAAACGTGGGTCTAGATCTCCTCTCTGTTCCACTCAAATATGGGCAAGAATTATCGGAGGGGAAGAGATTAATCAAGCTAGAGAATGAGAGCAAGTATGGACAAGCTTAGACTAATAGAGGAGAAAGAAGCAGTCAAAACACAAAACTGTCAAAGGAATATATAGGGCTGGACAAAATCTGCCCGTTGGGGCATTTTTCAGAACGGGTCGGTAGTAACGGTCGCACGTGCCAGTGAACGTCAAAGGAAAAATGAAGCAGCAGCGCAGCAGGCCAGCGGGGCCACAGCAAGCGGAGCTGGCGGCGGCTGCATGCGAGCAGGAGAAGCTTTTGCAGCGCACGCGTGAGCGAGCCAGGAGGCAGCAACGGCGGTCAACGCTGCGCGCGCATGTGAGCGAGCGACAGCAGCAGGTTGCGCGCGGGAATTAGAGCGGGCGGGCTGGCGCGCGATTGGCGGCAGCACAACGGCGCGTGCGGGATCGGCGGCAGTCAGCAGGGCGAGCCCAGCGCGGCCCCAGCGAGCGCAAGCAAGGTAGATCCTGCAAGCGAGCCAGGCGGCAGCGGTCAATTCGGGAGGAGCAAGCAAGCAGCTGGGCCAGAACCGATCGCGGTGTGGCCTAGCAAGCAAGGTGGGCCGGTCGGTAGTACCGGCCCATCCGGGCGGTACTACCGGGCCGGTCCGGTAGAACCGGATGAAGGTACCGGGCTAGACTGAGAATGGGCTGCGCACGCCAGGCGTGTTCGTTACTGGACCCGGTAGTACCGGACGGCCCAGAATTTTTTTTATTTTATCTTTTTCAAATCGAATAAAAGCCAATATTCAAATCGCGATAACTTTTGAATGGTAGCTCCGATTGATCCGATTCCAATTGCATTGGAAAGAGGACGACACGAGAAAATATTGGTTATGACCAAGTGAGAATGTATCATGTATTATAATGTGAGATACCTCTCTTGGTGAGAAACTGAAAAACCGCCACGATCAAAATCGCAACAAGATACAAATGGAAGATCCGATTTTGATGAACAAGAGCTTGTTATGGAGATTACCACAAGCTCTATATCCTCACATGGATAAGACCAAATAACAACCAAATATGATGATGCAAGTATACAAAGGTTTGAGCTCTCTCCGAACGATATGATCGAGTTACTCTATCACATCCCAAGAATTTCCAAATCTTGTAATGTGAAAAATAAATAAACAAATAAACAATTTGTTCAAATTTATGGTGAGAAGAAACTTTTTGATTCTAAATGGAAACATCAAAACCTATTTTGATCAAATAAAATCCTAAAAGGATTTAAAAAGATAAACAATTAATAAAGAAAGTTATAATAGTTGGAATCACTATTTTTGGATCTTTTAATAAAAAGATTTGGTTTTCAAAAGAAAAGGAAGAATTATAAATAAAGATTATTTTATAGAGCTAAATTAAATCTTGGCCAAGCTTTTGAAATAACATATTTCTATTTGATAAAAAGAATAAAGGTCTATTTAAATAAAATAATGAGGATTTATTAATATCCAATTTTATTAAAGTAAAGTTT
The DNA here is from genome assembly GCA_916181665.1 of Avena sativa. Classification (NCBI taxonomy): domain Eukaryota; kingdom Viridiplantae; phylum Streptophyta; class Magnoliopsida; order Poales; family Poaceae; genus Avena; species Avena sativa. The sequence continues at coordinate 78,721,414 of OV702296.1, forward strand.
TTTTCCATTTTTAAATAAACACTAAAACTTGTTAAATTATTTTAAATAAGATTTCCAAGTGTTTTTGTTTTTCAAATGAACCCTACTGAAAAGATTTTGATTTTATTTAGATTTCAAAAATAAATTTAAAATAAATTAAACCTATTTGAATTAAAAGACTATGGACTATTTATTTAATTATTAATAGATCCTAAAAGAATAAAAGAATTATTTTATTTTGGACTTTGAAATATGTTGATAAACAGAATTAAAATTCACGAAAAGTTTGGTGATGATTTGAAATCAAATGGAGATTAAAAATATTATGAAATCTTATCTAATTAATACCAGAGCCTATTTTAAATAATTAAAAGACCCTAAAAAGAATAAATATTTCATTCTAAATTTGACTTTGGAATGTGCTAATAATCAGTATTTAAATTTACACAAATTTTGGTTGAGGTTTGAAATCAAATTTAAGTTTGAAATAATTAAACAAAACCAAAACAGAATAATAGAAATGGAAAAAGGAAAAAACAATCAGATAAAAAAAATAGAATAGGACTCAGCCTAGCCAGCAGGCCCAACTAAGCCCAACACCAGCCCACTCCTTCTCTCCCGCAGAAAAACGATTCGCACCCACAGATAAACCCGCAAGGTCGCTGACTATTGGACCCCATTCCACCTCTTCCTCTCTCGCTGACGCTAGGCCCCACAGCCACCTCACCATCGTCTCCACCCGCGCGTAGACCACGCCCTCCTCCCCGGCCGTTCTGCCGATGGTTTCTTCGATTGATTGCACGGTAATGGCACAATAACCCAGCCCCGCGACCTCGCCTACTTAACCGCCTGTCCCTCCTCTCTGTTTCCCCCTCAGTCCCCCACCCTAGCGTGCCCCCAGGCTGCTTAATTTCACACTACCCCGCCACTTTCTCCGGCGAGCTCCACCTCCAATTTCGGCCAAACCCCGCCGCCCCTCGCCTCCTCGAGCACACGAGCGTGACCCCCAGTCCCTGGCGCTCCTCTCTGCACCCTCGACTTGCTCGCGCGTGAACCACAGTCTCGACAACGACCACGACCGTCACCGTCGTCGTCTGCTACCTCTCTGGCAAAACCCCTAGTAATCCCTGGCCGCCCCATTCCCTCTGGCTGACACTCCCGTATTCGCCCTTCTCTCGTAAACCTAATGGTGTTGCCTGTTTGGTTTGTCGTGAACCGTAGACTTGCCCCAGTCGATGAACTGACGAGCCCGAGGCGCAGCTCAACTCCGGCGAGGAATCCACGTCACCACTGTGCGCCCCTCGACGAGCTGCAACCACCTTGAGAATCCCCACACTCCAGAGAACATGGTGAGCCACTCCCCTTCCTCCCTTGCTTCCTGTAGTCGTCGCGACGCCGTAGCCAGAGCGCCGCCGCCGCACAGCCGCCGCCAGCACCGCCCATATTTGGCAAGTGTGCTGTGCACCGTCCGATCTGGATCAGAGTGACGCGATAGATTCATTTAACCGAAGGGGTACGAGATCCTCTGAGCCGCACGATTACACTTAAATCCAACGGCTCGCATCTGCCGATCCGCACGAAGCGGTACCGACCAATAGCAACACGACGCGTGGCCCTGCCTGTTTATAAAAATCAGGATTTGATCTATTTGATGTTCTAATTTGAAAAAATCATAACTTTCAAACCACACATCCAAATTTTGCAAATTTTATATCAATGGATTCAGCAAAACAAGTACTTTCTGACCATGCCCTTTGTTTAGTAAAATGCTTCTGTTAAATTGATTGTTTTTGCAGAAACTTGTGTATGCATGTTTAGAATATAAAAATTGTTCTAAAATGATTTTTGAGATAAAACCTTTGGCAAATGGTTTGTTTTGAACCTACTGACCATAGAAATCAATTTGTGGTTTCAAAAATATATTTGGTGAAGCAAAATAATAAACCTTTGATTTAAACCATTCCTAGTCAAATAAAAATATTGTTTATTTGTTAAAAATGCTTTTTGAAGAAAACCTTTGGGAAATGTTTTGGAATAAACTCTCTGACCCCAAGAACCAAGTTTTATGATTTGAAAATGTATTTGGTGAACCCTATAAAGATTGCTACTTTGATAAAGGCATTTTCAACCACATAAAATAATGATTTGGTTTAAAAAAATGGTTTATAGGTAAAATCTTTTGCAAATAGTTTTGCCACTTTATAAAATGACCAATAAGTGTTTTAGAATGTTTATAACCTATTATAAACCACTTTTGTAAATAAAACAAAGTTTGGCATGCTTGCATGCATTGTTTTGTTTCTAATATTTTATGTAATGTTGCTTGAATGGTAGATTGAAATGTTGCTTGCTTGATTGAATTGTAGTGATTTGAAGAGTGTGAATATTGCAAAGATCAAGGAGTGAACTTATATTCTCTACCAAAAAGGCAAGTGATGCTTCATACTTTTGTCCCATTATTTTCACTATGCATTAGTGATATTTCTATGTAGGACTTGCATGGAATTTTTGCTAAGTATAAACTATGCCATGGGAAATCCTAGTAGATGAACCCTTAGTAGAAATTCCTAAGTTAATATTCCTACTACTATCACGCTTACCTTAGATAGTAGAAAATAAGGGTGGATTTTATTCATACCATGGAATATTTCTAAGTCAAGGACTTGTGTTTTGTTTAATAAAACAACTAAGTGAATGAATCACCTAGGTGGAATGGAAGGAATGGTTTGTGTTGAGTGGTTCACAAGGCCCATTTCTATGGTTTACCTTGTGTATCTCACTTGTGGATGGCCACCCAGGAACAAAGAGATTTGAGATGTAAAATGTTGAGAAGCTTCAAGTGCAGCCACTTGGCAATATGGGCTCTGCCTGGATCATATAGGTTGCAATAACTTAGCAAAATGGACAGTTGGTGGTAGGGGTTTGATAGGTTGGAGCGCGTCCATTCTGGTATATGGGAAGGCTTCTGAAAGATCTTGTCTTGGTGAAACCAAGTCTTGTGGGGAAAGTGCACCACCTCTGCAGAGTGTAAAATCTAAGTACTTAGCCATGTCCCTGGCAAAGGACAATTTGATCATCAAGACATGGAAGCTATCAAGAATATCCTCATCCAAATCTCTAAGTTAAAAACTTGTGGTTGAACAAGGGTTGAAGGATCACGAATTTCTATTGGGAGATTCCTTGGGTGATTTTGTCAAGCAAAAACTTAGTGTTTTTCAAATGATAAGGAAAATCTATTTTGAGCAAAGCAAGCCTAAGCTCCACTTATCCAAATGCATATAGATGATAGACTCCGCTATGCTACCATAGTATCACTTGCCAATACAATTCAAATGTATTGACCCTTGTGGCTGTAACTTGTTATGTTGCAGGTTTGTTTGATGTTAGTGAAGTTTATTGATTAGGATTACAAGTCTACAACCAACATGACTGCTTGTGGCACTTTGAAGATGAAGGACCCCATGCTATTGTTATATTCTGCTGTATTGTAATGAGATAGCCAAATGAGCTATGTAAGATGTAATAAATTATTTTATTCCTGGTTATAAAGTTGTATTATGACCTTTGTTTCTTGATATTACATCTTAACTGTGGATGCTAGCTATTGATCCAGGGACTAGCATTGTAAACACAGGGATCTCTACCTTATTAAAGGTTGGGAACCTTACATACTCATTCGAGAGCCCCTCTTGATAGTACAGTTATCTATCCTAAACCCGGTCTCCCACTAACACAATGAGACCAGCAAAAGGGAAAACCTATCAAGATTATACCTTTGACTTGAGCATTCCACTTGAGATCGATGTAGTCAAACTTGACCTTCACAAGATGGAACGCCTTTCTTGATTCCACATCATCGATCCATGATCACGAGGATGGCAAGCATCAAACATGAGATCTTCTATAGATGGCGCATTTTGAGCTTGCACAACACATATTCTTCTCATTTCATCGAACTTGAATCCAACACATGCTCCAAGCGATGCCAATGGACAAATCCTATAAGTGCAACTTAATACACACATTAGTCCATAAAGATTGTCATTAATTACCAAAACCACACATGGGGGCCCAACATGTTCTTTCACCGGTCGTGGTAGCTGAGCTGGCAGCAGTACCTGTACTACGGAGATCAGAGAGATTACAAAGTGTTCGTAATGTATTACTATTAGACAGTGATGAACCCGAAAATTATTCGGATGCGATGGTGGGATATGATTCCGAGTCATGGCTTGGAGCCATGAGATCCGAGTTAAAGTCCATGGATGAAAATCAAGTTTGGAACTTGGTTGATCTACCAGACGGTGCAAGACCCGTCGAGTGCAAATGGGTCTTTAAGAAGAAAACTGATATGGATGGAAATATTTCCATCTATAAAGCACGTATTGTCGTGAAGGGGTTCCGACAAGTTCAAGGAGTTGATTATGACGAGACAGTCTCGCCCATAGCGATGCTTAAATAAGTTTGGATCATGGTAGCTATAGCAGCCTATTTCTACTATGATATATGGAAGATGGATGTCAAAACGGCTTTCCTTAACGGAAATTTAACCGAGGACGTGTATATGATACAACCCGAGGGTTTTGTCGATTCGGCTAATGATGAAAAAATGTGCAAACTTCAGAAATCCATTTATGGGTTGAAGCAAGCATCTCGGAGTTGGAATATTCGCTTTGATGAGGTAGTCAAATCGTTTGATTTCATCAAGAGTGATCATGATTCTTGTTTATACAAGAAGTTTAGTGGGAGCAAAGTAAACTTTCTAATCTTATATGTGGATGACATATTATTGATGGGAAATGATGTCCAGATGTTGCAAGAAACCAAGGAATCATTGGAAAAGAGTTTCTCAATGAAAGACTTGGGTGAGGCAACATATATTCTCGGAATCCGGATCTATAGAGATAGATCAAGAAGGCTCATTGGACCGAGTCAGAGTACTTATTTGGACAAAGTGTTGAAGAAGTTCAACATGGAATCGTCTAAGAAAGGGTTCTTACCGATGTCCCATGGCGTAAAACTTAGCAAGACTCAGTGTCCTTCGACAACTGATGAGCGAAGTCCGATGAGTGTGATTCCGTATGCTTCTGCATTCAGATCCATCATGTATGCCATGATTTGTACTAGGTCGGATGTTTCATACGCTCCAATTGTTGTGAGCAGATACTAGGCTGATCCTGGAGAAATCCACTGGATAGTGGGTAAAAATATCCTAAAGTACTTGAGAAGGACTAAGGATATGTTTTTGGTTTATGGTGGTGAAGATGAACTCAGTGTAAAGGGTTACACGGATGCGAGTTATCTTACCGACTCTAATGATTCTCGTTCGCAATCTGGATACGTGTTTATTATAAACGGAGGTGTTGTGAGCTGGAAGAGTTCCAAGCAAGAGACCGTGTCTGCATCTACAACAGAGGCTGAGTATATTGCCGCCTCAGAGGCAGCAAATGAAGTTGTTTGGATGAGGAATTTCCTCATGGATCTTGGTGTGGTTCAGGGCTCGTCCAATCCGTTAGACGTGTATTGTGACAACAATGGTGCTATTGCACAAGCCAAGGAACCTAGACAACACTAGAAGAACAAGCACATAATCATACGGTACCACCTGATTCGCCAGTTTGTGGATCAGGGTGATATCAAGTTTTGCAAGGTACACATGGATGCAAATATTGCGGAACCGTTGAGAAATCCATTACCACAGCTGAAGCATGAGGCGTACCTAAGAGCTATGGGCATTAGATGCCTAGACATGTGATGTCGAAAGATTGACTCTAGTGCAAGTGGGAGACTGTTGGGAATATGCCTTAGAGGCAATCATGTATGATGATATTTCCCATTGTATTCATAAAGATATTAAGTTTCCTTGTATAAACATCTAATGTGTATCATTGAATATGTGATTCAGTTATGGAACTATATATTTATGTTGTTTGTACTAAATATCTTTGGTCATCGAGGTTGTGCTGGACACCCAACTTAGACCAATGTGAAAGTCGGCTTGATGACTCAGTTCCACTTTTCATGGGCATGGAGATGCCATTCCGACTTACACAGATTCGGCTAAAGAGTTTAGCAAGTCAGATTGACCCATATTGAGGTACAACAAACAAGTTGTCATTTGTGTATCTCAATCAATGTAATCCTCCGACCTGAGGTTATTGCACAATCTGAGTTGAGGATCACCAACTTAGGTTCTGCCAAACGTTGATCCGTAACTGGGCAGTTATAAAGGCAGAGTTTGGGTCGACTGAGAATCAAGATGCGTGATGTGAATAACCAAGATGTGATTTTGCCCCTCCAGTTGGAGAGATATTCTCTGGGCCCTCTCGGATGATATGATTCGGAAAGCATGGACATGCACAACTCCGTTAAGTGTTAACCGAGGCGATCGACTAAGAGTTAGTCGGATGAATCACTTATCTCGGATTGAGAGCAGAGTCGGACTACTTAAGGGATGCCAATTATTTGCCTATAGTCTGACAAGGTATATCATGAGGAAAAAGGGACTCGGATGCAAGTCGCATTGAAAAGGCAAGTCATCATGAATCTTTGGTATTGGAGAGTCGGCATGTTCTGCTAGGAGCCGCTACCGACTGATCGATTGAGAGTCGGACTCCAATCGTGTCCAAGTAGCGATGAGCCTGCGGGGTCACACACTTAAGAGTGGGAGCAAGTTTGGATTGGATCTGAACTGGAAATATGGTTGGTTGGACCTGAGCTGGATTGGACTGAGTCAGTGAGTCGGACTCATAGGGACTAAATATTATATGGGCTTTAGTGAATGGGCCACGAGTGAGTGGAGCCCACGTTCACTCCTATATATAGTGGAGCACAGTAACCCAGAAGGGTTAATCGTTTTGATCGGTTAGGTCATTCCATGTGTTGGAAACCCTAGCTCCACAGCAGTCCTGCCGTCGTAACGAATCTAGTAGTTCTCCGTCGGTGCTCCTCCTTGTACGTGTGGATACCAGCAGAGGTGTTGTACGATCAGTACCAGGACGATCAGATCGTAAGGACTGCACTGCATTCAACAGACGTGCTACATCAGTAATCTGCAACTGCGCGTCTAGTGGTAAACCCCGTGGCCTTCTACGTCAGCTAGATCTTGGGATCACCATGTTAGAGGGGAAAAGTTTTGTTTTATCTCTATGTGGCCCAACAGTTGAAGGAATTCCTCACACTTTCTTTGCACAACTGTCTCAGGAATGTGGTACATCTTGAAATAAGTTTGGAACTCATCCCAAGTGGTTTCTGCATTCGGATCTTGTGTTTGTTAATAGCCTTCCCACCAATACCGAGCATGATGTAGAAGTAGGTGGGTTACAAAGAGAACACGATCTTGCTGTGCCACAGATGCGATGTTAAGAGCTCAATTTATTTCATGAATCCAATCTTCGGCTTCCAATGGCTCTCGAGAACCATCGAACATGGGAGGTTTTAGTTTAAGGAAACTATGAATTGATACCTGAATAAAATAGCTAGATGAGATGATCTTTGGGTGAATATGGCGAGCAAAAGGTTGCGAGTTTGGAGAAACTGTAAAAAGGAAGTTGTAGGGGAAACATAGGACTACAACTTTAGTTAAGGGTCCTTCTCCAGATCTTGGCTGCATCGACGTGAGAACTACTGAGAACAGAGGAGAAAATTGTCAAAACTGCACTTTGAAAAAGACAGTAACAAAGTGAAATTGGACGAACTTCGTCGTAAGATTCCGAGAGCTGCAGACCTTTGTTTTGGGTGCAGTTTGCATCATTGAGAAGATGGATAATCCGAGTTTACAGGAGGTTGAAGATCTACAACAAACAGTCGTGGAGGTGGCCGGGAGAAAGGAGGGAACATAGGGGGTAATTGGAGTTCGCTCATACTCTATAGCTGCGTGTGCCCGCATCAACCAGAGCGGACGTGTGTCGATGGGAGCTCCGGTGTTTGTGGCTGCTGCAGCGGTACCGGGAAGAGAGGTAGGGCACGAGGGAGGAGATGGTGCTCACCGAGCCTGCCGTATAGGAGGAGGCCGGGAGCGAGGCGGAGCAGGATGGCGTCGGCGAGCGCGGTGGGTTAATGGCATGCACGGGGACGATGACGACATGTAGGGACCTTCTACTCCTTGCTCCACGTCCTGATAAACTTCATCAAGTCAGCGCCGATCTCCTCCTCAATTGTGGTGGCCTCCGATGGCGAGGTTCAGTGGTTGGCGACGGCAAGGCGGCGACCATGGCATGGTTCATGCTAGGTTAGCGTGGGGAAGAAGAAGAGCAAAGGAGGGATCTCGATCTGGAGGAGAAGGAGTGGTTGAGGAGAGATGAACGCTTCTGCAATGTGCTTTATGGTCAGGAAAAAGGGGAGAGGGAGGCCAGCCCACGCGAGGGTAAGGCGCTGCTGAGGTGGTGTTCAAGTGAGGCACACCCAGGAAAGATAAACAGGAGCTTGTTGCGGTACACCGGCCAAGAGAGAGATGGGTGCAGTTGAGGCGTGCGCACCCGGTTGGGTGCCACTAGTCTAGTGTTGCTGCGGCTGGGCAGATTAGGTGTAGCTGATTGATTAGAATCAGGAACAAGGGGAGCTCGGCTAGGTAGAAAAAAGGTGGTCAGGTTTGTTTCATCGGGGAGGGATTTTTATACGTGTATATACATACCATATATATGGCATGAAGAAGAGGGTTTAGGTGGAGATATATGTAGGAAAAAGAAAAAGTTTTAGATAGACATATATGTGGCGATGTGTACATGTAATCACCCCACACATATGGAAAAAGAGGAAGATCAAAGATAGGGATATGTGTACTCACACAAGAAAGACAAGGAAGGATATGATCAAGGAGTAGGAGAGATGAAAGCAAGAAAATATCAACAACAAAACAAATTGCAGTAAAAGGGAATGCGGATCATGGTTAACATGTGGGCTAGGAATAAAATATCAAAAGTCTCCAAATGAAAGCTCGCATCCTATGGAGGGACTAAAAAGGAGATGATGATGATATTGTTAATATGTTAGAGATAGGAAGGAAATAAAGAGATATGCCCTCAACTCCACTTTGGCATTATATCAAGTTTTAAAAAACTAACTACAATAAATCAAGAAGTAAAATAATAATATACAAGACAAATGCAACATGATGAGAAGAACCAAATGAAAAAGGGTTTTAATATGATGCTCAAATTCAATATGGCATGGTGACATCAGTATGATATAATGATGATGCAATAAATGATATATAGGAAGTAGCAATATATATTAGGCAAGTAACATTACAATTGTTAGACAATTGGGATGCTACAAAAGGTGGCTAATGTGGCTCCACACATCCAATATTGTGAAAACAACATGGTTTACATAAGTGGGCATGTATAATGGGAAGTGTATCCATCTTAACACATATGGGATACACTTAATACCAAAAGAATGCAAATGCCCACATATAGTTTGGATGGTGGAACTATAAGGTGGTGACAAAGAAAGGTGGTGGAGTTTTAAAATATATGCCCCCAACTCAACTTGGGCATGATGCAACTTATCAAGAAGCAAATACAATATATCAAGAGGCAAATACAAGTGATACAATATAAATTCATATGGGATAAGAACAAAATGAAAAGGGTTTTATATGATGCTCGAATGCAAGGTGGTATGGTGAAATGAGCATGATATAATTATGATGCAATAAATGACATGTAGGAAGTACTAATGTATATAATAGGCAAGTAGCATTACAATTGTTAGACAATTGGGATACTACAACTCTCACCCACTAAACAAGAATCTCGCCCCAAGATTCCTAGAAAAAATAAATCTTCACATTCCCATGTAGCATCTTCGACGGGATAGTACGAACTTGCACCTAGCAAAATTCGATAGACTTGTTGCATCTACAGTTTTGCCTCTTCCAGAATCTAACGGGGTGTTCCTTGGGATGAAATAGAGAGTTTGAAGAAAGGGATTTGAAAGCCACCTACCACGGGGTTTGTCTTATATATCTAAAGGAATAAGATTTTTTGAGGAACTCAAGGAGAGGATTTGAATTGAAGGTGTTTGCTTTGGTGATTATATTATGAAGCCATCAGGAATTTTAATAGAAACAGAGTGTTCAGCAGGATCGATCATAGCTTTGTTGGCATGTAACCAATCAATGCCCAAGATAACATCGATGTCAGAGTTTCCTAGGATTATGAGTGAAGCAAGGAACAAGTAGTTACCAATTCAATATGGTTCCCAAGGGTTATCTTTGATGTCTGAAATTGATTTCTTGGCGATTGTACCACTAGAGGTGTTGGCAAACTTTCCAGAACAATGTCATGAGTCTATGCAAATTTTGAGATATGAAAGAATGTGAAGCTCTCGTATCAAAGAGAACATTTGCTAAGATAAAGTTCACGAGCAAGGTTCCCAAAATGACTCCTAAAGATTTGTTTGCTTGAGTTGAATTGATAATGTTCACCCAAGCATGTCTAGGCCTATTGTTGTAGGTGAAAGGTAGATCGGGACAAGGTACTTGAACCATCGCTAGTGTCACAGAAGAGCTAGGTGGTGCTAGATGGAGCTTGTTCTATGGACATCTAGGCACAATATGACACAATTTACCGCACTTGTGACAAGTGTAGCCAGATTTTTGACCTGCTACCTTTGATTGCACTTGAAAATTTGAACTTGGCTGCCCTTGGAACTTGCTTGGAGCGGGTGGGTGTGGAATATAAGTTGAGCGCCCTGGCATGTAGGTGGGTGGTGCAGGCGCATAGAAAGGTGCCCAAATCCTACATTTCTGAGGTGGAAAGGTTGAAGAAGAGACACCATCACGAAGGTGCTTGTGAGAGTCTTCCAACACTTCTTGGCCATATTCCTCTTTCAGTGCCATATTGACCAACTCCGCAAAGTTTGATCACTTGAAAAGGTTGAGAGCATACTTTACCTCGGGTTTGAGGCCTTTGCGGAATTTCTCTTGATTTCTAGCATCAGTAGACACTTCCTCTTTAGCATAGAAATCCAGATGGTTGAATTCAGTCCTATATTCTAGCACAGACTTATTACCTTGAGTGAGTTGAAGGAATTCCTCACACTTTCTTTGCACAACTGTCTCAGGAATGTGTTACATCTTGAAATAAGTTTGGAACTCATCCCAAGTGGTTTCAACATTCGGATCTTGTGTTTGTTAATAGCCTTCCCACCAATACCGAGCATGATCTAAAAGAAGGTGTGTTACAAAGAGAACACGATCTTGCTGTGCCACAGATGCAATGTTGAGAGCTCGTTTATTTCACGAATCCAATCTTTGTCTTCCAATGGCTCTCCATAAGCATCGAATGTGTGAGGTTTTAGTTTAAGGAAACTATGAATTGATACCCGAATAAAAGAGCTAGTTGAGATGATCTTCAGGTGAATATGGCGAGCAAAAGTTTGCGATTTTGGAGAAACCGTAAAAAGGAAGTTGTAGGGGAAACATAGGACTACAATTTTAGTTAAGGATCCTTCGCCAGATCTTGGCTGTGTCGACGTGAAAACTACTTAGAACAGAGGCAAAAACTGTCAAAACCGCACTTTGAAAAAGACAGTAGCAAAGTGAAATTGGACGAACTTCGTCGGAAGATTCCGAGAGCTGCAGACCTTTGTTTTTGGTGTAGTTTGCAGCATTGAGAAGGTGGAGAATCTGAGTTTACAGGTGGTTGAAGATCTACAACGAACGGTCGTTCAGGTGGCCAGGAGAAAGGAATGAACATAGGGGGTAACTGCAGTTCGCTCATACTCTAAAACTGCGTGTGCCCGCAGCAAGAGACACGGACGTGCGTCGACGGAGAGCTCCGGTGTTTGTGGCTATTGTAGGAGTACCACGAAGAGAGGTAGGGAACGAGGGAGGAAATGGTGCTCACCAATCCTGCCGTGCAGAAGGAGGCCGGGAGCGAGGCGGAGCGGGATGGCATCGGCGAGCGCGGCGACTTCATGGCATGCACGGGTACGATGACAACATGCAGGGACCTTCTCCTCCTCGCTCCCTGTCCTGGTAAACTTCATCAATTCAGCGCCGATCTCCTCCTCGCTTGCGGTATCCTCCAATGGCTAGATTCAGCGGTTGGCGACGGCAAGGCGGCGGCCATGGCATGGTTCAGGCTAGGTTAGCATGGGGAAGAAGAAGAGCAAAGGAGGGATCTCGATCTGGAGGAGGAGTGGTTGAGGATAGAGGAACGCTCCTGCACCGTGCTTTATGGTCGGGAAAAAGGGGAGAGGAAGGCCAGCCCACGCGAGGGTAAGGCATTGCTGAGGTGGTGTTCAAGTGAGGCACACCCAGGAAATACAGACATGAGCTTATTGTGGTACACCGGACAAGAGAGAGAGGGGTGCAGTTGAGGCACGCGCACCCGATCGGGTGCAGCTGGTCTAGTGTTGTTGTGGCTGGACAGATTAGGTGTAGCCAATTGATTAGGATCAGGAACAAGGGGACCTCGGCTAGGTAGAAAAAAGGTGGTCAGGTTTGTTTCATCGGGGAGGGATTTTGTACAGAGATATATGTAGGAAGAAGAAAAAGTTTTAGATAGACATATATGTGGCGATGTGTACATGTAATCACCCCACACATATGGAAAAAGAGGAAGATCAAAGATAGGAATATGTGTACACACACAAGAAAGACAAGGAAGGATATGATCAAGGAGTAGGAGAGATGAAAGAAAGAAAATATCAACAACAAAAAACTTGCAGTAAAAGGGAATGCGGATCATGGTTAATATGTGGGCTAGGAATAAAATATCAAAAGTCTCCAAATGAAATCTCACATCCTATGGAGGGACTAAAAAGGAGATGATGATGATGATGATGATATTGTTAATATGTTAGAGATAGGAAGGAAATAAAGAGAGATGCCCTCAACTCCACATTGGCATTATATCAAGTTTTAAAAAAACTAACTACAATAAATCAAGAAGTAAAATAATAATATACAAGATAAATGCAACATGAGGAGAAGAACCAAATGAAAAAGGGTTTTAATATGATGCTCAAATGCAATATGGCATGGTGACATGAGCATGATATAATGATGATGCAATAAATGATATATAGGAAGTAGCAATATATATTAGGCAAGTAGCATAACAATTGTTAGACAATTGGGATGCTACAAATGTGGCTAATCTGGCTCCACACATCCAATATTGTGAAAACAACATGGTTTACATAAGTGGGCATGTAGAATGGGAAGTATATCCATCTTAACACATATGAGCTAGACTTGATACCAAAAGAATGCAAATGCCCATATATAGTTTGGATGGTGGAACTATAAGGTGGTGACAAATAAAGGTGTGGATTTTTAAAAGATATGCCCCCAACTCAACTTGGGCATCAAGAAATTTATCAAGAAGCAAATACAATATATCAAGAGGCAAATACAAGCAATACAATATAAATGCATATGGGATAAGAACCAAATGAAAAGGGTTTTATATGATGCTCAAATGCAAGGTGGCATGGTGAAATGAGCATGATATAATTATGATGCAATAAATGACATGTAGGAAGTAGTAACATATATAATAGGCAAGTAGCATTACAACTGTTAGACAATTGGGGTACTACAACTCTCACCACTAAACAAGTATCTCGCCCCAAGATTTCTAGAAAAAATAAATCTTCACATTCCCTTGTAGCGTCTTCGGTGGGATGGTACGAACTTGCACCTAGCAAAATTCGATAGACTTGTCACGAGTCTACCATTTTGCCTCTTCTAGAATAGAACGGGGTGTTCCTTGGGATGAAACAGAGAGTTTGAGGAAAGGGATTGGAAAGCCACCTACCATGGTGTATGGCTTATATATATGAAGGAATAAGTTTTGTTGAGGAACTCAAGGAGAGGTGTTGAATTGAAGGTGTTTGGTTTGGTGAATATATTATGAAGGCATCAGGAATTTTAAGAGAAACAGATTGTTCAGCAGGATCGATCATAGCTTTGTTGGAATGTAACAAATCCATGCCCAAGATGACATCGATGTCAGAGTTTTCCAGGATTATGAGTGAAGCAAGGAACAAGTAGTTGCCAATTCAATATGGTTCCCAAGGGTTATCTTTGATGTTTGAAATTGATTTCTTGGCTATTGTACCACCAGAGGTGTTGGCAAACTTTCTAGAACGATGTCATAAGTCTACGCAAACTTTTGAGATATGAAAGAATGTGAAGCTCTCGTATCAAAGAGAACATTTGCTGACATCAAGTTCACGAGCAAGGTTCCCAAAATGACTCCTGAAGATTTGTCTGCTTGAGTTGAATTGACAATGTTCACCCAAGCATGTATAGGCCTATTGTTGTAGGTGAAAGCTAGATCGGGACAAGGAACATCAACCATCGCTAGTGTCATAGAAGAGCGAGGTGGTGCTAGATGGAGCTTGTTCTATGGGAATCTAGGCACATATGACACAATTTACCACACTTGTGACAAGTGTAGCCAGATTTTTGACTTGCTGCCTTTGATTGCACTTGAAAATTTGAACATGGCTGCCCTTGGAACTTCCTTGGAGCGGGTGGGTGGGGAATATAAGTTGAGTGACCTGGCATGTAGGTGGGTGGTGCAGGCGCATAGAAAGGTGCCCAAATCCTACATTTATGAGGTGGAAAGGTTGAAGAAGAGCCACCATCACGAAGGTGCTTGTGAGAGTCTTCCAACACTTCATGGCCATATTCCTCTTTTAGTGCCATATTGACCATCTCCGCAAAGGTTGATCACTTGAAAAGGTTGAGAGCATACTTTAACTCAGGTTTGAGGCCTTTGCGGAATTTATCTTGATTTCTAGCATCAGTAGACACTTCCTCTTTAGCATACCAAGCCAGATGGTTGAATTCAGTCCTATATTCTAGCACAGACTTATTGCCTTGAGTGAGTTGAAGGAATTCCTCACACTTTCTTTGCACAACTGTCTCAGGAATGTGGTACATCTTGAAATAAGTTTGGAACTCATCCCAAGTGGTTTCAACATTCGGATCTTGTGTTTGTTAATAGCCTTCTCACCAATACCGAGCATGATCTAGAAGAAGGTGGGTTACAAACAGAACATGATCTTGCTGTTCCATAGATGCGATGTTGAGAGCTCAGTTTATTTCACGAATCCAATCTTCGGCTTCGAATGGCTCTCCAGAACCATCTAACATGCGAGGTTTTAGTTTAAGGAAACTATGAATTGATATCCGAATAAAATCAACAATTCTTCGACATTGATTGTCTTGCCACTTGGTCATGGTTTCTATTATCTTGACAAGGACTTGTCCCAATTCTGGTGGAAATGCAGGATCTTGATCATGACTCGCCATCCTGAAGAGGACGATAGGGTTAGCACGATGATCGGATAAAAAAATCCAACAATTAGTGCTTCAATGGATAAAACCATGATTATGTGGAAGTAAAAGTATCAAAAGATCAAGCCACTTCTAACTTCCATGGAACAGAGTAAAATCGCATTAATCCACCAATTCAATGTACAAGAGCGACTGATAAGAGTAGTGGTATGGTCATGACTCCATCCCTCACTCAAAGCATTACCCCATACATGAATAGGAAAACTCGTGCAACCCAACTCTTAGAATTCAAATTGAAGACCTTAACGAGCAGAAAACATGAAGCACCGTTAGAAAATAAAGATTTGATGCAAACATTTCATCAAAACCAAACAATTAATGATGATGATGTTATAGTTTTTAAGTTCCTGGACCGCGGAAAAGATACTAAGGAAGCTCACTGAACGGAAGATAGATTCGATAGGCGGAACGATAAAAACACCAAGGTCTGGCATAGAGGAATTACGAAAGATCTGGAAAGTCTTTATGGCATCCGAAAGATTGAGTTAATATATGCATTGGACGAATAGATTATCTGGACCTTCTGATGAGAAAAGATATATCGACTTGTTCACATAGTTGATCTGATCACCGGTTGCAAAGACAAAAGATTTTGGAAAACAATCAACAATAACTCGTACATTACACAAAGCTATCATGGATGAACGGATGAGCTGGATCAAAGAGAACCATGCAGATATGGAGTTCCAAAGATATGAAGCATGGTAAACATATGATAATCCACCATAGTGGCTTAAGAAACCTCCAGATTGCCAAAGATAGTTGAATATTATATAGATATGATCATGGTCCAACTCAAAATCAAAAAGAGAGAACCGCCATCATTTGGACGATAAGATTGATAGCATTGACCATATTCCACTCATGATAAACATCATATACCTATACCAAGAACCAAATTATAATCGCAAGCATGTCGACACACATTATGTATTTAGTCCAAAAGAATTTGTAGATGAAATGAAAACTGCATATTGAAGCGCTAGTAGAAAAAGATCGCGTTAGCATGGACATGCCGACAATAAGAAGGTGAAAAGTGTATCACACATGACTGAAAAGGAGTGTGAAAACACAGATGTATCAAAGACAAATGTTCCACATTTTTTAGCATTAAAATACCAATAGATGCGAAAAAACTTAACAAACAGAGATTAGCAACTCCACATTCCGTGAAGGCATGCAGAAAGGACGAACACCCTTAAGAAGACTGCATCGGTTTACAAGGAATCGGCTAGATCACGTCGGTTTACAAAAGCCTACCAGTATACTAACATTTGATAATCAAAAGGCATATTACGGTAACAAGTTGGATGCAACAGATAGACAAAATGATTTGACACAACCATCCTATGGTACTAGGGAAACCCCAAACACGTGAATCCTAGTTTTAATTTTTGGAAAAGAATTGATAAACGTTACACTTCCTTACCATAAAAGGGTGGGTGGGAGGTTAAGAAGAAAATTGGAAGCAATCCTACTCTCATGTTTAGTTTTTCCCTAATATACATAACTACCAAAAATATTTTCTAGACTAACAACGACCATCTTAGCTGAGACCCTGAAGGGTGGAATGGGTCTGATACCAGATGTAATCCCCTGGACCCTATGCTCTAAATCACAAGCCGGTATAAACCAAAAAGTGCATAAGGTGTCCTAACGAGGAGGCCCAAGGTCCACCCACGTGTAGGTCCCGTCTGAGTGTAACAGGGCACGGTACCGACCAACCACCCTATCCACTTCTCGTTGTTATAGCTTCATGTGAGAGAGACGTAGCCGGCTGGAATGCGAGTCAAGCATACACAAATGAGTATGTATGCCAACGACATACAAGAGTACATCAGAGCCAAACCATCTAAAATAAATAGAAATATTCAATGCCATCCGACAAGATCCAAATATCCTAGATAGAAATAATAGTTTAGGATACATCCTCAAACATCACACATCAGAGTATCAAGCGGAAGCGGAAAACAATATCCGAGTACGGATAAGAGGAAAATTGGCATAAGGTGCCCTAAATATAAGCACACCCCCCACATATCTCACGGATCTCCATCAACAGAATCTCTACACCAGACGGTCGTTGCCACCATCATCGGTCTCTTCGACCCAGTAACATTCCTTAGGGTATACCTGTCCATCTAAAAAAAATTATCATGTGAGACCCTAGGGGGCTCAACAAGTATTTATGCATCTAAAGGGAACATCCTTAGGGTGATGCAATTGTAGAAAAAATAAAACCTAGTAGTTCTATAGAGACATGCAACATTCGTCTAACCAATGATAGACAAATGCTCGTTAAATAAACAATAGTTAATTATCCAACAGATATATCAACATAACTAAGCATCGCTCGCCCTCCTTCTTGTTCCTGAATGAGAAGGCGAAAGAACATCCCATCCGTAGGCAATTTTATTAATCATTCCATGAATATTGCACTATTACTAGTCAAGTTTTAGTCATGTTAAAAGCGTTACTTTAGTTATGCTTGTCTATGATCGATAAACTGTGTTCCAAGTCATCCATAACCGTGGACATGACTTTTCAAAAAGATTTACCCTGCAGGGGTGCACAAATAGCAACAGACGCACACTCAACCTCAGAAGAAGAAAATGAAGAAAAACAATGAGGCCTCACGATAGAATCATTCCAAGGAACTAAAGAATATTTTAGAGGCCTCCCAAAAGAGCTATTGGTACGAGGTATAGCTAAGTATCGTATGGACTCAGAGGTTACATGCACTTGCCACGCGAGTAGAGGCCATAGACAACATATTCCCATGACAGAGTGCCGCACCTACTCAACGGTAATAAATGCTCATCGAGCAACATGTAATAAACATGGCATAACATGGCATATGTATAGTAGGTAACGTATAAAGCCCGAACTAATTACGATCCCAAAACATTTTTCAGAATAAAGTTCAAGTCCAAAGGAATCTAGAAAGGCGCCCATATGTGGATAGTGCGATAGTCAAGGAACAAGTATCAAGTACTCGGGTCCTAGGTGGACACAAGTAAGCGGATAAAAACCAGATCTCAAATATTGCCCACCGGTTCCTATTTCTTTAGTTATCGCATTACCACTCACTTTTAGTTGTTTAAGTGCCTAACTGTCAAAGACTCTCACAAACCCTACACATGCAATTCTATAACTTGCATGGCTGAAACAACTCCTGTTGTAATGGATCATAGGATTGAGGGAACAAGCTTCAGTGTGGTTTAAAAATAAAGGCTATGTAGTACTTGGGATTGCAATTTAATCCGGATCATGACTAGTGATACAAGAATAGGAGAGATGCAATAGGTACTATATGTAGTGTAAGCATGGGGAATTACTTTCCTAGTAACTCGGTTGAAGAATAAGAAGGATCCAGGTAATACTCCTGAGGCTCCTATTAATTCCTTTAGCTCGGCGTCTATCCGGATAAAAACCAAACACACAAGGTCCATAATAAATAAAGTTCCCAAACACATATATCATATGCAACAATAAAAACAAAGCATGCCATGATGGAATGATGCACAATTACATGGTATAACATAGCATGGCATGGGTGACGTGTGGAAACAAGAAATAAGCATTTTTAATATTTATTTAGTCACATTTTAGTTGCATAAATGTTGCTGCCCCATTAATATTTATGTGATGCATGCTTAAATTCATATCATGGAATGCATAGTTAGAACAAGCTCATCGCTCTGGTCAATTTAGACATATCATTTTCCAAATTCGGAGTTAGGGTTTTGAATTTGTGAATTATTCAATAAATGAGCATTTAATAGTATTTAAATTATTTTGAAATATTTAATTGCCAAAAAGATATTTTAAATATCATATTCATAATCCTCACATTTTTTTTGATTCAAAAACATATATTATAAGTTTTATTTGAGTTTAGGAATTTAAAAACATTATTAAATACAAAGTAATTTAAATAGAGTCAAATGTCAAAGGTTTGACTAGATAGAGTCAATCCTAGACAAAATTGAAAATAAATATGAAATCACATTTGAATAACATTCATATTTGTTTTTATAAGTTTGCTCATATTCAAACTAATTATAAAGATATGAATTATTTAAGTTATATTCATTTTATGGAATTGATTTGAATTTCTTTTTAAAATCGGCTCGCACTTTTCTCACCTGGCTAGGGTGTACCCCCAGTTGCTGACCAGTGGGGTCAGTGGTTGTGCGGACCAACTGCATGCGTGGAACAAGGATAGGGAGACACGTCAACGAGCTCGGGGGTTGCGTGTTCAGATCTAGGAACCACATTGGGTTTCCTGTAAAAGTTTCGGATGAACGGGTGGATGCATGTTTACTCTGAAGAAAATCTCCAGTGCAAACACTAATGGTCAACAGAGATACGATGCGGCGACGTGTCTTGTGGGCATGATTGCGGCCGCACCTGTGGACCAAGAAGAGCGTGCTAAGGCTTGATGGAAAGGTGGGACTATGGGTTACAGAAGGGCGCAATTATATCGGGCTATGCTGACCTATGGATTCGGCTAGGTCGACGGGAATAGAGGTGGCTGTGAGGCGCGCAGACTCAACTTGACGGACTAATCTCTGAACCTGCGGACACCTACACACGCGACAGGGGCTAAATGGCGACGGTGTCAAGCTATAGGTTGATGGAAAGGTGTGGTAAAGAGTGCAACGAGAATAGGATACTCACCTATACTGATTCTCGCAGGAAAATAGGGCCGGCAGGTCAGTGACGACAGGGAGGTCGGGCTACGGCTGCCCTCGGATTTGTCCGGGATGATGACGAGCGGGGAGGCAGTATAGGACATCTGGATCCTCCTGTGGTGCTTGGGGGAAATACGGCGACATCACGAAGTCATGATGAGGCAATCCACGTGCTCAGGCTGACTCGCGGAGGTCCATGGTGTCGGCACGTACAGCTCCTCCACGGCACCTTCCTCTCGATATTTCTCTGCAATTGGGAAAAAATAGAGGAAGAAAAGGGTGGCGGCGCAGGGAGGGGATGGGGCTAGGGTTTTGCAGCGGGGCCTCGGGCTGGTTAAAAGGGAAAGCTCGGTGAGGTTGCGGTGGTTGAAAAGTGAAGCCAGGGAGGGTTCATGCCTCTCTCGTGAGGGAGGAACACGACAAACAGTGTACGACGTCGTCCTTTGTCTCCAAGCGGTATGGCCAGGTGGATTGGGCCGGCCCAATTGAGGGAAGGGAGCGCCTGGGTGGGCTCTGTTGCTGCGGGCTGCGCCAGAAAAACATATTGGGCTGTTGCTGCTCTCTCCCTCTATTTTATTCTGTTTCATTTTTTATTTGTTTGATGGAATTTGATTTGTTTCAAATTTGAATATCTACTTTTTGTAAAGCAAAAATGGAAACGCAGAACCAACAATATGGATGGAAGTTGTTGAACAACCAGAGGTTGTAGATTAGGCTAGGATTATAATAATTCACTAAACCAAGAGAGATTCAAAGAGATAGAAAGGAAAAAACAAGATCGCACGGTTCATGCATAGTTTTTCAGTTGCCAACTTTAAGATTGTGAAGACAACCTTAATATACATAGGCATTTAACTTTCCATGCATACCTTCAAAATGAACAAAGCCCATGCTAGAAGAATGATGGATTCCTTCCATAGGTGACAATGAAGAGATGGCACACATGTATATACTTGGGCCATTATAGTGTGTGTGTTCCACTAGTGAACGATATGACCTCATATATAATCACACCTGCTCATATATTCAAAAGCAACCATATGGATGATAGAGGAAGTATTCTACACATATAGCATGCAAAGGTGGCTAATGTGCCTCCACACCTCCAATATTGTGAAAACAATATGGTTCACATAAGGGAGCATGTAGAATGGGAAGTGGATCCATCTTAACACATATGAGCTAGATTTAATACCAAAAGAATGCAAATGCCCATATATAGTTTGGATGGTGGAATTATAAGGTGGTGAAAAATAAAGGTGGTGGAGTTGTAAAAGATATGCCCAACTCAACTTGGGCATGAAGAAATTTATCAAGAAGAAAATACAATATATCAAGAGGAAAATACAAGTTATACAATATAAATGCATATGTGATAAGAACCAAATGAAAAGGGTTTTATATGATGCTCAAATGCAAGGTGGAAGGGTGACATGATCATGATATAATGATGATGCAATAAATGACATGTAGGAAGTAGTAATATATATAATAGGCAAGTAGTATTATAATGGTTAGACAATTGGGATGCTACAGAGACACATGACAAAAACTTTGATTTGCAAGTTGCTAGAATATGAGAAGAATAATTAACCTCTTAGTCAATTCCCCGAGAGTTCGATATAAACCATCGAGTCAACCTTGTAGGGTAAAGAAGCTTGCTACAACACTTTGTACTTGGAGTCCCAATGAATTGGTACAAGAAGTTGTTACCATCAACCCCCCAACTATCCAAGTCCGAGGGTTGGAAGGAGGAGGCAGCAAGGGAGGGGGCAACCGACGGCCTAGTGGGCCCCACCCGTATGCCAGCCCATGGCTGTCTAGTGCTGCGTGGGCCCCACCCAACGCACCATGTCCCATGGTGGCGGTGGCTTGGCTTGCCTCCCTTTGTGTGGCTTTGCTCTTGGGCCTTGTTCCCTCTGGGAACTTGGCCCATTAGTGGAAGTTTCCCTTTAAATTTAATTTTAAATATATATTTAATATTAATTCCAAAAATTAATATATACATATTATTAAATTTCCCTTGACCCAACATACCTTTTGGTTCACTCAGAACAACTTTGGATCCTCCTTGAACGATTCCGGTTCTCATACCAAACACTTTTGGTTTTTCTTCTCTTCCTTCCTGTGATTTCGATGATTCCATAATGATCTCCAAGCGTCATCGTACCCCTAAGCATGTTACCCCAACGGTTCAGGAACATCACATACATGATTGAGACATCTCTCATATCAATGATCATTAGCGGGACCGGGATGCCCATAGTGACCCCTATGCATTCCATGATGTTTAATGTTGTTTGAACCTCAAACGTCGAGTCCAATTCCCTCTATTACTTCGAGACTTGCCTGAGATTTGATCATCGATATCACTATACCTTGTCTAATCTTGTTACCGAAAAGTACTTTTTCACTCGTTCACGTGATATTCCATCCCATGACCTAGTCACATGTTGCAACATTATGTATGTAATCTCACCGAGTTGGCCTTGTGTATCTTCCCGTCACGCAGGTGAAGAAATACCGATCTTGATACATAGGCCTCAACATATCCCTCTGGAATATCCAACATGCATCGTTATTGTCACCCTATTACGAACATTGATGGGGATATGCTAGATGGGGTATACCCAGCAAGACGTTTTCGAGTGGGCCTACAGGGTAGAGACTGAAGATGGAGCCTGGCGACTGGAAGCTGGAGGCACAGAAGCTTAGTTAGGGCCAATAGGATTAGGTCAAATCCTTCGAGCCCTTAACTGATTCATTTGTATATCAGTAAACCCTAGCGAGGTACCCCCTATATAAACCTCCCTAGGGTACTCTTTGTACTCACGTTCCATCATAAACCGCATCAACTCGCTGCCTAGCCGCCGAGCTCGCCACCATTGTAATCACTCGATAATACAATCTAGCAGTAGTAGGTTTTTACCCTCAGGGGGCCGAACCTAGGTAAATCCCTGTGTCATTGACCTCATCTCGCTCCGCAGATGGCTGCTCACTCTTGCCTCAAGTCCTACCATTCGCTACCCCTAGTAGCGACTGGTGTGGTCATTCCCACGATAGTGGCACCCACCATGGGGCATGGCCGATATGGCCTGAGTTTAGCGGCAATACCCTATTCGGCAATCAATCGATCGATCGCCACTAGCCGCATGATCGCATGTGGCGAGATCCTTCAGATCATGCCCAGCAGCTACATCCCGGCATCGCGCCCGATCACGCATAGCGCGATGATGCCAGTCAGAACCATCAACTTGTTCGTCAGCTTCACAGACGCCGTCGACCCAGCTGGGACGACGATCATCAGCGGATCGCCACCATGCCGCGATCTATTCTCAGAATGCCAGATCCGCACCATCTCCAACCTCGCCTCCGAGTACGACTCGGCCACCAAGAACACGACTGGGACCGACGCGATCGTAGACGTCGTAGCTCTCCATGACTATGCCGATTAGGCGACCCCTACCGCGGCTACTGAAACGCATGAGGAGATCCACCACCTCCGTATCGCACGAGGACTCCATCATGCGAGTCTACAACACCGAGGATTTGGAGAACTCCTCCATCCTTGGGATCTTCGACTACGGCTCCGGGTTAGAGTCCCCTAATGACTTCCTCGCTAGTTCCAATCGCTTCAACACAATCTACATGGCGGGTAGCACGAGCTCCCGCCATACCCCTTTTACACGCCGATCTCGCTGACCGCGATAGCGACGGAGGTTGAGGATGTTGGGCAACGCAGAGATAAAACAAAACTTTTTCCTCTAACATGGTGATCCCAAGATCTAGCTGAGGTAGAATGCCACGAGGTTTACCACTAGACGCGCAGTTGCGGATTACTAATGAAGCGCGTCAGTTGATGCAGTGCAGTCCTCACGATCCGATTGTCCTGGTGCTGATCGCACAACACCTCTGCTGGTATCCACACGTACAAGGAGGAGCGCCGGCGGCGAACTGCTAGGTTCGTAACGACGGTTGGACTGCTGTGGAGCTAGGGTTTCCAACACATGGAATGACCTAACCGAACAACGATTAACCTTTCTAGGTTACGGTGCTCCACTATATATAGGGAGTGAACATGGGCTCTGCTCGCGTGACCCATTCACTAAAGCCCATATAACATTAGTCACCATGAGTCCAACTCACTAACTCAGTCCTAATATGGTTTAGGTCCAACCCAACCATATTACAGGTTCAGATCCAATCCGAACTTGCTCCCGCTCTTAAGTGTGTGACCCCGCAGGCTCATGGATACTTGGACACGATTGGAGTCCGACTCACAATCGATCAGTCGGTAGCGGCTCCTAGCAAAACGTACCGACTCCCAAGTACCAAAGAGTCATGACGACTTGCCTTTCCAATGCGACTTACGCCCGAGTCCCTTTTGCCTCACGATATACCTTGTCAGACTATAGGCGAATATATGTCATCCCTTAAATAGTCCGACTCTCTTCTCGATCCGAGATAAGTGATTCACCCGACTAACTCTTAGTCGATCGCCTCGGTTAACACTTAACCGAGTCGTGCATGGCCATGCTTTCCGAATCATATCTCACGAGAGGGACCAGAGAATATCTTCTCCGAGTGGAGGGGCAAAATCCCATCTTGGTTATTCACATCACGCAGCTTGATTCTCAGTCGACCCGAACCCTGCCTTTATAACTGCTCAGTTACGGATCAGCGTTTGACAGAACCTAAGTCGGCGATCCTCAACTCGGACTATGCAACAACCTCAGGTCTAAGGATTACATTGATTGAGACATACAAATGACAACTAGTTCGTTGTACCTCAATGTGGGTCAATCCGACTCGCTAAACTCTTTAGCCGAGTCTGTGTAAGTTGGAATAGCATCTCCATGCCCATGACAAGTGGAACCGAGTCATCAAGCCAACTTTCACATTTGTCTAAGTTGTGTGTCCAACACAACCTCAATGACCAAGGATATTTAGTACAAACAACATGAATGCATAGTTCCACAACCGAATCACATATTCAATGATACACATCAGATGTTTATACAAGGACTACTTAATATCTTTATGAATACAATGGGAAATATCATCATACATGATTGCCTCTAGGGCATATTCCCAACAGTCTCCCACTTGCACTAGAGTCAATCTTCCGACATCACATGTCTAAGCATCTAATGCCCATGGCTCTCTGGTGTGCCTCATGCTTCGGCTGTGGTAACGGCTTTGTCAACGGATCCGCAATATTTGCATCTGTGTGAACCTTGCATAACTTGATATCACCCTGATCCATGAACTGGCGGATCAGGTGGTACCGCATGAGTATGTGCTTGTTCTTCTGGTGTTGTCTAGGTTCCTTGGCTTGTGCAATAGCACCATGGTTGTCACAATACACGTCCAACGGATTTGACGAGCCCTGAACCACACCAAGATCCATGAGGAAATTCCTCATCCAAACAGCTTCCTTTGCTGCCTCTAAGGCGGCAATATACTCAGCCTCTGTTGTAGACGCTGACACAGTCTCTTGCTTGGAACTCTTCCAGCTCACAACACCTCCGTTTAAAATAAACACGTATCCGGATTGCGAACGAGAATCATCAGAGTCGATAAGATAACTCGCATCCGTGTAACCCTTTACACTGAGTTCATCTTCACCACCATAAACCAAGAACATATCCTTAGTCCTTCTCAAGTACTTTAGGATATTTTTAGCCGCTGTCCAGTGGATCTCTCCAGGATCAGCCTGATATCTGCTCACAACACTTAGAGCATAGGAAACATCCGGCCTAGTACAAATCATGGCGTACATGATGGATCCGACTGTAGAAGCATATGGAATCGCACTCATCCGACTTCGCTCATCAGTTGTCGAAGGACACTGAGTCTTGCTAAGTTTTACACCATGGGACATCTGTAAGAACCCTTTCTTAGACGATTCCATGTTGAACTTCTTCAACACTTTGTCCATATAAGTACTCTGACTCAATCCAATGAGCCTCCTTGATCTATCTCTATAGATCCGGATTCCGAGGATGTATGTTGCCTCACCCAAGTCTTTCATTGAGAAACTCCTTTCCAATCATTCCTTGGTTTCTTGCAACATCTGGACATCATTTCTAATCAGTAATATGTCATCCACATATAAGATTAGAAAATTTACTTTGTTCCCACTAAACAAGAATCATGATCACTCTTGATGAAGCCAAACGATTTAACTACCTCATCAAAGCGAATATTCCAACTCCGAGATGCTTGCTTCAACCCATAAATGGATTTCTGAAGTTTGCACACCTTGTCAGCATTAGCCGGATCGACAAAACCCTCGGGCTGTATCATATACACGTCCTCGGTTAAATTTTCGTTAAGGAAAGCCGTTTTGACATCCATCTGCCATATCTCATAGTCGAAATAGGCCGCTATAGCTAACATGATCCGAACTGATTTAAGCATCGCTACGGACGAGAAAGTCTCGTCGTAATCAACTCCTTGAACTTGTCGGAACCCCTTCGCGACAAGGCGTGCTTTATAGACGGAGACATTTCCATCCATATCAGTTTTCTTCTTAAAGACCCATTTGCACTCGACGGGTCTTGCACCGTCTGGCAGATCAACCAAGTTCCAAACTTGATTTTCATCCATGGACTTTATCTCGGATCTCATGGCTCCAAGCCATGACTCGGAATCAGATCCCACCATCGCTTCCGAATAATTTGCCGGCTCATCACTGTCTAACAGTAACACATCACGAACACTTCGTAATCTTGCCGATCTTCGTAGTACAGGTGCTGCTGCCGGCTCAGCTACCACGACCGGCTCATCCTCCAAGGTTTTTGCCGATTCGCAACTAGCCGGTTCCTCTCGAATTTCTTCGAGTTGCACCGTGCTCCCACTTACTCCCCGACTGAGAAACTCTTTCTCAAGGAAGACACCATTCCGAGCGACAAACACTTTGCCCTCTTCTCGGTTGTAGAAGTAGTAACCCAAGGTTTCCCTCGGATACCCCATGAAACTACATTTATCCGACTTGGCTGTAAGCTTGTCTGACTGAAGTCGCTTGACAAATGCTTCACAACCCCAAATCTTAAGAAAAGACAAACTCGGCTTTTTGCCTGTCCACATCTCATGCGGTGTCTTCTCTACCGATTTTGATGGTACTCTGTTTAGTGGGAACGCCGCTGTTTCTAGACAATAACCCCAAAATGATAAAGGCAGATCTGTCCGACTCATCATTGATCGTACCATGTCCAACAAGGTCCGATTCCGCCTTTCTGAAACACCATTCCTTTGTGACGTTCCTGGCGGAGTAAGTTGAGGAACTATTCCACAACTTTTCAGATGGTCATCAAACTCATGGCTCATGTACTTGCCTCCTCGGTCCGACCGAAGAAACTTTATTTTCTTGCCGAGTTGATTCTGTGCTTCATTCTGGAATTCTTTGAACTTTTCAAAGGCTTCCGACTTATGTTTCATCAAGTAGATATATCCATACCTACTCAAATCATCAGTGAAGGTAATGAAGTACTCATAACCACCCTGGCTGTCGTGCTCATTGGTCCACATACATCACTATGTACTAGTCCCAACAAGTCGGACGCCCTTTCGCAACTCTTTGCAAAAGGTGTCTTGGTCATTTTGCCGAGTAGGCAAGATTCGCATGTCTCGAACGACTCCAAGTCGAACGAAGTTAGGAGTCCATCATCATGGAGCTTCTTCATGCGTTTCCAACTTATATGACCAAGCCGACAGTGCCAAAATTAAGTCATATTCAGATCATTTGGTTTCAACCTTTTAACATTTATGTTATAAACCGACTCACCATCAAGATTCAAAATAAATAACCCGTCCTGGACGGGTGCAAAGCCGTGAAACATATCATTCAAATACAAAGAACAACCATTATTCTTGATATTCGACTCATAGCCTTGCCTCATCAAACATGAAGCAGAAATAATGTTTCGACTGAGCACTGGAACATAATAACAATTATTCAGTTCCATAATGAATCCAGAAGGTAAATGAAGTTCCATCGTGCCGACTTCCAGCGCAGCAACTCTTTCTTTGTTGCCGACTCGAATATCAACCTCGCCTCTTGCTACGCTCCTAGTTCTTACCAGTCCCAACAACGAGTTGCAGATGTGAATAACTGATCCGGTATCATATACCCAAGAACTATTAGGTGCATCAGCAAGATATATGTCTATAACATTGCAAACAAGTGTACCTAAGTCGGAAGTCATACCTCCACTCTTGGCTTTGTCGGCCAAGTACTTGCTGCAGTTCCTCTTCCAGTGGCCATCCACCTTGCAGTAGAAGCACGTGGATCCGGCTGAAGGAGATGGTTTAGTCCCTGAGGAAGCGCTTGGGACCGGGTCCTGAGCCTGCTTTCCTCCTGACTTAGCCTTCTTCTTAGTCCAAGAACTCTTCTTAAACTTAGCCTTATTCTGCACCATCAACACTTGACTGGTGCCCTTCTTGAGATCGGCCTCTGCCTGCTTGAGCATCCCATGCAATTCAGTGAGCTTCTTATCCATACCATGCATGTGGTAGTTCGAAATGAACTGCCCATATGCACTAGGAAGAGAGTTCAGAATTATATCCGTAGCGAACTCTTCGCTAATGGGATAGCCAAGCCTCTCCAAAGACTGCACGTAACCAACCATTTTGATCACATGCAGACTCAGTGGATCACCATCCTTAATCTTGCAACTCAGCAAAGCCTGAGAGACTTGATACCTCTCAGTCTTTGCCTGAGCCTGGAACATACTTTTGAGGCTTTCGATCATATCGTAGGCCTCAACATGCTCGAACTGCTTTTGCAAGTCCGTTTCCATGTGAGCAAGCATAAGACAACTAATATCCGTGGACTCATCCTTAGCCCGACGGTAGGCATTGGTGGCTGCGACAGTCGCATTCTCATTCGGCTCATCTGGAAGTGGGTTGTCTAGGACATGGTCCTTCTTTTCTTGTTTGAGAACAATTCTCAGATTTTGATACCAGTTGGTAAAATTAGTGTCGTTCAGTTTATCTTTCTCAAGAATGGTTCTCAACGCAAAACCGGATATCTGAGAGTGACTGCTACTTGGTGCCATGATCTACAACAGAAAATATGCAAAACACTTAAGACATGTATTCATAAAATAGCAAGCATATTAAACAATTTAATATTTTATGCTCCCACTAGAACCAACACCCCTCCGATGGTTACTTAGTGATTCAGGATCCTAAATAAGCAAGTCGGCTAGTGAGCTTTAGCATCACCACTAGACGCCAAGTGATCTAGGTAGACAACTCCTTGTCAATCGCATTTCATGCGACTCCTGTTGGACGGGTGGCATCACATGCCCCGGCTCCCATCCGACCTTTCCCCGAGTCCCACAACCGTTGTGATAGACCCGTCTAGCTTACCGAGTGTTTCTGCAGTAAGAGTCCGACTCGAACCCACCTAGTCAGAAAGAATTGGCAGCACCTCAATTTTATGAGCCCACTACCAAAAATGTCCGACTTGTGATGGTGCAAACACTGGCGGGAAAACCGACTAGACCTTCTTTGAGGGATTAAATTTTACCGACTATCTAATAGAGGTAAAAGGGAGACATAACAATAACACAAAATAAAGCAATTATAATGTGAGATGGTATGGCTCTCTTCATGGCGATCTCCATCTCCACAAAGCCTGTAATCCGACCCGTGCCAACTCTTGTCACTTGCCGTCTTACTCCATGTCGCCGACATGTACAATTCCTTGCATGCCTTCCGGGTTCTCCAAACAGCTACACTAGCTTAGTAAAGTAAATTACATGGAGAATCCGACGTGCAGGTCATTATACAATAAAATGACAGCACCTAGGCTCCAGCCGGCTGACAAAAACCGTGATTCGTAGATCACGTATGGATTACACACATACATCACATGCACATGAACCATACCATTCACAACTTCCTGCAAAAGCAAGTTATGCATAGATACAATATCTACCGGCGTTGTGAAACCCGCAACGATATCTAAGGCGCTATGACAGGGCGAAGCCGGCGGTCCCGACCATCATTCCGATTCGATCAAACTCTTTGATCTTCGATCACCGCTTCTGGATTTACGTGTCATTGTCTACCCCGATGGCGGAAGCCGACCGATAGGGGTATGTCGTTCCACGACCTTAGCAGTATAATCACGGAAATCAAATGTACCATTCCCCGAGTACAGTTGATCCAATCAACTTCGTACAAAACCGATCTATCTCATAGATCGACCACCAAACAACATATAGATCTCATCTACATCCTACCGCATATCACATATGCGAGATCTCGAGCCTAAAACCAGAAGCTATCGCTCTGATACCACTGTTTGGCCACGTAGAGATAAAACAAAACTTTTTCCTCTAACATGGTGATCCCAAGATCTAGATGAGGTAGAAGGCCACGAGGTTTACCACTAGACGCGCAGTTGCGGATTACTGATGAAGCGCGTCAGTTGATGCAGTGCAGTCCTCATG
This sequence comes from Avena sativa, assembly GCA_916181665.1. NCBI lineage: Eukaryota > Viridiplantae > Streptophyta > Magnoliopsida > Poales > Poaceae > Avena > Avena sativa. The sequence continues at coordinate 78,751,881 of OV702296.1, forward strand.
ATCCGATCGTCCTGGTGCTGATCGCACAACACCTCTGCTGGTATCCACACGTACAAGGAGGAGCGCCGGCGGCGAACTGCTAGGTTCGTAATGACGGCTGGACTGATGTGGAGCTAGGGTTTCCAACACATGGAATGACCTAACCGAACAACGATTAACCTTTCTGGGTTACGGTGCTCCACTATATATAGGGAGTGAACGTGGGCTCTGCTCGCGCGACCCATTCACTAAAGCCCATATAACATTAGTCACCGTGAGTCCAACTCACTAACTCAGTCGTAATATGGTTTAGGTCCAACCCAACCAGATTACAGGTTCAGATCCAATCCGAACTTGCTCCCGCTCTTAAGTGTGTGACCCCGCAGGCTCATGGATACTTGGACACGATTGGAGTCCGACTCACAATCGATCAGTCGGTAGCGGCTCCTAGCAGAACGTGCCGACTCCCAAGTACCAAAGAGTCATGACGACTTGCCTTTCCAATGCGAGTTACGTCCGAGTCCCTTTTGCCTCACGATATACCTTGTCAGACTATAGGCGAATATATGTCATCCCTTAAATAGTCCGACTCTCTTCTCGATCCGAGATAAGTGATTCACCCGACTAACTCTTAGTCGATCGCCTCGGTTAACACTTAACCGAGTCGTGCATGGCCATGCTTTCCGAATCATATCTCACGAGAGGGCCCAGAGAATATCTTCTCCGAGTGGAGGGGCAAAATCCCATCTTGGTTATTCACATCACGCAGCTTGATTCTCAGTCGACCCGAACCCTGCCTTTATAACTGCCCAGTTACGGATCAGCGTTTGATAGAACCTAAGTCGATGATCCTCAACTCAGACTATGCAACAACCTCAGGTCTAAGGATTACATTGATTGAGACATACAAATGACAGCTAGTTCGTTGTACCTCAATGTGGGTCAATCCGACTCGCTAAACTCTTTAGCCGAGTCTGTGTAAGTTGGAATAGCATCTCCATGCCCATGACAAGTGGAACCGAGTCATCAAGCCAACTTTCACATTTGTCTAAGTTGTGTGTCCAAGATAACCTCAGTGACCAAGGATATTTAGTACAAACAACATGAATGCATAGTTCCACAACCGAATCACATATTCAATGATACACATCAGATGTTTATACAAGGACTACTTAATATCTTTATGAATACAATGGGAAATATCATCATACATGATTGCCTCTAGGGAATATTCCCAACAGAGGAAGCCCGCCTACGACTGGAGGAGGCAGCACGCAAGGAGCAAGCCGATCGCGAGAAATTCTGCCTTGAGCGGGAAACAACGCAGGAACTGTCGCTCTACCATCAGCGCCGCATCAGGAGCAGCTTGAACCCCGATGTTCAGGGTCGCGTCTTGAACTTCAATGATGACAACGAGCACGCCCGCGCGGCCGATCGCGACATATGCGAGAACGCGCCACCTAGAGGCAGCAATCGCCCACCACCGGGATCACCAGCGACTGGGGCTTTCCTGCCACCCCTTGGTCACACACCTCCTCCCGACCAGCCGAGGGTCATCATCTCTCCACAATCCTGCGACGCAAACGGGATCCCACTATACTACATCCCGATGGACAATGTCATCGCGGGACAAGCCGCAGTCGCCAACCTCAACCTCACAAGAGAGGGTGCACTGCAGATCAGGTACTCCCAGGCCCTACTCGCCAGGGCCGTCGAGCAGCAAGCTGCAGGAGTCGACACACGGGGCCGGATGTACTCCCACTCGTCCGGAAGCAGGGCGGCCTCAAGCGGCCGCCCAACGGTCGCAAACACCCTCAACTGCATACCGCCCGAGCCCCCGCGGCTCCAACCATAGGCCGTGCACCCCGCGCTCTCAAGCAAACGAGCCGCGACCAGCAAACAACACGTTCGTCGTTAACGGTCAGCCGATTGACGCACGAAAGCACATCATCAACAATCAAGCCTGGCGGTCACGCCAGCCCAATGACCTGAGACACACCCTCACCAACCGCGATGACCCCGAGCAAAGGGGCTCCCTCAGTTAAGTCGGCCCCTAGTGCTTCGGACCAATGATCCGAGGTGAAAAGTACCCTGCCAACTTCAAGGCGCCAAAGGAGATCGAGAAGTACAACCCAACATACGAACCAACAATCTGGCTAGATACATACCTTAGGCAATGGGAATCGCCAGCCATACCGACCTGCTCACTGCTCACTACCTCTCCCTGATGATGGAGGGAGCGACCCGGCAATGGAGCAACACCCTCCCTGCATATAGCATCGACTCGTGGGACGACATGCACGAGGCCTTCGTCAGGCACTTCGAGGGCTCTTACACCCATGCCACCACCATCGCAGACCTGGAGCGCTGCATCCAAGGACAACGCGAGTCAACGCGCCACTGGGTACAGCGGTGGCAGGACCTATGGATCAAGAAGGCAAGGCGAGCAAGGGAAGGCCCCAACAGCGACCTGCCAAGGGACAACGACAACGCCAGTGGGTTCGGCAACACTGTTGGCTCGCTGCACGCATTCACTGGGCTCGACATCAAGCGGGAGAAGAAGGTGCTTGCCCGTGCAGTCGCCGTGAATGCGGTGACTCAAGTCGACATCCCCCGTTTCCTCAACTGGTCTAAGAAAAGCATCACTTGGATCCACAAGGACCATGCTCCGTAGATCGAGTACCCTGGGCGAGTTGCCCTGGTGGTCAATCCCAAAGTGGATAACTACTGACTCCCAAAGACACTGATGGACGGCGGGAGTTCCATCAACATCCTCTACCTGGATACGTTTAGAAGACTACAACTCCCGTAGTCGATGGTCGAATTAACCCTCACCACCTTCCACGGCACCGTCCCCGGTCGGAAGGCATACCCGATCGGCAAGGTGACCAGTCACCTTCGGCACCGAGCGGATCGCCTTTGAGCTGGTGAATTTCCGTAGCCCCTATCACTGCGTCCTAGGGCGGCAAGCATTCGCCAAATTCATGGCGGCCCCGCATTATGCGTACAACATGATGAAGCTCCTAGGGCCACGTGACATCATCACCGTCCACGGCGACCCTAACATGGCCATGGAATGCGAGGAAAAAGGTGTTGAACTCGCGGACGCCATCATCACCACGGAAACCAACCACGACGACGAACTCGCCGAATATGCAAGTGGCCTCGACAAGGACGACCCCACGATCCTGAAGAAGCCCAACACAAAAAACGCCGGGTCGACAGCGTTCAAGGCTTCTATGCACACACGCACCGTCGAGCTAATCCAGGGCGACTCTAGCCAAACGGTCACTATCGGGACAAACATGAGCCCCACATAGGAAAGTGTGCTCATCAAGTTCCTCCGTGAGAATCGCGACATCTTTGCATGGAAAACATCTGACATGCCAGGTGCCCAAGGGAACTTGCTGATCACAAAGTCAATGCTGACCCCAAAGCGCAACCTGTAAAACAGTCGTTGCGGCCCTTCAATGAAGAGCGTCACCGAGCAATTGTCAAATAAGTGCAGTGTCTACTCGTTGCAGGCTTCATTCGGCCCATCAAGTACTCCAAGTGGATGGAAAACCTAGTCCTGGTCCTGAAGAAGAACAGGACCTGGAGAATGCGCATCGACTACACCAACCTTAACAACGCCTTCCCGAAGGAGGAGTTCGTCCTACCACGCATCGACCACATCATCGACTCGACCGCGGGATTGGAGTCGCTGTGCTTCCTCGACACGTACTATGGTCACAACCAGATCAAGATGGCGGTCGAGGATGAGGAAAAACAGCGTTCATCACAGCATTCGGCGCCTACTACACTGCCATTACGTTCGGCCTTAAAAATTCCAGCACGACCTACCAACGGTGCATGCAGGAGTGCCTTGCGAGTCAAATTGGCCGCAACATCCACGTCTACATCGATGACATGGTGGTAAAATCCACTCACCAGAGTGACCTGCTCGCCGACCTAGCCAAAACCTTCACGAATCTGTAGAGGTACATGTTGGGAATATGCCCTAGAGGCAATCATGTATGATGATATTTCCCATTGTATTCATAAATATATTAAGTTATCCTTGTGTAAACATCTGATGTGTATCATTGAATATGTGATTCGGTTGTGGAACTATACATTCATGTTGTTTTTACTAAATATCCTTGGTCATCGAGGTTGTGCTGAACACACAACTTAGACCAATGTGAAAGTCGGCTGATGACTCGGTTCCACTTATCATGGGCATGGAGATGCTATTCTAACTTACACAGATTCGTCTAAAGATTTTAGGGAGTCGGATTAACCCATATTGAGGTGCAACGAACAAGTTGTCATTTGTATATCCCAATCAATGTAATCCTTAAACCCGAGGTTGTTGCACAGTCTAAGTTGAGGATCACCGGCTTAGGTTCTGTCAAACGCTGATACGTAACTAGGTAGTTATAAAGGTAGAGTTCGGGTCGACTAAGAATCAAGCTGCATGATCTGAATAATCAAGATGGGATTTTGCCCCACCACTTGGAGAGATATTCTCTGGGCCCTCTCGAATGATATTATTCGGAAAGCATGGCCATGCACGACTCGGTTAAGTGTTAACCGAGGAGATCGACTAAGAGTTAGTCAGGTGAATCACTTATCTCAGATTGAGAAGAGAGTCGGACAATTTAAGGGATGACAAATATTTGCCTATAGTCTGAAAAGGTATATCGTGAGGCAAACGGGACTCGGACGCAAGTCGCATTGGAAAGGAAAGTCGTCATGACTCTTTGGTACTTGGGAGTCGGCACGTTCCGCTAGGAGCCTCTACCGACTGATCGATTTGAGTCGGACTACAATCGTGTCCAAGTAGCCATGAGCCTGCGGGGTCACACACTTAAGAGCGGGAGCAAGTTCGGATTGGATCTAAACCGGAAATCTGGTTGGGTTGGACCCGAGCCGGATTTGGACTGAGTCAGTGAGTCGGACTCATTGTGACTAATATTATATGGGCTTTAGTGAATGGGCCACGAGGGAGTGGAGCCCATGTTCACTCCCTATATATAGTGGGGCGCAGAAACCCAGAAGGGTTAATCTGTTAGGTCATTCCATGAGTTGGAAACCCTAGATCCACAACAGTCCTGACGACGTACTGAAGCTAGCAGTTCACCGCCGGTGCTCCTCCTTGTACGTGTGGATACTAGTGAGGTGTTGTAGGATCAGCACTAGGACGATCGTGATCGGATCAGATCGTGAGGACTGCACTACATTCAACTGACGCGCTTCATCAGTAATCCGCAACTACGTGTCTAGTTGTAATCCTCGTGGCCTTGTACCTCAGCTAGATCTTGGGATCACCATGTTAGAGGGAAAAGTTTTGTTTTATCTCTACGTGGCCCAACAGTGGTATCAGAGTGATAGCTTCTAGTTTTAGGCTCGAGATATTGCATATGTGATATGCGGTTGGCTGTAGATTGGATCTATATGCTGTTTTGGTGGTCGGTCTATGAGATAGATCGGTTTTGTGCGAGGTTGATTGGATCAACTGTACTCGGGGAATGGTAGATTTGATTTCCGTGATCATACTGCTAAGGTCGTGGAACGACATACCCCTACCGATCAGTTTCCGCCATCGGGGTAGACTATGACACATAAATCCAGAAGCATTGATCGAAGATCAAAGAGTTTGATCGAATCGAAATAATTGTCGGAATCCATGTCCGGATCGTAGATGAGATCTATGTTTTTGGAAAAATTCACGCCCGCTACGCCCTGTCGTAGCGCCTTAGATGTCGTTGCGAGTTTCCCAACGCCGTTAGATATCGTATCTATGCATAACTTGTTTTTACAGGAAGTTGTGAATGGTATGGTTCATGTGCATGTGATGTATGTGTGTAATCCATACGTGATCTGTGTATCACGGTTTTGTCAGATGGATGGAGCCTAGGTGCTGTCTTTTTATTGTATAACGACCTGCGTGTCAGATTCTCCATCTAATTTGTAGATGTGTGGAGAACCAGGATGGCTTGCAAGGCGATGTACATGTCGGCGACATGGAGTAGGATGGCAAGTGACAAGAGTAGGCACGAGTCGGATAACAGACTTTATGGAGATGGAGATCGCCATGAAGAGAGCCATACCATTTCAAATTATAATTGATTTATTTTGTGTTGTTGATATGTCTCTATTTTACCTCTATTAGATAGTCGGTAAAATTTAATCCCTCAAAGAAGGTCTAGTCGGTTTTCCCGCTAGTGTTTACACCATCACAAGTCGGACATTTTTGGTAGTGGGCTCATAAAATTGAGGTGCTGCCAATTCTTTCTGACTAGGTGGGTTCAAGTCGGACTCTTACTGCGAAAACACTCGGTAAGCTATATGATACGTTGGAAACGTATCTATAATTTTTTATGTTCTATGCTTGTTTAGTATCTACTTTTCTTTACTTGTCCATACTTTGAGGAGATTTTTACATGTTTTCTGGTACTAACCTATTAACAAGTTGCAACAGTGCCAGATGCTTGTTTTCTGCTGTTTTTGGTTTCAGAAAAGTTAGTAAAGGAATATTCTCGGAATTGGACGGGACAAACGTCAAAGTCAATTACTTTCCGTTGGGAACAAGAAGTCCAGAGGAGAGCCGGAGGGGACGTCCAGTGGGGCAGACCCACCCTAGGAGCTGGGGAAGGTGGGCCTGCGCCTGGCTAGGGTTTGGTGGCCCTGGCCGCCTCCCGGTCTCGCCCCTTCGCCTATAAGAAGCCTCGTATGCAGAAACCCTGAGTAACCGATCAAAAATCCACGAAACCGTCTGTAGCCGCCGCCACTTTCGTCCCTAGATCGGGGGATCTGAAGCTCTTCCCGGCACCCTGCCGGAAGGGATATCATCCTGGAGGCCTTCTCTCCGGTATGATTCGTGAGTAGTTCCACCTTGGACTATGGGTCCATGTAGTAGCTAGATGGTTGTATCTCCTCCTTTGTGCTTTCATGTATAGATCTTGTGAGCTCCATTCATGATCAAGATCTAATCTATTTGTAATCATGCATGTTGTGTTTCGGGGATCCGATGGATATTGAAATTATTATGTTGGTTTGATTAATAGTTTTGTCTTTATGATTCTATCATATCTGTGTTGTTTTTGATCTTGCATGCTCTCCGTTGCTAGTGGTTATCTCGGCCAAGTAGTTGCTAGTGACTCCAAGAAGGGGTATTTATGCTCGATAGTGGGTTCATGCCTCTAGTTTCCAAGGGAAGTGACAGAAATCTCTTCAGTTGTAGATGTGCTATTGCTATTAGGGATAAAACAACGTTCTCTTGTTCATGGAACATGTGGACTGTTTACCTTGCACACTTTTCTTAAAGAAGTTGTCTGTTGCTTGCAACTTAATACTGGAGGGCGTTCGGATGATAACCTGAAGGTGGACTTCTAGTCATAGATGCAGTTGGATGACGGTCTATGTATATTGTTGTATTGCCCAATCAACCACATAGGATCTTTCTGGCTAGTAATTGCATTGTTATGCCTTGCTAAGTTCCTGTCAATTGCCTCGCTGTAATTTGTTTACCCTTCATGCCATGTTGTTTATCTAAGGAGAGCACCTCTAGTGAACTATGGAACTCGGTCCAATATTTACCATTGATACATCTTCCATTGTTACTCTTTACTTGCTGCAAACCACCATTACCTTCCACACCATACGTTTAATCCTTTGTTACAGCAAACCGGTGAGCTTGACAACCTCACTGATTCGTTGGGGCAAAGTCTTGAGTTTGTGTTGTGCAGTTCTCCGCGTTGCTTGCAACACCTGTGTGACGTTTCCTTCCTCCTACTAGTTCGATAACCTTGGTTTCTTACTGAGGGAAACTTGATGCTATGCTGCTTCATACCTTGCTCTTGGGGTTTCTAACGAAGCGTCCCACGACAAGTGGTGGGCGCCATCAAGCTTTTTCTGGCGCCGTTGCCGAGGAGGCTAAGGACGTCTTCACTAGGGGAGTCCTTCACTTCCTTTCTCTTTACTTTGTTTTTAGTTTGCTTTGTTTCTTTTGCTTGGTTTTGTTTGCCTCTTTTCAAAAAACACAAAAAAAATTAGTTCCTACTCTAGTTGCTGGTCTGTCGTTGCCTTGCTTTGTCATGCTTTCTATCAATGGATGGTTTCTTTGAAACTAGTTCTTATTGGAAATGTGGGTTCACGGAAGAAGAAAAGTATTATTATAATAAACACCATTTGTCACAAAAAGGGAAACACCTATGGGAACAAATTGATAAATTGAATACTATTGCTAGAGAGGTGTGCTCTACTTATAATGTTACTTATTGCTTTGATGAAGCTTGTTACTGTAGGAGGTATAAACACCTCCCTTTTAAATGTGAGTATAATGATAATGTTGCCGTATCCTCTTATGTTAAAGGAAATTATGACTTTTATGATGTGGAGCAAATTGAAGAATTTATTGCTTTCAAGGGTGCATTTGAACTTGCCAGTTTGCTTGAAAATGCTGATGATGCACCTTATGAATATGAGGTCTATGAGATACTTAAATTTTTCTTTGATAATTACAAGGAAGAAAATGGCTATATTCTTGAATATTTTAATAGGTGTTTTCCACAAATGGAAGAGACTAATGCCTTGTAGGAGCCTATGAAAGAACAAACTGCTGAAACTAAAAACTCATTAGATGAAAAAGAGGAGAAGAGTGATGGTCAAGAGGAGAAAGAATGGATCTACCCATATCTACCTTCTAATGAGAGTAACTCTTTACCTCTTACATTATTTGATTGTCCCCCATGTTTACCAAATAAGGATGAATGTTATGTTCCTATGGATCCTTTTGAAATATCTACTTTGGGTAAAACCTGTGAAGGTTTTAGTCGCACTATTTTTGAGCTTGATAGAAATTATGTGTTTGTAGATCATGAAAAGCCTGCTTTATGTGATAGTTATATTTTTGTGTTTATTCATGATGCTACTGAAAGTTATTATGAGAGAGGGAAACATGGTCTTATTTATCTCAACAATATTAAGTTTCCTCTCTTTATGTTGAAAGTTTTGAAGTTGCACTTGTTTAGCTTTCCTATGCTTGTTGATTTGTGCTTACATGACTTGTTTTCTTACAAGATTCCAATTCATAGGAAGAGGGTTAGAATTAAATGTGTTTTGAATTTGCTTCTTGATGCTCTCTTTGACTTCAATTCATATTTCTTATGTGAGCATCTTCTCAAGCTAGCATGCCTAACTTAAAGGCGTTAAAGAAAAGTACTTGTTGGGAGATAACCCAAGAGTTTCCTTGAGTCTTGGAAGTTATTACTTCTGTAATGACCTCTCCTTATCCTTTTTTGTTTGCTTTTTGTGCCAAGAATGACCTCTAATGAGAGGAAAGTAAGATTTGGGGAGTTGCTGTCTCGAAACAGATTTCTATCCTCCACCAAACAAATTCGTGAGGAGGCTCTGTAACTTATATTGAGCTCAAAATTTACTAATAAATATCCCAGTATTTCAGCTAACTTTAGTTAGTTCAACACTTTTTGATTTGAGCAACAGAAGATGTTCGAAAAAAATCGTTTCTACCTGCTGGTCTGTTTTGATAGATTTCTGCCATTATTTGCATTTGCTTCTTATTGATTCCTTTTTGAGATCTCTTCATGTAAATTGAGTTTTCTTTGAAGGAGTTACTACAATAGCTTGTGTTTTTAGTAAAAAGCCTTGCTGTTCCAAAGCTTTGTCAGTGGTCTAATATCTTTTGAATACACTAATGTTGCTAATGAAGATTGTGTGAAGTTTTGTATGAAGGAAAATTTTCAGGTGTAGACAGAGAATGATGCAATGATATGAAGAATGAACAAAAGCTCAAGATTGGGGATGCCACCATGGTGTTACCCCAATAATTATCCAAGACGTACAGGCGTCAAATCTTGGGGATGACCAAGGCATCCCCTTCTTCATCAATAAAAAGCCCAGGTCTATCTAGACACTTCGTTTTTATTGTTTCATGCACAGTTGTGTTATTCTTGGAGCGTCTTAGTTTTTGTTTCCTTTGCTTAGTTTGTTTAGTTTGCTTTAGTAGTTTGGACCCCCGTTCTCGCTGTGTTCTTTTGCAAATAAGGTTGCTTGGTGTTTGGAAATGAGTAGTAAGTTCTTGCTTGAAGTGCAAGAGGAGCTTGCATTGACTGTGACTTAGACTTTAGCATGACATGCTAGGTGTTGTTTTAGCATTATGCTTAGTGATTATTGCTGTAGCATGTCTTTTTCCAAACAATTGGGATTGCTTAGTGTGCCTTGAAGAAATTATGCGTTGTTTTAGCATGCAAAAGCATAGTATTGTGGTATCCTCCTTTGATGTTTTGCTTGGGTTGACTTGGCACATGCTCGCACCATATTATGACTATGACAAGTCACCATTAGCCTCTATGATCATTTAGTCCTTGACTTGTAGTACCACACTTTGCTTTGATTAGTTTTCTTTGTTGCATTGCATAATTATGGCCATTATTGCTCTCTTAGTTGGTTGCTCTCGGTCTTTTGCTAGCCTCCACTTGTATGAGTAAGCTCTACTCATGCTTCCAACTCCCAAGAAACCAAGTTATTCCAAAGTGTCCACTATAAATTCCTATGCATGGTGTGCTACACCATTCCAAGTATATTCTTGTTTTCATCTATCTTCTAATTAAAAACTATTTTATTATGTGAAAACTTAGTGATTAAAGCCCTCACGAACTTGATGGCACACTTTATTCTTTGCCCCTAATAAACTTGAATCATTGTGACAACTTTGTTGTGTATGCTTGCACTTGTAAGTTGGAATTAGCAGAACCGTGATGTCCCGGGGAGCGTTTTCAACATTGCACTTGTACCTTGTTGTACTCAGTTGATATCATGTTCTTTTTCTATGGATGTCACCGGTGTGAAATAGAGAGGGAACTTGTAAGTCCATGGAGTTTGTATCATGTGTTAGAGAAACGCCTGGGCCGCTAGCCTAAGCCATGCCTAATCATGGTGGAAACTTGCAGCATCACCATAGTGACATCTATGAAGCATTCTTCTTATAAAAAAAGAGAGACACATTGAGAAAAGAGGAAAGAGAGAAAAAACACCATATTCCCATGGTACATAAGAAGAATTGCTGAGATGCTCATTGTCTGCTTGCCTTGTCATTTTGGTTATGGGAAAGCTCCTGTACCATGTGCAAGGGGTACCCCGTTGGCGGTTCTCAATGATATGCAAATACTTACAGTGACAAGAACTTACATACACCCAAAGTTGAGTATGCATGAGGTGTGTCCCTCGTATTCAAGGGGCATGATATTGCCAACTTATACTTCGTCAAGGATATACTCCAGCTTTGCCACTTTAACCTTAACCACTTCAATATGCTTATGATAGGGGCAATGAGGGCTAAAAGCTAACTAGTACCATAATTTTTGGAAGCACTTTTTGAAACTTGTAATCCCTGCTTCCTTTACAAAAAGGCCTTTCTTCCACCATTATTGAGTCTCCACCTTCTACCTTTATGCACCATTAAGAGAGCATAGTTTTCATTCTATGTGTATTGTTCCAAAGCTTATTAATTAATGCATATTATGTTATTACTTGCTCTTGTGCTATTTGTTTCTAGTCACCCTTGTGAACTTTGCAGGTGTCCTATGCATTATATTGCTACTCTATGAGGGACAAGCTGATTGCCACTATGCTATGTTTTCTGCATGTGAAACAAACGTTTTTCAATGCATATTATTCATGATCTTTGTTTGTAGCTTGCCATGTTGCATGCATAGTTACTATGTCCGATTGTTAGAACTCCATATTTCATGCACATGTTTAGAGTTCTTTGATCCCAGCTTTCAATGCTTGCAAATAGTTGGATCTTTATTGTGAGGGTGCATGTCACCTCAAAAATTATTCTGTTTATCACTTACCTACTCGAGGACGAGCAGGAGTTAAGCTTGGGGATGCTGATACGTTGGAAACGTATCTATAATTTTTATGTTCCATGCTTGTTTAGTATCTAATTTGCTTTACTTGTCCACACTTTGAGGTGCTTTTTACATGTTTTCTAGTACTAACCTATTAACAAGTTGCAACCATGCTAGATGCCTATTTTTCTGCTGTTTTTGGTTTCAGAAAAGTTAGTAAAGAAATATTCTCGGAATTGGACGGGACAAACATCAAAGTCAATTACTTTTCGTGGGGAACAAGAAGTCCAGAGGAGAGCCGGAGGGGACAGCCAGGGGCCAGACTCACCCCAGGCGCAGGGGCAGGTGGGCCTGCGCCTGGCTAGGGTTTGGCGGCCCTGGCTGCCTCCCGGTCTCACCCCTTCGCCTATAAGAAGCCCCCGATGCAGAAACCCTGAGTATCCGATCAAAAATCCACGAAACCGTCTATATCCGCTGCCACCATCGTCCCTAGATCGAGGGGATCTGAAGCTCTTCCCGGCACCCTACTGGAGGGGAGGTCATCCCAGAGGCCTTCTCTCCGGTATGATTCGTGAGTAGTTCCACCTTGTACTATGGGTCCATGTACTATCTAGATAGTTGTATCTCCTCCTTTGTGCTTTCATGTATAGATCTTGTGAGCTCCATTCATGATCAAGATCTAATCTATTTGTAATCATGCATGTTGTGTTTGTGGGGATCCGATGGATATTGAGATTATTGTGTTGGTTTGATTAATGGTTTTGAATTTATTATTCTATCATGTATGTGTTGTTTGTGATCTTGCATGCTCTCCGTTGCTAGTGGTTATCTTGGCCAGGTATTTGCTAGTGACTCCAAGAGGGGGTATTTATGCTCGATAGTGGGTTCATGCCTCTAGTTTCCAAGGGAAGTGACATAAATCTCTTCGGTTGTAGATGTGTTGTTGCTACTAGGGAGAAAACAACGGTCTCTTGTTCATGGAACATGTGGACTGTTTACCTTACACACTTTGCTTAAAGCAGTTGTCTGTTGCTTGCAACTTAATACTGGAGGGGGTTCAGATGATAACCTGAAGGTGGACTTCTAGTCATAGATGCAGTTGGATGACGGTCTATGTATATTTTTGTATTGCCCAATCAACTTCATAGGATCTTTCTGGCTAGTAATTGCATTGTTATGCCTTGCTCAGTTCCTGTCAATTGCCTCGCTGTAATTTGTTTACCCTTCATGCCATGTTGTTTATCTAAGGAGAGCACCTATAGTGAACTATGGACCCCAATCCAATCTTTACCATTGATACATCTTCCATTGTTACTGTTTACTTGATGCAAACCACCATTACCTTCCACACCATAGGTTTAATCCTTTGTTATAGCAAACCGGTGAGCTTGACAACCTCACTAATTCGTTGGGGCAAAGTCTTGAGTTTGTGTTGTGCGGGTCTCCGTGTTGCTTGCAACACCTGTGTGACGTTTCCTTCCTCCTACTGGTTCGATAACCTCGGTTTCTTACTGAGGGAAACTTGCTACTGTGCTGCTTCATACCTTGCTCTTGGGGTTTCCAACGAAGCGTCCCACGAGAAGTGGTGGGCGCCATCACTAGACGGGTCTATCACAACAGTCGTGGGGCTCGGGGAAAAGTCGGACGGGAGCCGGGGCATGTGATGCCACCCGACCAATAGGAGTCGTATGAGATGCGATTGACAAGGAGTTGTCTACCTAGATCACTTGGCGGCTAGTGGTGATGCTAAAGCTCACTAGCCGACTTGCTTATTTAGGATCCTGAATCACTAAGCAACCATCAGAGTGGTGTTGGTTCTAGTGGGAGCATAAAATATTAAAGTGTTTAATATGCTTGCTCTTTTATGAATACATGTCTTAAGCGTTTTGCATATTTCTGTTGTAGATATGATCGAAAGCCTCAAAAGTATGCTCCAGGCTCAGGCGAAGACTGAGAGGTATCAAGTCTCTCAGGCTTTGCTGAGTTGCAAGCTTAAGGATGGTGATCCACTAAGTCCACATGTGATCAAAATGGTTGGTTATGTGCAGTCTCTGGAGAGTCTTGGCTACCCCATTATCGAAGAGTTTGCTACGGATATAATTCTGAACTCTCTTCCTAGTGCATATGGGCAGTTCATTTCGAACTACCACATGCATGGTATGGATAAGAAGCTCACTGAATTACATGGGATGCTCAAGCAGGCAGAGGCGGATCTCAAGAAGGGCGCCAATCAAGTGTTGATGGCGCAAAAGAAGGCTAAATTCAAGAAGAGTTCTTGGACTAAGAAGAAGGCTAAGTTGGGAGGAAAATAGGCTCAGGACCCGGTCCCAAGCGCTTCCTTAGGGACTAATCCATCTCCTTCAGCCAGATCCACTTGCTTCTACTACAAGGCGGATGGCCACTAGAAGAGGAATTGCAGCAAGTACTTGGCCGACAAAGCCACAAGTCGAGGTATGGCTTCCGACTCAAGTACACTTGTTTGCAATGTTATAGACATTTATCTTGGTGATGCACCTAATAGTTCTTGGGTATATGATACCGGATCAGTTATTCACATCTACAACTCGTTGTAGGCACTGGTAAGAACTAGGAGCGTAGCAAGAGGTGAGGTTGATATTCGAGTCGGCAACGAAGCAAGAGTTGCTGCGTTGGAAGTCGGCATGATGCAACTTCATTTACCTTCCGGAATCATTATGGAACTAAATAATTGTTATTATGTTCTAGTGCTTAGTCGAAACATTTTTTCTGCTTCATGTTTGATGAGGCAAGGCAATGAGTCAAATATCAAGAATAATGGTTGTTCTTTGTATTTGAATGATATGTTTCACGGCTTTGCACCCGTCTAGGACGGGTTATTTATTTTGAATCTTGATGGTGAGTCGGTTTATAACATAAATGTTAAAAGGTTGAAACCAAATGATCTGTACATGACTTACTTTTGGCACTGTCGGCTTGGCCATATAAGTTGGAAACGCATGAAGAAGCGCCATGATGATGTACTCCTAACTTCGTCCGACTTGGAGTCATTCGAGACATGTGAATCTTGCCTACTCGGCAAAATGACCAAGACACCATTTGCCAAGAGTTGTGAAAGGGCGTCCGACTTGTTGGGACTAGTACATAGTGATGTATGTGGACCAATGAGCACGACACCAAGGGTGGTTATGAGTACTTCATTACCTTCACTGATGCTTTGAGTCAGTATGGATATATCTACTTGATGAAACATAATACGGAAGTCTTTGAAAAGTTCAAAGAATTCTAGAATGAAGTACATAATCAACTCAACAAGAAAATAAATTTTCTTCGATCGGACCGAGGAGGCGAGTACATGAGCCATGAGTTTGAGGACCATCTGAAAAGTTGAGGAATAGTTACCCAACTTACTCCGCCAGGAACGCCACAAAGGAATGGTGTTTTGGAAAGGCGCAATCGGACCTTGTTGGACATGGTACGATCAATGATGAGTCAGACATATCTGTTTTTATCATTTTGGGGTTATTGTCTAGAAACAGCAGTGTTCACACTAAACAGAGTACCATCAAAGTCGGTAGAGAAGAAACCGCATGGGATGTGGACAAGTACATGGCCAAGTTTGTATTTTCTTAAGATTTGGGGTTGTGAAGCTTTTGTCAAGCGACTTCAGTCGGCCAAGCTTACAGCCAAGTCGGATAAGTGTATTTTCGTAGGGTATCAGAGGGAAACTTTGGGTTACTACTTCTACAACCGAGAAGAGGGCAAAGTGTTTGTCGCTCGGAATAGTGTCTTCCTTGAGAAAGAGTTTCTCAGTCAGGGAGTCAGTGGGAGCATGTGAAGCTCGAAGAAATTCGAGAGGAACCGGCTAGTAGTGAGTCGGCAAAAACCTTGGAGGTTGAGCCGGTCGTGGTAGCTGAGCCGGCAGCAGCACCTGTACTACGAAGATCGGCGAGATTACGAAGTGTTCGTGATGTATTACTGTTAGACAGTGATGAGCCGGTAAATTATTCGAAAGCGATGGTGGGATCTGATTCTGAGTCATGGCTTGGGGCCATGAGATCCGAGTTAAATTCCATGGATGAAAATCAAGTTTGGAACTTGGTTGATCTGCCAGACGATGCAAGACCCGTCGAGTGCAAATGGGTCTTTAAGAAGAAAACTGATATGGATGGAAATGTTTCCATCTATAAAGCACGTCTTGTCGCGAAGGGGTTTCAAAAATTTCAAGGAGTTGATTACGACGAGACTTTCTCGCCCGTAGCGATGCTTAACTTAGTTCGGATCATGTTAGCTATAGCAGCCTATTTTGACTATGAGATATGGCAGATGGATGTTAAAACGGATTTCCTTAACAGAAATTTAACCGAGGACTTGTATATGATACAGCCCGAGGGTTTTGTCAATCTGGCTAACGCTGAAGCAAGCATCTCGGAGTTGGAATATTCGCTTTGATGAGGTGGTCAAATTGTTTGGCTTCATCAAGAGTGATCATGATTATTGTTTATACAAGAAGTTTAGTGGGAGCAAAGTAAAATTTCTAATCTTATACGTGGATGACATATTATTGATTGGAAACAATGTCCAGATGTTGCAAGAAACCAAGGAATCATTGGAAAGGAGTTTCTCAATGAAAGACTTGGGTGAGGCAACATACATCCTCGGAATCCGGATCTATAGAGATAGATCAAGACGGCTCATTGGATTGAGTCAAAGTACTTATTTGGACAAAGTGTTGAAGAAGTTCAATATGGAATCGTCTAAGAAGGGGTTCTTACCGATGTCCCATGGTGTAAAACTTAGCAAGACTCAGTGTCCTTCGACAACTGATGAGCGAAGTTGGATGAGTGCGATTCCGTATGCTTTTGTAGTCGGATCCAACATGTATGCCATGATTTATACTAGGCCGGATGTTTCCTATGCTCTAAGTTTTGTGAGCAGATACCAGGCAGATCCTGGAAAAATCCACTGGACATCGGCTAAAAATATCCTAAAGTACTTGAGAAGGACTAAGGATATGTTTTTGGTTTATGGTGGTGAAGATGAACTCAGTGTAAAGGGTTACACGGATGCGAGTTATCTTACCGACTCTGATGATTCTCGTTCGCAATCAGGATACGTGTTTATTATAAATGGAGGTGTTTTGAGCTAGAATAGTTCCAAGAAAGAGACTATGTCTGCATCTACAACAGAGGCCGAGTATATTGCCGCCTCGGAGGCAGCAAAGGAAGCTGTTTGGATGAGGAATTTCCTCATAGATCTTGGTGTGGTTTAGGGATCGTCCAATCCGTTAGACGTGTATTGTGACAACAATGGTGTTATTGCACAATCCAATGAACCTAGACAACACCAGAAGAACAAGAACATACTCATGCGGTACCATCTGATTCGACAGTTCCTGGATCAGGGTGATATCAAGTTATGCAAGGTACACACGAATGCAAATATTGTGGATCCGTTGACGAAGCCGTTACCACAACCGAAGCATGAGGCGCACCTAAGAGATATGGGCATTAGATGCCTAGACATGTGATGTCGGAAGATTGACTCTAGTGCAAGTGGGAGACTGTTGGGAATATGCCTTAGAGGCAATCATGTATGATGATATTTCCCATTGTATTCATAAAGATATTAATTTTTCCTTGTGTAAACATCTGATCTGTATCATTGAATATGTGATTCGGTTGTGGAACTAAACATTCATGTTGTTTGTACTAAATATCCTTGGTCATCGAGGTTGTGCTGGACACACAACTTAGACCAATGTGAAAGTCCGTTGATGACTCGGTTCCACTTGTCATGGGCATGGAGATGCTATTCCGACTTACACAGATTTAGCTAAAGAGTTTAGCGAGTCGAATTGACCCATATTGAGGTGAAACGAACAAGTTGTCATTTGTATATCTCAATCAATGCAATCCTTAGACTTGAGGTTATTGCACAGTCCGAGTTGAGGATCACCGGCTTAGGTTCTGTCAAACGTTGATCCGTAACTGGGCAGTTATAAAGGCAGAGTTCGGGTCGACTGAGAATCAAGCTGCGTGATGTAAATAATCAAGATGGGATTTTTCCCCTCCACTTGGACAGATATTCTCTGGGTCCTCTCGGATGATATGATTCAAAAAGCATGGCCATGCACGACTCAGTTAAGTTATAACCGAGGCAATCGACTAAGAGTTAGTCGG
Source organism: Avena sativa (assembly GCA_916181665.1). Taxonomy (NCBI): domain Eukaryota; kingdom Viridiplantae; phylum Streptophyta; class Magnoliopsida; order Poales; family Poaceae; genus Avena; species Avena sativa. The sequence goes on from OV702296.1 coordinate 78,769,876, forward strand.
GTGAATCACTTATCTCAGATCGAGAAGAGAGTCAGACTATTTAAGGGATGACAAATATCCGCCTATAGTCTGACAAGGTATATCGTGACGCAAAAGGGACTCGGACACAAGTCGCATTGGAAAGGTAAGTCGTCATGACTCTTTGGTACTTGGGATTCGATACGTTCTGCTAGGAGCCGCTACCGACTGATCGATTGTGAGTCGGACTCCAATCGTGTCCAAGTATCCATGAGCCTGCGGGGTCACACACTTAAGAGAGGGAGCAAGTTTGGATTGGATCTGAACCGGAAATCTGGTTGGGTTGAAACCGAGCCGGATTTGGACCGAGTTAGTGAGTCGGACTCACGGTGACTAATATTATATGGGCTTTAGTGAATAGGCCAGGAGTGAGTGGAGCCCACTTTTACTCCCTATATATAGTGGGGCGCAGAAACCCAGAAGGGTTGATCGGTTAGGTCATTCCATGATTTGGAAACCCTAGCTCCACAGCAGTCCTGCCGACGTACTGAACCTAGCAGTTCACCGTCGGTGCTCCTCCTTGTATGTGTGGATACCAGCAGAGGTGTTGTACGATCAGCACCAGGACGATCGTGATCAGATCAGATCGTGAGGACTGCACTGCATTCAACTGACACGCTTCATCAATAATCCGTAACTGCACATCTAGTGGTAATCCTCGTGGCCTTCAACCTCATCTAGATCTTGGGATCACCATGTTAGAGGGGAAAAAATTGTTTTATATCTACGTGGCCCAACAGTACAAGATCAAGCTCAATCCAGGGAAATGCACCTTCGGCGTGCCCACCGGACAGCTCCTATGGTACGTAGTCTCCAAGAGAGGCATCAAAGAAAAACCCACTAAGATCGACACAATCGCACGACTCGGGAAACCCAAGTGTCTCCACGACGTCCAAAAGCTGGCTGACCAAGTCGTGTCCCACAGCCGCTTCATCCCCCGGCTCGACAATAAGGCAATGCCTCTCTACCGCCCGATGCGCAAGAACCCCATGTTCCAGTGGCACAAAGAAGCGGACGACGCGCTCAAAGCGCTCAAGGAAGTGCTACTCGCAGCACTGCTACTCGCCGCCCCTATCGACAAGGAGCCGATGCGCGTCTATGTCGCGGCCTCCACGCGGGTCGTCAGCGCTGTGATGGTCGTCGAACGACCAGAGGAGGGCAAGGAACATCCCGTGAAGCGCCCGGTCTACTACATTAGTGAGGTCTTGACGGACTCACGGCAGCGCTACCCGCAATACCATAAACTGGTATACGCGAACTACAGAGCCCAGCGACGGATCCCACACTACTTCCAGGAGCACCCCATCATGATCGTCTCCTCCACGCCACTACAGGACATCATCCGGAATCACGAGGCGACTGGGCGATTCGCCAAGTGGGCCGTCAAAATAGGAGTCCACAACATCAAAGACGAGCCACACAAAGCGATCAAATTGCAAGCCTTGGCTGATTTCCTCGCTGATTGGGAAGAAGCACTACAGCCGGAGAAGCTGACCTATCTCCATTTCTGGTCGCTCCACTTCAACGGATCCAAGAACGCAGACAATGTAGGGGCTGGGATTGTAAACACCTCCCCCAAAGGTGACAAGCTCCACTACGTGCTACACCTCGACTTCACTCCATGCACCAACAATATGGAAATATATGAGGCCCTCCTTCATGAGATGTGGGCTGCAAAGGAGATGAACGTCAATCGCTTACGATGCTACGATGACTTCGAACTTGTCGCCGCACAAGTCGTTGGTACCTGTGACTCCATCTCCCCCACCATGATAGCATATCGCCAAGCGGTGGACCAGCTAGGGAGGCACTTCATCGGCTACTCCGTCGAGTGGATCGACATGTGCAAAAACAAGGAGGCCGACGCAGTCTCTCACATCGGATCGGCTCGGGAAACACCACCCGTGGGTGACTTCCTCGACATCATCCACAATCCTTCGGTCTCCCAGCTGAAGGAGATCGACATTGGGATACCACTGCAACCCGAGCCCGCCTTGGTCACCATGATTTCTGAGCCCAGCGACTGGACCGCGCCATATCTCGCCTACCTTGAGAATATGATCCTACCTTTGGACGAGACGGAGGCATGAATGATAGTGCGACGCTGCAAATCCTTCATCATCATCAACGGCGAACTCCGAAAATGCAGCGTGACCGGCGTGTTCTAGCGCTGCGTACAACCAGGGGAAGGACGCAAGATCCTCCAAGACATCCACGCTAGCTATTGTGGCCATCACGCCGACGCCCAGTCGCTGGTCGCCAAAGCCATGCGACATGGATTATATTTGCTCACCACGCATGCCGACACTGCCGACATCGTCCAATGCTGCGTCGGGTGCCATAAATACACCAACCAGACCCACATCCCTAGTTCGGCCCTCAAGAAAATCCCCATCACCTGGACATTCACCGTATGGGGCATCGACATGGTGGGTTGGTTCATGAAGGCCCTGTCTGGCTACACCCACCTCCTAGTCGCAGTCGACATGTTCACCAAATGGGTCGAGGCCAAGCCAATCAAGAAATGCGATGGCAAGACCGCCACCAAGTTCCTCCGCGAGCTCATCTACCGGTATGGGTACCGGCACAACATCATCACGGACAATGGCACCAACTTCACAAAAGGTGTCATGGCTGATTTCTGTGAGGAGAACGGCATATGACTCGACCTCGCTTCAGTCTCCCACCCGGACTCGAACGGCCAAGCTGAGCGTGCGAACCAAAGAATTCTCCACGACCTCAAGCCACGACTACAGGTTCCCCTCAAGCGAACCCATAGATGTTGGGTCGAAGAGCTCCCCTCCATGCTATGGGGCATTCACACCTCCATCAACCAATCAAAAGGGTTTACATCCTTCTTCATGGTGTACGGTGCCGAGGCTGTCATGCCAACCGACCTGGAACACAACTCGCATCGGGTCGTCAACTATGTGGAGGCAGACAATGAGATCGCCTGCCAAGACGGGATCGACCGGATTAATGAACCACACGACCTAGCTCGCTCTCACACCGCCATCTACTAGCAGGGACTCTGCCACTATCACAGCCGCCGAGTCTGGACTCGCACCTTCTTGGAAGACGACCTGGTCCTATGACTCATCCAGGACAAGAAGGGCATGCACAAGCAATCTCCCCCATGGGAGGGACCATTCGCCATAGGGAGAGTCCTCGTCAACAACACCTACTACCTCATCGATGTAGAAGGTGACAACCAGCTCGACGTCACGCGGCCATGGAATGTAAACCTCCTCCGAAAGTTCTATACATAGAACTAAAATTTGTCCTCAGATGCTATATAATGAAATAAATTCGAATTTCACAAATTGTGCCTACTCGCCACCCTCTTGTGCCAATCGCACTCGTACACTTAGCAATATGCTACCTACGGAAGTCAACCCTTGGTCAAGCGGCCGACACGGCTAAGTAGTGTGGCACAAGGGCACCGAAAATATTCGGGCCTTGCGTCGTCCACAAAAATGCCACCCCGGAGCCACCATCGGAGTCGACTCGCTCGACTGGCCTGCCGGGCCAGGACAACCAAACACGCTTCTCACAACGACTTGTCCTACACATCCTCACACATAGCGACTCGAACGATTAAGTACCACGCGCAGGGACTTGCACAAAACAAACCCCACACGGCTCGGGAACACACCAAGTACGAGAGCATGCCCAGGACTCGCCACACGAATGTCTTTCCGAGCTAGGAGGAGAGACGTGTTACAAACAATGCACCACATCTTCACCTACCCCAGGCATACGACTAGAACGGCTAACTACTCGCCTAACCAACCCTGCTCGCATCCGGGAAAACAGCCAAGTACAGAGCACCCCTTGGGGTCGCTAGGCGATTGGCTCTACGAGCCACGACAAGTCAACTCTAACTAAACTAACAGTGTGGAAACAAACAAACTTACACACATGCGAGGTAAACCCCATTAAAAGCGGACGCGCTCGGGGACTCGCATAACCAAAAATACAAAATAATAGAAATCACAAAGCAATGCAAGTCGATTGACGTTTCCTTTTTCTTCGGCAACAAAATATATTGTTCACCATTGAGGTATATACAAAAGCGGCCAGTCGCTACAACTAACAAATGCCTCAAGGCAATCCTTTACTCTGCAGGCTTCGAAGCAGATGCGCCACCACCACCCCTGACCCATACAAAAGGCTCCCAAGGGTTTGCTGGGTATGTCGTCAATTTCTTCGCAAGTGACGACCGGAAAGATTGCTCCGGCTTCAGGTCACGGTGTTTAGGCTCGGGGTCATTCGGCACCAAACCATCTCCTAGTATGGCAATAGATCCCCCATCGCCAACACTTGCTCCGCAAAAGGAGCATGCTTGGAGGTCAACTTCAACACCTCCGCGATCTCCACCGAACCAGTTGCTGAAGGGTATCCGCTGGTGACGTCGTCAAGGTCGAAGTCATCAGGGAATTGCGCAAGCCCAAGACTCAGCGTAGTAGTGGCCCCACGGCGAAAGGCCGACCAGGCCATCAACTCGACCATGGTAGGCGCTTCCTCGAGATAGTACCACACCTCCATCAACCCCCCAAGGATCACCTCCCCCTAGAGGACGGCTTGGACGAACATCGCCGAGAGGGTAGCCGCGTCCACCACCACCGTCACACTCTGCCTGGTGTCGAATGTCTGCACCTCCGGATCTCCTTGACATATCGCATCTGCAACACCAGAAAATTAAATCCACAAGGAAGCGTACCTATGGATCTGCCGCTCGGGGACTCACCCACTTGGGGACTCACCCGCTCGGGGACTCGCCCGCCAATACCAAAAGAAAGCACGAGGAAGGGACACTCACCAAGAAGCTCGCTGTAGCGCTCTGTGACGAATTTCTCCAAGGCCGACAGTTGTTCTTGCAAACCAGCCACGAGCGAGCCGGAGACCTTCCGCTCGACATCCATCGCGACGATCACGACCTTGGCCCTTTTCTCAGAGGAGATCATCGCCGCTTTTTTAACCTCTATCTCCTTGGTCAAAAAGACGAGTCGCTCCTCTGCTGTGGCCAATGCTGCCTTCATAGTCTCCATCTCGGCGGCTAGAACATAGCCCTCACGGGCCTTGGCAATCGAGGCAGAGTGATACTCTAATAGAAATAAGATTGTAGTGAAATATTTGCACAAAAACAAGAATACAAGTTCATCGAGATGAAATCAACTCACCTGTAGTCGCCTGGAATTGCCGATTGGATTCCTGCGTGATCCGCAGGTCGCGTTCTAGGCGCTCCTTTGTGGCCTGCCGATCGGTCGACTCCCGCTGCAGACCCTGAAGACAGAAAATTAAACATGAGCAAGGACAAAAGTTCTAAGAATCTAGATGCTAAAATTCAGCAACTAGATCATCGGGGACTAGACGACCAAAGTTTTAAGCATCTAGCCATTGAATTCAGTGACTTGATCCTTGGGGACTAGACGACCAAAGTTTTAAGCATCTAGCCGCTGAGATTTAGCGACTAGATCATCAAGGACTAGACGACCAAAGTTTTAAGCATCTAGCCGCTTAAATTTAGCAACTAGATCCTCGGGGACTGGACATACCTGGATAGCAGCGCCTAGCATGCTGTGAAGCTCGCTAGCGTCCGCCGATGGCAAAACGAATGACGTACGCCCGTGTCGCTGCCTGGCGTCGCCATCAACAACCTAGGGAATTTGAGGCTATTGCGTTCGAATATCCACTAGGCGCAGGCACCGGCGCCTCCGCTAGCCTGGTCGGTTTGCTCAGCTCCGAGCTCATAGTGGAATCACCCTCTTTCTTCTTCTTCGTGCCTTCAACTGGCGCCTCAATTGTGTTGCCCTTACTTTTCATGGAAGGGTCAACTCCCCCTTTGGCGGCGACTGGCGGAACCTTGCCCACTCAAAGGATGACCGATTTTCTTGGCACCGGTCCTGCAAAAATGACACGATCAATGATCCGCTAAAAAGCCCCGAAAATTACTATGGGCCAAGCAGTACAAACTTACTTGGCAACGTGGAGAAAGCGCAAACCAGTGCTGATATGGGAAGGCTTCTCCAAGTCTGGGACCAACCTGCGAGTGAGCCCCTTCTCAAACAGACTCGCATCCCACGATATCGAGGGCTTCTTCGATGCCGAGGTTGCATCCGTAGGAACCTCCGGCCCGGGCGACACAGGCGTCCCCCTCGGAGACAAGGACTTCGACCCTCTGGCCACGTCAGCCACTACTAGGAAATCCTTCATCAGTGGCGCATCTATATTGGGCTTCTGTGGGGCATGGCAGGGACGCCACTGGTACGTCGCCACTGATGAAAACTTATGTGGCGCATTCGAAAATGCGCCATAGAAGTCATGATACTTCTATGGAGCATTTTGCCTGATACGCCACAGGACTCTGTTTAGTGGCGCATTCTGGAAAATGTGCCACTGAAGTGCTATGCGCCACAGAAGGTAAAAACGACGCGCCACTGGTTTGAATATCAGGTATTAAAAAAATCAAAACTTGCCCAAATATACAGTATTATACAGTATTATACATAAACAGTATATTTGACTTAGTATATGAAAACAAATATAATACAAACACGAATATAGTGCCATCACACTACTTAGAGCCCGAACGAGATAGACAAGTGGTCACCATATTACAATACAAGTCAAAGGTGGCAAATATTTATACAAGTGTTTGTTACAAAGTTCACCATCTCATCACATTACAAATGAAGTGTTCATCGCCTACACTAGAATCATACAGAATACAGCTGTGATGACGGTGAGCAAGAGCAAGAGCACTAGCAATATCTTCATCTGGTTCTCCTTCCACAGGTGGTTCCTCTACTTGGCTACCGCCTCCTCTCGAGTCGCGTATCCTTTGTAGCTATTGTCGCTAAACTTTTTCACCTGTTTCTGACAGTCCTCCCACTCATCGTAGACTCCTGAAACCCAACCCTTGTACACCACGTACCACTTCGTCATCTCTATAGATAAGGCATATTAGTAAATCATGCAACAGAAAGAACTAAATCGGTTCACATGCATATATATTCACATAAACTAAAGCAAAAGATCAGTAAACATAGAAGATAGCACATCGATCATAATCATAGAACATCGACGACAACGACCACAATAGTGAAGTTTACAACATACGACCATGGTAGTATATATTTTGTGACACAACACTACACACAGACATCTATGATAATTCTAGGCGCACACATCGATCGATGTTGAGAACTGCTAATTCTCGGCTTCGGGAATGGTAGATAGCCATCCTTCGTCATCCATGTCCTGTTGTCACCCTGTTGACGAAGAATATTTTCAATCTCCCTCTTAGTCAACCCTCTGTTGTGTTTTAGGACCCGTCCCCTTGTGTTGACATCTTCCACGATGATTTCCGACAACTTAACCTGGATGCGATGGAAGTCTTATCTAAGATAATCATCGTCCCTTCGTGCCAAATTTCCGGCCCATGCTCGGAAACTAGATGGAAGAGTTAGGTTCTGGCAATCCCGGACAAACCTTTTAAGGTGATGCATGGCGTAGAAGGCCTGCTTGGCGCCGCCAGTAGCCGGCTCCTTGACGCAGGGGAACTCGAGCACGTTCTTGAACACGTGCTTGTCATCCTTGATACATTCCCCCTTGTTGACGAAGGGGCATCCCTTTTTAGCGTATCCCTCGAGAGCCTCATTCAAAACACCCCTTATTCTGGTGTAGTCCTTCTTCTTCTGACTCGCCGAGTCGAAATACGACGCTATCGAGTACTTTGTGCAAATGACGATGAGTATGCAGTATTATTCTCTGCACAACACGATTGAAACGGGATGTTGGAAAAGGGCAAAGGAAGAAAGCTGTAAGAAATCCTAAGTTACCAATGCTAGGGGGTGTGTGTACTTACTCGGGAAAGAAAGGCAAAATAAGTGTGTTCGTCCTCTTGTGGTCCACCATGAACTTCTCGAGATACGTCGTCGCCTTGGCACGCGTCTCTGATCCTTCCCTCAACTGGCTATCACGTATGTAGTAGGGATCCACTATCGCGATGTAGGGGGTTTGCTCTCTCTTGGTCTTCATCGCCAGATTGAGCGAGAATAGGTAGACCATGTTATAGTCTATCCGTTTCGAGAGAAACAGCTTGAAGACGTCCTCGTACGCTATGAAGAACACGTCCGCGGGGGCTTCATGGACGAAGTCCACGTCCGATGGCACCTTGACAGTGAAAACCGGGTAATTTGGATCTTTGTCTTTAAGAAGAATGCCCTCTAGTGTCTTAATACTATCACTCAAAGCGAGCATATGTCCACCAGCAAGGCGAAGCAGCTCCGGAGTCAGTATCGCTTCACCGGCTATATGTATCCTGGGCAAGACATCCTCGTGGGCTGGTACGACATCATCCTTAGCCTGGATCCTCTTCGGAGGAGGTTGGCTCTCGGCTTTCTTACCTCTCTTCCTGTGCTTCTTCATCTTCTAAGCAGGCTCCTCCACTGGGGATGCTAAGTCTTCAACGGCCGCCTTTTGGAGTGTGCCAGGGCTAAAGACGAATCCAACGGGTTTCTCCTGTTGATCGGCGGCCGGAGGCGTCTCTTGAGATAAACCATGGAAGACCAGGCATTGCATGCATGTAGTGGGACGCCCACCTTGACCCTCGCGAGCGACGAAGGGTTCTTCATCCACATCAGGCATGTACAATCCTATGCCGACGCCGGTGTTGATGTAGTCGTCGATGTTGACAAATTCTTCATCATCATCATTGTTGCCGCCATGTGGTGATGGTGGTGGCGGGGGCGATGGCGGTTGCGTTGTGACGGCATCACCTTGGGGCAGCCCACACGCTCCCAACAGTTGTTGGTGGCGACTGGTGGTGGCGACGACGACAGGTGGCTTCCAAGGTGGTGGCCGGACGATCGAGGTGGCGCCGGTGACAGGTGGCATGCGAGGTGGTGGTCGGACGATCGAAGTGGCGCTTAGGTGCCCCGTAAGACGAATTTGAGTCTTCGGCCATGTCAAGGGCCAGCCGTGGCATTCTGTAAGGGTCTTGTGTTCGTCGGATCACTGAGGTTGAAAGGGGGGGTCCATGTCGTCGCACCCTGGCAACACCCGAGCAATCCGGACCCTCATCACGGCATCGTCCATTGCATTGTTGTGCATCGTGCGGTTCGCCGGTTGTATGATATTGCCCTTGGCAACATCCCTCAAGTCACCGCCGACAACTTTGTGGAGTAGTACGCAAGCAGCGTCATGAATATCGACACATATATGTTGGGCATCATGATCGAGGTGGCAGTCACCAAAGGCGCATACAGAAGATGAAGCGGAGTAACTAATTAGTTACCTTGGTGAGGGCGTTGAGCTCGGCTAATGTCGACACACGGCCGATCCCGGCGGCAGGCCTATCATTAGCATTCTCCCGCGGTACTGGTGCCACCGCCGGTTGTGCGATACTGGTATTTTTGGTGGGGGCAGCTATGCGATGACCAGCTCTTGCGGTTGCGCCGCGGTGATGGTGGCCGACGGGGTCACCAAGTCCATTGACGCATTAACATTGATGCTCGAGTCGCTGCCGCTAAAGCTGGGCACGTTTATTGGCCCCTGTCGACCTCCCGCATTTCAAATAACTAGCCCCTCCATCAACCTAGGGGGGATGATCGCGTGAAGCTTCTCCTCCAATAACTTGTCCATTGCTTTCTCGTCCACTTTTTCCTCTAATGTCTTCACCTTCAACTTTAGCTCTTCAACCTCGGCTTTATCTTTAGCCACCGACTGGTTCTTCCTCTCCCTCCTCTTCTTTGCGTCCTCTTTGTAGTACTCGGTAAACTTCATGCTTGTACCGAAGCCGGACACACGGCCAGCTGATTTTGGCGGCAAATTCTTCTCCCTCTTCTTGTAAGTGTTCGTCGCCCTTTTAAAAATAGTGTCCCATGGCTCCGCTGCCGAATCTTGGGACGACAAGTCCTCGCTAGCCTTCAATTCCTTCTCCTGCAGAGATACAAGGAGAGGTGAACCCATGCATGCATTTAGATTCTTGGCTTAATTATTTTACTGAGAGATCCACGATAAATTCCTTACTAGCTCATCCTCAAAGGCCTTCACATCCGGGTCGTCGGTGACGAACTCCCCTGTAACAGGGTCCAGGTAGTAGCGGGCCCGAACAAATTGTTGGATCTGCAGGTCTTGATTTTATGCCATGGGTTCTCTTTACCCAGGCGTTCAAGCTCGGCGTCCTCCTTGTCTCAAATGGTCTGTTTCCCTCTGTATCCGCCGCTTCCAAGCCGGTGGTTACCTATGTTCTTCTCTCGCATAGTCTTTCCCAACTCATTCCATGCTTTAGAGGTAGCGGTATCTAAGTCCGCCTTGAATATCTTGAACACTTCTTCGTCGAGCATCGGATTTTTCCTACTTATAATCTCCCAGCTTTCACCTTTGTCAATGTTGTTCTTTACCCGGGTTTTCTAGCTGCTCAAGGCGTTGCTCATCTTTGTCCGTGCTAGTTTGTTCATTGGGTTCTTATTACTCTCCAGGTTTCTGAACTTCTCTAGGAATGTGTATCGCTTGTGAAGCTTCTTAAGGAGGTTCTCGACCAAAGCATGATTACGTCAGATGTACTTCGTGTTGATCGACATGCTTTCCCGGACGATGCACCCGAGTTGCATGCCGTACCCGCAGGCAATCGATGAAGGCACAATGGGTTGGACACCTTCTGTGACCTCAGTGAACTCATCACAGACGTTGGCGAGAACTTGTGGCTTCCGATCCTTAATATCCTTCTTCTTCTTCTGTATAGCGGCCGGGTTGCCGCTACCACCATCTATGCGCTCGCCACCATCCGTGGTGGTGTTACCCTCCTCCCCGCCTTCACTAGTTCCATCGTAGTCGTCGCCGCCCCCCTCATAATCTGGATCTTCCTCGCCCCTAGCACCTCCGACGACGGTCGTTGGTGGTGGTGTCATTCTCATCTCCTCCTCCGCCTCCTCATGCTCTGGGGACGGCCCCCAGAACGACTTGTTGGCCTCTCGGGCGCTAGTCGTCGTTAGTCGACATGTTTGTGTTTTATTACTAAAAAAGAGGCAAAAGGTTAGCACAAATATCGACCAAAAAATTCAGCATGACCTTTGCTAATTTTTGGACCTACGAGTGCCCATTTCTCAACCGAAACGGAAGTGAATCAACACTTCGGGAGAAACGGGCAACTCAATTGAAATCCCTGCAAGAAAAAACATCCCAGCCCCATTGATAACCCCATTGACACCATCCATCATCATCCAACACCATCTCATTCACAAAATAAACAACCTCTGTAGCACCATCTCATTCATAGATTCAAATGAAGCATAAAAGATCCTAGTAGAAATCAAAGTATATTAAATAAGGGACTATAAGCATTACTGAACCATAGGTTCAGATCACCATGTATATTCCCCACAAAAATTCAAAACCATCATTTATTATTTGCAAATCATTAGTGGGTAAATAAAATCATCTTCCTAATTCATAACATTAGGAATCAGTGTATATAGATCATAGACAAGTTGGTAGGATCAAAGTTATATGTCAGTTTGGACAGGATCAAAGTTATATGTCAGTTACCAAAGTACTTTTAGAATTCAATTGGGTTCAAACCTGCCAGTTAAACCTGCTAGCAAGCAACCAACTAGTTCAGTTAGGCAACACACTAAATTAAATGATTCAGTTAAACCTGCCAGCAAGCAACCAACCAACTAGTTCAGCTGCAATTTGGATTAGTATTTAACTAGCTCAAGCAAAACCTGCCACGGACTATTAATCATCTAAACTTGGATTTCATTATAGGTAATAAGCTAGTAGTTAGTAGCTCAAACTTGAATTTGCAAGCTTCTGAATTTGCTAATGTTTTTTATCATAACAGATACACACATAACAGATTCAGAGATTGTTTTTTATCCAGGAGCACACATAGCAGATTCAGAGATTGTTTTTATAATAAAATTTCCATTGTTTTTTATCCAGAGCACACATCTAGATTTTCTACTAGTATCAGATTCAGAGATTTGCATTGTTTTTATAATAGATTCAGAGATTTGCTACTAGTATCAGATTCAGAGATTTGCATTGTTTTTATAACAGATTCAGAGATTTGCTACTAGTATCATGCAGTTACACAATCTAGAAAGCATCATGCAATCACAGAAAGCAACATTCTGAGCAACATTCCTAGACTGGAAAGCAACATTCTGAGCCATATTTTACTTGCACGGGAATTAACTAGAAAGCATCATGTAGTCACAGAAGATCATCCAGGAGTTCAGAGATTTTTCACTTGTAGAGATTATCTACAAGTAATCTGTGCTCTAGCACTTGTAGTTGTTTCTGTTTCAAACCTAATTGCATTCACCTGTAGAGATTATGTACACTTGTACAGACCTAATTTCACTTGTAGAGATTATCTACAAGTAATTGCATTCAGACCTAATTGCATTCATACCTAATTGCACTTGTATAGGAATTAATAGAACAAGAGAGGATGTCCTGGAGCATGTACCTACGGTGGCAAGACGGCGCGGGATGGGGAGGTGGTCGTGGTGGCGATGCTCCTGCTGCGGGATGGCCCTTCTCCTCCTCCACGGGCTCCGACAGCGGCGACCGGCTGGCGGCGCTAGGGTTCCTCCTCCACTGGCTTCCTCCCCCACGGGCTCCTCCTCCGGCTTCGACAGCGGCGACGGCGGCGCTAGGGTGTGTGCATGCGGGCGGCGCTAGGGTGCGTGCGTGCGATGGGCGATGGGCGGTGCTAGGGTTCCTCCTCCACGGGCTCTGACAGCGGCTAGGGTTCCTCCTCCACTGGCTTCCTCTTCCACGGGTCCTCCTTCGGCTCCGATAGTGGCGACGGCGACGCTAGGGTGCGTGCGTGCGGTCGGGGCTAGGGTGCCTGCGTGCAGGCGGCTCTAGGGTGCTGCGGTGGGCAGTGGGCGGCGCTAGGCTCGATTTGGGGAAATTGGCAAAGTGAGGGGAAAGGGGAAGGCCGAACCGTTATTTGGCTAAGTGTGAAACTTCTGTGGCGCATTCCTCCAATATGCGCCACAGAAGTTCCAACTTTTGTGGCGCATATTGGAGGAATGCGCCACAGAACATGTGCGCTTGGTCCAAAAGCAGTGCGGCGTAGTAGTTTGCATCAAACAACAACCTAGACTAGTGGTCAATCCTGGGGCTCTAAATCTGGGCAGCCCAGGTTTGGGTCCTGGCTGTTTCAGACTTTTTTCTTAATTAAAAAATATTTTTAATTATATGATACAAATATATTTAATTATGTTATATTAAAACAAGCAAGAACAAATATATATATGTTACAAATATATTTAAAACCAAGAACATACACATGTATATATATACGAATATCATGATACATATTTTAGTCTCTAACTAATACAAAAAAAGGTCGCACGTCGTCATGTGATGTGTCGACCTAGCCTCTCTTCACAATCTTCTTGCCTTTTTTCTTCGCGGGTGAATACTTTAGCCCGTGCACTATGAGATTTCTTCTCGTGAACGGACAACCTTTAGTAGGTAGTGTGGTCTTTCTTCTTACTGTAGTAGTAGGCATGTTGAAGTACTTGTCGAACTCCTCTTCGATCTTCGGATCGCCGTTCTTGTTGAAGTCTTGATCATTGGCGGATCCTTTCATTCCGATGATGCTCCTCTTGCCCCTCCTCACTACAACATGACTAGGCTTTGATGGGTCGGTAATAAAGAAACATTGATCAACTTGGTTAGCGAGTATCCACGGCTCATTTTTCGTGGAGGCCTTCTTTGCCGACTTGGCATATGGTATAACGCAGGTGGTGAAATATCGGACTTCTTTTTTGACGTTCTTGGCCCATATAACACGGAACATTGGTACCGTATCTCCACAGTAGTCGAGCTCCCATATCTTCTCGATCCTTCCGTACAATCTTTCCATGACAGTAGTCTCGTCATCGGCGAAGGACATCATAGTTACTCCTGAGTTTTGATATTCGCTATTCACTGATGTCGTATGACTAATAGGTCTTTACGTTATGCGCTGGGCCCTGTGACAAGAAGAATATGAGTTGTTGATCTTCCGTAGAAGGCGTCTACGGGGGATTGTACAACAGCCTTTTCTTGAACCAACACGTGAAGCTGGAGTTATGTTCTCTTGTTACGTCTCATTTCTTCCTCGGTCGGGCCCGGTCCACGTACTCCTGCTCGATCAAGCTTTTGTGCTCTAACACCCAAGGGCTGACCAATTCAATGTGTTGTAGTGTGCCTCGGTGTGCCCTGCCAAAGTTGGCGCATCGATTAGAAATGCCGACATGCAGTGAGCGGTGGCCCTCGCGGTGACCATACCCAGCAAGCCTGCCGAGGTGCTTCTTGGTGGGTATTCCAACATCCTCATTCTCGATGGTTAGATAGTTCTGGCAGAAAGAGATGCACTCGTAGATCATTAAGCCCTTGGCTATGCTTCCATCTGGACGGGGCCTGTTGCGAACGAACCCTTTGATGACACTGTTCAGCCTTTCAAACGGCATCATGTTGTGCAGGAATGTCGGCCCGAGCTAGATGATGTCATCCACGACATGGACAAGTAGATGCACCATGATGTCAAAGAATGCGGGCGGAAAGTAAATCTCGAGATCGCATAGTATCACCACGATCTCGTCCTGTAGCCTGTCGAGCTGCTTCATGCCGATCATGCCGATCGACTTCCTAGAGATGACGTCGACAAAATTGCACAAGCCAAATAGCATCTCACGGACGTGCTCGTCCATTATCCCTCGTATGGCAACTGGAAGTATCTGTGTCATCATCACGTGACAGTCGTGGGACTTCATACCTCTGAACCTCTTCTTCGCTACATCGAGATACCTGCTTATCTTGCCCGAGTAACCGTGAGGAACTTTGAATCCTAGGAGGCACCTGAAAAACTGCTCGATCTCCTCCTGACACAGAGTGAAGCAGGCAGCGCGAAGCACAACCACCTCATTCTTCTTAACCCTTTTGCGTCGACCCTGAGTCCCTTTCGTTTGATCATCATCATCATCACTATCAGGGTACTGAAGCTCCTTCTTGATGCCAAGCAATTTCAGGTCGTTCTTGCTTTCGGCCCATCCTTGGTCCCCTCCGGCATGTTGAGGAGAGTTCCAAGAAGACTCTCGGTAACGTTCTTCGTGATGTGCATTACATCGAGGCTATGGGGCGTGTGGAGGACCTTCCAGTACGGCAGGTCCCAAAAAACAGACCTCGCTTTCCATACACCCAGAAGCGGCTTTGTCATTGGTCGCTTCTTTCCTGGCGCTGGGCACTCATTCCAATTATTCAGAAGCTCCTCGATTTCTTCACCGCTCCTCGTACGCGGGGCTCTTTCAAGCTCGTCTTTACCATTGAACAGGTCACCGCGTTTTCTCCATGGGTGATCCATGCGAAGCCACTTTCGAGTCCCTTGGAACACGGTTTTTGAAGACCCGGGATCCTTGGGTAGCTAGAGATGCGGGGTCTTATCCATGCACTTGACACATGCATTGTGTCCGTGGTTCACCTGGACTGATACATATGCGTAACCAGGATAGTCCTGCACCGTCGTGAGCAACACGGCTCTCAGAGGGAAATATTCTTTACTGTAGGCGTCCCACGTATGGGCTGGTGTCTCCCACAATGTGGCTAACTCCTCTTTCAATAGCCCGAGATAAAGATGCATATCGACACCTGGCTGTTTTGGCCCATAAATAAGATTGCTCATGTGTACGTACCTTTGCTTTGTGCAGATCCACGGGGGGATGTTGTACGGCCATACAAACACGGGCCAGGTGCTATGCGTGCTACTCTGGTTGCCAAAAGGATTGAGTCCATCGGTGCTCATAACCAGCCTGACGTTCCTTGCATCGCCCCCGAACTATTCGAACTCGATGTCCAATGCATTCCACTGGCTAGCGTCTGAAGGGTGTGTTAGGATCTTGCCCTTCTCTGGATCATCTTCGGGTTTCTCCCTTTCCGTGTGCCATTGCATTAGCTTTGCTTCCTTAGGATCTACGAAATATCTCTTTAGACGGGGAGTGATAGGAAAGTACCATACCACTTTTCGAGGAACTTTCTTGTTCCTTCTCTTGTATAGTCCATGGTCGCACACCGGACATGTGGTTCTCTCTGTGTACTCATTACGATAAAGTGCGTAATCATTGATGCATGCGTGGTATTTAACATGCGGTAGGTCGAGAGGGCACATGATTTTCTTGGCCTCCTCTATACTTGTTGGCAATGTGTTCCCGTTAGGAAGACAATCATGCCAGAATTCCATGTTAGCATTGAAGCTCACGTTAGTCCATTTGTGTTCCGCCTTCATCTCTAGAGCCTTGAGCGTTAAACTCAGGCGTGTATCCTTGGCCGACACCCAGGATACAATGGAGTCATCCCATCTAACTCCATTTGAGCTAGCTTGGCTTTCTCTCTGGCTGCAGCTTTGGTGTTTCTCGTCTCCTTGAGAAGCAGTTCCTGAACATGAGGGTCCCTTAACACCGAAGTTAGCTGCGTCTGGGTGTTCAGTTCTTCTCCTTCTACATGATGGTCATGCCCGTCGACATCTCCTTCTTCGTCATGATGATCATGCTCGCCGCCGGTATATTCTTCGTCATCATGACCATGCCCGTCGGGAGACACTTCGTCTTCTCGCCCGCCCAAGTCTTCATTATGACCAACACCATTTACTGCCAGCTCCTCATCGAAGTCGTCGCGCATGAAACCGCGCCTGAGCAGGTGATCCTCGAATTCTCCAGAATCAGGGCCGATCCAGCGCTGGAGTTTGCATGTTCGCCATGGACATATTATCTGGGTCTTGTTGTTCCGAATCTTGTCCGCCTTGGCGTCTTTCTTATACCTAGTAACTCGACCTTCGCTCATGCTGATGACCATGGTAGCCTGCGCAGTATGCACATATAGAGCAAAAGACAGAGAGTAGGTTAATTAGAAACAACACCTTATGCACACACAAAACACACTTACATGGTCGTCGCAGAAAAAATTCGGCATGACCTTTCCTAAAAGTAGGACATATGGGTGGTGCAAAAATTTGCCGAAATGGAAATGAATCAACATTTAGGCAAACATCCATGCACCACACCGGGACAGACAAGCAAAAACAAGAAACTCTTCCCATGCAAGCATTCATGCACCACACAAGCTTCATGCACAAACATCATCTTCGCGCCATGCATGCATCGCATATACACACCGCCTGCACGACAAGCTTTACACCTACAAAACATGCATATTCATGGCCAATTACTCACTGGGTAGATTGAATACCGAGTCGAGAGCGCGATGTGAGAGAGTGTGGATCAATAGATCTATAGAGAGATAATGGTACACAAATAGAGATGTGGAGGAGAAAAGTAGGTGTGTTTTAGATCTACTAGTTGGAGAAAGGCTTTCCCTAACCAATCTATCAACTATAGTAGGTTTAAATACAACAAAATGTAGAAAAGTATAGACACAATGGGGTGGGAGAGAGGAGGAAGACGAGCTGGGAGGAGGGGAAAGAAGGATGTGAAATGGATGGTGGTAGATAGAGGGGTGCAAAGCTGCCGCCTTTGTGCAGATCTGGTCGAAGGATTCTGTGAGGCATACAGGCAATATGCGGCACAGAAGATTGAACTTTTGTGGCGCATACAGAGTGCATGCGCCACAGAACCTTGGCCATTGGGTGTAGTGGGATAGACTATGGGCCCCGTGACTCAATGTTCTGTGGCGCATAGCACATATATGCGCCACAGAACCTTGGCCAGTGGCCAGACACTGTGGGCCATAGGGTGCAGTGGCCAGACACGGTGGGCCCTGCACTCAGTGTTCTGTGGCGCATATTGTGGATATGCGCCATAGAAGATTGAACTTCTATGCACATAGCAGATATATGCGCCACAGAACACAGAGGGCAGATCTGCACGAAATAAAGGTGGCAGATAGAGCTGCTTTAATGACACCCCTATATATATATACCACACTCCCTGTCCAAAGCAACATACCTGCCCCTAATGTCTTCTTCCCACAACTTGTCGGAAGACTCGCTGGAGAGCACAACCCGCTCGCATTCCCTGCAGCCTACTCGCAGTGGAGGGGCGAGGTCGAGGGGCAGTGCTCGGAGTCAGCCACCGCGGGATTCAGAGGTCAACCTAATTGAGGAGGAGGCCAGACTGCGGCACGAGGCCCTCTACAACAAGGCCATGAGGTTGTACGCCGTGCTCGTGTCTCCGGAGGAGAGGGCGCGCATGGCGGAACCAATCGGGTGGCGGCCGGTGCTCGACCCCAACGTGTCCATGGAGGACCACGTCCGCAGGCTGCAGGCGCGCGTGAATAGGGAGGTTTGGCATCTTCCACCGCCATCGCCCCCACCAGCTCTGTGAAGGGATTTGCAATGTTGTAGTTTGTGTATTTACAATGATGTATGGCGTTGTTGTTTTGTTGTTCAAGGCTTTGCGCATGTGCATTTTGCAACGATGTATGCCACTGCACATGTCTATCTACTAGATTGTCTAGTATATTCTACCTATTCCACTGGTACTTGTTTAGTTGGGAAAAGCACAAGAGGAAAATGTGTGTACTAGGAAACAAATAATCTGAGTAGCACGAAGCATTCTGTGGCGCATACTGCACACATGCGCCACAGAAGTTTGTTCTTCTGTGGCGCATATGCAACAATGCGCCACAGAAGCTTGTACATAGGTGTCCAGAGAGTGGGGCCCACATAATTGTTCTGTGGCACATATTGTTATATGCTCCACAGAAGACATAAACTTTTGTGGCGCATCTTCTTGTATGCTCCACAGAAGTTTGGTCAGAGCATAGTCAGACCCCGCCTGTTGTGGGTCCCACCAAACTTCTGTGGCGCATCCGGAGTGATGCGCCACAGAAGATTCATGGTCCAACGGCTGGTGTGGGTCCCACCAAACTTCTGTGGCGTATGGCTCTGGAAGATGCGCCATAGAAGTTTGGTGGTTCTGTGGCACATTGCTCCGGATACGCCACTGGATAACTTTTGTGGCGCATGGTCAAAACCATGCGCCACAGAAGGTATGTCTATCTATAGCTAGTTTCCTAGTAGTGTTAGGCATTAGTGGCAGGTTTTAGAGAGATATTTCATCAAACATACGAATAATATCTAGTTTAAATGCGGACGTGGATGGCTATATTTCACAGCCATCAGGTCTCGACCAAGATCCCGAAGGATCCAGCTCCGATGAAGGGATCGGGGGCCGCAGCCGTGGTAGAGGTCGCGGTTCCACTCGTGGTGATCCCACCGACATTTTCGGTGGCTCCAGGGCCAGGGGCTCACTACTAGGAAACTAGCTATAGATAGAAATACCTTCTGTGGCGCATGGTTCTGACCATGCGCCACAAAAGTTATCCACTGGCGCATCCGGAGCAATGCGCCACAGAACCACCAAACTACTGTGGCACATCTTCTAGAGCCATGCGCCACAAAAGTTTGGTGGGACCCACACATGCCGTTGGACCATGAATCTTCGGTGGCACATCTTTCCATATGCGCCACAGAAGTTTGGTGGGACCCACAGCAGGCGGGGTTTGACCGTTCTCTGACCAAACTTCTGTAGCACATACAAGGAGATGCGCCACATACAAGGAGATGCGCCACAGAACAATTATATGGGCCCCACTCTCTAGACACCTATGTACAAGCTTCTGTGGCGCATTGTTGTGTGTGCGCCACAGAAGAACAAACTTCTGTGGCACATGTGTGTAGTATGCGCCACATAATGCTTCGTGCTACTAAGATTATTTGTTTCCTAGTACACACATTTTCCTCTTGTGCTTTTTCCAACTAAACAAGTACCAGTGGAATAGGTAGAATATACTAGACAATCTAGTAGATAGACATGTGCAGTGGCATACATCGTTGCAAAATGCACATGCGCAAAGCCTTGAACAACAAAACAACAATGCCATACATCATTGTAAATACACAAACTACAACATTGCAAATCCCTTCACAGAGCTGGTGGGGGCGATGGCGGTGGAAGATGCCAAACCTCCCTGTTCACGCGCGCCTGCAGCCTGCGGACGTGGTCCTCCATGGACACGTTGGGGTCGAGCACCGGCCGCCACCCGATTGGTTCCGCCATGCGCGCCCTCTCCTCCGGAGACACGAGCACGGCGTACAACCTCATGGCCTTGTTGTAGAGGGCCTCGTGTCGCAGTCTGGCCTCCTCCTCAATTAGGTTGACCTCTGAATCTCGCGGCGGCTGACTCCGAGCACTGCCCCTCAACCTCGCCCCTCCACTGCGAGTAGGCTGCAGGGAATGCGAGCGGGCTGTGCTCTCCAGCGAGTCTTCCAACGAGTTGTGGGAAGAAGACATCAGGGGCAGGTATGTTGCTTTGGACAGGGAGTGTGGTATATATATAGAGGGGTGTCATTAAAGCAGCTCTATCTGCCACCGTTATTTCATGCAGATCTGCCCTTAGTGTTCTGTGGCGCATATAGCTGCTATGCGCCACAGAAGTTCAATCTTCTGTGGCACATATCCACAATATGCGCCAAAAAACACTGAGTGCAGGGGCCCACAGTGTCTGGCCACTGCTCCCTATGGCCCATAGTGTCTGGCCACTGCACCCCATGGCCAAGGTTCTGTGGCGCATATATGTGCTATGCGCCACAGAACATTGAGTCACGGGGCCCACAGTCTGGCCCACTGCACCCTATGGCCAAGGTTCTGTGGCGCATGCACTCAGTATGCGCCACAGAAGATTGAACTTCTGTGGCGCATATTGCCTGTATGCGCCACAGAATCCTTCGACCAGATCTGCACAAAGGTGGCAGCTTTGCACCCCTCTATCTACCACCATCCATTTCACATCCTTCTTCCCCCTCCTCCCATCTCATCTTCCTCCTCTCTCCCACCCCATTGTGTCTATACTTTTCTACATTTTGTTGTATTTAAACCTACTATAGTTGATAGATTGGTTAGGGAAAGCCTTTCTCCAACTAGTAGATCTAAAACACACCTACTTTTCTCCTCCACATCTCTATTTGTGTACTATTATCTCTCTATAGATCTATTGATCCACACTCTCTCACATCGCGCTCTCGACTCGGTATTCAATCTACCCGGTGAGTAATTGGCCATGAATATGCATGTTTTGTAGGTGTAAAGCTTGTCGCGCGGGCGGTGTGTATATGCGATGCATGCATGGCGCGAAGATGATGTTTGTGCATGAAGCTTGTGTGGTGCATGAATGCTTGCATGGGAAGAAGTTTCTTGTTTTTTCTTGTCTGTCCTAGTGTGGTGCATGGATGTTTGCTGAAATGTTGATTCATTTCCATTTCGGCAAATTTTTGCACCACCCATATGTCCTACTTTTAGGAAAGGTCATGCTGAATTTTTCCAGCGAAGTCCATGCATGTGTGTTTTGTGTGTGCATAAGGTGTTGTTTCAAATTAACCTACTCTCTGTATTTTGCTCTATATGTGCATACCGCGCAGGCTACCATGGTCATCAACATGAGCGAAGGTAGAGTTACTAGGTATAAGAAAGACGCCAAGGTGGACATGATTCAGAACAACAAGACCCAGATAAGATGTCCATGTCGAACATGCAAACTCCAGGACTGGATCGACCCTGATTCTGGACAATTGGAGGATCACCTGCTCAGGCTCAGTTTCATGCGCGACGACTTCGATGAGGAGTTGGCAGTAAATGGTGTTGGTCATCATGAAGACTTGGGCGGGCGACAAGACGAAGTGTCTCCCGACGGGCATGGTCATCATGAATAAGGATAAGAAGCGAACACCCAGAGGCTGCTAACTTCAGTGTTAAGGGACCCTCATGTTCAGGAACTGCTTCTCAAGGAGATGAGAAACGCCAAAGCTGCAGACAGAGAGAAAGCCAAGCTGGCGCAAATGGAGTTAGATGGGATGACTCCATTGTATCCTAGGTGTCGGCCCGAGGATACACGCCTGAGTGTAACTCTCAAGGCTCTAGAGATAAAGGCGGAACACAAATGGACCGATGTGAGCTTCAATGCTAACATGGAATTCTGGCACGATCGTCTTCCTAACGGGAACACATTGCCAACAAATATAGAGGAGGCCAAGAAAATCGTGTGCCCTCTCGACCTACCGCACGTTAAATAACACGCATGCATCAATGATTGCGCACTCTATCGTAACGAGTACGCGGAGAGAACCACATGTCTGGTGTGCGGCCATGGACGGTACAAGAGAGGGAACAAGAAAGTTCCTCGAAAAGTGGTATGTTACTTTCCTATCACTCACCGTATACAGAGATATTCCGTAGATCCTAAGGAAGCAAAGCTAATGCAATGGCACGCGGAAAGGGAGAAACCCAAAGATGATCCAGCGAAGGGCAAGATCCTAACACACCCTTCAGACGCTAGCCAGTGGAATGCATTGGACATCGAGTTCGAAGAGTTCGGGGGCGATGCAAGGAACGTCAGGCTGGGTATGAGCACCGATGGACTCAATCCTTTTGGCAACCAGATTAGCACGCATAGTACCTGGCCCGTGTTTGTATGGTTGTACAACATCCCCCCATGCCTCTACACAAAGCAAAGGTACGTACACATGAGCATTCTTATTCAGGGGCCAAAACAGCCAGGTGTCGATATGCATCTTTATCTTGGGCTGTTGAAAGAGGAGTTAGCCACATTGTGGGAGACACCAGCCCATACGTGGGACGCCTACACTAAAGAATATTTCCCTCTGAGAGCCGCGTTGCTCACGACGGTGCAGGACTATCCTGGTTATGCATATGTATCGGCCCAGGTGAACCACGGACACAATGCATGTGTCAAGTGCATGGATAAGACCCCGCATCTCCAGCTACCCAAGGATCCCGGGTCTTTGAAAAATGTGTTCCAAGGGACTCGAAAGTGGCTTCACATGGATCACCCGTGGAGAAAACGCGGTGACCTGTTCAATGGTAAAGAAGAGCTCGAAAGAGCCCCGCGTACGAGGAGCGTCGAAGAAATCGAGGAGCTTCTAAATAATTGGGATGAGTGCCCAGCGCCAGGAAAGAAGCGACCAAGGACAAAGCCTCTTCTGGGTGTATATAAAGCGAGGTCTGTTTTCTGGGACGTGCCATACTGGAAGGTCCTCCACACGCCCCATAGCCTCTATGTAATGCACATCACGAAGACTATTACCGAGAGTCTACTTGGCACTCTCCTCAACATGCCGGAGAGGACCAAGGATGGGCCAAAAGCAAGAAACGACCTGAAATTGCTTGGCATCAAGAAGGAGCTTCAGTACCCTGATAGTGATGATGATGACGATCAAACGGAAGGGACTCAGGGTTGACGCAAAAGGGTTAAGAAGAATGAGGTGGTTGTGCTTCGCGTTGCCTGCTTCACTCTATGTCAGGAGGAGATCGAGCAGTTTTTCAGGTGCCTCCTAGGAGTCAAAGTTCCTCACAGTTACTCGGGCAAGATAAGCAGGTATGTCGATGTAGCGAAGAAGAGGTTCAGTGGTATGAAGTCCCACGACTGTCACGTGATGATGACACAGATACTTCCAGTTGCCATACGAGGGATAATGGACGAGCACGTCCGTGAGACGTTGTTTGGCTTGTGCAACTTTTTCGACGTCATATCTAGGAAGTCGATCGACATGAAGCAGCTCAACAGGCTATAGGAAGAGATCGTGGTGATACTATGCGAGCTCGAAATTTACTTTCCACCCGCATTCTTCGACATCATGGTGCATCTACTTGTCCATGTCGTGGATGATATCATCCAGCTCGAGCCAACATTCCTGCACAACATGATGTCGTTTGAAAGGCTGAACGGTGTCATCAAAGGGTTCATTCGCAATAGGTCCCGTCTAGATGGAAGCATAGCCAAGGGCTTTCTGATCTACGAGTGCATCTCTTTCTGCCAGAACTATCTAACCACCGAGAACGAGGATGTTGGAATACCCACCAAGAAGCACCTCGGCAGGCTCGCTAGGTATGGTCACCGCGAAGGCCACCGCTCACTGCATGTCGGCATTGCTAATCGACGCGCCGACTTTGGCAGGGCACACCGAGTCGCAGTACAACACATTGAATTGGTCGGCCTTGGGTGGAAGAGCACAAAAGCTTGATCGAGTAGGAGTACATGGACCGGGCCCGCCCGAGGAAGAAAGGAGACGTAACAAGAGAACACAACTCCAGCTTCACGTGCTGGTTCAAGAAAAGGCTGCTGGACAATCCCCCGCAGATGCCTTCTACAGAAGATCAACAACTCATATTCTCCTTGTCACAGGGCCTAGCGCATAACGTAAAGACCTATAAGTCATACGACATCAACGGTTACAGATTCTGCACCGAGGAAAAGGACATGTTATCATCTAGTGTTTACATCTCTGAAAAATTCAGTGTTTACATATGTGGGCTACTGGTGTTTTGCTAGGACAGTAATACACTACTAGTGATTGCTAGGACAGTAATACACTACTAGATGAAGTGAGATCATGACAGAGCTTGATTTCGCTTCACCAATCTCCGCAAAGGCACTATGCTAAACAAGGGGAATAGGCATGGTGAATTGTTGCATGTACCAAAGAAATTCTTGCATGAGAAGAAACATTGGACCTACTGAAAAAGCATAAACATATATAGCATGCGGGGTTTTCATGGTGCCATATGGTTGGACATCCTGTATATCTTGGATTCAATTAACACTGTAGTTTACTCTCTCAGTTCATAATTCTTCATGGTGCCCACCTACGTTGTGTAAATGTGATGGTTCCACTGTTCCCTTCTGTTTCTGTTTTGTGTGCAGCACCTTCAGCATTTGTTTCTTCTGTGAGGATGGATGTCTGGGACCTTCTTTTCTGAGCACATGTTTAGTTTACTATTTGTGATTTGTCTCTTCTTTTAACGTGGATACGACAGAGGGGGGACCAAGATTATTTGGGTACGGCGACATGTTTACTTGTTTTCTAATCATCATTTGTTTAGTTTAGTAGTGATGAAAAGGCAGGGCCGTTGATGATGAGCTAGCTAGTCTCCCTCTCTCAACTCTACTACTCACTGCGCTGCTGAAACAAATGTCGCTGTACACATTATTATAGCCTTCTCAAATAAACAAATTATTGCATTATGATGCCTAGATTTGCATGATTAATTATGCAATTGAGATTCCCTCAAAAAAATTATGAAATCGAGATTACTTTCTTAAGTAAACCCTAAACCAGCACAACATGCCTAGCCTAAGGGTAGTAGCACTGTAGGATACACTATGTAGTATACTAGCTTGCGGTAAAGAGGTGTGACTTTTGGTTGTTTATCTGCTGTTTATCTGTTTGTAAAATATATAAATAAACATGTTTCTGCTAAGAACATGTTTCTGCTGTTTATCTGGTTGTAAAAGATATAAATAAACATGTTTATCTGGTTGTAAATGATGGGGCTGCTGTTATGATCATTTGAATCTGTTATGATCATTTGAATCTGTTATGATCATTTGTATCTGTTATGGTCATTTGAATCTGTTATGATCATTTGAATCTGTTATGGTCATTTGAATATGTTGTTTATCTGGTTGTAAAAGATATAAATAAACATGTTTATGTAGTTGTAAATGATGGGGCTGGTTTTATGATCATTTGAATCTGTTATGATCATTTGAATTTGTTATGCTCATTTGAATCTGTTATGGTTCAGTAGTGCTGTTCAGTAATGCTCATTTGAATCTGTGATGGATGATGATGGACGAGGTCAATGGGGCTGGGGTGTTTTTTCTTGCAGGGATTTCAATTGAGTTGCCCGTTTCTCCTGAAGTGTTGATTCACTTCCATTTCGGTTGAGAAATGGGCACTCGTAGGTCCAAAAATAAGCAAAGGTCATGCCGAATTTTTCGGTCGATATTTGTGCTAACCTTTTGTCTCTTTTTTTATTAATAACGCACAAACATGTCGACTAACGACGAGGCCGGTCCTTCTAAACAAATGAGTGTCGAGGATCTAGCCCGAGAGGCCAACAAGTTGTTCTAGGGGCCGTCCCAAGAGCATGAGGAGGCGGAGGAGATGAGAATGACACCACCACCGACGACCGTCGTCGGAGGTGCTGTTGACGAGGAAGATCCAAATTACAAGGGGGACGACGACGACTACGACGGAACTAGTGAAGGCGGGGAGGAGGGTAACACCACCACGGATGGTGGCGAGCGCATAGATGGTGGTAGCGGCAACCCGACCGCTATACAGAAGAAGAAGGATATTAAGGATCGGAAGCCGCAAGTGCTCGCCAACATCTGTGATGAGTTCACCGAGGTCACAGAAGGTGGCCAACCCATTGCGCCTTCATCGATTGCCTGCGGGTACGACATGCAACTCGGGTGCATTGTCCGGGAAAGCATGTCGATCAACACGAAGTACATCCGACGTAATCATGCTTTGTTCGATAACCTCCTTAAGAAGCTTCACAAGCGATACACATTCCTAGAGAAGTTCAGAAACCTGGAGAGTAATAAGAACCCGGTGAACAAACTAGCACTGACAAAGATGAGCAACGCCTTGAGCAGCTGGAAAACCTGGGTAAAGAACAGCATTGACAAAGGTGAAAGCTGGGAGATTATAAGTAGGAAAAATCCAATGCTCGACGAAGAAGAGTTCAAGATATTCAAGGCGGACTTAGATACCGCTGCCTCTAAAGCATGGACTGAGTGGGGAAAGACTATGCGAGAGAAGAACATAGATAACCACCGGCTTGGAAGCGGTGGATACAGAGGGAAACATCCCATTTGGGAAAGGGAGGACGCCGAGCTTGAACGCCTGGGTAAAGAAAACCCATGGCATAAAATCACAGACCTGCAGATCTGACAATTTGTCCGGGCCCGCTACTACCTGGACCCTGTTACTAGGGAGTTCGTCACCGACGACCCGGATGTGAAGGCCTTTGAGGATGAGCTGGTAAGGAATTTACCGTGGATCTCTCATTAAAATAATTAAGCCAAGAATCTAAATGCATGCATGGGTTCACCTCTCCTTGTATCTCTGCAGGAGAAGGAATTGAATGCTAGCGAGGACTTGTCGTCCCAAGATTCGGCGGCGGAGCCATGGGACACTGTTTTTAACAGGGTGACGAACACTTACAAGAAGAGGGAGAAGAATTTGCCGCCAAAATCAGCTGGTCGTGTGTCCGGCTTCGGTACAAGCATGAAGTTTACCGAGTACTACAAAGAGGACGCAAATAAGAGGATGGAGAGGAAGAACCAGTCGGTGGCTAAAGATAAAGCAGAGGTTGAAGAGCTTTAGTTGAAGGTGAAGACATTAGAGGAAAAGTGGACGAGAAAGCAATGGACAAGTTATTGGAGGAGAAGCTTCGCGCGATCATCCCCCCTGGGTTGATGGAGGGGCTAGCTGTTTGGAATGCGGGAGGTCGATAGGGGCCGATAAACGTGCCCAGCTATAGCGGCAGCAACTCGAGCATCAACGTTAACGCGTCACCAGACTTGGTGACCCCCTGGCCACCATCGCCGCGGTGCAGCCGCAAGAGCTGGTTGTCGCACAGCTGCCCCCTGCTGCTCCCACCAAAAATACCAGTATCGCACAGCCGGCGGTGGCACCAGTACCGCGGGAGAATGCTGATGATAGGCCTGCCGCCGGGATCGGCCGTGTGTTGACATTAGCCGAGCTCAACGCCCTCACCAAGGTAACTAATTAGTTACTCCGCTTCATCTTCTTTATGCGCCTTTGGTGACTGCCACCTCGATCATGATTCCCAACATATATGCGCCTTTGGTGACTACTCCACGAAGTTGCTGGCATCGAGTTGAGGGATGTTGCCAAGGGCAATATCATACAACCGGCGAACCGCACAATGCACAACAATGCAATGGACGATGTCGTGATGAGGGTCCGGATTGCTCGGGTGTTGCCAGGGTGCGACGACATGGACCCCCCCTTTCAACCTCAGGGAGCCGACAAACACAAGACCCTTGCAGAATGCCACGGCTGGCCCTTGACATGGCCGAAGACTCAGGTTCGTCTTATGGGGCACCTAAGCGCCACCTCGATCGTTCGGCCACCACCTCGGATGCCACCTATCACCGGCGCCACCTCGATCGTCTGGCCACCTCCTCGGAAGCCACCTGTCATCGTCGCCACCACTAGTCGCCACCAACAACTATTGGGAGTGTGTGGGCCGCCCCAAGGCGATGTCGTCACAACGCAACCGCCGTCGCCTCTGCCACCACCATCACCACATGGCGGCAACAACGATGATGATGAAGAATTTGTCAACATCGATGACTACATCAACACCGGCGCCGGCATAGGATTGTACATGCCTGCTGTGGATGAAGAACCCTTCGTCGCTCGCGAGGGTCAAGGTGGGCGTCCCACTACATACACGCAACGCCTGGTCTTCCATGGTTTATCTCAAGAGACGCCTCCGGCCGCCGATCAACAGGAGAAACCTGTTGGATTCGTCTTTAGCCCTGGCACACTCCAAAAGGCGGTCGTTGAGCACTTAGCATCCCCAGTGGAGGAGCCTGCTCAGAAGACGAAGAAGCACATGAAGAGAGGTAAGAAATCCGAGAGCCAACCTCCTCCGAAGAGGATCCGGGCTAAGGATGATGTCGTACCAGCCCGCGAGGATGGCTTGCCCAGGATACATATAGCCGGTGAAGCGATACTGACTTCGGAGCTGCTTCGCCTTGCTGGTGGACATATGCTCGCTTTGAGTGATAGTATCAAGACGCTAGAGGGCATTCTTCTTAAAGACAAAGATCCAAATTACCCGGTTTTCACTGTCAAGGTGCCATCGGACGTGGACTTCGTCCATGAAGCCCCCGCGGACGTGTTCTTCATAGCGTACGAGGACGTCTTCAAGCTGTTTCTCTCAAAACGGCTGGACTATAACATGGTCCGCCTATTCGCGCTCAATCTGGCGATGAAGACCAAGAGAGAGCAAACCCCCTACGTCGTGATAGTGGATCCCTACTACATGCGTGATAGCCAGTTGAGGGAAGGATCAGAGATGCGTGCCAAGGCGACGACATATCTCGAGAAGTTCATGGTGGACCACAAGAGGACGAACACGCTTCTTTTTCCTTTCTTTACCGAGTAAGTACACACACCCCCTAGCATTGGTAACTTAGGCTTTCTTATAGCTTTCTTACTTTGCTCTTTTCCAACATCCTGTTTCAATCGTGTTGTGCAGAGACAAAAACTGCACACTCATCGTCATTTGCACAAAGTACTCGATAGCATCGTATTTCGACTCGGCGAGTCAGGAGAAGAAGAAGGACTACACCAGAATAAGGGGTGTTTTGAATGAGGCTCTCAAGGGCTACGCTAAAAAGGGATGCCCCTTCGTCAACAAGGAGGAATGTATCAAGGATGACAAGCACGTGTTCAAGCACGTGCTCGAGTTCACCTGCGTCAACGAGCCGGCTACTGTCGGCGCCAAGGAGGCCTTCTACGCCATGCATCACCTTAAAGGGTTTGTCCGGGATTGCCAGAACCTAACTCTGCCATCTAGTTTCTGAGCATGGGCCGAAAATTTGGCGCGAAGGGACGATGATGATCTTAGAGAAGACTTCCATCGCATCCAGGTTAAGTTGTCGGAAATCATCGTGGAAGATGTCAACACAAGGGGAGGGGTGCTAAAACACAACAGAGGGTTGACTAAGAGGGAGATTGAAAATATTCTTCGTCAACAGGGTGACAACAGGACGTGGATGACGAAGGATGGCTATCTACCATTCCCGAAGCTGAGAGTTAGCAGTTCTCAACATTGATCGATGTGTGCGCCTAGAGTTATCATAGATGTAGTGTTGTGTCACAAACTATATACTACCGTGGTCGTATGTTGTAAACTTCACTATTGTGGTCGTTGTCGTCGAAGTTCTATGATTATGATTGATGTTCTATCTTCTATGTTTACTGATCTTTTGCTTTAGTTTATGTGAATATATATGCATGTGAACCAATTTAGTTCTTTCTGTTGCATGAATTACTAATATGCCTTATCTATAGAGATGATGAAGTGGTATGTGGTGTACAAGGGTTAGGTTCCAGGAGTCTACGATGAGTGGGAGGACTGTCAGAAACAGGTGAACAAGTTTAGCAGAAACAGCTACAAATGATACGCGACTCGAGAGGAGGCGGTAGCCAAGTGGAGGAACCACCTGTGGAAGGAGAACAGGATGAAGATATTGCTAGTGCTCTTGCTCTTGCTCACCGTCATCACAACTGTATTCTGTTTGATTCTAGTGTAGGCGATGAACACTTCATTTGTAATGTGATGAGATGGTGAACTTTGTAACAAACACTTGTATAAATATTCGCCACCTTTGACTTGTATTTAAAATATGATGACCACTTGTCAATCTCGTTCGGGCTCTAAGTAGTGTGATAGCACTATATTTGTTTTCATATACTAAGTCAAATATACTGTTTCTGTATACTACTGTATAATACTGTATATTTGGACAAGTTTCGATTTTTTTTAATACCTGACATTCAAACCAGTGGCGCATTGTTTTTACCTTCTGTGGTGCATAGCACTTCAGTGGCGCATTTTCCAGAATGCGCCACTGAACAGAGTCCTGTGGCCCATTATCCAAAATGCGCCACAGAAGTATCATGACTTCTGTGGCGCATTTCAAAATGTGCCACAGAAGTTTTCATCAGTGGCGACATAACTATGGTGTCCCTGCCATGCGCCACAGAATCCCAATATAGATGCGCCACTGATGAAGGATTACCTCGTAGTGTAATGATCAAAGGGGTATGCAATCCTTTCTTGCTATTTTTCCCTACGCAGATAATGACACATGATGATGGGAATCACTACATAAATGCCAAAGACATGAGATTTCCAACACGTCAAAGAAACCAGGAGTTGTGAAGTTATTACTGCAAGCTTAACGACCAACTATATTGGCCGCTGCCGTATAGTTTCCGATGTATAGTTTGCACCGACTTCATTAGGTCAAACAGAACAACTTTCGTGAAGGGACCCCTATATAAAGAGGCTTTGAGCGATGGGAAACAACGCTTCTTTTTACCTCAAATCTCCCTACCACCAGAAGCCGCCACGCCGGAGGAATAGATCTAGATCTAAACCTCTAAACCCTTCTCCACCATCATAGCCATCTTCCACCACTTATAATAGTAGATCTTATCTCCAATTGGCAACATTGTAGGACTATTTGCTATCAACCTTATGATTTCCATTACAACCTTTAGGATTGTCGATTTCATCTCTATGTGTGAGTAATTCTCCTTGGGCTAAGGGATTCGACCTAGCCATGTATCTTGTGTGCATATTATTTATCATAGATGGGATCATGTATTAGTTTGTATGACATGATGATTGTAGTACTCTCTCTTGCCTCAATCTAAGGACTTGTCAGGTACCCAAGACCCCGAGGATTGATACAGGTAAAGGGAGTGTGAGTAATGACTAGTCTGTAGGATAGGAACTCCACTGACAGAAAGGGTATTATGTGAGGAATTTACTTGGGATTAACGGTGACATCATGATGCATATCGTTAGTTATATTTCTTCTATGGATGAGACTAGTAGGTTATTGCTATAAGCGGTTGCGGAGGCGATAACAATTATGGATGCACTGCCCACATATAATTATCTTGCTCTAACAATTACATGCATACTTTATTATTATCTATTATTCCCATCATATGTTTTGCACAACTACTGGTGAAAACCAAAGACCCTAGGCCCTCTCTCTCTCCATCATCAACAACAATAAAAAGATCGCAAACTCTTGGTCCAGTGAAAACGCAATAGGAATTCTAAAACTCTCGAAGGTCCGTTTAAGTAATATCACTTTACTTTCTGCTTCCTGAAGATTCGATAAACCTAGGTCTACTTGAGAAAAGAGCTATACTACATCCATAATCCAGATCGAAGGTATCAACACTTTTTCTGGCGCCGTTGCCGGGGAAGCAATAGCTACCCTGGTGAGGTTAGTAGGAACCTTGCTAGTTTTAATTCACGTTTTTAATTTTGTTAGTTTGCTTTCAGTTTTTATTCGAAAAACCAAAAAAAATAGTTAGTATTTTAATTCTTGCTTTATCATCATTAGTACTTGTTTAAGAAAATACAAAAATACAGGAAGTAAGGCTGAAAAGAAACTTTGAGAGTTTGCAACTCCTAACAATGATTATTTATGTACTCCTATTACTCAGCCAGCAATTGCTGATGAAGATTATGAAATTAAGCCACACTATTTAAGTTTGGTTCAACAAAATAAATTTGGAGGCTCTGCTGTAGAAGATGCAGGTATGCACTTAAATACTTTCATTGAAATATGTGATATGATGCGCATTAAATATGTTGACCCCGATGCGGTTAAGTTGCGCTTATTTTCTTCCTCTCTTAGCGAAAAAACAAAAGAATGATTGCTATCTTTGCCTAGAAATACTATTGCATCATGGGTGGAATGTACTTCTTTATTTATGACTAAATTTTATTCCACCTGCAAAGACTATGCAACTCAGATATAATATTACTGGTTTTAGACAAGAAGAGTGTGAGCCACTAGCGCTTGCATGGGAGAGAATGAAAGAATGCATGAGAAACTGTCCCAGACATGGAATGGAAGATTGGTTAATTCTCCATTTATTTTATAATGCTCTTAACCCTGAGGCTAAGTCTATGATAGATACTGCATCTGGAGGAACATTTATGGGTAAGCAACTTACCAAAGCAAAGCAGCTCCTAGACAACATTCAACACAACCATGCCCAATGGCATGTAGAAAGATCAAACACAAAGAAGGTAAACTCCATCACACCTCAAGAAAATGAAGAACTCATGTAACATCCCAAAAATCATGATTTCAAATTTTGCATATCATCCATGCATTCATAATCATTTTAGGATCATTCTCAATGTCATTTCAAACAGAAGCATTTGAATGTCTATTATTTTATGCTAGCAAGGCATTGGCCCAATGCTACTCTCTAGTAGGAGATTATTTGTTTTAAACCAAAGATATATGATCCTATGGTTGATGGATGTTTTCCAAGGCTTGGACAAAGATTTCAAAACAAAGTATAAATTTAAAACCATTTTTATGTCTTTACTAAGCAATTGATAAAGGCATTGTTTATTTTAAAATTCCAATGTGCCAATGCATTTTCAAGTGTACAACATTGTTTTGTAACCAATTGTGTACTAGTTTCACTTTACAAAAATCCAGAAGTGGTTTGAATTCAAACTCATTTGAAACTCATTTGAATTTGGTTCCTGAAAATCAAAATAGAAATAGAAAAAGATTAAAGAAACTGAAATGGGCTGGCGCCAGCATTTCAGCCCAACAACAGAACCAGCCCACCCGGGCCAGTCCCCTCTACCCCCTCTCTCACCCGCGCGGAACGTACCCCGTAGCCACTGACGCTGGGCCCTCTCCACGTCATCATCGTCTCCCCCAAATTCTCGCACGCAGACGCCGCTCCGCCGTTACCTCGCCGCAGTGACGCTGCGAATTAACTCGGCTTAATTCCCATTGATTCTGTGCGTGATCCTCGCCCTAGCTCTGGCTACAAAACCTCCTCTCCACCCCGCTCCTTTCCCCTCACTCAGCACCACTAGAGCGCCGCCAGGCTCCCCAAATTTCCACCAACACCGCCGCAGCACCGAGGAACTCTGGTGATCCATCACGGTGAGTCCCGAGCACGCCTTTCCTTCTGGTTCACACGAGCTACTTCGCCATCATCCTGTGCATCTTCTCATGCTCTCCATTTGTGCTGAATCTCCCTAGGTCGTCACCCTCGTCAACCTCTGGAAACGGCCGAAGCTTGACTCAACTCCGACGAACCATTATGGTGAGCCCCGTGTTCCCCTCTGTCTCTGGTTCAAGCAATCATGATCGCCAGTGTCTCGCGCATCTGTTAGCGTTTTCCGTTTGGATCCTTGCGCCCCAGAACGTCGTCTTCGACTCCGACACTAAGCACCCGACGCTCAGACGAACTCCGACGAGGTCCTGCTGTTGTGTCCGTGTGCCCCGAACTCCGACGAGGTTCTTGCGAGTCTGGTAAGCCACACCACAACCCCCAGCCCCTCCTGTATTTGCCGGACCATCGCCCCCAGTAGCGCCGCCACCGCTGCGACCACGCGCGCCCGCCAGTTCTTGGCCAAGCCGTCGTGGGCCGTTGGATCTAAATCTAGCGTGTTAGATTAGATCACTTATCGAAAGGGTATGATTAGATCTGGCCCGTGCGATTTTATTTAAATCTTGCGGCTCTCGTTGATCGATGCAGCCGAATCGGTATCAACCAATCAGAACACGCCGCCGCGTGTCAGAGCTTTTGATTTAAAATCTGGAATTTGATCTATTAGTTGTTCAAACTTGCAAAATTCATAACTTTTGAACCCCACTTTCAAATTTTGAAAATTTTATATCATTGGAATCAGGAGAAAGAATTCTATCCAATTATGCACCTTGTTTAATAAATTGCATCTGTAAAATGGGTTGTTTTTGCAGAGACATTTCTAATCTTATTTTGTATATAAAAATTGTTTGGAAAATGTTCTAAGGGCCAAATTAATTTTATTTAGTGTATAATTGTTTTGTGTATGATTCAGTATTGTTTCACTTGTCTTGTTTGATTTAGAAAAATCATCACATGGAACTTTCATGCATTCGTATATTTTTTCTTGTGTATTTTTGATATGTGAATTTGGTGCTATCATTTTATGTGTAGATTTTGGTGCTAATAGTGATTGTGGTTGTGAAGATTGTTGCTACTCCCCCAACTACCAAGACAAGTGGTGCTTCATATTTTTGTCCCTATATTTTGACTATGCAATAGAAATATTTTGTATAGGCTTGCATGAGTATTTTTGCTAAGTATCTATATGTTATGCTTGGGAAATCCTAGTAGTTGTAGAATTGTTAGAATTTTCTCTAAGTTAAGATACTTGCTATTTCCATGCTTAGCCTAGCTAGTAGTAACCAAGGGTGGAATATATACATGCTATGGAAAAATAATGCTAAGTATTTGACTTATGTTTTTTCTTAATAAAACTACTAAGTGAATGAAACACCTGGGTGGAATGGTAATTGCTTGGTGGTTTTTGGTTGAGTGGTTACACAAGGCCCATTTCTATGGTCTACCTTGTGTATCTCACTTGTCGATTGCCACCCAGGAACAAAGGGATTTGAGATGCCAAATGTTAAGAAGCTTCTAGTGCAGCCACATGGCATTATGGGCTCTGCCTGGATCATATAGGTTGCAACAACTTAGCCAAATGGACAGTTGGTGGTAGGGATTGATAGGTTTGGAGCGCGTCCATTTTGGTCTAAGGGAAGGCTTCTGAAAGGTCCTGTCTTGGTGAAAATCAAGTCTTGTGGGGAAAGTGCACAACCTCTACAGATGGAAGAAACTAAGTATTTAGCGACGTCCCTGGTATTGGACAATTTGAGCATCAAGACATGGAAGCTATCAAGAATCTCCTCATCCAAATTTTCTAAGTTAAACTTGTGATTGAACAAGGGTGAAGGTTCACCAATTTCTATTGGTGGTTCCTTGGGAAAGTTTTTGCCAAACAAAAACTTAGTGTTTTCAACTAATAGGTAAAACCTATTTTGAGCAAAGCAAGCCTAAGATACACTTAGCCAAATTCATGTAGTAACTAGATGCTAATATTCTACTAAGGTATCACTTGCCAATACTATTCCAATGTATTGACCCACTGTGGCTGTAACTTGTGATGTTGCAGGTTACTCTGATGATGATTAGGGGTTATGAGTCTACACTCAACATGCATGCCTGTGGCACATGAAGATGAAGACTTCTATTTTATTTTGTTAAGTTAAACTCTTGTACTAGCCTATGGCTATGGAGTTGTAAAAGACTATGTTATCTCTGGAATGACGATGTAATAATGACCTTTGTTTATGTGTACTTCATCTTAAACTGTGGATGCTAGCAATTGATCCAGGGACTAGCATTGCAATCACAGGGATCTTTACCTTTATAAAGGTGGGATCTTACAGATGGTATCAGAGCACTGTGTTGCCTGTAGGATTATGACCCTAGGATTGGATTAGAAACCACTAAGGAAAAAATTTCAATAACTTCCACACTTGTCTTTTTCTTCTCGTAAACTTTTCTAATCTTCTTTCTCATCTCTATTTGTAGATGAACTCCATCAACGAAGCCGTGAGGAAGGGACCACTCATGACCATGACCTTGGAGTGTGAGACATAATTCCCCAAGGCTCTCAAGGACCTCATTGTTGCCATGGGGATACATGGTGCAGCTGTGTACAAAGGATTCCCCGTGATGGATGAAGGAGTAGAGTACTGGTGGGTGCAACTTCACTTGTACAAAAACAAGGAAGACAACCACAAGGAATCAGGATTCTACATGGTCACCAACTCAGTAATGCACATGACATTCTTTGACTCTGCAAGAAATGCAGCATTGAATGCTATCAAGGAGCTTGGTGATAGACTCAAGTGTAGAATGCTCAACACTCAAAATGACCTTAGGGAAGAAAAGAAGCATACCCAAGAGTTAGAGGCTACCAACCAACGTTTAAGACAGGACATCATAGACTTAGCAATGGAGTCATGTGATCAGGATCGACAGATTGCCTCTAGGGATGCCTTGATAGCCAACTTGGCAAGTGAGATGGGATTGTAATGTACTTTGTTAGTTGGACCACCACACTTATCGTTTTATTTCCAAAAAAATTATCAAAGTTATGTTGAACCTTGATGCTTGTAATGGATTTGTGTATTCCATGACTTGTGTGATTGTTGCAAAAGTTATGCTTGTGATATTTGGTCTTGTGATTTTTTTCTCTATTGATGTTGATTCTAACTTTTTCTATCTTATAAAAATAGATGCCTACTATTATCAACATGGCCGAGGAGTTCAAGGGAACTCGTTTTGGCACTCGTCTCATTGAGCTCACTAGCGTGCTCAACCTTCCACTCCCTAGCATCATGATGCTTCCCCTCACCAAGTTTGAGAGGAGGGACCTTTGGGGCTTCAGAGTCACTCGCCCCGGACGCCAAGCAGAGCCAACCACGGAGACCATCACCTTCAAGCTCATGCATGACGATAAGGAGAAAGGCCTAGATGTAGTCATGCAGGAGTTACTTGGGCGCCTGGTAGGGAGACACTCCAGGGAGCTTAGAGGTCTTTACTTTCACCCCTTCGGGAGACGCGACGAGGAGGGTGAGGCTATTGAGTTCTAAGATGCTTCTAGAGAGACGGTGGAGCCGATTCGTCTGTACCTTCAGGACCTAGAGGTTCTTATTAGGCACCTAGATACTGATAGGACCAACGTCATGCTTAGCAATGACGAGCTCCAGGTGCAGCTTCGTGAGAAGGACAAGCTCTTCGCGGAGCAACACGAGATAGTTAAGGAAATGGAGGCCAAGTTTGAGAGCCAGGACAGGAAATTCAAGAGCCAGGAGAAGAGATTCCAAGACCGGAACAAGAAGATCCGGGAGATGAAAGAAGAACTGGAGGCCAAGGACTTCGAGCTCGAGCATCAGCAGGGTGTCATAGAGAGACTTCGCTCATAAAAGAGGGCTCTTAAGGCCAAGATAGAGGCCTTGACTACCAATGTTGAGGAATACAAGACTGCTATGGAGAATGCAGGTCTTACACTTGTTGATGTGGAGGTTGATGCAGAGGAGTAGTGATGAATACTCATTTATCTTTCATTTACCGTGCTTATGATTATTGAGTCGCAATGACCATCCAACATGTGGGTGGCTTGCTATAGTATGTTTACTTTTTCAAACTTGTTTTTTATGTCGTTGAACCTTATGATTATTTTGATGCTTGTTTTGGTGATTGTCTATGTGATGTATTGTGCATGTTAAGCATCTATGGGTATATCATTCTTATCTTTATGAAAACCACAGATGCCTCCTCGACGTGCCAATCCCAACCCAAACAACAACAATGTCACCCCCGAGATGCAGCAGCTGATGACAACACATGCACAGCTGATGCAGATGATGACCACTTTTATGCAGAATCAGAATAACAACAACAATAACAACAACAACAACAACAACAACAACAACAACAATCCACCAGGATTTGACATGCTCACCAGATTCCTAAGACTGAGGCCTGAAAAGTTCTCAGGAACTACTGATCCCATGGTGACCAATGATTGGCTACGTTCGGTGAACAAGGATTTGGTAACTGTCGGCTGCACCGACGAAGAGAAAGTCAGATTTGCAGCACATTTGTTGGAAGGACCAGCAGCCACTTGGTGGGATAACTTCCAGATCACCACTCCCATTGAGGATGTGACATGGGCTATCTTTGAAGATGGATTCCGTACAGCTCACATCTCATCCGGAGTGATGAATTTGAAGAAGAAGGAGTTCCATAACCTGAAGCAGCGTCACCGCAGCGTGGCTGAATATATTGAGGAGTTCAACAATCTGGCGCGTTATGCACCGGATGAAGTTGATACCGATGCCAAGAGGAAGGAGAAATTCCTCGAAGGAATGAACGATGAACTGAATCTGCAGCTATTTGTTGCCTATGTCCCAACCTACCAATCACTTTGTGACAAGGCTACCATCTTGGAGAACAAGATGAAACAGGTTGAAAGCAGAAAGAGGAAGCACAGCTCTGACAAGCATAGCTCGGGATCATCTCACAAGCGTTCCCATCATGATGATAGTGGGAGTTCTGGATCCCACAAACATGGAAAGTACAACAGCCACCACAACCACAACCGCCATCATGACAACAAGCATCACCGTAGTCATGATAATGACAAGTACAAGAACCACAAGAGTAGACACAAGAGTCACCACAGTGGAGGTGGAAGTGGAAGTCAGCCTGCAAAGAGAGATATCAGTCAGGTTGAATGTTTTAAGTGTAAGAAGCTGGGGCATTATGCAAATGAATGCCCAGAAAAGAAAGTTGAAGGAACCAACAAGCCCAACCCTTTCCAGAAGGGACAAGTGAACCACATCATTGTGGAAGAGATTTATGAGGAGTCCGATGATGTGGCTGGTAAGTTCAAACTCAATTCTATTCCAGCACTTGTTCTTTTTGATACTGGTGCATCACATTAATTCATATCAAAAGCATTTGTTGATAGAAATGGGTTTCCAACTGAAAATATTGGGTGTCCAATAAAAGTACGTTCTCCCGGTGGAGACATGATAGTAAGTCTTGGATGTCGTGATCTAGTGATAGAATTTGGAAAGCATAAGTTTCCAGTGAGTCTGATAATCCTAGATTCCCAAGGACTGGATGTAATTTTGGGAATGGACTGGATGACCAAGTATGAAGGAGTACTAGATTGTGCCAATCGTACTGTCGCACTCACAACCTCGCAAAAGAAACGGATAAGATTCAAGTCTAACTTTGAATCAAAAGGGAGTAAGATAAATTATCTTAAGGGGGTTAGCATAGATAGTGTGCCAATTGTGAGAGAATATCCAGATGTGTTTCCAGAGGAATTGCCTGGAATGCCACCAGATAGAGATGTGGAATTTCTGATTGACTTGCTGCCGGGATCAGGACCAATAGCAAAGAGACCTTATAAGATGTCAGTTGATGAGTTGAAAGAACTCAAGAAACAACTTGGAGAACAGTTGCAGAAAGGATTTATTCAACCAAGTTCTTCATCTTGGGAAGCACCAGTCTTGTTTGTGGAAAAGAAAGATAGAAGTCAAAGGTTATGCATAGATTATCGTTCACTCACTGAGGTGACTATCAAGAACAAATATCCTTTGCCCAGAATCAGTGACTTGTTTGATCAGCTAGAAGGAGCCTGTGTGTTCTCAAAGATTGATCTCCGGTCAGGTTATTTTCAGCTTAAGATAATAGAACAAGATATACCTAAGACAGCTTTCACCACTAGGTATGGATTGTATGAGTACACAGTGATGCCATTTGGTTTGACCAATGCACCAGCTTACTTCATGAATATGATGAACAAGGTGTTCATGGAGTTCCTTGACAAGTTTGTTGTCGTTTTCATCGATGGCATTTTGATCTACTCCAAGAGCAAAGAAGAACATGAAGGACATTTGTGTTTGATACTTGAGAATCTTAGGGAGCATAAGCTGTATGCCAAATTCAGCAAGTGTGAATTCTGGTTGAATGAAGTTGGATTTCTTGGACACATTGTGTCAGGAGATGGTGTAGCAGTTGAACCCGCAAAAGTTTCAGCTGTAACTGAATGGGAATCTCCTTAGTCATTGAAGGAAGTTCATAGTTTCCTTGGCTTGGAAGGATACTACAAAAGGTTCATTGAGAACTTCTCCAAGGTAGCTAAGCCAATGACGGAGTTACTAAAGAACGACAAGAAATTTGCTTGGACTGAAGGATGTGAACTCAGTTTCCAAGAATTGAAGAAGAGACTAGTGACAGCACCAGTCTTATGTCTGCCAGATTTGGAGAAGGATTTTCAAGTTTATTGTGATGCATCTCATCATGGATTAGGTGCAGTTCTGATGCAAGAAGGGAAAGTTGTGACTTATGCCTCGAGACAACTCAAAACTCATGAAGTAAATTACCCTACTCATGATTTGGAGTTAGCCTCTATTGTCCATGCACTTAAAACATGGAGACATTATATTTTGGGAAAGCGATGTGAAGTGTTCACGGATCACAAAAGTTTGAAATATATCTTCACTCAGAAAGATATCAACATGAGACAAAGAAGATGGCTAGAACTCATCAAGGACTACGACTTGAGTTTGAAATACTATCCTGGTAAAGCAAATGTGTAGCGGATGCACTAAGCCGTAAGGTATTTGTGAATGGCCTAACTAAGGGAGAGTTGCCAGATGATCTGTGTGCCCAATTTAGAGACCTCAGATTAGAGATTGTGCCTGAAGGACATCTCATGTCATTGGATGTTCAACCCACCTTGTTGGACAAAATCAAGGAAGCCCAAAAGACGGACAAGGAAATAGAAGAGATTAAGGAAAAGATTGGTAAGGGAAAATCCAAAGGATTCCATGAAGACGAACAGGGTACTTTATGGTATGGAAAACGTATATGCGTTCCGCAAGATCCGAAGCTTCGGAAACAGATTTTACAGGAAGCACACAACTCACCATATTCCATTCATCCGGGTAATACAAAAATGTACATGGATATGAAGGAAAGATTTTGGTGGAATAATCTCAAGAAAGACATCGCCGAACATATTGCTTTGTGTGATGTATGTAGTAGAGTGAAAGCGGAACATCAGAAACTAGCAGGGTTGCTACAACCACTACCTATTCCTGATTGGAAGTGGGACAAGATTGGCATGGTCTTCATCACCGGATTGCCAAGGACCAGGTCAGGATATGATTCTATTTGGGTAGTAGTGGATCGCCTCACTAAAGTGGCTCATTTCATACCCGTGAAGACAACCTATACAAGTGCTAAGTTGGCCAAGATCTATATGAGTAGGATAGTGTGTCTGCATGGAGTACCCAAGAGTATTGTGTCTCATAGGGGAACCCAATTCACTTCTCATTTTTGGAGGCAACTACATGAATCATTGGGAACAAGGTTGGAATTCAGTACTACTTTTCATCCCCAGACGGATGGACAGACCGAAAGGACCAACCAGATTCTAGAGGATATGTTGAGGGCATGTGCCCTAGACTATGGAGCTAGTTGGGATGAAAGTCTGCCTTACGCAGAATTCTCTTACAAAAACAGCTATTAAGCCAGTATTGAGATGGCACTGTTTGAGTTTCTCTATGGGAGAAAGTGTACTACCCCATTGCTATGGAATGGTGTGGGAGAAAGAAATTTGTTCGGACCAGAACTAATCAAAGAGGCTGAAGAGAAAGTCAAGCTAGTAAAGGACAGATTGAAGATAGCACAGTCCCGACAGAAGAGCTACGCAGATCCTAAGCGTAGAGAAGTCACCTATGAAGTGGGTGATAGAGCTTATCTTAGAGTGTCACCACTTCGTGGAGTGAAGAGATTTGGAGTCAAAGGAAAATTGGCCCCAAGATATGTTGGACCATTCAAGATACTGAGTCGTAAAGGAGAAGTAGCTTATGAGATTGAATTGCCGGAATCATTGTCTGCCGTTCACAATGTGTTTCATGTGAGTCGGCTAAAGAAATGCCATCCAGAGATGGAAGAGGCTTCTTGGAAGGATACTATATCTTTGGAGGAGGTCCAATTGGAAAGTGATCTCACCTATGAAGAAAAGCCTATCAAGATTCTTGAGACAGCAGAAAGAGTTACTCGGACAAAGACTATCAAATTTTGTAAATTCAATGGAACCATCATTCCGAAGAAGAAGCAACATGGGAAAGAGAAGATGACCTTCGGAAAGACCACCCTCACCTATTTGCTAGCCAATCCGAATCTCGAGGGCGAGATTCACCTTAAGGGGGTTATATTTGTAACATCCCAAAAATCATGATTTCAAAGTTTGCATATCATCCATGCATTCATAATCGTTTTAGGATCATTCTCAATGTCATTTCAAAGAGAAGTATTTGAATGTCTATTATTTTATGTAAGCAAGGCATTGGCCCAATGCTACTCTCTAGTAGGAGACTATTTGTTTTAAACCAAAGATATTTGATCCTATGGTTGATGGATGTTTTCCAAGGCTTGGACAAAGATTTCAAAACAAAGTATAAATTTAAAACCATTTTTATGTCTTTACTAAGCAATTGATAAAGGCATTGTTTATTTTAAAATTCCAATGTTCCAATGCATTTTCAAGTGTACAACATTGTTCTGTAACCAATTGTGTACTAGTTTCACTTTACAAAAATCTAGAAGTGGTTTGAATTTAAACTCATTCGAAACTCATTTGAATTTGGTTCCTGAAAATCAAAATAGAAATAGAAAAAGATTAAAGAAACAGAAATGGGCTAGCGTCAGCATTTTGGCCCAACAACAGAACCAGCCCACCCGGGCCAGTCCCCTCTAACCCCTCTCTCACCCGCGCGGAACGTATCCCGCAGCCACTGACGCTGGGCCCTCTCCACGTCATCATCGTCTCCCCCAAATCCTCGCGCGCAGACGTCACTCCGCCGTTACCTCGCCACAGTGATGCCGCGAATTAACTCGGCTTAATTCCCATTGAATCCGTGCGTGATCCTCGCCCTGGCTCCGGCTACAAAACCCCCTGTCCACCCTGCTCCTTTCCCCTCACTCAGCACCACCAGAGCACCGCCAGGCTCCCCAAATTTCCACCAACACCGCCGCAGCACCGAGGAACTCCGGTGAGCCATCACAGTGAGTCCCGAGCGCGTCTTGCCTTCTGGTTCACACGAGCTGCTTCGCCATCATCCTGCGCATCTTCTCATGCTCTCCTTTTGTTCTGAATCGCTCTAGGTCGTCGCCCTCGTCAACCTCTGGAAACGGCCGAAGCTTGACTCAACTCTGACGAACCATTCTGGTGAGCCCCGTGTTCCCCTCTGTCTCTGGTTCAAGAAATCATGATCGCCAGTGTCTCACGCATCTGTTAACATTTTCCGTTTGGATCATTGCGCCCTAGAACATCGTCTTCGACTCCGACAGTGAGCACCTGATGCTCAGGCGAACTCTGACGAGGTTCTACTGCTGTGTCCGTGCGCCCCGACCCTGCCCGTCTACACGTTGAGCTTCCTCGTGTTCTTGCGAGTCTGGTAAGCCACACAACAACCCCCAGCCCCTCATGTATTCGTCGAACCGTCGCCGCCAGTAGCGCCGCCGCCGCTGCGACCACGCGTGCCGCCAGTTCTTGGCCAAGCCGTCGTGGGCCGTTGGATCTAAATCTAGCGTGTTAGACTAAATCACTTATCAAAAGGGTATTATTAGATCTGGCCCACGCGATTTCATTTAAATCCTGCGGCTCTCGTTGATCGATGCAGCCGAATCGGTATTAACCAATCAGAACACGCCGCGTGTCAGTGGTTTTGATTTAAAATCCGGAATTTGATCTATTAGTTGTTCAAACTTGCAAAATTCATAACTTTCGAACCACACGTTCAAATTTTGAAAATTTTATATCATTGGAATCAGGAGAAAGAATTCTATCCAATTATGCACCTTGTTTAATAAATTGCATCTGTAAAATGGGTTGTTTTTGCAGAGACATTTCTAAGCTTATTTTGTGTATAAAAATTGTTTGGAAAATGTTCTAAGGGCCAAATTAATTTTATTTAGTGTATAATTGTTTTGTGTGAAATTCATTACTGTTTCACTTGTATTGTTTGATTTAGAAAAATCATCACATGGCATTTGCATGCATTCGTATATTTTTTCTTGTGTATTTTTGATATGTGAATTTGGTGCTATCATTTTATGTGTAGATTTTGGTGCTAATAGTGATTGTGGTTGTGAAGATTGTTGCTACTCCCCCAACTACCAAGGAAAGTGGTGCTTCATATTTTTGTCCCTATATTTTGACTATGCAATAGAAATATTTTGTATAGGCTTGCATGAGTATTTTTGCTAAGTATCTATATGCTATGCTTGGGAAATCCTAGTAGTTGTAGAATTGTTAGAATTTTCTCTAAGTTAAGATACTTGCTATTTCCATGCTTAGCCTAGCTAGTAGTAACCAAGGGTGGAATATATACATGCTATGGAAAAATAATGCTAAGTCTTTGACTTATGTTTTTTCTTAATAAAACTACTAAGTGAATGAAACACCTGGGTGGAATGGTAATTGCTTGGTGGTTTTTGGTTGAGTGGTTACACAAGGCCCATTTCTATGGTCTACCTTGTGTATCTCACTTGTGGATTGCCACCCAGGAACAAAGGGATTTGAGATGCCAAATGTTAAGAAACTTCTAGTGCAGCCACATGGCATTATGGGCTCTGCCTGGATCATATAGGTTTCAACAACTTAGCCAAATGGACAGTTGGTGGTAGGGATTGATAGGTTTGGAGCGCGTCCATTTTGGTCTAAGGGAAGGCTTCTGAAAGGTCCTGTCTTG
This sequence comes from Avena sativa, assembly GCA_916181665.1. NCBI lineage: Eukaryota > Viridiplantae > Streptophyta > Magnoliopsida > Poales > Poaceae > Avena > Avena sativa. Next base: position 78,814,735 of record OV702296.1, read on the forward strand.
GTGAAAATCAAGTCTTGTGGGGAAAGTGCACAACCTCAGCAGATGGAATAAACTAAGTACTTAGCCATGTCCCTGGTATTGGACAATTTGAGCATCAAGACATGGAAGCTATCAAGAATCTCCTCATCCAAATTTTCTAAGTTAAAATTTGTGGTTGAACAAGGGTGAAGGTTCACCAATTTCTATTGGTGGTTCCTTGGGAAAGTTTTTGCCAAACAAAAACTTAGTGTTTTCATCTAATAGGTAAAACCTATTTTGAGCAAAGCAAGCCTAAGCTACACTTAGCCAAATTCATGTAGTAACTAGATGCTAATATTCTACTAAGGTATCACTTGCCAATACTATTCCAATGTATTGACCCACTGTGGCTGTAACTTGTGATGTTGCAGGTTACTCTGATGATGATTAGGGGTTATGAGTCTACATCAACATGCTTGCCTGTGGCACATGAAGATGAAGACTTCTATTTTATTTTGTTAAGTTAAACTCTTGTACTAGCCTATGGCTATGGAGTTGTAAAAGACTATGTTATCTCTGGAATGACGATGTAATAATGACCTTTGTTTCTGTGTACTTCATCTTAAACTGTGGATGCTAGCAATTGATCTAGGGACTAGCATTGCAATCACAGGGATCTCTACCTTTATAAAGGTGGGATCTTACAACTCAACGCTAAGTTGGATGAACTCATATTAGCTATTAAAGGTAAGGAAACCCAGGTAAAAGCTACTCCTGAACCAACTATTGAAGAAGTAGACTTCATAGCTCGAAATGATTATAACCTTGCTTGGAAGAAAAACTATAATCCAAACTTTCAGAAACATTATTCTAGTCCTGTAGGTAACTCTAATAATAATATGGCATCAAGTAATATTAGGTTTTATGGTTTATGGACTCACAAAATGAGCAAAACAATATTCTAGTCAAAATTATGGAGGATCATTATGCTATGCTTGATAAATTATCTAACCAAGATGTTAGTTTGAGAAGTGATTTGCAGGCCCTCCAAGAAAGAACAAGGATTGTTGAGGCACAGCTAGGTAAGATAACCGAGAGTCAAACTCTCATTCTAGCTAAATTTGCAAGTAAAGTTGAGCCCAATCTAGTAGAAGACCTCAAAATGATAAGCATCCAAAGAAAGGAGCCCAAAGAACTTGATTATAGCAATGCTCCTTCACCAAACTACACAGTTGAAGATATTGTAAAAAGGATCAATGTCAAGATTCCGGAAATTGAAGGAAATGAGGAAGCCAGGTATCAACACTTTGTTAATCAGGTAGCAATAAAGGTATGTGGGCTTGAAGAAGAATATAAGAAAATTGCTGAAAAATTGCATGTTAAGCTAGATGATATATTTGAGCCCACTATTAAGATTAAAATTGGGACTAATGAAAAGCTGCACTCTGTGATCTAGGTGCAAGTGTTTCAACAATTCCAAAGAATCTTTTTAACATGTTAAATCTTGGCTCTTTTGAAATCACCGAACTAACATTACATCTAGCAGATTCTACTTATAAACAAGCAGTAGGCATTAAATAAAATACCTTAGTATACATGAAAGGTTGTCCTGCTCTTATTGATTTTGATATTGTTGATATGCCTGAAGATGCTACTGCCCCTATTATATTAGGCCATCCTTTCTTAAGAACTATTAAGGCTTTAATCAATTTGCATGAAGGGAAACGTGAAGCTCCAATTGCCTTCACGAGTTCCTTTTGTTATTCATTTCCCCAGGAAAAAGAAAGCCAAGTAAGATGATCAGGAGGCCATCACTTTGAAGGACAACCACTTTGGAGTGGGTCTTCCACTCATATGGCCTAAGTGAGCAATATCAAGGTCAAGCTATTGACCATAAAAGAGTGCTGCATGGGAGGCAACCCATGTGAAATAAAGGTTTGAGTTAATTTTTAGTTTAAGTTTTACATAGAATAAAGAGTGCTAGAAAACTCCAGTGAGAAGAAGAGATTCAGCGGTACCAAAAATTCCTGTTTTATATATGCCATAGTTGGTCGAAATTATAGTCTGTCATTTTTCTGTCAAAACAAGGTGTTTCGCTAAGTTTTAGTCTAAAAAGTAATTCTTGAAGAAATAGAATTTTTTTGATGTGTACAGAAAGGTTAACGACAAACTATATGGTGGGAATAAAAATTCGCACCATATAGTTCCGACCGTATAGTTATGTTACCCATCGAAAAAATTTCATCCCAGGATACAGAAGGTTTGATGACCAACTATACGGTGGGAACAAAACTTCCGGCCGTATAGTTACAGCGCCAAAAAGAAACCCTAGAAACCCTAAAATTTTGCCGTCGGACCAACTATACGGCAGGAACAAAGTGTTCCAGCCGTATAGTTGCCGCCGTATAGTTGCTTCCGACCACTTAAACGCACGGGAAGGTACCCAAAACATCAAAACATCAATACTTTTTTCTCTCTTCTACCTCCAAACTCTCTCAAAGCCTCAAGGGATCTTCACCCCTACTCAATTTCATTTGAATTCCTCACACACAAGTGATCTACGGTATGTTTCTCCTGCGATCCTCCAATTACTTTTTGCGAATTCATCTCTGATCTATTGTCATTATAAATATAGGGTGAGACTTATTTTGAACTATTTTCCATGATTATCTTGCCTAGATTATTATGTTGAGGAGATTATTTAGTGTGCTATGACTATTACTGTTGGATCAAAAGTTTTATATTTGTCTCTCTTATTTATTTTTAGAAGATGAACACGAGGAGCTAGACACGTTCTCTTTCCGCCGCTAGTTCTTCTCGGGCTACAGCTCAGGAACGCATGGGGATTCGATTCAAGAACAAATCCCACTGTGATTGTTTCGACATGATCAAAAACTAAGAAGTCAAGGCAACCAAGTGGGCTTGCCCAGTCACTTTGAACCAACTTAGTATTTCTAATGACTTTAATTTACTTTGAAATAGAGTTGGCCTGCAAAACATTGTATTTCATGATGCACCAACCTATCACCGGTTAACCATTGAAATTCTTAGCTCTTTGCAAAGCATCATTAAGACATGGCATGGGGAGGATAGAATTTCTTTCCGACTCATGAACAATAATTCTTCTCTATCACTTGATGAATGGTGCAATTGTTTTGGTTTACCCAACAATGATCCTAATTCTCTGCGCGCATTTTTTTGCCGACATGGAACCTTCCCCTGAATTATGTTATAATAGTATAAGAATATTCAACATCCTGCTATTCGCTATTTGTTCTATGTTATTGCTAACACCTTGCAGGCACGGAATGAGTTTACAAGAACCAATGAGGAGGAGACCTTAGACCTCGGAAAAGCTGCACTCAACTATGACAACTTGTCACTTCACTTGGGCACAATTCTTGTGCTCTAATTGGAGTACCAACCCCATCAAAGCCAAGGACCAATCACTTGTGGAGGCGTCATCACCGTGCTTGAAAATGCATTGGGCATCAACCTAGGTGAGGTACAGTCGGTGCTAGGTGAGTGACGTGTTGGTTTCTCTACTTTGAGGGCTTGTGTAATGCTCACTAGGAGAGGTGGTGTTTATTATCTACATATTGCTGGACCTGGGCGTCTCTACCTCACTCCTTTGCCTAATGGTCTTTTCTCTATCGAGGAAGACGTGTGCTTTATGACTTGCAGGTTGAGTAACACCAACCCCAGGAGGAGATTCTAGAGGAGGACGAGGACCAAGAAGAGGAGCAAGAAGTCCCTCATCAGGAGCAGTAGCCACCAAACCGGTTCACACATATCAAGATTTCCAAAAACTTGGAGGAACTATGGAGGGAATTCATAATCTCGCCCTGAACCTCTGAGAAACAACAAGTAACCTTTCAACTCATTTTGCAAACTGGAGTTACAAGTATTTCCCCACCACAGTGATTTGAAGAGCTTGCAAAAGCCTAAGCTTGGGGAGGTTTTGTATCTATTTTATTTTGCTTTATCTTATTTTCAAGGTTATGCTTTTATTTTAGTTTATAAGCACTCATGTTGGTTTCCCTAACATTTTATCTTAGTTATTTTATTTTGTTTGAGATTTTCAAGCCGAGATTTGCCGCCAATTTTCTATTTTTAATTCCCCTTTCAAAAACCAAAAAAATATTTATCCGTTTATATTTATTTTCCCTCTCTCGTTTTATTTCTGCCTCGAAGTTCTCGTTCATTTGCAGGAGATTTATTGACTTCGAGTTTCCAAGAAACAAATAAAAAGGGAAGAGAGAAGTCGAACCAAATATGAGAGGTATGCCTTATGACTCCCCACTTTTGAAGTTTGAGAAACTCATGCTAGTTAGTAGTAATGTTGAGATGTTATATCGGTGGAGTGAGTCCCTATATTGTAGTAAAATTTTGTTTGAATGGGTATTTAATTGGGTACGTTTTGTTCCAGATCTTGTAGTTAACCAAAGTCTTGCCTAAAAATTTGCTAAACAATTGAAATAAGAAAAATTCTTACAATTGAAGACTTGGGTGTTGTAGTGTTTAGTCTTGAAATCTTAGTCCTAGAGATACTCAATACCACAGAAAATAATGATTGACTTGATAGCTCTCTTTGAAAAGATTTGTTCAATTGAATTAATGTTTAGCGGTTTTTGTGAGCATGCCAAAGTTTGACTTGAATATCATAAGAATGATATAGCTTTATTTGTGTCAAACTTCATGGGATGCCAACAACTCCGCTAGCCTACGAGCGATCTTTACGGAGGAAACTCCTAGATTTCGGCTATGAGTTGATTAAACATATGTAGCAGCAATGCTATAATGGGTAAGATTCTTGGCACTCTCGGGTAGCTGTAACGTGATGGAATCACTCCTCTAGCTGATATGAGTAATCATTATGCAAAAGAAAAAAACCTTAGTGATGCCACGAGTGTCCATCACATCCCGATAAACTAATGAAAAATTTTGGTGTTAGGGTAATAGACTTGTTGTATTACCAGAGGGCCAAAGGCCACAATATATAGTACATATACAGGTGAAAATATACAGGAAACTCCCTAACACACGGGGAAACTACAATATACAAATATATACTCTAACACCCCCCTCAAACTCATGGTGGATCCACAACACTGAGTTTGGAGAGTAATAAGTCATGTTGCGCTCGAGTTTGTGCCTTTGTAAAGAAATCCGCCAACTGCAAATCTGAAGGCACATAATGAAGCGCAACAACCTGATCCTGCACCTGAGCACGTGTATAAAAAGAATCAACACCAATATGCTTGGTCAGCTCATGCTTGACCGGATCACGTGCAATACTGATAGCACCTGTACTGTCAGACAAAAGTAGAGTGGGTATCATAACAGAGACCCCAAAATCTGCAAGCAACCACCGTAACCAGGTCACCTCAGCAATTAACAAAGCCATAGCCCGCAGCTCAGCCTCAATACTCGAACGGGAAACCGCTACCTGTTTCTTCGTCTTTCAAGCAACAAGCGAACCACCAAGAAACATACAGTAAGCAGAAAGTGAACGACGATCCATAGGATCACTCGCCCACGTAGCATCCGAGTAGCACTGGAGCTGGAGAGAGCTGGAACTAGGAAAGAAAAGGCAATGATTGATCGTGCCACGAAGATAACGAAGGACGCGGAGGAGATGACTGTAGTGAATGGTGGTAGGAGCTGAGACAAACTGACTCAGAATATAAACAGGATAAGAGATATCAGGACGAGTGACAGCAAGATAAACAAGACTCCCAACAAGATGGCGATAACGCGTGGGATCAGGAAGAGGATCACCATCAGTAGGACGAAGCTTAACATTAAGCTCCATAGGAGTCTCAACAGTGCGCTCATCCCCAAGAGCAGCACGAGCAAGAAGATCCTGAATATACTTTTCCTACGGTCGAGCGATGGCCAGGAAGCGGCCGGGAGGCGGTAGCGGCCGGGCGGCGGACGGGAGACGACGGTCGGGCGGCGGACGGTGACAGGCCGACGGGCGGGCGGGACGGGGGCGGCAGCAGCCGGGGCGGACGGACGGGAGGCGGCGGCGGCAGCCGGGCGGCGGGACAGGGCGGTCGGGCGGCGGCTAGGGCGGATCAGACGGGCGAGGGCGACAGGGGAGAACGGGGCAAGCTCGCAGGAGGCGAGGGAGAGGCAGCAGCGACGGCCGGGCGCGGCGGCAGGAAGCCGGGGCGGGCGGCAGCGGCGGCTGCAAGGAGAGGAGCTACCTTACAGCTCTGATACCATGTTAGGGTAATAGCCTTGTTGTATTACCAGAGGGCCAAAGGCCACAATATATAGTACATATACAGGTGCAAATAAACAGGAAACCCCCTAACACACGGGGAAACTACAATATACAAATATATAATCTAACATTTGGCATGCTCTCAATTACTTAAGAACTAAAATTCTTAAAGGACAATGAATAGAAAAGTATTGGTTGAAAAGTATTGGTTTATTGATGGGGGAGAATTGAGATACTTTAGTGTATGATTACTCTCACACTCTTAATTCTACATGATTACACGTTATTTTTCGAAGGCAAGCTTATGAGTTGATTACATGACATGGAATGAAGTTTACCTTTTTGAATCATCCATGCGCTACAAGGATTCATAAAAACCGTATGATATGCTTGCCATTACTCTATCTATGCTGAAGTTTTTCAGATTAATAAAGTGGAGGAAACATGAGACTACCAATCATGAGTAAGATCATTATCTCGTTATTTCAGTTTAAATGTGAGTTCCCTTTTGATTTTGGTTTTCTTGCTCGGGACGATCAAGTTTAAGCTTGGGGAGGTTGATGGCTGTGAAATATAGCCATCCACATCCACATTTAAACTAGATATTATTCATATATTTGATGAAATATCTCTCTAGAACATGCCACTAATGCCTAATGATCAAAAGGGTATGCAATCCTTTCTTGCTATTTTTCCCTGCACAGATAATGACGTATGATGATGGGAATCACTACATAAATGCCAAAGATATGAGATTTCTAACACGTCAAAGAAACCAGGAGCCGTGAAGTTATTACTGCAAGATTAACGACCAACTGTACGGGCGCCGTGTAGTTTGCACCAACTTCATTAGGTTAAACAGAACAACTTTCGTGAAGGGACCCCTATATAAAGAGGCTTTGGGCAACTGGAAACAACGCTTCTTTTCAACCTCAACTCTCCCTGCCACCAGAAGCCGCCACATCGGAGGAATAGATCTAGATCTAAACCTCTAAACCCTTGTCCACCACCATAGCCATCTTCCACCACTTGTAATAGTAGATCTCATCTCCAATTTGCGACATTGTAAGACTATTTGCTATCAACCTTATGATTTCCATTACAATGTTTATGATTATAGATTTCATCTCTATCTGTGAGAAATTCTCCTTGGGATAAGGGCTTAGGCCTAGCCATGTAGCTTTTGTGCATGTTATTTATCATAAATGGGATCATGTATTAGTTTGTATGACATGATGATTGTAGTACCCTCTCTTGCCTCAATCTAAGGACTCTTCAGGTACCCAAGACCCCGAGGATTGATACAGGTAAAGGGAGTGTGAGTAATGACTGATCTGCAGGATAGGAACCCTAGTGACAGAAAGGGTAGTACGGCTATATGTGAGGAATTTACTTGGGATTAACGGTGACATCATGATGCATATCATTAGTTCTCTTTCTTCTATGGATGATACTAGTAGGTTAGTGCTATAAGCGGTTGCTGAGGCAATAACAATTATGGATGCACTGCCCACATATAATTATCTTGCTCTAACAATTACATGCATATTTTATTATTATCTATTATTCCCATCAGATGTTTTGCATAGCTACTAGTGAAAACCTAAGACCCTAGGACCTCTCTCTCTCCATCATCAACAACAACAAGAAGATCGCAAATTCTTGGTCTGGTGAGAACGCAATAGGAATTCTAAAACTCTCGAATGTCCGTTTAAGTAATCTCACTTTGCTTTCTGCTTCCCAAGGATTCGATAAACCTAGGTCAACTAGGGAAAAAGAGCTATACTACATCCGTAATCCGGATCGAAGGTATCAAGGCTCTAGTCTCCGCATCGTCAGTCTCCTCATCCGATTCAAAAACCGCCGCCGACCTTGGCGGCGATACCGCCTTCGACACTACCTTATTCGCGGGAGACTTCAGCTTCTGCACAGGCTCAACAACGTAGCTACGCGCTATGAGTTGTGGCCCTGCATGTTATCATCATCACTATCGCGCTCTTCGAGGCTACGACTCGCCTCGATTTCATGCTGCTTCTGCCCGCGGGTTTTTGAGCAACTAGAATGAGCGCAGTGACCTCTACCACCTTGTCCTCACTATCAGAGGACCCTTCCTCATCCTCTCGAAGCTCTTTGGGAATCTCTTCATCGAGTGGAGGAAGTCAATTCTCTATGACTTGGAACACCTGACAGAGACAAAGGAATGACAGCTCGATCAAAACAAACACAAAACACCGTGACTGCAAAATTGCGACTGTGAAATCAAAATTTGGAAAGATACTTACTATGGGGGCCTGGCGCTTCCCAGTGGCGGTATAAGGAGCGAGCCCGGCCTTCGAGTCGGTGTACTCTGACTTCGTGATCTTCTTCAATGCAACGACATAGTCGTCGGTATCCCAGACCACCATACTCACCTTCGTGACGTCGTCTTTGCCGGTGTACTGGTACATCCAGTGGGTTCGGGTAGGCAACGGCACCAGCCGCCTCCCGAGCAAACAATTGTAGAAATTTATGGTCTAGGCCCTCCTTCTTCAACATCTGGATCTGGGTCAGCATGTCGTCCACGACCATCCTCTGTTCATCGGGGAGGTTGGTCGTTAACAGTCGGCGTGGCTCACTCCTTTCGGCAGTGTACGTCATGAGTGACACTTCGCCGTCAGGTGTCGACTCGCTCACATAGAACCAGCTCTTCTTCCACTCTTGCGGCCTTCTTTGGTCGAAGGAGCTTCACGAACGGGGCCTGGGTCTTCAGCTGGAAGGTGACGCTTCCTGCCGCCAGGATTGGGCCGCCTGCCCCCTCGCGGCTGATGCGGCCATGGAATAACTCCAGCCATAGGGGAATGTAGGGGTGGCACCCCAAATAGCATTCGCAGAAGGACACGAAAATGGCGAGCTACTCGATACTATGCGGCCCTAGATCTGATGGTTTAATCACGTAATACGCACAGAACCATCGGAAGAAGATTGACATGGGGAAGCCGACCCCCTCTCTAGGTGGCTCTGGAAACAGATGAATTCTCTGGGGTGGGGCTTGGGCACCGTCTCCCCGGGCGCAGGAATCCGCCACTTTCCCTTGCACACGATCCCCGCGTCCTAGAAAGACTTCAGGGAGGCCGAGGTACATTTGGATTTGCCCAACAGATCCTTTGGAGGTGCCATCGGGGAGGACAAGGCTTGCTCGGTCCGGAAATTTTGGATCGGGGGGAGATGGAAGACTCAAGGTGCGCAGGGGCGAAGGAATGCGAAGAAGGTTCGCATCTCCCCCTGTCACTCTTCTTATAAAGAGGCACTTCCTACCAATCTCGGAGGAGCCGTTACATCGCGGTAATTACGCCAAGGTTACCGTTGGATTACCCAACGGCAAGGTTGAACAAGATGACGGTCCAACTTCATTCACTCGACTCGCCTATATACTCTCCAATGCTTCGATTGAAGAAACACAGAAGATATTCCTTCCTTCATTGAGGGAGTCCACCGCCGATTTGACTGGGCGTCCAAATTGGACCCGCCTACTCTGACTGCCAAAGAACACCTGCGCCAAACCAACTTTGGTCTCGGGGACTAGTGATGGGGATATGTCAGATGGGGTATACCAAGCAAGACATTTCTAAGTGGGCCTGCAGGACAACGACTGGAATGAGACTGAAGATGGAGCCTGGCAATGATACGTCTAGAACGTATCTACTTTCCCGAACACTTTTGCTATTGTATCTCCTCTAAACTTGTGTGATTTGGATACAACTAACATGGACTGACGCTGTTTTCAACAGAATTACCATGGTGTCTAGTTTTTGTGCAGAAAATGAACTATCAGGAAAAAACCCGGAAAATATGCCAAAAATTATATTTCACCAGAAGATCCACAGAGCCAGAAGACGAGACGGAGAAGGGGCCTGGGGGCACACCCCTGCCAGGCGTGGGCCCACCACTGGTCGCGCCTAGGGGGTGCAGCCACCCCAGGGACCCCCTCGGCCTCCCTCTGCACCTATAAGTTGCCTTTCGACCTTAAACCGAGGGGGGTTCGATAGTATTCCAGAAAGAGTTCCGCTCCACCGCCGCCACCAGAAACCAAGATTCGGATCCAGAAACTCTATTCTGGCACCCTGCCGGGACGGCGAATTTGGAGAGGATCATCGCCATTGTCATCACCAACGCATCTCCATCAACCACCAATGTTTCCCTCATCCATGAGTGAGTAATCCCTCGCTGTAGGCTTGGGAATGGTAGGGATTGGATGAGTTCTATCATGTAATGAAATAAGATCTGTTAGGGCATAGTGCCTAGTATCTCTATTAGTGCTATTTGACTTTGTTGCAACTTGTTGTGCTTAATGCTTGTCACTAGGGCCCGAGTGCCATAATCTCATATCTGAACTTATTATTGAATCATTATGACAGTATTATTTATGATCTTATCTGCAAGTTGTGTACACATATCATTTTCCGGATCCAAAGGCTCCAAAGTGACAATAATTGGGACAACGGGAGGGGATGGATGTGGTGTGAGGATCACATTTGTTCACTGAGTGTTAATGCTTTGCTCCGGTGCTCTATTAAAAGGAGCACCTTAATTGCCAGTAGTTCCCTAGAGGCCCTGCTGCCACGGGCTGGCTGGACAAAAGATGTTGTGCAAGTTCTTATTGCGAGCACGTATGACTATATTTGGAGCACATGCTTAGGATTGTTTAGTACTTGGATGCTTGATAATATTTATCTGCAATGCCCTAGATATTGAAGTTACATGTTTAGACTCGTCCATGAAACGCCCGTCCATCCATCCCTATGCCTACCGCACTCGAATCCTACTGTTACCGTTACTGTTACTATTGCTCATGTTTCACTGTTGTTGCTTTGTAGTTGCTACTACCAGACTGTTGCTACTCATAAAATTCTGTGAGCAAGAACTATTTCCAAGTGCAGCTGAATTGACAACTCAGTTGTTAAGGCTTGCAAGTATTCTTTGGCTCCCCTTGTGTCGAATCAATAAATTGGGTAATACTACCCGCGAAGACTGTTGCGATCCCCTACACATGTGGGTCATCAAGACTATTTTCTGGCGTCGTTGTCAGGGAGCATAGCTTTATTTGTAAGTTCACTTGGATCTATTATTGTTCACTGCTACTCCTTTCATCATGGGGAAGTCTCGTGATGGAAAGTTCCCTATTTTACCATCCACTACAAGAAGAGGTACAGTCCTAAACACCTCTGCTGCTCTTGATTCACCGTCTGTTATAAGTAAGCTTGTTACACCACCACCACATACTCATGCTACACACACTACTACTACTGCTGAGTCTGAAACTGCTTTTGATACTCATGATGTTACTTCTACTGTGCTTGATGCGAGTGGTTCATTAGGTCCTTTTCTAGATGCTACTATGGCTAGTCTAGGAAATACTGAAACTCCTAGTGAAGACACTGTTACACCTATTAGCTCACCTGAGTCTAGTGAGAGTTATGATATTAATGATAGTTACATTGAGTTCGCTGATGATTTTGTTGAAGAATGCTGAAACACACATGGTACTAGTGCTATTAAGAGTCTCCTTGCTAGATGTACTATTATGCCTAAGTTGTCCTCTGATCCTAAGTTTGCCACCTCTCCCATAGATATTAAAGATGAAGACTATGATTTCTCTCTTGATTTATCTTATTTGGATATTGTTGAGAAAGAACCTTTCTGTGGGACTGAAAATGAGAGTGATGTGGCTCATATGAATGAGTTTTCCACTATGAGTGCTTTATTCTCTGATGATTTTAAGACGCGCAAGTACTTTGTTACTAAGACCTTCCCTTTTTCACTAAAAGGATAAGCGAGGGCTTGGTTTAATAGATTACTTGATTGCTTCTTTCTTCCAGAAATATTTTCCTCTCAGTGCTAGACATGCTGCTTTGCAGAGACTTTTTGATTTTAAATAGGGAGAAGAAGAGAAATTGTCTGAGTCATGGACAAGGTTATGTGCCTTGATTCATGCACATCCTGGATGTCCATTACCTAAGAATGAGCTTCTTGATATTTATTATAATGGACTAACTAATGATTCTATGACCTACCTAGATAGCTTTGCTGATTGTGTTTTCAGGAAAAGGACTCCTACAGATGCTGAAGAATTAATGGCTAAAATAAGCAAGAATTATGATGATTGGACTTCAACTGAGCTAAATACACATGATCCTATTACTCCTGAACCAGTTGTGCCTGAACCAGTTCCAACACCAATGCCATAGAAGAGGGGAGTTCTTGCATTAAATGATGAAGTGATGAAGGAAGCTGAGAAGTGTCTAAAGGAGAAAGGTATTAGAGCCAAAGATGTGAAGAATCTACCTCCTATAGAAGAATTATGTAAGCCAATTCCCCACTCATCTACTATTGAGGTACACTCTCTCCAACATTTTGATGAAGGTGATATTCCTTATGGTAAGCCTCCTGATCAATGCTTAGAGGAACTTGACATTTTTATTGTTAAACAAGTATTTTTAATAAACAAGTTCAGAATCATTTATTGGAAAACTCTAGAGCTATCAATGAGTTGAAAGATATTGTGGAAAGAACTTCTAATGATATTAAAATGCTTTGTAAACACTTTCAAATGGTTCAAACTCAACTTGATCAACTTGCTAAGGTACAAAAGGACATGCTAGTTAATGCTTCAGGAGATAAACATGCTTATGGAATTAGAAGTAGGAGTGGTATAGCTACTCAAGACCCTTTATATCCTGAAGGACACCCTAAAGAATTGAGCAGGATTCTCAACAAGGTGAGAGTAGTGGTAGTCCTCGTAAGAGAAAGAAAAAGAAACATAAGATAGTTGAGGAACCACTTGAACCTGTTGTAGATCCTAATAGTATATCTGTCTCTGATGCTGAAACTGAGAGTGGTAATGATAAAAATGATGCTCCTGATAAGGAGGAAGTGGAGGAAGAACCTGAGAAGCACACTAAGAACACTAGGTACACAAAGGAAGGTTTTATTGCTAATAAACATGGTAAAGAGAGAGAGAACCTTGGGTGCACAAACCTATGCCTTTTACAGGTAAGAAACACAAGTCAAAGGAGGAAGAACACTACAACAAGTTTTGTGAGTGGATGAAACCTTTATTTTTGCAAATTCCTTTGACTGGTGCTATTAAGTTGCCTCCTTATTCGAAGTATATGAAGGATATTGTCTCTAATAAAAGGAAGATTCCTAATGATGAGATTTCTACTTTTCTTGCTAATTACTCCTTCAATGGTAAGGTTCCAAAGAAACTTGGTGATCCAGGTATACCAAATATTCCTTGCTCTATTAATAATAATTATGTTAGAACTGCTTTATGTGATTTGGGAGCTGGAGTTAGTGTTATGCCTTTTTCTCTCTACAAGAGACTCCAGCTAGAAAAGTTGATACCAACTGACATATCTTTGCAAATGGCTGATAAGTCAACTACTACTCCTGTTGGTATATGTGAGGATATTCATGTTCAAGTAGCTCATAATTGCATGGTTTTAACTGATTTTTTTGTGCTTGAAATGCCTGAAGATGATAATATGTCTATTATTCTTGGGAGACCTTTTCTTAATACTATAGGTGTTGTCATCAATTGTAATCAAAGATAAGTAACATTCAATATTAATGACAAAGAGCATACTGTCATTTCCCCAAGAAGGTTGCTAGAAGCTATTGCCTGAATTCCATTGAAAATATTGAGAGCATCAAGGTTGGAGAGATTTATTGTCCCATTCCATAAGAAAACTTTGAAACTATTATGATTGGGACCATTGCTATCAAGTATGAGGTAACATAATCACCTTGTGGAATGCAAAGTTTTGTTTCATATAAGATTGTTTTGGTAACAAGACTTGATCAACCTTGCTAATAAAAGGATTTTAATGAACAAAATAATGTTTTCACTGTGGTTATTCTTGCTTTCTTTTACTTTTTTCTCCTTCCTAGTCTTTGCCTTTATTTTGCTAGCTTTTGTTTTGTTAGTTGTTTGCTTGTTAGAGTTTCTTAGAGCTCTTGTAGTTTGTCTTTTTGGTTTGCTTTTTCTTCTTCTAAAAAAACTGTTTCTGCTAAAAAATCAATTTTCATACCCTAAAAATTGGCCAAAAATAAAGTTTCCCGAAAAATCCCAGAAAATTCAAAATAAATTTTTCCTCGAAAAAAGGGGCAGAGGGACACCTGGAGTGACCCAGGGGGACACCCTAGGCCACCACACCCATGGTAGGCGCGACCTACCTAGGGGTGGCGCCTAGGGGGGTTTTGCCCACGTGGGCCCCTCCAGGCTGCCTCCTCAAAGACACCTTCTTTCTCTCTCCCAAAAAACACCAGAAAACTTGCTTAAGCTTGAGTTCTTGCTGTTCTTGCTCGCGATTTTAGATCTCCTTGTGAAGCCCATCTTAAGTGCTGATTTTTGGAGGGATTGCTCCTTGGTATGTGCCTCTTCCACTTGTCCAATTAGATTTGTGATTGGTAGATTGTATCTTGAGTATTTTGCTGCTATAGGTGTTAGGTTGTTTGAGCTTGCATGCTTGCTCTATGCTTAGAAACTTTATTTTGATGCATGTGTAGCCCTCTAGCAAGTTCCTATAGTAGTTGCTCATAATTTATCAACTTAGAAATCACTTGGTTTGATGTTTGTCTAAAAATTTCAGCAAGGAAGATGAGTACTTATCCACTGAATCAATATGACTTGATGGTGCCTGAGCCAATGAAGGTTCATCGTGAGGAGGCAGTTTTTCCTTCCATATATCCATGCCACAAATTTATGAGAACCGCGGGAATCTCCCAGGATTTCCAAACCTTGATTGCCAATGCAGGATTGGAACACTTTGTTGAAGGTGAACCATTTCAATTTATTAAGCTAATCATGGCTTTTGTGCAGGACTTCCGGTTCACTTGGTCTACATCTAATCCCATGGTCCATTAAAAAATATATAATATACCTATCGACCTGCCTTTTGTTGATTTCTGTGCAGCAATTAGAGTATCTCAGTGGGGATCTTGTGAGAAGATCAAGGAAAGTCCCAAGTCACTTATGGATTTATATGCTGAGATTTTCCAAGATTTCAACTTCTCAAAGGAAAGTGGTAAAATTCGGAACATTCAGTTCCCAGCTATTAGATTCTTTTCCTATTTCATTACCAAGTGTGTTCTTGCTAGAAAGTTGTCTTCTTTTGATCTAGCTTTTATCGCAGCTCCTCTGAATAGGAGTAGATCCTATAGCCTGGGTGCTTTGATAGCTCACCGTCTCACCACCAATCACGAGAAGGGTGGAATTTGTGGAGGTATCATTGCTTCTAGGTTGCTAGCTTTCCATGGTTTAGAGCCTCACTATTCATATTATCAGTTCCCCATAGAGAGGCTTGATCTTGAATCCATGATTCAGCATGGTTTTGTTTCCTTGGGGGCTAATGTGAGAAGTTTACCGTATGAATTATCTTTTGCCCAGCAAGGTCGGAGAAAGAGTAGGACTGAGAAAATAGTTTATTTGCCTGTACCTTCTTTGTTTAATTTTGATAACAGGCAAGGATGGTCGCTTACGGAGGAGGAGGTTGACACATATGTGGTGGAGCTCTCCCAGCAAGAGGAGAATGTTGAAGAGGATGCCGAAGACAATTCGGTTCATCCCTCCAACTTGGGGGAGTCTTCATACCAGCAACCCTCATTTGATTGGGACGCGTCTTCTTCTTCATCGCAAGCGCCTGACTATGATCATTCCTATAAAGACCCACCAGCATGGGGTTACTACCCGCGCTATTGAGCCCCACTTAGGCCAAAAGCCTAAGCTTGGGGACAGGTATACCGACATCACACTCATATATATATCATCTTCGGTCGGTTCTTTGTATATCCATTGTTTCGCTTTATTTTTGGTTCTTGTTGCTTCTTTCTCAAAAACACAAAAATACCAAAAATATTTTCGTTGTTTCTCTTGGTTTGTTTCTTTGTTTTGGTTTTCCTTAAAAGAAAGAAAATCCAAAAATATTTTACTTTCTTTATTTTGCTTTGTTTGCTTCTTGTTTGGTTTGCCTTTTCTTTGTTTGGTTATTCTTTGTTTGCTTGTTTCTAAAAAATCGAAAATACCAAAAATATTTGTTGTTCTTCTTTGGTTTTGTGAGTTCTTTGCAGGGGTCAGCCGTCTTCAGTGGATTTTGGTTTCATGTTATTATTCAAGTCACACAAGTGAAGGGCAATAATGAAGATTAAGACAACTTGAGGTGTGGTAAGAGGCTGGTAACGAACTCTATTTGTTTCATTTTTGTACATATACTCATTATTGTGAGCATGCTTAGCCTGTTTGTGTAAGGTGTATGTAATTATGGATGCTTAGCAGTTCTTGCTTGCTTGTGATTAGCTCCATCTTTCTAATAGTTTGTAGCATGTCATATGAATGTTTGCTTGCATTGTTTTATTCATATTTGGGTATGATATTGTGGTATCCTCCTCTGGAAGTTTCATGTGAATCGACTTGGCACATGCTCATGCATGAATATGACTAATCAATAGTCAGTAAGCCTCGATGATTTATTTTGCCTCAGAGTTCTTGTATCACTTTCATGCCATAATTAGTCCTGTTTTGTTGCAAGCATGGTTATGACAATTATTGCTCTCTTGTTTGTTGCTCCCTCTCTAGTGCTATCCTTCACTTGCACTGAGTATGAGATCTACCTATGTTTCCAACTCCCCAAAACCAATATTTCCAACAGTGTCCACCATACCTACCTATTAGCATCATTTGCTACTTCAGTGCATATTCTATATGCCTTGTTTTCTTCCAAAATAAAATGTTTGTCTGTTTTGAGAAAGTTAGTTAGTTAAGCTCTCACGAACTTGATGGCACACTTTATTCCATGCACTTAATAATCCTGAACCATTGTGACCTGTCCATGAAAGTTATATGCTTGCAAATTATATGCTGGGAGTCGGCAGAAACGTGCTGTCACGGGGAACGCTTTCAACACTTTATGGATATATCATCCAGTTGATACCTTGCTCTTTTGTTTGCGGATGTCGACGATGTGAAATAAAAGGGGAGCTTTTGAGTTCATGGAGTCTATACATTGTGTTAGAGAAACGCCTGGGCCGCTAGCCTAAGCCATGTCTAATCTGGTGGAAACTTGCAGCATCACCATAATGAGCATTTATGAAGCATCCTCAATAAAAATCTATGCATATAGTAAATAAAAAGATCACTGAGATGCTCATTGTCTGCTTGCCTTGTCATTTTGATCACGGGATAGCTCATGAATCATGTGCAAGGGTTACCCCGTTGGCGGTTCTCTATGATATGCATGTATTTACAATGACAATAACTTTCAGGTAACCAAAGTTGAGTAGCATGCAGAGCGGCCCTTGTACTCAGGGGACTTGGGATTTCCAGTTTATGGTCTGTCAAGCATATGATTCAGAGTGGACCTCACTTTCACCTTAACCACATAAAGATGCCTATGATAGGGGCAATGAGAGCTCAAAGCTAATGAGTACCTTCCTTTTAGCATTTGGAAGCCTTTCAATTCTTTCAAACCCGTTTTCACAACTTTGTTGAGTCACCACTTATTCTATGAGCACCTTCTTGAGAGCATAGTTGTCATTTTTGTGTTTTTTCCAAAACTTGGTTAATTATTTCATGACTTTGATGCTTTTATCTCTGATATCTTTACTTCTAGTCTTCACTTGAACTTCAGAGGTGCCTTGGCATTTATATTATGGTCTACAAACAAAGGCAAGCGAGATACCACTCTATCATACCTTACTATGAGCATTGCAATGTTGCTTATGTTTATGTTTCATGCTACTTATTATTATTGAGTTGGTTTCTCTTCATAGCTTGCAATGACTATTGAGTAGACTTAGATGCATACTCTTTATTATGAATTGTCTAAGCATCTACTCCTATGCTGAGAATATTTACATCATGTGAAGCAAATATGTTCGTGAAAGTTCTTTTATTGCACTCAGTTTTCAACTGAATTGCTTGAGGACAAGCAATAAGCTAAGCTTGGGGGAGTTGATACGTCCAAAACGTATCTACTTTCCCGAACACTTTTTCTATTGTTTCTCCTCTAAACTTGTGTGATTTGGATACAACTAACACAGACTGATGATGTTTTCAGCAGAATTACCTTGGTGTCTAGTTTTTGTGCAGAAAATGAACTATCAGGAAAAATCCCGGAAAATATGCCAAAAATTATATTTGACCAGAAAATCCACGGAGCCAGAAGACGAGACAGAGAAGGGGCCTAGGGGGCCCACACCCCTGACAGGCGCGAGCCCACCACTGGCCACGCCTAGGGGGGTGCAGCCACCCCAGGCACCCCCTCGGCCTCCCTCTGCGCCTATATGTTGCCTTTCGACCTAAAAACCAAGGGGGGGTCGATAGTTTTCCAGAAAGAGTTCCGCTCCGCCGCCGCCACCAGAAACCAAGATTCGGATCCAGAAACTTCGTTCTTGCACCCTGTCGGGATGGGTAATTGGGAGAAGATCATCGCCATCGTCATCACCAATGCATCTCCATCAACCACCGATGTTTCCCTCATCCATGAGTGAGTAATCCCCCGTTGTAGGCTTGGGGATGGTAGGGATTGGATGAGTTCTATCATGTAATCGAATAAGATCTGTTAGGGCATAGTGCCTAGTATCTCTATTAGTGCTATTTGACTTTGTTGCAACTTGTTGTGCTTAATGCTTGTTACTAGGGCCCGAGTGCCATGATCTCAGATCTAAACTTATTATTGAATCATTATGATAGTATTGTTTATGATCTTATCTGCAAGTTGTGTATACATATCATTGTCCTGATCCAAAGGCCCCAAAGTGACAATAATTGTGACAACCGGAGGGGATGGATGTGGTGTGAGGATCACATGTGTTCACGGAGTGTTAATGCTTTGCTCCGGTGCTCTATTAAAAGGAGCACCTTAATTGCCAGTAGTTCCCTAGAGGCCCCGCTGCCACGGGTTGGCTGGATAGAAGATGTTGTGCAAGTTCTCATTGCGAGCACGTATGACTATATTTGGAGCACATGCCTAGGATTGTTTAGTACTTGGATGCTTGTTATTATTTATCTGCAATGCCCTAGATCTTGAAGTTACATGTTTAGACTCGTCCATGCAACGCCTGTCCATCCATCCCTATGCCTACCGCACTCGAATCCTATTGTTACCGATACTGTTACTATTGCTCATGTTTCACTATTGCTGTTGCTACTACCAGACTGTTACTATTGATAAACTTCTGTGAGCAAGAACTATTTCCAGGTGCAGCTGAATTGACAACTCAGTTGTTAAGGCTTGCAAGTATTCTTTGGCTCCCCTTGTGTCGAATCAATAAATTGGGTAATACTACCCGCGAAGACTGTTGCGATCCCCTACACTTGTGGGTCATCAGGTGACTGGAAGCTGGAGGCCCGGAAGCTTAGTTAGGCCCAGTCGGATTAGGTAAAATCCTTCGAATCCTTAACTGATTTGGTTGTATATCTTTAAACCCTAGCGAGGTACCCCCTATGAAAACCTCCCTATGGTACTCTTTGTACTCACGTTCCATCATACACCCCATCAACTTGCTGCCTAGCTGCCGAACTCGCCACCATTATAATTACTCGATAATACAATCTAGAAGGATTAGGTCTTTACCCTCCCGGGGACAAACCTGGGTAAATCCCTGTGTCTTTGCCCTCATCTCGCTCCGCAGATGGCTTCCTGCTCTTGCCCCAAATCAAATCATTCACTACCCTTGGTAGCGACTAGCGTGGTCATTCCCACGACTGACATGACGTTTGATGTAGTCAAAGCAGCCTCGGGTGATAGTGATTAATATGATCTCATGGTTAAAGGAGAAAGACACTGCGCTTCTAACTATTGCAAGATAAACTATGTGACTTGATTATGTTGCAATACTTATATGGGTAATGTCCATCACATCATTACTAATGATATGACTTCATTATCAACTGGCATAAATACTCCATGATCAGGAAACCTTGACCATTGGTTGCCCAACGAACTAGTATAAACAAAGGCTACTAGGGACTTAGTTTGTTTAAATACCACACTTGTATAAATGTTCCTACTTGATACAGTTATAGCAGGGTATGCAATTATTATGAACTAACTGAGATATGATAATAAAATCTAATTATTATTTGCCTCTAGGGCATATATCCTTTAGTTTCTTCATTGCTCGCTCTAGATCTCTCTCTAAAGTGAGTGTGTGTTGTTTTGGTATAAGCTAGGATGGTGAGTTGTGAGGGTTGGGATCTTGGATGTATGGATATTTATAGTGTCCTAGGATGCATAGCAAGGTGACACATATGTGATGACTCCTCAGTTGCATGGATGACTAAGCTACTAGGTGTCAAGCTGATGAGAGCTATAAAGCAATTTAGAAACCAAGTTTCCTATGTGGCATTGTGAAAGATTTATTTTGTATCATGACAAGTGGAATTTATCACTAGATGGGTTTTAGGCTGAATTGGACATGTGGCATGATTTGCATATTAACGCTGTGTTTGGATGTCATAATTGGGGCTCGGGAAATGGCCCAGCCAAATTTGCTAGTTTGGGTGGATTATGAATTGCACCACGGAAACTCGGCCCCAATTCCACACCCACCCGTGCCCTATGTAAGTCGTCCTCATTCTTTTCCGAGCTCCCAAGCTCAGAAAGGCAGCCCCTCATACCGGTTCGCCCAGCCTCGACAGAACACAGCTCACAGGAGGAACCAACCGTGTGACAGCAGGAAGACGGCGGCAGCGCTCCAGCGAGCCTTCCCTTCCTTCTCCGCCATCCCCACCCTCCTCCTACTCATCTTTCTCGTTCCCCGCGCCCTCAGATTGGGGCAGCGGTAGACATGGCATGCGCCCCTCCACTTCTGTTACCCCTAACCCTAGATTGAAACAGAGCCAAAGGACGGTGGGAGGGGAAGTGTCAAATCCCAAGATTTTAGAAATTGGGACTAGAAAAATGTTTTTACATGTTATTCATGAGCATTGCATTGCATCATGGCATTATGAATATTTCTCAAATTGCAATAATGAGGAAAAACCTAAAATCATGTGTGCCACTTTGTTCCTAAAGGGAATTAAATAGGCTTTATAAAAACCCATTATTGCTAAGGCACCAAACTTTGATAAATATTAGACTACTTAGATCTACTTGAATTTAGAAAAAATTGATAACAAATTTGACCCTATTTGGAGTTTAGTTAAGAGAGTTATGAAGGAAAGAAATAAATAGAAAAAAGAACAAAAAAAAGAGGAGCTAACCTACTCGGCCGAACCTACCCATGGCCTAGCCTAGCTAGCCGTAGCCGCGCCTAACTACCCGCCGCACCCGAACGCGCGCAGTGCGCAGTAGCGGCCCAGTAGTGTAGCCTATTTTCCCTAGCTCACGTATTCCTCCCCCTTTCCTTATCTACCCCCCGCGCCCCCGTTTGCACATCACGCAGCAGCAAGCCGGCCCAAGCAAAGCCGCACCAGCCAGCCCGCTTCCCTGCCTCTGTCGCTGACACACCGGTTCCACCTGGGCGTCTTTCACCTCCAGCCAGTTTCCAGGAGGAACACGATTCCCTCTGCCCCGATTGATCTGCCAAAACGAAGATGATTTAGCGTCGTTTCATAGCCTTCTTGCACGCCACAAACCCTATAAATTTCCCCTGCACCTTACCCTCTCGATTTTCACTTTTCGTGAAACCCTAGCCCTAGATCTATCTACTCCGATCTTTCCACCGCCATTGCCAAAGAAAGCTCGAGGTCGAGCTTCTAAACGACGATTCCGTTGACCCCCTCTCTATATTTTCCTCTGAGTTTAATCCCCTCACTCTCCCACATCACCTTATCCATTTGCCCCTTCTTTACCGCAGCAGAACGAGCCTTTAAAGCCGTCGGTGCAACACCGTCGTTCATGGTCTCCAGCCGTAGAGTGCTGCTTTTCCTAGAAGCAAACAACACCACCACCGACGCCAAAGAGATTAACTCTACCTCCTCTATTTCGTCGTATACCTTGACAAGCTGAAGGACCACTCGAGGCCACCACCATCGACCACCATAGAAATATGCTGCCGATCACCATCATCATCGTTGCCGCCAGCTTGTCATCATCACAGCCACCTTATGATCACATATGTACGGGCCATATTAGGAGGCGCCGACTCAAGCCCAGCCTATCCAAAGCCCAAGTTTAGCCAGGACTCAAGTCGAGCCAATCGTCAAGCCATTAATATGCCACCGTTTGATCCAGATCAAGCGAACCACAGCAAGCCACTTAAATGAAATGGTACGGGCCAATCAGATCTCTCCACATCGCAAACTTTCTAGGAAATTGAATAAAAAGACAAAATATATGTTAATCTTAGGAAATTCATAGTAAAATATCTACATGTCCAAATTTGACAAACAATATATTAGTGCATTCAGAACAATATGAAGAATATTAATATGCTGTTAGATACAACTTTTGCATTGTAGAATTACTATAGTGATTTAAATAGTCTTAATGTACTTTTATAAATCCATAGTAAATTATTTCTAGATCGGAAAAATATAAATAATATGTCCCTGGAATCACAATCTCGTGTATATTACATATCTGATTTTAGACTCAATTTTGTAAAATGTAAATTGTTTAAATGAATTAAACCATATTAAATACTAATTAAATCATAGAAAAAGATCTACAAGCCCGATTAGGGTGAATACAATTCCTACTAGTTCGTATTAATGCCCTATATCCATTACACCCAGAACCAAATTTATTACGAAAATTAGAACAGAAGTTGCAATAGAACTATTAAAACCAATTTATTGACAATCAAGAAATAATAATAATAATAAATACCCTATTGCATTAAATGATCTCCTGCATGCATCATTTTTTCTAACATTGTTTAGAGAACTAATTACAATAATTGTGATATGTTAAATTGTCATGCATGTATTTGTTCACAATTTTTATTGTATTCTGCATAATTGCATAGTTTTGAATGGTGTGTTTATTGTGCACTTGTTTTAATCGATAGATTGCGAGTAATGCAACATTTGTGATTGTGATGAGTGCAACATTTTTTTATTGTGAGGATTATCTGAACGACTACATCTACAAAAAAGGCTAGTAGAGATACCTTAAATGTCCTACTATTTTTCTATGCATGTAGTATGATTTTTCATTAGTGATGCATGTGTAGGTGTTTGAATACTATGCTATCTTATGACACCCAGGCATGATTGCCATATCTCCATGACTTGATTCCTTTAAGACATCATATTGTATTTTCCTAGCCATGCCTATTAGATAGGCAAAAGGGAATTCATTATTGATTATGTTATGGAAAGTTATGTTTTGTTATAATGAAAACAACTAAAATTTAATGAATCTCCTAAGTGTGATGTATTGATGTTGTTGGATGGTTTATTGTGGAAAGCACACCTAGGCTTCAGAGATTGGATATGTTTCTTGTGTAGTAGCTTCTAGTACAGCCGCATGTCATTTTCTGTCTTGATTAAGTAAGTTGTGGGAACCTGACCAGACGTGACTAGAAGATGTAGGGGATGTAGGTTGGTATGGGTCCATCCTAAGGGCTCAAAATTTCGCTTCTAAAATATTTCATCTTGGTTTTCTCCCTACCATGGCACACAATGAGTGTAATGGTAAGAGCGGGTTGACTAGGTCATGCGGGTAAAGTTTACAACCTCTCGAGAGTGTTATAATCTAATCGATTAGCCGTGTCCCCGATTATGGACATCTATGAGCAACTGGGTCTAGAACTGTTTGGAAGATCTCACTCATCCCAATTTCTTAATTATTAAAACTTGATGGGTGAACATGGGTTTAGGAGCATATTAAGCTGAACGATCTTGTTTCAACATGGATTATGCTGGTATGTCCTTAGAAGAATTATTTGAAGAAAGAAAAGTATTTTTGAAAGAAGGGAATGTTATATTGCTTTTAGCAAATGAGCCTGAACTCCACCTAGCCAAATATGCATGTAGTCGCTAGATCCTTTGTACTCATTAGTTCTACTTGACAATACATTCAAATTATTGACCATTCGTGGCTGCAACATTTTATGTTGTAGGTTATATCGTTTCTGAGTGATATTATAGGTCGCGAGACTCCACTTAATAATTTTTCCCCTATGGCACATTTGAAGAATGGAGATCTACCTTGCATATGTTTTCCATTGTGTACATGAATAAAAAATGTAAATTCTGGATCATATTCATCATATTTATGATGCACGGTTATATTTGGTATCATTTTGTACTATGTGTGATAATGAACAGATCCAGGGATTAGCACTATACACAGGAACTAATCCTTATCAGAAGAGGGTGCTACAAGATGGTATCAGAGTTGTGTGTTGACTGTAAGATAGTGACCTAGGAATGGAATAGTAAATCCATATGAATTATAAAATTTATTACATTCCATCTTCTTATCTTCATATACTTTGCTCTAGTATCTTCTTATCACTTCAATTCATGTACTCTTCTAAAATAGAGGAGATACCATACCATTGAATTGATGAGATTCAAGAATAGTTAGACTTATGCCCACCATCTAGTTCTTTGTTAGTATATCGATATCACTTCAATATTGATCAAAACTGGTGATGTATCAATATAATTGATTAGGATTGTTTGATTGTTTGCTTGTTTGTGCTTGTTATTGTTTGACTTTGTTGTGTATGGGTAGGAAAATATTTCTCTTAGTCCTCTTCTATCTATACTCATCTATGATATCCCAAGAAGATTCGTCCCTATCATCAACCCACTAAGAAAGAGAAAAAATTTATAGACATTGAATAGTGCCTATAGCACCCCGGGTAAAACCGCTATTAGAAAATCGCTCGTGTTTGTGCATCATCTTGATCGCATGCTCATGTCATCATGCCACATTGCATTTGAGCATCATCATGTCTGAATGCATTTGTTCGTCTAAAACTATTTTCTAAAAGCCTATTTTGTTTTCTAGATATTTCCTCCTTATTCAAATCAAAACTGTAGATCCATCCAGATCTTTTATTTGTCTAAAACCTTTTACAAATATTTTTTTAAAGAAAGAAAATAATAAATAATAAAACTATTTTTGTTAGTGGGGGAGGCAGCCCAGTCAGTCAGGCCACCCAGCCAACATACCACCTACTACCCCACTAAACCAAACCCTAATTCTACCCTCTCCAAAACACCCAACCATCCAGACCCACCCCCTCACCCCTCACACGCCGTCGCCACCCCCACTCACCTCACCGACCAGAACCCCACCTACCTACCGCTATCTTGCTACCAGTGGCGGACCCAAAAATTATTCAAAGCATAGACAAACAGTATAATTTAAGACTAATAACACTATTTTTTAATCAAATTGCTATAAAATTATGCTTGTCGACTAGCCGGAAGCCTGGGCGGCTGCCCGGTCTTAGGGATGGCTAGGAATGTTGCATTATCAGATTAAACCATCATGCTTGCAAGCTGCTACAGGATCCTATGCTTACTACACACAGCGGCACACGCAACACACGCATGCAACACACGCACACGACCGACGTACGCCACAACACCACCACGCCACGCAACCCCACGATCGGCCCGTACACCCCCACACACACCCCCACTGACCCCGTTATCTGGCCCCACCACGATCCCCGGTCACGCGCTCGACCCCGCTCACAATCCCCTCGCCTCGTTCGTGAGCCCCCGCCTCGACCTCGGTCCCTCCCTTGATCCAGCACATGTTGCCGCCTGGCCGGGCAGAGCCCCGCCGCTCTCCTTCCCGGGCCTCGCGCCGACTCTCGCCTGCATGACCCCGCGGCCATGCGCCGGCCCCGCCACCGACGAGCTCCACCGCGTCCTCGCCGCGGTTCCCCCTCCTCCCATCGGTCGCCTCCTCCGCTGGCTTCCTCTCCCTCTCCCACGAGCTCCGCGCTGCCCTTCCTCCGCGTCCACCGGCCTCCTCCCATCCGAACGGCGCCTCCGCACCTCCGGTCGTCACCGCCGCCACACGCCGCCTCGTCTGTCCCGGCTTCCCCCTCGAGCTCAAGCCCGCGAGCCTCCCTGTCGCCAAGCTCCGGCCCACGGCGAGAACCGCGCATCACCGCCGGCGGCGTTCGCCTCCGTCGTGCCCTGCTCGACCCCGTCCCTGACCCCACGCTTGGGTGCTCTCTTCCTCGGCCCTACAGCGCTGAGCGCCCCCTTGTCGACCCTGTCGTCTCACCGTCCTCGACAACCCCTTTTGACCGCTTCATCATGGTTCCCTTCGTCCTCGTCGCCCCGCTGCACGTCTCCCTGAGGCCGCGTCTGACCCAGCGTGGCACAGGCCGCATGCTTTGTTCCCCTGTTCAGAGTATACGCAAGTGGGCCTGAGCTACCTCCTGGACGCTCGTGTTCGTCTCACGAACAGTATGGTATGTCGTGATGTTGGTATCAATGAAGATGCGAAGATAAGCTCTACTACTACAAGATCTGCACGGGACGCTCGCTACAAGAACTTCGGTGATTGAAATCGAACACGATGAACCGCGTTGAACACCCGCGCTACCCAAATACCGTCGCGATGCCCAAGACCAAGTCCGTCAACCCCCAAGGTCGCCCACATGGAGCCAAAGGGTCGCCGAACCCGAGTTCTCCGTCACGGACGACAAACCGAAGACGATGCCCACTCAAGATATTCCCGGACTCGAAGACCGCGGAAGGCTGAGATCTCCCTCCCAGAACATGAAGGCCGAACCCAATCGCCGTCGAACACCGAGACCCTGGTTCCAAAGCTCGATCCCTCAGAAACCTCAGGATCTTCGGACCGCCATACGCGACCCACTATTTTATAATATATGATATACCTTGTTTTATATTAAATTATTCATACATACATAAATGCTCGTGGTTTGAGGCATTACGCCGATTAACCTCATAATTAATATGAAGACCATATGCGGGTTTTTTAGTCTTATATTGGTTCCATTCAAATTTATGTAGCAAACTGATGCCATGTTTTGCTTTGTTAAGACAACATTCAAATTGCGGGGTATCTAAACAACATAAACCAACTAATTAATTGCCGGGTCCCGTTCCGCTTAACCTTGTCCAATTGCATCGCACCTTTGCCATATCATACATCATACATGCATCATGCCCGATATTCTACCGTAGTATTAAATAGTGCATCCGGTGTTTTCTCTAGTACTTTGCTTCTTCACGGATTAGGACGATGAGTTGACGCAAGTGTCGGCCCGATCTACGGATAAACTTTTGACGGTGTTTTCAGGCGAGCATTCTTTACTCTTTCTACCTATTTTATATTTTAGTCTTTATTTCCTCATATTGATCTATTGCTATCTGTGTCGTGATGCTTTAGTTTTTGTACCCCGTGATATCCCTTGTCGCCTCTATATTGCCTTGGACACCTCCTATTACCTGTTATTTGGTAGATAGTCGGCCTTGCGTATCGTAGTCGCTTGCTCAGGTGCCGTTTTGTGTCATCAAGTTCCACAGTTGTTGGAAGGTTGCCATATGGTTTATGCTGGATATGATCATGAATTAAATTACAACTTGATATTAAATTGCTAGGAGTAGATATCACTAATGCAGAGGCACCAGTGGGCTAGATGTGATTTGGTTTTTAACAGCCCACTTGTATTCCGAAGGACCCCGATTACTTGATACTTGTTCCTTGACTATTCGCACTATCCGCATGTGGGACCATGAATCCCCTTAGCGAGAGCTTGAGTCATATGTTATTTCTTGGGGCCACAAAGTAGTTTGGGGCTTTATTACTATCGTGTACATATGACATGCTTATTCCATGTTTACAATTTTATTTACTACTGTTGCTTCTGGAGAGTGTTTACTACTATACTGTTTTGAAACCCTATGCCACGTTTTCGCGGTATCGACAAGTACAGTCACACTTTCGATTTCCCAGTCGTTCAGAGCCGTCGTCACAAACCTCTAGGTCTGCCTCGGAGCCGGCCAACTTCGTAGAGGGTAGCTTAGTGGGGTGGCCCCCTGAAATATTATATGAATCTTGTGATTGCCTTGTCGTGATGCCTCGTTGGGTTTTCATTTGGTTTTTCCGAGGTTGATCGTGTGTGTGTTGTTATTTGTGCCCCGCTGCAAGGTAAAATTTTCTGAAATCCGTGTCCGCAGTTATGGACGACTTGGAGCATGGTATCTCAATCATAGACAACTATAACTAAAGTAGTGCTATAAATTTGATTTTGGAATGACTAGTCATCAGCTTTCACTACAACGAAATGGCTAAATAGAAGTACCAACAACTACTAGAATTGGGATGCCTCATGCTATATGTATCTGACTAGTAAGTATCGCAACTTCAACGGAATGGTTAACTAAAACTGCCCACTGTTTATGATATCAGGACGACTCATGCTATATATACCTGACTAGTAATTGCTGTAACTTTAATGGAATGATAAAATTGCCAACAGTGTGAGTTTCCTAGGTATGACTTCCTTGTTTGGTATCGAGGGGAATACCAGGGTGGGTATGCTTGGTGTTAGTATCAGGTTGGTTCCGAATAGGTCTTTCTTATCTCTCTCTGATAGTCGCCAGTTAAATTGAGTCTCTATAGGTTGTTTAGTGCATGTTGCGCTGCCGCTTCAGTCCATCATACCTATGTAGGCGAGGACCGCTGAAGTCTAAGACTTGTCGTGTACTGTACTCAATACTGACTGCTCTCTTTTTCCTTTGCCCTTTGTCAGCACCCCTTTTGTTTGAGTAGGTTTTGAGATCGACGTCGTTATCAGGGTTACCCTTCCGGCTTGGCCTGGGAAGGGTTATGGATGCCATTGGTTATTCTTTAGGGCTCTTAGCCCCGTTTGCTTCTTCTCCGTACTCAGATGTTGTATAGTTTTCAAGGTGATTTGGATCTTTGTACTTTATATATGTATTCTTGACTCATGGAGTCGTTGTTGTATATATTTGTTTTGTGGGTTCCATCGTGGACTATTGTGTAATGATAATACTTTGTTTTCCACCCGCACAAAAGTGCCTGGTGGCACCTTTGAATTGTTTCTATGCGGGTTTGGCGGGAATCGTTGAAACTTGCTTAGGGCCGATCAGAGGGTGTTACAAAGTAGTATCAGAACTCAGCAGTTATGATACCCCACTAGTCCAGCATGTAGGATAACCTAGCTAACAAACGTTGTAGAGTATCAAAACTATTTTGGAAAATCAGTTGGATTGATCTGATTAGGTCTGCTTTTACTCCTTACCCATCTGCTATTCTCCTCTTACCTCTGCGTGTTTTGAATTTGTTCTCTTACCTTTCTTCCAATCCAGGATTTCTCGTGGTTGGTTTCTGTCGTACCTTCAGGGTTTCGCTTTCATCCTTTTGTAACGGTGCTTCGACATCCGGTCTTCATGCTATTCGAGGAATCTTCCTCTGTTGTACCTTTTAGTGGACCGAAAATTCACTAAATTTTATCTTTGTATCTTCCGGTGTTTCTCATTGTGACGACATCATCTACATCAGATCCGATGAAGAGCCTACAACGCTCCTTTGTTTTATGAACATCACTTGTCGAGATCTTCATTCTGAATTCCGAGAGTTGGTTGCATAATTATCCTATTCATGTGTAGGGTACTGCTTTGGGTGCACGATGGACTGATCACCATCCGACTACTCTTATCATTCGCTCTTGTACATTGAATCGGTGGATCAAGCAATATTACTCCTTCCGCAAAAGTTAGAGGTGGCCTTAACTTTAACTTCGTCTATTGTTTATCTGGAGTGTTTTCTCGACGAACGTGAGCAATCACCCCTTGTTGGTGGTGTCACCGATTTCAATACGGAGAAAGAATCTTTGTTAGTGGTGTCACGATGATCTACACGAAGTGATACGAGTCAGACCGTCAGCCTTCTTTCCCATACCAGGAGGCGGATCTCAAGGGCGAGATCCATTGTTAGTGGTGTTTAATTGTAGCACCCCGGGTAAAACCGCTACAAGAAAATTGCTTGTTTGTGTGCATCATCTTGATCGCATGCTCATATCATCATGCCACATAACATTTGAGCATCATCATGTCTGAATGCATTTGTTCGCCTAAAACTATTTTCTAAAAACCTATTTCGTTTTCTAGATATTTCCTCTTTGTTCAAATCTAAACCCTAGATCCGTCCAGATATTTTATTTATCTGAAACCTTTTGCAAATGTTTTGTTTTAAAACAAAGAAAATAATAAATAATAAAACTTATTTTGTTAGTGGGGGAGGCAGCCCAATCAATCAGGCCAAAGGCCCAGTCAACATGCCACCTACTACCCCACTAAACCAAACCCTAATCCTACCCTCTCCAAAACCTAGAACCACCCAGACCCACCCCCTCACCCCTCACATGCCGCCGCCACCCCGACTCACCTCACCGCACTAGAACCCTACCCACCTATCGCTACCTTGCTACACACATGGTGGCACACGCAACACACACACACACCCGAACGCACACGACCGACGTACGCCACAACACCACCACAACACGCAATCCCACGATCAGCCCATACACCACCACACACCTCCGCTCCCCTTGCTATCTGGCCCCACCACGATCCCCGGTCACGCGCTCGACCCCGCTTTCCCTGCTCATGGTCCCCTCACCTTGTTCGTGAGCCCCTGCCTCGACCTCGGTCCCTTCCTCGATCCAACGCATGTCGCCGCCTGGCCGGGCAGAGCCACACCGCTCTCCTTCTCGAGCCTTGCGCCAACTCTCGCTTGCATGACCCCACGGCCGTGCGCTGGCCCCGCCACCAATGAGCTCCACCGCGCCCTCGCCGCGGTTCCTCCCTCCTCCCATCGGCTGCCTCCTTCACCGGCTTCCTCTTCCTCTCCAGCGAGCTCCGCGCTGCCCTTCCTCTGTGTCCACCGGCCTCCTCCCGTCTGGACGGCGCCTCCCCACCTCTGGTCATCACTGCCACCACACACGTCCTCGTTTGTCCCGGATTCCCCCTCGATCTCAAGCCCGCGAGCCTCCCCGTCGCCAAGCTCCGGACCGCAATGGGAACCACACATCACTGTCTGCCACGTCCGCTTCTGTCGTGCGCTGCCCGACCCTGTCCCTAACCCCGCACTTGGGTGCTCTCCTCCTCGACCCTCCAGCACCGCGTGTGACATGGTTATACCCCACAGGTACACAACATCGGCATACCTAGTCTAGCCCAAGGCAGGCCCACGATAAGATACATGGCCTACGGAGATTTTCGGGTGGCCTAGTCCCATGATGCCTTCGGATCCTTGGAGAACAAGACTAGAGTAGATAGTATTTCAAAGGGGCAAATCCTAATCTATAATGGACTCGACCTACGCCCAGGACTTGCCTATCTATATAAAGGCTAGGATGGCACGACGAGGAGGACAATCAACTCACCTCATACGCACCTCACGCTAGATTGCATCTGCGCACCCCTGTAACCTTCGGTTCCGCCGTAATCAAGAGCAGACAAGAAGGAGTAGGGTTTTCCCTCCAGGGGCCTGAACCTGGGTAAACCTTGTGTCCCCGTGTTGCTTGTTTGCTAACCGTTCCGCGATCCCTAGCATCCCCATCTTCTCCAAAACCCAAGCCATAACAATGGGCATTAATGAGTCGAAACCTCATCAATTGGTGTCGTCTTTGGGAACTGGGGGTGCTGATTGGATGATCGTGACGGTCCCATCCGGAGCGATCTACAACTCATCGGCGATGGAGAGTCATCTCCTCTTCGGCACCTTAGACTTCACTGCCCACTCGCCAGCCACCATGAAGATTTCAAGCTATAGGCGACGGGCTCGAGATTCTATTCGGGAGCTTCTGCTTCTAGGTGGGGCAGACCGGCACCCTCTGCCTCCTAGAGCGGGTGCCACCATCATCCATCAGGCCCGCTTCGTGGGTCCCAACCATCGGCGTGTTACACACGTCGACGCTGACAGATGAGTCGTATGACAATAGCGGCTGCAACTCAGATCTATGCGACCCTCCCTCAGACAAAGGAACCTACGGTTCCGAATCTGAAAGCTGTGGCAGCAGCGACCCAATCCGTGGGCGTTACCAATGTGTCGTGGTTATCCAGGGTGAATCAAAACTGCCACCAGGTTCGAGTGCACCCAACCCGCCACCCAATCCACCGCCCAACCCTCGGGCTGGGAACAGAGGAAACAGGGGAGATCCACCCCTCCAGCCCAACGAGGGCGATGAAAACGCATATCAGAAGATCAACCTCAACGAGGACGGATGCCGCCAGACACGCGAAGCCGTGGCAGGCAAAATCATCTTACCTGGAATGCTTCACGGAATCTGCTGATGGCATACCACCTCCTCCTCATCGGCGAGCATAACCGGCAGGTGAAGCTGATGGAAGATCTCGACAAACGCAAGAAAGCAGCCTCAGAGTCTAGCGCGCGGCGAGCTGTGCTCTCCGCCGCTGGTGGCTCCAGCTTGCATTGCAACAACGCCAACAAACATCACTCCCGCACAGAGCACATGGATCATGCTGCACGCCGTGACATCACGAGGACCCTCAACACGTCCTTCATGTCAATGGACGTCAATGGCAACGTCATACTGAAGATGCCGTAGGCTACGATTATGGTAGCTACCACGTACCTTGCATCCCATCCACATGCGATGGGTGACCCGAAGAGTGCCATGCACAAGTCTGTGCTAGCCGGACCCGGACTCGTCGGAGCTGCGCTCCACGACGAAGCTCCTACGGAGCCAAAGAAAAAAGTTGTGGTCAGATTCAACCACAGCCCGACACCCTCATCCGACGAGGACGAGCACGATCTAACTCGACGTCGCAAGAGCCCAAGGCGTCGCAGCAGTGACTACGATGCTCGAAACGACCTTGCCCAGCGCAAGGTCGACAAGGCACGCACAAAACACGCATGTTCAACCGAATCCGATGAGGATGACGATGGAGAGCTGTGTGGAGCCCGATGCTTCAGCAGATCCGTTCGGTGGACACATATGCCGAAAAATTTCAAGCTCCCTTCGGACACTCCGAAGTTCGACGGCACGCATGACCCAAAGGCCTGGCTCAGCGACCACCTCTCGTCCATCAAACTGCACGGTGGTAACAAAAACACCGCGCTACAATGCCTTCAGCTGCAGCTGACAGGTGCAACTCGAATCTGGATCAGCAGCCTGTCCTCCGGCTCCATCCGAAGCTGGGAAGAGCTAGCGTACAGCTTCATCCGCAACTTCAAAGGCACTAGCAAGAGGCCAGCCTCGATCGAGGAGCTGAGCGTCTACACCCAACGTACCGGGTAATCCATTCGCTCGTACATCCTACGCTGGTCCAACATCAAGAACGCAGCCGCACACATCTCCGAGGAAAGGACAATCAACGCCTTCAAGGATGATGTCGAACGCCCGGACTTGAATGAAGAACTTGGGAGCGTCAATCCCAAGACGCTCGACCACCTCATGGACATCGCCAACAGGTGGGCAGATGGCGAGGATTCCCTCCACCGAATGCATTCGGATGACAAGGACGATTATGGCCGTAGGAGAGAACGCCGTAGCAAGCGAAGATCGCGCGTCTACGACGATCGCGACGGAGTCGACATGGTTGCGACTGGCTACGCCAACCGACGCAACGATGGCAACCGCAGCAGTGGATACCACGGAAGCAACTTCCATGACGGAGGACGTCCCACGTAAACATGGTAATGCCGCAGCCGAGACGACGAGCCCTCGGCATACGACAAGTTGTCTGGCCCTTGCACCAGCCAGTTCTACATCGACAAGCAAGATGGCAAAAAGAAGGCCAGCCACATGCTAAAGGACTGCCATGAGTTCCAGAATCTCAGCGAGGGTCTCACCCAAATGCGACGCCATATCGTGAACCCTGGGTTTGGGCCCGCACCTGCACCAGGTGACATCGCCCACGGAGCTCCTCCACCACCACCCGTGGGACCGTCAAATCCAGCAATCACAGCTGCACCAAACAACGGTACAGGAGGATACCCACCGCCAAAAGGGGCCCTGATGATCCAAAAGGGACGCCCTACCAACAGGGTGCAAAAGAAGATCACCCGACAGGTTAGCCTGTCCGTGACCGCTCCACCTGCTATCCCTGAGTACCTCAGTGGTTCAGAGTCCTGCATCATGTTCGATCGCTCGGATCACCCCCGCCAGATCCCTCGCCCAGGCCATGCTGCCCTGGTGCTCGAGGTGTAGATTGGAGGATTCGAGATGAGTCGCGTCTTCATGGACGACGGCAGCGGCATCAACCTGATGTTCGCTAGCACCCTCGCAACGATACGGATCCCGCTTTGCAGCCTGGAACAATCCGACACGATGTTCCACGACATAGTCCCAGGGAAGGGCATCTATGTTGGAATTATGCCCTAGAGGCAATAATAAAGATGTTATTATTATAATTCTTGTTCATGATAATGTTTATATTCCCTGCTAGAATTGTATTAAGCGGAAACTTTAATACTTGTGTGGTTTGTGAACAACACCGTGTCCCTAGTATGCCTCTATGGACTAGCTCATTGATTAATGATGGTTAAGGTTTCCTAACCATGGACATGACTTGTCGATTAATAATGAGATCACATCATTGGGAGAATGATATGATGGACAGGCCCAAACTAAGCGAAGCAATTAGATCGTGTCATAGTGTTCATCTTTGCGAAGCTTTTCTTATGTCAAATATTGTATTCCTTAGACCATGAGATAATACAACTCCCTGGTATCGGAAGAAAGCTTTGAGGTCATCAAACGTCATCCTATGAGAGGGTGATCATAAAGGTGTCTCTTAGGTGATCGGAAAGTACCTGTTGGGTTGTATGTATCGAGATGGGATTTGTCCCTCCCAAGTCGGAGAGATATACTTCGGGCCCACTCGATAATCGATATCAACACCGCGTGCAAGCATGTGGTTAAGGAGTTAATCACAAAGTGATATCGGATTACGGAATGAGTAAAGTACTTGCTGTGAACAAGATTGAACTAGGTATGATGGTACTGACGATCAAATCTCGGGCAAGTAAAATATCGCGAGACGAAGGGAATATATATATGGTATTGATTGAATCCTGGCATCGTGGTTCATCCGATATGATCATCGATGAATGTGTGGGAGTCAATATGGGTTTCCATACCCCGCTGTTGATTATTGATAGAAGATCATGTCTGCATATTCTCGAACCCGAAGGGTCACACACTTAACGTGTCTCGACGCTAGGATAGATTGGATAATTGGTTTATGAGTTTTTGTTCGGAGTCTCGGATGGGATCCGAGACATCACGGGAGGTTCCGGAATGGTCCGGAGAATAAGATTCATATAAGGCAGTGCAGTTTTTGGAGTTCGGAATTGTTCCGGGTTAATCGGTATTGTACCGGAAGCTTCTAGAACCTTCCGGAAGGGGACCAACGTGGCCCCACCTTCCGGGAGGGGGCATGGGCCTATGAGGGAGTGCCCTGGCCGCATTGGGCCAGGGGCACAAGGCCCCATAGGGCCCAACCGGCCAAGCAAGGGATTAACCCTAATTGGACCTTCTAGAAGGGGGGTTCCTTGCCCCCCACTCCTCCCTCCTTTGGCCGCCGGCCTAGGACTTGGGGGAGGGGTTAGGGCTGGCGCCCACCCCTCTATATATAGAGCGCTAGGGCGCACCACCCCCCCCCACACCTCCTCCTCAACCCTAGCCGCCCTGCTGCCCTCCTCTCTCTCCCTCCCGACTGCGTGTAGGCGAAGCCCTGCTGCAGAAACTCTCCACCAATTGCACCGTGTCGTCGCGTTGTAGATCCAACCCATCTCTCCACCATACTTGCTGGACCAAGGAAGGAGGATATGTCGAGGTTCTGCACGTGTGCATCTCACGGAGGCATCGCCACTTGTGGTGCTAGATCGGATCGGATCGCGAGGAGGAGAAGCGAGTACGACTACATCACCCACGTTCCGACGAACGTTCCGCTGTGCGAATCTTCAAGGGTATGAATATCTAATCCAATCTCTCTCGTTGTTTGCATCTTCTAGATTAGATCTTGGCTTCCCTCTGTTCGCATCCGTAGAAAATTTTGATTTACTATGCCCCGAAACCCTTCAGTGGTATCAGAGCTAGATCTATGCGTAGATGTGTTTCACGAGTAGAACGCAACATGGTTGTTACGGGCGTTGATGTTTTCTGTTGCAAGCCTCTTGTTTGTGTTCTTCTTATGACGCGGGATAGTGAGATTGAAGCAGTCCAGGCCAACCTTACGCGACGTCGTTCGCGAGACCGGCTCCGCACTTGACGTGTGGCTTGTTCCACACATGCGGCTGGTGGATGCCAGTTTCTCTCACTATAGTTGTCATGGGATTAACACCGGAGTTTGGCAACCATAATATCACCGTTGTGGCTTTCCGTAGGTAAGAATCGTTCTTAGCATCTACTCCCATAAGCCACGTAAAACATGCAACAACAAAGTAGAGGCGTCTAACTTGTTTTTGCAGGGAGTGTTTTCTGTGATATGGTATGGCCCAAGATGTGATGTGTATAATGCATGCGATGATCATGTTTTGTCATGTTTCACGACTTGCATGTCGATGAGTACACAACCGGCAGGAGCCATATGGTTGTCTTTATAATTGTGTATGACCTGTGTGTCAACTTCTTATACGCCATGTAATAGTTTCACTTTATCGCTAAGTAGTTAGCAATAGTTGTTGCTATTCGTGGTGGAGGCAATCATGGTGGAGTGATGGACATCATGCCGGCACGCACAAGATGGAGATCATTGCGCGAAGATTGGCTATACCATGTCACATAAAGTTATATGCATGTGATGTTTATCCTTTTATGTATCTTATTATGCTTAGATCGCTACGGTAGCATTATAAGATGATTCCTCACTTAAAGATCAAGATAAAAACTGTGTTCTTTCCATGTATGCACCGTTGCGAAAGTTCGTCGTGTCCAAGCATCACGTGATGATCGGGTGCTATAGACTCTACGCTCACATACAACGGGTGCAAGCCAGTTTTTGCACACACGGAAATACTTGGGTTTGACTTGACGAGCCTAGCATGTACAGACATGGCCTCGGAACACATGAACCGAAAGGTTAAGCATGAGTCATATGAATGATATGATCGACACTTCGTTGTCCACCATTGAAGCCACATCTCTTCTCGTGATGATCGGATTAGGTGTGGTGAATTTGGATCATGTTCACTAAACAACTTGAGGGATGTTGAATTTAGTGGGAGTTCATCTAGTAATTTGATTAAAAGTTGAACTAGTTATCATGAACATAGTCTAAATTGTACTTGCAAATATTGTAGATCAAATGGCTAAGTCCAACTTCAACTTCAACGTTTTTGCTGAGAAGGAAAAGCTTAAAAACAATGGGTCTAACTTCACCAACTGGTTCCGCAATCTGAGAATCATTCTCTCTGGCGGTCAAAAGGACTATGTCCTTGAGAATGCGTTAGGTGACGCCCCTGCTGCTACTGCGCCAGCTGATGAGAAAGCTGTCTATCAGTCGCGCAAAGATGATTATGGTGTGATTAAGAGCACCATGTTGTTTGCTATGGATTCGGACCTTCAAAATCATTTTGAATACTATCCCGGGCCCTTTGAGATTCTCGAGGAGCTGAAAACCATGTTTCAGACTCAGGCCCGTTCTGAGAGATATGAGATCTCTGAGAAGTTCTTTAACTGCAAGATGGAGGAAGGGAGTTCTGTTAGTGAGCACGCCATTAAGATGGCGGGCTACACTCAACGCCTTGAGCAACTGGACTGCAAGATTCCAGAGGAGCTCAAGATTGACAGGGTTCTGCAATCACTCCCTCCCAGCTACAAAAGTTTTGTAGTGACTCACAATCAGATTGGTTCCACTGATACGATCACCGAGCTCTTTGCAAAGCTGAAGGCTGCGGAGGTGGACATCAAAAAGGATAATCATGTGTTGATGGTCAACAAGCCCCCCACCTTCAAGAAAGGTAAGGGTGAAAAGAAGCCCTTCAAGAAAGGCGGCGGCAAGCGCGTTGCCCCTGCGGAGAAGAAGCTCAGGTCTGGTCCCAAGCCGGACACTGAGTGCTTCTATTGCAAGGACAAGGGTCACTGGAAGCGCAACTGTCCGAAGTACTTAGCGGAAAAGAAGGCTGGCACCATCAAAGGTATATTTTATATACATGTTATTGATGTTTTCCTTACTAGCCCTCGTTGTAGTGCCTGGGTATTTGATACTGGTTCGGTTGCTAATATTTGTAACTCGAAACAGGAGCTACGGAATAGACGGCGGCTTGCGAGGGATGAGGTGACGATGCGCGCTGGCAACGGATCAAGAGTTGATGTGATGGCCGTCGGCACGCTCACCTTAGTTTTACCTTCGGGATTAGTTTTAAACCTCAATAAATGTTATTATGTGCCTGCGTTGAGCATGAACATTATTTCTGTATCTTGTTTATTGCAAGACAGTTATTCATTTAAATCGGAGAATAATGGTTGTTCTATTTATATGAGTAACATCTTTTATGGTCATGCACCTGTTGTGAATGGTTTATTTCTTCTAAATCTTGAAAGGGATGAAACACACATCCATAACATTGAGGCTAAGAGATGCAAGGTAGATAGTGATAATACTACTTATTTGTGGCACTGTCGTCTAGGTCATATTGGTGTAAAACGCATGAAGAAACTCCATTCTGATGGACTTTTGGAGTCTCTTGATTTTGAATCATTTGACACATGCGAACCATGCCTCATGGGCAAGATGATCAAAACCCCATTCTCCGGTATGATGGAGCGAGCAACAGACTTGTTGGAAATCATACATACCGATGTATGCGGACCGATGAGTGTTTCGACGCGCGGTGGATATCGCTATTTTCTCACTTTTACCGATGACTTAAGTAGATATGGATATATCTATTTAATGAAACATAAATCTGAAACATTTGAAAAGTTCAAGGAATTTCAGAATGAAGTGGAGAACCATCGTAATAGAAAGATTAAGTTTCTACGATCTGATCGTGGAGGTGAATATTTGAGTTATGATTTTCTCACGCATCTTAAAGCAAGCGGAATCGTTTCGCAACTCACGCCACCCGGAACACCACAGCGCAATGGTGTGTCTGAACGCCGGAATCGAACCTTATTAGATATGGTCCGATCAATGATGTCTCTTACTGATTTGTCGTTATCATTTTGGGGTTATGCATTAGAAACTGCTGCATTCACTTTAAATAGGGCACCATCTAAATCCGTTGAGACGACACCGTATGAACTGTGGTTTGGTGCTAAACCTAAGTTGTCGTTTCTTAAAGTTTGGGATGCGAAGCTTACATCAAGAAGTTGATGCCGGACAAGCTCAAACCCAAAGCGGAGAAATGTGTCTTCATAGGATACCCTAAGGAAACTATTGGGTATACCTTCTATCACAGAACCGAAGGCAAAGTGTTTGTCGCAAAGAACGGTTCCTTTCTTGAGAAGGAGTTTCTCTCGAAAGAAGTGAGTGGGAGGAAAGTAGATCTAGACGAGGTTATTGAACCTTCTCTTGAATTGGAGAGTAGCGCAGCACCTGAAATTGTTCCAGTGCCGCCTGCACCAACGATAGAGGAAGCTAATGACAAGGATCATGAAGCTTCGGACGATGCTGCTACTGAACGTCGCAGGTCGACAAGGTCGCGTGCCCCTCCTGAGTGGTACGGCAACCATGTCTTGACTGTCTTGTTGGTAGAAGACAGTGAACCTACGAACTATGAGGAAGCGATGATGAGCCCAGACTCTGAGAAATGGCTAGAAGCCATGAAATCCGAATTGGGATC
Source organism: Avena sativa (assembly GCA_916181665.1). Lineage (NCBI taxonomy): Eukaryota > Viridiplantae > Streptophyta > Magnoliopsida > Poales > Poaceae > Avena > Avena sativa. Next base: position 78,854,647 of record OV702296.1, read on the forward strand.
CATGAGCGAAAACCAAGTATGGACTTTGGTGGACCCTCCTAGCGACCAAAAGGCCGTTGAGTGCAAATGGATCTTCAAGAAGAAAACGGACGCGGATGGTAATGTTACCGTCTATAAAGCACGGCTTGTCGCGAAAGGTTTTTCGACAAGTTCAAGGTGTTGACTACGATGAGACTTTCTCTCCCGTAGCGATGTTTAAGTCCATTCGGATTTTATTAGCAATTGCTGCGTTTCATGATTATGAAATATGGCAGATGGATGTCAAGACTGCGTTCCTCAATGGCAACATTGATGAAGAGTTGTATATGATGCAACCCGAAGGTTTTGTCGATCCTAAGGATGCTGATAAAGTATGCAAACTTCAGCGTTCCATTTATGGACTGAAGCAAGCATCTCGGAGTTGGAACCTTCATTTTGATCAAGTGATCAAGAGCTTTGGATTTGTTCCAAATTGCTACGAAGCTTGTATCTACAAGAAAGTGAGTGGGAGCTCGGTGACATTTCTGGTACTATATGTGGATGACATATTGATTATTGGAAATGACATTAACATGCTTAATGATGTGAAGAGTTATTTGAACAAGTGTTTTTCAATGAAAGACCTAGGTGAAGCTGCTTATATATTGGGCATCAAAATCTATAGAGATAGAGAAAGACGCCTGATAGCTTTAAGCCAGAGTACATACCTAGACAAAGTTCTGAAAAGGTTCAGAATGGATAAGGCAAAGAAAGGTTCAGTGCCTATGTTGTCAGGAAAGATATTGAGCAAGGCTCAGTGTCCAGCTACGGTAAATGATAGGGAAGCTATGAGCAAAGTGCCTTATGCCTCGGCCATAGGTTCTATCATGTATGCCATGTTGTGTACTAGACCGGATGTGTCCAATGCTCTTAGTTTGACGAGCAGATATCAAAGTGATCCAGGAGTGGAACACTGGACAGCCGTGAAGAACATCCTAAAGTACCTAAATAGGACTAAAGAAATGTTCTTAGTCTATGGGGGTGATGAACAGCTCGTCGTAAAAGGTTACGTCGACGCTAGTTTTGACACCGACAAGGATGATTCTAAATCTCAGACAGGATACGTGTATATTTTGAATGGAGGAGCTGTGAGCTGGAGAAGCTGCAAGCAAAGCGTGATCGCGGGATCTACAGTAGAAGCGGAATACATGGCTGCTGCAGAGGCGTCCAGTGAAGGAGTTTGGATCAGGAACTTCATCACTGAGCTTGGCGTGGTTCCAAGTGCATTGGACCCACTGGAGATATTGTGTGACAACACTGGCGCCATAGCACTCGCTAAGGAACCAAGATATCATCCAAAGACCAAGCATATCAACCGCAAGTTTCATATAATCCGAGATTATATAGCAGATGGAGATCTGAAGATTAGCAAAGTACATACAGATCTGAATGTCGCAGATCCATTGACTAAACCTCTTCCACGTGTAAAACATGATCAGCACCTCAGTGCCATGGGTGTGAGATTGTTGCCAAATGTAAACTAGATTATTGACTCTAGTGCAAGTGGGAGACTGTTGGAATTATGCCCTAGAGGCAATAATAAAGATGTTATTATTATAATTCTTGTTCATGATAATGTTTATATTCCATGCTAGAATTGTATTGAGCGGAAACTTTAATACTTGTGTGGTTTGTGAACAACACCGTGTCCCTAGTACGCCTCTATGGACTAGCTCATTGATTAATGATGGTTAAGGTTTCCTAACCATGGACATGAGTTGTCGATTAATAATGAGATCACATCATTGGGAGAATGATATGATGGACAGACCCAAACTAAGCGAAGCAATTAGATCGTGTCATAGTGTTCATATTTGCGAAGCTTTTCTTATGTCAAATATTGTATTCCTTAGACCATGAGATAATACAACTCCCTGGTATCGGAAGAAAGCTTTGAGGTCATCAAACGTCATCCTATGAGAGGGTGATCATAAAGGTGTCTCTCAGGTGATCGGAAAGTACCTGTTGGGTTGTATGTATCGAGATGGGATTTGTCCCTCCCAAGTCGGAGAGATATACTTAGGGCCCACTCGGTAATCGATATCAACACCGCTTGCAAGCATGTGGTTAAGGAGTTAATCAGAAAGTGATATCGGATGACGGAACGAGTAAAGTACTTGCTGTGAACGAGATTGAACCAGGTATGACGGTACTGACGATCAAATCTCGGGCAAGTAAAATATCGCGAGACGAAGGGAATATATATATGGGATTGATTGAATCCTGGCATCGTGGTTCATCCGATATGATCATCGATGAATGTGTGGGAGTCAATATGGGTTTCCAGACCCCGCTGTTGATTATTGATAGAAGATCATGTCTGCATATTCTCGAACCCGAAGGGTCACACACTTAACGTGTCTCGACGCTAGGATAGATTGGATAATTGGTTTATGAGTTTTTGTTCGGAGTCTCAGATGGGATCCGAGACATCACGAGAGGTTCCGGAATGGTCCGGAGAATAAGATTCATATAAGGCAGTGCAGTTTTTGGAGTTCGGAATTGTTCCGGGTTAATCGGTGTTGTACCGGAAGCTTCTAGAACCTTCCGGAAGGGGACCAACGTGGCCCCACCTTCCGGGAGGGGGCATGGGCCTATGAGGGAGTGCCCTGGCCGCATTGGGCCAGGGGCACAAGGCCCCATAGGGCCCAGCCGGCCAAGCAAGGGAATAACCCTAATTGGACCTTCTAGAAGGGGGGTTTCCTTGCCCCCCACTCCTCCCTCCTTTGGCCGCCGGCCTAGGACTTGGGGGAGGGGTTAGGGCTGGCGCCCACCCCTCTATATATAGAGGGCTGGGGCGCACCACCCCCCCACCTCCTCCTCAACCCTAGCCGCCCTGCTGCCCTCATCTCTCTCTCCCTCCCGACTGCGTGTAGGCGAAGCCTTGCTGCAGAAACTCTCCACCAATTGCACCGCGCCGTCGCGTTGTAGATCCAACCCATCTCTCAACCATACTTGCTGGACCAAGGAAGGAGGATACGTCGAGGTGCTGCACGTGTGCATCTCACGGAGGCATCGCCACTTGTGGTGCTAGATCGGATCAGATCGCGAGGAGGAGAAGCGAGTACGACTACATCACCCACGTTCCGGCGAACGATCCGCTGTGCGAATCTTAAAGGGTATGAAGATCTAATCCAATCTCTCTCGTTGTTTGCATCTTCTAGATTAGATCTTGGCTTCCCTCTGTTCGCATCCGTAGAAAATTTTGATTTACTATGCCGCGAAACCCTTCAATCTATCCCCTAGGAAAGATATGGCTCGACGTCATCTTTGGCCAGCCTGAAAACTTCCGACGCGAGCGGCTAGAATTCGAAGTGGTGGATTGGCCATTACAGTACCACGCCATCCTCGGGCATGTGGCATTCGAAAGATTCCTAGCAGTACCGCACTACGCGTACCTGCTCCTCAAAATGCCAAGGCCCAGAGGCGTCATCACCGTCTAGGGAAGCTTTACCCGATCCGACCACTGTGATAGAGATTTCAACAGAATCTCCTAGTCGTTCAGCATGCAGGAGGCTCACGAGGCTCCGAGAGGTGACAAACAACGGGGCACCCCAGTCTCCTGGCAAAACGTACCTGATATGACGTTTGACTCCACAGTCAACACGAAAAAGGTGCAGGTCCACCCAACGGACGCCTCCAAGATGGTGCTGATCGCCAACGACCTCATCCCCGCATAGAAAAGCACGCTCGTCGAATTCCTCCGTGAGCGCTGGGAAATCTTCGCCTGGTGTCCTACGGACATGCCAGGAGTTCCCAGGGAATTCACCGAGCATGCACTCAATGTGTTCCCCGACGCAAAGCTAGTCAAGCATTCGATCCGATGACTGTCCGAGACAAGAGCTGAAGCCGTTGGAATCGAAGTCAATAGACTGCTTGATGCCAACTTCATCTGAGAAATCAAGGAGAGCGAGTGGGTGGCCAATACCATGCTGGTCCCGAAGAAAGACACGGACATCCTACGAATGTGCGTAGACTTTACATCGCTCAACAATTACTGTCCAAAGGACCACTTCCCTCTACCACGGATCGATCAGATCATCAATTTGACTACAGGATGCAAGAAACTCGCCTTCCTTGATGCCTACTCAGGCTACAACCAGATTCGGCTGAAGGTCAAAGATCAGGAGAAAACGGCGTTCCTCACGCCGTTCGGAGTGTTCTGCTACAACACCATGCCCTTCGGGCTGAAGAACATAGGACCCACATACCAGAGGTGCATGCAGGCATGTCTGAAAAACCAGATTGGTCACAACATCCAAGTCTATGTCGACGACATAGTCATCAAGACCAAAGAAGCAAGACATTAACCGACGATCTCCGTGAGACGTTTGATAACCTCGATCACTATAAGATCAAGCTGAACCCACAAAAAGTGCGCCTTCGGCGTCCCATCTGGCCAATTACTTGGATATTTCATCTCTCAGCGAGGGATCCAGGCAAATCCGAAGAAAATCCGGGCCATACTGACAATGGAGAAGCCGAAGAACCTCAGAGGAGTCCAGTAGCTAGCTGGATGCATTGCAGCGCTAAGCAGATTCATTAGTCGCATGGGCGAGAAGGCCTTGCCCTTTTACCAGCTACTGCGCAAGGCGGACAAGTTCGAGTGGACACCCGAAGCAGACGACGCATTCGAAGACTTGAAGCGTCTGCTCTCCACCTCACCTGTTCTGGTCACGCCAAAGGAACGAGAACCACTGCTGCTGTACATTGCAGCCTCGCACCAGGTGGTAAGCACTGTATTCATGGTCGAACGTCCCGAAGAAGGCAAGACCCATGGGGTCCAACGCCCAATCTACTACCTCAGCGAGGTACCGACACCAACAAAACAGAGGTACCCTCACTACCAGAAGCTCGCCTACGGCGTATTCATGATAGCTCGGTGACTGAGCCACTACTTCCAGGAGCACTAGATAATGTTTGTTAACGAGGCACCATTGTCCAACATCCTGAACAACCCCGAAGCTACGGGACACGTAGCCCTGTGAGGCATTGAGTTGTCCCCTCTAGACATAGTCTATGAGCGGCGCAAGGCCATCAATTCTCAGGTCCTCCCTGACTTCCTCGTCCACTGGATGGAGCTCCAGCTGCCAAACACTCCGGACATGACGCAGTCCTGGATGATGCACTTCGAAGGCTCCAAGCGCGAGGCCGGGGCCGGAGCTGGCATCATACTGACGTCCCCTCAAGGCAACAATATGAGATACGTCCTTCGGATGAAATTTCGAGCCTCTAACAACGAGGCCGAATACGAGGCCCTCATCCACGGCATGAGGATGGCCAAGATCTGTGTCTCCACACGCCTGGTCATCTACGGTGACTCAAACCTTGTCGTCCAGCAGGCGATGAACGAGTGCGATGCTCACAGCGCCAACATGATCGCGTACCGCGCACTCTAAAATTTACTCGAAGGGGACTTCGACGGCTGCGAGCTCCGACACGTCGGAAGGGAAAGCAACGAGGAAGTTGATAGACTCGCCAACATCGGCTCCACCTGCGCACAGGTACCACCTGGCGTGTTCCTTGAACAAATCTGTGTACCCTCAATCAAAAGGAAGTTCCCCAAAGGATCACCCAAAGAAGCAGAACACTCGGGGGCTGCGCCACCCGGAGGACACGAAGGACCCGAAAAGCTCGACATCGAGGCCAAACTGGTCAGTCTGATGCAGGTCATGATAATCGAAGAAACATGAGCACAGCGGTACCTTCGGTACCTGATAAATAGAGAACTTACTGATGACCCGACAGACGCCCGACGCATATCTCGTCGGTCCAAGGCCTTCACCATAATCAATGGCAAGCTCTACAAGCGCACCATTTCGGGTGTACTACAACGGTGCGTCACCATCGGTGACGGCAAAACCATCCTCCAAGACATCCACGAGGGCATCTGTGGACATCATGCAGGCAGCCGCGCCCTAGTCACCAAAGCTCCGCGAGATGGATTCTACTGGCCAACGGCCATGAACGATGCCAACGATATCGTCCGAAGATGCAATGCCTGCCAGAGGTACGCTGACAAGCCGCACGCACCAGGATCGGAGCTAAGGCCCATACCATTGGCCTGGCCCTTCGCCCAATGGGGCCTCGACAGGATCGACAAACTACCCAAATCTTCAAAGGGAAGCCACGTCTACCTCCTGGTCGCAGTCGACAAATTCACCGAGTGGATCGAGGCCATGCCCGTCACCAACCAAAGCGGCAAAATAGCCATCAAGTTCTTCGAGTCCATAGTCTATAGGTTCGGTATGCCACACAACATCATCACGGACAATGGCTCGAACTTCATCTCGAAGGAATTCCAGGACTTCTGCGAGGGCCTCGGAATCAACATATCATACGCCTCCATGGCTCACCCGCAGACCAACGGACAGGTTGTAAAGTCCAACGGCCTGATCGGGAGCGGCATCAAAAAACGCCTGCTATGCCCACTGGAAAGGCTCGCGGGATCCTGGGTGGAGGAGCTACCCTCCATACTCTGGAGCCTGCGCACAACGCCGAACAGTACAACTGGCTACACACCTTTATTTATGGTGCACGGAGCCGAAGCCGTACTGCCCACAGAAGTATGCCACAAGGCCCCACGGGTCGTTGCCTACAACGAAGCCGAATCAACGGCCGCACTCAAAGATGCCATCGACACGCTCGATGAGGCACGCAACATCGCCATGGATCGCTCAACGGTCTACTAGCAGAGCCTCCGCCACATCGCTCGACGAGGCACGCCACATCGCCGTCGGCTGCGCCCAAGGTCCTTCGTCGAAGGAGACCTCGTCCTATGACTCAAGCAAGAGCGTCCGAAGAAACTCGAGTCACCATGAGAAGGACCCTACATCGTCACCGAAGTCATCCTAGGCGGCGCTTACCGCCTCATGGACGTCAAGTCAGGAGTCAAATACTCCAACCCATGGAACGTTGCACAGCTGCGACGCTTCTACCCCTAGTTACCCATTTACTTTCAATAAGGCTACTTAGCCGAACATTGTACCTCCTCGTTACGATGTAAATAAAAGCTAAGTTCTTCGGCCGAAATTTCTTTTCCTTACTTTTCGCTATAACATGCTCGGGGGCTACACCTCACCTCACGACTCCGTGGACTGAGAACAAAGCATACAACCTGGGTAGGTGACCACGTCAGGCTAACAAAAAGGACATTCATAAAACAAAGAACAACGTGATAGTACAAATAAACTTTACAAAGGGCACAACAAGCCCACTCGAATACATACAAATTTTACATCAATTTGTTTTTCTTTACAGGACCTACCTATTCTGGAGTATCACACTCGCCCGTTGCTCGAACAGATCAACGATCTCTTCGGCATACTGCCTCACAGGCGCATAATGCGGACGCATATCCCAAAGATTACCATCTGGTCGAAGGGGTGGCCCAGTCGCCACCGTCACGAGATCGACGTCATGGCGATGCAGCCAAACAAGCGAAAGCGTGGCCTTCACCACAGCGACTAGCTGACGCCGCACCAACTCCTTGACGTGGCTCACATCCCGATACTTTGCCAGCAGACCCCAAATATTGGAAGGTGCCTCATCCAGGGGAAACATGGCGGCTCAAGTGGACGCCAGGGAAATCCTCGCCTGCCTCAGCACCCGAGAAACCTAGTGCATGCGATCTTGCACCGTCGCAAGGACGATGGCCCGATCGCGGTCCATCCAGAAGAAGCCGTCAGCCTCCAAGTCCTGTTGGGTCAGGCAATTCATCCGAACAGCAACGCGCTCCTTCTCCTCCTTCAGAACGAGATTGATGCTGCATCAAGCACAAGAAAAGATGACACATAATAAAAGTGCATCCTAAAACAACAACAGTTCACGAAGACTCACATTGAAGCTGCTCGCTCATCTACCGCAGCTCCCCCTTCAAAAATTCCTCCCTAACAGTGGCTCTCTCAGCTTTTGACTTCCATACATCCGCATGGCCGCGAATGCCAAGGATATCCTTCTACAATATACGGACGCGGTCACGAAGGAATGCGAGCTGCGACGCATCATCCAACGATGGTCGCGGCTCAGGAGCAGTCGAAGTATCAACGGGAGTCTCACCCAAAGGACCCTAAAGGCAAACAAGTAAGGAAATGAACATCACAAACACTTCTGGCGATAGCTCGAAACATAATTTATATACATAAAGGCCACCACGTGGCATAAGGTGAGATTTTTCATCAGCAAAATCATACATCACAAAAGGAAGAGGATAAACTATCCTAAACTACAACACCAGAGCCTAGGCACCCGCATCCGGAGTGGCTTCAGAGCCAGACTTCCTGCTCTTGACCTCCTCCTGCTGCTTCGCCGCATACTCCGCCAGCAGGTCAATGAGCTTCGGCCCATAACGCTTACATCGGGAGGCTTAGAGAGTGAATGCTACCTCTGAGCCATCAGCAGCCGTTGGCATCTGGGAGGTGATGTGCGGCAGGTCCAGCTCCTCTCCGGACGCCATGGCCATGGACAACCCCATGGAGGCGCTGATGCTCTTCTTCTTGTGCTTGTAGGCCGCCGGAGTGTCCTCCAACAGAGCATCCACCAGAGCGTAGACATCCTCAAGAGCAGCGCCCTTGGGGATGATCTCCTTGTAGAAGCGTCAGAGCACTCCCTTGGCCTTCACCAAGGTGCCAGCAGCAGTACCGCAGCGATCTTCAACCGCTATGGTGGCATCATCCAGAGCATTTCCGTGCGCCAGCACAACGCGATCAAACGCGATGCCTGACGCATCTAAGACAAAGAAGAAAGGACTCGAATAAGAACATGATAAGGAACAACGGAAAAAGTACAAGACCAGAGCAAGTGAAAGATACTCACCGGAGAAAGACTTGGCCGTAGCCATCAGCCTATTGGCCATCTCTCTCGCGAGTAGCAGCCACAGCATCAAGATGCTCCTCACGATCAGTAGACTCCTTCCGCAAGCACTCCTGAGCTTTAGCAGCGTTAGCTACCTCCTTCTGCAGGCGCTCCTTTGCCTCCGCGACATCTGCAGCTTTCTTATCCGCTCAACCAAGGCTCTTTTCAAGAGCGTCCAGCCGACGGAAAGCCGCATTATTTTCATCTGCAAATTGCAAAGAACAATAGGATCAATAGAAGCACAGATGAAAGAGACAGTCGAATCAAGAAAAAGATGATCAAAACACGCACCCTATAGCTGTCGCATGTTGTCCTCTAGCGCTAGGTGCTGCTGAATAAGGAGATTAGCGCTATGCACGAAGGGCTGCAAAACAAAAACAAAACAACCATCAGAAAGGGCTCGGGGGCTACACCCCACAAGAGCAGAAAACGACCAACAGGTCATCCGAAAAAAAGCCCCGAGGGCTCCCTCCACATGATAAAGGTGCAAATTACTTATGTGCTCAGGCGGAGACTCCGAAGTTCCGCGTGCGGTCTTCTGAGTCACAACTACCCGAGCCTCTCACTTGGAGAGGTTCGGCTCGTCGTCCTCAGAGTTGGCCACCACCTGTGAAGGATGAATCGTCGGCTTCGACTCTCCTACGGCCTCTTGAGTGCCCTGACTAAGAGAACCCTTAGAGGAGTGGCTACAAGGAAAAAATTGATCAAGACACGAAAAAATAGTGCATGGTAAAATGACAGATCAAAATGCATCCGAAATTACTTACAAGTCAATGTCCGACAAGTTGAAGACCGGCGCTGCCTTCTCCTTCCTCTTCTTCTTGGCCGGCGGCTGTGGCGCCATCGCCCAAAGTGGCACAACATTGAAAGGTGCAGCCGAGACACCCTCATCCTCACCATGTTGTTCTAGGAAGGCAGGACCCCGGGGATTCGGTGGAGTCGACGCACCCGAAGACTCACTTCGGGAGCACTTTTGGGTCTGCCCCTCGCTCGGCTCGGCGGCTTCCTGGGTTGGAGATTGCGCCGACGGAAATTCGGACTCAGAATCCAGAACTTCGTTGTCAGGCGCAATCGGAAACTTCTCAGGCAGCGGAGGCATCATGCCTGCTACCTGGAGCTCCTGCACACCAAAGAAGACAAAGATCATGATTAGCAACAATATTCATAAGTACAGCACTCGAAAAAAGGCGCAACGCGCATGACGCAATTCTACACCTGAGGAACTTGATTCTAAGCACTGAAGGGGGCGGTCAAGGACTTCTTCGGGAGGTCCTCATCGGCTTTGAACTTCAGCAGCGGCCAAAGATCCCTATCGAGGTCGCCCCTGGACAGCTCCTCGGCTGAAACCCTTGTCGGGTTGTTGCGGCCAGTGTAAAGAAGCATCGGATGCGCCCTCGCCTGGAGCGGCTGCACCCGATGTTTGAGGAAGGTGCGGATGATATCCACACCATTGACCTCCTTCTCAGCAACCATCTGGAGCGCCTCCACCCGACGGTAGATCTCCTCCACTTCCGCCACCTCGCCCTCCAAGACGTGGTTCTTCCAGGATCTCTTCCTAAGGATTTTCTGGGAGGTTCGGAGGGAGAAAGGCCAAAATCTTGTCCGTCCACTGTGGAGTCGCGGATATAAAACCACTTCTTCCGCCATTATTGGACGGACTCGCACATGGAAAAGGAAAAGAAAAGAACAGATGAACGGATGGAAATGATGCAGCCGTCGAGCGGATAGACTCCGCCGATGCCAGACTTCCTCTTCACGGAATAGAGCTTCCTGAAGAGGCCAAAGTGCGGCTCGATACCGATCCAAAACTCATAGAGAGTGATGAAACAAGTGACGTGGAGGAGAGAATTGGGAGAGAGATGATGAAGTTGGATGTCGTAAAAGAAAAGAAGTCCACAAAGAAAATCGTGGACAGGGAGCGAAAGACCTCGAAGAACAAAGGCGACGAACATCACCCGAAAACCTACGGGTGGACGGGGAGTTACCTCATCGCCAGGGAGCTTGACATCCTCCTTGTTCTGCGGGATCAGCCCTGCGTCGTGCAGCTTGCGCAGGTCACCATCACGCGCCTCCGTATGCCTCCACCCACCATCAGTGATGCGAGCGGCAGTGGCACCCTTCTTGCCGCCGGCGGCGGCACTCGATCCAGCTCCACAAGCGCCTTTCCTCGGCTTGCCCATGGCGCGGTGGTGAGTGCGAGGATGAGCACAGAGAAACGACGAAGGAAATGAACAAAGAACGTCCAGTGCGCAAGGGAAAAAGATGTGGTGCTCGAGAAAATGGAGAAAATGGCGAAAGCAAATGGCAAAGGGGTGAAAAAGAATCACTGTTTCCCCACGGTTATAAAATACGAAGAAGATAAACAAGAGCCATCGATCTAGAAGCCCTAGCGCTCAGGCCATATCCAACCATACACGTGTCAGCACAGCAATGAATTGTCGCCAGCACGCCGTCCACTATGCATGGAAACTGAGGAGACGCCGTAATTCTCGCCACGTCGCGCATGACTAGTCAACTCCAAATCAGAAAGTGGGACCCACGTTCGTCCTGTCACGTCATCTCTGGCGCCGCAGACGGTTGAGATCACCGATCGTCAGCACTGATATCATCAATACCAACCTAGCAACGGTTGGAAATCTTTGGCTGATGAATAAAGTACTCACTCAAATCTACGATTCGAGCAACTACTCGGGGGATACTCCTATCAGGAGCGCTGGCCGCGTACCCGAAACATAATTAATGTATTACACTACTCACCAATCTTGGAGTCCCACGTCGAGTCTACGACTCCACTAAGGACTCGAGGGCTACTCCCATACGGTGGATTGTTCAAGCATCCAAAAAAAATTATGCCCTTCGGGCCTGAAGCTAAAAATAACTGAACTAAAGACTCTACTCGACTCTACGACTCGAACATACACTCGGGGGCTACTCCCATAGGGAGGGCTGGCCGCGCACCCTATGATTTCTTTGACTGCGATGTTTCGGATCAAAATACAAACTTTATGTGGAAACTTTGTCCAAATAAACGCTAAGTAAGAAACATTCTCCTTAGCCACCCAAAACACCTCCACGGTGATAACATTTTGGATGCTGTGTCTACGACGTAAGGGTAAGACCTACAGGTATCATTTGATCGCCTGGTAAGGCACCTGACTGTGCTCTGCCAGTAAAATACCATGTCAACAGGCACGATGAAAAATCCCGATGGACGCGTTGGGTACATCACTTGAAAACCACTGGGATTCGTCTCCTATAAGACCTCAACGGCCTAAGTCAAATTACGCCAGCATCCATTCCGGATTTGAGTCCAGGGACTCGAGTCTGAAGAAGATCGTCTTGTTTTGTCCTATGACAGTTAACTGACCATGATCCATCGGGAGAGTCGGGCACACGCAGCAACAATACCTACGAACTGAATTTATTTCTCTTATGAACAGGTCTAAACTGCACCCGAAAGACTGAAGAGTCCTCAGCCAAATCTATAGATTCAACTGAGCACTCGGGGGCTACAGACATGGTTATAAACCACGGGTACACAACAGAGGCATACCTAGTCCAGCCCAAGGAAGGCCCACGATAAGATACATGGCATGCCGAGATTTTTGGGTGGCCTAGGCCCATGACGCCTTCGGATCCTTGGAGAACAAGACTAGAGTAGATAGAATTTCAAAGGGGCAAACCCTAATCTGTAACCGACTCAACCTATGTTCGGGACCTGCCTATCTATATAAAGGCTAGGAGGGAACGTCAAGGAGGAAAACCAACTCACCTCATACGCACCTCACGCCAGATTGCATCTACGCACCCCTGTAACCTTAGGTTCCGCCGTAATCAAGAGCATACAAGCAGGAGTAGGGTTTTCCCTTCGGGGGCCTGAACCTGGGTAAACCTTGTGTCCCCGTGTTGCTTGCTTGCTAACCGTTCCGCAATCTCTAGCATCCCCATCTTCTCCAAAATCCAAGTCCATAACAATGGGCATTGATGAGTCGAAACCTCGTCAGCGCGTCCCCTCGTCGACCCTGTCACCGTGCCGTCCTCGACAACCCCTTTCGACCATGCCATCATGGTTACCTTTGTCCTCGTCGCCCCGCTGCACGTCTCCCTCAGGCTAGGTCTGACCTAGCGCGGCACAGGTGAAATAACATTTCATGATCTCTAGTATTTTATGTGTTAGATAACAATACCAAGGATTATTTAATGTGTGTTGAAATGCTGGAGATCTTAACAATGTCAAAAGGGGCCTAAAAGTGATTTTGGGGGGCGGATAATCTGCCCCTACCAGGGGCCAAATAATCCGCCCCTCCCCCAATCACAAATGGCGCAAGGGCGCGGCTCTCTATGTAGGGGGCGGAATATCTCTCGGATTGTCCGGCCAGGGACAGAGTTTTTGCCGAGGCCGTATAATGCGCCCCCTAAGGAGTTTGCAAAAGCAGCCAAGGCGCAGCTCCCTGTGTGGAGGCGGAGTTTCCCCTAGACTTTCTAGCTCTGGGGCGGACTTTCCCCCAGGGTGGATAGTCCGCCCCTTGGGGGGGCTGGATACTCCGCTCCCCTCGAGGATTTTCTTCAAGTCAAGATCTGCGTGGCTCTTAGTGAGGGGGCAGATTTTCCCCCGGACCTTCCGGCCCTGGGGATGATTTTTCCCCCGGGCGGATAGTCCGCCCCTAGTGGGGAAGGATAATCCGCCCCCAAAATTCTCCAACGGCCAGTTCTGGGCAGACGGTATTTAAACCCTCTCTCCCCTCCTTCCAGAACTCTTGGTCATTCGAAAAATACAAGATCTGGTCCTCAAGTTCCATCCAAGAGATCTCCACCTTCATCCACCCAAAGGCCTCATTCTTTGGGGAATCGAAGGAGGAGGGCTCGATCTTCATCAACAGCAATCAAGCGCTTCACTTCCCCTCCATTCATTTGGAGGATCCTCGATCTAGTATTTCTTGAAAATATCTAGATCCTTGTTTTGATTATTTTGATAATCCTTGTTCTTGTGGCAGCTTGTTGTCATTACGAGAGCCTCCAATTTGGTTGTGTATGTGTGCCCTGCTAGAGTTGTAAAGGAATCGGTTCCCTCCTCGAAGGGTACCAATAGTGGAGAGGTGGATCAGGCCTTTTGTGGCAATATCCATCAGAGAATAGGGTGAGGCCTATTGTGGCATGGTAGTCTTAGAATCGCCCACCCCTCCAACACAGACATACTTCCCTTAACAAGGACGGAACTGCGGTAAAACAAATCCTTGTGTCTCCGCTTGCTTCACTATGTTTTCCTCGCTCCTCTCTTTACGTGTTTAGTAGATAGGTTTGCATATAGAGAAATTCTCGTAGTTGCATATCTAGAGAATTTACTTTGTGTCAAGCCTAAAATTGAAAAAGAATTAAAAATTGAGTAGCACCTATTCACCCCCTCTTGGTTCCCATACGATCCATTTCAATTGGTATCAGAGCTAACTATGTTGGTCCTTTTGATGAATAGGTTGCTTGGTCTATTTGGGTTCCAAAGACCCTTGTTACTAACATGAGAGGACCCATTGAAAAATGGGTACCTAAAACCAAGAAGTAATTTTGTTCCAGGGCTATGCTTCCGGTGGTTCTAAATGGGTGTTGGACAGTGGGTGCACTAGTCATATGACGAGAAGAAAAGAGATCATCACGGAGATGAGACCCAACCATGATCATATTACAGTCTCCTATGGTGATAAGTCTAAATCTGAGGTATTGGATCTTGGCAAGGTAGTGGTTACCCACGATATCTCTCTCGTGGACATCATGCTTTTTGAGACCCTCGGTTACAAATTACTTTTTGTTCGTGCCCTTGGTAAGATGGGCTTTGCTATTTTCATTGATAGTGATTTAGTTGTCCTCTTGTGGAGCAAGTCTCTAAAGGTCGCTTTCGTTGGGTACGTCGAAAATGACCTGTATGTGGTGGAATTTTCAGGGAAAACCACTTTGGGTCCGATGTGCTTCTTCGAAAAGGCCGACATGGGTTGGTTATGGCATCGCCCATGTCAACATGAGAACTTTGCAAAGTCTTCACAAGGGTGGCCACATCCTTGGACTAAAAGACAATGTTTCCTTTGCCAAATATCGTGTTTGTAGGGCATGTGTTGAAGGCAAGATGCATGACTCTCCTCACAGGAGGAAAACTATTGTTTCCTCAAAGAGGATCTTGGAATTACTTCATGTGGATTTTTTTTGGTCCTCCATCTCATGCTAGCCTCGGTGGGAAGAAATATTACTTCGTGATAGTCGATGATTACTCAAGATACATATGGGTCTATTTTTTCAAGCTAAAAGTGAGACTCAACAAATTGTCATTGATTTTTCTAATGAGGTCTTGTGTTAACACAATGTACCAATATTGGCAATAAGAAGTGACAATGGCTCCGAGTTCAAGAACTACACTTTAAATGAATTTCTTAGTGAATAGGGGATAAGACATCAATATTCCACTGCATACACCCTTCAACAAAATTGTGTAGCAAGAGTAAGAACCGGACTTTGATGGATATGGCTACATCTATGTTGGCTGAATTCAAGTCACCATACAACTTCTGGGCTGAATCCATATCTACCCCATGTCACTCATCAAACCAGCTCTACCTCCACAAGATCTTGGACAAAACTCCATATGAGATACTTACCGGCAACAAGCCCAACATATCATATTTCTGAGTATTCGACTATAAGTGTTTCTTTCTTATCAAAGGAGTTCGTTTGTATAAATTTTTGTCTAAGGCTTTAGAAGGCATTTTTGTTGGTTACGGTGCCAAATCCCACACTTATAGAATCTATAATAAGCTCTCCGGAACTGTTGTAGAATCTTGTAGTGTGGAATTCGATGAGAATGATGGCTCCCATGTGGGGCAAGTTGATGTTTGTGATGCAGATGTTGAAGTACCCCAAGATGCCATAAGAAGAATGGGCATGGGATTTTTCCGACCCATTGAGGAACCCCTTGTGGCGGATCGGGAAGGATAATGCTCTACTCAAGTGGAGCCCTCATCTACACACGATCAACAAGATCCTCCTTCTGGAGAAACTACTGCACCAACACCACATCCTCCTAAAGATCATCAGTCTTCTGGGAAAATTGGTAGTCCTAGACAAGACTATCCGCCCACTCCAAGGGGCGGACTATTTGGCCCTGGCACTCCAACAAGCACCAGGGGCAATCAGGACGAGTAGGAAGGCGCTGAAAATTCTAGGCCGGACTATCCAGCCCCTACCAGGGGCGGATTATCCGGGCATGACACTCCAACTTATGACAGGGGAAACCAGGAAGAGCAAACCGAAGATGAAACTCCCAAGCCGGATTATCTGGCCACACCAGGGGCGGATTATCTGGCCCTAAAGCTCCAGAACAGCATCATTCCCCTATTATGAATGCAGATCAAGATCAAGGGCAAGGTTCTTCATCTTCAGTTCGCAGTGATCAAGTTGTTGATGAAGGTCAAGGTAGTGGTGAAGACGAGGTCCCAAATGTTGAAGCAACTCCTCCAAGAAACAATAAGGAAATTGAATCTCATCACAAAATACGTGCTGAAAGGAACCTTGAGTTAAGGGGTCATAGTCTTGACAAGGTTGTAGGTGATCTAAGAAGAAGAGTGTCCAGTAGAAGAGAGCTTGCAAGCTTCTGTGATCATGAAGCTCATATGTCAATGGTGGAACCCAAGAAGATTTTTGACGCTCTTGAAGATCCAGATTGGGTGATTGCAATGCATAAAGAACTGAATAACTTCGAGTGCAACAAGGTATGGAAGTTCGCAGAAAAACCCAAAGAGTGCCACAATGTCATCGGCAAAAAGTGCATTTTCAAGAACAAGCAAGATGAAAATGGCATTGTTGTAAGGAATAAGGCAAGGCTGGTGGATCAAGGATTCTCTCAAGTGGAAGGCATCAATTTTGGTGAAACTTATGCTCATGTGGCTCACCTTGAGTCCATATGTATCCTCCTTGCTTATGCTGCTCATCATAATTTTAAATTACAGCAAATGGATGTTAAGAGTGCTTTTCTTAATGGTCCTCTACATGAGTTTGTATATGTCAAGCAACTCCCGAGTTTTGAGGATCCCAAGTTTCCGAACCATGTTCCTTGCTTATGCTGCTCATCATAATTTTAAATTACAGCAAATGGATGTTAAGACTGCTTTTCTTAATGGTCCTCTACATGAGTTTGTATATGTCAAGCAACTCCCGGGTTTTGAGGATCCCAAGTTTCCGAACCATGTCTACAAACTTGATAAGGCGCTCTATGGCCTTAAACAATCCCCACGTGCGTGGTATGAGCACCTTAAAGAGCTTTTGTTAGACCGTGGATTCGAAGTTGGGAAAATCGATCCCACTCTTTTTACCAAGAAGGTTAACGGGGAGCATTTTGTATGCCAGCTGTATGTAGACGATATAATTTTTGGCTCTACTAATCAAGATTTTAATGATTAATTTTCGAAGATTATGACTGACAGGTTTGAGATGTCTATGATGGGATAATTAAGGTTCTTTCTTGGATTTGAGATCAAGCAACTTAGAGAGGGAACTTTTATTAATCAAGACAAATACATTCAAGACATGCTCAAGAGGTTCAAGATGACGGATCTAAATGGCATTTCTACTCCAATGCAAACTAAATGTCATCTCGAGCTTAATCCATCTAGTAAAGATGTGGACCAAAAGGTATACTGATCCATGACCGGGTCTCTTCTTTTCCTCTGCGCATCTAGACCCGATATCGTGTTGAGTGTAGGAGTGTGTGCAAGGTATCAAGCCGCTCCTAAATAAAACCACTTAGTGGCGGTCAAGAGAATCTTCAGATATTTGGTTCATTCCCCAAATTTTTGTCTATGGTATCCCAAAGGCTCCAGTTTCTCTCTATGTGGATATACTGATTCAGATTGGGCTGGTGACAAGGATGATCGAAAATCAACTTCTGGTGCATGTCAATTCTTGGGCAGGTCTCTAGTGTGTTGGTCTTCGAAGAAACAAAATTGTATATCTCTCTCAACCGATTGAAGCTGAATATGTTGCTGCTCCAAGTGCTTGTACACAATTATTATGGATGAGGCAACTTTAAATAAATATGATGTCAATTGTGACAAAGTGCCTCTTTTATGTGATAATGAAAGTGATATTAAAATTGCTTACAATCCGGTGTAGCATACAAGGACAAAATATATTGAGATTCACAGTCATTTTATTTGGGATCATGGTGCTCATGGTGATATTGCCCTATCTTTTGTGAGCACGAAGAAACAACTTGCTGATGTTTTCACGAAGCCACTTGATGAAGCAAGGTTTTGTTATTTGAGGAATGAGCTAAATATCGTAGATTCAAGGAGCTTGGCTTGACTACCCTTGCATACTCACTTGCACTTCCTCATGTATTAGGTTTAGATGAGGTCATATACATAGGGGAGTGTGGTCCTAATTGATTGGGCTAACCCTCCCCCCATAATGCCGAAAGCAAGAAAAATCATTTCCCTTAATATCATTTTGTGATATGTGGGTCATCGATGAGCATTGGTTTTGAACTCAAGATACATCTTCGCGGTGTCATGCCATGCGCTCCAACATGGTGGCTTCGGACACCGCCCTCTTACTTGATAAGAGTAGGTTTCTGTTGGATCATTTTGGATTTTATTGCTTATCTTGTGTTCTTATGGAAAACACACCCAATCTTGGCTTTTAGCTGATTTGTTCTTGCAAGTTTGGGTGTGTAGTACCATCTCAGGTTGGTGCTTTAAACCCAAGCCTTTATTTTATCTCGAGCCATCTTTTCTTGCACACAAGTCCTATGTATACTTGCGAGAGTTTTTGTTTGGAGTGCTCTGGCCTTAATCTGTGTTTACAGAAAATTCAGAGAAGGGCCAAACTATCCGCCCTGGGAGGTTCTATACTTTATGGGCCAGGGGTCAGGGGGAGGGCTCAAACAGAGCAGTCCTTCCTCCCCCACCCCATCAGAGCCTCAGCCCCTCACCGGAGTCGATTTTATCGTCGGATTCTCCAGGCTCTCCCTGGATCTTCTTCCCAGTGCCTCCGGGTATCTTCTCCTCCGACCTTTTCCTCTAGTGAGTGCGGGTAACTCCCTCATCCATCTCTTGTGTATGGAAGTTTTTGTTCTGGGTGGAAACTCGTTGTAGAAGATCCTCTGTAACTCCTTTGCTTGTTAGATTCCTTAGTATTGCAACCCTAGGGCCCGATCTGCATTGCTATGGTGAATCTGTGTTGAAACTAAAAAAATTCTTAGGGACGGATTATCCGCCCCTGGCATGGCCGGATAATCCTGCCTGGAGGTTCACTGCCTGTTTTAGTTTTGTCTCAAACTCTCCTAGTGTGCATCATTGGACTATGGGTTGTTTTTCTACTGTATCTATCATTCCTCCTGGACTTGTGTGTATGCTTATCCCCATGCTACATATGTATTTCGTCTCATAGGTGATTCTAGTGCTCCCAAGACCTACAAGCGCCGTCCCCGTTCCCCTTATCTCAAGCAGAACGAAGGCGGTAAGCTAATTGGCATGACTGAAATCCGAAGGTCGCAAAGAGAGGCTGAACGGATGGCCGATTAAGATAGAAAAGCCAAGAAGACCACCGCTCGCAAGGGCAAGGGCAAGCAGGCCCGTGCCAACTACAAGGCCATGGACAACATTGAGTACTCTGCCATTCGTCACATTGATTATTACGCTGAGGCTGAAAGTGATGGTCCTCCGGAGGATAGTATGTTTTGGTGCTCACACTTCAGGTACATTCATGATGATGTTTATGCTATTCTCAAGATTTGCCCCATGCATCCTCTGAATTTTACTAAGGCTCAAACCAAGTCAAGACTTAAAGAGGCTTTGGACGTGACTAGCAGAATGGGGCTGTACCATCTTATGGCTTTGCAATGCAGCTATGACCCATCAGTTGTGAAGCAATTGTTCTCAACACTTGTGAATTGCAGAGATGAGCTTCACACCATGAAGTGTATGACCGGGACCACTATGATTCAGTCAAACTTCCACACCTTTTGCCAGGTTCATGGCTACGCTTTTCATGTTCGTGAAACAGCTTCTGGCCACCGCATAATTTCTCCTATCAAGGCCAGCAAGGATACTTCTCTTCCTCCATGCCTGACTCCTGATGGTGTTGCTGGTACTTTAGCTGGTTTATCTCCTTTATATGCAGCTCTCATTGGTTTGTTTCATGACAGCATTGCTCCGAGTGGGGGCAATAATCATAAGATTCATGGTCACTTGGTGCCCCTACTTGCTTTATCCCATGAATGTTCCACCAATACCGAGTCATCTACGAGGTACAAGTTGGATATCATGGATTATATCATGAGATGACATATGCAATGTTCAATAAGCTCTCCATCTGTTTTCTCCCTATATTATGATGCTTATCAAGCACATGCTGCCACATGAGGAGTTTGGTAGAAATTTGGATGGAGTGCACAAGGCCAAGAAGATCTACAACAAGGCACAGAAGACCTCTCATCCGTCCACTGCTCCTGAGACCTTCATGCGTGATGCACGGGCTAGTGGTCGCAGGCCCGCAGTGTCTCCTATGGCCTGTGAGGTGAAGAAGATCAACTGGTTTCAACGAAACATTCTTTGCATGGGGTCGACACTCATAAGGGACAGTATGAGGCCTACCGACAGTGCCATGAGATGGCCCACACACCAGCAGCTGATTCTCCACCCTGTGTCTAGGGTGTCTGGCCATCCTCCTCCTACTACTTCTCCGGAACCATATGCTCAGTGGAACACCTTAGGGATTAACTATGGAGAACTCGAGAGTCACCTGTTTCCTGCACCGCCTAGGGCGCCTACTCCTCCAACTACTGATGATGATGAGTATGATGACGACTACGAAGACAAGGAGGACTATGAGGAGTCATCTTCTGGGGCGTTGGCATCACTCTTCTTCTTTTTTGGTGTTTTGATGCCAAAGGGGGGAAGTAGTTCTATTTAGGTCTCCGTGGATTTGCATGGGTCGGGCACAAGCATTTTTCCTTTTTTATCATTCGTTCTCTTTACCGGTTGCTTGTGCCCCTTTAGTGTTGAACTTCTATCTATGATTCGTTTTGTATGAGACTATGTCGTGTGTGGCACTATCATTTATGTGTGGAATTCTGGATTTATGGAGTTTGGAATTATCTATGGTCATATGGAATTCTGGATTCACATCTATTGATGCATAAAAATGGTGGGATGTTTTCAAGGCCTAATATTCTCGCATATTATATTGGCTAATTCACATCCCGATGGTATGAAATGTTTTTCCTGAATCATCTTTATTATAGCCATCAATCTTATGAAATTGGCTTGTTCCTTAGTGTGTGTATTTGTATTCAAATGCAAGTTATTGATATGCACACATTTAGGGGGAGCCTCTTTCATTTCTTGAAGGTGATGTTAGTAGGTTTTATTGTAAATCCTAGTATTGTCATCTAACACCAAAAAGGGGGATATTGAAAGAATATTTCATGATCTCTAGTGTTTTGTGTGTTAGATAACAATACCAAAGATTATTTAATGTGTGTTCAAGTACTGCAGATCTTAACAATGTCAAAATGGGCCTAAAAGTGATTTTGGGGAGCGGATAATCCGCCCCTGCTAGGGGTCGGATAATCCGCCCCTCCCCCAATCACAAAGGGCGCAAGGGAATGACTCTCTGTGTAGGGCGCAGAATATCTCTCGGATTGTCCGGCCAGGGCCGGAGTTTTTGCCCAGGCCGGATAATCCGCCCCTCAAGGGGACGGATAATCCTCCCCTAAGGAGTTTGCAAAAGGAGCCAAGGCATGGCTCTCTGTGTGGGGGCGGAGTTTCCCTCAGACTTTCTGGATCTAGGGCGGATAGTCTGCCCCGTGGAGGGCGGATACTCCGCCCCCTCGAGGATTTTCTTCAAGTCAAGATCGGCGTGGTTCTCAGTGAGGGGGCAGATTTTCCCCCGGACCTTCCGGACTTGTGGCGGATTTTCCCCCAGGGCAGATAGTCCGCCCCCAAAATGCTCCAACGACCAGTTCTGGGCAGAGGGTATTTAAACCCATCTCATCCCTCTGCCAGAACTCTTAGTTCATTCAAAAAAGACAAGATCTAGTCCTCAAGTTCCATCCAAGAGGTCTCCACCTTCATCCACCTAAAGGCCTCGTTCTTTGGGGAATCGAAGGAGGGGGCTCGATCTTCATCAACAGCAATCAAGTGCTTCACTTCCCCTCCATTCATTTGGAGGATCCTCGATCTAGTATTTCTTGCAAATATCTAGATCCTTGTTTTGATTATTTTGATAATCCTTGTTCTTGTGGCAGCTTGTTGTCATTACGGGAGCCTCCAATTTGGTTGTGGGTGTGTGCCCCGCTAGAGTTGTAAAGGCACCGGTTCCCTCCTCGAAGGGTACCAATAGTGGAGAGGTGGATCAGGCCTTTTGTGGCGAGATCCATCGGAGAATAGGGTGAGGCCTATTGTGGCGTGGTGGTCTTAGAACTGCCCACCCCTCCAACGCAGATGTACTTCGCTTAACAAGGAAGGAACTGCGATAAAACAATTCCTTGTGTCTCTGTGTGCTTCACTATGGTTTCCTCACTCCTCTTTTTACGTGTTTAGTAGATAGGTTTGCATATAGGGAAATTCTCGTAGTTGCATATCTAGATAATTTACTTTGTGTCAAGCCTAAAATTGAAAAAGAATTAAAAATTGAGTAGAACATATTCACCCCCCCTCTAGGTGCCCATACCATCGATTTCAACATGCCGCATGATTTGTTTCCCTGTTCAGAGTATTCGCAAGTGGGCCTGAGCTACCTCCTGGACGCTCGTGCCCGTCTCATGAACAGTATGGTATGTGGTGATGTTGGTACCCATGAAGATGCAAAGACAAGTTGTAGTACTACAAGATCTACACGAGACCCTCGCTACAAGAACTTTGGTGATTGAAGTCGAACAAGATGAACTGCGTAACCCAAGCTACCCAAAGACCTTCGCGATGCCCAAGACCTAGTCCGTCAACCCCCAAGGTCGCCATGTGTGACCCCTTTTCCGAGACCCACTATTTTATAATATATGATATACCTTGTTTTATATTAAATTGTTCATACATACATACATGCTTGTGGTTTAGGGGCATTATGCCGATTCTCATAATTAAATATGGAGACCATATGCGGGCTTTTCTAGTCTTATATTGGCTCCATTCAAATTTATGTAGCAAACTGATGTCATGTTTTGCCTTGTTAAGACAACATTTAAATTGCGGGGTATCTAAACAACACAAACCAACTAATTAATTGTCGGGTCCCCGGTTCCGCTTAATCTTGTCCAATTGCATCACACCTTTGCCATATCAAACATCATACATGCATCATGCCCGATATTCTACCGTAGTATTAAATAGTGCATCCGGTGTTTTCTCTAGTGCTTTGCTTCTTCACGGATTAGGCTGATGAGTTGATGCGAGTGTCGGCCTAATCTTTGGATGAACCTTCGGCAATATTTTTAGGCGAGCATTCTTCCCCCCTTCTACTTATTTTATATTTCTAGTATTTATTTCCTCCTATTGATCTATTTCTATTTGTGTCGCGATGCTTTAGTTTTCATACCCGTGATATCCCTTGCAACCTCTATATTGCCTTGGACACCTCCTATTACCTGTTGTTTGGTAGATAGTCGGCCTTGTGTGTCGTTGTCGCTTGCTCAGGTGCTGTTTTGTGTCAAGTTCCATAGTTGTTGGAAGGATGCCATATGCTTTATGTTGGAGATGATCATGAATTAAATTACAACTTGATATTAAATTGTTGGGAGTATATATAACTAATGTAGAGACACCGGTGGGCAATAGATGTGATTTGGTTTTTAACCGCCCACTTGTGTTCCGTAGGACCCCCAAGTACTTGATACATGTTCCTTGACTATTCGCACTATCCACATGTGGGACCATGAATCCCATTAGCGAGAGCTTGAGTCATATATTATTTCTTGGGGCCACAAAGTAGTTTGGGGATTTATTACTATCATGTACTTATTCCATGCTTATGCCATCTTTACTTCTTTATTTACTACTATTGCTCGTGGAGAGCGTTTACTATTGTACTGTTTTGGAACCCCGTGCCATGTTTTCGCGGTATCGACAAGCCCAGTCACAGTTTCGCGTTCTCAGTCGTTTACAGCCATTGTCACAAACCTCTGGGTCTGTCCCGGAGCCGGCCAACTTCGTAGCGGGTAGCTTAGTTGGGTGGCCCCCTGAATGATTATATGAATCTTGTGATTGCTTTGTCGTGATGCCTCGTTGGGTTTTCATTTGGTTTTTCCAAGGTTGACTGTGCGTGTGTTGCTATTTTTGCCCCTGCAGGGTAAAACTTTCTGAAAGCCGTGTTCGTGGTTATGGACGACTTGGAGCACATTATCTCGATCATAGACAACTATAACTAAAGTAGTGATATAAATTTGACTTTGGAATGACTAGTAATCAGCTTTCACTACAACGGAATGGCTAAATAAAATTACCAACGACTGTTGGAATTGGGATGCCTCATGCTATATGTATCTGACTAGTAAGTATCGCAACTTCAATGGAATGGTTAACTAAAACTGCCCACTATTTATGATATCAGGAGGACTCATGCTATATATACCTGACTAGTAATTGTTGCAACTTTAATGGAATGATAAAATTGCCAACTATGTGAGTTTCCTTGGTATGACTTCCTCGTTTGGTATCAAGGGGGAATACCAGGGTGGGTATGCTTGGTGTTAGTATCAGGTTGGTTTCGAATAGGTCTTTCTTATCTCTCTCTGATAGCCGCCAGTTGAATTGAGTCTCTATAGGTTGTTTAGTGCATGATACGCTGCCACTTCAGTCCACCATACCTATGTAGGCAAGGACCGCCAAATCTAAGACTCGCCGTGTACTGGCCTCAGTACTGCCACTCTCTTTTTTCCTTTGCCCATTGTCGGCACCCCTTTTGTTTGATCAGGTTTTGAGATCGACGTCGTTAGCAGGGTTACCCTTCTGGCTTGGACTGGGTAGGGTTATGGACGCCATTGGTTATTCTTCAGAGCTCTTATCCCCATTTGCTTCTTCTCCGTACTCGGATGTTGTATAGTTTTCAAGGTGATTTGGATCTTTGTACTATATAGCTGTATTCTTGACTCATGGAGTCGTTGTTGTATATATCTGTTTTGTGGGTTCCATCGTGGACTATTGTGTAATGATATTACTTTGTTTTCCCTCCGCACAAAAGTGCCTGGTGGGCACCTTTGAATCGTTTCTATGCGGGTTTGGCGGGAATCGCTGAAACTTGCATAGGGCCGATCCAAGGGTGTTACAATGCCACCATTAGATCATAAACATTGGAGCACACAACTCTCTACTAATGTAGTATATTGGATTTCAATGACAAGGTAGTGATTCTAGGCATGGGCTAGATAGGTAATATGAAGGTCACATACTTGTGAACAACAAGACACTACACTAACAACCATAGAGGGAAGAAGAAAAAGATATAAAATTTAATAGTTAAATTTGAGATACCAACTTTATTTCTCTTAAGGGGGTTAGCCTCGAGAGTATACACATATTGATAGAATCCACTTAGAAGATAGAACATGATCATCGAGAAACCACCCACAACCTTGCTATCCATTTTTAAATCTCGGGACGAGATTCATCTTAAGGGGGTAGTCTATCACATCCCAATATTTTAGAAATTGGGACTAGAAAAAAATGTTTTTACATGTCATTCATGAGCATTGCATTGCATCATGGCATTATGAATAGTTCTCAAATTGAAATAATGAACAAAACCCTAAAATCCTATGTGCCACTTTGTTCCTAAAGGGAATTAAATAGGCTTTATAAAAACCCATTATTGCTAAGACAACAAACTTTGCTAAATATTAGAATACTAAGATCTACTTGAATTTAGGAAGAATTGAAAACAAATTTGACCCTATTTGGAGTTCAATTGAGAGAGTTATGAAGGACATAAATAAATGGAAAAAGAAAAGAACAAAAAAGAGTAGCTAACCTACTCGGCCGAACGTACCCATGGCCTAGCCTAGCTAGCCCTAGCCGTGCCTAACTACCCGCAGCACCCGAACGCGCGCAGCGCGCAGCAGCGGCCCAGTAGGGTAGCTCGTTTTCCCTAGCTCACCTATTCATCCCCCTTTCCTTATCTGCCGCTCGCACCCCCATTTCCGTAGAACACAACAGCATGCCGGCCCAAGCAACGCCGCGCCAGCCAGCCTGCTTCCCTGCCCCTATCGCTGACACACCGGTCCCACCTAAGTGTCTTCCACCTCCAGCCGGTTTCCAGGAGGAACACAATTCCCTCTGCCCCGATTGATCTACCAAAACCCGACATATTTGGTGTCATTTCTTACCCCTCTCGCATCCCCTAAACCTTACCCTCTCAATTTTCGCTTTTTGTGAAACCCTAGCCCCAGATCTATCTACTCCGATCTCGCCCCAGATCTATCTACTCCGATCTCGCTGCTGCCATTGCCGAAGCAAGCTCGAGGTCGATCTTCAGAACGATAATTCAGTTTGGTCCCCTCTTTTTCTTTTCCTCTAAGATTAATCCCCTCGCTCTCCCGCATCACCTTACCCATTGTTCCCCTTCTTTAGCGCAGCAGAATGAGCCTCCGAAGCCGCTGGTGCAACGCCGTTCTCTTTCATCTCCAGTCATAGAGTGCTGATGTTCCTAGAAGCAAACCACGCTGCCAACAACGCCTAAGAGATTGCCTCCGCTTCCTCTATTCTGTCGTATACATCAACAAGCCGAAGTACCACCCGAGGTCTCCACCATCTACCACAAGAGCAATCCACTGCCTCTCACCATTGTCGTCATTGCCGCCAGCTCGTCATTGTCACAGCCACCGTCCAATCACATATGGATAGGCCATATTAGAAGGCTCCGACTCAAGACGAGCCGAGCCAAAGCCCAAATCTATCCAGGACTCAAGAAGAGACGATCGTCAAGCCATTCATATGCCACCATTTGATCCAGATCCAGCGAACCACAACAAGCCACTTAAACGAAACTGACATGGATATGCCCTATGGGTTCCTGATGTTAGCCTACCTGTTCTGGCCCAACGGAGGCCCATAGGAAGGACCTACTGCAATCGAGAAGCCCAAGGAGACTTCAGATGGCCCAAGCCCGGAGCAAATTCGACTTCTTGGAGGACACAACTAATATAGATAGAAATTCAAAGGGGTTAACCTGAATCTGTAACCGACTCGAAACTACCCCAAGACCTAGCCTCCCCATATAAAGGCTAGGAGGGCACAACGAGGAGGCTCTCTCACCTCTTCCCTTAGAACACACCTCACGCCAGATTGCATCTGCGCACCCTTGTATTCATCGACATCGCCATCAATCAAGAACAGACAAGCAGGAGTAGGGTTTTCCTTCCGCAGGCCTGAACCTGGGTAAACCTCGTGTCCCTGTGTTGCGAGTCTGTTAGTCGTTCCATGATCACCAGCTTCCCCTCCTTCTCCAAAACCCATGTCCATAACAATGGGAATTGATGAGTCGAACCCTCGTCAATTGGCGCCATCTGTGGGAACTAGGGATGCTGATCGTGATGGTCCCATCCACCGCAATCTTCGACTCCTCTGCCATAGAGAACCATCTCCTCTTCGGCACCATCGAATTCACCGTCCACTCACCTGCAACCCGCCGCGACTTCGATTCCGTAGGAGATGGAGTTGACATGATGCTTGGAGGCCTATGCTTTTAGGTAGGCAAAATCGGCACCATCCGCCTCCCAGAGCGGGTGGTACCTTCGACATTCGTACCCGCTCTATGGGTGTCGCCGATCGGTGTCCTGAGCGCACCATCGCTGACAAGCAATTCGGATGAGAGCAGCTGCTGCAACTCCGACCTCTGTGACCCTCCTATGGAGGAAGGAACTTACAGTTCCGGGTCTAAGAGCTATGGGAGCAACGATCTCCCCCATCGCTACATGTGCATGGTCATCATCAACGGCGACGTCGACAACAGAGCCGATCCTACGGCTCCCCCTCCCAACCTGCAGGCTCCTAATGCCACGAACAGAGTAAATGGTCCACCCCCGGCCAATCCCAATGGGAACGGGGCACATGAAGCTGCCAACGGTGGAAATCGCAATTGACAATAGATCCATCTCAATGACCCTCGGTGGGAAAGAGTTTGCGAACCTGTGCGAGGTACCAATCCTCTTCCACTCGACGCTTCTCGCGACATGATGATGGGCTATCACTGGCTCCTCATCAAGGAGCACAATCGACAAGTCGAGCAGCACAAGGAGCCTGAACAGCGTAGGAGAGCAGCTGATGAGTCAAGCATGCGGCGAGATGCACTATCCTCCGCTGGCGGATCCTCCTCGAAAGGCTACGACAGCCACAAGCACCGCTCCCACATGGAGCGCATGGACCCTGCTGCACGACATGAGTCCACCAAGGCACTCGACCTGTGCTTCATGTCGATGTACTCGCAGGGCAACATCATGCCCAAAATGCCGCACGCCGCGGTCATGGTGGCCACCACCTATCTGGCAGCAAACCCTCCACCGGCGGGGGATCCCCGGTACGTAATCCATAAATCTGCGATTGCAGAACTCGGGCTTGTCAGAGCCGCGTTACACAGAGAAGCAACCTCGGAGCCTAAGAAAAAGGCTACAGTGAAATTCACCATAAGCCGCACAACCTCATCCGACGAGGAGGAGCAAGACCTGTCATGGCATCGCAGCAGCCTTCGAAGAAAGAGCCGCAACTACAACGCCCGTGACGATATCACACAGCGCAAGATTGACAAATCACGCGCAAAATGCATGTGCTCCACAGAATCCGAATAGGAAGATATGGCTGGTGTACTGCTTCATTCGCAGGGACCATATGGCAAACGCGCCAGGTGTGCCAGGTGCTTTAGCAGGACCATATGGCAAACGCGAATGCCTAAAGGCTTCAATCTCCCTTCGGATAACCCGAAGTTTGATGGTTTACATGAGCCGAAGATCTGGCTGGACGATCATATCTCATCAGTCAAACTCAAAGGTGGGAGCAAAAAAACAGTCGTGCAATTCCTTCAGCTGCAGCTGAGGGGCGCTGCCAGAGCCTGGCTTAATAACCTCCCCTCAGGATCCATCTGCAGCTTCCAAGAGATGGTGTACTGCTTCATTCGCAACTTCAAAGGCACCAGCAAGAGGCCGGCTTTAATCGAAGAGCTACGCACCTGTTACCAATGCTCCAAAGAGTCCATCCGCTCGTATATACAGCATTGGTCCGTCATCAAGAATTCCGCCGATAACATCTTGGAGGAAAGGGCAATCGACGCCTTCAACGGTGGCATAAGGCACCGCAAATTCAGAGAGGAGCTTGGGTGCATCAAGCCCAAAACCATCGATCATTTGATGGACATCGCCAATTACTGGGCTGATGGCGAGTATGCCGTCAACCGAACACGTTCGAATGACAAGGATGACTTCGGCTGCAGACGTGATCGCCGAGGAAAAAGAAGAGAGCGCATCTATGACGAGCATGAAGAGGCCAATATGGTCGCAGCTGGCTATGTTGATCGCCGCGAGGATGGAAACCGCAGCAGCGGATATCGCAGCGGAAACTACCACGATAGCGGAAAACCAACACAAACATGGTAGCGCCACAACCGTGATGATGAGCCATCTGCACTCGACAAACTGTCGGGTCCCTGCACCATCCACTTCTACATCGACAAGCACGGTGGCAAAAAGAAAGCCAGCCACCTGCTCAAAGATTGCAGGGAGTTCCAAAATCTCCACAACGGGTACGCCCAGATGCGGCGCCAGGAGGTGAATCCAGGATTTGCCCCTGCCCCAGGAGCCATCGCACATGGAGCCCCACCTCTGCCACTTGGAGCACCCGTGCAGCCTGCGGCTGCCCGAGCCCAGAATAATGGAGCAGAGCCATACCCACGATCGCTGGGGGCTATGATGATACAAAAAGGACATCCATCCAACAGGGTGCAGAAGACGATCACCCGACAGGTCAACCTGGTCGTCACCTCTCCGCCTACCATACCTGAGTACCTCAGCAACTCGGAGTCATGCATCACTTTAGATCACTCGGATCACCCACGCGAAATACCTTGCCCGGGTCATTCTACCCTAGTGCTCGAGGCGCATATAGGAGGATTCGAAATGAGTCGTGTCTTTCTAGACGGTGGCAGCGTCATCAATCTGATGTTTGCCGGCACACTCGCAGCTATGCGGATCCCGATTTGCAGCCTGGAGGCATCAGAGACGATATTCCACGGCATCGTACCATGGAAAGGAATATACCCCCTGGGCAGAATATGGCTTGACATCATCTTCGGCACCCCCAAGAACTTCAGGCGCGAACGAATCAAGTTCGAAGTGGTGGACTGGCCCTCCCAATACCACGCCATCCTCGGGCGCGTGGCATTCGCAAGATTCATGGTAGTACCACACTACGCATACCTTCTGCTAAAGATGTCAGGGCCTAAAGGTGTCATCACTGTTCTAGGTAGCTTCACCAAGTCCGATAGCTTCAACAGAATATCCTAGTCATTCGACATGCAAGATGAACTCAAAAGCCTGAAGGAGTCAACACACAACAGCATGCCCCTGTCACCAGGCAAAACACACCTGATATGTCATTCGAGTCCACAGTCAACACCAAGGAGGTGCAGGTCCACCCGACGGACCCCGCCAAGACAGCTCTGATCGCCAACAACCCGAGTTCCACATATGAACTCATTCTCTTCGAATTCCTTTGTGAGCGCTGGGAAATCATCGCTTGGTGTCCTACGAACATGCCAGGAGTTCCCAGGGAATCCATCGAGCACGCACTCAACGTGTTTCCGGATGCAAGGCCGGTCAAGCAGACGATGCATCGTTTGTTCGAGAGCAGAGGTGAAGCAATTCGCATCAAAGTCAACAGAATCCTCGATGCCAACTTCATAAGGGAGATAAAGGAAAGCACCTGGGTAGCTAACCCCGTGCTGGTCCCTAAGAAGGACACGGACATCCTGTGGATGTGCGTGGACTTCATGGCGCTTAACAAGCATTATCGTAAGGACCACTTCCCCTTGTCACGGATTAATCAAATCATCAACTCCACTTCAAGATGCGAGAGACTCTCCTTCCTCGACGCCTACTTAGGATACAATCAGATTCGACTGAAGGTCGACGATCAAGAAAAGACGGCATTCATCATACCGTTCGGAGTGTTCTTCTACTACACAATGCCTTTCGGGCTAAAGAATGCAGGCGCAACCTATCAAATGTGCATGCAAGCCTGCCTGAAGAACTAGATTGGTCGCAACATCCAAGTCTATGTCGACAACATAGTAGTCAATACCAAGGAAAGCCGAACACTGATCGACAATCTCCACGAGATGTTCGACAACCTTGATCGCTACAAGATCAAGATCAACCTGGAAAAGTGTGCCTTCTTCGTCCCATCTGGGCAATTACTTGGGTACTTCATCTCCCAAATAGGAATCAAAGACAACACGA
Organism: Avena sativa; assembly: GCA_916181665.1. Taxonomy (NCBI): domain Eukaryota; kingdom Viridiplantae; phylum Streptophyta; class Magnoliopsida; order Poales; family Poaceae; genus Avena; species Avena sativa. The sequence continues at coordinate 78,885,989 of OV702296.1, forward strand.
AGAAAATCAAGCCTATACTAACCATGGATAAGCCGAAGAATGTCAAAGGAGTCCATCAGCTAGCTGGACTAATCGTGGCACTCAGAAGATTCATCAGTCGCAAGGGTTAAAAGGCTCTCCCCTTATACCAACTAATCCGCAAGGCCGACAAGTTCGAGTGGACAGCTGAAGCCGATGAGGCATTCAAAGAGCTCAAGCGCTTACTCTCTACATCTCCAGTACTAGTAACGCCAAAGGAGAGAGATCCCATGCTGCTCTACATCGCCGCCACACACCAAGTGGTCAGCACTGCCCTCGTGGTTGAGCGACCCGAAGACGGCAAAACCCATAGGGTACAACATCCAGTCTACTACCTCAGTGAGGTACTAACGCCTACAAAGCAAAGGTACCCCCACTACCAAAAGCTTGCCTATGGCGCATTTATGACTGCACGTCGATTGCGCCACTACTTCTAGGATCATCAGATCGTGTTCGTCAACGACGCACCACTATCACACATTCTCAACAACACCGAAGCTATAGGGCGGGTAGCCTTATGGGGCATCGAGCTGTCCCCTCGGGACATCATCTACGAGCGTCGCACCTCTATCAAGTATCAGGTGCTCCCTGACTTCTTCGTCCACTGGATGGAGCTCCAGCTACCGGAAACTCCGGACATGTCCCATCTCTGGATGATGCACTTCGACGGCTCCAAGCGCGACGCCAGAGAAGGAGCCAGAGTAATCTTGACATCCCCTCAAGGGGATAAGATGAGATATGTGCTACGGATGAAGTTCTACGCATCCAACAATGAGGCTGAGTACGAGGCACTCCTGCACGGCATGCGGATGGCCAAAGTATGTGATGCCATGCACCTCGTCATCTACGGTGACTCCAACCTTGTCGTTCAGTCGACGATGAACGAGTGCGACGTACATAGCATGAACATGGTCGCATACCACGCGCTCTACAACTCACTCAAAGGAGAATTTTATGGCTGTGAACACCGGCACGTCAGTAGGGAAAGCAATGACGAGGCCGACAAGCTCACCAACATTGGCTCCACCCGTGCCCTAGTGCCACCGGGTGTGTTCCTTGAGCAAATCTGCGTGCCCTCCATCAAGCAAAAAATTATGAAGGACACAATCGACGTCGTGGGACATTTGGGGGCTACGCCACCCGAGAAGGCCGAAGCACCCGAATAACTAGACATGGAAGTCGAGCTAGTGAGTCTCATGCAGGTCCTCATAGTCGAGAAAACATGGACTCAACCATACATCAAGTACCTGGTGAGCAAACAACTGCCTGAGGACCCGATGGACGCCCGACACATCGCTCACCGATCAAAATCCTTCACCATCATCAATGGCAAGCTGTACAAGCGCAACATCACAGGAGTGCTCCAACGGTGCACCACCAACAATGTCGGGAAGAGCATCCTCCTCGACATCCATGAAGGCATATGCGGACACCACGCAGGCAGCCGCGCCCTCATTGCCAAGGCTCTACTAGCTGGCTTCTACTGGCCAACCTTGATGCGCGATGCCAAAGACATCATCGAAAGGTGCAATGCCTTCCAAAGGTTTGCAGACAAGCCACATGCTCCAGGCTTAGAGCTACGTCCCATACCATTGGCCTGGCCCTTCACCCAGTGGGGACTCAACATGGTCGGCAAACTGCAGGAGTCCTTACCCAAAGGACACGTCTTCCTCCTGGTGGCAGTCGACAAGTTGACGAAGTGGATTGAGGCCATGCCCATGACTAACCAAACCAGCTCTACAACCGTTAAATTCTTTCAATCCATCGTCAACAGGTTCAGAGTGCGTCATAACATCATAACTGACAACGGCACAAACTTCACCTCGAAGGAGTTCCGAGACTTCTGCAAAGGGCTCGGCATTAACGTCACGTACGCCTCGGTGGCACATCCGCAAACCAACGGGCAGGTCAAAAAGGCCAACGGCCTTGTTTGCAACAGAATCAAGAAGCGGATACTACGTCCACTCGAGCGGCTGGCGGAATCCTAGGCGGATGAGCTACCCTCCGTCCTTTGGAGCCTACGTACAATGCCAAATAGTGCCGCTGTCTACACGCCTTTCTTCATGGTGCATGGAGTCGAAGCAATGTTACCCGCCGAGGTACGCTACAAGGCCCTATGGGTCGTTGCATACTGGACGAAGGTCGTGACATTGCCATGGCCCATTCAACGGTGTACCAGCAAAGTCTCCGCAACTACCATAGTAGACGGCTATACCCAAGGTCCTTCGTCGAAGGAGACCTCATCCTGTGACTCAAGCAGAAAGGGCACCTGAAGCTAGAGTCACCCTGGGAAGGACCCTACGTGGTCACTGAAGTAATCCTAGGTGGATCCTATCGCCTCAAGGAGGTCGAGTCTGGAGTAGCATACTCCAACCCCTGGAACGTCGCACAACTGCGACGCTTCTACCCCTAGTCGTCTTTTACTTTCAATAAGGCTATTCAGCCAGGCTACTCAGTCAAAACTTGTAGCCCCTACTATGCGATGAATAAAAGCTAAGTTCCTTGGCCAACATATTTTTCCTTCTTATGTACATTTACATTCCTAAATATGCTCGGGGACTACGCCTCACCTTACGACTTCGTCGACTATCACAACTGAAAGGATAGAGATGTCGCCTAGAGGGGGGTGCATAGGCAATTTCAAAACTATTACGGTTTTGGCTTAATAGAATGCGGAATTAAACTAACGTTTATTTTACAAGCACAAAACCTAAATACACTAGGCTCAACTAAGTGCACCAACAACAAGTTAAGCTAAGCAAGATAGCACAAGATAAATATACCACAAGTGATAAGCAAGATATAAGTACTTTAAGCTCGATGGCTATCACAAGGAAAGTAAGCTCGGGTATAGAGATAACTGGGGCACGCGTAGACGAAGATGTATTCCCGTGTTTCCTTACAAGTAAGTACGTCACGTTGGAGAGGTGTGGGATTCCATGAAGGATTTCCCAACGCCACGAAGGCTCACCTTCTTCTCCGAGTCTATCCCACGAAGAAATAGTCCCTTTCCTTATGGCTAGCTTTTCCTCCACTCCGGAGATGGAAAGCTCCACAACCACTTCACAAGCTCCACAAAGGAGAAGCCCGGGTCTTCACAATCTTCTACAAAGAGGACACTGCGGCACCAACCGCCAAGCCAACTAGGAGGTCACCCTCCAAGAGTAACAAGACCATGGTCTCTCACTCAAACAAATCATAATGGAGAGCTCAACACTTATGCAAGAATGCAAAGCAAGACCACCAAGGGTGCTCAAATCCTTCACTCTCAAATACCACCAAAGCAACAAGTGCTAGGGAGGAATTAGAGAGGAAGAACAATGGTGGAAGTCAACAAATGACTCCAAGATCTAGATCCAATGGGTTACCCTCACTTAGAGGAGGAATTGGTTGGTGGGGATTGTAGATCTAGATCTCCTCTTCCAAAGCCCTCAAAAAGATGCAACAATCATAGGAGGGAAGGGGGAGGAAGCAAGGTCAAGAGGTTCAACAATGGAGGTCAATTTCGTGGTCAAGAACACTCTAAAATGTTGGGGGAAGAACCCCCTTTTATAGTGGAAAGCAAATATGGCCATTAGGAGAAAACTGTGCGAATCCGGTTGAAAGTTCGGTTGGACCGGCTCTAGAATCGAATGGTTCGGTTCCTGGACCGGAAAACCGGATCTCAACCGGGATAAGGGTCAGTACACAGTCCGGATAGACTCGGTATAGCAAAACCTAAAATCCCGGTTGAATCTCGGTTGAAACCCGGTTGAATCTCGGTTTTCCGGTGCTGGTGCCGGACCACCCGGTCTGGGAGCCGGTTGAACCGGATCCACAACCGGGATGAAACTGACTTCACGGAAAACGCAATAACTTTTGCATCCGGACTCCGATTTCGATGATCTTGGGCTTGTTTTGACGAGGACAAAAAGCTCTACAAGACTGAACATAGAAACATCATACCCCAACAAAGGAGGATAGAACCAAATTAAGAAAGTTAAGAAGCCTCCCTAAATAAGAACCGATAAAACCTTCAAACACGAAAACGCCATAGAAGATGCATACGGATTCCGTTTTAGATGAACTTGGGCTTGTTGAAGAGCTAGAAACAAGCTCAAGAATCTCACATGGATAAACACCAAGAAGTAACAAAATAGGAAGATGCAAAGTATGCAAACGATTGAGATCCCTATGACGATGTGCTCAAGTTACACAACCGAGAGCCCCTCTTGATAGTGCAGCTATCTATCCTATAACCCGGTCTCCAAACAACCACCTTGAGACCGATAAAAGGAAAACCTAGCAAGGCCATACCTTTGCCTTGCGCATACCACTTGATCTTGATGACAACGCTTCAAGCTCCACCCAAGCCAGAATGCAACACTTGATCATTGTTGCTTCGTTAAGACTCCTAATTTGCTCGCACATACACCACTATGGGATAGCTTCATTAATACATGTCTTCACATGTCTATTATCACCAATATGGATGGTAAGCTTCAATAAAATGATCTTCTCGAGATGCTTATCTTGAACTTGCCCTTCTCAACCTTGATGACGATCACTAATTGATGTCATCCTCTCATGGAAAGATACCTGTCCCATATAGAAAACGCAAAGGCAAATATATAATGGGTTAGTTCATGATGCATAATTGACAAGGCTTACCATACCACAAGACCATGTGGTACATTCTTTATGCTTCATGTGTTGACCAACTTGAAATCACTCTTCACTCTTTGTATTGGTCAACCAAGTATCTTCTTGTGCTCCATCTTAATATCTTGAGGTACATAAGGAACTCTTCATTTGATTACATGCTCTAAATCTTAGTCAACCATAGCTCAACTAATGAGGCTATCATGACATCGACTTAGAGCCATATCTTGAATTCTTCTATTGAGATCACACTCTCAAGATCTTGATCATATCATATTCTTCTCTTCAACTCCATGATTTTGATGCCAATACTCAAGGTATATCTTTATCTTCATGGCATCCATACTTGAATCCAACACATGGACTATAAGCATGACCTATGGAATATTCCTTCATATAAAACTCAATGAAAACATTAGTCCATAGGTATTGTCATTAATCACCAAAACCACACATAGGGGCAATTACCCTTTCAATCTCCCCCATTTTGGTAATTGATGACAATCACAACAAGAGGGTTTATATAATGAATATTAGAAACAAGTACGCAACTTATCCAAGAATAAGTTGTATACAAGAGGTTGTATTTGATATGGTTAAGTAACACAAAGATACTATCCTATATCAAAACCGATTCTACTCACATAAACTACAACTAATGCGGGAGATGTGAGTAGAACCAACATATATAGAGCAAACTCCCCCACAATATATGCACGTGTGATGATCTTGAATTTCATTGCATACATTGTCAAGCATAACCTTTGGGAGAGTTTCCACTATATATACAACCATGCAAAACATAATAAAGATGAAATGCATGAAAGGCAAACACTTAACAACAAACCAATCTTAAGTAGAAAACCATTTCCCTTAAAACCCTCTAAACTTCTCCCCCATTGACAACAAGTGCCAAAATGGATAACAAGGTTAGACGGAAAATATAGTATGAGTTCCTACACAAGGTGTGCATTACTCGTAATATGAGTGAAATCACATGCACATATCCAATGACGAACACTTGGAGGAAATCAAACTATATTGAGGATCAAGGATTGCTAAAAGGATAGCAAGGTGAAGGAACTTCAACGGATGAAACAAGAAATCAAAAGATCCAAATAATCAAATGGACAAATAGTGCTCTAAGTGAAATAAGGAAGCTCCCCAAGGTTCGTGCATAAATTAGTTTTTTCATTCGAATAAAATATGCACAAACATGGAATCCTCACTCCCTCTATATTATTTAAAACACAACCAAGATACAAGGATTAGATATAAACCAATACACTTGTCAAGACAATCTTAAATACAAAAGAAACCAAATATGAGATATGAGTGTGTGAATATGAAATAAAAGTAAACCAAGCACTCATAAATCAAGACCTTACCAAAACCATTAAAAAAACAAGAGGATAAGAGTGATGGTCGGAAAAGAGCGAGCATATCAAGGCGAGAGATTAACACTCTCGCGTATATAAGTTTCTAAGGGAAAAACATGAGAATAATCCACAAAGAAACATCCACACATAAGAGGTTAATATAAAGAATACATGATATCCAAGCGAAAGTCATAAGATATACCAAAAAGGATATTTTGCTTAAGTGCATATATAGCCCATGGCTCTATTTTATCTTATGGTATATCAATGAACTTCACAAAAGAAAAACAAAAAAATCTCAAAACCATCACAAATAACACTAAGGGAACTAATGCTAGTTGGGATACTTTGAGAAAGGCAACAAGTATCAAAAGGAATGATTCAATGCAATTTCAACAATATTGCACATGAGAGTACCTTAAGGAGTTGATATGCAATAAATTGATAGAAGGCATATTTGGAATTGGTGAATCATGAAGATGATTATATATACTCTCCATTATATGCATCATCTCAAATTACTCACATAAGCAATAAGGATACAAAAGTCTTTCAAAGATAATTTCAAGAATTGAACATTTACAAACAAATAAATTCATGCCAAGATGCAACCTACAAGAGATTGGATGGAAGAATAGTATGCATGAATAAGATATTTGTTACCGAGATAGCAATGGTATGATGTAGTAGATAAGAATTTTTAGATCATCCTAGCTTGGCTCCAATTATCATGTGGTGACAACACTTTCCTTATAGACGATACAAGCATCCATTGCATCTTAAATGTACCTAAAACAACATTCAAGTACATCTTGGTCCCCAAACTTATTGGGTCCAAAGTAGTTAGAATAACCACAAAACATAGGATACACTCCATAAAAATATGTGCATATTTAGAGATGAAATTTGAATTTCATGCACATCTTAGCCGTTTAAGGATTTGATGGAGTATACCCTATATATTGGATCAAAGAAAGCAAAACATGACATAAGATATACATTTATTAAACATGCATGCGCGAGACTTTCAAGATCCAACGAAGATATACTTTGGACAAATCACCAAAATATTCAAGAAGGCATACAAGGTGTGACAAAACACATTTGTTGTCTCAAAGAATCAAATCAACACAAGATTTGTTCAACAAAGTTCAACAAATGAACCGAGCAAAAACTATTAAGCATGAAAGATGAAATAAAAACACAAATGCTCAAAGATTTATCTCATTCAAGAAAATAAAATAGAGAATAAATAATGAGATAACAAACTCCTAAAAGATCAAGGTTTCAACAAATAAAGCAAACCCTTAACTCTTTTCACAATGGCACAAGGTTCCGAAAAGAAAAGGTTTGTCTTCCACTAAAACACATTTGATAATAATCAAAAACATCATCAAAGAGATGTTCAAAAGCCAAGGAAGAAAATGGGAGCCACACCAAAGTTTTGGAAGGAAAATAAGGCAATAAGAGGTTAACTCCAAAGTGATGATGATCCACAAATGCTACCACACACAAGTATATCAATTGTCAAAGACAATGAGTGTATTGAAATATATTTCCGGTGGTATATTGCACGAATATTAAAGATAAATCTTCACAATAAAAAGCATAGGATAGAAATAAAAAGATTAAGAACTATGCAAAGATAGAGATTCTTGATAGCTTCAACTAGTCACAAATCATGCAAAGCAATGATTAGAATAACTTGAAGAAAATGGTATCCCAAATAAGATATATAGATATGTATTTGAGAAAGACCGCACCAAGAATTTCTTACTCAAACAAAGACCAAAAGACGAGCAATAAAAGCTTTTAACAAAAATAGGACCTTGTTTGATCCAACATGCCACCTAGAAACAAGATAATCAACAATATCAACTCTAAGTGCCACTACCTCATATGTTCACATTTCCTAGGATTGTGATATGCAAAAGAAGCATATTACTCCCCCATAATGTGATATTCATTTTTTTATAAGAGGCAAAACAACCTCAACTAGAGATAATTAATGGACATTTAGAATTTGCATTTCTCATGAGTATGATACACCACATAGTGACTAGATAAGCTTGCAATATCAATACTAAGTGGTAGTACTCATGTACACATTTTTTAAGGTTTGAGAGATGCGCGAGGCATGTCACTACCCCAAAATGGATGTTCCATTAACCACACTAAAAGAGGCAAATAAGATATCATCAAGATGCATTAGAGGCTCAAAATAAAACACACGAGTAAATGATGTGCCAAACACCTACACATACTTGAATACACAAACTAATCAAGCACAAGGCACACTAAATACAAACACATACCAAAACATGTAAAGGGGCAAGTAACTTACAATATAAATGAGTTAAGTACAAGTTACCGCAAAGAGGCACATTGGATATAAGATAGGGAAATAATAATCCTTAGGACTTGGCTTGATCAAATATAGCATATGAAGATCCCTTAATTCTTCATGAGTTATCCAAGTCTCCAATGCCCTCCATAAACACCTATTGATCAAGTTTGAGCTAGTTGGTCCCCAACCAAGTTGGGTCCTAAGAGGTTAGTCACAATAGGCTTGGCAACCCAAATGGTTCTTTTTCTTAACACCACTTTGAGTTCCAACAAAGTTGGCAAACACATTACCATCCTTATCCTTCCTAAGAGAATAATCATCATCAATCATGATAGGGTTAGATAAGGTACCGTTTGAACATGAAGAAGCAAAGTGCCCCTTCACACGACATATGTAGCAACAAGTGCTCCCCTTTCTCTTCTTCATTGATTTCTTGGATTGGGGAGCATTATCTTGATTTTTCTTTAGAAGTGGCCTAACTTCAACTTGGGCTTGACCTTGAACTTGTGGCCGCTTCCCTTGTTGCTTCTCACTCAAGTGTTTTCTCTTCAATGGACAAGATCTTACATGATGTCCTTCAACCTTGCACTTGAAGCAAATAATCTTGGCCAAATTCTTGACTTGGTCTTGGCCCTTCTTCTTGTTGCTGTTGGACTTGTTATTTTTATTGGAGTTGAATCCAAGTCCACTTTTATCATTAGGGGATTTTTGCACACTCAAGATATTATCGAGTGTGGATTTCCCTTCATGACTATTTTCCAATTCATTCCTTAAGGAAGTGACTTGGGCCTTGAGCTATTTTATTTCCTCTATATGGTTAGTAGAAATACAAGTACTAGAGGAAGTAGAAGCTTCATTGTTAGAGCAACAAGGCAAAGCAATTAATCCAACACAAGGTTTATCAATGGTATGGCTAGATGGATTACTAGGACTAGCACATGGCAAAATAGCATTTTGAGTAGAAGTTGTGCTAATGTACAAAAGAGGCTCATAAGATGTTATCTTAGTAATACTTGCCTCACAAGCTAACTTTAGCCCATCATGGGAGATTAGAAGATCATTATGAGAGCCCGAGAGCTTTTCATGACTTTCTTCCAATTTCCTATACTTGCTAATTAGCAACTCAAGTTGAGCCCTTAGCTCAACATTCTCCTTTAGGGTAGATGCTTCACAAGAAGTAGAGTTAGTAGCACAAGCGTCATTAATGGAATTTTCCTTTTCAAGCTCATAAGATTCAATTTTTCATGTGAGGAGACTATTAGTGTTCTTCTCCTCGGCAAGCTCTTGCTTAAGGAGATTGAATCTCTGAATCTCATCATCAAGTTGGAAATCCAAATCCTCTATGGTTCCCGTTTGTTTAGTTATGGTGTCCATGACGTGTTTGAGACAAATAACAGCCTTATTATTACCACGAAGAGAGGTACACAAAAAATTCAACTCAAGCAAGAGAGCACTAGTATCCTCATCAATTTCATCATCACTATCATCATTATCATTGCTATTATCTTTAGAAGATATATTGGGATCCAAAGTAGGAGATACCTTTGATCCTCTTGCCATAAGGCACATGTGAGCACGGGAGGATGAAGATGAGGATATTCTTGAATCTTTATTCATGATCATGTCTTGCTCCATAGAATTTTTTATTTCCTCTACATTGTTAGATAAACAACTATAGGAAATAGAAGCATTTTGTTCATGGGAACAAGCCAAATCAAGCATATCATCTACACTAGTACTCAAATAATTTCTAGATGATATGCAAGGACTAGCAACACAAGGGGATATAGCATCATTGTTGCAATAAGTGCTTAAGTCCAAACAATAAGCATTGCAACTGGGTAGAGATGAAGAGTCATCATTATCAAGCACAATATCAACATTGCAATTCCCAACACCACTCACCATATCTTTACCTTGTGTCTTGCCACACATTGGTGAAGTGGATGAATATGAGAACTCATCGCGGCCGGAGGTGGAAGCAACTTCGAGCTCTTTATGATGTGAAGGAGAAGAGATCTCCTCGGAGAAACCACCAAATATTTCTTTAAGCTTGGTCCACTTCTCATGAGACGACTTGCGGTTTACAATCGTCAAGAACAAATTAACTCTGGGGCTCAAAGAGAAAATAAGCTCATTACATACTTGAGCTTCGAGATGTAAATTTTTCTCATCCTCTAGAGATAGATTTTGAGGATCCATCATAGGAGAAAAACCTACATCTAGAAATCGCTCAACATTTGGACACAAGGTCCAAAGATTACAAAGTCAGCAATTTCTCCAAAAAGCATAATTTGTGCCATCAAAGATAATTGTGTCATTGTGCACTATACTACTAGCCGACATCTTTACACTCTAGGCGGTGAAGCCTAAACAAGGAGAGACCTTGCTCTGATACCAATTGAAAGGATAGAGATGTCGCCTAGAGGGGGGTGAATAGGCAATTTCAAAACTATAACGGTTTTGGCTTGATAGAATGCGGAATTAAACTAACGTTTATTTTACAAGCACAAAACCTAAATACACTAGGCTCAACTAAGTGCACCAACAACAAGTTAAGCTAAGCAAGATAGCACAAGATAAATATACCATAAGTGATAAGCAATATATAAGTACTTCAAGCTCGATGGCTATCACAAGGAAAGTAAGCTCGGGTATAGAGATAACCGAGGCACGCGGAGACGAAGATGTATTCCTGTGTTCCCTTACAAGTAAAGTACGTCATGTTGGAGAGGTGTGGGATTCCACGAAGGATTTCCCAACGCCACGAAGGCTCACCTTCTTCTCCGAGTCTATCCCACGAATATTCCTTATGGCGAGCTTTTCCTCCACTCCGGAGATGGCAGGCTCCACAACCACTTCACAAGCTCCACGAAGGAGAAGCCCGGGTCTCTTCACAATCTTCTACGAAGAGGACACCGCGGCACCAACCGCCAATCCAACTAGGAGGTCACCCTCCAAGAGTAACAAGCCCACAGTCTCTCACTCGAACAAATCGTAATGGAGAGCTCAACACTTATGCAAGAATGCAAAGCAAGACCACCAAGGGTGCTCAAATCCTTCACTCTCAAATACCACCAAAGGAAAAAGTGCTAGGGAGGAATTAGAGAGGAAGAACAATGGTGGAAGTCAACAAATGACTCCAAGATCTAGATCCAATGGGTTCCCCTAACTTAGAGGAGGAATTGGTTGGTGGGGATAGATCTAGATCTCCTCTTCCAAAGCCCTCAAAAAGATGCAAGAATCATAGGAGGGAAGGGGGAGGAAGCAAGCTCAAGAGGTTCAACAATGGAGGTAAATTTCATGGTCAAGAACGCTCTAAAATGTTGGGAGAAGAACCCCCTTTTATAGTGGAAAGCAAATATGGCCGTTAGGAGAAAACTGTGCGAATCCGGTTGAAAGTTCGGTTGGACCGGCTCCAGAACCGGATGGTTCAGTTCCTGGACCGGAAAACCGGATCTCAGCCGGGATAAGGGTCAGTACACAGTCTCGGATAGACTCGGTATAGCAAAACAAAAAATCCTGGTTGAATCTCAGTTGAAACCCGGTTGAATCTCGGTTTTCCGGTGCTGGCGCCGGACCACCCGGTCTGGGAGCCGGTTGAACCGGATCCACAACCGGGATGAAACTGACTTCACGGAAAACGCAATAACTTTTGCATCCGGACTCCGATTTCGATGATCTTGGGCTTGTTTTGACGAGGAAAACAAGCTCGACAAGATTATACAGAGAAACATCATATCCCAACAAAGGAGGATAGAACCAAATGAAGAAAGGTAAGAAGCCTCCCTAAATAAGAACCGATAAAACCTTCATACTCGAAAACACCATAGAAGATGCATACGAATTCCGTTTTAGATGAACTTGGGCTTGTTGAAGAGCTATAAACAAGATCAAGAACCTCACATGGATAAACACCAAGAAGCAACAAAATAGTAAGATGCAAAGTATGCAAACGATTTAGCTCCCTATGACGATGTGATCAAGTTACACAACCGAGAGCCCCTCTTGATAGTGCGGCTATCTATCCTATAACTCGGTCTCCAAACAACCACCTTGAGACCGGTAAAAGGAAAACCTAGAAAGGCCATACCTTTGCCTTGCGCATACCGCTTTATCTCGATGACAACGCTTCAAGCTCCACCCAAGCCGGAATGCAACACTTGATCATTGTTGCTTCCTGAAGACTCCTAATTTCCTCCCACATACACCACTATGGGATATCTTCATTAATACATGTCTTCACATGTCCATTATCACCAATATGTATGGCAAGCTTCAAGCAAATGATCTCCTCAAAATGCTTATCTTGAACTTGCCCTTCTCAACCTTGATGACGATCACTAATTGATGTCATCCTCTCATGGAAAGATACCTGTCCCATATAGAAAACGCAAAGGCAAATATATAATGGGTTAGTTCATGATGCATAATTGACAAGGCTTACCATACCACAAGACCATGTGGTACATTCTTTATGCTTCATGTGTTGACCAACTTGAAATCACTCTTCACTCTTTGTATTGGTCAACCAAGTATATTCTCGTGCTCCATATTAATTTCTTGAGGTACATAAGGAACTCTTCATTTGATTACATGCTCTAAATCTTAGTCAACCATAGATCAACTAATGAGGCTATCATGACATCGACTTAGAGCCATATCTTGAATTCTTCTATTGAGATCACACTCTCAAGATCTTGATCATATCATATTCTTCTCTTCAACTCGATGATTTTGATGCCCATACTAAAGGTATATCTTTATCTTCATGGCATCCATACTTGAATCCAACACATGGACTATAAGCATGACCTATGGAATATTCCTTCATATAAAACTCAATGAAAACATTAGTCCATAGGGATTGTCATTAATCACCAAAACCACACATAGGGGCAATTACCCTTTCAACAACAATGCATCACCCTGAGTAGCTAATCACGTCAGGCTAACGAAAAGGACATGCACAACTTAAAACCAACAAAGCACTATGTGCACATACATACTTACAAACTTTACAAGGGCACAAAGGCCCACTCGATATTATGCAGATTTTACATTATTATATTTACCACTCGCAGGACTCGACTACGTTGGAGCAGGACGTTCGTCCGCTTGTAGAAGACGTCGACGATGTCTTTAGTATGGAGAGCCACCACGGCATAGTGTGGGCACATGTTCCATGCCAAACCATCCGGAGGAATGGGTGGCCCGCCGCTATTTCCGCCAAGTCAACATCACGATGATGCAGCCGAGCAAGTGCTAGTGCCGCCTTCGCACCCGCCACAAGCTGATGACGTACAAGTTCTTTCATGGCGACCATGCTTCCAAATTTGCCCAGCAGCCCCAAGAAGCTGGATGGAGCCGCATCCAGGGGGAACATCGCAGCCCAGACATATGCGAGTGAAGACCTCGCGTGCTTTAGCACCTAAAGCACTTGGTGGACGCAATCCTGAACTGTTGCGACAATAGTTTCCTAGTCACGGTCCATCCAAAATAAGCCTCCGGCCTCCAACTCCTGTGGGGTGAGTAAATTAGGCCGAATAGCAAAGGGATCCTTCTCTTCCCATGGAAGAAGATTGACAACTACAGACAAGAGCAGTATCTCAGAAAACGGCAGTGGTCAGGCTCGGTTGGAAAGCAAAACATGGACATCCACGATGACTCACACTGGAGTTGCTTGCCGATCGGCCGAAAAACTTCAAGGAGAAATTCTTCTCTCACAACGGCCCGCTCCGTCTTGGACTTCCACACATTCGCATGGCCACGAATGATGAGAACGTCCTTCTCTAAGATTCGGATGCAGTCACATAATAATGGCAACTGCGACGCCTCGCTTGTTGCTGGAGGAGCAACAACCAAGGCAGAAGATGTGGCCACAGGGGTAACATTCAAAGGGCCCTAGCAGGTGCAAAAATAAAATATCATAAGAACAAGTGCAATCAACAGCAGTATAAGAAGATGCATATAGTCACGTCAAAAGGACACTGCATGGTCGCGTCAGGAGCCATTCACTACATTACATAAAAACTACAGAAGCAAGAAACACAGGCTAAAAAGAAGACCCTAAGGAGTAGCCACATCCAAAGAAACCCCAGACTCGGAGGCCCGTGCCTTAGACATCTTCTGATGCCCTAGGGTGTAGGTGGCCAGTAGGTCAATCAGTCAAGGACCATAGGGCTTGAAGCGTGAAGTGAAAGAGGCGAAGGCTACCTCAGTGTCGTTGATTTCAATAGGCATCCTGGAGGTGATCCGGCCCAGATTCAACTGGGAGCCAGAAGCCATCGCCATGGCAAGACCAAGGGTAGCACCAACACCCTTCTAGGTCCTCTTGTAGCTTGCTGGTGCATCCCCAGCCAACGCATTTGCCAAGGAGTCGATGTCATCAAGGGTTACGCCCTTGGGGAAGATCTCTCGGTAGAAGCGGCTGAGGACCTCCTTGGCCTTCCCCACCATCTCAATGGTTGAGCTGCAATGGTTTTCGACCGCAGAAACTGCATCCGCAAGGGGATCCCCGTGGTCCAGGACATTGCGATCGAACACAATGCCAATAGCATCTACAGAAGATCAAACAAACGCTCAGATCAATAGGAAGATGCAAGAAAAAATACAACAAAGGAAGACAACCGATAACCCACCTAATAGCGCCTTAGCAGCAGCCATAAGCTGCTCTGTCATGGCCTTTTCTCGGGAGGCAGCAGTAGCCACCAGTTGCTGCTCGCGCTCTTGGGCCTCTTACTTGTAGCGCTCGAAAGCATCCACATCATCCTTCGCCCTGGTCTTCTCTTGGCTTTTCTTCTTGCCAAGAGCATCTAGTTTGTGGAGATCATTGTTATTTTCATCTGCCCAAAAGCAAAAGACAGAAGAGTAAGAAGATGAACTATGACACTAGTAGTCGCAACATAACGAGAAATTCAATACTCACCTTGGAGATGTTGAAAGCTCTCCTCCAAGGACATGTACTGCTGGCCAATGTGCTGCAGATCGCGCATGACAGGCTATAGAGAGAAAATGAAGGTCAAAGGAGCATAAGATGACTCGTGGACTTGAGCATAGCAGTCGAATAATACTCACATGGGCACCCAAAGACTTCGAGGGTTTAACTTGTGTCTTCCGGACAACAATTGCTCGAGTCCATGGCTTTGAGGAGTTTGAAACTTCGTTGACGGAGTTGGCCGACATCTTCGGGGAGGTCGCAGCAGCCTCAGTGTACAACACCTTCGACTCCCCATACATCTCATCAAGTTCTTCCTTGAAGGATCCGTCTGAGGAGTTCCTCCTAGCACAGCCGAAACATTCCAAGTTATTCGACGAAACAACAAGCTAACACTTAGAACATTGCAAACACAAAAGTACCAGGAAACTTACGAAGGAATGTCGGAGAGGTTCATGAGAAGCGCCTCCTTCTTCTTCTTGGCTGGTGGCTGAGGAGCCACAGCTCGAAGAGGAACTGCAGGAAAGGGAGAGGAGGTACCATCCCGCAGGTCATGCTGCTCCAGATGATCAGGCCCTTGCGGGGTCAATGGCGTCGAGGCATCTGAGCTTTCACCTCGAGCTCTCTTTAGAGAATGCTCGTTGCTATGCTTGGGGGCTTTGTTTCCTGCAGGCGACTAAGCTTGGGGGCGGTGGATTCTGACTCCGCGTCCCCCACCATCTAGTGCCTCTGAAATTCCTCGGGAAGAGGCGGAAACATGCCCACGACGACCAGATACGACACACCCAGAGAGGATTTCGAATCAATCAAAGCAATAAAACAAAAGAAATGTCAATAGACACATCTCTTACAGAGGCAAAGAATCATACCTGGGGAACTGCATTTCGCGCACTGAAAGGCGTAGTCGATGACTCTATGGGCAAAAGCTCACCAGCCTTGAACTTGAGTAGAGGCCGAAGCGCCATGTCCAGGTCTACTGAAGAAATCTCCTCCTTCGTCACCCTCGTAGGGTCGCTGGCACCAACATACTGAAACATCGGGTGAGCCTTAGCTTGGAGGGGCTGCACCCGATGCTTTAGGAACGTCCGGATGATGTCGACTCCGGAGAATTCTTTGCCTGGCACCACCTGTAGGGCCTCCACTCGCCGGTACAGCTGATCCACCTCCGCAGCCTCACTCGCAAGAATTTTGTTCGACCACGAACGCTTGCGGGCTACCAGTTTCTTGGAGTCAAAGGGGTCCAGACCAAAATTTTGGCAGGCGAGCTTGGAGTCGCGGATGTAGAACCATTTGTTCCTCCATCCTTGGACTGACTCACAGAGAGAGAAGGGGAAATATTGGAGGTTAGAGCGGATGGATATACTGCACCCGCCTAGTTCATAGACTCCTTGGGAGCCCGACTGACTCTTCAGGGAATAGAGTTTCCTGAAGAGGCCGAAGTGTGGCTCGATTTCGAGCCAACACTTGCACAACATGATGAAGCACGTAATGTGTAGAATAGAATTGGGTGACAGCTGATGGATCTTAAGCCCGTAAAGGAAAAGAAGCATGATGACCCACAAGTATAAGGGATCGCAATAGTCTTCGAGGGTAGTATTACCCAATTTATTGATTCGACACAAGGGGAGCCAACGAATACTTGCAAGTCTTAACAACTGAGTCGTCAATTCAGCTGCACCTAGAAATAGTTCTTGCTCAGATAAGTTTATCAGTAGCAACAGTTTGTAGGAGCAACAACAAAGCAACAGCAGCAGCAGCAAAACAGGAGCAATAGTAACAGTAGTAGCAAACAGTAGGATATGAGCGCGGTAGGCATAGGGATGGATGGATGGGCGTTGCATGGACGAGTCTAAACAGGTAACTTCAAGATCTAGGGCATTGCAGATAAATAAAAATAAGCTTCCAATTACTAAACAATCATAGGCATGTGCTCCATATATAGTCATGCGTGCTCGCAATGAGAACTTGCACAACATCTTTTGTCCTGCCAGCCCGTGGCAGCGGGGCCTCTAGGGAACTACTGGCAATTAAGGTGCTCCTTTTAATAGAGCACCGGAGCAAAACATTAACACTATGTGAACACATGTGATCCTCACATCATAGCCATCCCCTCCAGTTGTCCCAATTTCTGTCACTTCGGGGCCTTTGGATCCGGACAATGATATGTGTACACAACTTGTAGATAAGATCACAAACAATACTATCATAATGATTCAATAATAAGTTCATATCTGAGATCATGGCACTCGGGCCCTAGTGACAAGCATTAAGCACAACAAGTTGCAACAAAGTCAAATAGCACTAATAGAGATACTAGGCACCATGCCCTAACAATCTTATTCGATTACATGATAGAACTCATCCAATCCCTACCATCCACATAGCCTACATCGGGGGATTACTCACTCATGGATGAGGGAAACATTGATGGTTGATGGAGAGGCATTGGTGATGATGATGGCGATGATCCTCCCCAAATTCCCCGTCCCGGCAGGGTGCCAGAATGGAGTTTCTGGTTCCGAATCGCGGCTTCTGGTGGTGGCGGCGCAGCAGAAGTCTTTCTAGAAAAACGATGAACCTCCCTCGGTTTTTAGGTCAAGAGGCTTCTTATAGGCGCAGAGGGAGGCTGAGGGGGTGCCTAGGGTGGCCGCACCCCCTAGGCGCGGCCAGTCCTAGCCCGCGCCTGGCAGGGGTGTGGGCCCCCTAGGCCTCCACTCCGTCTTGTACTCTGGCTCCGTGGATCTTCTGGTGAAATAGGATTTTTGGCATATTTTCCGGGATTTTTCCTGATAGTTGATTTTCTGCAAAAAAAAAACTAGACACCAAGGTAATTCTGCTGAAAACAGCGTCAGTTCGTGTTATTGTATCCAAATCACACAAGTTTAGAGGAGAAACAATAGCAAAAGTGTTTGGGAAAGTAGATACGTTTTGGACGTATCAACTCCCCCCAAGATTAGCTTATTGCTTGTCCTCAAGCAATTCAGTTGAAAACTAAGTGCGATAAAAGAACTTTCACGAACACATTTGCTTCATATGATGTATATATTCTCAGCACAGGAGTAGATACTTAAACCATTCATAGTAAGAAGTATGCAACTAAGTCTACTCAATAGTCATTGCAAGCTATGAAGAGAAACCAACTCAATAATAATAAGTAGCATGGAACATAAACATAAGCAACATTGTAATGCTCATAATAAGGTATGATAGAGTGGTATCTCGCTTGCCTTTGTTTGTAGAGCACAATATAAATACCAAGGCACCTCTAAAGTTCAAGTGAAGACTAGAAGTAAAAATATCAGAGATACAAGCATCAAAGCATCAAAGTCATTTTAGTGCATCAAAGTTTTGAGACAAACACAAGAATGACAAATATGCTCTCAAGAAGGTGCTCATAGAATAAGTGGTGACTCAACAAGGAAGTGAAAAGGTTTTGAAAAGTTTGAAAGGCTTCCAAATGCTGAAAGTAAGGTACTCATTAGCTTTGAGCTCTCTTGCCCCTATCATAGGCATCTTCATGTGGTTAAGGTGAAAGTGAGGTCCAATCTGAGTTATATGCTTGACAGACCATAAACTGGAAATCCCATGTCCCTTGAGTACGAGGGCCGCTCCTCATGATACTCAACTTTGATTACTTGTAAGTTCTTATCATTGTAAATACATGCATATCATAGAGAACCGCCAACGGGGTACCCCTTGCACATGATACAGGAGCTATCCCGTGATCAAAATGACAAGGCAAGCAGACAATGAGCATCTCAGCGATCTTTTTATTTACTATTTGCATAGACTTTTATTGAGGATGCTTCAAAGATGCTCACTATGGTAATGCTGCAAGTTTCCACCATGATTAGGCATGGCTTAGGCAAGCGGCCCAGGCGTTTCTCTAACACATATATATACTCCATGAACTCACAAGCTCCCCTTTTATTTCACACCGATGACATCCGCAAACAAAAGAGCAAGGTATCAACTGGATATGTATCCATAAGTGTCGAAAGCGTTCCCCGTGAAAGCACGGTTCTGCTAACTCCCAGCCTATAATTTGCAAGCATATAACTTTCATGGACAGGTCACAATGGTTCAGGATTATTAAGTGCAAGGAATAAAGTGTGTCATCAAGTTTGTGAGAGCTTTACTAACTAACTTTCTCAAAACAGACAAACATTTTATTTGGAAGAAAACAAGGCATAATGAATATGCACTAAAATAGTAAATGATGCTAATAGTTAGGTATGGTGGACACACTTGGCAATAATGGTTTTGGGGAGTTGGAAGCACAAGTAGAGCTCATACTCAATGCAAGTGAAGGCTAGCAATAGAGAAGGAGCGACAAACGAGAGAGCAATAACTGTCATAATCATGCTTGCAACAAAACAGGACTAATTATGGCATGAAAGTGATACAAGAACTTTGAGGCAAAATAAATCATCGAGGCTTACTGACTATTGTTTAGTCATTTACATGCATGAGCATGTGCCAAGTCGATTCATATGAAACTTTTAGAGGAGGATACCACAATATCATACCAAAATATGAAACAAACAATGCAAGCAAACATTCATATGACATGCTACAAACTATTAGCAAGCTGGAGCTAATCACAAGAAAGCAAGAACTACTAAGCATCCATCAATAACATACACCTTACATGAACGGGCTAAGCATACTCACAATGATGAGTATATGTACAAAAATGAAAACAAATAAAGTTCGTTACCAGCCTCTTACCACACCTCAAGTTGTCTTAATCTTCATTATTGCCCTTCACTTGTGTGACTTGAATAATAACATGAAACCAAACTCCACTGAGGACGGCTGAACCCTGCAAAGAACTCATAAAACTGAAGAAGAACAACAAATATTTTTCGTGTTTTCGAAAAAAATTAAAACAAGCAAACAAAGCAAAAACAAACAAAGCAAAATATTTTTGGATTTTTCTTTAAGGCAAACCAAAGCTAAAAAAGAAAAGAAACAAACCAAGAGAAACAACAAAAATATTTTTTTGTATTTTTGTGTTTTGAGAAAGCAGGAACAAAAACTAAAAAGAAAGCGAAACAATGGATATACAAAGAACCAACAAAACATGATATATAGATGAGTGTGATGTCGGTATACCTTCCCCCAAGCTTAGGCTTTTGGCCTAAGTGGGGCTCAACTCCATGGTGACCAAGAAGGTGCACCTTCGTAGTACGTCGTGGAGGCCCCTTTGTCCTGGTATGAGCTCGAGGACTCCCCTGTGTAGTGCACAGAGGGGTCGTATGAGGGCGCGTCCCCCTGGTAGTGTCCATGGAACCCAAGGTTGCGTAGCTTATCATCCATGTCCTCCTTGGAGAGTGATAAAGGTCACTGGGAAATACTGAACAAAGTGGTTTGGGGGAGAGGGATCTCTCTCTTCCCCGTTAGTAAACAACATTCTATAAACCAAGCTCCCAAGGGTAGAGCCAGCAGTGACAAAGTGATGTTCTTTCATAGCAGCAAGATCAAGCCTCTGAGGAGCCAAAACTGTATCATTTGGATCAACAACAAGGTCCAAGGCAGCAACAACATGTGCAGCAATAATTCCCCCATAAATGGGTCCCTTAGCAGCTAAGCGATGAGCAATGAGAGAACCAAGATTGTACTTAGTTTCATTGTTGAGTGCAGCAGCTATGAAGGCCAAATGATAGTTGGAAATATTACTAGTGTTCTCCCTACCAAGAACACTAGTGGCAAGATAATAGGCAAAGTACCTGATAGCTGGGAGTTGAATATTTCTTATCTTCCCCTGTTGGGCTCTACGGTCATCATCATTGGTTATCTCGTGGTAGAGCTCCAACAAATCAGCGGGTTGAGCTGAAATATTCTTCGCCGACCCAGCTGTACCAAGTCCCAGGGCCTCGCAAAATTTCTTCAATGTCAAGGTGTAAGGCCTGCCATAAATTTTGAAAGACACATCTGGTTTGAACATGCTATTAGAAAAAGAAAAGCTCTCCACAAATGTTTTAGTGAGCGTAGCATATTTCATGCTCTGATCCTGCATATAGCTTGTTAGTCCAACCCTCTGAACCAAGGTTAGAAAATCCTCAAGAATCCCAGCAGCCCGCAAAAAGGTTGGGCAAGGAAAGGTGGAAGGGTGCGCATCCCCCTCATCTCCCTCGTCACCAGATCGCGGTGTAATGAGATCCTCATTGTATGAGGGCCTAGCTCGGGAGGATGATCTTGAAGGCCTTGCCCTTCTAGGTGCATCACTCTCAAATATTTCACCAAATGTGTGGTTGTCCATGACCTCTTTTTTCTGATATTTTTAGACAAACATCAAACCAAGTGATTTCCAAGTTGATAAATGATGAGAAACTACTATAGGAACTTGGTAGAGGGCAAACACATGCATCAAAATTAAATCTCTAAGCATAGAACAAGCATGCAAGCTCACACAACCTGACACCTATAGCATAAAAATACTCAAGATACAATCTATCAATCGCAAATCTAATTGGACAAGTGGAGGAGGCACATACCAAGGAGCAATCCCTCCAAAAATCAGCAACAAAGATGGGCTAAGCAAGGATATCGAAAATCGGGAGCAAGAACAGCAGGAAATCGAGCTTGAGAAAGTTTTCCGGTGTTTTTTGGGAGAGACAAAGAAGATGGTTGGGCGGAGGCACCTTGGAGGGACCCAGGTGGGCCACACCCCTGCCAGGCGCCATCTAGGGGCTAGTCGCGCCACCCAGAGGTGTGTTAGCCTGGGGTGGCCCCCTGGGTCACTCCAGGTGTCCCTCTACCCCTTTTTCGAGGAAAAAGTAATTTTGAATTTTTTGGGATTTTTCAGGGAAACTTTATTTTTGGCCAATTTTCAGGGTATGAAAATTGATTTTCTCGCAGAAACAGTTTTTTTTAGAAGAAGCAAAAGAAAACCAAAAACCAAACTACAGAAGTTCTAAGACACTCTAACAAGCAAACAACTAGCAAAACCAAAGCTAGCAAAAGAAAAGGCAAAGACTAAGAAGGAGAAAAGTAAAACAAAGCAAGTATAACCATAGTGAAAACATTATTTTGTTCATTAAAATCCTTTTGTTCACAAGGTTGATCAAGTCTTGTTACCAAAACAATCTTATATGAAACAAAACTTTGCATTCCATAAGGTGATTATGTTACCTCAAACTTGATAGCAATGGTCCCAATCATAATAGTTTCAAAATTTTCTTGTGGAATGGGACAATATATTTCTCCAACCTTGATGCTCTCAATATTTTCAATGGAATTCAGGCAATAGCTTTTAGCAACCTTCTTGGGGAAATAGACAGTATGCTCTTTATCATTAATATTGAATGTTACTTTTCCTTGATTACAATTGATGACAGCACTTGTAGTATTAAGAAAAGGTATCCCAAGAATAATAGACATATTATCATCTTTAGGCATTTAAAGCACAAAAAATCAGTTAAAACCAAGCAATCATGAGCCACTTGAACATGAACATCCTCACATATACCAACAGGAATAGTAGTTGACTTATCAGCCATTTGCAAAGATATATTAGTTGGTATTAACTTTTCTAGCTGGAGTCTCTTGTAGAGAGAAAAAGGCATAACACTAACTCCAGCTCCCAAATCACATAAAGCAGTTCTAACATAATTATTCTTAATAGAGCAAGGAATAGTTGGTATACCTAGATCACCAAGTTTGTTTGGAACCTTACCGTTGAAGGAATAATTAGCAAGCAAAGTAGAAATCTCCTCATTAGGAATCTTCCTTTTATTAGAGACAATGTCCTTCATATACTTTGAATAAGGAGGCAACTTAATAGCATCAGTCAAAGGAATTTGCAAAAATAAAGGCTTCATCCACTCACAAAACTTGTTGTAGTGTTCTTCCTCCTTTGACTTGTATTTATTACCTGGAAAAGGCATAGGTTTTTGCACCCAAGGTTCTCTCTCACTAAGATGTTTCTTAGCAATAAAATCTTCCTTAGTGTACCTAGTGTTCTTAGTGTGCTTCTCAGGCGCTTCCTCAACTTCCTCCTTATCAGGAGCATCATTTTTATCATTACCACTCTCAGTTTCAGCATCACAGACAGATATACTATTAGGATCTACAGCAGGTTCAAGTGGTTCCTCAACTATTTTGTGTTTATTTTCTTTCTCTTACGAGGACTACTGAAAGAATATTTCAAAATCCCTAGTGTTTTGTGTGTTAGATAACAATATCAAGGATTATTTAATGTGTGTTGAAGTGTTGCAGCTCTCTCTAAGGAAAAAGGGAAAAGTATCTGCCTTTGGGGGGCATATAATCCGCCCCTCCCTCTTCCCAAATAGGCGCAAGCCCCAGAAGGGGGGCGGAGTTTCGACCGAATTTTCTGGCCCTGCCGGATAATCCGTCCCTCAGGGGGGCCAGATAATCCGCCCCTCCTGCTCTCTCCCAAGGCGCAAGCCCCAGAGAGGGGGCGGAGTTTTGTCCAGACTTTCTGGCGTTCCCGGATAATCCTCCCCAGGAGGGGCCGGATTATCCCCCCCCCCCAAGACTTTCTCCTGGAGTATCCGCCCTTGGGGCAAAGTTTTCCCAGGGGGGCGGATAATCCGTCACCAAAGTTGCTCAACGGCCAGATCTGGGCAGGGGGTATTTAAGCCTGCCTTCCCCCTCCTGCCAGATCCCTTGGTTCATTCTAAAAAGACAAGATCTAATCTACAACCTTCATCCAAGAGAGCTCCACCTAGATCCACCCAAAGGCCCCGTCCCTTGGGGAATCGAAGGAGAACTCGATCCTCATCATCAGCAATCAAGCGCTTCATCTCCAATTGGAGAATCACCGATCTAGTATTTCTTGCAAATACCTAGATCCTTGTTTTGTTTATATTGATAAACCTTGTTCTTGTGATAGATTGTTGTCATCTCGGGAGCCCCCAATTCAGTTGTGGGTGTGTGTCCCGGTAGCGTTGTAAAAGGCACCGGTTCCCGCCTCGAAGGGATCCAATAGTGGAGAAGGTGGATCAAGCCTCTCATTGGAGAGATCCATCGGAATAGGGTGAGACCTATTGTGGCATGGTGGTCTTAGAACCGCCCACCCCTCCAACGCAGATGTACTTCCCATAACAAGGAAGGAACTGCGGTAAAACAAATCCGTATGTCTCCGCGTGCTCCACTACGGTTCCTTCGCTCCTCTCTTTACGTGCTCAGTAGCTAGGGTTGCATATAGGGAAATTATCGTAGTTACATATCTAGAGAATTTACATTGTGTCAAGCCTAAAATTGAAAAAGTATTAAAAATTGGTTAGCACCAATTCACCCCCCCCCCCCTCTAGGTGCCCATACAATCCATTTCAATTGGTATCAGAGCCGGCTCTTATTTCAGGCTTAACCTCCTAAGAGAAGTATGGGTTCCAAGGTAGATGGGAGTGATGCTCCGGATGTAGTCACCATGAACGATCTCAATACGTTGGAAACAACCTTGGTGAGTTCTATGGAGGCTAAGATGGAAGAGATGTGTCAATTGATAATGCGTCTCTCCACATCCACAGCATCACCTCCATCTAACTCTGAGGCTACCACTCCGCAATCCAAGGAAACGGGTAAAACCGATTCCAAAGAGAACGAAGTGGTTGGTGATGACACTAGCAAGAGCTCCTCCTCGAAAAAGGAAAGTGGTAAGGATGGATACAATGAGGTTTCTCATGTGTATTCTCCCGATCCACCTATCCCTCACCCACATATACATAATAGGGGTGATCCACCCAAACTTTCTGCATCTACTTTTACTCAATGGCAATTTTTGATGAAGTCTCATGTGTGCAGCTCCTCCATTGAGTTGTGGAAAATCATATAAAATGGTCTTCATGTTGGAAACCCCAACAATCTCGCAAGAAGAGAAGTTGTTGATAGCCAACTCAACGCTACAACTCTACACATGATACAGCTTGGTGTGGGTGACAAAGACATGCCACACATTCAGCATCTTAGCACAGCTAAGGAAGCTTGGGATGCCCTCACCGAGCTCTTCATCGGAAATGAAAGTATGAGAAGGAATAGATAGGATGCTTTGAGCAACGAAGCTGAAAGATTCTATATATTGGATGGAGAAGATCACGAGGACATGTATAGGAGGCTCAAGGCAATAGCCACAACTTTCAGAAACCACGGTGCAGCTCATGTTGATGATGCATGGATCAAGCGCAAGTATGTCAGTGCTCTTATGCCATTTGAGCCCACAGACTTGAAAAGTCTCCAAGATAGGCATAACTATCACCTCATGACATCCAATGAGGTAATGCAAGAAATGGCCGCTTTCAAAGTGGATGCCAAGAATGCCGAAGATGCTCGTGCTCGAGCTATGGGGATGCAAAAAGGGGTCAACATGGCCTTGAAGACTAGTGTGGTTGATCATGATGAATATTCCATAGAAGGTCTGGACTGTCCCGATGATATAAAAAGGATCCACGGACAATACTTGGCTCTTTATGCTAGAAACTTTTGGAAAGATCCAGCCAAGGCTAAAGTTGAACTAGAATGCAAGAGTGGAGCCTATGGAAGAAAAGAAAATGGTCCCAAGCTGAGAACATGTTTCAACTGTGGTGACCGGATGCACTTTGTAGCTGAGTTTCCATATCAAAGTAGGGAAGATAATGGAGGAAGACTTATTTTCAAAGACAAGTCAAAGGCTCCACGCAAGAAACAATTTGTAAAGAAGAATGCTCCCTTCAAGAAGCAACCAAAGATTGTTCTAGTGGCTCAAGAAGAATATTCTTCGGGAAGTGAAGATGAGGACGAGGACGATAGCTCTCAATAGGTGGCTGTTATAGCCACCACATCTACATCAACATCTCTCTTCGACTCTCCGAACGAAAACATCATCAACAAGAATGCTACTTGTCTCATGGCAAGAAGCTCCGAGGTAACGACTTCTAACTCTTCTTTTCCTAAGACTATGATTGACATGGATGATCCTACTAGTCTTAAAGTTAAAGAAGAGATTATTGCTTTGGATTACTTCTACACTAACTTGCAAGGTGAGAAAAAAATACGTTTTGAAGCTCTTATGGATCAGCTGGCCCAAAACGAAGCTCTCCTCGAAGAAAAGGGCAGAATTGAAAGGGAGGATGCAATGGAAATTGCATCCTTAAAAAATGCTCTTGAGGAAGAAGAAGAAGCTCGGGTCTCTCTTGAAGAGAGGCTTGAGTCCATTGAAGAGTCACATGAAGAAATTGTGGCTAAACTTGTTAAGGAACATGACAATGTAGTCACCAAAGCAAAGAAGTTAAAGAAGGAAAAGATTGACTTTGGGGCTGCTCATGATAGACTGTCCAAGGAATTGGAGAAACTTGACAACGCTCACAAGGCGTTGAAAAACGATTTCTCCACCCTCAATGAGTCACATGATCAGCTCCAAAGTCGATTGGCCAAATATGATGTTCCTAGCTCATCCAACTCAACATATAGTCACAAAGAAAATGCTAGTGTGGAAAAAGAAGTGGTCAATGACATCACTCCCAAGGATAAGGGTGTGCTTGATGAAGTTCTTGGAAAGCAAAGGTAATATCATGGTAAAGAGGGACTTGGGTATGTCACCAAGTCCAAGAAAAAGAAAAACAAGAAGAACAAGACCAAGAATGTGCAATCAAAGACAAGCAGCGCTGAGAAGAATGTCACAAAAGACAAGACTAACAATATTGGTTTTGCAAGGTCTCATAGTCCAAATTATGAACTCTTTTGTGATGATTATGGCGATGTTTATGCTTATTATGTTGGTCCCTTTGATGAATATATTGCTTGGTCTATTTGGGTCCCAAAGACCCTTGTTACTAACATGAAAGGACCCATTGAAAAATGGGTACCTAAAACCAATAAGTAATTCTCTTGCAGGGCTATGCTTCTGGTGGGTCGAAATGGGTGCTGGATAGTGGATGCACTAGTCATATGACCGGAAGCAAGGAGATCATCACGGAGATGCGTCCAAATCATGATAATATTATAGTCTCCTACGGTGATAAGTCTAAATCTCAGGTATTGGGTCTTGGCAAGGTTGTGGTTGCCCACGATATCTCTCTCGTGGACGTCATGCTTGTTGAGACCCTCGGTTACAACCTTCTTTCTATTCGTGCCCTTGGCAAGATGGGTTTTGCTGTTTTTATCGATGATGATTTGGTGGTACTCTTGTGGAGCAAGTCTCTAAAGGTCGCTTTCATTGGTACGTCGAAAATGACCTGTATGTGGTGGACTTTTCGGGGAAAACCACTTCGGGTCTGATGTGTCTATTCAGAAAGGCTGACGTGGGCTGGCTTTGGCATCGCCGTTTAGCCCATGTCAACATGAGAACTTTGCAAAGTCTCCACAAGGGTGGCCACATCCTTGGACTAAAATACAATGTCTCCTTTGCCAAAGATCGTGTTTGCAGGGCTTGTGTTGAAGGCAAAATGCATGACTCTCCCTACAAGAGGAAGACTATTGTGTCTTCAAAGAGGATCTTGGAATTACTTCATGTGGGATTTTTCCGCCCCATTGAGGAACCCCTTGTGGCAGATCGGGAAGGACAATGCTCCACTCAAGTGGATCCCTCATCTACACAAGATCAACAAGCTCCTACTGTTGGAGAAAACTCTGCACCAACACCGCCACCTACTGAAGATCATCAGTCTCCTGGACAAGGTAGTCCCAGGCCGGACTATCCGCCCCCTCCAAGGGGCGGACAATCCGCCCCTGGCACTCCAACTTGTTCCAGGGGATCCGAAGAAGAAAACAACAGCCAAGAAGTCCCCAGGCCGGATTCTCCGGCCCCCGAGGGAGGATTATCCGGCTCTAGATCTCCCAGTTCTGTCAGGCATGCTCAGGAAGAAGAAACTGGGGCCTCATCTCCCAGGCCGGATAGTCCGTCCCCACCAAGGGGCGGATTATCCGGCCCTGAAGAACAAATTCTACAGCAAGCTCCTGTTGTTAACTCAGATCAAGATCAAGGGCAAGGCAGTGGTCAAGACAAGGATACAAATGTTGAATCAACTCCTTCTAGAAACAATAAGGACATTGAGGCTCGTCGCAAGGCTCACGCTGATCGGAACCTTGAACTAAGGGGTCACACTCTTGATAAGGTTGTTGGTGATCTACGAAGAAGGGTGTCTACTAGAAGATAACTTGCAAGCTTCTGTGATCATCAAGCTCACATTTCCATGGTTGAACCGAAGAAGGTCTTTGATGCTCTTGAAGACCCCAATTGGGTTGTTGCAATGCATGCAGAATTAAATAACTTCGAACGCAACAAAGTTTGGAAGCTCGTAGAGAAACCCAAGGACTGCCGCAATTTTATTGGCACCAAGTGGATCTTCAAGAACAAACAAGATGAAAATGGCATTATTGTGAGGAATAAAGCAAAACTCGTGGCTCAAGGATTCTATCAAGTGGAAGGAATTGATTTTGGCAAGACTTATGCTCATGTGGCTCGTCTTGAGTCCATCCATATCCTTCTTGCATATGCAGCCCATCATAACTTTAATTTACAGCAAATGGATGTTAAGAGTGCGTTTCTTAATGGTCCTCTACATGAGTTAGTATACGTCAAGCAGCCCCCGGGTTTTGAGGACCCCAAATTTCCGAACCATGTCTACAAACTCGATAAGGCGCTCTATGGCCTTAAACAAGCCCCACGTGCGTGGTATGAGCATCTTAAAGAGCTTTTGTTAGACCGTGGATTCAAAGTTGGGAAAATCGAGCCCACTCTTTTTACTAAGAAGGTTAATGTGGAGCTTTTTGTATGCCAACTTTATGTAGAGGATATTATTTTTGGCTCTACTAACCAAGCTTTTAACGATGAATTTTCAAAGCTTATGACTGACAGGTTTGAGATGTCAATGATGGGTGAGTTGAGGTTCTTTCTTGGATTCGAGATCAAACAACTTAGAGAGGGAACCTTTATTAATCAAGCTAAGTACATCCAAGACATGCTCAAAAGGTTCAAGATGATGGATCTCAATGGCGTTGCTACTCCAATGCAAACAAAGTGTCATCTTGAGCTCAATCCCAAGGGTAAAGATGTGGACCAAAAGGTATACCGATCCATGATCGGCTCTCTCCTTTACCTTTGCGCATCTAGGCCTGATATCATGTTAAGTGTAGGAGTGTGTGCAAGGTACCAAGCCGCTCCTAAAGAGAGCCACTTAGTGGCGGTCAAACGAATCTTCAGATATTTGGTTCATTCCCCGAATTTTGGGTTATGGTATCCCAAGGGTTCAAGTTTCTCTCTATGTGGTTACATTGATTCATATTGGGCTGGTGACAAAGATGATAGGAAATCAACCTCTGGTGCATGTCAATTCTTGGGCAGGTCTCTAGTGTGTTGGTCTTCAAAGAAACAGAATCGTATTTCTCTCTCAACCGCTGAAGCTGAATATGTTGCTGCTGCAAGTCCTTGTACACAACTATTATGGTGAGGCAAACTTTAAAGGAATATGGTGTCAATTGTGACAAAGTGCCTCTATTATGTGACAATGAAAGTGCTATCAAAATTGCTTACAATCCCGTTGAGCATACAAGAACAAAACATATTGAGATTCGCAACCACTTCATTCGGGATCATGTTGCTCGTGGCGATATTGCTCTATCCTTTGTGAGCACGAAGAACCAACTTGCTGATATTTTCACGAAGCCCCTTGATGAAGCAAGATTTTGTTATTTGAGGAATGAGCTAAATATCATAGATTCAAGGAGCTTGGCTTGACTACCCTTGCACACTCACTTGCCCTTATTCATGTATTGGGTTTATATGCGTGCATAGACATAGGGGGAGTGTGGTCCTAATTGATTGGGATAACTCTCCCCCCATAATGCCGAAAGCAAGGCAAATCATTTCCCTTAATACATTTTGTGATATGTGGATCATTGATGAGCATTGGTTTTGAACTCAAGATACATCTTCGCGGTGGCATGCCATGTGCTCCAACATGGTGGCTTTGGCCACCGCCCTCTTCTTTGAGAAGAGTTGGTTTCTAATGGCTCTCTTTGGATTTTCTTGCATATTTCTTGTTCTTATGGAAAACACGCTCAACTTTGGCTTTTGTTTGATTTGATTCTTGCAAATTTGGGTGTGTAGTACCATCTCAGTGTGTTGTTCTAAACCCAAGCCTTCTTTCCCTCCTTGAACCATCTATTCTTGCACACAAGTCCTCTATACACCAACGAGGGGTTTTGCAAGGTTGGTCTGGCCTGGATCTGTACTTAACAGAATTTTCAGAGGGGGCGGACTATCCGCCCTAAGTGGGGGGGCGGATTCTCCGCCCCGGGCGAAATCGTCCCTTTAAAGGCTGGGTCGGGGAGGGCAGGCTCAAACAAAGAAGACAGTCCTCCCCCAACCCTACCTCTGCCCCCAGCCGCCGCCAGAGCCTCCGCCCCTCCCGGAGTCGATTTGACCACCGGATTCTCCGGGCTCTCCCCGGATCTTATTCACCTCGCCTCCGGGTACCTTCTCCTCAGCGATTTTCCTCCAATGAGTGAGGGTAACTCCCTCATCTCTCTCCTTTTGTATGGGATGCATTTTATTTGGTGGAAATCTCGTTGTAGAAGATCCTTGGTGTTCTTCCTTACATGCTAGAATTAGTAGAATTGCAACCCTAGTGCCCGATCTGTTTATTCATGGTAGATTTGGGCCATTCCAGAAAATTTCTGCGGGGGGCGGATTATCCGCCCCTGCCAGGGCCGGATAATCTGGCCTGGAGATTCACTTATGGTCTGATTTGGTCCTGACTCCTGCAATGCACATCATTGGTTTATGGATTGCTTTTCTACTCTTTCTATTGTTTCTCCTAGACTTGTGTGTGTGAATATCTCCATGCTATCCATCTAATGCTTTTCACAGGTGGTTCCAAGCCGACCAAGACCTTCTCTCGTCGTTCCCGTGCCCGTTATCTCAAGCCCACTGCAGAAGGGAAGTTCATTGACGAAACCGAGGTCAGCAGAGCAGCAAGAGAGGCTGAACGGATGGCAGAGGCGGGAAAGAAAACAAACAAGACCGCATCTCGCAAGGGCAAACAGTCTCGGCCCAATTACAAGTCTATGGACAGTATTTAGTATGCCTCCATTCGCCAGACTGATTACTATGATGAGGCTGATAGTGATGGTCCCCCCAAGGACTCTATGTTTTGGAATGCCCACTTTCGGGCTATTCATGATGATGTATATGCTACCCTCAAGCTTCGCCCCATGCATCCTATCAATTTGACTGAGGATTATTCCAAGGCAAGGCTTCTTGAGGCATTAGATGTGACCAACAACATGGGGCTTCACCACCTTATGACTATCCAATGCGACTATGATTCCTCCGTGGTGAGGCAGTTCTTCTCGACACTTGTGATTTGCGGTGATGAGCGTCGTACTATGAAGTGGATGACCGGGACAACAATGATTCAGTCGTACTTCCGCATCTTTGGGAAGGTTCTTGGTTATGTATTCCATGGCCGTGACACTCCTTCTGTCCACCGTATCATTTCTCCTCTGAAGCCATCCAAGGATACTGTGCTTGCTCCTTGCCTTACTCCTGATGGTGTTGCTGGTACTTTTGCTGGTCTCTCTCCCTTGTATGCCTCCCTTGTTGGCATATTTAGGGATTGCATTTCTCCGAGTGGTGGCAACAATCACAAGATCCGTGTACATCCGGTTCCTCTCCTTGCTTTTGCCCACGAGTGTGCCACCAACTCTGGTTCAGCTACAGGTTACAAACTGGATGTCATGGACTACATATATCATGACATGACGGATGCTATGATCAACGGGCTCTATATTCCTTATGCTCCTTTCATTATGATGCTCATCAAGCATATGTTGCCCCCATGAGGATTTTGGCACTGCTTTGGATGGAGTTCACAAGCCC
Organism: Avena sativa; assembly: GCA_916181665.1. Classification (NCBI taxonomy): domain Eukaryota; kingdom Viridiplantae; phylum Streptophyta; class Magnoliopsida; order Poales; family Poaceae; genus Avena; species Avena sativa. The sequence goes on from OV702296.1 coordinate 78,918,133, forward strand.
AAGAAAATCTACAACAAGGCTCAGAAGACCCATCACCCTTCCACTGACCCTAAGTCCTTCATGCGTGATGCACGGGATAGTGGTCGTCGTTCTGCGGTGTCCCCAATGGCACGCGAGGTTAAGCAGCTCACTTGGTTCTAGCGGCACATCCTTTGCATGGGCATTGACACGCACATGGGCCAATATGAGGCGTACCGCAGGGATCATGAGAGGGATCACACTCAGCAGCTTATTCTTCACCATGTCTCAGGTGCCACTGGCCATCCACCTCCTCCCACTGCTCCGGAACCGTATGCTCAGTGGAACACTTCAGGGATCAACTATGGCGAGCTCGCGAGTTGCCTCTTTCCTCCACCACCGAGGGCACCCACTCCTCCAGCTGATGACGATGATGATGAATATGATGAAGAGGAAGGGGACGGGAATGACTACGACGAGGATGAGGAGGAGTGACCTTCAGGGGCATTAGCATCTCTCTTCTTCCTTTTTGGCGTTTCGATGCCAAAGGGGGAGAAGTAGTTCTTTTAGGTCTCGTGGATTTGCAAGGGTCGGGCGCAAGCACGTATCTTTTAGTCGTTTTCTTTGCTTGCTTGTGCCTTTTTAGTGTGAACTTATTTTCTATTTGTGTTTGGTTATGTAAGAATATGTCGTGCTTTACTCTGCGTGCTTGGTATATTCTAGAATTCCGGAATTATATTGTGGATCTCATGGAATTCTGGATTTATCTATGGAGTATGTTTGATGACATATGGAATCATGGGATTATCTAATGTATGCATCAATATTGTTGGGATGTGCTTGGAGGCTATCAATCTCATTATTTTCGTTGGCTATAGTCACATCCCGGTGGTATGACCTTGTTTCCCTACCCACCTTGTTTCAATTATCTTTGCTATGAAATTTGTATTCTCTCTAGTGTGTGTATTTGTATTCAAATGCAAATCGTAAATATGCACACGTCTAGGGGGAGCTTCTTTCATTTTTAAGGTGGCGTTAGCCGGTTTCATTGCAAATCCTAGTATTGTCATCTAACACCAAAAAGGGAGAGATTGAAAGAACATTTCATAATCCCTAGTGTTTTGTGTGTTAGATAACAATATCAAGGATTATTCAATGTGTGTTGAAGTGTTGCAGATCTCTCTAAGGAAAAGGGAAAAGTATATGCTTTGGGGGGCGGATAATCCGCCCCCACCAGGGGCGGATAATCCGCCCCTCCCTCTTCCAAAATAGGCGCAAGCCCCAGAAGGGGGCGGAGTTTCAGCCGGATTTTCCGGCCCCAACGGATAATCCTCCCCTCCTACTCTCGCCCAAGGCGCAAGCCCTAGAGAGGGGGCGGAGTTTTGGCCGGACTTTCCGGCGTTGCCGGATAATCCGCCCTAGGAGGGGGCTGGATTATCCGCCCCCCCCCCCCCCCCCAAAGAACTTCATCAAGTGCGCAGGCGCCAGCCCTAGAGAGGGGGCGGACTTTCTCCAGGAGTATCCTCCCTTGGGGCAGAGTTTTCCCAAGGGGGCGGATAATCCGCCCCCAAAGTTGCTCAACGGCTAGATCTGGGCAGGGGGTATTTAAGCATGCCTTCCCCCTCCTGCCAGATCCCTTGGTTCATTCGAAAAAGACAAGATCTGATCTGCAACCTTCATCCAAGAGAGCTCCACCTAGATCCACCCAAAGGCCCCGTCCCTTGGGGAATCGAAGGAGGATAACTCGATCTTCATCATCAGCAATCAGCGCTTCATCTCCTCTCCATTCAATTGGAGAATCACCGATCTAGTATTTCTTGCAAATACCTAGATCCTTGTTTTGTTTATATTGATAAACCTTGTTCTTGTGACAGATTGTTGTCATCTCGGGAGCCCCCAATTCAGTTGTGGGTGTGTGCCCCGGTAGCGTTGTAAAAGGCACTGATTCCCGCCTCGAAGGGATCCAATTGTGGAGAAGGTGGATCAAGCCTCTCGTGGCGAGATCCATCGGAGAATAGGGTGAGGCCTATTGTGGCGTGGTGGTCTTAGAACCTCCCACCCCTCCAACACAGATGTACTTCCCTTAACAAGGAAGGAACTGCGGTAAAACAAATCCCTGTGTCTCCGCGTGCTCCACTACGGTTCCTTCGCTCCTCTCTTTACATGCTTAGTAGCTAGGGTTGCATATAGGGAAATTATCGTAATTACATATCTAGAGAATTTACTTTGTGTCAAGCCTAAAATTGAAAAAGTATTAAAAATTGGTTAGCACCTATTCACACCCCCCCCCCTCTAGGTGCCCATATGATCCATTTCAACTACTACTACTTTCATCGTGTTGGGAATCCTGCTCAATTATTTTAGGGTGTCCTTCAGTATATAAGGGATATTGAGTAGCTATACCACTCCTAGTTCTAATTCCATAAGCATGTTTATCTCCTGAGGCATTAACTAGCACATCATTTTTTACCTTAGCAAGTTGATCAAGTTGGATTTGAACCATTTGAAAGTGTTTACAAAGCATTTTAATATCATTAGAAGTTCTTTCCACAATATCTTTCAAATCTTTAATATCTCTAGAGTTTTCCAATAAATGATTATGAACTTGTTTATTAAAATTACCTTGCTTAACAATAAATGTCTCAAGTTCCTCTAAGCATTGATTAGGAGGCTTACCATAAGGAATATCACCTTCATGGAAGTGTTGGAGAGAGTGTACCTACTCAATAGTGGATGAGTGGGGAATTGGCTTACATAATTATTCTATAGGAGGTAGATTATTCACATCTTCAGCTCTAATACCTTTCTCCTTTAGACACTTCTTAGCTTCCTTCATCACTTCATCATTTAATGCAATAACTCCCCTCTTCTCTGTTGTTGGTGTTGGAACTGGTTCAGGCATAACTAGTTCAGGAGTAATAGGCTCAGGTGCATTCGGCTCAGTTGAAGTCCAATCATCATAATTCTTGCTTATCTTAGCCATTAATTCTTCAGCATCTGTAGGAGTTCTTTTCCTGAAAACACAATCAGCAAAGCTATCTAGGTATGTCCTAGAATCATCAATTAGTCCATTATAATAAATATCAAAAAGCTCATTCTTAGGCAATGGACATCCATGATGTGCATGAATCAAGGCACAGAACCTTGTCCATGACTCAGGCAATTTCTCTTCTTCTCCCTGTTTAAAATCAAAAATTCTCTACAAATGCAGCATGTCTAGCACTGGGAGGAAAATATTTCTGGAAGAAAGAAGCAATCAAGCAATCAGGTATATCAATGGAACCAGGAGGCAATCTATTAAACCAAGCCCTAGATTCTCCTTTTAGTGAAAAAGGGAAGATCTTAGTAACAAAGTACTTGCGCATCTTAAAATCATCAGAGAATAAAGCACTCATAGTGGAAAGCTCATTCATATGAGCCACAACACTCTCATTTTCAGTCACACAAAAAGGTTCTTTCTCAACAATGTCTAAATAGGATAAATCAAGAGAGCAATCATAATCTTTATCTTTGATATCTATGGGAGAGGTGGCAAACTTAGGATCAGAGGACAGCTTAGGAATAATAGTACGTCTCGCTAGGAGACTCTTAATAGCACTAGTACCATGTGTGTTTCGGCACCCTTCAACAAATTCATCAGTAAACTCAATGTAGCCATCATTAATATCATAACTCTCTCTAGACTCAGGTGAGCTAACAGGTATAACAATGTCTTCACTAGGAGTTTCAGTATTTCCTATACTAGCCATTGTAGCATCTAGGAAAGGACCTAATGAACCACTTGCATCAAGCACAGTAGAAGTAACATCATGAGTATCAAAAGCAGCTTCAGACTCAGCAATAGTAGCAGTGTGTGTAACATGTGTATGTGGTGGTGGTGTAACAAGCTTACTTATAACAGACGGTGAATCAAGAGCAACAGAGGTGTTTAGGACTGTACCTCTTCTTGTAGTGGATGGTAAAATAGGAAACTTTCCATGATGAGACTTCCCCATGATGAAAGGAGTAGAAGTGAACAATAATAGATCCAAGTGAACTTACAAATAAAGCTATGCTCCCCGGCAACGGCGCAAGAAAATAGTCTTGATGACCCACAAGTATAGGGGATCACAACAGTCTTTGAGGGTAGTATTACCCAATTTATTGATTCGACACAAGGGGAGCCAAAGAATACTTGCAAGCCTTAACAACTGAGTTGTCAATTCAGCTGCACCTGGAAATAGTTCTTGCTCACAGAAGTTTATCAGTAGCAACAGTTTGTAGTAGCAACAGCAGCAGCAAAACAGGAGCAATAGTAACAGTAGTAGCAAACAGTAGGATATGAGCGCAGTAGCCATAGGGATGGATGGACGGGCATTGCATGGACGAGTCTAAACATGTAACTTCAAGATCTAGGGAATTGCAGATAAATAAGAATAAGCATCCAAGTATTAAACAATCATAGGCATGTGCTCCATATATAGTCATGCGTGCTCGCAATGAGAACTTGCACAACATCTTTTGTCCTGCCAGCCCGTGGCAGCGGGGCCTCTAGGGAACTACTGGCAATTAAGGTGCTCCTTTTAATAGAGCACCGGAGCAAAGCATTAACACTCCATGAACACATGTGATCCTCACATCACATCCATCCCCTCCGGTTGTCCCAATTTCTGTCACTTTGGGGCCTTTGGATCCGGACAATGATATGTGTACACAACTTGCAGATAAGATCACAAAGAATACTATCATAATAATTCAATAATAAGTTCAGATCTGAGATCATGACACTCGGGCCCTAGTGACAAGCATTAAGCACAACAAGTTGCAACAAAGTCAAATAACACTAATAGAGATACTAGACATCATGCCCTAACAATCTTATTTGATTATATGATAGAACTCATCCAAGACTACAGCGGGGGATTACTCACTCATGGATGAGGGAAACATTGATGGTTGAAGGAGAGGCGTTGGTGATGATGATGGTGTTGATCCTCCCCAAATTCCCCGTCCCGACAGGGTGCCAGAACGGAGTTTCTGGTTCCGAATCGCGGCTTCTGGTGGTGGCGGTGCAGCGGAACTCTTTCTGGAAAAACGATGAACCCCCCTTGTTTTTAGGGCAAGAGGCTTCTTATAGGTGCAGAGGGAGTCCGAGGGGGTGCCTGGGGTGGCCACACCCCCCTAGGCCTGGCCCGCGCCTAGCAGGGGTGTGGGCCCCCCAGGCCTCCACTCCGTCTCGTACGCTGGCTCCGTGGACCTTCTGGTGAAATAGGATTTTTGGCATATTTTCTAGGATTTTTCCTGATAGTTGATTTTCTGCACAAAAACTAGACACCAAGGTAATTCTGCTGAAAACAACGTCAGTCCGTGTTAGTTGTATCCAAATCACACAAGTTTAGAGGAGAAACAATAGCAAAATTGTTCGGGAAAGTAGATACGTTTTGGACGTATCAAAGCACACGAATAAAATCGTGGGCAGGAAGAGAAAGGCCTCGAACGACGAAGTCTAGAAAGACAACAACAAATCCCTCGGGAGGACGAGGAATTACCTTGTTTTCAGGGATAAGGACGTCGCCCTTCTTCTCCAGGATCAAATGTGACTCGCGCAGGAGGTGCAGGTCCGCCTCCCTCACGGTTGATCGCCGCCAGCTGCTGTTGGTGACACGGCCGGTGTTGGAGGTCTTCTTGGCAGACCCGCAGTGCTTGTTCCGGCGGCGGTGGCGGAATTCTTGGGCTTCCCCATCTTGCTAGCGCGGTGTGAAGCATGGTGGGCGCGAAGGAAAGATGATGGAGAAAATGCGAAGGACGTCTAGTGCATGGTGCGCACGAGCTATGAAAATGGCGAGGGAAAACTAGAAGCGAGAAGCAAGAACGAATGGTGAAGGGAAAATTACCTCCACGCCTCGCTGTATAAATCAACGAGGACGACAGCACAGAACCGTCGATCCACTTACCCTAACGCGTGCGCTTCAATGCATCGTAGACGTGGCCGGCATCGCCCGAACCATAGTGAGCACGCCGTCCACTACACGCAGAAATCAAAGAGACGCAGTAACTTTTGCGTAAACAACACGTGACTGCTCAAATCCCCGTCATAAAGTGGGACCCACGAGCGTCTAGTCCTATCATCACTACTGTCGTAGACGATTGAGTTCCCCAAGCGTCATCCATGACGTCAGCAACTCTCAAGGGAAGAAAGCTAGCAACGGTCAGATTCCTTTGACTGCATACTAGAGTACTCACTCGAGTCTACGACTCAATCGAATACTCGGGGAGCTACTCCTATCAGGAGTGTTGGCCACACACCTGAGAATTTTACATGGTTCCCATGTCAGTCGAAACACTTCCTAATGCTTCGAGTTCTTCTTCGAGTTTGCGACTCCACTATAGACTAGGGGGCTACTCCCATAGGGAGCTTGTTCACTTGAATAATTTTCGGATCATTATTTTGCATAACTGATAACTTACAGTTTTTGCTTGAGTCTGCGACTCGAACAGACACTCGGGGTCTACTCCCATAGGGAGCGCTGGTCGCGCACCCTATGAATTATTCGAATGAGATCTTTCGGATCGTCCGTAGCAACAATAAAATCGCATTGGCAACTTTGCCCAAATTTATGCTAAGAGAGATACCGTCTCCTTGGTCACCCGAAACGCCTCCGTGGCGATAAATTTTTGAATGATGTGTCTACGATGAAAAGACAAGACCTACAGAAATCATCTGATGGCCTGGTATCGCACCTGACTGCGCTCTGCCAGTAATATACTGTGTCAATAGGAACGATGAAAAATCCCGACGGACGCGTAGGGTACATAATTTAAACACTGGAATTCGACTCCTATAAGACCTCCGCGACCTGGGTCAAATTACGCCAGCATTTTTCTGGATTCGAGTCCGAGGACTCGAGTCTGAAGTAGATCGTGTTGTTTTGTTCAAAGACAGTTAACTAACCCTGATCCGTCGGGTGAGTCAGGCACACGTATCAACAATCCCTATGAACCAACATATCCACCTGAAACATGTTTGGATGAGAAGCACTCGAAAGACTATAGAGTTTTTAGTCGAATCTACGATTCGACTGAATACTCGGGGGCTACTGACATGGATATGCCCTACGGGTACGTGACGTTAGACTACCTGGTCCGGCCCAACGGAGGCCCACGAGAAGGACCTACTGCAATCGAAAAGCCCAAGGAGACTTTGAATGGCCCAAGCCCGGAGCGAACTCAACTTCTTGGAGGACACGACTAATGTGGATAAAAATTCAAAGGGGTTAACCCTAATATGTAACCGACTCGACCAACCCCGAGACCTATGTTGGGCCCCGTAGAGATAAAACAAAAATTTCCTCTCTAACGTGGTGATCCTAAGATCTAGCTGAGGTAGAAGGCCACGAGGTTTACCACTAGACGCGCAGTTGCGGATTACTGATGAAGCACGTCAGTTGATGCAGTGCAGTCCTCACGATCCGATCATCCTGGTGCTGATCGCACAGCACCTCTGCTGGTATCCACACGTACAAGGAGGAGCACCGGCGGCGAACTACTAGGTTCGTATCGACGGTAGGACTGCTGTGGAGCTAGGGTTTCCAACACATGGAATGACCTAACCGAACAACGATTAACCTTTCTGGGTTACGGTGCTCCACTATATATAGGGAGTGAACGTGGGCTCTGCTCGCGCGACCCATTCACTAAAGCCCATATAACACTAGTCACCGTGAGTCCAACTCACTAACTCAGTCCTAATCCGGTTTAGGTCCAACCCAACCAGATTACGGGTTCAGATCCAATCCGAACATGCTCCCGCTCTTAAGTGTGTGACCCCGCAGGCTCATGGCTACTTGGACACGATTGGAGTCTGACTCTCAATCGATCAGTCGGTAGCGGCTCCTAGCAGAACGTGCTGACTCCCAAGTACCAAAGAGTCATGACGACTTGCCTTTCCAATGCAACTTACGTCCGAGTCCCTTTTGCCTCACGATATACCTTGTCAGACTATAGGCGAATAATTGTCATCCCTTAAATAGTCTGACTCTCTTCTCGGTCCAAGATAAGTGATTCACCCGACTAACTCTTAGTCGATCGCCTCGGTTAACACTTAACCGAGTCGTGCATGGCCATGCTTTCTGAATCATATCTCACGAGAGGGCCCAGAGAATATCTCTCCGAATGGAGGGGCAAAATCCCATCTTGGTTATTCACATCACGTAGCTTGATTCTCAGTCAACCCAAACTCTGCCTTTATAACTGCCCAGTTACGGATCAGCGTTTGACAGAACCTAAGTCGGTGATCCTCAACTCGGACTATGCAACAACCTCAGGTCTAAGGATTACATTGATTGAGATATACAAATGACAACTTGTTCATTGTACCTCAATATAGGTCAATCTGACTCGCTAAACTCTTTAGCCGAATCTGTGTAAGTTGGAATAGCATCTCCATGCTCATGACAAGTGGAACCGAGTCATCAAGCCAACCTTCACATTGGTCTAAGTTGTGTGTCCAGCACAACTTCGATGACCAAGGATATTTAGTACAAACAACATGAATGCATAGTTCCACAACCGAATCACATATTCAATGATACACATCAGATGTTTATACAAGGACTACTTAATATCTTTATGAATACAATGGGAAATCTCATCATACATGATTGCCTCTAGGGCATATTCCCAACGGTCTCCCACTTGCACTAGAGTCAATCTTCTGACATCACATGTCTAAGCATCTAATGCCCATGGCTCTCAGGTGCGCCTCATGCTTCGGCTGTGGTAACGGCTTTGTCAATGGATCCGCAATATTTGCATCCGTGTGTACCTTGCATAACTTGATATCACCCTGATCCACGAACTGGCGAATCAGGTGGTACCGCATGAGTATGTGCTTGTTCTTCTGGTTTTGTCTAGGTTCCTTGACTTGTGCAATAGCATCATTGCTGTCACAATACACGTCCAACGGATTGGACGAGCCCTGAACCACACAAATATCCATGAGGAAATTCCTCATCCAAACAGCTTCCTTTGCTGCCTCCAAGGCGGCAATATACTCAGCCTCTGTTGTAGATGCAAACACAGTCTCTTGCTTGGAACTCTTCCAGCTCACAGCACCTCCATTTATAATAAACACGTATCCAGATTGTGAACGAGAATCATCAGAGTCGGTAAGATAACTCGCATCCGTGTAACCCTTTACACTGAGTTCATCTTCACCACCATAAACCAAGAACATATCCTTAGTCCTTCTCAAGTACTTTAGGATATTTTTAGCCGCTGTCCAGTGGATCTCTCCAGGATCAGCCTGGTATCTGCTCACAACACTTAGAGCATAGGAAACATCCGGCCTAGTACAAATCATGGCATACATGATGGATCCGACTGCAGAAGCATATGGAATCGCACTCATTCGACTTTGCTCATCAGTTGTCGAAGGACACTGAGTCTTGCTAAGTTTTACACCATGGGACATCGGTAAGAACCCCTTCTTAGACGATTCCATGTTGAACTTCTTCAACACTTTGTCCAAATAAGTACTTTGACTCAATCCAATGAGCCTCCTTGATCTATCTCTATAGATCCGGATTCCGAGGATGTATGTTGCCTCACCCAAGTTTTTCATTGAGAAACTCCTTTCCAATGATTCCTTGGTTTCTTGCAACATCCGGACATCATTTCCAATCAGTAATATGTCATCCACATATAAGATTAGAAAATTTACTTTGTTCCCACTAAACTTCTTGTACAAACAAGAATCATGATCACTCTTGATGAAGCCAAACGATTTGACTACCTCATCAAAGCGAGTATTCCAACTCTGAGATGCTTGCTTCAACCCATAAATGGATTTCTGAAGTTTGCACACCTTGTCAGCATTAGCCGGATAGACAAAACCCTCGGGCTGTATCATATACACGTCCTCGGTTAAATTTCCGTTAAGGAAAGCCGTTTTGACATCCATCTGCCATATCTCGTAGTCGAAATAGGCCTTTATAGCTAACATGATCCAAACTGATTTAAGCATAGCTACGGGCGAGAAAGTCTCGTCGTAATCAACTCCTTGAACTTGTCGGAACCCCTTCGCGACAAGGCGTGCTTTATACATTGAAACATTTCCATCCATATCAGTTTTCTTCTTAAAGACCCATTTGCACTCGACGGGTCTTGCACCGTCTGGCAGATCAACCAAGTTCCAAACTTGATTTTCATCCATGGACTTTATCTCGGATCTCATGGCTCCAAGCCATGACTCGGAATCAGATCCCGTCATCGCTTCCGAATAATTTGCCGGCTCATCACTGTCTAACAGTAACACATCACGAACACTTCGTAATCTTGCCGATCTTCGTAGTACAGGTGCTGCTGCCGGCTCAGCTACCACGACCGGCTCAACCTCCAAGGTTTTTGCCGACTCGCTACTAGCCGGTTCCTCTCGAATTTCTTCGAGCTGCACCGTGCTCCCACTTACTCCCCGACTGAGAAACTCTTTCTCAAGGAAGACACCGTTCCGAGCGACAAACACTTTGCCCTCTTCTCGGTTGTAGAAGTAGTAACCCAAGGTTTCCCTCGGATACCCCACGAAAATACACTTATCTGACTTGGTTGTAAGCTTGTCCGACTGAAGTCGCTTGACAAATGCTTCACAACCCCAAATCTTAAGAAAAGACAAACTCGGCTTTTTGCCCGTCCACATCTCATGGGTGTCTTATCTACCGATTTTGATGGTACTCTGTTTAGTGTGAACGCCGCTGTTTCTAGACAATAACCCCAAAATGATAAAGGCAGATCTGTCTGACTCATCATTGACCGTACCATGTCCAACAAGGTCCAATTCCGCCTTTCCGAAACACCATTCCTTTGCGGCGTTCCTGGCGGAGTAAGTTGAGGAACTATTCCACAACTTTTCAGATGGTCATCAAACTCATGGCTCATGTACTCACCTCCTCGGTCCGACCGAAGAAACTTTATTTTCTTGCCGAGTTGATTCTGTGCTTCATTCTGGAATTGTTTGAACTTTTCAAAGGCTTCCGACTTGTGTTTCATCGAGTAGATATATCCATACCTACTCAAATCATCAGTGAAGGTAATGAAGTACTCATAACCACCCCTGGCTGTCGTGCTCATTGGTCCACATACATCACTATGTACTAGTCCCAACAAGTCGGATGCCCTTTCGCAACTCTTTGCAAAAGGTGTCTTGGTCATTTTGCCGAGTAGGCAATATTCGCATGTCTCGAACGACTCCAAGTCAAACAAAGTTAGGAGTCCATCATCATGGAGCTTCTTCATGCGTTTCCAACTTATATGACCAAGACGACAGTGCCAAAAGTAAGTCATATTCAGATCATTTGGTTTCAACCTTTTAACATTTATGTTATAAACCGACTCACCATCAAGATTCAAAATAAATAACCCGTCCTGGACGGGTGCAAAGCCGTGAAACATATCATTCAAATACAAAGAACAACCATTATTCTTGATATTCGACTCATAGCCTTGCCTCATCAAACATGAAGCAGAAATAATGTTTCGACTGAGCACTGGAACATAATAACAGTTATTCAATTCCATAATGAATCCGGAAGGTAAATGAAGTTGCATCGTGCCGACTTCCAACGCAGCAACTCTTGCTTTGTTGCTGACTCGAATATCAACCTCGCCTCTTGCTACGCTCCTAGTTCTTACCAGTCCCTGCAACGAGTTGCATATGTGACTAACTGATCCGGTATCATATACCCAAGAACTATTAGGTGCATCAGCAAGATATATGTCTATAACATTGCAAACAAGTGTACCTGAGTCGAAAGTCATACCTCCACTCTTGGCTTTGTCGGCCAAGTACTTGCTGCAGTTCCTCTTCCAGTGGCCATCCGCCTTGCAGTAGAAGCAAGTGGATCCGGCTGAAGGAGATGGTTTAGTCCCTGAGGAAGCGCTTGGGACCGGGTCCTGAGCCTGCTTGCCTCCTGACTTAGCCTTCTTCTTAGTCCAAGAACTCTTCTTGAACTTAGCCTTATTCTGCACCATCAACACTTGACTGGCGCCCTTCTTGAGATCCGCCTCTGCCTGCTTGAGCATCCCATGTAATTCAGTGAGCTTCTTATCCATACCATGCATGTGGTAGTTCGAAATGAACTTCCCATATGCACAAGGAAAAGAGTTCAGAATTATATCCGTAGCGAACTCTTCGCTTATGGGGTAGCCAAGCCTCTCCAGAGACTGCACGTAACCAACCATTTTGATCACATGCGGACTCAGCGGATCACCATCCTTAAGCTTGCAACTCAGCAAAGCCTGAGAGACTTGATACCTCTCAGTCTTCGCCTGAGCCTGGAACATACTTTTGAGGCTTTCGATCATATCGTAGGCCTCAACATGCTCGAACTGCTTTTGCAAGTCCGGTTCCATGTGAGCAAGCATAATACAGCTAATATCCGTGGACTCATCCTTAGCCCGACGGTAGGCATTGGTGGCAGCGAAAGTCGCATTCTCATTTGGATCATCTGGAAGTGGGTTGTCTAGGACATGGTCCTTCTTTTCTTGTTTGAGAACAATTCTCAGATTTCGATACCAGTTGGTAAAATTAGTGTCGTTCAGTTTATCTTTCTAAAGGATAGTTCTCAATGCAAAACCGGATATCTGAGAGTGACTGCTACTTGGTGCCATGATCTACAACAGAAAATATGCAAAACACTTAAGACATGTATTCATAAAAGAGAAAGCATATTAAATACTTTAATATTTTATGCTCCCACTAGAACCAACACCCCTCTGATGGTTACTTAGTGATTCTGGATCCTAAATAAGCAAGTCGGCTAGTGAGCTTTAGCATCACCGCTAGCCGCCAAGTGATCTAGGTAGACAACTCCTTGTCAATCGTATCTCATACGACTCCTGTTGGACGGGTGGCATCACATGCCCCGGCTCCCATCCGACTTTTCCCCGAGCCCCACAACCGTTGTGATAGACCCGTCTAGCTTACCGAGTGTTTCCGCAGTAAGAGTCCGACTCGAACCCACCTAGTCGGAAAGAATTGGCAGCACCTCAATATTATGAGCCCACTACCAAAAATGTCCGACTTGTGATGGTGCAAACACTGGCGAGAAAACCGACTAGACCTTCTTTGAGGGATTAAATTTTACCGACTATCTAATAGAGGTAAAACAGAGACATAACAATAACACAAAATAAAGCAATTATAATGTGAAATGGTATGGCTCACTTCATGGCGATCTCCATCTCCACAGAGCCTGTAATCCGACTCGTGCCAACTCTTGTCACTTGCCATCTTACTCCATGTCGCCGACGTGTACAATGCCTTGCATGCCTTCCGGGTTCCCTAAACAGCTACACTAGCTTAGTAAAGTAAATTACATAGAGAATCTGACACGCGGGTCGTTATACAATAAAATGACAGCACCTAGGCTCCAGCCGGCTGACAAAAAACAGTGTTTCGCAGATCACGTATGGATTACACACATACATCACATGCACATGAACCATACCATTCACAACTTCCTGCAAAAACAAGTTATGCATAGATACAATATCTACCGGCGTTGTGAAACTCGCAACGACATCTAAGGCGCTACGACAGGGCGAAGCCGGCGGTTTTTCCGAAAACATAGATCTCATCTACGATCCGAACATGGATTCCGACCACCATTCCGATTCGATCAAACTCTTTGATCTTCGATCACCGCTTCTGGATTTACGTGTCACAGTCTACCCCGATGGCGGAAGCCGACCGGTAGGGGTATGTCGTTCCACGACCTCAGCAGTATGATCATGGAAATCAGATCTACCATTCCCCGAGTACAGTTGATCCAATCAACTTCGTACAAAACCGATCTATCTCATATATCGACCACCAAACAGCACATAGATCTCATCTACAGCCAACCGCATATCACATATGCGAGATCTCGAGCCTAAAACCAGAAGCTATCACTCTGATACCACTGTTGGGCCACGTAGAGATAAAACAAAAATTTCCCCTCTAACGTGGTGATCCCAAGATCTAGCTGAGGTAGAAGGCCGCGAGGTTTACCACTAGACGCGCAGTTGCGGATTACTGATGAAGCGCGTCAGTTGATGCAGTGCAGTCCTCATGATACGATCGTCCTGGTGCTGATCGCACATCACCTCTGCTGGTATCCACACGTACAAGGAGAAGCACCGGCGGCGAACTGCTAGGTTCGTATCGACGGTAGGACTGCTGTGGAACTAGGGTTTCCAACACATGGAATGACCTAACCGAACAACGATTAACCTTTCTGGGTTACGGTGCTCCACTATATATAGGGAGTGAACGTGGGCTCTGCTCGCGCGACCCATTCACTAAAGCCCATATAACACTAGTCACCGTGAGTCCAACTCACTAACTCAGTCCTAATCCGGTTTAGGTCCAACCCAACTAGATTACAGGTTCAGATCCAATCCGAACATGCTCCCGCTCTTAAGTGTGTGACCTCGCAGGCTCATGGCTACTTGGACACGATTGGAGTCCGACTCTCAATCGATCAGTCGGTAGCGGCTCCTAGCAGAACGTGCTGACTCCCAAGTACCAAAGAGTCATGACGACTTGCCTTTCCAATGCGACTTACGTCCGAGTCTCTTTTTCCTCACGATATACCTTGTCAGACTATAGACGAATAATTGTCATCCCTTAAATAGTCTGACTCTCTTCTCGATCCAAGATAAGTGATTCACCTGACTAACTCTTAGTCGATCGCCTCGGTTAACACTTAACCGAGTCGTGCATGACCATGCTTTCCGAATCATATCTCACGAGAGGGCCCAGAGAATATCTCTCCGAGTGGAGGGGCAAAATCCCATCTTGGTTATCCACATCACGCAGCTTGATTCTTAGTCGACCCGAACCCTGCCTTTATAACTGCCCAGTTACGGATCAGCGTTTGACAGAACCTAAGTCGGTGATCCTCAACTCGGACTATGCAACAACCTCAGGTCTAAGGATTACATTGATTGAGATATACAAATGACAACTTGTTCGTTGTACCTCAATATGGGTTAATCTGACTCGCTAAACTCTTTAGCCGAATCTGTGTAAGTTGGAATAGCATCTCCATGCTCATGACAAGTGGAACCGAGTCATCAAGCCAACCTTCACATTGGTCTAAGTTGTGTGTCCAGCACAACTTCGATGACCAAAGATATTTAGTACAAACAACATGAATGCATAGTTCCACAACCGAATCACATATTCAATGATACACATCAGATGTTTATACAAGGACTACTTAATATCTTTATGAATACAATGGGAAATCTCATCATACATGATTGCCTCTAGGGCATATTCCCAACAACCTAGCCTCCCCATATAAAGGCTAGGAGGGCACGTCGAGGAGGCTCCCTCACCTCATCCCCTAGAACACACCTCACGCCAGATTGCATCTGCGCACCCTTGTAATCATCGGCATCGCCATCAATCAAGAACAGACAAGAAGGAGTAGGGTTTTCCCTTCGGGGGCCTGGACCTGGGTAAACCTCGTGTCCCCGTGTTGCGAGTCTGTTAGCCATTCCTCGATCTCCAGCTTCTCCTCTTTCTCCAAAACCCCAATTCCATAACAATGGGCATTGACGAGTCGAACCCTTGTCAGAAATGATACGGGCCAATCATATCTCTCCACGTGGCAAAGTTTCTAGGAAATTGAATAAAAAGACAGAATATATGTTAATATTAGGAAATTCATAGTAAAATAACTACATGTCCAAATTTGACAAATAATATATCAGTGTATTCAGAACAATATGAAGAATATTGATATGTTGTTAGATACAATTTTTGCAATGTAAAATTACTGTAGTGATTTAAATAGTCTTAATGGACTTTTAGAGTATTAAATCCATAGTAAATTATTTATAGATCATAAAAATATAAATAACATGTCCCTGGATTCACACTCTCGTTTAGATTATAGAAATGATTTTAGATTTAATTTTGTACAATTTAAATTGTTTAAATGAATTAAACCATATTAAATACTAATTAAATCATAGAAAAAGATCTATAAGTCCGATTACGGTGAATACAATTCCTACTGGTTCGTATTAATGGCCTATATCCATTACACCACCCTAGAACCAAATTTAATACGACATTTAGAACATAAGTTGCAACAGAACTATTAAAACCTCTTTATTGATAATCAAGAAATAATAATAAATACCCTATTGCATTAAATGATCTTCTGCATGCATCGTGTTTTCTATTACTGTTTAGAGAACTAATTACGACCATCGTGACATATTAAATCATCATGCATGCATTTATTCATCATTGTTTTATCGAATTGTTCATAACTGCATTGTTTTGAATGGAGTGTTTGTTGTGCACTTGTTTTAATCGATAGATTGCAAGGAGTGCAACGTTTGTGATTGTGATTAGTGCAACCTTTTCTATTGTAAGGATTATCTAAACGACTACATCTACAACAAAGGCAAGCAAAGTTATCATAAATGTCCTACTATTTTTCTATGCATGTAGCATGATTTTTAGTAGTGATACATGTGTAGGTGTTTTACTACTATGCTATGCTATGACACCCAGGCATGATTGCCATATCTCCATGACTTGATTCCTTTGAGCCATCATATTGTAGTTTCTTAGCCTTGCTTATTAGATACGCAAAAGGGAATTCATAATTGATTATGTTATAGAAAGTTATGTTTTGTTAATAATGAAAACAACTAAAATTTAATGAATCTCCTGGGTGTGATGGATTGATGTTGTTGGATGGTTTATTGTGACAAGCACACCTAGGCTTCAGAGATTGAATAGGTTTGTTGTGTAATAGCTTTCAGTATAGCCGCATGTCATTATTTATCTTAACTAAGTTATTATGGGAACCTAACCCGACATGACTAGCAGATATAGGGGGTGTAGGTTGGTATGGGTCCGTCATGAGACTCAGGTTCTGCTTCTGAAAGGTTTTGTTTTGGTTTTCTTCCTACCATGGCACAAAATGAGTGTAATGGTAAGAATGGGTTAACTAGGTCGTGCGGGTAAAGGTACAAACCTCTCGAGAGTGTTATAATTTACAATTAGTCGTGTCCCTAGTTATAAACATCTATGAGCAACTAGGCCTAAAACCGTCTAAAAGATTTTATTCATCCCAATTTCTTAATTATTAGAACTTAATGGATGAACATGGGTTTATGAGCATACGAAGCTAAACTGTCTTGTTTCCACATGGGTTTATCCTGGTATGTCCTTAGAAAATTATTTTAAAGAATTGAAAGTAGGGAAATTGGGTATTACCCTTTGTTTCCCACCGTGAATTCGGTACACATCCAAACAAGGGAACTAAAAAAGGAGGCCATTTTATTCCCATCTTGGATTTAAAATTTTCATCCTAATTCATTTCCGAGCTAAAAACTCCAACATAAAAAAACAGTGTAAGTGAAAACTTAATTAACCCTGTTTCGGCTTTGACCGCTGTTTGTTCGGTTCGCTTCGTTTCAACCCCCTACATCCGTTCCCAATCATAAGATGCTTTATATTTTATTGTGGTCTACAAGACACTAAAAAATATTTAGATACACTTATTTCAAAAAAAGTAAACGTCTTCTACTTTAGAAGAGAAAGAGTATACACTAAAACGTGTCTAAATATATGCATGTCTAAATAAATCTATGATGGCAATGCATAGAGGGAGTAATATATACTTCTAAACGGTAAAAATCGATAACCTTGAAATCATAGACAGATATTGGGATAATTAAAGAAACAGTGCCCTCGGCTACACTGCTAAGAGCCGCACTGCTAAACTACCTCTACTCTGACTTTTTAACTCGTTATTTGGAGTACTTTGTACGGATGCTGCCTCAGTTCATGCTTTAGTTACAAAAAAAACGGAGGAACAGTCACATAACAGGGAGAACAAAGAAAATGACTGAAACTCGGGTGCTAACTAGATTGCCAGACCAAACCAACCAAACAATGTATGGACAAAAGGGGAAAGAAGATATATGCAACAACGACAGCATTTTCACGAGCTTTTATGTCACAAAACAGCTCATTTGAATGAGAGCACCACAGGAGCGCAGCTGCATATAGGCAGTGAGCCGCAGGACCTAGCTTCTCTTAAGATATCTTTTGTATCTCTGTTTGTGGGATCTGTCAAGCAACAGCATAAGTCCAACATAGCTCCCACACAAACCAAAAGGGTACCTGCAAACGATCACCAGCAATGGTTACTGATAGAATGATACAAGGTAAGGTTAACCGATTCAGGAAGATTTGACAACTCACTTGATGCGATCTAATTTCTTTCCCCGTGAAAAGGCAGAAGCGATCCACTGGATGAAACAGAAAACGAGCAATTCAGCACACAAAATAAGCTGTTCCCTACAGTTGCCATGTAACATAAACATCTGCTAGAACCCGATTAAATGCCGCAAATAAAGCGAAGTGGTCTATTCTTTTTTCTCCTTTCTCCCTACCCATCTGGCTAACATGCTGGTCAATTTGGTCTAAGTTTAGAGAAATGGGACTACGAATTGAAAAAAAGAGCTATGAGAAACAATGGCCCGTAAATGTAACAAAGTTAAATATGCATACCACAAATTGCGCAA
This sequence comes from Avena sativa, assembly GCA_916181665.1. Classification (NCBI taxonomy): domain Eukaryota; kingdom Viridiplantae; phylum Streptophyta; class Magnoliopsida; order Poales; family Poaceae; genus Avena; species Avena sativa. The sequence goes on from OV702296.1 coordinate 78,936,670, forward strand.
CAATGATGCCATAACAGCTATGGCAGGCAATAGTCAACTCTGCATAGGTCAAACCTCATGCTTATTAGTCAAATGTTAATCACGATCCAATTCTGACACCTCCCATGCCTCATGCTTATTAGTCAAATGTTAGTTACGATCCAACTCTGACACCTCTCATGTTGATAACAGTAGGTCACATATTTTACTTTGTTTACAGTACATTTGCTAGCGGACCTGACACTAACCTATAATAAGCATTCAGTGTAACGATTTGAGGCTTACTTAAAGCTGCATACGCACATGCCCAGCTAACAAGGGGGGAATTTGGTGCTTTATAAATAACAATATGAATTTGTGTAATGCCATTAGTGAAACCTGTAGGAGTAAGATTGCATTGAGAAAAACAAGTACTAGTGATAACAGAGTTGTGCTTCATCAGAATAATACACGTTAACAAAGTTCCATAATGACAACCAACCAGTAACTCCGTAGAATTTAATATTTAGACACGTATTGTGACTTTATCAGACCGAATATAGAAGGAATACCACGACCTGTACATTTAATTTTGTACTCAATAATTACCAAATGAAAATAGTATGTAAAAGTGTTCAGCCCAGCAAAATATGTGTCGATGTTTTCATAAAAGCAAACGACGTAATGATGTAAAATTACGTCACAATTGTTGTTAGTGATCATAACTTCACCTTATAAAAAGGTAGCCGTCTTAATTTTCAGGTATATATTGAGGTATTGACATGTAAGGCATAAAACATTCTCCCTCCGTTCAGAAATATAAGACGTTTTAGTTTTGTGAATCGAATGTATCTAGACGTCTTTTAGTATATAGGTTCGTAGAGGTTCGAAGTGAATCTATACACTAAAAGACATCTAGATACATTCATTTCACAAAGCTAAAATGTCTTATATTTCTGAACAGAGGGAGTATTATATAACCGCAATGTTGAGGATATCGTTTATCGTTAACTTCTAGGTCAGCCTGAAATTAGCGATATTTGGGTGATAAAATCGGCTTATCGGTCACCCAGTGATAAGCGGAAAATCGGCCAATAAATCGGAATATCGGCCGATTTTTTGAACAGTGTATAACCGATAAACAGATGCAACCAACAAGGACTCTCGATTGTCTAACAGAAGAAGAATTACTCATGCGCCATGAGAACGTACACAAATCACTATGACTTGAAATATCCAAATAAGGTGAAGTTGACGCAGTGGTGAGACATACAATCCTAATTTTAAACTATAAAGAACTACCAATTGTGACTTTCTGCATGTTATGTTGAGCAATAAAACACTTCTTGTAACTCAGTCTGAAAACAGTATCTGGCACAGGTGTTGTAATACCCTACTGCATGTCTGAATTAACATTACTATTAGTGTGTGGTTTCCTCCCACCCCAGTGTTACAGAACATGAAAAAATAATGAACAATACCTTAATGTGTCAATCTAGTATAGAACTTACGAATCAGTAACAATTGAGGATTCATTTGGAGAAGCATAAGAAGAGATGAGTTTACCTTAAATACGGTCACAATGAAGAATTTCGCGAAGAAAGTCTGCCTCTTCACCACCTTTCTCTCTGGCGCTACCACTGGTTGTAACACTGGCTGCATTTTCAAGGAAACTGCATTGAGTGGTGCTGCCTCCTCGCATAGGTGCTGAGCCATATCCTTGAGCATCACAGCCTGTGCCTTCTCAGCTCCCATCGACATGATTGCATGCCGCATGGACTCCCGGTCTGCCTCCAGTGCTCGAAGCCTTGCACTGAGCTTGTGTATCTCCTGCTCCTCAGCCCACGCCCCAACCCAACCCACAACACCGACATCGCTCCCTGTTGGCGTGCCAAAGTAGCGGCGGTCCTCGGTTGCAGTGACAGGCACGCGATGCACGGCGTCAACAGTGTACACCCGGTCGCATTCATCGTCCGACACATCCTGCTCCACCACGAACGGGAACTCATCAGTCACTGTGGTGCCACCGAACAAGCTGTCATTGGAGAGTGCACGCGCATGACGAGGGCGCGTGCAGATGACCCCCTTGTCGGCGGCTCGGCCAGGCATTCTGTTGAGCAAGTGGTGGGTGCGCGGGGTACCAACGTCGGAGGGCGCGGGATGGTCGTCGAGGCATTCGTCGTCCGCGGAGGGGTGGTCCCCAGCGGCGGCGGCCGTTGGGGACGAGGGGAGGGAGGATGGGGAGAGGAAGCCGAGCTGGAGGAGGCGAGAGCGGCACGCCCGGAGCTGCGCCGAGAGCGACTGGATGGAGGCGTCCCGTCGCGCGATGGCGTCCTGGAGCGCGGCGACCTCGGCGGCGTCGTGCGCGAAGCGGTCCTCGGCGAATCGGCGGAACTGGCGCGCCTCCATCATGGCCTCGGACTTGTCCCGCTGCAGGCGGAGGATCATGGACATGGCCTCGCTGGCGGCCTCGGCGGCGGCGCCGCGCTCCGCCTCTAGCTCCTCCTGCAGGTCTTCCATCCCGCTCTGGTGCCACGCCACGGACTCGCGGAGCGCCGCCGGCTCGTCGCCGAGGCCCACTCGCGCCACGGCGTCCGCGGGCAGGTCCCGCTTGCGGAGCGTGACGCGCGCGGGGCCGGCCGTCAGCGCCGCCTGCTCCTCCCCGCCGCCGCAGAGTGGACATGCGTCGCTGCCCGGGTCGCTCGCCATGGCGAAAGAAAGGCCAGCCGCAGGCAGGCGGGCATCCGGCTTGGGGATGCGCCCGTGCGGGAGCCGATGGCGAGGGCGGCGTTGCGGCGGTTAGGGTGCGGATGCGGTCAAGCGGAGGAGAGGCGCAGCGCGAGAGGCGGTCCGGGAAACGAAGGGGGTTTGCGGCTCGGTGATTTTTTCAGTTGCCAAGTTTCGGGTGCGCGGGCGGGCGTGAGCTTGCTTGGGTTCGGTTTTGGAAAGTTTGGCGAGGGGGAGCTGGGTTGGGTGGTCCGCCCCGCCTGTCTGGCTGGCTGGCTGCGGCTGCCGCGCTCGTGATACTTTGGAGTTTGGGGCGGCCTGCAGAGGAATTTCAGACAGGACAATGGTCGGAGGAAGGTGGTGGCGACGAGAGCGGTGAAATGGTCTGCCGGTGCCCTGCCGGCGGGGGACCTCCATCTCCAGGGTGTCGTGGCCCAACCTTAACGGACCGGGAAGAAGCCTTTGTGGCGCTGTCTCGGCTTAATTTTTTTCTTCTTTTTTACCCCCTGTGGAAGTCGCCGTTCCGTAGCAGTCATCGGACGTGCGATTAACTTTGACCAGGCCCGGACGCGTTCTCGAAACGGGCCTGAGTCCAGCTATATTAATATACTAGCACATTTGCTCGTGCGATTGCAACAGGATTGATAAAATAACTTTTCTAAACAAAAGTTCCAATGAAGCTGATAATAAAATAACTTAAAAAAAGCAATTTCGCCAGCTCTGGCCACGCCAGCGCCTCCGCATCCCTGGCTTCCCTCCTGCACCTCTACCACGTCGACAACGACCTCCGAGAGGCTCCGCCCCTCACCCAACTGCTGCCTCGCTACGTCTCGAAACGCAATGCTTCATGACCTGGTAGTCGTGCCTACCCTTTTCCTCCGTTGTTGCCGCCAAGCTCTCTTCGGCCGACACCCACCGTCCAACGAACCTTTTCTCACCTCGGCGCTGCGACCCTATCCTTCTCCGGTGCCTATACCACAACGACCACGCCCCCGCAAGGACCCCGGTCGAGGGACATGGCCATGAGCACCACCGTCCCGGGAGGATCAGTGTCAGGGATAGAGTCGCCGCTGCACCACGCGTCATCCACATACCTGGTGGTGACATGGATATGCCCTACGGGTACCCGATGTTAGTATACCTGGTCCAGCCCGACGGAAGGCCCACTCGACGACCTGCCAGGGTCCATGACGCCTATGACGTTTTGGCTGCTATGAAGCGCATATGGACACGGACTCCCAAGCGCACAAGACAAGGAAACCTCAAGACTAGAGTTTGAATACAACTTGTAACCTACTCGTATTGGCACCCGAGACCTAGCCTCCCCATATATAAAGGCTAGGAGGGTCCAACGAGGAGGGAACGACCTACACATGCCATAACCCCAATAGATAGATCTACGATCTCCACCTCCACAATAGATCTACAGATCTAGGCTCGACTCATACTTTCACACACGCATCCACGCCAGATCGAATCTGCGCACCCTGTAACCTTCGGTTCCGCCGTAATCAAAGAGCAGACAAGCAGAAGTAAGGTTTTCCCTCCGGGGGCCTGAACCTGGGTAAATCTCGTGTCCCCTGGTTACTTGTCTGTTAACCGTGCCACGATCTCCAGCATCCCCATCTTCTCCAAAACTCAAGTCCATAACAATGGGCATTAACGAGATTAAACCTCGTCAATTGGCGCCGTCTATGGGAATCGGGGCTACTGATTGTGCGATCGTGACGGTCCCATTGGCTACAATCTAGGATTCGTCGGCTCCTGCGGAGCAGATCTATTTTGGCTTCTTCATCATCAAACGGCCGGCCAGATCGCATCTGGTTGTTTGTCTGCGCCAGCACGGTCGATTCATCTTCACCAAATATGGACTCAAGGGGTTCATCCCTATCACCGTACGATTGCGGGCGTGCCGTCCAAGAACTACAATCCAAGGATCCCGAGGATTGGGAGCCGATCAAACTTGGTCCGCTATCAACATCTGTGGCACACGCGCATGCAGATGAGGCCAAAAACATGGACGCGCAAGCATGCATACATGATCGATGATCGGTTATTCTATTCCATCTCATCCTTCTCTCTCTAATTAATTACTCTATCAATTGCTATTTCTATTTTTCATCTAACGTCTTTGCATGCATACTGCTGGTACGTGGTGTGGAGAATCGATCAACGCATGTTAACACGGTGCATGGCTGCATCCATGAAAGCAATCGAGTACTTCCTATTTTGTCATCGTATCAGGTTGGACATCGCAAAAGCATCCGTTCAAACTCAAGTGGATACGGCCACGTCCGCTGCGTGGACTACTCAACACCGCACATCGAATTCGTGTCCACCACGCGACCCGCTGCGGTCTTCATCTAGGGTGACTCGGAGGCTTCCTCGGCATCGGCGACCTGATACGGCTTTCGGCTGAGGTGATCTGATACATCCTTCGGATGAGGTGACCTGCTATGGTCTTCGGCTCCAGCAACCCGCTGTAGTCTTCGACTCCCGCGAGACCCGCTGTGGCCTTCGGCTGCGGTGACCCGCTGCATCCTTCGGATGTGGCGACCTGATGCGATTTTCGATTGCGGTAATCTTCGGATGCGGAACTCGCTGCCGCCATCAACCTCAGAAACCCGTCGCTTCTATGACCGTGGTCCGCCGCGTCGACTACGTCCGCCGCGTGACCCGCTACCGCGTCAATTTCTCCACGGCAACCAACAAAGCTAAGTTTTCCTCTACTTAAAGCCGATTTCCTTTTTAACTCGCACTCGAAACACTCGGGGGCTGCGCCCTCTTCGAATAACCTAATGTGCCATCGGCTCCACGCACTCGAGCACCTCGAACGCGACAGCCCGAGTAGCTGATTCTGCCTGACCGTCAAATCCTTGAACTCCGAGTGCCTCGGCAAGGTACTGAGACTATGGGTAATCAGGCTAACGAAAAGGCATACAGTGCAAAAGTGTCGACTCGATCGGCACCAGAATCTTACTATACAAACCGACAGGCAAATATTTCTTACAAGATACAAGTACTTCATAATTCTTTATGTTTTATGCAGCTTACAAAGACGTCGACTGCGTCGAGCTATTCTATCGGGTCCTCCAACAGGAGTCGACAAAACAACTGGCTACGCCATAAGCTCAAGACCCGAGTCGAGTCACTCCTCGGATGGTTGCATGTCTTGATGCTACAAAGACGCGACGTTGGCCATGCACCGACAGACACGACGGTGGTTGTGCACCCGACAGAAGAAACGGCGTCGACTTCATCCGCAACGTCGAGTCCTTCCGGCTAAAATGCCGCATCACTCCGCTACGTTGACTCCTGGCTCCTTATACGTGAGACGCTGACTCGATGCACTTCCGTGTCAGTGGTTTCTCCTCGCATGAGTCTTCACTCGAGTCTGCGACTCGACTAGACACTCGGGGGCTACTCCTATCAGGAGCACTGGTCGCGTACCCGATGTACTTCCGGGTCAGCGGTACGCCCACGAGATTTTCGGCTACAACTGCACGATACAAGACTCGAGTCTCTGCCCGAGTCTACGACTCCGCCAGACACACACACTGGAGCGACTCGGGGGCTACTCCAAACTGGAGCGCTGGTCACGCACACACAAGATCTTCGAGTCCTACGCCGAGTCTACGACTCCACTATGGACTCGGGGGATACTCCCATAGGGAGGATTGATTCAAGCATCCGAAAAAATTGTGTCCTACGGACCTGAAGCAAACAATGGCTAAATTAAAGTCTCTGCTCGAGTCTACGACTCGAACATACACTCGGGGGCTACTCCCATAGGGAGCGCTGGTCGCGCACCCTATAGTCCATTGTGTTGACTACGTCCACGATGTCGATTCCTTTACAACAGCCGAACAAATTCAGCTGACCCGATGAACTTCCGGGTGAAGTGCTTCGCACTCGACACAATTTTCGACTCCGACATCCAAATACAAGGTTTAAGACAACTAAGTCTCCACCCGAATCTACGTTTCGGATGGAGACTTGGGGGCTACTGACATGGATATGCCCTACGGGTACCCGATGTTAGTATACCTGGTCCAGCCCGACGGAAGGCCCACTCGACGATCTGCCAGGGTCCATGACGCCTATGACATTTCGGCTGCTATGAAGCCCATATGGACACGGACTCCCAAGCGCACAAGACAAGGAAACCTCAAGACTAGAGTTTGAATACAACTTGTAACCTACTCGTATTGGCACCCGAGACCTAGCCTCCCCATATATAAAGGCTAGGAGGGTCCAACGAGGAGGGAACGACCTACACACGCCATAACCCCCAATAGATAGATCTACGATCTCCACCTCCACAATAGATCTACAGATCTAGGCTCGACTCATACTTTCACACACGCATCCACGCCAGATCGAATCTGCGCACCCTGTAACCTTCGGTTCCGCCGTAATCAAAGAGCAGACAAGCAGGAGTAGGGTTTTCCCTCCGGGGACCTGAACCTGGGTAAATCTCGTGTCCCCTGGTTGCTTGTCTGTTAACCGTGCCACGATCTCCAGCATCCCCATCTTCTCCAAAACCCAAGTCCATAACAATGGGCATTGACGAGATTAAACCTCGTCAGGTGGCCTCCCCGCCAGGATCCCTCCTCGTCAACGCGGTCACCATGGATCCCTCCTCCTAGGTCTCCCCACTGACTGATGCCCCTTTTCCTCCTCCTCGTCAACGCGGTCACCATGAACCATTACTGAAATTCTCGTGACCTAATTTTCAATTTCTATCCAACTGGAGTATTTAGGAAGTGATGATATGTCTGATATCCAAATAGTTTTTTTGAACACAGTTAAGTTTAGAAAAGGGAGAAAGTTGAACGTAACAGTCAACATTTTGGTGTTACCTCAGTCTCTTTATAATCTACATCTTTTCAACAACGGTAGATTGGTTCTCAAAGGCATCGCATGATGCACGTCCGTACTGAGCTCGATGATTCCTATTGAAACCAGTAATCTTTCTCAAACTTAAACCGTGGACTTGATCTGCTTGCTTGTACGTGCGGCCAACGAATATACAGTACCTTAGCAGCTTGGGAGTTTCCTTATCTTGTCTGCTTTATCAGTTGAAGGATCCACAAAATGCATCTTCCTGAATTTACTGAAACTCTCGCGATCTAGCAAGAAAAGGTGGCTTAGAGCAGACATGCTGCAAGGTTGGTGTTGTGCAGTTTGGATGACAGAAGGAGAATCAGGGGCTTAATAATCCGCCTCCACCCCAGAAAAGATTGGAGAATAAAAGGTTGTGCTAGTGGCAAATGCGTACCTACAAATCCCAGTAGATAAACGAAGATCTGGCGCGATGGAAAACCTTGTGCTGGAACTCGAACTTCACATTGGCGTGCTTCTGTGGAGCAGCAGTAACAGGGGCTTGAGCATCTATCGGGGTCGAACGGACGGGCGTGGAGGTCGCGATCAGGGAGGGCCAGGGCTCGAGGGTTCTGGGCCTTCGGGGTCGTTCCACCGGCCAATCTGCTCGCTAGGACGCTTGATCTGGCTGCGCTCCAGTCGCAGGGGGCTTGATGTGGTTGCGGTGGAGGCTGATTCAGTCGTCGGGGCGCTCAATCTTGCAGCCCGTAGTGGGGTCCTTCCGATCGCCGGTCAATTTTGAATCACTCCGCCGCCTCGTCTTGCACATGCGACGACAGCACGGTCGGCAGAATCGAGGAAGGTACGGAGGGTGCGCCAGCGCTCCGCTCCATGAATGGTCACCGCCTACGTGACCGGCCTCGAGCTTCTTCCCTCGTCGCCGCCGGCCGGCCGGTAGCGCCCCACCCTCCTCTCTCTCCCCGCCCCTCGGGCGGCGGCGTACGAGAGATGGGATCGTGGCCTGCTGGCTCGGGCGGTGGCGTACGAGAGATGGGATCGTGTCCTGCTGCCTTCGGGCGGTGGCGTATGGGATCGTGGCCGGCTGTTTTTTTTTCGAACGGGCAAGTTGATACGTTGACTTCTGGGTGGTATTGGTGGATAAATATCACCAAGATGTAGGGATAAAATTGTCTAAAACGGACCAAACCGAAGAAACTATTTTGTTTTTATTAGTAGCTATAGCAGAATGCCCGTGCGTTGCTACGGCCTCTTATAATTTTTTTAAAAGTTAAAACTTCCACATTGTGCCTATGAAAATTAGTAATCAAAGCTTTAAAATTTTACAGTGTAGAAAACCCCATGATAGTTCTACATTCAGGGATGCAAGAAAAGAGATACACAAACTTGGATAAACATATGGACCACTCCTTCAATCTATGAAGCCTTTATATATCTTGCATTAACATACTTTTTTTGCCGAGCATTTATACATATTGCAACAACATATTTGTTCTATGAAGTCCACAAAGTCAGCTCGGCAAAGGCAAGAGTAGTGGGCATCTCGTATTATTTGATCCATATGTGGCTAGGCAGGCTGCAATCAGATCACAGTTTGGCGTTTGGATATAGAGGGCTCCAAACTGTTGCGCTTCCACTCGGTACTCGACAGGGGCAGCAACTCCATGAAATGAGTTATCGAGTTGGGCATCTCAAAAAAGGGTCATCCTCTTGGAACATCAATAGTTGTCGGTGCTGCAAAGCAAGTGCTAGTCCGGCGATGTGGTTGAGACTTGAGTAGCCACTTTCTGCACAAAAATGTCGGAATCTGTCTTCAGCTGTCAATAATAAACACAGCTAGATCAAACAGTTGAAAGAATTCGAAGTCAAAAATACCCTGGGTTGTTCATTCGATAATTTTTGCTGCATGTAGACACATAACTGAAACATGATAAACCAATTTCGTCAATTCCTTTTAGAATCAGTTCATAGAGAAGCATCATAAGCATGCACATGGAGTCGATCCAACGACATAGAGAGAAGCATCAAGAAATATCAACCAAGGCTGCAAGCGCCTTAGCACAAGTTGTCTAATGTGTAGCACATACAGCCCAACCGCGCCTTAGCACAAGTTGTCTAATGTGTAGCACATACAGCCCAACCGGTCACCCATCAATCCAAGCAGTGAAGCACAAACGCAGCAGTAAGTCAGCGCAGCAGCACCCAAGCAGGTAACACCGACAAGAATATATAAGCAATTAACGTAACTAACAGTTTATGTTCAGAACAGTGTGCTATATTCATTTGAATAGCAACAACACTACACCAACGAGGTCTAACCTTGCATCAGTTTTAGGCAGCACAAATATAACAGTGTTACTAAAAATACAGTATTCTCTCCGGCCTAAATTAATTGACTTAGATTTGTCTAGATTTGGAAGAAAAATACATTACTCTCTTCGGCCTAAATTAATTGACTTAGATTTGTCTAAATTCGGATGTATCTAGACCCTAGTACTAAAATATGTATAGATACGTCCAATTCTAGAGAAGTTCAAGTCAACTAATTTGGATCAGAGGGAGTATATAATAAGTGATGTACAACTCTTTTATGCATCATCGTTAATCTCGATGGCTTCATCTCCCCAAAATTGTTCAAAGTCGTAGTACTAAATCGCTGTTGTCGCACATCTGAATAATAACACATGTACAAACAGTTTGGGAACAGAATGCACTGATCTTGCGCAGTTGCGCTGATGATGATGGTCTCGCTAGCTCCCCTTCCTCGTTGGTCCTGCCATACTTCAGTGCTGACCTTGCCAGCTCGACGACTCATGCCGGCATGGGCCGTGCGTCCCGTTGGTAGGTCAGCTCGAGCAGTCATGCCGGAACAGAGATGGGAAAGGAGAGCGAGAGGCGAGATGCGTGCTGACCTGCCAGGAAGGGATCGCTGGAGCGGTGCCGCAAGCCGCCGGCCGCCTCCGTCCCTCCTAGGTTTAGGGTTAGGAATCGCCGCCGCCACTGCGCATTTGAGGAATTGGGGATGGAGCCTTCGGGATTTCGGTAAGAACCGGAAAAGGTCAACGCTCCCGTCGGCAACATACAGAGTCGATTTGACTACGAAAACACTCGATTTCGGCGTAGATCTTCGATTCCCGGTGAGCTGGTTCGATTCAGGCCGTCTTCTGGCGAAATGGTGGCCTGTTGACTACCTCCATGGAAGGACATGGGAGCACCTCCATGGCAAAACTCGCAGGCAGCTCCCGGCGCAGGAACACGGGCGCACGAGCTAGGAGCGTCGCGGGCGCGCTAGCGAGCGAGTTGGTGGCGGCGCAGGCGCGAGGCCAGGGGCGGCCGGCAGCGCTGCCCTCTCCCATTCTCTGCCCCCGGCCCTCCTATCCACTGTTTCCCATGAGACCGAGCCCATCGAGGAAAGAACGGAACCGTGCAGTTTAACTTTGGCGGTGGCAGTGCTTCTAATATGTCCGAAAATCCAGGGGCAAAAGCGTCTTTTCAAGACAGACCGAAATTTTGAAAGGCGACGAACGCTCCAATCTTTTTAATAATATAGATATAGAAACGAGGGTTGAAACAGCCGCTAAGCCAGACATCACAACATCCAAAGAAACAACAAAGAAAAAAAAGAAAGCAAAACCGACAATAGTGGCTTGACGAAAACGAGAACGACCCGCAATCGCTGCGCCCTCCGAAGAAATTCCACCACGTTCCTAGCGCTCCAAAGCGTCGCGTATCAAGTAGCACCTCCAAGAAGAAAAACGACGACAACAACGCTGCTACCCGGACAGGTCTGAGGGTTTCCTCCGTACGCTACGGGAGGTGGAGAAGAGAGTCACCCGACGCCCTTCAGGAAGGACGGCGACACCCGCAGGCGCCACCACGTCGGTGTCTAGATGACAAGGATATCTCCCGTCCCCTAAAAAAACCACACTCCCGGACGCTTTCTAATGCTCCACCAAACACACCGCCCACCAGCACACGCCACCACGGTTTTGCAGTCACCATCGTCGTCTCACCGTGATCCACGATGTGAGGCTGGTAAGACCGAAAATAAGACACTTCGGCGGAAATTGGCGATACAGTAACACGCGGGAGGGAACTACCTCCACTGTCGGAGGGCGATAGCCGACCGGATGCAGCAGCAGGGGCAAACCCGGCCCTCTCTGGCTTGGCCGAGTCTAAAAGAACTCGTGAAGCCCCGCCGCCACACTGCAGCAAGGGTGTCACCATCGACGCCAAACCTAGCCTTAGTCCCTACTCCTCCGTCCACCAGCGAATCTACTGCCACCGCAGATCCCCGCCACCAAAGAGCAGCGCCATCGCCACCGTTTTTCTCGCTTATGGCCATAAGATGGAGATCTAGGGTTTGAAGACAGCTGCCGCCGTCGGCGGCTGCGTTTTCCGGTGACTTGCTAAGCTGCACTGGTTCTGGTCCTTGTAAAGCTTCCCTCCTCCCCCAGAGTCAATCTGGCGGTGAGTTTTTCTTCCCTCCGCTAGAGTTCGTCCGTGGTGAGGTCTAGTTTTTCCCTCCTCTGGAGTACATCTAGTGGTGAGGTCTCGTGGTGGCATATCTGTTTTCGGTGAAGTGGAGTTGATCGGAAAGCAGCAGGGTCGGAGTTCCATTGGCTCTAGGTTGGTGCATGTTTCGATCCTGTCTGCTTGTAGATTAGTCGGCTGCTCGCGTGTGCTCGCAATTAATTCTCAGAAGTGGCTTGCTAATTGGCTGCATGTGTTGATTTCTACGAAAGTACCTTCTTTGACTCTTCCCCGATAAGAAGTGGCAGGTTTGGCCGCAGGTTTTGCTGTGCTTGGTTGCGGATCTGTATCAAGGCTACGATCACTATCCTGGTCGTAGGTACAGGTTTTTCTTGTCAACATACAGTCATATCGAGTTTCATTGCGCCGGGAGCAATGAAACTTGAAGGATAAAAACTATCAAGGGCTGGCTGTTCGTGCGCTCCTAGTTATCCAGAAGCAAATGACCCAGTTAGGCCAGAAAAAGCTAATGAAGAAGATGGGCTTTCATCATATGATTGTGCATGAGAGCGATGAAAAGAGTGGAGGGTTGTTTATGATGTGGAAGGCTGACGTAAAGATTATTGTAAGGAGTGTGACAAAACAACATATCGAGGTTACTATAGATTCGGATGGCAGTTTATAGGGATTTATGGAGAACCAAATTAGAGTCATAAAGAACGGACTTGGACAGATATGAGAAATCTTCATAACACTAATAACTCAATGACTTGGCTACTTATTGGTGATTTTAATGAAATCTTTGTAACTCCCTCAGATCGGCCCTATGCAAATTTTAGCGATTCCCGTCAAACCCATATAGAAACGATCCAAAGGTGCCCACTAGGCACTTTTGTGTGGGTACAGACAAGATGGAACCCACAGAACAGATATATACAACAATGACTCCATGAGTCAAGAATACAGATATGCAATACAAAAATCTAAATCACCTTGAAAATGATACAGCGTCTGAGTACGGACAAGATGCAAATTGGGCTAAGAGCCCTGAAGAATAACCAATGGCGTCTATAACCCTGCCTAGGCCAAGCCAAAAGGGTAACCCTGCTAACGACTTCGATCTCAAACCTGCTTAAACAAAAGGGGTGTTAACAAAGGGCAAATGAAAGAGAGAGCTGTCAGTACCGAGGCTAGTACACAGCGAGTCTAAGAATTCGGTGGTCCTCGCCTACATAGGTATGGTGGACTGAAGCGGCAGCACAGCATGTATTAAACAACCTATAGAGACCCGATACAACTATCGTCTATCAGAGAGATGAGTAAGACCTATTCAGATCCAACCTGTTACTACCTCCAAACATACCCATCCTGGTATTTCCCCCTCGAGACCAAACGAGGAAGTCAAGCCGAGGAAACTCACACGGTTGGCAGTTTTATTCATTCTTTTCATGGTGGTTATCCAACTTACTAGTCATATCAGATACAAGTTAAATTTATAATAGTAAACTTTAGTTATAGTTGTCTATGATCGAGATATTATGCTCCAAGTCGTTCATAACCATGGAAACGGCTTTTCGAAAAGATTTAACCCTGCAGGGGTGCACCAAAGTTTCCACACGCACTTCGACCCTTTTTGCCAGATCAATTAACATACTTCCATATGTATGTTGGCGGGGCCTAGGACACGACACTTTCCCTGACCCAAATCAAGTACAAGGGGCCACCCGAAAGAGCTACCCGTACGAGGTATAGCTAATCCTCCTCGTACGGACTCTAGGGTTGCGTACACTTGTCACGCAGGCAGAGGTCATGGACAATATATTCCTGTGACAGAGTGCCGCTCCTATGCAACAGTACTAAACACTCATCGAGCAACAGGTAATAAACATGGCATACATGGCATAACGTGGCATGAAAACTTCAAACTAGTTTGTGGCCCCCAGAACAGTACTTTAGAATCAGGTACTAAGCCGATTGGGGGGCCCACATACCCCACATGTGGTTAGCACGCTCAGTCTCGTAACATGTGTCAAGAACTCGGGTCCTAGGTGGACATAAGTGGACGGTTAACAATCAAATCTCAACTATTACCCACCGGTGCCTCTTCATTAATTATATCAATTTTAATATTTAATTAACTAACTGTAATTAAAACTACGATCATCTTCACCTTTATGAATATGCCAACCCCCAACATAAGTGGAACATCGCCAACGCGAAGCGACAACTAAGCAAGCAACTATGACTCGCAAGGCCGACTGTCTATCAAACAACAGGTAATAGGAGGTGTCCAAGGCAATATAGGGGCTGCAAGTAATATAACAGGGTTACGTGTAACACCCTAGTTTTAGTTAATCCTGTATTAGGGTTTGTTTGTGCATCATGAGCATCATTCCTTAAAAATGCATGCAAAGAAAATTAAGACAAAACCCTAAACCCTAGTTTTCCCCTCTCTGAAATACATTCAAATGGTTTCGAATATTTTGAAAAGTACCAAAATTATGGAGGACAAATTGTTATAAGGGCCCCTGCAATGTTTTCATATGTTCTATAAAAACCCCTGGTATTTTTGAAATATCTAAAACAGTTTAGAAATTGAAAATTACAAAATAGAATTGGAAAACATGAATAGAAAAACTTTTCTATAAAAAAATAGCTGCAGCAGCTAATCAGGCCGCAGCCCAGCCGGCCCAGTTCCCTCCCCTCACTCCCTGCCGCTCGCACGTAGCTCATATGACCCACCTTCGGCCCAAGCGCAGCCCGCCTGCGGCCCCGTACCTCTTCGTTGATCTTTCGTCGTCTTCCACCTCTCGTCAGGAGGACAAGCACCTCATTGTCGACGACCGGCGCCGTCGATCCCGCCGCCTTCCCCCTGCCGTCCATCGCACCCTGGAGAGGATAAGAGCCTCCCCCGAGCACATCTCTCTCCACCCTAGCGCCTTATCCCCTCCTCTCTCGCTTATCCCTCTCCCCTGTGAGTTGCCGAACCCTAGCTCTGGCTAGAGCCTCTCATCGTCGTCATTCCCGACGTTCCCTCATCGTTCTGAGACCATCACCGGAACCTCCTAGTCCACCTCGTCCTTTTTCCCCTAGTAGAGCGAGCCGACGAGCTCCCAGAAGCCCCAATCGTGAGCTCCTTCCTGAGCTCTGACCATCATCTTCGACGCCGATTCCGGCCTCGTCAGACCTTCTCCGGCCTCCCCGACCACTCCGTTGCAACCATGGTGAGACTACAGTGCTCAAGCACCACTCCTCGCTTTCCCTAACCCTATTTAGTGCGTTGTCTGCGTGCTCCGCCGTCCGCCGCCGTGTAAGCTCGCAACCAGCCATCCCCGGTGACACAAAAATAGCAGCGCCACCACCTTTAGGCAGCCTGCATCGCTCCGCCTCGAACCAGGCAAACCACGCTATCCCGCGAGCCCCCTGACGCCGTCCCCGTCGACCATCTGGGAGCTCCTCGTCGGGATGACGTCATGCCGACATAATCGTGACGCCAGCGCCCGTAGTCAGCCTAGTCAAACCGAGGTGGGTTCCACCCTGCCCACATGGAGGCTGAGGTGGCCAGTGCCCCACCTGTCAGCCACAGAGGCTAGGTCTAGTAGAGGTGTAAAAAGGTTAAACCGCCCAGCTGATGTCACAGTGATGCAATAATTTAATTTAAATTGATTAAACAATTCCAGAAAATGTAATAATCTTGTAAATTCAATAAGTAATTCATTATAACTCAGAAAATACAAATAATATATCAAAATGTTCAGAAAAATGAGAACTATCTATTAAAGCTATAATCATGCATTGTTCAACAACTTCCAAGACAAGTTTAATTAGAAGAACATGGTAACCCCTCATAGGTGATTCCGGAGTTTTCCCCAAGTTAGGGTTTTCACCCCTCGGAACCCCGTTTAAATTGTCGAGCATGCCTTAGGGTTACATTTCGATACAATTTAACTTGTCATATTATCATTCTTGTTTGAGCATTGCATCGATGCCATTGTTGATTGTTTCCCTCTCTTTCTGGTGTTTGGTTCTTCCGGTAGAATACAACATCGAGATTGTGATCGAAGTCAGAGATCAACACCGTCGAAGATCGAGGATTGAAGAAAAATACTTGACCAACTGTAACCAAGTCAAGTAGAAGATTATCGAAGCTCTGCTTTCTATTATCAACTGGCAAAGGCAAGCATAGCCCCACCATGATACAATCCTATGATTTCGAAAGTATTTCAATTCTGCCATGATGCATACAATTCTACTGTGGTCTTTTATCGATAGATAGAATATCCTATCTGTTGCATTACTCCCTTTGAGCTTATATTACCTGATCCACTGCTCCTAGCATAACTAGGTTTGGCTTGTGTGCACTGCTAGAGCTTATATATGTGTCCTGCTTAGCCATAGCCGTTAAGTCTGGTCCATTCAGATGATGTATCAGATGTAGAGAATCTAGTATGACCGGAGATCGAGATATATTGAGGAGGTGATATAAGTTTAAACATGCTAAGGCTTGTATGGGAGGCCATGGTGGGATGTGGTTTTTCTAGTCCCATGCTCACCACCACTAGGAACTGAGTTCTTGCCTTTGGAACCGAGACGTGCGTACAACCACACGGGGCCTGGAAAACCTCACAAGCAAATAACTTGCCTAGTAGATTCCATGTGACATGGTTATATCCTACGGGTACAAGACATCAGCATACCTGGTCCAGCCCAAGGGAGGCCCACGAGAATATACGCGGCCCATGAAGATTTTCGGGTGGCCCAAGCCCATGATGTCTTTGGATCCTTGGAGAGCAAGACTAGATTAGATAGAATATTCAAAGGGGCAAAACCCTAAACCTGTAACCGACTCGATCTGTGCCCGGGACCTGCCTACCTCTATATAAAGGCTAGGAGGGCACCTCTCATACCACCGCATACACACCTCCACGCCAGATTGCATCTGTGCACCCCTGTAACTTTCGGTTCCACCGTAATCAAAAGCAGACAAGAAGGAGTAGGGTTTTCCCTCCAGGGGACTGAACTTGGGTAAATCTCGTGTCCCCTGGTTGCTTGTCTGTTAACCGTTCCGTGATCTCCAGCACCCCCATCTTCTCCAAAACCCAAGCTCATAACAATGGGCATTGACGAGATTAAACCTCATCAATTGGCTCCGTGTATGGGAACTGGGGGCGCTGATTGTGCGATCGTGATGGTCCCAACCAAAGCGATCTACAATTCCTCGGTGACGGAGAGCCATCTCCTCTTCGGTGCTTTCGACTTCACCGCCCACTCGCCAGCCACCATGAAGGACTTCGAGCCCATAGGCGACGGGCTCGAGATCCTGTTCGAGAGCTTCTGCTTCCAGGTGGGACAGACCGACACTCTCCGCCTCCTAGAGCGGGTGCCACTGCCATCGATCAGGCCCGCCTCGTGGGCTCCGCATCCCGTGCTACGCACGTCAACATCGACAGATGA
This sequence comes from Avena sativa, assembly GCA_916181665.1. NCBI lineage: Eukaryota > Viridiplantae > Streptophyta > Magnoliopsida > Poales > Poaceae > Avena > Avena sativa. The sequence goes on from OV702296.1 coordinate 78,954,124, forward strand.
GTCATACGACAGCAGCAGCTGCAACTCAGATCTGTGCGATCCTCCGTCGGATGAAGGAACCTACAGTTCCGGATCCAAAAGATGCGACAGCAGCGATTCGACCTACGGACGCTACCAATGCGCCGTGGTCATCCAAAGCGACGTGGAGCAGCAACCACCAGGTTCGGGTGCTCACGTACCGCCACCCAACCCGCAGGGTAGAAACGGCGAAAACAGAAGAAACCAATCCCCCCGTCCAACAAGGACGACCCTAAAGCTAATAGGGTAATCCACCTCAGCGAGGAAGGATGGAACCAAGCACGCGAAGCTGTGGCAGGCAACAAAATCCTGCCTGTGGGTGCCTCACGGGACCTACTGATGGCATACCACCTGCTCCTCATCGAAGAGCACAAAAAGCAGGTGAAGATGCAAGAAGTGCTCGACAGACGCAAGAAAGTGGCCTTGGAGTCCAGCGCGTGGCGAGCTGCGCTCTCCGCCATGGGCGGCTCCAGCTCGCACGACAACAACGCCAACAAGCATCATTCTCGCGTAGAGAACATGGACCCCACTGCGCGTCGTGAGGTGACCTGAACTATCAACGCGTCCTTCATGGAGATGGACGCCAACGGCAACGTCATCCCGAAGACGCCGCAAGCTGCGATCATGGTAGCCACCACATACCTTGTGTCCCATCCACCTCCGGTGGGGGACCCGAAAAGGGCCATGCACAACTCCGCACTAGCCGGACTCGGACTCGTTGGAGCTGCGCTCCAGGAGAAGCTCCTGCAGAGCCGAAAAAGAAGGTTGCGGTTAGATTAAACCGTAGCCCCACACCTTCATCCGACGAGGAGGAACACGACCTACCTCGACGACACAAGAGCTCACGACGTCGCATCCGCAACTACGACGCCCGAAGCGAACTCACTCAACGCAAGATCGACAAGGCACACGCCAAGCGCGTGTGCTCATCCAAATCCGAAGAGGATGACGATGAAGGAGAACTCTGCAGAGCTCGATGCTTCAGCAGATCTGTTCTGCGGACGCGGATGCCGAGGAACTTCAAGCTTCCTTTGGACACTCTGAAGTTTGACGGCACGCAGTACCCTAAGGCGTCGCTCAGCGACCACATGTCGTCCGTCAAACTACACGGCGGCAACAAAAACACCGCCCTACAATGCCTTCAGCTGCAGCTGACTGGCGCAGCCCGGATCTGGCTCAGCAACCTATCCTCGGGATCCATCCGAAGCTGGGAGGAACTAGAGTATAGTTTCATCCGAAACTTCAAGGGCACCAGCAAGAGGCCAGCCTCGATCGGAGAGCTGCGGGCCTGCACCCAACGAACGGGCGAATCCATTTGCTCGTATATACTACGCTGGTCCAACATCAAGAACTCCGCGGCACACATCTCTGAGGAGAGAACAATTGACGCCTTCAAGGATGGCGTCAAATGCCAGGACTTCAAGGAAGAACTTGGGCGCGTCAAGCCCAAGACACTCGACCACCTCATGGACATCGCCAACAGGTGGGCAGATGGCGAAGACTCTGTCCACCGAGCACATTCGGAAGAGGAGGATGACTACGACCGCCGACGCGAGCCCCGTAGCAAGCGAAGATCGCGTGTTTACGACGATCGCGATGGACCAGACATGGTCGCGGCTAGCTACTCCGATCGCCACAACGAAAACAACCGCAGCAGCGGCGGATACCGTGGAAACAACTTCCGCGATGGAGGATGCCCAACGCAAACGTGGCAACGCCGCGGCCGCGACGATGAGCCTTTGGCATATGACAAATTGTTGGGCCCCTGCACCATCCACTTCTACATCAACAAGCAGGATGGCAAGAAGAAGGCCAGCCACATGCTCAAAGATTGTCGCGAGTTCCAGAAACTCAGCGAGAGCATGTCCTAGATGAGACAACAAGCCCCAAACCCTAGGTACGGGCACGCACCCGCACCAGGTGACATCGCCCACGGAGCTCCTCCACCACCACCCGTTGGACCTTCGAATCACCTAATCGCACCCGTGCAAAACAACGGCGAAAATGGGTACCCCGCGCCGAAAGGGCCATTGATGATCCAAAAGGGGCGCCCAACAAATAGGGTGCAAAAGAAAATCACCCGCCAAGTAAGTTTGGCTGTGACCGCTCCACCCGCCATCCCTGAGTACCTCAGCGGTTCGGAGTCCTGCATCACATTCAGCCGTTCGGATCACCCCCGCCAGATCCCTTGCCCAGGTCATGCTGCCCTGGTGCTCGAGGCGCAGATCAGAGGGTTCGAGATGAGCCGCGTCTTCATGGACGGTGGCAGCGGCATCAATTTGATGTTCGCTAGCACCTTAGCAGCAATGCGGATCCGGCTGTGCAGCCTCGAACAATCCGACACAACGTTCCACGACATCGTCCCAGGGAAGGGCATATTCCCCCTGGGAAAGATATGGCTCGGCGTCATCTTCGGCAAGCCCGATAACTTTCAGTGCGAGCGACTCGAGTTCGAAGTGGTGGATTGGCCATCACAATACCATGCCATCCTCGGGTGCGTGGCATTCGGACGGTTCCTGGCAGTACCGCACTATGCGTACCTGCTACTCAAGATGCCAGGACCTAGGGGCGTCATCACGGTCCACGGGAGCTTCACCCGATTGGATCACTACGACAGGGACTTCAACAGAATCTCCCAGTCATTTGGCATGCAGGAGGAGCTCATAAGGCTCCGAGACGTGACAGACAACGGGGCACCCCTAGTCTCAAGGCAGAACGCAACCGACATGTCGTTCGACTCAATAGTTAACACAAAGAAGGTGCAGGTCCACCCGATGGACGCCTACAAGACAGCGCTGATCGCCAACGACCTCAGCCCCGCATAGGAAAGCGCGCTCGTTGAATTCCTCCGTGAGCGCTGGGAAATCTTCGCCTGGTGTCCTGCGGACATGCCAGGAGTTCCCAGGGAATTTGCCGAGCACGCACTCAACATGTTCCCAGATGCCAAGCCCGTGAAACAGTCCATCTGACGACTGTCCGAGCCATGGGCCGAAGCCATCAGAGTCGAAGTCAACAGACTACTCGACGCCGATTTCATCAGGGAGATCAAGGAAAGCGAGTGGCTGGCCAACACCGTGATGGTCCCTAAAAAGGACACGGACATCCTGCGGATGTGCGTGGACTTCACCTCCCTGAACAAGCAATGCCCGAAGGATCACTTCCCTCTCCCTCGGATCGATCAGATCATCGATTTGACTGGAGGATGCGAGAAACTCTCCTTCCTCGACGCCTATTCAGGCTACAACCAGATTCGACTGAAGGTCAAAGACCAGGAGAAAACGACGTTCATCACGCCGTTCGGAGTATTCTGCTACAACACAATGCCGTTCGGGCTGAAGAACGCAGGTGCCACATACTAGCGATTCATGCAGGCATGCCTAAAGAGCCAGATCGGCCGCAATATACAGGTCTATGTCTTATGACATAGTAATCAAAACAAGGGAGGCCAAGACACTGATCGACGATCTCCATGAGACGTTCGACAACCTTGATCGCTACAAGATCAAGCTGAACCCAGAAAAGTGCGCCTTCGGTGTCCCATCTGGCCAACTGCTTGGCTACTTCATCTCCCAGCGAGGGATTGAGGCGAACCCGAAGAAAATTCGGGCCATAATGGCCATGGAGAAACCAAATAACCTCAAAGGGGTCCAACAGCTCGCTGGACGCATCGCGGAGCTGAGCAGGTTCATCAGTCGCATGGGTGAAAAGGCCCTGCCTTTCTACTAACTGCTACGCAAAGCAAACAAATTCGAGTGGACGCCTGAAGCGGACGATGCATTCGAAGATCTGAAGTGGCTTCTCTCCACCTCACCCGTCCTGGTCACGCCAAAGGAACGTGAGCCCCTACTGCTATACATAGCAGCCACACATCAGGTGGTAAGCACCGTACTCGTGGTCGAACGGCCCGAAGATGGCAAGACTCATGGGGTCCAATGCCCTATATACTACCTCAGCGATGTATTGACGCCGACAAAACAGAGGTACCCTCACTACCAGAAACTCGCCTACGGCGTGTTCATGACGGCTCGTCGGCTGAGCCACTACTTCCAGGAGCATCAGGTGATGGTCGTCAACGAGGCACCCCTGAACAGCATCCTAAACAACCCGGAGGCCACAGAACGCGTGGCCCTATGGGGCATCGAGCTGTACCCTCTAGACATAGTCTATGAGAAGCGCCATGCGATCAAGTCGCAGGTCCTACCGGACTTCCTCGTCCACTGGATGGAGCTGCAGCTGTCGGACACCGCGGACATGACACAGTCATGGACGATGCACTTCGATGGCTCCAAGCGCGAGGCAGCAGCCGGAGCCGGGGTCATACTGACCTCCCTGCAGGGAGACAAGATGAAGTGCGTCCTCCGGATGAAATTTCGAGCTTCCAACAACGAAGCCGAATACGAGGCTCTCATCCACGGCATGAGGATGGCCAAGATCTGCGGCGCAACGCGCCTGGTCATCTACGGTGACTCGAACCTCGTCGTCCATCAAACGATGAACAAGTACGACGTGCACGCCGCCAACATGATCGCGTACCGCGCGCTCTACAATTCACTCGAAGGAGACTTTGACGACTGCGAGCTTCGGCACGTTGGAAGAGAAAGCAACGAAGAGGCCGACAGACTCGCCAACATCGGCTCCACCTGCGCACGGGTGCCACCAGGTGTGTTCCTCGAACAGATCTGTGCGCCATCCATCAAAAGGAAATTCCCCAAGGGATCACCCGAAGAAGCCGAGCACTCGGGGGCTACGCTACCCGAAGGACAAGAAGGACCCGAAAAGCTCGACACAGAGGTCGTAGTGGTCAACTTGATGCAGGTCATGGCAGTAGAAGAGACATGGACGCAGCCGTACCTGTGGTACCTAATAAACAGGGAACTGCCTGATTACCCGACAGATGCCCGGCGCATATCTCACCAGTCCAAATCCTTCACCATCACTAATGGCGAGCTATACAAGCGCAACATTTTGGGTGTGCTCCAAAGGTGCGTCACCATCGGAGACGGTAAAACTATCCTCCAAGACATCCATGAAGGCATCTGCGGCCATCATGCAGGCAGCCGTGCCTCATAGCCAAATATCTATGAGGTGGGTTCTACTGGACAATGGCCATGAACGACGCCAAGGACATCGTTCGAAGATGCAATGGATTCCAGAGGTTCACAGACAAACCGCACACACCAGGGTCGGAGCTTAGGCCCATACCCTTGGCCTGGCCCTTCGCCCAATGGGGTCTCGACATGATCGGCAAACTGCCCAAGTCCTCAAAAGTAGGTCACGTCTACCTCTTGGTAGTAGTCGACAAGTTCACCAAGTGGATCGAAGCCATGCCCGTCACCAACCAAAAGGGTAAAACGACCGTGAAGTTCTTCCAATCCATCATCTACAGGTTCGGCGTGCCGCACAACATCATCACTGACAATGGGTCGAACTTCATCTCCAAAGAATTTCAGGACTTCTGCGAAGGCCTCGGGATCAACATATCAAACGCCTCCATGGCGCACCCACAAACCAACGGACGGGTCAAAAAGGCCAACGGCCTCGTCGGCGGTGGCATCAAGAAGCGCCTACTGAGCCTACTCGAGCGGCTCGCGGGAGCATGGGCAGAAGAGCTACCCTCCGTCCTCTGGAGCCTGCGCACAACGCCAAATAGCTCAACTGGCTACATGCCCTTCTTCATGGTGCACGAAGCCGAAGCCGTGTTGCCTGTAGAGGTACGCCATAAGGCCCCACGGGTCGTCGCCTACAGCAAAGCCGAATCGACGGCCGCACTCGAAGACGCCGTCGACACACTCGACGAGGCACGCGACATCGCCGCAGCTCGATCGACGGTCTACCAGCAGAGCCTTCGCAACTATCACAGCCGTCGGCTGTGCCCAAGGTCCTTCGTCAAAGGAGACCTCGTCTTACGACTCAAGCAAGAGCGGCCGAAGAAGCTCGAGTCACCCTGCGAAGGACCCTACATCGTCATCGATGTCATCCTAGGTGGCGCCTATCGCCTCAAGCACGTGGAGTCTGGAGTCGCATACTCCAACCCATGGAACGTCGCACAACTGCGACGCTTCTACCCCTAGCTATCCTCCCTTTACTTTCAATAAGGCTATTCAGCCAAGGTTACTCAGTCGAACAATGTACCTTCTCATTACGATATGAATAAAGCTAAGTGTCTCGCCCCAAAATATATCTCTTTCTCGCATTCCTTTATGCTACAAACACACTTGGGGGCTCCCCCTCACCTCATGACTTCGTCGACTGAGGATAACGCATGTACACTTGAGTAGCTGATCACGTAAGGCTAACGAAAAGGGCATGCATACAACCAAGCACAACGTGCTAAAAACAATGAACCTTTACAACAAAGGGCATAACACGCCCAGTCAAAATATATACAAATTTTACATCTATCTTTTTATAGGTCCTACCTATTCTGAAGGATCACCTGCGCACGGTGCTCAAAGAGATCTACAACTTCCTCGGCATACTGGCTCACAGCCGCATAGTGCGGGCGCATATACCATAGGCCACCATCTGGTCGAGGGGGCGGCCCAGCTGCCACAGCCGCAAGATTTACGTCAGGGCGATGCAACCGCACAAGGGAAAGAGTGGCCTTCACCCCCGCAACTAACTGGTGTCGCACCAGCTCCCTGACATAACGCACATGTCGAAACTTCACCAACAAGCCCCGGAGCATCGATGGCGCCTCATCATGAGGAAACATGACGTGCAGAATCGACGCCAAGGAAGTCTTCACCTGCTGCAGCACCCGTGACACTTGGTGGGCACGATCCTGCACAGTCGCAAGGACCATGGCATGGTCGCGATCCATCCAGAAAAAGCCACCAGCCTCCATATCTTGCTGGGTTAGGCAATTGATCCGAACTGCAATGCGCTCCTTCTCCTTCCTCGGAACAAGGTTAGCACCTACAACAATTACAAAGTAAGATGGCCCGCCAACAAGCGCATCCGAAAATGAGCAGCAGCTCGAAGAAACTTACACTGCAGCTGCTCGGCCAACTGTCGTAGCTCCCCCATCAGATATTCCTCTCTGGCGGTGCCCCGCTCCGCCTTCGATTTCCAAACGTCCGCGTGGCCTCGGATGCCAAGCAGCTCCTCTTCAAGACTGCGAACGCGGTCACGAAGAAAAACAAGCTGCAACACATCATCCAAGGATGGTCGCGGCTGCGGAGCAGACGAAGTATCGACGGGGTCATCACCCGAAGGTCCCTAAAGGAAAACAAACAAGGATATGGACAACACACGATTGAAGAACAGCACGAAGGCTCATTATATACAACAGAAAGCCACTGCGTGGCACAAGAAGTGTTCATCAAGACATTACAACAAAAGTCTATGGCAACTACCCTACAACTAAAACAACATAGCCTAAGCATCCTGAGTGGCCTCGGAACCAGAGCGCCTGCCCTTGACCTCTTCCTGTTGCTTCGTCGCATACTCTGCGAGCAGGTCAATCAGCTTCATCCCATAGCGCTTACAGCGAGCAGCGTAGAGAGTGAAGGCTATCTCGGAGCCGTCGGGAGCCGTTGGCATCTGGAAGGTGACCTGATGAAGATCTAGCTCCGCTCCGGACGCCATGGCCATCGCCAGCCCCATGGACGCGTCGATTCTCTTCTCCTTGCGCTTGTATGTCGCAGGCGCATCTGCCAACAAGTCGACATCCTCAAGGGCAACACTCTTGGGGACGAGCTCCTTGTAGAAGCGCCCGAGAACCTCCTTGGCTTTGGCGAGAGAGCCAACCACAGTACTGCACCGGTCTTCGACCGCTGCAGTAGCATCATCCAGAGCACTACCATGCTCCAGGGCACTGCGGTTGAACTCAATGCCTGTGGCATCTAGAGAAACAAAAAAGGTACAGTAAGAATCAAGCAAAGGCAGAGAGACAAGGCAGCTGAAATAGAACATAGGGCGAAGTTACGCACTCGAAATAGCTTTGGCGGCAGCCATCAGCTTCTCGGCCACCTCCTTCTCGCGCGAAGCCGTGGCGGTAGCGAGCTGTTGCTCGCGGTCCGTAGCTTCTGTTGCATGCGCTCCTTAGCCGCAGCTGCATTAGCAAGCTCCCTCACGAGGCGCTCCTTCACCCCGACGGCATCTTCGGCCTTTTTCTCCGCTCGCCCAAAGCTCTTTTTGAGAGCATCGAGCTCGTGGAGGGCGGTGTTATTTTCATCTACAAAAATCAAAAAGAGTATGCATGAGCCTCACAAGCCAGCAAGCAGACAAAGAAGTAGATGATCTTGTTAAGAATGCACCTTGAAGCTGCTGCAGGCTGGCCTCCAACGCCAGGTGCTGCTTCATCAGCTGGTTGGCGCCTTGCACAAAAGGCTGCAAGAAGAAGCAACTTGTCTGGAAAAGGGCTCGGGGGCTGCGCCCAAGAAACGAGCAAAAATAAATCAAACACACGAAAAACGCTCGGGGGCTCCTCCCGAGACACGCACAAAACAGAAGTAAATATCAGCAGATCACACGAAAATGTGGCTCGGGGGCTCCCCCATGGCAAGAAGGAAAACACTTACATGATCAGACAGAGACTCCGAAGGTCCGGCTGTAGTCTTCTAGGAGACGACCACCCGAACCTCCTACAGAGAAGGGTTCAGAGCAACGCCCCTAGAGGTGGCCACCATCTGAGAGAGAGGAGGCATCATCTTCGACTCCCCCACCATCTCCTGAGTGGCATCTCTAAACGAGCCCTCAGAGGAGTGGCTGCAAAGGAGAACACCAGTCAAAGATAAGCAAGAAACAAGGAAAGGTAGCAAAAAGCATCCGAAGGAACTTACGAGTCCATATCGCTCAAGTTGAAAACAGGTAGGGCCCTCTTGCCCTTCTTCTCTTCCTTCTTCCACTTCGCCGGCGGCTGCGGCGCTATAGCCCGCATAGGCATGGCCGGAATGGGGGAGGAAGAGGCACCATCACCTCCACTGCGATGGACAAGGAACGGCGGGTCCCTAGGAGTTGGCGGAGTCGAGGCATCCGAAGATTCGCTCGAGCTCCGTGCCCGCTTTCGGGGTCGCCCCTCGCTTGCCTCGGGGGCTTCCTCGGTTGGTGACTGCGCCGGCGGAAGCTCGGACACGGAGTCCACGATTTCATTGTCCGGCGCATCCGGAAAACGTTCGGGTTGAGGGGGTACCATGCCAGGCACCTTGAACTCCTACACAACGAAGAGAAATTTCAGAAAAAATAACTGCAAAGAAAACGCACTCAAAAATAGCGCTACGCGCACGTCCCAGATCTACACCTGCGGAACAGGCCGAGAGGCACTGAACGGAGGGGTCCGTGACTTCCCCGGAAGGTCCTCGTCAGTTTTGTACTTCAGCAGAGGACGAAGGACCCTGTCGAGGTCCCCTTTGGAGAGCTCCTTAGCCGCAACTCACGTCGGGTCGTGGTGGCCAGAATAAAGGAACGTCGGATGCACCCTAGCCTGGAGCGGCTGCACCCGATGTTTGAGGAAGGTGCGGATGATATCCACACTGTTCACCTCCTTGTCCGGAATCACCTGGAGGTCCTCCACCCGATGATAGAGCTCCTATATCTCCTCCACCTCACCCTCCAGGATATGGTTCTTCCAGGCTTTCTTCGGTTGGATTTTCTGGGTGGAGTCGAAAGGGGCAAGGCCACAAATTTTCCCGTCCACTATGGAGTCGCGGATATAAAACCACTTCCTCCGCCAGTTCTGGACGGACTCAGACATAGAGAAATAGAAGAAAATAGAAGTGGATCAAAGAGAAATGACACAGCCGCCAATCGGGTAAACTCCGTTGGAGCCGGATTGCCTCTTCACGGAATAGAGCTTCCGGAAGAGGCCAAAGTGCGGCTCAATACCGAGCCAGCACTCGCAAAATGCAACAAAACAAGCAATGTGAAGAAGAGAATTGGGGGAAAGATGGTGGAGTTGAATGCCATAGAAGAACAACAGTCCACGAAGGAAGTCGTGGACTGGGAAAGAAAGGCCACGAATAATGAAGGCTATGAACATCACCCGAAACCTTGCAGGAGGACGGGGAAATACCTCGTCGCCGGGGACCTTGACGGCCTCCTTGTCTTGCGGGATTAAACCCCACTCATGAAGCTTGCGCAGGTCGCCCTCACGTGTCTCTGTGCGCCGCCACCCACCATCGGTGACATGTGTGGCGGTGGTGCCCTTCTTGCCGCCAGTGGCGGCACTGGTGGAGGTCTTCTTTGATTTCACCATGGCAGCGCGACGACGGCGGCGGTGCGAGCGCAGGAAGGATGAGGGGAATGATCGGAGAACATCCAGCGCGCAGCAAACAAATCTCAAGAATATGGACGCAATAGAAAGCAAGTGGCTGCGGTGAAAACAAACAAAAAAATTCCCCACAGTTATAAGGACAAAGACAATGAACAGGGACCGTTCATCGGGAAGCCCTAGCGCCAGCATCAAATCCAACTGTCCACGTGTCAGCATGGCAGCGAACCGTCGCTTGCACGCCGTCCACTATGCACGGAAACCGAGGAGACACCGTAATTATCGCCACGTCGCGTGTGACCAGTCAACTCCAAGTCAGAAAGTGAGACCCACGTTCATCCAGTCACGTCACCTCTGGTGCCGCAGACGCTTGAGGTCACCGATCGTCAGCACTGACGTCATCAAAGCTATACTAGCAACGGTTACAAATTTTTGGCTAAACAGCTAAAGTACTCACTCGAATCTATGATTCAAGCAACTACTCGGGGGATACTCCTATCAGGAGCGCTGGCCGCGCAACCGAAGCATGAATAGCGTACTACGCCAATGATCTATTTCTTAGAGTCCTACATCGAGTCTACGACTCCACTATGGACTCAGGGGCTACTCCCATAGGGAGGATTGATTCAAGCATCCGAAAAATATTTGTCCTATGGACCTGAAGCAAACAACGACTGAATTAAAGTTTCTGCTCGAGTCTACGACTCGAACAGACACTCGGGGGCTATTCCCATAGTGAGCGCTGGTCGCGCACCCTATGAATTCTTCAACTGCGATCCTTCGGATCAGATGCAAAAACTTGTTGGCAACTTTGCGCCAATCAACGCTAAGTGAGTAACATCCTCCTTGGCCACCCGAAACACCTGCGCGGTGATAAAATTTCAGATGATGTGTCTGCGATGCAAAGATAAGACCTACAAATATCATCTGATGGCCTGGCAACGCACACGACTGCGCTCTGCTAGTGAAAATCCGTGCTAACAGGCGCGATGAAAATCCCGACGGACGCGTTGGGTACATCATTCAAAAATTACTGGGATTCGACTCCTGTAAGACCTCAACGGCCTGAGTCGAATTACGCCAGCATCTGTTCCGGGTTCGAGTCGAGGGATTCGAATCTGAAGAAGGTCGTGTTGTTTTGTCCTAAGATAGTTAACTGACCCTGATCCGTCGGGAGAGTCAGGCACGCGCATCAACAATCCCTACATACTAAAATCATTCTCTGATGAACAGAAACAGCTGCACCCGAAAGATTGAAGAGTCCTCAACCGAATCTACGATTCGACTGAACACTCGGGGGCTACTGACATGGTTATACCCTACGGGTACAAGACATCAGCATACCTAGTCCAGCCCAAGGAAGGCCCATGAGAATATACGTGGCCCATGAAGATTTTCGGGTGGCCCAAGCCCGTGACGTCTTCAGATCCTTGGAGAGCAAGACTAGATTAGATAGAATATTCAAAGGGGCAAACCCTAAAGCTGTAACTGACTCGATCTGTGCCCGGGACCTGACTACCTCTATATAAAGGCTAGGAGGGCACGACGAGGAGGGCACCTCTCATACCACCGCGTACACACCTCCACGCCAGATTGCATCTGCGCACCCTTGTAACTTTCGGTTCCACCGTAATCAAGAGCAGACAAGCAGGAGTAGGGTTTTCCTTCCGGGGGCCTGAACATGGGTAAATCTCGTGTCCCCTGGTTGCTTGTCTGTTAACCGTTCCGCGATCTCCAGCACCCCCATCTTCTACAAAACCTAAGCTCATAACAATGGGCATTGGCGAGATTAAACCTTCTCACCATGAGTCACATAGTTCGGGCGTTCCATTCGACATATCCATAGAAAACCTTTTGAAAGATTTGCCGGGTGAAGGTGCATCATAACAGGTAGATAAGCGTGGCCGGGGTTGCTTGGGGTCGATGGAGCCCCTGGTAAACCAATGTTGCCTCACATCTTTAAGTACCATCTTCGGGATTTAACCCGTTACGGAGGAACCATACTTATTGCATGACTCATGGTCTCGGCGAAAGCAAGGTAAAGGTCGTGTCTAACCACCCTCTGTCGGCCTTCCAAGGAAGTGGGCTAATCATGTGGCATGAAGAGAAGGTTAGTACGTGTGGGTAAAGTTGTACACCCCTGCATGGTAATAATCTTTTCGAAAAGCCATGTTCACGGTTATGAATGTTTGGTGACCGGATTCTAAGATCATAGAGAACTATAACCTAATCATAAAACTTGGCAGTTCAACGTGTGCTTAAGGATGCTTCCTCATGGGTACGAGGGGGTGATCCTAGTTGGTAGATGATGATGACTTGGTGGATATCAATGATGATGATCAATATTTCAGAGATGTCGCTCTCTTATACCCTTTTAAAATACTCTGAATAGACGGCCTTCTTCTCTCCCTTGTTTTATAAACAAAGAAGGCTTTATGCAAAACAACTCCACCAGCCATAAGTCTTGCGGAGTACACCCTGTACTCACCCTTGCTTTGTTGATAATTTTGGCAGAGTAAGTGTTTCCGTAAAGACGAGTACCGCACTACATCGACATCGACGAGTAGCTTGGGGTTCCCGGCCGGCAGCCTAGAATCTATGGGCTGGGACGTCATCGTTATGCTTCAGACCTCTGAGGCAATTTGTTAAGTTTGCTATACTTAATAGCATAATTTGCCTTCCGTTGTTTGATGTTTGTGGCCAGTGACCTCTGCTTGTAATAATTTGGTTCTTTGCTCAGTTATGAGCTCGCTGTAACAATTTTTGTGTCGTAGGGTCACTGTTGTGTTATCGATTCCTCCCTGGATATTCTCGAGCTCAAGGTTAATCTTATGTCAGACGGAGGTCTGGTATTTGTTTAGCCCTGATCCCAAGGGTGTCACAGGTCTTCGTATCATAGCAGTACCGACCATAGGAAAACCCCTCTATTGGTTGATGTTGAGTTTAGTACTTGTGAAAACTATTTTAAAGATGAAAAGTATTTGTGAAAACTCTAGTATGCTTCTTTTTCTCCTTATCTAGTTTCGCTCTAGCTCTGGGTTATCTTATCTGGTGTTGACTTTGAAAAGTTTTGATATCTCTTGTAGTCTTTCAAAGCTTAGGTGCCTTCTTGGCATGTCGTTTCTTAGCCTATTGACCTAGTGTTGAGTTCTCCAGAGTTGTGTGTGTTGTGAATTCCTTGTTTTCCTTTGCTCTTGTTCATATGAGAGATTCCTTTCCATCAAGATCTCTCTATCTTCCGGACCCACAATATTACATTGTTGGATCCATAGTGTTATGTTCTAGGCTTCGAGGTTTCCTTTCGCCCCGTGTGCCTCCTTTTCATTTGTTTGGGTACTTTAGAAGTCGTTTCTTCTTTTGGAAGCTACCTTGTGATTACTATATTGTAGTGTACGCCATGTCACTCAAGTAGTAGTTACTCCTTTCCCGGGTTTTAACCCTTGGACTTGAACCTAAGATCCCGGATTGTGCTGGATTCTATTGTTGTGAATCTTGTACATGAAGCTAACCTTTAACCCAAGATCCTTCCTTTATCCCTGTTGTTAATGTTTACACATTACCTCAGGATGGCTGGTACTACAATTCTGCCCTTCAAGCTTGTGGTTATTGTCACGATTGAATTGTGACGACTAGGGACTTTCCCTACCACAAGCCACGGCAGATGTTCTTTAATGGAACCAAATAGATCACGACAAGCGTACTCCTTGAGAGTCTCGCATCTATACTCGTGACTCTGCCACACCTTACCTCTTCTATGCATTGGTTCTCGGAAGATTGTTGACTTATGCATCCACATCTCGGGATTCTATCTTGAGCATGTTCTTCCTCCCTTGTTGTTTTCTGACCTTTGTCTACCAGTTGGTAGCCAAGTAGTACATGTGCATTGGTGTCTTTCGATGCAAGATACTCTTGTGGTCCATCATGACAAACCATTTCGGGATGTCAGGACAAACAAACTCCAGTACCTCGTCATATCTAGGACCAGGTCAAAGTGTTGTAATCCACAAATTAAGAGGCAATGAGTGTCTTCCATCTGTTCTATCTTAAGTATCACTCCCTTTTATACTAAGAGGTCGTGGTGAGTTTCATGACCCCTTAATGAAGTGATGCTCTTACACATAATTACCCACCCTTCCTCGAGCTTTCGCGCTCGTGAGTGATGCGTGTGCGTAATAATGTGGACATCTGAGATTCTTAGCAATTATTATTGTTTTGATCTCCAAGGACATTTGTGTCATTCTTAGCATGATTGGTTAACCCTATCACTAAGCGAAGAATGATTATGCTACGAAGTTCGATATTCTGGTACACTCCCCTCGGTCAAAGAGTTAGGCTTGTGCCGAAGCTCCGAGACTATGTCTGATTGCCTTACCAAGCAAGTTTCCTCTCGAACTAAATGACAAATCACCGGTTCATGATATTCTAGATGTCTTACTAGAAGTACCGCCATGTTGCCACATGACCGTGTTGTCAAGTTCTTGAGCAAGCAAGTTTTCCAAATTGTTTTTTTCCAAGAATCTGTACTGGATACTCCTGAACTAGTTGGTTGAGCTTAAACAACAACTTGGAGAGTTGTAAGACAAAAGTTCTATCCGACCCAGTTCCTCCTTAAAGGGATGTCTAGTTTTGTTCGTGTTGAAGAAAGATATTATCTCCTTCGTGGATAAGATATCTTCCCCTCTTTTGATTTGATTTGGGTTATCATCAAATCAAACTCAGTTCCAAGGACTATCTTGATGGTGTTTCTATTTGTGATGTTTCACTTGAGTACATCTTCATGTTCTTTGGTCTGACCAATACAATTGCCTTGTTCATATCACATATGAGTCCATCTTCTTGGAATGTCTTGATAAGTTTGTTGTTGAGCCCATCGATGACATCCTCATCTTCTCCATAATAGATTTGATTCATATGGAACTTTTGGCATCAATGTTGGAAACTTTCGAGAACCATCTTTGAGTCATCTCGAAGTATGTGTTCTGGATGTTAGAAGTAACCTTCTCTGGTTCACGTGCA
This sequence comes from Avena sativa, assembly GCA_916181665.1. Lineage (NCBI taxonomy): Eukaryota > Viridiplantae > Streptophyta > Magnoliopsida > Poales > Poaceae > Avena > Avena sativa. The sequence continues at coordinate 78,969,371 of OV702296.1, forward strand.
ATTGTTGAAAGATGTTGCCATGGATTTGAGAAGAGTTATCTCTGTTCCTTAAGGATACATGTGTGTATTATTGTTAGAACTTTATATGTATGCAGTTATCTATCGACAAGTTGCTAAATACATGGGTCTAGCAATCTAGCTCATCTTTTGGAGCTTTACACTGTAGTCCATATCTTGAGAATCTAGTAACTTCACCTTCGTGGTAAACGTTGCAAACTTCTATTCGGACATGCTGAGTCTGAAGTGTCACCCCACTTAACCAAAGCTGAATCTCATGCAGCAACGATGGTTGGTGTTTCTCAAGGTTTTGACATAGGTCTCTTTGTAAATCTGGCAAGATTGATGTAATGGTTGACACATTTAGCCAAAAAGACCTTTTGTTATATTCTCTTGATTTAAGCAATATTAACCACTCTCCATGAGGATTCTTCTATATTTTATTATAGTAGTTGCGCTTATGGTTTTCTTTGTATTTGAAGTTTGACCTTTACTTGATGATCGATTTCTCAAACATCGAGGAGAACATTTAAAGTAGTGTTGCTAAATGTCTCTCGGTCGATCCTTCAGACCCTTTTATGTTGGTAAATGTTTTGTTATGCCAAGTACTTGAAGTTTGAGAATGAAGTTTCTTTCTTCTCGTGTCATGTGGAATCTTCTTATCTATTTATCCAGTGGTGTAAAGTGATATCATGATCTTCGGCAAAGATTCTGATAAACCTGGATGAGTAAAGAGTTTCCTTCGTTTTCTCAATCATGTTTTAGGAGCGACTATGATTTTGGTAGTCAGAAGTTTCTCTTGCTACATGTTCCTTGTGACTTTTATGAGTCCTCGCCACAAAACACCTTTCTATTCTAACCTTCTGTTGAATGAAAGAGTGAACCTTCTGTGTCAAAAATAGTTTAATAGCTTGGTTTTGTTGATCCATATCTCTGCAACCTGAAATCTCTCCTTAAGTCGTTTAGTAGAGGTTCTTTACCGAAGTCTATGGTAATGTTCTTTCTGTTGGAAGCTTTATTCTTCAGAAGTCTCAAAACCTCCCATAAGTTCTATGGTCTCAATCCTTATGAAGACCAGCGATCTAACAACTTGAAACTTTCTCCTCTTGTTTCCTCTGTTACCTTGACGTGTGTTTCATGTTTGTCATCTCAGAGTTGTTTCTAAACACTCCATCCATGAGTTGACCATGAGATACTCGATGTGTTGTCTAGTGTGTTTCCCTCTTATCTTTAGAGTGGCCCTATTCCTTTCTCTTTCCGACCCTCTTCCTACCTTTGGAATCTCGGGTCGAGATTCTCGTAAGGGGCATAGAGCTGTAATACCCCAGTTTTAGTTAATCCTGTATTAGGGTTTGTTTGTGCATCATGAGCATCATTCCTTAAAAATGCATGCAAAGAAAATTAAGACAAAATCCTAAACCCTAGTTTTCCCCTCTCTCCGAAATACATTCAAATGGTTTTGAATATTTTGAAAAGTACCAAAATTGTGGAGCCCAAATTTTTATAAGGGCCCCTGCAATGTTTTCATATGTTCTATAAAAACCCCTGGTATTTTTGAAATATCTAAAACAGTTTAGAAATTGAAAATTACAAAATAGAATTGGAAACAGAAATAGAAAAGCTTTTCTATAAAAAAAATAGCTGTAGCAGCTAATCAGGCCGCAGCCCAGCCGGCCCAGTTCCCTCCCCGCACTCCCTGCCGCTCGCGCATAGCTCCTACGGCCTACCTTCGGCCCAAGCGTAGCCCACCTGCGACCCCGTACCTCTTCGTCGATCTTTCGTAGTCTTCCACCTCTCGCCAGGAGGACAAACACCTCGCTATCGAAGACCGGCGCCGTCGATCCCGCCGCCTTCCCCCTGCCGTCCATCACACCCTGGAGAGGATAAGAGCCTCCCCCGAGCACGTCTCTCTCCACCCCAACGCCTTATCCCCTCCTCTCTCGCTTATCCCTCTCCCCATGTGAGTTGTCGAACCCTAGCTCCGGCCAGAGCCTCTCGTCGTCGTTCCCGATGTTCCCTCATCGTTCTGATACCATCACCGGAACCTCCTAGTCCACCTCGTCCTTTTTCCCCTAGTAGAGCAAGCCGGCGAGCTCCCAGAAGCCCCAATCATGAGCTCCTTCCAGAGCTCCGGCCATCATCTTCGACGCCGATTTCGGCCACGTCACACCTTCTCCAGCCTCCCCGACCACTCCGTCGCAACCATGGTGAGACTACGATGCTCAAGCACCACTCCTCGCTTTCCCTAACCCTCTCTAGTGCGTTGTCTGCATGCTCCGCCGTCCGCCGCCGCGTAAGCTCACCGACAGCCGTCCCCGGTGACACAAAAATAGCGGCGCCACCACCTTTAGGCAGCCCGCATCCCTCCACGTCGAACCAGACAAACCAAGTTGTCCCGCGAGCCCCCTGACGCCGTCCCCGTCGACTATCTGGGAGCTCCCCGTCGGGATGACGTCATGCCGACGCCATTGTGACGCCAGCGCCCGTAGTCAGCCTAGTCAAACCGAGGTGGGTTCCACCCTGCCCACGTGGAGGCTGAGGTGGCTAGTGCCCCACCTATCAGCCACAGAGGCTAGGTATAGTAGCGGTGTAAAAAGGTTAAACCGCTCAGCTGATGTCACAGTGATGCAATAATTCAATTTAAATTGATTAAACAATTCCAGAAAGTGTAATAATCTTGTAAATTCAATAAGTAATTCATTATAACTCAGAAAAATACAAATAATATATCAAAATGTTCAGAAAAATGAGAACTATCTATTAAAGCTGTAATCATGCATTGTTCAACAACTTTCAAGACAAGTTTAATTAGAAGAACATAGTAATCCCTCACAGGTGATTCCGGAGTTTTCCCCGAGTTAGGGTTTTCACCCCTCGGAACCCCGTTTAAATTGTCGAGCATGCCTTAGGGTTACATTTCGATACAATTTAACTTGTCATATCATCATTCTTGTTTGAGCATTGCATCGATGCCATTGTTGATTGTTTCCCTCTCTTTCTGGTGTTTGGTTCTTCCGGTAGAATACGAGATCGAGATCGAAGTTAGAGGTCAACACCGTCGAAGATCGAGGATTGAAGAACAATACTTGACCAACTGTAACCAAGTCAAGTAGAAGATTATCGAAGCTCTACTTTCTATTATCAACTGGCAAAGGCAAGCATAGCCCCACCATGATACAATCCGATGATTTCAAAAGTATTTCAATTCTGCCATGATGCATACGATTCTACTGTGGTCTTTTATCAATAGATAGAATATCCTATCTGTTGCATTACTCTCTTTGAGCATATATTACCTGATCCACTTCTCCTAGCATAACTAGGTTTGGCTTGTGTGCACTGCTAGATCTTATATCAGTGTCCTGCTTAGCCATGCATAGCTGTTAAGTCTGGTCCATCCAGATGATGTATGAGATGTAGAGAATCTAGTATGACAGGAGATCGAGATATATTGATGATGTGATACGAGTTTAAACATGCTAAGGCTTGTATGGGAGGCCACAGTGGGATGTGTTTTTTCTAGTCCCATGCTCGCCACCACTAGGAACTGAGTTCTTGCCTTTGGAACCGAGACGAGCGTACAACCACACGGGGCCTGGAAAACCTCACGAGCAAATAACTTGCCTAGTATATTCCATGAGTCACATAGTTCGGGCGTTCCATTCGACATATGCATAGAAAACCTTTTGAAAGATTTGTCGGGTGAAGGTGCATCATAACAGGTAGGAAAGCGTGGCCGGGGTTGCTTGGGGTCGATGGAGCCCCTGGTAAACCAACCTCGCCTCACATCTTTAAGTACCGGCTTCGGGATTTGACCCGTTATGGCGGAACCATACTTATTGCGTGACTCTTGGTCTCGACGAAAGCAAGGTAAAGGTCGTGTCTAACCACCCTCTGCCGGCCTTCCAAGGAAGAGGGTTAATCATGTGGCATTAAGAGAAGGTTAGTACGTGTGGGTAAAGTTGTACGCCCCTGCATGGTAATAATCTTTTCGAAAAGCCGTGTTCACGGTTATGAACGCTTGGTGACCAAATTCTAAGATCATAGAGAACTATAACCTAATCATAAAACTTGGTAGTTCAACGTGTGTTTAAGGATGCTTCCTTATGGGTACGAGGGGGTGATCCTGGTTGGTAGATGATGATGACTTGGTGGATATCAATGATGATGATCAATATTTCGAAGATATCGCTCTCTTATCCCCTTTTAAAATACTCTGAATAGACGGGCTTCTTCTCTCCTTTGTTTTATAAACAAAGAAGGCTTTATGCAAAACAACTCAACCAGCCATAAGTCTTGCGGAGTACACCCTGTACTCACCCCTGCTTTGTTGATACTTTTGGCAGAGTAAGTGTTTCCCTGAACACGAGTACTGCACTACATTGACATCGACGAGTAGCTTGGGATTCCTAGACGGCAGCCTGGAATCTATGGGCTGGGACGTCATCGTTATGCTTCAGGCCTCTGAGGCAATTTGTTAAGTTTTCTATACTTAATAGCATAATTTGCCTTCCGTTGTTTGATGTTTGTGGTAAGTGAGCTCTGCTTGTAATAATTTGGTTCTCTGCTCAGTTATGAGCTCGCTGTAATAACTTTTGTGTCGTAGGGTCACTCTTGTGTTATCAATTCCTCCCTGGATATTCTCGAGCTCAAGGTTAATCTTATGTCAGACGGAGGTCTGGTATTTGTTTAGCCCTGATCCCGGGGTGTCACATTACGGAAACTAAAGCACCTCAACACATATAGAAATAGATCAACAGGAGGAAATAAAGACTATAAATGTAAAATAGGTAGAAAGGGGAAGATTGCTCGCTTGAAAATATTGCCGAAGATTCATCCGAAGGTTGGGTCGACACTCGCATCAACTCATCGGCCTAATCTGTGAAGATGTCAAGCACTAGAAGAAACACCGGATGCACTATTTAATACTAGGCATGATGCATGACATGGCAAGATGCGATGCAACTAGTCAATATTAAGCGAAACCGTGGTCCCGAAAATTAAGTATATGGTTATAGTTGTTTTAGATACCCATAATTTAAATGTTATTTTAACAAGGCATGACGGTTTTCTACACAAATTTAAATGGGGCCAATATAAGACTAAAAAAGCCCACATATGGTCTCATTATTTAATTATGAGGTGAATTGGCATAATGCCCCGAAACCTACATGATATATGTGCAAGCATGATAATGTAAATGCAACAAGTTATATAACATATTATAAAAGTAGGGATTAGGTCGGAGTCTCACGGTTCAGATCGAGAGGTAAAAGGAGGGTCTTCGAGTCATAGTTGAAGTAGTGGAAGTATCCGATACCAGGGAAAAAGGGGTGTTCGCGTCGAATGGTGGAATCCAGTGTGGCGTGATGAAGGGGCGCCGAACTTGACAAAGAATAACTTGGTTGGACACATAATAGATGAGACATGTTGAAATAAGAGCAGCTAAAGCTAAAACTAAAACTCTTGTGGACATTTCATCGAACACTTGACGAGCAGTGCCGGACAAAACTAAGATGACACAGATATGTCAAACAGATCAGTGAGAAAAAGACACAGAAGACAACCGGCATACACCCGCGCAGCTGAACTGATACCTGCGAGAAGAAAAGAAAACCATGGCTGATCTGAGACAAACAATCGGCACATCGATGACAAAATAGCCTGCAACTGTTACGGCTTGGAATTGATGCATAGGCATTCTACTCACCGTCGGTGTAGATCAGGCTGGCATGCATGTACAGAAAATACAAACAGGCGGTGTGCGCATGCATGTGGTGGCTGACTACATCTATGGTAGCAGGAGGGATTTCAAGTGGCTCAAGAAGCAAGGCATCAGAGGGGGCGACATTGTGTGGCCCTGACCTGTGAATTAACAAATTTTTTAGACTGCTGCTGTGCTGCGTACCTCTTGGTTGAACGAAAGGGCAATCAAGGTGGCTGTGGTGTGCTACATATCGTACATGAATCAAAGGGCCAAATGAGAGGCCTAGCAATCTCATATGTACGGTACGCATGCCAGGGGATTTAAAGATAAATGCCTCTGCTGATGCGATGCTGGACACAAGAGAAACAAAAAACAAGAAGCTAGCGTCTGGAGGCGAGCTGATGGCGGCCGAAATAATAGGACGGCGACGAGAAACTGAGCCGCGGAACATACGCGCCGGCGACAAAATTTAGACCGGAATTTTAGGGGAAGAAGGGAGAGAAAAAAGAAAGGGAATTCTGGGCAGATCTGTATCTCAGATTTGGAGGCTAGGGTTTGGAGAATAAGAAGGGGTTTGGGCTATTTATATAGTCCAAACTAGGCTAGATGGGTCTAGTTTTGGGCTAAAATTTTATACGGGCTTTTGTCACCTTTTATTTCTAGTGAAATAAAAACACGTTATGTGGCCCTATAACCACCAAGAAATATTGTTTTGTTTAATTTAAATGTAGGAAAAGAGACAAATGGTTCATTAGACCATAGAGGTATTTAGACCAAGAAAAATACGATTTTAAATAAAATATTTTTATGGTCGAAAATTTGTAACAAACATATATGTCATGTTACGATGATGCACAAAATAGAAATCAACCTCTTAAAAAATAGAAATCAACAGGCGATTTTCTAGTAACGGTTTTACCCGGGATGCTACAATTCGACACCACTAATAATGGATCTCGCCCTCGAGATCCGCCTCATGGTACGAGGAAGAAGGCATACGATCTGAACCTTCTCGCTTCGTGTAGATCCTCGCGACACCACTAACAAGGGTTCTTTCTCCATCTTGAAATCCGCGACACCACCAATAAGGGTCGGTGCTCACGTTCGTCGAGAGAGCACTTCGGATAGACAAAAGAAGAAGGTAAAGGCATCAAAAGATAAGGCCACATCTAACTTCGACAAAAGGAGAGAAAGGGTGCATTCTAATCCATTTCAATATACAAGAGCAAATATAGTGAGTAGTTGGCATGGCGACCAATCCATCACACACCCAAACTATTACTCCGCACATTCAGTAGAAAAGCGTGCAACCATTCTCGGAATTTGGACTGAAAATCTTCACAAATGATGTCCGGACACAATGGAGTGATGCGAGTTCTTCATCGGATCTGGTATAGATGATGTCAAACACCGGAGGATAAAAAGGAAATTTTTAGTGAATTTTGGTCCACTGAAAAGGTACAATAGTGGAAGATTCATCAGATAGCATGAAGACTGAATGTAGCAACATCGTTACCAAAAGAAGGAAGCGAAACCTTGGGTACAATGGAAACCGACAAACGAGAAATCCTGGACTCGAAGAAAAGCTAAGAGAGCAGATTCAAAACACGCAGAAGTAAGAGGATAATAGTAGAGGGGTAAGGAGTAAAAGCAGACCTAATCAGATCTATCCAACCGATTTTCAAAAATAGTTTCGACACTCTACAACATCCGTTAGCTAGGTTATCCTATAGGATGGACCAGTGGGGCATCGTAACTGCTGAGCTCTGATACCACTCTGTAACACCCTCAGATCGACCCTATGCAAGTTTTAGCGATTCCCGCCAAACCCGCATAGAAACGATTCAAAGGTTCCCACTAGAAACTTTCGTGCGGATGGAAAACAAAGTAATAACATTACACATTAGTTCATGATAGAACCCACAGAACAGATATATACAACAATGACTCCATGGGTCAAGAATACAGATATACAACACAAAGATCCAAATCACCTTGAAAACGATACAGCGTCCGAGTACGGCAAGATGCAAATTGGGCTAAGAGCCCTAAAGAATAACCATTGGCGTCCATAACCCTGCCCAGACCAAGCCAGAAGGGTAACCCTACTAACGACGTCGATCTCAAACCTTCTTAAACAAAAGGGGTGCCACCAAAGGGTAAAGGAAAAAGAAAGCGGTCAGTACTGAGGCCAGTACACGGTGAGTCTTCGAATTCGGCGGTCATCGCCTACATAGGTATGGTGGACTGAAGCGACAGCGCAACATGTACTAAACAATCTATAGAGACCCAATACAACTATCGGCTATAAGAGAGATGAGTAAGACCTATTCGGATCCAACATGTTACTACCTCCAAACATACCCATCCTGGTATTTCCCCCTCGAGACCAAACGAGGAAGTCAAGCCAAGGAAACTCACACGGTTGACAGTTTTATTTTATTATTTTCATGGTGGTTATCCAACTTACTAGTCATATCAGATATAAGTCAAATTTATAACAGTAAATTTTAGTTATAGTTGACTATGATCGAGATACTATGCTCCAAGTCGTCCATAACCACGGACACGGCTTTTCAAAAAGATTTAACCCTGCAGGGGTGCACCAAAGTTTCTACACGCACTTTGACCCTTTTTTCCAGATCAATTAACATACTTCCATAGGTATGTCGGTGGGCCTAGGACACGACGCTTTCCTTGACCCAAAGCAAGTACATGGGGGCCACCCGAAAGAGCTACCCGTAGGAGGTATAGCTAATCCTCCTCGTACGGACTATAGGGTTGAGTACACTTGTCACACGAGCAGAGGTCATGGACAATATATTCCCGTCACAGAGTGCCGCTCCTACGCAACAGAAATAAACGCTCATCGAGCAACAGGTAATAAACATGGCATATATGGCATAACGTGGCATGAAAACTTCAAACTAGTTTGTGGCCCCTAGAACAATAATTTGGAATTAGGTACTAAGCCGATAGGGGTGCCCACACACCCCACATGTGGTTAGCACGCTCAGTCTCGGAACAGGTGTCAAGAACTCGGGTCCTAGGTGGAAACAAGTGGGCGGTTAACAACCAAATCTCAACTATTACCCACCGGTGCCTCTTCATTAATTATATCAATTTTAATATTTAATTAACCAACTGTAATTAAAACCACGATCATCTCCACCTTTATGAATATGCCAACCCCCAACATAAGTGGAACATCGACAACGCGAAGCGACAACTAAGCAAGCAATATGACTCGCAAGACCGACTGTCTATCAAACAATAGGTAATAGGAGGTGTCCAAGGCAATATATGGGCTGCAAATAATATAACAGGGTTACGGAAACTAAAGCACCACAACACAGATAGAAATAGATCAACGGGAGGAAATAAAGACTATAAATGTAAAATAGGTAGAAAGTGGGAGATTGCTCGCCTGAAAATATTGCCGAAGATTCATCCAAATATCGGGTCGACACTTTTATCAACTCATCGGTCTAATCCATGAAGAAGCAAAGCACTAGAAGAAACACCGAATGCACTATTTAATACTATGGCAGAAGATCAGGCATGATGCATGTATGATGCATGACATGGCAAGATGCGATGCGACTAGTCAATATTAAGCAGAACCGGGGTCTTGACAATTAAATATATTGTTATAGTTGTTTTAGATACCCCATAATTTAAATGTTTTTTTAACAAGGCATGACGGTTTGCTACACAAATTTAAATGGCAATATAAGACAAGAAAAGCCTGCATATGGTTTCATTATTTAATTATGAGGTAAATTGGCATAATGCCCCCAAACCCACATGATATATGTGCAAGCATGACAATTTAAAGGGCAACAAGTTATATAACATATTATAAAAGTAGGGATTAGGTCGGAGTCTCACATTTCAGAGAGGTAAAAGGAGGGTCTTCGAGTCATATTTGAACTAGTGGAAGTATCTGATACCAGGGAAAAAAAGACCTTGTCAAAGGGGTGTTTGCATCGAACGATGGAATCCGATGTGGCGCTGATGAAGCGTCACCGAACTTGACAAAGAATAACTTGGTTGGCCACATAATAGATGAGACATGTTGAAATAAGAGAAGCTAAAACTAAAACTCTTGTGGACATTTTATCGAACACTTGACGAGCAGAGCCAGACGGAACTAAGATGACATGGACATTTTATCGAACACTTGACGAGCAGAGCCAGACGGAACTAAGATGACACAAATATGTCAAAGAGATCAGTGAGAAAAAGACAAAGAAGACAGCCGGCATACACCTGCGCAGCTGAACTGATACCTGCGAGAAGAAAAGGAAACGATGGCTGATATGAGACAAACAATCGGCACATCGATGACAAAAATAGCCTGCAACTGTTATGACTTGGAATTGATGCAGAGACATTCTACTCACCGTCGTTGTAGATCAGGCTGACATGCGCGCACAGAAAATACAAACAGACGGTGTGCACATGTGTGTGGTGGCTGACTACATCTATGGTAGCAGGAGGGATTTCAAGCGGCTCAAGGATCAAGACAGCAGAGGGGCGACATGGTGTGGCGCTGACCCGTGAATTAACAACATTGTCAGACTGCTGTTGTTCTGCGTGCCTCTTGGTTGAACGAAGGGGCAAGCAAGGTGGCTGTGGTGTGCTACATATCGTGCATGAATCAAAGGGCCAAAGGCAGATGCCTAGCAAGCTCATATGTACGGTACACATGCCAGGGGATTTGAAGACAAACGCCTCTGCTGCTGCGATGCTGAACACAAGAGAAACAGAAAACAAGAAGCTAGTGCCTGGAGGTGAGCCGATGGCGGCCGAAATAATAGGACGGCGACGGAATTGAACATACGCGCCAGCGACAAAATTTAGACCAGAATTTTAGGGGAAGAAGGGAGAGGAAAAAGAAGGGGAATTCTGGGCAGATCTGTATCTCAGATTTGGGTGCTAGGGTTTGGAGAATAAGAAAGGGTTTAGGCTATTTATGTAGTCCAAATTAAGCTAGATGGGTCTAGTTTTGGGCTAAAATTTTATACGGGCTTTTGCCACCTTTTATTTCTAATGAAATAAGAACACGTTATGTGGTCTTATAACCACCAAGAAATATTGTTTTCTTTAATTTAAATGTAGGAAAAGAGACAAAAGGTTCATTAGACCATAGAGGTATTTGGACCAAGAAAAATACGGTTTTGAATAAAATATTTTTATGGTCGAAAATATGTAACAAATATATGTGTCATGTTATGATGATGCAAAAAGTAGAAATAAACCTCTTAAAAAATAGAAATCAACAGGCAATTTTCTAGTAATGCTTTTATCCGGGTTCCTACAATCTTGTTTGACAGTGAAAAAGAAGGAGGGCTGCCGAGACCACAGAGGTTTATGCAAAAAATTTGAGATGCACTAGAAGATTGTCATCTTGAGGTTATGCCATATATAGGGGATCGGTTTACATGGCGACGTAGACTAGACAGATCGGTTTGCAACACATAATAGAACGATTTGTTTTAGTTAGCGGGCTTAGTGAATGCTGAAATGAAAAAGTCTGATCACGGACCAATTTTAGTTGATACGTCTTATTATATTGAAATGGAAGATCCTAGTCAAAGACCATCTAGAAGATTTGACGTAAGATGGATCGGTGAACTGATGACCCACAAGTATAGGGGATCGCAACAGTCTTCGTGGATAGTATTATCCAATTTATTGATTCGACACAAGAGGAGCCAAAGAATACTTGCAAGCCTTAACAATTGAGTTGTCAGTTCAGCTGCACCTAGAAATAGTTCTTGCTCACAGAAGTTTATCAGTAGTAACAGTTTGGTAGTAGCAACAGTAAAGCAACAGCAGTACTGAAATAGTAGCAATAGTAACAGTAACGGTAAACAGTGGGATTCGAGTGCGGTAGGCATAGGGATGAATGGACGGGCGTTGCATGGACAAAGCTAAACATATAACTTCAAGATCTAGGGCATTGTAGATAAATAATAACAAGCATCCAAGTACTAAACAATCCTAGGCATGTGCTCCAAATATAGTCATACGTGCTCACAATGAGAACTTGCACAACATCTTCTGTCCAGCCAGCCCATGGCAGCGGGGCCTCTAGGGAACTACTGGCAATTAAGGTGCTCCTTTTAATAGAGCATCGGAGCAAAGCATTAACACTCCGTGAACACATGTGATCCCCACACCATAGCCATCCCCTCCGGTTATCCCAATTATTGTCACTTTGGGACCTTTGGATTCGGACAATGATATATGTACACAACTTGCAGATAAGATCACAAACAATACTAATAATGATTCAATAATAAGTTTAGATCTGAGATCATGGCACTTGGGCCCTAGTGATAAGCATTAAGCACAACAAGTTGCAACAAAGTCAAATAGCACTAATAGAGATAATAGGCACTATGCCCTAATAATCTTATTCGATTACATGATACAACTCATCCAGTCCCTACCATCCCTAGGCCTACAGCGGGGGATTACTCACTCATGGATGAGGGAAACATCGGTGGTCGATGGAGATGCGTTGGCGATGACAATGGCGATGATCCTCTCCAAATTCCCCGTCCCGCCAGGATGCCAGAACGGAGTTTCTGGTTCCGAATCGCGGCTTCTGGTGGTGACGGCGCAGCGGAACACTTTCTGGAAAAACGACGAACCTCCCTCCGTTTTTAGGTCAAGAGGCTTCTTATAGGCGCAGAGGAAGGCCGAGAGGGTGCCTAGGGTGGCTACACCCCCCAGGCGCGGCCAGTGGTGGGCCCGCGCCTGGCATGAGTGTGGCCCCACAGGCTCCTTCTCCGTCTCGTCTTCTGGCTCCATGGATCTTCTGGTGAAATATAATTTTTGGCATATTTTCCGGGATTTTTCCTGATAGTTCATTTTCTGCACAAAAACAAGACACCAAGGTAATTCTGCTGAAAACAGAGTCAGTCCGTGTTAGTTGTATCCAAATAACACAAGTTTAGAGAAGAAACAATAGCAAAGTGTTAGAGAAAGTAGATACGTTTTGGACGTATCAACTCCTCCCAAGCTTAGCTTATTGCTTGTCCTCAAGCAATTTAGTTTAAAACTGAGTGCGATAAAAGAACTTTCAAGAACACTTTGCTTCATATGATGTAAATATTCTCAGCACAGGAGTAGTTCATAATAAAGAGTATGCAACTAAGTCTACTCAATAGTCATTGCAAGCTATGAAGAGAAACCAACTCAATAATAATAAGTAGCATGGAACATAAACATAAGCAACATTGCAATGCTCATAATAAGGTATGATAGAGTGGTATATCTCTTGACTTTGTTTGAAGAGCACAATATAAATGCCAAGGAACCTCCGAAGTTCAAGTGAAGACTAGAGATAAAGATATCAGAGATACAAGCATCAAAGTCATGACATAATTAACCAAGTTTTGGAACAAACACAAGAATGACAACTATGCTCTCAACAAGGTGCTCATAGAATAAGTGGTGACTCAATAAGATGGTGAAAACGGTTTTGGAAAGTTTGAAAGGCTTCCAAATGCTGAAAGGAAGGTACTCATTAGCTTTGAGCTCTCATTGCCCCTATCATAGGCATCTTCATGTAGTTAAGGTGAAAGTGAGGTCCACTCTGAATTATATGCTTGACAGACCATACACTGGAAATCCCAAGTCCCTTGAGTACGAGGGCCGCTCCACATGCTACTCAACTTTGGGCACCTGAAAGTTCTTGTCATTGTAAATACATGCATATCATCGAGAACCGCCAACGGGGTACCCCTTGCACATGGTACAGGAGCATTCCCATAACCAAAATGACAAGGCAAGCAGATAATGAGCATATCAACAATCTTTTTATTTACCATATGCATAGCTTTTTATTGAGGATGCTTCATAAATGCTCATTATGGTGATGCTGCAAGTTTCCACCATGATTAGGCATGGCTTAGGCTAGCGACCTAGGAGTTTCTCTAACACAATGTATAAACTCCATGAACTCACAACCTCCCCTTTTATTTTACATCGTCGACATTCATAAACAAAAGAGCAAGGTATCAACTAGATAGGATATCCAACAAGTGTTGAAAGCGTTCCCCGTGAAATCACGGTTTTGCTGACTCCCAACATATAAGTTGCAATCATATAACTTTCATGGACAGGTCACAATGGTTCAAGATTATTAAGCGCAAGGAATAAAGTGTGCCATCAAGTTCATGAGAGATTTACTAACTAACTTTCTCAAAACAGACAAACATTTTATTTTGGAAGAAAACACGGCATATAGAATATGCGCTGAAGTAGTAAATGATGCTAATAGGTAGGTATGGTGGACACAGCTGGCAATATTGGTTTTGGGGAGTTGGAAGCACAGGTAGAGCACATACTCAGTGCAAGTGAAGGCTAGCAATAGAGAGGGAGCGACAAACGAGAGAGCAATAGCTGCCATAATCATGCTTGCAACAAAACATGACTAATTATGGCATGAAAGTGATACAAGAACTCTGAGGCAAAATAAATCATCGAGGTTTCACATGCATGCGTGAGCATGTGCCAAGTCGATTCACATGAACAGTCAGAGGAGGATACCACAATATCATACCAAAATATGAATAAAACAATGCAAGCAAACATTCATATGACACGCTACAAAATATTAGCAAGCTGGAGCTAATCATAGACAAGCAAGAACTACTAAACATCCATAATGACATACACCTTACACAAACAGGCTAAGCATGCTCACAATGAAGAGTATATGTACAAGAATGAAACAAATAGAGTTTGTTACCAGCCTCTTACCACTCCTCAAGTTGTCTTAATCTTCATTATTGCCCTTCACTTTTGTGACTTAAATAATAACATGAAACCAAAATCCACTGAGGACGGCTGAACCCTACAAAGAACTCACAAAACCAAAGAAGAACAACAAATATTTTTGGTGTTTTTGATTTTTTTTAGAAACAAGCAAACAAAGAAAACCAAAACAAGAAGCAAACAAAGCAAAATCTTTTTGGATTTTTCTATTTTAAGGCAAACCAAAGCAAATAAACAAACAAACAAACCAAGAGAAACAACAAAAATATTTTTGGTATTTTTGGGTTTTTAGAAAGAAGCAACAAAAACCAAAAAGAAGGCGAAATAATGGATATACAAAGAACCAACCGAACATGATATATAGATGAGTGTGATGTCGGTATACCTCCCCCCAAGCTTAGGCTTTTGGCCTAAGTGGGGCTCAATAGAGCGGGTAGTAATCCCATGCTGGTGGGTCATCATAGGAATGATCATAGTCAGGCGCTTGCGATGAAGAAGAAGACACGCCCCAATCAAATGAGGGCTACTGGTATGAAGACTCTCCCAAGTTGGAGGGCAGAACTGAATTGTCTTTGTTATCCTCTTCAACATTCTCCTCTTGCTGGGAGAGCTCCGCCACATATGTGTTGACCTCCTCCTCCGTAAGCGACCATCCTTGCCTGTTGTCAAAATTAAACAAAGCAGGTGCAGGCAAATAAACTATTTTCTTAGTCCTACCCTTTCTCCGACCTTGCTGGGCAAACGATAATTCATATGACAAATTTCTCACATTAACCCCCAAGGAAACAAAACCATGCTGAATCATGGATTCAATATCAAGCCTCTCTATGGGAAACTAAAAATCTAAATAGTGAGGCTCTAAACCATGGAAAGCTAGCAACCTAAAAGCAATGAGACCTCCACAAATTCCACCCTTCTCATGGTTGGTGGTGAGACGGTGAGCTATCAAAGCACCCAGGCTATAGGATCTATTCCTATTCAGAGCAGCTGCAACAAAATCTAGATCAAAATAAGACAACTTTCTAGCAAGAACACACTTGGTAATGAAATAGGCAAAGTATCTAATAGCTAGGAGCTGAACGTACCGAATGTTACCACTTTCCTTTGAGAAGTCAAAACCTTGGCAAATCTCAGCATATAAATCCATAAGTGACTTGGGCCTTTCCTTGATCTTCTCACAAGATCCCCACTAAGGTACTCTAATTGCTGCACATAAATCAGCAAAAGGCAGGTCGACAGGTATATTATATATTTTGTAATGGACCATGGGATTAGATGTAGACCAAGTGAACCGGAAGTCCTGCACAAAAGCCATGGTTAGCTTAACATATTCGAACGGTTCACCTTCAACAAAGTGTTCCAACCCTGCATTTGTAACCATAGTTTGGAAATCTTGGAGGATCCCCGCACTTCTCATAAATTTATGGCATGGATATATGGAAGGAAAAACTGCCTCCTCACGATGAACCTTCATTGGCTCATGCACCATCAAGTCATATTGATTCAGTGGATAAGCACGCATCTTCCTTGTTGAAATTTTTAGACAACCATCGAACCAAGTGATTTCTAAGTTGATAAATGAGGAGCAACTACTATAGGAACTTACTAGAGGACTACACATGCATCAAAATAAAGTTTCTAAGCATATAGCAAGCATGCAAGCTCAAACAACCTGTCACCTATAACAGCAAAATACTCAAGATACAATCTACCAATCACAAATCTAATTGGACAAGTGGAGGAGGCACATACCAAGGAGAAAACCCTCCAAAAATCAGCACTTGAGATGGGCTTAACAAGGAGATCAAAAATCACGAGCAAGAACAACAAGAACTCGAGCTTGAGAAAGTTTTTCGGTGTTTTTCGGGAGAGAGAAAGAAGATGGCTTTGAAGAGGCAGCCTGGAGGGGCCCAGGTGGGCCAGACCCCCCTAGGCGCCCCTGGTAGGCCGCGCCTACCATGGGTGTGGTGGCCTGGGGTGTCCCCTTGGTCACTTCAGGTGTCTCTCTGCCCCTTTTTTCAAGGAAATATTTATTTTGAATTTTCTGGGATTTTTCGGGAAACTTTATTTTTGGCCAATTTTCAGGGTATGAAAATTGATTTTCTCGCAGAAACAGTTTTTTCAGAAGAAGCAAAAGCAAACCAAAAGCCAAACTACAATAGCTCTAAGAAACTCTAACAAGCAAAAAACTAGCAAAACTAAAGCTGAAGCAAAGACTAGGAAGGAGAAAAGTAGAAGGAAGCAAGAATAACCATAGTGGAAACATTATTTTGTTCATTAAAATTCTTTTGTTAACAAGGTTGATCAAGTCTTGTTACCAAAACATTCTTATATGAAACAAAACTTTGCATTCCACAAGGTGATTATGTTACCTCATACTTGATAGCAATGGTCCCAATCATAATAGTTTCAAAATTTTCTTGTGGAATGGGACAATAAATTTCTCCAACCTTGATGCTCTCAATATTTTCAATGGAATTCAGGCAATATCTTTTACCAACCTTCTTGGGGAAATAGACAGTATGCTCTTTGTCATTAATATTGAATGTTACTTTCCCTTGATTACAATTGATGACATCACCTGCAGTATTAAGAAAAGGTCTCCCAAGAATAATAGACATATTATCATCTTCAGGCATTTCAAGCACAACAAAATCGGTTAAAACCATGCAATTATGAGCTACTTGAACATGAACATCCTCACATATACCAACATGAATAGTAGTTGACTTGTCAGCCATTTGCAAAGATATATCAGTTGGTATCAACTTTTCTAGCTGGAGTCTCTTGTAGAGAGAAAAAGGCATAATACTAACTCCAGCTCCCAAATCACATAAAGCAGTTCTAACATAATTATTCTTAATGGAGCAAGGAATAGTTGGTATACCTAGATGACCAAGTTTCTTTGGAACCTTACCATTTAAGGAGTAATTAGCAAGCAAAGTAGAAATCTCCTCATTGGGAATCTTCCTTTTATTAGAGACAATATCCTTCATATACTTTGAATAAGGAGGCAACTTGATAGCATCAGTCAAGGGAATTTGCAAAAATAAAGGTTTCATCCACTCACAAAACTTGTTGTAGTGTTCTTCATCCTTCGACTTTTGTTTCTTACCTGGAAAAGGCATAGGTTTCTGCACCCAAGGTTCTCTCTCTTTACCATGTTTATTAGCAATAAAATCTTCCTTTGTGTACCTAGTGTTCTTAGTGTGCTTCTCAGGTTCTTCCTCACCTTCCTCCTTATCAGGAGACTCATTTTTATCATTACCACTCTCAGTTTCAGCATCAGAGACAGATATACTATTAGGATCTATATAAGGTTCAAGGGGTTCCTCAACTATCTTATGTTTCTTTTTCTTGCTCTTACGAGGACTACCACTATCTTCACCTTGTTGGGAATCCCGCTCTATTCTTTTAGGGTGTCCTTCAGGATATAAAGGATCTTGAGTAGCTATACCACTCCTAGTTCTAATTCCATAAGCATGTTTATCTCCTGAAGCATTAACTAGCATATCTTTTTGTACCTTAGCAAGTTGATCAAGTTGGGTTTGAACCATTTGAAAGTGTTTATAAAGCATTTTAATATCATTAGAAGTTCTTTCCACAATATCTTTAAACTCATGGATAACTCTAGAGTTTTCCAACAAATGATTCTGAACTTGTTTATTAAAATTACCTTGCTTAACAATAAATGTCTCAAGTTCCTCTAAGCATTGATTAGGAGGCTTACCATAAGGAATATCACCTTCATGGAAGTGTTGGAGAGAGTGTACCTACTCAATAGTGGATGAGTGGGGAATTGGCTTACATAATTATTCTATAGGAGGTAGATTATTCACATCTTCAGCTCTAATACCTTTCTCCTTTAGACACTTCTTAGCTTCCTTCATCACTTCATCATTTAATGCAATAACTCCCCTCTTCTCTGTTGTTGGTGTTGGAACTGGTTCAGGCATAACTAGTTCAGGAGTAATAGGCTCAGGTGCATTCGGCTCAGTTGAAGTCCAATCATCATAATTCTTGCTTATCTTAGCCATTAATTCTTCAGCATCTGTAGGAGTTCTTTTCCTGAAAACACAATCAGCAAAGCTATCTAGGTATGTCTTAGAATCATCAGTTAGTCCATTATAATAAATATCAAGAAGCTCATTTTTAGGTAATGGACATCTAGGATGTGCATGAATCAAGGCACAGAACCTTGTCCATGACTCAGGAAATTTCTCTTCTTCTCCCTGTTTAAAATCAAAAAGTATCAGCAAAGCAGCATGTCTAGCACTGGGAGAAAAATATTTCTAGAAGAAAGAAGCAATCAAGCAATCAGGGCTATCAATGGAACCGTGAGGTAATCTATTAAACCAAGCCCCACCTTCTCATTTTAGTGAAAAAGGGAAGATCTTAGTAACAAAGTACTTGCGCATCTTAAAATCATCAGAGAATAAAGCACTCATAGTAGAAAGCTCATTCATATGAGCCATAGCACTCTCATTTTTAGTCCCACAGAAAGGTTCTTTCTCAACAATATCTAAATAAGATAAATCAAGAGATAAATCATAATCTTTATCTTTAATATCTATGGGAGAGGTGGCAAACTTAGGATTAGAGGAAAACTTAGGCATAATACTACGTCTAGCAAGGAGACTCTTAATAGCACTAGTACCATGTGTGTTTCGGCACTCTTCAACAAAATCATCAGGAACTCAATGTAACCATCATTAATATCATAACTATCACTAGACTCAGGTGAGCTAACAGGTGTAATAGTGTCTTCACTAGGAGTTTTAGTATTTCCTAGACTATCCATAGTAGCATATAGAAAAGGACCTAATGAACCACTCGCATCAAGCACAGTAGAAGTAACATCATGAGCATCAAAAGCAGTTTCAGAATCAGCAGTAGTAGCAGTGTGTGTAGCATGTGTATGTGGTGGTGGTGTAACAAGATTACTTATAACAGACGGTGAATCAAGAGCAGCATACGTGTTTAGGATTGTACCTCTTCTTGTAGTGGATGGTAAAATAGGGAACTTTCCATTACGAGACTTCCCTGTAATGAAAGGAGTAGCAGTTAACAATAATAGATCCAAGTGAACTTACAAATAAAGCTATACTCCCCGGCAACGGCGCCAGAAAATAGTCTTGATGACCCACAAGTATAGGGGATCGCAACAGTCTTCGCGGGTAGTATTACCCATTTTATTGATTCGACACAAGGGGAGCCAAAGAATACTTGCAAGCCTTAACAATTGAAGTTCAGCTGCACCTGCAAATAGTTCTTGCTCACAGAAGTTTATCAGTAGTAATAGTTTGGTAGTAGCAACAGTAAATCTACGACATCAGTGAAACAGTAGCAATAGTAACAGTAACGGTAAACAGTGGGATTCAGGTGCGGTAGGCATAGGGATGGACGGACGGGCGTTGCATGGACGAGTCTAAACATGTAACTTCAAGATCTAGGGCATTGCAGATAAATAATAACAAGCATCCAAGTACTAAACAATCCTAGGCATGTGCTCCAAATATAGTCATACGTGCTCGCAATGAGAACTTGCACAACATCTTCTGTCCAGCCAGCCCGTGGCAGCGGGGCCTCTAGGGAACTACTGGCAATTAAGGTGCTCCTTTTAATAGAGTACCGGAGCAAAGCATTAACACTCCATGAACACATATGATGGTCACACCATAGCCATCCCCTCCGGTTGTCCC
The DNA here is from genome assembly GCA_916181665.1 of Avena sativa. NCBI lineage: Eukaryota > Viridiplantae > Streptophyta > Magnoliopsida > Poales > Poaceae > Avena > Avena sativa. The sequence goes on from OV702296.1 coordinate 78,989,573, forward strand.
AATTATTGTCACTTTGGAGCCTTTGGATCCAGACAATGATATGTGTACACAACTTGCAGATAAGATCACAAACAATACTATCATAATGATTCAATAATAAGTTCAGATCTGAGATCATGGCACTCGTGCCCTAGTGACAAGCATTAAGCACAACAAGTTCCAACAAAGTCAAATAGCACTAATAGAGATACTAGGCACTATGCCCTAACAATCTTATTCGATTACATCATAGAACTCTGTAACATCCCTAAAATCATGTTTTCAAAGATTCCATATCATGCATGCATGCATATCATTTAGGGATCAAATTCAAACTCATTTGTAAGAACAGAACTTGAGAGCTATGATTTATTGTGATCCAACACTAATCAAATGCCACTCTTAAATGAGAGTATAATTGTTTTAAAACCAAGCCTTGTTGCTCTCAGATTGTTTTGCTTGAATGATAGTACTTAAACCAAAATTTACAAAACAAATATGGATTTAAAACCATTTTCAAAAACTTATTCAAATCAAGTGCTATGTCACTATTTGTTTTTGTTTAATCAAAAGGACCAAGCTAGTATAGAGAGATCACATGATTTTATGCCTATAAATATGAGTATTACACTCTACAAAAATCCAGAAAATATTTGAATTCGAAAAAGGTTCCTGGAAATTCAAACAGAAAATGAAAAAGAATAAGGAAATAAGAAAAGGCCGGCGCCAGACTTTTGGCCCATCAGCAAACGCAGCCCACAAGCCCACCCGGGCCGTTTCCCCTTTTCCCTCTGTTTATCACCCACCCGCACACCCCTCCCTCGCTGACACTCCGGACCCACCGCCACATCAGCATCATCGTCAATCCCGCGCCGGAGGAACTGCTCCTCTCTGCCATTTCTTCCCGAATCAAATCCGATTGATTGCGCTTGATTCCCGGCGTAATTGCCTCGCTCATCCTTGCTACTTAAACCCCCTCTTCCCCCTCTCCATTTACCCCCAAACCCCAAGCACAGAGCGCCCCCAGGCTACGAGAATTCCTCGCCGCGACCTCGCTGCTCCGACGAACTGCAGCATCGATTCCGGCCAACCCCAACCACCCCTCTGCTCCTGGTTCACACGAGCATGCTCCACTTTACCTTGCGCACCTCCCAGTACCACTAGCTCGCCCGCGCGTGCCCCAGAGCGTCGGCAACACAATCGACTGAGTGTCACCATCTTCGGCTTCAACTCTGACGACCTCCAGTGGTAATTTCCGATCGCCCCTTTCCCTCTTGTTGACACCCGCGTGACTAGCATCGTCTTGCACATCTGACCCACCACTTCTTTTGCCTTGGCATGATCTGCACCCTCGCCAACGTCGACAAACAGAAGCATCCATCGCCAGGGACTTCTCCGACGAGCAATCCACGACGACCCCGAGCGCCCCTTCGCCAACCGAGCACACGTTGAGCATCTCCTCGTCACGGCGATTCTGGTGAGCATCCTCCCACCTCCCCGCGCGACCTAGTTCGCCGGCTCCGCCGCTGACTGAGCACGCCGCCGCCTGTCGCCGCTGCTAGCGCCGCCAGTTTATGGTTAGCTGCTTAGGGCCGTTCGATTTAGATCCAGTGGACGCGATAGATCCATCACCTAAGAGGTACAATTAGATCTGAGCCGCAAATGTTAAGTAAGATCTGACGGTACGCGAGCACGATCCAGCCCGAACCGGTACCAGCCAACCAGGAAGCGCCGCGTGGCACGAGTTTTGTTTTAAAAGTTTGAATTAGATCTATTAGATGTTTAAACTTGTTTAATTCATAACTTTTGAATCCCACGTCCAAATTTGAAAAAATTTATATCAATGGAATCAGGAGAGAAAATCCTTTCCATTAATGCAATGTGTTTAAAGTTTTGCTTCTGTTAAAATGGTTGTTTTTGCAGAAACACTTATAGGCATAATTTGGGTATATTAATTATTTGAACAATGTTTTATTGTTCAAATAAAGTTTATTTGGCAAGTTTTGAACTTGTTTATGATTCAGTACTGTGCACTTGTCTTGTTTGGTGTATAGAACCATCACATGGCATTATGCATGCATCCATATATTTTTGCTTGTATTTATTTTGTATGTGATTTTGGTGCTATTATTTTATGTGTAGATTTTGGTGCAAATAGTGATTGTGATTGTGAGGATTGTAGCTACTCTTCAAACTACCAAGGCAAGTGGTGCTTCATGATTTTATTCCTAAGTTTTTTCAACTTTGCATTAGAAATATTTTGCTAGTCTTGCATGGTTATTTTTGATCTATCTGCTATGCTTGGGAAATCCTAGTAGTTGTAGAATTGCTAGAAATATTTCTAGGTCTGATCAATGCCATGCTTAGCCTAGCTAGTAGCAACCAAGGGTGGTTATGTATTCATGCTATGAATAAATATTTCTAAGTCTTTGGACTATGTTTTTGCTTAATAAAACAACTAAGTGAATGAAACACCTGGGTGGAATGGAAAGAATGGGTTATGTTGAGTGGTTACACAAGGCCCATTTCTATGGTCTACCATGTGTATCTCACTTATGGGAAGCCACCCAGGAACAAAGGGATTTGAGAGGCCAAATGTTAAGAAGCTTCTAGTGCAACCACTTGGCAATATGGGCTCTGCCTGGATCACATAGGTTGCAATAACTTAGCCATTTGGATAGTAGGTGGTAGTGGGATGATAGGTTGGAGCGCGTCCATTTGGTCTAAGGGAAGGCTTCTGAAAGGTCATGTCTTGGTGAAAATCAAGTCTTGTGGGGAAAGTGCACAACCTCTGCAGATGGAAGAATCTAAGTACTTAGCCATGTCCCTGGTATTGGACAACTTGAGCATCAAGACATGGAAGCTATCAAGAATCTCCTCATCCCAATTTCTAAGTAAAAACTTGTGGTTGAACAAGGGTGAAGGTCCCCAATGTCTATTGGTGGTTCCTTGGGAAAGATTTTGACAAAGAAAAACTTAGTGTTTTCAACTAATAGGCAAAACCTATTTTGAGCAAAGCAAGCCTAAGCTACACTTAGCCAAAATGCATATAGTATTTAGTCCACCAATATTCTACTAAGGTATCACTTGCCAATACTATTCCAATGTATTGACCCACTGTGGCTGTAACTTGTGATGTTGCAGGTTATTCTGATGATGATTAGGAGTCATGAGTCTACACTCAACATGCTTACCTGTGGCACATGAAGATGAAGACTTATTTATCTTATTACATATTTAAACTCTTGTACTAGGCCTGTGGCCATGGAGTTGTAAAAGACTATGTTTGTCTCTGGAATGACTTGTAATAATGACCTTTGTTTCTGTGTACTTCATCTTAAACTGTGGATGCTAGCATTGATCCAGGGACTAGCATTGCAATCACAGGGATCCTTTCCTTTACAAAGGAGGGATCTTACAAACTCATCCAATCCCTACCATCCCCAGGCCTACATCGGGTGATTACTCACTCATGGATGAGGGAAACATCGGTGGTCGATGGAGATTCGTTGGTGATGACGATGGCGATGATCCTCTCCAAATTCCCCGTCCCGGCAGGGTGCCAGAACGAAGTTTCTGGATCCGAATCTCAGTTTCTGGCGGTGGCGGTGGAGCGGAACTCTTTCTGGATAACTATCAAACCCCCTAGATTTTTAGGTCGAAAGACAACTTATAGGCACAGAAGGAGGCCGAGGGGGTGGCTGCACCCCCCAGGCACGATCAGTGGTGGGCCCGCGCTTGGCTTGGGTGTGGGCCCCCTAGGCTCCTTCTCCGTCTCGTCTTCTGGCTCCATGGATCTTCTGGTGAAATATAATTTTTGGCATATTTTCCGGGATTTTTCCTGATAGTTCATTTTCTGCACAAAAACAAGACACTAAGGTAATTCTGCTGAACATAGAGTCAGTCCGTGTTAGTTGTATCCAAATCACACAAGTTTAGAGAAGAAACAATAGAAAAGTGTTCGAGAAAGTAGATACGTTTTGGACGTATCATGAACCAATGGTGGATGATATTGTTAAGGGTGCCTGGGAGAGAGCAAAAGGTTCTAATCATCCACTAATCGATACGTTATCGGATATGCATGCAGACTTGCATGAATGAGACCGCAAGGTTCTGAAGAGTCTGAAGAAGAGGATTGATAAATTGAAAAGGGAGCTAAAGGAATTGAGGGAGGTCCAATGATTGATGAGGCGTTGGAACGTCAACAGGAGATTTTGGTGGTATTTGATAACCTTTTGAGCAAGAGGAAGTCATGTGGTTACAACTTGGACATGCTAATTGGCTTTGGCAAGGTGATCGAAATACTTCTTTTGTACATCACTTTGCCTCTAAACGGAAAAAAGAGAAATATGTTCAAATCTTTGATAAAAGATGATGGGACGACTGTGGAAGGAATTGAGAATCTCTCAAATTTTGTTGGAGGTTATTTCGGTGGTTTGTTTACCTCGGATACAAGGGACCCCGATCAAGCAGTTCTAGACAAAGTGAAACAGAAAGTTACTCAGCCAATGAATGAGGCACTCTTAGAACCGTTTACAGTAGAAGAAGTGAAAAAGTCCTTGTTCAGTATTGGTGATTTGAAGGCACCAGGCCTTGATGGGTGAAGGGAATATGCCCGAGAGGCAATAATAAAGTGGTTATTATCGTATTCCTTATTTATGATAAATGTTTATTTTGCATGCTATAATTATATTAATACGGAAACGTTAATACATGTGTGTTTAATAAACAAAAAAGAAGTTCCTAGTTATGCCTCTCTTATAAACTAGCTCGTTGATTAACAAGATAATCAAAGGTTTCCTGATCATGGACATTGGATGTTGTTAATAACAAGGTCACAACATTAGTGTAATGATGTGATGAAAAATCATCCGAAGTATAGCATTACGATCAAAGTCATTGAGTTTATATTGCTATTACAACTTACAAAGTGATCCTAATCCTTAGACCATGAGATCATGTCAATCACTAACACCAGAAGAGTTTCTTGATAACATCAAACGTCACACCATAACTGGGTGATTATAAAGATGGATTCAGAACTAATAAAGTGTTATGTTGAGGCCCATGGATCGAGAGTGGAATTTGTTCATCCCGATGACAGATAGATATACTCTGGGCCCTCTCGGTGATATCACATTGGTTAGCTTGCAAGCAAGTGATTTGATCACTAGAATGTTATATCACGGGAACGAGAAAAGAGTGCATGTCAGTAACGAGATCAAACTAGGTATGGAGATACCGATGATCAAATCTCGGACATGTAATATATCATGAAACAAAGGGATTAAGATATTAGCGTAAAAGGTTCACACGATCACAGAAGTCATCGTTGAATGTGTGGGAGTCAGTACGGATCTCCAGGTCCCGCTGCTGATTATTGATCAGAGAGGGGTCTCGATCATGTCTGCATTATTCGCGAACCGTAGGGTGACACACTTAAGGGATGCCGACACCATTCGGAGAAAATGATATGCCAGAGAAAGAAAAAGAAAGCGCAGGAATTTATTTCACTACACCGGAATTGTTTCGGTTGAAATTGCTGAAACTGGTTCTGCATGTGAAATTGAAATGTTGTAAGGGGTTTTATGTGAATGTTTTTTAATTAAAGTAATTAACAAAATTCTGAATAAATAAATAAAAGAGTTTTATTTAAATGAGAGCTTGCATTAAATTTGGTGGAAATTTAATGCATGTGAGTGGATTCTTGAGTGGAGGCTTTTTAATTGGAGTGGAGGCTTTTCATTTTGAGTGGGAGCTCCACCCACATGAATGTGGAAGATGTGGGGGCACCCCCCATGGCTGGGTGCCATGCCCCTTGGGTGCCCCCCTATCCCCTATAAAAGGCCCCCCTCTTCTCCTCTCAAAGCACACCTCCTCGCGAAGGATCTCTCTCCCCCTTTAGAATTCCCCATGGTCTCGGATCAGCGAGATACATGTTCCCGGTGGCATTTTCTAGAAGGATTTGTTGCTTCCGCTGCTTCGCTGGAGCGAGGGCGCAGAGGTTGTCGGGGTACCCGTATGTGTGTGCGATCACGGATGCACCACTGCTTTGAGGTGCTGGACTTGATCGTGCTGGACCGGCTGGACCAGATGGACTTCATCACGATCTTGAGATCGGCAAGCGTTCATCTACATCATCCACGAGTACAACCTCGTTAAAGCTATTTGGTCTTAGAGGGTATGTATTCTATGGATGTATATCCACCCGTTGTTTGTATCTAGTAGATAGATCTTGGTACTTAGATGTTCCCATCGTAGGAAATTTTTTGTTTTCTATGCTGCGAACCCTTCAGTGGTATCAGAGCCAGATCTATGCGTAGATGCTTTGCACGGGTAGTACACATATGAGTATGTGGGCGATGATGATCATTTTATTGCTTCTTAGTTGTACTTTGGATATTGGTGGCATAGTGGGATGAAGCGGCCCGGACAAACTTTACATGTCCTCACACATGAGACCTGTTCCACGCTTGACATGCAACTAGTTTTGCATAAGTGTCTAGCGGGTGTCTGTCTCTCCTACTATAGTCAATATCTAATTTGTAACAAGTTGTCAACAATTTGGTTATCCTCGTTGTGGTTCATGTTCGTAGGTAAGAACGGTTCTATCTTCGAAAGCCCTAAGCCACGTAAAACTTGCAATGGATAAATTAGAGGCGTCTAGTTTAGATTGTTGCTGGGGTAGTGTTATGATATGGTGATGTTGTAAGTAAGAGTATGAGATGATACTCTTACAACACACATAACGTGTAGGTTCCATAGACCTTGGACTTACACATAAACGTATGATAGAGATCATACCACGGTGCACATGATGGAGATCATATGCGGGAACCATATCATTCACTTATAAACATGTGATGTTTGATTGCATCTTATATTGCTTGTTTGGCGTTTTATTAGCATAATAAGATGATCCCTCATTTAGATATCAAGATAAAAATGTGTTCTTCCTTAAGTATGCACCGACAATGTTTCGTCGCTTCAACACATCACGTGATGATCGGGTGTACTTGAATCCACGAGCACACCTCATGTGTAAGACAATTACACACGCGAATACTAAGGTTCTTACTTGGCGAGCCTAGCATGTACAGACATGGCCTTGGAACACGGACCGAAAGGTTACGCATGAGTCATATGGAAGATATGATGCCCATTTGGTGCTCGCCTTTGAAGCTACACCGACTCACGTGATGATCGGACTTGGTGTAGTGGATTTGATTCATGTAATCACTAAAAAGACACGAGGGATGTCGTTTTTGAGTGGGAGTTCATTTCTAATTTGGATTAGAAGAACTCCATTTATCATAAATTAAATCAAAGTGAATTTGCATAATTTGTTGTAGTCATTGGCATTCGTTCACCATCTTATGCTTAGTTGTAATTGAGATAATAGAACTATAGAATTTTGGGTATTTACTTTACGAACTGGTATCGTATTGTGTTGAGTGTCACTCTAAAGTTTAATGTCCTATTGCAAACTTTCAGCAAACTCTATTTACTCCATGAAATTTAATAGTTAGTATTAAATCGAGAGTAACAATTCCAGTGTTAGTATCTTAAGTATCATGTTTGCCTCCATGATTCTTTATTGTTTTAATATCAAGTTTATCTAGGAGCTGAAAGAATTGTTTCAGAAACCATCATGTGTCATAGATATAACAATATCTGAAACAATGTTTTGGTTGCAATATGATAAAGTATAATATATGTTCTCATATTGGATGAGAATTTGCGAAGGTTGGATGTAAGATCCCTCCTTTATAAAGGAAAAGGATCCCTGTGATTGCAATGCTAGTCCCTGGATCATTGCTAGCATCCACAATTTAAGATGAAGTACACAGAAACAAAGGTCATTATTACAGGCATTCCAGAGACATACATAGTCTTTACAACTCCAAGGCCACAGGCCTAGTACAAGAGTTTGAATAAGTAAATAAATAAAAGTCTTCATCTTCATGTGCCACAGGCAAACATGTTGAGTGTAGACTCATGACTCCTAATCCTCATCAGAGTAACCTGCAACATCACAAGTTACAGCCACAGTGGGTCAATACATTGGAATAGTATTGGCAAGTGATATCTTAGTATAATTTAGGTGGACTAGATACTATATGCAATTTGGCTAAGTGTAGCTTGGCTTGCTTTGCTCAAAATAGGTTTTGCCTATTAGTTGAAATCACTAAGTTTTTCTTTGTCAGAACTTTTCCCAAGGAACCACCAATAGACATTGAGGTCCTTCACCCTTGTTCACCCACAAGTTTTTACTTAGAAATTGGGATGAGAAGATTCTTGATAGCTTCCATGTCTTGATGCTCAAGTTGTCCAATACCAGGGACATGGCTAAGTACTTAGATTTTTCCATCTGCAGAGGTTGTGAACTTTCCCCACCAGACTTGATTTTCATCAAGACAGGACCTTTCAGAAGCCTTCCCTTAGACCAAATGGACGCGTTCCAACCTATCATCCCACTACCACCAACTGTCCAAATGGCTAAGTTCTAGCAACCTATGATCCAGGCAGAGCCCATATTGCCAAGTGGCTGCACTAGAAGCTTCTCAACACTTGGCCTCTAAAATCTCTTTGTTCCTGGGTGGCTTTCCACAAGTGAGATACACAAGGTTCACCAGTCCCCTGGCCTTGTGTAACCAATCAACACAAACCATTCCTTCCATTCCACCCAGGTGTTTCATTTACTTAGTTGTTTTATTAGGCAAAAACACAAGTCCAAAGACTTAGAAATAGTTTCATCATAGCATGTATATTTCACCAACCCTTGGTTGCTACTAGCTAGGCTAAGCATGGCATAGATAAGCATCTTAACTTAGAAATTTCCTAGCAATTCTACAACTACTAGGATTTCCCAACATGGCATATAAGCAAAATATAGCATGCAAGACTAGCAAAATATTTCTAATGCTTAGTAGAAAACATAGGGATAAAAATATTCATGAAGTACCACTTGCCTTGGTAGTTTGGAGAGTAGCTACACTCCTCACAATCACAATCACTAGCACCAAAATCTACACAAAGAATCATATCCACAAATCACATACAAAGCATATACAAACAAAAATATATGAATGCATGCAATATGATATGTGATGATTTTTAAAACTCAACAAAGCAAGAGTACAGTACTGGTTCATAAACAAGTTAAAAACTTGCCAAACAACAATTATTTAAAGACTAAAACATTTCTTAAACAATTCATATACTCAAATTAGCCCTACACAAGTTTCTGCAAATAAAACCATTTTAACAGAAGCAAAACATTAAACACATTGCATATTTAGAAAGGGCCTGTTCTCCTAATTCCATTGATATAAAATTTGTCAAATTCTAACGTGGGGATCAAAAGTTATAGCCAAAACAAAATCAAACTTCTAATAGATTCAAATCCTGTTTTTAAATCCAAACAGCTGCCACGCGTCTTAATCTAATTGGCCCGTACCGCTTCGCTCAGGATCGCGCCTGTGAGCCGTTAGATCAACATAATCTGCACGACCCAGATCTACTCGTAACGGTTCGTTAAGTGATCTAATCTCGCACGCTGGATCCAGATCCAATGGCTCTGGATCAAACGACCAAAGCTGGGCGGCGCTGGCGGTGGCTACTGGCGGCGGCGAGCTCTGCCTACAGCGGCGCGGCGCTACAGGTGGTTCTAGGGTTGTTGGAGGCGCTTACCAGAAACGGGACGATGCGCTGATGCTCAACCTGGTGACGGCTTGGCAAGGGGTGCACGGAGATGGCCGCTGGAGCTCGTCGGAGTTGCTGGCGGCGTTGGGTTTGGGTGGACGACGATGTTGGCGAGGCTCCTGGTCACCCTAGCATGCACAAATAGCATCAGGAGATGCGCAAGACTACGGCGAGCAAGATCGTGTGCATCAGAGGCAGAGGGGAACAATGAGCTCACCGAATTTGACCGCCGGAGTTGAGGATGTCGTCGGGGGCTTGCTATGCTTATCGAAGACGATGTCCTGGGGCGGTACAGAAGGAACCAACGGTGTCAGTAGATGCGCAAGGATGTGGTGAGGCTGTCTGCAAGAACCATAGGGAGAGGGGCGCACGGGGCTCACCGGAATCGATCGCCGGAGTGCTCTCTGTCTGCGGCGGTGCGAGGATGAATGCGGGCAGCCTGGGGGCGCTTTGTGCTTGGAGTTTGTGGGGAAATGGAGAGGGGGCAGAGGGGGTTTAAGTAGGCCAGGCGGGGGCGAAGATCGCGCGCGGTATCAAGGGAATTTAAGCGAGGAATCAACGCGGCAGTGAAGGGCGGAGGAAACAGCCGGCGACGTGGTCGTGGCGCGATTTGGGGAAGAAGGGGTGAGCTGGCAAGGTCCACCGGTCAGCGAGTGAAACAGAGAGGGGGTGTGGTTGTGTGGTCAGTGACCTGGGGGTGTGTCTGCGAGTGAGCGAGAGAGAGGGAGACCCTGGGTGGGCTTAGTGGGCTGGATTAGCAGTTGGGCCAGATAGGTAGCGCTGGCCTTTTTCTATTTCTTTTCTCCTTTTCTTTTTCTATTTTGATTTTCTGAAATGGTTTTCAAATCCAAATCAATTGAGTTTGAATTCAAATCTTCTCTAGGTTTTTATACTGCAAACCTTGCACTCAAATGTGTGTCAAACACTTCTGTTTAATCAAAATCTTTGATCAAATGAAAATAAAATAAAACCAAGCCTTTATGATATATATTCAAATAGGCATAATATTGGTTTATTCACTCATTTTGTTTTGAAATTTTGTTCAAACTTTTGGTGGTGCCTAAGTTTGAATTTCAAACTTTACTGAATCAAAACAAGTATTCTTCTCATTGGAAGATACCACTAAGGCTAGGGCAAACTTACATGAAATAATAAGCATAAATGCTTCTGTTTTGAAATGATTTGTTTGAAATGAAATTCATATGATCATGGATGCATGGATGATATGCATAAGTTTGAAACATGATTTTAGGGATGTTACAAATCTAACCCCCTTAAGGTGAATCTCGCCCTCGAGATTCGGATTGGCTAGCAAATAGGTGAGGGTGGTCTTTACGAAGATCATCTTCTCTTTCCCATGTTGCTTCCTCTTCGGAATGATGGTTCCACTGAACTTTGCAAAACTTGATAGTCTTAGTCCTTGTGACTCTTTCTGCAGTCTCAAGAATCTTGATAGGATTCTCCTCATAAGTGAGGTCACTTTCCAATTGTACCTCCTCCAAAGGTATAGTATCCTTCAAAGGAGTTTCTTCCATTTCTGGATGACATTTCTTAAGCTGACTCACATGAAACACATTATGGATAGCTGAGAAAGACTCTGGCAATTCAATTTGATAAGCAACTTCTCCTTTGCGACTTAGAATATTGAATGGACCAACATATCTTGGGGCCAACTTTCCTTTGACTCCGAACCTCTTCACTCCACGAAGTGGTGACACTCTTAGATAAGCTCTATCACCAACCTCATAGGTGACTTACGCTTAGGATCTGCGTAGCTTTTCTGTTGGGACTGTGCTATCTTCAATCTGTCCTTAACCAAGTTGACCTTCTCTTCGGCTTCTTTGATAAGTTCTGGTCCAAACAAACTTCTTTCTCCCACACCATTCCATAATAATGGGGTGGTACACTTTCTCCCGTAGAGAAACTCAAATGGTTCCATCCCAATGCTGGCTTGATAGCTGTTGTTATAAGAAAATTCTGCGTAAGGCAGACTTTCATCCCAACTGGCTCCATAGTCTAGGGCACATGCCCTCAACATGTCTTCAAGAATCTGATTAGTCCTTTCCGTTTGTCCATCAGTTTGAGGATGAAAAGCAGTGCTGAATTCCAACCTCGTTCCCAATGACTCATGTAGTTGTCTCCAAAAATGGGAAGTGAATTGAGTTCCCCTATCATACACAATACTCTTGGGCACTCCATGTAGACATACAATTCTACTCATGTAGATTTTGGCCAACTTAGCACTTGTATAGGTTGTCTTCACGGGTATGAAATGAGCCACTTTAGTTAGGCGATCCACTAGTACCCAAATAGAATCGTATCCTGACCGGGTCCTTGGTAATCCGGTAATGAAATTCATACCAATCTTGTCCCACTTCCAATCAGGAATAGGTAGTGGTTGAAGCAAACCTGCTGGTTTCTGATGTTCCGCTTTCACTCTACTACACACATCACACAAAGCAATATGTTTGGCGATGTCCTTCTTGAGATTATTCCACCAAAATCTTTCCTTCATGTCCATGTACATTTTGGTGTTACCTGGATGAATGGAATACGGTGAGTTGTGTGCTTCTTGCAAAATCAGTTTCCGAAGCTCCGGATCTTGTGGAACACAGATACGTTTCCCATGCCATAAAGTACCCTGTTCGTCTTCATGGAACCCTTTGGCTTTTCCTTTGCCAATCTTTTATTTAATCTCTTCAATTTCCTTATCAATTTTCTGGGCTTCCTTGATCTTGTCCAACAAAGTGGGTTGAACATCTAAAGACATGAGATGTCCTTCGGGCACAATCTCCAATCCGAGATCTCTAAATTTGGCACACAAATCATCTGGCAATTCTCCTTTGGTAAGGCCATTCACAAAAACCTTATGACTTAGAGCATCTGCTACAACATTCGCTTTACCGGGGTGGTATTGCAAACTTAAGTCATAGTCCTTGATGAGCTCTAGCCATCTTATTTGTCTCATATAATTTCCTTCTGGGTGAAGATATACTTCAAACTCTTGTGATATGTGAACACTTCACATCGCTTTCCCAAAAGATAGTGTCTCCATGTTTTGAGTGCATGGACAACAGAGGCTAACTCTAAATCATGAGTAGGGTAGTTCACTTCATGAGTTTTGAGTTGTCTCGAGGCATATGCCACAACTTTTCCTTCTTGCATAAGTACTGCTCCCAAACCATGATGAGATGCATCACAGTATACTTGGAAATCTTTTTCCAAGTCTGGCAAACACAAGACTGGTGCTGTCACAAGTCTCTTCTTCAATTCCTGAAAGCTGAGTTCACAACCTTCAGACCAAGGAAATTTCTTGTCTTTCTTTAGCAATTCTGTCATAGGCTTGGCAACCTTAGAGAAATTTTCAATGAACCTTCTGTATTAACCTGCTAAGCCAAGGAAACTACGAACTTCTTTCACTGACTTGGGAGATTCCCATTCAGTTACAGCTGAAACTTTAGAAGGATCAACTGCTACACCATCTTTTGTCATAACATGTCCAAGAAATCCAACTTCATTCAACCAGAATTCACACTTGCTGAATTTGGCATACAATTTATGCTCTCTAAGCTTCTAAAGTATCAAACGCAAATGTCCTTCATGCTCTTCTTTGCTCTTGGAGTAGATTAAAATGTCATCGATGAAAACAACAACAAATTTATCAAGGAATTCCATGAACACCTTGTTCATCATATTCATGAAGTATGTTAGAGCATTGGTTAAACCAAATGGCATCACGGTATACTCATACAATCCATACCTTGTGGTGAAAGCTGTCTTAGGTATGTCTTTCTCCCTTATCTTGAGTTGGAAATAACCTGACTGGAGATCAATCTTCGAGAACACACAAGCTCCTTCTAGCTGATCAAACAAGTCATTGATTCTAGGCAAAGGGTGTTTGTTCTTGATAGTCACCTCATTGAGTGAACGGTAATCTATGCATAACCTTTGACTTCTATCTTTCTTTTCCACAAACAACACTAGGGCTCCCCAAGATGAAGAACTTGGTTAAATAAATCCTTTCTGCAACTGCTCTCCGAGTTGTTTCTTGAGTTCTTTCAGTTCATCAACTGACATCTTGTACGGTCTCTCTGCTATTGGTCCAGATCCTGGTAGCAAATCAATAAGAAACTCCACTTCTCTATCAGGTGGCATTCCCGGCAATTCTTCCGGAAATACATCCGGATATTCACTCACAATTGGTACACTGTCTATGCTAACCCCCTTAAGAGAATTCAGCATACTCCTTCTTGCTTCAAAGTTGGTCTTAAATCTGATCCTTTTATTTTCCGGAGTTGTGAGTGAGACAGTATGGTTGGCACAATCTATCACTCCCTTGTGCTTAGTCATCCAGTCCATTCCCAAAATGACATCCAATCATTGGGAATTTAGGATTATCAAGTTAACGGGAAACTTATACTTCCCAAACTCTATAACTAGATCATGACATCCTGAATTCACTATCATTTCTCCGCCAGGAGAACTTACTTTTATAGGACACCCAATAGTTTCTACTGGCAGTTCATTTCTTTCAACAAATGCTCTTGATATGAATGAATGAGATGCACCAGTATCAAAGAGAACAAATGCTGGAACAGAATTGAGTTTGAACTTACTAGCAACAGCATCAGGCTCCTCATAGATTTCCTCCACATTGATGTGGTTAACTTGCCCTTTCTAAAAAGGGTTGGGCTTGTTGGGTCCTTCAACTTTCTTTTATAGGCATTCATTTGCATAATGCCCCATCTTCTTGCACTTGAAGCATTCAACCTGACTGATGTCCTTCTTGACAGGCTGGCTTCCACTGCCACTTCCATTACCACTGTGGTGGCTCTTATATCCACCCTTGTGGTTCTTGTACTTATCGTTGTCATGACTACGGTGATGCCTGTTGTCATGACGGTTGTGGTTGTGGTGCTTGTTGAATTTCCCATGCTTGTGGGATCCTGAGCTTCCACTGTCATCGTAATGGGAATGTTTGTGAGACGATCCCGAGCTGTGCTTGTCTGAGTGCTATCTCTTCCTGCTCTCAACTTGCTTCATTTTGTTCTCCAAAATAGCAGCCCTATCACAAAGACACTGGTATGTGGGAACATATGCCACAGCCAACTGCAGGTCCAGCTCATCATTCAACCCTTCGAGGAACTTTTCTTTCCTCTTAGCATCAGTGTCAACTTCATCCGATGCATAACGCGCCAGATTGTTGAACTCCTCAATATATTCAGCGACGCTGCGGTGGCGCTACTTCAGGTTATGAAACTCTTTCTTTTTCAGACTCATCACTCCAAATGAGATATGAGCAGTACGAAAGCCATCCTCAAAGATAGCCCATGTTACATCTTCTATGGGAGTGGTGATCTGGAAGTTATCCCACCAAGTGGCGGCTGGTCCTTCCAGCAAATGTGCTGCAAATCTAACCTTTTCTGCATCAGTACAACCCACAATTACCAAGTCCTTGTTCACAGAGCATAGCCAATCATTGGCCACCATGGGATCAGTCGTTCCTGAGAACTTTGCTGGCCTTAATCTCAAGAACCTGGTAAGCATGTCAAAACCCGGTGGGTTGTTGTTGTTGTTATTGTTGTTGTTGTTTTGGTTCTAGATGAACGTCGTCATCATTTGCATCAGCTGAGTCTGCACTGTCATCATTTGCTGCATTTCTGGAGTGATGTTGTTGTTGTTGGGGTTGGGATTTGCACGACGGGGAGGCATATGTGGTTTGTTCAATAGAGATAAGAATGAGATACCCATAGATGTTTTCATGCACAATACATCACATAAACAATCACAAAACATGCAACACAATGATAAAGGTTCAACAACCAGATAATAAGTTCGCAAAGTAAAACACACACAAATAACAAGCCATCCACATGTTGGATGGTCAAATAACAAGTTTCCAACAACAAGTATGATATTAAATGATAAATGAGTAGTCAAATCTACTCCTCGGCATCAACCTCCTCCTCGACAAAGGTAAGACCTGCGTTCTCCATCGCGGTCTTGTATTCCTCGACACTGGTGGTCAAGGTCTCTATCTTGGCTTTGAGAGCCCTCTTCTGGGAACGAAGCCTCTCAATCACCGTTTGCTGATGCTCGAGCTCGAAGTCCTTGGCCTGCAGTTCTCCAGTCATGTCCCGGATCTTCTTGTTCCTATCCTGGACTCGCTTCTCCTGACTCTTGAACTTTCTGTCCTGGCTCTCGAACTTTGCCTCCATCTCCTTGACTATCTCATCTTGCTCCGCGAAGAGCTTGTCCTTCTCGCGAAGCTGCACCTGGAGTTCGTCATTGTTGAGCATGACGTTGGTCCTATCAGAATCCACGTGCCTAATGAGAGCCTCTAAGTCCTGGAGGTATAGACGAATGGGCTCCGCTGTCTCCCTCGAAGTGTCCTCAAAGTCGATGGACTCTCCATCCTCATCACGTCTACCGAAGACATGAAAGTGAGTACCTCTAACCTGTCGAGAATGTCTCCCCAGCAGACATCCTATCAGATCCTGCATGACTACCTCAAGGCCTCTCTCCTTGTCATCGTGCATGAGCTTGAAGATGATGGCCTCCGTGGTAGGCTCAGTCTGGCGTCCGGGCTGGTTGACCTTGAAACCCCAAAGGTCTTTCCTCTCAAACTTGGTGAGGGGAAGCACCATGATGGTAGTAAGAGGGAGATTGAGCAAAGTAGTAAGCTCAACAATACGAGGACCAAAGCGAGTTCCCTGGAACTCCTCAACAGTGCTGATGGTAACATTAGGCATCTATTTATAAAATAGAAAAAGTTAGAATCAACACAATTTAAGATGAAACACAAGGCAAGACATCACATACATATCCTTGGAAATCAAAACACACAAGTCATGGCATACAAGAATCCATTACATCAACCAAGGTTCAACTTATTTAAGGTAACATTTGGAAAATAAGGTGATAAGTGGTGGTCCAACTAACGAAGTACGTTTACAATCCTATCTCACTGGATCTGTTGGCTAACATAATGTTTCTAGAAGCAAGCAGTCTATCTTTCTCACATGACTCCATCACTAAGTCTATAATGTCTCCTCTTAAGGTTTGGTTGGTAGCCTCCAACTCTTGGGTATGTTTCTTCTCTTATTCTAGGCTATTTTGGATGTTGAACATTCTGCACTTGACTCTTTCACCAAGTTCTTTGATGGTCTTCCAAGCTGCATCCCTTGCTGAGTCAAAGAATGTAGCGTGCATCACTGAATTGGTGAACATGCAGAATCCAGAGTCCTTGTGGTTGTCTTCCTTGTTTTTATACAAGTGAAGTTGCACCCACCAGTACTCAACTCCTTCATCCATCACAGGAAAACCTTTGTACACAGCTGCACCATGTATTTCCATTGCAACCATGAGGTCCTTGAGAGCCTTGGGGAATTCTGTCTCACACTCCAAAGTCATTGTCATGAGTGGTCCTTTCCTCACGGCTTCGTTGATGGAGTTCATCTACAATTAGAGATGAGAAAGAAGATTAGAAAAGTTTTACGAGAGGAATAGACAAGTGTAGAAGTTGTTGAAAAATTTTCCTTAGTGGTTTCCAATCCTAGGGTCATAATACTACAGGCAACACAGTGCTCTAATACCATCTGTAAGATCCCTCCTTTATAAAGGAAAAGGACCCCTGTGATTGCAATGCTAGTCCCTGGATCATTGCTAGCATCCATTGTTTAAGATGAAGTACATAGAAACAAAGGTCATTATTACAGGCATTCCAGAGACAAACATAATCTTTACAACTCCAAGGCCACAGGCCTAGTACAAGAGTTTGAATAAGTAAATAAATAAAAGTCTTCATCTTCATGTGCCACAGGCAAACATGTTGAGTGTAGACTCATGACTCCTAATCCTCATCAGAGTAACCTGCAACATCACAAGTTACAGCCACAGTGGGTCAATACATTGTAATAGTATTGGCAAGTGATACCTTAGTATAATTTAGGTGGACTAGATACTATATGCAATTTGGCTAAGTGTAGCTTGGCTTGCTTTGCTCAAAATAGGTTTTGCCTATTAGTTTAAATCACTAAGTTTTTCTTTGTCAAAACTTTTCCCAAGGAACCACCAATAGACATTGAGGTCCTTCACCCTTGTTCACCCACAAGTTTTTACTTAGAAATTGGGATGAGGAGATTCTTGATAGCTTCCATGTCTTGATGATCAAGTTGTCCAATACCAGGGACATGGCTAAGTACTTAGATTTTTCCATCTGCAGAGGTTGTGAACTTTCCCCACCAGACTTGATTTTCATCAAGACAGGACCTTTCAGAAGCCTTCCCTTAGACCAAATGGACGCGTTCCAACCTATCATCCCACTACCACCAACTGTCCAAATGGCTAAGTTCTAGCAACCTATGATCCAGGCAGAGCCCATATTGCCAAGTGGCTGCACTAGAAGCTTCTCAACACTTGGCCTCTAAAATCTCTTTGTTCCTGGGTGGCTTTCCACAAGTGAGATACACAAGGTTCACCAGTCCCCTGGCCTTGTGTAACCACTCAACACAAACCATTCCTTCCATTCCACCCAGGTGTTTCATTTACTTAGTTGTTTTATTAGGCAAAAACACAAGTCCAAAGACTTAGAAATATTTTCATCATAGCAAGTATATTTCACCAACCCTTGGTTGCTACTAGATAGGCTAAGCATGGCATAGATAAGCATCTTAACTTAGAAATTTCCTAGCAATTCTACAAGTACTAGGATTTCCCAACATGGCATATAAGCAAAATATAGCATGCAAGACTAGCAAAATATTTCTAATGCTTAGTAGAAAACATAGGGATAAAAATATTCATGAAGTACCACTTGCCTTGGTAGTTTGGAGAGTAGCTACACTCCTCACAATCACAATCACTAGCACCAAAATCTACACAAAGAATCATATCCACAAATCACATACAAAACATATACAAACAAAAATATATGAATGCATGCAATATGATATGTGATGATTTTTAAAACTCAACAAAGCAAGATTACAGTACTGGTTCATAAACAAGTTTAAAACTTGCCAAACAACAATTATTCAAAGCCTAAAACATTTCTTAAACAATTCATATACTCAAATTAGCCCTACACAAGTTTCTGCAAATAAAACCATTTGAACAGAAGCAAAACATTAAACACATTGCATATTTAGAAAGGGCTTGTTCTCCTGATTCCATTGATATAAAATTTGTCAAATTCTAACGTGGGTATCAAAAGTTATAGCCAAAACAAAATCAAACTTCTAATAGATTCAAATCCTGTTTTTAAATCCAAACAGCTGCCACGCGTCTTAATCTAATTGGCGAGATCTGCCTATGGCGGCGCTGCGCTACAGGTGGTTCTAGGGTCGTCGAAGGCGCTTACCAGAAACGGGACGATGCGCTGATGCTCAACCTGGCGACAGCTTGGCAAGGGGCGCACGGAGATGGTCGCTGGAGCTCGTCGGAGTTGCTGGCGGCGTCGGGTTTGGGTGGACGACGATGTTGGCGAGGCTCCTGGTCACCCTAGCATGCACAAACAGCATCAGGAGATGCGCAAGACTACGGCGAGCAAGATCATGTGCATCAGAGGCAGAGGGGAACAAGGAGCTCACCAAATTTGACCGCCGGAGTTGAGGATGTCGTCGGGGGCTTGCTGTGCTTGTCGAAGACGACGTCCTGGGGCGGTACAGAAGGAACCAACGGTGTCAGTAGATGCGCAAGGATGTGGCGAGGCTGTCTGCAAGAACCAGAGGGAGAGGGGCGCACGGGGCTCACCGGAATCGATCGCCGGAGTGCTCTCTGTCTGCGGCGGTGCGAGGATGAATGCGGGCAGCCTGGGGGCGCTTTGTGCTCAGAGTTTGGGGGGAAATGGAGAGGGGGCAGAGGGGGTTTAAGTAGGCCAGGCGGGGGCAAAGATCGCGCACGGTATCAAGGGAATTTAAGCGAGGAATCAACGCGGCAGTGAAGGGCGGAGGAAACGGCCGGCGACGTGGTCGTGGCGCGATTTGGGGAAGAAGGGGTGAGCTGGCGAGGTCCACCGGTCAGCGAATGAAACAGAGAGGGGGTGGGGTCGTGTGGTTAGTGACCTGGGGGGTGTGTCTGCGAGTGAGCGAGAGAGAGGGAGACCCCGGGTGGGCTTAGTGGGCTGGATTAGCAGTTGGTCCAGATAGGTAGCGCTGGCCTTTTTCTATTTATTTTCTCCTTTTCTTTTTTGTTTTGATTTTCTGAAATGGTTTTCAAATCCAAATCAATTGAGTTTGAATTCAAATCTTCTCTAGGTTTTTATACTGCAAACCTTGCACTCAAATGTGTGTCAAACACTTCTGTTTAATCAAAACTCTTTGATCAAATGAAAATAAAATAAAACCAAGCCTTTATGATATATATTCAAATAGGCATAATATTGGTTTATTCACTCATTTTGTTTTGAAATTTTGTTCAAACTTTTGGTGGTGCCTAAGTTTGAATTTCAAACTTTACTGAATCAAAACAAGTATTCTTCTCATTGGAAGATAGCATTAAGGCTAGGGCAAACTTACATGAAATAATAAGCATAAATGCTTCTGTTTTGAAATGATTTGTTTGAAATGAAATTAATATGATCATGGATGCATGGATGATATGCATAAGTTTGAAATATGATTTTAGGGATGTTACATTAGAGATGCTAGACATCCTAATCATCCAAAAAGGTTTTGGAAAGTAATGTTATACTCATGATTTTCTTTTATAAGCTACAGTAGCTTGATCATGAAAGTCGTCATGATAAGGATGAATAGAAGATGTATGTAAAAGTGTTTACTGCAATAAAAGATTACTAAAGAATGGATTTTGAAAGAACGCCAATCATTTGATGATGGTGATCTACTTCAAAGTGCAAGTCCAAAGGTATTATTATGTGAATATACACGCTTTGGACTATGTGTCATGTATATGGCGCCACTTTTGATGTTGATAGATTCTTTTAAAAGGAAAAAGGAAATGCTGAAAGAGAATCTATAAAATATATTTGGCAGAAAATAAAAGATTGGAAATATCCAATTTAGGTATATAAATGATATACATGTTATGGTTGTATTCTTTGCTTGTTAAACAATGTGGTTCTTGGGTATTAGATACCGATTTGGTTGGTATGAAATTTCATATGGAACGACGCAATTCATAAACCACAATGACCTAAGTAACTAGCAAGACAATATGTGATGATGTTCATCGAAAACAAACATACCATTGTTTGTATTTCTCATTGACATCAAAGCTTGACTTCAAGATTTGTTTTAGTAATTGTTATTTAAATTAGGTATTATGAGAACAAAGGTTGTTCAAATAATTACCGTATTCCATATAATATGGATGATTTACAAATCTAGTTGGAGAAATCACATCCATAAAACCTAATGATAAAATGTCGCAAGACAAATGATTGAAAGATCACTTACGAAGTGACATCGCCGTTTAAATTATATTGGAAAGAAAACATGAAGAAACTCCATTTTCATGGATTTTTGGAGTCTTTGATTTTATCAAGTGACGCTTGTGAGACTTTCCTCGGGATAATTAAAACTTCGTTCAAAGGCCAAAGCAGAACGATCGACTAAATTATTGGAATTTATACATATCGATGTATGTAGTCCATTATGTGTAGTCATAAGCGATGGATTTAAACTTCATATACTTTTTCCAGAATTTTGAGTGAATATTCACTTAATGAGAAAGAAGTATGAAATATTTGAAAATGTTTCAAAGACTTTCAAGATGAAGTGGAAAATCATTGTAACAAGAAAATAAATGGTTTATGATTTTATCATAAGGGATTTATTTGAGTTACAAGTGTAACAAGAAAATAAATAAATTATGATTTTATCATAAAGGGATTTATTTGAGTTACAAGTTTAGCAAAACACCTAGATTTACATCTCCCGAAACACCATAGGAGTATGGAGTGTTTGAGATTTGTAATGAAACCTTGTTTGACATGGTTGGATCAAAGGTGTTATTTATAAAACTGCCATTATGTTTTAAAAGATTAAATC
Organism: Avena sativa; assembly: GCA_916181665.1. Lineage (NCBI taxonomy): Eukaryota > Viridiplantae > Streptophyta > Magnoliopsida > Poales > Poaceae > Avena > Avena sativa. The sequence continues at coordinate 79,011,268 of OV702296.1, forward strand.
TTTAGAGACTACCGCTTTTACACTGAAAAGAGCTCCATCTTGATCCGTTGAAATGACACCATATGAGTTATCGTTTGGGGTAAAACCCAAGTTGTCATTTCTTAAATTTTGGTATGCTAAACATAAGTAAGATGTTTACAACCAAAGTCGGATGAGCATGTCTTTGTAGGTTATTTCGAATAACAATTGGTTATTCCTCCATAACACCGAGGACAAAAGGGTTTGTCGCTTGAAATGTGAAGTTTCTTGAAAAAGGAATTTTTCGCAAAAGTTAAGTGGGAGGACAATAGAACTTTGATAAGGTTAATGAACCTTAGCTAAATGTGCTGAGTTGCGCAGCGCCGGAAATTGTTCCGGAGGCTTCCATAATGCTCATAGCTTATGTACCTCAAAGTTTGTGGTCACGGAGATCTAAGTTCTTATTGAACCAAGTCGATCGGATAAACAATCAAATTCTAAGATTTGAGAGTAAATCATTATTGTTTGACAAATGATGAACCGACTACATGCAAAGAAGAGATGATGGGCCCTGACTCTATCAAATGGCTTCAAGCCATAAAATCCGTGATAGGTCCATACACGATAAATCAAGTTTTGAACTTGGAAGACCTTCCGGAAAGGTGTAAAAACCTATCGGTCGTATTTGGATCTATAAAGAAATAGACATGGATGTTTCACATCTATGAAATAGTCGACATGTCGTAAAGTATTTTACGACAATGTTCAAGGAGTTGACTATGACAAGATTTGATCTTTCATAGCGATATTTAGTCTGGACGGATTAAAGTAGAAACCAGTACATATAATTTGGTATATGGTAGATGAATAAACAAAACAAAGTTCTTCTAATAGAATGGTTACCTAGGACGTGTACATGACACGATCCAAAGGGTTTTGTTAATTCAAAGGATGCTAAAAAGGGCATGCAAACTTCAATGGTTGAAGTAAGCATCGCGGAGTTGGAATCTTCACCGTGATGAAAAGGAGATTTCATCAGGAGACGATGAAGATGCTTGCATTTGCAAGAAATGAAGTGGGAGCGCTGAGACATATTTCTAATACATTATGTGGAGGACATCTTATTGATTGGAAATGATGTATCTTTTACTGACAAAGGTTAAGAATTTCATTTCGATGAAATACTTAGGAAAAACCCGAATATTTAGCGCGAATGTCTATAGTGGATAGAGTGTGACGCCAATATGGTTGTGCCAAACGTACATATATGAGATATTGAAAGCAGTTCTTATTGCATGGAAAGGAATTGAATCAAGATTCAAGTGTATCGACACTTGATAAGTGAAACAAGATTTAAGTGCTTTGACACTTGATGAGTGAAATCACAAGGATGTTTTGATCAATCATACCATGATATGTACACATCCAGATATGTCCTATGCTCTAAGTGTTATGAGCATATACCAGAATGAATCATAAAATGATCATTGGACGATAGTAAGGATATTCTTATGATCTTTTGGAAGAACTAAGAATATATTTGTATAGAGGTGGCAAACAATTACAAATAGTTCATTGTAAAGCGTTACATTGATACTAGTTTTGTCACAAGATACAAATTAAGTTTATCTCAATTTAAACTATGGGTGGCACAATGAAAAGTAAAGAAAGTTTCCATGATGGATTTGGATGAATTCCAAAGTTAAGACATTGTGATGAATACTACAACAAAAAAGGGCTAAGTATATGACTGATATAGTAGCAGCAAAGGAGGAAATTTGTGTCAAGTAGTTTGTTATCAAACTAAGGTGTGATTCGCAACGGGCTAACACTAAAGATATATTGTATGACAATAGTATCGACATGATTTAACCCCAAGGAACTAAAGGTCTCACCAAAAGACCAAATTTATACAATGCCATCTCATTGGAGAATGAGTGATGCGTGAAGACGCAAAGACATGCATATACACACGAACCTGAAAGTGTGAGATCCGTAGATTATGTTAACCACTTGCAATTGCGTATATGGAACACCAGAAAGCCATATGTGTTCAATATGCAAAGTTTTCAAACTAGATTATTGTCTCTAGTGCAAGTGGGAGACTGAAGGGAATATGCCCGAGAGGCAATAATAAAGTGGTTATTATCGTATTCCTTATTATGATAAATGTTTATTTTGCATGCTATAATTGTATTAATATGGAAACGTTAATACATGTGTGTTTAATAAACAAAAAATAAGTTCCTAGCTATGCCTCTCTTATAAACTAGCTCGTTGATTAACAAGATGATCAAAGGTTTCCTGATCATGGACATTGGATGTTGTTAATAACGAGGTCACAACATTAGTGTAATGATGTGATGAACATTCATCCGAAGTATAGCATTACGATCAAAATCATTGAGTTTATATTGCTATTACAACTTACAAAGTGATCCTAATCCTTAGACCATGAGATCATGTCAATCACTAACACCGGAAGAGTTTCTTGATAACATCAAACGTCACACCGTAACTGGGTGATTATAAAGATGGATTCAGAACTAATAAAGTGTTATGTTGAGGCCCATGGATTGAGAGTGGAATTTGTTCATCCCGATGACAGATAGATATACTCTGTGCCCTCTCGGTGATATCACATTGGTTAGCTTGCAAGCAAGTGATTTGATCACTAGAATGTTATATCACGGGAACGAGAAAAGAGTGCATGTCGGTAACAAGATCAAACTAATTATGGAGATACCGATGATCAAATCTCGGACATGTAATATATCGTGAAACAAAGGGATTAAGGTATTAGCGTAAAAGGTTCACACGATCACAAAAGTCATCGTTGAATGTGTGGGAGCCAGTACGGATCTCCAGGTCCCGCTACTGATTATTGATCGGAGAGGGGTCTCGATCATGTCTGCATTATTCGCGAACCGTAGGGTGACACACTTAAGGGATGCCGACACCATTCGGAGCAAATGATATGCCAGAGAAAGAAAAAGAAAGCACATGAATTTATTTCACTAGACATCGGAATTGTTTCGGTTGAAATTGCTGAAACTGGTTCTGCATGTGAAATTGAAATGTTGTAAGGGGTTTTATGTGAATGTTTGTTAATTAAAGTAATTAACAAAATTCTGAATAAATAAATAAAAGAGTTTTATTTAAATGAGAGCTTGCATTAAATTTGGTGGAAATTTAATGCATGTGAGTGGATTTTTGAGTGGAGGCTTTTTAATGGGAGTGGAGGCTTTTCATTTTGAGTGGGAGCTCCACCCACATGAATGTGGAAGAGGTGGGGGCACCCCCCATGGCTGGGTGCCATGCCCCTTGGGTGCCCCCCTCTCCCCTATAAAAGGCCCCCCTCTTCTCCTCTCAAAGAACACCTCCTCGCGAAGGATCTCTCTCCCCCCTTTAGAATTCCCCATGGTATCGGATCAGCGAGATACATGTTCCCGGTGGCTTTTTCTGGAAGGATTTGTTGCTTCCACTGCTTCGCTGGAGCGAGGGCGCGGAGGTTGTTGGGGTACCCGTACGTGTGTGCGATCACGGATGCACCACTGCTTTGAGGTGCTGGACTTGATCGTGCTGGACCGGCTGGACCAGATGGGCTTCATCATGATCTTGAGATCGGCAAGCGTTCATCTACATCATCCACGAGTACAACCTCGTTAACGCTATTCGGTCTTCGAGGGTATGTATTCTATGGATGTATATCCACCCGTTGCTTGTATCTAGTGGATAGATCTTGGTACTTAGATGTTCCCATCATAGGATTTTTTTTTGTTTTCTATGCTACGAACCCTTCAATGGGTTGCATGCAATTTTTTACAAATGGTCCTGGCCTATGGTGGAGGAAGATCTTATTGTAGAAGTACTGCAAGCTCTCAATTCTGTAAAGATGCCTATAGGGTGGAATGATATTGTAATTGTATTAATTCCAAAAAATGAAAATCCGAAGAAGGTAACTGAGTATCGGCCAATTAGCTTATACAATGTATTTTATAAAGTTATTAGTAAGCTGTTGGTGACTCGGTTAAAAGGAATTCTCCCGGAGATTATTGGTGAATAACAATCAGCTTTTGTGCCTGGGAGCATGATCACTAATAATATCTTGATAGCTTATGAATGTGTTCATATGATTTAAAGGAAGCAAGGTAAGCATGGTCTTTGTGCTGTCAAATTATACATGCACAAAGTATATGATAGAGTTGAATAGAAGTTTCTGAAGGCCATGATGGTAAAGCTAGGTTTTGATATGAGATGGATAAATTTGATGATGGAGTGTGTCTCATCTGTGAAGTATCGTGTTCGGTTCAATTCACATGAAATCGATTAGTTTATTCCGACTAGGGGTTTAAGACAAGGGGATCTGATCCCCTATCCCCTTACTTGTTCTTGATATGTTCGGAAGGCTTATCTATCCTGTTATCGCATGCGGAGGAAGAAGGCAATCTGGTGTGGATCAAAGTTTGCCGAGATGCTCCATCGGTTTCTCACCTTCTCTTTGTAGATGAATCATTGATTTTGATGAAGGCTAATGAAGATAATGCAAGATGTCTACATGATATATTTTATTCTTATTGTGCTTCCTATGGACAGATGGTAAGTGTGGGGAAATCAAGTATTTATTTCAGTCCTAACACACATGTTTATGTTCGAGTAGAGATTTGTACAATCCTGGATATTATGACAGAGGCAATCTCAGATAAGTACTTGGGACTTCCATCTATTGTGGGGGCAAATTAGAGCGACTATTTCAATACTTGGTAGAAAGGATAATCAAGCTTATCAATGGATGGAAGAATAAAACTTTGTCCATGGCTGGAAAGGAGATCCTTCTAAAAGCAGTGGCACAAGAAATGTCAGTGTATGTAATGTCGGTATTCAAAATTTTGAAAAACATCTATAAAAGAATCATGAATGCTATGTCGCAATACTAGTAGGGTGATGATGCCAATGAAAAGAAGATTCACTGGTTTACATGGTGGAAACTATGCATACCAAAAAAGAGAGGTGGACTTGGTTTTCGAGATCCGTATTGTTTTAATCTGGCTATGCTGGCCAAGCATGCTTGGAGGCTGTTATGCGAACCAGAATCACTTTGTGCAAGGGTTCTAAGAGCAATATACTATCTTGATGGCCAACTGTTGAAAGCTACGATGAAAAGTGGTGCTTCTTTTACATGGTAAAGTATTTTGGCAGGGATTCAATGCTTTAACAGAGGGTGTATTTGGCGAGTAGGAGATAGTACACAAATTGACATTTGGGAAGATCCATGGATATCGAACAGTCTAGATGGGAAGGTTATAACTCCAAGAGGGTATATTTTGCTTACAAAAGTGTCGAAGTTGATAGACCCAATAACAGGAACATGGGATGCAGAGCTAGTGAGGGAGATTTTCTTTACGACCGACATCAATAGAATTCTTTCAATACCTCTATCAAATCACGGTATGGAAGATTTTGTTGCGTGGATACATAACAAGAATTCTCTCTTTTTTTCAGTTAGATCAGCGTACCATGGTGGGTGGAAACATCAATTTGGAAACAAAGAGAGAAACTTGCAAGCTCTAGGTTGATCAAGGATTAATGATGTTTGGGATATATTATGGAAAACTTTGATTGCAGCTAAAATTAAAAAAATTGCATGGTCACTTTTACAATGGACGATTTTCATGGTTGAAGGCCCATTTTTTATGGTTGAAAAGGATTGTAAGAGAGATGCCCTTCATGGTAAAAGCCCCGTCACAAAAGAATCTACCATGGTTTTTTTGACCGTGGCGAATCGCACCCTTCAGCCACGAAAACTTGTTCCAGCGTAGATCTATTTGCCAGCCACATTGACTGCTAACGTCATGCAAACTACCACGTGGTGATCACTGTTAATGGCCATTTAGCACCATTAATTGTCAATAAAACCGTGGTAGAAGCAAGGCCTAGCCAAGGCCTGCTAATTGTTAAATGGGTCGGCCCATTAGAAGAGCCCAACAGAAAGGCGGCCTATTACTGTTTCGTCCTGCAATATTTGAAATAGGTCCATTAGTGCTGCCCGCTACGACCTGTAACCTTTCGGGCCCGTTACTATTTGGGCCCATAGAAGCCCACCTCTGCTCAATAATGCACTGCCCATTAACAACCTGTGCAATCTTGGTCCGGTACTGTTAAGGCCTGCGGTCGACCCATCACTATTCTTACAACCCGTCATGGGACGCCCACTAACGGCCCTTCTTTGAGAAGGCTCGTTACTTTGTAGGTCCATAAATAGCCTGCTCATATTCTGGACTGGTAAGTTTCTTGGCCTGTTACTATTCTGGGATGGTATAATTCCAGCATGTTATTGTTCTAGACTGCTACGATCCTGGCCATTTTGCTGGCTTGGCCTGCTACTGTTCTGGCCCATTACTGTTTTGGCCTTTTAAGGTTCTGGCTCTTTTTATGTTTTGGCATACTGTTTTGTCCTATTACTGTTTCGGCCTATTACTGTTTCTTCCTGTTACTGTTTTAGATTGTTTCTGTTGCTAGATCATGCATGTGGGTCGGCCTGTTACTATTATGGTCTTTCACAGTTTTGGCCTTTTTGGAGCCTATTTCAATAACATAAAGGGTGTAGAACTTGCGAGCATATTATACTATTCATCGCCGAACTAATACAAGACAGTCCAATAACAAAGCCTGATACTGTACCCTAATTGACCTGTCTAGCGCAGGTATGGTACCTCCCACCGCTATGTGTGGACGGCGTCAACTAAATGCCTACATGACCTATGAGATTTATCTAGATATTACATCAGATGCAAACTAAAAATTATTATATATTATCAACTCAAGGGAAAGAAAATTCGGTATTTCAGCTGACAATCGAGTTGATAACAGTCCTCAGTTTGCTTTCTCCAGCTATCACCTGCATCTCCCTTTTGAGTGTGACATCTACATTGGAAAACAACCTTGATACATGATCTTGCAGCCCCCTATTTGGTGGAAATAGCAATAATTGGAGTCTAAAACTAAGTAATAACAAGTTAATACATCAAACAAGGCAAACTACTCATTGAACTGATACGACAAGAGCTATGAACCGGAGTTTACTACTGGTCAATGGTTCAAATATATTGACCATCACGTCAAAACAAATAGGACAAGCAAGCATTAAACAAGTGTGCCTACCGTGAAACGATCAATATAACAATGTGTGTTGCTTAGAATTTCAGCAATATAAACTAGCCAGGTCATTTCAATAAATATATATAGAAGCAGTTGATATCCTAAAATGCAAGAGATGTTGGATGTCTTGGAATTTATGGTGAGCTACACAATGGCATGCAGTTACTGTCGTAGCTAAGAATGAACCAGATAGAAATTATAGCAGCATCATGCGAGAACTTGTAGAGCAGGAATACAAATCGCAAATAAACTATATGGTAGAGGATAGTTATGTCGTTACTTAGGACAAATCAGAACAAGATAGGAAATAAAATGGCGTCGCTTGTGAGCCTGCAGAACATGACAAACAAACATTAGACAAGTGTGCCTACAATGAAATGACAAATCAATCAAAGTGTTTCTTCGAATTTTAGCAAATATAAACTAGCTTGGTCATTTCAACAAATATATATGGAAGCAGTTGTTTATCCTGGAATGCAAGAGACATTGGGTAACTTAGAGTTTGCGGTGAGCTACGCAATGGCTTGCATTTACTATCATAGCTAAGAATGAACCAGATATAAATTATAACGGCATCATACGAGAACTTGTAGTGCAGAAATGCAAACCACAAATGAACTATATATACAGTAGAGGATAGTTATGTCGTTGCTTAGGACAAACCATTACATACGAAAATATAATTGCGTAAATTGTGAACTTGTATAACAGGATAATCAAGCATTACAAAAGTGTGCCAACAAATGAATTGAGCAATAAACAGAGTATTTCTTTGAATTTTAGCAAATATAAACTAGCCACGTCATTTCAACAAATATATATGGAAGCAGTTGTGTGTTCTGGAATGCAAGAGACATTGGGTGACTTGGAATTTGCGGTGAGATACACAATGGAATGCAGTTACTGTCGTAGCTAAGAAAGAACCAGATAGAAATTATGACGACATCATATGAGAACTTGTAGAGCAGGAATGCAAACCATGAATGAACTATATATACGATAGAGGGTACCTATGTTGTTGCTTAGGATGAACTACCACTAGATAAGGTGTAAGACCTCAAAAATATTAAACAAGATTATCAAGTTCTAATCACCCAAGTTTAGGGTTAACAAAAACTTTTATTATTAAAATTAATATGAATGCATGTGTGTGTGTGATTAATGCATGAATGATTGCATTTGCCATGTTTGATTGCTATGAATGATAACGATTGGTTTAAAAATGAAAACAAAATCAAAAGGAAATTCAAATAAGAAGGCATATGATCAAATTGTTCGCCACTGGAGAGGATAAGAGGAGCCGTCGATTGGAGCCGCCCCAGGAGCCACCGCGACCACCGTTCGAACCGCCGTCGTCTACAACGTTGTTCGCCCCCATCGCCGACCCTAGCTGGAGCCCAGGTGAGCCACCGCGTACCTCCACCGTCGCCGTTAGGGTTCAGTCTCGCCAGAGCTATCTGGCGTAGGAGATGAACCTCAGCCATTAGATCACATTCTAATCGTAGGGTCTAAATTGAAACATACCGTTCTGGTTAGATAGAGCTGCTGACTAGTGGGACCCTCCTGTCAGCAGCTCGCTGCGCCAGCGCAATGCAGTTGGACCGGCCCATTTCCTTTCCCGAGCATAGCCCAATGATTCAAATAGTTATTTTCCATTTTAAATAAAATCAGATTATGTCAGTAGATTCGCTGAACCAAATTGCATGATTCCAATTTTGTTAGAAAGGTTTTTAAATTATCTATCCAAGCCCGTTGGATTCAAACCATTTGAAATTATAGATCACCTATAGTAAAAATAACAAGACAGAGACTTTTCCATATTCAAACATTTTTTAAAAATCAACCATAAATGCTTTTGAGGTTATTCCAACTCTCAAAAATCACATTTGACAAGATATATCTGAATATCTAAAAATATTTAGGTTTACATGCAGTTATCTTGGACTAGTACTAAAAGAATGCTCTATAGGCATTTCTAGTCACTTTAATTGTATAAAATAGTAATTTTAAACTTTATAAAATATGACCACCACTTTAAATCACATTCCCAAGTATTAGAATAGGTGGTGATGACATGTGTCAACATGATCCCCTATTTTAATTAGAGAATATTAAATCTTAAGTATTTTCAATGAGTAGAAATTACTTTCCTAAAATAAAATAAAAAGGACAAGGTCTTTATTTCCTGTGATGATTGTGATGATGCTAGATCATCTGGTGGGAACCTTTGTGTGCCAAATAGAAGTACTAAGTATTGTTTGGTGATTTTGTACCTTGTATTCATTTATAGAAGCTAGTACCGACCAAGGCTACGAGGAGGAGTACTACAAAGAAGAAGAAAACTTCAACCACTGCACTACTCAAAGCAAGCATAACACTACAAGTTAACTATGCAAGCTAACACTTGCCAGTTTCTTAACTATGCAAGCCATCACAAATTGCAAGATAACCTATGCAAGATGCTTTAGACATGCTTTGGTTATGCAACTTTGATTATACCAATTCCCAGTTTTACTTGCAAGCTTTATTCTTTTATCTTTACCAAAGTTCTTTACCTTTACTTAGTGACTTGTGAGTTTTGGAAAGATACTATAGATAGCATAAAGAGTATAACACTAGTCCTAAGTAGTTAGAACTAGATGTCATCAAAAGGCATAAGACTAGATTTGGATAGTCACACTTGACTAGCACCCCTCATTAGTGAATACCCTCAACTTTAGTGGCTAGTGAAGCATAAAAGTTGATCACTTTAGATGGGAATACTTAGTGAAAATGATTATGAAAAGCTTGGAATGAGGATTCATTCTATTGAAATGTTTTGACATGTGTTATGAACATAAGATGATTCGAGGATGAAAATATTGAGGCATGAGCCTTGACCCTTTATAAAAACTGATGGTTGGGTTTGGATGCGATACCATTCCAATTTTACCATACAACCACAATACCTGAATTGGGTAGGGCTTGACTGGAAGTTTATATGTCTTAGTATGGGTTCCCTTGCGGAAGAGGTTGAGCTGAGGCTACCACGTAATGACTGTCCACCTGTGCGGTACCCAAGATGACATATGGTCATGGTTGGGAGGCCAAACTCATAGGGGAGGTGCCTATACTAGGGTGTGTAATTGAAACGTTAGGATTGATTATCCGCATACTAAGTATGATGATTCAGGGTTGTCCCTGACGGATGTATCGAATGTTGTGGTGAAAGTGTACCACCTCTGCAGAGTGTCAAACTATTCGAATATCCGCGTCCGCGGTCATGGACAGTTGGAGTGGCCATACTCTTCCGTCGTCAGATGTTTTGAAAATGACTTGTGAAATGAACTATGACTTTGACTTGACTACAACAGGGTTGTGAACATGAAAACTATGTTCCCACGTAGGTGTTGTAGAACATTAAACTAGTTTTCTTTACTACTGAACTTAGTATGAAATAAACCTGGCCTTTTGCAAATAAACCTAGAGCTTAGGATTCCTACTCGAACTACTTTACTTGTTAGTGATAGTTTGCGAGTACTTAAAGAGTACTCATGGCTTTGTTCGTGGCTATTCCCATGGCCAGACTATGAGGAGGACTACCAGGATGATGGACAGTAGGAGGTCTATGACAACTAGGATCATCTCCCATCGTCAACATTGCCTGTGACCCTGAAGATGAAGCCCCGCTACGTTTAATTTCCGCTGCGTTGATTGTATTAAGACTGGATCATGAGATCTTTTATTTGTAAGACCTTTATTATGGTTTGTAATGGATGATGTATTGTGGTACCAATTCTGTTATGTCTCGCAAAAATGGTAATCCTAAGATTGTGAGGTATGGCATAACAGGCATCTGGGATTAAAAATCCGGGTGTTGACAAGTTGGTATCAGAGCCATCCTGACCATAGGAGACCCTAGTTAGAATGGACGCTTGAATCAAAAACTTAGTTTCAAAACAAAAGAAGTGAGTATGTATGAAAACCTATTCTCATTCTTATCCCTGAGATTCTTTCAAGAAAATTCATGTTCCTCAAAAATTCTTGCAATCCTACATAAAATTTGACACACTTGATCACCCCACTAACCTACTCATCCTAAATTCTTATAGATGGAAGTCAAGTATAGCAAGTTCTACTAGTTGGGCAACGGAGGAGATTTAAGCCAACTCTCAGAATTTCTTGAACGCCCGCACCCCGAGTTCTTTGGGGCACAGCTCAATGATCAACCCGGAGGAGAACTACAATGGCTGATAGTTGAAGAGCTTAGAGGCAAGATGGAGGCCCCCACCTCCGAGAAGATCCAATTCATCTTGAGGGAGAACAACTGGCTAGACGGACTAGCCAGGGCTATGTAGGAGGCTCTTGCCCGTCTATGTGGGCAAAACATCAACCAGATCAATGGCACTCGCTTTGCTTACTACGAAGGGCGTGATTCTATGAGACAACCATTGGAGGTGCCAGGCCATCCGGAGCTGAAGCATCAGGTGGATCATCTCGACTTCATGCTGTATGATAGGCAGAAGGAGTTAGACAACGCCCGCGCCTACGCCAACCACAACCATGCCATTGCAGTCAGGAAGGACCAGACCCTCGCCATCCTTGCCAAGGAGCGCTATTCACTTTGCCGTCAGCGTGACAAGAAGGATCGCACCATCGATCTTCTTCGCAAGAGGGTGGACACTCTTAAGAGGACCATCCGTGATTAGGTGACCCAACTTGAAGAGAAGGAGGAGGAAGTTAATGATATCAGTGGAGATCTCTACTCCTACCTCAGTAATGATGATGACTACCTGGAGGACCTCGACATGGACTTCCACACTGATGATGATGATTCCGCCTTCATTGATGATGAGTAGTCACAATAGGGCACTATCATATGCATGAGTTGTATCCGGTCCCACTATATCGTATCTTCACAGAATGGTTCCTAAAACCATCTGTTACCCTAGTGTGGTGTGTGTTTGTATTGGGTGCTTTGAATGAATGAATGAAAAGAAAATTGCTAGTTGGCAAAACCAGAGTCAAACTCAAAGTTTAAAAGCTTTTCAAAAACAAATCCATGAACCTTAGAAATGTCCCTCTTGTCTCACTATCTATCTCAATCTTCAGATGACTCGCAGAAATCCCGGAGGAAGCAGTTCATCTCAGGATCCAATGCTGCAAATCCTACAAATGTTGGTTGCTGACCGTGAAGCTGGAAGAGCTGGACGTCAAGCTAATTTAGCCACCCTTCAACAGATAGCTCAGATGGCCCATAATAATCAAGGCCATGGAAACCAGGATAACCATGGATCCGAGCTCAAGAACTTTCAAAACAACAATCCCCCCATATTTAGTAAGTCTAAAGAGCCATTAGATGCTGATGACTGGCTGCAGACCATGGAGAATAACTTAGAGGTCGCAGGAGTGGAGGCCAATGAGAAAGTACTATTTGCCACCCATTATCTGGTAGGTGATGCAAGAGCTTGGTGGAATAGCATTCGTACTATGAATGGAGGATAGATGATGGCTTGGGATGAATTCAAACTCAAGTTCAGCCGAACCCATGTGCCACTAGGTTTGATTCTGCGGATGAGGTATGAATTCAAGGAGCTGAAGGAGGGAAGGATGACTGTGGTAGAGTACCATGATAGATTTCTGTCTTTGTCTAGGTATGCCCCTGATGAGATTGGTACTGAAGCCAAGAAGAAGGAGAGATTCTTGAATGGTTTGCATGATGAGATGCAGACAGTGCTGGTCAACATTCCCTTCGCTGACCTTGAAGCCTTAGTGGATTCTGCAATCCAGATGGAAGGCAAGATCAACCAAGCCAACGAGAATTGCAAGCGTCGAATGATGCATCAACCAGGATCCCACCATACCACGAAGTATCGCCCCAACCCGTCTGTAGGATATGCCCCAAGAAACAATAGACCCCTTATGTCCCGTCCGAACTATCCCAAACATGGAGGAGGAAACCCAAGGCCCGGAGGAAACCACAACAACAACCCTAGAAACTCCAAAAATTTCAACCGTGCACCGCCTAAGTCCAACAACAACAACACCAACAACAACAATACTGCCCCAAGGACTAGAATCAATGTCGTGCCTGTTGCAGGAAAAGACAAGTCTCTGATTACTTGTTTTGAATGCAGAGTCAAGGGTCACTACTCTAACGAGTGCCCCAAGAAGCTTGCAGCAGCCACCAATGTGAATGCACCAGCTTAGTAGCAACGCTGTGTTCAGCCTGGAAGGAGATTTTCCCCAGGGAACTCGCTCAACCGCAATGGCTGTCTGTTTCACATGAATGCTGAAGAAGCTCAGGAAGCGCCAGATGTCGTGCTAGGTATGTTTTAGGTTAAATCAGTACTTGCAAGAGTGTTGTTTGATTCTGGAGCATCGCACTCGTTTGTTACAGAAGAATTTGCATGCACTAGTAGATTCAACCAACAAAATTGAAGCATGTTATGATAGTTCAAATACCTGGTTCAACCACCAAAGCTAAACAAAATTTGCAAAGCCGTACCTATCAGAATCCATGGAATAGATTTTTATGCTAATCTAATAGTACTTGGAACCAAAGGTCTGGAAGTAGTACTAGGAATGGACTGGATGTCCAAACATAAAGGATTAATCGACTGTGCCAAGAAAGCCATAACCATGACTAGTACCACTGGAGTATCAGTAGAGCATGTATCTGAGACTTTGCCCCGTCAATTCAAGTGCAACAAGAGTCTAGCCCAACCAACCATTGACCAAGGCAGAGTAGTCTTTGAAAACCCCGACGTATTCCCAGATGAATTGCCCAGTATGCCCCCAAATCGGGATATCGAGTTTATTATTGAACTAATCCCTGGAACTGGACCCATAGCTCAGAGACTTTATAGTATGAACCCATCTGAATTAGTGGATCTAAAGAAGCAACTGGATGATATGCTGGAGAAAGGTTTGATTCAACCAAGTGCGTCGCCATGGAGATCACCTATTTTATTTGTGGATAAGAAAGGTGGAGGTAACCATTTGTGCACGGATTATCGAAAGCTGAATGATGTCACCATTAAGAACAAATACCCACTGCCGAAGATAGAAGATTTGTTTGTCCAGTTGACCGGTGCCAAAGTGTTTTCTAAGATTGATCTTAGAACTGGTTATCATCAACTCAAGATTCGCGCAACGGATATTCCAAAGACTGCCTTCACCACCAGATATGGATTGTATGAGTACACTGTCATGGCATTCTGATCTATTCCAAATCATAAGAAGACCCTGAGCTACACCTGAGGACCATCCTTGAAACCCTCAGAGAGCATCAGTTGTATGCCAAGTTTAGCAAATGTGAGTTCTGGTTAAAGGAAGTAGGATTCCTAGGACATATCGTGTCGGCAGGAGGAATTGCTGTCGATCCCACCAAGATTAAGGATGCTGAAGAATGGAAAGCCCCAACCACTCAAACCCAAGTTCGCGCATTTCTCGTATTAGTGGGATATTACCGCAAGTTCATAGAAGGATTCTCGAGCATCGCCAGACCTATGACCTAGTTGTTTAAGAAAGATAAGAAGTTTGAATGGACGGACAAATGTGAAGAAAGTTTTCAAGAGGTCAAGAAGAGATTGTTTTCAGCCCCAATCTTGATTATGCTGGATACCAAGAAGCCTTTTGATGTGTATTGTGACGCATCCAAGATTGGTCTCGGATGTGTGTTGATGCAAGAAGGCAAAGTCTTATCCTATCTGTCCTGATAACTGAAGCAACATGAGCAGAATTACCCTACCCATGTCCTCAAACTAGCAGCCATAGTTTTAGCCTTGAAGACATGGCGGCATTACCTCATGGGTAACCGCTGTGAGATTTATTCGGATCACAAGAGTCTGAAGTATATTTTCACCCAGAAGGAGCTAAATATGAGTAAAAGGAGATGAATAGAGTTAATCAAGGACTATGACCTTGACATTCACTATCACCCCGGCAAAGCCAATGTGGTAGCAGATGCTCTTAGCAGATTGCCGTGTCGATTGAACACCATGATAAAAGAAGCCTAGCCAAGTTTGCCTGAGGAAATGGAAAATTTCAGAGTGGAGCTAGTTAGTGAAGGATTTTTGGCTAGAATAGAACTTCAACCCACTTTGATTAGTTAGATCAAGGAGGCACAGAAAGGAAATGCTAGTATCGATGGAATCAAACGTCGTATCAGTACAGGGAAGGTGCCCGGATTCACCGAAGATGAAGGAGTTTTGTGGTACAAAGGACGTATCCGTGTCCCAGCAGATTGCGAGTTGAAGAAAGTCATTATGCAGGAAGCTCATGATACTCTTTATTCTATCCACCCAGGAGGAATGAAGATGTATCAGAATTTGAAGGAGAAATTTTGGTGGCACAAGATGAAGAGAGAAATCGGAAGCTACATAGCCAAGTGTGATATCTGTCAGAGAGTCAAAGAAGAACATCAGCGACCCTCAGGACTTTTGCAACCATTGCAGATTCAAGAATGGAAATGGGATTCTGTAGGAATGGATTTTATCACCGGTTTGCCTACATCTAGTAGGGGAAATGACTCTATTTGGGTCATAGCGGATATACTGTCCAAAGTATCCCATTTTATACATGTCAAGACCACCTACAGAGTTCAAAGCTAGTAGAGCTGTACATTGCTAGAATCGTTAGTTTGCATGGAACACCTAAGACCATAGTATCTAATCGAGGAACCCAGTTTACCTCAAGATTTTGGCAGAAAGTCCAAGAAGGGTTAGGAACCAAACTGAATTTTAGCACAGCTTATCACCCGCAAACCGATGGACAAACTGAAAGAGTCAATCAAATATTAGAAGATATGTTGAGAGCTTGTGTGCTAGAATATGGATCAAAATGGGAAGATTGTATGCATTTCACAGAATTCTCCTACAACAATAGTTATCAAGCCAGTTTGCAAATGGCCCCATTTGAATTTCTGTATGGAAGGAAGTGCCATACCCCGTTGAATTGGTCGCAAGTAGGAGAGAGTTAGATTTTTGGACCCGATATCCTACGAGAAGCCGATGAGAAGGTTCACAAAGTCCATGAACACCTCAAGACCGCCCAATCTAGACAGAAGAGTTATGCTGACAAGAGACGTCGAGACCCGACCTTCAATATCGGAGATTTTGTGTATCTCAAAGTATCACCCTTGAAAGGAATGCAACATTTTCAACTGAAATGGAAGTTAGCCTCCAGATATATTGGACTCTTCAAGATTTTGAATCGCCGAGGAGAAGCATCATATCTATTGGAACTGCCGGAGGAGATGTTAGCCGTGCATGATGTGTTTCATATCTCGTTACTTCACAAATGCCTAGAAATTCTGGAGAAGACCGAAGTTTTCAAGAATATTGATCACCAAGCCATAGAGATCAACAAGGACCTAACTTATCATGAAGTACCCATTTGTATTTTGGAAGAAGCCTTTAGAACCACCAGAACCCGGAGTATCAAGTTTCTCAAGATCCAGTGGAGTAACCATACTGAAGAAGAAGCTACTTGGGAGCGAGAAGATTATATTAGGACTGAGTTTCAAAATCTCTTTAGTTCCTAGTTTTTCTTGAATCTCAGGATGAGATTCTGTTTGAGGGAAGGTTTGTAACACCTCAAAAATATTAAACAAGATTATCAAGTTCTAATAACCCAAGTTTAGGGTTAACAAAAACTTTTATTATTAAAATTAATATGAATGCATGTGTGTGTGATTAATGCATGAATGATTGCATTTTCCATGTTTGATTGCTATGAAAGATAAGGATTGGTTTAAAGATGAAAACAATATGATCTAGGTCAATTCCAAACAAAACAAATCAGAAGGAAATTCAAATAAGAAGGCATATAATCAAATGGTCATTTTGACCAAAATCAACCACTAGCCCACTTAGGCATCTCTATTAAATGATTTCTAACAGAAAGAAATCCAATTTTTTTCACCCCTTGCTAGACCAAGTAATAATGAACCCAAGCAAACTCACAAACTTACAGAAACTATTTTCAAATCCATTTGAGAGGCATTAAAAAATTGAATCCTTAATAGGTACTAAGATGGCCATTTCTCAAAAACCAAACAAACCAATTTCCCTTGGCACACCCTAGCAACCACAGACTACCAAGCTTATGACAAGATCACTTACCAAAATTCATCCAAAAATTCAAATTTTGAATTCATGCGGCCATTTCATCAAACACCTAGCGAGCACAGTAACCGTTACCAAACTATTACTATTCTTGATCAATGCCTTGTCCACCATTTGTCACCACTACTAGCCCTCACTCCCCCAGCGCCCAACACTGCATTGGTGTAGCTCCCATTCACTGCTTG
This sequence comes from Avena sativa, assembly GCA_916181665.1. Classification (NCBI taxonomy): domain Eukaryota; kingdom Viridiplantae; phylum Streptophyta; class Magnoliopsida; order Poales; family Poaceae; genus Avena; species Avena sativa. The sequence continues at coordinate 79,028,678 of OV702296.1, forward strand.
GACTAGTGCCGCACCACCCGAACCGTCCTTGCCGGTCGAGCATGGACAACTCGTAGAAGCCTGCCCTGCGCCCGTCCATGATGTCTAGGAGGTAGGCCTGTTGGGCCACGAAGAGATACAACAAAACTTTTTCCCTCTAACATGGTGATCCCAAGATCTAGTTGAGGTAGAAGGCCACGAGGTTTACCACTAGACGCCCAATTGCGGATTACTGATGTAGCGCGTCAGTTGATGCAGTGCAGTCCTTTGCGATCTGATCGTCCTGGTGCTGATCGTACAACACTTATGCTGGTATCCACACGTACAAGGAGGAGCACCGGCGACGAACTTCTAGATTCGTTACGTCGACAGGACTGCTGTGGAGCTAGGGTTTCCAACACATAGAATGACCTAACTGATCAACGATTAACCCTTCTGGGTTACTGTGCTCCACTATATATAGGGAGTGAACGTGGGCTCCACTCTCGTGGCCCATTCACTAAAGCCCATATAACACTAGTCACCGTGAGTCCGACTTACTAACTCAGTCCTAATCCGGCTGGGTCCAACCCAACCAGATTTCCGTTTCAGATCCAATCCGAACTTGCTCCCGCTCTTAAGTGTGTGACCCTGCAGGCGCATGGCTACTTGGACAAGATTAGAGTCTGAATCTCAATCGATCAGTCGGTAGTGGCTCCTAGCAGAACATGCCGATTCCCAAGTACCAAAGAGTCATGACGACTTGCCTTTCCAATGTGACTTACGTCCGAGTCCCTTTTGCCTCATGATATACTTTGTCAGACTATAGGCGAATAATTCCCATCCCTTAAATAGTCCAACTCTCTTCTTGATCCGAGATAAGTGATTCATCCGACTAACTCTTAGTCGATCGCCTCGGTTAACACTTAACTGAGTCGTGCATGGCCATGCTTTCGGAATCATATCATCTGAGAGGGCCCAAAGAATATCTCTCCAAGTGGAGGGGCAAAATCCCATCTTGGTTATTCACATCACGCAGCTTGATTCTCAGTTGACCCGAACTCTGCCTTTATAACTGCCCAGTTACGGATCAACGTTTGACAGAACCTAAGTCGGTGATCCTCAACTCGGACTATGCAATAACCTCAGGTCTAAGGATTACATTGATTAAGATATACAAATGACAACTTTTTTGTTGTACCACAATATGGGTCAATCCGACTCGCTAAACTCTTTAGACAAATCTGTGTAAGTTGGAATAGCATCTCCATGCCCATGAAAAGTAGAACCAAGTCATCAAGCCAACTTTCACATTGGTCTAAGTTGTGTGTCCAACACAACCTCAATGACCAAGGATATTTAGTATAAACAACATGAATGTATAGTTCCACAACCGAATCACATATTCAAAGATACACATCAGATGTTTATACAAGGAAAACTTTATATCTTTATGAATACAATGGGAAATATCATCATACATGATTGCCTCTAGGGCATATTCCCAACAATCTCCCACTTGCACTAGAGTCAATCTTCCGACATCACATGTCTAAGCATCTAATGCCCACGGCTCTCAGGTGCGCCTCATGCTTCGGCTGTGATAACGGCTTTGTCAACGGATCCGCAATATTTGCATCCGTGTGTACCTTGCATAACTTGATATCACCCTGATCCACGAACTGGCAAATCAGATGGTACCGCATGAGTATGTGCTTGTTCTTCTGGTGTTGTCTAGGTTCCTTGGCTTGTGCGATAGCACCATTGTTGTCACAATACACGTCTAACGGATTGGACGATCCCTGAACCACACCAAGATCCATGAGGAAATTCCTCATCCAAATAGCTTCCTTTGCTGCCTCCGAGGCGACAATATACTCAGCCTCTGTTGTAGATGCAGACACAGTCTCTTGCTTGGAACTCTTCCAGCTCACAACACCTCCGTTTATAATAAACACGTATCCAGATTGCGAACGAGAATCATCAGAGTCGGTAAGATAACTCGCATCTGTGTAACCCTTTACACTGAGTTCATCTTCACCACCATAAACCAAAAACATATCCTTAGTCCTTCTTAAGTACTTTAGGATATTTTTAGCCGCTGTTCAGTGGATTTCTCCAGGATCATCCTGGTATCTGCTCACAACACTTAGAGCATAGGAAACGTTCGACCTAGTACAAATCATGGCATACATGATGGATCCGACTCCAGAAGCATACAGAATCACACTCATCCGACTTCGCTCATCAGTGGTCGAAGGATAGTAAGTCTTGCTAAGTTTTACACCATGGGACATCGGTAAGAATCCCTTCTTAGATGATTCCATCTTGAACTTCTTCAACACTTTGTCCAAATAAGTACTCTGACTCAATCCAATGATCCTCCTTGATCTATCTCTATAGATCCGGATTCCAAGGATGTATGTTGCCTCACCCAAGTCTTTCATTGAGAAAGTCTTTTCCAATGATTCCTTGGTTTCTTGCAACATCTAGACATCATTTCCAATCAATAATATGTCATCCACATATAAGATTAGAAAGTTTGCTTTGCTCCCACTAAACTTCTTGTATAAACAAGAATCATGATCACTATTGATGAAGCCAAACGATTTGAATACCTCATCAAAGTGGATATTCCAACTCCGAGATGCTTGCTTCAACCCATAAATGGATTTCTGAAGTTTACATACCTTGTCAGCATTAGTCGGATCGACAAAACCCTCGGGCTGTATCATATACACGTCCTCGATTAAATTTCCATTAAGTAAAGCCGTTTTGACATCCATCTACCATATCTCATAGTCGAAATAGGCTGCTATAGCTAACATGATCCGAACTGATTTAAGCATCGCTACGGGCGAGAAAGTCTCGTCATAATCAACTCCTTGAACTTGTCGGAACCCCTTCGCGACAAGACATGCTTTATAGATGGAAACATTTCCATCCATATCAGTTTTCTTCTTAAAGACCCATTTGCACTCGACGGGTCTTGCACCATTTGGTAGATCAACCAAGTTCCAAACTTGATTTTCATCCATGGACTTTAACTCGGATCTCATGGCTCCAAGCCATGACTCGGAATCAGATCCCACCATATTTTCCAAATAATTTGCCGTCTCATCATTGTCTAACAGTAATACATCATGAACACTTCGTAATCTTGCCGATCTTCGTAGTATAGGTGCTGCTGCCGGCTCAGCTACCATGACCGTCTCAACCTCCAAGGTTTTTGCCGACTCGTTACAAGCCGGTTCCTCTCGAATTTCTTCGAGCCGCACTATGCTCCCACTTACTCCCTGACTGAGAAACTCTTTATCAAGGAAGACACTGTTCCGAGCGACAAACACTTTGCCCTCTTCTCGGTTGTAGAAGTAGTAACCCAAGGTCTCCCTCGGATACCCCCACGAAAATACATTTATCCGACTTGGCCGTAAGCTTGTCCGACTGAGGTCGCTTGACAAATGCTTCACAACCCCAAATCTTAAGAAGAGACAAACTCGGCTTTCTGCTTGTCCACATCTCATGCGATGTCTTCTCTACTGACTTTGATGGTACCCTGTTTAGTGTGAATGCCGCTGTTTCTAGACAATCTCTACTATCTTAAAAATACGAAGTGTTCCATCTTCTGCCTAACCTGTGTTTCGCTCGAGGCTTCGTCGCACATCACCCCCGTTCCGCATGTCCGTCGTCGCACCCCTCGCTTTGGTCCCACTCCTAACCAAACGAGTGTCCATCCTCTCTCTCTCTCTCTCTCTCTCTCTCTCCTCGCTTCACCTCGGCGACGCATCCAACGCCCAGACCCACCTCCTCTTGCGCCTCCTCACACCCAGCATGCGGCGCCCCAACACCACTTCCTCCAGCCCCTTCTCACACGTGTCGCCGGATCCGGTCTTCACCGCCTCCATAGCGCAAATACGCCCTCCACCGCACGGATCCGGCCATCACTGCCTCCCACTCGCCTATCCCTGTCCTCCATCGCACATCCAGCGAGCATGTATGCCCGATAGCCTCCCCAAATCGCGAGCAGGAGTCGCAGCTCGAGCCTTGAGGCATGGAGGCCGAGATCTGGGCGTGGAGGCGCTGATCCAATCTCCCTACTTGGTCTTCTTTTTTTTTGGAATTATTGTGCTTTTTGGTGGAAATAAAATGTGCATCGTGAAGTAGTTTTGGGTTTCTTCCAATCTGAAAAAACACCTATTCTGATCCATTGTATGGAAACACTTGATTTTGTAGATTGATCACCAAGTTCTTGTTAATATGCCTGTGCACCTTCACATTTTAGTTAGTCTTCCACTTTGAAAATTTCTAGAGTTTTTGTTAAACTATTCGTTTATGTCTGAGAATTGCAATCTAGGAATTTCTAGAGTTTTTGTTAAATTTCTAGAGCACATATGTCAAACGATTATGAGTTCTTATCTCTTCCTTTTTATGTCTGAGAATTGCAATCTAGGAAGTTTAGTGTTCACAAGTTTTGTGTGCCTGCGTCAGTTTGTGGTTCTATTAGGTGGGAATGTCTGAGATTTCTTTGCGTACATGGTTTTTCTGTGCGTCAACGGGACAATAGTCCCATTCTCACGAGTAGAGCTTGAGAGTTTCTATCAACAATATTATGTTTGTGCCCTAGAAGAAGGGGAACAAGCCGACAGGTAATTCTCAGTCGCTGACATGTACTACAATCTCCTCTGTAATCCTAATCCTCGCCCTCACATATCCAGTTTCATGCCAATGTCACCTACATCGCTCAACTTGGGAAGACCTACCAGACAACCGGACTTAAGGTGCTTTGTGCCGTCAACAAGAATGAGAAGTTTGAAGAAAATACAGAGGTTTGTGCTCACTCTTGTTTGTGCCCTAATTGTCATTGTGCTCTAAAGAAATGAGTTTCTCTAAATTTCCTCTGCAAAAGTTATTCGTTTGTATAAAGACGTATAAGAAAATAAAGATATTTATGCGTTGTTCAATATTGTGTCCGTTGACGCAGCAAGTGCATCCCAGTCCATCATGCAGCTGGAGGAGGTATGTACGACTCACAACAATGTATGATGTTTCCTCAAAATGAAGAATTGCATGAAAGAAACTGACATGGTCCAGAATACATGGGGCTTGACCTTGCCATTTGCATTCGAACCAAGAAGGTACAAGGGGGGCGAGCATGATTTACTGCATTGGTTGATAGCTATGTTTGGGTTCTTGGTCTGCTAGCTTCTATGGACAAACCAAACTCGGTTTTCCCATTCTATTACTGAGCGAAGACCAACATGTCTTCTTGTGTGCAGCGGGACAATATTTGGAATCAAATGAAGCATTTGATTCTCCTCCTCGCAAATGTGCATATTAGACTTGAGCCAATGCGATCCACTTAAGGCATGCTCAATGGGTATTCCATACATATGAAATGTGGTGGTAACCTTTGAACAAAACAGGATATTTCCTTCAATGTATAATAATTTACAAAAAGTAGAGTAATTTTTTATATGATAGTAGCTAATTTATCCTGTTCAGTCATATATTGTGATTATCAGTGTACTTCCATCACATACATGCATAGTTTAATTTTTTTCTCTTGACATTTTTTTGACTTCCATATTACTGACATTAGAATTTGCTACGGTGAAACTACTTGCAAAAAATGACAGCTGTGTTTATTACCTTCGGTCATATGACGAATATTATTATTATGAAATTGACTGATTAAACTTTCTGTATCCATTCCTCTAAACCAAGTGCTTGGCTAAATAATCTGTACTACCTAGAAAATCAATATTGTTCCATGTTCCGTCACAGAAGAGTTTCACTCCTTGTTCTGTCGTCCCGCTCCCTCTTCTCCTTTGGACCCCACTCCTCACGCTGCAGATCAATCTGGTTTCATGCCACCGGGGTGCTGTAACCATCCACCCGATCAATCCGGTTTCCTGCACATGGTCATATTTCTCAGAGCAGTGTTATTATTTTAAAAGGTCTCTTTGATGCATAACAGTAGATCCATATATTTATTTTCTTTGCTTCCATGAAATTCATTTTGCTTTTGTTTCGACAGTCTGGTTGTTTCTTAGATCTTCCCAATGAGAAATGATACGTGGTCACCTCCTCTTTGGTGTTACTCAAGATATGTTTATGAGCTGCACACCATCCCATGATTTAAGTTGCGTGATAGAGTGGAGTCCATTTTTTATTTATCTTCACTTTCTAAGGCCTTGTGCATGCATCTGCCGCACTTCAATCGTAGATGTCTGGGTCGGCCGGGTCATCTAAGTCTCATTAGTGAAAACCCATCTCTATGCATTTCTCATGTTTGATAAAAGTCCTGCCTTGGTAATGATTATTAATACCTAATGAGCGAGGGGATCAAGAAGAGATATCCAAATCGATCTGATCTGTCTGCTGAAGACGCGGAACAAGATCTTGCTGACGGCGCCGCTTGCGCTGATCCAGATGGCCGGGATATGACGGGTGAAGATCAAGGAGTGGCAGGACAAGATCTGCACCAAGGACTGGGAGTGCGGCGGCCTCAGTGTACAACCGCCACCACATGCTCTATATTCAATCCAACAACGATGTAAACACTGGTGGCAACAGCGCTGCCGGGATGGGATTCGTGACTCCGAGTAGTATGAGTCGGACGAGCAGCATTGCCGGCATGTACTCTTCCTGAACAACAGTGGCGCGTCGGTGAACGGCCGTCGAGGAGCTCGTCAGGGGATTGGTTCCATGGGAGCACGACCATGTCCAAGTATTGCTCGCGAGGTAAACTCGATCCCCTCTTGCTGAACGACTGCTGCTTCTACTGTGCTATTACATTCATGATGCTTGTCTTGATGGAGCTTGCCAATTTGGTAATGCGGCAAGCTTCTTTTCCACCCATGTGATGTGCTTAAGTTAATGGAGTATCGATCATGAACTTAAGCCAGATTTGTGAAACGACCTCTTACCTTTTGATTTTTTTGTTGGTACTGAACAAAACTTTCATAGCTCATTGATTCACATCACTATTTGGAAAGTTGTGGAACTGCACTTGGATTTTGCATTACCAATTGGCTGCACAAAATTGTATCTGATTGATTTGCGTCAAAGGAATCTTAGAAAGAAAGATATATAAGAGAATCATGTCAAATGCCACCATCTGGCTTGAGCACCATGTCCAAAAAACAAGCCACTTCCTTTCGGTTCATCATTCTTTCTTCCATGGTAATGGCAGATATGCTCGAGAACCTAATATCATGAATTCATAAGGTACATCAAGATAGCGGCTATGTTGCCCAATCTTTACTATTAAAAAGAAGTTGGTGTTGGTAGTTTATACTTTGACACTTTGATATCAAACATTAGAACAATCAACACCGTATGATCTGCATCTGATGGTATTGTAAGCCTTCCGATACTTGGCTTGGTTAATTACTCCTTTATGCCACCGATAAGTGGAAAATGCCACTTTAGAATACCCGCCTCCAGGTAAAAAAAAAGAACGCCCGCCTCGACCTATCATCCCCCGACTCCTCCATCGAACCCTAACATAGTGTACCGCCGCCGCCCCTCCCATCTAGCCCTCCGTGCGGCCGCCCCTCCCATCTCGCCACCCCACCAAGCCGCCACCGCCCTCCCGATGTGGTTCCTCGCTGACCGGATCCTCCCCGACCTACTGCCGCTATCGCTTGGCTCCGTTTGGCCATCACTCCAACTGCTGCCGAGCTCCTCCCATGGAACCTAGCATGGGTCCCGTCGCCTCCCCTCCCATCTCGCCTCCCGCCCAGTCGCCCCTCCCATCTCGGCACCCCCTCCCAGCCACTTCCGCCCTCCCCTATTGTTCCTCGCCGACCAGATCTTCCCCGACCACTGCCATAGTTTCTCGCCTCCATTTGGCCATCACTCAGCTACTGCATGAATCAGGCGCCAACCGTCGCCGCCGCACTCCTATTCAAGGTACCTTTCTCTCTCTCTCTCTCTCTCTCTCTCTCTCTCTCTCTCTCTCTCTCTGATTTTATCTGTAATGGAATTGAGCACCGTAGGTGTGATGCCAATGTAATGGAAAATTTTCACCATTGTGTACATACCCATGTATCATTTACTGCCAATTTTAGCCCACAAACTCCTGCAGTTCTTGGACTATGAGTCCAGCAACAAGGTAACATTTGAATCCACACCACCATCGTCCAAGAACTGTACTATGCATGCCTTGCTTGGGGTTTCAATTTATCTCTATTTGGTTAGTGCTCGTGATATCCAAGCCTGACTTGTGTTGTAAGAAGTTCATCAAAAATTTGTTTGTTAGACTGTACAAAGTATACATGCTAGCTAACCTTAAGATTATTTAGTTTATGATAACAAACTGTTACTTCTTCTCTTCTACTCCTTGAAGCTAGGTACTGGTTATTTCTTATTTATGTTGTATGTTAATCTACACAGGTCCAACAATATTTGGTTTCTTGTTTAGCATAATTTATAGAAAATTAACTGTTTTATATTCATATGAGCCCATTTTCAGTTGGACTTCAGTTAATTTTGATATGTTGTTCCAATCTTTTCTACTGTGTAACGACACTTGAATCCTTTCAAGGCAGCATGGAAGGAGCCTTGCATTGTATTTTGTCTAGACTTGAGCCTTAGGCATGGCACAACCATCAATTCGCTTCGTCTGTGGTATGCAGATAAATGTAATCTTCTTGTTTTAGAGGTAAATAATTGTCCAATTAGCATATCGAACCTAGCACAATTTGGCTACCATTAGTATTACATAATTATTTTATCTGTAGCAAGGAGTTAGATGTTGAGTTGGATCTTGTGAGCTTTTCACGCCTGTGGCAATCCAAGTTCTCAAGTGTTTTTTGTTTCTGGAATAAAGTACGTTGAAACCTTATGTTTAACGACTTCCTACTAGCAAAGCAGAATATGTAGAATAAAAACTCAGACTTTCTTGTTGACAGATCGGGGAAAATTAATTAATTAGTGGTAGTTCTCAAGCCGAACCTTGTTCTGGCATGCTATTACTTAATTTCTTGCATCCATCCGGTGGAGCTACTTTTCCCCAAGTCAACAGATATTTAACTACACTCTATTCCACTATGCAGTTTCCTGAAGAAATGAGGTCATGGCGCCCACCGGAGGAGGACGCTCTGTGGTCATTCATGCGTTATTCCAAGGGTAAGATCATCGAGGTGCCGAATACATGAGGAGAATTGGAGGTGTGACTTGCAGCCAATGTCGCCCTCAGGTTGCAGCCAAGCTAGCTGGACGGGACCATCGCCATCGTGAGGCTGAGAGTGATGCCCATCTTAGCAACAAACGTTATATGTTGCTCGCTCTGATTAGTCTGATGATCAGTCGAAGCAGCAGTTGTTGCACTGGGGAGCTCTTGACATGGGTCGTGTGTTGTTGGTGTTGCAAGAGAAGTGCCCATGCGTTGCACAAAGCATCAGATGTGCCCATGCGTTGCAGCAAGAAATCGTGCAGCTACATAGGTAGCAAACCCGTTTGCAATTGCTCAAGTTTACAAAAAGTATTTGGCTTTAGTTGCATCGTCAGACATTCAGACCCTAAACTTGTTCTTTTTCTATGCAGATTTTCTGCCAGGCTGATACTGGTCAGGGGAAGGAGGTGGATGCCTCTACTTCCTAGCTTGTGAGTGTTTTAGTAAATTCAGTCTTAACTTACTGTTGCAATCCGCCGAGGTATCTTCATTGGCTGCACTAATAGTTACTGTATAGTTATACTAAATATGAATATGAAATTGCAATCGTTTAGTTGTTTAAGTGAGCATGTACACTACACAAGGATCTGGAAAGTAGAAAATGATTCCGTTACAATTCATTTGACTACTCTTCTTTTCCTTGGGTTATTATTGAACTCTTTGCAGGAGCTCCTGAAAGATGTATCGAAGCTTGGAAGGAGCAAATTTCCATACTCTAGCAGTGACTTGTTTCATGCGCTCCAATAGATTAAAAAAATCTAGAAGCCAAATTGTTCCAGTGTTCCATTCGAACAGAGATTCAGAAGCTAAATTGCGCATCGGATCATGGTAAACATCTCCTTAGCTGTTGTTCTTTCAAAGCATCGTGAAATTCACCCGATTCACACTATTCCATTTACAGACATACAATTCTACAAAAACCTGAAAATCTATCCTCCAAAGAGCCTAGAAAGGCCACATGAAATTTGTGCTTAGGAAACAAACTTGGACAGTTCTATTTTGTCTGCGTCTACTTAGTAGGCTCATTTGCCAGTTTGTGCCCTAGAAAATTTGAAATTTCAATGTGCAAACACTACAACCTCTACTCCAGAATTCTAATCATTGGAAAGAAACATATTACACTCTTCATACTAAAGTGATTATTTTCACTCTAGCACTTGTACAGGCCATCTTCATGAGTGATCAGGCTCTGGTCTGAAATATGCAGAGGAAAACTGAAGAATGGCCAAAAACAAGCCATCAGAGTTGCTCTCATCACAGTTGAACTTGAAGCAAGGGACAACAGAGTTCTTGAATGAGTTTCATGAACAAGAGCCTTGACCAATCGAAAGATTCAATGGAAGGAACGGTGGTGCTGAGGCTGATGATGGAGAAGGATCTGCTTAGGGCCAGCTCCATAAGCAGGTATGACATGAACTCTATGATGGCATCAACTCTATATAGACATATACCGAATTACCTAAAGAAAGACAACTCCTTGGAATAAAGAAAATTAGCATTGCAGTGTACCGGTGTTTGCTATTTGTTCCGTAAAAAGAAGATATACAAATGAATAGATCAATGTTTCTACTTTAGATATTTTATTAAGACCTAGAGTGTCACCTCGAAAAGCTACAAAAGATCTTGTACTCAAGTCAAAACTACAATTACATAGTTATTATTTGCATGACTCTATAGAAGCTTTACAGGAAAAAATGCATATGAAAAATTAGTGCTTAGCTATACGAGCACTGGTTGCATTTTTTCATGATTAGATAACCAAGATTTATACATGAGGGTAGTTCCTTTTTGCAAACATTCACTAGATTGAAAGATGCAGAGAAATATTTTCTATGTTCAGTAGAATGAGAAAATTTGAGATTAGCAATTTTATATCATAACTCTAAATCTGGCAATGTATTATTTTTATTCTCAGTTGAGCTGAAATGGGCTTTATTATGAAGAAAGAGAAGTACATCACTATAAGGGGCTACTCTTAGTAGTTGAAAAAGCTTCTCCCTCCAAGATATTCAACAGCTACTGTATGATTAAGAAGGGAAACGAGCTAGAACATGATCTGAACAAGGATATGTTAGCTGATGTTAAAGATCTTGTAAAAATCAGAAAAGTTTATCTTTCTTATGGATTATGTATATTTACCTTCTGGATTGATATGTATTTTGAGAGTGGACTATTAACTGCTTTGTCATGCTTTTGGGGGAAGATGATGTCGTGGTGTTGGTATGTCCTCCTTCAAACAAACTACCACTCTTAGAAATGGATTTCGGTTTTTGTTCCCTGCATTTCGAACTCATTGCTAAGAATGTGTACGGTGTGTGTTAATATGAAGAAATCTGATTTTCATATTTATTTTGAGGGTAATGTGATTTCAGAGGTGCCAACTTCCAAGGATATGTTTGCTCAAAACGAGTGGAGATGTGAAGTCATTGACAAATATGGAGTGAGAGCATCTCCATCGACGGACCCCAATGGGCTTTGGGGGTGCTGGCGAAAAACAGCCCGTATCTATAGCCCCCAACCAATGTCGGCAACATGGGCGACCCAAGGATCTGTCCGTAACTCCCCGCCCCTTCACACAGAGGGCGAGCAGGGAGTGTCGACGATGCACGCCACATTGTATTGGACGTGCCCTTTCCTCGACATCCACACAACATGCAAGCCTATGATGGCTCTATCGCAACACAAGAGTTAATGGCGTTGCGCCGCCTCACCACCAAAAATTTCACCGTGCGAGTGGATTCCCGCCCCAGTTTCCCATTGCTTCTTGCCGTCGGCTATAAAGAAGGGTCGATCCCAAATGGTAACACTGCACCACAACACCATGCTTCGCTGTCTTCTCACCACCTAGGCTCATCTCTCAGTGGTCGCGAAAGAAGAGATGGAGGTCAACACTGCCGACGACAAGAGGGACGGTAACTTGACTTCGGTGACTACTACGAGAAGGCAGAGGAGCCAGTCGCCCACCGGGTGCTCCTCCCCTCCATACAATCGATGCACGGGTTGGAGCAGCTGGCTACCATCCACGCGTCGGACGAGTCCATCAACGTGTCTGTCATGGAGCTCTCCTGCCAAACCGTGAGGCGAGAGGAGCTCGGCCGCCAGGTCTTTCGCGAGGAGAGGGAGGTGCTTGCGGAGCTGGGGCGGTGGTGAAGAAGGCTAGGGCAAAGGACAAGGCAAAGTCCTTGGCGCAGGCGGTGGAGGTTGCCAAGTGGGTGGAGAGGAACCGCCATAACGCGGTGTCGACCTAGGAAAAAGAGTGAATGTCCATGGCAAGGTTTCAGTTGCGTCAGGCCATGGCACAACGACGTCAAGGCCCTAGAGGCAAGGGATGCGATGATGAGGTTCGAGCGGGATGAGGCTGACTAGGGCCAGGAAGGTCATGTAATTTTTATGTTCTGTTATCATCTACTCCCTCCGTTTTAAAATATAAGATGTTTTAGCTTTGTAAAATAAATATATCTACACTTCTTTTAGTATCTAGGTTCACTAAGATTTGAAGTGAATCTGCATACTAAAACAAGTCTAGATACTCTTTTGAGGCGTCGGTGGAGATTCTGTAAACCTAGAAATGAAGACATGCGGCGCATACGCGCACACACACAAAGATACACTATACTAGCTACATGGGAAGCTTAAGTCCTTGCTTTGAGCGGAACATAGAGAGAGTAGACGGACTGGAAGTTGACAATTCGAGCGGATAGGACATCTAGATGATCTCAACTAATAGCAAATAAGTTACTTGCTTTCAATGCATAAACAAAAAATTAATTATTACCAAAAGACAACCAAGGAAAATGGAATCTTAAACCTTTTAGATTATCGTATAGCTATACTTTTAGATGTACGATAAAGAAACAACTTAAAAAACCGTAGCAACGCACGGACTTTTAACTAGTAGTACTAACAACGATGTTCCATACTCGTTCGATTTGCAAGTATTTTCCTAAATTTTTACCTTGATGTTGTCACAAAATTGTAGCTTTTTGTAGTAGAATAAGCCAGCAGTCTTCTCTATACTCTCACGTGATAATTTATCTTAAAACGAATTTTGTTATGTATTGTTGTACAAATCAATTGGCTACTAAATCTATTTACTTAATTCTAGATCCGGTTAAGCTACAAGCATATCTGATACATATTTCCTTTTTAAACCATCTGCAGGCATTATATCAATGACCATTTCATTGCATATGAAATTACTGTTAGATTATTGTTTGGTGTCATCCGAATCAAGAAGCTTTCCTCCCAATCGTGGCTGATGCATATTAACACAAAATATTATGTATCGTCTACCTGGCAAAAAGTATGTATCAATCAAGGTTTACATTATGTCTGACCTAAAGATATCATGTTTCCATGTGGTGTAGGCAATCATCAAGGTCTCCATGATAAAGATCTTGTGCGATGGAAACCATTTTGTTCATGCGTGCAACCATTGGCAATGGCTTTCAGCAAATGTGATGAGTAACTTCAACACAATGGTGGTAAATCTCAGCTTCATTTCTCTTCACTAGTGGAAAAAGAACCATCCGTTCGCGACCCCTCAGAGTATTAGTCCCGGTTGCGCCACCAACTGGGACTAATGCTGGCACGCGTCCCGGTTGGAGCGGGCACGGGGCCAGAGGGCATGCGTCCCAGTTGGTAAGGGGGAATACGTTCCGGTTGGAGCCACCAACCGGGACTAAAGGTTTGGCCACAGCCACGTGGCGTGGCACGCACCTTTAGTCCCGGTTGCTGGCTCCAACCGGGACATATTCTCCTGCCCTCTATAAATGCAACGCCCCAGCCCCCTCTGCCTCCACTCTGTTTTTTCGAATGGTGGAAGGTGTGAGGGGTGTGCTAGTTTTTTCTCTTCTATGCATGCATTGAAGGTGTTTGATGAAATGTTTGAGTGAATAATCCCGTTGAATTTCTCATAGAACAAAAATATAGAAGGTTTCCGAGACACACTTGAGCTTTCTCCTCTTTATTTCCCTCAATCGAGGTTAGCAATCTTATCTTTTCTAGGTCATTGATACAATTCATGTGTCGGTGTGAATTGGTTATTTCACTATTTATGATGTCCTGTTTTTTGATAAACTTACTTATATGATGCAGATGAACAGTTGGGGATGTACGGTGACCGGCGCGTAGCCGGGTATATCAAAGGCGTGGATAAATTTATCGATGTGGCTACGACAAACAAAGAGAATGGATTTATACGTTGTCCATGTGTTCAATGTCGGAACAACAAGGAGTACTCTTCCTCGAAAATCATTCGCGGCCACCTGATTATGAAAGGTTTCATGCCCAACTATAATTTCTGGACCAAGCACGGGGAAAGAGGGGTTATGATGGAAGATGGTGAAGAAGAAGATGATGATAACAACTAGCATCATATGTTTCCTGAATACAGTGATACTGCAATGGAAGACAATGGAGAGGAAAAAGGTGAAGAACGGACATCAGATGAGCCGGCTGATGAACTTGGTAGGGTCATTTCTGATGCAAAGCGAGACTGTGAAACAGAAAATGAGAAGTTGAAGTTAGAGGGCATGTTAGAAGATCACAAGAAATTGTTGTACCCAAATTGTGAAGATGGCAGCACAAAGCTCGGTACCACACTGGAATTGTTGCGATGGAAGGCAAAGTGTGGTCTAACTGACTCCTCATTTGAAAAGATGCTGAAAATAATGAAGCCGAAGTTTCCAAAACATAACGAACTTCCCGAGAGTACCTACGAAGCAAAGAAGACTCTCTGTCCTCTAGGATTAGATGTGCAAAAGATACATGCATGCATTAATGACTGCATCCTCTACCGCGGTAAGGAGTATGATAATTTAGATAAATGCCCGGTATGCAATGCGTTGCGGTATAAGATCAGATGAGATGACCCTGGTGATGTTGAGGGAGAGCCCCTCCGGAAGAGGGTTCCTGCTAAGGTTATGTGGTATGCTCCTATAATACCAAGGTTGAAACGCATGTTCAGAAACAAAGAGCATGCCAGGTTGTTGCGATGGCACAAAGAAGACCGTAAGAAAGACGGAAAGTTGAGACACCCTGCTGATGGGTCACAGTGGAGAAAAATCGAGAGAGACTTCCCAGACTTTGCAGGTGACGCAAGGAACTTATGGTTTGGTCTAAGTACGGATGGCATGAATCCTTTTGGGGAGCAGAGCTGCAGTCACAGCACCTGGCCCGTGACTCTATGTATCTACAACCTGCCTCCTTGGTTGTGCATGAAGCGTAAGTTCATTATGATGCCAGTGCTCATCCAAGGCCCGAAGCAACCGGGCAACGACATTGATGTGTACCTTAGGCCATTAGTTGAAGAACTCTTACAGTTGTGGGGCAAACCAGGTGTACGTGCGTGGGATGAGAACAAACAGGAGCCATTTGATCTACGAGGGTTGTTATTCGTAACCATCAATGATTGGCCTGCTCTTAGTAACCTTTCAGGACAGACAAACAAGGGATATAAGGCATGCACCCACTGTTTAGATAAGACCAAAGGTACATATTTGCATAAATGCAAGAAGGTTGTGTACCTGGCGAATCAACGATTTCTTCCGACCAATCATCCCGTAAAAAAGAAAGGCAAGCATTTTAAAGGTGAGGCAGATCACTGGAAGAAGCCTGAACTCCCTGCTGGTGATGATGTATTTGGTATGGTCAAGGACATAGAAGTAATCTTTGGAAAGGGTCCCGGCGGTCAATCAGTTCCGAATGACGTCGCTACAGGACACGCACCCATGTGGAAGAAGAAATCTATATTTTAGGAGCTGCCATATTGGAAAGTCCTGCGTGTCCTCTCTTCAAGCGACGTGATGCACGTGACGAAGAATCTCTGCGTGAACCTGCTAGGATTCCTAGGCGTGTATGGGAAGACAAAAGATACACCTGAAGCACGGGAGGACCAACAAATTATGAAAGACCCAAAGAACATGCATACACATAACAAGACGGATAAAGGGCGTCACTTAAGTCGTGCCAGCTATGCTCTTAGCAAAGCAGAGAAGGAAATCTTTTTTGAAGTCCTTTACAGTATCAAGGTGCCGTCAGGCTTCTCATCTAATATAAAGGGGATAATAAATATGGCAGAGAAAAAGTTCCAAAACCTGAAGTCTCATGACTGTCACGTGATTATGACGCAATTGCTTCCGATTGCATTGAGGGGGCTTCTACCGGAAAATGTTCGAGTACCCATTGTGAAGCTGTGTTCATTCCTCAATGCAATATCTCAGAAGGTAATCAATCCAGATATTCTGCCAAGGTTACAGAAGGATGTGGTACAATGTCTTGTTAGTTTTGAATTGGTGTTCCCACCATCCTTCTTCAATATTATGACGCATCTCCTGGTTCATCTAGTGGAAGAGATTGCCATTCTCGGTCCGGTATTTCTGAACAATATGTTCCCCTTTGAGAGGTTCATGGGAGTCTTAAAGAAATATGTTCATAACCGTGCTGGACCAGAAGGAAGCATCTCCAAGGGATATGGAACAGAGGAGGTCATTGAGTTTTGTGTTGACTTTATTCCTGACCTTAAGCCGATTGGTGTTTCTGACTCGCGGCATGAGGAAAGACTAAGTGGAAAAGGCACGCTGGGAAAGAAAGCAATGATATGTAGGGACGGGGATTCTTTCACTAAATCACACTACACAGTTCTACATAATTCCACCTTGGCAGCTCCGTATATCGAGGAACACAAGAATATTGTACGCTCCAAAAATCCGGGGAAGCCTGAATCATGGATTACAAATGAACACATGAAGTCTTTCGGTGGTTGTATGCGGACACATCTCTTGAATGACACCACTGTTGGAGATCAGCTATACTTGTTGGCCGCGTCACCATCTTCTACTGTATTGAATTTCTAAGGGTACGAAATAAATGGGAATACATTCTACACGATCGCCCAAGATAAAAAGAGCACCAACCAAAATAGTGGTGTCCGCTTTGATGCAATAGACGAGAATGGACAAAATGACACATATTATGGTTACATAGAGGAGATATGGGAACTAGACTATGGAGTCTCTTTTAAGGTCCCTTTGTTTCGCTGCAAAGGGGTCAACCTGAATGGGGAAGGGGTAAAGATAGACCAGTTGTACGGAATGACAACAGTGGATCTCAACAATCTTGGTTATAGAGATGAACCATTCGTCCTAGCCAATGATGTGTCTCAGGTTTTCTATGTGAAGGACATGTTCTTCAGACCAAAAAAAAGAAAAAATATGCAAACGAATACATCATATGATGAGCCAGAGCGTCACATAGTTCTTTCAGGGAAAAGAAACATCGTGGGAATCGAGGACAAGACAGACATGTCAGAAGATTATAATAAGTTTGATGAAATTCCGCCCTTCACAGTGAAAACTGACCCAAGCATTCCGTTAAGTAAAGAAGATGCTCCATGGTTACGTCTGAAGCGATCATAAGGAAGGACATATGCCAAGAAGTTCATGCTCATATTATGTAACTCTAGTACATGTCAGAAGTTATCCTTTTTGTCGCACGGAAAAGCCCTTTTCCATTTTCCGAGCGCAAAAAACGGGTCGTTTTGTGAAGTAACCACCAAAATGCCGTTTCAGAATGCTACCGTCTCATTTTCCTAAAATACTAGACCACCTTACATGGACTATATCCCAACCGGTACATCTCAAACCTTTTCGTCCATCCCGGGTAAAAAGGACAAATGTCTGCCGAATCGGTAGGAAGTGGGTCCGGTTTTTACTACAGGTACATGATCTATCGCCCGTGATTTTTTGAAAAAATCATTTTTAGACTCGCAATATGTGGTTTCTTCAGAGATCCAATGCAAGTTCAAACGATACTCGTCCCCTATCTTCATGCACACCGGTTCGACCATAGTTAGAAATTCAGATAATTCAAAACGGGCATAATAAATTCAAAAAAAATCCGAACAATGAAAATCCTTCGCGTGGTGTCATATAATGTTACATAGTTGAAAGGAAAAATACCAGACTTGGTATATTGATCATGTTTCGAAAAAACCTTCACAAAATGACCTATCATGTTCGAGGTTTCATGGCTTTCGGTCCAAATGACCGATGTTATGTGCTGAATCACGACATAGTTTGTGATGTTGTGCCCATATTATGCATGTGTGTGGACATTGGTATGAAGAACAATGTTGCAGGAGGAAGTTTTCCTTTTTGTCGCACGGAAAATCCCTTTTCCATTTTCCGAGCGCAAAAAAGGGTCGTTTTGTGAAGTAACCACCAAAATGCCGTTTCAGAATGCTACCGTCCCATTTTCCTAAAATACTAGACCACCTTACATGGACTATCTCCCAACCGGTACATCTCAAACCTTTTCGTCCATCTCGGATAAAAAGGACAAATGTCTGCCGAATCGGCAGGAAGTGGGTCCGGTTTGTACTACAGGTACATGATCTATCGTCCGTGATTTTTTGAAAAAATCATTTTTAGACTCGCAATATGTGGTTTCTTCAGATATCCAATGCAAGTTCTAACGATGCTCGTCCCCTATCTTCATGCACACCGGTTCGACCATAGTTAGAAATTCCGATAATTCAAAACGGGCATAATAAATTCGAAAAAAATCCGAACAATGAAAATCCTTCGCGTGGTGTCATATTATGTTACATAGTTGAAAAGAAAAATACCAGACTTGGTATATTGATCATGTTTCGAAAAAACCTTCACAAAATGACCTATCATGTTCGAGGTTTCATGGCTTTCGGTCCAAATGACCGATGTTATGTGCTGAATCACGATATAGTTTGTGATGTTGTGCCCATATTATGCATATGTGTGGACGCGCCATTTTTCATCTTTATTCCCGGTTGGTGACACCATCCGGGACAAGGTACACTCTGCACGACATAATGTCGACACGCCATTTTTCCCGCCATTTTTCTTCCCGCCATTTTTTCCCGCCAGTTCTTCCCGCCAGTTCTTCACTATATATATATGTAGGGTTGGCCTCCATTGTCATTGAACATCTCTAGACTCATATCTGCAACCTCATCACTCTTTCCCATGGCTTCCACCATAGCACTAACTCCCAGGGAGGCGGAGGCGCTTTGCGCCTCGAACTACTCCTGCCCGCCGGGCTACTGTGTCCCCGTCGGCTGGATGCTGAGCGCCGGAGGCGTGCCGGTTCCTTCTGTCCCTCTAGGTGTGGCGCGTCGGATGGCCATCACGAACCACGTGAATTTTATGATATCAAGTACTTAATAACTTATTTTATTCGTTTTCTACGTCGGAAAGCGCTTGAAAACGGTTCACCAACAAGGCTAGGGGTGTTTGGAAAGAGGAGCTTACATTTCAACCACTAAATGTAAGCACCACTAGCTATATCCGAGCATCTCTTTGATTCTAGTTTTGATACAGTTATTATCATGCTTGATTATTATTTTGATTGAACTCTGTTCTCGTAAAGTGCCTGACGCAGGGACCAGGTAACAATCTATGTGGATACTATGTTTGCGAGTTCATCCGGAAGACGTGCGATGAGAAGAGCAGAAATTTAGAGCAACTCCACGTACGTAAACAATTTCTATAGTTTTTAATTACAATCAAATTGTGTTTAGTTTCATTCATATAGGCTGACTCCTTTTTTAAATCAGATCGAACGTCTATGGGACGGTCTTCTGCCAAAGTATTGCGTACGAGCAATTCAGGAGGAATTGGCGGGATTCTTGGATGCAGAAGTCCTAGACCCAAAAAGGGAATACTATTCGGCTATGTATAGACAATAGGGATTGTAAAAATAGCAACTTTGAAGGAATTGGCCGGTAGCATCGAATAGCAACTTTTGTATGTAGTGCATGAACTCGATCCGTGTATTGAATGTAATATTGTCATGATATTCATGATGTAATATAAGGTTCCTTCATTGATAAGTGCAAATCACTAAATAAACAATAAAACAACCTAAATGAATTCTCTGCCGCGGCACAAAAAGTGGCGAAAATGCTGCCGCGGCAACAAAATGTGCCAAAATGAATTCTCTGCCGCGGCAGAGAAATAGGTCAAATCTCTGTCGCGGCAGAAGGTTATTAGTCCCGGTTCGTGTTACGAACCGGGACTAATGCCCCATCCCCTCTCCCTCTGCCGCTGCCACGTGTGCACCCTTTTGTCCCGGTTGGTGGGGCAACCGGGACTAAAGGTTAGGGCTTTAGTCCCGATTGCCCGTCCCGGTTGGGCAACCGGGACTAAAGCCCCGTACCAACCGGGACCTATAGCCCCGTTTTCACCAGTGCTTGTTAGTTGTAGTCTTGTATATGTCAAACCATTTAAACAAACAGAATGTTTTTGCTTGTGTAAAATCTAATAAGATTTTATCGTGTCTCTAACTGTTGAATATGCAATCATGGTGCTGGTATTAGTGGTCTTTGGACATTGCGATAATCCTCAAGTGTGTATTCTTCTAAGTTAAATATTGCATGCAAAAAATTGAAACAATACAAATTCATGAAAACTCATATACTAAAAAAAATGAACACTATATGCACCTACCCTACATGATGTGTTGTAATCATGAAATAAATTGACATCTTAGCAGCGTTCAAAAGCTATCTAATTCCTTAATTCAGTCAGACTGAAGTCTACCTACAACTTTTGTATATTTTTTACTAAAATCTGAGAATAGCATGTCTGCAGTCATAACTTCCTTTTAGTTGCCAAGCTAGCTAGCGAAGGTTTTAACTAGAGCCTAGCCAGATGCAAATAGAAGGGATCTCTCACATCAGAATGGCAAACACTTTTAACAATCGGGTTTCACTTAATATCATTAAGTTAATTCCGTATCAATTTCGATTTGTGAATATTATGTAAGGAAGATTCTTCTAAGTTGATCCGGTTTCTACACTCAATTTAGTATTACCTTTTGGAAGGACAGTATAGCTAGAACTGTCATTAACTAAAAGAATATACCCGTTCAAATGTACACTCACTCAAATGTACATATATACTTGATGTGAATAACTAAAAGAATATATCCGTTCTTCTAATTAGTGGTATTCGGTTTGTTGAGATTTATTTACCAAAAAACGAAATGCCCAACATCTGTTCTGTTATATTGCCTCTTGCATTCTGAAACTTCTGTTTAGCGCCTATGTAAGGAGAGCACTGGCCAATGAAAGAAGAGTGGGTCGAGTGGTACAACGAGTTAGAGAAATAGGCATAGTTGCTTGATTGCTCTGTAAATAATAGGATTTTTTTTAATGGATTAAGGCATGTTGCAGACTGCACCATAGTAGGAAATACATATTGACCCGGTCTATACATATTTACAAGTAGTTTAGGGCAAATGGACATGACCTCATTATTTGCTATGAAATTTCTGTTTCTTTTACAACAGATGGTCATTGTTATTGTGATGTTTCGCCCCCAGGTGTAGTAACTTAGCAATGCACGTATCGTCTAAAATCAATTCAGGTGATCAAAAGTGCCAGCATCTAAATCTGCTCTAGAAAATTGTTCTTTGGGTAGATCACACTAGGCTATTGGTGGTCAAAGGCATATCTCCACGCTTTTCAGTTTTCTTTATTGAGAATAATAGTTCGGAACCCATAGTAGCCCGCACGTAGTAGCCTGATTCTCTCCGGTGACTTCGCTGGTTCTCTGATGCTTAAGAAACATAATGTGGTGATTGTTATTACAGGCTTTGATCCATGATCTAACTGCCCATGTGTAGTTTTCCCTCAAAAAGGAAAAAATATATGTCTGTACATAGCTGTTGCATGGAGGATCTATTTCTGCCAAAAAAAAGTTTTTTTGTCAAGAATTCTATGGAAGTGTATGTGCAACATTCCTTAATAGAAAACAGAAATTCATAGAATCTTCAATGTTCTGTAGGAATTTTATTTAATAAACTAATCTATAAACAAACATCCTTCTGAAAAATGTGGAAAAGATTTGGCAAATCACAAATGTGAGGCAAAAAAATGTGTATGAAACATCAAAGAAACTTCCTTACAAATAGCGCAATTCTCTGCAGTTTCTATTTGGAGCTATGGATTGTAGAAAGAGATTATTCATTTGTATATAAAAATGCACACTGACAAATGACTTGACATATCTGCATTATGTTTTGCTGTCCTGGGCACACACAAACCATAATCCATAACAATACCTGCTAAAAGTTTCTAATCATATGTGGGTATAGTTTTGTATGTTTTTAGTCATCTAAACCTCATTTAAATGATTGTTTCCTTATCTAATTGATCTGTTTTGGCATTGATGATCTGGTTCTATCTAGGGTCAACATCCAGAGATAAGAAAAACGGATGATGGTTGATCCGGTACATGCTAGCATTTGCTTTGTTTTTACAGAAGTGTTGCACCAACTTTGGAGCACAAAGGCATGTCGCAGCATCAAAAGGCTGTCTGTTTCACTCACTCCCCCTTCGGATCCTCCTGTGGTGCAGTCCTCGGCGTCGCTGAAAAGGCAGAAGGTTGCGGAGTGGTCGGTCTTTAAGCGGAAGAGGGAAGGAGGGCCAAAGTATGCAAAATCTATGTGCAATAAGTGAACTTTTTTCCTTTTGTTTCCAGGATTAGAGATTGTAGTGTGGTGCTTTAGTCCTGACGGAACATCTGATTTTGTACTTGATGTTGTAAGATATCCATGTCTATCTCGTGCATTGCATGTGTTGAGCATGTTTGTTTTACTCTCCCATGCATCACTCAAATTCTAAATTTGTGGGAGATCAGATTGACCACATGCAGGGCTTTGACCTGGCCATCTTTTATTTATTACCTTCTTTGATTGACAGGGGCAGTGGTGAGCCGAGGCGGTAGTAGTGGCCCTGACTAGATATACCTATGTTCGGCTTGATTCTTACTCTAATTTCTGTAATTTCTACTGCATAGTATTTTATTTTGGAGGTGCATGTAACCATGGAGCTTTAGAGAACCCTCTAACATTCATATATAGATCTCTAACTATGTAGAGTGATCTTTTACCCTTATGCCTTTCTGAAAATCCTCATACATAGATACATAAAATTTGAGGAGCGTGAAGTGTTAACCACATGGAGGAAGTATATATGTGGTGCACAAAATATTTGTGTCAAATACAAATGTAAAGGTCTAAATTTGTTAACCCGTGGCAACGCACGGGCATTTAACTAGTAACCCCAAAATGATAAAGGCAGATCTGTCCGACTCACCATTGATCGTACCATGTCCAACAAGGTCCGATTCCGCCTTTCCGTAACACCATTCCTTTGCGGCGTTTCTGGCGGAGTAAGTTGGGGAACTATTCCACAACTTTTCAGATGG
Source organism: Avena sativa (assembly GCA_916181665.1). Taxonomy (NCBI): domain Eukaryota; kingdom Viridiplantae; phylum Streptophyta; class Magnoliopsida; order Poales; family Poaceae; genus Avena; species Avena sativa. The sequence continues at coordinate 79,052,069 of OV702296.1, forward strand.
TCATCAAACTCATGGCTCATGTACTCGCCTCCTCGGTCCGACCGAAGAAACTTTATTTTCTTGCCGAGTTGATTCTGTGCTTCATTCTGGAATTCTTTGAACTTTTCAAAGGCCTCCGACTTATGTTTCATCAAGTAGATATATCCATACCTACTCAAATCATCAGTGAAGGTAATGAAGTACTCATAACCACCCCTGGCTGTCGTGCTCATTGGTCCACATACATCACTATGTACTAGCCCCAACAAGTCGGACGCCCTTTTCGCAATTCTTTGCAAAAGGTGTCTTGGTCATTTTGCCGAGTAGGCAAGATTCGCATGTCTCGAACGACTCCAAGTCGAACGAAGTTAGGAGTCCATCATCATGGAGCTTCTTCATGTGTTTCCAACTTATATGACCAAGTCGACAGTGTCAAAAGTAAGTCATATTCAGATCATTTGGTTTCAACCTTTTAACATTTATGTTATAAACTGACTCACCATCAAGATTCAAAATAAATAACCCGTCCTGGACGGGTGCAAAGCCGTGAAACATATCATTCAAATACAAAGAACAACCATTATTCTTGATATTCGACTCATAGCCTTGCCTCATCAAACATGAAGCAGAAATAATGTTTCGACTGAGCACTAGAACATAATAACAATTATTCAGTTCCATAATGAATCCGGAAGGTAAATGAAGTTGCATCATGCCGATTTCCAACGCAACAACTCTTGCTTTGTTGCCGACTCGAATATCAACCTCGCCTCTTGCTATGCTCCTAGTTCTTACCAGTCTCTGCAACGAGTTACAGATGTGAATAACTAATCCGGTATCATATACCCAAGAACTATTAGGTGCATCAGCAAGATATATGTCTATAACATTGCAAACAAGTGTATCTGAGTCGGAAGTCATACCTTCACTCTTGGCTTTATCAGCCAAATACTTGCTGCAGTTCCTCTTCCAGTGGCCATCCGTCTTGCAGTAGAAGCAAGTGGATCCGGCTGAAGGAGATAGCTTAGTCCCTGAGGAAGCACTTGGGACCGGGTCCTGATCCTGCTTTCCTCCTGACTTAGCCTTCTTCTTAGTCCAAGAACTCTTCTTGAATATAGCCTTATTCTGCACCATCAACACTTGACTGGCGTCCTTCTTGAGATCCGCCTCTGCCTGCTTGAGCATCCCATGCAATTCAGTGAGCTTCTTATCGATACCATGCATGTGGTATTTCGAAATGAACTACCCATATGCACTAGGAAGAGAGTTCAGAATTATATCCGTAGTGAACTCTTCTCTAATGGGTAGCCAAGCCTCTCCAGAGACTGCACTTAACCAACCATTTTGATCACATGTGGACTCAGTGGATCACCATACTTAAGCTTGCAACTCAGCAAAGCCTGAGAGACTTGATACCTCTCAGTCTTCGCCTAAGCCTGGAACATACTTTTGAGGCTTTCAATCATATCGTAGGCCTTAACATGCTCGAACTGCTTTTTCAAGTCCGGTTCCATGTGAGCAAGCATAAGACAGCTAATATCTGTGGACTCATTCTTAGCCCGATGGTAGGCGTTGGTGGCAGCGACAGTCGCATTCTCATTCGGCTCATCTGGAAGTGGGCTGTCTAGGACATGGTCCTTCTTTTCTTGTTTGAGAACAATTCTCAGATTTCGATACCAGTTGGTAAAATTAGTGTCGTTCAGTTTATCTTTCTCAAGAATGGTTGTCAACGCAAAGCCGGATATCTGAGAGTGACTGCTACTTGGTGCCATGATCTATAACAGAAATATGCAAAACACTTAAGACATGTATTCATAAAAGAGCAAGCATATTAAACACCTAATATTTTATGCTCCCACTAGAACCAACACCCCTCCGATGGTTACTTAGTGATTCAGGATCCTAAACAAGCAAGTCAGCTAGTGAGCTTTAGCATCACCGCTAGCCGTCAAGTGATCTAGGTAGACAACTCCTTGTCAATCGCATCTCATACGACTCCAGTTGGACGGGTGGCATCACATGCCCCGGCTCCCGTCCGACTTTTTCCCCGAGCCCCACAACCGTTGTGATAGACCCGTCTAGCTTACCGAGTGTTTCCGCAGTAAGAGTCTGACTCGAACCCACCTAGTTGGAAAGAATTGGCAGCACCTCAATTTTATGAGCCCACTACCAAAAATTTCCGACTTGTGATGGTGCAAACACTGGCGGGAAAACCGACTAGACCTTCTTTGAGGGATTAAATTTTATCGACTATCTAATAGAGGTAAAACAGAAACATATCAATAACACAAAATAAAGCAATTATAATGTGAAATGGTATGGCTCTCTTCATGGCGATCTCCATCTCCACAAAGCCTGTAATCTGACTCATGCCAACTCTTGCCACTTGCCGTCTTACTCCATGTCGCCGACATGTACATCACCTTGCCTGCCATTCGGGTTCTCCATACAGGTACACTAGCTTAGTAAATTAAATTACATGGAGAATCCGACACGCAGGTCATTATACAATAATATGGCAGCACCTAGGCTCCAGCCAGCTGACAAAACCGTGATTCGCAGATCACGTATGGATTACACACATACATCATATGCACATGAACCATACCATTCACAACTACCCGCAAAAACAAGTTATGCATAGATAGAATATCTATCGACGTTGTGAAACTCGCAACAATGTCTAACGCGCTACGACAGGGCGAAGCCGGCGGTCCCGCTAGCCAGATAACGGGCGGGGATCGAAGGGCAGTGCCCGACGATTTTTCCGAAAACGTAGATCTCATCTACGATCCGGACATGGATTCCGACCATTGTTCCGATTCGATCAAACTTTTTAATCTTCGATCACCACCTCTGGATTTACGTGTCACAGTCTACCCCGATGGAGGAAGCCGACCGGTAGGGGTATGTCATTCCACGACCTTAGCAGTATGATCACGGAAATCAGATCTACCATTCCACGAGTACAGTTGATCCAATCAACCTCGTACAAAACCGATCTATCTCATAGATCGACCACCAAAATAGCACATAGATCTCATCTACAGCCAACCGCATATCACATATGCGAGATCTCGAGCCTAAAACCAGAAGCTATCGCTCTGATACAACTGTTGGGCCACAAAGAGATAAAACAAAACGTTTTCCCTCTAACGTGGTGATCTCAAGATCTAGCTGAGGTAGAAGGCCACGAGGTTTACCACTAGACGCGCAGTTGCGGATTACTGATGTAGCCCGTCAGTTGATGCAGTGCAGTCCTTTGCGATCCGATCGTCCTGGTGCTGATCGTATATCACCTCTGCTGGTATCCACACGTACAAGGAGGAGCACCGGCGGCGAACTGCTAGATTCGTTATGTCGGCAGGACTGCTGTGGAGCTAGGGTTTCCAACACATGGAATGATCTAACTGATCAACGATTAACCCTTCTGGGTTACTACGCTCCACTATATATAGGGAGTGAACGTGGGCTCCACTCTCGTGGCCTATTCACTAAAGCCCATATAACACTAGTCACCGTGAGTCCGACTCACTAACCCAGTCCTAATCTGGCTTCGGTCAAACCCAACCAGATTTCCGGTTCAGATACAATCCAAACTTGCTCCCGCTCTTAAGTGTGTGACCCCGCAGGCTCATGGCTACTTGGACACGATTAGAGTCCAACTCTCAATCGATCAGTCGGTAGCTGCTCCTAGCAGAACATGCCGACTCCCAAGTACCAAAGATTCATGACGACTTGCCTTTCCAATGTGACTTATGTCCGAGTCCCTTTTGCCTCATGATATACCTTGTCATACTATAGGCGAATAATTCTCATCCCTTAAATAGTCTGACTCTCTTCTCGATCTGAGATAAGTGATTCATCTGACTAACTCTTAGTCGATCTCCTTGGTTAACACTTAACCGAGTCGTACATGGCCATGCTTTCCGAATCATATCATCCGAGAGGGCCCAGAGAATATCTCTCCAAGTGGAGGGGCAAAATCCCATCTTAGTTATTCACATCACGCAGCTTGATTCTCAGTCGACCCGAACTCTGCCTTTATAACTACCCAATTACGGATCAGCGTTTGACAGAACCTAAGTCGGTGATCCTCAACTCGGACAATGCAATAACAGTAACACCCCCGGGATTAGGGTTAAACCAACCTCAGATCATATCTAAGATAAGCTCAACTCCAATCACAGAAGATCACAGTACAATTCGGTAACATTACAGAATTTAGGGATTCAATAGCATAAGTTTAAACTCTTATCAGAGTAAGGTATTAGAGTTATTACAAACCAGAGGTCATAGACCCAACATTACATCACACAGCGAAAGCACATATGTTGTTCTACACAAAAACTTAGCAAAAGTCCTAAGAGGCCATAAAAAAAGTGACGTCCATCCCATAGTCCTTAGGCTGCTACCTAGGACCCCCAACTACACGTCGATGTCAATGTAGAAGCCACCTTCATTCGCAACTAGATCATCTGTAGAAAAACAACAATGGCGCAAGGATGAGTACGAGAATGTACTCCGCAAGACTTAGATAACCTAGTATCTACATGCTCTGGCTAGAAAGGCTTTCTCTGGATTTACTTTTGTGAAAAGCAATCTTTATTTGTAAACAAGAGAGATAAGAGTATCGTCTACTCAGAATCTTTTTAAAAGGGATAAGATAATGACTTCTTCATATTTGTTCATCACATCTTGATAACCACCAGCTTCATCAGAACCTCCTATCTAGGATCACCCCCTTGATCCAGAGGAAGCATCCTTAAGCACATGTGGATCAACAAGTTTTATAATGGTTAAGGTTATCTATGATCTTAGAATCTGGTCACCAAGCGTTCATAACCGTGAAAAGGATTTTTGAAAAGATTAATACCCTGCAGGGGTGTACAACTTTACCCACACGTACCAACCGACTCTTAATGCCAAATATTATTAGCCCTCTTCCTTGGAAGGCCGGCAGAGGGTGGTTTACCACGACCTTTACCTTGCTTTCCTCGAGACATGAGTCATGCAATAAGTATGGTTCCGCCGTAACGGGCCAAATCCCAAAGTCGGTACTTAAAGATGTGAGGCGAGGTTGGTATACCAGGGGCTCCATCGACCCCAAGAAAACCAGTCCACACTTCCCTACCTGTTATGATGCACCTCCTTCACCTCCTTGTTCGAAACGTTTTCAATGCGTATGCCAAATGGAAAGCCCGAACTATGTGACTCATGGAATCTACTAGGCAAGTTAGTCAATCGAGGGGTTGTCCAGGCCTCGTGTGGCTGTACGCTCATCTCGGTTCCAAAGGCAAGAAGTCAGTTCCTAGTGGTGGCGAGCATGGGACTACAAATACCACACCCAACGTGGCCTCCCACACAAGCCTTAGCATGTTTAGTTAACTCCTTCGAGGATGTCACCATCTCCTACCTTTCTAGATTCTCCGGCATCTCTGATTCATCATTTGGACAGATTCAGACATGGTTACTATGCATGGCTAAGCTGTCGGTCACAGGAGCTCTAACAACACTCAAATGCCAGACCTAGGTATGCTAGGAGCAGTGGATCAGGAGTATAAGGCTACAAAAGAGAAACTATGCAGCAGATAGGTAACACTAACTACTGACAAAAGACCACATTGGAATCATGTGCATCATAGCGAGAAAGTAATATACTTTGTAAAAGTAGGTTCAGAATGAGAGGCTACGCTTGCTTAGTCCTTCAGTAGACAAGTATGGATCTTCGGTGTCGTTGACTTTAGCTTTGGGCTCGGATCCTATCGCGAAGAACCAATACCGGAAAGAAAGGCGAGAATTCAAGACATGGAATAATGCAATGCGCAAACAATATGTATGACATGATAAGTTAAATTGCATTGAACTGAAACCCTAAGGCATGCTTGACAGTTTAAACGGGGTTCCAAGGGTTGCAAACCCTAACTCAGGGAAACTCTGGATGTACATGAGAGGGGTTGGTTTGTTCTTCTAATTAAACTTGTCATGTAAGTTGCTTAACAATGCATGATTATAGCTTAAAAAGGTATAACTCTTTTTTCTGAACATTTTGATATATTATTTGTATTTTTCTGACTTATAGATAATTAGTTATTGAATTTATAAGATTTAAACCATTTTCTGAAATTATTAAGAAATTTAATTTATTTATTGCATCATTATGACATCAGCTGGGGGGGGGGTCAGGGTTGTTTTTCACCTAAGCAGAATCTAGCCAAAGTGGTTGACCACTAGGCCCGAGGCCACATCATCAAGCCACGGTGGACAAGCTTGGTCAACAGGCCACGCTGAGGCCACGTCGACGCCACCTAGACGCCACGTTGGGCTCGCCAGAGACACGTCGGCCAGCGGTGGTTGGCGGCGCTAGAGGGCAAGCGGGGACGCGCGGAGGGGCGGGTTCGAACGAGCGCTGCAGGGCGAACCTAAAGAGGGCGCCGCCGCTACGATTTGGTCACCGGAGCGAGCTACACGGCAGCATGCAGCGGCGAAGATTGTAGATCGACGACGAGTGGCGGATACAGCGAGCGAGCAAGGCAACCAGAGGGTGCCTGAGCACCAGGAGCTCACCACGAGGCTGTTGGTGGAGACAGTGAGGCGAGACGGAGCCCGGAGCGACGGCGAGGAAGACGGCGGTGCACGTCGGGCTCGGGGAAGACAACGACCTTAGTGATGATTGGAGGCACGCAGGGTCGATTCCGTTGACGGGGTGGCTCACAGAGGCGAGGCGGAGCTGATGGTGGCCTCAGAACAGCGAGGGGTGGCTGGAAACGGTGAGGCGACGCGGCGGCCGGAGCTAGGGTTTCGGAAGCTCACAGGGGGAGAGAGCCAGAGCGAGAGAGGAGGGGATAAGGCCAGGGGAGGAGGAGACGGACACGACACGGTGTTCTTATCCTCAACCGGGGGGCGGAGGGGCGCATCGCGGCGGTAGACGGTGATCGACGGTGGCGGCGCGGGCACGCAGCTGTTTCGCGTCGTCGTCGAAGACGACGAGGACGAAGGGGTATGGGCTGAGTGGGCCGCGCATGGGCTGGCTGCGAGTTGCGGCTGTGCGCTGAGCGGCAGGGTGAGAGGATAGGAAGTTGGGCCGGCCTGGGCTTCGGCCTGAGATGGCTTGCTGGCTCTTTTTTTATTAGAAATTTTTTCCAATTTCTGATTTCTATTTTCTGTTTGTATTTTCCAATTCAAAACTGTTTTGAGTAGTTTGAAAATACAAGAGGGGTTTATATTAGTGTAGAAATATTGAGGGGGCCCTTATATTCAGATCGGGCTCCACACATTTTGATACTTTTCAAATTCAAAACCATTTGAATGCTTTTCAAATACAAAACCATTTTGAAGAAGTTTGCAAGGGAGAAAAGGTATTAGGATTTTAGGGTTTTGCATTATTCAAGAACTTGCTCACATGCATAGTTTATTGAATTTAACACATGCGTGCAATGCTTAAGCACTAATTACATATATTACAAACTTGGGCTATTACAGCTCTACCCCCCTTACAAGAATCTCGACCCAAGATTCCTAAGTTTTAGAAAAGAAGGCAGGGTACTCAGATCGAAGACGATCTTCTCGTTCCCAGGTTGCTTCATCCTCAGAGTGATGAGACCACTGAACTTTCAGAAACTTGATTTTTTTGACAATGAGTTTTGTGCTCGGTTTCAACAAGGATACGGATAGGATACTCACGGTAAGTCAGATCCTTCCGGAGATCAAGAGTTTGGTGATCAACACCATGGACAGGATCTTTGAAGCAACGCTTGAGTTGGGACACATGAAAAATGTCATGCACCTCAGGGAAGTTTGCAGGCAACTCCAATTGATATGCGAGTTTACCTTGCTTAGAAAGAACGCGAAAAGGACCAACATAGCGAGGAGCTAGTTTGCCTTTGATACCGAAACGGTGGACACCCTTCAAAGGAGTGACCCGAAGATAAGCTTGATCACCAACTTCATATTCAACATGTTTATGGTGACGATCATGATAGCTTTTCTGGCAAGACTGAGCAGTTTTCAAACGATCTTGAATGATACGAACTTGATCTTTTGCTTCTTGGATCATATCCGGTCCAAAGAACATTCTTTCGTCGGTTTCTGACCAGTTCAAAGGAGTACGGCAGATTCTTCCATATAGGAAATGGAATGGTGCCATTTCTATACTGGACTGATAACTGTTGTTGTAGGAGAACTCAACAAAAGGAAGGCAGTTCTCCTAGTTCTTGCCAAAAGATATGACACACGCTCTAAGCATGTCTTCAAGGATTCGATTCACTCTTTCGGTCTGGCCACCGGTACTAGGATGGTAAGCTGTACTCAAGGACAAACGAGTTCCCATAGCTTGTTGGAAACTTGCCCAGAACCTTGAGGTGAACAAACTCCCTCGATCAGAGATGATTTTCTTTGGTACCCCATGAAGGACAACTATTCGAGATAGATCTCCTAACTGACTAGCATTGATACTCTCGCGAACAGGTAGAAAGTGAGCAACCTTTGACAAGTAGTCAACGATTACCCAGATGGCATCATTTCCCTTTTGAGTCTTAGGAATACCAGTAATGAAATCCATACCAAATTCATCCCATTTCCACTCAGGGATTTTATGTGGTTGCAGGAGACCAGCAGGTCTTTGGTGCTCGGCCTTGAAGCGATGAAAAACGTCACATTCTGCAACGAAACGAGCAATATCCTGCTTCATACCAGACCACTAGAATCTTTGACGAAGATCCCGATACATCTTGGTACCTCCAGGGTGGATACAAAGAGGTGATTCATGAGCCTCTTGGAGAATTAAATCCCTCAATTTTCTTCTCTTCGGCACTACCAGACGGTTACCAAAGTAGACAGTACCTTGATTATCAACAGAGAAACACTTAGCAACTCCGCTAGCAATGTTCCGTTTGATCTCAGCAATTTCAGAATCATATTTCTGAGCAAGATTTATTTCATCCTCTATAGAAGACTTCACTTCAAGGGTAGAAAGGAATCCACGAGGAACTACTTCAAGATTCAATCGAGCAAATTCCTCATGAAGAGAAGGTTGAGATTGTTTGATCCTCAGGGTGTTGCAATAAGATTTACGGCTCAGCGCATCAGCAATGACATTGGCTTTGCCAGGTTGATAGTTGAGACCCAAATAATAGTCCTTGATGAGTTCCAACCATCTTCTTTGCCTGAGATTCAGATCAGGTTGTGTGAAAAGATACTTCAGACTCTGATGATCCGAGTATAACTCACAACGACTACCGAGAAGGTAATGTCGCCATTGCTTAAGAGCATGAACAACGGCTGCAAGCTCAAGATCATGAGTTGGGTAGTTGTTCTCGTGTGGTTTCAGCTGTTGCGAGGCATAAGCCACCAAATGTCCATCTTGCATCAACACACATCTGAGACCTTGGTGGGAAGCATCGCAGAAGACAACAAAGTCTTTGCTGGTGTCTGGGAGAACCAACACCGGAGCAGTGGTTAACTTGGTTTTCAACATCTGGAAGCTTTCTTTAGCCTTATCAGACCATTCAAACTTCTTATCCTTCTTAAGAAGATCATTCATCGGCTTTGCAATCCTGGAGAAGTTTTCGATGAATCGACGGTAGTAACCCGCCATCCCGAGAAAACTTCGGACATCCTTAATGGATTTGGGAGACTCCCAGTCGAGGATAGTTTGGACCTTATAAGGGATAACAGCAACCCCTTGGGCAGAAACAACATGACAAAGGAATACGAGCTCTTGTAACCAGAACTCACATTTGGAAAACTTGGCATAGAGACGATGTTCTCGGAGTTTTGTCAACACCAAACGAAGATGTTCAGCGTTCTCTTCTTCAGTCTTGGAATAGACCAGAATATCATCGATGTAGACCACGACGAACTTGTCAAGATACTCCATGAAGACAGAGTTCATAAGCCGCATAAAAGTGGCTGGAGCATTGGTAAGACCAAAGGACATGACTGTATACTCGTAAAGACCATAACGAGTGGTGAAAGCAGTGTTTGGAATATCTTCCTTATGGATCTTTATCTGGTGATACCCTGACCTCAAATCCATTTTGGAAAAGACAGTGGCACCACTTAACTGATCAAAGAGATCATTGATCCTAGGGAGAGGATACTTGTTCTTGATAGTCACGGAATTGAGTGGGCGATAATCCACAATCAGACGTGGTATATTGGTATCCCGCTTCTTAACAAAAATGGTAGGACATCCCCAAGAAGATGTGCTGGGATGAATGTATTCTTTTCCTTCTAACTCCTCTAATTGCTTCTTCAACTCCACGAGCTCATGAGGAGGCATATGATAGGGTCTTTTAGAAACAGGAGCAGTTCCAGGAACTAACTCTATGACAAACTCCACACTTCGATCAGGTGGCATGCCAGGCAACTCCTCAGGAAAGACATCCGAGAATTCACAGACCACGGAAACATCTTGGATCTCTAATGGAGGTGTAACTTCAAGAGCGTACAACTCTGCTTCAGGAATAGAAACAACTGAAGGAGATAGTGACCCTACGGTCCAATACTTGACTATTATGCCAGGAGGACTAGTCAGAGTCACAGACTTGGTTGTACAATCGAGGATAGCTTGGTAACAGGTCAACCAGTCCATGCCCAAAATGATGTCAATGTCAGTTGACTTGAGGGCGATCAAAGAAGTGGGGAAAAGTTGAAATGCAACTTCGATTAGATTCCTATGACTAACCATGGTGGAACGCCAACTAGAACCAGGAGATTGAACTAGCAGAGGAACAGACAGCCCCTCAAAACTTATCCCATGCATTTGAGCGAAAGCTTGTGACAGGAATGAATGCGATGCTCCAGAATCAAACAAAACTTTAGCTGGAATTTGATTGATACGAAGCGTACCCATGATGCGAGCCTCTTCAGCAGAGATATGGTTCAGGCGACCTCTTCCAGCACCTTGGTACTTATCATTCTTCTTTGGTGGTGGTTCCTTCTCAGCAGCACTCTTTTGAGGACAATCCTTTGCATAGTGGTCAGGCTGGCGACAATTGAAGCATATAAAACATGATGCATTGCCAGCAGAAGGATAATTTGATCCACCAGCATTGTTTGGAGCAGCATTCGGACGAGGAGCATATCCATAAGACCTTGAGGTGTAATGAGCACGTGGCACAACACTGTAAGGCACGAAGACACGACGCTTCTTATTGCTAGAACCGTCCTTGTTGTACCCCTCCCGAGGACGCTTACGGGTTTCTTCATACTCCACTTTTCCACTCCCGGCCTTCATAACCTTGTTGACAAGACCTTGGAAGTTACCAAAGTCCATGAGGTGGATATCACGACGAACCTCAGGATCCAGTCCCTTGCGGAACAAAGGTTGCTTCTTAGCATCAGTGGAGACCTCTTTAGTAGCATAGCAGGCAAGACGATTGAAGTTGCGCTGGTAATCACACACGGAACCAGTGCCCTGCTTAAGCTTAAGGAACTCCTCCCTCTTCTGATCCATCAGACCCTTCGTAATATGATAAGCTCGGAAGGCTTTAGTGAACTCTTGCCATGTAACAACATGTTGAGCTTCTTGCATAGCCAAGAAATTTTACCACCAGGAATTAGCTGCTCCCTCCAGATGATAGGCAGCAAAAGTCACCCAATCAGCTCGAGCAACATGACCAACCTAAAGTTTGCACTCCATAGTGCGAAGCCAGTAGTCTGCATCAAGTGGCTCAGTGGAATAGCTGAAAACTGGCGGAGTGAGACGTGTGAAGTCCTTGATACCAACTTGATTATTCTGGCATTAAGCAATGTTGCGCTCAATCCTTTCAAGGAGCCTCATGGTGTCAGCACGGTTTGTTTCGTACATGGCCATGAGTTGAACCATGGACGGTGGTGGAGGAAGGTTGGAAGGTTCACCCTCATTTACATCACCGCGTGCATGAGCATGGGTACTGGCATGAGAGGTGTCACCCATTCTGGAAGAACAAAGAAAAAAGTTTAGACAATGGATTCAAAGGAACAAGACGGAAACATGAAAAAGAGTACTTGATATAGCCGTATCATCTTATCAAGCCTGGTAGTGTCAAAGCATACTAATGTATACACTAACCAGCTGACTTACAAACCATGACAATGGAATGCTAAGATGTTACACACCAAGCAGAACTGAGATATCTTGAAACTCTGGGAATAGCAACCAGGTACGGAGTACTTTTAGAAAAACAACCCCAAAACCATGATCCTAAAAGTTTTGAGATATGAGAAAAGAAATGAGAACCTTTTCAAACCAAATAGGGTTAGAAATACTCCAGCATCAGAAACACACCAGAGAAGGAGTAAAAAGAATCCTAGTCAGAGTTTCTGCAAATAATTTTAACTTTCAAATACTTTTGTCAACTTCTAGACTCAACATCGACCAATAAAAGGGTTTCCTATAGGCAGTCCTGCTCTGATACCAAAACCTGTAACACCCCCGGGATTAGGGTTAAAGCAACCTCAGATCATATCTAAGATGAGCTCAACTCCAATCACAGAAGACCACAGTACAATTCGGTAACATTACAAAACTCAGGGATTCAACAACATAAGTTTAAACTCTTATTAGAGTAAGGTATTAGAGTTATTACAAACCAAAGGTCATAGACCCAACATTACATCACACAGCGAAAGCAAATATGTTGTTCTACACAACTTAGCAAAAGGCCTAAGAGGCCATAAACAAAAGTGACGTCCATCCCATAGTCCTCAGGCTGCTACCTGGGACCCCCAACTACTCATCGATGTCAACGTAGAAGCCATCTTTAGTCGCAACTAGATCATTTGTAGAAAAACAACAATGGCGCAAGGCTGAGTACGAGAATATACTCCGCAAGACTTAGATAACCTAGTATCTACATGCTCTGGCTAGAAAGGCTTTCTCTGGATTTACTTTTGCAAAAAGCAATCTTTATTTGTAAACAAGAGAGATAAGAGGCTCGTCTACTCAGAATCTTTTTAAAAGGGATAAGATAACGACTTCTTCATCTTTGTTCATCACATCTTGATAACCACTAGCTTCATTAGAACCTCCTATCTAGGATCACCCCCTCGACCCAGAGGAAGCATCCTTAAGCACACGTGGATCAACAAGTTTTATAATGGTTAAGGTTATCTATGATCTTAGAATCTGGTCACCAAGCGTTCATAACCGTGAACACGGCTTTTCGAAAATATTAATACCCTGCAGGGGTGTACAACTTTACCCACACGTACCAACCGACTCTTAATTCCAAATATTATTAGCCCTCTTCCTTGGAAGGCCAGCAGAGGGTGGTTGACCAGGACCTTTACCTTGCTTTCGCCGAGACCATCAGTAACACAATAAGTATGGTTCCACCGTAACGGGTCAAATACCAAAGTCGGTACTTAAAGATGTGAGGCGAGGTTGGTTTACCAGGGGCTCCATCGACCCCAAGCAACCCGGTCCATGCTTCCCTACCTGTTATGATGCACCTCCTTCACCTCCTCGTTCGAAAATGTTTTCAATGTGTATGCCAAATGGAAAGCCCGAACTATGTGACTCATGGAATCTACTAGGCAAGTTAGTCAGTCGAGGGGTTGTCCAGGCCCCGTGTGGATGTACGCTCGTCTCGGTTACAAAGGCAAGAACTCAGTTCCTAGTGGTGGAGAGCATGGGACTACAAATACCACACCCAACATAGCCTCCCATACAAGCCTTAGCATGTTTAGTTAACTCCTTCGAGGATGTCACCATCTCCTACCTTTATAGATTCTCCGGCATCTCTTATTCATCATTCGGACAGATTCAGACGTGGTTACTATGCATGGCTAAGCTGTCGGTCGCAGGAGCTCTAGCAATGCTCAAATTCTAGACTTAGGTATGCTAGGAGCAGTGGATCAGGAGTATAAGGCTACAAAAGGGAAACTATGAAGCAGATAGGTAACACTAACTACTGACAAAAGACCACATTGGAATCATGTGCATCATAGCGAGAAAGTAATATACTTTATAAAAGTAGGTTCAGAATGAGAGGCTACGCTTGCCTTGTCCTTCAGTAGACAAGTATGGATCTTCGGTGTCGTTGACTTCAGCTTCGGGCTCGGATCCTATCGCGAAGAACCAATACCGGAAAGAAAGGCGACAATTTAATACATGGCATAATGCAATGCGCAAACAATATGTATGACATGATAAGTTAAATTGCATTTAAATGAAACCCTAAGGCATGCTTGACAGTTTAAACGGGGTTCCGAGGGTTGAAAACCCTAACTCGGGGAAACTCCGGATGTACATGAGAGGGGTTGGTTTGTTCTTCTAATTAAACGTGCCATGAAAGTTGCTTAACAATGCATGATTATAGCTTAAAAAGGTAGAACTCATTTTTCTGAACATATTGATATATTATTTGTATTTTTATGACTTATAGATAATTAGTTATTGAATTTATAAGATTTACACTATTTTCTGAAATTATTAAGAAATTTAATTGATTTATTGCATCACTATGACATTAGCGGGGGGGGGGGGGGGGGGGGGGTCAGGGTTGTTTTTCACCTAAGCAGAATCTAGCCACAGTGGCTGACTACTGAGCCCGAGGCCACATCATCAAGCCACAGTGGACACGCTTGGTCAACATGCCACGCTGAGGGCACGTCGACGCCACCTAGACACCAAGTTGGGCTTGCCGGAGACACGTCGGCCAGCGGTGGTGTCACATTCCAAAATTTTCCAAATTTTGAAATGTGAAAATAAATAAACAAAATAAATAATTGTTGAAATTTAGGGTGAAAAGAAACTTTTTGTTTATAAATGGAAACTTAAAATCCCATCTTGAACAAACTTTGAATAATGTATGAAACCAACTAAATTCAAATAAAGTGAAATGCATTCTTCATAAATGCATACTGAAATTTAAACACTTGGAATAAACCAAAACTCTAAAACCCTATTAGAGGAAAACCATTTCAAAGATATCCATAAGATTATGGATTTGATCCATATAAAGATTTGTCAACAAACATTTATAAATGATCAAGAATGAAAAATGGAAATATTTTAAAACCATAGAAATTGATTTCATTCAATTTGGAACCATAGATAAAATCTTATGAATAAAGCATAATAAAGCACCTACCTAAAAATCCATACCAAATGGTGAGAAAATAATCCTAAAGAGATTTAAAAGGGTAAACAAATATTAAATAAAAATTTTGAAAGTTGGAATCACCAATTTTGGACCTTTAAATAAAAAGATATGGTTTTTATAAGATAAAGAAAGAAATAATAAATAAGGACTATTTTTAAAAGACAAGTTAAATCTTGACCGAGCAAATAAAATAAAATATTTTTTGTTTAATAAAAAGAGTAAAGGATAATTTAAATAAAATCATGTGGATTTATTATTATCCAATTTAATTTATGTACAGACATTTCCCAATTTAAATGAACATTAAAACATAATAAAATATTTTAAATTATATTTCAAAGTGTTTTATTTTTAATAAAACCTACTGAAAAGGTTTGGTAAAAATTTAGATTTCAAAGAGAGTTTTAAAACATATTAAATCCTATTTGAAATAAAGACAAATGTCTATTTTTAAAATAAATAGAAGACCCTAAAAAGAATAAAAGAATTATTCTAAATTTGACTTTAGAATATGTTAAATAACAATATTAAAACTTACACAAAGTTTGGTAGAAGTTTGATTTCAAATAGTGTTTGAATTGTTTGAATAAAAACCAAATCAGAAAAATGAAAACATAAAAAGAAAAGGTTTCAGAACAAAAAAATATATATAAGAAGCCAGCCCAGCTAACCCAGCCCACTAGCCCAGTCCAGCCCACTTCCTCTCTCCCCCGTGAGAAAACGTTTCGCACCAGAAACTTAACCCACGCTGCCACCGACGACCGGACCCTACCACCCCCTCCCTCTCTCGCTGTCCACCAGGACCCACGGCCACGTCGTCGTCTTCCTCACCCTGCTGACCTCGCCCCTCTCCTCTCACTGCCGTTTCGGCCGGCGTTTAATTCTCGTTAATTCGAGTTACTGGCCGAGTAACTCCTGTCCGCGACTTCTCCCGCTTAATCGCCTCGCCCTCCTCCTTATTTCCCCTTAGTCTCCAGCTCCCCTCCGCCCTAGGGCTACCCTAATTGCTTGCTGCAACCACACAGGCTCCGACGAGGTCCTGTTCGAATTCCGGCGAAGCCAGCCACCCCCACTGCCCCTGGAGCACCCGAGCGTGCTCGCCAGCACCAGGCGTACCTCCTAGTAGCGGTAACTCGCTCGCGCACGCCCCAGGACATCGCCTCCGACGACACCAACACGCCACCACCTCCTGCTGAAACTCCGGCGGCATCTACTGGTGAGCCCAGACCTTCTTTTCCCCTCTCTGTGATGCTCACATGCTCACAACTCTCGTGCGAACCTAACGGTACATCCCTCTCGCCTTAGTGTGCCTCCAAGCCTCGTCTCCGTCGACGACAGAGCATACCCAACGATGTCTTGAACTCCGGCAAGGAATTACCGTCAACCCCAAGCGCCCCCTGCCTTCCGACGACCACGTTGAGCATCAGCAAGCTTCTGCGGTTCTGGTAAGGTCCTCCCCTTCTTCCCTCGCTTCCTGTAGTCGCCGCGACGCCGTAGACAGAGCGCCTCCACCGCTTGCCGCCGCGCCAGCGCCGCCCGTCTTGGTTAGATGATAGGAGCCGTTAGATGCTGATCCAACGAGAAGGATAGATAACTTAAATGAAGGGGTATGTAGACTTCTGTGCCGTGCGATTTGCATTAGATCCAACGATCCATAGTGCTTGATCCAGACAAATCGGTACCGCCCAATAAGAAACAACCATGTGGCTCTGAGTGTGATTTAAAAACAGAAAAATTTCCATTAGATATGTGAATTTGTAAATTGCATAACTTTAAATCTACATGTCCAAATTTTGTAAATTTTATATCAATGGAATCAGAAAAACAAACCCTATCCAACCAAGCACTTTGTTTAATGAATTGCTTCTGGAAAATTCGCTGAAATTGCAGAAACATGTGTAGGTATATTTTGAATATAAAATTATTCTAGCAATGTTTTTAGGATAAAATCTTTGACAAGTTGGTTATTTTGAACCTACTGACCATATAAAACAACTTGTGGAAACTAAAGTGTATTTGATGAAACCAAAGAATAAAATTTTGAATTAGAACATTTCTAGTCAAACAAAAATATTGTTTATATGTTAAAAATGCGTTTTGGAGAAAAACCTTTGGGAAATTATTTGAATTAAACTCTCTGACCCTAAACACCAAGTTTTCAGATTTAAAAATATATTTCATGAACCCTATAAATTATTACTATGCTAAAAGGCAATTTCAACAACATAAAATATTGTTTTGGTATAAAAATGGTTTATAGGTATAACCTTTTGCAAATGGTTCTAATATTAAACACTTGACCATAAAACACTAAGATTTGTGTTTAAAATGTATAGGTCAAACACTAGAAAATATTACTTTGGTTTGAACCATTTCTAACAAAACAAAAATGACTTAAAGTGACCAGTTTTCACTAACTTGATATCAAATGGTTTTACCACTTTTATAAATGACCAAAGGGTGTTTTAAAATGTTTATAACCTATTAGAAACCACTTTTCTAAATAAAACAATCTTTGGCATGTTTGCATGCATTGCCTTGTTCTTATTATTTTATGTGATGTTTGCTTGAATGGTAGATTGAATATTTGCTTGCTTGATTGAATTGTAGTGGAATTTGAGGAGTGTGACTATTACAAGATCAAGGAGTGAACTTATATTATCTACCAAAAAGGCAAGTGATGCTTCATACTTTTGTCCTATTATTTTCACTATGCATTAGTGATATTTCTAAGTAGGACTTGCATAGAATTTTGCTAAGTATAAACTATGCCATGGGAAATCCTAGTAGATGAAACCTTAGTAGAATTTTCCTAAGTTAAGATTCCTACTACTATCATGCTTAGCTTAGCTAGTAGAAAAGAAGGGTGGATTATATTCATGCTATGGAATATTTCTAAGTCAAGGACTTGTGTTTTTGTTTAATAAAACAACTAAGTGAATGAATCACCTGGGTGGAATGGAAAGAATGGTTTGTGTTGAGTGGTTACGCAAGTCCAGTATGCTGGGGAAAACTTGGGCATCACCAAGTCCAGTATACTGGGGAAAACTTGGTAGCTCACTTGTGGAATGCCACCCAGGAACAAAGATATTTGAGATGTCAAATGTTGAGAAGCTTCAAGTGCAGCTACTTGGCATTATGGGCTCTGCCTGGATCATATAGGTTGCAATAACTTAGCCAAATGGATAGTTGGTGGTAGGGGTTTGATAGGTTGGAGCGCGTCCATTCTGGTCTAAGGGAAGGCTTCTGAAAGATCTTGTCTTGGTGAAACCAAGTCTTGTGGGGAAAGTGCACCACCTCTGTAGAGTGTAAAATCTAAGTACTTAGCCATGTCCCTGGTAAAGGACAATTTGAGCATCAAGACATGGAAGCTATCAAGAATCTCCTCATTCCTACTTTCTAAGTTAAGAAAAAAAACTTCTGGTTGAACAAGGGTGAAGGTTCACCAATTTCTATTGGTGGTTCCTTTGGTGTTTTTGACAAGCAAAAACTTAGTGTTTTTCAAATGATAAGGAAAATCTATTTTGAGCAAAGCAAGCCTAAGCTCCACTTAGCCAAATGCATATAGATGATAGACTCCACTATACTACCATAGTATCACTTGCCAATAAAATTCAAATGTATTGACCCTTGTGGCTGTAACTTATTATGTTTTAGGTTTGTTTGATGTTAGTGAGGTGTGTTGATTAGGATTACAAGTCTACAACCAACATGATTGCCTATGGCACTTTGCAGATGAAGGACTCCATGGTATAGTTATTTGTGCTGCATTGTAATGAGATAGCCAAATGAGCTATGTAATATGTAATGAATTATTTTATTCTTGGTTATAAAGTTGTATTATGACCTTTGTTTCTTGATATTACATATGAACCGTGGATGCTAGCTATTGATCCAGGGACTAGAATTGTAAACATAGGGATCCCTTCCTTATTGAAGGTTGGGATCTCTTCAGATGGTATGAGAGCACTGTGTTGCCTATAGGATTGTAACCCTAGGATTGGACAAAACCCCTTAGAAAATATAGGAGATGTATTTGTTCCAAAACTTATTTACAAACAATCTTGTAAACTCTTTCCTCAAACTTTTTGGTTTTGATTCTACATCTCTTCTATTTCAACTTGATGGACAAAGCCTCAACCATGAGCAAAGGACTTCACCAACTCAAATGACTTCAACTTTATCCAACTTGGATATCACCAAGGACTAGAAGTGAGATAAGAAATATTACTCAAGACTTGAAGACTAAGGAAACACAACTTAAAAGGAACCATCATCACCTTTGAAGTTGTGACCAAGACACAAAATTTCCCAAGGATGCAAGGATCTCATTCAAGAAGAAACACCTAAGAAGGATGGAATGATATCAAGTGAACCATATAGTTGGACCACCATATTAAGGTTAGATCAAACCCACCAACTTATGTGGTGTAGCAAAAATATTTTGTTGCCTAAAAATGTGCTTGAAACTTATTGTTTGAGTGGAATGATTGTTTGTGATTGCTTGCACATTGCTTGTGTGAATTGTGATGTGTGTGATTAGAATTATTTCCTTAGAAATATTTTGCCTATTCTAATCCCAATCCAACCCAAACATATGACTACTCCAAGAAACTCCAACATCAAGGATGGTGACAACAACAACCAAGAGATGCACATGAGAGAACTCATTGTAACCCAAACCCAGTTGAACCAAGTGACAACTCAGTTTTTAGCCAATAATAATGAGTTAGACCCAACCATGCAAAGGTTTTTGGAAACTGAAACTCAATTGATGCAAAAGGTGACAAATCAAATGATCAACATGGGAGACAACTCTTTTCAAGGAGTTTGTGACAACAATTAGCCAAGCTTGCAATATTTGTGGAGACAAGGATCACACTTCCAAAGAGCATGAAAATCAATGCCCTAATTGTGAAGAGAAGCATACAACTAATCAATGCCCCACATCTCAAGCTACTTATTTCCTATGTGAAGGAAATAATCATGTCCCTATCCAATGCCCCATCTATTCCATAGTTCAACAAAGGAAACAAGGTGGAGTGCATCAACAGATTGTAAACCCTCAGGAGGGAACAACTTCTACCAAGAAGAATGAAGACAAAGGAAAATCTCAGCTTGCACCTCCATGCAATATGACTCAACTTGATGGACAAAATAGGAAACATATGTATTATCCAAGGAAAATATTAAGGATACCAGGAGACTTTCCCACCTTTGAGATAAGATATGAAGAGCATGAACTAGAAGAACTCCTAGCTTTGGAGAAACCCAAGAAAAAGAAGGACAAAAGCCAAGTGAAGTGTTGCCATTGCAAAGATATGGGACACTATGCCAATGAATGTCCAGAGAAGAAGAAGTATAAGGAAATTAGCCAAGTATGGTGCAACAACTGCAAAGATCTAGGCCATTATGTATCAACTTGTCCACAGAAGATACGTGAAGAGCTCAATCTTGTTACATGTTACAATTGTGGTGACCAAGGACATTATGCAAGCAATTTTCCTTAAAAGATGAAGCACAAAGTAAACAAGCCTATGAAGGATCTCAGCCTTGTCACCTGTTTCAAGTGTGGAAACAAAGGACACTATGCAGATGTTTGCCCAGAGAAGTTTCATCAAGATCCCAAGCAAGCCAAGAAGTAATCTAGTGGAAATTTTTTAAGGGTGGTAGTACCCTAGTTGCTTTGAGCCAACTTGTAACCCTATTTTTCCCAAATCTCGGGACGAGATTTCTTTTAAGGGTGGTAGCCTATCACATCCCAAAATTTTCCAAATTTTGAAATGTGAAAATAAATAATTGTTGAAATTTAGGGTGAAAAGAAACTTTTTGTTTATAAATGGAAACATAAAATCCCATCTTGAACAAACATTGAATAATGTATGAAACCAACTAAATTCAAATAAAGTGAAATGCATTCTTCATAAATGCATCTTGAAACTTAAACACTTGGAAAATAAACCAGAACTCTAAAACCCTATTGGAGGAAAACCATTTCAAAGATATCCCTAAGATTATGGATTTGATCCATATAAAGATTTGTCAACAAACATTTATAAATGATCAAGAATGATAAATGGAAATATTTTAAACCATAGAAATTGATTTCATTCAATTTGGAACCATAGATAAAATCTTATGAATTTAATAAGGTAAGGAAATTGAATTTCCAAAGCTAATAAATCACCTACCTAAAAATCCATACCAAATGGTGAGCAAATAATCCTAAAGAGATTTAAAAGGGTATAAAAATATTAAATAAATTTTTTGAAAGTTGGAATCACCAAGTTTGGACCTTTAAAAAAAGATATGGTTTTTATAAGATAAAGAAAGAAATAATAAATAAGGACTATTTTTAAAAGCCAAGTTAAATCTTGACCAAGCAAATAAAATAAAATAAAATATTTTTTGTTTAATAAAAAGAGTAAAGGATTATTTAAATAAAATCATGAGGATTTATTATTATCCAATTTCATTTAAGTAAAGACATTTCCCAATTTAAATGAACATTAAAACATAATAAAGTATTTTAAATTATATTTCAAAGTGTTTTATTTTTAATAAAACCTACTGAAAAGGTTTGGTAAAAATTTAGATTTCAAATAGAGTTTTAAAACATATTAAATCCTATTTGAAATAAAGACAAATGTTTATTTTTGAAATAAATAAAAGACCCTAAACAGAATTATTCTAAATTTGACTTTAGAATATGTTAAATAACAATATTAAAACTTACACAAAGTTTGGTAGAAGTTTGAATTCAAATAGTGTTTTAATTGTTTGAATAAAAACCAAATCAGAAAAATGAAAACAGAAAAAGAAAAGGTTTCAGAACAAAAAATATATATAAGAAGCCAGCCCAGCTAACCCAGCCCACTAGCCCAGTCCAGCCCACTTCCTCTCACCCCCGCGAGAAAACATTTCGCACCAGAAACTTAACCCACGCTGCCACCAATGACCGGACCCCACCATCCCCCTCCCTCTCTCGCTGTCCACCAGGACCCATGGCCACGTCGTCGTCTTCCTCACCCCGCTGACCTCGCCCTTCTCCTCTCACTGTCGTTTTGGTCGGCGTTTAATTCTCGTTAATTTGAGTTACTGGATGAGTAACTCCAGTCCGCGACCTCTCCCGCTTAATGTCCTCTCCCTCCTCCTCATTTCCCCTTAGTCTCCAGCTCCTCTCCGCCCCAGGGCTACCCTAATTGCTCGCTGCAACCACACAAGCTCCGACGAGGTCCTGTTCGAATTCCGGCGAAGCCAGCCACCCCCACTACCCCTGGAGCACCCGAGCGTGCTCGCCAGCACCAGGCGTACCTCCCAGTAGCGGTAACTCGCTCGCGCACGCCCCAGGACGTCGCCTCCGACGACCCCAACACGCCACCACCTCCTGCTCCAACTCCGGCGGCATCTACTAGTGAGCCCAGACCTTCTTTTCCCCTCTCTGTGATGCTCACATTCTCGCAACTCTTGTGAGAACCTAACGGTACATCCCTCTCTCCTTAGCGTGCCTCCAAGCCTCGTATCCGTCGACGACAGAGCGTACCCGATGCCGTCTCGAACTCTGGCGAGGAATTACCGTCAACCTCGAGCGCCCCCTGCCTTCCGACGACCACGTTGAGCATCAGCAAGATTCTGCGGTTCTGGTAAGATCCTCCCCTTCTTCCCTCGCTTCTTGTAGTCATCGCGACGCCGTAGACAGAGCGCCTCTGCCGCGCCAGCGCCGCCCGTCTTTGGTTAGATGCTAGGAGCCGTTAGATGCTGATCCAACGAGAAGGATAGATAACTTAAACGAAGGGGTACGTAATATTCTATGCTGTGCGATTTGCATTAGATCCAATGATCCACAGTGCTTGATCCAGACGAATCGGTACCGCCCAATAAGAAACAGCCACGTGGCTCTGAGTGTGATTTAAAAACAGAAACATTTCAATTAGATATGTGAATTTGTAAATTGCATAACTTTAAATATACATGTCCAAATTTTGTAAATTTTATATCAATGGAATCAACAAAACAAACCGTATCCAACCATGCACTTTGTTTAATGAATTGCTTCTGGAAAATTTGTTGAAATTGCAGAAACATGTGTAGGTATATTTTGAATGTAAAAGTTATTCTAGCAATGTTTTTAGGATAAAATCTTTGACAAGTTGGTTGCTTTGAACCTACTGACCATATAAAACAACTTGTGGAATTAAAAGTGTATTTGATGAAACCAAAGAATAAATTTTTGAATTAGAACATTTCTAGTCAAACAAAAATATTGTTTATATGTTAAAAATGCTTTTTGGAGAAAAACCTTTGGGAAATTATTTGAATTAAACTCTCTGACCCTAAACACCAAGTTTTGAGATTTAAAAATATATTTGAGGAACCCTATAAATTATTACTTTGCTAAAAGGCAATTTCAACAACATAAAATATTGTTTTGGTATAAAAATGGTTTATAGGTGTAACCTTTTGCGAATGGTTTTAATATTAAACACTTGACCATAAAACACTAACATTTGTGTTTAAAATGTATTGGTCAAACACTAGAAAATATTACTTTGGTTTGAACCATTTCTAACAAAACAAAAATGACTTAAAGTGACCATTTTTCACTAACTTGATATCAAATGGTTTTACCACTTTTATAAATGACCAAAGGGTGTTTTCAAATGTTTATAACCTATTAGAAACCACTTTTCCAAATAAAACAATCTTTGGCATATTTGCATGCATTGCCTTGTTCTTATTATTTTATGTGATGTTTGCTTGAATGGTAGATTGAATATTTGCTTGCTTGATTGAATTGTAGTGGAATTTGAGGAGTGTGACTATTACAAGATCAAGGAGTGAACTTATATTATCTACCAAAAAGGCAAGTGATGCTTCATACTTTTTTCCTATTATTTTCACTATGCATTAGTGATATTTCTAAGTAGGACTTGCATAGAATTTTTGCTAAGTATAAACTATGCCATGGGAAATCCTAGTAGATGAAACCTTAGTAGAATTTTCCTAAGTTAAGATTCCTACTACTATCATGCTTAGCTTATCTAGTAGAAAACAAGGGTGGATTATATTCATGCTATGGAATATTTCTAAGTCAAGGACTTGTGTTTTTGTTTCATAAAACAACTAAGTGAATGAATCACCTGGGTGGAATGGAAAGAATGGTTTGTGTTGAGTGGTTACGCAAGTCCACTATGCTGGGGAAAACTTGGTAACTCACTTGTGGAATGCCACCCAGGAAAAAAGAGATTTGAGATGTCAAATGTTCAGAAGCTTCAAGTGCAGCCACTTGGCATTATGGGCTCTGTCTGGATCATATAGGTTGCAATAACTTATCCAAATGGACAGTTGGTGGTAGGGGTTTGATAGGTTGGAGCACGTCCATTCTGGTCTAGGGGAAGGCTTCTGAAAGATCTTGTCTTGGTGAAACCATGTCTTGTGGGGAAAGTGCACCACCTCTGCAGAGTGTAAAATCTAAGTACTTAGACATGTCCCTGGCAAAGGACAATTTGAGCATCAAGACATGGAAGCTATCAAGAATCTCCTCATCCCAACTTTCTAAGTTAAAAAAAAACTTGTGGTTGAACAAGGGTGAAGGTTCACCAATTTCTATCGGTGGTTCCTTGGGTGTTTTTGACATGCAAAAACTTAGTGTTTTTCAAATGATAAGGAAAATCTATTTTGAGCAAAGCAAGCCTAAGCTCCACTTAGCCAAATGCATATAGATGATAGACTCTACTATACTATCATAGTATCACTTGCCAATACAATTCAAATGTATTGACCCTTGTGGCTGTAACTTATTATGTTTCAGGTTTGTTTGATGTTAGTGAGGTGTGTTGATTAGGATTACAAGTCTACAACTAACATGATTGCCTGGGGCACTTTGAAGATGAAGGACTCCATGCTATAGTTATTTCTGCTGCATTGTAATTAGATAGCCAAATGAGCTATGTAAGATGTAATGAATTTATTTTATTCTTGGTTATAAAGTTGTATTATGACCTTTGTTTCTTGATATTACATCTTAACTGTGGATGCTAGCTATTGATCTAGGGACTAGCATTGTAAACACAGGGATCTCTACCTTATTGAAGGTTGGGATCTCTACAGGTGGTTGGCAGTGCTAGAGGGAAAGCGGGGACGCGTGGAGGGGCGGGTTCGAATGAGCGCTGCAGGGCGAACCTAAAGAGGGCGGCGCCGCTACGATTTGGTTACCAGACCGAGCTACACGGCAGCGCGCGGCGGTGAAGCTTGCAGATCGACGATGAGTGGCGGATACAACGAGCGAGCGAGGCAACCAGAGGGTGCCTGAGCACCAGGAGCTCACCACGAGGCTGTTGGTGGAGACGGTGAGGCGAGGCGGAGCCCGAAGCGACGACGAGGCAGACGGCGGTGCATGTTAGGCTCGGGGAAGACGACAACCTTGGAGATGATTGGAGGCACGCGGGGTCGATTCCGTTGATGGGGTGTGTCACAGAGGCGAGGCGGAGCTGATGGTGGCCTCAGAATGGTGAGGGGTGACCGGAAATGGCGGGGCGACACGGCGGCCGGAGCTAGGGTTTCGGAGGCTCACAGGGGGAGAGAGCCAGAGCGAGAGAGGAGGGGATAAGGCCAGGGGAGGAGGAGACAAACACGGCGCGGTGTTCTTATCCTTAACCGGGGGGCAGCGGGGCACATCGCGGCGGTAGACGGTGATCGATGACGGTGGAGCAGGCACACAGCTGCTTCGCGTTGTCGTCGAAGACTATGAGGACGAAGGGGTATGGGCCGAGTGGGCCACGCATGGGCTGGCTACGAGCTGTGGCTGCAGGCTGAGCGGCATGGTGAGAGGAGAGGAAGTTGGGCCGGCCTGGGCTGTGGCCTGAGATGGCTTGCTGGCTCTTTTTTATCAGAACTTTTTTCCAATTTCTGATTTCTGTTTGCTGTTTGTATTTTCCAATTCAAAACTGTTTTGAGTAGTTTGAAAATACTACAGGGGTTTATATAAGTGTAGAAATATTGAGGGCGCCCTTATATTCAGATTGGGCTCCAGACATTTTGATACTTTTCAAATTCAAAACCATTTGAATTCTTTTCAAATACAAAACCATTTTGAAGAAGTTTGCAAGGGAGAAAAGGTATTAGGGTTTTGCATTATTCAAGAACTTGCTCACATGCATACTTTATTGAATTTAACACATGCGTGCAATGCTTAAGCACTAATTACATATATTACAAACTTGGGCTGTTATAATAACCTCATGTCTAAGGATTACGTTGATTGAGATATACAAATGACAACTTGTTCATTATACCTCAATATGGGTCAATCCGACTCGTTAAAATCTTTAGACGAATCTGTGTAAGTTGGAATAGCATCTCCATGCCCATGACAAGTGGAACCGAGTCATCAAGCCAACTTTCACATTGGTCTAAGTTGTGTGTCCAGCACAACCTCAATGATCAAGGATATTTAGTACAAACAACATGAATATATAGTTCCACAACTGAATCACATATTCAATGATACACATCAGATGTTTATACAAGGACAACTTTATATCTTTATGAATACAATGGGAAATCTCATCATACATGATTGCCTCTAGGGCATATTACCATCAAGGCCACCGTCCACCTCCACTCCCTGTCCACCCCTCGATCGCAGCCCAGCCATGGAACACCCAAGAAACGCCACGCCTAGTTCTCTGCCGCCATACCGAGAGCGCCACAGCCGACACGCACGCACACGTCACCCCTCACTCTCTCCACGCATACTCGCACTCACCGCGACACAAGTGACCCCCAGGACACAACCGTTCGCCACCGCACGACACAAGACCACTATATGCCGTATCGAACACCCGCCGTTCCCGCACAGAGCACAAACCGGTCTTTACCATTTGCAACCGCCCCTTGTCATGCCATCACACGCATGACGACCGCCAGGGAGCACTACGTCAACCAGCACCCTCAGCCATGCCCGTAGCTCACTGCAACGACGCCGCCGGAGGAGCCAGATCATGCCGCTCTGTCCCTCTCACCGGTGTATAAATAGAGCCCCCCTCCGTCTCAATTCACCACACCATCTCACTCCCCACTCCTCAAAGAACCTCCCACGCCTCTCCTCGGAGAAGGCGAGCACCGCATCGTCGGAATTTTGCTGGAGTCCGCCGTTGTAGAGAAGAGGAGACATCGGTTGGAGCCACCCCAGGAGCCGCCACGACCACCGTTCGAACCGCCGACGTCTACAACGTCATTTTCCCCCATCGCCGACCCTAGCTGGAGCCCAGGTGAGCCACCGCGTACCCCTACCGTCGCCGTTAGGGTTCGGTCTCGCCGGAGCTATCCAACGTAGGAGATGAACCTCAGCTGTTAGATCGCATTCTAATCGTAGGGCCTAGATTGAAACATACCATTTCGGTTAGATAGAGCCGCTGACTAGTGGGACCCTCCTGTCAGCAGCCCGCTGCGCTAGCGCAAGCAGTTGGGCCGTCCCATTTGAAAGAACATTTCATAATCCCTAGTGTTTTGTGTGTTAGATAACAATATCAAGGATTATTTAATGTGTGTTGAAGTGCTGCAGATCTCTACCTTGAAAAGGAATCGAAAACTGTTTTGGGGGGCGGATAATCTGCCCCTACCAGGGGTGGATAATCTGCCCCTCCCTAAACTCAGAAGGGCGCAACCCTCAGAATGGGAGCGGAATATTCCATGGATTTTCCAGCCTGGATGGATAATCCTCCCTTCCAAGGGCCAGATAGTCTGCCCCCAGGATCTGTCTCCAAGGTTGCCAAGGCGCATTGCTCAGAGAGGGGGTGGAGTTTCCCCTAGACTCTCCGCCTCTGGGGCAGATTTTCCCCAAGGACGGATAGTCCTCCCCTTGAGGGGGGCGGATAATCCGCCCCCTCGAGGATTTTCTCCAAGTCAAGACCGACGTGACCTTCTGTATAGGGGGCGGATTATTCCCCCAGGGCGGATAGTCCGCCCCTAGTTGGGGGCGGATAATCCACCCCCAAACTTCACCAACAGCCAGATCTGTGCAGGGGGTATTTAAGCCAGCCTTCCCCCTCCTTCCTGAACTCTTGGTTCATTCAAAAAAGTCAAGATCTGTTCTTCAAGCTTCATCCAAGAGAGCTCCACCTTCATCCACCTAAAGGTCCCATTCCTTGGGGAACCGAAGGAGGAGAACTCGATCTTCAACAACTGCAATCAAGCGCTTCATCTCCTCTCCATTCATTTGGAGAATCACCGATCTAGTATTTCTTGCAAATATCTTGATCCTTGCTTTTGATTATATTGATTATCCTTGTTCTTGTGACAACTTGTTGTCATTACGGGAGGCCCCAATTCAGTTGTGGGTGTGTGCCTCGGTAGAGTTGTAAAGGCACCGGTTCCCGCCTCGAAGGGTACCAATAGTGGAGAAGGTGGATCAGGCCTTTCGTGGCGAGATCCATCAGAGAATAGGGTGAGGCCTATTGTGGCGTGGTGGTCTTAGAACCATCCACCCCTCCAACGAAGATGTACTTCCCTTAACAAGGAAGGAACCGCGGTAAAACAAATCCCCGTGTCTTCGCGTGCTCCACTACGGTTTCCTCGCTCCTCACTTTACGTTCTTAGTATCTAGGTTTGCATATAGGGAAATTCTCGTAGATTCATATATATATAATTTACTTTGTGTCAAGCGTAAAATTGAAAAAGAACTAAAATTGAGTAGCACCTATTCACCCCCTCTAGGTGCCCATATGATCCATTTCAATTGGTATCAGAGCCACAACTCTTATTTCAGGCTTAACCGCCTAAGAGAAGTACAGGTTCCAAGGGAGATGGGAGTGATGCTCCGGAGGTAGTCACCATGAACGATCACAAGATGTTGGAAAAAACCTTGATTAGTTCTATGGATACTAAGATGGAAGAGATGCGTCAAATGATAATGCATCTCTCCCCATCTGCAGCATCACCTCCATCTGCCTCAGAGGCTACCACTCCTCAATCCAAGGAAATAGGTAAAACCGATTCCAAAGATAACGAAGTGGTTGGTGATGGCACTAGCAAGAGCTCCTCCTCGAATAAGGATAATGGTAAGGAAGGATACAATGAGGTTTCCCATGTATATTCTCCCGATCCACCTATCCCACACCCACATATACAAAATAGGGGTGATCCACCCAAACTTTCAGCATCTACTTTTAATCAATGGCAATTTTTGATGAAGTCTCATGTGTGCAGCTCCTCCATTGAGTTGTTGGAAATCATAGAGAATGGTCTTCATGTTGGAGATCCCCACAACCTAATAAGAAGAGAGGTTGTTGACAATCAACTCAATGCTATGGCTCTACACATGATTTAGCTTGGTGTGGGTGACAAAGACATGCCACACATTCATGATCTTAACATAGCTAAGGAAGCTTGGGATGCCCTCACCGAGCTCTTCATTGGAAATGAAAGCATGAGAAGAAATAGATATGATGCTTTGAGTAATGAAGCTGACGGATTCTATATGTTGGATGGAGAACACCACGAGGACATGTATAGGAGGCTCAAGTCAATAGCCACCACTTTCAGGAATCATGGTGCCTCTCATGTTGATGATGCTTGGATCAAGCACAAGTATGTTAGTGATCTTATGCCATTTGAGCCCACAAATTTGAAGAGTCTCCAAGGAAGGAATAACTACCACCTAATGACATCCAATGAGGTAATGCAAGAAATGGCAGCTTTCAAAGTGGTTGCCAAGAATGCCGAAGATGCTCGTGCACGAGCTATGGGGATGCAAAAGGGAGTCAACGTGGCCTTGAAGACAAGTGTGGCTGATCATGATGAAGATGACATAGAAGATATGGACTGTCTCGAGGATGTAAAAATAATTCATGGATAATACATGGCCTTCTATGCTAGAAACTTTTGGAAGGATCCAGCCAAAGCCAAATCTGAACTAGAACGCAAGTGTGGAGCATATGGAAGAAAGGAAAACGGTCCCAAGCTGAGAACTTGTTTCAACTGTGGAGACCGGCTGCACTTTTTAGAGAAGTGTCCGTACCAAAGTAGGGAAGATAATGGAGGAAGACTCATTCTCAAGGAAAAGTCAAAGGCTCCACACAAGAAACAATTTGTAAATAAGAATGCTCCTTTCAAGAAGCAACCAAAGATTGTTCTAGTGGCTCAAGAAGAATATTCTTCGGGAAGTGAAGATGAAGACAAGGATGATAGCTCTCGAGAGGTGGTTGCTATAGTCACCACATCTACACCAACATCTCTCTTTGACTCTCCGAACGAAAACGTCATCAACAAGAACACTACTTGTCTCATGGCAAGAGGTTCCGAGGTATCAACTTCCAACACTCCTTTTCCTAAGGCTATGATTGACATGGATGATCCTACTAGTCTTAAGGGTAAAGAAGAGATTATTGCTTTGGACTATTTATTCACTAACTTGCAAGGTGAGCACAAAATACATTTTGAGGCTCTTATGGACTAGCTGGCCCAAAATGAAATGCTTCTTGAAGAAAAGGGTAGGATTGAAAGCCATTGCATCCTTAAAAAATGCTCTAGAAGAAGAGGCTCAGGTTTCTCTTGAAGAGAGGCTTGAGTCTATTGAGTAGTCACATGAAGAAATGATGACAAAGCTTGTTAAGGAACGTGACAATGCAGTAGCAAAAGCAAAGAAGCTAAAGAAAGAAAATGTTGACTTTGGGGATGCTCATGCTAGACTCTCCGAGGAATTGGAGAAAGTTGACATTGCTCACAAGGCTTTGAGAAGTGAATTCTCTATTGTCAATGAGTCACATGATCAGCTCCAAATTTGATTGTCCAAATATGATGTTCCTATAACATCTAAATCAACATATATTCACAAGGAAAATGATAGGGTGGTTAATGAGCTTGTCAATGACTTCACACCTAAAGGTAAGGGTGTTCTTGATGATATTATTGGCAAGCAAAGATCAAATCTTGGAAAAGAGGGACTTGGATATGTCACCAAGTCCAAGAAGAATAAGAAAAAGAAGAAGAAGACCAAGATTGAACAAGTAAAGAAAAACACCGTTGAGAAGAATGTCACAAAAGACAAAACTAACCATATTGGTTTTGCAGGGTCTCACAATCCAAATTATGAACTCTTTTGTGATTATTATGGCGATGTGTATGCTTATTATGTTGGTCCTTTTTATGAATATGTTGCTTGGTCTATTTGGGTTCCAAAGACCCCTGTTACTAACATGAGAGGACCCATTGAAAAATGGGTACCTAAAACCAAGAAGTAATTCTCTTGCAGGGCTATGCTTCCGGTGGGTCTAAATGGGTGCTGGACAGTGGATGCACTAGTCATATGACCGGAAGCAAGGAGATCATCACGGAGATGCGACCTAATCATGATCATATTATAGTCTCCTATGGTGATAAGTCTAAATCTGAGGTATTGGGTCTTGGCAAGGTTGTGGTCGCCCACGATATCTCCCTCGTGGACGTCATGCTTGTTGAGACCCTCGGTTACTTTCTGTTCGTGCCCTTGGTAAGATGGGCTTTGTTGTTTTCATTGATGGTGATTTAGTGGTACTCTTGTGGAGCAAGTCTCTAAAGGTCGCTTTCGTTGGGTACATAAAAAATGACCTATATGTGGTGGACTTTTCAGGGAAAACCACTTCGGGTCCGATGTGCTTATTCGGAAAGGCTGACGTGGGCTGGCTATGGCATTGCTGTTTAGCCCATGTCAAGATGAGAACTTTGTAAAGTCTTCACAAGGGTGGCCACATCCTTGGACTAAAAGACAATGTTTCCTTTGCCAAAGATCGTGTTTGCAGGGCTTGTGTTGAAGGAAAAATGCATGACTCTCCCCACAAGAGGAAAACTATTGTCTCCTCAAAGAGGATATTGGAGTTACTTCATGTGGACTTATTTGGTCCTCCATCTCATGCTAGCCTCGGTGCGAAGAAATATTGCTTGGTGATAGTTGATGATTACTCAAGATACACTTGGGTCTATTTCTTCAAGCTAAAGAGTGAGACTCAACAAACTATCATTGATTTCGCCAATGAAGTTCAGCGTCAACACAACATCCCCATTTTGGCAATTAGAAGTGACAACGGCTCCGAGTTCAATAACTACATGTTAAATGAATTTCTAAGTGAAGAGGGGATAAGACATCAATATTCCACTGCGTTCACCCCTCAACAAAATGGTGTAGCCAAGAGGAAGAACCGCACTTTGATGGATATGGCTAGATCAATGTTGGCTGAATTCAAGTCTCCTTACAACTTTTGGGATAAAGCCATATCCACCACTTGTCACTCATCAAACCGGCTCTCCCTCCGCAAGATCTTGGACAAAACTCCGTATGAAATAATTACCGGTAACAAGCCCAACATTTCGTACTTCCGGGTATTCGGTTGTAAGTGTTTCTTTCTCATCAAAGGAGTACACTTGTCTAAATTTGAGTCTAAAGCTTTAGAAGGTATTTTTGTTGGTTACGTTGCCGAATCGCACACTTATAGAGTCTACAACAAGCTCTCCGAAATTGTTGTAGAATCTTGTAGTGTGGAATTTGATGAAAATGATGGCTCCCATGTGGGGAATGTTGATGTTTGTGATGCAGATGTTGAAATACACCAAGATGCCATAAGAAGAATGGGCGTGCGATTTTTCTGCCCCATTGAGGAACCCCTTGTGGCGGATCGGGAAGGAAAATGCTCCACTCAAGTGTCGCCCTCATCTACACAAGATCAACAAGCCCCTACTGCTGGAGAAACCTCTGCACCAACACCACAACCTGCTGAAGATCACCCGTCTTCTGGGCAAAATGGTAGTCCCAGGGCGGACTATCCGCCCCCTCCAAGGGGCAGACAGTCCGCCCCTGTCACTCTAACTCACTCTAGGGGACATCATGAAGAGCAAACCAGTCAAGAAAATCCCAGGCTGGATTATCCGGCCCTCTCCAAGTCCCACCAGGGTTGTTTAGGAAGAAGAAACTGTGGCCACTTCTCCCAGGCTGGATAGTCCGACCCCACCAAGGGGAGGATTGTCCGGCTGACGAGGTTTGATCTCGTCAATGCCCATTGTTATGAGCTTGGGTTTTGGAGAATATGGGGGTACTGGAGATCGCAGAATGGTTAACAGACAAGCAACCAGGGGACACGAGATTTACCCAAGTTCAGGCCCCCGGAGGGAAAACCCTACTCCTGCTTGTGTGCTCTTGATTACGGCGGAACCGAAGGATACAGGGGTGCGCATATGCAATCTGGCGTGGAGGTGTGTATGCGGTGAAAAGATGTCCTCCTCGTCGTGCCCTCCTAGCCTTTATATAGAGATAGGCAGGTCCTAGGCATAGATTGACTCGGTTACAAGTTTAGGGTTTGTCCCTTTGAATATTCTATCTATTCTAGTCTTTCTCTCCAAGGATCTGAAGATGTCATGGGCTTGGGCCACCTGAAAATATCCACAAGCCGCATATATTCTTGTGGGCCTTCCTTGGGCTGGACCAGGAATGCCAATGTCGTGTACCTGTAGGGTATAACAATGTCAGTAGCCCCCGAGTGTTCAGTCGAATCATAGATTCGGCTGAGGACTCTTCAATCTTTCGCGTACAGTTATTTCTGTTCATAAGAGAAGAAGAAATGAATTTAGTTTGTAGGGATTGTTGATGCGTGTGTCTGACTCTCCTGACGGATCAGGGTCAGTTAACTGTCTTAGGACAAAACAACACGATCTTCTTTAGATTTGAGTCCCTAGACTCGAACCTGGAACGGATGCTGGCGTAATTCAACTCAGGACATTGAGGACTTATAGGAGTCGAATCCCAGTAGTTTTCGAATGATGTACCCAACGCGTCCATCGGGATTTTCATCGCGCCTGTTGGCACGGATTTTTACTAGTAGAGCGCAGTCAGGTGCGTTACCAGGCCATCAGATGGTATCTATAGGTCTTATCTTTGCATCGCAGACACACCATTTGAAATTTTATCACCACGGAGGTGTTTCGGGTGGCCAAGGAGGATGTTACTCACTTAGCGTTGGTTGGGGCAAAGTTGCCAAAAAAGTTTTTGTATTTCAATCCGAAAGATCACAGTCGAAGAATTCATAGGGTGTGCGACTAGCTCTCCCTATGGGAGTAGCCCCCGAGTGTCTGTTTGAGTCGTAGACTCGAGCAAAGACTTTAGTTTAGTCGTTGTTAGCTTCAGGTCCGTAGGACACAAATTTTTTGGATGCTTGAATCAATCCTCCCTATGGGAGTAGCCCCCGAGTCCGTAGAGGAGTCGTAGACTCGACGTAGGACTTGAAGAATCAATATTTGTGTGCTATCTTAGTCATTCCTCGGGTGTGCGGCCAGCACTCCTGATAGGAGTATCCCCCGAGTAGTTGCTCGAATCGTAGATTCGAGTGAGTACTTTTAGCTGTCAGCCGAAGATTTCTAGCCGTTACCATCGTGGTTTTGATGACGTTAGTGCTGATGGTCGGTGACCTCAACCGTCTGCGGCGCCAGATGTGACGTGACTGGACGAACGTGGGTCCCACTTTCTAACTTGGATTTGACTGCTCGTGCGCGAC
The DNA here is from genome assembly GCA_916181665.1 of Avena sativa. Lineage (NCBI taxonomy): Eukaryota > Viridiplantae > Streptophyta > Magnoliopsida > Poales > Poaceae > Avena > Avena sativa. The sequence goes on from OV702296.1 coordinate 79,086,657, forward strand.
GTGGCGAGAATTACGGCGTATCCTCGGTTTCCGTGCATAGTGGACGGCGTGCGGGCGATGGTTCGCTGCAGTGTTGACACGTGGATGGTTGGATCCGATCCTGGCATTAGGGCTTCTAGATGAACGGTCCCTGTTCATCGTCTTCGTCCTTATAACTGTGGGAAAAACAGAAGTTTCATTTTACCCTTTGCCATTTGCTTTCACTGCCTCCATTTTCACGAGCTCATCCTCACGCGTAATGGACGTTCTTCGATCGTTCCCTTCCTCATTATTACACGCACATCGTCGCCGTCGACGCGCCTCAATGGTGAAGTCAAAGAAGGCCTCCACCGGAGCAGGCACAAGTGCTGCCGCCGGCGACAAGAAAAGCACCACCGCCGCTCGCATCACCGATGGCGGGTGGCGGCGCACGGAGACGCGCGAGGGCGACCTGCGCAAGATGCATGATGCGGGTTTAATCCCGTAGGACAAGGAGGCCGTCAAAATCCCCGGCGATGAGGTAATTCCCCGCCCTCCCGTAGGGTTTCGGGTGATGTTTGTCGCCTTCATTCTTCGCGGCCTCTTTCTCCCAGTCCACGACTTTCATCCTGGACTGTTGTTTTTCTATGGCATTCATCTCCATCATATTTCGCCCAATTCTCTTCTCCACATCGCCTACTTTATTACTTTTTGCGAGTGCTGGCTCGGTATCGAGCCGCACTTTGGCATCTTCCGGAAGCTCTATTCCGTGAAGAGGCAGTCCGACAATGGCGGGGTCTACCCGTTTGGCGGCTGCGTCATTTCCATCCGTTCTACCGTTCTTTTCTCCTTTTCTATGTCTGAGTCCGTCCAATACTGGCGGAAGAAGTGGTTTTATATCCGCGACTCCATAGTGGACGGGCAAGTCTTCGGCCTTGCCCCTTTCGACTCCACCCAGGAGATCTTGAAGAAGAGATCCTGGAAGAACCATATCCTGGAGGGCGAGGTGGAGGAGGTAGAGGAGCTCTACCATCGGGTGGAGGCCCTACAGATGGTTATGGAGAAGGAGGTGAACGGTCTGGATATCATCCACACCTTCCTCAAATGTCGGGTGCAGCCACTCCAGGCGCGGGCACATCCGATGTTCCTTTACTCTGGCCGCCATGACCCGACGAGAGTTCGACTGAGGAGCTCTCCAGGGGGACCTCGATAGAGTTCTTCGGCCACTTCTGAAGTACAAGGCCGATGAGGATCTTCCGGGGAATTCGTTGATTTGCAAGACCAGCTTCGCAGGTGTAGATTTGCGACGTGCGCGTAGCGCTTTTTTTCGAGTGCTTTTCCTTATGATTGCTTGTACTGATCATTGATGTCTTCATTGTGCAGGAGTTCAAGGTGGCTGACATGGTGCCTCCGCTGCCCGAAAGGTTTCCGATTGCACCGGACAAAGAAGTTGTGGACTCCGCGTCCGAGCTTCCGCCGGCGCAGTCGCCGACTCTTGAAGCTCCCGAGGAGAGCGAGGGGCAGACCCGAAAGCGGGCACGGAGTTCGAGTGAGTCTTCGGGTGCCTCGACTCCGGCGACGCCTAGGGATCCGTCTTTCCTTATGCGCCACAGTGGAGATGATGGCGCTTCTTCCTCACCTATCCCGGCCGTGCCCGTGAGGGCTATAGCTCCGCAACTGCCGACCAAGAGGAAGAAGGAAGAGAAGAAAGAGAAGAGGGCGCTGCCCGTATTTGACTTGAGCGACATCGACTCGTGAGTACCTTCAGATGCTATTCATTGTTGTTTTCTTGTCTTCTTGTCTTCTTTCTTTTGATTGGTGTTTTCCTTGCAGCCACTCCTCTGAGGGCTCTTTTAGTGAGGCCACTCAGGAGGCCGTAGGGGAGTTGAAACTGACGGCCCCTCCTTCTCATACGGTGGCCACCTCTGGTGGTGTCACATCCCAAGGTTTAGAATATGGGACTAGAAAAGAATTTTTGCATTAGCATGTCATTCATGAGAATTGCATTGCATTTTGCATCTTGAGAAAAACCCAAAATGGGACAAGGAAGTAAACCCTAATTTCTATGTGCCATCTTATTCCTAAAGGGAATTATTTTGGCTTCACAAAAACTCACTAATGCTAGGGCAACATTTATTGCTAAATGTTAGCCTAGAAGAATCTACTCGATTTTAGAAAATTTTAGAAACAAGTTTGAACTCATTTAGAGTTCAAAAAAAAACTTGCGAGGAAAACAAATAAACAGAAATTGGAAAAAGAAAAGAACAAAAAAAAAATGAACTAACCTACCCCGGCCGAACCACCCTGGCCCGGCCCACCTAACCCTAGCCCACCCCAGCTAACCTGCCACTCACCCCGCTCGCTCCCGCATGCGCGCAGCGTGTAGCCGCAGCCGCCGCATGGGTCGACCTAGCAAGCGCAGCAAGCCACCAGCCCGCGTCGCCGCCCGCTAACAGGCGGGGCCCCGCGTCGGAGTCCGCCGCTTGCACGCGCCATCGCTGCCCTGATCCAAACCACCCGTGAATCGCATTGCCCCCTCGCCCAAGCTTTGGCCCTCTTATAAGCCACACCCCTCGCCGCCTTTTTCCCCTCCTCAAACCCTCGGAAACCCTAGATCAAGCTCGAATCGAGCTCGATTTCTGCTGCCGCCGCAGCTTCGGTGAGTCTCGCCGCCGATGTTCCGAGCCGCCCCCTTGCCCCACTCTGCTCCTTGATGACCGCCTTGCTCCATTGATTCACCCCGTGCTTTTTCCCCCTTCCCTCTCGCAGCACCGCGTCGCCGATTTGTTGCCGACGTTCGTCGGAGCCGCGAGAACGGTCGCCGTTCGTCGTCGTTCGGGGAACAGACGGACGCCGACGAGGTGACGAGGAGGACCACCGCGAGGAGATGAACACCGTCGACCCCGCCGCCGTCGCCAAGGACCACCGGAGCGCCGCAGCCGACCACTACCTATGTCGTCGTCGCCATCAACGCCGCCTCTCGCCGGTGAGTGACCGCGAACCATCCCCGGCCGTTGGATCTCGATCCAACGGAGCAGATTAGAACCACGCCGAACCGGTATCGCCCTCTAGTATCGTGCCACGTGGCAGCCCACTTAATCCAGTTAGCGCTGACTCGGCGCTGACACAATAAAGCTAGTTTTTAGATAATTAAAATTGCAGAGAATAGATCTAACTTCTAAAATTCGTAGATAATTCATACTTAGTCCAAAAATTAAGTATAATATATCAAAATGAAGCTATTCAAGAGTAGATTGTTAATATCTGGTTAGATCTAACACTTGAAATACCTATCCACCGTGTTAATCTAATTAGTTTTAATGGCCACTTAAATCATTAAATTCATAGTAAATCATCTGCAACTCGGAAAAATATAAATAATATGTCCCTGGATTCAGATTTCCATGAAGTTTATAGATCCGATTTTAGTTTGAGTTTTAGGCAACAAAAATTATTTAGATTGTTTAAAACTCATTAAAACCTATTTAAATCATAGAAAATGATCTGTAACTCTGATTAGGGTGAATCCAACGCCTACTGGTTCATATTAAAGCCCTCTAACCAGTACACTCTAGATCCAACTTTAATTCGACAATGAGAATAGAAGTTATAGCAGATCTATTAAGACACCAATAGTGGTGACTCATAATTAATACAAATACTCCTTTGCATAAACCAATCTCTTGCATGCATCATATACATCAGTACTATTTAGAGAACTAAAACAACAACCTTTGTGGTTATTAAATTGTCATGCATGCATTGTTTGCTTGCTTATGATTGCATGGTTGTTTATGTTATATGCACTTGTTTGATCGATAGATTGCAAGGAGTGCAACGCGTGTGATTGCAACAGGTGTTTGAACGACTTCAGCTACAACCAAGGAAAGTAGATGCTATTTTGATCATACGATTGTCCTACTATTTTCTATGCATGTGTAGTGTATTTTGTAGATTGCATGTGTAGGAAAGTACTATCGCTATGCTAAATCATATACACCTTGGTAGGAATTCCTTGTAGATGAACCATCGTACGTCTAGATGTGCTTAGCCATGCTGCGATAGAGGAGGACTGGGTTATATCATGTGATAACTGTTGGTGTTAGTGTTGTTTTGAGAAAACTAAAAACAACTTAATCAATGAATCTCCTGGGTGTGATGAGATTGATATTTTTTGGTGGTTTCATTGCGGAAAGGCACCCAGGTATCAAGAGAAAATGATTGGCTTCTTTATCTAGTAGTTTACGTGTACAACCATGTGCCAATAATAAAATGGGCGATTGGTTGGAATCAGTAGGTTGTGGTAACTCGAACCCACGTATCCAGAGATGTAGATTTTGGTAGGTTGGTACGGTGTGTGTCGGGTTTGGGGAGATACTTCCCAAACGGTCCCTTCTTGGACTTCTCCCTATCATCACCCAATATGAGAGTGGTGGTACGAGCTGGACTGGCCAAGTCACATGGGTAAAGTGTACTAACCCCTGCAGGATATTGAGTTCCTGGTTATGGACATATGAGTTTCTTGATATTGAGTTCATGAAATGTTTCTCACTCATTCCAATTTCATAAAGTACTTAATTTTGTTGGGATAACTCAATTGGGATCTTTTTAAAGAAAATATAACAGTGATTATGAAAGTAGGATAAAGTGTTTATGCTCGCAAAATAGCCAAGCTTCCACCTAGCCAAATAAGCATATAGTAGCTAGGTGTATTGTCTCCTTACTTAGCTCTACTTTCCATACATTCCAAGTATTGATCCTTCGGGGCTGCTACGTTTTATATTGCAGGTTGTTTGTCCGATTCCGAGTGATCGATTAGGTTGCGATACTCCACTCAACATTTGTTCGCTTGTGGGCAATTAAAGATGGAGTCTACTTTATACTATTGCTTCCGTTTGCTATTGAACTATTTGAGCTAGTCTGCATGCTACGCATTATTGTAATAATTTAATACTCTGGATCACTTCGTTATTCATGATACACAGATATTGCTGAGTTATTTATCTTTACTATCTATGCAAGCCAATGAACCGATCAAGGGATTGGCGTCTTGCATGGAGCTATGGTCTTTTCAGAACCATAGTGTTACATGATGGTATCAAAGTCCGTGTGTTGACTGTAGGATCGTAACCTAGAAATTGATTAGAATTATTAGACACCCTCTATTCTTCCTTGTGTTATTCTTTCTAGTATTCCTTACCCATGCTAATCTTGCTCTTTCCTTTACATGTCAAGATGGGAGAGTTCACTCATGTGGAGTATGCCGGAGAGAAGTCTGAAAGGATCTTTGGAAAGCAATTGGGAAGGCTTGCACTCACTCTACGCTCGCCCTTGCCCATGTTCAAAGGAAGAAGGTTGAACCCCCAAGACGGTGGAGATGAACGCATGGAGATCCACACTATCATCGCCCGGGATCCATCGGTGGAGGACTCCGAGGAACTATGCTACGGAGGATTCTACCACACCTGGGAAGGAGGGTTGGATATTTGCATGCATGGGGCTTTGTCTCGTATGTGCAATATTCACCAACAGAAGTTGAACGAGCATTCAGTCTTCCTCGAATTCGGGAAGCACAATGGAGATGGAGATGTTGTGGTGACACTTGGGGACAAAACGGAAATGAGATCCTTTCCTAAGCAAATGGAAGACTTGGAGATACAAGCCATCCGGATGGAGGAGTCTCTACAAAGCATGATGGAGAAGTACTACCAAGCTCGCGCCACCAATAGGACAAAGGATGACATCATCAAGAACAAGGACGCTATCATCGTTGGTCTCCGAGCCCAACTTAACCATTCCGATGTTGACGACAATGATGATAGTGACGATGATGATGGAGGTGATGAAGCTGGAGCCAACACAGTAGAAGATGAACCCAAGAGAAAGTTTGAAGCCCCAAGTGATGAGGATTCGGAATACACCCCAACCTCTTGCGGGAAGAAGAAGCGCAAGTTAACTAAGGCCCCCTAGATCTACACCACTTCAAGGAGGAAGATATGCACCAAGTAGCATTCGTTAGGATTCCGTTAGGCATAGCAATCGATCATATAAAAGCTTGTGTAATAGTAGAAGTAATTACCTTTAGGTTCCTTATTTTGTTACCATGAAGTTCCAGGAGTTTTCGAGAGATATTATAATGAAATAATAATAGTCATATGCCAAAATTCATGGAGAAATTCGTTGCAGTTTTCTGCCTGACAGGTTTTACTGTGCGATTTTTCATTTTAAATTGGTAACTCCGATTAAGCTCATACTATAGGATCTGGTTCGAAACTTCCTATGCTACCAGCACAAAAATTTGCTAAAATTTATGACTAGTGTAAGGTGTCCGGAAAAATTCGTGGACACAATAGTAGCTGCAGGACAGGTTCAGCCTTTACTCCTATCATTGTAGGATCACCCTCAAACACTTTGTAGATGGTAGGATACCAAAAGAAAGCTTCTGGAACGCAAAAACAAAACTATTTTTTTCCTCGAGTGTTGGTTGTGATGACTATTTGCTTGTGTGCCAATTGGTTGCTTCATATAGTTATGGGTAGCAATACTTCTCTAGTCCTTCTATCTATAACTTATCTGTGCTGTCCCAAAGAGATGCCGCCTCGCCGTTAACCCACTGAGATGGAGCAGCTGATGGCAGCCCAGGCACAACTAGCTCAGGTGATGACCCAATTCATGGCTGCCCAGAACAACAACAATAACAACAACAATGGGAACAACCAGCCCAGGGTGATGCACTTGCAAGGTTTCTGAGGCTAAGGCCAGCCAAGTTTTCTACTTCACCTGAACCTATGATTTCTCTCGACTGGTTGCGTTCAGTGAACAAGGATTTAGTGACTTTTGGATGCACTGATGCTGAAAAGGTGAGGTTTGTTGCTTACCTACTGGAGGGACCAGCTGCTTCGTGGTGGGACACTTTCCAGATCACCCACCCGCTGGACACTGTAACCTAGGCCATGTTTGAGGAAGGTTTCACGACGAACCATGTCTCTTTAGGAGTTTCGAGTCTGAAGAGGAAGGAGTTCTGCAACTTGCGCCAAACCAACCGCACTATGGCAGAATACATAGAGGAGTTCAACAACCTGTCGCGTTATGCCCCTAAGGATGTTCACTCTGATGCTAAGAGGAGAGAGAGATTCCTGGATGGCCTTAGTGATGAGCTCTCGGTACAGTTGTTAGTGGTTTCCTGCCCCACATTCCAGGAGCTTATGAACAAGGCCAGAATTCTGGATGGAAAGCACAAGCAAGTGGAAAAACGCAAGAGGAAGTACAACGATCACAACTCGGGATCACACCATAAGCGTACCCACCATCACGGTAATGGGAAGTCTGGACACAACCACAATGGAGGCAATGGACACAACCACAATGGAGGCAATGGACACAACCACAATGGAGGAAATGGACATCATCGCAATGGGAATCAAGATCTTACCAATGTGGAATGCTTCAAGTGCAATAATATGGGACATTATGCTAATAAGTGTCTAGGAACAAATGGTGAGACCAAGACAGACCCAACAGAGAAAGCATCTGTGAACATGTGCATGCCAAGGAAGTGTTCGACAATCCGAACCTCGTAACTAGTAAGTCCCTGGTCAATTCATGCATCACGTTCGTAAATTTTCTATACTAGTGCATCGCATCCATCTATACTTAAGAATCCATGGATAGGCAAACATCATGCTACCATTAAAACCACAGTTTGGATATGCACAGTTTTGCCACTAGCTCATCTATATTGGAGTTGTCTGTTTCGGAACAATACTATGGATTGAATAGATAAGAATCAATGCCTGACAAGTGGATAGTATGCACACACCTAATGAAAAGAGGGATCAGATACATGTCGACATTCACCTTGGAGATGCCTAGTTTACTTATCTTAAGGGGGTTAGCCCGAGTAACCACCCCAAACCTTGCTAGCCATTCCGAATCTCGGGACGAGATTCGTCTTAAGGGGGTTAGTCTGTCACATCCCAAGGTTTAGAAATTGGGACTAGAAAAGAATTTTTGCATTAGCATGTCATTCATGAGCATTGCATTGCATTTTGCATCTTGAGAAAAACCCAAAATGGAAACGAGGAAGTAAACCCTAATTTCTATGTGCCATCTTATTCCTAAAGGGAATTATTTTGGCTTCACAAAAACTCACTACTGCTAGGGCAACATTTATTGCTAAATGTTAGCCTAGAAGAATCTATTCAATTTTAGAAAGTTTTAGAAACAAGTTGGAACTCATTTGGAGTTCATAAGAAAAAGTTGTGAGGAAATCAAATAAACATAAATTGGAAAAAGAAAAGAACAAAAAAAAAATGAACTAACCTACCCCGGCCGAACCACCCTGGCCTGGCCCACCTAACCCCAGCCCACCCCGGCTAACCAGCCGCCAGCCCGTGTCGCCGCCCGCTGACAGGCGGGGCCCACCTGTCATCTCCTTCCCCGCGTCGGAGTCCGCCGCCTGCACGCGCCATCGCCATCCCGATCTAAACCGCCCGCGAATCACGCTGCCCCCTCGCCCAAGCTTCGGCCCTCTTATAAGCCGCACCCCCGCCGCCTTTTCCCCCCTCCTCAAACCCTCGGAAACCCTAGATCAAGCTTGAATCGAGCTTGATTTCTGCCGCCGCCGTCGCCACACCTTCGGTGAGTCTCGCTGCCGACGTTCCGAGCCGCCCCCTTGCCCATCTATGCTCCTTGATGACTGCCTTTCTCCACTAATTCACCCCGTGCCTTTTCCCCTTCCCTCTCGTAGCGTAGCGCCGCCGATTTCTCGCCGACGTTCGTCGAAGCCGCGAGAACAATCGCCGTTCGTCGTCGTTCGGGGAAGATACGGACGCCGACGAGGTGATGAGGAGGACCGCCGCGAGGGGATGAACACCGTCGACCCCGCCACCGTAGCCAAGGACCACCGGAGCGCCGCTGCCGACCACCACCTGCGCCGCCGTCACCATCAATGCCGCCTCTCGTCGGTGAGTGACCGTGAACCATCCCGGGCCGTTGGATCTCGATCCAACGGAGCAGATTAGAACCACGCTGAACCGATATCGCCCTCTAGTATCGCGCACGTGGCAGCCCACTTAATCCAGTCAGCTTTGACTCGGCGCTGACGCAATAAAGCTAGTTTTTAGATAATTAAAATTGCAGAAAATAGATCTAACTTGTAAAATTCGTAGAAAATTCATAATTTGTCCAAAAATTAAGTATAATATATCAAAATGAAGCTATTCAAGAGTAGATTGTTTATATCTGATTAGATCTAACACTTGCAGTACCTATCCACCGTGTTAATCTAATTAGTTTTAACGGTCACATAAATCATTAAATTCATAGTAAATTATCTGCAACTCAGAAAAATATAAATAATATGTCCCTGGATTCAGATTTCCATGAAGTTTACATATCTGATTTTAGTTTGAGTTTTAGGCAATAGAAATTATTTAGATTTTTTAAAACTCATTAAACCCTATTTAAATCATAGAAAAAGATCTGTAACTCCGATTAGGGTGAATCCAACGCCTACTGGTTCATATTAAGGCCCTCTAACCAGTACACTCTAGATCCAATTTTAATTCGACAATGAGAACAGAAGTTATAGCAGATCAGTTAAGACACCAATAGTGGTGAGTAATAATTAATACAAATACTCCTTTGCATAAACCAATCTCTTGCATGCATCATATACATTAGTATTATTTAGAGAACTAAAACAAAAACCTTTGTGGTTATTAAATTGTCATGCATGCATTGTTTGCTTGCTTATGATTGTATGGTTGTTTATGTTGTATGCATTTGTTTGATCGATAGATTGCGAGGAGTGCAATGCGTGTGATTGCAACAGGTTTTTGAACGACTTCAGCTGCTAAAGGTAAGTAGATGCTATTTTGATCATACCATTGTCCTACTATTTTCTATGCATGTGTAGTGTATTTTGTAGATTGCATGTGTAGGAAAGTACTATCACTATGCTAAATCCTATACACCTTGGTAGAAATTTCTTGTAGATGAACCATCATATGTCTAGATTTGCTTAGCCATGCTGTGATAGACGAGGGCTGGGTTATATCATGTTATAACTATTGGTGTTAGTGTTGTTTTGATAAAACTAAAAACAACTTAATCAGTGAATATCCTGGGTGTGATGGGATTGATATTTTTTGGTGGTTTCATTGCGGAAAGGCACCCAAGTATCAAGGGAAAATGATTGACTTCTTTATCTGGTAGCTTACGTGTACAACATGTGCCAATAATGAAATGTGCGGTTGGTTGGACTCAGTTTGTTGTGGTAACGCAAACCCACGTATCCAGAGATGTAGATTTTGGTAGGTTGGTATGGTGCGTGTCGGGTTTGGGGAGCTACTTCCCGAACGATCCTTTCTTGGACTTCTCCCTATCATCACCCAATATGAGAGTGGTGGTACGAGCTGGGCTGGCCAAGTCACATGGGTAAAGTGTACTAACCCCTGCAGGGTGTATAAACTAATCGATTAGCCGTGTCCCCGGTTATGGACATCTGAGTTGCTTGATATTGAGTTCATGACATGTTTCTCACTCATTCCAATTTCATAAAGTACTTAATTTTGTTGGGATAACTCAGTTAGGAGCTTTTCAAAGAAAATCTAAAAGTGATTATGAAAGTAGGATAAGGTGTTTATGCTCGCAAAATAGTCAAGCTTCCACCTAGCCAAATAAGCATATAGTAGCTAGGTGTATTGTCTCCTTACTTAGCTCTACTTGCCATACATTCCAAGTATTGACCCTTCGGGCTGCGACGTCTGATGTTGCAGGTTGTTTGTCCGATTCCGAGTGATCGATTAGGTTGCGATACTCCACTCAACATTTGTTCGCTTCTGGGCAATTGAAGATAGAGTCTACTTTATACTATTGCTTCCTAGGGGGAGCCCCGAGTCTTTGTCGAGTCGTTTTTGCTCGATGTTGTGCTCGTTGCGGGGCGTAGCCCCGAGCCCTTTTCTTGATTCTTTCTTGATTGTTTTCTTTAGCTTCCTTCCGTAGCCCTTTGTGCGTAGTGCGAACCTGCTTGTGCAGCAGCATCTGGCGCTGGAGGCCAGCATGCGGCAACTTCAGGGTACGTGCTGAATTGATCTTGTTATTTTTCGTCCGGTCGCTTGTCTGTAGCTTGTGTTTCTCATGTATGTTCTTGGTGCTTTTGCAGATGAAAATAACGCCGCCCTTCGTGATCATGATGCTCTCAAAAAGAGCCTTGGGCGAGGGAAGAAGAAGGCTGAGGATGCCATGGAGGCAAAAGAGCACCTGCAGCAGGAGTTGGTTGACGTAGCCACGGCCAAGGAGCGCCTTCAGCGAGAAGCTTCAGATCGCGAATAGAAGATCGCAACTATTGCTGCTGCGCGCGAGAAGGAGGTGGCCGAGAAGCTGATGGCTGCTGCCAAGGCTGTTTCCGGTAAGTGCTTTTGCCTGTCTTTGTTTTTTCGACTGCTCTGTCTCCATGCCCTTATTCGATTCCTACTTTGTCTTCTTTTGCTCCAGATGCTTCGGGCATTGCCTTCGATCGCGGTGCCTTGGAGCACGGGAGCACTCTGGACGATGCCACCGCGGCGGTCGAAGACCGCTGTGGTACTGCTGCTGGCTCCCTTGCCAAGGCCAAGGAAGTCCTTGGGCGCTTCTACAAGGAGATCGTTCCCAAGGGCGCTGTCCTTGAGGATGTTGATTCTTTGGCGGATGCACTGTCATAGGATGCACCTGCGGCCTACAAGCACAAGCAGAAGGGCATCGACGCTTCCATGGGTCTGGCCATGGCCATGGCATCCGGAGTGGAACTGGATCTTCCTCAGGTCACCTCCCAGATGCCAACATCTCCTGACGGCTCTGTGGTAGCCTTTTCTCTCTTCGCTTCTTGTTGTAAGAGGTATGGTCTGAAGCTTATCGACCTTCTAGCGGACTCTGCGGCAAGGCAGCAGGGAGAAGCCAAGGGCAGGCACTCTTGCTCTGAGGCCACTCCGGATGCGGCTGCTTAGGCTTCGGAGTTGCAATTCTAGGATAGTTTACCCCTTTCTTGTAATGTATGCTTTTGGTGATGAACAATTTATCATTGTGCCACGCAGTGGCTTTTGATGTATATAAATGATGCTTCGAGCTGTTGTCCAAGATATGTGTTGTTCATATTCGTGCTTGCTTTCCTTTAGTGACCTTTGGGTGAGGCTCCCGTGAATACTTCGATTGCTCCTCAGCCGCGACCATCTTTGGATGATGCGTTGTAGCTTGTTTTTTTTCGTGACCACGTACGCAGTCTTGAGAAGGAGATACTTGGCGTTCGAGGCCATGCGGATGTGTGGAAGTCGAAGGCGGAGCAAGCTACCTCCAAGGAGGAGTATCTGATGGGGGAGCTGCGGCAGTTGGCCGAGTAGCTACAGTCTAAGTTTTCTTGAGCTGCTGCTTGTTTTCGGATGCTCCTTTGCTTGAGTGTCATTTTACTCTGTATTTTTCTGCAGGTGCCAACCTTGTTCCGAGGGAGGAGAAGGAGCGCGTTGCAGTTCGGATCAATTGCCTGACCCAACAGGATATGGAAGCCAGAGGCTTTTTTTGGATGGACCGCGATCGGGCCACCGTCCTTGCGATGGCGCAGGACCATGTTCATCAAGTCTCACGGGTGCTAAAGCAGGTGAAGACTTCCCTGCCGTCGATTCTGTACGTCATGTTCCCCCTTGATGAGGCGCCTTCGACTCTATGGGTTTGCTGGCGAAGTTTCGAGACGTGGGCCACGTTAGGGAGTTGGTGCGGCACCAGTTGGTTGCGGGGGTGAAGGCCGCCCTGTCGCTTGTTCCGCTACGCCGCCCAGATGTTGATCTTGCGGCGGTGGCAACTGGGCCACACCCTCGACCAGATGGTGGCCTATGGGACATGCGCCCATAATACGCGGCTGTTAGGCAGTATGCCGAAGAGATTGTAGATCTTTTTGAGCATCGGGCGCATGTGATCCTTCAGAATAGGTAGGCCCTATAAAATAGATAGATGTAAAACTTGTATATATTTCGAGTGGGCTTGTTGTGCCCTCTGTTGTAAAGATTATTTGTATTAGCATGTAGTGCTTTGTTGTATGCATGCCCTTTTTGTTAGCCTGACGTGGTCAGCTTCTCAGGTTTACATGCTATATGCTCAGTTGACGAAGTCGTGAGGTGAGGCGAAGCCCCCAAGTGTGTTGTAACAGAAAGTAATGTAAGAAAAAGGGATACATTTTTTGAGCCGAGACACTTAGCTTTTATTCATATCATAACGAGGAGGTACATTGTTCGGCTGAGTAGCCTTATTGAAAGTAAAGAGGGATAGCTAGGGGTAGAAGCGTCGGAATTGTGTGACGTTCCATGGGTTTGAGTATATGACTCCAGACTCCACGTGCTTGAGGCAGTAGGCGCCACCTGGGATGACTTCGATGACGACGTAGGGTACTTCCCAGGGTGACTCGAGCTTCTTCGGCCGCTCTTGCTTGAGTCGTAGGACGAGGTCTCCTTCGACGAAGGATCTTGGGCGCAGCCGACGGCTATGATAGTTGCGGAGGCTCTGCTGGTAGACCACTGAGCGAGCCGCGGCGATGTCACGTGCCTCGTCGAGTGTGTCGACAGCGTCTTCAAGTGCTCCTGTTGATTCGGCTTCGCTGTAGGCGACGACCTGCGGGGCCTTGTGGCGTACTTCCGTAGGCAACACGGCTTCGGTTCCGTGTACCATGAAGAATGGCGTGTAACCATTTGAGCTGTTTGGCGTTGTGCGCAAGCTCCAGGGGACGGAGGCTAGTTCTTCTGCCTAGGCTCCCGCAAGCCGTTCGAGTGGGCTGAGTAGGCGTTTCTTGATGCCACCACATACGAGGCCATTGGTTTGCGGGTGCGCCATGGAGGCATATGATATGTTGATCCCAGGACCTTCTCAGAAGTCCTGGAATTCTTTGGAGATGAAGTTCGACCCGTTGTCCGTGATGATGCTGTGCGGCACGCCAAACCTGTAGACTATGGACTCGAAGTACTTGACAGCCGTTTTTCCCTTTTGGTTGGTGACGGGCATTGCTTCGATCCACTTGGTGAACTTGTCGACTACGACCAGGAGGTAGACGTGGCCCCCTTTTGAATATTTGGGTAGTTTGCCGATCATGTCGAGGCCTCATGGGGCGAAGGGCCAGGCCAGTGGTATGGGCCTGAGCTCCGATCCTAGTGCGTGTGGTTTATCCGCAAACCTCTGGCGGCCGTTGCACCTCTGGACGATGTCCCTGGCATCGTTCATGGCCGTTGGCTAGTAGAATCCAGCTCAGAGAGCTTTAGCGACGAGGGCGCGGCTGCCCGCATGTTGGCCGCAGATGCCCTCGTGGATGTCTTGGAGGATGGTTTTGCCGTCACCGATGGTGATGCACCTTTGTAGTACACCCGAAATGCTGCGCTTGTACATCTCGCCATTGATGATGGTGAAGGCCTTGGACCGGCGAGATATGCGCCGGGCATCTGCCGGGTCATCAGGAAGTTCTCTGTTTATCAGGTACCAAAGGTACGGTTGCGTCCATGTTTCTTCGATTGCCATGACCTGCATCAGGTTGACCAACGCAACCTCCGTGTCGAGCTTTTCGGGTCCTTCCTATCCTTCGGGTAGCGCCTTTTTCTTACATGGTTATACCCTAAGGGTACATGACATTGGCATACCTGGTCCAGCCCAAGGAAGGCCCACAAGAATATACGCGGCCTGTGGAGATTTTCGGGTGGACCAATACCATGACATCTTCGGATCCTTGGAGAGCAAGAATAGAATAGATAGAATATTCAAAGGGACAAACCCTAAACTTGTAACCGACTCGATCTATGCCTAGGACCTGCCTATCTCTATATAAAGGCTAGGAGGGCACGACGAGGAGGACATCATTTTCACCGCATACACACCTCCACGCTAGATTGTATCTGCGCGCCCCTGTAACCTTCGGTTCCGCCGTAATCAAGAGCAGACAAGCAGGAGTAGGGTTTTCCCTCCGGGGGACTGAACCTGGGTAAATCTTGTGTCCCCTGTTTGCTTGTCTGTTAACCGTTCCGCGATCTCCAGTACCCCCATATTCTCCAAAACCCAAGCTCATAACAATGGGCATTGACGAGATCGAACCTTGTCAATTGGCGCTGTCTGTGGGAAACGGGGGCGCTGATTGTGCGATCGCGACGGTCCCGACCAAAGTGATCTACAACTCGTCGGCGACGGAGAGCCATCTCCTCTTTGGCGCTTTCGACTTCACTGCCCACTCGCTAGCCACCATGAAGTATTTCGAGCCCGTAGGCGATGGGCTCGAGATTCTGTTCGGGAGCTTCTGCTTCCAGGTGGGACATACAGGAGCGGGTGCCACTGCCATCAATTAGGCCCGCCTCATGGGCCCCACATCCCACCGTGCTACGCACGTCTATGCTGACAGACGAGTCATATGATAGCAGCAGCTGCAACTCAGATCTGTGCGGCTCTCCGTCGGATGAAGGAACCAACGTTTTCGGATCTGAAAGCTGCGGCAACAGCGATCCAACCAGCGGACACTACCAGTGCGCCGTGGTCATCCAAAGCGACATGGAGCAACAACCACCAGGTTCGGGTGCCGACGTACCGCCACCCAACCTAGAGGGTGAAAACGAAGGAAACGGGAGACAACCATCCCTCCCACCCAACGAGGGCGACGCTGCCACCTACAATAAGATCAACCTCAACGAAGATAGCTGGCGCCAGGCACACGAAGCCATCGCGGGCAACAAGATCCTACCCGTGAACTCTTCACGTGACCTGCTGATGGCATACCACCTTCTCCTCATCGGCGAACACAACAGGCAGGTACAGCTGCAGGAGCAGATCGACAAACGCAAGCAAGCAGCTTTGGAGTCTAGCGCGCGGTGAGCTGCGCTCTCCGCCACTAGAGGCTCCATCTCGCACGACAACAATGCCAACAAGCATCGCTCTCGCACAGAGCACATGGATCCCGCTGCACGTCGCGAGGTCACCCGAACCCTCAACACGTCCTTCATGGAGATGGACGTCAACGACAACGTCATCCCGAAGACGCGGCAAGCTGCAATCATGGCAACCACCACATATCTCGCATCCCATCCACCTCCGGTGGGGGACCCGAAGAGAGCTATGCACAAGTCCGCACTAGCAGGACTCCGACTCGTTGGAGCTGCGCTCCATGAAGAAGCTCCTACGGAGCCATAACAGAAAGCTATGGTCAGATTCAACCGTACCCCACGCACTCATTGACCGAGGAGGAAGACGAGCATGATCTACCTCGATGACGCAAGAGCCCAAGACGTCGTAGCCGCGACTACGACGCTCGAAACGACCTTGCTCAGCGCAAGGTCGACAAGGCACGTGCCAAACGCGCGTGCTCATACGAATCCGAAGAAGACGACGACGGCGAACTCTGTGGAGCTTGATACTTCAGCAGATCCGTTCGGCGAACGCGGATGCCAAGAAATTTCAAGCTTCCTTCAGACACTCTGAAGATCGACGGGACGCAGGACCCAAAAATCCTGGCTCACCGACCACCTGTCGTCCGTCAAGCTGCATGGCAGAAACAAGACCACCGCTCTGCAATGCCTTCAGTTGTAGCTGACAGGCGCAGCCCGGATCTGGCTCAACAGCCTGTCCTCGGGTTCCATTAGAAGCTGGGAAGAACTAGCGTATAGTTCATCCGAAACTTTAAGGGCACCAGCAAGAGACTAGCCTCGATCGAGGAGCTACAGGCATGCACCCAACGAACGGGCGAATCCATTCGCTCGTACATACTACGCTGGTCCAACATCAAGAACTCCGTGGCGCATATCTTCGAGGAGAGAACGATCGACGGCTTCAAGGACGGCGTCAAGCGCTCTGACTTCAAGGAGGAGCTTGGGCACGTCAAGCCCAAGACACTCGACCACCTCATGGACATCGCCAACAGGTGGGCAGATGGCGAGGAATCCGTCCACCGAGCACATTCGGATGAGGAAGATGACTACGGCAGCCGACGTGAGCGCCGTAGCAAGCGAACATCGCGATGGACCCGACATGGTTGCGGCTGGCTATGGCGACCGCCGCAACGAAAACAACCGCAGCAGCGACGGATACCGTGGAAACAACTTCCGCGATGGAGGACGCCCAACGCAAACGTGGCAGCGCCGCGGCCGCAACGATGAACCCTCGGCATACAACAAGGTGTCGGGACCATGCACCATCCACTTCTACATTGACAAGCATGATGTCAAAAAGAAGGCTAGGCACATGCTGAAGGACTGCCGTGAGTTCCAGAAACTCAGCGAGGGTTTCACCCAGATGCGAAGACAGATCCTCAACCCTGGGTTCGGACCCGCACCTGTACCAGGTGACATCTCCCACGGAGCTCCTCCTCCACCACCTATGGGACCTTCGAACCAAGCAATCGCACCCATACAAAACAACAGTGTAAATGGGTACCCCACACCAAAAGGGTCCCTAATGATCCAAAAGGGGCGCCCAACAAATAAGGTGCAAAAGAAGATCACCCGCCAAGTTAGCCTGGTTGTGACTGCTCCACCCGCCATCCCTGTGTACCTTAGTGGCTCGGAGTCCTGCATCACATTCAGTTGTTCGGATCACCCCCGCCAGATCCCTCGTCCAGGTCATGCTGCCCTGTTGCTTGATGCGCAAATCGGAGGGTTTGAGATGAGCCGAGTCTTCATGGACGGCGGCAGCAACATCAACCTGATGTTCGCTAGCACCCTAGGAGCAATGCGGATCCCGCTGTGGAGCCTGGAGCAATCCGACACAACGTTCCACGGCATAGTCCCAGGGAAGGGCATATTCCCCCTAGGAAAGATATGGCTCGATATCATCTTCGGCAAACCCGAAAACTTTTGGTGTGAGCGACTCGAGTTCGAAGTGGTGGACTGGCCATCACAATACCATGCCATCCTCGGGAGCGTGGCACTCGCAAGGTTCCTGGCAGTACCGCACTATGCGTACCTGCCACTCAAGATGCCAGGGCCTAGAGGCGTCATCACGGTCCAAGGTAGCTTCACCCAATCCGACCACTGCGACAGAAACTTCAATAGAATCTCCCAGTCGTTCGGCATACAGGAGGAGCTCACAAACTTCAACAGACAATGGGGCACCCCTAGTGTCCAGGCAAAACGCACCCGACATGTCGTTCGACTCCACAGTTAACAAAAAAAAGGTGCAGGTCGACCTGAAGAAACTGAATAGCAACAGTCACCTGTTTCAAGCGCAGATCAGAACCAAGGGCAAGGTAGTGGCCAAGACAAGGATCCAAATGCTGAATCAACTCCTTCTAGAAACAACAAGGAAATTGAGGCTCGTCGTAAAGCTCGCGCTGATCGGAACCTTGAGTTAAGGGGCCACACTCTTTACAAGGTTGTCGGTGATCTTAGAAGAAGAGTGTCTACTAGAAGAGAACTTGCTAGCTTCTGTGATCATCAAGCTCACATTTCAATGGTTGAACCAAAGAAGGTCTTTGATGCTCTTTAAGATCACGATTGGGTGGTTGCAATGCATGAAGAACTCAATAACTTCGAGTGCAACAAGGTTTGGAAGATCGTAGAGAAACCCAAAGAGTGTCGCAATGTTATCGGCACCAAGTGGATTTTCAAGAACAAACAAGATGAAAATGGCATTGTTGTAAGGAATAAAGCAATGCTAGTGGCTCAAGGATTCTCTCAAGTGGAAGACATTGATTTCGGTGAAACTTATGCTCCTATGGCTTGTCTTGAGTCCATCCATATCCTTCTTGCCTATGTCGCTCATCGTAATTTTAAATTACAGCAAATGGATGTTAAGAGTGCTTTTCTTAATGGTCCACTACATGAGTTGGTATACGTCAAGCAACCCCCGGGATTTGAGGATCCCAAATTTCCGAACCATGTCGACAAACTTGATAAGGCGCTCTATGGCCTTAAACAAGCCCCACGTGCGTGGTATGAGCACCTTAAAGAGCTTTTGTTAGACCATGGATTCAAATTTGGGCAAATAGATCCCACTCTTTTTACTAAAAGGTTAATGGGGTGCTTTTTGTATGCCAACTGTATGTAGATGACATTATATTTGGCTCTACTAACCAAGCTTTTAATGATGAATTTTAAAAGCTTATGACTGACAGGTTTGAGATGTCTATGATGGGAGAATTGAGGTTCTTTCTTGGATTCGAGATCAAACAAATTAGATAGGGAACTTTCATTAATCAAGCTAAGTACATCCAAGACATGCTCAAGAGTTTCAAGATGACAGATCTCAATGGCGTTTCTACTCCAATGCAAACTAAGTGTCATCTTGAGCGTAATCCAAAGGGTAAAGGCATGGACCAAAAGGTATACCGATCCATGATCGGCTCTCTCCTTTACCTTTGCGCATCTAGGCCCAATATCGTGTTGAGTGTAGGAGTGTGTGCAAGGTACCAAGCCGCTCCTAAAGAAAGCCACTTAGTGGCTATCAAGAGAATCTTCAAATATTTGGTTCATTCCCCAAATTTTGGTTTATGGTATCCCAAAGTCTCTAGTTTCTCTCTATGTGGTTACACTGATTCAGATTGGGATGGTGACAAAGATGATCGAAAATCAAATTCTGGCTGATTAAAACAGAGCAGCCAGTCCTCCCCCAACCCGTGCTCTTCCCCAAGCCGCCGTCGGAGCGTCCGCCCCTCCCCGGAGTCGATTCGACCACCGGATTATCCGGGCCCTCCCCAGATCTTCTTCCCCACGCCTCCGAGTACCTTCTCCTTCGAGACTTTCCTCCAATGAGTGAGGGTAACTCCCTCATACATCTCCTTTGTATGGGATTCACTGTTTTTGGTGGAAATCTCGTTGTACAAGATATTATGTGTTTCCCTTGCTTGTTAGATTCAGTAGTATTGCAACCCTAGTGCCCAATCTGTGTTGCCTTGGTGAATCTGGGCCGAACCAGATTTTTTTTGCGGGGGGCGGATTATCCGCCCCTGCCAGGGCCGGATAATCCATCCTGGAGGTTCACTGCCTGTTCTAGTTCGCCTCAGATGTTTACCATGCACAACTTTGGATTGTGGATTGTTTTTCTACTGTTTCTAATATTCCTCTTGGACTTGTGTGCTTATACCCATGCTTTTCACAGGTGGTTCAAGTGCTCCTAAGACCTACAAGCGTCATCCCCGTGCCCGTTATCTCAGGCACACTTCAGAGGGTATGTTTGTTGATGAAACAGAGGTCCGCAGGTTGGCAAGAGAGTCTGAATGGATGGCCGAGGCAGCAAAGAAAGCCAAGAGGGTTGCATCTCGCAAGGGCAAGGGAAAGCAGTCCTGGCCCAACTACAAGGCCATGGACAACGTTGAGTACTCCTCCATTCGCCAAACCAATTATTATGCGGATGCTGACAGTGATGGTTCTCTGGAGGATTCCATGTTTTAACTTTCGGTCTATTCATGATGATGTTTATGTTCCTCTCAAGATTCGCCCTATGCATCCTCTGAATATGACTGAGGCCCAAACCAAGGCAAGACTTCGTGAAGCCTTGGATGTGACTAATAAGATGGGGCTGCATCACCTTATGACTCTTTAGTGCCACTATGACTCCTCGATGGTGAAGCAGTTTTTCTCTACTCTTGTGATCTGCGGAGATGAGCTTCGCAACATGAATTGGATGACCGGGATAACAATTATTCATTCAGATTTCCGTACATTTGGTCAGGTCCTTGGGTATGCCTTTCATGGGCGTGACACAGATTCTGGCCACCTTATCATTTCTCCGCTCAGGCCATCCAAGGACACTGTTCTTGCTCCATGTCTGACATTTGATGGCATTGCTGGTACCTTTGCTGGCCTCTCTCCTTTGTATGCCACTCTTGTTGGCATCTTTCAGGACAACATCTCTCCAAGTGGGGGAAACAATGATAAGATTCGCAGTCACCTGGTTCCCTTGCTTTCTTTTTCCCATGAGTGTGCCACCAATGCTGGTTCGTCTATAGGTTACAAGCTGGATGTTATGGATTATATCTATCATGAGAGGACTGATGATATGCTCAAGCGGCTCTCCATCCCATATGCTCCCTTTATTATGATGCTCATCAAGCACATGTTGCCACATGAGGACTTTGGTACTGGTTTGGATGGTGTTCACAATCCCAAGAAGATCTACAACAAGGCTCAGAATACCTCTCACCCTTCCACTGCCCTTGAGTCCTTCATGCGTGATGCAAGGGCTAGTGGTCGTCGTCCTGCGGTGTCCCCAATGGCACGTGAGGTCACGTAGCTCAATTGGTTTTAGCGGCACATTCTTTGCATGGGAATTGATACTCACAAGGGACAGTATGAGGAATATAGGAGGATCCATGAGATGGCCCCCACCCAGCAGCTCATTCTTCACCATGTGTCTAGGGCAACTGCCATCCACCACCTCCTACAGCTCCAAAACCATATGCGCAGTGGAACACATCAGGGATCAACTATGGGGAGCTCGATAGTCACCTATTTCCTCCACCACCAAGGGCGCCTACTCCTCCGGTTGATGACGATGATAAGTATGACGAGGAAGGGGACATGGATGACCATGACGAGGACAAGGACGAGGAGGAGTGATCTTCTGGGACGCTATCATCGCTCTTCTTCCTTTTTGGCGTTTCGATGCCAAAGGGGGAGAAGTAGTTCTATTAGGTCACAAATTTGCATGGGCCAGGCGCAAGCACTTGCCTCTTTTTCATTCGTTTTATTTGCTTCCTTGTGCCCTTTTTAGCGTTGAACTTTGTGTGCTTTGTTTGTATAAGACTATGTCGTGTGATACTTTGTGCTCATGTATGGATCTATAGAATTCTGGATTTATCTTGTGGAACTACTCATATGTAATTCTGGATTTATCTATGGAGTATGGTATTGTATTGATGTCATATGGAATTATCTATTGATTGCATCAATATTATGGGATGTGCTTACGGCCTAATAATCTCATTATTCACATTGGCTATTTTCACATCCCGGTGTTATGACTTTGTTTCCTAACTCACCTTGTTTTAATTGTCTTTGTTATGAAATTGGCTTTCTCTTTAGTCTGTGCATTTGTATTCAAATGCAAATTATAAATATGCACACATTTTGGGGGAGCCTCTTTCATTTCCTTAAGGTGCTGTTAGTAGGTTTCATTGCAAATCCTAGTATTGTCATCTAACATCAAAAAGGTGGAGATTGAAAGAACATTTCATAATCCCTAGTGTTTTTTGTGTAAGATAACAATATTAAGGATTATTTAATGTGTGTTGAAGTGCTGCAGATCTCTACCTTGAAAAGGAATCGGAAACTGCTTTTGGGGGGCGGATAATCCGCCCCTCCCCAAACTCAGAAGGGCGCAACCCTCAGAATGGGGGCAAAATATTCCACGGATTTTCCGGCCCGGCCGGATAATCCGCCGCTCCAGTGGCCGGATATTCCGCCCCCAGGATCTGTCTCCAAGGTTGCTAAGGCGCATCGCTTAGAGAGGGGCGGAGTTTCCCCCGGATTCTCCATCTCTGTGGCGGATTTTCCCTGGGACGGATAGTCCGCCCCTTGAGGGGGGCAGATAATCCGCCCCCTCGAGGATTTTCTCCAAGTCAAGACCGACGCAACCTTTTGTATGGGGGGCGGATTTCCCCTAGACTTTCCGTCCAGGGGGCAGATTTCCCCCCAGGGCGGATAGTCCTCCCTAGTGGGGGGCAGATAATCCGCCCCCAAACTTCACCAACGGCTAGATCTATGGAGGGGGTATTTAAGCCAGCCTTCCCCCTCCTGCCAGAACTCTTGGTTCATTCGAAAAAGTCAAGATCTGTTCTTCAAGCTTCATCCAAGAGAGCTCCACCTTGATCCACATAAAGGCCCCGTTCCTTGGGGAATCGAAGGAGGAGAACTCGATCTTCAACAACTGTAATCAAGCGCTTCATCTCCTCTCCATTCATTTGGAGAATCACCGATCTAGTATTTCTTGCAAATATCTAGATCCTTGCTTTTGATTATATTGATAATCCTTGT
Source organism: Avena sativa (assembly GCA_916181665.1). Taxonomy (NCBI): domain Eukaryota; kingdom Viridiplantae; phylum Streptophyta; class Magnoliopsida; order Poales; family Poaceae; genus Avena; species Avena sativa. The sequence continues at coordinate 79,109,570 of OV702296.1, forward strand.
TCTTGTGACAACTTGTTGTCATTACGGGAGCCCCCAATTTAGTTGTGGGTGTGTGCCCCAGTAGAGTTGTAAAGGCACCGGTTCCTGCCTCGAAGGGTATCAATAGTGGAGAAGGTGGATCAGGCCTTTCGTGGCGAGATCCAATGGAGAATAGGGTGAGGCCTATTGTGGTGTGGTGGTCTTAGAACCGCCCACCCCTCGAACACATATGTACTTGCCTTAACAAGGAAGGAACTGCGGTAAAACAAATCCATGTGTCTCCGCGTGCTCCACTACGGTTTCCTCGCTCCTCTCTTTACGTGCTTAGTAGCTAGGTTTGCATATAGGAAAATTCTCGTAGTTGCATATCTAGAGAATTTACTTTGTGTCAAGCCTAAAATTGAAAAAGAACTAAAAATTGAGTAGCACCTATTCACCCCCCTCTAGGTGCCCATACGATCCATTTCACCATTTTCGTTTCCGCGCATAGCCTAGTGATTCAAATAGTTGTTTTCCAGTTTAATTAAAACTAGATTCTGTCAGTAGATTCAAAAATCAATTCAAAGATATTCACTGAACCAAATTGCATGATTCCAATTTTTTTAGAAAGGTTTTCAAATTATCTATCCAAGCCCGTTGGATTCAAACCATTTGAAATTATAGATCGCATATAGTAAAAATAACAAGACAGAGACTTTCCCACATTCAAACATTTTTTAAAAATCAACCATAAATGCTTTTGAGTTGATTCCAACTCTCAAAAATCACATTTGACAAGATCTCTTTGAGTATGTAAAAATATTTAGGTTTACATGCAGTTATCTTGACTAGTACTAAAAGAATGCTCTATAGGCATTTCTAGTCACTTTAATTGTATAAAATAGTAATTTCAAACTTTATAAAATATGACCTCCACTTTAAATCACATTCCCAAGTATTAGAGTATGTGGTGATGACATGTTTCAACATGATTCCCTATTTTAATTGGACAATATTAAGTATTTTCAATGAGTAGAAATTACTTTCCTAAAATAAAATAAAAAGGACCAGGTCTTTATTTCCTGTGATGATTGTGATGATGCTAGATCATCTGGTGTGAACCTTTGTGTGCCAAATAGAAGTAGTAAGTATTGTTTTGTGATTGTGTACCTCATATTCATTTATAGACGATAGTACCGATCAAGGCTACGAGGAGGTGGAGTACTACGAAGTAGAAGAAGAAAACTTCAACCACTGCACTACTCAAGGCAAGCCTAACACTACAAGTTAACTATGCACTACTCAAGGAGGAGTACTAATAGTTTCTTAACTATGCAAGCCATCACAAATTGCAAGATAACCTATGCAAGATACTTTAGGCATGCTTTGGTTATGCAACTTTGATTATACCAATTCCCAGTTTTACTTGCAAGCTTTATTATTTTATCTTTACCAAAGTTCTTTACCTTTACTTAGTGAGTTGTGAGTTTTGGAAAGATACTATATATAGCATAAGACTAGATTTGGATAGTCACACTTGACTAGCACCCCTCATTAGTGAATACCCTCAACTTTAGTGGCTAGTGCTAAGCATAAAAGTTGATCACTTTAGATGGGAATACTTGGTGAAAATGATTATGAAAACCTTGGAATGAGGATTCATTCTATTGAAATGTTTTGACATGTGTTATGAACACAAGATGATTTGAGGATGAAAATATTGAGGCATGATCCTTGACCCTTTATAAAAACTGATGGTTGGGTCTGGATGTGATACCATTCCAATTTTACTATACAACCACAATACCTGAATTGGGTAGGGCTTGACTGGAAGTTTATATGTATTAGTATGGGTTCCCTTGCAGAAGAGGTTGAGCTGAGGCTACCTCGTAATGACTGTCCACCTATGCAGTACCCAAGATGACAGATGGTCATGGTTGGGAGGCCAAACTCATAGGGAGGTGCCTATACTAGGGTGTGTAATTGAAAGGTTGGGATTGATTATCCGCATACTAAGTATGATGATTCAGGGTTGTCCCTGACGGATGTATCGAATGTTGTGGTGAAAGTGTACCACCTCTACAGAGTGTCAAACTATTCGAATAGCCGCGTCCGCGGTCATGGACAGTTGGAATGGACATACTGTTCCATCGTCAAATGTTTTCAAAATGACTTGTGAAATGAACTATGACTTTGACTTGACCACAACAGGGTTGTGAACATGAAAACTAAGTCCCCACTTAGGTGTTATAGAACATTAAACTAGTTTTCTTTACTTCTGAACTCAGTATGAAATAAACCTAGAGCTTAGGATTCCTACTCGAACTACTTTACTTGTTAGTGATAGTTTGTGAGTACTTAAAGAGTACTCATGGCTTTGTCCCTGGCTATTCCCATGGCCAGACTATGAGGAGTACTACTAGGATGATGGATAGCAGGAGGTCTATGACAACTAGGATCATCTCCCATCGTCAGCATTAAATGTGACCCTGAAGATGAAGCCCCGCTACGTTTAATTTCCGTTGCGTTGATTGTATTAAGACTGGATCATGAGACTTTGATTTCTAAGACCTTTATTATGGTTTGTAATGGATGATGTACTGTGGTACCAATTCTGTTGTGTCTCGCAAAAATGGTAATCATGGGATTGCGAGGTATGGCATAACAGGCATCTGGGATTAAAAATCCAGGTGTTGACATAAGGAAACAATGACATCGCTTGTAAACCCGTAGTAGAAGCTGTGAAAACCAACATGTTCAGATTTCCCTTTTTGAGCTCTAAGCAAAGAAATAGGAAATAGTCAGTGTTGCATCTTTTGAAGAACCATATGGCAACAACAAAATTATAATCGAATTAGTATGAAGAGTTTGAATGTGTACTATAGGTTAGCAGAATGATGCCAAGGAGAAAATAATAGTAGGAACATAGCTCAGGATGAACCAGATAAATTATGTAACTGTGGAGCAGGGAATCCACACTAATATTTTCCACTGACTTTACATTTTACAAGAACTACACAATAGCATGCAATTACTTTTGTATGGAGTAGCTAAGAAGATGTGCATGCTTTTAAAATTTGTAGAGCAACAAATGCAAACCAACATGTCTAGTGACCTTTATGTAGCACAAAGAACATGCATGCACACTGACTTGGTGTGTAGCACGAGTACAAAAATATAGTTTACTATGATAGGCTTGAACCTGCTATGCTCCTGACAAAATAAAAAAGAGTTGGGAGATTTGGTTACCATGGTCAGAGAGGATTCTAACCATCATCCGTACCCGCGCAGATGACGTCCAGGTCACCGAGGGTGCTGCGGTTGCGGTGGCTGTTTGCATTAGGGAAGTAGATCTTGGGCAGTCGATGACGGCTTAAGCGCGGTGGACAATAGCATTACTAAGGCAGAATCGGTGCACTACACAGTGGCTCCGGTGTGACACCCCCGGGATTAAGGCTAGACAAATCCCATAACTTCGTCTGAACATAAGCCTATTCTAATCTCGAAAGTGTACAGAGAGAGAATCGGCAACACAACAGTGACCATATGACACAAAATTTATTACAGCAAGCTCATAACTGAGCAAAGAACCAAAATATTACAAACAAAGGTCACTGACTACAAACATCAAACAACGGAAGGCAAATTATGCTATTAATTATAGCAACCTTAACAAATGGCCTAAGAGGCCAGAAGCATAACGATGACATCATATTCCATAGATTCCAGGCTGCCGACCGGGAACCCCAAGCTACTCGTCGATGTCGATGCTGTAAATAACTCTTCTTCTATGGTAACACTTACTCTGCTGCAGAAGTATCAATAAAGCAAGGGTGAGTACAGGGTGTACTCCGCAAGACTTATGGCTGGTGGAGTTATTTTGCATAAAGCCATCTTTGTTTGTAAAACAAGAGGAAAAAGAATCTCGACTAATCAGCATATTTTACAAAGGGATAAGAGAGCGGTATATCCAACTTTGATCATCTTTTGATATCCACCGAATCATCATCAACTGAACCTACATAGGATCACCCCCTCGTACCGATGAGGAAGCATCCTTAAGCACACATTGATCTACCAAGTTTTACGATTAGGTTAAAGTTCTATATGGTCTTAGAATCCATTCCCAAGTCGTCCATAACCGTGGACGTGGCTTTTCGAAAAGATTATTACCCTGCAGGGGTGTACAACTTTACCCACACGTACTAACCTTCTCTTAATGCCACATGATTATCCCTCTCCCTTGGAAGGCCAACAGAGGGTGGTTAGACACGACCTTTACCTTGATTTCGCCGAGACCATGAGTCACACACTAAGGAGATGCCGTCGTAATGGGTCGAGTCCAGAAGCCAGTCCCTAGCGATGTGCGCAGGGTTCAAGATTACGGAGGTCGTGCCTCTCTTGTTCTCGAACACGCTTACCTACCTGTATGAATGCACCTCCTTCACCTCCATCGAGAAGAACCATAATGCGTATGTCGAATGGAAATCCCGAACTATGTGACTCATGGAATCTACTAGACAAGTTAGTTGGTCGAGAGGGTTCCTAGGCCCCCGTGTGGCTGTACGCTCGTCTTGGTTCAAGAGGCAAGAACTCAGGTCCTAGTAGTGGCAAGTATGGGACTGCAAAAACCACAACCCACCATGGCCTCCCATACAAGCCTTAGCATGTTTAAATTTCATCTCTGATCATACCACGTCATCCTATCAAAATAGGTTCATTCGTAGCTCTGATTCATCAACCGGATGGACCAGCGATAATAGCTAAGCATGGCTAAGCACAACAGAGATAATAGCTCTAGCAATGCTTCACAAGCCAAACCCTAGTTATCTTAGGAGCAGTGGATCAGGAATATAGGCTACAAAGGAAACATGCATCAGATAAGATTACTCTATCTATTGACACAAGACTTTGGAATCGCATGCACATGGCAAGAATTTAAATACTTTGAAAGCATATGATTAATATGTATGTGTGGGGATTCGCTTGCCTTTGCCTGTTGACACTCAGCTATAGATCTTTAGGTACATCGTATGGACTTGTTCGTCGGTAACCTTCGATGGTGTGGATCTCGATCTTCAATCTTGATCTCGATATCGTACTCTACCGGGAAGAAGCAAACACCGGAAAGGAAGGGAAACAATCAACTCATGGCATCGATGCAATGCTCAAACAAGGATGATGATATGACAAGTTAAATTGCATTGAAATAAACCCCTAAGACATGCTTAACAATTTAATCAGGGTCCTGAGGGGTATAAACCCTAACTCGGATGCACCTGTGAGGGGTTACTTTGTTCTTCCAATTAAACTTGTCATGAAAGTTTATTATCAATGCATGATTATAGCTCTAATAGATAGATCTCATTTTTCTGAAATTTTTGATATATTACATGTATTTTCTGATTTAAAATGAATTAGTTATGAATTTCTCCAATTTTAATTCATTTTAAATCATTTTTGAAATATTATAAAAAGAATTACATTTTAGAATTACTTTTACATTTTTATTAATTAGAAAAAATTTCTGCTAATGTTTATATTACTTACAACTGGACCCCACATGTCATATTTAATAATTACAGGAATATTTATAGAAATTGATAAAAGAAAAGAAAAAGAGAATATTGCACATGCATGACGTCATCCATGAACAATCCTTGCAGATCATGGATGGATCGATCGATCCAGAGCTCACAGGATGACGTGGTTGTGGGCGTTGGAGAGAGGGTGACGCGGGATACCAGATAGTGGTGTAACCGCTAGTGGGAGGTCACCGGAGACGGCAACACGACGAAGGACAGTGGCGGTGGTGGCAGGTGCACGGTGAGTGGAGGTATAGAGCGAGAGGGAGGAGACGGAGAGGTGCGTTAGCACCGCAGGCTCACCACGAACGTGATGGAGGGGTCAGGGAGGCGAGGTCGAACGATGCCAAATCAACGACAAGAACTTCGGCGGTCGGCAATGGTTTGAGCTTGATTCGGCCAGCTAAAGGCTCCCTTGCTTGCGTGCTTCGACAGGGATGAAGAGGGCGACGAGGCTCTTCCAACAGTGGCCTTGGCACGCCACGGGGTGGCAGGAAACGGCGGAGCTCGTCGGAGACTGCAAGATCTAGGGTTAGGGTTTGCGCGTGGGAGAAGAAGAGAGAGGCGAAGAGTTGGCCTAGCGTTCGTCCAGCAGCGGCAGAGGTGACTTTATAGACGATGGCTTCGCTTGATCGGGAGGTGGAAGACGACCGGGGGAAACGAAGAAATGGTATCGGGCAGAGCGGGCTACAGATGGGCCATGGGAAAGGTTCGAGGAGGGGAGAAGGGGAGGGGGCTGCGGATCAGATTAGGTTTAGCTACAATTTTTTTCTAGAAATCCTTTTTCTTTTTGTGTTTTCTATTTCTTCTTTGTATTTTCATTTGTAATATGTTTTGGATATTTCCAAAATACAAGAACTTTTGTAAACATTTAAAATATTGCAGGGACCCTTAAATAATCATTTGGGTTCCATACATTTTATTCTTTTTAAATATATCAAAATCCTTCTAAATACATTCCAAATAGAGAGGGAAGCTATTAGAGTTTAGGGTTTTGGTCTATTTGTTGCACACATTTAGAAATGATGATGATGATCATGAATGCACAATCAAACCATAATTAATATTTAATAAAACTAGGGTTGTTACAATTCTATCCCCCTTAAAAGAATCTTGTCCCGAGATTCCTAGTTAGGAAGAAAGAAGGAACAAGGTTACACTAATCTTCGGCGATCTTCTTTAAGAGGTTGATCCATGCCACCATGATGAATGGACGAAGCGCTTCGTAATCTTCGAGGTGGCTACTCACACTAAAGAAGAGAGGGAATGACACGGAACCATGAACTGAGTATCTCATGGTCAACTCATGGATAGATGCTTCACAAACATCTCTAGAGCAAACAAACATGAAACACGTCAAGGTAACGGAGGAAACAAGAGGAGATGGTTTTCAAGGTGACAGATAACGGGTCTTCATAAGGATTCATACCATGGAACTTGCAGAAGAGTTTTGACTTCTGAGGGAAGGAGACTTCCAACAGATGGAAAATATACACAAACTTCGAGAGGTAAACCTCTACTGAAGAGCATAATAGAGCTTTACAGGTGGAAAAGATAGATACCAACAAAACCAAGCCGTTGAACTACTTTTGACATAGAAGGGTCATTCTTTGGTTCAATGGAAGGCCAAGATAGAGAGGTGTTTTATGGAGAGGACTCATAGGAGTCACAAAGAACATGTAACTAGAGGAACTTCTGATTACCAAAATCATAGTCGCTCTTTGAACATGGTTGAAAATGAAGGAAACTCTTTATTGATCCAGGTTTATCCACATCTTTGCCGAAGATAGTGATATCACTTCACAACACCAAGATGAATAGTTTAGAAGAATCCTGATGACACGAGAAGAAATAAACTTCGTTCTCAGACTCCAAGTACTTGGCACAACCAAATTCTTATCAACGTAAAAGGATCTGGAGGAGCGACCCAGAAACATTTAGCATTAAATGTTCTCCTTGATGTTTGAAACACCAATATCAAACTTTTAACAATCCTTCAATCAGTCATCAAGTAAAGGTCGAACTTTGGATACAAAGGAAACCATAAGCACAAATCCTATAATACTATATAGAAGAAGCTTCATGAGGAGTGGTTGTTATTGTTGTTTTAAGAGATTATGACAAAAGGTCTTTCCGGCTAAGTGTGTCAACCATTACATCAATCTTACCAGAGTTACATAGAGACCTATGTCAAAAACTTAAGGGCCACCAACCATTATTTCTGCTTAAGATTAAGCTTTAGTTAAGTGGAGAGATACTTCAGACTCAACATGTCCGAATAGAAAGGGTGCAACATTTACCACAAAGAGAAAGTTACTCGATTCTCAAGACATGGCTCACAGTGTCAAGCTCCAAAAGATGAGCTATATTGTGAAACACATGTGATAGCAAGTTATCAAAAGATAATTGCATCTACATGAATTGTTCGCAACGAAACACAATTGAATCCTGTTTAGGAAACATTTAGGAGGATATCGAAGTTTTGTTTGACTTCTTATCTTCTGTGACAAATCAATCAGTGGCTTGGTGTGCTTGGAGGATCTTCTCGAGATGTGAAGGTATCAACCTGCCATATCAAGAATACTTCGCACATGCTTGACTAACTTGGAATGATTCCTGAGGAAACAAAGATAACTCTAATTGAATCCACGGCGACATCTTTCAATAATTGCACGTGAACTATAGAAGGTTACTTGTAATATCCAGAACACATACTTCGAGATAACATGGAGATGGTTCTCAAAAGTTTCCAACATTAATGCCAACTATTCCATACAAATATGATATAACATGGAGAAGTTAAGAATGTCATTGATGGGCTCAATAACAAACTTATCTATACACTCCAAGAAGACGACCTCACATGTTCTATGAACAAAGCATAGACATTGGTCAGACCAGAGGACATGAAGATGTACTTAAGTGAAACATCACGAGTAGATACACCATCAGGATAGTCCTTGCAACTGAGTCTCATTTGACGATTTCCCAAATCAAATCAAAGGCGTGGAAAGATATCATATCTATGAAGGACTTACTATCTTGCTTCAATATGAACCAACTAGACATCCCTTGATAAGGAACTAAGTCAGATAGAACTTTTGTCTTACAGCTCTCCAAGTTGTTGTTTAAGCTCAACCAACTACTTCATGGTTATACAATATGGATCCTTGGAGAAAGGAGCGATTTAAATAAACATATTACTCAAGAACCAGACAACATGGTCATTTGGCAACATGGCGGTACTTCTAGAAAGACGTCAAGAATATCACAAACTATCGATATGTCACTTAGCTCGAGAGGAAACTTGCTTTGTAAGGCAAGAAGACATAGTCGCAGAGTTTTGGCACAAGCCTAACTATTTGACTAAAGAGGGTGCACTAGAATAGCGAACTTGGTATCATAATCATCCTTTTCTTAGTGATAGGGTTAACCAATGATGCTAAGAATGATACAAATGTCCTTAGAGGTTCAAAGAAATAAGAATTGCTAAGAATCTTAGATGGTCACATCAATATGGACACGCAACATTCCTAAGCTCAGACAACTCAAAAAGAAGGGTGGATAGAAATGTGTAAGAGCATCACTTCATTATGAAAGTCATGAAACTCAGCACGACCTCTTGATATAAAGGAGTGTGATACTTCAAGATATAACAAAACATAAACTATTCAATGCTTGTTGATCTATGGATTTCAACATCTGACCTGGTCTTCTAAATGACGAGGTATTGGAGTTTATTTCTCCTGACATCCCAAAATAGTTTGTCATGACAGACCACAAGAGTATCTTGCATCAAAAGACACCAATGCACATCTACTGCTTGGCTACCAACTGGTAGACAAAGGTCGGAAAGCAACAAGAAAGAGAAGGAACATGCTCAGGATAGAATCCCGAGATGTAGATGCATAAGTCAATAATCTTCCTAAGACCAATTCATAGATTTGGTTCCATTAAAGAACAACTGCCATAGCTAGTGGTAGGGGAAGTCCTTTATCGTCACTGTTCAATAGCGACAATATCCACAAGCTTGAAGGCTATACCAGAAGGTATTAGCCATCCTGGGGTAATGTGTAAACATTAACTACAGGGGTCAATAAAATGGATCTTGGGTTAAAGGTCAGCTTCATGTACAAGATTTCAGAACACGAGAATCCAGCACATTTGGGGATCTTAAGTTCAAGTCCGAAGGTTAGAACCCAAAGAAAGGAGTAACTACTATTTGAGTGGCACAGAGGGTACCACAAGGTAGTAATCACGAGGTAGCTTCCAAAAGAAGATACAACTTATGAAGTACCCAAACAAATAAAAAGGAGGCACACGAGGCGATAGGAAACCTCGAAGCCTAGAACAGAACATGGTGGAACCATCAACATGATTGTGTGGCCCATAAAACAAATAGATCATGATAACAAGAAATATCTCAGATGAAACAGAACAAGGGAAACAAGGAATACACACACCAGACTCTGGAGAACTTTACACTAAGTCAACTGGCTGGAAAAAGACGAGACGAGATAGTAAAACTTTTTCAAATCAACACAAGATAAGATGACCCAGACTTAGATAGAAACTGTATAAGGATAAAAAGAATCATACCAGCGTTTTCACACATAGTTTTCATCTTTGAATATAGTTTTCACAAGTACTAGACTCAACATCGACCAATAGAAAGGGTTTCCTACAGTCGGTATTGCTTTGATACCAAAACCTGTGACACCCTCGGGATTAAGGATAGACAAATCCTAGACCTTCATCTGAACATAAGCCTAATCTAATCTCGAAAGTGTACAGAGAGAGAATCGGAAACACAACAGTGACACTACAACACAAAATTTATTACAACAAGCTCAGAACTGAGCAAAGAACCAAAATATTACAAACAAAGGTCACTGACCACAAACATCAAACAACGCAAGGAAAATTATGCAATTAATTATAGCAAACTTAACAAATGGCCTAAGAGGCCTGAAGCATAACGATGACATCCCATTCCATAGATTCTGGGCTGCCGACCGGGAACCCCAAGCTACTCATCGATGTCGATGTCGTAAAGAACTCTTCTTCTATGGTAACACTTACTGTGCTGCCAAAGTATAAATAAAGCAAGGGGGAGTACAAGGTGTACTCCGCAAGACTTATGGCTAGTGGAGTTATTTTGCATAAAGCCATCTTTGTTTGTAAAACAAGAGGGAAAAGAATCTCGACTAATCAGAATATTTTAAAAAGGGATAAGAGAGCGGTATCTCCAACTTTGATCATCTTTTGATATCCACTGAATCATCATAAGTTGAACCTACCTAGGATCACTCCCTCATATCCATGAGGAAGCGTCCTTAAGAACACATTGATCTACCAAGTTTTACGATTAGGTTAAAGTTCTATATGATCTTAGAATCCTTTCCCAAGTTGTCCATAACCGTGGACGCGGATTTTCGAAAATATTAACTGTTGGGCCACGTAGAGATAAAACAAATATGTCCCCTCTAACATGGTGATCCCTAGATATAGCTGAGGTAGAAGGACACGGGATTTACCACTAGACGCGCAGTTGCAGATTACTGATGAAGCGCGTTAGTTGATGCAGTGCAATCCTTTGCAATCCGATCGTCCTGGTGCTAATCGTACGTCACCTCTGCTGGTATCCACACGTGCAAGGAGGACCACCGGCGGTGAACTGCTAGGTTCGGTACGACGGCAGGACTGTTGTGGAGCTAGGGTTTCCAACACATGGAATGACCTAATCGATCAACGATTAACCTTTCTGGGTTATGGTGATCCACTATATATAGGGAGTGAACGTGGGCTCTGCTCGCGCGGCCCATTCACTAAAGCTCATATAATATAAGTCACCGTGAGTCCAACTCACTAACTCAGTCCTAATCCGGCTTGGGTCCAACCCAACCAGATTTCCGGTTCAGATCCGATCCGAACCTGCTCCCGCTCTTAAGTGTGTGACCCCACAGGCTCATGGAAACTTGGTCACGATTGGAGTCCGACTCCAAATCGATCAGTCGGTAGCGGCTCCTAGCAGAACGTGCCGACTCCCAAGTACCAAAGAGTCATGACGACTTGCCTTTCCAATGCGACTTGCGTCCGAGTCCCTTTTGCCTCATGATATACCTTTTTAGACTATAGGCGAATAATTGTCATCCCTTAAATAGTTCTACTCTCTTCTCGATCCGAGATAAGTGATTCACCCAACTAACTCTTAGTCGATCGCCTCGGTTAACACTTAACCGAGTCGTGCATGGCCATGCTTTCCGAATCATATCTTCCGGGAGGGCCCAGAGAATATCTCTCCAAGTGGAGGGGCAAAATCCCATCTTGGTTATTCACATCACGCAGCTTGATTCTCAGTCGACCTGAACTCTGCCTTTATAACTGCCCAGTTATGGATCAGCGTTTGACAGAACCTTAGTCGATGATCCTCAACTCGGATTATGCAGTAACCTCAGGTCTAAGGATTACATTGATTGAGATATACAAATGACAACTTGTTCATTGTACCTCAATATGGGTCAATCCGACTCGCTAAAATCTTTAGCCGAATCTATGTAAGTTGGAATAGCATCTCCATGCCCATGATAAGTGGAATCGAGTCATCAAGCCAATTTTCACATTGGTCTAAGTTGTGTGTCTAGCACAACCTCAATGACCAAGGACATTTAGTATAAACAACATGAATGCATAGTTCCACAACCGAATCACATATTCAATGATACACATCAGATGTTTATACAAGGACAACTTTATATCTTTATGAATACAATGGGAAATCTCATCATACATGATTGCCTCTAGGGCATATTCCCAACAGTCTCCCACTTTCACTAGAGTCAATCTTCCGACATCACATGTCTAAGCATCTAATGCCCATGGCTCTCAGGTGTGCCTCATGCTTCGGTTGTGGTAACGGCTTTGTCAGCGGATCCGCAATATTTGCATCCTTGTGTACCTTGCATAACTTGATATCACCCTGATCCACGAACTGGCGAATCAGGTGGTACCGCATGAGTATGTGCTTGTTCTTCTGGTGTTGTCTAGGTTCCTTGGCTTGTGCAATAGAACCATTGTTGTCACAATACACGTCTAACGGATCAGACGAGCCCTGAACCACACCAAGATCCATGAGGAAATTCCTCATCCAAACAGCTTCCTTTGTTGCCTCCGAGGCGGCAATATACTCAGCCTCTGTTGTAGATGCAGACACAATCTCTTGCTTGGAACTCTTCCAGCTCACAGCACCTCCATTTATAATAAACGCGTATCCGGATTGCGAACAAGAATCATCAGAGTTGGTAAGATAACTCGCATACGTGTAACCCTTTACACTGAGTTCATCTTCACCATCATAAACCAAAAACATATCCTTAGTCCTTCTCAAGTACTTTAGCATATTTTTAGCCGCTGTCCAGTGGATTTTTCCAGGATCAGCCTGGTATCTGCTCAAAACACTTAGAGCATATGAAACATCCGGCCTAGTACAAATCATGGCATACATGATGGATCCGACTATAGAAGCATATGGAATCGCACTCATCCGACTTCACTCATCAGTTGTCGAAGGACACTGATTCTTGCTAAGTTTTAGACCATGGGACATCGGTAAGAACCCCTTCTTAGACGATTCCATGTTGAACTTCTTCAACACTTTGTCCAACTAAGTACTCTGACTCAATCCAATGAGCCTCCTTGATCTATCTCTATAGATCCGGATTCCGAGGATGTATGTTGCCTCACCCAAGCCTTTCATTGAGAAACTCCTTTCCAATGATTCCTTGGTTTCTTGCAACATCTGGACATCATTTCCAATCAGTAATATATCATCCACATATAAGATTAGAAAGTCTACTTTGTTCCCACTAAAATTCTTGTACAAACAAGAATCATGATCACTATTGATGAAGCCAAACGATTTGACTACCTCATCAAAGCGAATATTCCAACTCCGAGATGCTTGCTTCAACCCATAAATGGATTTATGAAGTTTGCATACCTTGTCAGCATTAGCCAGATCGACAAAACCATCGGGCTGTATCATATACACGTCCTCGGTTAAATTTCCGTTAAGGAAAGCCGTTTTGACATCCATCTGCCATATCTCATAGTCAAAATAGGCTGCTATAGCTAACATGATCCGAACTGATTTAAGCATCGCTACGGGCGAGAAAGTCTCATCGTAATGAACTCCTTGAACTTGTCGGAACCCCTTCGCGACAAGGCGTGCTTTATAGACGGAAACATTTCTATCCATATCAGTTTTCTTCTTAAAGACCCACTTGCACTCGACGGGTCTTGCACCGTCTGGCAGATCAACCAAGTTCCAAACTTGATTTTCATCCATGGACTTTAACTCGGATCTTATGGCTCCAAGCCATGACTCGGAATCAGATCCCACCATCTCTTCCGAATAATTTGCCGGCTCATCACTGTCTAACAATAACACATCATGAACACTTCGTAATCTAGCCGATCTTCATAGTACAGGTGCTTCTACCGGCTCAGCTACCACGACCGGCTTAACCTACAAGGTTTTTGCCAACTCGCTTCTAGCCGGTTGCTCTTGAATTTCTTCGATCTGCACCGTGCTCCCACTTACTCCCCGACTGAGAAACTCTTTCTCAAGGAAGACACCGTTCCGAGCAACAAACATTTTGCCCTCTTCTCGATTGTAGAAGTAATAACCTAAGGTTTCCTTCGGATACCCCACGAAAATACACTTATCCGACTTGGCTGTAAGCTTGTCCGACTAAAGTCGCTTGACAAATGCTTCACAACCCCAAATCTTAGGAAAAGACAAACTCAGCTTTTTGCCTGTCCACATCTCATGCGGTGTCTTCTGTACTGACTTTGATGGTACTCTGTTTAGTGTGAACGCCGCTGTTTCTAGACAATAACCCCAAAATGATAAAGGCAGATCTGTCCGACTCATCATTGATCGTACCATGTCCAACAAGGTTCGATTCCGCCTTTCCGAAACACCGTTCCTTTGCGACGTTCCTGGTGGAGTAAGTTGAGGAACTATTCCACAACTTTTTAGATGGTCATCAAACTCATGGCTCATGTACTCGCCTCCTCGGTCCGACCGAAGAAACTTTATTTTCTTGCCGATTTGATTATGTGCTTCATTCTAGAATTCTTTGAACTTTTCAAAGGCTTCCGACTTATGTTTCATCAAGTAGATATATCCATACCTACTCAAATCATCAGTGAAGGTAATGAAGTACTCATAACCACCCATGGCTATCGTGCTCATTGGTCCACATACATCACTATGTACTAGTCCCAACAAGTCAGACGCCCTTTCGCAACTCTTTGCAAAATGTGTCTTGGTCATTTTGCCGAGTAGGAAAGATTCGCATGTCTCGAATGACTCCAAGTCGAACGAAGTTAGGAGTCCATCATCATGGAGCTTCTTCATGCGTTTCCAACTTATATGACCAAGCCGACAGTGCCAAAAGTAAGTCATATTCAGATCATTTGGTTTCAACCTTTTAACATTTATGTTATAAACCGACTCACCATCAAGATTCAAAATAAATAACTCGTCCTGAACGGGTGCAAAGCCCTGAAACATATCATTCAAATACAAAGAACAACCATTATTCTTGATATTCGACTCATAGCCTTGCCTCATCAAACATGAAGCAGAAATAATGTTTCGACTAAGCACTGGAACATAATAACAATTATTCAGTTCCATAATGAATCCGGAAGGTAAATGAAGTTGCATCATGCCGACTTCCAATGCAGCAACTCTTGCTTTGTTGCGGACTCGAATATCAACCTCGCCTCTTGCTACGCTCCTAGTTCTTACCAGTCCCTACAACGAGTTGCAGATGTGAATAACTGATCCGGTATCATTTACCCAAGAACTATTTGGTGCATCAGCATGATATATGTCTATAACATTGCAAACAAGTGTACCTGAGTCGGAAGTCATACACCACAAGGAATCTGGCTTTATATGACCCTCTATTTTCGTCACAGAATCTTCACAATAGCCCATTTATGACGATTCTATGACGATTTTAAGATCATCGAAAGCTGGGCGTCGCAAATAAACTATAACGACGATTTCAATGAAATCGTCATAACCGTTTATGACGATATTGGATCGTCATAACCATTTTAAGATCATCGAAAGCTGGGCGTCGCAAATAAGCTGGGCTGGAGCTCTTGTAAACAAGGAACAACTACACTTTTAGTCTCAATGAAAGACATACTTTTAGTACAACAAATCAATCTTGCAACCACATGTAAACAAGTACTTTCAGTATTATATAATATAGGCAATAGCCTAAGAGTACTCTGCCAGGTCCAGCAACATACATGCACACAACAGAAACGCTTGATCAGTGTACAATACCATACTTATGAACTCCAAGCCAGAAACAGTACGTGATGCTTAAGAGCTACCGCAATTGATACTGACCAAGGATAAAATAGGTAGGTATATTTCTTGACATGGAATTGAAAAATCACGAGAGCAGTGGATTAACTAAAGTGTCCAGATAAGCCATGGAGGTCACCATCATATACAAGAGGAAGAGTGGGACAGACCAAGGACTTACGCATTGGAAAGTTGTAGTGATCTGGTACATGCTGTTGTTGACGTTGGTCATTGCAGGAGCTCGTCCGTGTAGAAGTCCATCATGCGCTCCCGCCAACATTCAGAAATGACAAGCCTTAATCACGACATAGTCTCCTAGTGTGGCTATCAGTATGTACAAAATTACAATCAAGAATGAAGTATGAGTAGCATTTTACAACAACACCAACACTAAAATAATCATAAAGAAAAGATATATGAATTCAAAATCTAAAATCTCTATAACAGAAATATCTGAACACCTTCATGCACAACAATCAGAAACATACATCCATTCTCACAATTTATAATCTCGCAGAAAGTAAAATTATTTCCACTATAAGAAAATCATATAGAAGTAATCTAACCTGTTTGATTTGAACAGCAGAGAGAAAAGATTGATCTCATTGCCATCAAGGACTACCTCGAAAGAGCAATAGCAGATGTTATATCTGTTCTATGCACAGTTTAAAAGAAAGGTTTTGTTCATGGCAAAAACTATATTATATGTGGTAATCAGTCTAAACAGATAGTATAATGCAAGCACACACACAAGCAACTCAGCAATTCAACTCCCACTAGAAGTCGGTGAAGACAGTCTTGAGCTTTACACCAAGCCTGTGTTGGGGGAGAGCAGCGCAAAGACCACATTGTCAGCTTGCCTGCACAACACAAAGTAATCAACTGAATCTTCAAGGCATACAAGCTCAAAGATATGATCAACTGAAACTATCAACAAGGCAATAACAAGTACTGCAATCACAATGACATTACTGTAATCACTAAAGCAAACCTAACAAGAAGCAGCATATTTTATTCCCTCATGAACACAAATCAGGCCCAGCAGATGTTATACAATGATAAATATAGAGCTAAATGTTACAACTACCAATATATTAATTTCCCATAGAACAACTATACCAAAATATAAGGCTCAGTACCTACCAATATAAACTAAAAGATGGATCAATTACCAATGTGAGGATCTGCAAGTCAAATTTCATAGTGTACCTATTAGTACCAGTCTACCACTGCGTAGTATTGCTACCACAACACATGAAAATTATTACAATCATAGAAACTGTAAGATCCCTCCTTTGTAAAGGAAAGGATCCCTGTGATTGCAATGCTAGTCCCTGGATCAATGCTAGCATCCACAGTTTAAGATGAAGTACACAGAAACAAAGGTCATTATTACATATCATTCCAGAGACAACATAGTCTTTTACAACTCCATGCCCACATGCCTAATACAAGAGTTCAAATATATAATAAGATAAACAAGTCTTCATCTTCATGAGCCACATGCAAGCATGTTGAGTGTAGACTCATGACTCCTAATCATCATCAGAATATCCTGCAACATCACAAGTTACAGCCATAGTGGGTCAATACATTGGAATAGTATTGGCAAGTGATACCTTAGTAGAATATTGGTGGACTAGATACTATATGCATTTTGTCTAAGTGTAGCTTAGGCTTGCTTTGCACAAAATAGGTTTTGCTTATCAGTTGAAAACACTAAGTTTTTCTTTGTCAAAAACATTCCCAAGGAACCACCAATAGACATTGGGGTCCTTCACCCTTGTTCAACCACAAGTTTTTACTTAGAAATTGGGATGAGGAGATTCTTGATAGCTTCCATGTCTTGATGCTCAAGTTGTCCAATACCAGGGACATGGCGAAGTACTTAGATTCTTCCATCTGCAGAGGTTGTGCACTTTCCCCACATGACTTGATTTTCACCAAGACAGGACCTTTCAGAAGCCTCCCCTTAGACAAAATGGACGCGTTCCAACCTATCATCCCACTACCACCAACTGTCCAAATGGCTAAGTTATTGCAACCTATGTGATCTAGGCAGAGCCCATATTGCCAAGTGGCTGCACTAGAAGCTTCTTAACATTTGGCCTCTCAAATCCCTTTGTTACTGGGTGGCTTTCCACAAGTGAGATACACAAGGTAAACCATAGAAATGGGCCTTGTGTAACCACTCAACATAAACCATTCCTTCCATTCCACCCAGGTGTTTCATTCACTTAGTTGTTTTATTAAGCAAAAACTTAGTCCAAAGACTTAGAAATATTTATTCATAGCATGAATATAACCACCCTTGGTTGCTACTATCTAGGCTAAGCATGGCATTGATAAGACTTAGAAATATTTCTAGCAATTCTACAACTACTAGGATTTTCCCAAGCATAGCATATAGATCAAAATATCCATGCAAGACTAGCAAAATATTTCTAATGCATATTTGAAAACGTAGGAATAATTTCATGAAGCACCACTTGCCTTGGTAGTTTGGAGAGTAGCTACAATCCTCACAATCATAATCACTATTTGCACCAAAATCTACCCATAAAATGATAGCACCAAATCACATACAAAATAAATACAAGCAAAAATATATGGATGCATGCAATATGATATGTGATGATTTTTCTATACTCAACAAGACAAGTGCACAGTACTGATTCATAAACAAGTTCAAAACTTGCCAAACAACCTTTATTTGAACATTAAAACATTTCCCAAATATTTATTATACATAAAATAGGCCTACACATGTTTCTGTAAAAATAACCATTTTAACAGAAACAAAACATTAAACACATTGCATATATGGAAAGGGCTTTCTCTCCTGATTCCATTGATATAAAATTTGTCAAATTTGGACGTGGGAATCAAAAATTATGAATTAAACAAGTTTAAACATCTAATAGATCTAAATTCAGATTTTAAATCAAAGAACTGGCCACGCGGCAGCGTCTGATTGGCTGGTACCGCTTCGCGCCGGATCGCGTCTGCGAACCGTTGGATCTAACTAAAACGTGCGGCACAGATCTAAACTTACCCCTTCGTCTATGATCTATAGCATCCACTGGATCTAAATCTAACGGCCCTAAGCATCTGACCATCAAGTGGCGGCGCGCTCAGTCGATGGCGGAGCCGGCAAACTAGGTCGCCCGGGGAGGTGGGAGGATGCTGACCAGAATCGCCGTGACGAGGAGAAGCTCGACTTATGCTTGGTTGGCGAAGGGGCGCTCGGAGTTGTCGCGGATTGCTCGTCGGAGTACTCCCTGTCGATGGTGGCTTCTGTTCGTCGACGTTGGCGACGCTCTGGGACGCGCTAAGACGAGAGAAAGGTGACGTTAGATGCGTAGGACACTGGGGATCTCACGCGTATCAAACAGAGGGAGAGGGGAGGCTGGGACTTACGGTAAAAGGTCGCCGGAGTTCGAGCAGAGGGCGGCGGAGCTCAGTCGTTGACGTTGCCGAGGCTACAGACCATGCATGAGCAAATGAAAAGCATCAGTAGGTGCGCACGGAGATGTAGAACAAGCCAGCATGAACCATAGGCAGAGGGGAGTGCGGTGCTCACCGGAATCTGACGACGAACTCGTCGGAGCACCGGTCGTCCAGAGAGAAATTCGTGCAGCCTGGTGGCTCCGGCGAGGTGTGGTTTGGGGGAAAAGGAGGAGGGGAGCATGGTGTTTAAGTAGGCGAGATGTGGGCGTGAATTACTCAGGCATTGAACAGGAATTGACGCCGTGAATTAAACAGGAAACGCTCAGCGTAATTTGGGGATGAACCAGTCGCTGGGTGGAGACGACGATAGTCGTGTGGGCCGTGGTTGTCAGCGAGAGATAAGGAGTGGGGGTGGGTCTAGACGGTCAGCGACTCAGTGGGTGCGGGTGTGAGTGAAAGAAAACGTTTCGCGGGGGGAGGGGTTGCTGGGCTAGCTGGGTCGAGTGGGCTGGGTTGGGCCAGATTGGCTTGCTGCTTAATTTTTTTCCTCTTTATTCCTTTTCTTTTTCTGTTTGGTTTTCTAGAATTGATTTTCAAACTCCATTTCAATTCAGTTTGAATTCAAACCTTCTCTAGCTTTTTGTACAGTGTACTTTGTACTCAAATATGTGTCAAACACTTCTGTTTACAAAAGCATACTTGGGTCATTTGGAAAATAAAATAAAACCAAGACTTTATAAAACATACTTGAGGCATAAACTTGGTTTTATTTCATACTTTATTTTGAAACTTTGTTCAAGCTTTTGAAATCACTTAAGTTTGAACTCAAAACATTACTGAATGAATATTAGTACCATTTTCATTAGCAAGTAGCACAAAGGCTAGAGTATTCATACATAAAATAATGAGCAATATATGCTCCTGTTTTTGAAATGATTTTGAAATGAAACCCTAAATGATCATGGATGCATGGATGATATGCATGAGTTTTGAAACATGATTTTAGGGATGTTACAAATCAAACCCCCTTAAGGTGAATCTCGCCCTCGAGATTCGGGTTGGCTAGCAAATAGGTGAGGGTGGTCTTTCCGAAGATCATCTTCTCTTTCCCATGTTGCTTCTTCTTCGGAATGATGGTTCCATTGAACTTTGCAGAATTTGATTGTCTTAGTCCGAGTAACTCTTTATGCAGTCTCAAGAATCTTGATAGGTTTCTCTTCATAAGTGAGATCACTTTCCAATTGGACCTCTTCCAAAGGTATAGTATCCTTCAAAGAAGTCTCTTCCATTTCTGGATGGCATTTCTTAAGCTGACTCACATGAAACACATTATGAACAGCAGACAGTGACTCTGGCAGTTCAATCTCATAAGCTACTTCTCCTTTATGACTCAGAATTTTGAATGGTCCAACATATCTTGGGGCCAATTTACCTTTGACACCAAACCTCTTCACTCCACGAAGTGGTGACACTCTAAGATAAGCTCTATCACCCACTTCATAAGTGACTTCTCTATGTTTAGGATCTGCGTAGCTCTTCTGTCGGGATTGTGCTATCTTCAATCTGTCCTTAACCAGCTTGACTTTCTCTTCAGCCTCTTTGATTAGTTCTGGTCCGAACAAACTTCTTTCTCCCACACCATTCCATAGTAATGGGGTGGTACACTTTCTCCCATAGAGAAACTCAAATGGTGCCATATCAATACTGGCTTGATAGCTGTTATTATAAGAGAATTCTGCGTAAGGCAGACTTTCGTCCCAACTGGCTCCATAGTCTAGGGCACATGCCCTCAACATATCTTCAAGAATCTGATTAGTCCTTTCTGTCTGTCCATCAGTCTGAGGATGAAAAGCAGTGCTGAATTCCAACCTCGTTCCCAAGGACTCATGTAGTTGCCTCCAAAAATGAGAAGTGAATTGTGTTCCCCTATCAGACACAATACTCTTGGGTACTCCATGTAGACATACAATTCTACTCATATAGATCTTGGCTAACTTAGCACTTGTATAGGTTGTCTTCACGGGTATGAAATGAGCCACTTTAGTTAGGCGATCCACTACTACCCAAATAGAATCATATCCTGACCGGGTCCTTGGCAATCCAGTGATGAAATCCATGCCAATCTTGTCCCACATCCAATCAGGAATAGGTAGTGGTTTTAACAATCCTGCGGGTTTCTGATGTTCCTCTTTCACTCTACTACATACATCACACAAAGCAATATGTTCAGCGATGTCCTTCTTGAGATTATTCCACCAAAATCTTTCCTTCATATCCATGTACATTTTGGTGTTACCCGGATGAATAGAATATGGTGAGTTATGTGCTTCTTGTAAAATCAGTTTCTGAAGCTCCGGATCTTGTGGAACACAGATACGTTTTCCATGCCATAAAGTACCCAGTTCGTCTTCATGGAATCCTTTGGCTTTTCCCTTGCCAATCTTTTCCTTAATCTCTTCAATTTCCTTATCTGCCTTTTGGGCTTCTTTGATCTTGTCCAACAAAGTGGGTTGAACATCCAAAGACATGAGATGTCCCTCAGGCACAATCTCCAATCTGAGATCTCTAAATTGGGCACACAGATCATCTGGCAATTCTCCCTTAGTAAGTCCAATCACAAAAACCTTACGGCTTAGAGCATCCGCTACAACATTTGCTTTACCGGGGTGGTATTGCAAACTCAAGTCATAGTCCTTGATGAGTTCTAGCCATCTTCTTTGTCTCATGTTAATTTCCTTCTAAGTGAAGATATACTTGAAACTCTTGTGATCTGTGAACACTTCACACCGCTTTCCCAAAAGATAGTGTCTCCATGTTTTGAGTGCATGGACAACAGAGGCTAACTCTAAATCATGAGTAGGGTAGTTTACTTCATGAGTTTTGAGTTGTCTCGAGGCATAAGCCACAAATTTCCCTTCTTGCATAAGTACTGCACCTAATCCATGATGAGATGCATCACAATATACTTGGAAATCTTTCTCCAAATCTGGCAAACATAAGACTGGTGCTGTCACTAGTCTCTTCTTCAATTCTTGAAAGCTGTGTTCACAACCTTATGACCAAGTAAATTTCTTGTCTTTCTTTAGCAATTCTGTCATAGGTTTTGCCACCTTGGAGAAATTCTCAATGAACCTTCTGTAGTAACCTGCTAATCCAAGGAAACTACGAACCTCTTTCACTGACTTGGGAGATTCCCATTCAGTTATAGCTAAAACTTTAGCAGGATCAACTGCTACGCCATCTCCTGACACCACGTGTCCAAGAAAACCAACTTCATTTAGCCAAAATTCACACTTGCTGAATTTGGCATATAGCTTATGCTCTCTAAGCTTCTCAAGTATCAAACGCAAATGTCCTTCATGCTCTTCTTTGCTCTTGGAGTAGATCAGAATGTCATTGATGAAAACGACAACAAACTTATCAAGGAATTCCATGAACACCTTGTTCATCATATTCATGAAGTACGCTGGTGCATTGGTCAAACCAAATGGCATCACGGTATACTCATACCACCCATACCTTGTGGTGAAAGCTGTCTTAGGTATGTCTTGTTCCCTTATCTTAAGCTGAAAATAACCTGACCGGAGATCAATCTTTGAGAACACACAAGCTCCTTCTAGCTGATCAAATAAGTCATTGATTCTAGGCAAAGGGTATTTGTTCTTGATAGTCACCTCATTGAGTGAACGGTAATCTATGCATAACCTTTGACTTATGTCTTTCTTTTCCACAAACAAAACTGGTGCTCCCCAAGATGAAGATCTTGGTTGGATAAATCCTTTCTGCAACTGTTCTCCAAGTTGTTTCTTGAGTTCCTTCAAATCATCAACTGACATCTTGTACGGTCTTTTTTCTATTGGTCCAGATCCTGGTAGCAAATCAATAAGAAATTCCACATCTCTATCTGGTGGCATTCCCGGCAATTCTTCCGGAAACACATCCGGATATTCACTCACAATTGGCACACTGTCTATGCTAAGCCCCTTAAGAGAATTAAGCTTACTCCTTTTTGCTTCAAAGTTGGTCTTGAATCTGATCCTTTTGTTTTCTGGAGTTGTGAGTGAGACAGTATGGTTTGCACAATCTATCACTCCCTTGTGCTTAGTCATCCAGTCCATTCCCAAAATAACATCCAATCCTTGGGAATTTAGGATTATCAGGTTAATAGGAAACTTATACTTCCCAAACTCTATGACTCGATCATGACATCCTGAATTCACTATCATTTCTCCGCCAGGAGAACTTACTTTTATAGGACACCCAATAGTTTCTACCGGTAGTTCATTTCTTTCAACAAATGCTCTTGATATAAATGAATGAGATGCACCAGTATCAAAGAGAACAAATGCTGGAACATAATTGAGTTTGAACTTACCAGCAACAACATTAGGATCCTCATAAATTTCCTCCACATTGATGTGGTTCACTTGTCCCTTCTGAAAAGGATTGGGCTTGTTGGGTCCTTCAACTTTCTTTTCTGGGCATTCATTTGCATAATGCCCCATCTTCTTGCACTTGAAACATTCAACCTGACTAAGATCTTTCTTGACAGGCTAGCTTCCACTGCCACTTCCACTTCCACTGTGGTGGCTCTTATATCCATCTTTGTGATTCTTGTACTTATCATTTTCATGACTGCGGTTGTGCTTGTTGTCATGATAACGGTTGTGGTTGTGGTGCTTGTTGAATTTCCCATGCTTGTGGGATCTAGAACTCCCACTGTCATCATAATGGGAACGCTTGTGAGACAATCCCGAGCTGTGCTTGTCAGAGTGCTTTCTCTTCCTGCTTTCAACTTGTTTCATCTTGCTCTCCAAAATAGCAGCCTTGTCACAAAGAGATGTGGGAACATAGGCCATAGCTAACTGCAGGTTCAGTTCATCATTGAACCCTTCAAGGAACTTTTCCTTCCTCTTAGCATCAGTGTCAACTTCATCCGGTGCGTATCGCGCCAGATTGTTGAACTCCTTAATATATTAAGCCATGCTGCGGTGGCGCTGCTTCAGGTTATGGAACTCTTTCTTCTTCAAACTCATCACTCCGGATGAGATGTGAGCAGTACGGAAACCATCTTCAAAGATAGCCCATGTAACATCCTCAATGGGAGTGGTGATCTAGAAGTTATCCCACCAAGTGGCTGCTGGTCCTTCCAACAAGTGAGCTGCAAATCTGACTTTCTCTTCATCAGTATAGCCAACAGTTACCAAGTCCTTGTTCACCGAGCGTAGACAATCATTGGCCACCATAGGATTAGTAGTTCCTGAGAACTTTGCTGGCCTCAGTCTCAAGAACCTGGTAAGGATGTCAAAACCCGGTGGGTTGTTCTGATTGTTGTTGTTGTTATTGTTGTTATTGTTGTTGTTGTTATTGTTGTTGTTGTTGTTGTTGTTGTTCTGATTCTGGATGAACGTAGTCATCATTTGCATCAGCTGAGTCTGAGCTGTCATCATTTGCTGCATCTCAGGGCTGATGTTGTTGCTGTTGGGGTTGGGATTGGCACGTCGGGGAGGCATCTGTGGTTTGTTCAATAGAGATAAGAATGAGATACCCATAGATGCTAACATGCACAATACATCACATAAACAATCACCAAACATGCATCATAATAATAATAGTTCAACAACATAGACAACAAGTTTGCAAAGTAAACACACCATAGCAAGCCATCCACATGTTGGATGATCATTGCGACTCAATAATCAGAGACATGATAAATAAAGGTAAATGAGTAGTCATCACTACTCCTCGGCATCAACCTCCTCCTCAACAAATGTAAGACCTGCATTCTCCATAGTGCTCTTGTATTCCTCGACATTGGTGGTCAAGGTCTCTACTTTGGCTTTGAGAGCCCTCTTCTGTGAACGAAGCCTCTCAATCACAGTCTGCTGATGCTCGAGCTCGAAGTCCTTGGCCTCCAGTTCTGTAATCATGTCTCGAATCCTCTTGTTCCTATCTTGGACTCGCTTCTCTTGACTCTTGAACTTTCTGTCCTGACTCTCAAACTTGGCCTCCATCTCTTTGACTATCTCATCTTGCTCCGCGAAGAGCTTGTCCTTCTCACGAAGCTGCACCTGGAGTTCGTCATTGCTGAGCATGACGTTGGTCCTATCAGTGTCTATGTGCCTAAGAAGAACCTCTAAGTCCTAGAGGTATAGACGAATCGGCTCTGCCATCTCTCTCGAAGTATCCTCAAAGTCAATGGCCTCACCATCATCATCACATCTACCAAAGGTGTGGAAGTGAGTACCTCTAACCTCTCGAGATTGTCTCCCTTGTAAACGTCCTATCAAATCCTGCATGACTACCTCAAGGCCTCTCTCCTTGTCATCATGCATGAGCTTGAAGATGATGGCCTTCGTGGCTGGCTCAGTCTGGCGTCCTGGCTGATTGACCTTGAAGCCCCAAAGGTCTTTCCTCTCAAACTTGGTGAGGGGAAGCATCATGATAGTAGGAAGAGGGAGATTGAGCAGGCTAGTGAGCTCAATAATACGAGGGCCAAAACGAGTTCCCTTGAACTCTTCAGCCGTTCTGATAGTAACATTAGGCATCTATTTATAATATAGAAAAAGTTAGGATCAATACAATTTAAGACAAGGCATCACATGCATAACATTGGCAAGCAACACTCAAATCATAACTTACATAATACAAGCAACCTAGTTTCATAACTTAGTCAAAACTTTGGAAATGTAATGATGAGTGTGGTGGTCCAACTAATAAGGCTCAATTCATCTTTCACTTTCTAATCTAAAGGCTAACAATGCATCCTTCTATCAAAAGACATGAGAAAAGAAGATTATAAAAGTTTACTAGAAGAATAAGACAAGTGTGGAAGTTGTTGAAATTTTTTCCTTAGTGGTTTCCAATCCTAGGGTCATAATACTACAGGCAACACAGTGCTCTGATACCATCTGTAAGATCCCTCCTTTGTAAAGGAAAGGATCCCTGTGATTGCAATGCTAGTCCCTAGATCAATTCTAGCATCCACAGTTTAAGATGAAGTACACAGAAACAATGGTCATTATTACATATCATTCCAGAGACAACATAGTCTTTTACAACTCCATGGCCACAGGCCCAATACAAGAGTTCAAATATATAGATAAACAAGTCTTCATCTTCATGTGCCACAGGCAAGCATGTTGAGTGTAGACTCATGACTCCTAATCATCATCAGAATATCCTGCAACATCACAAGTTACAGCCATAGTGTGTCAATACATTGGAATAATATTGGCAAGTGATACCTTAGTAGAATATTGGTGGACTAGATACTATATGCATTTTGGCTAAGTGTAGCTTAGGCTTGCTTTGCACAAAATAGGTTTTGCCTATCAGTTGAAAACACTAAGTTTTTCTTTGTCAAAAACTATCCCAAGGAACCACCAATAGACATTGGGGTCCTTCACCCTTGTTCAACCACAAGTTTTACTTAGAAATTGGGATGAGGAGATACTTGATAGCTTCCATGTCTTGATGCTCAAGTTGTCCAATACCAGGGACATGGCTAAGTACTTAGATTCTTCCATCTGCAGAGGTTGTGCACTTTCCCCACAATACTTGATTTTCACCAAGACAGGACCTTTCAGAAGCCTTCCCTTAGACAAAATGGACGCGTTCCAACCTATCATCCCACTACCACCAACTGTCCAAATGGCTAAGTTATTGCAACCTATGTGATCTAGGCAGAGCCCATATTGCCAAGTGGCTGCACTAGAAGCTTCTTAACATTTGGCCTCTCAAATCCCTTTGTTCCTGGGTGGCTTTCCACAAGTGATATACACAAGGTAAACCATAGAAATGGGCCTTGTGTAACCACTCAACATAAACCATTCCTTCCATTCCACCCAGGTGTTTCATTCACTTAGTTGTTTTATTAAGCAAAAACTTAGTCCAAAGACTTAGAAATATTTATTCATAGCATGAATATAACCACCCTTGGTTGCTACTAGCTAGGCTAAGCATGGCATTGATAAGAATTAGAAATATTTCTAGCAATTCTAGAACTACTAGGATTTCCCCAAGCATAGCATATAGATCAAAATATCCATGCAAGACTAGCAAAATGTTTCTAATGCATATTTGAAAACATAGGAATAATTTCATGAAGCACCACTTGCCTTGGTAGTTTGGAGAGTAGCTATAATCCTCACAATCACAATCACTATTTGCACCAAAATCTACACATAAAATGATAGCACCAAATCACATACAAAATAAATACAAGCGAAAATATATGGATGCATGCAATATGATATGTGATGATTTTTCTATACTCAACAAGACAAGTGCACAGTACTAATTCATAAACAAGTTCAAAACTTGCCAAACAACCTTTATTTGAACATTAAAACATTTCCCAAATATTTATTATACATAAAATAGGCATACACATGTTTCTGTAAAAATAACCATTTTAACAGAAACAAAACATTAAACACTTTGCATATATGGAAAGAGCTTTCTCTCCTGATTCCATTGATATAAAATTTGTCAAATTTGGACGTGGGAATCAAAAATTATGAATTAAACAAGTTTAAACATCTAATAGATCTAAATTCAGATTTTAAATCAAAGAACTGGCCACGCGGCAGCGTCTGATTGGCTGGTACCGCTTCTCGCCGGATCGCTTCTGTGAACCGTTGGATCTAACTAGAACGTGCGGCACAGATCTAAACTTACCCCTTCGGCTATGATCTATCGCATCCACTGGATCTAAATCTAACGGCCCTAAGCATCTGACCATCAAGTGGCGGCGCGCTCAGTCAGTGGCGGAGCCGGCGAACTAGGTCGCCCGGGGAGGTGGGAGGATGCTCACCAGAATCGCCGTGACGAGGAGAAGCTCGACGTATGCTTGGTTGGCGAAGGGGCGCTCGGAGTTGTCGCAGATTGCTCGTTAGAGTAGTCCCTAGCGACGGTGGCTTCTGTTCGTCGACGTTGGCGACGCTCTGGGCCGCGCTAAGACGAGAGAAAGGTGTCGTTAGATGCGCAGGACACTGGGGATCTCACGCGTATCAAACAGAGGGAGAGGGGAGGCTGGGACTTACGGGAAAAGGTCGCCGGAGTTCGAGCAGAGGGAGGCGGAGCTCAGTCGTTGACGTTGCCGAGGCTACAGACTATGCGTGAGCAAACGGTAAGCATCAGTAGGTGCGCACAGAGATGTAGAACAAGCCAGCATGAACCATAGGCAGAGGGGAGTGCGGTGCTCACCGGAATTTGACGAAGAACTCGTCGGAGAAGCGGGCGTCCAGAGAGAAATTTGTGCAGCCTGGTGGCTCCAGCGAGGTGTGGTTTAGGGGAAAAGGAGGATGGGAGCATGGTGTTTAAGTAGGAAAGATGGGGTCGTGAATCACTCAGGCATTGAACGGGAATTGACGCCGCGAATTAAACAGGAAACGCTCGGCGTAATTTGGGGATGAACCAGTCGTTGGGTGGAGACGACGATAGTCGTGTGGGCCGTGGTTGTCAGCGAGAGATAAGGAGTGGGGGTGGGTCCAGACGATCAGCGACTCAGTGGGTGCGGGTGCGAGTGAAAGAAAATGATTCGCAGGAGGAGGGGTTGCTGGGCTAGCTGGGTCGAGTGGGCTGGGTTGGGCCAAATTGGCTTGCTGCTTATTTTTTTTCCTCTTTATTCCTTTTCTTTTTCTGTTTGGTTTTCTAGAATTGGATTTCAAAATCCATTTCAATTCAGTTTGAATTCAAACCTTCTCTAGCTTTTTGTACAGTGTACTTTGTACTCAAATATGTGTCAAACACTTCTGTTTACAAAAACATACTTGGGTCATTTGGAAAATAAAATAAAACCAAGACTTTATAAAACATACTTGAGGCATAAACTTGGTTTTATTTCATACTTTGTTTTGAAACTTTGTTCAAGCTTTTGAAATCACTTAAGTTTGAACTCAAAACATTACTGAATGAATATTAGTATCATTCTCATTAGCAAGTAGCACAAAGGCTAGAGTATTCATACATAAAATAATGAGCAATATATGCTCCTGTTTTTGAAATGATTTTGAAATGAAACCCTAAATGATCATGGATGCATGGATGATATGCATGAGTTTTGAAACATGATTTTAGGGATGTTACAGAAACGTCTTACTTCCAAGGAAATGGTTCCTATGAAGAGGAAAATTTATGACCGATCAATCTGAAGGAATACCACGAAGAGTTGAATGATAGGACAATACAAAACTTCTACACAAACTATAAAGGAAGTTATGAAAGCATTCATCCATGAGTTGACAGAACATAATTGAACAAGAAAACACATTTGACCAATGTTCCCACTTAGCTTGAATGCACACGTGAATGAAACCAAACAGACTAGTGTACTACATCATTAAAACAGAACAGAGCAAATCATGTTTTAGAATTGATGGAATAGTGTACTACATCATTAAAACTTTCTTCCATTAACAATAGTTCATGAATGCTATTAGTACTACTAGAACAACCCATGTATGCTATTAGTACTACTAGAACAACCCATGTATAATTGTCCCAAGCATGCCTTGTTAAATCCATAGGGATGGTACTCATTTCATAACTCGTTTCTACATCTTAAAGCCCGTTTAATAGAGATAGCATTGCATTTTACTGCATCCAATTCCAGAATGATGAAGTGGAGCTGGTGCCTGGTGGTGGTGTCAAAATTTGATGAAGCAAAGTTCGTTTTCATGGCATTACAGGTGGGCTATCTCCGTCTCTCTGTTTCACAGAGAGCAACAAGGAGCAGTTTACCTGAAGAACACATGGACGGAGCAGAGCGGAAGGAGAAGGTAGAGAGATGACGTACGGTGTGCGTGGGTGAAGACGTCCTAGTTGTTGAGGCCCTTGCCGTCATCCAGGTATGCGCCCTCAACCTGGAAACCAGGAACAACAGAGCGTTGTGAATTGTGATGATCTATTCCGACATTGGGGGTTGGGGCGAACGAACAACAAAGAGAGAAGAGGGCGCGAGGCGCTGTGCTCCTATAATCGGACGAACCTGATAAGCAGACGTGGCGGCACCGAAGAGGAAGCCGGGCGGGAATTCGGAGCGGTCGAGGCCCCGCGCCGACGGGGGGAGGATCGCCAGCAACGCCAGAAGCACGACGGTTAGGCCCGTGGAGCTTCTTCACGGCCACCTCCCTGCCGTCGCCCAGCGTGGACTTGAACACACACTCGAACCCGCCCTCTGCGAGCATCTTCTCGCGCGAGAACCCGACAGTGATCTCGTACAACATACGCATCCACGAGATCCATTGGCGCGTACGCGAGCTAGGTTGGGGAGGAGAGCAATAGAGAGAGATCCAGAGAGGTTGTGGTGCTAGGGAAGCGAGGAGCGAGCGGAGAACGACGATGTGATTCTCCAAGATGGGATCGGGAGTGATGGGGGAGGGGTGGCGGCGGAGGGATGGGTCTGTGCGGGGCTAGGGTTTCGGGAGAGGGCGATGCTGCTATGGGAGAGAATGGGGACTGGGAGTTGGTGGGATGTGGTGGATGGTGGAGGTGGAGGTAGTTTGGTGGGATATGTGTGCTTCTTTGCTAGCCGTTCGATGTGCTTAAATGGCCCAGATTAGGCTGAGATGGGAAATCCACGGGTGGTGGTTTCCTGTAATTTGATTGGTTGTAGATGATCTCATAGGGTTTTTTCCACCAAAGGGTCGCTCACTCCATAGTGCACACTGAAAACCGTCGCATAGACATGATACATTGCGCACATGTGTATCTTGGAATGCCAAACAATGTTGTCGGAGGAAGTTTTCCTTTTTGTTGCACAAAAAACTTATTTTTCATTTTCCCAGTGTAAAAAACGTGGCGTTTGGTGAAGCGATCACCAAATGAAATTTTGCAAAATGGTAGCACCCCATTTTTCAAAAATAATAGGCCAACTTACATGGACAAATGTCCCAACCGGGGTATCTCAAACCTTTCCGTCCACCCCTGGCGAAAAAGACAAATTCCTGCCGAATCGGTAGGAAGTGGGTCTGATTTGAACTACAGGTACATGATACGATGCCCATTATTTTTTGAAAAAATAATTTTTAGACTCACAATATGCTATTTCTTCAGAGATCCAATGCATGTTTCGCCAGGCTCAGCCTCGAGCTAACAACCTTCATGTCCGCCGTTTTGACCATAGTTTAAAACGGGCATAAAAAGACAAAAACGGTCCGATCAACGCAAATCCTCCGCGTGGTGTCTTATTATGTGACAAAGTTGCAAGGAAAAATACCAAACTTGGTAAATTGAGTATGTCTCAAAAAAATCTTCACAAAATGACCTATCATGTTCGAGGTTTCATGGCTTTCGGGCCAAACGACGAGTGTAATGGCTAGAATTAGGGAATAGTTTGTGATAATGTGCATGTATTGTGCATGCATGTGCATCTTGGAATAGAGAACAATGTTGCAGGAGGAAGTTTTCCTTTTTGACGCACGAAAAATCCATTTTCTATTTTTCGAGCGCAAAAAACGGGGCGTTTTGTGAAGCAACCACCAAATGACAGTTTTAGAATGCTACCACCATATTTTTCAAATATAGTATACCACCTTACATGGACAATGTCACAAACGGCGTATCTCAAACCTTTCCGTCCATCCATAGAGAAAAAGACAAATTCCTGCCGAATCGACAGGAAGTGGGTCCGATTTGAACTACAGGTACATGATCCGATGCCCATTATTTAAAAAAATAAGTTTTAGACTCACAATATCATGTTTCTTCAGAGATCCATCAATTTTTTTAATAAGATTCAATCCCTAGACGAGAACAGTCACTCCGTAGTTTCAAACTCATATTTTAAATTATGGTATTGTCCCTACTATGGACTATTGTGGGATTAGTAAATCCATTATTTTTAATTAATCAAAGTATTTCTAATTAATACCCTAAGATATTCTATTGAATTTTATAAAAATTTAGAAACAAAAATCAATTATTTTGCACTTATTATGAAAAAGTGACAAAAGAATCAAGAAAACAAAAAAAACTAAACGTGCGAGCTGGCTGGGCCCTAATCTTCCGCTTCCCACCAAGGCCCATCGCGGCCAACTCCCTTCCCACGGAGCCATCACGAACCATGCCCTTCCCACCGAGGCCCATCACGGAAGTGAAATCAGCCAGGCACATCAATCAAATAGATATATGGCGTCATTGTGGTAGTATGACAAGAAAGATTGGTTGGTGTAGTGGTAAGCTGCTGCAGGTTTGGTTGGAAGGTCTGGGGTTCGAATCCCCGGACAGCTTATTTTTGTAAATAATCTATGGCGGTTTTGGTGGGTTCTAGTTGTTATAGTTTGGTTCGACTTGTCCGTTTGAGTAACTATGAGTCTATTAGATTTAAATAGTGCCACATAAGCATATATTTACACATAGATATGCCACGTAAGCATATATTTATACACGTATATGATACGCAGTCAAAAACTGACACATAGACAGGTAGATATTAACACACTGACATGACACGTAGTAAAAAATTGACACATAGTCATGACACATAGGCGTAATTGCTAACATGGCCGACTAAAAATTTCAACTTATCTTAATTTGGACATCATGACGATTTTAAATCGTCGTAGTGAGGTAAAAATAACGTCGTAGGCTACGTCCGTCAGATTATGACGATTTGAGCTAATGAAAATATGACATTCCTGAGCAAAATCATCATAATTTTTTAAGGTTTTGAACCTACCGAACGACTTACGACCATCTGGTGTGAAATCATCATAACTCTATGAATATTTTGTCCACGGTCACTATGAGAAGGTCATAGAATAACATATTCCTTGTAGTGATACCTCCACTCTTGGCTTTGTCGGCCAAGTACTTGCTGCAGTTCCTCTTCCAGTGGTCATCCGCCTTGCAGTAGAAGCAAGTGGATCCGGCTGAAGGAGATGGCTTGGCCCCTGAGGAAATGCTTGGGACCGGGTCCTGAGCCTGCTTTCCTCCTAACTTAGCCTTCTTCTTAGTCCAAGAACTCTTCTTGAACTTAGCCTTATTCTGCACCATCAACACTTAACTGACACCATTCTTGATATCCGCCTCTGCCTGCTTGAGCATCCCATGCAATTCAGTGAGCTTCTTATCCATACCATGCATGTGGTAGTTCGAAATGAACTGCCCATATGCACTAGGAAGAGAGTTCAGAATTATATCCGTAGCGAACTCTTCACTAATGGGGTAGCCAAGCCTCTCTAGAGACTGCACATAACCAACCATTTTGATCACATGCGGACTCAGTGGATCACCATCCTTAAGCTTGCAACTCAGCAAAGCTTGAGAGGCTTGATACCTCTCAGTCTTCGCCTGAGCCTGGAAAATACTTTTGAGGCTTTCGATCATATCGTAGGCCTCAACATGCTCGAACTGCTTTTGCAAGTCCGGTTCCATGTGAGCAAGCATAAGACAGCTAATATCCGTCGACTCATCCTTAGCCCGACGGTAGGCATTGGTGGAAGCGACAGTCGCATTCTCATTTGGCTCATCTGGAAGTGGGTTGTCTAGGACATGGTCCTTCTTTTGTTGTTTGAGAACAATTCTCAGATTTCAATACCAGTTGGTAAAATTAGTGTCGTTCAGTTTATCTTTCTCAAGAATGGTTCTCAATGCAAAAATGGATATCTGAGAGTGACTGCTACTTGGTGCCATGATCTACAACAGAAATATGCAAAACACTTAAGACATGTATTCATAAAAGAGCAAGCATATTAAATACTTTAATATTTTATGCTCCCACTAGAACCAACACCCCTCCGATGGTTACTTAGTGATTCAGGATCCTAAATAAGCAAGTCGGCTAGTGATCTTTAGCATCACCGCTAGCCGCCAAGTGATCTAGATAGACAACTCCTTGTCAAACGTATCTCATACGACTCCTGTTGTACGGGTGGCATCACATGCCCCGGCTCCCATCCGACTTTTCCCCGAGCCTCACAACTGTTGTGATAGACCCGTCTAGCTTACCGAGTGTTTCCGCAGTAAGAGTCCGACTCGAACCCACCTAGTCGGAAAGAATTGGTAGCACCTCAATTTTATGAGCCCACTACCAAAAATGTCCGACTTGTGATGGTGCAAACACTGGCGGGAAAACCGACTAGATGTTCTTTGAGGGATTAAATTTTACCGACTATCTAATAGAGGTAAAACATAGATATAACAATAACACAAAATAAAGCAATTATAATGTGAAATGATATGGCTCCCTTCATGGCGATCTCCATCTCCACAAAGCCTCTAGTCCGACTTGTGCCAACTCTTGTCACTTGTCGTCTAACTCCATGTCGCCGACATGTACATCGCCTTGCATGCCATCCGGGTTGTCCGAACAGCTACACTAGCTTAGTAAAGTAAATTACAAGGAGAATCCGACACGCAGGTCATTATACAATAAAATGATAGCACCTAGGCTCCAGCCGGCTGACAAAAACCGTGATTCGCAGATCACGTATGGATTACACACATACATCACATGCACATGAACCATACCATTCACAACTTCCTGCAAAAACAAGTTATGCATAGATACGATATCTACCGGCGTTGTGAACCTCACAACGACACATAAGGCACTACGACAGGGTGAACATAGATCTCATCTATGATCCGATCATGGATTCCGACCAACGTTCCGACTCGATAAAACTCTTTGATCTTCGATCACCGCATCTGGATTTACGTGTCACAGTCTACCCCGATGGCGGAAGCCGACCGGTAGGGGTTTGTCGTTCCACGACCTCAGCAGTATGATCACGGAAATCAGATCTACCATTCCCCGAGTACAGTTGATCCAATCAACCTCGTACAAAACCGATCTATCTCATAGATCGACCACCAAAGCAACACATAGATCTCATCTACAGCCAACCACATATCACATATGGGAGATCTCGAGCGTAAAACCAGAAGCTATCGCTCTGATACCACTGTTGGGCCACGTAGAGATAAAACAAAAATTTCCCCTCTAACATGGTGATCCTAAGATCTAGCTGAGCTAGAAGGCCACGAGGTTTACCACTAGACGCGCAGTAGCGGATTACTGATAAAGCGCGTCAGTTGATGCAGTGCAGTCCTTTGCGATCCGATCGTCCTGGTGCTGATTGTACAACACCTCTGCTGGTATCCACACGTGCAAGGAGGAGCACCGGTGGTGAACTGCTAGGTTAGGTACGACGGCAGGACTGTTGTGGAACTAGGGTTTCCAACACATGGAATGACCTAACCGATCAACGATTAACCTTTCTAGGTTATGGTGCTCCACTATATATAGGGAGTGAACGTGGGCTCTGCTCGCGCGGCCCATTCACTAAAGCCCATATAATATTAGTCACCGTGAGTCCAACTCACTAACTCAGTCCTAATCCGGCTTGGGTCCAACCCAACCAGATTTCCGGTTCAGATCCGATCTGAACCTGCTCCCGCTTTTAAATGTGTGACCACGCAGGCTCATGGCAACCTGGACACGATTGGAGTCCGACTCCAAATCGATCAGTCGGTAGCGGCTCCTAGCAGAACGTGCCGACTCCCAAGTACCAAAGAGTCATGACGACTTGCCTTTCCAATGTGACTTGCGTCCGAGTCCCTTTTGCCTCACGATATACCTTGTCAGACTATAGGCGAATAATTGTCATCCCTTAACTAGTCCGACTCTCTTCTCGATCTGAGATAAGTGATTCACCCGACTAACTCTTAGTTGATCGCCTCGGTTAACACTTAACTGAGTCGTGCATGTCCATGCTTTCTGAATCATATCTTCCGAGAGGGCCCAAATAATATCTCTCCAAGTGGAGGGGCAAAATCCCATCTTGGTTATTCACATCACGCAGCTTGATTCTCAGTCGACCCGAACTCTGCCTTTATAACTGCCCAGTTACGGATCAGCGTTTGACAGAACCTAAGTCGGTGATCCTCAACTTGGATTATGCAATAACCTCGGGTCTAAGGATTACATTGATTGAGATATACAAATGACAACTTGTTCGTTGTACCTCAATATGGGTCAATCCGACTCGCTAAACTCTTTAGCTGAATCTGTGTAAGTTGGAATAGCATCTCCATGCCCATGACAAGTGGAACCGAGTCATCAAGCCAACTTTCACATTGGTCTAAGTTGTGTGTCCAGCACAAC
This sequence comes from Avena sativa, assembly GCA_916181665.1. Lineage (NCBI taxonomy): Eukaryota > Viridiplantae > Streptophyta > Magnoliopsida > Poales > Poaceae > Avena > Avena sativa. Next base: position 79,146,075 of record OV702296.1, read on the forward strand.
CTCAATGACAAGGACATTTAATACAAACAACATGAATGCATAGTTCCACAACTGAATCACATATTCAATGATACACATCAGATGTTATACAAGGACAACTTTATATCTTTATGAATACAATGGGAAATCTCATCATACATGATTGCCTCTAGGGCATATTCCCAATATTAATACCCTGCAGGGGTGTACAACTTTACCCACTTGTACTAACCTTATCTTAATGCCACATGATTTTCCCTCTTCCTTGGAAGGCCGATAGAGGGTGGTTAGACATGACCTTTACCTTGCTTTCGCCGAGACCATGAGTCACGTAGTAAGGAGATGCTGCCGTAACGAGTCTAGTCCCGAAGCCGGTCCCTACGATGTGTGCAGAGTTCAAGATTACGGAGGCCATGCCTCTCTTGTTCCCGGCCATGCTTACCTACCTATATGAATGCACCTCCTTCACCTCCTTCGAGAAGAAACATAATGCATATGTCGAATGGAAAGACCGAACTATGTGACACATGGAATATACTAGACAAGTTAGTTGGTCGAGGGGGTTCCCAGGCCCCCGTGTGGCTGTATGGTCGTATTGGTTCAAGAGGCAAGAACTCAGGTCCTAGTAGTGGCAAGTATGGGACTGAAAAAACCACAACCCACCATGGCCTCCCGTACAAGCCTTAGCATGTTTAACTTTCATCTCTGATCATACCACGTCATCTTGTCAAACTAGGTTCATTTGTAGCTCTAGTTCATCAACCAGATGGACCAGCGATAACAACTAAGCATGGCTAAGCACAACAGAGATAATAGCTCTAGCAACGCTTCACAAGCCAAACCATAGTTATGCTAGGAGGAGTGGATCAGGAATATAGGCTACAAACAAAACATGCATCAGATAATATTACTCTATCTATCGACAAAATACTTTGGAATCAATGCACATGGCAAGAATTGAAATAATTCAAAAGCATTAGATTCATATGTATGTGTGGGGCTTCGCTTGCCTTTTCCTGTTGATACTCAGCTATAGATCTTTAAGTACATTTTATGGACTTGTTTGTCGGTAACCTTCGATGGTGTGGATCTCGATCTCTATATCATACTCTACCGGGAAGAAGCAAACACTAGAAAGGAAGGGAATCAATCAACACATGGAATCGATGCAATGCTCAAACAAGGATGATGATATGACAGGTTAAATGGCATTGAAATAAACCCCTAAGACATGCTTGATAATTTAATCGGGGTCCCGAGGGGTACAAAGTCTAACTCTGGGAAATTCCGGATGCACCTGTGAGGGGTTACTTTGTTCTTATAATTAAACTTGTCATGAAAATTGATTATCAATGCATGATTATAGCTCTAATAGATAGATATCATTTTTCTGAAAATTTTGATATATTATTTGTATTTTTCTGATTTAAAATGAATTTGTTATGAATTAATCCAATTTTAATTCATTTTAAATCATTTTTGAAATATTATAAAAAGAATTACATTTTGGAATTACTTTTACATTTTTATTAATCAGAAAACATTTCTGATGAAGTTTATATTACTTGCAACTGGACCCCACATGTCATATTTAATAATTACAGAAAATATTTATAGAAATTGATAAAAGAAAAGAAAAAAAAGAATATTGCACAGGCATGATGTCATGCTGACGTCATCCATGAACAATCCTTGCAGATCATGGATCGATCCAGAGCTCACAAGAAGGCGTGGTTGGGGGCGTTGGAGAGAGGGCGATGTGGTCTACCAGATAGTGGTGGCGCCGCTAGCGGGAGGTCACCCGAGATGGCGGCACGATGAAGGAGAGTGGCGGCAGGTGCACAACGAGGTGGAGGTACAAAGCGAGAGGGAGGAGACGGAGGGGTGCGTTAGCACTGCAGGCTCACCATGAACGCGATGGAGGGGTCGGGGAGTCAAGGCGAGGTCAAACGTCGCCGAATCAACGACGAGAACTGCGGCAGCCGACGATGGTCCGAGCTCGATTCCGGCGAGCTGACGGCTCCCCTGCTTGCATGCTTCGACATTGATGAAGAGGGCGACGAGGCGCTTCCAACAGTGGATTTGGGGCGACGCGGGGTAGACAGAAACGGCAGAGCTCGTCGGAGACTATAAGGTCTAGGGTTAGGGTTTGCACGCGGGAGGAGAGGAGAGAGGGGAAAGAGTGGTCCTAGGGTTCGCATAGAGGCGGCAGAGGCGACTTTATAGATGACGGCGGGGGGCGGCGCGCATCTTGGCGCACGCCGGCGGTGGAGGCGCGGCGAGCGAGCTGCTTCGCTCGATCGGGAGGTGGAAGACGATCGTGGAAAGCAACGAAATGGTATCGGGCAGAGCGGGCTGCACATGGGCCATGGGAAAGGTTCGAGGAGGGGAGAAGGGGAGTGGGCTGCGGCCCAGATTAGGTTTAGCTGCATATTTTTTTCTATAAATCCTTTTTCTTTTTGTGTTTTCTATTTCCTCTTTGTATTTTCATTTGTAACATGTTTTGGATATTTCCAAAATACAAGAACTTTTGTAAACATTTAAAATATTGCAGGGACTCTTAAATAACCATTGGTTTCCATACATTTTATTCTTTTTAAATATATCAAAATACTTTTGAATACATTGCAAATAGAGAGGGAAGCTATTAGGGTTTAGGGTTTTGGTATATTTGTTGCACACATTTAGAAATGATGATGATGCTCATGAATGCACAATCAAACCATAATAACTGTTTAATAAAACTAGGGTTATTACATCCGGTATGGTACGGTTGGGGTGGATGCCAGCGGCAGGGAAGACGATCTTGGGAAGTCATTGACGGTTTCGACGCCGTGGACGGGAAAGTGGGGAAAGGAAGTTAGGTGCGGTGACCTGGATTGGGTGCGCTCGACATTGGTGAAAGCAATGGTGCATTGGATGAGACTGCAGCTGATGCGGCTCCAGCATACTGGTGGGTGAGGAGTGCATGGTGTCGAGTTCCGGCGGGCAAAGCCAGCTGGAGTAGTGCTGCTAGATATTCCATCCGCCGGAGCCGGTGGTCGAAGAGGAAAGAGAGTGTGAGAGGGGCTAGGGTTTTTCTGAGGATTTTTCTTTATGTGTGTGGGGAAGAATCATTTTCTGAAATATATTGCTACTAGTATTGACCCGAGAGAGAAATACTATTAATTAGTATTGTTTGAAACAGAGGGGCGTGAGAAATTTCACAGTGTTTGAAATGGAGGGGCGCAAGGGAGTGGGGACCACATGATTCTGGCCATCTAGCAATCTTGTCCATCCATCCAAAATCAACGGGCCAAAGCGTATACCTTCCCTGCGAAGGCTCTAGCACGGACGGCTATGCAAGCAATCGTTGGGTGTCCCAGAGTAGACTATAGCGGTAGATGTGTTTAGCGCCCCGGGTAAAACCACTATCAGAAAATCTCTCGTTGCTTGTGCATCATCATGACTGCATGCTCATGTCATCATGCCATCTTGCATTTGAGCATCCCCATGACTGCATTCATATTATTTGCCTAAACCTATTTCCTAAAAGCATATCTTTGTTTTCTAATATTCCACTGTGTATTTAAAATATAAAATCCCGGTGTTTCCGGATATCCTTATTTGTCTAAAACTATTTATAAAATATTTTATTAAAATAAAAACAAATAACTAAAACCTTATTTTTGTATCGGGAGAGGCAACCGCGGGCTAAGCCCAAAAGCCTAGCTGCAGCCACCTACTACTACATATTCGAAAACCTAACCCTAAGTCCTACCGCTAACCAAACCCACAACCCCACCTAGTACTACCCCTGGCGCCGCCGGAACCCACCAGACCACACACACCAGACCCGCATGCGGTGCACCCCACGTTGCACTAACGCCGACCCAACACGCTCCCCCTCCCGTACGTGACCCTCCCGTGTTCCCCACCAACACGTTGCATCCCCTCTGCAAACCACGCGCCCGCCCCATTTTTTTCCTCACCAACCCTCGGCATGTATCTCCTTCTCGTCCATGATCCAGCATGTTTTCCTCTAGCCCCACCCCGATGTCCCTCTCCCGTCCACGCGCAACCCATCAATCCATAGCCCCACCTTTCCTTGATTATCGCCCGCTTCCCTCGACCCTTCCCCATCATGCGACCCTACAGCCACTCTCTTCCCTACCCGAGCAAGATCCCACCGCGCCGTTGGAACCCTAGGACACACTGCCATGTCACTTGTCCTATCCCACCTTCCAAGCTCTTATACCACCTCCCGCTCACCACCCCGGCCTCGTAATTCCCCGCGTTTCCACCTCGCGTACCGATGTGCTGCTCCCTCAATCTCCTTGCAGCCGTTGACGGCCATGGCCATTGCGGAGCCCCGTATCTCCTCCAACCCGCGCACTCGAGCTTCTCCTTCACCGCCTCCTGCCATCGCTGCGAGCGCCCTCTGCTTTGTTCCGAACCTCGCCTCGCCTCTTCTCCCTGCTGGTCGTGTCCCTGCCATGGGCCACATCCCCACAGCGAGCTTGTCACCCTCCCCGACTCACATCCCCTAGCGCCATCCCTCGTGTAAAGCCCGCCAACCTCGCCTTCCCTGCCGCGGCCGCCTCACTTTGATTCTATCAGCCTCGTCCACACCGTCCATGACCGTTGGTGCCTCTATGTCACATCCCAAATTTTGAAATGTTAAAAATAAATAAACAAAATAAATAATTTTTGAAATTTAGGGTGAAAAGAAACTTTTTGATTCCAAATGGAAACATCAAAACCCATCTTGAACAAACTTTGAATGAAAAAGGAATCAAACAAAATTTCGATCAAGAGATATGCATTCATCAAATAATGTATCTTGAAATTTATACACTTGGAAAACTTAAACCAAAACCCAAAAAAAACCTAATGGAAGAAAATCATTTCCAAGATCACTCTAATACTATGGATTTGATCCATATAAAAATTGGTCAACAAACATTTATAAATTATCAAAAATGGCAAATAAAAATATTATAAAACCATAGAAATTTGTTTCACCTAATTTGGAACCATGGATAAGAACTCATAAATTTAATAAGATGAAGGGAAATAATTTCCAAAGCTAATAAAGCTCCTATCAAAAATCCATACCAAATTGTGAGGAAAATAATCCTAAAAGGATTTAAAAAGATAAACAAATATTAAATAAAATTATACAAATTGGAATCACCAATTTTGGACCTATAAATAAAAAGATATGGATTTTATAAGATAAAGAAAGAATTAAATAAATAAGGAATATTTAAAAGCCAAATTAAATATTGGCCAAATCCATAATCAAACAAAGAGAATCCAAATCCAAATAAAATAAAGGGATAAAGAATATTCAAAATAAAAGAATATGGAATTAAAACCATATTTGATTTTATTAGAATAAAGACAATTTACCCAATTTAAAGGATTCATAAATCATATTAAAATATTTTAAATAATAACTCAAGTGAATTATTTGCACTAAATAAAACCTACTGAAAAAGATATGAATTAAAAAAATAAATAAAAATTCAAATAGAGTTTGAAAACATATTTAAATCTTATTTAAAATAAAGACAAATGTATATTTTAAGTAAATAATAGACCCTAAAAGAATAAAAGAAATATTCTAAAATGGACTTTAGAAAATATTATTAAACAGAATGAAATCCCTACTGAAAGTTGGGAAACATTTGAATTCAAACAAATATTTGAAATCATTTGAACAAATACAAAACAGAAAATGGAAATAGAAAAAGAAAAAGGAATCAGAATAAAACATTCAAAACAAACCAACCCATCAGACCAGGCCCAGCAAGCCCAACTAGCCCAGCGCAGCCACCTCCTCTTCCCCCTCCCGAAGCGTTTTTCACTCGCGAGTTCACCCACTCAGACGCTGATGCATGGACCCCACCGTGTAACACTTTCTCTCGCTGCCAACGCTGCCCCACTTGTCAGTCGTCGTCCTCACCCGCCACGACCATTTCCTCCCCTCCTCGCCCGTTTTTGCCGTTGATTTCGCCGAGTTAAGTTGCCTTAACGCTGCGTTAATCCCTCTCTGCGACTTCGCCCATTTAACCACCCATGTCTTTCCTTCCTTTCCCCTCAGACCTCACCCCACCGGAGCCACCAGGCTGCTCCAATTTCCTTTTGCACCGCCGCGGCTCCGACGCACTCCGGTGACGATTTCGGCCAGCCCTGACCCCCTCTTCTCCCTGGCCTCCACGGGACTACTCCCCATCTCCAGGAGCACACTCTAGTACCACTCATTTTACCGGCATGCCCCGTAGGCTCGGCAACCTCGACGATAGAGCGACGCTGCCGTCTGCTTCAATTCCAGCAAGCTTCTCTGGTAAATCCTGACCGCCCCTCTCCCCCTTGTTGACACTCGAGTAACCAGAATCATCTTGCGCATCTAACGAACTGCTTGTCTTGCCTTCCCGACCGTGTAGCGTCGCCATTGTCGCCAGCCCGAGCACACCGTCGCCAGGAGCTTCTCCGGCGAGCAATACCCATCGACTCTGTGCGCCCCTTTGCCAACCAATCACACGTTGAGCATCAGCAAGCTTCTGCGATTCTGGTGAGCCACCCCAATTCCCCTCTCACTTCCTGGTTTTGCTATTACGCCATCGCCTGAGCGCCTCCACCGCCAGCCACCGTCGAGCGCCGCCAGCTTATTGTCGAATCGTCTTAGGCCATTAGATCTAGATCCTATGCACGCGATAGAACCTTAACCCGAAGAAGGATGAAGTTTGGTAAACCCCCATGAGGAAACAACTTCTACCAAGAAGGATGAAGGCAAAGTCAGAACCATGCCTCATAAGACCAAATCCAAAGTGACCACAAAGTGTTGATACTCTTGTGGATAAGAAGGTCACATCTATCAAGAAACAAAGGTCATAATACAAATTTATAACCAAGAATAAAATAATTCATTACATCTTACATATCTCATTTGGCTATCTCATTACAAGGCAGCAGAAATAACTATATAGCATGGAGGCCTTCATCTTCAAAGTGCCACAGGCAATCATGTTGGTTGTAGACTTGTAAGCCTAATCAACACACTTCACTAACATCAAACAAACCTGCAACATAATAAGTTACAGCCACAAGGGTCAATACATTTGAATTGTATTGGCAAGTGATACTATGGTAGATTAGTGGTATCTATCATCTATATGGATTTGGGTAAGTGGAGCTTAGGCTTGCTTTGCTCAAAAAAGATTTTCTTATCATTTGAAAACACTAAGTTTTTGTTTGGCAAAAACTCCCAAGGAACCACCAATAGACATTGGTGAACCTTCACCCTTGTTCAACCACAAGTTTTTAACTTAGAAATTGGGATGAGGAGATTCTTGATAGCTTCCATGTCTTGATTCTCAAATTGTCCATTTCCGGGGACACGGCTAAGTACTTAGATTCTTCCTTCTGCAGAGATGGTGCACTTTCCCCACAAGATTCGACATGCATCGAGACAAGATCTTTTAGAAGCCTTCCCTTAGACCAGAATGGACGCGTTCCCAAACCTATTATCCCCTACCACCAACTGTCCATTTTGCTAAGTTATTGCAACCTATATGATCCAGGCAGAGCCCATAATGCCAAGTGGCTGCACTTTAAGCTTCTCAACATTTGACATCTCAAATCTCTTTGTTCCTGGGTGGCATTCCACAAGTGAGATACACTAGGGTAGTCCATAAATATGGGCCCTGTGTAACCACTCAACAAAAATCCATCCATGCAAGTCCCATTCCACCCAGGTGATTCATTCACATAGTTGTTTTGTTAAACAAAACACAAGTCATTTGACTTAGGAATATTTCATAGCATGAATATAATCCACCCTTGTTTTCTACTAGCTAAGCTAAGCATGATGGTAGTAGTAATCTTAACTTAGGAAAATTCTACTAAGGCATCATCTAATAGGATTTCCCATGGCATAGCATACTTAGTAAAATTCCATGCAAGTCTTACTTTGAAATATCACTAATGCATAGTGAAAATAATGGGACAAAAGTATGAAGCACCACTTTCCTTTTGGTAGAGATTATAAGTTCACTCTTTGATCTTGCAATAGTCACACTATTCAAATTTCACTACAATTCAATCAAGGCACAAGTTCAATCTACCATTCAAGCAATTCATCACATAGAATAATAAAAACAAAGCAATGCATGCAAGCATGCCAAAAATTGTTTTATTTGGAAAAGTGGTTTCTAATAGGTTATAAACATTTTAAAACACATATTGGTCATTTATAAATGTGGAAAAACCATTTGATATCAAGTTAGTGAAAATGGCCACTTTAAATCATTTTTGTTTTGTTAGAAAGGATTTAATCAAAGTAATAATTTCTAGTGTTTGACAAATATATTTTTAAACACAACATGTTGGTGTTTATGGTCAAAATTGTTTTAGAATAATTCCATTTGCAAAGGGTTTCATCCAAAATCCATTTTTAAATCAAAGCAACATTTTATTTTGTTGGAAATGCCTTTAAACAAAGTAATAATTTTATAAGGTTCACCAAATATATTTTTAGATCCAAAAACTTGGTGTTTAGGGTCAGAGAGTTTAATTCAAACAATTTACAAAAGGTTTTACTCAAAAAGCATTTCTTAAAACATAAACAACATTTTTATTTAACTAGAAATGCTTTTATTTAAAGGAATAATTCCTTAGTGTCTCAAAATATAATTTTTTTAAATCCAAAAGTTGGTTTCTATGGTCAGTAGGTTCAAAACAAACCATTTTCCAAATATTTTACCCTAAAACATTTTTACAATGAATTTTATGCACCAAATATGCCTAAACATGTTTCTGTAAAAACAAGTAATTTTCCACAAGCAATTCATTTAACAAAGTGCATGGTTGGAAAGTACTCTTTTTGCTGATTCCATTGATATAAAATTTGTAAAATTTGGACTTGTAGATTTAAAATTATGAATTTTACAAAATCACATATCCAATAGAAATGTTTCTGTTTTTAAATCCAAACACGTGCCACGCGTCTGTTTCCTATTCGTCGATACCGGTTCGCGTGGATCAGCTAACATGGAGCGTTAGATCTAAAGTTGATCGTGCGGCACAGATCAGCGCATACCCCTTTGGGTTAAGGTTCTATCGCGTGCATATGATCTAGATCTAACGGCCTGAGACGATTCGACCATAAGCTGGCGACGCTCGACGGTGGCAGGCGGTGGCGGCACTTAGACGATGGCGTAACAATGAAACCAGGAAGCGAGAGGGGAAGTGGGGTGGCTCACCAGAATCGCAGAAGCTTGCTGATGCTCAACGTGTGCTTGGTTGGCGAAGGGGCGCACGGAGTCGACAGGTATTGCTCGCCGGAGAAGCTCCTGGCGACGGTGTGCTTGTGCTGGCGATGTTGGCGACGCTACACAGCTCGGGAAGGTAAGACAAGCAGTTCGTTAGATGTGCAAGATGATTCTGGTTACTCGAGTGTCAATGAGGGGGAGAGCGGCGGTCGGGATTTACCAGAGAAGCTAGCCGGAATCAAAGCAGACGGCGGTGTCGCTCTGTCTTCGAGGTTGCCGAGCCTACAGGGCACGCACGGGAAAATGAGTGGTACTAGAGTGCGCGCCTGGCGATGGGAAGTAGTCTCGTGGAGGCCAGGGAGCAGAGGGGGGTCGGGGCTGGCCGGAATCGTCGCCGGAGTGCGTCGGAGCCGCGGCGGTGCAAAAGGAAATTGGAGCAGCCTAGTGGCTCCGGTGGGGTGAGGTCTGAGGGGAAAGAAAGGAAAGACATCGGTGGTTAAATGGGCAAAGTCGTAGAAAGGGATTAACGCAGCGTTAAGGCGAATTAACTCGGCGAAATCAACGGCAGAAACGGGCGAGGAGGAAAGGAAATGGTCGTGGCGAGTGAGGACGACGACTGACAAGTGGGGCAGCGTTGGCAGCGAGAGAAAGTGTTACACGGTGGGGTCCATGCGTCAGCGTCTGAGTGGGTGAACTAGCGAGTGAAAAACGCTTTGGGAGGGGGAAGAGGAGGTGGCTGCGCTGGGCTAGTTGGGCTTGCTGGGCCTGGTCTGATGGGTTGGTTTGTTTTCAAATTTTTTTATTCTGATTCCTTTTTCTTTTTCTATTTCTATTTTCTTTTTTGTATTTATTCAAATGATTTCAAATATTTGTTTGAATTCAAGTGTTTCCCAACTTTTAGTAGGGATTTCATTCTGTTGAATAATATTTTCTAAAGTCAATTTTAGAATATTTCTTTTATTCTTTTAGGGTCTATTATTTATTTAAAATAGACATTTGTCTTTATTTTAAATAAGATTTAAATATGTTTTCAAACTATATTTGAATTTTTTTAATCCATATCTTTTTTAATAGGTTTTATTTAGTGCAAATAATTCACTTGAGTTATTATTTAAAATATTTTAATATGATTTTTCAATCATTTAAATTGGGTAAATTGTCTTTATTCCAATAAAATCAAATATGGTTTTAATTCCATATACTTTTATTTTGAATATTCTTTATCCCTTTATTTCATTTGGATTTGGATTATCTTTTTTTGATTATGGATTTGGCCAATATTTAATTTGGCTTTTAAATATTCCTTATTTATTTCTTTATCTTATAAAATCCATATCTTTTTATTTATAGGTCCAAAATTGGTGATTCCAATTTGTATAATTTTATTTAATATTTGTTTATCTTTTTAAATCCTTTTAGGATTATTTTGCTCACAATTTGGTATGGATTTTTTATAGGAGCTTTATTAGCTTTGGAAATTATTTTCCTTCATCTTATTAAATTCATAAGTTTTTATCGTTGGTTCCAAATTAGGTGAAACCAATTTATACGGTTTTATAATATTTTTATTTACCATTTTTGATTGTTTATAAATGTTTGTTGACCTATTTTTATATGGATCAAATCCATAGTATTAGAGTGATCTTGGAAATGATTTTCTTCCATTAGGTTTTTTTTTGGGTTTTGGTTTAACTTTTCCAAGTGTATAAATTTCAAGATACATTATTTGATGAATGCATTTCTCTTGATCGAAATTTTTTTTGATTCCTTTTTCATTCAAAGTTTGTTCAAGATGGGTTTTGATGTTTCCATTTGGAATCAAAAAGTTTCTTTTCACCCTAAATTTCAACAATTATTTATTTTATTTATTTATTTTTCACATTTCAAAATTTGGAAAAATTTGGGATGTGACACTCTACAGCACGTGCACGTGCATGTTGGTACCCTATCGTGCTAGCCTGGCCACCTCTTTGACTCTGGCAGCAGGATCCGTGCACCCGTCCTCAACCATCATCGGCCGTCACGGCAGCAGGGGTGTTTCGGCTCACATGACCACCCTGAACCGCCTCCATCCTCGTGTTTCCTTTTTCGTCCTCGACAAGACCCGGGCAACACTGTTATGGCTTTAGCATTGATAAGATGGAGCAAGGTTCAACAAGATCGCCGACACGGATAAGATGGCCAAGACCTTGAAGATGAACCTGAAGACCTTCGACAGGATCCCTACACAGAACCCCGAAGACCCCAATCTCAGATCCGATGTTTAAGACCCCAAACCAAGATCCAAAGACCGATCCCGCCGAGCATGAACACCCTCGGAATCCAAGATCGCGTAACCCCCAATGTGTGACCCCTACCTAACCCGCCCCTATTTTGTAACATGACATTTATCTTGATGCATTTAAATTGTTCATGTTTGCACCCATATCATGTGGTTTGGGGTATTTTAGCTGATTCACCTTATAAATAAATATGAATATCGTATGATGGCTTTTCTAGTCTTATATTGTTTCCATTTAAATTTGTGTAGCGAACAGATGCTATATTTTGCCTTGTTAAGACAACATTTAAATTATGGGGTACCTAAACAACATGAACCATTTAAATAAATGTCGGGACCATGATTCCGCATAATATTGTCTAATTGCACCGCATCTTTGCCATGTCATGCATCATATATGCATCATGCCCGATCTTATTCCGTAGTATTAAATAGTGCATCCGATGTTTCTTCTAGTGCTTTGCTTTTTCACGGATTAGGACGATGATTTAATGCTAGTGTCGAATCGATCTTCGGATGAACCTTCAATAATGTTTCCTAGCAAGCATTCCCCCCCTTTCTACCTATTTTATCTTTATAGTATTTAGTTCCTCCTGTTGATCTATTGCGATCTATGTTGTGATGCTTTAGATTTCGTATCACTTTATGTTCCTTGCAGCCTATATTGCCTTGGACACCTCCTATTGCCTGTTATTTGATAGACAATTGGCCTTGCGAGTCGTAGTTGCTTGCTCAAGTGTTGGTCCGAGTTGTCGAGTGCCACAATTGTTGTAAGGTTGCCTTATGCCTTATGTTGGACATGATCATGACTTTAATTACAACTTGATATTAAAATGTTGGGAATAGTAATAACTAATATAGAGGCACTAGTGGGCAATAGATGGGATTTGGTTTTCAACCGCTCACTAGTGTCCCGTAGGCCCCGAGTAGTGGATACCTGTTCCTTGACTATCACACTATCCGCATGTGGGACCATGAATCCCCTTATCCAGAGCTTGAGTCATATCTTATTTCTTGGGGCCATAGACTACTTTGGGGTTTTATTACTATCATATACTTATGCCATGTTTACTGTATTATTTATTACTATTTCTCGAGGAGAGCATTTACTATTGTACTTTTTAGGTAAGTGAATGTTTTTGCGGTATCAACAATCCCAGTCACACTTTTGGGTTCTTAGTCATTTACAACCATTAACACAAACCTCTAGGTTCATCTCGGAGCCGGCCAACTTCGTCGTGGGTAGCTTAGTGGGGTGGCCCCCTGAAATATTTTATGAATATTGTGATTGCTTTGTCGTGATGCCTCGTTGGGTTTTCATTTGTTTTTTACGAGGTTGATCGTGCGTGTGTTGCTATTTGTGCCCCCTGCAGGTTAAATCTTTCTGAAAGCCGTGTCTGTTGTTATGGGCAACTTGGAGCATAGTATATCGATCATAGACAACTATAAATAAAGTAGTGCTATAAATATGACTTTGACCTATCTAGTAATCTGATTCGCTAAAACGAAATGAGTAAATAAAAGTGCCAACAACTGTTGGATTTAGGTTGTCTCATGCTATTTGTATCTGACTAGTAAGTATTGCAACTATAATGGAATGGTTAACTAAAACTACCCACTTCTTATGACATTAGGATGACTCATGCAATCTATATCTGACTAGTAAGTGCTGCAACTATAACAGAATGGATAAAACTGCCAACTGTTTGAGTTCCTTGGTTTGACTTCCTTGTTTGCTCTCGATGGGGAATACTAGGATGGGTATGTTTGGTGTTAGTATCAGATTGGATCCAAGTAGGTCTTTCTTATCCCTCTTTGATAGCCGCCAGTTTTATCGAGTCTCTATATGTTGTTTAGTGCATGATTCACCGCCGCTTTAGTCCATCGTACCTATGTAGGTGAGAGCCGTTGAATTGTAAGTCTCGCCGTGTACTGGCCAGAGTACTGACCACTCTCTTTTTTCCTTTGCCCTTTGTCGGCGCCCCTTTTGATTAGTAGGTTTAAGATCAATGTTGTTAGTAGGATTACCCTTCCGGCTTGGCCTGGGCAGGGTTATGGATGCCATTGGTTGTTATTCAGGTCTCTTAGATCAGTTTGAAATCTTGTTCGTACTCGGATGCTGTATGATTTTCAAGGTGATTTGGATCTTTGTACTATATATCTGTATTCTTGACTCGACGATTCACCATTGTATATATCTGTTATGTGGGTTCCATCATCGACTATTGTGCAATGATATTACTTTATTTTCCACCCGCACGCAAGTGCCTGGTGGGCACCTTTGAATCACTTCTATGCGGGTTTGGCGGGCATCACTAATACTTGCATAGGGATGATCCGAGGGTGTTGCAATGTGTAGGCCATAATATAGTACTAGTAGCACACCATTAATCGTGCTAGCTGGGGGGAAGGTTATTTTGGCGCTTCACGAGTTCAAACTTTTAGTGTACTCCATTGTCAAGAGTGAATACATGCAGCTCAAAAAAACCTAATAACACATGTTATTGCTATTATGTCAACACATCGTGATTACCTGCATGATAGTAGTTGGTTACTCCATTTTCAGGAGTGAATGCATGGAGCTAAAAAAGTACTATGTAACTAGCATGCATCATTATTACATGCATGATAGTAGTTGGTTACTGAGTTGCATACATCATGTATTAAGTGGTTTATATTGATTTAATCATATTACTCATACTCTCCGTACATTCGTTGATCTCATCACAATCTACTTACTAAGTTGCATGCATGTGCGCACAAGATCCATTTATTTTGTTGAGTGACATACACTTTTTTGTGCGGTCGAGGCACCCATCCTCTGATGAATCGCTAATCAACATAGCTCACACATACTATACTTTGCAGTCATAACTAGACTTCTTATGAAATCAGACTAGTAACACGTAAAAAAGTATAGTAACATCCAGGGAGATAGGGATCAGTGTCAAGCAATCTTGTCCATCCATCCAAAATCAACGGGCTAGAGCAGACACCTTCCCTGCAAAGGCTCTGGCGGGAATGCCTATGCAAGAAATCGTTGGGTGTCCCTGGGTATCTATTGGGGTCGCTGTGCATGTGACCCACAGTACTCCAGACAAAGCTAGGTGTCTCTGATGCTGACGGAGCATTTTCTTTTCTTGATAGACACTTCCTCCTAGAGCGTATGAAGTGTACTAAAAATTCTGAGTCGGGCATCCGCAAAGTGCAAGAAAGCATATATAGGTTGCCTATGAGGAATAGAAAAATGATTTTCCCTCTCTCCCCTATCTTGCATGAAGCAATATGATGATAAGCTATGTGCACCGTATAGATTGAGCTAAGAAAAAAGTGAAATTGAGTCAAAACCAAATGGATGCACCGGTTAGACTCAGCATGTGGGACCCATTAAATAGATCATGCAACAATTCTCAGCCAATCATCTCATCCATGAATACATCAAGCATGAAAATAATAATTTAGTGGGCTACTATACAACCAAGTAGTACTATCGTTAAGAAAAGCTCCACATAGCGCATTCGATTGTTAATAAGAGTGCAATATAATTATGCAAAGACGAATGGGAAACAAAAAAAGAGGGCCAGTGGAAGGCTTCTTGGTGCCTACAAATTCCTGCTCTAAATCCAAATATTTCCCTGTCTTAGATTCGGCGATTGCAACACTGTGGCCGCACTTCAGAGGCACAACCTCCACAATGGTTGTGAGCTCGACAGCCAACATGAGATGGATTCTCCCTTCCTCCTTTGCGGGGCGTGACCTCAATGCCCTCCGCAATGGTAGAAGCTGCATGTGGATCTCGGTGACTTTCTTCTTCAAATTATTGCACTCAATGCGAAGGTTTGAGAAGTCATGCTCATAAGATCGTGTGAGCTTCTTTTGAAAAGCCAAATCGGCTCGAAGGTGATCACAATCCAGGTTTTGCTCGAAATTTTTCTGCACAATTTTGATGTTATAGTTGTTGATTTCATATACTTTGGCCGAGATTATCGCTGTGACTTCTTGTATGGAAAATTCATCATCATTAAGAGAGCATGGAGTGCATGTAGAGAAGAACATAAAATGCGAGTACATGTATAGTGCCTACCTCTTTTTTTTTATGGAGAGCTGGCATTATGTCAACGTACAAGTCAGAGATATCCATCGTGCTATCGACCCGTGGGGTGAAAAATTTGACGCTCCAGCCGCCTGCCCTGGAATATGTAGAAAGACGATTCAATAGTAGGAGCAGACAGCCCAAGAATCAACGGAAGTACAAACACCTACCCAGACTCTTGGTCCTGATGATAGTCGCTCTTCGGATAATGTGCGAGGAGGATCCCTCGCCCCATTGTTGGTCCCCTTTCTCGGTCCGAGCCTGCAGTTCCCCCTGCCAGCGGGGTTTCTCCACCGCCATCTTGCTGTTCCTCCCATGAGAAAGGTTATTTTGTAACATTGCTGGATGAAGAAGCAAAGAATCAAGGGAGGAGTAGTGGAAGAAAATGGTTTCTGCAAAGGCGGAGTGAGGTAGTACTAGTAGGAAGAGAGTGAATAGTGTAAGAAGGATGTCAAGGTCTAGGTCTCATTGCCACCATATGAGCAATCTCGTCGGTCCATCTATAGACCCAGCAGGTAGGATCAAGGCTCCGCCGTAGTAGGAAGGAAAACATAGGTCTCCCAGAGTAGTCTATGGGTAGGCCACCATGCTAGCGATCGAGAAAGTAGGCTATAAATATTTACGACCCACCAAAGGTCTATACTAATGTCTTGTCAAAGCAGTGGGCAAGATTCCATCCGCACGACAAAAAACTAGAGTGGAATTATGTAACCTAGAGGCTTCTACAAAAAAAATTTGTGATCATGCTTCTAAAATCTCTCATACCGCCACATGGAAAAGATACTGGTAGTACTAGTACTCCGTAGAACTATCCAATGTAGAGTAGTACTGCTAGTAGTAGTACAGTACTAGTAGTAGTCACATTAAATATACTTAGGGCTTGACACCTAATCATCATAAACAATCACCAAAAGATCGAACATCAAATTTAAAGAGAACTTAGGGCTTCTTTAGATAAACAGGATTTCAAAACATAGGAATTTAACAGGGTCTGATGTAAAAAATAGTGGATTGCAAAATAGAGGAAATCTGCAGCCTTGAAACACACAGGAAAAGTGCCTCAATCCTACGCAAATGAGTGTAAAAAAGTGGATGTTGACATTCCTATGGGTTTGGGGGTGTAGGAATGCAATCCATAGGAATTTTGGAGGTATGATTTGTTTCATACAAAGGGCTTCCTTATGAAAAAATCCTATGGTTGAATTCCTCCAAAATTCCTTCGAAAATCCTTCAATCCAAAGAGGCCCTTAATTAAGATGAGCGTGCTCACGATAGACGAACACCTTCCGATAGGAGGTGATGCGGTCGTAGATTTTCATCTTGAACCCATCTATAGTGACCTTGAACATAAGGCAGTCACCCTCCTTCAACTCATGGAAAGTAGCAAAGGTATCCCACTCTTTGTCTAGGATAATCTGGTCTTTGTTGCGGTTGGGATGGACAACCAACTCGCATTCCTCGCATGCTTTGACCACTACTAGCTGCGGGTAGGGGCATCCCTTCATGTAAGGCTCGAAGTAAGTCGGGATGATATGCATATACAAGTCAAGCTGGACTAAATGGATGTAGAAGCGCCTAGGATGATCCGCGGTGGCATGGTGTCCAACCAACCTAGGGCGTCCTCTTGGTTTGGCAGTACTAGTGACCGACTGCGGTGACCCAGCATACCACTGCATGATGTAGTGCACTATAGTCGTTGACATAACACCAATGAAACACCGTTCACTAGTATTACATCCCTCAGAGTAGTACAATAGAAACATAGCAGGTCCAAGACATGACTATAGGTTACAACTCAACTCTTTACACAAGATCCAGAGAACACTCTAGGTTAAAGAGAGAGAAGAAACTTCTTACGGAGAAGAATCAAGAATAAATAACTCATAGCTACCATACTTTTAAAACTAGTAGCTGAACTACTGGCTTGCATTGCTGCTATTGCAATACTCTACAGAAGTAGGTTCTACGGTTAGAAATTCTATTCGTATCTAATCAGCAACTTCGTCTTCACTTGAGTTGATGTATATGTCGACTTTCTTGACTTCCTTGAAGATCTTTAGCTTTTGATAATGATTCCTGGAGCATAACTTGATGTAGACATCATCTGTACTGGCTTTAGAACCTAGCAAGGGTTAAGAAGATACTTTGAGTACGAGCGTACTCAACAAGTTCACTAGAAAAGGAGTGTTTGATGCACTATATCTACAGCCACAGACCGTAGGTCATAGGCAATGCAAGTTTTCATAAACATTTCTTCAAAGGTTGCTTTTATTCTCAAAAGCTATGTCCGTCAGCCTTCACGGGTTTACTAGAACCTTCATGGGGTTCCTTTCCCGCCGCGTTCGCAGATCCTTCCCGGAACAGGGAGTAACAAGTTACAGTTCTTACACTCTGCAGAGGTGCGTCGCTTTACCCATGAGAGATCTTAGCTTTGTTGCACATCCGGGCCGCGAACCCGTTCACACTTCCTTGGTGTGAGGTCCAGACCAAGACCAAAGCCAATCACTGCCTTCTCCGCGACCCCGCATGTCTCCTTGGTGTACGCCAGCCCACCTATTGAATTACGACAATGGCAGTACAGACCATTCAGATGCCGGAACTATCGTGGGACGTTGAGGGCTCCCACCCATATGCTGCATATCCTCTACGAATTACCATAAATAATATGCATGCTACGAGTGATAACAGCCACGACCCGCACATCCAGCTCCATGCGAGAGGGAAAAGATACAGCTGACTTCTTCGTCCCATTCCAAATCTCATGGTCAACGCGTAATATATGGCGCAAGAATCACTGGCGACATTGGTTGTTAAGTCCTAGATAATATGTTCCTTTACCACCGGAACTCTTATAGTAGGTTATTACCTCTTGGTAATAAACCTATAATCACATTATTATGAAAATAGTGTTTTCTGTCCTTTTTCAATTGCAGGTGATGACAATACTGGATTTGCAAAATACTTTGCAGAAAATAATCAAAGGACATGAGCAAGTGTGAACTTGCCTTTTGTGATTGCAAGATTATGCACTCACGGTCTTCAAGACAATATAAAAGATCCAATAGCGAAAATCTGCATCATTGGTACGGTAAGGACTAATGTTTAAAGAAGCAAGATGATTTTATGCATAAGTAATGTAATGCAAGTTGATAAATGCGAATCCCGAGTATAACGTTGTTCTAGGGTTTGGATACTGGAAAAGGTTTCCTTGGCATGTGTTGCTCTTTTAGATTAAGTTTCACATATGTCCTTCTTATTAAGGCTTGTGAGTGTGTGGAATACAACATGTATTTATACAACAATAAACTACATAGTATGGAATGCTACTCAAGGTTGCTTACATCTTAATTGTTTATTTTCAAGTTTTACTTTACAAGTAATGTCACTTATAAAGAATTTAAGTATTAACCATCTTATTATACAAGTAAAGTATAAAGTAAAGTGTTTACTATTAATTGTCATATGTTGATTGAAGTGGCAAAATGAATAACTTTTGAAGAAAATCTTACTTAATTAAGCAGAAGCATTTATGCTTTTAAGTTAACCTTGTGAGGTGTTCTTTCTAGCTATAGTCTTTAAGTCAGAAAGAATTGCCTTTACTGGAATAATGAAATTAGTAGTATTTGAGACATATCTATCTTGGTTTTTAACTGGGTTGGTTTGGTATTAAGATGCTTTACAATTTAATTATAACAGACCAAAGTTAACTATAAAGTATATATCAAAGTCTTTAGCATTATACTTAAAGTTTGGTAACAATAAGTGACTTTAAGAATGTAGATAGATTTAGGGTGTATTACTTATGATACTTGTATCTTGTTCACTTCATATTGTTTCCTTAGAGTTACTTAAGAATGGCATTACTTTTAGTTGGTAATGGTTTCTTTTCATTATAAATGTATAAAGGGATTGATCTCCTTACAAGGTGTGGTTAGGGTTTTATGAATAAGTAAATAATATTATGTACTACTTATGAACTCATTTATAGTGTTTTGATTTTTTTATAAACTTGTGGTTAAAGTAAAAGAATGGTTTTATCTTATTACAATTATTCTTGGAGATTTTATGTTAAATAGGAATTCTTTTATAAAATAATGTATACTTATGGTTGAAAGATAATTCAATAAAATTTTATTTAAAATGTGTTAAACCATTTTGACTTCCTAAAATTAGTATTTAAGGATAATACTATTTACTATATTTAATTGATTAATTTAAGAAATATTAACACATTTTATTTGTTATTTAGTGAATTATTAACTAAAGAAATAGGTTTAAATTTAAGTTATGAAAGTGTTTAACTTTTTATTTAACTCAAAAGTGGAAGATCACATTTTTAACATGTAGGTATTATTTTGTGATTATTTTGGTATATTATATTTATTTTTGTGATTTATAAATAATAAGATATGATTTTAATAAGGTTTATTACTTTTAAAAATACTTAATAAATAATAAATATTTAATTAAGTATTTTAATAATGTATAATTATAATTTTAAACTCTAATTCTTATTTTTCTAAGGTTTTTAGTATTTTATTTATATTTTTAACATTTACCATTATTAAAATATTAATTATCAAAGTTTTATTACATATAAAACCTTTATTAAATAATATTGATTTAAATAATCACCATAATAATATTTGATAATAGTTTTGAGTTGTAGATTTTGTTTTTCTGAAAATTTTCATATATTAAACATATTTTTCTGAATTATAAAACAAAAGATATCAAATTTACAAGAATTAATCATTTTATAAATTTCTTAATTAAATAACTAAATGTGTTTATTAGGTAATGCTGATGTCAGCAAATGCGACGGAGGGGATGAATCGGCCGGAGGAGGTCGGAATCGACGGCGAGGACGACGACGAACTCGACAGAGGCCAGGAAGACGTCTTCGATTGCGGGCGACTAGGCTTTCCCGACTCAATTCCTTTGGCCAGGCGAACGAGGACGACAAGGAGGCCTCAACGATGCCCTCGGCACAATGTGGGGTGGCCGGAGACGGTGGGGAAGAAGAGGACCTGGGAGCTAGGGTTCCGGCGAGGATGGGGAAAAGGGGAGAAAAGGGAAACTAGGGTTTGTCTGGACGGCGCTGGGGATCATATAGATGCTCGGGGAAGCGGCGCACATCGCGGCAGCGTCACGCATCCAGGAGCAGGCGGGTGGCGGAGGCAGCGCCACCGAGTTGCTTGGCCGACGAGGAAGACGACGGGGAGGGGATTGAAGCGGTACCGGGTTGAGTATGGGCCGCACTTGGGCCGGGGTGCTGGGATGATGCTTGCCTGCTAAGCGGAGGTGAAAGTACCGACTTGATACGACTAGAGGGGGGGTGAATAGGCGTCTACCCAATTTTAATTTGTTTCTCACTTTTAGGCTCAACAAGAAAGGAAGTTATCTAGAGATGTAACTAAGTGAACAACCTAAAGCAAGAAAACAACCACCAACAATAAAAACAGTAAAAAGCAAGGAGTAAAGGAAGGGAACGAAGTAACCAGCGAGGGGACACGGAGATGTAATTCCCGTAGTTCACTGCCAAGGAGCTACGTCTATGTTGGAGAGGTGTCGGGGCCACACAAGGTCACCCGAGTGCCACAAAGGCCTCACCTTCTTCTCCGGTGAGCTCCCCCACAAAGGAGGCCTCACAATCCACTAACCGGTGACCTTGAAGGCGCCAACCGAAACCTTTACACCAAGGTTGAGGGGGAGGCTCCACAACTCAATTGGAGGCCCTCAACGACACCTCGAAGCTTTACAACACATGCCTCAGCTCCGGGGATGCCCTACACCGTCTGGGGTTCCAAGAAACCCAAGAGCAACAAGATCCACAAAGGATGGGTGGGGGAAATCAATTCTTCTTTGGTGGAAGTGTAGATCTAGGTCACCTCCCTCACCTCTCAAAAGATCAAGTCATTTGAGTGGCTAGAGAGAGAGATCCAGTGAGGTGAAGCTCAAGCATTAATGGAGGAGAGAGAAAAATTCGAGAGAGAGTGGGAGGAAGAAGGGGGGTGCCTTAAATAGGCCCCCCATGCTGAACCGTTACAGCCTCGGAAGTTCCGCCCAGCCTGGCTCCAACGGTCATCAGACCGTTGACGCCCGCTCCAGAAGCGCAACCGGAAGTTCCGGTCAAAACGGACCGGAAGTTCCGGTGAACTTCCGAGCAAGTTCCGACCAAGTTCCGGCAAATAGCACGCTTCAAAACAGAAGGTTACTGAGCCTTCACCGGAACTTGGGGCGGAACAAGGGGCGGAACTTTTGGGTCGTGAAGCGAGACTGACCGGAAGTTCCGGCCTTCAGGCGGAAGTTCCGCTCAAGAACTTTTGGCAGGACAAGTTCCGATGCAAGTTCCGGCCAAGTTCCGGCAAATAGCACACTTCAAAATAGAAGGTTACTGAACCGCCATCGGAACTTGGGCGGAACTAGCGTCGGAACAAACTGTAGAACAGCCCACAGAAAAAGTTTGAGCGGAACTTCCGACCTATGACCGGAAGTTCCGGTGAGACTCAAAAGGCCCCAACAGAACAGGAACACGCTCTCTCTCACGGGATAATGGGATGGCTGTGGCGGTGCATATAGGTTTGTGCAAGAACAAGTGATTTCCCACAGCCTTCCAACATGGACCCCCTCTTAATAGTACGGTGACCTAAAAACAACAACCGGAAAGAAACTAGGAGAAGACTAAAAGGCCACCGTCTTCAAAATATCAAAAGAGAGCATCCATCACAATAGAATGAGACATCAACGATGTTTCCCCTGAAACTCAAGAGCACAGTTAAAAAACACGGTTGGGATTGTCATTTTAACACCAAAAACATCATGGGAAGATATAGTCCTTACAGGAGGGAAGGATAAGAGAGGTGCTGGGCTCGGCCCAGGTAGAGTTAGGGAAATGTTTTTCTTGCTGAATATTTTTCTATTTATGTTTCTTCTTTTCTCTTTTATATTTTCATTTTCAAATCTGTTTTGGATAATTTCAAATTACCAGAACTTTTGTAACTATTTAAAATAGTTGAGGGGCCGTTGTAATCCATTTGGGATCCATTTGAAAGGTTTCAAAACCATTTGCTTTAATTTTTCTTAGTTTCATTTTTAGAATATGATGCTCGTGCTATGCACATACAAACCCTAATTAACATTTAATAAAACTAGGGTTGTTACATGATATTCCCATCTTCGCATTGTTCAAGCTCCACCAACAGACCCCTGACCATTACAATTCTCCAGAAGTTACATTAAGTCATGGTGCTCTGCCCCATGCCTTCAAACTTTCCATTGGTTCTATTCTAAGTAACATAACACATCAACTATTCGATTCTTGCTGACATAAAAAATTCAACTTCGATCAGGATAATGAGGATATAGAGTATGTTCTCATGGACATGTTCTCCTGTTCTTTGCGCTAGCAGCGCCATAGGCTAAAGAATAAATACTTTGATGGTAAGGCAAGTAAGGATATTCAAAGAACATCTCCTATGGAACATTCAATGACTGACCAATAGTGGATAGATCTTCTCGACCACGGGTTTGATCCAAAGATTACGGTATGGTTTGTGAAGACTGAGACCAGATCACTTTCAAAATACCTATTTGCTCATTTGTATCACTAGTCTCCTTTTGCAGCTGAACACTGAGAAACATAAAAGGAACTGTGTGGCACAACGCTTAACAAACCGAACTGGATCTCGTGCATTGGTTGGGCACCTGAGCACAATAGTAAGAAAAATTAGTTTTTAATCTTGTAGAGACTTTGTGCTTCTTATATTTTGATCATGTGTTCCGCCCATGTTGCAGAAAGATGTAATAAGTCTGCAACAAAAATTTGAGGCATGCTAAATGAGCAAAAAAGATGGGCTCAATCCCTCCGCTAAGAGTGTTATTGTAAGTCTTCTATTCTATTGATATGTTGTGACACTCCCTCACTAATTTATAAGTTACAATTGGATGTGCAACACTGACTAAACTACTTCTGACTTTTCTTTTAATTTAATTACAGTAGATGATTTTCAACTAGCAGGAGTTTCAGTTTTGAATGCTACAAAGAGTTGTCTAGTGATATCATCCACCTAGCGATGAAGAAATAGACAGATGCGATGTTGGCATAGTCCTGTTATTGAGTGTTAGTGATAAACTTATTATCAGTATGATCAGATAGCTACTATGCTTTTTATGGTGTATATGATGTGTAATTAGCCATGCAAACTTGTAAGATTTGTTCATAGACAGGTTAAATACGTTGTCTGCATGTTCCTCTGTAGTGGCTTATCTTCTCTCACCAATTTCTACCAACCGATAACCTTACAAATTAAATTGAATGAGGACATGGAAAAACCTGGAAAAGACGGTCTGGAAAAAACCAAGAAGAATGTATGGAAACATTTAACATGGTAATAAAAGGCGAAGGTCATCGTAAAAGTACGTTCCTGCATAATGCTAGGTTGTCGCAGTCCAAATCCAAGTCCAAGTCGGTGTATTTGTCTTATCAGGAAGAAATTGTAGTAGTACGGGCTGCACAGGAAGTGCAAAGACGAATAATCGATGAGATGAGACAGAAACTATTAGCAAGTGATGCCACGAATAGTTCGAGACCATGTAATAACAAAAACAGAGGGACTACTTGTTTTGCATCATGCTTTTATTTGTTCATACTGTGCTCCATGCACAAAATCCTGCGTCCGAACCTCACTTTCTCAAGCCTTGGATTCATGAACCTCACAAAGGTTTTTTATTCTTTGGATAAACCGCCAAATTCAAAATCTTAGTCGATTGACAAAACCTACCGCCTACCCTTTTTGAATCGGAGATTTTGTATCCAATTTTGTTTTCCAATATGGTAAGTGTTTGATGACCAGCCATCAATTCGTATGGAAGGAGTACCATTAGTAATATTCCTTGGACTCTTCCGAAATTCAAAAATATTAGTCGGGTGGCAAAACCTGCAGCTAAGCCTGTTTGAATCGGAGGTATCCAATTTCCATTATGGATGATGATTAGTTGATGTCAAACTCGACATTCAATTCCTAAAGAGGGAGATACCCTTTTTTATATTATTGCTTGGATGCTCGCCAAATTGAAAATAATAGGTCTTGTTTGGTCTCTAGCCATAATTTTCCATGCGAAAGTTTGGTAAAGTATGGCAGCCACAAAGTGTGGCAAAGAATGAAGCCAAACTTTGGCAAGAAAATTAACTCTATGGCAAGTGGGCCATATAATAAATGAAGTGTGGTAAACTAGCAGTGTGGCAAAAACCAAACACAAGCTAACCAACTTGCGTCTGCCAAAGTTTGGCTTGGCAAACTGTGGCTAGGAACCAAACTAGCCCTTAGTCAGCGTATTAATTGTGGTCATTGATGATCAGTTGATGTGACTCTCGGACTTGAATTACTGGACAGATAGCATATGGTCTACTAGATTTTTTCTATTATTACTTGGACGCTAGAACAAAATTCAAAATCGTAATTCAGCGGCAAATTCCCCGTGACTCAAATGTATTTCGCGCGCCTCCGTTTCAAACATTTTGAGGCAAAATCTCCCACTGTTGGACTATCATTTTTCTAGTACTATTATTATTAGATGGACGCTAGCCAATTTCAAAATCTCAATCGAGTGGCAAAACCACCCACCGACCTTCCCGCCCCTCCATTTAAAAAAAAGTGAGCCAAAATCTCCCACCGGGTAGTACCATTTTATTAGAATAGAAGATGGACGCTAGCCGAATTCAAAATCTCAACCGAGGAGCAATATCACACATCAACCTTGAAGCATTTCGCGCTCCTCTGTTTCTAAAAATTTTTACCGTAAAATTCCCATTTGACCCTTTGTTTAGACAACAAATCGGCAGGCTATAGTCGGTATCTTCAGGGAACGATCGTAATTTGTATCATGTTCACCTCTATTGTCCCTGTTCACGCAGTTTTTCCCGTTGGCCCTCCCAAAAAACCCAAGCTCCTTGATATGTCGTAAACGTATCTATAATTTTTGATGTTCCATGCTTGTTTAGTATCAACTTTGCTATGTTTTGTCTACACTTTGAGGTATTCTTATACATTTTCTAGGACTAACCTATTAACAAGATGCCGCAGTGCCAGTTGCTGTTTTATGCTATTTTTGGTTTCAGAAAATCTAGTAAGGAAATATTTTCGGAATTAGACTGGAAAAAAGCAAAAGTCAATATTTTACTCGAGAGAACATAGAGTCTGAAGGGCAGCCGAAGGGGCGCCACGAGGTGGCCACACCCTATGGCCGGGCAGCCCAGCGGGCGCCGCCACCTGGTGTGGGCCCCTCGGGCGGCCCCCTGCCTTGCCTCTTCGCCTATAAGTCACCCCGATGCAAAAACCCTAAGCACGTGATCAGATCTCCACGAAACAGTCTGTAAACACCGCCACCATCGTCCCAAGATCGGGGGATCTGAAGCTCTTCCCGGCACCCTGCCGGAGGGGAGAGATCATCCTGGAGGCCTTCTTCATCACCATGCCAGCCTTTGGTATGATGCTTGAGTAGTTCACCCTTGGACTATGGGTCTATACAGTAGCTAGATGGTTGTTTATCCTCCTTTGTGCTATCATGTTTAGATCTTGTGAACTCCATTCATGATCAAGATCATCTATTTGTAATCATACATGTTGTGTTTGCGGGGATCTGATGGATATTGAGATACCATGTCAGATTGATTATTGATTCTATCATGTCCTTGTTATTTGTGATCTTGCATGCTCTCTGTTGCTAGTAGCTAGCTTGGCCATGTAGATGCTTGTGACTCCAAGAGGGAGTATTTATGGTCGGTTTATGCCTCTAGTAATCTGGGAAAGTGACAGAAATATCTAAGGTTATAGATGTGTTGTTGCTACTAGGGAGAAAACCATAATCTTTTGTTCATGGAACAATTGTATTGTTTACTTTACACACATTTCTTAATGCAATTATCCGTTGGTTGCAACTTAATACTAGAAGGGCTTCGGATGATAACCTGAAGGTGGATTATTAGTCATAGATGAAGTTGCATTATGGTCTATGTATATTGTTGTAATGGCCAATCAAATCTCATAGGAGTCATGATGTCTAGTATATGTATTGTTATGCTTTCTCAATCTGTCAATTGACCTATTGTAGTTTGTTCACCCAGCATGTTATCTGTCTGAAAGAGAAAACCTCTAGTGAACTGTGGACCCCGGTCGAATCTTTATCATTGATACATCATCTACTGTTGTCGTTTACTTTCTACAAGCAACTAGTATCATCCACACTATACGTTTAATCCTTTGTTTTCAGCAAACTGGTGAGATTGACAACCTCACTGTTTGTTGGGGCTAAGTTTTGAGTTTGTGTTGTGCAGGTTCCAAGTTGTTAGCAACACCTTGGAGTTGTTTCCTTCCTCCTACTGGTTCGATAACCTTGGTTTCATAACTAAGGGAAAACTTACTGCTGTGCTCTTCACACATTCGTCTTGGGTATCCGAACGAAGCTCTATAGTGATCTGAGCCGCACCAAGATGTTTTCTGGTGCCGTTGCCTAGGAGTTAAGGTCAGGTTTGCAAGGGGAGTCTCTCACAAACAATCTCTTTACTTTGTTTTTGTTTTGCTTAGTTTCTTTTGCTTTGTTTTTCTTGTTTCTTTCTTTCAAAAATACAAAAAAATAGTTTCGTTTGGTTTGCTTTTTCTTATAAAATACACAAAAAAATTAATTCCTACTTTAGTTCCTACTACTGTTGGCTTGATTCACTTTTGGAAAAATGAACACTCCTGAGAACACAAAGTTGTGTGACTTCACTAGCACAAACAACAATGATTTCCTTTGCACACCTATTGCTCCACTTGCTCCTGATGCTACCTTTTATGAAATTAAACCTGCTTTGTTGAATCTTGTTATGAAAGAGCAATTTTCTGGTGCTAGTTCTGATATGCTGCTGCTCACCTTAATAACTTTGTTGAACTTTGTGAGATGAAAAAAAATAAGGATGTAGATTGAGATACTATTAAGCTCAAATTGTTTCCTTTCTCTTTGAGAGGAAAAGCTAAAGAATGGTTGCTATCCTTGCCTAGAAATAGTATTGATTCTTGATTAAATGCATAGATGCTTTTATTGGAAAATACTATCCTCCTGCTAAGATTATATCTATGAGAAGTGAAATAATGAAATTTAACCAACTTGATAATGAACATGTTGCTCAAGCTTGGGAAAGAATGAAATCTTTGGTAAAGAATTGTCCCACTCGTGGACTGACTGCTTGGATTATTATCCAAACTTTTTATGCAGGACTAAATTTTTCTTCATGAAATCTGTTGGATTCTGTTGCTGGAGGTACCTTTATGACAATTACTTTGGGTGCTGCAACAAAGCTCCTTGATAATATGATGGTTAACTATTCTGAATGGCACACTGAGAGAGATCCACAAGGTAAGAAGGTAAATTCTGTTGAAGAAACCTCCTCCTTGAGTGATAAAATTGATATTATTATGTCTATGTTTGTTAATGGAAAGGCTCATATTTCTCCAAATAATGTTCCTTTAGCCTCTTAGGTTGCTCAACAAGAGTAAGTTGGTGTGAACTTCATTAGAAATAATAATTTTGTCAGCAATGCTTATGGTAATAATAATTATAGGCCATACCCTCCTAATAATAGCAATACTTATCATGGTAGATCTGGAATGCCTAGTGAAGATAGGATTCTAGAAGTTGAAAGATCCACTAAAAACTTCATGCAGATGCAATATTAGCAGAATAAATTATTCACTAAAACTATGGAAGAACAATCTGCTATTTTGAAAAATATTAGTCATCAACTTGAGAATTTGAATATGGAAATTGCTGGTTTACAATACAAAATTTTGAATGCTGAGAAAAATATTTCATATTTGTCTGAAGCACAATCCTATTTGATTAATAAAATGACTGCTAAACTTGAAACCATGGAAAATACCTTTGTTGCTGCTCATGCTATACAAGTTACAATTGATGAAAATGTTAGACTGTTAGCTAAATTGCATGCTAAGTGGGAAAGAGAAGATGAAATTGCTAGAAACAATTGTATTTGTTGTAGGGTTTGCAGCATAGAAAACAAAAAAATTCCTACGATGGGAACTAAGTACCAAGATCTATCTACTAGATAGAAGCAACAGGTGGATATACATCCATAGAATACATACCCTCGAAGACCGAATAGCCTTAACGAGGTTGTACTCGTGGATGATGTAGTCAAACGCTTGACGATCTCAAGGAAATCATTCATCAGTGGCGCATCTATATTGGTCTTCTATGGCGCATGGCAGGGACACCACTGTTATGTCGCCACTGATGAAAACTTTTGTGGCGCATTCCGAAATGCGCCACAGAAGTATCGATGCGCCACATGACTCTGTTCAGTGGCGCATTATGGACAATGGGCCACTGAATCTCTATGCGCCACAGAAGGTTACAACGATGCGCCACTGGTTTGAATATCAGGTATTAAAAAATCGAAACTTGTCCAAATATACAGTATTATATAGGTATTATATAGTATTATACAGAAACAGTATATTTGACTTAGTATATGAAAACAAATATAATACAAACATGAATATAGTGCCATCACACTACTTAGAGCCTAAACAAGATAGACAAGTGATCATCATATTACAATACAAGTCAAATGAAGTGTTTGTTACAAGTGTTTGTTACAAGTGTTTGTTACAAAATTCACCATCTCATCACATTACAAATGAAGTGTTCATCGCCTACACTAGAATCAAACAGAATACAACTATGATGATGGTGAGCAAGAGCAAGAGCACTAGCAATATCTTCATCCGGTTCTCCTTCCATAGGTGGTTCCTCCACTTGGCTACCGCCTCCTCTCGAGTCGCGTATCCTTTGTAGCTGTTGCCGCTAAACTTATTCACCTGTTTCTGACAGTCCTCCCACTCATCGTAGACTCCTGGAACCCAACCTTGTACACCACGTACCACTTCGTCATCTCTATAGATAAGGCATATTAGTAAATCATGCAACAAAAAGAACTAAATTGGTTCACATGCATATATATTCACATAAACTAAAGCAAAAGATCAGTAAACATAGAAGATAGCACATCGATCATAATCATAGAACTTCGACGACAACGACAACAATAGTGAAGTTTACAACATACGACCACGGTAGTATATAGTTTGTGACACAACACTACACACAGACATCTATGATAATTCTAGGCGCACACATCGATCAATGTTGAGAACTGCTAACGCTCGGCTTCGGGAATAGTAGATAGCCACCCTTCGTCATCCACGTCCTATTGTCACCCTGTTGACGAAGAATATTTTCAATCTCCCTCTTAGTCAACCCTCTGTTGTGTTTTAGGACCCCTCCCCTCGTGTTGACATCTTCCACGATGATTTCCGACAACTTAACCTCGATGCGATGGAAGTCTTCTCTAAGAGCATCATCATCCCTTCACGCCAAATTTTCGGCCCATGCTCGGAAACTAGATGGCAGAGTTAGGTTCTGGAAATCCCGGACAAACCCTTTAAGGTGATGCATGGCGTAGAAGGCCTCCTTGGCGCCGCCAGTAGCCGGCTCCTTGACGCAGGGGAACTCGAGCACGTGCTTGAACACGTGCTTGTCATCCTTGATACATTCCCCCTTGTTGATGAAGGGGAATCCCTTTTTAGCGTAGCCCTCGAGAGCCTCATTCAATACACCCCTTATTCTGGTCTAGTCCTTTTTTGACTCGCCAAGTCGAAATACGATACTATCGAGTACTTTGTGCAAATGACGATGAGTGTGCAGTATTTGTCTTTGCACAACACGATTGAAACGGGATGTTGGAAAAGGGCAAAGGAAGAAAGCTATAAGAAAGCCTAAGTTAACAATGCTAGGGGGTGTGTGTACTTACTCGGGAAAGAAAGGCAAAAGAAGTGTGTTCGTCCTCTTGTGGTCCATGATGAACTTCTCGAGATACGCCGTCGCCTTGGCATGCGTCTCAGATCCTTCCCTCAACTGGCTATCACGCATGTAGTAGGGATCCACTATCGCGATGTAGGGGGTCTGCTCTCTCTTGGTCTTCATCGCCAGATTGAGCGCGAATAGGCAGACCATGTTATAGTCCATCCGTTTCGAGAGAAATAGCTTGAAGACGTCCTCGTACGCTATGAAGAACACGTCCGTGGGGGCTTCATGGACGAAGTCCACGTCCGATGGCACCTTGACAGTGAAAACCGGGTAATTTGGATATTTGTCTTGAAGAAGAATGCCCTCTAGTGTCTTGATACTATCACTAAAAGCGAGCATATGTCCACCAGCAAGTCAAAGCAGCTCCGGAGTCAGTATCTCTTCACCGGCTATATGTATCCTGGGCAAGCCATCCTCGCGGGCTGTTACGACATCATCCTTAGCCCGGATCCTCTTCGGAGGAGGTTAGATCTTAGCTTTCTTACCTCTCTTCCTGTGCTTCTTCATCTTCTGAGCAGGCTCCTCCACTGGGGATGCTAAGTTCTCAACGGCTGCCTTTTGGAGTGTGTCAGGGCTAAAGACGAATCCAACTGGTTTCCCCTGTTGATCGGCGACCGGAGGCGTCTCTTGAGATAAACCATGGAAGACCAGGCGTTGCGTGCATGTAGTGGGACGCCCACCTTGACCCTCGCGAGCGACGAAGGGTTCTTCATCCACAACAGGCATGTACAATCCTATGCCAGCACCGGTGTTGATGTAGTCATCGATGTTGACAAATTCTTCATCATCATCGTTGTTGCCGCCATGTGGTGGCCAGATGGTCGAGGTGGCGCTGGTGACAGGTGGCATCCGAGGTGGTGGCCGGACGATCGAGGTGGCGCTTAGGTGTCCCATAAGACGAATCTGAGTCTTCGGCCATGTCAAGGGCCATCCGTGGCATTCTGCAAGGGTCTTGTGTTCGTCGACTCCCTAAGGTTGAAAGGGGGGGGTCCATGTCTTCGCACCCTGGCAACACCCGAGCAATCCGGACCCTCATCACGGCATCGTCCATTGCATTGTTGTGCATCGTGCGGTTCACCGGTTGTATGATATTGCCCTTGGCAACATCCTTCAACTCGCCGTCGGCAACTTTGTGGAGTAGTATGCAAGAAGCGTCCTGAATATCGACACATATGTGTTGGGCATCATGATCGAGGTGGCAATCACCAAAGGCGCATAAAGAAGATGAAGCGGAGTATGATATTAGTTACCTTGGTGAGGGCGTTGAGCTCGGCTAATGTCGACACACGGCCGATCCTGGCGGTAGGCCTATCATCAGCATTCTCCCAAGGTACTGGTGCCACCGCCGGCTGTGCGATAGTGGTATTTTTGGCGGGAGCAGCAGGGGGCAGCTGTGCGACAACAAGCTCTTGCGGCTGCGCCGCGGCGATTGTGGCCAGCGTGGTCACCAAGTCCGGCGACGCGTTAACGTTGATGATCGAGTTGCTGCCGCTAAAGCTGGGCACGTTTATCGGCCCCTGTCGACCTCCCGCATTCCAAACAGCTAGCCCCTTCATCAACCCAGGGGGGATGATCGCGTGAAGCTTCTCCTCCAATAACTTGTCCATTGCTTTCTCGTCCACTTTTGCCTCTAATGTCTTCACCTTCAACTTCAGCTCTTCAACCTCGGCTTTATCTTTAGCTGTCGACTGGTTCTTCCTCTCCCTCCTCTTCTTTGCATCCTCTTTGTAGTACTCGGTAAAATTCATGCTTGTACCGAAGCCGGACACACGGCCAGCTGATTTTGGCGGCAACTTCTTCTCCCTCTTCTTGTAAGTGTTCGTCGCCCTGTTAAAAACAGTGTCCCATGGCTCCGCCGCCAAATCTTGGGACGACAAGTCCTTGCTAGCGTTCAATTCCTTCTCCTACAGATATACAATGAGAGGTGAACCCATGCATGCATTTAGATTCTTGGCTTTCACCTTTGTCAATGCTGTTCTTTACCCGGGTTTTCCAGCTGCTCAAGGCGTTGCTCATGTTTATCAGTGCTAGTTTGTTCACCGGGTTCTTATTACTCTCCAGGTTTATGAACTTCTCTGGGAATGTGTATCGCTTGTGAAGCTTCTTAAGGAGGTTCTAGACCAAAGCATGATTACGTTGGATGTACTTCGTGTTGATCGACATGCTTCCCCGGACGATGCACCCCAGTTGCATGCCGTACCCGCAGGCAATCGATGAAGGCGCAATGGGTTGGCCACCTTCTGTGACCTCAGTGAACTCATCATAGACGTTGGCGAGCACTTGCGGCTTCCGATACTTAATATCCTTCTTATTCTTCTGTATGGTGGCCGGGTTGCCGCTACCACCATCTGTGCACTCGCCACCATCCGTGGTGGTGTTACCCTCGTCCCTGCCTTCACTAGTTCCATCGTAGTCGTCGTCGTCCCCCACGTAATCTGGATCTTCCTCGCCCCCAGCACCTCCGACGATGGTCGTCGGTGGTGGTGTCATTATCATCTCCTCCGCCTCCTCATGCTCTTGGGACGGCCCCCAGAACGATTTGTTGGCCTCTCGGGCTAGATCCTCGACACTCATTTGTTTAGAAGGACCAGCCTCGTCGTTAGTCGACATGTTTGCGCTTTATTACAAAAAAAGAGGCAAAAAGTTAGCACAAATATCGATCGAAAAATTCGGATTGACCTTTGCTAATTTTTGGACCTACGAGTGCCCATTTCTCAACCGAAACGGAAGTGAATCAACACTTCGGGAGAAATGGGCAACTCAATTGAAATCCCTGCAAGAAAAAACACCCTAGCCCCATTAACAACCCCATTGACCTCATCCATCATCAATCAAGTACATAAACAGCAACCCCATCATCCATCATCAATCAGCAGCCCCATTTCATATACAAAAACAGTAGCAGCACCATATCATGTACACAAACAGCAGCAGCACCATTTTATATAAATAACAACATTAGCACCAATTCATATAAATAACAACATTATCACCATATCATGTACACAAACAGTAGCACCACCATTTCATATAAATAGCAGCAACACCAATGTAACATTAGCACCAATCTGTTTGCTGAAGAGAAATTCACAAGTTATCTCAATATACATAAATAGCAGCATAAACAACAGCATATACAATCTGTTTTCTTATGAACATCTACAATCTATTTGCTGAAGAGAAAAAGGCTAAGCATAAGCTGCAAACTAGCCGCAAACCTAGTTTAGATGGTTTAACTGATAGTTAGTATCACATAGCTGCAAACTTGTGATTTTTAAACCTAGATGCAAACTAGCTGTAATCAGATAGTTTAACTGATAGTTAGATGGTTTAACTGATTGTTAAACCTAGCTACAAACTAGCTGTAATCAGATAGTATCTATACTAGTGCAATGCTTTTTTTTTCAAACCCACTGGTCCCAGCCTAGGGCTCTAGGTACTGTATCTTTCTTAAGAAACAAACTAATATTTAGATGTTAAGTTTGATTTTTAGTTTTACTTTCAGTCCAGTTAAGCATAGACATATAGAAAGGGTTTTTCTATCTTTATCTTTAAGCATAGTCCAGTTTTATTTACATGCGCCACTGAATCTCTATGCGCAACAGAAGGTTACAATGATGCGCCACTGGTTTAAATATCAGGTATTAAAAAATCGAAACTTGTCCAAATATACAGTATTATATAGGTATTATACAGTATTATACAAAAACCGTATATTTGACTTAGTATATGAAAACAAATATAATACAAACATGAATATAGTGCCATCACACTACTTAGAGCCTGAACGAGATAGACAAGTGATCATCATATTACAATACAAGTCAAATGAAGTGTTTGTGACAAGTGTTTGTTACAAAATTCACCACCTCATCACATTACAAATGAAGTGTTCATCGCCTACACTAGAATCAAACAGAATACAACTATGATGATGGTGAGCAAGAGCAAGAGCACTAGCAATATCTTCATCCGGTTCTCCTTCCATAGGTGGTTCCTCCACTTGGCTACCGCCTCCTCTCGAGTCGCGTATCCTTTGTAGCTGTTGCCGCTAAACTTGTTCACCTGTTTCTGATAGTCCTCCCACTTATCGTAGACTCCTGGAACCCAACCTTGTACACCACGTACCACTTCGTCATCTCTATAGATAAGGCATATTAGTAAATCATGCAACAGAAAGAACTAAATTGGTTCACATGCATATATATTCACATAAACTAAAGCAAAAGATCAGTAAACATAGAAGATAGCACATCGATCATAATCATAGAACTTCGACGACAACGACCACAATAGTGAAGTTTACAACATACGACCACGGTAGTATATAGTTTGTGACACAACACTACACACATACATCTATGATAATTCTAGGTGCACACATCGATCAATGTTGAGAACTGCTAACGCTCGGCTTCGGGAATAGTAGATAGCCACCCTTCGTCATCCACGTCCTATTGTCACCCTATTGACGAAGAATATTTTCAATCTCCCTCTTAGTCAACCCTCTGTTGTGTTTTAGGACCCCTCCCCTCGTGTTGACATCTTCCACGATG
Source organism: Avena sativa (assembly GCA_916181665.1). Taxonomy (NCBI): domain Eukaryota; kingdom Viridiplantae; phylum Streptophyta; class Magnoliopsida; order Poales; family Poaceae; genus Avena; species Avena sativa. The sequence continues at coordinate 79,181,169 of OV702296.1, forward strand.
ATTTCCGACAACTTAACCTCGATGCGATGGAAGTCTTCTCTAAGATCATCATCATCCCTTCACGCCAAATTTTCGGCCCATGCTCGGAAACTAGATGGCAGAGTTAGGTTTTGGCAATCCCGGACAAACCCTTTAAGGTGATGCATGGCGTAGAAGGCCTCCTTGGCGCCGCCAGTAGCCGGCTCCTTGACGCAGGGGAACTCGAGCACGTGCTTGAACACGTGCTTGTCATCCTTGATACATTCCCCCTTGTTGATGAAGGGGAGTCCCTTTTTAGCGTAGCCCTCGAGAGCCTCATTCAATACACCCCTTATTCTGGTCTAGTCCTTTTTCTGACTCGCCAAGTCGAAATACGATACTATCGAGTACTTTGTGCAAATGACGATGAGTGTGCAGTATTTGTCTCTGCACAACACGATTGAAACGGGATGTTGGAAAAGGGCAAAGGAAGAAAGCTATAAGAAAGCCTAAGTTAACAATGCTAGGGGGTGTGTGTACTTACTCGGGAAAGAAAGGCAAAAGAAGTGTGTTCGTCCTCTTGTGGTCCATGATGAACTTCTCGAGATACGCCGTCGCCTTGGCATGCATCTCAGATCCTTCCCTCAACTGGCTATCACGCATGTAGTAGGGATCCACTATCGCGATGTAGGGGGTCTGCTCTCTCTTGGTCTTCATCGCCAGATTGAGCGCGAATAGGAAAACCATGTTATAGTCCATCCGTTTCGAGAGAAATAGCTTGAAGACGTCCTCGTACGCTATGAAGAACACGTCCGCGGGGGCTTCATGGACGAAGTCCACGTCCGATGGCACCTTGACAGTGAAAACCGGGTAAGAAGAATGCCCTCTAGTGTCTTGATACTATCACTAAAAGCGAGCATATGTCCACCAGCAAGTCAAAGCAGCTCCGGAGTCAGTATCGCTTCACCGGCTATATGTATCCTGGGCAAGCCATCCTCGCGGGTTGTTACGTCGTCATCCTTAGCCCGGATCCTCTTCGGAGGAGGTTAGATCTTAGCTTTCTTACCTCTCTTCCTGTGCTTCTTCATCTTCTAAGCAGGCTCCTCCACTGGGGATGCTAAGTTCTCAACGGCTGCCTTTTGGAGTGTGTCAGGGCTAAAGACGAATCCAACTGGTTTCTCCTGTTGATCGGCGACCGGAGGCGTCTCTTGAGATAAACCATGGAAGACCAGGCGTTGTGTGCATGTAGTGGGACGCCCACCTTGACCCTCGCGAGCGACGAAGGGTTCTTCATCCACAGCAGGCATGTACAATCCTATGCCAGCACCGGTGTTGATGTAGTCATCGATGTTGACAAATTCTTCATCATCATCGTTGTTGCCGCCATGTGGTGGCTAGATGGTCGAGGTGGCGCCGGTGACAGGTGGCATCCGAGGTGGTGGCCGGACGATCGAGGTGGCGCTTAGGTGTCCCGTAAGACGAATCTGAGTCTTCGGCCATGTCAAGGGCCATCCGTGGCATTCTGCAAGGGTCTTGTGTTCGTCGACTCCCTAAGGTTGAAAGGGGGGGTCCATGTCTTCGCACCCTGGCAACACCCGAGCAATCCGGACCCTCATCACGGCATCGTCCATTGCATTGTTGTGCATCGTGCGGTTCACCGGTTGTATGATATTGCCCTTGGCAACATCCTTCAACTCGCCGTCAGCAACTTTGTGGAGTAGTACACAAGAAGCGTCCTGAATATCGACACATATGTGTTGGGCATCATGATCGAGGTGGCAATCACCAAAGGCGCATAAAGAAGATGAAGCAGAGTAATATTAGTTACCTTGGTGAGGGCGTTGAGCTCGGCTAATGTCGACACACGGCCGATCCCGGCGGTAGGCCTATCATCAGCATTCTCCCACGGTACTGGTGCCACCGTCGGCTGTGCGATAGTGGTATTTTTGGCGGGAGCAGCAGGGGGCAGCTGTGCGACAACAAGCTCTTGCGGCTGCGCCGCGGTGATTGTGGCCAGCGGGGTCACCAAGTCCGGCGACGCGTTAACGTTGATGCTTGAGTTGCTGCCGCTAAAGCTGGGCACGTTTATCGGCCCCTGTCGACCTCCCGCATTCCAAACAGCTAGCCCCTCCATCAACCCAGGGGGGATGATCGCGTGAAGCTTCTCCTCCAATAACTTGTCCATTGCTTTCTCGTCCACTTTTGCCTCTAATGTCTTCACCTTCAACTTCAGCTCTTCAACCTCGGCTTTATCTTTAGCTGTCGACTGGTTCTTCCTCTCCCTCCTCTTCTTTGCATCCTCTTTGTAGTACTCGGTAAAATTCATGCTTGTACTGAAGCCGGACACACGGCCAGCTGATTTTGGTGGCAACTTCTTCTCCCTCCTCTTGTAAGTGTTCGTCGCCCTGTTAAAAATAGTGTCCCATGGCTCCACCGCCAAATCTTGGGACGACAAGTCCTTGCTAGCGTTCAATTCCTTCTCCTACAGAGATACAATGAGAGGTGAACCCATGCATGCATTTAGATTCTTGGCTTTCACCTTTGTCAATGTTGTTCTTTACCCGGGTTTTCCAGCTGCTCAAGGCGTTGCTCATGTTTATCAGTGCTAGTTTGTTCACCGGGTTCTTATTACTCTCCAGGTTTATGAACTTCTCTGGGAATGTGTATCGCTTGTGAAGCTTCTTAAGGAGGTTCTCGACCAAAGCATGATTACGTTGGATGTACTTCGTGTTGATCGACATGCTTCCCCGGACGATGCACCCCAGTTGCATGCCGTACCCGCAGGCAATCGATGAAGGCGCAATGGGTTGGCCACCTTCTGTGACCTCAGTGAACTCATCATAGACGTTGGCGAGCACTTGCGGCTTCCGATCCTTAATATCCTTCTTCTTCTTCTGTATGGTGGCCGGGTTGCCGCTACCACCATCTGTGCACTCGCCACCATCCGTGGTGGTGTTACCCTCGTCCCTGCCTTCACTAGTTCCATCGTAGTCGTCGTTGTCCCCCACGTAATCTGGATCTTCCTCGCCCCCAGCACCTCCGACGATGGTCGTCGGTGGTGGTGTCATTCTCATCTCCTCCGCCTCCTCATGCTCTTGGGACGGCCCCCAGAACGATTTGTTGGCCTCTCGGGCTAGATCCTCGACACTCATTTGTTTAGAAGGACCAGCCTCGTCGTTAGTCGACATGTTTGCGCTTTATTACAAAAAAGGAGGCAAAAAGTTAGCACAAATATCGATCGAAAAATTCGGATTGACCTTTGCTAATTTTTGGACCTACGAGTGCCCATTTCTCAACCGAAACGGAAGTGAATCAACACTTCGGGAGAAACGGGCAACTCAATTGAAATCCCTGCAAGAAAAAACACCCTAGCCCCATTAACAACCCCATTGACCTCATCCATCATCAATCAAGTACATAAACAGCAACCCCATCATCCATCATCAATCAGCAGCCCCATTTCATATACAAAAACAGTAGCAGCACCATATCATGTACACAAACAGCAGCAACACCATTTTATATAAATAACAACATTAGCACCAATTCATATAAATAACAACATTATCACCATATCATGTACACAAACAGCAGCACCACCATTTCATATAAACAGCAGCAACACCAATGTAACATTAGCACCAATCTGTTTGCTGAAGAGAAATTCACAAGTTATCTCAATATACATAAATAGCAGCATAAACAACAGCATATACAATCTGTTTTCTTAGGAACATATACAATCTATTTGTTGAAGAGAAAAAGGCTAAGCATAAGCTGCAAACTAGCTGCAAACCTAGTTTAGATGGTTTAACTGATAGTTAGTATCAGATAGCTGCAAACTAGCTGCAAACCTAGTTTAGATGGTTTAACTGATAGTTAGTATCACATAGCTGCAAACTTGTGATTTTCAAACATAGATGCAAACTAGCTGTAATCGGATAGTTTAACTGATAGTTAGATGGTTTAACTGATTGTTAAACCTAGCTACAAACTAGCTGTAATCAGATAGTATCTATACTAGTGCAATGCTTTTTTTTTCAAACCCACTGGTCCCAGCCTAGGGCTCTAGGTACTGTATCTTTCTTAAGAAACAAACTAATATTTAGATGTTAAGTTTGATTTTTAGTTTTACTTTCAGTCCAGTTAAGCATAGACATATAGAAAGGGTTTTTCTATCTTTATCTTTAAGCATAGTCCAGTTTTATTTTCAGTCCATTGCTCCTAGCTAGGGACCAGTGGGCAGTCAGATGCATAATCACAAGTTAGATTTGCACACTATCAGCCAATAATCAATGTTGTCTTACAAGAGGGAAGTCCCCAAAGACATTGAGAAAATTGTGAACGAGGTTAATCAATAAAAGTGCACCGCAATAGTTGAGTGTACTGAACAGGACACAATAGCTACTTCAGATAATTTGTAAGCATCTATTATTTTCTACAGAAATTGCTACTCCTACTTTATAGAAGGCTGTCCTGAAATTTTTAATCCCAGATGCCTGTTATGCCATACATCGCAATCCCAGGATTACCATTTTTGCGAGACATAACAGAATTGGATACCATAGTACATCATCCATTACAAACCGTACATAAGTTCTTACACAAATAGGGATCTCATGATCCAGTTCTTAATACAACATCAAGCAGCGGAATACGTAATAATAACGGTAGCATGGGCGAAGTTCCATCTTCGGGGTCACAGGCAATGCTGACGATGGGAGATGATCCTAGTTGTCGTAACCTTCCTGGGGTCCATCCTCCAGGTACTCCTCTTCATAGTATGGCCATGGGAATAGCCAGGGACAAAGCCATGAGTACTCTTTAATTACTCGCAAACTAATACTAACAAGTGAGAGGGGTTTTTGATAATAGGACACTAGGCTCTAGGGTTGTTTTGCAAAAGCCAGATTTATCTTTACTAAGTTTAGGAGCAACGAATGCTAGTTGAAGTTTTATAACACCTAAATGGGAACTTGTATTTCATATCACAACCCTGTTGTGGTCAAGTCAAAGTCTCAATTCAATTCACAGGTCATTTTGAAAAGTCTGACGGGGGAACAGTATGGCCACTCCAACTGTCCATAACCGCGGACGCGGCTATTCGAATAGTTTGACACTCTGCAGAGATTCTACACTTTCACCACAACATTTGAGACATCCGTCAGGAGCAAATCCTGAATTCACCATACTCAGTATGCGGATAATCAATCCTAACGTTTCAATTACACGCCCTAGTATAAGCGCCTCTCCTGTGAGTTTGGCCTCCCAACCATGACCAACTGTCATCTTGGGTATTGCACAGGTGGACAATCTTCACAAGGTAGCCTCAGCTCAGACCTTGGCCATGAGGGAACTAATACTAAGGTATATAAGTTTCCAGTCAAGCCCTACCCAATCTTCGGGTATTGTGGTTGTACGATAAAATTGGAATGGTATCGCATCCAGACAACCATCAATTTTATAAAGGGCTAAGGCTCATGCCTCAACAGTTTCATCACCAAAATCATCAGGTGTTCAAAAACACATGTCCAAAACATTTCAATAGAATGATCCATCATTCCAAGGTTTTCATAACCATTTTTCCACCAAGTATTCCCATCTAAAGTTAATCAAGTTTTATGCTTAGCACTAGCATCTACAAGTGGAGGTGGGTACCAATAAGGGGTGGTAAACTAGTGGAGTTTTAACTAAGTTCAGTCTCATGCCTTAGGATGACATAGATTATCTAGCTTAGGCCAAATTTTATGCTCTTTATGCAACCTTCACATATCTTTCTAGTATCTACCATTCACTTAGGTAAAATCTATGTAAGAGCTTTGATAAAGAAATAAAGTAAGAAGGTTGCAAGTAAAACTAGGATTGGTTTATCAAGTGGAGATGAGCATATATGCTTAAGGCATATAGTGGGCATAGTATCAAGTAGGGGTTTGTTTGCATCAGTAGAGTATCTTGCAAGTGTTAGCTTGCACATTCAACTGGTATTAATTAGTCTTGCATTAGTGTCAATATAAGCTTGCTAAATTGCAAGGGTTAGCTTGCCTTGTGCAGAGCAGTGGTTGAAGTTCTCCTCGGCTTCTTCTTCGTAGAATCCTCCTTCCTCCTCGTATCCTTGGTCGGTACTAGCGTCTATAAATAAAACGATGTACACAGTCACCAAACAATACTTAACTACTTGCAATCATCACACAAAAGGGTCCTATAGATAATCTAACATCATCTCTAACATTACAAGATTAAGGCTTGGTTTAAATCCTTTTATTTTTAGAAAAGTAATTTCTACTCATTGAAAAACTACTTAAGATTTAATATTCTCCAAACCAAACATGGGATCATGTTGACACATGTCATCACCACATATTTTAGTCCATGGGAATATGATTTAAAGTGGTGTCACAATTTAATAAGGTTTTACCCTTTTATTTTAATTAAATAAAGTGATCAAGAAATGCCTATGTAGCATTCTTTTATTACTTGAACATTAGTTCTGTAAGTAAACCTATATATTTTTATATATTCTGAAAGGTATGGTTAAATGTGATTTTTGAGAGTTGGAATCAACTCAAAAGCTATTATGGTTTAAATTTGAAAAATGTTTGAATGCAGAAAAGCTTCTGCCTTGTTATATTTACCATGGGTGATCTATAGATCCAAATGACTTGAATCCAACGGGCTTGGATTCAGCATTACCAGACCTTTCTAACAAAATTGGTTTAATTCAATTTGGTGCACTGAATCGATCTGGGTTGATTTTTGAAACTGGGTACAGGAGTGAGTTTGAAATAAAATGGAAAAGTTTTAATTCAAATAACTGGGCTACGCGGGAAAAGTTAACGTGCTGGCCTGCTAAGCACAGTGCTTCCGCGGGCGGTTGAAGTGGCTGTCCCCACTCGTTAGTGAGACAGGGGGTGAGAAGCGATATGGGGTGATGTGGGTCGTTCGATCTGATTCTAATCCAACGGCTGAGAGTCATCTTCGACGTTGGGCAACGCCGGCGAGAAAGAAACCTAGCGCGGCCAGTGGGGGTTGCTGGGGGCTCACCGGGGTGCAGGTGAGGGTCGGCGAGGCGGGCGAACGACAAAGTCGACCACGGCGAATCTCCTGGTACCGGTGGCTCCTCTTGCGGCGGGCTCTGGTGAAATTCTGACGAGGTGCTGCTCGCCTTGCTCCGGGAACGGTGTGGCACGATCTGTGAGGAGAGGGGAGTAGAATGGTGTGCTCAATTCGGCTGGGGGTGGCCTCTATTTATAGTCGAGCGAGGGGACCGACAGGGTGCATAGTGAGCTCGTCGGGGGCGATGGTACAGACGGCTATTGGCATGGGCGAAGGTAGGGGACGGTGTGGTGTTCCCTGGCGATGCTCAACGATACGGTGGCGAGACGTGGGGCGGTGCGGGTGGTCTGGAGCACGCGACGCTCTGCGCGGCAGAGGCGGCGTCTTCAACGACGAGCGGTGGCTGTGCGGCATGGGGTGGCGAACGGGGATATCTGGCGGTCTCCTCGGTCAGTGGCGATCGTGTATCCACGCGGCGAGGGTGGTGCGTGGTCTGTGGGCTTCGGTCGAGGGTGGCGCTCTGGCGCACGCTCGGCACGGTTGGCAGAGGCACGGGCGCGGCGTTCCTGGGTGCTCTGGTTGGTGTCCTCGAGGCAGGGCTGGTCGAGAGGGGGAGGTGAGGCATGGGTGATCTCCCAGACAAGGTTGGCATGGCTAGTTTCTTTCCTAGCTTGTTGTCTACACTAGGGTGGCAAGGATGCACTCGGCTGTTCACCATTGATGATATTGGCAAGCTCACAGTGGTGCTAGTGCTTGGTTAATCTTTCTAGATGATCTACTGAGATGGTTGTGAGCTAGATAGGGAACCAGTTAGGCTCAAAACACTGCACACTATAGTGTTTTGATTTTGTTTGATTTGTGTCTGCCAAGTGTTTAATGAAATGGCCGCATGAATTCAAGTTTTGAATTTTGAAAAGATTTTTGGTGGGTGTGCTAGATTGGTGCTGGTGAGTCTGCAGATGCTTGGGTTTTGAAAGTTGAGCTTGTTTGAGTGGTTTTTGAAAAAGTGGGATCTTCCCATATGATAAAGATCCAATTTTGCATTGTCATTTAAACTATGCATCTTAAAGTTTCTGGATGATCACAAAGTAGGTCTTGATACTTTGTTATGAGTACAATCAAGGGGTGCAAAGATCCAGGAAAGTTTCTTTTAGGTTCTGAAAGTTTGAGACAGCCAAAGTAGGCATGGAAGTTAAATTGGTCAAAATGACCATTCCTTTATTTTATTTGTTTTGCTTTACTTGTCTTTGGGAAAAGGGTGGGAAAGGTTTAGATCATGTTTATTTCACCTAAGAAACATTTTACAAGCAAAGAAACACACAAACAAGGTGGTTCAAAAGAATTTCAAAGTCAATGCATACACATAGGCATGCTTTCATAATTTTATTTAGACAAGTTTTTGTTAACCCTAATTTTGATGCTTAGAGTTTGATGATCCAAGTTTAGTATTTTTGGGATGTTACAAACCTTCCCCCCTTAAACAAAAATCTTGTCCCGAGATTTGAAAAAGGACGAAAAAGATTACCTAGGATTTGAAGAGATCGGGAAACTCTGTCCTGATGTGATCTTCGCGCTCCCAGGTAGCTTCCTCTTCTGTGTGGTTGCTCCACTGAATCTTGAGAAACTTGATGCTTCGGGTTCGGGTAGTTCGAAAAGCTTCTTCAAAAATACGGATGGGTACTTCGGTCCGATTGTCGATATTTTTGAACACTTCGGTCTTCTCGGGGACTTCGAGACACTTGCAAAGTAATGAGATATGGAACACATTATGCACGGCTGACATCTCTTCGGGTAGTTCCAACTGATACGATACTTCTCCTCGGCGGTTCAGAATCTTGAAAGGTCCGATATATATGGGGGCTAACTTTCCCTTGAGTTTGAAACGCTGCATTCCCTTCAATGGCGACACTTTCAGATAAACAAAATGTCCTATGTTGAAGGCGAGGTCTCTACGTCTCTTGTCGGCGTAACTCTTTTGTCTGGATTGGGCTGTCTTGAGGTGCTCACGAATCTTGTGAACCTTCTCTTCTGCTTCTCGTAGGATGTTGGGTCCGAAAATCTGACTCTCTCCTACTTCCGACCAGTTCAAAGGGGTGTGACACTTCCTTCCGTACATGAATTCAAATGGGGCCATTTGCAAACTGGCTTGATAACTGTTGTTGTATGAAAATTCTGCAAACGGCATACAGTCTTCCCACTTGGATCCATATTGTAACACACATGCTCTCAGCATATCTTCGAGTATTTGATTTACTCGCTCCATTTGTCCATCGGTCTGAGGGTGATACGCGGTACTGAAATCTAAGCGGGTTTCTAAACCTTCTTGGACTTTCTTCCAGAATCTCGAGGTAAACTGAGTTCCTCGATCCGATACAATGTTCTTGGGAACTCCATGCAAACTAACGATTCTAGCGATGTACAATTCTGCTAGTTTCGAACTCTAATATGTGGTCTTGACGGGTAAGAAATGGGCGACTTTGGACAATCTGTCCACTATGACCCAGATAGAGTCATTTCCCCTACTAGAGGTAGGCAGTCTAGTGATAAAGTCCATTCCAACGGAATCCCATTTCCATTCCGGAATTTGCAATGGTTGCAACAATCCAGCGGGTCTTTGATGTCCTGCCTTGACTCGCTGACAAATATCACACTTGGCGATATAGCTTCCGATTTCTCTCTTCATCTTATGCCACCAAAATTGCTCTTTCAAATCTTGATACATCTTAGTTCCTCCGGGATGGATAGAATAAAGAGTATCATGAGCCTCCTTCAGAATAACTTCTTTCAACTCAGAATCTGCTGGTACACAAAGGCGTCCTTTGTACCACAGAACTCCTTCTTCGTCCTCAGTGAATCCGGGTACTTTGCCTGTACCGATTCGACGCTTGATTCCGTCAATACTAGCATTTTCCTTCCGCGCCTCTTTAATCTGACTGATCAAAGTGGGCTGGAGTTCTATGCTAGCCAAAAATCCTTCACTCACTAATTATATTCGAAAATCTCACATCTCTTTGTGCAATCTTGGTTGCTCCTTCAAAATCATGGAGTTCAAGCGGCACGGCAATCTGCTAAGGGCATCGGCTACCACGTTGGCTTTACTAGGGTGATAGTGAATGTCCAGGTCGTAATCCTTGATTAGCTCAATCCACCTTATCTGCCTCATATTCAGCTCCTTCTGAGTGAATATATACTTTAGGCTCTTTTGATCCGTATAGATCTCACAACGGTTTCCCATCAGGTAATGTCTCCATGTCTTCAGGGCTAGAACTACGGCTGCGAGTTCGAGGTCATGGGTTGGGTAGTTTTGCTCATGTTTCTTCAGTTGTCGAGATAGATAAGATATAACTTTGCCTTCTTGCATTAGCACACATCCGAGACCGATCTTGGATGCGTCACAATACACATCGAAGGGCTTCGTGATATCCGGCATGATCAAGATTGGGGCTGAATTCAATCTCCTCTTGAGTTCTTGAAAACTTGCTTCACATTTGTCGGTCCATTCAAACTTCTTGTCCTTCTTCAGCAATTGGGTCATGGGTCTGGCGATACTAGAGAATCCTTCTACGAATTTGTGATAATATCCCGCCAATCCGAGAAATGCACGAACTTGGGTTTGAGTGGTTGGGGCTTGCCAATCTTCTACATCTTTCACTTTGGTAGGGTCAACGACAATTCCTCTGGCTGATACAATGTGACCGAGGAATCCTACCTCCTATAACCAGAATTCACATTTTCTAAACTTTGCATACAGCTGATGCTCTCTAAGGGTTCCAAGAATGGTCCTTAGGTGCAGTTCATGTTCTTCTTCTGATTTGGAATAAATTAGAATGTCATCGATGAAAACAATGACAAACTTATCTAGGAAGTCCATAAAAATCTTATTCATGAGATTCATGAAATAAGCGGGGGCATTGGTTAGTCCGAAAGAAATGACTGTATACTCATACAATCCATATCTGGTGGTAAAGGAAGTCTTTGGAATATCGTCTGCACGAATTTTGAGTTGATGATAGCTAGTTCTAAGATCAATCTTAGAGAACACTTTGGCACCGGTCAACTGATCAAACAAATCTTCTATCTTGGGCAAGGGGTACTTGTTCTTGATGGTGACATCATTCAATTTCCGATAATCCATACACAAACGGTTACCTCCATCCTTCTTGTCCACAAACAAGACAGGTGATCTCCAAGGTGACGCACTGGGTTGAATCAATCTAATTTCTAGCATGGAATCCAGTTTCTTCTTCAGTTCTGCGAGCTCTGACGGGTTCATACTATACTGTCTCTGGCTATGGGTCCGGTTCCGGGAATTAGTTCGATGATAAACTCGATATCCCGATCTGGGGGCATACCGGGCAAAACATTTGGAAATACATCGGGGTATTCACAGACTATCCGGACTTGGTCAATGGTAGGTTGGGCTATACTCTTGTTGCATTTGAATTGGCAAGGTAAGGTTTCAGATATATGATCGACTGATATTCCGGCGGTACTGGTCATGGTTATGGCTTTTTTGGCACAGTCAATCAATCCTTTATGTTTGGACATCCAATCCATTCCTAGTACTACTTCCAAACCTTTAGTTCCGAGTACTATCAGATTTGCATAAAAATCTATGCCATGGATTCGGATAGGGACGGCTTTGCAAATTTGCCTAGCCTTGGTGGTTGATCCGGGAATTTGAACAATCATAACATGCTTCAGTTTGGTTGGTTGAATTTTACTAGTGCATGCAAATTCTTCGGTGACAAATGAATGCGATGCACCAGAATCAAACAACACTCTTGCAAGTACTGAATTAACCGAAAACATACCCAGCACGACGTCTGGCGCTTCCTGAGCCTCTTCAGCATGCATGAGAAAAAGACGGCCGTTGCGGTTGAGTGAATTCCCTGGGGCAAATCTTCTTCCTGTCTGAACATGACACTGCTGCTGAGCTGGGACATTGGCATTGGGGGCTGTAGCATTCTTCTTGTTGGGGCACTCGTTGGAATAGTGGCCTTTATTTCCACAGTCATAACAAGTCACTTGCGACTTGTCTTTTGCTGCTACAGGCACATCATTGCTTCCAGTCCTAGGGGCAGTGTTGGTGTTGGCGGTAGCATTGTTGTTGTTGAACTTGGGTGGGGCACGATTGAAATTGCTAGCGTTGCCGGGGTTGTTGTGATTTCCTCCGGGCCTAGGGTTTCCACGGTTGGGATAGGTCGGACGGTTCATCGGGGGTCTGTTGGTTCTTGGGGCAAATCCTGGAGATGGGTTGGGGCGATACTTTGGGGTCTGATGGGTTCCTGGTTTATGCATCATGCGACGCTTGCGGTTCTCATTGGCTTGGTTGATCTTTCCTTCCATCTGGATAGCTGAGTCGACAAGGGCTTCAATGTCAGCAAAGGGGATATTGACTAACACTGTCTGCATCTCATCATGCAGACCATTCAGGAATCTTTCTTTCTTCTTGGCTTCGGTGTCGATCTCATCCGGGGCATACCTAGCTAATGACAAGAATTTGTCACAGTATTCCACTACAGTCATCCTTCCTTGCTTCAGCTCTCTGAACTCGTCTCTCATTCTCTTGATCAAACCTGGTGGTACATGGGTTCTGCTAAACTTGACCTTGAATTCCTCCCAGGTCATCATCTGGCCTCCGGTCATTGCGCGAACACTATTCCACCATGCCCTGGCATCTCCGGCTAGATAGTGGGTGGCGAACAGAACTTTCTCGTTGGCTTCCACTCCGGCAACATCTAGGTTATTTTCCATGGTTTGCAGCCAATCATCGGCATCTAGGGGCTCTTCTGACTTAGTGAAAACAGGTGGGTTGGTATTCTGGAAATTCTTGAGCTTAGATCCATGGTTGTCCTGATTTCCGTGGCCTTGGTTGTTGTGGGCAAGCTGGGCTATCTGCTGAAGGGTGGCTAGGTTGGCTTGACGTTCTGATCTTTCAGCTTCGCGGTCAGAAATCAACATTTGCAGAATCTACAACATCGGGTCCGGGGATGAACCACTTCCTCCACGTGGCATCTGAAGATTGAGATAGATCATGAGAAAAGAGGGTAATTTCTAAAGTTTTGTGTCTTTGAAATTTTTTAAAGCTTGACTCAGATTTTCTAGCAACTTGCTTTTTCATTCATTCATTCATTCATTCATAGCACACGATACAACACACACCACAACAAAGGAAAGAAGATGGTTTTAAGAACCATTCTGAAAACTACGATACAGTGGGACCGAATACTACTCACTATGCTAGTGCTCAAGTGCTATTACTCCTCGGAATCTGTGGCTTCCTCATCCTCATCATCATCGATGAAGGCGAAATCGTCCTCATCGGTGAAGAAATCCATAGCCTGATCCTCCAGAAAATCATCGTCATCGCTGAGATAGGAGTAGGGGTCTCCATGGAGATCCTCTCCGGCATTCTCCCTTTCCTCCAACTGCATGTCTCTCTCCTGGATGGTCTCCTCCAAAGATGAGATGCGGTGGCGAAGACGGGCAATGATGCGCTCCTTCTTGTCGAGCTGACGGTGGCGAGACTTGCGATCTTTTGCTAGCATGGCGATGGTTTGGTCCTTCGTCTTGATGATGGCAGACTTGTGGTTGGAGTAGTCACGGCAGTTGTCCAACTCCTACTGACGATCGAACATCATGAAGCTAAGGTGGTCCAATTGAGTCTTTATCTCGGGGTGGTATGGGGCTTCCACTGGTTGTCCATTAGCATCACGCCTCGGGCAAAACTCAAAGCGAGTACCATTGATCTGATTGATGCTCTGCCCACACAGACGGGAAAGAGCTTCCTGCATGGCCCTGGCAAGTCCATCGAGCCAGTTGTTCTCTCTTAAGGTAAACTGAATTCCTTCCGCAGTGGGAGGTTCAATCTTTCCTCTGAGACTTGCAACAATTAGCCACTGCAGATCTTCTCCTCCTTGATCATTGAGCTGAGCTCCGAAGAACTCGGGGTGTGGACGCTCCAGAAGTTCCGAAAGCTGGTCCAGATCCCTCTCAAAGATAAGGTCTCCTCCATTCCCCAACTGATAAAACTTGTTGTACTTCACGTCCATCTATAAGAATATAGGATGAGTAAGTTAGTAGAGTGATCAAGTGTGTCAAAATTTTATGTATTTTGCAAGGGTTTTTGAAGAACGTGACTTTTCATGAGAGAATCCAAGGGGTAAGAATGATAATAAGTTTTTGTAAATATTTGTTTTCTTTGGTTCTGAAACTAAGTTTTTGATTCATACGTCCAGTCTAACTAGGGTCTCCTATGGTCAGGATGGCTCTGATACCAACTTGTGAACACCTGGATTTTAATCCCAGATGCCTGTTATGCCATACATCGCAATCCCAGGATTACCATTTTTGCGAGACATAACAGAATTGGATACCATAGTACATCATCCATTACAAACCGTACATAAGTTCTTACACAAATAGGGATCTCATGATCTAGTTCTTGATACAACATCAAGCAGTGGAATACGTAATAATAACGGTAGCATGGGCGAAGCTCCATCTTCGGGGTCACAGGCAATGCTGACGATGGGAGATGATCCTAGTTGTCGTAACCTTCCTGGGGTCCATCCTCCAGGTACTCCTCTTCATAGTCTGGCCATGGGAATAGCCAGGGACAAAGCCATGAGTACTCTTTAAGTACTCGCAAACTAATACTAACAAGTGAGAGGGGTTTTTGATAATAGGGCACTAGGCTCTAGGGTTGTTTTGCAAAAGCCAGATTTATCTCTACTAAGTTTAGGAGCAACGAATGCTAGTTGAAGTTTTATAACACCTAAATGGGAACTTGTATTTCATATCACAACCCTGTTTTGGTCAAGTCAAAGTCTCAATTCATTTCACAGGTCATTTTGAAAAGTCTGACAGGGGAACAGTATGGCCACTCCAACTGTCCATAACCGCGGACGCGGCTATTCGAATAGTTCGACACTCTGCAGAGATTCTACACTTTCACCACAACATTCGATACATCCGTCAGGAGCAAATCCTGAATTCACCATACTCAGTATGCGGATAATCAATCCTAACCTTTCAATTACACGCCCTAGTATAAGCGCCTCTCCTGTGAGTTTGGCCTCCCAACCATGACCAACTGTCATCTTGGGTACTGCACAGGTGGACAATCTTCACAAGGTAGCCTCAGCTCAGACCTTGGCCACGAGGGAACTAATACTAAGGTATATAAGTTTCCAGTCAAGCCCTACCCAATCTTTGGGTATTGTGGTTGTACGATAAAATTGGAATGGTATCGCATCTAGACAACCATCAGTTTTATAAAGGTCTAAGGCTCATGCCTCAACAGTTTCATCACCAAAATCATCAGGTGTTCAAAAACACATGTCCAAAACATTTCAATAGAATGATCCATCATTCCAAGGTTTTCATAACCATTTTTCCACCAAGTATTCCCATCTAAAGTTGATCAAGTTTTATGCTTAGCACTAGCATCTACAAGTGGAGGTGGATACCAATAAGGGGTGGTAAACTAGTGGAGTTTTAACTAAGTTCAGTCTCATGCCTTAGGATGACATAGATTATCTAGCTTAGGCCAAATTTTATGCTCTTTATGCAACCTTCACATATCTTTCTAGTATCTACCATTCACTTAGGTAAAATCTATGTAAGAGCTTTGATAAAGAAATAAAGTAAGAAGCTTGCAAGTAAAACTAGGATTGGTTTATCAAGTGGAGATGAGCATATATGCTTAAGGCATATAGTGGGCATAGTATCAAGTAGGGGTTTGTTTGCATCAGTAGAGTATACTGCAAGTGTTAGCTTGCACATTCAACTGGTAGTAATTAGTCTTGCATTAGTTTCAATATAAGCTTGCTAAATTGCAAGGGTTAGCTTGCCTTGTGCAGAGCAGTGGTTGAAGTTCTCCTCGGCTTCTTCTTCGTAGAATCCTCCTTCCTCCTCGTATCCTTGGTCGGTACTAGCGTCTATAAATAAAACGATGTACACAATCACCAAACAATACTTAACTACTTGCAATCATCACATAAAAGGGTCCTATAGATGATCTAACATCATCTCTAACATTACAAGATTAAGGCTTGGTTTAAATCCTTTTATTTTTAGAAAAGTAATTTCTACTCATTGAAAAACTACTTAAGCTTTAATATTCTGCAAACCAAACATGGGATCATGTTGACACATGTCATCACCACATATTTTAGTCCATGGGAATATGATTTAAAGTGCTGTCACAATTTAATAAGGTTTTACCCTTTTATTTTAATTAGATAAAGTGACTAGAAATGCCTATGTAGCATTCTTTTATTACTTGAACATTAGTTCTTTAAGTAAACCTATATATTTTTATATATTCTGAAAGGTATGGTTAAATGTGATTTTTGAGAGTTGGAATCAACTCAAAATCTATTATGGTTTAAATTTGAAAAATGTTTGAATGCAGAAAAGCTTCTCTTTGTTATCTTTACCATGGGTGATCTATAGATCCAAATGACTTGAATCCAACGGGCTTGGATTCAGCATTACCAGACCTTTCTAACAAAATTGGTTTAATTCAATTTGGTGCACTGAATCGATCTGGGTTGATTTTTGAAACTGGGTACAGGAGTGAGTTTGAAATAAAATGGAAATTTTTTAATTCAAATAACTTGGCTGCGCGGGAAAAGTTAACGGGCCGGCCTGCTAAGCACAGTGCTTCCACGGGTGGTTTAAGTGGTTGTCCCCACTCATCAGTGAGACAGGGGGTGCGAAGCGGTATGGGGCGATGTGGGTCGTTCGATCTGATTCTAATCCAACGGCTGGGAGTCATCGTCGATGTTGGGCAACGCCGGCGAGACAGAAACCTAGCGCGGCCAGTGGGGGTTGCTGGGGGCTCACCGGGGTGCAGGCGAGGGTCGATGCGGTGGGCGAACGACGAAGTCGACCACGGCGAATCTCCTGGTACTGGTGGCTCCTCCTGGGGCGGCTCCAATCGCTGGCTCCCTTCTTCTCCAAAGGCGGCGGGCTCCGGTGAAATTCGGGCGAGGTGCTGCTCGCCTTGCTCCGGGAACGGTGTGGCACGATCAGTGACTAGAGGGGAGTAGAATGGTGTGCTCAATTCGGCTGGGGGTGGCCTCTATTTATAGTCGAGCGAGGGGACCGACGGGGCGCATGGTGAGCTCGTCGGGGGCGATGGTATAGACGGCTATTGGCATGGGCGAAGGTAGGGGACGGTGCGGTGTTCCCTGGCGATGCTCAACGATACGGTGGCGAGACGTGGGGCGGTGCGGGTTGGTCTGGAACACACGACGCTCTACGCGGCAGAGGCGGCGTCTTCAACGGCGAGCGGTGGTTGTGCGGCATGGGGTGGCGAACGGGGATGTCTGGCGGTCTCCTGGGTCGGTGGCGATCGTGTATGCACGCGGGGAGGGCGACACGTGGTCTGTGGGCTTCGGTCGAGGGTGGCGCTCTGGCGCACGCTCGGCACGGTTGGCAGAGGCACGGGCGCGGCGTTCCTGGGTGCTCTGGTCGGTTTCCTCGAGGCAGGGCTGGTCGAGAGGGGGCGGTGAGGCATGGGTGATCTCCTAGACAAGGTTGGCATGGCTAGTTTCTTTCCTAGCTTGTTGTCTACACTGGGGTGGCAAGGATGCACTCGGCTGTTCACCATTGATGATATTGGCAAGCTCACAGTGGTGCTAGTGCTTGGTTAATCTTGCTAGATGATCTACTGAGATGGTTGTGAGCTAGATAGGGAACCAGTTAGGCTCAAAACACTGCACACTATAGTGTTTTGATTTTGTTTGATTTGTGTCTGCCAAGTGTTTAATGAAATGGCCGCATGAATTCAAGTTTTGAATTTTGAAAAGATTTTTGGTGGGTGTGCTAGATTGGTGCTGGTGAGTCTGCAGATGCTTGGGTTTTGAAAGTTGAGCTTGTTTGAGTGGTTTTTGAAAAAGTGGGATCTTCCCATATGATAAAGATTCAATTTTGAATTGTCATAAACTATGCATTTGAAAGTTTCTGGATGATCACAAAGTGGGCCTTGATACTTTGTTATGAGTACAATCAAGGGGTGCAAAGATCCATAAAAGTTTCTATTAGGTTCTGAATGTTTGAGACAACCAAAGTAGGCATGGGAGTTAAATTGGTCAAAATGACCATTCCTTTATTTTATTTGTTTTGCTTTACTTGTCTTTGGGAAAAGGGTGGGAAAGGTTTAGATGATGTTTATTTCACCTAAGAAACATTTTACAAGCAAATAAACACACAAACAAGGTGGTTCAAAAGAATGTCAAATTCAATGCATACACATAGGCATGCTTTCATAATTTTATTTAGACAAGTTTTTGTTAACCCTAATTTTGATGCTTAGAGTTTGATGATCCAAGTTTAGTATTTTTGGGATGTTACAAACCTTCCCCCCTTAAACAAAAATCTCGTCCCGAGATTTGAAAAAGGACGAAAAAGATTACCTAGGATTTGAAGACATCGGGAAACTTTGTCCTCATGTGATCTTCGCGCTCCCAGGTAGCTTCCTCTTCTGTGTGGTTGCTCCACTGAATCTTGAGAAACTTGATGCTTCGGGTTCGGGTAGTTCGAAAAGCTTCTTCCAAAATACGGATGGGTACTTCAGGATAGGTCTGGTCATCGTTGATCTCTATGGTCCGATGGTCGATATTTTTGAACACTTCGGTCTTCTCGGGGACTTCGAGACACTTGCGAAGTAATGAGATATGGAACACATTGTGCACGGCTGACATCTCTTCGGGTAGTTCCAACTGATACGATACTTCTCCTCGGCGGTTCAGAATCTTGAAAGGTCCAATATATCTGGGGGCTAACTTTCCCTTGAGTTGGAAACGTGGCATTCCCTTCAATGGCGACACTTTAAGATAAACAAAATCTCCTATGTTGAAGGCGAGGTCTCTACGTCTCTTGTCGGCGTAACTCTTTTGTCTGGATTGGGCTGTCTTGAGGTGCTCATGAATCTTGTGAACCTTCTCTTCTGCTTCTCGTAGGATGTCGGGTCCGAAAATCTGACTCTCTCCTACTTCCGACCAGTTCAAAGGGGTGCGACACTTCCTTCCGTACATGAATTCAAATGGGGCCATTTGCAAACTGGCTTGATAACTGTTGTTGTATGAAAATTCTGCAAACGGCAGACGGTCTTCCCACTTGGATCCATATTCTAACACACATGCTCTTAGCATATCTTCGAGTATTTGATTTACTCGCTCCGTTTGTCCATCGGTCTGAGGGTGATACGCGGTACTGAAATCTAAGCGGGTTCCTAAAACTTCTTGGACTTTCTTCCAAAATCTCGAGGTAAACTGAGTTCCTCGATCCGATACAATGTTCTTGGGGACTCCATGCAAACTAACGATTCTAGCGATGTACAACTCTGCTAGTTTCGAACTCTGATATGTGGTCTTGACGGGTAAGAAATGGGCGACTTTGGACAATCTGTCCACTATGACCCAGATAGAGTCATTTCCCCTACTAGAGGTACGCAGTCCAGTGATAAAGTCCATTCCAACGGAATCCCATTTCCATTCCGGAATTTGCAATGGTTGCAACAATCCAGCGGGTCTTTGATGTCCTGCCTTGACTTGCTGACAAATATCACACTTGGCGATATAGCTTCCGATTTCTCTCTTCATCTTATGCCACCAAAATTTCTCTTTCAAATCTTGATACATGTTAGTTCCTCCGGGATGGATAGAATAAAGAGTATCATGAGCCTCCTTCAAAATAACTTCTTTCAACTCAGAATCTGCTGGTACACAAAGGCGTCCTTTGTACCACAGAACTCCTTCTTCGTCCTCGGTGAATCCGGGTACTTTGCCTGTACCGATACGATGCTTGCTTCCGTCAATACTAGCATTTCCCTTCTGCGCCTCTTTAATCCGACTGATCAAAGTGGGCTGGAGTTCTATGCTACCCAAAAATCCTTCACTCACTAATTCTATTCGAAAATCTTCCATCTCTTTGTGCAAACTTGGTTGCTCCTTCAAAATCATGGAGTTCAAGTGGCACGGCAATCTGCTAGGGGCATCGGCTACCACGTTGGCTTTACTATGGTGATAGTGAATGTCCAGGTCGTAATCCTTGATTAGCTCAATCCACCTTCTCTTCCTCATATTCAGCTCCTTCTGAGTGAATATATACTTTAGGATCTTGTGATCCGTATAGATCTCACAACGGTTTCCCATCAGGTAATGTCTCCATGTCTTCAGGGCTAGAACTACGGCTGCGAGTTCGAGGTCATAGGTTGGGTAGTTTTGCTCATGTTGCTTCAGTTGTCGAGATAGATAAGATATAACTTTGCCTTCTTACATTACACACATCCGAGACCGATCTTGGATGCATCACAATACACATCGAAGGGCTTCGTGATATCCGGCATGATCAAGATTGGGGCTGAAATCAATCTCCTCTTGAGTTCTTGGAAACTTGCTTCACATTTGTCGGTCCATTCAAACTTCTTGTCCTTCTTCAGCAATTGGGTCATGGGTCTGGTGATACTAGAGAATCCTTCTACGAATTTGCGATAATATCCCGCCAATCCGAGAAATGCACGAACTTGGGTTTGAGTGGTTGGGGCTTGCCAATCTTCTACATCTTTCACTTTGGCAGGGTCAACGGCAATTCCTCCGGCTGATACAATGTGACCGAGGAATCCTACCTCCTGTAACCAGAATTCACATTTGCTAAACTTTGCATACAGCTGATGCTCTCTAAGGGTTCCAAGAATGGTCCTTAGGTGTAGCTCATGTTCTTCTTCTGATTTGGAATAAATTAGAATGTCATCGATGAAAACAACGACAAACTTATACAGGAATTCCATAAAAATCTTATTCATGAGATTCATGAAATAAGCGGGGGCATTGGTTAGTCCGAAAGACATGACTGTATACTCATACAATCCATATCTGGTGGTAAAGGCAGTCTTTGGAATATCCTCTACACGAATTTTGAGTTGATGATAGCTAGTTCTAAGATCAATCTTAGATAACACTTTGGCACCGGTCAACTGATCAAACAAATCTTCTATCTTGGGCAAGGGGTACTTGTTCTTGATGGTGACATCATTCAATTTCCGATAATCCATACACAAACGGTTACCTCCATCCTTCTTGTCCACAAACAAGACAGGTGATCTCCAAGGTGACGCACTGGGTTGAATCAATCCAATTTCCAGCATGAATCCAGTTTCTTCTTCAGTTCTGCGAGCTCTGACGGGTTCATACTATACTGTCTCTGGGCTATGGGTCCGGTTCCGGGAATTAGTTCGATGATAAACTCGATATCCCGATCTGGGGGCATACCGGGCAAAACATTTGGAAATACATCGGGGTATTCACAGACTATCCGGACTTGGTCAATGGTAGGTTGGGTTATACTCTTGTTGCATTTGAATTGGCAAGGTAAGGTTTCAGATATATGATCGACTGATATTCCGGCGGTACTGGTCATGGTTATGGCTTTCTTGGCACAGCAATCAATCCTTTATGTTTGGACATCCAATCCATTCCTAGTACTACTTCCAAACCTTTAGTTCCGAGTACTATCAGATTTGCATAAAAATCTATGCCATGGATTCGGATAGGGACGGCTTTGCAAATTTGTCTAGGCTTGGTGGTTGATCCAGGAATTTGAACAATCATAACATGCTTCAGTTTGGTTGGTTGAATTTTACTAGTGCATGCAAATTCTTTGGTGACAAATGAATGCGATGCACCAGAATCAAACAACACTCTTGCAAGTACTGAATTAACCGAAAACATACCCAACACGATGTCTGGCGCTTCCTGAGCCTCTTCAGCATGCATGAGAAAAAGATGGCCATTGTAGTTGAGTGAATTCCCTGGGGCAAATCTTCTTCCTGGCTGAACACGACGCTGCTGCTGAGCTGGGACATTGGCATTGGGGGCTGTAGCATTCTTCTTGTTGGGGCACTCGTTGGAATAGTGGCCTTTATTTCCACAGTCATAACAAGTCACTTGCGACTTGTCCTTTGCTGCTACAGGCACAGCATTGCTTCCAGTCCTAGGGGCAGTGTTGGTGTTGGCGGTAGAATTGTTGTTGTTGACCTTGGGTGGGGCACGATTGAAATTGCTAGCGTTGCCGGGGTTGTTGTGATTTCCTCCGGGCCTAGGGTTTCCACGGTTGGGATAGGTCGGACGGTTCATTGGGGGTCTGTTGGTTCTTGGGGAAAATCCTGGAGATGGGTTGGGGCGATACTTTGGGGTCTGATGGGTTCCTGGTTGATGAATCATGCGACGCTTATGGTTCTCATTGGCTTGGTTGATCTTTCCTTCCATCTGGATAGCCGAGTCGACAAGGGCTTCAATATCAGCAAAGGGGATATTGACCCACACTGTCTGCATCTCATCATGCAGACCATTCAGGAATCTTTCTTTCTTCTTGGCTTCGGTGTCGATCTCATCCAGGGCATACCTAGCTAATGACAAGAATTTGTCATGGTATTCCACTACAGTCATCCTTCCTTGCTTCAGCTCTCTGAACTCGTCTCTCATTCTCTTGATCAAACCTGGTGGTACATGGGTTCTGCTAAACTTGACCTTGAATTCCTCCCAGGTCATCATCTGGCCTCCGGTCATTGCGCGAACACTGTTCCACCATGCCTTGGCATCTCCGGCTAGATAGTGGGTGGCGAACAGAACTTTCTCGTTGGCTTCCACTCCGGCGACTTCTAGGTTATTTTCCATGGTTTGCAGCCAATCATCGGCGTCTCGGGGTTCTTCTGACTTAGTGAAAACAGGTGGGTTGGTATTCTGGAAATTCTTGAGCTTAGATCCATGGTTGTCCTGATTTCTGTGGCCTTGGTTCTTGTGGGCAAGCTGGGCTATCTGCTGAAGGGTGGCTAGGTTGTCTTGACGTTTCGCTCTTTCAGCTTCGCGGTCAGAAGTCAACATTTGCAGAATCTGCAACATCGAGTCCGGGGATGAACCACTTCCTCCACGTGGCATCTGAAGATTGAGATAGATCATGCGAAAAGAGGGAAATTTCTAAAGTTTTGGGTCTTTGAAAAAAAATTAAAGTTTGACTCAGATTTTCCAGCAACTTGCTTTTTCATTCATTCATTCATTCATTCATTCATTCATTCATTCATTCATTCATTCATAGCACACGATACAACACACACCACAACAAAGGAAAGAAGATGGTTTTAAGAACCATTCTGAGAACTACGATACAGTGGAACCGAATACTACTCATTACACTAATGCTCAAGTGCTACTACTCCTCGGAATCTGTGGCTTCCTCATCCTCATCATCATCGATGAAGGCGAAATCATCCTCATCGGTGAAGAAATCCATAGCCTGATCCTCCAGAAAATCATCGTCATCGCTGAGATAGGAGTAGGGGTCTCCATGGAGATCCTCTCCGGCATTCTATGGAGCATTGGAGCGATATGCGCCATAGAACATTGGCACTTAGTCAAAACCGACGTGAGGCTGTAGTTGGACATCAAACACAGATTAGCCCAGTGGTTATGATGCATAGACAAACCTTTCCCAGCCAGCTTCGAATCCTGGCTGGGCCACTTTTTTTTTCTTTGTTTCAAAATTATATGTTACTAATATATTCAAAACCAAGCACATACACATGTATATTTATTTAAAAACACTCCCCGAATTATTGTATATATTGTGCTTGTCACAAACACATGTGAATTTGTATACCGACACGAATATCACGATATATTTTTAGTCTCTAACTAATACACAAAAAAGGTCACACATCGTCGTGTGATATTTCGAGCTAGCTAGCCTCTCTTCACAATCTTCTTGCCTTTTCTTCGCGTTGAATACTTTATCCCGGGCACTATGAGATTTCTTCTCGTGAACGGACAATCTTTAGTAGGTAGTGTGGTCTTTCTTCTTACTGTAGTAGTAGTAGGCATGTTGAAGTACTTGTCGAACTCCTCTTCGATCTTCGGATCGCCATTCTTGTCGAAGTCTTGCACGTTGGCGGATCCTTCCATTCCGATGATGCTCCTCTTGCCCCTCCTCACTACAACACGATTGGGCTTTGACGGGTCGGTAATAAAAAAACATTGATCAACATGGCTAGCGAGTATCCACGGCTCATTTTTCATGGAGGCATTCTTTGCCGACTTGGCATCTGGTATAACGCAGGTGGTGAAATATCGGCCTTCTTTTTCGACGTTCTTGGCCCATCTAACACGGAACATCGGTATCGTTTCTCCACAGTAGTCGAGCTCCCATATCTCCTCGATCCTTCCGTAGAATCTTTCCATGACAGTAGTCTCGTCATCGGCAAAGGACATCATAGTAACTCCGGAGTTTTGATATTCGCTATTCATGTCCTTTTCCTTGGTGTAGAATCTGTAACCGTTGATGTCGTATGACTGATAGGTCCTTACGTTATGCGCTGGGCCCTATGACAAGGAGAATATGAGTTGTTGATCATCCGTAGAAGGCGTCTGTGGGGGATTGTCCAGCAGCCTTTTCTTGAACCAACCTGTGAAGGTGGAGTTGTGTTCTCTTGTTACGTCTCCTTTCTTCCTCGGGCGGGCCCGGTCCACATACTCCTTCTCGATCAAGCTTTTGTGCTCTTCCACCCAAGGGCTGACCAATTCAATGTGTTGTAGTGAGACTCGGTGTGCCCTGGCAAAGTCAGCGCGTCGATTGGCAATGTCGACATGCAGTGAGCGGTGGCCCTCGCGGTGACCATACCCAGCGAGCCTGCCAAGGTGCTTCTTGGTGGGCATTCCAACATCCTCGTTCTCGGTGGTTAGATAGTTCTAGCAGAAAGAGATGCACTCGTAGATCAGAAAGCCCTTGGCTATGCTTCCATCTGGACGGAACCTGTTGCGAACGAACCCTTTGATTACACCGTTCAGCCTTTCAAACGGCATCATGTTGTGCAGGAATGTCGGCCCGAGCTAGATGATGTCATCCACGACATGGACAAGTAGATGCACCATGATTTTGAAGAATGCGGGCCGAAATTAAATCTCGAGCTCGCATAGTATCACCACGAT
Organism: Avena sativa; assembly: GCA_916181665.1. Classification (NCBI taxonomy): domain Eukaryota; kingdom Viridiplantae; phylum Streptophyta; class Magnoliopsida; order Poales; family Poaceae; genus Avena; species Avena sativa. The sequence goes on from OV702296.1 coordinate 79,206,173, forward strand.
TTCTTCCTGTAGCCTGTCGAGCTACTTCATGCCTATCGACTTCCTAGAGATGACGTCAAAAAAGTTGCACAAGCCAAACAGCGTCTCACGGACGTGCTTGTCCATTATCCCTCGTATGGCAACTGGAATTATCTGTGTCATCATCACGTGACAGTCGTGGGACTTCATACCGCTGAACCTCTTCTTCGCTACGTCGAGATACCTACTTATCTTGCCCAAGTAACCGTGAGGAACTTTGACTCCTAGGAGGCACCTGAAAAACTTCTCGATGGTTAGCAGTGTCTGGGTGTTCGCTTCTTCTCCTTCTTCATGATGGTCATGCCCGTCGACATCTCCTTCTTCGTCATGATGATCATGCCCGTCGCCGGTATATTCTTCGTCATCCTGACCATGCCCGTCGGGAGACTCTTCGTCTTCTCGCTCGCCCAAGTCTTCATGATGACCAACACCATTTACTGCCAGCTCCTCATCAAAGTCGTCGCACATGAAACCGCGCCTGAGCAGGTGATCCTCCAATTGTCCAGAATCAGCGTCGATCCAGCGCTGGAGTTTGCATGTTCGACATGGACATCTTATCTGGGTCTTGTTGTTCCGAATCATTTCCTCCTTGGCGTATTTCTTATACCTAGTAACTCGACCTTCACTCATGCTGACGACCATGGTAGCCTGCGCGGTATGCACATATAGAGCAAAAGACAGAGAGTAGGTTAATTAGAAATATACACACACAAAACACACATGCATGGTGGTCGCCGAAAAAATTCGGCATGACCTTTCCTAAAAGTAGGACATATGGGTGGTGCAAAAATTTGCCGAAATGGAAATGAATCAACATTTCGGCAAACATCCATGCACCACACTGGGACAGAGACAAGCAAAAACTAGAGTCTTCTTCCCATGCAAGCATTCATGCACCACACAAGCTTCATGCACAAACATCATCTTCGCGCCATGCATGCATCGCATATACACACCGCCCGTGCGACAAGCTTTACACCTACAAAACATGCATATTCATGGCCAATTACTCACCGGGTAGATAGAATACCGAGTCGAGAGCGCGATGTGAGAGAGTGTGGATCAATAGATCTATAGAGAGATAATAGTACACAAATAGAGATGTGGAGGAGAAAAGTAGGTGTGTTTTAGATCTAGTAGTTGGAGAAAGGCTTTCCCTAACCAATATATCAACTATAGTAGGTTTAAATACAACAAAATGTAGAAAAGTATAGACACAATGGGGTGGGAGAGAGGAGGAAGACGAGCTGGGAGGAGGGGAAGAAGGATGTGAAATGGATGGTGGTAGATAGAGGGGTGCAAAGCTGCCACCTTTGTGCAGATCTGGTCGAAGGATTCCGTGGCGCATACAGGCAATATGCGCCACAGAAGTTCAATCTTCTGTGGCGCATACTGGCTGCATGCGCCACAGAACCTTGGCCATAGGGTGAAGTGGGCCATGTGGGCCCCCTGACTCAATGTTCTGTGGCGCATGGCCAATATATGCGCCACAGAACCTTGGCCAGTGGCTAGACACTGTGGGCCAGGCACTGTGGGCCAGGCACTGTGGGCCAGGCACTGTGGGTCCGACACTCAGTGTTCTGTGGCGCATATTGTGGTTATGCGCCACAGAAGGTTAAACTTCTGTGGCGCATAGCTGACCTACCTGAGCGCACAGATCTGCACCAAATAAAGGTGGCAGATAGAGCTGCTTTAATGACACCCCTCTATATATATGCCACACTCCCTGTCCAAAGCAACATACGTGCCCCTCATGTCTTCTTCCCACAACTCATCGGAAGACTCGCTGGAGAGCACAGCCCGCTCGCATTCCCTGCAGCCTACTCGCAGTGGAGGGGCAAGGTCGAGGGGCACTGCTCGGAGTCAGCCACCGCGGGATTCAGAGGTCAACCTAATCGAGGAGGAGGCCAGACTCCGGCACGAGGCCCTCTACAAAAAGGCCATGAGGTTGTACGCCATGCTCGCATCTTCGGAGGAGAGGGCGCGCATGGCGGAACCAATCGGGTGGCGGCCGGTGCTCGACCCCAACGTGTCCATGGAGGACCACGTCCGCAGGCTGCAGGCGCGCATGAACAGGGAGGTTTGGCATCTTCCACCGCCATCGCCCCCACCAGCTCTTTGAAGGGATTTGCAATGTTGTAGTTTGCGTATTTGCAATGATGTATGGCATTGTTGTTTTGCGCTGTTCAAGGCTATGCGCATGTGCATTGTGCAACGATGTATGCCACTGCACATTTCTATCTACTAGATTGTCTAGTATATTCTACCTATTCCACTACTAGTTGGGAAAAGCACAAGAGAAGTTTGTTCTAGGAAATATGAAGCATTCTGTGGCGCATACTGGAGTAATGCGCCACAGAAGTTTGTTCTTCTGTGGCGCATATGCACAAATGCACGACATAAGCTTGTACATGCGTGTCCAGAGTGTGGGGCCTACATTATTGTTCTGTGGCGCATATGACAATATGCACCACAGAAGATATAATCTTCTGTGGCGCATAATCCTGTATGCGCCACAGCAGTTTGGTCAGAGCACGGTCGTACCAAACTTCAATGGCGCATACGGGTTGATGTGCCACAGAAGATTCATGGTCCAACCGCTGGTGCAGGTCCCACCATACTTCTGTGGCGCATCACTTCGTAGGATGCGCCACAGAAGTTTGGTGGTTCTGTGGCGCATTTCTCTGGATGCGCCACTGGATAACTTTTGTGGCGCATGGTCAGAACCATGCGCCATAGAAGGTATGTCTATCTATAGCTAGTTTCCTAGTAGTGTGATAAAGTCCATCTGGTCCAGCCGGTCCAACACCATCACGTCCAGCACCACAAAGCAGTGGTGCATCCGTGATCGCACACACGTCTGGGTACCCCGACAACCTCCGCGCCCTCGCTCTAGCGAAGCAGCAGAAGCAACAAATCCTTCTAAAAAAAGCCATCGGGAACATGTATCTCGCTGATCCGAGACCATAGGGAAATTCTAAAAGGGGGAGAGAGATCCTTCACGAGGAGGTGTACTTTCAGAGGAGGAGAGGGGGGGCTTTTATAGGGAGAGGGGGGAACCCCAAGGGGCATGGCGCCCAGCCATGGTGGCTTCCCCCACCTCTTCCACATTCATGTGGAGCTCCCACTCAAAATGAAAATCCTCCACTCCCATGAAATAGCCTCCACTCAAAAATCCACTCACATGCATTAAATTTCCACCAAATTTAATGCAAGCTCTCATTTAAATAAAACTCTTTTATTTATTTATTAAGAATTTTGTTAATTACTTTAATTAACAAATATTCACATAAAACCCCTTGCTAGTATTCAATTTCACATGCCGAACCAGTTTCAGCAATTTCAACCGAAACAGTTTCGGGGTCTAGTGAAATAAATTCCTACGCTTTCCTTTTTCTTTCTCTGGCATATTATTTGCTCCAAATGGTGTCGATATCCCTTAAGTGTGTCACCCTATGGTTCGCGAATAATGTAGACATGATCGAGACCCCTCTCCAATCAATAATCAGCAGCTGGACCTGGAGATCCGTACTGACTCCCACATATTCAACGATGACTTCTGTGATCGTGTGAACCTTATACATATGTAACTCAATCCCTTTGTCTCACGATATATTACATGTCCGAGATTCGATCATCGGTATCTCCATACCTAGTTTGATCTCATTACCGACATGTACTCTTTTCTCGTTCCCGAGATATAACATTCTAGTGATCAAATCACTTGCTTGCAAGATAACTAATGTGATGTCACCGAGAGGGCCCAGAGTATATCTATCTGTCATCGGGATGGAAAAATTCCACTCTTGATCCATGAGCCTCAACATAACACCTTCGTAGCACTGAACCCATCTTTATAGTCACCCTGTTATGGTGTGACGTTTGATGTTATCAAGATACTCTTTCGGTGTTAGTGATTGACATGATCTCATGGTCTAAGGACTAAGATTACTTCGTATGATGTTATAGTAATATAAACACAATGACCTTGATTGTAATGCTATATTTCGGATGAATGTTCATCACACCATTCCAATGTGACCTCGTTATTAAAAACATCCAATGTCCATGATCAGGAAACCTTTGATCATCTTATTAATCAACGAGCTAGTTTATAAGAGAGGCATAACTAGGAACTTCCTTTTTGTTTATTAAACACACATGTATTAACGTTTCCATATTAATACAATTATAGCATGCAAAATAAACATTTATCATAAATAAGGAATATGATAATAACCACTTTATTATTGCCTCTCGGGCATATTCCCTTCAGTCTCCCACTTGCACTAGAGACAATAATCTAGTTAAGAAACTTTGCGTAATGAACACCTATGGCTTTTTGGTGTTCTATATACGTGATTGCAAGTGGTTAACATAATCTCTGGATCTGACGCTTTCAGGTCCGTGTGTATTTGCATGTCTTTGCATCTTCACGCATCACTCATTCTCCAATGATATGGCATTGTATAAATTTTGTCTTTTGGTGAGACCTTTAGTTCCTTGGTGTTAAAACATGTTGATACTATTGTCGTACAATATATCTTTAGTGTTAGCCCGTTGCGAACCACACCTTAGTTTGATAACAAACTACTTGACACAAATTCCCTCCTTTGCTACTACTATAGCAGTCATATACTTAGACTTTTGTTGTAGTATCCATCACAATGTCTTAACTTTGGAATTCATCCAAATCCATCATGGAATATCCTTTATATTACATTGTGCCACCCATAGTTTAAATTGAGATAAACTTAATTTGTATCTTGTGACAAAACTAGTATCAATGTAATGCTTTACAATGAACTATTTGTAATTGTTTGTCACCTCTACACAAATATATTCTTAGTTCTTCCAAAAGATCATTTTATGATTCATTTTGGTATATGCTCATAACACCTAGAGCATAGGACATATCTGGATATGTACATATCATGGTATGATTGATCAAAACATTCTTGTGATTTCACTCATCAAGTGTCAAAGCACTTGAATCTTTTTTCACTTATCAAGTGTCAATACACTTGAATCTTGATTCAATTCTTTTTCATGCGACAAGAACCTTTTCTTGTCATTTCTATATTGAACTCCTTTAATATCTCATATATGTATGTTTGGCATAACCATATTAGCGTCATAGTCTATCCATGTAGACATTCATGCTAAATATTCGGCTTTTGCCTACGTCTTTCATCAAAATTAAATTCTTAACATTTGTCAATAAAATATACATCATTTCCAATCAACAATATGTCCTCCACATAATGTATTAGAAATATGTCTCAGCGCTCCCACTTAATTTCTTGCAAATGCAAGCATCTTCATCGTCTCAAGATGAAAACTCCTTTTTCATCACGGTGAAGATTCCAACTCCGCGATGCTTACTTCAACCATTGAAGTTTGCATACCCCTTTTAGCATCCTTTGAATTAAAAAACCCTTTGGACCGTGTCATGCACACGTCCTAGGTAACCATTCTATTAGAAGATCTTTGTTTTGTTTATTAATCTCCCATATACCAAATTATATATAGTGGTTGCCACTTTAATCCGTCCAGACTAAATATCGCTAATGAAAGATCTAATCTTGTCATAGTCAACTCATTGAACATTGTCGTAAAATACATTACGACATGTCGACTATTTCATAGATGCAAAACATCCATGTATGTTTCTTTATAGATCCAAATACGACCGATAGGTTTTTACACATTTCCTGAGGGTCTTTGTAGAGGTCCCAACCTTTAATAAGGTAGAGATCCATGTGTTTACAATGCTAGTCTGTTTACAATGCTAGTCCCTGGATCAATAGATAGCATCCACAGTTTACGATGTAATATCATGAAACAAAGGTCATAATACAACTTTATAACCAGGAATAAAATTATTCATTACATCTTACATAGCCCATTTGGCTATGTCATTAAATTGCAGAAAAAATAACTATATAGCATGGAGTCCTTCATCTTCAAAGTGCCACAGGAAATCATGTTGGTTGTAGACTTGTAATCCTATTCAACACACTTCACTAACATCAAACAAACCTGCAACATAATAGGTTACAGCCACAAGGGTCAATACATTTGAATTGTATTGGCGAGTGATACTATGGTAGAATAGTGGTATCTATCATATATATGTATTTGGCTAAGTGGAGCTTAGGCTTGCTTTGCTCAAAATAGATTTTCCTTATCATTTGAAAACACTAAGTTTTTGTTTGTCAAAGTCACCCAAGGCATCTAGCAATCATTGATTGAAGATCCTTTAACCCTTGTTCAACCACACGTTTTTAACTTAGAAATTGGGATGAGGAGATCCTTGATAGCTTCCATGTCTTGATGCTCAAATTGTCCATTGTCGGGGACACGGCTAAGTACTTAGATTTTACTCTCTCGAGAGGTGGTGCACTTTCCCCACAAGACTCGACATGCATCGAGACAAGATCATTAGGAAGCCTTCCCTTAGACCAAAATGGACGTGCTCCGAACCTATCACCCCCTACCACCAACTGTCCATCTGGCTAAGTTATTGCAACATATGTGATCCATACAGAGCCCATATTGCCATGTGGATGCACTAGAAGCTTCTCAACATTTGACATCTCAAATCTCTTTGTTCCTGGGTGGCTTTCCACAAGTGAGATACACTATGGTTGGCCATAAATATGGGGCCATGTGTAACCACTCAACATAATCCATACAAGTCCCATTCCACCTAGGTGATTCATTCACATAGTTGTTTTATTAAACAAAACACGAGTCCTTGACTTAGAAATATTTCATAGCATGAATATAATCCACCCTTGTTTTATACTAGCTAAGCTAAGCATGATAGTATTAGGGATCCTAACTTAGGGAAAATTCTACTAAGGCTTCATATACTAGGATTTCCCATGGCATAGTTAACACATAGAAAGTTCCATGCAAGTCCTACTTAGAAATATCACTAATGCATAGTGAAAATAATGGGACAAAAGTATGAAGCACCACTTGCCTTTTTGGTAGAGAATATAAGTACAATCCTTGATCTTGCAATAGTCACACTCTTCAAATTTCACTACAATTCAATCAAGGCACAAAATTCAATCTAGCATTCAAACAATTTCATCACATAGAATAAAGAAAACAAAACAATGCATGCAAGCATGCAAAAGATTGTTTTATTTGGAAAAGTGGTTTCAAATAGGTTATAAATATTTTAAAACACCTATTGGTCATTTACAAAAGTGGCAAAACCATTTAAATTCAAGTTAGTGAGAATGGCCTTTTATATCATTTTTGTTTTGCTAGAAATGAGTTTAATCAAAGTAATAATTTCTAATGTTATCCAATTTGTTTTTAAACACCAATATTAATATTTATGGTCAAAGTGTTTAAAACAAAATCATTTACACAAGGTTTCACTCAAAAACCATTTTTGAATCAAGCACCATTTTGATTTTTCTAGAAATACCTTTAATCAAAGTAATAATTTTTCTAGGGTTTCATCAAATACATTTTTAAATCCAAAACTTTGTGTCTAGGGTCAGAGAGTTTAAATCAAACCATTTTCAAAAGGTTTTACTCAAAAAGCATTTTTAAACCATAATCAATATTTTTATTTAACTAGAAATGCTTCTATTCAAATATTTATTCCCTAGTATCACAAATTACACTTTTAAATCCAAAATTTGGTTTTTATGGTCAGTAGGTTCAAAACAATCCATTTACAAAATATTTTACCGTAAAATAGTTTTTAAAATAATTTTTATAGTCAAATTAGGCGTACACATGTTTCTACAAAAACAACCAATTTTACAGAAGCAATTCATTAAACAAAGGGCATGGTTGTAAAGGTTTCTTATTTCTGATTCCATTGATATAAAATTTGCAAAATTTGTACGTGTAGATTTAAAGTTATGAATTTTACGAAATCTAACATCTAATAGATCAAATCTGTTTTTAAATCAACAGTCAGGGCCACGTGTCTGAATCTTATTCGCCGGTACCATTTCGTTTGGGTCGATCGATATAGTGCGTTGGATCTAATGGAAGTCGTGCGGCTAAGAGCACATGATACCGTTTCAGTTAAGTCATCTATCTACTCCATGCGATCGTGATCCAACGGCTGACGAGCGAGTGACCAAAGATAGGCGGCGGCTGTGTGGCGGCGGCGCTCAGGCGATGGCGTACTGGCGATACTAGCAAGCACGGGAGAGGGAGTAGATCATTACCAAACTCGTCGTGGCATGCTAAAGCTCGAGATGGTCGTTGCAGGGGAAGGGGCACAGAGTCTTCATGAATTCCTCGCCGGAGTTGCTGCTACTGTCGGGCTCATCTGTTCGTCGATGGAGGCGAAGATTTACGGCATGCTAAGAAAAACAGAGGGCACCGTTAGGTTTGTAAGAGAGTCGCGAGCATGTGAGCATCAAAGAGAGGGGAAGGGGAGGTCAGGGCTCACCAGTAGAGCTTGCCGGAGAAGTGGCAGACGGTGGCGACATGCTGTCGTCGAGGTTGCCGATGATGTGGAGCGCGCACGGGCGAGCTGGTGCTACAGAAAGATTCACAAGGAGATGGGGAGTGTCCTCGTGGAAACTAGGAGGCAAGGGGTTGTGGGGAGTAGCCAGAATCATCGCCGGAAAGCTCGTCAGGGTCAGTGGCTTGCAGTGAGCAATTCTATCAGCCTAGGGGCAGACGGGAATGGCGTCTGGGGGAAACGGGAGAGGAGATGTTGGCAATTAAGTGGGCATGGTTGCAGAGCGGAATTAACGCGACATTAACTCGAATTTACTCGAGGGATCAATTGACAGAGAACGGCAGTGAGGTGAGGGGAAAGAATGAGTCGCGGGGTGGGGAAGACGACTGGCAGGTGGGACATGGGCGTCAGCGAGAGAGAGGGTGTGCGTGTGGGGTCGCGTAGTCAGTGGCTGCGCGGGTGCGTGCTGCGGTGCGAAACATTTTCTGTGGGGATAGAAGAAGTGGGCTGGCTAGTTGGGCCTGATTGGGTTAGCCGGGCTGGGCTGCTTCTTTTTATTTTTTTCTTCTTCTGTTTTCTTTTTTTTCTGTTTTCATTTTCTGTTTTGAATTTATTCAATTGATTCAAATACTTGTTTGAATTCAAACTTTTCCCAAACTTTCAGTAAGTTTCTATACTGTTTAAACATGTCTTTTAAAGACCATTTTTGGAATAATTCTTTTATTCATTTATGGTTTATTATTTATTTATAATAGGCACTTGCCTTTATTCAAATAAGATTTTAATTATATTTTCAAAGTGTTATTTGAATTCTAATTTTCACCAAACCTATTTTGTAGGTTTTATTTATTCAATAGGGTGTTAAATAATTCACTTTGAATTATTTGAAATATTTTTAATATGATTTATTAATCATTCAAATTGGGCATTTGTCTTTATTCAAATAAAATCAAATGTGGTTTTAATTCCATATAAAATTTATTCAAATAATTCTTTTATTCCATTTAAGTTAATTAAATAACTTTTATATCCACCTTGGGAAATTTCTATTTATTATTTTCTCATGATTTAATTATTCATTTACATTAGGGATTTTATCTTCATTCAAATATAATTAGAATATGGTTTAATCCTATATGTTTTTATTTGAATATTCTTTATCCATTTATTTTATTTGGATTTGGATTATCTCTATTCCCTTTGCTTATGGATTTAATTCAATATTTAAATTGGCTCCTAAATAAGTTTATTAGGATTTATTATTTGGTTTAGGCATATTATCTTTATTTAATTAAAATTGGATATTGTTTAATCCTTATGATTTTATTTAAATAACCTTTTCCTACTTTTATTATTCAATAACTTTTCATTCCATTTACTTGGCCAAGATTTAATTTGGCTTTTAAATATTCCTTATTTATTTATTTATTTATTTCTTTATCCGATAAAATCCATATGTTTTTATTTGTAGATCCAAAATTGGTGATTCCAATTTGTATAATTTTATTTAATATTTTCTATCTTTTTAAATCCTTTTAGGATTATTTTGCTCACAATTTGGTATGGATTTTTAGATAGGAGCTTTATTTGCTTTGGAAATTATTTCCTTTTATATTATTATATTCATAAGTTTTTATCCATGGTTCCAAATTAAATGAAACTAATTTCTATGGGTTTATAATATTTTTGTTTATCATTTTTGATCATTTATAAATGTTTGTTGCTAAATTTTTATGTGGATCAAATCCATAGTCTTAGAGAGATCTTGGAAATGATTTTCTTCCATTAGGGTTTTAGGGTTTTGGTTTAACTTTTCCATGTGTTTAAATTTCAAGATTCATTCATTGATGAATGCATTTCACTTGATTGAAATTTGTTGGATTCCCTTTTATTAAAATTTTGTTCAAGAGGGGTTTTGATGTTTCCATTTAGAAACAAAAAGTTTCTTTTCACCCTAAATTTCGAAAATTAATTCTTTGGTTGATTTATTTTTCACATTTCAAAATTTGGAAAATTTTGGGATGTGACAGGCTACCACCCTTAAAAGAAATCTCGTCCCAAGATTTGGGAAGGCTAGAGGTTACAAGTTGGCTTCAAGACAACTAGGGTACTACCACCCTTAAAAAGGTTTTCAATTAGATTACATCTTGGCTTACTTGGGGTCTTGATGTATCTTCTCTGGACACTTGTTTGCATAATGGCCTAGCTCTTTGCATTTGAAACACATGGATAATATCCTTCTTTTCCTTTGGTATCGTGGCCTCTTGTTTGTTTCCTTGGTTCTTCTTCTTTTATGGGCAATCACTGGCATAGTGTCCCATCTCTTTGCAATTGAAACATTGCACTTGGCTTTTGTCCTTATTCTTCTTTTTGGGTCTATCCAAAGCTAGGAGTTCTTATAGTTCATGCTCTTCATATATCACCTCAAAGGTGGGAAATCTTTCTCTCTTCTTGGGGTAGTTACTAGAGATATGACCTTCTTCTTCACAAGAGTAGCAACACTTTGTGGTTACCTTGAATGTGGCTCTATGAGGCATGGTTCTGACTTTGCCTTCATCCTTCTTGGTAGAAGTTGTTCCTTTATGGAGGTTTCCAAACATTTGATGCATTCCATCTTGTTTCATTTGTTGAACTATAGGATAGATGGGGCATTGGATAGGGACATGATCATTTCCTTCACATAGGAAACAAGTCACTTGAGATGCGGGGCATTGTTTAGTTGGATGTTTCACTTCACAATTAGGGCATTGGTCCACATGCTCTTTGTAAGTGTGCTATATGTCTCCACAAATATTGCAAGCTTGAGTTCCTTCCATAAAATCATCCTTGATACCATTGTTGTCACAATCTCCTCGGGAAAGGTTGTCTCTCATGTTGATCATTTGATTGGTCATCCTTTGCAACAATTGGGATTGGATTTCCAAAAACTTTTGTATGGTTGGGTCTAACTCATTGTTGTTGGCTAAAAACTGAGTTGTAACTTGATTCAACTGGGCTTGGGTTGCTAGAAGTTGTTCTGTCATGTGCATCTCTTGGTTGTTGTTGTCACCATTCTTGATGTAGTAGTCTCTTGGAGAAGTCATATGTTTGGGTTGGATTGGGATTATAATAGGAAAAATATTTCTAGGGAAGAAGTCTAATAACACACAACAATTCACACAAGCAATGTGCAAGAAATCACAATCAAACATTCCATTCAAACAACAAGGTTCAAGCACATTTTTAGGCAACAAAATATTTTTGCTACACCACATAAGTTGGTGGGTTTAAAATAATCACTAGTATGGTGGTCCAACTATATGGTTCACTTGATATCATTCCATTCTTCATTTTTCTTTCTTCTTGAACAAGATCATGGTTTCCTTGGAAAAATTCTTGCATCTTGGTCACAAAACATCAAGGGTGATGATGGTTCCTTCTAAGTGGTGTTTCCTTAGTCTTCAAGTCTTGAGTAATATTTCTTGTCTCACTTGTAGTCCTTAGTGATGTCCAAGCTGAAGTCCTTGGTGAAACTAAAGTTGAAGTCATTTGAGTTGGTGAAGTCCTTTGATCATGTTGAAGTCTTTGCTCATGGTGGAGGCTTTGTCCATCAAGTTGAAAAGAGGGGAGATGTAGAATCAAAACAAAAAAGGTTGAGGAAAGAGTTTACAAGATTTTTTGTAAATATGTTTGAACAAATACAACTCCCATTTTTCTAAGGGGTTTTGTCCAAGTCCTAGGGTTACAATCCTACAGGCAACACAGTTCTCTGATACCATCTGTAGAGGTCACAACCTTTAATAAGGTAGAGATCCATGTGTTTACAATGCTAGTCCCTGGATCAATAGCTAGCATCCACAGTTTAAGATGTAATATCATGAAACAAAGGTCATAATACAACTTTATAACCAGGAATAAAATTATTCATTACATCTTACATAGCTCATTTGTCTATCTCATTACAATGCAGCAGAAATAACTATATAGCATGGAGTCCTTCATCTTCAAAGTGCCACAAGCAATCATGTTGGTTGTAGACTTGTAATCCTATTCAACACACTTCACTAACATCAAACAAACCTGCAACATAATAGGTTACAGCCACAAGGGTCAATACATTTGAATTGTATTGGAAAGTGATACCATGGTAGAATAGTGGTATCTATCATCTATATGCATTTGGCTAAGTGGAGCTTAGGGTTGCTTTGCTCAAAATAGATTTTCCTTATCATTTGAAAACACTAAGTTTTTGTTCGTCAAAACCACCCAAGGAATCTACCTATCATTGATTGAAGATCCTTTAACCCTTGTTCAACCACACGTTTTTAACTTAGAAATTGGGATGAGGAGATCCTTGATAGCTTCCATGTCTTGATGCTCAAATTGTTGGACACGGCTAAGTACTTAGATTTTACTCTCTCGAGAGGTGGTGCACTTTCCCCACAAGACTCGACATGCATCGAGACAAGATCTTTCAAAAGCCTTCCCTTAGACTCCAAACCTATCACCCCCTACCACCAACTGTCCATCTGGCTAAGTTATTGCAATGTATGTGATCCATACAGAGCCCATATTTCCATGTGGCTGCACTAGAAGCTTCTCAACATTTGACATCTCAAATCTCTTTGTTCCTGGGTGGCTTTTCACAAGTGAGATACACTATGGTTGGCATTAATATGGGGCCATGTGTAACCACTCAACATAATCCATACAAGTCCCATTCCACCTAGGTGATTCATTCACATAGTTTTTTTATTAAACAAAACACGAGTCCTTGACTTAGAAATATTTCATAGCATGAATATAATCCACCCTTGTTTTCTACTAGCTAATCTAAGAATGATAGTAGTAGGGATCTTAACTTAGGGAAATTCTACTAAGGCTGCATCTACTAGGATTTCCCATGGCATAGTTAACACATAGAAAATTCGATGCAAGTCCTACTTAGAAATATAACTAATGCATAGTGAAAATAATGGGACAAAAGTATGGAGCCCTACTTGCCTTTTTGGTAGAGAATATAAGTTCACTCCTTGATATTGCAATAGTCACACTCTTCAAATTTCACTACAATTCAATCAAGGCACAAAATTCAATCTAGCATTCAAACAATTTCATCAAATAGAATAAAGAAAACAAAACAATGCATCCAAGCATGAAAAAGATTGTTTTATTTGGAAAAGTGGTTTCTAATAGGTTATAAATAATTTAAAAAACCTATTGGTCATTTACAAAAGTGGCAAAACCATTTAAATTCAAGTTAGTGAGAATGGCCCTTTTAAATCATTTTTGTTTTGCTAGAAATGAGTTTAATAAAAGTAATAATTTCTAATGTTAGCCAATTTGTTTTTAAACACCAATATTAATATTTATGGTCAAAGTGTTTAAAACAAAATCATTTACACTAGGTTTCACTCAAAAACCTTTTTGAATCTAGCACCATTTTGATTTTTCTAGAAATGACTTTAATCAAAGTAATAATTTTTCTAGTGTTTAAGAAAATACATTTTTAAATCCAAAACTTTGTGTCTAGGGTTAGAGAGTTTAAATCAAACCATTTTCAAAAGGTTTTACTCAAAAAACATTTTTAAACCATAATCAATATTTTTATTTAACTAGAAATGCTTCTATTCAAATATTTATTCCCTAGTATCACAAAATACACTTTTAAACCCAAAAGTTGGTTTTTATGGTCAGTAGGTTCAAAACAATCCATTTACAGAAGATTTTACCCTAAAATAATTTTTAGAATAATTTTTATACTCAAATTAGGCCTACACATGTTTCTGCAAAAACAACATTTTTTTACAGAAGCAATTCACTAAAAAAAATGGCATGATTGTAAAGGTTTCTTCTTGCTGATTCCATTGATATAAAATTTTCAAAATTTGGACGTGTAGATTAAAAGTTATGAATTTTACAAAATCTAACATCTAATAGATCAAATCTTTTTTTAAATCAACAGCCAGGGCCACTTGTCTGAATCTTATTCACCGGTACCGTTTCATTTTGATCGAGCGATACAGTGTGTTGGATAAAAACCCATCTTTGGTCACTCGCTCGTCAAAATTATTTCCCATAACCGTGGTTCCTTTTATCTTAGGTTGGAAATTATTTCCTTTTATCTTATTATATTCATAAGTTTTTATCCATGGTTCCAAATTAAATGAAACCAATTTCTATGGGTTTATAATATTTTTGTTTATCATTTTTGATCATTTATAAATGTTTGTTGACAAATTTTTATCTGAATCAAATCCATAGTCTTAGAGAGATCTGAGAAATGATTTTCTTCCATTAGGGTTTTAGGGTTTTGGTTTAACTTTTCCAAGTGTTTAAATTTCAAGATTTATTCATTGATGAATGCATTTCACTTGATTGAAATTTTTTGGATTCCCTTTTATTCAAATTTTGTTCAAGAGGGGTTTTGATGTTTCCATTTAGAAACAAAAAGTTTCTTTTCACCCTAAATTTCAACAATTAATTCTTTTGTTTATTTATTTTTCACATTTCAAAATTTCGAAAATTTTGGGATGTGACAATATTCCAAGTTCAAAACTTGATTTCTCGTGTATGGAACTATCATGGATTTTATGGTTTCAAGCCATTTGACGGGTTCAGGGCCCATCATCGATTTTGTATGTAGTCGGTTCATCATTGTCAAACAACAATGATTTACTCTCAAATCTTAGCATTTGATTGTTTATCCGACCTAATTGGTTCAATAGGAACTTATACCTCCGTGACCACAAACTTTGAGGCACGTGGGCCATGAGCATTCTAGCTGCCTCCGAAAAGTTTATAGCTAAGGTTCATTAACCTTATCAAAGTTCTATTGTCCTCCCACTTAACTTCTGCGAAAAAATCGTTTTCAAGAAACTTCACATTTCAAGCAACAAACTCTTTTTGTTTTCGGTGTTATGGAGGAATACCCAATGGTTATTCGAAATAACCTACAAAGAAATGCTCATCCGACTTTGGTTGTAAACATTTTACTTATGCTTAGCATACAAAAATTTAAGAAAGGACAACTTGGGTTTTATCCCAAACCAAAACTTACATGGTGTTATTTCAACGGATCAAGATGGAGCTCTTTTCAATGTAAAAGTGGTATCTCTAAAGCTTTTAATCTTTTAAAACATAATGGCAGTTTTATAAATAACACCTTTGATCCAACCATGCCAAACAAGGTTTCATTACAAATCTCAGACACTCCATATTCCTATGGTGTTTCGGGATATGAAAATCTAGGTGATTTGCTAAACTTGCAACTCAAATAAATCCATTTTATGATAAAATGATAAATCATTTATTTTCTTGTTACACTTGCCACTCAAATAAATTCCTTCATGATAAAATCATAAATCATTTATTTTCTTGTTACAATGATTTTCCACTTCATCTTGAAAGTCTTTGAATGTTTTAAAATATTTATACTTCTTTCTCATTAAGTGAATATTCACTCAAATTTCCGGAGAAAGCATATGAAGTTGAAATCCATCGCTTACGACTACACATAATGGACTACATACATCGATATGTATTGTAACACTACGGTTCTGAAAAGACCGTAGCTTCTATGTGATATGCCAATCCCTGGATCGGTTCATTGGCCCACAATAGAATAAGATGAATAACATAGCAAAATATCCGTGTATCATAAATAACGAAGATCCAGAATATCATTATTACAATAAAAGCTTAGCTCAAGGCTAGCTCAAATTATTCAAGTAGCAGCATAACTATAATAAATCCTCCATTCTTCAAATTTCCCACAAGTGAACAAGTGCCGAGTGGAGTACCGTGGCCTAAATCGATTACTCAGAATCGGAATATCCTGCAACATGAAACGTAGCAGCCCCGAAGGGTCAATACATGGAATGTATGGCAAGTAGAGCTATTAAGGGAGACAATAGTGCTAACATCTATATGCATATTTGGCAAGTGGAGCTGTGGCTAGCTTGCATTTGCAAATACCTTTGTCCTACTTTCATAAGCAGTTTTTGATTTTCTTTGAAAAGATCCCAATTAAGTTAACCCAACAACATTTAAAGAAATTATGAAATTAGAATGAGCGAGAAACATGTCACGGAATCAATATCAAGCAACTCAAATGTCCATAACCGGGGACATGGCTAATCGATTAGATTATACACCCTGCAGGGGTTAGTACACTTTACCCATGTGACATGGCCAGCCCAGCTCGTACCATCACTCTCATTTTGGGTGATGATGGGGAGAAGTCCAAGAAGAGACCGTTCGGGAAGTAGCTCCCCAATCCCGACGCGCACCGGTCCAACCTACCAAAATTCTACATCTCTGGATACGCGGGTTCGAGTTACCAGAACCTACTGAGTCCAACCAACCGCCCATTTCTTTATTGGCACATGGTTGTACACGTAAGCTACAAAATAAAGAAGCCAATCATTTTCTCTCGATACCTGGGTGCCTTTCCGCAATGATACCACCAAAAATTATTAATCCCATCACACCCAGGAGATTCATTGATTAAGTTGTTTTAGTTTTCACAAACCAACACTTTTAGAAACAACTTATAGTGATGTAACCCAGCCCTCGTTCATCATAGCATGGCTAAGCACATCTACCAACGGTGGTTCATCTACATGGAAAATCCTACCACATAATAGGACATAGCATAGCGATAGTATTACCCAACACATGCATCTACAAAATACACGACAATGCAATGAAAATAGTAGGATAACATCATGAACAAAGTAGCATCTACTTGCCTTGGTAGTTGGTGAAGTCATTCAAACACTCGTTGCAATCATGCACGTTGCACTCCTCGCAATCTATCGAGCAAACAATTGCATACAACATAAACAATAGCACATAGAGATCAAACAAATGCAACAAATGCATGCATGGCAATTTAATAAGTCACAATGGTTGTTACTTTAGTTCTCTAAACAATACTGAAGTATATGATGCATGCAAGAGGCCAATTAATGCAATGAAGTACTTGTTATTAATAATTACTTGCGAATATAGGGTTTTTAATAGTTCTGTTGTAACGCCTGTTCTAACTGTCGAATTAAATTTGTTTCTTGGGTTTACTGGATAGAGGACGTTAATATGAACCAGTAGGCGTTGGATTCACCCTAATCGGAGTTATAGATCTTTTTAAATAGTTAAAATACTATAGAATGTATTATAATGCTCCTAAAATTATACGTACTGTATACCGATAATTTTAATTCAGAAACTGGTTCTACTCTTTCTTGTGATTCCAGGGACATATTATTTGCAATTTTCTGAATAGTATTTATTTTCTTATGAATTTATTACTCTAAATAATCCATTAAACCATTTATTTAATTACTGCGAAACCTTATAGTATTTGCCTGAACCATTTGCATGTTGATGATCTACATGGAACCAGCTTTCCATCGGTATATCATTTATATTTTTGTGATATGCAAATAATTTACTATGAATTTAATGATTTCTAAAGCCATTAAAACTAATTAAATCATTATGGTAAATATGTACTGTAAAGATTAGATCAAACCTGATATTATTAATCTACATTATAGTAGCTTCATTTTGATATATTGTTCATATTTTTCGGAGTTACAGATAATTTCCTATGAATTTATTAACCTAAAAGACCATTAAAACTAATTAAGTTACTGCAGTAACCACGTACAGTAAAAGTTGAATCTAATGCCATATTAATATTCTACACGTTTTTCTGAATCCATTGATATCTTATTTGCTACTTTTTTGGTTCTAGGGATCTTTTTATATGATTTTTGTAAGTTTATACAATTTTCTGCAAATTAAATTCAATTTCAAATCTACAGGGAATATTCCCTGGGAATATTCTATGCTGACTGGGACGCGGGGCTGACCTGGCGTTGACACGTGGCGAGATCCGGTTGGCTCGTACCCCTTCGCGGAATCGATCTAATCCTGGCCGTTGGGATGAGATCTAGTGGTTAGGAGAGGAGATTGACCCGATTTCGGCTCAGAATAGACAAGAAAAAGATCTATGTTAGAGAGACAAATCCATAGGTCAAATCTAAAAACTTAGAACATGAAAGTTGTGGGGAATCATTAGTCCTACCTTCTCACCAAAGGAATTTGGATTTGAAGAAACGAGCGCGAGTACATCTTGGATTTACACCGTCATATCTGAAATATTGCGGTGCGAAATTCTCTGGCTGTGGTGGATGAAAAGAGGTGAGGTTTGTCGGGATTGAAAGATTTCGACGAGTTCTACAACTTTCGTTCTTTGGCCGAAGGCAAACAACGAAGTCTAGATGGGTTAAAAAGCGAAATAAGATTTGGGCATGTGTAGATTCGGGATTTTGAGAAGGAAAACTCGTACAGCTGTGGCTCCACGAGTTTATATGGAGATTTAGAATGGTGTAGAGATAGGCCTTGAAGTAGGGAACAAGTAGAAACAAACGGAAGTCGATTCGGAATTGTAGATAAAAAGTTATAGCTGTTTGAACAGAGATAGGTTTGACAAAACTGTTTCGCATGCTTTTTAAAGCATCTGGGACACCGATCGTGGTTGGCTGGTTCGGTCCGGTCCAGATGGGCCGGCCCGTTAGATTTTTTTTCTTCTTTTTTCTTTTTCTTTTTTCTATTTACTTGTTTCCCTCATATCTTTTGCATACGAACTCCAAACGAAATGATTCTTGTTTCTAAAATTTTCTAAAATCAAATAGATCATTGTAGGATCATATTTGTAATCTTTTTACTAGTTTGAAAGTAGTGGGTTTATAAATCCTTGTATATTTCATTTTATTTATATCTTTATTTGTTTTTATTTATTCCATAACTTTTTCATAATAGCTCCAAATGAGCTCAATATTATTTCTAAAATTTTTGTAATATTTATTGGATCTTTTAGGCTATAATTTAGCAATAATCGCTGCCTTATCAACAATGGGTTTTTATAAAGCCAATTTAATTTCCTTTAGGAACAAAGTGGCACATACTATTTGGGGTTTTAGTCCTTTATTTTTATTTAGGAATTTTTCTTGATGCAAATATGAAATGCAATGCTTATGAATGTCATACAACATGAATTTTTTTCTAGTACCAAATTTCAAAATCTTGGGATGTGACAGACTAACCCCCTTAAGATGAATCTCGTCCCGAGATTCGGAATGGCTAGCAAGGTTATGGGTGTTGTTGTCGAGGCTAACCCCCTTAAGAAAACTGAACTTGGCATCCCAACATCTAATACTCAATTGTGGAATCTTGTGCTAGCTATCAATCCTTTCCAGTGGGTTCTCTTCAACAGATCTTCTAGGTAACTTCATATGTAACTATTCTTATCCATGAGTGCCTCAATATGAATGAACACGGTGTACCAGTATTTTAAACATTACAACTATGATGTATGTATTAACCAGGGACTTACTAGTCGAGAGGTCCGGCTTGAAGCTCCTTCTCTGGGCATTTATAGGCATAATGTCCCGACTCATTGCACTTGTAGCAGGTGACAAGGCTGGGATCCCTTACTGGCTTCATTTTGTCATCATAGCCGCTTTTCCTGTTTCCTTTGCGATTCTTCTTTTCTGGACATTGTGACGCATAATGTCCTGGATCTTTACAATTGTAGCACAACAGCTGGCTAATATCCCTCGCATGGGAGTTGTAGTAGTTCTTCCTCTTCATGGGTCTCTCCAAGGCTAGGAGTTCTCTTAGTTCTTCTTCTTCATATTTCACCACAAATTCAGGAAACCTTTCTCGCTTCTTGGGGCAGTCACTAGAGATATGACCTTCTTCTCCACATGAGTAACAACACTTTGTGGTCACATTGGGTGTGGCCTTATGAGGCACGACTCTGGTTTCGGCCTCCGCCATAGGTCTTGATTCTGCATGGGTCTTCTGGAGAGCTTGATGCACTCCATTCTTGACTCCTTTATTCACTTGTTGTACCATGGGGTAAAGGTGACAATGAACAGGGACATGATCGTTCCCTTCACATAGAAAGCAAGTGACTTGGGATGTGGGGCACTCTCCAACTAGATGGTTTCCATCACAATAGGGGCACCGATCCTGATGCTCCTTGTATGTATGTCCTAAGTCTCCACAGACTTTGCAAGCTTGAAACTCGTTCAGAACTTCCTCTCCAGTCGTTGATGCTTGGGTGATGGGACAAGGTCATAGTATAACTTCATTGAACTCCTCCCAAGTTAGTTTTCTGTTGTTGATGGCTCCATGCATCCTCCACCAAGTTGTATGGTCCAAATTCACATCATCCATCGCACGACGGGATGCCTTGCTAAAAGCTTCAATGTACTCCGCAATAGTATGCTTTCCTTGGCGTAAATTGTTGAATCTTCTCTGACGTGATTACATGACTTCAGATGAAATATGTGCATCATGGAATGCTTTCTGAAACATGTCCCATGTTACTTGTACTACGGGGCGAGTGGCTTGATACTTGTACCACCATTTTTCTACAGGTCCTTCCAATAAGTGAGTGGCAAACCTTACCTTCTCTTCACCTGGACAGCCAATAGTCATTAGGATCTTGTTCACTTTTTTCAACCAATTATCCGCCACAGTAGGCTTAGAAAAGGTTGAGTATGTTGGTGGTTCGAGCATCAGAAAATTGCAAGTAGGTTCTGCTGAGGCGGTGGCTTGTTATTGTCCAGGTATTCCGTCATCACTTGTGCTAGCTGTGCTTGTGATGCCATGAGCTTCTCCATTTCAGTGGATTGACGATGGGGTGACATCTATTGGTATAGCATAGACAAGTTATAGATAGAAAGAATAGAGAAATAATACTACCCATAACTATATGGAACAAGCAATTGACACACAAGCAATCAATCATCACAAACAACACTCAATCCAAAATAGTTTCATTTATGTTCCAGAAGTTTTGTTTTAGTTGCATAACAACCGCAAAATAGTTTCCATTGACTAATATTCATTCGGGGGGTGAACCTACAATCATAAAAGCAATGGACAGATTCTGTCCTGAAACTATAGCAGCGTTCACGAATTTTTATGGGCACCCTAAACTCATCAGGAATTTTAGCCAATTTTTATGTATAGAATACAGAGAGTTTCGAACCATTCATATTTTTTTCATATTTTTCCCAGTTATCAATAAAATATGAAAATTCTTGCAGTACATCTGTGTCAGCAGAAAACTGCAACGAAACTATCACGAATTTCTAATCAAAACCTTCATTAATATATTATGGAATCTCACAAAAATATTCTGAAACTTTAAGGTATCAAATAGCACAACCTAAACATAATAAATCAACTATCAAACAAGTTCTTACAACAATTGATTGCTATATCGAAACGAGATCATATGAAACTATATGGTGGTCATCATCTAACTATTTTAAATCTAGCACTTTCTTGCAAAAGTGTTCATCTACAAGTTTGAACAAGATGAGATTAGAAAAGATAGATGAATGATTACAAGAATCTAATAACTATAAAATTATGAGTTCATTGCCAGGGAGAGCCTTCCTTCTATATCATAAAAGAGAAGAGTATGAGAATTGAAATGATAAGAGATACTAGAAAGAAGTGTAAGAAGAGAATAGATAGAATCAATTAGTTATTATAATTTTCATATGGTTTTCCTATTCCATTGCTAGGTCATAATCCTACAGTAGACACACGGGCTCTGATACCATCTTGTAACACTGCGGTTCTGAAAGGCCGTAGCTTCTATGTGACATGCCAATCCCTAGATCGGTTCATTGGCCCACAATAGAATAAGATGAATAACATAGCAAAATATCCGTGTATCATAAATAACGAAGATCCAGAATATCATTATTACAATAAAAGCTTAGCTCAAGGCTATCTCAAATTATTCAAGTAGCAGCATAACTATAATAAATCCTCCATTCTTCAAATTGCCCACAAGTGAACAAGTGCCGAGTTGATTACCGTGGCCTAAATAGATTACTCAGAATCGGAATATCCTGCAACATGAAATGTAGCAGCCCCGAAGGGTCAATACATGGAATGTATGGCAAGTAGAGCTATTAAGAGAGACAATAGTGCTAACATCTACATGCATATTTGGCAAGTGGAGCTGTGGCTAGCTTGCATTTGCAAATACCTTTGTCCTACTTTCATCAACAGTTTTTGATTTTCTTTGAAAAGATACCAATTAAGTTAACCCAACAACGTTTAAAGCAATTATGAAATTAGAATGAGCGAGAAACATGTCATGGAATCAATATCAAGCAACTCAAATGTCCATAACCGGGGACACGGCTAATCGATTAGATTATACACCCTGCAGGGGTTAGTACACTTTACCCATGTGACTTGGCCATCCCAGCTCGTACCATCACTCTCATTTTGGGTGATGATGGGGAGAAGTCCAAGAAGAGACCGTTCGGGAAGTAGCTCCCCAATCCCGACGCGCACCGGTCCAACCTACCAAAATTCTACATCTCTGGATACGCGGGTTCGAGTTACCACAACCTACTGAGTCCAACCAACCGCCCATTTCATTATTGGCACATGGTTGTACACGTAAGCTACAAAATAAAGAAGCCAATCATTTTTTTCTCGATACCTGGGTGCCTTTCCGCAATGATACCACCAAAAATTATCAATCCCATCACACCCAGGAGATTCATTGATTAAGTTGTTTTAGTTTTCACAAACCTACACTTTTAGAAACAACTTATAGTGATGTAACCCAGCCCTCGTTCATCATAGCATGGCTAAGCACATCTACCAATGGTGGTTCATCTACAGGGAAAGTCCTACCACATAATAGGACATAGCATAGCGATAGTATTACCCTACACATGCATCTACAAAATACACGACAATGCAATGAAAATAGTAGGATAACATCATGAACAAAGTAGAATCTACTTGCCTTGGTAGTTGGTGAAGTCATTCAAACACTCGTTGCAATCACGCACGTTGCACTCCTCGCAATCTATCGAGCAAACAATTGCATACAACATAAACAATAGCACATAGAGATCAAACAAATGCAACAAATGCATGTATGGCAATTTAATAAGTCACAATGGTTGTTACTTTAGTTCTCTAAACAATACTGAAGTATATGATGCATGCAAGTGGCCAATTAATGCAATGAAGTACTTGTTATTAATAATTACTTGCCAATATAGGGTTTTTAATAGTTCTGTTGTAACGTCTGGTCTAACTGTCGAATTAAATTTGTTTCTTGGGTTTACTGGATAGATGACGTTAATACGAACTAGTAGGCGTTGGATTCACCCTAATCGGAGTTATAGATCTTTTTAAATAGTTAAAATACTACAGAATGTATTATAATGCTCCTAACATTATACGTACTGTATACCTATAATTTTAATTCAGAAACTTGTTCTACTCTTTCTTGTGATTCCAGGGACATATTATTTGCAATTTTCTGAATAGTATTTATTTTCTTATGAATTTATTACTCTAAATAATCCATTAAACCATTTATTTAATTACTGCGAAACCTTACAGTATTTGCCTGAACCATTTGCATATTGATGATCTACATGGAACCAGCTTTCCATCGGTATATCATTTATATTTTTGTGATATGCAAATAATTTACTATGAATTTAATGATTTCTAAAGCCATTAAAACTAATTAAATCATTACAGTAAATATGTACTGTAAAGATTAGATCTAACCTGATATTATTAATCTACATTATAGTAGCTTCATTTTGATATATTGTTCATATTTTTCGGAGTTACAGATAATTTCCTACGAATTTATTAACCTAAAAGACCATTAAAACTAATTAAATTACTGCAGTAACCACGTACAGTAAAAGTTGAATCTAATGCCATATTAATATTCTACACGTTTTTCTTAATCCATTGATATCTTATTTGCTATTTTTGGTTCTAGGGATCTTTTTATATGATTTTTGTAAGTTTATACAATTTTCTTCAAATTAAATTCAATTTCAAATCTACAGGGAATATTCCCTGGTAATATTCTATGCTGACTGGGACGCGGGGCTGACCTGGCGTTGACACGTGGCGATATCCGGTTGGCTCGTACCCCTTCGCGGAATCGATCTAATCCTGGCCGTTGGGATGAGATCTAGTGGTTAGGAGAGGAGATTGACCCGATTTCGGCTCAGAATAGACAAGAAATAGATCTATGTTAGAGAGACAAATCCATAGGTCAAATCAAAAAACTTAGAACATGAAATTTGTGGAAAATCATTAGTCCTACCTTCTCACCAAAGGAATTTGGATTTGAAGAAACGAGCGCGAGTACATCTTGGATTTACACCGTCATATCTGACATATTGCGGTGCGAAATTCTCTGGCTGTGGTGGATGAAAAGAGGTAAGGTTTGTCGGGATTGAAAGATTTCGACGAGTTCTACAACTTTCGTTCTTTGGCCGAAGGCAAACAACGAAGTCTAGATGGGTTAAAAAGCGAAATAAAATTCGGGCATGTGTAGATTCGGGATTTTGAGAAGGGAAACTCGTACAGCTGTGGATCCACGAGTTTATATGGAGATTTAGAATGGTGTAGAGATAGGCCTTGAAGTAGGGAACAAGTAGAAACAAACGGAAGTCGATTCGGAATTGTAGATAAAAAGTTATAGCTGTTTGAACAGAGATAGGTTTGACAAAACTGTTTCGCATGCTTTTTAAAGCATCTGGGACACCGATCGTGGCTGGCTGGTTCGGTCCGGCCGGATGGGCCAGCCATTTTGATTTTTTTCTTCTTTTTTTTCTTTTTCTTTTTCTATTTACTTGTTTCCCTCATATCTTTTGCATACGAACTCCAAACGACATGATTCTTGTTTCTAAAATTTTCAAAAATCGAATAGATCATTGTAGGATCATATTTGTCATCTTTTTACTAGTTTGCAAGTAGTGGGTTTATAAATCATTGTATATTTCATTTTATTTATATCTTTATTTGTTTGTATTTATTCCGTAACTTTTTCATAATAGCTCCAAATGAGCTCAATATTGTTTCTATATTTTTTGTAATATTTATTGGATCTTTTAGGCTATAATTTAGCAATAATCGCTGCCTTATCAACAATGGGTTTTTATAAAGCCAATTTAATTCCCTTTAGGAACAAAGTGGCACATACTATTTGGGGTTTTAGTCCTTTATTTTTATTTAGGAATTTTTCTTGATGCAAATATGCAATGCAATGCTCATGAATGTCATACAACATGCAATTTTTTTTTCTAGTACCAATTTTCAAAATCTTGGGATGTGACAGACTAACCCCCTTAAGATGAATCTCTTCCCGAGATTCGGAATGGCTAGCAAGGTTATGGGTGTTGTTGTCGAGGCTAACCCCCTTAAGAAAACTGAACTTGGCATCCCAACATCTAATACTCAATTGTGGAATCTTGTGCTAGCTATCAATCCTTTCCAGTGGGTTCTCTTCAACAGATCTTCTAGGTAACTTCATATGTAACTATTCTTATCCATGAGTGCCTCAATATGAATGAACACGATGTACCAGTATTTTAAACATTACAACTGTGATGTATGGATTAACCAGGGACTTACTAGTCGCGAGGTCCGGCTTGAAGCTCCTTCTCTGGGCATTTATAGGCATAATGTCCCGACTCATTGCACTTGTAGCAGGTGACAAGGCTGGGATCCCTTACTGGCTTCATTTTGTCATCATAGCCGCTTTTCCTGTTTCCTTTGCGATTCTTCTTTTCTGGACATTGTGACGCATAATGTCCTGGATCTTTACAATTGTAGCACAACAGCTGGCTAATATCCCTCGCATGGGAGTTGTAGTAGTTCTTCCTCTTCATGGGTCTCTCCAAGGCTAGGAGTTCTCTTAGTTCTTCTTCTTCATATTTCACCACAAATTCAGGAAACCTTTCTCGCTTCTTGGGGAAGTCACTAGAGATATGACCTTCTTCTCCACATGAGTAACAACACTTTGTGGTCACATTGGGTGCGGCCTTATGAGGCACGGCTCTGGTTTCGGCCTCCGCCATAGGGCTTGATTCTGCATGGGTCTTCTTGAGAGCTTGATGCACTCCATCCTTGACTCCTTTATTCACTTGTTGTACCATGGGGTAAAGGTGACAATGAACAGGGACATGATCGTTCCCTTCACATAGAAAGCAAGTGACTTGGGATGTGGGGCACTCTCCAACTAGATGGTTTCCATCACAATAGGGGCACTGATCCTGATGCTCCTTGTATGTATGTCCTAAGTCTCCACAGACTTTGCAAGCTTGAAACTCCTTCAGAACATCCTCTCTAGTCGTGGATGCTTGGGTGATGGGACAAGGTCGTAGTATAACTTCATTGAACTCCTCCCAAGTTAGTTTTCTGTTGTTGATGGCTCCATGCATCCTCCACCAAGTTGTATGGTCCAAATTCACATCATCCATCACACGACGGGATGCCTTGCTAAAAGCTTCAATGTACTCCGCAATAGTATGCTTTCCTTGGCGTAAATTGTTGAATCTTCTCTAACGTGAGTACATGACTTCAGATGAAATATGTGCATCATGGAATGCTTTCTGAAACATGTCCCATGTTACTTGTACTACGGGGCGAGTGGATTGATACTTGTACCACCATTTTTCTACAGGTCCTTCCAATAAGTGAGTGGCAAACCTTACCTTCTCTTCACCTGGACAGCCAATAGTCACTAGGATCTTGTTCACTTTTTTCAACCAATTATCCGCCACAGTAGGCTTAGAAAAGGTTGAGTATGTTGGTGGTTCGAGCATCAGAAAATTGCAAGTAGGTTCTGCTTAGGCGGTGGCTTGTTATTGTCCAGGTATTCCGTCATCACTTGTGCTAGCTGTGCTTGTGATGCCATGAGCTTCTCCATTTCAGTGGATTGACGATGGGGTGACATCTACTTGCCTTGGTAGTTGGTGAAGTCATTCAAACACTCGTTGCAATCACGCATGTTGCTCTCCTCGCAATCTATCGAGCAAACAATTGCATACAACATAAACAATAGCACATAGAGATCAAACAAATGCAACAAATGCATGTATGGCAATTTAATAAGTCACAATGGTTGTTACTTTAGTTCTCTAAACAATACTGAAGTATATGATGCATGCAAGAGGCCCATTAATGCAATGAAGTACTTGTTATTAATAATTACTTGCCAATATAGGGTTTTTAATAGTTCTGTTGTAACGCATGTTCTAACTGTCGAATTAAATTTGTTTCTTGGGTTTACTGGATAGAGGACGTTAATACGAACCAGTAGGCGTTGGATTCACCCTAATCGGAGTTATAGATCTTTTTAAATAGTTAAAATACTATAGAATGTATTATAATGCTCCTAACATTATACGTACTATAGACCTATAATTTCAATTCAGAAACTGGTTCTACTCTTTCTTGTGATTCCAGGGACATATTATTTGCAATTTTCTGAATAGTATTTATTTTCTGATGAATTTATTATTCGAAATAATTCATTAAACCATTTATTTAATTACTGGGAAACCTTACAGTATTTGCCTGAACCATTTGCATATTGATGATCTACATGGAACCAGCTTTCCATCGGTATATCATTTATATTTTTGTGATATGCAAATAATTTACTATGAATTTAATGATTTCTAAAGCCATTAAAACTAATTAAATCATTACGGTAAATATGTACTGTAAAGATTAGATCTAACCTGATATTATTAATCTACATTATAGTAGCTTCATTTTGATATATTGTTCATATTTTTCGGAGTTACAGATAATTTCCTATGAATTTATTAACCTAAAAGACCATTAAAACTAATTAAGTTACTGCAGTAACCACGTACAGTAAAAGTTGAATCTAATGCCATATTAATATTCTACACGTTTTTCTGAATCCATTGATATATTATTTGCTATTTTTAGTTCTAGGGATCTTTTTATATGATTTTTGTAAGTTTATACAATTTTCTTCAAATTAAATTCAATTTCAAATCTACAGGGAATATTCCGTGGGAATATTCTATGCTGACTGGGACGCGGGGCTGACCTGGCGTTGACACGTGGTGAGATCCGGTTGGCTCGTACCCCTTCGCGGAATCGATCTAATCTTGGCCGTTGGGATGAGATCTAGTGGTTAGGAGAGGAGATTGACCCGATTTCGGCTCAGAATAGACAAGAAATAGATCTATGTTAGAGAGACAAATCCATAGGTCAAATGAAAAAACTTAGAACAATGAAGTTGTGGGAAATCATTAGTCCTACCTTCTCACCAAAGGAATTTGGATTTGAAGAAACGAGCGCGAGTACATCTTGGATTTACACCGTCATATCTGAAATATTGTGGTGCGAAATTCTCTGGCTGTGGTGGATGAAAAGAGGTGAGGTTTGTCGGGATTGAAAGATTTCGACGAGTTCTACAACTTTCGTTCTTTGGCCGAAGGCAAACAACGAAGTCTAGATGGGTTAAAAAGCGAAATAAGATTCGGGCATGTGTAGATTCGAGATTTCGAGAAGGGAAACTCGTACAGCTATGGCTCCATGAGTTTATATGGAGATTTAGGATGGTGTAAAGATAGGCCTTGAAGTAGGGAACAAGTAGAAAGAAACGGAAGTCGTTTCGGAGTTGTAGATAAAAAGTTATAGCTGTTTGAATAGAGATAGGTTTGACAAAACTGTTTCGCACGCTTTTTAAAGCATCTGGGACACCGATCGTGGCTGGCTGGTTCGGTCCGGTCCGGATCCGTTAGATTTTTTTTCTTCTTTTTTTCTTTTTCTTTTTCTTTTTCTATTTACTTGTTTCCCTCATATCTTTTGCATACGAACTCCAAACGACATGATTCTTGTTTCTAAAATTTTCGAATAGATCATTGTAGGATCATATTTGTAATCTTTTTACTAGTTTGCAAGTAGTGGGTTTATAAATCCTTGTATATTTCATTTTATTTATATCTTTATTTGTTTGTATTTATTCCATAACTTTTTCATAATAGCTCCAAATGAGCTCAATATTGTTTCTAAAATTTTTGTAATATTTATTGGATCTTTTAGGCTATAATTTAGCAATAATCGCTGCCTTATCAACAATGGGTTTTTATGAAGCCAATTTAATTCCCTTTAGGAACAAAGTGGCACATACTATTTGGGGTTTTAGTCCTTTATTTTTATTTAGGAATTTTTCTTGATGCAAATATGCAATGCAATGCTCATGAATGCCATACAACATGCAATTTTTTTTCTAGTACCAATTTTCAAAATCTTGGGATGTGACATGTATAAATTCCAATAATTTAGTCGATCATTCTTCTTTGGCCTTTGAACAAAGTTTTAATTATCCCGAGGAAAGTCTCACAAGCGTCACTTGATCAAATCAAAGACTCCAAAAATCCATGAATATGGAGATTTTTCATGATTTTTTCCAATATAATTTAAACGGCGATGTCACTTTATAAGGGATCTTTCAATCATTTGTCTTGCGACATTTTAGAATTAGGATTTTATGGATGTGATTTCTCCAACTAGATTTGTAAATCATCCATCTTATATGGAATACGGTAATTATTTGAAAAACCTTTGTTCTCATAATACCTGATTTAAATAACTATTATTAAAACAAACCTTGAAGGCAAGCTTTGATGTCAACGATAAATACAAACAATGGTTTGTTTGTTTTCGATGAACATCATCACATATTCTCTTGCTATTTACTTAGGCCATTGTGGTTCATGAATTGCGTCGTTCTGTATGAAATTTCATACCAACCAATTCGGTATCCAATACCCAAGAACCACATTGTTTAGCAAGCAAAGAATACAACCATAACATGTATATCATCTATATACCTAAACTAGATATTTCCAGTCTTTTATTTTCTGCCAAATATATTTTATAGATTCTCTTTCAGCATTCCTTTTTAAAAGAATCTATCAACATCAACAGTGGCGCCATATACATGACACATATTCTTAAGCGTGTATATTCAAATAATAATACCTTTGGACTTGCACTTTGAAGTAGACTACCATCATCAAATGATCAGCATTCTTTCAAAATCCATTCTTTAGTAATCTTTTAGTGTAGTAAACACTTTACATACATCTACTATTCATCCTTATCATGACGACTTTCATGATCAAGCTAATGTAGCTTATGAAGGCGAATCGTGATTATAGTGTTACTTTCCAAAACCCTTTTGGATGATTAGGATGTCTAGCATATCCAACCTTTGCAAATTCTCATCCAATATGAGAACATATATTATACTCTCTCATATTGCAACCAAAACACTGTTTCAGATATCATTATATCTGCCACACATGATGGTTCATGAAACAATTCTTTCAGCTCCTAGATAAACTTGATATTAAAACAACCAAGAATATTGAGGCAAACATGATACTTAAGATACTAACACTGGAATTATTACTCTCGATTTAATACCAATTATTAAATTTCACAGAGTAGGCAGAGTTTGCTGAAAGCTTGCAATAGGACTTTAAACTTTAGATTGACACTCAACACAATACGATACCAGATTGTAAAGTAAATATCCAGAATTCTATAGTTCTGTTATCTCAATTACAACTAATCATAAGGTGGTGAACGAATGCCAATGACTACAACAAATTATGCAAATTCACTTTGATTTAATTTATGATAAATTGAGTTCTACTAATCCAAATTAGAAATGAACTCCCACTCAAAAACGACATCCCTCGTGTCTTTTTGGTGATTACATGAACCAAATCCACTACACCAAGTCCGATCATCACATGATTCGGTGTAGCTTCAAAGTCAAGCATCAAATGGGCATCATATATTTCATATGACTCATGCTTAACCTTTCGGTCTGTGTTTTGAGGCCATGTCTATACATGCTAGGCTCGCCAAGTAAGAACCTTAGTATTCGCGTGTGTAACTGTCTTACACCCTAAATATGATCGTAGATCCAAGAACACCCGATCATCACGTGATGTGTAACATCCCAAAAATCTTGATCATGATTATCAAATTCTAATCACTAAAACTATGGTTAACAAAAACTTTGATTAAATAAAAACCAAATGAATGCATGTGTGTATGTGATGATAGTATGAATGCATGAATGGACTTGTGTGATTAACCTAAATATCAAGGATTGGTTTAAAGATGAAAATAACATCATCTAAAAAATTTCCAAGCAGAAACAAATCAAGAGAAAATCAAAAACAAAACAAATAAAGCAAATGGTCATTTTTGCCAATCTTGCTCACTAGATCACTTTGAGTGTTTCTAGTCCAAGATTTCAAACATAAACTTTTTCATTTCTTTTCACCCCTTGCTAGACCAAGTAAAAGTGAATCAAAGCCCACCTTTCAAACTTGCAGAAACATTTGGCAACCTCATTCAAATCACAATTCAAAATTGAATCTTTAACATATGTGAAGATCACACATTTTCAAAACCCAACCAAAGCAGTGCCCCTTGACCAATCCAACTAACCCAAGACTCCCTAGTATGTACCTAGCAAACCCGCCAAGTTTGAATCCAAAATTCAAATTTGAATTTCTTGCGGCCATTTCATTAAACACGTTGTAAGCAACAAACAAACAAAAATCAAACACTATTAGTAGCAGTAATTTTGGCCAACCTTGTCCCCTCTCTAGCTCACTCTACACTCTCAGTAGATGATCAAACTAATCTAACTAGCTTTAGCATCACTGCGAGCATGCATAGCCATCAATGGTGACCATGCCGAGAGCATCCTTGCCACCCCCATGTCGCCAGCGATGTAGGAGAAGCACTAGCCTCGCCAACCTTGTCTGGAGCACTAACCACCGTCCACCTCTACCCCATGTCTAGCGCTCGAGCCTTGCCAGCCACTGGACCACACGACAAGCTCGCTCCTAGTTTGTGTACGTGTGTGCCGAGAGAGCGCCAGTGCGCTATCAGCGACACGAGCCCACAGACCGCGTTCCACCCTCTCCGCTTGCGTGCGCGATCGCCAGCACCCCAGCAACCCACTAGACAACCCCGTTCGCCGCCACGTGGACCATGGATGTTGTGTGCCATTAAACTTGCCATCGTACCCGCCCAGAGCGCCGCGATGTTCCGATCGTTCCTCACCGCCCCACGCCGCTCCATCAAGCTGTTGAGCTTCGCCAGGAGGTAACACACCATCCCCTATCGTCGCCTATGCCATTAGCACGTTGTGCCGATGACCACGACGAGCTCCACCCGCGCCCGTCGGTCCCCTTCAGGCACTATAAAAGGAGGCCACCCCTGTTCGATTTGAGCACACCATCTCACTCCCCACCTCTTACTGATCACACCCACTCACTCCTGGAGCAAGGCGAGCACTAGGTGGCCGGAATTTCACTGGAGTTCGCCGCTGTAGAGGAGGAGAGGCGTCGTCGATTGGAGCCGCCCTAGGAGGAGCTGCCGGTACCAGGAGGATCGCTGTCGTTGACTTCGTCATTCGTCCCCATTGTCAACCATCGCTGGAGCCTCAGTGAGCCCCCGTCGACCCCCACTGGCCGCGCTAGGGTTCAACCTCGCCATGTCCTGTTCAGGCATGGACAATGAACCACAGTCGTAGGATTAGAACTAGATCGCACGACCCTAATCTCCTCGTACCACTTCGCCACTCTCTATCTCACTAACTAGTGAGGTCGTTCACTTAAGCAGCCCACGAGCGTGCTGTGCGTAGTAGGCCAGCCCAGTTAAACATCCCGCGCGACCCAGCAATTCAAACTTAGGTTTATTCATTTAGTTTCAGAATTAGTTTTGTACCTATATTCAAAAATCAACCCAGCCCGATTCACTAAACCAAAATGCATGAAACCAATTTTGCTAGAAAGGTAATGGAGTGCTTAATCCAAGCCCGTTAGATTCAAACCAATTGGAGTTGTAGATCACCCATGGTAAATATAACAAGGCAGAAGCTTTTCTGCATTCAAACATTTTTCAAAATTCAACCATGAAAGCTTTTGAGTTGATTCCAACTCTCAAAAATCACATTTAACCATACCTTTTAGAGTATATAAAAATATCTATGTTTACTTGCAGAAATAATGATCAAGTAATAAAAGAATGCCTCAGGCATTTCTAGTCAATTTATTTAATTAAAATAAAAAGGTTAAACATTATTAAATTGTGACACCATTTTAAATCACATTCCCAAGTACTGAAATATGTGGTGATGACATGTGTCAACATGATCCCATGTTTTAGTTGGAGAATATTAAATCTTAAGTAGTTTTTCAACGAGTAGAAATTACTTTTCTAAAATAAAATATATAAGACAAGTGCTTTAATCTTTGTGATAAAAGTGATGATGATATATCATCTAGTGTGACCCTTTGTGTGTTAAATAGAATAGTTAAGTATTGTTTGGTGATTGTGTACCTCGTATTTATTTATAGACGCGAGTACCGACCAAGGATACGAGGAGGAAGGAGGATACTACGAGGACGAAGTCGGGGAGAACTTCAACCACTACTCCGCACAAGGCAAGCTTATACTTGCAATTATGCAAGCTAACACTTGCAACTATGAAAGTTAGATAACCTATGCCATGCATTAAGCATGCTTGGTTATATCATTTGGATTATACCCAATCCTAGTTTTACTTGCAAGATTAGTATTTTATTTCTTTATCAAAGATTTCTATCAAAAGTTTATTAGTGGCTTGTAGTTTTCATAAACATATTTAAAGGTAGGATAAAGAGCATAAAACTTGACCTAAGTTAGATAATATTGATGTCATCCTAAGGCATGAGATTGAACATAGATAAGATCCAATTGCTTATCACCCTTCATTAGTATTTACCCCCACTTGTATATGCTAGTGCTAAGCATAAAACTTGATCAACTTTAGATGGGAATACTTGGTGAAAATGGTTATGAAAACCTTAGAATGATGAGTCATTCTACTGAAATGTTTTGCCATGTGTTCTTGAACACCAGATGATTTTTATGACGAAAATGTTATGGCATGAGCCTTAGCCCTTTATAAAACTGATGGTTGTCTGGATGCGATAGAATTCCAATTTTACCGTACAACCACAATATCCAAAAATTGGGTAGGGCTTGACTGGAAATTTATATACCCTAGTATGGGTTCCCTTGCGGCCAAGGTTTGAGATGAGGCTACCTTGTGAAGATTGTCCACCTATGCAGTTCCCAAGATGATAGTTGGTCATGGTTGGGAGGCCAAACTCACAGGAGAGGTGCCTATACTAGGGCGTGTAATTGAAAGGTCAGGATTGATTATCCGCATACTGAGTATGGTGAATTCAGGATTTGTTCCTGACGGATGTATCGAATGTTGTGGTGAAAGTGTACCTCCTCTGCAGAGTGTCAAACTATTTGAATAGTCGCGTCCGCGGTTATGGAAAGTTGGAGGGGCCATACTGTTCCGTCGTCAGATGTTTTCAAAATGACTTATGAAATAATTTATGACTTTGACTTGCCACAACAGAGTTGTGACATGAAATTCAAGTTCCCACTTAGGTGTTATAAAACTTTCAGTTAGCTTTCTTTGCTTCTGAACTTAGTTAAGGTAAGCCTGGATTTTTTCAAAATAACCCTAGAGCTTAGTACTCCCTATTCCAAAAGCACTTCACTTGCTAGTATTAGTTTGCGAGTACATAAAGAGTACTCATGGCTTTGTCCTTGGCTATTCCTGTGGCCAGACTATGAAGAGGAGTATCAGAAAGACGGATAGCAGGAAGGTTACGACAACTAGGATCATCTCCCATCGTTAGCATTGCCTGTGACCATGAAGATGGAGCCTCGCCTACGCTATCATTATTATTACATTATTTCCGCTGCTTGAATTGTATTAAGACTGGATCATGTGATCCTTATTTATGTAAGACCTTATGTACGGTTTGTAATGGATGATGTGCTGTGATATCCAATCTGTTATGTCTCACAAAAATGGTAATCCTGGGATTGCGATGTATGGCATAACAGGCATCTGGGATTAAAAATCCGGGTGTTGACAAGTTGGTATCAGAGCCATCCTGACCATAGGAGACCCTAGTTTAGAATGGACGTTTGAATCAAAAACTTAGTTTCAAAACCAAGGAAGTGAGTATTTATGAAAAC
The DNA here is from genome assembly GCA_916181665.1 of Avena sativa. Taxonomy (NCBI): domain Eukaryota; kingdom Viridiplantae; phylum Streptophyta; class Magnoliopsida; order Poales; family Poaceae; genus Avena; species Avena sativa. The sequence continues at coordinate 79,241,637 of OV702296.1, forward strand.
TTATTCTCATTCTTATCACTTAGACTCTTTCATGAAAATTCATGTTCCTCAAAAATTCTTGCAAAATTACATAAAATTTGACACACTTTATCACTCTACGAACTTACTCATCCTATATTCTTATAGATGGACGTGAAGTATAGCAATTTCTATCAGTTGGGGAATAGAGGAGACCTCATCTTTGAGAGTGACTTGGACCAGCTTTCAGAAATGCTGGAGTGTCCGCACCCCGAGTTCTTCGGAGCTCAGCTCAATGATCAGGAAGGAGAGGATTTGTAGTGGCTAGTTGTTGCAAGTCTCCGGGGAATGATTGAAGCCCCCACCTTAGAGGGAATTCAGTTCACATTGAGAGAGAACAACTGGCTCTATGGACTTGCCAGGGCCATCCATGTAGAGTTCCCAACCTTTAATAAGGTAGAGATCCCTGTGTTTACAATGCCAGTCCCTAGATCAATAGCTAGCATCCACAGTTAAGATGTAATATCAAGAAACAAATGTCATATTACAACTTTATAACCAGGAATAAAATAATTCATTACATCTTACATAGCTCATTTGGCTATCTCATTACAATGCAGAAGAAATAACTATAGCATGGAGTCCTTCATCTTCAAAGTGCCACAGGCAATCATGTTGGTTGTAGACTTGTAATCCTAATCAACACACTTCACTAACATCAAACAAACCTGCAACATAATAAATTACAGCCACAAGGGTCAATACATTTGAATTGTATTGGCAAGTGATACTATGGTAGTATAGTGGAGTCTATCATCTATATGCATTTGGCCAAGTGGAGCTTAGGCTTGCTTTCCTCAAAATAGATTTTCCTTATCATTTGAAAACACTAAGTTTTTGCTTGTCAAAAACACCCAAGGAACCACCAATAGAAATTGGTGAACCTTCACCCTTGTTCAACCACAAGTTTTTAACTTAGAAATTGGGATGAGGAGATTCTTGATAGCTTCCATGTCTTGATGCTCAAATTGTCCTTTGCCAGGGACATGGCTAAGTACTTCGATTTTACACTCTACAGAGGTGGTGCACTTTCCCCACAAGACTTGGTTTCACCAAGACAAGATCTTTCAGAAGCCTTCCCCTAGACCAGAAAGGACGCGCTCCAAACCTATCAATCCCCTACCACCAACTGTCCATTTGGTTAAGTTACTGCAACCTATATGATCCAGGCAGAGCCCATAATGCCAAGTGGCTGCACTTGAAGCTTCTCAATATTTGACATCTCAAATCTCTTTGTTCCTGGGTGGCATTACATAAGTGAGATACCAAGTTTTCCCCAGTATACTGGACTTGGTGATGCCCAAGTTTTCCCCAGCATACTGGACTTGCGTAACCACTTAACACAAACCATTATTTCCATTCCACCCAGGTGATTCATTCACTTAGTTGTTTTATTAAACAAAACACAAGTCCTTGACTTAGAAATATTCCATAGCATTAATATAATCCACCCTTGTTTTCTATTAGCTAGGCTAAGCATGATAGTAGTAGGAATCTTAAATTCGAGAAATTCTACTAAGGTTTCATCTAATAGGATTTCACATGGCATAGTTTACACTTAGCAAAAATTCCATGCAAGTCCTACTTAGAAATATCACTAATGCATAGTGAAAATGATGGGACAAAAGTATGTAGCACCACTTGCCTTTTTGGTAGAGAATATAAGTTCACTCCTTGATCTTGCAATAGTCACACCCTTCAAATGTCACTACAATTCAATCATGCAAGGCACAAATTCAAACTACCATTCAAGCAATCATCGCATAGAATAATAAAAACAAAGCAATGCATGCAAGCATGCCAAAGATTGTTTTATTTTGGAAAAGTGGTTTCTATAGGTTATAAACATCATAAAATATATTTTGGTCATTTATAAAAGTGGCAAGGTCATTTATAAATGTGGCAAAACCATTTGATATCAAGTTAGTGAAAATGGCCATTTTAAGTCATTTTTGTTTTGCTAAAATGGTTCAAACCAAAGTAATATTTTCTAGTGTTTGACAAATACATTTTTAAACACAAATGTTAGTGTTTTATGGTCAAGGGTTTAATATTGAAACCATTTGCAAAAGGTTTTTACCTATAAACCATTTTTATACCAAATCAATATTTTATGTTGTGGAAAATGCCTTTAGCAAAGTAATAATTTTTATAGGGTTCACCAAATATATTTTTAAATCATAAAACTTTGTGTTTAGGGTCAGAGAGTTTAATTCAAATTATTTCCCAAAGGTTTTTCTCCAAAAAGTATTTTTAACATATAAACAACATTTTTATTTGACTAGAAATGTTCCAATTTAAAGACTTATTCTTTAACTTCACAAAATATGTTTTTCCACAAGTTGGTTTCTATGGTCAGTAGGTTCAAAACAATCCAATTGCCAAAGATTTTACCATAAAATATTTCTAAAATAAATTTTATATTCAAATTATGCCTACACAAGTTTCTGCAAAACCAACCAATTTAACAGAAGCAATCTACTAAAAAAAGTGCATGGTTGGATAGAGTTTGTTTTGCTGATTCCATTGATATAAAATTTGAAAAAGTTGGACGTGTAGATTTAAAGTTATGCAATTTACAAAATCAACATCTAATAGAGTCTATTCTGGTTTTTATAAAACAGACTAGGCCACGTGTCTTGTTCCTATTGGTCTGTACCAATTCGTCTAGATCGAGCATCGTGGGCTGTTGGATCTAACTCAAATCGCACGGTGCAGATGCTAACTTACCCCTTCGGGTTAAGTTCTATCATAGCCACTAGATCAAAATCGAACGGTGCACAGACGAGTGACCAATGATGGGCGGCGCTGGCGGCGGCGAGTGGCGGCGCGCGGTCAGACGGAGGTGTTCTCGGATTCAGGAAGCAAGAGAGGGAGAGAGGTAGCTCACCGACGTCGTCGTGGCATGCTGATGCTCAACGATGCCGCGGTTGTTGAAGGGGCATTCGGAAATGATCGTAATTCCTCGCCGGAGTTGTCGCGGCGTCGGGCATGCGCTGCTTGTTGATGGGGACGAGCTTCTGGGATGCAAGAAGGCAAGGAAGAAGGTTAGAGAGATGCGCACGGTACCGAGGGTTGCAGGAATGCTCACCAGAACACGAGGGGCGCTCGGGGTCGACGTTGGTAGCTCGCCGGAGTAGAAGCAGACGGCGGCGGTGTACTGTCGCGGTCGTAGTCAAGGATACGGTGCTCGCGCGGGCGAGCTGGCGCTACGGAGAGGTTCGCCAGGTGATGGGGAATGCGCTAGTGTGGTCGAGGGGGCGAGGGGAGGCAAGGAGCTGCCGGAATTTGCTTGGAGCTTCGCCGAAATAGAGCGTGGTCTCGGGCAAAATTAGCGCAGCCCGGTGGCGGAGGGGAAATGGGATCTAAGGGGAAAGATGGAGGAGGCATGGGCGGTTAAATGTGCGTGGTCAGGGGGCGAGGATCACGCGGCATTGATGCAAATTAAACACGAGAAATCAACGCAGAAACTGGCAAGGAGAGGAGGAAGAAGGGGTCCGCGGGTGAGGAAGATGATCTGACTGGTGGGGTCGTTTCGTCGGCGAGAGAGACAGAGATGCGAGGTGGGGTCCGGTCGTCATCGACTATGCCAGTTTGTTCTGCGGTGAGAAATAAAACGTTTCGGGGGAGAGAGGTGGGCTTGCTGGGCTTAGTGGGCCAGGTTGGGTTGGGCTGGCTGGTCTTTTTCTTTTTCTATTTCCATTATTTTGTTTTGATTTTTATTTAAATAATTCAAACACTAATTGAATTTAAAACTTTGCCAAACTTTGTGTATATTCTAGTACTGTTTATTAACATATTCTAAAGTCCATTTTGGAACAATATTTTTATTCTTTTAGGGTCTATTATTAATTTTAAAAAAATAAATATTTGTCTTTATCTCAAATAGGATTTAATTATGTTTCTAAAACTCTATTTGAATTTTAAATTTTACCAAACCTTTTTCAGTAGGTTTTATTTAAATAATTCACTTTGAATTAAAATTTAATAAGTTTTAATGTTCATTAAACTTTGGGAAATGTCTTTATTTAAATGAAATTGGATAATAATAAATCCTCCTGATGTTATTTAAATAATCCTTTACTCTTTTTATTAAACAAAAATATTTTATTTTATTTGCTTGGCCAAGTTTTAATTTGGCTTTCTAAAATAGTCCTTATTTATTTATTTCTTCCTTTGCTTATAAAATCCATATCTTTTTATTTAAAGATCCAAACTTGGTGATTCCAATTTGTAAAATCTTATTTGATATTTATTTATCCTTTTAAATCTCTTTAGGATTATTTGCTCACCATTTGGTATGCATTTTTTTAGATAGGTGCTTTATTAGCTTTGAAAATTCAATTTCCTTATCTTATTAAATTCATAAGATTTTACCTATGACTCCAAATTAAGTGAAACCAATTTCTATGGTTTTATAATATTTTCATTTATCATTATTGATCATTTTGAAATGTTTGTTTGACAAATTTTTATGTATATCAAATCCATGGTCATAGAGATATCTTGGAAATCTCCCATTAGGGTTTTAGGGTTTTGGTTTATTTTCCAATTGTTGAAATTTCAAGATGCATTTATGAAGAATGCATTTCACTTGATTTGAATTTAGTTGGGTTTAAAATTTATTCAAAGTTTGTTCAAGATGGGATTTTAAGTTTCCCTTTAGAAACAAAAGTTTCTTTTCTCCCTAAATTTCAGCAATTATTTATTTTGTTTATTTATTTTTCACATTACAAAATTTGGAAATTTTGGGATGTGACAGGCTACCACCCTTAAAAGAAATCTCGTCCCGAGATTTGGGAAAGATTGGGGTTACAAATTGGCTTCAAGGCAACTAGGGTACTACCACCCTTAAAAGTTCTCAACTAGATTACATCTTGGCTTGCTTGGGATCTTGATGAGACTTCTCTGGACACTTGTTTGCATAATGGCCTAGCTCTTTGCATTTGAAACACATCACTTGGCTATTATCCTTCTTCTTCTTTGGTATCAATTCCTCTTGTGTATTTCCTTGGTTCTTTTTCTTTTCTGGGCAATCACTGGCATAGTGTCCCATCTCTTTGCAATTGTAACATTGCAACTGGTTTATGTCCTTCTTATTCTTTTTGGGTCTCTCCAAAGCTAGGAGTGATTCTAGTTCATGCTCTTCATATCTCACCTCAAAGGTGGGAAAGTCTCCTTATCTCCTTAATCTTTTTCTTGGATAATACATATGTCTCTTCTTCTGTCAATCAAGGTGAGTCATATTGCTTGGTGGTGCAAGCTGAGATTTTCCTTTGTCTTCATCCTTCTTGGTAGAAGTTGTTCCCTCCTGGGGGTTTACTAACTGTTGATGCACTCCACCTTGTTTCCTTTGTTCAACTATGGAATAGATGGGGCATTGGATAGGGACATGATTATTTCCTGCACATAGGAAACAAGTAGCTTGAGATGTGGGGCATTAATTAGTTGGATGTTTCCCTTCACAATTGGGGCATTGATCTTCATGCTCTTTGGAAGTGTGGTCCATGTCTCCACAAATATTGCAAGCTTGAGTTCCTTATATAATATCATCCTTGACATCATTGTTGTCAAAAACTCCTTGGGAAAGGTTGTCTTTCATGTTGATCATTTGAGTGGTCATCCCTTGCAACAATTGGGATTGGATTTCCAAATTTTTTTGCATTTTTGGGTCTAACTCATTGTTGTTGGCTAAAAACTGAGTTGTCATCTGATTCAACTGGGTTTGATTTTCTAATAATTGTTCTCTCATGTGCATCTCTTGGTTGTTGTTGTCACCATTCTTGATGTTGGAGTTTCTTGGAGTAGTCACCTGTTTGGGTTCGATTGGGATTAGAATAGGCAAAGATTTCTAAGGAAAAGTTCTAATCACACACATCACAATTCACACAAGCAATGTGCAAGCAATCACAAACAAACATTCCAATCAAACAACAAAGTTCAAGCACATTTTTAGGCAACAAAATATTTTGCTACACTACATAAGTTGGTCTGTTTGATTTAATCTAAACACTAATATGGTGGTCCAACTATATGGTTTTCTTGAGGTCATTCCCTTCTTCTTAGTTGTTTCTTCATGAACAAGATCATTGCATCCTTGGAAAAATTCTTGTATCTTGGCCACAAACTCCAAAGGTGATGATGGTTCCTTCCAAATTGTGTTTCCTTAGTCTTCAAGGCTTGAGTAACATTCTTGTCTCACTTGTAGTCCTTAGTGATGTCCAAGTTGAAGTCCTCGATGAAACTAAAGTTGAAGTCTTTGATGATGTTGAAGTTGAAGTCATTTGAGTTCGTGAAGTCCTTTGGTCATGTTGAAGTCTTTGCTCATGGTTGAGGTCCTTGTTCATTAAGTTTGAAATAGAAGAGATGTAGAATCAAAACCAAAAATGGTTGAGGAAAGAGTTTACAAGATTGTTTGTAAATAAGTTTTGGAACAAATACAACTCCTATTCTTCTAAGGGGTTTTGTCCAATCCTAGGGTTACAATCCTACAGGAAACACAGTGCTCTGATACCATCCGTAGAGGTCCCAACCTTTAATAAGGTAGAGATCCCTGTGTTTACAATGCTAGTCCCTGGATCAATAGCTAGCATCCACAGTTAAGATGTAATATCAAGAAACAAAGGTCATATTACAACTTAATAACCAGGAATAAAATAATTCATTACATCTTACATAGCTCATTTGGCTATCTCATTACAATGCAACAGAAATAACTATAGCATGGAGTCCTTCATCTTCAAAGTGCCACATGCAATCATCTTGGTTGTAGACTTGTAATCCTAATCAACACACTTCACTAACATCAAACAAACCTGTAACATAATAAGTTACAACCACAAGGGTCAATACATTTGAATTGTATTGGCAAGTGATACTATGGTAGTATAGTGGAGTCTATCATCTATATTCATTTGGCTAAGTGGAGCTTAGGCTTGCTTTGCTTAAAATAGATTTTCCTTATCATTTGAAAACACTAAGTTTTTGCTTGTAAAAAACACCCAAGGAACCACCAATAGAAAATGGTGAACCTTCACCCTTGTTCAACCACAAGTTTTTAACTTAGAAATTGGGATGATGAGATTCTTGATAGCTTCCATGTCTTGATGCTCAAATTGTCCTTTGCCAGGGACATGGCTAAGTACTTAGATTTTACACTCTGAAGAGGTGGTGCACTTTCCCCACAAGACTTGGTTTCACCAAGACAAGATCTTTCAGAAGCCTTCCCCTAGACCAGAAAGGACGCGCTCCAAACCTATCAATCCCCTACCACCAACTGTCCATTTGGCTAAGTTATTGCAACCTATATGATCCAGGCAGAGCCCATAATGCCAAGTGGCTGCACTTGAAGCTTCTCAACATTTGACATCTTAAATCTCTTTGTTCCTAGGTGGCATTCCACAAGTGAGATACCAAGTTTTCCCCAGTATACTGGACTTGGTGATGCCCAAGTTTTCCCCAGCATACTGGACTTGCATAACCACTCAACACAAACCATTCTTTCCATTCCACCCAGGTGATTCATTCACTTAGTTGTTTTATTAAACAAAACACAAGTCCTTCACTTAGAAATATTCCATAGCATGAATATAATCCACCCTTGTTTTCTACTAGCTAGGCTAAGCATGATAGTAGTAGGAATCTTAAATTAGGAAAATTCTACTAAGGTTTCATCTACTAGGATTTCCCATGGCATTGTTTATACTTATCAAAAATTCCATGCAAGTCCTACTTAGAAATATCACTAATGCATAGTGAAAATGATGGGACAAAAGTATGTAGCACCACTTTCCTTTTTGGTAGATAATATAAGTTCACTCCTTGATCTTGCAATAGTCACACCCTTCAAATGTCACTACAATTCAATCATGCAAGGCACAAATTCAAACTATCATTCAAGCAATCATCACCTAGAATAATAAAAACAAAGCAATGCATGCAAGCATGCCAAAGATTGTTTTATTTTGGAAAAGTGGTTTCTATAGGTTATAAACATCATAAAATATCTTTTGGTCATTTATAAAAGTGGAAAGGTCATTTATAAATGTGGCAAAACCATTTGATATCAAGTTAGTGAAAATGGCCATTTTAAGTCATTTTTGTTTTGCTAAAAATAATTCAAACCAAAGTAATATTTTCTAGTGTTTGACAAATACATTTTTAAACAAAAATGTTAGTGTTTTATGGTCAAGGGTTTAATATTGAAACCATTTGCAAAAGGTTTTTACCTATAAACCATTTTTATACCAAATCAATATTTTATGTTGTGGAAAATGCCTTTAGCAAAGTTATATTTTTTATAGGGTTCACCAAATATATTTTTAAATCATAAAACTTTGTGTTTAGGGTCAGAGAGTTTAATTCAAATTATTTCCCAAAGGTTTTTCTCCAAAAAAGTATTTTTAACATATAAACAACATTTTTATTTGACTAGAAATGTTCCAATTGAAAGATTTATTCTTTAACTTCACAAAATATGTTTTTGAATCCACAAGTTGGTTTCTATGGTCAGTAGGTTAAAAACAATACAATTGCCAAAGATTTTACCATAAAAATATTTCTAGAATAAATTTTATATTCAAATTATGCCTACACAAGTTTCTGCAAAACAACCAATTTAACAGAAGCAATCTACTAAACAAAGTGCATGTTGGATAGAGTTTGTTTTGCTGATTCCATTGATGTAAAATTTGAAAAATTTGGACGTGTAGATTTAAAGTTATGCAATTTACAAAATCAACATCTAATAGAGTCTATTCTGGTTTTTATAAAATAGACTGGGCCACGTGTCTTGTTGCTATTGGTTTGTACTGATTCGTCTGGATCGAGCATCGTGGGCTATTGGATCTAATTCAAATCGCACGGTGTAGATGCTAACTTACCCCTTCGGGTTAAGTTCTATCATAGCCACTGGATCAAAATCGAACGGTGCACAGACAAGTGACAAACGATGGGCGGCGCTGGCGGCGGCGAGTGGCGGCGCGCAGTCAGACGGAGGTGTTCTCGAAGATTCAGGAAGCAAGAGAGGGAGAGAGGTAACTCATCGAGGTCGTCATGGCGTGCTGATGCTCAACGATGCCGCGGTTGTCGAAGGGGCGCTCGGAAACGATCGTAATTCCTCGCCGGAGTTGTCGCGGTGTCGGTCATACATTGCTTGTTGACGGGGACGAGCTTCTGGGGCGCAAGAAGGCAAGGCAGAAGGTTAGAGAGATGCACACGGTCCCGAGGGTTGCAGGAATGCTCACCAGAACATGAGGGGCGCTCGGGGTCGACGTTGGTAGCTCACCGGAGTAGAAGCAGACGGCGGCGGTGTACTGTCACGGTCGTAGTCGAGGCTACGATGCTCGCGCGGGCGAGCTGGCACTACGGAGAGGTTCACCAGGTGATGGGGAATGCGCTCGTGTGGTCGAGGGGGCGAGGGGAGGCGAGGAGCTGCCGGAATTTGCTCGGAGGTTCGCCGGAACAGAGCGTGGTCTCGGGAAAATTAGCGCAGCCCGGTGGCGGAGGGGAAATGGGGTCTGAGGGGAAATATGGAGGAGGCATGGGCGGTTAAATGTGCGTGTTCAGGGCGTGAGGATCACGCGGCATTGATGCGAATTAAACACGCGAAATCAACGCAGAAACTGGCGAGGAGAGGATGAAGAAGGGGTCTACGGGTGAGGAAGATTATCTGACTGGTGGGGTCGTATCGTCGGCGAGAGACAGAGATGAGAGGTGGGGTCCGGTCGTCATCGACTACGCGGGTTTGTTCTGCGGTGAGAAATAAAAGGGGAGAGAGGTGGGCTTGCTTGGCTTAGTGGGCCAGGTTGGGTTGGGCTGGCTAGTTCCATTTTTTTATATAGAATCTTTTTCTTTTTCTATTTCCATTATTCTTTTTTGATATTTATTTAAATAATTTAAACACTAATTGAATTCAAACCTTTGCCAAACTTTGTGTATATTCTAGTACTGTTTATTAACATATTCTAAAGTCCATTTAGAACAATAATTTTATTCTTTTAGGGTATATTATTAATTTTTTAAAAATAGATATTTGTCTTTATCTCAAATAGGATTTAATTATGTTTTTAAAACTCTATTTGAATTCTAAATTTTACCAAACCTTTTACAGTAGGTTTTATTTAAATAATTCACTTTGAATTAAAATTTAATAAGTTTTAGTGTTCATTTAATTTTGGGAAATGTCTTTACTTAAATGAAATTGGATAATAATAAATCCTCATGATTTTATTTAAATAATCCTTTACTCTTTTTATTAAACAAAAATATTTTATTTTATTTGCTTGTCCAAGTTTTAATTTGCCTTTTTAAAATAGTCCTTATTTATTTATTTATTTCTTCCTTTGCTTATAAAATCCATATCTTTTTATTTAAAGATCCAAACTTGGTGATTCCAATTTTTAAAATCTTATTTGATATTTATTTATCCTTTTAAATCTCTTTAGGATTATTTGCTCAGCATTTGGTATTGATTTTTTTAGATAGGTGCTTTATTAGCTTTGAAAATTCAATTTCCTTATCTTATTAAATTCATAAGATTTTACCTATGACTCCAAATTAAGTGAAACCAATTTCTATGGTTTTATAATATTTTCATTTATCATTCTTGATCATTTTGAAATGTTTGTTTGATAAATTTTTATTTAGATCAAATCCATGGTCATAGAGATATCTTGGAAATCTCCCATTAGGGTTTCAGGGTTTTGGTTTATTTTCCAAGTGTTTAAATTTCAAGATGCATTTATGAAGAATGCATTTCACTTGATTTGAATTTAGTTGGGTTTAAACTTTATTCAAAGTTTGTTCAAGGTGGGATTTTAAGTTTCCCTTTAGAAACAAAAGTTTCTTTTCTCCCTAAATTTCAGCAATTATTTATTTTGTTTATTTATTTTTCACATTACAAAATTTGGAAAATTTTGCGATGTGACAATGCAAGAAGCTCTTTCCCGTCTGCGTGGGTAGAGTATCAATCAGATCAAGGGTACCCACTTTGAGTTCTACCCAAGGCGTGATGTTATGAGACAACAACTGGAGGCCCCATACCACCACGAGCTGAAGAGTCAATTGGACCACCTCAGCTTCATGATGTATGACCATCACAAGGAGTTAGACAATGCCCGCTCCTACGCCAACCACAAGTACGCCATCGCCGCCAAGAAGGATTAGACCATTGCCATGCTAGTGAAGGATTTCCAGTCTCGTCGCCGTTAGCTCGACAAGAAGGAGCGCATCATTTTCCGTCTTTGCCACCGGATCACAGGTTTGGACGAGACCATCCACGAGAGAGATATGCAGTTGGAGGAGAGGGAGAATGTAGGGGAATACCTTCGTGGAGACCCCTACTCATATCTCAGCAATGATGATGACTTTCTAGAGGATCAGGCCATGGACTTCTTCACCGATGAGGATGACTTCGCCTTCATCGATGATGATGATGAGGATGATGAGGACCCTGACTCCGAGGAGTAGTAGCACTTGAGCACTAGTGTTAGTGAGTTGTATTCGGTCCCACTGTATCGTAGTTTCACATAATGGTCCTTAAAACCATCTGTTTTCCTTTGTTGTGGTTTGTGTTTGTATTGTGTGCTATGAATGAATGAAAAGCAAGTTGCTAGAAAAATCTGAGTAAAAATTTAAAAACTTTTCAAAACCTTGAACCTTAGAAATCCCTGTTTTCTCATGATCTATCTCAATCTTCAGATGCCTCGTGGAGGAAGCACTTCATCGCCGGACCCGATGTTGCAAATCTTGCAAATGTTGGTTTCTGACCGAGAAGCGGAAAGAGCCGAACGGCAAGCCAACTGAGCCACCCTTCGACAGATAGCTCAGATGGCCAACAACAATCAAGGCCATGGAAATCAAGACAACCATGGATCTAAGCTCAACAATTTCCAGAACACCAATCCACCCATTTTCACTAAGTCAGAAGAGACCCTAGATGCATATGATTGGTTGCAAACCATGGAGAACAATCTGGAAGTTATAGGAGTGGAAGCTAACGATAAAGTGTTGTTTGCTACCCACTACCTGGACGAAGATGAAAGAGCATGGTGGAACAGCGTTCGTGCAATGACAGGAGGTCAGATGATGACTTGGGAAGAGTTCAAAGTCAAGTTCAGTAGAACCCATGTGCCACCGGGTTTGATCAAGAGGATGAGAGATGAATTCAGGGAACTGAAGCAAGGCAGGATGACAATAGTTGAGTATCGTGACAAATTTTTGGCATTGTCTAGGTATGCACCAGATGAGATAGATACTGAAGCCAAGAAGAAGGAGAGATTCCTGAATGGTTTGCACGATGAGATGCAGATGGTGTTAGTCAATATCCCCTTTGCTGATATTGAAGCCTTAATTCACTCTGCTATTCAGATGGAAGGAAAGATCAACCAAGCCAATGAGAACTGCAAGCGTCGCATGATGAATCAACCAGGAACCCACCATACATCAAAGTATCGCCCTAACCCATCTCCAGGATTTGCCCCGAGAAACAACAAAACCCCGATGAACCATCCGACCTACCCCAACCGTGGAAATCCAAGGCCCGGAGGAAACCATAACAACCCCGGCAACCCCAGCAATTTCAATCGTGCTCCGCCCAAGTTCAACAACAACAATGTCGCCACCAACACCAACACTGCCCCAAGGACTGGAAGAAATGTTGTGCTTGTTGCATGGAAGGACAAGTCGCAAGTGACTTGTTATGAATGTGGAACCAAAGGTCACTATTCCAATGAGTGCCCCAAGAAGATTGCCGCAGCCCTCAATGCAAATGCCCAACCTCAACAACAGCATCGTGTTCAACTCGGAAGAAGGTTTTCCCCTGGGATTTCGCTCAACCACAACGGCTGTCTCTTTCTCATCCATGCTGAAGAAGCCCAAGAAGCGCCATACGTCATGCTGGGTATGTTTTCTGTTAACTCATTACTTGCAAGAGTGTTGTTTGATTCTAGAGCATCGCACTCGTTTGTTACTGAAGAATTTGCATGTGCTAGTAAGATTCAACCCACCAAATTGAAGCATGTTATGATAGTTCAAATACCTGGTTCAACCACCAAAGCTAGACAAATTTGCAAAGCCGTACCTATCCGAATCCATGGCATAGATTTTTATGCTAATCTAATAGTACTTGGAACTAAAGGTTTGGAAGTAGTAGTAGGAATGGATTGGATGTCCAAACATAAAGGATTAATTGACTGTGCCAAGAAAGCTATAACAATGACCAGTACAACCGGAATATCAGTTAAGCATGTATCTGAAACCTTGCCCCGTCAATTCAAGTGCAACAAGAGTATAGCCCAGCCAACCATTGACCAAGTCCGGATAGTCTATGAATACCCCGATGTATTTCCATATGTTTTGCCCGGTATGCCCCCAGATCGGGATATCGAGTTTATCATTGAACTAATCCCTAGAACCGGACCCATAGCCCAGAGACCACATAGCATGAACCCGTCTGAGTTAGTGGAACTGAAGAAGCAACTGGATGCCATGCTAGAAATAGGATTGATCCAACCAAGTGCATCGCCATGGAGATCACCTGTTTTATTTGTGGACAAGAAGGATGTAGGTAACCGTTTATGTACGGACTATCGAAAGTTGAATGATGTCACCATCAAGAACAAGTACCCGTTTCCCAAGATTAAGACCTGTTTGACCAGTTGACTAGTGCCAAAGTGTTTTCTAAGCTTGATCTTAGAACTGGCTACCATCAACTCAAGGTTCGCGCAGAGGATATTCCAAAGACTGCTTTTACCACCAGATATGGATTATATGAGTATACTATCATGTCTTTTGGATTAACCAATGTCCCCGCTTATTTCATGAACCTCATGAATAAGATTTTTATGGACTTCCTGGATAAGTTTGTCGGTGTTTTCATCGATGACATTCTGATTTATTCCAAATCAGAAGAAGAACATGAGCTCCACTAAGGACCGTCCTTGGAACCCTTAGAAAGCATCAGCTGTATGCCAAGTTTAGCAAATGTGAATTCTGGTTACAGGAGGTAGGATTCCTCAGACAAATCGTCTCAGCCAGAGGAATTGCCATTGACCCTGCAAAGGTGAAGGATGTTGAAGATTGGCAAGCCCCAACCACTCAAACCCAAGTTCGTGCATTCTCGGATTAGCGGGATACTACCGCAAGTTCATAGAAGGATTCTCGAGTATCGCTAGACCGATGACCCAATTGCTGAAGATGGACAAGAAGTTTGAATGGACGGACAAATGTGAAGCGAGTTTTTAGGAACTCAAGAGGAGATTGATTTCAGCCCCAATCTTGATCATGCCAGATATCACGAAGCCCTTTGATGTATATTGTGACGCATCCAAGATTGGTCTTGGATGTGTGTTGATGCAAGAAGGCAAAGTTATATCTTACCTATCCCGACAGCTGAAGCAGCATGAACAGAATTATCCAACCCATGACCTTGAACTGGCAGCCGTAGTTCTAGCCCTGAAGACATGGAGGCATTATATGATGGGAACCGTTGTGAGATTTATTCGGATCACAGGAGCCTGAAGTATATATTCACTCAGAAGGAGCTGCATATGAGGCAGAGAAGATGGCGTTGGGCCACGCAGAGATTAAACAAAAAATTTCTCTCTAACGCGGTGATCCCAAGATCTAGATGAGGTAGAAGGCCACGAGGTTTACCACTAGATGCGCAGTTGAGGATTACTGATGTAGCGCGTCAGTTGATGCAGTGCAGTCCTTTGTGATCCGATCGTCCTGGTGCTGATCGTATAGCACCTCTGCTGGTATCCACACGTACAAGGAGGAGCACCGGTGGCGAACTGCTAGGTTCGTCTCGACGGCAGGACTGCTGTGGATCTAGGGTATCCAACACATGGAATGACCTAACCGAACAACAATTAACCCTTCTGGGTTACGGTGCTCCACTATATATAGGGAGTGAACGTGGGCTTCAATTTCGTGGCCCATTCACCAAAGCCCATATAATAGCAGTCCATGTGAGTTCGACTCACTGACTCAGTCTTAATCCGGCTCGGGTCCAACCCAACCAGATTTTCGGTTCAGATCCAATCCGAACTTTCTCCCGCTCTTAAGTGTGTGACCCCGCAGGCTCATGGCTACTTGGAAACGATTAGAGTCCGACTCTCAATCGATCAGTCGGTAGCGGCTCTTAGCATAACGTGCCGACTCCCAAGTACCAATGAGTAATGACGACTTGCCTTTCCAATGCGACTTACGTCCGAGTCCCTTTTGCCTCACGATATTCCTTGTCAGACTATAGGCGAATAATTGTCATCCCTTAAATAGTCCGACTCTCTTCTCGATCCGAAATAAGTGATTCACCTGACTAACTCTTAGTCGATCGCCTCGGTTAACAGTTAACCGAGTCGTGCATGGCCATGCTTTCTGAATCATATCATCCGAGAGGGCCCATAGAATATCTATCCAAGTGGAGGGGCAAAATCCCATCTTGGTTATTCACATCACGCAGCTTGATTCTCAGTCGACCCAAACTCTGCCTTTATAACTGCCCACTTACGGATCAGCGTTTGATAGAACCTAAGTCGGTGATCCTCAACTCGTACTATGCAATAACCTCAGGTCTAAGGATTACATTGATTGAGATATACAAATGACAACTTGTTCATTGTACCTCAATATGGGTCAATCCGAATCGCTAAACTCTTTAGCCGAATCTGTGTAAGTCGGAATGGCATCTCCATGCCCATGACAAGTGGAACCGAGTCATCAAGCCGACTTTCACATTGGTCTAAGTTGTGTGTCCAGCACATCCTCGATGACCAAGGATATTTAGTATGAACAACATGAATGCATAGTTCCACAACGGATCACATATTCAATGATATGCATTAGATGCTCATACAAGGACAACTTAATATCTTTATGAATACAATGGGAAATATCATCCTACATGATTGCCTCTAGGGCATATTCCCAACAGTCTCCCACTTGCACTAGAGTCAATCTTCCGACATCACATGTCTAAGCATCTAATGCCCATGGCTCTCAGATGCGCCTCATGCTTCGGCTGTGGTAACGACTTTGTCAACGGATCCACAATATGTGCATCCGTGTGTACCTTGCATAACTTGATATCACCCTGATCCACGAACTGGCGAATCAGGTGGTACTGCATGAGTATGTGGTTGTTCTTCTGGTTTTGTCTAGGTTCCTTGGCTTATGCAATAGCACCATTGTTGTCACAATACACGTCTAACGGATTGGACGAGCCCTGAACCACACCATGATCCATGACGAAATTCCTCATCCAAACAGCTTCCTTTGCTGCCTCCGAGGCGGCAATATACTCAGCCTATGTTGTAGATGCAGACACAGTCTCTTGCTTGGAACTCTTCCAGCTCACAGCACCTCCGTCACATCCCAAAATTTTCCAAATTTTGAAATGTGAAAAATAAATTAACAAAATAAATAATTATTGAAATTTAGGGTGAAATGAAACTTTTTGATTCCAAATGGAAACATCAAAACCCATCTTGAACAAACTTTGAATTAAAAGGGAATTCAACAAATTTCAATCAAGTGAAATGCATTCATCAATGAATGTATCTTGAAATTTAAACTTGGGAAAAATAAACCAAAACCCTAAAACCCTAATGGAATAATTCATTTCCAAGATCTCTTTAAAACTATGGATTTGATCCATAAAAAAATTTGTCAACAAATCATTTTAAAATGATCAAGAATGATAAATAAAGATATTATAAAACCATAGAAATTGGTTTCACTGAGTCATAGATAAAAACTTATGAATTTCTTAATATAAAAAGAATTAATTTTTAAAGCTAATAAAGCCCTATCTAAAGTCCTTGACAAATCTTGAGCAAATAAATCCTAAAGGGATTTAAAAAGATAAACAAATGTTAAATAAAGTTATGCAAATTGGAATCACCAATTTTGGATCTTTAAATAAAAAGATATGGATTTTAGAAGGAAGAAATAAATAAATAAGGAATATTTAAAAGTCAAATTAAATTTTGGCCAAACAAATGATATGAAAGATTATTGATTAATAAAAAGAGTAATGGATTATTTAAATAAAATCATAAGGATTTATTAATATCCAATTTTATTTAAATAAAGAAAATTCCCAATTTAAAGGAACATTAAATCATATTAAATTATTTTAAATAATAATTCAAAGTGAATTATTTGCACTAATGAATAAATAAAACCTACTAAAAAAGGTTTGGTAAAAAATTAGAATTCAAATAGAAGTTTGAAAATATTTAAAATCTTATTTAAATAATGACAAGTGTCGATTTAAATAAATAATAAACCATGAAGGAATAAAATTAATTATCCTAAAATGGACTTTAAAACACATTTAAAACAGTATAGAAAACTACTGAAAAGTTTGAAGAAGGTTTGAAAATAAATCTGAATTCAAATGAATATTGAATTTGAAAACAGAAAATCAAAATAGAAAAGGAAAAAGAATCAGAATAGGAAAAAATGAGTTGGACCCAACCCAACTAACCCTAGGCCCAGACCAGCCCAGCGAGCCCACCTCCCACTCTCTCCCCGAACCGTTTTTCACTCGCAAGCATACCCACGCAGACGCTGACAGCAGGACCCCACGCGCACCTCCTCTCTTCGCTGACCGCTGGACCCCACACTGCCTGTTCATCATTTCTACCCGCGTCGACCGTTCCCCCTCGCACCTCACTGTTCTGCCGCGATTAAACGCTTGTAAATTAGCGTGAATGCGCGATCAATTTTCGCCAGCGATGATGCAATCTTAAACGCCCACGCCCCCTCTCCATTTTCCCCCAGGCATCACTCCCTCTTTGCCACCAGGCTGCCATAGTTTCAACCTCGAGCCCCCTCTGCTCCGACGAGCTCCTCCATCGATTCCGGCGAGGACAGTCACCCCCATGACCCCTGCTTCACACGAGCTTAACCAGCAGCCTCTTCCGCATCTCCTAGTGCCACCCGCTTGGCCGCGCGTGCCCCAGAGCATCGACAGGGACAACACCTGAGCGCCACCGCCTCCTGCTCCAACTCTGGCGATGCCCACGGTATATTCTGACCTTCCCCTCTTCCTCTAGTTGATACGAGTATGATCCCCGACATCGTACGCGTCTAACGCCTCCTCCCGTTTGCCTTGGCATGATCTGTAGCCTCGCCTCCGTCGACGAACAGAGACGCCCGACGCCGCCACGGACTCCGGCGAGCAATCCTCGTCGAACCCGTACGCCCCCTGCCCTCCTACGACTACGTTGAGCTCCCCCACGTCACGGCGAGTCTGGTAAACCCCTTTCCCCTCTCTCTCACTTCCTATCTTCGCCGGAGCGCTGCTAACAGAGCGTCGCCGCCGCGCATTCGACGCCAGCGTCGCCCATCTATGGTTAGCGTGCTGTGAGCCATTGGATTTAGATCCAAGCGACACGATAGACTCACTTAACGAAGGGGTACGAAACGATCTGCACCGTACGATTTAAGTTAGATCTAACGCACTGCATCTATCAATCCCAGCGAAGCGGTATCGTCCAATGAGGTTAAGACATGTGTCCCTAGGTGTTGATTTAAAAACAGAAATGATCTATTAGATGATAGGATTTGTAAAATTCATAACTTTAAATATACATGTCCAAATTTTACAAATTTTATATCAGTGGATTTAGAAAAATGTGAACTTTCCAACCATGCACTTTGTATAGTATTTTGGTTCTGTAAAATTTATTGTTTTTGCAGAAACTTGTTTAGGGCTATTTTGAGTATAAAATTTATTCTTTTTTAGGGTAAAATCTTTTGTAAATGATTTTTTTGAACCTACTTACCATACAAACCAACTTGTAGATTTAAAAGTATATTTTGTGACACTTAGGAATTAAATCTTTGAATAAAAGCATTTCTAGCTAAATAAAAATATTGATTATGATTTAGAAATGCTTTTAAAGTAAAACCTTTTGGAAAATGATTTGATTTAAACTCCCTGACCTTAAACACCAAGTTTTAGGATTTGAACATATATTTGATGAACCCTAGTAAATTATTACTTTGTTAAAGGAATTTCTAGCAAATAAAAATATTGTTTTGATTTAAAAATGGAATTTAGGTGAAACCTTTTGCAAATGGATTAATATTAAACCCTTTAACCTTAAACACTAACATTTATTTTTAAAGAATATATTTAGCTAACACTACAAAATATTACTTTTATTTAAATCATTTTTTGCAAAACAAAAATGATTTAAATGGCCTTTTTCACCAACTTGAATTTAAATGGTTTTACCACTTTTGTAAATGACCAATAGGATCTGTAAAATGTTTAGAGCCTACTAGAAACCACTTTTCCAAACAAAACAATCTTTTTCATGCTTGCATGCATGTTTGATCTTATTGTTTTATATGGTGAATTTTTTGAATGCTAGTTTGAATATGTGCTTGCTTGATTGAATTGTAGTGAAATTTGAAGAGTGTGATATTTGCAAGATCAAGGAGTGAACCAATATTCTCTACTAAAAAGGCAAGTGACACTATCATCCATGTCCTACTATTTTTATTACACTTAGTAGAGTTTTTGTAGTATGCATGATAGGGCTACTATATTACTATGCTATGCTATGTCCTATTAGGAAACCCTTTATATCTTCCTTAGTGAAAACATCATAGTTGTAGTATGCTTAGCCCTGCTATATACTTGGGGTGGAATATCATGTTATGAATATATGAAGTATTGGAAAAATATATGTTTTATATAATAAAACAAGTACTCAATGAACCACCTGGGTGGAATGAGGATACTCAATATTGGACAAGGTGGCAAAAAAGAGAACCATGTTTATATGGCTATCTTTTTTGTATGTGCACTAGAACAAAACCACCCAGGGACTTAGAGATTGAACATGTTTCTCGTACAGTGGCTTCTGTGTAGAGCCACATGCTAAATGGGCTCTGGCTTAGTTAATTACATAGTGGAAGACCCTTGCATTGGCACCTACTCAGGTTAACTGGATTCGTGTATTGGAAATTTATCCCTACATTGGTTCCTGGTAGACAAGCTAGCATTGTGTATTGGGAGGACTTCTATGGAAAGACTTTGTCACATTCTCGATCTGCCAGTACTCCATTTGGTGTGTACTTATCCAGCGGCCACTGGTGGCGTCAAGACAAGATTGTGTCATGTGGGTAAAGTGTACAACTTCTGCAGAAGATCAAATTCTAAGTACTTAGCCGTGTCCCCGGTTACGGACAACTCTGAGCAACTATGTCCTGAATCTCTGGAAGATATCGAGATTCCAATTTATCAAAGTAAAACTTGATGGTGTCAACACGGGATTATAAGCACTTGGAGTCTTCCAAGGAGTTCAGAAAGATTGTCAAAAGATCAAAACTATTTTGAAAAGATAGGATAAAAATATATTGCTTTTTGCAAATGAGCCTAAACCCTACTTAGCCAAATATGCATATATTGATAGGTTCCACTTATTTCTACATAGTAGTGAAACTTGCTAATACAATTCAAATGTTTTGACCCTTGTGGCTGCAACTTATTATGTTGCAGGTTTGTTTGATGTTAGTGACGTGTGTTGAATAGGATAACAAGTCTACAACCAACATGATTGCATGTGGCACTTTGAAGATGACGGACTCCATGCTATATAGATATTCTGCTGCATTGTAATGTGATAGCCAAATGAGCTATGTAAGATGTAATGAATTATTTTATTCCTGGTTATAAAGTTGTATTATGACCTTTGTTTCTTAATATTACATCTTAACTGTGGATGCTAGCTATTGATCCAGGGACAACCTCTGTTTATAATAAACACGTATCTGGATTGCGAACGAGAATCATCAGAGTCGGTAAGATAACTCACATCCGTGTAACCCTTTACACTGAGTTCATCTTCACCACCATAAACCAAGAACATATCCTTAGTCCTTCTCAAGTACTTTAGGATATTTTTAGCCGCTGTCCAGTGGATCTCTCCAGGATCAGCCTGGTATCTGCTCACAACACTTAGAGCATATGAAACATCCGGCCTAGTACAAATCATGGCATACATGATGGATCCGACTATAGAAGCATATGGAATCGCACTCATCTGACTTCGCTCATCAGTTGTCGAATGACACTAATTCTTGCTAAGTTTTACACCATGGGACATCGGTAAGAACCCCTTCTTAGACGATTCCATGTTGAACTTCTTCAACACTTTGTCCAAATAAGTACTCTGACTCAATCCAATGAGCCTCCTTGATCTATCTCTATAGATCAGGATTCCGAGGATGTATGTTGCCTCACCCAAGTCTTTCATTGAGTAACTCCTTTACAATGATTCCTTGGTTTCTTGCAACATCTGGACATCATTTCCAATCAGTAATATGTCATCCACATATAAGATTAGAAAGTTTACTTTGCTCCCACTAAACTTCTTGTATAAACAAGAATCATGATCACTCTTGATGAAGCCAAACGATTTGACTACCTTATCAAAGCAAATATTCCAACTCTGAGATGCTTGCTTCAACCCATAAGTGGATTTATGAAGTTTACATACATTGTCAGCATTAGCCGGATCGACAAAACCCTCGGGCTGTATCATATACACGTCCTTAGTCAAATTTCCATTAAGGAAAGCCGTTTTGACATCCATCTGCCATATCTCATAGTCGAAATAGGTTGCTATAGCTAACATGATCCAAACCGATTTAAGCATCGCTACGGGTGAGAAAGTCTCATCGTAATCAACTCCTTGAACTTGTCGGAACCCCTTCCTGACAAGACGTGCTTTATAGACAGAAACATTTCCATCCATATTAGTTTCTTCTTAAAGACCCATTTGCACTCGACGGGTCTTGCACCGTCTGGCAGATCAACCAAGTTCCAAACTTGATTTTCATCCATGGACTTTAACTCGGAATCAGATCCCACTATCGCTTCTAAATAATTCGCAGGCTCATCACTGTCTAACAGTAACACATCACGAACACTTCGTAATCTCGCCGATCTTCGTAGTACAGGTGTTGCTTCCGGCTCAGTTACCACAACCAGTTCAACCTCCAAGGTTTTTGCCGACTCGCTACTGGCCGGTTCATCTCAAATTTCTTCGAGCTGCACCGTGCTCTCACTTACTCCCCGACTGAGAAACACTTTCTCAAGGAAGACACCGTCAGAGCGACAAACACTTTGCCCTCTTCTCGGTTGTAGAAGTAGTAACACAAGGTTTCCCTCGGATACCCCACAAAAATACACTTATCCGACTTGGTGTAAGCTTGTCCGACTGAAGTCGCTTGACAAATGCTTCACAACCCCACATCTTAAGAAAAGACAAACTCGACTTTTAGCCTGTCCACATCTCATGCGGTGTCTTCTCCACCAACTTTGATGGTACTCTGTTTAGTGTGAACGCCGCTGTTTCTAGACAATAAACCCAAAATGATAAAGGCAGATCTGTCCGGCTCATCATTGATCGTACCATGTCCAACAAGGTCCGATTCTGCCTTTCCGAAACACCGTTCCTTTGCGGCGTTCCTGGCGGAGTAAGTTGGGGAACTATTCCACAACTTTTTAGATGGTCATCAAACTCATGGCTCATGTACTCGCCTCCTCGGTCCGACCGAAGAAACTTTATTTTCTTGCCGAGTTGATTATGTGCTTCATGGTGGAATTCTTTGAACTTTTCAAAGGCTTCCAACTTATGTAACATCAAATAGATATATCCATACCTACTCAAATCATCAGTGAAGGTAATGAAGTACTCATAACCACCTCTGGTTGTCATGCTCATTGGTCCACATACATCACTATGTACTAGTCCCAACAAGTCGGACGCCCTCTCGCAACTCTTTGCAAAAGGTGTCTTGGTCATTTTGGCGAGTAGGAAAGATTCGCATGTCTCGAATGACTCCAAGTCGAACAATGTTAGGAGTCCATCATCATGGAGCTTCTTCATGCGTTTCCAACTTATATGACCAAGTCGACAGTGCCAAAATTAAGTCATATTCAGATCATTTGGTTTCAACCTTTTAACCTTTATGTTATAAACCGACTCACCATCAAGATTCAAAATAAATAACCCGTCCTGGACGTGTGCAAATCCGTGAAACGTATAATTCAAATACAAAGAACAACCATTATTCTTGATATTCGACTCATAGCCTTGCCTCATCAAACATGAAGCAGAAATAATGTTTCGACTGAGCACTGGAACATAATAACAATTATTCAGTTCCATAATGAATCCGGAAGGTAAATGAAGTTGCATCGTGCCGACTTCCAATGCAGCAACTCTTTCTTTATTGCCGACTCGAATATCAACCTCGCCTCTTGCTATGCTCCTAGTTCTTACTAGTCCCTGCAACGAGTTGCAGATGTGAATAACTAATCCGGTATCATATACACAAGAACTATTAGGTGCATCAGCAAGATATATGTTTATAACATTGCAAACAAGTGTACCTGAGTCGGAAGTCATACCTCCACTCTTGGCTTTGTTGGCCAAATACTTGCTGCAGTTCCTCTTCCAGTGGCCATCTGCCTTGCGGTAGAAGCAAGTGGATCCGGCTGAAGGAGATGGCTTAGTCCCTGAGGAAGCGCTTGGGACTGGGTCCTGATCCTGCTTTCCTCCTGACTTAGCCTTCTTCTTAGTCCAAGAACTCTTCTTGAACTTAGCCTTATTCTGCACCATCAACACTTGACTGGCGCCCTTCTTGAGATCCGCCTCTGCCTGCTTGAGCATCCCATGCAATTTAGTGAGCTTCTTATCCATACCATGCATGTGGTAGTTCGAAATGAACTGCCCATATGCACTAGGAAGAGAGTTCAGAATTATATCTATAGCGAACTCTTCGCTAATGGGGTAGCCAAGCCTCTCCAAAGACTGCACTTAACCAACCATTTTGATCACATGCGGACTCAGTTGATCACCATCCTTAAGCTTGCAACTCAGCAAAGCCTAAGATACTTGATACCTCTCAGTCTCCGCCTGAGCCTGGAACATACTTTTGAGGCTTTCGATCATATCGTACGCCCCAACATGCTCGAACTGCTTTTGCAAGTCCGGCTCCATGTGAGCAATCATAAGACAGCTAATATACGTGGACTGATCCTTAGCCCGATGGTAGGCATTGGTAGCAGCGACAGTCGAATTCTCATTCGGCTCATCTGGAAGTGGGTTGTCTAGGACATGGTGTCCTTCTTTTCTTGTTTGAGAGCAATTATAATGTAAAATGGTATGGCTCTCTTTATGGCGATCTCCATCTCCACAAAGCCTGTAATCCGACTCGTGCCAACTCTTGCCACTTGCCGTCTTACTCCATGTTGCCAACATGTACATCGCCTTGCTTGCCATCCGGCCTCTCCAAACAGCTACACTAGCTTAGTAAAGTAAATTACATGGAGAGTTCTACACACAGGTCGTTATACAATAATATGACAACACCTAGGCTCCAGCCGGCTGGCAAAAACCGTGATTCGCAGATCACCTATGGATTACACACATACATCATATGCACATGAACCATACCATTCACAACTTCCTGCAAAAACAAGTTATGCATAGATACAATATCTACCGGCGTTGTGAAACTCGCAACGCCATCTAAGGCGCTATGACAGGGCGAAGCCGGCGGTCCGGACA
This sequence comes from Avena sativa, assembly GCA_916181665.1. Classification (NCBI taxonomy): domain Eukaryota; kingdom Viridiplantae; phylum Streptophyta; class Magnoliopsida; order Poales; family Poaceae; genus Avena; species Avena sativa. Next base: position 79,266,260 of record OV702296.1, read on the forward strand.
TGGATTCTGACCATTGTTCTAATTTGATCAAACTTTTTGATCTTCGATCACCGCGTCTGGATTTACGTGTCACAGTCTACCCCAATGGCGGAAGTCGACCGGTAGGGGTATGTCGTTCCATGACCTCAGCAGTATGATCACGGAAATCAGATCTACCATTCCCCAAGTACAATTGATCCAATCAACCTCATACAAAACCGATATATCTCATAGATCAACCACCAAAATAGCACATAGATCTCATCTACAGCTGTAACATCCCAAAAATATTAAACTTAGATCATCAAACTCTAATCATCAAAATTAGGGTTAACAAAAACTTTTCTACTTAAAAATATGAAAGCATGCATGTGTGTATGCATTCCAATTTGGATTCTTTTGAATTGCCTTGTTTATGTGTTTCTTTGCTTGTAAAGGGATTCTTAGGTGAAATAAACATCATCTAAACAATCCCCACACTTTTCCCAAAGACAAATAAATCAAAACAAATAAAATAAGGGAATGGTCACTTTGGCCAAATCAACTCCCATGCCTACTTGGGCTGTCTCTAATTTTCAAAACTTAACAGAATCTTGTTTGGATCTTTGCACCCCTTGATAGTACTCATAACAAAGTACCAAGGCCCACTTTGTGATCATCCAAAAACATTTGAATGCATAGTTTAAAGGACAGTTCAAAATTGAATCTTTATCATATGGGAATATCCCACTTTTTCAAAAACCAACCAAACAAGCTCAATTTTCAAAACCCAAGCATCCACAGACTCACCAGCACATGCCTAGCACACCTACCAAAAATCTTTTCAAAATTCAAAACTTGAGTTCTTGCGGCCATTTCATCAAACACCTTGCTAATGCAAATCAATCAAATCCTAAACACTATTGTGAGCAGTGATTTGGGCCTAACTTGTTCCCTCTCTAGCTCACAGCAACCTCAGTAGATCATCTAGAAAACTTAACTAAGCCCTAGCCCCACTGTAAGCTTGGCAATGTCATCAATGGTGAACAGCCGAAGCCACCCATGTCACCCAGTGTGGACATCAAGCTAGGAGAAGAACTAGCCGTGCCAACCTTGTCTAGGAGGTAGCCCATGCCTCACCGCCCCCTCTCGACCAGCCCTGCCTCGCAGACAACGACCAAAACCGCCAGGAATGCCGCGCCCGTGCCTCTGTCAACCATGCCGAGCATGCGCCAGAGCGCCACCCTCGACACACGCCCACAGACCGCGCGCCGCCCTCGCCGCGTGCATACGCGATCACCACCCTCCCAGGAGACCGCCAGACATCCCCGTTCGCCACCCCATGCCTCACAGCCACCGCTCGCCGTCGAATACGCCGCCTCTGCCGCGCAGAGCATCGCTTGTTCCAGACCGTTTGCCACTGCCCCTACAAGCGCATTAAAGCCATAGAGCATCGCCAGGAGACCACCGAGCGATCGCCATCGCCGGCCATGCCTCTAGCAGCCCGTAGCCATGTCGCCACTCCCTCCTGCCCATCCAGTTCGGTCTCATCATCGATATTATAAATAGAGGCCTCCCCGCTCAAACTCTTCACACCACTCTACTCCCCTCTCCTCACTGATTATTCCACCCTGTTCCCGGAGCAAGGCGAGCAGCGCATCGACGGAATTTCACTGGAGCCTGCCGCTGCTGGAGAAGAAGGAAGCCAGCAATTGGAGCCGCCCTAGGAGAAGCTTCCGGTACCAGGAGGTTCACCATCGTCGACTTTGTCGTTTGCCCACCTTGCCGACCCTCACCTGAGCCCCGGTGATCCTCCCACGACCCCCACTGCGCCGCTAGGGTTCGAGCTCGCCGGTGACTAGTTCATCATCAACGACGACCCTCAGTCGTTGATCTTACTTCTAATCCAACGCACCACATTTCCCCGTACCGCTTCGCACCCCCTGTCTCACTGAACCGTGGGGACAACAACTTAACCAGCCCGCATAAGCGCTGTGCTTAGCAGGCTGGCCCAGTATTGTTTCCCGCGCAGCCCACTTGTTTGAATTTGGATTTTTCCATTTTCATTCAAACACAGTTCTGTACCTAGTTTCAAAAATCAACCCATCTCGATTCAGTAAACCAAATTGAATGAAACCAATTTTGTTAGAAAGGTCTTGAAATGCTGAATCCAAACCCGTTGGATTTGAATCATTTGGATCTGTAGATCACCCTTGGTAAAAATAACAAGGCAGAAGCTTTTCTGCATTCAAACATTTTTCAAATTTAAACCATAATAGCTTTTGAGTTGATTCCAACTCTCAAAAATCACATTTGATCATACCTTTCAGAATATATAAAAATATATGGGTTTACTTACAGAAATAATGTTCAGGTAATAAAAGAATGCCACATAGGCATTTCTAGTCACTTTATTTATTTAAAATAAAAGGTTAAACTTTATTAAATTGTGACACCACTTTTAAGCACATTCCCATGTACTAAAATATGTGGTGATGACATGTGTCAACATGATCCCATGTTTGGTTTGGAGAATATTAAATCTTAAGTAGTTTTTCAATGAGTAGAAATTACTTTTCTAAAACAAAAAACTTTAAGTCAAGTGCTTGTAATGTTAGTGATGATGCTAGATCATCTATAGAACCCCTTTGTGTGATGATTGTAAGTAGTTAAGTATTGTTTGGTGATTGTGTACCTCGTATTTATTCATAGACGCTAGTACCGACCAAGAATACGAGGAGGAAGGAGGATACTACGAAGTAGAAGCCGAGGAGAACTTCAACCACTGCTCTGCACAAGGCAAGCCAATACTTGCAAGCTATTGACTTAGCAAGATTATACTGATACTGATGCAATCCTAATACTACTAGTTGATTGAGCACGCTAACACTTGCAAGATACTCTACTGATGCAAACAAATACTTACTTGTTACCATTCCAACTATATGCCTTAAGCATATGTGATCCTACCCACTTGATACCCAATCCTAGTTTTACTTGCAAGCTCTCTACTTTATTTCTTTATCAAATCTTTGACTTGGAGTTTACTGAAGTAACCTGTAGATTCTAGACAGATAACTGAAGGTTGCATAAAGAGCATAAAATTTGACCTAAGCTAGATAATCTGGATATCATCCTAAGGAATGAGGTGGTACTTAGTTGAAACTCCACTAGTTTACCACCCCTCATTGGTACTCACCCCCCCACTTGTAGATGCTAGTGCTAAGCATAAAACTTGATCAACTTTAGATGGGATTACTTGGTGAAAATGGTTATGAAAACCTTAGAATGGTGGATCATTCTACTGAGATGTTTTGACATGTGTTTCCAAACACCAGATGATTTTGGTGATGAAAATGTTGAGGCATGAGCCTTAGCCCTTTATAAAACTGATGGTTGTCTGGATGCGATACCATTCCAATTTTACCGTACAACCACAATACCCGGAGATTGGGTAGGGCTTGACTGGAAACTTATATACCTTAGTATTGGTTCCCTCATGGCCAAGGTCTGAGATGAGGCTACCTTGTGAAGATTGTCCACCTGTACAGTACCCAAGATGACAGTTGGTCATGGTTGGGAGGCCAAACTCACAGGAGAGGTGCTTATACTAGGGCGTGTAATTGAAAGGTTAGGATTGATTATCCGCATACTGAGTATGGTGAATTCAGGATTTGTTCTTGACGGATGTATCGAATGTTGTGGTGAAAGTGTACAATCTCTGCAGAGTGTCAAACTATTCGAATAGCCGTGTCCGTGGTTATGGACAGTTGGAGTGGCCATACTGTTCCCCCGTCAGATGTTTTCAAAATGACTTGTGAAATGACTTGAGACTCATGACTTGACCACAACAGAGTTGTGGCTTGAGATGCAAGTTCCCACTTAGGTGTTATAAAATTGGATTAGCTTTCTCTTGCTTCTGAACTTAGTAGATGTAAATATGGTTTTTGCAAAACAACCCTAGAGCTTAGTGTCCTATTACAAAAACCCCCTTCACTTGTTAGAATTAGTTTGCGAGTACTTAAAGAGTACTCATGGCTTTGTCCCTGGCTATTCCCGTGGCCAGACTATGAAGAGGAGTACCAGGATGATGGACCCCAGGAAGCTTACGACAACTAGCATCATCTCCCATCGTCAGCATTGCCTATGACCCCGAAGATGGAGCTTCACCTACGCTATCTTTATTATTACGTCTTTCCACTGCTTGAGTTGTATTAAGAACTGGATCATGAGATCCTTATTTGTGTAAGACCTTATGTATTGTTTGTAATGGATGATGTACTGTGGTATCCAATTCTTTTATGTCTCACAAAAATGGTAATCCTGGTATTGTGATGTATGGCATAACAGGCATCTAGGATTAAAAATCCGGGTGTTGACAAGTTGGTATCAGAGCCATCCTAACCATAGGAGACCCTAGTTAGACTGGACGTTTGAATCAAAAACTTAGTTTCAAAACCAAAGAAAGCAAATATTTACAAAAACTTATTCCCATTCTTATCACTTTGATTCTTTCATGTAAATTCATGTCCCTCAAAAACTCTTGCAAAATACATAAAACTTGACACACTTGATCACTCTACTAACTTACTCATCCTATATTCTTATAGATGGACGTGAAGTACAACAATTTTTATCTGTTGTGGAATGGAGGAGACCTTATCTTTGAGAAGGATTTGGACCAGCTTTCGGAACTTCTGGAGCCTCCGCACCCCGAGTTCTTCGGAGCTCAGCTCAATGATCAAGGGGGAGAAGATCTGCAGTGGCTAATTGTTGCAAGTCTCCGAGGAAAGATTGAACCTCCCACTACGGAGGGAATTCAGTTCACCTTAAGAGAGAACAACTGGCTCGATGGACTTGCCAGGGCCATGCAGGAAGCTCTTGCCCGTCTGTGTGGGCAGAGTATCAATCAGATCAAGGGTGCCCGTTTTGAGTTTTGCCCAAGGCGTGATGCTAATGGATAACCACTGGAAGCCCCATACCACCCCGAGCTGAAGACTCAATTGGACCACCTTAGCTTCATGATGTACGATCGTCAGCAGGAATTCGACAATTGCCGTGACTACTCCAACCACAAGTCCGCCATCATCAAGATGAAGGATCAGACCATCGCCATGCTAGCAAAGGATCGCAAGTCTCGCCGCTGTCATCTTGACAAGAAGGAGCGCATCATTGCCCGTCTTCGCCATCGTATCTCGGCTTTGGAGGAGACCATCCACGAGAGAACATGCAGTTGGAGGAAAGGGAGAATGCCGGAGAGGATCTTCGTGGAGACCCCTACTCCTATCTCAGTGATGATGATGATTTTCTAGAGGATCAGGCTATGGACTTTTTCACCGATGAGGATGATTTCGCCTTCATCAATGACGACAATGATGATGAGGATGACGACTACACCGACTCCAAGGAGTAGTAGCACTTGATCACTAGCGTAGTGAGTAGTATTCAGTCCCACTGTATCATAGTTTATAGAATGGTTCCTAAAACCATCTGTTTACCTTTGTTGTGGTGTGTGTTGTATCGTGTGAATGAATGAATGAAAAGCAGGTTGCTAGAAAATCTGAGTCAAACTTTAAAAACTTTTCAAAGTCCCAGAACCTTAGAAATTTCCCACTTTTCTCATAATCTATCTCAATCTTCAGATGCCACGCGGAGGAAGTGGTTCATCCCCGGACCCGATGTTGCAGATACTGCAAATGTTGGTTTCTGACCGCGAAGCTAAAAGATCTGAATGTCAAGCCAACCTAGCCACCCTTCAGCAGATATCTCAGCTAGCCCACAACAACCAAGGCCAAGGAAATCAGGACAACCATGGATCTAAACTCAAGAATTTCCAGAACACCAACCCACCTGTTTTCACTAAGTCAGAAGAACCCCTAGACGCTGATGATTGGCTGCAAACCATGGAAAATAACCTAGAAGTCGCCGGAGTGGAAGCCAACGAGAAAGTTCTGTTTGCCACCCACTATCTAGCCGGAGATGCCAGAGCATGGTGGAACAGTGTTCGTGCGATGACCGGAGGACACATGATGACCTGGGAGGAATTCAAGGTCAAGTTCAGCAGAACCCATGTGCCACCAGGTTTGATCAAGAGAATGAGAGATGAGTTCAGAGAAATAAAGCAAGGAAGGATGACCGTAGTGGAATACCGTGACAAATTCTTGTCATTAGCTAGGTATGCCCCGGATGAGATCGACACCGAAGCCAAGAAGAAAGAAAGATTCCTGAATGGTCTGCACGATGAGATGCAGACTGTGTTAGTCAATATCCCCTTTGCTGATATTGAAGCCCTTGTCGACTCTGCCATCAAGATGGAAGGAAAGATCAAACAAGCCAATGAGAACCTCAAGCGTCGCATGATGCATCAGCCAGGAACCCATCAGACCCCCGATGAACCGTCCTACCTATCCCAACCATGGAAACCCTAGGCCTGAAGGAAATCACAACAAACCCGACAACTCTAGCAATTTCAACCGTGCCCCACCCAAGTTCAAAAACAATGCTACCGCCAACACCAACACTGCCCTGAGTACTGGAAGCAATGTTGTGCCTGTTGCAGCAAAGGACAAGTCGCAAGTGACTTGTTATGACTGTGGAAATAAGGGTCACTACTCCAACGAGTGCCCCAACAAGAAGAATGCCGCAACCCCCAATGCCAATGCCCCAGCTCAGCAGCAGCGTCGTGTTTAGCCCGGAAGAAGATTTGCCCCAGGGAATTCACTCAACCGCAACGGCCGTCTTTTTCTCATGCATGCTAAAGAAGCTCAGGAAGCGCCAGACGTCGTGCTAGGTATGTTTTCTGTTAATTCAGTACTTTCTAAGTGTTGTTTGATTCTGGTGCATCGCACTCATTTGTCACCGAAGAATTTACATGCACTAGTAAAATTCAACCAACCAAACTGAAGCATGTTATGATCGTTCAAATTCCCGGTTCAACCACCAAAGCTAGGCAAATTTGCAAAGCCGTCCCTATCCGAATCCATGGCATAGATTTTTATGATAATCTGATAGTACTCGGAACTAAAGGTTTCTAAGTAGTACTAGGAATGGATTGGATGTCCAAACATAAAGGATTGATTGACTGTGCCAAGAAAGCCATAACCATGACCAGTACAGCCGGAATATCAGTCGAGCATATATCTGAAACCTTACCTCATCAATTCAAGTGCAACAAGAGTATAGCCCAACCTACCATTGACCAAGTCCGGATAGTCTGTGAATACCCCGATGTATTTCCAGATGTTTTGCCCGGTATGCCCCCATATCGGGCTATCCAGTTTATCATCGAAATAATCCTCGGAACAGGACCCATAGCCCAGAGACCATATAGTATGAACCCATCTGAACTAGCAGAACTGAAGAAGCAACTGGATGCCATGTTGGAAATTGGATTGATTCAACCAAGTGTGTCACCATGGAGATCACCTGTTTTGTTTATGGACAAGAAAGATGGAGGTAACCGTTTGTGTACGGATTATCGGAAGTTAAATCATGTCACCATCAAGAACAATACCCCTTGCCCAAGATAGAAGATTTGTTTGATCAGTTGACCGGTGCCAAAGTGTTTTCTAAGATTGATCTTAGAACTGGTAATCATCAACTCAAAATTCGTGCAGAGGACATTCCAAAGACTGCCTTTACCACCTGATATGGATTATACGAGTATACTGTCATGTCTTTTGGATTAACCAATGCCCCCGCTTATTTCATGAATCTCATGAATAAGATTTTTATGGACTTCCTAGATAAGTTTGTCGTTGTTTTCATTGATGACATTCTGATTTATTCCAAATCGGAAGAAGAACATGAGCTACACCTAAGGACCATTCTTCGAACCCTTAGAGAGCATCAGTTGTATGCCAAGTTTAGCAAATGTGAATTCTGGTTACAGGAGGTAGGATTCCTCGGTCACATTGTATCAGCCGGAGGAATTGCCATGGACCCTGCAAAGGTGAAAGATGTCGAAGATTGGAAAGCCCCAACCACTCAAACCCAAGTTTGTGCATTTCTCGGATTGGCGGGATATTACCGCAAGTTCGTAGAAGGATTCTCGAGTAACGCCAGACCCATGACCCAATTGCTGAAGAAGGACAAGAAGTTTGAATGGACCGACAAATGTGAAGCGAGTTTTCAAGAACTCAAAAGGAGATTGATTTCATCCCCAATCTTAATCATGCCGGATATCATGAAGCCCTTCGACGTGTATTGTGATGCATCCAAGATCGGTCTCGGATGTCTGCTAATGCAAGAAGGAAAAGTTATATCTTATCTATCTCGACAACTGAAACAACATGAGCAAAATTACCCAACCCATGACCTCGAACCTGCAGCCGTAGTTCTAGCCCTGAAGACATGGAGGCATTACCTGATGGGAAACCGTTGTGAAATTTATTCGGATCACAAGAGTCTGAAGTATATATTCACTCAGAAAGAGCTGAATATGAGGCAGAGAAGATGGATTGACCTAATCAAGGATTACGATCGGGACATTCACTATTACCCTAGTAAAGCCAATGTGGTAGCAGATGCCCTTAGCAGATTGCCGTGTCGCTTGAAATCCATGATTTTGAAGGAGCAACCAAGATTGCACAAAGAGATGGAAGATTTTCGAATAGAATTAGTGAGTGAAGGATTTTTGGCTAGCATAGAACTTCAACCCACTTTGATCAGCCAGATCAAAGAGGCACAGAAAGGAAATGCTAGTATCGACGGAATCAAGCGTTGTATCGGTACAGGCAAAGTACCCGGATTCACCGGAGACGAAGAAGGAGTTTTGTGGTACAAAGGACGCCTTTGTGTACCAGCAGATTCTGAGTTGAAAGAAGTGATTCTGAAGGAAGCTCATGATACTCTTTATTCTATCCACCCCGGAGGAACTAAGATGTATCAAGATTTGAAAGAACAATTTTGGTGGCATAAGATGAAGAGAGAAATCGGAAGCTATATCGCCAAGTGTGATATATGTCAGCGAGTCAAGGCCGGACATCAAAGACCCGCTGGATTGTTGCAACCCTTGCAGATTCCGGAATGGAAATGGGATTCCGTTGGAATGGACTTTATCACCGGATTGCCTACTTCTAGTAAGGGAAAATGACTCTATCTGGGTCATAGTGGACAGATTGTCCAAAGTAGCCCATTTCTTACCCGTCAAGACCACATATCAGAGTTCGAAGCTAGCGGAGTTATACATCACTAGAATCGTTAGTTTGCATGGAATCCCCAAGAACATCATATCGGATCGAGGAACTCAATTTACCTTGAGATTCTGGAAGAAAGTCCAGGAAGGTTTAGGAACCCGCCTAGATTTCAGCACCGCATATCACCCTCAGACCGACGGACAAACGGAGCGAGTAAATCAAATACTCGAAGACATGTTGAGAGCATGTGTGTTGGAATATGGATCTAAGTGGGAAGACTGTCTGCCGTTTGCAGAATTTTCAAACAACAACAGTTATCAAGCTATTTTGCAAATGGCCCCATTTGAATTCATGTACGGAAGAAATTGCCGCACCCCTTTGAACTGGTCGGAAGTAGGAGAGAGTCAGATTTTCGGGCCTGACATCCTACGAGAAGCGGAAGAGAAGGTTCACAAGATTCATGAGCACCTCAAGACAGCCCAATCCAGACATAAAAGTTACGCCGACAAGAGACGTCGAGACCTCGCCTTCAACATAGGAGATTTTGTATATCTGAAAGTGTCGCCATTGAAGGGAATGCAGTGTTTCCAACTGAAAGGAAAGTTAGCCCCCAGATATATCGGACCCTTCAAGATTCTGAACCGTCGAGGAGAAGTGTCGTATCAATTGGAACTGCCCGAAGAGATGTCAGCCGTACACAATGTGTTCCATATCTCATTACTTCGCAAGTGCCTCGAAGTTCCAGAGAAGACCGAAGTGTTCAAGAATATCGATCACCGGACATAGAGATCAACGATGACCTGACCTATTCCGAAGTACCCATCCGTATTGTGGAAGAAGCCTTCAGAACTACCCGAACCCGAAGCATCAAGTTTCCCAAGATTCAGTGGAGCAACCACACGGAAGAGGAAGCTACCTGGGAGCGCGAAGATCACATTAGGACGGAGTTTCCCGATCTTTTCAAATCCTAGGTAATCTTTTTCGTCCTTTTTCAAATCTCGAGACGAGATTTTGTTTAAGGGGGGAAGGTTTGTAACATCCCAAAAATATTAAACTTAGATCATCAAACTCTAATCATCAAAATTAGGGTTAACAAAAACTTTTCTACTTAAAAATATGAAAGCATGCATGTGTGTATGCATTCCAATTTGGATTCTTTTGAATTGCCTTGTTTATGTGTTTCTTTGCTTGTAAAGGGATTCTTAGGTGAAATAAACATCATCTAAACAATCCCCACACTTTTCCCAAAGACAAATAAATCAAAACAAATAAAATAAGGGAATGGTCACTTTGGCCAAATTAACTCCCATGCCTACTTTGGCTGTCTCTAATTTTCAAAACTTAACAGATCTTGTTTGGATCTTTGCACCCCTTAATAGTACTCATACCAAAATACCAAGGCCCACTTTGTGATCATCCAAAAACATTTGAATGCATAGTTTAAAGGACAGTTCAAAATTGTATCTTTATCATATGGGAAGATCCCACTTTTTCAAAAACCAACCAAACAAGCTCAATTTTCAAAACCCAAGCATCCACAGACTCACCAGCACATGCCTAGCACACCCACCAAAAATCTTTTCAAAATTCAAAACTTGAGTTCTTGTGGCCATTTCATCAAACACCTTGCTGATGCAAATCAATCAAACCCTAAACACTATTGTGAGCAGTGATTTGGGCCTAACTTGTTCCCTCTCTAGCTCACAGCAACCTCAGTAGATAATCTAGCAAACTTAACTAAGCCCTAGCCCCACTGTAAGCTTGGCAATGTGTGGCATCCCGCTAAAACCACTACTAGAAAATCGCGGTGTTTTGTGCATTGCATCATCATGACCGCATGCTCATGTCATTATGCCACATTGCATTTGAGCATCGTCATGTCATCATGCATGGTTTTGTCAAAAACTATTTTCGAAAAGCCTAGTTTTGTTTTCTAAAAGCCGTGTCCGCGGTTATGGACGACTTGGAGCACAGTTCTCGATCATAGACAACTATAACTAAAGTTTACTGTTATAAATTGACTTGTATCCGATATGACTAGTAATCAGCTCCACTACAACGGAATGGCTAAATAAAAGTACCAACAACTGCTGGGTTTGGGATATCTCATACTAACTGTATCTGACTAGTAAGTGTCGCAACTACAACGGAATGGTTAACTAAAAGTGCCCACTGCTTTTATATCAGGATGACTATCTATACCTGACTAGTAATTGCTGCAACGATAACTGAATAAATAAAACTGCCAACTGTGTGAGTTCCTCGGTTGACTTCCTCGTTTGGTCTCGAGGGGGAAATACCAGGATGGGTATGTTTGGTGGTAGTATCAGAATGGTTTCGAATAGGTCTTCCTTATCCCTCTCTGATAGCCGACAGTTATATCGAGTCTCTATAGGTTGTTTAGTGCATGTTGCACTGCCGCTTCAGTCCACCATACCTATGTAGGCGAGGACCGCCGAATTCTAGTCTCGCCGTGTACTGGCCTCAGTACTGACCACTCTCTTTTTCCTTTACCCTTTGTCGGCACCCCTTTTGTTTAAGCAGGTTTGAGATCGACGTCGTTAGCAGGGTTACCCTTCCGGCTTGGCCTGGGCAGGGTTATGGACGCCATTGGTTATTCTTCAGGGCTCTTAGCTCAATTTGCATCTTGTCCGTACTCGGACACCGTATCGTTTTCAAGGTGATTTGGATCTTTGTACTGTATAACTGTATTCTTGACTCATAGAGTCGCTGTTGTATATATATGTTTGTGGGTTCCATCGAGAACTATTGTGTAATGATATTACTTCGTTTTCCACCCGCACGCAAGTGCCTGGTGGGCACCTTTGAATCGTTTCTATGCGGGTTTGGCGGGAAGCGCTGAAACTTGCATAGGGCCGATTCTGAGGGTGTTACAGAGTGGTATATCCGATGCAGAGTCTGCATCACTCCTTTGTTTCTGAACCTTGATTGTCGAGATCTTCAGTCTGATTCCGAGAATGGTTGCACGCTTTTCTACTGATTGTGCGGAGTACTAGTTTGGGTGCGTGATGGATTGGCCCCCATGCCGACTACCCCTTCTATTCGCTTTTGTACAATGAAGTGGATGAGAATGCATCGGTTCCCTCTTTCTATCGAAGCTAGAGGTGGCTTTATTTGTTGATACCTCTACCTTCGACCTTTTGTTCCCGGAGTGTTCTCTCGACGATCTCGGACAACGACCTCTTGTTAGTGGTGTCGCGAGGATCTACACGAAGCGAGAAGACGCAGATCGCCGACCTTCCTTCCGGTACCATGAGGCGGATCTCGAGGGCGAGATCCATTGTTAGTGGTGTCGAATTGTGGCATCCCGCTAAAACCACTACTAGAAAATCGCGGTGTTTTGTGCATTGCATCATCATGACCGCATGCTCATGTCATTATGCCACATTGCATTTGAGCATCGTTATGTCATCATGCATGGTTTTGTCAAAAACTATTTTCGAAAAGCCTAGTTTTGTTTTCTAAATATTCCCCGTCTTAATTTCAACTCAAAACTCCGGGCTTTTCCCAGTCTTTTATTTTTGCCTAAAAAGGATTACAAAATATTTTTCAAAATAAATAAAAGTTTAATTTATTTTGTTAGGAGGCAGCCAGCCAGGCCCAACAGCCCAGCCAGCTACCTCCAGTTAAAACCTTATCTACCTAAGCCAACCAACCTAACACCCCACCAACTCCCTTCCACCCCAGCCGCCACACCCCCACCTATTCTCTACCCCGCCGCCACCCTGGCACCCCTCCACATCATCCCAGCCACTCCCAGCCCTCCACCTCACCCCCCTGGGCCACCTCACCCCCTGGACCCCCAATCCCCACCCACCTGCCGCCGCCACCTGCACATCCCCCACCCCACCTGGTCGCTCCCCTCCTTCCACCCGATCGCCACCTACCCCACCTGGACCACCCCACGTGCGCCCCCAGGATCGGTCCGTCCCCAGCCTCCACCTATCCCACTCGCCGCGTGGGCCCCACCTAGCGCGACCCTCACCACCCGACAACTCCCCACTCCGCCTCGGTCCTATCTCCAACCACCGCTTCCTCTCGCCTCTCTCCTCGCGCGGACCCTCTGCCGCCTCCGCGAGCGACCCGACCACCATGGCCCCTCCTTCTCTGGATCCGGCCGCCCCTAGCGCCGCCTCCCTCCGCCTCCCTGGCTCGCGCGAGCACCTGCCGGCCTTCCTCGCTGCATCCGGCCTCGCCTCCACCGTCGACCCCGCCTCTGCAACTCCCTGGCGCCGCCAGCGCGTCCGTCGCCTCTCCGTCACAGCGTGGCTTCGCCCGAGGCTGCTCGCCCCTGCGCCGGTACCCCCGACCTTGCTGCCGTCCTCGACACCTCTCCCGGTCACCATCCACGTCGCCGACCCCACCGCATCGCTGCGGTCGCCCCCGCCTCGCTCCGGCCGCCACTGTGCCTCTTCTCCGCTCCCTCGACGCGACCCCGAGCTCCGTGGCGGCCCCCTCCTCCGCTCGTCGACCCTGCATCCCCTCCCACCGATGCTCCCCTCTTCCCCCGCCCCCACCGCGCTGACCCGCGTCGGCGCGCGTCCTCCTCCCTCGCCGCATCTGGCCGCCTCGGGCCCGCCCCGCTCCGGCCGAGCCCGGCCCCCCCTCCGTCTCTACCACCCCGCCAACGCCTATCTCCGGCGCCGTCCCTCCTCCTTGCACCGGCCCTTCACCCGAGCTGCTCCCTGCCGCCTCCTTCCTCTGCCTCCGGCCACCCCGCGTCGCTGGCCGTCAGCCGCCCACCCCGAGGCTGCGCCATCCCCACCTGCGCCCCTCTGCCGTCTCCGGCGCCGCTGTCCTGCCACCGCTCGGCCTCGAGCTGAGGCTCCCTCGCCCAGACCTCGCCGCCCCGCGAGCCCCGCTCCCCCGGCCGCCTTCTCGTCGATCTGCAAGCCGCCGTCCCTGCGTTCACCCTAGCACCGTCGCGTGCTTCCTCGGAGGTTCATCAGGTGGAGGCCTCCTAGCACACATAGCCCAAGGCGCAAGGGCCCCTGTAGCGTACTAGTACATCGATGGATGAAAGAAGTTTATGGGTGTCTCTCGGTGGATGGCAAGATCATGTCCACGTGTGGAGAGGTACACGATGTTGCACATGTGGTGGCCAAATCGACTCGTGCGAAGCCACCGAAAGATGATCGGAGCGGAACGACAAGGTCCGGGATTGTGCTACCAAGACCAGCGCCGACAATTGAAGCTCTAAACCCCAAGATCTCCATCGTATGTGTCGTGTCCAAGACCAAAGCGACGACAAGATCTACCGATGACCGAGAACCCGGACGCCAAGATCCACGACTCAGAGATGCCAGAACACCAAGTTCGTCGAGACCCTGAAGACCCGTTCCCGGAGGCGAAGTCCAGACCTGATGACCGCCAAGATCGCCACCGGAATGACAAGCACTTCACCGCGGAACGCCAAGTCCTTCTTCCCGTATGCGACAAGATCGTCTCTCGAACGCCAAGTCCTTCGACCCCGGGAAAACCAACGACCCGACCAAGATCCGAAGACCGAACCCTGGCACGCCAAGTTCTTCATCCCGGATGCCATGACCGTCTACACAGACCCGAAGACCACCGGTACCCGATCCATTCAAGTTCGCCATCGATGACAAGATCGACCGCTTGTAACCCAAGATATCCATGATGTCGCGACAAGTTCTCCATCTTGGATCCGAACCTCGCCGTCCCCGTCGAACCCTAAGACCGGACCTCGAACCCCCAACCAAGATCGTCGAACCCTGATGTGTGAACCTTTCTCGAGCCCCTATATAAAACCTGTCGCATATTAAATTGTTCATGCATGCATACTTGTCTGTGGTTTGGGGGCATTATGCCGATTCACCTCATAATTAAATATGGAGTCAATCTGCGGGATACCTTTGTCTTATTCCAGACTCCATTTAAATTTGTGTAGCGAACCGATACCATGATTTGCCATGTTAAGACAACATTTAAAATGTGGGGTATCTAAACAACATGAACCATGTAATAAATTGTCGGGACCCCGGTTCCGCTTAATATCGCTCAATTGCATCGCATCCTTGTCATGCCATACATCATACATGCATCATGCCCGATCTTCTGCCGTAGTATTAAATAGTGCATCCGGTGTTTATTCTAGTGTTTTGCTTCTTCGCGGATAAGGCCGTTGAGTTGATGTGAGCTTCGCCCCGGCCTTTGGATGAACCTTCGGCAATGTTTTCAGGCGAGCATCTCCCCCTTTCTACCTACCTTACTTTTATAGTATTTATTCCCTCCTGTTGATCTATTGCTATCTGTGTTGCGATGCTCTAGTTTTCGTGCCCGTGATGTCCCTTGCAGCCTTTTATTGCCTTGGACACATCCTATTACCTGTTGTTTGGTAGATAGTTGGACTTGCGTGTCGTAGTTGCTTACTCTAGTGCTGTTGTGTGTCGTCAAGTACCACAGTTGTTGGAGTATTGCCATGTGTTTAATGTTGGAGATGATCAAGACTTTAATTACTGTTTAATAACTAAAATTGAAGTAGGTAAATGATGCAGAGGCACAGGTGGGCAATAGATGTTATTTGGTTGTTAACCGTCCACTTGTGTCCTGTAGGACCCCGAGTTCTTGACACCTGTTCCGAGATCGAGCGCGCTAACCACAGGTGGGGTGTGTGGGCACCCCCATCGATTAGTACCTGATTTCAAAGTATTGTACTGGGGGCCACAAAGTAGTTTGGAGCTTTATTACTATCCTGTACTTATGCCATGCTTTACTGCTTTATTTAAGATTATGCGAGGATGCACCTGTACTGTTTAGGATTGCGGAGTGTTTTCGCGGTATCGACAAGCCCAGTCACACTTTCGGGTTCCCAGTCGTTTACAGCCACTGACGCAAACCCTGGGTCCGTTCCGGAGCCGGCCAACTTCGTTGCGGGTAGCTTAGTGGGGTGGCCCCCATGTACTTGCTTTGGGTCTGGGAAACGTCATGACTTAGGCCCCACCGACATACCGATGGGTGTATGTTAACTGATCTGGCAAAAAGGGTCGAAGTGCGTGTGGATACTTTGGTGCACCCCTGCAGTGTTAAATCTTTTCGAAAAGCCGTGTCCGCGGTTATGGACGACTTGGAGCACAGTTCTCGATCATAGACAACTATAACTAAAGTTTACTATTATAAATTGACTTGTATCCGATATGACTAGTAATCAGCTCCACTACAACGGAATGGCTAAATAAAAGTACCAACAACTGCTGGGTTTGGGATATCTCATACTAACTGTATCTGACTAGTAAGTGTCGCAACTACAACGGAATGGTTAACTAAAAGTGCCCACTGCTTTTATATCAGGATGACTATCTATACCTGACTAGTAATTGCTGCAACGATAACTGAATAAATAAAACTGCCAACTGTGTGAGTTCCTCGGTTGACTTCCTCGTTTGGTCTCGAGGGGGAAATACCAGGATGGGTATGTTTGGTGGTAGTATCAGAATGGTTTCGAATAGGTCTTCCTTATCCCTCTCTGATAGCCGACAGTTATATCGAGTCTCTATAGGTTGTTTAGTGCATGCTGCGCTGCCGCTTCAGTCCACCATACCTATGTAGGCGAGGACCGCCGAATTCTAGTCTCGCCGTGTACTGGCCTCAGTACTGACCGCTCTCTTTTTCCTTTGCCCTTTGTCGGCACCCCTTTTGTTTAAGCAGCTTTGAGATCGACGTCGTTAGCAGGGTTACCCTTCCGGCTTGGCCTGGGCAGGGTTATGGACGCCATTGGTTATTCTTCAGGGCTCTTAGCTCAATTTGCATCTTCTCCGTACTCGGACGCCGTATCGTTTTCAAGGTGATTTGGATCTTTGTACTGTATAACTGTATTCTTGACTCATAGAGTCGTTGTTGTATATATATGTTTGTGGGTTCCATCGAGGACTATTGTGTAATGATATTACTTCGTTTTCCACCCGCACGCAAGTGCCTGGTGGGCACCTTTGAATCATTTCTATGCGGGTTTGGCGGGAAGCGCTGAAACTTGCATAGGGCCGATTCTGAGGGTGTTACACAATGTCATCAATGGTGAACAGCCGAAGCCACCCATGTCACCCTAGTGTGGAAAGCAAGCTAGGAGAAGAACTAGCCGTGCCAACCTTGTCTGGGAGGTAGCCCATGCCTCACCGCCCCCTCTCGACCAGCCCTGCCTCGCAGATAACAACCAAAACCGCCAGGAACGCCGCGCCCGTGCCTCTGTCAACCATGCCGAGAATGCGCCAGAGCGCCACCCTCGACACACGCCCATAGACCGCGCGCCGCCCTCGCCGCGTGCATACGCGATCACCACCGTCCCAGGAGACCGCCAGACATCCCCGTTCGCTGCCCCATGCCTCACAGCCACCGCTCGCCGTCGAAGATGTCGCCACTGCAGCGCAAATCATCGCATGTTCCAGACCGTTTGCCACCGCCCCTACAAGCACATTAAAGTCATAGAGCATCACCAGGAGACCACCGAGCGATTGCCACCGCCGACCATGCCTCTAGCAGCCCCGTAGCCATGTCGCCACCGTCGCCTGCCCATCCCGTTCGGTCTCGTCGTCGAGACTATAAATAGAGACCTCCCCCGCTCAAACTCTTAACATCATTCTACTCCCCTCTCCTCACTGATTGTTCCACCCCGTTCCCGGAGCAAGGCGAACAGCGCATCGCCGGAATTTCACCAGAGCCCACCGGTGCTGGAGAAGAAGGGAGCCAGCGATTGGAGCCGCCCCAGGAGAAGCTGCCGGTACAAGGAGGTTCGCCGTCGTCGACTTCATCGTTCGCCCGCCTCGCCTGATCCCCGGTGAGCCTCCCACGATCCCCACTGCGCCGCTAGGGTTCGGCTCGCCGGTGACTAGTTCATCGTCGACGACGACCCTCAGCCGTTGATCTTACTTCTAATCCAACGCACCACGTTGCCCCGTACCGCTTCGCACCCCCTGTCTCACTGATGCGTGGTGACAACAACTTAACCAGCCCGCGTAAGCACTGTGCTTAGCAGGCCGGCCCAGTATCGTTTCCCGCGCAGCCCACTCGTTTGAATTTGGATTTTTCCATTTTCATTCAAACACAGTTCTATACCTAGTTTCAAAAATCAACCCAGCTTGATTCAGTGAACCAAATTGAATGAAACCAATTTTGTTAGAAAGTTCTTGACATGCTGAATCCAAGTCCGTTAGATTTAAATCATTTGGATATGTAGATCACCCTTGGTAAAAATAACAAGGCAGAAGCTTTTCTGCATTCAAATATTTTTCAAATTTAAACCATAATAGATTTTGAGTTGATTCCAACTCTCAAAAATCACATTTGATCATACCTTTCAGAATATATAAAATAATATGGGTTTACTTACATAAATAATGTTCAAGTAATAAAATAATGCCACATAGGAATTTCTAGTCACTTTATTTATTTTAAATAAAAGGTTAAACCTTATTAAATTGTGACACCACTTTAAATCACATTCCCATGTACTAAACTATGTGGTGATGACATGTGTCAACATGATCCCATGTTTGGTTTGGATAATATTAAATCTTAAGTAGTTTTTCAATGAGTAGAAATTACTTTTCTAAAACAAAAATCTTTAAGTCAAGTGCTTGTAATGTTAGTGATGATGCTAGATCATCTATAGAACCCCTTTGTGTGATGATTGCAAGTAGTTAAGTATTGTTTGGTGATTGTGTACCTCGTATTTATTCATAGACGCTAGTACCGACCAAGGATACGAGGAGGAAGGAGGATACTACGAAGAAGAAGCCGAGGATAACTTCAACCACTGCTCTGCACAAGGCAAGCCAATACTTGCAAGCTATTGACTTAGCAAGCTTATACTGATACTGATGCAAGCCTAGTACTACTAGTTGATTGAGCACGCTAACTCTTGCAAGATACTCTACTGATGCAAACAAATACTTACTTGTTACCATGCCAACTATATGCCTTAAGCATATGTGATCCTACCCACTTGATACCCAATCCTAGTTTTACTTGCAAGCTCTCTACTTTATTTCTTTATCAAAGCTTTGACTTAGAGTTTACTGAAGTAACCTGTAGATTCTAGACAGATAACTGAAGGTTGCATAAAGAGCATAAAATTTGACCTAAGCTAGATAATCTGGATATCATCCTAAGGAATGAGGTGGTACTTAGTTGAAACTCCACTAGTTTACCACCCCTCATTAGTACTCACCCCCCCACTTGTAGATGCTAGTGCTAAGCATAAAACTTGATCAACTTTAGATGGGATTACTTGGTGAAAATGGTTATGAAAACCTTAGAATGATGGATCATTCTACTGAGATGTTTTGACATGTGTTTCCAAACACCAGATGATTTTGGTGATGAAAATGTTGAAGCATGAGCCTTAGCCCTTTATAAAACTGATGGTTGTCTGGATGCGATACCATTCCAATTTTATCGTACAACCACAATACCTGAAGATTGGGTGGGGCTTGACTGGAAACTTATATACCTTAGTATTGGTTCCCTCACGGCCAAGGTCTGAGCTGAGGCTACCTTGTGAAGATTGTCCACCTATGCAGTACCCAAGATGACAGTTGGTCATGGTTGGGAGGCCAAACTCACAGGATATGTGCTTATACTAGGGCGTGTAATTGAAAGGTTAGGATTGGTTATCCGCATACTAAGTATGGTGAATTCAGGATTTGTTCCTAACGGATGTATCGAATGTTGTGGTGAAAGTGTACAATCTCTGCAGAGTGTCAAACTATTCGAATAGCCGCGTCTGCGGTTCTGGACAGTTGGAGTGGCCATACTATTCCCCCGTTAGATGTTTTCAAAATGACTTGTGAAATGACTTGAGACTTTGACTTGACCACAACAGAGTTGTGGCTTGAGATACAAGTTCCCACTTAGGTGTTATAAAATTGGATTAGCTTTCTCTTGCTTCTGAACTTAGTAGATGTAAATCTGGCTTTTTGCAAAACAACCCTAGAGCTTAGTGTTCTACTACAAAAACCCCCTTCACTTGTTAGTATTAGTTTGCGAGTACTTAAAGAGTACTCATGGCTTTGTCCCTGGCTATTCCTGTGGCCAGACTATGAAGAGGAGTACCAGGATGATGGACCCCAGGAAGGTTACGACAACTAGGATCATCTCCCATCGTCAGCATTGCCTGTGACCCCGAAGATGGAGCTTCACCTACGCTATCTTGATTATTACGTCTTTCCGCTGCTTGAGTTGTATTAAGAACGAGATCATGAGATCCTTATTTGTGTAATACCTTATGTATGGTTTGTAATGGATGATGTACTTTGGTATCCAATTCTGTTATGTCTCGCAAAAATGGTAATCCTGGGATTGCGATGTATGGCATAACAGGCATCTGGGATTAAAAATCCGGGTGTTGAAAACAGCCAACCGCATATCACATATGCGAGATCTTGAGCCTAAAACCAGAAGCTATCACTCTTATACCACTGTTGGCCCACACAGAGATAAAACAAAAAAATTCCCTGTAACATGGTGATCCCAAGATCTAGCTGAGGTAGAAGGCCACGAAGTTTACCACTAGACGCGCAGTTGTGGATTACTGATGTAGCGCGTCAGTTGATGCACTGCAGTCCTTTGCGATCCGATCGTCCTGGTGCTGATCGTACAACACCTCTGCTGGTATCCACACGTATAAGGAGGAGCACTGATGGCGAACTGCTAGGTTCGTTTCGACGGCAGGACTGCTGTGGAGCTAGGGTTTCCAATACATGGAATGACCTAACCAAACAATGTTTAACCCTTCTGGGTTACAGTGCTCCACTATATATAGGGAGTGAACGTGTGCTTCACTTTCGTGGCCCATTCACCAAAGCCCATATAATACCAGTCCCTGTGAGTCCGACTCATTGACTCAGTCCTAATGCGGCTCGGGTCCAACCCAACAATGATTTCCGGTTCAGATCCAATCCGAACTTGCTCCTGCTCTTAAGTGTGTGACCCTGCTGGCTCATGGCTACTTGGACACGATTAGAGTCCGACTCTCAATCGATCAGTCGATATCGGCTCCTAGCAGAACATGCCGACTCCCAAGTACCAATGAGTCATGACGACTTGCCTTTCCAACGCGACTTACGTCCGAGTCCCTTTTGCCTCACGATATGCCTTGTCAGACTATAGGCGAATAATTGTCATCCCTTAAATAGTCTGACTCTATTCTCGATCCGAGATAAGTGATTCACCTGACTATCTCTTAGTTTATTGCCTCGGTTAACACTTAACCGAGTCATGCATGGCCATGCTTTCCGAATCATATCATCCGAGAGGGCCTAGATAATATCTCTCCAAGTGGAGGGGCAAAATCCCATCTTGGTTATTCACATCACGCAGCTTGGTTCTCAGTCGACCCGAACTCTTCCTTTATAACTGCCCAGTTACGGATCAGCGTTTGACATAACCTAAGTCAGTGATCCTCAACTCGGACTATGCAATAACCTCAGGTCTAAGGATTACGTTGATTGATATATACAAATGACAACTTGTTCATTGTACCTCAATATGGGTCAATCTGAATCGCTAAACTCTTTAGCCGAATCTGTGTAAGTCGGATGGCATCTCCATGCCCATGACAAGTGGAACCGAGTCATCAAGCCGACTTTCACATTGGTCTAAGTTGTGTGTCCAGCACAACCTCGATGACTAAGGATATTTAGTATGAACAACATGAATGCATAGTTCCACAACCGAATCACATATTCAATGATATACATCAGATGCTCATACAAGGACAACTTAATATCTCTATGAATACAATGGGAAATATCATCCTACATGATTGCCTCTAGGGCATATTCCCAACAGATGGATTGTGCTAATCAAGGACTATGATCTGGACATCCACTATCACCCTGGTAAAGCCAATGTGGTAGCAGATGCCCTTAGCAGATTGCCGTGCCGCTTGAACTCCATGATTCTGAAGGAGCAACCAAGTCTGCACAAAGAGATGGAAGATTTCAGAATGGAATTAGTAAGTGAAGGATTTTTGGCTAGCATCGAACTTCAACCCACTTTGATAAGTCAGGTTAAGGAGGCGCAGAAAGGAAATGCTAGTATCGATGGAATAAAACGTTGTATCGGTACAAACAAAGTGCCCGGATTCACCGAGGATGAAGAAGGAGTTATGTGGTACAAAGGACGTCTCTGTGTACCAGCAGGCTCAGAATTGAAGAAGGATATTTTGAAAGAGGCCCATGATACTCTTTATTCTATCCACCCCGGAGGAACGAAGATGTATCAGGATTTGAAGGAGCAATTTTGGTGACATAAGATGAAGAGAGAAATCGGAAGCTACATCGCCAAGTGTGATATTTGTCAGAGAGTCAAGGCGGGACATCAAAGACCCGCGGGACTGTTGCAACCATTGCAGATTCTGGAATGGAAGTGGGATTCTGTTGGAATGGACTTTATCACTGGTTTGCCTACTTCTAGTAGGGGAAATGACTCTATTTGGGTCATAGTTGACAGATTGTCCAAGGTAGCCCATTTCTTACCAGTCAAGACAACCTACCAGAGCTCGAAACTAGCGGAGTTGTACATCACTAGAATCGTCAGTTTGCACGGAGTCCCCAAAAACATTGTATCGGATCGAGGAACCCAATTTACCTCGAGATTCTGGAAGAAAGTCTAAGAAGTACTAGGAACAAGACTAGATTTCAGCACAACTTATCACCCTCAGACCGACGGACAAACGGAGCGAGTAAATCAAATACTCGAAGATATGTTGAGAGCATGTGTGTTAGAGTATGGATCTAAATGGGAAGCCTGTCTGCCTTTCATAGAATTTTCTTACAACAATAGTTATCAAGATAGTTTGCAAATGGCCCCATTTGAGTTCATGTATGGAAGGAAGTGTCGTACCCCTTTGAATTGGTCGGAAGTAGGAGAGAGTCAGATCTTCGGACCCGACATCCTACGAGAAGCAGAAGAGAAAGTTCACAAGATTCGTGGGCACCTAAAGACCGCCCAGTCAAGACAGAAGAGTTACGCCGACAAGATACGTTGAGACCTTGCTTTCAATATCAGAGATTTTGTGTATCTCAAAGTGTCGCCTTTGAAGGGAATGCAGGATTTCCAGCTCAAAGGAAAGTTAACCCCCAGATATATCGGACCCTTCAAGATTCTGAATCATCGAGGAGAAATATCGTATCAATTGGAACTGCCAGAGGAGATGTCAGCAGTGCACAATGTGTTCCATATATCGTTACTTCGCAAATGCCTTGAAGTTCCGGAGAACACCGAAGTTTTCAGGAACATTGATCACCACACCATAGAGATCAACGATGACCTGACGTATCCCGAAGTACCCATCCGTATTTTGGAGGAAGCTTTCAGAACCACTAGAACCCGAAGCATCAAGTTTCCCAAGATTCAGTGGAGCAACCACACTGAAGAAGAAGCTACCTGGGAGCGAGAAGATCACATCAGGACGGAGTTTCCCAATCTCTTTAAATCCAAGGTAATCTTTTTTATGCTTTTTCAAATCTTGGGACGAGATTTTGTTTAAGGAGGGAAGGTTTGTAACATCCCAAAAATCTTGATCATGATTATCAAATTCTAATCACTAAAATTAGGGTTCACAAAAACTTTGATTAAATAAAAACCAAATGAATGCATGTGTGTATGTGATGATAGTATGAATGCATGAATGGATTTGTGTGATTAACCTAAATAGCAAGGAATGGTTTAAAGATGAAAATAACATCATCTAAAACATTTCCAAGAAGAAACAAATCAAGATGAAATAAAAAACAAAACAAATAAAGTAAATGGTCATTTTTGCCAATCTTGCTCACTAGGTCACTTTGAGTGTTTCTAGTCCAATATTTCAAACAGAAACTTTTTCATTTCTTTTCACCCCTTGCTAGACCAAGTAAAAGTGAAGCAACTCCCACCTTTCAAACTTGCAAAAACATTTGGCAACCTCATTCAAATCACAATTAAAAATTGAATCTTTAACATATGTGAAGATCACACATTTTCAAAACCCAACCAAACCAGTGCCCCTTGACCAATCCAACTAACCGAAGACTCCTAGTATGTACCTAGCAAACCCACCAAGTTTGAATCCAAAATTCAAATTTGAATTTCCTGCGGCCATTTCATCAAACACTATTAGTAGTAGTAATTTTGGCCAATCGTGTTCCCTCTGTAGCTCACTCTACACTCTCAGTAGATGATCAAACTAATCTAACTAGCTTTAGCATCACTGTGAGCATGCATAGCCAACAATGGTGACCATGCCGAGAGCATCCTTGCCACCCCCATGTCCCCAGCGAGCTAGGAGAATCACTAGCCTCCCCAACCTTATCTGGAGCACTAACCACCGTCCACCGCCACCCCCTGTCCAGCGCTCGAGCCTTGCCAGCCACTGGACCACAAGACAAGCTCGCGCCCAGTTTCTCTACGTGCGTGCCATCAGCGACACAATCCCACAGACCGCGCACCGCCCTCACCGCTTGCGTGCGCGATCGCCAGCACCCCAGCAACCCACCAGAAAACCACGTTCGCCACTGCGCGGACCATGGACGTTGTGCGCCATTAAACTTTCTGTCGGACCCGCCCAGAGCGCCGTGATGTTCCGACCGTTCCTCACCGACCCACGTCGTGCCATCAAGCCGTTGAGCTTCTCCAGGAGGCAACGCACCGTCCCCTATCGTCGCCCATGCCATTAGCACGTTGTGCCGACGACCACGACGAGCTCTACCCGAGTATGTCGGTCCCCTTCAGGCACTATATAAGGAGGCCACCCTCGTTCTATTTGAGCACACCATCTCACTCCCCACCTCTCACTGATCACACCCACTCACTCCCGGAGCAAGGAGAGCACTAGGTGGCCGGAATTGCACCGGAGTTTGCCGCTGCAGAGGAGAGGCGTCGTCGATTGGAGCCGTCCCAGGAGGAGCTGACGGTACCAGGAGAATTGTCATCGTCGACTTCATCATTTGCCCCATCGCCGACCATCGGTGGAGCCCCGATGAGCCCCCTTCGACCCCCACTAGTCGCGCTAGGGTTCAACCTTGCCGCGTCCTGTTCAGGCGTGGACGATGAACCACAGCCGTAGGATTAGAACTAGATTGCACGACCCTAATCGCCCCATACCGCTTCGCCACTCCCTGTCTCACTGACTAGTGGGGTCGTTAACTTAATCAGCCCGCGAGCATGTTGTGCATAGTGGGCCGGCCCAGTTAAACATCCCGCGCGACCCAGCAATTCAAACTTAGGTTTATTCATTTAGTTTCAACATCAGTTCTGTACCTAGATTCAAAAATCAACCCAGCTCGATTCACTAAAACAAAATGAATGAAACCAATTTTGTTAGAAAGGTACTGGAGTGCTTAATCCAAACCCGTTGGATTCAAACCAATTGGAGTTGTAGATCACCCATGGTAAAAATAACAAGGCAGAATCTTTTCTGCATTCTAACATTTTTCAAAATTTAACCATGAAAGCTTTTGAGTTGATTCCAACTCTTAAAAATCACATTTAACCATACCTTTCAGAATATATAAATATATATAGGTTTACTTGCAAAAATAATGATAAAGTAATAAAAGAATGCCTCATAGGCATTTCTAGTCACTTTATTTAATTAAAATAAAAAAGGTTAAACCTTATTAAATTGTGACACCATTTTAAATCACATTCCCATGTACTGAAATATGTGGTGATGACATGTGTCAACATGATCCCATGTTTTAGTTGGAGAATATTAAATCATAAGTAGTTTTCAATGAGTAGAAATTACTTTTCTAAAATAAAATAAATAAGACAAGTGCTTTAATCTGTGTGATAATAGTGATGATGCTAGATCATCTAGTGTGACCCTTTGTGTGCTAAATAGAATAGTTAAGTATTGTTTGGTGATTGTGTACCTCGTATTTATTTATAGACGCTAGTACCGACCAAGGATACGAGGAGGAAGGAGGATACTACAAGGAAGAAGCCAAGGATAACTTCAACCACTACTCTTCACAAGGCAAGCTTATACTTTCCATTATGCAAGCTAACAATTGCAACTATGAAAGTTAGATAACCTATGCCATGCATTAAGAATGCTTGGTTATATCATTTGGATTGTACCCAATCCTAGTTTTACTTGCAAGCTTAGTATTTTATTTCTTTATCAAATCTTTCTATCAAAAGTTTACTTAGTGGCTTGTAGTTTTCAGAAAGATATTTAAAGGTAGCATAAAGAGCATAAAACTTGACCTAAGTTAGATAATCTTGATGTCATCCTGAGGCATGAGATTGAACTTAGATAAGATCCAATTGCTTATCACCCTTCATTAGTATTTACCCCCACTTGTAGATGCTAGTGCTAAGCATAAAACTTGATCAACTTTAGATGGGAATACATAGTGAGAATGGTTATGAAAACCTTAGAATGATGAGTCATTCTACTGAAATGTTTTGTCATGTGTTCTTGAACACCAGATGATTTTGATGATGAAAATGTTAAGGCATGAGCCTTAGCCCTTTATAAAACTAAAGGTTGTCTGGATGCGATACCATTCCAATTTTACCGTACAACCACCTGGTGGCTTGACTGAAAATTTATATACCTTAGTATGGGTTCCCTTGCGGCCAAGGTTTGAGTTGAGGATACCTTGTGAAGATTATCCACCTGTGTAGTTCCCAAGATGATAGTTGGTCATGGTTGCGAGGCCAAACTCACAGGAGAGGTGCCTATACTAGGGCGTGTAATGGAAAGTTTAGGATTGATTATCCGCATACTGAGTATGGTGAATTCAGGATTTGTTCCTGACGGATGTATCGAATGTTGTGGTGAAAGTGTACCACCTCTGCAGAGTCTCAAACTATTCAAATAGTCGCGTCCGTGGTTATGGATAGTAGGAGTGGCCATACTGTTCCGTCGTCAGATGTTTTCAACATGACTGATGAATAATTTATGACTTTGACTTGACCACAACAGAGTTGTGACATGAAATTCAAGTTCCCACTTAGGTGTTATAAAACTTTCGGTTAGCTTTCTTTGCTTCTGAACTTAGTTAAGGTAAACCTGGATTTTTGCAAAATAACCCTAGAGCTTAGAACTTACTATTCCAAAACCACTTCACTTGTTAGTATTAGTTTGCGAGTAGAGTACTCATGGCTTTGTCCCTAGCTATTACCGTGGCCAGACTATGAAGAGGAGTATCAGGAAAACAGACAACAGGAAGGTTACGACAACTAGGATCATCTCCCATCGTCAGCATTGCTTGTGACCATGAAGATGGAGCCTCGCCCACGCTATCGTTATTATTAAGTTATTTCCGCTGCTTGAATTGTATTAAGACTGGATCATGTGATCCTTATTTGTGTAAGACCTTATGCACGTTTTGTAATGGATGATATACTGTGATATCCAATCTGTTATGTATCGCAAAAATGGTAATCCTGGGATTGTGATGTATGGCATAACAGGCATCTGGGATTAAAAATCTGGGTGTTGACATGATGTCTTGGAGCGACGAAACATAATCGATGCATACTTTAGGATGGACACATTCTTATCTTGATATCTAAATGAGGGATCATCTTATTATGCTAATAAAACGCCAAACAAGCAATATAAGATGCAACAAACGTCACATGTTTATAAGTGGAATGATGGTTCTTGCACTCGATCTCCATCTTGTGCATCGTGGTGTGATCACTATCATACCTCTATGTCTAAAGCCAAGGTCTATGGAACTTACACGTTATGTGTGTTGTAAGATTATCAACTTATACTTCTACTTACAACATCACCATATCATGACACTAGCCCATCAACAATCTAAACTAGACGCCTCTAATTTATCCATTGCAAGTTTTACGTGGCTTAGGGCTTTCGAAGATAGAACCGTTCTTACCTACGAACATGAACCAAAACGAGGATAACCAAATTTTTGACAACTCGTTACAAATTAGATATTGACTATAGTAGAAAGGAGACACCCGTTAGCCACTTATGCAAAACTAGTTGCATGTCAAGCGTGGAACAGGTCTCATGTGCGAGGACATGTAAAGTTTGTCCAGGCCGCTTCATCCCACTATGCCACCAATATCCAAAGTACAACCAAGAAGCAATAACATGATCATCATCTCCCGCATACTCATATGTGTACTACCCGTGCAAAGCATCTACGCATAGATCCGACGCTGATACCACTGTAGGGTTCACAGCATAGAAAACAAAAAATTTCCTACGATGGGAACTAAGTACCAAGATCTATCTACTAGATACAAGCAACGGGTGGATATAAATCCATAGAATACATACCCTCAAAGACCAAATAGCGTTAACGAGGTTGTACTCGTGGATGATGTAGTCGAACGCTTGCCGATCTCAAGATCGTGATGAAGTCCATCTGGTCCAGCCGGTCCAGCACCATCACGTCTAGCACCGCAAAGCAGTGGTGCATCCGTGATTGCACACACGTCTGGTTACCGCGACAACCTCCGCACCCACGCTCCAGCGAAGAATTGGAAGCAAAAAATCCTTCTAGAAAAAGCCACCGGAAACATGTATCTCATTCATCCGAGACCATGGGGAAATTCTAAAACGGGGAGAGAGATCCTTCGCGAGGAGGTGTACTTTGAGAGGAGGAGAGGGGGGCCTTTTATAGGGAGAGCGGGGGCACCCCAAGGGGCATGGCGCCCAGCCATGGTGGCTTCCCCCACCTCTTCCACATTCATGTGGAGCTAACACTCAAAATGAAAAGCCTCCACTCCCATAAAAGAGCCTCCACTCAAAAATCCACTCACATGCATTAATTTTCCACCAAATTTAATGCAAGCTCTCATTTAAATAAAAATCTTTTATTTATTTATTCAGAATTTTGTTAATTACTTTAATTAACAAACATTCACATAAAATCCCTTGCTAGTATTCAATTTCACATGCAGAACAAGTTTCAGCAATTTCATCTGAAACAGTTTCGGTGTCTCGTGAAATAAATTCCTGCACTTTCCTTTTTCTTTCTCTGGCATATTATTTGCTCCAATGGTGTCGGTATCCCTTAAGTGTGTCACCCTACGGTTCACGAAAAATTTAGACATGATCAATACCCCTCTCTGATCAATAAGCAATGGGACCTGGAGATCCATACTAACTCCCACATATTCAACGATGACTTATGTGATCGTGTGAACCTTATACGCATGTAACTCAATCCCTTTGTCTTGCGATATATTACATGTACGAGATTCGATCATCGACATCTCCATACCTAGTTTGATCTCGTTACCGACATGTAATCTTTTCTTATTCCCGTGATATAACATTCCAGTGATCAAATCACTTGCTTGCAAGCTAACTAATGTGATATCACCGAGAGGGCCCAGAGTATATATATCTGTCATCAGGATGGACAAATATCTTGATCCATGAGCCTCAACATAACACCTTTTTAGCACTGAACCCATCTTTATAGTCAACCTATTACGGTGTGATGTTTGATGTTATCAAGATACTCTTCCGGTGTTAGTGATTGACATGATCTCATGGTCTAAGTACTAATATTACTCCGTATGATGTTATAGCAATATAAATACAATGACCTTGATCGTAATGCTATACTTCGGATGAATGTTCATCACACCATTACAATAATGTTGTGACCTCGTTATTAACAACATCCAATGTCCATGATCAGGAAACCTTTGATCATCTTATTAATCAACGAGCTATTTTATAAGATAGGCATAACTAGGAACTTCCTTTTTATTTATTAAACACACATGTATTAACGTTTCCATATTAATACAATTATAGCATGAAAAATAAACATTATCATAAATAAGGAATACGATAATAACCACTTTATTATTGCCTCTCGGGCATATTCCCTTCATTTGTACTATTACCATCACCAATGTTGATGCTAGCAAACCACAAGAAGTCCCCATTCCTTCTACAACAAATGCTTAAACCCAATAAGAATGCTGAAATTTTCGAAATATGGGAAAAAAATAAGTATACTACCTGTGATGCTAAGTTTGATTTTGATCTTGATGGTTGCAATATTTCTTAAGTGATTATGTTCCTACAAAAGATTGCTAGAAGTCCTAATGCTAGATCTATGAATATGGCTTTTACAAAACACATTACAGATGCTCTCGTTAAAATTAAGGAAGAAAAATAGAAACATAAAGCTTCTATTCCTAGGAAATTATAAGATAGTTGGGAACCCAACATTAATATGCAAGTGAATGATTTTGATCTCAAATCTTTATGTGACCTTGGTTCTAGTGTCTCTATTATGCCTAGAAAGATTTATGAAATGCTTGATTTACCACCTTTGGAAGATTGCTATTTGGATGTCAAACTTGATGATAATGCTAAAAAGAAACTTATGGGGAGTATTAATGATGTTCTTATCATGGTTAACAATGCCTATGTCCCTTTTGATTTATATGTTTTGGATGTTGAATGCAATGCTTCTTGTCATATTACTTTGGGAAGACCTTTTCTTAGAACTATTGGTGCCATTATTTGATATGAAGGAAGGCACCATTAAATATCAATTCCAATCAAGAAAGGTATAGAAAATTTCCCTATAAGGAGAGAGAAGTTACCTTTTTCCCCTCCTATTAAAGAAAATTTTGATGTTAATGCTTCTTCATTTGAAAATACTTGATTCTTGCTTCATGTGCCTAACTTAAAGGCGTTTAAGAAAAATACTTCTTGGGAGATAACCCAATAGTTTTAGTTGAGTCTTGGAAGTTATTAATTCTGTAATAACTTATACTTATCCTTTTTGTCTGGTTTTTGTGCCAAGAATAACCTCTAATGAGAGAGAAGTAAGATTTGGGGAAGTTGTTTTCCCGAAATAGGTTTTTGTAATTCACTGTAAAAATTCGTGAAAAATCTCTTTTGTCGGATTGAGTTGTAATTTTCTGAGTAAATGCGCCAAGTTGTTATATAACTTTCATTAGTTCAACACTTTTCGATTTGAGCAACAGAAGGTCTTCAAAAAAATCGGTTTTTACCTGCTGGTCAGTTTTGACAGATATCTGCCATTATTTGCATTTGCCTCTTAATCGGTTTCTTTTTGAGTTCTTCTTGATCACTTGAGATTTTAAAAGAAATTGCAATAGTAGCTTGTGTTCTAATGAAAGTTTTACTTGTGTTGAAACTAAACCAAAATGCCTATTATTTTGAATACACTAATGTTGCTAATGAAAATTGTGTGAAGTTTTGTATGAAGGAAATTTTCAAGTGTAGGGGAAGAATGATGTGATGAGATGAAGA
Source organism: Avena sativa (assembly GCA_916181665.1). Taxonomy (NCBI): domain Eukaryota; kingdom Viridiplantae; phylum Streptophyta; class Magnoliopsida; order Poales; family Poaceae; genus Avena; species Avena sativa. Next base: position 79,297,616 of record OV702296.1, read on the forward strand.
ATGGACAAAAGCTCAAACTTGGGGATGCCACCCCGTGTCATCCCAATAAATATTCAAGAGGTACAAGCATCAAAGCTTGGGGATGCCCAAGGCATCCCCTTCTTCATCAATAAAAATCTCAAGTTTCTTTCTAGACACTTCGTTTTTATTGTTTCATGCACTGTTTTGTTGTTCTTGGAGTGTCTTAGTATTCGTTTTTTGTTTTAGTTTGTTTAGTTCGCTTTAATACAGTAGTTGGACCCCTGCATTCACTCTTTTGTTTCAAATAAGTTGATTGGTGTTGGAAAAGAGTAGATAGTTTCATGCTTATAGTGGTACAAAAGGGAGCTTGTTTTGACTGTGACTTAGACTCTATCATGTCATGATATATGTTGCTTTGACCTTATGCTTAGTGATTATTGTTGTAGCATGAATTGTTACAAACAATTGAGATTGCTTAATGTGTCTTGAAAGAATCATGCGTTGTTTTAGCATACAAAAGCATAATATTGTGGTATTCTCCATTGATGCTTTGTTTGGGTTGACTTGGCACATGCTTACACCATGTTATGACTATGAACCAGTCACCTTAGCCTCTATGATCATTTAGTTTTTGACTTGTGATACCACTTTATGCTTTAATTGATAATGTTTTCTCGCTCTGCATGATTATGGCCATTATTGCTCTCTTAGTTGGTCGCTCCTAGTCTTTTGCTAGGCTCCACTTGTATTGAGTAAGCTCTACTCATGCATCCAACTCCCAAGAAACCAAGTTATTCCAAAGAGTCCACTATAAATTCCTATGCATGGTGTGTTACACCATTCCAAGTATATTCTTGTTTTATCCATCTTCCAAATTAAACTTGTTATGAGAAAATTAGTGATTAAAGCTCTCACAAACTTGATGGCACACTTTACTTTCTTGCTCCTAATAAACTTGAACCATTGTGTCATGTTGTATATTCTTGCACTTATATGTTGGGAATTAGCAGAACCATGCTCTAATGGGGAACGCTTTCAATACCTGTACATATTATCCAGTTGATATCATGATCTTTTGTTTATGGATGTCGCCGGTGTGAAATAAAAGGGGAGCTTGTAAGTTCATGAAGTATTATATATGTGTTATAGAAACGCCTGGGCGGCTAGCCTAATCCATGCCTAATCATTGTGGAAACTTGCAACATCACCATAGTGCGCAATCTATGAAGCATCCTCAGAAAAAATATAATAAAAAGAGAAGATAAAAAAATATGCACCATGCTCATGGTAAATAGAAGGATCGCTAAGATGCTCATTGTTTGTTGCCTTGTCATTTTGATATGGGATAGCACCTGTGTCATGGGCAAGGGGTACCCTGTTGGCAGTTCTCTATGATACACATATACTTACAATGACAATAACTTTCTTGTGACTAAAGTTGAGTAGCATGAGGAATGGCCCTCGTACTCAAGGGACATGAGATTGCCAACTTATGATTTGTCAAGCATATACTCCATATTTGTTTCAATTTAATCTTAATCACTTCAAGATGCTTATGATAGGGGCAATGAGAGTTAAAAGCTAATAAGTACCATAGTTTTTGGAAGCTCTTTATGAAAGTTGAAATCCCCGCTTCCCTTTATGAAGGGCCTTTCTTCCTACTTTTATGATGAGTCTCCACCTTCTATCTTTATGCACCAATTAAGAGAGCATAGTTGTCATTCTTAGTTTAATGTGCATTGTACCAAAACTTATTGATTGATTCATAATGTTGCTATTGCCTATTCTTGAAATATTTGTATCTAGTCACCCTTATGAACTTTGAAGGTGTCCTATGCATTTAGGTTTTGCTACTCCATGAGGTACAAGATGAATACCACTATGATATATTTTCTATATGTGAAACAAACAAACGTCTTTCAATGCATTGTTATTCATGATCTTTGTTTGTATCTTTTCATGTTGCAACATAGTTTCTATTTCTTATTGTTAGAACTACATCTTTCATGCTCATGTTTACAGTACTTTGATCCCATCTTTCAATGCTTTGCAAATGGTTTGATCAAGATTGTGATGTGCAAATCACCTCAAAATTTATTCTTTTTATCACTTACCTACTCGAGGACGAGCAGGAGTTAAGCTTGGGGATGCTTGATACGTCATAAAAGTATCTATAATTTTGATGTTCCATGCTTGTTTAGTATGAACTTTCCTATGTTTTGTCTACACTTTGAGGTATTATTATACATTTTCTAGGACTAACCTATTAACAAGATGTTGTATTGCCAGTTGCCTGTTTTCTGCTGTTTTCGGTTTCAGAAAATCTAGTCAGGAAATATTCTCGGAATTGGACGGGACAAAGCCGAAGTCAATATTTTACCGGAGAGAACACAGAGTCCGAAGGGTAGCCGAAGGGGGGCCACGAGGTGGCTACACCCTAGGGCCGCGTGGCCCGAGGGGCGCCGCCACCTGGTGTGGGCCCCTCGGGCGGCCCCCTGCCTCGCCTCTTTGTCTATACCCCGATATAGAAACCCTAAGCACCCGATCAAATCTCCATGAAACAGTCCCTAGCCACCGCCACCATCATACCTAGATCGGGGGATCTGAAGCTCTTCCCGGCACCCTGCCGGAGGGGAGAGATCATCCCGGAGGCCTTATTCATCACCATGCCAGCCTCCGGTATGATGTGTGAGTAGTTCACCCTTGGACTATGGGTCCATACAGTAGCTAGATGGTTGTTTCTCCTCCTTTGTGCTATCATGTTTAGATCTTGTGAGCTCCGTTCATGATCAAGATCATCTATTTGTAATCGTACGTGTTGTATTTGCGGCGATCCGATGGATATTGAGATACTATGTCAGATTGATTATTGATTCTATCATGTCTGTGTTATTTGTGATCTTGCATGCTCTCCGTTGCTAGAGCTATCTTGGCCAAGTAGATGCTTGTGACTCCAAGAGGGAGTATTTATGCTCGATAGTAGGTTCATGCCTCTAGTAGTCTGGGGAAGTGACAGAAATCTTTAAGGTTATAAATGTTATGTTGCTACTAGGAAAAAAACAATCTTTTGTTCATGGAACAATTGTATTGTTTACTTTACACACATTGCTTGCAACTTAATACTAGAAGGGGTTCGGATGATAACCTGAAGGTGGATTATTAGTCATGGATGCAGTTAGATTATGGTATATGTATATTGTTGTATTGCCCAATCAAATATCATAAGAGTCATGATGTCTAGTATATGCATTGTTATGCTTTCTCAATCTGTCAATTGCCCCACTATAATTTGTTCACCCAGTATGTTATCTATCTTAAGGAAAACACCTCTAGTGAACTGTGGACCCCGGTCCAATCTTTATCATTGATACATCATGTATTGTTACTGTTTACATTCCATAAGCAACTACTATATTCCACACTATACGTTTAATCCTTTGTTTTCAGCAAACCGGTGAGATTGACAACTTCACTGTACGTTGGGGCAAAGTTTTGAGTTTGTGTTGTGCAGGTTCGAAGTTGTTAGCAACACCTTGGAGTTGTTTCCTTCCTCCTACTGGTTCGATAACCTTGGTTTCATAACTGAGGGAAAACTTACTGCTGTGCTCTTCACACCTTCCTCTTGGGGTATCCCAACGAAGCTCTACAGTGATCTCAGCCGCATCACTCCTCGGTCCCCTCCACGACTACCGCACGCACCAGACGGTGGAAATTCCATGGCGGCCTGAGCCACTTGAGTTGCGGTCTCGTGTACCTCTGCGGAGCCTCTTCACCGGCACTCACCCCACCAGATCTAGTTCACCGGGCTTTTATGCCATGGCAGCGGAGTTGCGGTCTCGTTCACCATGCCGATGGCGTCATCGACCTCCCAAGCTCTGCTTCACCACCGCTGAATGCTACCCAACCGTACCAGAGCCGCCTCACCGGTGTCCACCGGATGGGATCTAGTTCAACGAGTTCCATTTCCACCGCTCTAGACCAGCTGCATGGCCGTTGCCGTTCACTACACCAGATCTGCCTTAGCGACGCTCTCGTCCACCGCGCCAGATCTGCCTCAGCGTCGTTGTCGTCCACCCGTGCGCAAAGCCGGCATCGACTGCCCAAGATCTGCTTCCCCGACCTCCCAAGATATACTTATCCGCAACCACAGCACCCTCGGTGACCTGCACGTCACCCACACGGTACCAACAATACTTAGATGCTTCTCCGACCGAGGTAACCTAATCTCCAACTCCTTTTTGTTTTCTTAGCAATATAGCATCTTAAAGACTGTCATGGGGAACTTCATTTTTGTAATTGCGCTAGTACATACAAGTCATTGGGCATGCCTATTCTTTGTGCTGCTACATACAAGGTCACTGGACATGTTTGTTTTCATTCGCTGCTCTACAAATTTCAAGTAAGGCACATGTTCCTAGCTACACCCTACAATAGTAATTGCCTGCTATTGTCTAGCTTTTGCAAAATGTAAAGTCAGTGAAAAATATTAGTGTGGATTCCCTACTCCACGGTTACTAAATCTATATGGTTCGTCATGAGCTAAGTTCCTGCTATTATTTCCTCCCTGGCATCATTATGCCTTTCTATAGTACCTGTTTAAACTCATCGTACTAGTTCTATAATAAATTTGTTGTTGCTATCTGGATCTTTAAAAGATGCAACACTGATTGTTTGTTTTTTCTTTGCATAGAGCTCAAAAGGGAACACTGAACATGTTGGTTTACGAAGCCTCTTCTACAGATTCACAAGCGTGATGTCATTGTTTCTGTCGTGGTATTGCCAACGATACGCCATGGAGGGGTCCTCATAGTGCGTGTTTAGAGACGTGGGGGAAGGCGGACGGTTGACGGGTACGAGGTAACACAGCTTACCCAGGTTCAGATCCCACAACGGTGGCGGAATCCTACTCCTGCTATAAGTCACTATAAGGGAAATACGCCGAGTTACAGGGATTGGTTCACTATGCGAGGTGACTAGAAAGTCTAAGTTATCGTGCCCTAAAGGCTCCCATAGGCCCGACTTATATAGTCGCCAGGTCCAAGGGTTACAGGGAAAAGTCCTAGCCGGACAGGTTACAGAGTCCTACACTGCTTACAACTAGTCTAGCGTGTCTTGCACTCCAAGGCTCCGGGTACGTCCGTGACTCCTCCGTAGCCTTCCTTTATCCGGCATGGGCCTCCCTTCTGGATCCATCTAACTAGGCCGCCCAGCAGTCTATGGTCCATGCTACCAACTGTGGGCCACCCAGGTTATCCGGATAGGAGACATGCTACGAGGATACCCATATAGCATATCCCCAACAGTAGCCCCCGGAGAACTCCAAGATCTTGCACCGTCTTGCCTCTTTATGCTGAATGCTCTGTCTAGATGGATGTCGGCAAATCATCAAGCAATATCTTGTAGTCCTCCCAAAGAACCCTGCAAGGTTTTCTCCGTCTTCAACTTGTAAGTCGGAGAATTGCTGAATCTTCCATCGTACTATTCCGTAGCCGGACTGGATCTGTCCATGCCAAAATCTTCCGATGTGATGGTTCATATGCTAGTGACAGCTAGGACGACATAGACATAGGTCATCAATGCCTCGTAACTCGCACATGCAGAGAACGCAATCATGTCCGTTTTTCCCACGCGAGCGATACGAACCGTTGGCGGCGACGGTTGGCAACGTGGCGAAATTTCCGCGCACGCTTCCGCACACGTCGTCCATGCGTCAACCATTCGATCATTTTGCACGAACCTTGATGCCGGAGATTATAAATTGTAACAGCGGTGGAAATTTCACTTTTCACCTCATTCTCCTCTACATCATCTTCTTCCTCCATCGAGCGCCTCCTCGAGCTCTCCGCGCATTCCACGGAAAAACCCTAGCTCCTCGACCTTTCCCAATCACCACCGTAACCTCCCAATGGCCAGCAACAGTTCCACCCCTTCCATGGCGGCGTCAGGCGATGCCGCGGCGAAGCTGGCGAGCACCATCATCGTGCCCCCAGAGGGCCTGGTGATCCCCAAATCCGCGGTGGTCGAAACCACCGGCGGCGACCATAACCCAGCGGCGCTGGAGGTGCTAGAGGAGGAAAACGACTCTCACAAGGGCGACTGGCACTGTTCGGATATCACGGACCGCGACATCAAGGAACTAATCATCGAGGGCTACCTCCCTGCGATGGAGGGACTCGCCTGGCGGGCGGCGCCGGCCGGCGAGGTCACTCCTTCTCCCCAAGCCAGAGAAAAGGTGTACCTCAAAGCCCAACTGGTACGTGGCGTCTCCCTGCCCATCTCCAATTTATTCCTAGTTGTCCTCAACCATTACCGAGTACAGCCTCAGAACCTCTACCCCAATAGCATCCTCGCGCTTAGCAACTACGCGGTGCTTTGTGAGGGTTACTTAGGGATTAGGCCTAGGCTAGATCTCTTTATCTACTTCTTTACCATCAAGCGGGAAGCCGAAGCCGGCAAGGACGAGCTCAGGAATTGTGGCACCATTAGTTTTAAGATCCGGCCTGGTCGGCGGTTCCCCGACATCATCGGCCATGAGTCCTGCAAGAACTGGCAATGGACGTACTTCTACGGCCCAGATATCCCTCTAGCTGGCCGAGAAGTGATGTACCCGGACTTCGTCGATGGAGCTACCACCAAAGCCTCGACATGGAGATCCCAGGCCTCCCTTCCCTCCGCGACATCGATGATTCCCGCTCTATAAGGCGGATAGGGTGGTTCGTAGAGACGGGTCTGACCGGATTGGACCTAGCCATGTGCTGGTTCGTCAGGCGGATCCATCCTCTGCAGCACCTCTCGAAGTTGATGCATGAGTACACCAAGGAGAGGAAGGATAACCTCCGCATCTCTGAGGACAACTTTTCCAGTGACTCCGTCAAGCTCCGCCTCAAGGACATCGTCAAGGTGAAGGATAGGAAGCGAGGCTTCACCATCACCTACGACATGTTCAAGGAGGGCAAGTGCCCAAAGGTACCTGTTTATTTTCCGTGTATGAAATATACTACAGTTCTTTCGTCTAACCATTACCATCTCATCTAACACTGTGGGTTTTCACTTAACAGCTCAGCGATCTAGAGGAGGATAGCATGGCTATCCAAATATATGATCCAAAGATGAAGGAAGTCACCGTCGTGTCCGGCGATGATGTCCCGTTGGCGCGAAAGCGGAAGAGCTCCACCTCTGACGTTGCCGACAGAGGCAAGAAGAAGAAGATGGAGGGTGGAGCCTCCAAGAAGACTACCGCCGCCCTAGAGGCAGAGAAAAGAAAGGTTACCGGGATTCCTTTTGCCAAAGCACCCCCTCTTGTGTAAGCTTCTTTCTCTCCGACATTGTCCATTGCTTGTCTTATTCCTGTACTTATACTTTTCGCACATTTCAGGAAGAAGGCCACTATCAGTTTGAAGAAGACCTCCAAAACCTTGGGGGCTTCTAGAAACATCAAGGATATGTTGCATCATCACGTGTCTCCCCACGCATCTCCCGCCATCGCCCCTGTCACTCCCAACGTCCAGCATATGTCCGATTCGACAAGCTCATAGGACAAAGATGCATCTGGCCCTTCTGCCATGGAAGTGGACTCAGGTGCCTCCACGGATCTTGCCGTCGTGGGCGAACAGGCGACGCAAGAAAGTGCTGCAACCCAAATGGCTGAAGATCCGGCTAAGGATGCCATCGGTAGCGGTAAGGCAGTGGTGGAGAGTGGTACGTCTGCCGAAGGCGGCGCCTCCGCACCCAAGAAAACCATAGAGTTCCCGAAGATAGTCTACCCGATGCTTACGCCTGGTAGCTCCGCTGTGGTTCCTGGTGCGACACCGACATCTCCAATATGCGGTCTTCAGGAGCTTCTCCGGCAAGCAGAAATTTTGCAAGGAAACAGTTTATCCTTCGGCAAGTTGCTTGCTGAGAGTGCTACAAACCTCAAGATCATCGCACTTGTAAGTTTTATTTGCTTTTTGCATTTCATATGAGTATCCCACTGTAGCCCCCGAGGATTTAGATGGAAAAACATAGGTCTTTGCATCTAAATGCTCTAAGAGTGACTAAGCTAGAAAACTTCTCACTGTAGCCCCCAAGTACATAGTTTGAATGAATTATTCCGACTAGATGTTTCAGAGTAGCATACGCAGTGTTTATAAATTTCAATACTGTATCCCCCAAGCTTCTAGTTGTAACTGAATTAGTTCCGACTAGATGCTTAAAGAAATACTAAGCATATGACTGAGTTTAAAAACTTTATAATGTAGCCCCCAAGCTTCTAGTTGAAAACTGAATCAGTTCCGACTAGATGCTTAAAGAAAGACCAAGCATATTGCTAAGTTAAAAACTCTCAGTGTAGCCCCCAAGCCTCTAGGTGGGTATTTCTCCGGCTAGATGCTCCAAGTAGACTAAACAGCGTGAAACTTTTCCTTTCCATAGAATGAGAATGATCGGAGGGGCGTGGCCAACGAGAAGTACCAGAAGATGTGCGCGGACTTGGAAGCTGAAAAGGGTAAAACTGCCTTCTTGAAGGAACAAATCACCAAGAGCAAGCGTCTGTTTTTCCTTTCTTTTTCGTATTCCGACTTGGTCTTGTGCCAACATTCTCCGAGTACTCACAGTGCACTGTTCTTTCTCTGACTTGTAGAAGCCATTTCCAAGGCTAAGGATATTGTTGAGCAATCCAAGCATATTTAGCAGCTGGATAGCAAAAACAAGATCCTTAAGCAGGAGAGAAAGAACATGCTGAAGGTGCATGAGGACTCAATGAAAGTCCTGTAAGACTTCGCCAACAAGGAGATGAATCGCTTGAACGAGGAAATCACGATCCTGAAAGATCAGAAAAAAATCAACCGATGAGCAAAATCAGCGCCATCTGGACGCGTATAGGATCCTCCGACAAGAATGGGACTCCATGGCAGAAACTCTCCAGCAGGCTGAGATTAGCACCTTCAATAAGTGATTCTCAGTCTTGTACTTCTGTAAGCTAGATACTCTGAACTTTTGTGTTATTGAACTTTTGTCATCAAGCAGACAAAGGAGATAGCCAAGCCCCTCCAGATTAACATCAAGGCGGTGGACTCTGTGGCGAAGTTCTCGGAGATCTTGCGCCGAGCCCCCAAGAGTATCTCAAGCTGGAAAGCTTCGTGTACATGGGCCGGCGCAAGGATGGCACTGTCAATGGTCAAGGCACACTACAAAGATGCCGACATCGACACGGTGACCTCCGGTATCCCCGACACAAACGATGAAGGCCAAAAGATAGATCACGAGGCTATCTTGGCGTCGCTCGCGGGTTTTGACACCATAGTCGCCGACTTGGTCGACCCTAACGTTTTTGTTCGCATGAAAACCATTGACGGTGGCAACTGAAGCTCCTCCGAGTCCCTCAACACTGCCGACTTCGAGGAAGGTGACTCTCCTGCTACTGACGATGTTGCGTCTAAGTCGCCTGCGCCAGAGGAATAAAAAACAATTATGTAATATTTGTTTCCTCTGTAATGTGTATGCGGAAAAAACTACGTGTTAACTTAAGGCGGAAAACAATGTTGTTATTTCCTGCTACTCAAGAACTGGTTCTAGCATGTATATTTTTTTAAGCAAGTGCTGGCTTATCCATTACTTTGGTTTTTATGCTTGACTTTTCATGAGTCGGAAGACTCGTCGTCGGAACTACGTGCTCAAGCGATGATGCCCAATGGCACCGTCAGGAACCTAAGCACAAAATCGCCGACAATAAGTGCCAAAAGTCACTACTCCAAAATCCACATAAAAACAACAAAGAACATGTAGACCAAAAAACTTAAGCTAACGCCCGTAGGCGGAATTTTCACAAGTGCAATAGCAAAGCTTGTGCATAAAGGTTTTATACGATCCAAAAATGAACACTAAAGGAGGTAAAAGACTCAGAAATATGAGTGAACCAGAAAGGTTTATTTCATTGATCATATAAAAGGTACACAATAGAGAAAAATGCTAAGTGTAGAAAGGACGTAGCTCTGCTATGTTCCATGGCCGATCAAGCTCCGGGTAGTCATCATCCGGGTCACGTCGCTTACGCTTATGATCCTTGTTGGGTATATCCTTCAGTTCATGATTGTCAACGAGGTAGTAAGACCCATTGAGCAGCACCTTGCTTATGATGAACGGTCCTTCCCATGATGGGGATAATTTGTGTGACTTCTTATGCTTAAGTCGGAGCACCAAATCCCCCTCTTTAAACGAGCGATGCCGGACACGGAGACTATGGTAGCTGCATAGCTTCTGCTGGTAGATGGCGGATCTTTGGCATGCCAAAACGCGCTCCTCCTCGAGAAGGTCCACATCTAGGCGTCTGGATTCTTCAGCGTCATCTTCGTCGTTGGAGGCAACTCTTGGTGCATCGTGAAGGATGTCGGAAGGCAGGATGGCTTCTGCTCCATATACCATGAAGTAAGGGGTGTAGCCGGTGGATCTTTTGGGTGTAGTTCGTAAACTCCATAGCACAGATGGCAATTCTTCCGCCCAGGCTCCAGCTGCTCTATGTAGTGGTGCCTCAAGACGTGGCTTGATTCCCTGCAGAATTAATCCATTGGCTCGCTCAACCTGACCATTGGACTATGGATGTGCCACAGATGCAAGGTCAAGTCGGATGCCTTTGTCCCAACAATAAGCTTCCACTTCTCTGAGTGACAAGTTGCTGCCATTGTCGGTGATAATGCTATGTGGGAGACCAAATCTCACCACTAGATCTCGGAAAAACCTAAGGGCAGTTGCCCCATCGAGCTTTCTAATGGGTTTAGCGTCTATCCATTTGGTGAATTTGTCAACTGCTACTAGCAGATGCGTAAACCCACATGGTGTCGTCTGCAACGGACCAACCATGTCCATCCCCCAGACTGTAAACGGACAAGTTATTGGTATTGTTCGCAATTCTTCAGCAGGAACATGTGGTTGTCGGGCATAGACTGGCATCCCATGCATGTCTCAACCAGCTTGTCGGCGTCTGCCTTTGCGGTCAGCCAGTAGAATCCTTGCCGGAAAGCTTTAGCGACCAACGATCGAGGAGCGGCGTGATGCCTGCAATCTGCGAGATGGATTTCACGTAGAATTTCAATACCTTCTTGCTGGGAAACACATTTAAGCTATACACCAGTAGTGCTTCTTTTGTAGAGTTGTCCATTGATTATGGTATAGCCCTTTCCTCGATGTACTATATGCCGTCTTTCGACTTTGTCGTTGGGCAAAGTTCTGTGTTCTAGATACTCCATGAACGGTTTTGTCCAAGTCGGAGGGACCTTTGTCACCATGTGAACGAAAGAGTCAACTCTGTCCGGGTTGTCGATGTCTGCTCCCTTCACAGATGATGTCCGTAGATGCTCAAATAAAACTCCAGGCGGAATTCGTTTGCGCCCTGATCCAAGCTTAGACAGGAGATCGGCCGCCTTGTTTTGCTCCCTAGGTACATACTTGACCTCGTAGCCCAAGAATCTCTTGGCTATCTTGTCCACTTCGTCTCGATATGCCACCATCATAGGGTTCCGCGCGTTCCAGGTGCCAGCCACCTGCTAGGCAACCAAGTCGGAATCTCCACAGCAAACTATGCGCTTGAAGCCAATATCCTTGGCTACGCGTAATCCGTGAATGAGTGCTTCATACTCTGCCATGTTGTTTGTAGCCTCGAAATGGATCTGCAGAACATAGTGTAGCTTGTCCCCAGTTGGTGACTGTAGCAGTACACCAGCCCCCGAGTCGTTGAGCAGCTTTGATCCATCAAAGTGCATCACCCATTATTCTGGCTCTGGCGTTGGGGTAGCATCTGGCATCTCCGTCAAATCTGCAATAAAATCCGCCAAGGCTTGTGACTTGATAGCGTCGCGTCTCTTGTAGGTGATCTCGAAGGCAGCAAGTTCAATGCCCCACTTCGCGACCCTTCCTATAGCGTCACTATTTTTGATAATGTCAGACAGTGGAGTCTTTCTCACCACTACGATGGGTTGCTCCTGGAAATAGTGCCTCAACTTTCGAGAAGCAAGGAATACTCCATAAGCTATCTTTTGGTAGTGCGGGTAACGCTGCTTGGACTCTGTCAAGACCTCTCTTACATAGTAAACTGGTCGTTGAACTCCGTACTCATGCCCTGGTTCCTTCCGCTCTACCACGATGACGATGCTGATTACCCGGTTGGTGGCCGCCATGTAGATTAACATGGGTTCTCCAGGCTCGGGTGCTGCAAGGATAGGCGCTGAGGAAAGAATCTCCTTGAGCTGCTTCAATGTTGCGTCTGCTTCAATGTTGCGTCTGCTTCGTCCGTCCACGTGAATTTGTCAGCCTTCTTCAGTAACTTGTACAGCAGCAGAGACTTCTCTCCAAGTCGGCTGATGAACCGACTAACTGCTGCAACACAACCTGTTAGTCATTGTATGTCCTTTAGGCATGTCAGACGATTTATGTTTAAGATGGCCTTGATTTTCTCTGGGTTGACCTCGATTCCACGCTATGAAACGATGAAGCCCAACAATTTGCCGGCTGGAACGCACTTCTTAGGGTTAAGCATCATGTTATATTTTCGGAGATTATCAAAGGTTTATTTTAAGTCGGATATTAAATCATTTGATTTTTTAGACATCACCACTATATCTTCCATATAGGCGTTAACGTTCCGACCAATTTGGTCGTGTAAGCAATGTCGCATTGTCCGCTGGTACATAGAACATGTGTTTTTCAACCCAAAGGGCATCGTGACATAGCAAAACGTGTCGTAGGGTGTAGTGAACGAAGTGGCCAATTGGTCCGACTTCCTCATCTTGATCTGGTGGTATCCTGAGTATGCATCGAGAAAACACAAAAGCTCCAAGCCAGCCGTCGAGTCAATGACATGGTCAATGCGAGGCAAAGCAAACGGATCTTTGGGACATGCTTTGTTCAAGCCGGTGTAATAAACGCACATTCTTAATTCTTTGGTTCCCTTTTTGGGGACAAGTACAGGATTGGTCACCCATTGGGTGTGAAGGACTTCTCGGATAAAACTAGCCTTAAGTAACCTAGCTATCTCTTTGCCTATGGCGTGTATCTTCTCATCTCCAAAGCATCGTAGAGGTTGTTTCACTGGTTTACATTTTGGATCAATATTCAAGTTGTGCTCGGCAAGTTCCCTAGGTACACCTTTCATGTCGGCAGGTTGCCAGGCAAAGATGTCCCTATTCTCACGGAGGAACTCGACGAGCGCGCTTTCCTATTTGGCATCCAGGTTCATCCCAATGGCGGTGGTCTTGGAGGCGTCGCCTACCACAAGTTTCACCTTGGTCTCGATGGCGGCCTTGAATGCTGGGGCAGAGTCAGAAATCTGTTTCTTCGACGCGGGCATCTCCGAGGCATCGACCTTGCTCTGGATCTCCTTGAATTCTTCGCTGTAGAGGACAGCTTCCGTGTAGGCTGCTTCTCCAATCTCGCAGTCCCTTGCTTTGGTAAAGCTTCTGGATACGGTGATGACACCGTTTGGTCCGGGTATCTTGAGTTTGTTGTAGATGAAGCATGGCTTGGCCATGAAGGTGTGGAATATGTCGCGGCCGAATATGACGTGGTACACGCTCTTGAAGGGGACCACCTCAAAGGTCATGCATTCTTGGCGGTAATTATTAACATCACCGAAAGCGGCCTGAAGTGTGATGCACCCAAGGGACCAGGCCTCCTAACCAGGAACTACGCCGTGGAAGATGGTGTTGGTCCGCCTTAGGTTTTACTCCGTCAAGTTCATCTTCTACAGTGTATCCAGGTACATGATGTTGATGCTGCTTCCACTATCCACCATACATTTGGTGAACTCATTGCCGTCAATCAGGGGGTTGATGACCATGGCGTATTGGTTCTCCGTAGGGATAAGGTCTGGGTGAACCTTCCTGTCCCAAGTAATTGGAATCTCCGACCACCGCAGGAATTGGGGAACTGGGGGTAGAGTAGCCATCAGTATCCTCATGGAGGTCTTCTGTTTTTGGACGGTGGGGGTGCCAAGGAAAGTGTGGAAAACTGCTGCCTTCTTCTCGAAGGGGTTCTTGCCCTTGCCGTCGCTCTTGGCGGCGTGCTTGGGGTCAACATCCTCGTCCATGTTACTTGAATCCTTGGACTCCTCCTTCTTATTCCCTTTGCCCTTTCCTCGCGGTCTGTTCTTCCGACTTTGCTTGTAGCCGGACTCCGGGTCCTCCTTGAGGTCGTTAACAAACTTGTAGTGGCGACTGGTGTGGGTGGCCTTGCCATTTGCATCAAGGTGTACGAGGCACGGCATATCACGGTACTCCTCGTAGGTTTGGGGAACACGGAGCGCTGTCGAGGTAGTTTCAGTTCCTCGCTGTTGCCCACGGCCTGTTCCCCGTCCTCGGCCATGCTGTCCGCCATCACCTCGTCCTGCAAAATTCATAGCGACCATGTCGAGGGTTTGCTTTTATTCTGGTGCGGATTTCCGCTTTGTGCTGCTGTTCCTCCGAGCTTGAGTTGGAATGGCCGTTGCCGGCAGAGAGCCGCGAGCATCGTCGGTGGCGGCTGCGAACTCACTGGCCAACTGAATCATCTGGTTCAAGTCTAGCTGGTGATTGTCCTGCAAGCGCTTCAGCTTATGTCGGACCAACATGCCCCTTTCCAAACCATCGATGAAGGCGGCCATGGCGGTCTGAGCGTGCACTCCTGCGCAGGAATTCTTCATATCTAGCCAGCGGGAGAGGTAGGTGCGAGATGTCTCGTCTTTCTCTTGCACGCACCGCTGTAGATCGCCAACAGTGCAGGGACATTTGTACGTACCCTCAAAGTTCTTGGTGAACGCTTCTTGCATGTCCAACCAATTGTAGATGGATCTTTCCGTTAAGTCATCAATCCATTGACGGGCCGTGCCCGCCAACATCAATGGGAGGTACTTGACGGCGAAGTTGGGGTTACCCCCTGCGATTTCCACCGTGTTACCGTAGTCTTGCAACCATGTAGCTGGCTTGGCGGTGCCGTCATAGGGCTTGATGGTCTTGTCAATCCATAAACCTTTGGGGTAAGTTGCGGACCGTATTATAGGTCCAAAGCAACGTGGTCCCAGGTATGGTCCTTCCTGGGCTTCGTGGCTCCGGGCTTCTTTTCTTATTCTTGCCATCAAGGGATGGGTTGCGTGAACGACGCGGGCCTCCTCCGCCATGGTGGATGCTAGGTGCCGATGGAGGCGGAGGTGTCGGTGGGTTAGATTTATTGTTTTTACCCTCCTATGATGCCTCACGCTTATCGCGGTTGCTTGTCGGACGCGGAGGGTCATGGCGCGACCTACTCTTGTGCCCTTGGTTGCGCTCTACGTCATGATGGGTCTGCTCCGCATTGTCGCGGATGACGATGTTGCTCTGTCTTGGCGGAGGCATATCCGTACGACAGGGCGGTGGCGATGGGCGACGAGGTTGGGCCTTACCTCCATGGTCGGAGGATATGGGGATAGCATCCTTCCTGTTGCACGCATCCCTCCGTCTTCCTTCTAACGAACGCGTCTGAGACCCGACATCAAGAGGAGATCTGTCCCTTGGCGGCTTATGCTGGCTAGACTGGCAAAACGATGGGTCAGACTCAAGCCTCTGAGAGGTGCCTTTTCCTGTTGTTTCACCGCCTTGGCCACTAGGTCATAGACCTGGTCCACCGCTTTAGGTGATCTATCCTTCTCCAGAAGGGTCTTGGTGACGGCGAGGTTGAGGAGAGGAGTGGGCATCACCTGCCTACCTTCACACCAGGATCGTTGATGACGCAAGCCGGAGACCATCCTAGGTTTCGCCGGCTTCGGGGGAGCCCATCCTAAATTTCGCCGCACACCAGGATCGTTGATGACGCGAGCTGGAGCTTTCTTGGCCTTCTGCTGCAGCAGAGTATTGTACTCGGCCTCCATTGCTCTAGCTTTCTCTATTGACTTCTACGCATTGGCCAGATATCGATCTAGCTTTGCGCCTTGCTCCGTGATGGCATGTGCTTCCTCCAGCAGCTGCTGGCGCTTCTCGTCAAGCTGGACTACATTGCGAATATGAGCCATGGTCATAGGCTCGATTTGGAGATTGTCGTACATCAGTCTACCAGCTGGAGTAACTTGGGCAGCAGCAGACATAGATGCCGGAGGCGGCGGGTTTGTGGTGTTGTTGTTGCTCGGTCCGGTGCCGAGTTTCCTACGGCTGTTGCACTGGGTTAGGCGGAGGGGGCATGTCCTTTGCACGATCATTGTCGGCAGCAACAGGTGGTCCCTTCCCCTTGTCCAGTGTTGTAGGCGGAGCTCTTCTGGGTTGATCTTCATCCATCGCCGTCCCAATGGTGACGAACACCTCTCGGGACGTGACGGCATTGTTGGCCAGATCATTGCGTGGGTACTCCTCCTCCATCTCTTGCATGGCAGAGTCTAGCTCCTCCGGGCTGAAATCTATTTCCTCTGAGTCTGCACTGAAGTTGGCATAGAGCGTGTCAATCATAGAGTAGAAGGGTGCCGGGGCTTCCTCGATGACGGGGGGTGGAGGTGCAGCAGCAGCGACAATGACTGGAGGTGGTGGCGCAGCTATGACGATGGCGGCGGGAGGCGGTGGTGGCAGTGGCTGAATCGGAGGGGATCCATCAATGAGCGCAAGGGCTGTCTGAGCTGCCTCCTCGGTTTCCGCGTAGTTGTTGACGGTGTTCACCATGCTTTCGAAAGTGAGACACCCCGAAGTCTGCTGCCGCCTTAGAGAATGCCGGAGAAGCGTACCTTGGTCCAGTCCTTCCACAAAGTAATACATGGCATCATCATTGGGGTAAAGCGCCAAATCGGCCCGTATACGGAGCCACCTGGCAAGGTAATCGCGGGGTTTTCGCCCTCTCTCTCAACATAACACGCCAGATCGAAGATGGTAACAACGCCGACAAACTTGGATCTCTGTTGTCCAGACGCGCGGATGAAGCTGGCGGACTTGCAGTTATCTTCCACCATTATATCCCGCACAGGGGTGGTTTGGGTGGGACTTGAATTTTTCCGATCTTTGCCGGCAAACTTCGAGGAGAGATCTGACATCGATCCTTCCGCGAACGTATCCTTCCCATAGGCGGTCCGTGCGGGTCTTGATGCTCCTCCGACTCCCAGGGAACTAGTGCCCAAGTCGGTTTCGCCAATGAAGAGGTGGATATCTCCGATGGGGACAATCGAGCACCACGTAGGGTACGTCTTCGCCAGGATCCAGAACTCGTCGGGAGGGACAATCGGAACGTTGTCGGAGAAGAGAACACGACTGATGGCTATGGTTTCGCCGATTCCCACGAAGATCTTGGTCCTCGCCCGCTGAAGAGCCTGAAGTGCCTCTTGCCCCACGGTGGGCGCCAACTGTCGTGGTATTGCCGACGAGTACGCCATGGAGGGGTCCTCATAGTGCGTGTTTAGAGACGTGGGGGAAGGCGGACGGTTGACGGGTATGAGGTAACATAGCTTACCCAGGTTCAGATCCCACAACCGTGGTGGAATCCTACTCCTGCTATAAATCACTATAAGGGCAATACGGCGAGTTATAGGGATTGGTTCGCTATGCGAGGTGGCTAGAAAGTCTAAGTTATCGTGCCCTAAAGGCTCCCATAGGCCTGACTTATATAGTCGCCAGGTCCTAGGGTTACAGGGAAAAGTCCTAGCCAGACAGGTTACAGAGTCCTACACTGCTTACAACTAGTCTAGCGTGTCTTGCACTCCAAGGCTCCGGGTACGTCTGTGACTCCTCCGTCGCCTTCCTTTATCCGGCATGGGCCTCCCTTCTGGATTCATCTAATTGGGCCGCCAAGCAGGCCATGGGCCATGCTACCAACTGTGGGCCACCCGGGTTATCTAGATAGGAGACATGCTATGAGGATACCCATATAGCATATCCCCCAACAGTTTCCTTATCTGGTGCTGGTTCATCCTAAGCAACAACATAACTATCCTCTATTGTGTAGTTCGTTCGTGGTTTGCGTTCTTGCTCTGCAATTTCTGGCACGATGCCATTATACTTTCTGTCTCGTTCATTCTTAGCTATTCTACGAAAGTAACTACATGCCCATTGTGTAGCTCACTGAAAATTCTGAATCACCCAACGTCTCTTGCATTCCAGGATATACTACTGCTTCCATATATATTTGTTGAAATGACCTGGATAGTTTATATTTAATGAAATTCTAAGAAACACTCTGTCTGATTGCTAAATTCATCTATAGGCACACTTGTGTAATGCTTCCTTGTTCTGTTCTACATGTTCACAAGCAATGCCATTATATTTCATGTCTAATGTTTCGTCCTTAGCAGCGACATAGCTATCCTCTACTGTATATATCGTTCATTCGTAGTTTGCATTCTTGCTCTACAAGGTCTATTATCATGCCTTTATAATTTCTATTTGGTTCCTAGCTACGACAGTAACTGCATGCCCATTATATAGATCACCGCTAATTCTGGATCACCCAACGTCTCTTGCATTCCAGGATAAACGGCTTCTTCCATATATATTTGTTGAAATGACCTGGCCAGTATATATTTGCTGAAATTCCAAGGAACACTTTGATTGATTGCTCATTTCATTGTATGCACACTTGTCTAATGCTTGCATGTCCTCTTCTACAGGTTCGCAAGAGACGCCATTATATTTCTAATTTGGTGCTGGTTCATCCTAAGCAAACGACATAACTATCATCTACTGTGTAATTCATTCGTGGTTTGCGTTGCTGCTCTGCAAGTTCTCGCATGATGCCATTACAATTTCTATCTCGTTCATTCTTAGAACGAAAGTAACTACATGCTCATTGTGTAGCTCACCGCAAATTCTGAGTCACCCAACGTCTCTTGCATTCCAGGATATAGTACTGCTTCCACATATATTTGTTGAAATGACCTGGCTAGTTTATATTTGCTGAAATTCTAGGAAACACTATGTTTGATTTATCAATTAATTTGTAGGCACACCTGTGTAATGCTTGTTTGTCCTGTTCTATTGGTTCACAAGCAATGCCATTATATTTCATATCTAATGGTTCGTCCTAAGCAGCGACATAGCTATCCTCTATATATAGTTCATTCGGGGTTTGCATTCTTGCTCTACAAGTTCACTTATGATGCCATTATTATTTCTGTTTGGTTCCTAGCTACAACAGTAACTACATGCCAATTGTGTAGCTCACCACACATTCTAGGTCACCCAACGTCTCTTGCATTTCAGGATAAATAACTACTTCCATATACATTTGTTGAAATTTCCTGGCTAGTTTATATTTGCTGAAATTCTAAGAAACACTTTGATTGATTGCTCATTTCATTATAGGCACACTTTTCTAATGCTTGCTTGTCCTCTTCTACAGGTTCGCCAAATACATCATTATATTTCTAATGTGGTGCCGGTTCATCCTAAAGCAACGTCATAACTATCCTCTACTGTGTAGCTCACCTCAAATTCTGGGTTACCCAACGTCTCTTGCATTCCAGGATAAACGACTGCTTCCATATACATTTGTTGACATGACCTGGCTAGTTTATATTTGCTGAAATTCTAAGAAACACTTTGATTGATTGCTCATTTCATTATAGGCAAACTTGTATAATGCTTGCTTGTCCTCTTCTACAGGTTTGGCAGAGACGCCATTATATTTCTAATCTGGTGCTAGTTCATCCTAAAGCAATGGCATAACTATCCTCTACTGTGTAGTCCATTCGTGGTTTGCATTCCTACTCTACAAGTTCTGATATGATGCCATTATAATTTCTATCTAGTTCATTCTTAGGTACGACAGTAATTGCATGCCTTTGTGTAGCTCACCGCAAATTCTAAGTAAACCAACGTCTCTTGCTTTCTAGGATATACAACTGTTTCCAAATATATTTGTTCAAATAACCTGGCTAGTTTATATTTGCTGAAATTCTAAGAAACATTTTGTTTGACTGCTCATTTCATTGTTGGCACACTTGTCTAATGCTTGTTTGTCCTGTTCTACAGGTTCACAAGCGACGCCATTATATTTCTTATCTAGTTATGGTTCTTCCTAGGCAACGACCTAACTATCCTCTACTGTATAGTTCATTTGTGGTTTGCATTCCTGCTCTACAAGTTCTCTCATGATGCCATTATAATTTTCGTCTTGTTCATTCTTCGCTACGACAGTAACTACATGCCATTGTCTGGTTTATTCTTCTAGTTTATTCTTCTATATATATTTTTTGAAATGACCTAGCTAGTTTATATTTTCTGAAATTCTAAGCCACACACATTGTTATATTTCTCGTTTCACGGTAAGCACACTTGTTTAATGCTTCTTGTCCTATTTATCTGGCGTGATGGTCAATATATTTGATCCATTGACTAGTAGTAAACTCCAGTTCATAGCTCCTATCATATTAGTTAAATGAGTAGTTTGCCTTGTTTGATGTATTAACTTGTTTTTACTTAGTTTCATACTGTAATTACTGCTATCGCCACCAAAGAGGTGGCTGCAAGATCATGTCTGCAATTATTGTTTTCCAATGTAGATGTCACACTTAAAAGGTAGATGTAGGTGATGGAGAAAGAAAATTGAGGACTACTATCAACTCGATTGTCAACTGAAATGCCGATTTTTCTTTCCCTTGAGTTGATTATATGTAATACTTTTAAGTAGTTTGCATTTGATGTAATATCTAGACTAATTGCAATAGACCATGTAGGAATTTAGTTGATTCCGTCCACACATAGCGGTAGGTGGTACCGTACCTGCGATAGCCAGGTCGATTTGGGTATAGTATCGTGCTCTCTATTTGCCCGTCTTGTATTAGGCCGACGATGAACAGTAAAAATGCTCACACGTTGTACACCTTTTACGGTACCAAAATGGGCTCTAGAAATGCAGAAACTGTAAAATACCATAAAAGTAACAAGGACGACCCATAGAAGATATTAGTAACAGTAACAAGCCATAACAGTTGCAGGCCGAAACAATAAAAGCCCAAAACAGTAAAAGGCTAAAACAGTAAAAGGATGAAACAGTAAGAAGCCGAAACAGTAAAAGACCGAAGTGTAAAAGGCCGAAATAGTAAAATACCAAAACTGTAGCAGGCCAAAACCATAGTAGACCGAAACAGTAACAGGCCAAATTGTAATAGGCCAAAACAGTAACAGGACAATGCAGTAACATGCCAAAACAATAGGGACCAGAAAAATAATGGGCCATAACATTAAATTGCCAAAACAGTAAAGGGCCAGAAAAAGGCCAGGATCGCAGCAGGCCAGAAAAAGGCCAGGATCGCAGCAGGCCAGAACAATAACAGGCCAAGTTTGCACCAGGCCAGAATAGTAACAGGCTGAGGAACTCACCAGGTCAAAATAGTAATGTTCCAAAACATGGGACGGAAATTTACGGGCATGAACGCTAGGGCCCAAAGTATATGGGCCTAGCCCGAACAATACGTGCATATACAGTAATGGGTCGGAAAGGTTACGGGCCAAAGCAGGCTGAAAAAACGGGCCCATTTCAAACAGTGCAGGGCAAAACACTAATGGGCCCGGATATTTATGGGCCGTGCGAACGGGCCAACTTCAAATAGTGTGTGTGGAAATAGTAACGGGCCAGAAAGTTTACGGGTCGCCTACGGCTGCACAAGTGGGTCCATTTGTAGCAGTGTGTGGCGAAACAATGATGGGACACAATCCTATTGGGCTTCCTTAATGGGCCGGCCCACTTAATAATTAATAGGCCTTGGTTGGGCCTGTCTTCTACCACGAACGGTGTTAACTCACCATTAATGATGCTTGGCAGTTTGCATGACGTCAGCAGTCAACGCGACTGGCGAACACATCTATGACGGAACGACTTTCCGTGGCCGAAGGGTGCGATCCGCCACGGTCAGAAAAAAACCGTGGTAGAATTATTTGTGACGGGGCTTCTACCACGAAGGGAATCCGTCGTAGAAGGATTTTCAGCCACGAAAAATGGACCTACAACCACGAAAACCGTCCGTTGTAAAAGGACATTTTTCTTATAGTGATATTTGAGATATACTTTCATTAAATTATGCTAAAGCCATTACATTCCACGAATCTAAGCATAAAGAGTGAACATTATTGAAAAAGCCCTAAAACCTAAACCTTAAACACTTAAACCCTAAACCCTTTGACCCTAAACCCGAACCAAGTAGGCATGAGGCACTTATATATAAAAATTTGAGATACTTCCATTAAATTTTGCTAACGCCTTTCTATTTCACGAATATTGGCATATAGCTCGAACATTATTGAAAATTCACTAAACCCTAAGCCCCCTAAAACCTAAACCCTAAGCCCTATCCCGCTAAACCCTAAAACCTCAGCACCTAACCCTGACCAAGCAAATATCATGCACTTATAGATCAAAAATTGAGATGATTTCATTGTTAAATTATTGCCAACTCACTCTATTCCACGAATATAAGCATAACGCTCGAACTTTATTGAAAATTCCTGAAACCCTAAACCCCTAAATCCCTAAATAAACCTAGCTAAACCCTAAAACCCAAAACACAAAACCCCTAAACCTTAAACACTAAACCCCTAAACCCTGACCAAGCGGCTATCATATGCACACTTATATATCAATTTTCAAATACATTTATTAATTTGGGTAACACCATTATATTCGACGAACATAAGAATAAAGCTTGAACATTATTGAAAATTCCCCAAACCCTCAACCCTAAACAACCCCTAAAACTTAAACCCTCAAGCCACATACACCCTAACCAAGTAGGTATCATGCACATATAGATCACAATCTGAGATACTTTCATTAAATTGCGGTAAAGCCATTCTGTTCCACAAATATAAGCATAAAGCTTGAACATTGTTGAAAATTCCCTAAACCCCTAAATGAACCTGACCAAGCAGGTATATCATCCACTTATAGATTAACATTTGAGATATATTTTCATTAAATTACGCTAACGCCATTCCATTCCACGAATCTAAGCATAAAGCTTGAACATTATTGAAAATGCCTTAAAACCTAAACCTTAAACCCCTAAACGACCATCACCAACCAGGTATATCATCCACTTTTAGATCAACATTTGAGATATACTTTCATTAAATTATGCTAAAGCCATTACATTCAACGAATCTAAGCATAAAGCTTGAACATTATTGAAAACGCCTAAAACCTAAACCTTAAATGCCTAAACCCTAAACACTTTGACCCTAAACCCGAACCAAGCAGGCATCATGCACTTATATATCAAAATTTGAGATACTTCACATTAAGTTGCGCTAACGCCTTTCTATTTCACGAATATAGGCATATAGCTCAAACATTATTGAAAATTCACTAAACCCTAAGCCCCCAAAACCCTATCCTCCTAAACCCTAAAAACCCTAAAACCTCAGCACCTAACCCTGACCAAGCAAGTATCATGCACTTATAGATCAAAAATTGAGATGCTTTCATTGTAAATTATTGCCAAGTCACTCTATTCCGTGAATATAAACATAAATCTCGAACTTTATTGAAAATTCCCAAAACCCTAAACCCCTAAATAAACCTAGATAAACCCTAAAACCCGAAACATAAAACCCCTAAACCCTAAACACTAAACCCCTAAACCATGACCAAGCATCTATCATGTGCACACTTATAGATCAAATTTTCACATACTTTTATTAATTTGGGTAACGCCATTCTATTCGATGAACATAAGCATAAAGCTTGAACATTATTGAAAATTCCCCAGACCCTCAACCCTAAACAACCCCTAAAACTTAAACCCTCAACCCACATACACCCTAACCAAGCAGGTATCATGCACTTATATATATATCCAAATTGAGATACTTTCATTAAATTGAGGTGGCACTATTATATTCCCTGAATATAAACATAGAAGCTTGAACGTTGTTGAAAATTCCCTAAACCCTAAACCCCTAAAACCTAACCCATAACCCCTATCTTATCTTATCTTACCACTATATAGTGTACTAATAACTTTGAATATTGACCGTTGAATCAAGACTCGCGAATCGCAACATTGCTAGCCATTGGATCTTATTTTCCATTCTATTAGCATATAATTCTAGAATATACTACTGATAGTCTTTAGCATAATAAACACTATGCACAAACCTGAAAACACACTTCTCCATCGTTCTAGAGTCTTCTCCATTATTTCTCTAGACCATGTTACCAAAATTGACATGTTTTTAGTAAACTTCCATATTGTGAATTTATCGCACAAATCTAGCTAGTAAGATTGATAGGGTTTATCCATTAAACATGGTACTTTGTGAGACAATTGTCATGATGTCATATTGAGCCATAATCTTTGAAGTTTCTTCACAACCAAAAACAATGTTGTCACTTGGAAAAATAAAATTGGATTTTCCCTTTCTAAGCAAAGCTTGATTGGCCAAGATGCATCCAATATATGGAGTACAAGATATGTACACGATACCCGCAACTATGGCTATGCAGGTCAAAGAAAGCAACTACGGTTGTGACCTTGGTCATATTGTTTGAAAGATGGCAGATGTCTTTCAACTCATTAAATGCTTGAAAGAGTATAGGCGTCTAGGTCTATCTTACGGGGACAGCATCCCCCAAGAGGGAGTGGAAGTAGCGCACCTTAAAAGCTTCAGCATCCATTCAAACATCCAGTCCCAAACAGACTTCACCTTTTTTAGAATGAAAATTCCTCTTCTATCCGTGCTCCGGAAACAAGAACCCGATGAGCAATGTAATAATAGAGGGATATAGGTGGTAATTTTGCATTCTCCCACGTGCATCACCCGATCGACCTGGTTCCCTGCCCTTCTTCAATAAGTGTATTTACCTACCCAACCCTCTGGCCTTACACTAACTTTAGTGGACCCACAATCCAAGTGACCGGCTGGTTAGTGAACCAGAATTACGGAAGTAGAGATTCCCATCATTTGTAGTTCAAAATTCGAACATTTTTCGCTAAGCCCAGATAAACTAGTTAAACTCGGAGAAACTGGCTCCTGAACTTGCAAATTTTAAGGAACTTGGGCATTATTCGTCAAATAATTCATAATTTGTGATAAAATTGGTGCGGTGAGACTTTTAACCATATATAGTCTTTAAACCGTAAAATTGGTGCACTGATAAAATTAGTTACGCCATTGTATTCCATGAATATAACCATAAAGTTTGAACTTTATTGAAACTTTTCGAGACACTAAACCCTAAACACTAATAAACCCCTATACCCTAACCAAGCAGGTATCATGCACTTGTATATCAAATTTTAGATACTTTCATTAAATTCGGCAACACCATTCTATTCGACGAATATATGCGTAAAGCTTGAACATTGTAGAAAATTCCTGAAACCCTAAACAACCCCTAAAACCTAAAGCCTCTACCCCAAAATACTAAAACCCTAAACCCCTCAACCCATAATCAAAACCTAACCAAGTAGGTATCATGAATTTATAGATCAAAGTTTGAGATACGTTCATTAAATTGCGCTAACGCATTTCTATCTCACGAATATCGGCATATAGCTCGAATATTATTGAAAATTAACTAAACCCTAACACCCTAAAACCTACACACTATGCCCTATACCCCTAAACCCTTAAAACGCTAAACCCTCAACCCCTAACCCTGACTAAGAAGGAATCATGCACTTATAGATAAAATTTGAGATACTTTCATTATTAAATTGTTCCTAAGTCATTATATTCCACGAATATAATCATAAAGCTTGAACTTCATTGAAAATTCTCGAAACCCTAAACAACCCCGAATACCTAAACCCTCAACCCCTAAATTCCCTAAACCCCAAACAAACCCCAGCTGAGGGGAATATGCCCTGAGAGGAAATAATAAAATGGTTATTATCTTATTCCTTGTTTATGATAAATGTTTATTTCTCATGATATAATTGTATTAATACGGAAATGTTAATACATGTGTGTTTAATAAACAAATAGAAAGTTCCTAGTTATGCCACTCTTATAAACTAGCTCGTTGATTAACAAGATGATCAAAGGTTTCCTGATCATGGACATTGGATGTTGTTAATAACGAGGTCACAACATTATTGGAATGGTGTGATGAACATTCATCCGAAGTATAGAATTACGATCAAAGTCATTGTGTTTATATTGCTATAACATCATACGAAGTAATCCCAATCCTTAGACCATGAGATCATGTCAATCACTAACACTTGAAGAGTATCTTGGTAACATCAAACGTCACACTGTAGCAGGGTGACTATAAAGGTGGGTTTAGTGCTACGAAGGTGTTAAGTAGAGGCTCATGGATCAAGAGTGAAATTTGTCCATCCCGATGACAGATAGATATACTTTGGGCCCTCTTGGTGATATCACATTAGTTAGCTTGCAAGCAAGTGATTTGACCACTAGAATGTTATATCACGGGAACGAGAAAAGAGTACATGTTGGTAACGAGATCAAAATAGGTATGAAGATACCAATGATCGAATCTCGGACATGTAATATATCGCAAGAAAAAGAGATTGAGTTACATGTGTATAAGGTTCACACGATCACAGAAGTCATCGTTGAATGTGTGGGAGTCAGTACGGATCTCCAGGTCCCGCTACTGATTATTGATGGGAGAGGGGTCTCGATCATGTCTACATTATTCATGAACCGTAGGGTGACACATTTAAAGGATACCGACACCATTCAGAGCAAATAATATGCCAAAAAATAAAAATAAAACGCAGGAATTATTTCACTAGACACCGGAATTGTTTCGGTTGTAATTGCTAAAACTGGTTCTGCATGTGAAATTGAAATGTTGTAAGGGGTTTTATGTGAATGTTTGTTAATTAAAGTAATTAAAAAATTCTGAATAAATAAATAAAAGGTGTTTATTTAAAGGGAGATTACATTATATTTGGTGGAAATTTAATGGGAATTTGAGTGGAGAAAATGGAAGGTCATCTTTATGTGAGTGGAGATTCCACCACATGAATGAGGGAGAGGTGGGGGCACCCTCTATGGCCGGCGGCCATGCCCCCTTGGGCTTCCCCTCCTCCCTTATATAAGGAGCACCACCTCGTCCTCCACTCACACACCTCCTCGTGAAGGATCTCTCTCCCCCCTTTAGAATTCCCCCATGGTCTCGGATTTTTCTAGAAGGATTTGTTGCTTCCGCTGCTTCGCTGGAGCGAGGGCGTGGAGGTTGTCGGGGTACCCGAACATGTGTGCAATCACGGATGCACCACTGCTTTGCGGTGCTGGACTTGATGGTGCTGGACGTTCTAGATAGGATGGACTTCTTCTCGATCTTGAGATCGGCAAGCGTTCGACTACATCATCCATGAGTACAACCTAGTTAACGCTTTTCAGTCTTCGAGGGTATTCTATGGATGTATATCTATTCATTGCTTGTATATAGTAGATAGATCTTGGTACTTAGTTGTTCCTATTGTAGGAATTTTTTTTGTTTTCTATGTTGCGAACCCTACAGTGGTACCAGAGTCGGATCTATGCGTAGATGCTTTGCATGGGTAGTACACATACGAGTATGTGGGTGCTGATGGTCATGTTATTGCTTCTTCCTTGTACTTTGGATATTTGTGGTATAGTGGGATGAAGCGGCCCGAACAAACTTTACATGTCCCCGCACATGAGACTTGTTCCACACTTGACATGCAACTAGTTTTGCATAAATGGCTTGCGGATGACTGTCTCTCCTACTATAGTCAATATCTGATTTACAGCGAGTTGTCAATAATTTGATTATCCTCGTTGTGGTTCCATGTTCGTAGGTAAGAACGGTTCTATCTCCGAAAGACCTCATCCATGTAAAACATGCAAAAGATAAATTAAAGGCGTCTAGTTTTTGGTTTTGCCGGGCAAGTACTATGATATGGTAATGTTATAATTTTTAGTATGGATTGATACTACTGAAAATTATAATATGACAAAGTGTAAGTTCCATATACCTTGGCCTTACACATATAGGAATGATAAATATCATTCCACGATGCACAAGATAGAGATCAAGTACAAGAACCATATCATATCACTATAGCATATGATTTTTTTTGCATCTTATATTGCTTGTTTGGCGTTTTATTAGCATTATAATATGATCCCTTATTTAGATATCAAGATAAAAATGTGTTCTTTCTTAATTATGCCCCGACTATGTTTTGCTGCATCAAGACATCATGTGATGATCGGGTGTACTTGAATCCATGAGCATATCTCGGGTGTAAGATAGTTTTACACACGCGAATACTAAGGTTCTTACTTGGCGATCCTAGCATGTACAGACATGGCCTTGGAACACGGACCGAAAGGTTAAGCATGAGTCATATGTTTGATATGATGACCATATAGATGCTCGCCTTTGAAGCCATCCCGACTCACGTGATGATCGGACTTGGTGTAGCAGATTTGGTTCATGTAATCACCAAAAAGACACGAGGGATGTCGTTTTTGAGTGGAAGTTAATTTCTAATTTGGATTAGTAGAACTCAATTTATCATAAATTAAATCAAAGTGAATTTGCATAATTTGTTGTAGTCATTGGCATTCATTCACCATCTTATGATTAGTTGTAATTCAGATAATAGAACTATAAAATTCTGAATATTTACTTTACAAACTGGTATCGTATTGTGTTGAGTGTTAATCTAGAGTTTAAAGTCCTATTGTAAACTTTCAGGAAACTCTGTTTAATCCGTGAAATTTAATAATTATTATTAAATCGAGAGTAACAATTCTAGTGTTAGTATCTAAAGTATCATGTTTGCCTCCATGATTCTTGATTGTTTTAATTATCAAGGTTATCTAGGAGCTGAAAGTATTGTTTCGGAAACCATCATGTGTGACAGATATTAATATGAAACAAAATTTTTGGTTGCAATATGATAGAGTATAATATATATTCTTATATTGGATGAGAATTTGCTCAGGTTGGAGATGCTAGACATCCTAATCGTCCAAAGAGTTTTTGGAAAGTAACATTATACTCACGATTCGCCTTTATAAGCTACATTAGCTTGATCATGAAAGTTGTCATGATAAGGATGAATAGAAGATGTAGCTAAAGTGTTTACCACACTAAAAGATTACTAAAGAATGGATTTTGAAACAATTCCAATAATTTGATGATGGTAATCTGCTTCAAAGTGCAAGTTCAAAGGTATTAGTATTTGAATATACACGCTTTGGACTATGTGTCATATACATGGCGCCACTGTTGATGTTGATAGATTCTTTTAAAAGGAAAAGAAAATGCTGAAAAAGAATTTATAAAATATATTTGGCAGAAAAGAAAAGACTGTAAATGCCTAGCTAAGGTATATAGATGATATACATGTTATGGTTCTATTCTTTGCTTGCTAAACAATGTGGTTCTTGGGTATTGGATACCGACTTGGTTGGTATGAAATATCATACAGAACAACACAATTCATGGACTACAATGGCCTAATTAACTAGCAAGAGAATATGTGATGATGTTCATCGAAAACAAACAAATAGTTCTTTGTATTTCTCATTGACATCAAATCTTGCCTTCAAGATTTGTTTTAATTATTATTATTTAAATTAGGTATTATGAGAACAAAGATTGTTCAAATAATTACCGTAGTCCATATAAGATGGATGATTTACAAATCTAGTTGGAGAAATCACATCCATAAAACCTAATGCTAAAATGTCGCAAGACAAATTATTGAAAGATCACTTACGAAGTGGCATCGCCATTTAAATTATATTGGAAAGAAAACATGAAGAAACTCCATATTCATGGATTTTTGGAGTATTTGATTTGATCAAATGACGCTTGTGAGACTTTCCTCGGGATAATTAAAACTTTGTTCAGAGGCCAAAGAAGAACGATCGACTAAATTATTGGAATTTATACATATCGATATATGTAGTCCATTATGTGTGGTTGTAAGCGATGGGTTTCAACTTCATATGCTTTCTCTGGAAATTTGAGTGAATATTCACTTAATGAGGAAGAAGTATGAAATATTTGAAAACGTCCAAAGACTTTCAAGATGAAGTGGAAACTCATTGTAACAAGAAAATAAATAATTTATGATTTGATCATAAAGGGATTTATTTGAGTTGCAAGTTTAGAAAAACACCTAGATTTGCATCTCACAAAACACCATAGGAATATGGAGTGTTTGATATTTGTAATGAAACCTTGTTTGACATGGTTGGATCAAAGGTGTTATTTATAAAACTTCCATTATGTTTTAAAAGATTACAGCTTTAGAGACTACCGCTTTTACACTGAAAAGATCTCCATCTTGATCTGTTGAAATGACACCATGTAAGTTATGGTTTGGGATAAAACCCAAGTTATCCTTTCTTAAATTTTGGTATTCTAAGCATAAGTAAGATGTTTACAACCAAAGTCGAATGAGCATGTCTTTGTAGGTTATTTGAAATAACCATTGGGTATTCCTCCATAACACCGAAGAGAAAAGAGTTTGTCTCTTTAAACGTCAAGTTTCTCGAGAAAGAATTTTTCGTAAAAGTTAAGTGGGAGGACAATAGAACTTTGATAAGGTTGATCAACCTTATCTAAATGTGCTGAGTTACGCAGCGCCGGAAATCGTTCTGGAGGCATCCATAATGCTGCCTCAAAGGTTGTGGTCACGGAGATCTAAGTTCATATTGAACCAAGTAGGTCGGACAAACACTCAAATGCTAGATTTGAGAGTAAATCATTGTTGTTTGACAATGATGAACCGACTACATGCAAAGAAGCGATGATGGGCCCCGAAGCCATAAAATCCGCGATAGTTCCATACACGATAAATCAAGTTTTTTGAACTTGGGAGACCCTCCGAAAAGGTGTAAAAACCTATTGGTCGTATTTGGATCTATAAAGAAACAGACATGGATGTTTTACATTTATGAAATAGTCGACATGTCGGTAAAGTTTTTATGACGATGTTCAAGGAGTTGACTATGACAAGATTTGATCTTTCATAGCGATATTTAGTCTGGACGGATTAATGTAGCAACCACTACATAAAATTTGGTATATGGTAGTTGAACAAACAAAACAAAGTTCTTCTAGAAGAATGGTTACCTAGGACGTGTACACGACACGGTCCAAAGGGTTTTGTTAATTCAAAGGATGCTAAAAAGGGCATGAAAACTTCAATGGTTGAAGTAAGCATCGCGGAGTTGGAATCTTCACCATGATGAAACTATTAAAGAAGTTTAATTTCATCAGGGGACGATGAAGATGCTTGAATTTGCAAGAAATTAAGTGGGGGCGCTGAGACACATTTCTAATACATTATGTGGAGGACATATTGTTGATTGGAAATGATGTATATTTTATTGACAAAGGTTAAGAATTTCATTTCGATGAAAGACTTAGGAAAAACCCGAATATTTAGCATGAATGTCTATACGGATAGACTGTGACACTAATAGGATGTGCCAAACATACATATATGAGATATTTAAGGAGTTCAATATGGAAATGACAATAAAAGGTTCTTGTTGCATGGAAAAGAATTGAATCAAGATTCAAGTGTATCGACACTTCATAAGTGAAACAAGATTCAAGTGCTTTGACACTTGATGAGTTCAATCACAAGAATTTTTGATCAATCATACTGTGGTATGTACACATCTAGATATGTCCTATGCTCTAAATTTTATGATCATATACCATAATAAATCATAAAATGATCATTGGATGATAGTAAGGATATTCTTATAATATTTTGGAAGAATTAAGAATATATTCTATTTGTAGAAGAGACAAATAGTTCATTGAAAAATGATACTAGTTTTGTCACAAGATACAAATTAAGTTTATCTCAATTTAAACTATGGGCGGAAAAATGAAATGGAAAGAAGTTTCCATGACGGATTTGGATGAATTCCAAAGCTAAGACATTGTGACGGATACTACAACAAAAGGCTAAGTATATGACTGCTATAGTAGCAGCAAAGGAGGGCATTTATGTCAAGGTTCACAATGGGATAACACTAAAGATATGTTTTATGACAATAGTATCGACATGATTTAACCCCAAGGAACTAAAGGTCTCACCAAAAGACCAAATTTATACAATGTCATCTCATTAGAGAATGAGTGATGCGTGAAGACGCAATGACATGCAAATACAACGGACCTGAAAGTGTCAGATCCAGAGATTATGTTAACCACTAACAACCGCGTAGATGCAACACCAGAAAGCCATAGATGTTCAATACACAAAGTTCTCAAACTAGATTATTGTCTCTAGTGCAAGTGGGAGACTGTAGGGAATATGCCCTGAGAGGCAATAATAAAGTGGTTATTATCTTATTCCTTGTTTATGATAAATGTTTATTTCTCATGCTATAATTGTATTAATACGAAAACGTTAATACATGTGTGTTTAATAAACAAATAGAAAGTTCCTAGTTATGCCTCTCTTATAAACTAGCTTGTTGATTAACAAGATGATTAAAGGTTTCCTGATCATGGACATTGGATGTTGTTAATAACGAGGTCACAAAATTATTGTAATGGTGTGATGAACATTCATCCAAAGTATAGCATGACGATCAAAGTCATTGTGTTTATATTTCTATAACATCATACGAAGTAATCCCAATCCTTAGACCATGAGATCGTGTCAATCACTAACACTGGAAGAGTATCTTGATAACATCAAAAATCACACCATAATAGGGTGCCTATAAAGGTGGGTTTAGTGATACGGATGTGTTATGTAGAGGTTCATGGATCAAGAGTGGAATTTTCCATCCCGATGATAGATAGATATACTATGGGCCCTCTTTGTGATATCACATTAGATAGCTTGCAAGCAAGTCATTTGATCACTAGAATGTTATATCACAGAAACGAGAAAAGAGAACATGTTGGTAACGAGATCAAAATAGGTATGAAGATACCGATGCTCGAATCTCGGACATGTAAAATATCGCAAGACAAAGTGATTGAGTTACATGCGTATAAGGTTCACACGATCATAGAAGTCATTGTTGAATGTGTGGGACTCAGTACGGATCTCTAGGTCCCGTTGCTGATTATTGATCAGAGAGGGGTCTCGATCATGTCTACATTACTCGCGAACTATAGGGTGACACACTTAAGGGATATCGACACCATTCATAGCAAATAATATGCCAGAGAAAGAAAAATAAAGCGCGGGAATTATTTCACTAGACATCGGAATTGTTTCGGTTGAAATTGCTAACACTGGTTCTGCATGTGAAATTGAAATGTTGTAAGGGTTTTTTGTGAATGTTTGTTAATTAAAGTAATTAAAAAAATTCTGAATAAATAAATAAAAGGAGTTTTATTTAAAGAGATATTACATTAAATTTGGTGGAAATTTAATGGGAATTTGAGTGGAGAAAATGGAAGGTCATCTTTATGTGAGTGGAGATTCCACCACATGAATGAGGGAGAGGTGGGGGAACCCTCTATGGCCGGCGGCCATGCCCCCTTGGGCTGCCCCCTCCCCTCTATAAGGAGAACCTAATCCTCCTCCTCTCACACACCTCCTCGTGAAGGATCTCTCTCCCCTCTTTAGAATTCCCCAATGGTCTTGGATCAGTGAGATACATGTTCCCGATGGCTTTTTCTGAAGGATTTGTTGCGTCCGCTGCTTCGCTGGACTGAGGGCGTGGAGGTTGTCGGTGTACCCGAACATGTGTGCGATCAAGGATGCACCACTGCTTTTTGGTGCTGGACTTGATGGTGCTGGACCTGCTGGACCGGAAGGACTTCTTCTCGATCTTGAGATCGACAAGCGTTCGACTACATCATCCATGAGTACAACCTTGTTAACGCTTTTTGGTGTTCGAGGGTGTGTATTCTATGGATGTATATCCACCCATTTCTTGTATCTAGTAGATCGATTTTGGTACTTATTTGTTCCCATCGTTGGAATTTTTTTTGTTTTCTATGCTACGAACCCTACACTAGCCTAAACCCTCGACCCCTAAATACTAAAACCGTAAACCCTAAACCCCTCAACCCATAACTAAACCCTAACCAAGTAGATATCATGCACTTCTAGATCCAAATTCGAGATACTTTCATTAAATTGCGGTAATGCCATTCTGTTCCACAAATATAAGAATAAATCTTGAATATTATTAACAATTTCCTGAACCCTAAACCCCTAAACGACCCTGACTAATTAAGCAGGTCTATTATCCAAATGGAGATACTTTCATTAAATTGTGGTGAAAAAAATATATTCTGCAAATATAAGCTTAAAGCTTAAACATTATTCAGAATTCCCTAAACCCTAAACAACTAACCCCCTAATTAAATGACCCTAACTAATTAAGCACGTATATTATCATACACTTATATATTAACATTTGAGATATACTTTCATTAAATTACGGTAACGCCATCCCATTCCACGAATCTAAGCATAAAGCTTGAACATTATTATTGAAAATGCCCTAAAACCTAAACCTTTAACCCTATAACCCTAAACCTTAAACCATATAACCCTAAACCCTAAACCCCTAAACGACCCTGATCAAGCCCGTATATATCATCCACTTATAGATCAACATTTGAGATAAACTTTTATTAAATTATGCTAAAGCCATTCATTTCCACGAATCTAAGCATAAATCCCCTAAAAATTGTTGAAAATGCCATAAAACCTAAACCTTAAACCCCTAAGCCCTTTAACCCTAAACCCTCACAAAGCAGACTAGGTATCATGCATTTATAGATCAAAATTTGAGATACTTTGATTAAATTGCCCTAACGCCTTTATATTTCATGAATATCGGCATATAGCTCGAACATTATTGAAAATTCACTAAATCCTACCCTCCCAAAAACGTAAACAATAAGCCATATACACCTAAACACTAAAAATCCTAAACCCTCAACCCCTAACCCTGACTAAGCAGGTATCATGCACTTATAGATAAAATTTGAGATACTCTCATTATTAAATTGTCGCTAAGTCATTCTATTCCACGAATATAAGCATAAAGCTTGAATGTCATTGAAAATTCCTGAAACCCTAAAACAACCCCGAAAACCTAAACCCTCATCTCCTAAATTCCCTAAACCCCACACAACCCCCCAACCTAAACCCTCGACCCCTAAATACTAAAACCCTAAACCCCTCAACCCATAATTAAACCCTCACCAAGTAGGTATCATGCACTTATAAATCCAAATTCAAGATAGTTTCATTAAATTATGGTAAAACATTATGTTCCACAAACATAAGCATAAATCTTGAACATTATTCAAAATTCCCTAAACCCTACACCCCTAAACCCCTAATTAAACGACCCTAACTAATTAAGCAGGGATATCATGCACTTATATATCAACATATGAGATATACTTTCATTAAATTATGCTAACTCCATTACATTCCATGAATCTAAGCATAAAGCTTGAACATTATTATTGAAAATTCCCTAAAACCGAAACCTTAAACCCTATAAACCTAAACCCTAAATCCCTAAATGACCCTAACCAAGCCGGTATATATCTCATCCACTTATAGATCAATAGTTGAGATATAATTGTATTAAATTATGATAAATCCATTCGTTTCCACTAACCTAAGCATAAAGCCTAAACATTATTGAAAATGCCATAAAATATAAACCTTAAACCCCTAAACCCTTTAACCCTAAACCCTGACAAAGCAGACCAGGTATCATGCATTTGTAGATCAAAATTTGAGATACTTTCATTAAATTTCCCTAACGCATTTATATTTCACGAATATTGGCATATAGCTCGAACATTATTGAAAATTCACTAAACCCTAATCTCCCAAAAACATAAACACTAAGCCATATACCCCTAAACACTAAAAACCCTAAACCTCAACCCCTAACCCTGACTAAGCAGGTATCATGCACTACTTATAAATAAAATTCGAGATACTTTCATTATTAAATTGTTGCTAAGCCATTCTATTCCACGAATATAAGCATAAATCTCAAACTCCATTGAAAATTCCCGAAACCCTAAACCAACCCTGAAAACCTAAACCCTAAACTCCTAAATTCCCTAAACCCCAAACAAATCCCAACCTAAACCCTCGATCCCTAAATACTAAAACCCGAAACCCCTCAACCCATAATTAAACCCTAAACAAGTACGTATATCATGCACTTATAGATCCAAATTCGAGATACTTTCATTAAATTACGGTAAAAACATTATGTTCCTGATATGTTGGAAACGTATCTATAATTTTTAATGCTCCATGCTTGTTTAGTATCTACTTTGCTTTGCTTTGTCTACACTTTGAGGTGTTATTTTATCTTTTCTGGAACTAACCTATTAATAAGTTGCCATAGTGTCAGTTGCCTGTTTTCTTCTATTTTTGGTTCTAGAAAGGCAGAAAATCAATATTCTCGGAATTGGACGGGACAAAAGCCAAAGTTAATATTTTACCATGGGGGACACGAAACCAGAAGACGAGACGGAGACGCGAACCAGGGCGGCCAAACCCCCCTAGGCGCGGCCAGGGTTGGGCCCGCGTCTAGGCAGGGTGTGGCCCCTTGGTCGCCTCCCGGCCTCGCCTCTTCGCCTATAAGAAGCCCCCGATGTAGAAACCCTAGGCACCCGATCAAAAATCCACGAAACCTTTTGTAGCCGCCGCCACCGTCATCCCTAGATCGGGGGGATCTGAAGTTCTTCCCGGCACCCTGCCGGAGGGGAAATCATCCTGGAGGCCTTCTCTTCGGTATGATGCGTGAGGTGTTCCACCTTGGACTATGGGTCCATGTAGAAGCTAGATGGTTGTATCTCCTCCTTGTGCTTTCATGTATAGATCTTGTGAGCTCCGTTCATGATCAATATCTAATCTATTTGTAATCATGCATGTTGTGTTTGCGGGGATCCGATGGATATTGAGATTATTATGTCAGTTTGGTTAATGGTTTTGTCTTTATGATTCTATCATGTCTGTGTTGTTTGTGATCTTGCATGCTCTCCGTTGTTAGTAGCTATCTTGGTCGAGTAGTTGCTAGTGACTCCAAGAGGGGGTATTTATGCTCGATAGTGGGTTCATGCCTCTAGTTTCCAAGGGAAGTGACAGAAATCTCTTCGGTTGTAGATGTGATGTTGCCACTAGGGAGAAAACAACGGTCTCTTGTTCATGGAACAAGTGGATTGTTTACCTTACACACTTTGCTTAAAGCAGTTGTTTGTTGCTTGCAACTTAATACTGGAGGGGGTTCGGATGATAACCTGAAGGTGGACTTCTAGAAATAGATGCAGTTGGATGGCGATCTATGTATATTGTTGTATTTACCAATAGAATTTCATAGGATCTTTCTGACCAGTATTGCATTGCTATGCCTTGCTCCCTTCCTGTCAATTGCCCTGTTGTAATTTGTTTACCCTTCATGCCATGATGTTTATCTAAGGAGAGCACCTCTAGTGAACTATGGACCCCGTTCCAATCTTTACCATTGATACATCTTCCACTATTACTTGTTTACTTGCTGCCCACCATTACCTTCCACACCATACAATTAATCCTTTGTTATAGCAAACCGATGAGCTTGACAACCTCACTGATTCGTTGGGACAAAGTCTTAAGTTTGTGTTGTGCAGGTCTCCACGTTGTTTGCAGCACCTGTGTGACGTTTCCTTCCTCCTTCTGGTTCGATAACCTCGGTCTATACCGAGGGAAACTTGCTGTTGTGCTCATCATACCTTGCTCTTGGGGTTCCAATGAAGTGTCCCACGTCAACATTGGGTGCACGCATCAAATATTTCTGGCGCCGTTGCCAGGTAGGCTAAGGACGTCTTCACAAGGGGAGTCCTTCACTTCCTTTCTCTTTACTTTGTTTTTATTTTCCTTAGTTTCTTTTGCTTGGTTTTGTTTGCCTCTTTTCAAAAAACCCAAAAAAATTAGTCTAGATTGTTTTGCTTGATTTATTCAAAAACACAAAAAAATTAGTCACTTCTCTAGTTGTTGGTATGTCTTTGCCTTGCTTGGTCATGCTTTCTATCAATGGATGGTTTCTTTGAAACTAGTTCTTATTGGCAAGGTGGGTTCACGGAAGAACAAAAGTATTATTATAAGGAACACCGTTTGTCACAAAAAGGGAAACACTTATGGGAAAATAGGTTGAATACTATTGCTAGAGACGTGTGCTCTACTTATAATGTTACTTATTGCTTTGATAAAGCTTGTTGCTGCAGGAGGTATAAAAACCTACCCTTTCAATGTGAGTATAATGATAATGTTACCGTATCCTCTTATGTTAAAGGAAATTATGACTTTTATGATATGGAACAAATTGAAGAATTTATTGCCTTCAAGGGTGCATTTGGACTTGCCAGTGTGCTTGAAAATACTGATGATGCACCTTATGAATCTGAGGTTTATGAGATACTTAAATTTTGCCTTGATAATTACAAGGAATGAAATGGCTATATTCTTGAATATTTTAATAGGCGTTTTCCACAAATGGAAGAGACTAATGCCTTGAAGGAGCCTACGGAAGAAGAAATTGTTGAAACTGGAAGCTCATTAGATGTAAAAGAGGCAGAGAGTGATGAACAAAAGGAGGAAGCATGGATTATCTACCCATGTCTACCCTCTAATGAGAGTAACTCTTTATACATTACATTATTTGATTGTCCCCCATGCTTACCAAAGGAGGATGAATGTTATGTTCCTGTGGATCCTTTTGAAATATCTACTTTGGATAAAACCTGTGGAGGTTTTAATCCCACTGTTTTTGAGCTTGATAGAAATTATGAGTTTGTAGATCATGAGAAGCATGATTTATGTGATAGATATATTGTTGAGTTTATTCATGAGGCTACTCAAAATTATTATGAGGGAGGAAAATATGGTTGTAGAAGTTTTCATGGTACTGAAACACCTCTCTATGTGCTGAAAGTTTTGAAGTTGATCTTGTTTCATCTTCCTATGCCTATCACTTTGTTCTTTGTGAATTTATTTGCATACAAGATTCCTATGCATAGAAAGTGGGTTAGACTTAAATGTGTTTTGAATTTTCTTCTTGGTGCTCTCTTTGACTTCAGTTCATAATTCTTATGTGAGCATCTTCTCGAGCTATCAAGATTAACTTAAAGGCATTAAAGAAAAGCTAACACCATTCTAATTCATCACATGTCGAACATTATTGAAAATTCCCTAAACCCTAACCCCCTAAAGCCTAAATCCTAAGCCCTATATACCCTTAAAAACCCTAAACTCTAACCCCTAACCCTAAGCTCAGACATAACCCTGAACGCTAAACTACCCCTAAAAAACAAGAACCCTAAACCTGCAATACTAGAACCTAAACCCCCAACCCATAAACCCTAACCATCCATGTATCATGCACTTATAGATCAAAATTTTAGATAATTTCATTATTAAGTTGTTGCTAACTCATTCTATTCCATGAATATATGCATAAAGCACGAACTATATTGAAAATTCCTGAAGCCCTAAACCCTAAACCCCTAAATACCTAAAACCCTTAAACCCTAAAACCTGAAACACTAAACCTCTAAACCCGAAAACCCTAAACAATCATGACCAGGCAAGGTATCATCATAAGCATAAATATTGAACCGTATTGAAAATTCCCTAAACCCTTAAACCCTAGACCCCTAAACGACCCTGACCAGGCACGGGTATCATCCACTTGTAGACAACATTTGAGATATACTTTCATTAAATTATGATAACACCATTATATTCCTCGAATATAAGACTAAAGCCTGAACATTATTGAAAATTCCCCAAAACCTAAACCCTAAACCCCTAAACCTTAGAACCGTAAACCCTAAACCCATAACCCCTAAACACTGACCAAGCAGGTATCATGTAGTTATAGACACGTTATAATAAACAATGGCAGATATATGGCCATGACCTTGGCCATCTTGTTTGAAATATTTCAAAATATAATGCTTATCAATTCGGGAAATGTGTGGAAAGTCATTTAAATGCTAGTAAGCATGATGGCGCTGCCGTGTGGGTCCAGACAGGGCCAACACGTGAGGAGTGGCTACGTCGGAGTTGCGTATGTCGGAAGCTTCAACCTCAAAAAATTTACATAGCGCTGAAACATCCCGCGCATCTATTCAAAAATCCTGCCCCGTTTTTTGTGATGCAAAATTCCTCTTCTAACCCTGGCCCGGAAACAAGGACACGAGGAGCACTGCAATAATAGAGGGGTATAGGTGGTAAATTTCTGCCATCCCACCTATATCCCCCCATTTCCTCTCCGCCGCCCACCCCCTCCAACCTCCATCTTCCTCCAGCCGCTTCACCGCCAGCCCTCTCTTCCACACCAGAGCTCCTTCACCGCCGGCGCTCTCTTCTACACCAGAGCATCTTCAATGATGCTGCTCTCTTCCGCATCGGAGCTCCTTCCCCGCTAGTGCTCTCTTCCACTTGGGAACATCTTCACCACCCAATGCACCGGATCCACCTCGAAATGCCTAGTCGTCGCCCCTGCCGCCGTCATGCGCGTCCCACCCACCCTCGTCGCACGGCGGTAACTTCTCTTTCCTGTTTGCTATTTCGTTGGTACTCATAAGCAACAAAAGGGTTAGAATATTGCTCAATATCCTGCATGCTATTGCCATTTTGTTTGTGCCCACATATGGTAGTTCTTATACACATCATAAGCTTGTCTCTATTATTTCCTTTCTTACATTCTCACACTAATGGTGTATTCCTGCAACACTAAATCATATATGCTATTCTTTTAGAGTGCTTGAATGGCTCATGGGAACAGCTCATAAAGGATCCAACACTAACAATATGACGCCAAGCAAGGCTGAAGTGCGAGGTTTCTGTGTGTTACTTAGGCCAGTTTCTTTTCATGTTAATAAGTTATATTGCCTGTATGCATATTATGTTAATAAGGCATTCTACCTAAAAACCTGCCATGACATTTCCATTCATGTTTTGTTGTGTTTCTATCTGCGAATGATTAATTCAGAAAATTTCCATCTTGTATTTTTTAATTGTATCTTTTTGGTGTTTTCAACTGCTTTCATCCATCCAAACCAGCTAGCTAGTTTGAATCATACATATGGTCATTTTTAATGCTATCTTTTTGGTGTTTTGTAAGTGCTTTCATCCTTCCAAACCAGCTAACTCGGTTGTAAATGTGATGACTTAATGCAGAGAAAGGACAATGGAGTACAAGGACTAGAGTTCCAGCTGCCGGACTCAGATACTACTGGCAGATTGACCAGGAGTCAACCCCGCTTGAGAAGGATCAACTGTCAGCCTGAATGAGCTACTGTAAATTCATACTTACTTAAAGTTTATGCGTCACCCTTTTTCACATCCCAAAATTTTCCAAATTTTGAAATGTGAAAAATAAACAAACAAAAGAAACAATTGTTGAAATTTAGGGTGAAAATAAACTTTTTGCCTCTAAATGGAAACATTAAAACCCTACTTGAACAAAATTTGAATGAAAAGGCAACAAACAAAATTTTCAAACAGGTCAAATGCATCCCTGCTTGGAATGCATCTTGAATTCAAAGCACTTGGAAAAATTAAACCAAAAACCCTAATGAAAGAAATCATCTCCAAGATCACTCTAAGACTATGGCTTCGTTCCATTAAAAAATTCAGCAACAAACATTGCTAAATGATCAAAATGGTAATAAAAATATTACAAAACCATGGAAATTGGTTTCATTCAATTTGGTGCCATGGATAAAAACTTATGATTTTAATAAGATGAAAGAAAGTAATTCCAAGGCTAATAAAGCTCATAACAAAAATCAGCACTAAATTGTGAACAAATTAATCCTAAAAGGGTTTAAAAGGATAAATAAGTATTAAATAAAATTATACAAAGTGGAATCACCAATTTTGGAGCTATAAATAAAAAGATATGAATTTTATAAGACAAAGAAAGAAAGAAAGAAAGAAAGAAAGAAATAGGAAATATTTAAAAGATAATTTAAACCATTGGCCAAATCCCTAAGAAAATGGAACAAAAATAAATGAAATAAAATAATAGAATAAAATATTATTTGAATAAACTTGATGGGTTTGAACCATATTCAATTTTATTTAAATAAAAACAAAATGCCTCACTTATTTAAAATTGATATTAAATCACAAAAAAAATATTTGAGTTGGATTAAATAACCCACTAATAAATGGTATGAATATAATGAAAAGGTTTGGTAGAAATTTTGAATTCAAATTGGGTTGAAATCAAATTGAATTGAATAAAAATAGAACAAGAAAGGTTTTGAAGAAAAAAAAGGAACTAACCTACCCAAACCGGCACCCCCAGCCCAACCTGGCCCAACTCAGCCCACCCGGCACTCCCCTCTCTCACTGCACCCTCTCACTGACAAACAGGCCCCACCGCCACGTAATTATCTTCAACCCCGTGCGGACCAGTTCTTCCCCTTTCCTCCACCGTTTCTGCTCGAATTTATTCGAATCAATACGCGTAATGGCGCAGTGATTTCCTCCCGCGACCACGCTCGCTTAAACGCCTCCCTCTCCTCTCTATTTCCCCTCAGTCGTCGTGCGTAGTGAGCCCTAGGCTGCCCCCAATTTGACCTGCACCACCACAGTACCCGACGGGCTCTGACAAGAATTCCGGCGAACCTCAACTTCCCCTCGCCCTCTTCCTTGCACTGTCGCTTTCACCATCCTCTTGCGCACCTGCTGACCCTTCCCATTTGCTTCTGCATGCACCAGAGCCTCGCCCCGTCAACCTCTGCAACCACCGACGGAGCGTGCAAACTCCAGCGACGGAATTAGGTGAACCCCCGTGCGCGCCTCGACCCCTAACTCTTGCTGTCTTGTTCGCCTTTGTCCTGTGAGTCTCCTGTTGCTCGCCGTTTCCTCGCTCGTGATCTGTAGGCTCGCCTCCATCAGCGTCTGTAAGCTCCCGACGGTGGCCGCAACTCCGGCGAGCGATTCCGACCGAGCCCGTGCACCCCTTCGCCAACCACGACCACGTTGAGCATCCCCTCCACAGCGACTCGGGTAATGCCTTGCATCCCCTCCCTTGCCCCTAGAATCATCGGAACACTGTCGACAGACGCGTCGCTGCCGCGCACCGTCGCCAGCGCCGCACACCTTTGGTCAAAGCATCTTGGACCGTTAGATTTAGATCCTACGGATAGGATAGATCGTTTAGCAAAGGGGTATGACTTGATCAGCACCGTGCGATGTTAGTTAGATCCTACGGCTCGCGATGCTCGATCCTGCCGAAGCAGTATCAGCCAGTAAGATTAAGACACGTGGCCAGGATTTTGATTTAAATCCAGAAAAATATCTATTAGATGTTTGAATTTTTAAAATCCATAACTTTTGATATGTAACTACAAAAATTGCAAATTTGGTGTCTACGGATTCAGAAAAATGTGTACTTTGTCACTTTGGCCTTAGTTTAGTATTTTGCTTCTGAAAACTTAGGTTTTTATGCAGAAACATTAATAGGACTATTTTGAGTATAAAAATTGTTCTAAAAATTATTTTTTAGTAAATCCTTTTGCAAATGGTTTTGTTTTGAACCCTCTGACCATAAACACTAACTTTTGAATTTAAAAATATATTTTGTTAACACTAGGAATTATTCCTTTGAAGAAAAGCATTTCTAGTAAAACAAAAATGATTTAAAAGACCTATTTTCACTAACTTGATTTTAAATGGATTTTACACTTTTATAAAAGTCCAGTAGGAGTTTTGAAATGTTTAGAACCTTTTTAGAAACCAATTTTTCAATAAAATAATCCTTTTGCATGCTTGCATGCATTTCTTTGTTTTTATTGTTTTTTTAATTATTTGTGTGCTAGTTTTGAGTATGTGGTTTTGCTTGATTGTATTCTAGTGAACCTTGAGGAGTGTGAAAATTTCAAGATCAAGGAGAGTACCTAGATTCTCTACTAAAAAGTCAAGTGATACTTTGGTCATCAAAATCCCTATCTTTTCAATATTGCATTAGTGATATTTTTGTAGTATGCATGATAGGACTATTTTTTATATATTGCTATGC
The DNA here is from genome assembly GCA_916181665.1 of Avena sativa. Classification (NCBI taxonomy): domain Eukaryota; kingdom Viridiplantae; phylum Streptophyta; class Magnoliopsida; order Poales; family Poaceae; genus Avena; species Avena sativa. The sequence goes on from OV702296.1 coordinate 79,341,481, forward strand.
TATAGTAGATCCTATAGAATGTATCTTGGTAGGAATCTTCCTAAGTTAAGAGACATGTTATGCTAGTATGCTTAGCTTAGATATTAGAATTAAAGGGTTGAATATTTATACTATGATATTGTGCAAAGTCCATGACTATGTTTTTGATTAATAAAACAACTATGTGAATGAATCACCTGGGTGGAATGGGAAGATTCGTTTGTGTTGAGTGGTTACACAAGGCCCATGTCTATGGTTTACCTTGTGTATCACACTTGTGGATGGCCACCCAGGAACAAAGAGATTTGAGATGTTTTGTGTTGAGAAGCTTCCAGTGCAGCCACATGGCATATGGGCTCTTCTTTGACCAACTAGGTTGCAAGAACTCAGACAGATAGACAGTTGGTGGTAGTGATGATAGGATGGAACGCGTCTATGCTAATTCGAGGGATTGTTTCTGAAAAGTCTCGTCTTGATGCATGTGGAGTCTTGTGGGAAAAGTGCACCACCTCTCGAGAAGGTAAAACCTAAGTACTTAGCCGTGTCCCCGGTAATGGACATTTTGTGCATCAAAGACATTGAAATGATCAAGGATCTCCTCATCCCAATTTCTCTAAGTTAAAACTTGTTGGGTGAATAAGGGAAGCACCTGGTGCGTATCCAGTGTGCCATTGTGTGATGAAATGTTTTGATAAAAATAAAAACTATTTTCAAAGGATAGGGAAAAATAATTTTATGCAAAGGCCATCCCAAAACTCCACTTAGCCATATATTCATATAGATGATAGATTCTCCATATCAATATGATATCACTTGCCAATATAATTCAAATGTATTGACCCTTGTGGCTGTAACTTATCATGTTGGAGGTTTGTTTGATGTTAGTGAAGTTTGTTGAGTAGGGATTACAAGTCTACAACCAACATGATTGCCTGTGGCACATGAAGGTTAAGGACTCCAGGCTATATAGTTGTATTTGCTGCTTTGTAATAAGATAGCCATATGAGCTATATAAGTTGTAATGAACTATTTTATTCCTGGTTATAAGTTGTAATATGCCCTTTGTTTCTTGATATTACAACTTAAACTGCGGGTGCTAGCTATTCGATCCAGGGACTAGCACTATAAACATAGGGATCTCTACCTTATCAGGTTGGGACCTCTACACCCTTAAGATTTTTGGCTTGTGGTCAAGGTACACTATGTATATACATAGTAGCTCTAAAGTTGCACTTTTTGGCTTATGGTCTGGTTTATTCATAATAGTAGATGTCCAGCATATGCAGCATTGGAGATTTGTGGAGTCTAGAGTCTTTTTCACTAGTGAGGGTGAGTCCAGCAAGTTTTTATGGTCCCTGAGTCTAGTACAAGACCTATGCCTTTATTGTTTCTTTTTACTCGGATGAGTGGGTCCCCTATATGGTGTAAACGGTGGAGAAGATTTTATTTTATTAGACGCGAGCCTAGTAAATTTCTTACCCAAGTCTAGAATGCTTGCTCTTAAATGGTCTCTAATTTATATAATACTACTTCTTTGTTTTAACCCCTTTCACCTTATTGTACAGGCTGCAGTTAAAACGAAGCATGAGTCCTCGGAAGGCAGGACTAGAAGTTATGATCCCTCTTCTCATTCATCGTCCCATTGTAATTCTGATGCAAACAACTTATTTACCAGTCCACCTAGTACAGCTCCTGCAGGTGATATATATACGAAGGATGTGTTGCTTACAGAAAGAAAGGGTGTAGCTGCTCTTAGATCTGTAGCTAAAATGTTGAAGAAGAGGACAGATGATACATTGAAGCGAATTGCCATGTACTGATCTCTTATTGAGGATACCAACACTATGTAATTTTTAAAATGCAGATCTTGTTTAATGATTTGTTGTAATAAACTTTTATTATTGTAATAAGTAGTTTAAATTTTCACATGTGTATTAATTGGTGTCTTAGCATTCGTGTGTTGTTTTGAAAAATAAGTCGACAGTTCCAAAAAAGGCCAAAACAGTAACATGCTGGAACAGAACAATCTATGAAACGACGCATGGACGTGAACATGAATAGTAATGGCAGTAACAGTTAAAGACCGGAGCAGTGACTAGCCCAATCAGTACGGGACCAAAATCCTAATGGGATAGAAAAGTAACAGGCTTGAATACTAATAGTACCAAACAGTAATAGGCTAGATTTTCTGAAGGCTTGAACAGTAAAAGGCCAGAAATGCAGCAGGCTTGAACAGTAACAGGCTATATTTCTAGCATACCGTAACAGTAAATGGCTAGATTTACATCAGGCCGAAATAGTTAAAGGCTAGATACACAGTAGGCCAGAATAGTAAAAGGATAGATTATCAATAGGCCAGAATAATAAAAGGCTAGATTTCTAGTAGGACGGAACAGTAAATGGCCAGATTTACAATAGGCCGGAACAGTAAATGGCCAGATACACAACATGCTAGAACAGTGAAAGGCTAGATTATCAGCAGACCAGAATAGTAAATGGCTAGATTGTTAGCAGGCCGGAACAGTAAATGGCCAGATTCACAACAGGCCAGAACAGTAATAGACCAGATTCACAGCAGGCCAGAACAGTAGATGGCTATATTGTCAGCAAGACGAAACAATAAATGGTCAGATATACCACATGTCGATAATAGTAAAAGGCTAGATAAGCAACATGCTGGAAGAGTAGAAGGCCAGATACGCAGCATGCCGGAACAGTAAAAGGCCAGATGCATATCAGGCCGGAATAGTGGAAGGTCGGAATAACAGCGGGCCGAAATAGTACTGGGTCTGAATATATGATGGACCAATTTGTGGGCCCATTTCAAACAGTGCTGCTCTAAATAGTAACGGGCTAACTTACTATCGAGCTTTCATAATGGGCAGGCCCACTTAATAATTGCCACGCCTTGGATGGACCTGGCTTTCTACCACGGTTTCCATGACATTTAACGGCATTAATCGGCCGTTAACGACATTCACCATGTGGTAGTTTGCATGACGTCAGCAGTCAACGCGGCTGGCGAACAGATCTACGGCGGAATGACTTTTTGTGGCTGAAGGGTGCGATCCGCCATGATAAAAAAACCATGGTAGATTCATTTGTGACGAGACTTTTACCACGAAGGGCATCTGTCGTAGAAGACTCTTCAGCCACAAAAAACGGGCCTTCAACAATGAAAATTGTCTGTTGTAAAAGGACATTTTTCTTGTAGTGACATAAAAATATCATTGCATTAGACCTTTTGAATTACCAAAACACCACAATGCATCATATAAGTTGACTAAAGATCACAATGCATCACTGCACCATCAAAATTACCTAAACAACACAATGCAATACATCATCAGAATCACCTAACCTGGTGGGTCCTCAAAATTAGATTGATTAAATAGCTAGAAGGCAATACCATTTAATTAGATTGATTAAGAAGCACAATGAATAATCTGTATGGATAAAATAGCACAATGAATTATCTGGATTGACAAAACAGCATATATGCAATGCATCATCAAAAATACCAAAACAATAATGATTCAACAACTAGAAGGCATACCATTTAATTAGATTGATTAAGCAACACAATGAATAATCTGTATGGATAAAACAGCACAATGAATTATCAGTATAGACAAAACAGCATATATGCAATGCATCATCAAAAATACCAAAACAGCACAAGGCATAATGTAATTAAATTTAATAAACACAATCAAAATTACCTAAACTGATGGGTCATTGAAATAATATGAATAGTTAGAAGGCATATCATTTAATCGTACATAGCAGAACACAGATCAAAATGGATGACATGACACAATGAGGAGATAGGACACAATGTATCATAAAAAATATAAAAACAACACAACGCGTCATGGAAAATTCCTAAAAAGCACAAAACATCATCTAAGTACCAAAACAGAACCCCGCATCATCATCAAGAATATATATAACTAAACTGAACATCACAAAAGACAATTATCAAGAATATGACATATAAAGAATACCACAAAAGACAATTATAAAGAATATCACAAAAGACAATTATCAAGAATATGACATATAACTAAGAATTTCAACAAGGGACCTGCAGTAGACGTTGCCAAAATATGACTAGATGCATGTCGAATTTGGGTTAAAGCCCTAGTCCTCCAAATATAACCTCGTTGCAGTTGGGAGGAACAAACTTGGTGCATAGGGGTCGATGGGTTGAGCAGATGAATATGGTGCCATTGACGAAGAACTAGCCAGATACACCGAAGAAGGACGGACAATCTCGGATGAAGGGGGAGCCACAGATAGGGGTCTCGCTGCGTACACTCTGAAATTTGCCACATTGCAAATCAGAGTCCAACCTACATACGACAAGAACAAGTCCACCACCGCATGAGCATACGGGCCCGGCGCAACCGACGCCGTAGGCTTGGATTGATAGCTCAGCGGGGAATGAGGGTTCCGGTGCGGCCGGACGAAATGCTAAGGGCAACGGACACCTCACCTTGAGTGCGACCTGCACACACAAGAAAGGAAAAGGTCGCTTCAGATAATACACTGTGACCGGCGAAATTGAACAATCCAACTGCAGATCCAAAGAAGAGCTTGATGAGGACCCATAGCTCCACCACAAAGAAAGGTTTTGACATTGATTTCATCATATCAACTTGGATTAATGACTCATAGTTGAGAGGTGAGTATGGGAATGTCATAGAGAGGGAGGGGATGGTGGGAGGAGAGGGTAACCCTCTATACCCTTTAGTAGTACCCCATCCGTCCCAAGGCTAAGGCCTATATTTTTTTTGAAAAGCCAAGCTATGAAAAGTTTGACCAAATTTTTAGAAAAAACATCAAGAACTATGGTATTAAATAGATACCATGTGAATACATGTTTCACGATGTATCAAAGGATATGTATTTCATAATATAAATAATAATATATTTTCCTACAAACTTGGTCAAACTTTACATAGTTTGACTTTTCAAAAAATATAGGCCTTAAACCTTGGGACGAAGGTAGTAGTACTATACTACAAAAAAAGAACTACATTTCATATATCATCACTTTTTGACAAACTAGTTCATTTCTTTGAACCGACTAAAATAGTGGTTATGATTTAGGTGCCATACTTCCATCTGGTCCTGAAGCCACTCTTCCCAAAGGAAATCTTGGGTCCTACGCACCATCTATTAAAAGACCACACAACTTTATTAGTACCTGTTCTGCTAGTAGTAAGTATAGCAAAATAGCTTATATTACTCTCCATGGTAGGTTTGTACAAAACTTTATTAGTATACAACATTTATTTAGATAAAGGAAATTGCACAATCCACAAATTTAAGTCAATTTGTCAATATTAGGTAAAATTTGAACTACGATTAAATGGTAGCAAGATTTATGTAATATGAAGAGAAAAATTTGAACTACGAGTAAGTTGTAAAATTTGAACTATGAGTAAGTGGCTCAGGAGAGGAAGTAGTATGAAGAGTATGACTCGATCAACTGCTTTTTTCTCGAGAAGGATCCGGACCAGATTATGTTCCTTGCTTAATTTTAGGGTAGTTCATGCTAACTGTATGTATCTCGATGTAATTTTTCCTTTTTAGGTAATTGATGTAAAATGTAATTCCACCGCCCGTGTAAAATTTGAACCTAAATGTAAGTGGTAAACTTCAAACGAATTTAAGCTTAGTTGTCAATGTGTATGAACATTTTTGGATTTCCAGCCAAATGACCAAGGTCATGGACATATGCACGACATACTTTATGTCGATAATGATCCCATACCCAAGAATTTGCATGCCACCAAATTTGTCCATATTTTGAAAATAATTGAAGAGGAAGTAGAATGAAGAGTACAACTCGATCCGCTCCTCTCTCGAGAAGGAGCCAAATCTGTCTGCTTTCCTTTCTTAATTTTAGGGCCCTTTGTGCTAAATGTATGTACCTCGATGTAATTTTTCCTTTTTTAGGTCCTTGGTATGAAATGTACTCCCACCGCCCATGTCAAATTTTAACCTAAAAGTAAGTGGTAAATAGAAACAAATTTAAGCTTAGCTGTCAATGAATATGAACATTACATATCATAATTTATGTCGATGACGATCCCATATCCAAGAATTTGCATGACGACAAATCTGGCCATATTTTGAAAATAATCAAAGAGGAAGTAGCATGAAGAGTATGGCTCGATGAGGGTGCTTTCTAGAGAAGCAACTGACCTGTCTGTTTTCCTTGCTTAATTTTATGTTGCTTCGTGCTACATGTATGGACCTCGATGTAATTTTACATTGTTTTAGGTTGTTGATGTAAAATGTACTCACCCGGTATGTGTAAAATTTGAACCTAAAAGTAAGTGGTAAAATCACAATGAATTTAAGCTTAGTTGTCAGCGAGTATGAACATTTTGGATTTCAAGCCGAACGACCAAGGTCATGGTCATATGTACATCACACTTTATGTCGATGATGATCCCATATCAAAGAATTTGCATGTCGACAAATTTGGCCATATCTTGAAAACAATCGAACAAGAAGTAGTATTAATAGTATGACTTGATCCGCTACTCTCTCGAGAACGAGCCAAACATGAATGTTGTCCTTTCTTAATTTTAGGGACCTTTGTGCTAAATGTATAAACCTCGATGCAATTTGAACTTTTTTAGGTCCTTTATGTAGAATGTACTGCCACCGCCCATGTAAAATTTTAACCTAAAAGTAAGTGGTAAAATCTAAACAAATTTAATCTTAGTTGTCAACGAGTATGAACATTTGTGGGTTTCAAGCCAAACGACCGAGGTCATGGCCATATGTATATCATACTTTTGGTCGATTATGATCCCAGATCCAAGAATTGCATGCCGCCAAATTGAGCCATATTTTGAAAATAATCGAAGAGGAAGTAGTGTGAAGAGTATGGCTTGATGAGGTGCTTTCTAGAGAAAGATCCGAATTGTCTGTTTTCCTTGCTTTATTTTATGGTTCTTCGTGCTAGATGTGACCTCGATGTAATTTTCCCTTGTTTTAGGTCGTTTATAAAAAATGTACTCACCCGGTCCATGTTAAATTTGAACCTAAAAGTAAGTGGTAAAATCTAAACGAATTTATTATTTGTTAATGAGTTTGAACATTTTTAGATTTCGAGCCGAACGACCAAGGTCATGGCCATATGTACATCATACTTTATGTCAATGATGATACCATATCCAAGAATTTCCATGCCGCAAATTTGGCCATATTTTGTAAACAATCGAAGAGGAAGTAGTATGAACAGTATGGCTTGATGAAGTTCTTTCTCAAGAAGGAGCCGACCTGACAGCTTTACTTGCTTAATTTTATGGTGCTTCATGCTAAATGTATATGGACCTCGATATAATTTTCCCTTTTTAGGGCCCTTTGCGATAGATGTATGGACCTCGATGTAATTTTCCCCTATTTTAGGTCCTTGATGTAGAATGTACTCACCCGGTCCATGTTAAATTTGAACCTAAAAGTAAGTAGTAAAATCTAATCAAATTTAATCTTAGTTGTTTATGGGTACTATCATTTTTGGATTTCAAGCCGAATTACCAAGGTCATGGACATATGTAAATCATAGTTTATGTCGATGATGATCCCATATCCAAGAATTAGCATGCCGACGAATTTGGCCATATTTTGAAAACAATTGAAGATGAAGTGGTATGAAGAGTATGGCTCGATAAGGTTCTTTCTCGAGAAGGAGCCTACCCGACTGTTTTTCTTGCTTAATTTTATGGTGCTTCGTGCTAGATGTATATGGATCTCGATGTAATTTTCTCTTCTTAGGGCCCTTTGTGCTAAATGTATGGACCTTGATTTAATTTTCCCTTTTAAGGTCCTTTGGTAAAATTTACTCCTACCGCTCATGTAAAATTTTAACCTAAAAATAAGTGGTAAAAACTAAACAAATTTAAGCTTAGTTGTTAACGAGTATGGACATTTTTGGATTTGGAGACGAACGAGAAAGGTCATGGCCATATGCACATCATACTTTATGTTGATGATGATACCATATCCAAGAATTTGCATGCCGCCAAATTTGTACATATTTTGAAAACAATCGAAGAAGAAGTAATATGAAGATTGAGTATGGCTTGATGACGTGATTTCTTGAGAAGGAGCTGACCCGACTATTTTCATTGCTTCATTTTATGGTGCTTCATGCTAGATGTATGGACCTCAATATAAATTTCCCTTTTTAGGGCCCTTTGTGGTAAATGTTTGGACTTTGACGTAATTTTCCAATTTTTATGTCCTTGGTGTAAAATATACTCCCATTTCCCACATAAACTTTTAACATAAAAGTAAGTGGTAAAATCTAACGAATTTAAGCTTAGTGTTTATGAGTATGATATTTTTTAGATATCAAGCCGAATGACCAAGGTCATTTTCATATGTACATCATACTTTTGTCGATGATGATGCCATATCAAAGAATTTGCATGCTACCAAATTTGGACATATTTTGAAAACAATCGAACATGAAGTAGTATGAATAGTACGACTCAATCCGCTGCTCTATAGAGAAGGAGCCAAACTCTACTGTTGTCCTTTCTTAATTTTAGGGCCCTTTGTGCTAAATGTATGGACCTTAATGCAATTTTCACTTTTTAGGTCCTTGATGTAAAATGTATTCTCATCGCCCATGTAAAATTTTAACCTAAAATAATTGGTAAAATCTAAACGAATTTAATCTTACGATTATGAACATTTTTGGATTTCGAGCCGAATGACCGAGGTCATGGCCATATGTACATCATACTTTATGTCGATGATGATCCCATATACAAGAATTGCATGCCTTTAAATTGAGCCATATTTTGAAAACAATCAAAGAGGAAATAGTATGAAGAGTATATCTCGATGAGGTGCTTTCTCAAGAAGGACCCGTCTATTTTCCTTGCTTAATTTTATGGTGCTTCGTGCTAGATGTGACCTCGATGTAATTTTCCCTTGTTTTAGATCGTTGATGTAAAATGTACTCACCCGGTTTGTGTTAAATTTGAACCTAATAGTAAATGGTAAAATCTAAACAAATTTAAGCTTAGTTGTTAACGAGTATGAATATTTTTGAATTTCAAGCCGAACGACCAAGGTCATGGCCATATGTACATCATACTTTATGTCTATGATGATACCATAGCCAAGAATTTGCATGCTGAAAATTTGGCCATATTTTGAAAACAATCTAAGAGGAAGTAGTATGAAGAGTATGCTTGATGAGGTGCTTTCTCGAGAAGGAGCCGACATGACTGCTTCACTTTCTTAACTTTATGGTCCTTCGTGCAAGATGTATATGGACCTCGATATAATTTTCCCTTATTTAGGCACCTTTGTGATGGATGTATGGACCTCGATGTGATTTTCCCCTGTTTTAGGTTATTGATGTAAAATATACTGACCGGGTCCATGTTAAATTTTAACCTAAAAGTAAGTGGTAAAATCTAAACAAATGTACGCTTAGTTGTTTACGAGTACTAACATTTTTAGATTTCAAGCCGAACGACCAAGATCATGGCCATATATAAATCAAACTTTATGTCCATGATGATGCCATATGCAAGAATTTGCATGTCGACAAATTTGGCCATCTTTTAAAAATAATTGAAGAGGAAGTAGTATGAAGAGTATGGCTCGATGAGGTGCTTTCTCGAGAAGGAGCCGACCCAACAATTTTCCTTGGTTAATTTTATGGTGTTTCATTCTATATGTATATGGAACTTGATGAGTGCGTGAACACTTCGTTGGGAGACCCCAAGAGGAAGGTACGATGAGCACAGCAGCAAGTTTTCCCTCATTAAGAAACCAAGGTTATCGAACCAGTAGGAGGAAGAAAACGACTCAAAGGTGTTGCTAGAAACTTGGAGACCTGCACAACACAAACTAAAGACTTTTCCCCAACGAACAGTGAGGTTGTCAATCTCACCGGTTTGCTGTAACAAAGGATTAACTGTATGGTGTGGAAGGTAATGGTGGTTTGCAACAAGTACACGGTAAACAGTGGAAGATGTATCAATGGTAAAGATTGGACCAGGATCCATAGTTCCCTAGAGGTGTTCTCCTTAGATAAATAAACATGGCATGCTGGGTAAACAAATCATAGCAGGGCAATTGACAGGACTGAGCAAGGCATAATAATACAATACTAGACATTCATGATCCCATGAGACTCGATTGGGCAATACAACAAGATAAATAGACCGCCATCCAATTGCATATATGACTAGAAGTCCACCTTTGGGTTATCATCTGAACCCCCTCCAGTATTAAGTTGCAAGCAACAGAAACTGCTTTAAGCAAAGTGTGTAAGGTAAACAATCCACTTGTTCCATGAACAAGAGACCGTTGTTTTCTCTCTAGTGGCAACAACACATCTACAACCTTAGAGATTTCTGTCACTTCCCTTAGATTAAATAGAGGCATGAACCCACTATCGAGCATAAATACCCTCTCTTGGAGTCACTAGCAACTACTTGACCAAGATAGCTACTAATAATGGAGAGCTTGCAAGATCACAAACAACACAGACATGATAGAATCAATAAGACAAAACCATTAATCAATCTGACATAGTAATCTCAATATCCATCGGATCCCCGCAAACACAACATGCATGATTAAAAATAGATGAGATCTTGATCATGAACGGAGCTCACAAGATCTAGACATGAAAGCACAAAGGAGGAGATACAACCATCTAACTACTACATGGACCCGTAGTCCAAGGTGTAATTACTCACGCTTCATACTGGAAGCTGGCATGATGATGAAGAAGGCCTCCGGGATGATCTCCCCTCCGGCAGGGTGCCGGGAAGAGCTTTAGATACCCCCCCCCCCGATCTAGGTACGATGGTGGCGGCAGCGGGTTTAGGCATCGGACGCTTCTTATAGGCGAAGAGGCGAGGCAGGGGGGCTCTAGGGCGGCTGCACCACCCCAAGGCACGGGGTGGGCGCACCCGCGCGGCCAGGGGGAGTGGCCCCCTGGTGACTTTCCTCCGTCTTGTATTCAGGCTTCGTGTTCCCCACGGTAAAATATTGACTTTGGCTTTTGTCCCATCCAATTCCGAAAATATTGATTTTCTGCCTTTCTGGAACCAAAAACAGAAGAAAACAGGCAACTGGCACTATGCCATCTTGTTAATAGGTTAATACCAGAAAACATATAAAAACACCTCAAAGTGTAGAAAAAGAAGAGCAAAGTAAATACTAAACAATCATGGAACATCAAAAATCATAGATACGTTTCCGACGTATCAAGCATACCCAAGATTAACTCCTACTCGTCCTCGAGTAGGTAAGTGATAAAAAGAATATTTTTTGAGGTGACATGCACCATCAAATTCAAGATCAAACCATTTGCAAGCATTGAAAGGTGGGATCAAAGAACTCTAAACATGTGCATGAAAGATGGAGTTCTAACAGTAAGACAGAGTAACTATGCATGCAACATGAAAGGCTACAAACAAAGATCATGAATAACATGCATTGAAAAACGTTTGTTTGTTTCACATACAGAAAACATGGCATAGTGGCAATCAGCTTGTCCCTCATAGAGTAGCAAATATATGCATAGGACACCTTCAAAGTTCATAAGAGTAACTAGATACAAATAGCACAAGAGCAAGCGATATCAACAATATGCATCAATCAATAAGTTTTGGGACAATGCACATAGAACTAAGAATGGAAACTATGCTCTCTTAACTGGTGCCTAAATGTAGAAGGTGGAGACTCAATATAATAGTGGAAGAAAGGCCCTTCATAAAGGGAAGCAGGGATTTCAAGTCTCAAAAAGAGCTTTCAAAAATTATGGTACTTGTTAGCTTTTAGCTCTCATTGCCCCTATCATAAGCATCTTGAAGTGATTAAGGTTAAAGTGAACAAACTATGGAGTATATGCTTGACAAAGTATAAGTTGGCAATCTCATGTCCCTTGAATACGAGGGCCGCTCCTCATGCTACTCAACTTTAGTCACCTGTAAGTTCTTGTCATAGTAAGTACATGTGTATCATAGAGAACCGCCAAAGGGGTACCCCTTGCACATGGTACATGAGCTATCCCATAACCAAAATGACAAGGCAAGCAGACAATGAGCATCTTAGAAATGTTCTTATTTACCATGGAAATATGGTGTTTTTTCTCTCTTTCCAATTTTTAATATGTCTCTCTTTTTTTATAAGAAGAATGCTTCATAGATGTCACTATGGTGATGCTGCAAGTTTTCACCATGATTATGCATGCCTTGGGATAGCGGCCCAGGCGTTGCTCTAACACACATACATAACTCCATGGACTTACAAGCTCCCCTTTCATTTCACACCGACGACATCCATAGACAAAAGAGCATGATATCAACTGTGTACAAAGTACAAGTGCAATGTTGAAAGCGTTCCCCATGACAGCACAGTTCTGGTAATTCCAATGTATAAGTGCAAGCATATACAACTTAGATGACACAATGGTTCAAGTTTATTAGGGGCAGGAAATATAAAGTGTGCCATCAAGTTCGTGAGAGCTTTAATCACTAAGTTTTCACATAACAAAATACTTTTTAATTGGAAGATAGATGAAAACAAGAACATACTCGGAATGGTGTAACACACCATGCATAGGAGTTTATAGTGGACACTTTGGAATAACTTGGTTTCTTGGGAGTTGGAAGCATGAGTAGAGCTTACTCATACAAGTGGAGGCTAGCTAAAGACTGGGAGCGACCAACTAAGAGAGCAATAATGGCCATAATCATGCAGAGCGACAAATAATTACTAATCAAAGAATAAAGTGGTTCTGCAAGTCAAGTACTAAATGATAATAGAGGCTATTATTACTTGTTCATAGTCATAACATGGTGTGAGCACGTGCCAAGTCAACCCAAACAAAGCATCAAAGGAGAATACCACAATACTATGCTTTTGTATGCTAAAATAACGCATGATTCCTTCAAGGCACACTAAGCAATCCCAATTGTTTGTAACAAGTCATTATACAACAATAATCACTAAGCATAAGGTCAAAACAACACCTAGCATGACATGCTAAAGTCTAAGTCATAGTCAAAGCAAGCTCCTCTTGTACTACTCAAGCAAGAACTTCTACTCCTTTCGAACACCAATAAACTTATTTGAAACAACACAGTGAGAGGGGTCCAAACTACTTTATTCAAGCAAACTAAGAAAAGTAAACGAAAACTAAGATGCTCCAAGAACAACATAATGGTGCATGAAACAATAAAAACGAAGTGTCTAGAAAGACCTAAGATTTTTATTGATGAAGAAGGGGATGCCTTGGGCATCCCCAAGATTTGATGCTTGTACCCCTTGAATATTTCTTGGGGTGAAACGGGGTGGCATCCCCAAGCTTGAGCTTTTGTCCATTCTTCATCTCATTACTTCATTCTCTCTCTACACCTGAAAATTTTCCTTCATACAAAACTTCACACAATCTTTACTAGCAACATTAATGTATTCAAAAGATAATAGACCCTTGGGTTTAGCTTTAGAACAGCAAAACTTTCACTAAAAACACTAGCTACTGTATAAATTCCCTCAAAAAGCTAAATTTTCCAAAAAGAACCCAAAAAGGAATCAATAAGAAGCAAATGCAAATAATGGCAGAAATCTGTCAAAACAGAACAGCAGATAGAAACCTATTTTTTCGAAGACATTATGTTGCTCAAATCAAAAAGTGTTGAACTAACTAAAGTTAGAAAACATACTCACGGATTTATTCATAAAATATCAGCTCAATCAGACTTACAGAGATTCCTCACGAATTTTTATGGTGGAGCACAAAAATCTGTTTCGGGACAGCAACTCCCCAAATCTTACTTCCCTATCATTAGAGGTCATTCCTGGCACAAAAAGCAAACAAAAAGGATAAGTAAGGTCATTACTGAAGTAATAACTTTCAAGACTCAAGAAAACTCTTGGGTTATCTCCCAAAAAGTACTTTTATTTAATGCCTTTAAGTTAGGCACAAGAAGCAAGAATCAAGTATTTTCAAATGAAGAAGCATTAACATCAAACCATGCTTTCAAAGGAGGAGCAAAAAGAAACTTCTCTCTCCTCATAGGGAAGTTTTCAATACCTTTCTTGAATGGAAATTGATATTTAATGGTGTCTTCTTTCATATCAATGATGGCACCAACAGTTCTAAGAAAAGGTCTTTCCAAAGTAATAGGATAAGAAGCATTGTATTCAACATCCAAAACATAGAAATCAATAGGGATATAAGAATTGTTAACCATAATAAGAACATCATTAAAACTCCCCATGAGTTTCCTCTTAGCATTATCATTAAGTGGGACATGCAAATAACAATCTTTCAAAGGTGCAAAATCAAGCATTTCATAAATATTTCTAGGCATAATAGAGACACTAGAACCAAGGTCACATGAAGCTTTGAGATCAAAGTTATTCACTTGCATATTAATAATGGGTTCCCAACTATCTACTACTTTCCTAGGGATAGAAGATTTGTGTTTCAACTTCTCTTCCTTAATTTTAACAAGAGCATATGTAATGTGTTTGGTGAAAGCTACATGCATATCACTAGCATCAGGACTTCTAGCAAGATTTTGTAGGAACATAATCACTTCAGAAATATTGCAACCATCTAGATAAAAATCAAACTTAGCATCACTAGTAGGAGGCTCATTGGGTTTAGTAATTGTAGGAGGAGAAATAGGGGTGCTAAGGAAATCATTGTTTTTTATGCTAGTGAAGTCACACAACTTGGTGTTCTCAGCAGAGTTCATTTTGGCAAAAGTGGAGCAAGCCAACAGCAACAGCAATTTGAGTAGGAAATAACTTTTTTGTGTTTTTGATAAGAGTAGGCAAACCAAACTAAACTATTTTTTGGAGTTTTTGATAAAAAGAGGCAAACAAAACCAAACAAAAGAAACTAAGAAAAAAACAAAGTAAAGAGAAAGGTTGAGAAGGACTCCCCTTGTGAAGACGTCCTTAGTGTCCCTGGCAACGGCGCCAGAAAAAGGCTTGATGAGTGCATGAACACTTCGTTGGGAGATCCCAAGAGGAAGGTATGATGAGCACAGCAGCAAGTTCTCCCTCAGTAAGAAACCAAGGTTATCAAACCAGTAGGAGGAAGGAAACAACTCAAAGGTGTTGCTAGCAACTTGGAGACCTGCACAACAGAAACTCAAGACTTTGACCCAACAAAAAGTGAGGTTGTCAATCTCACCGGTTTGATGTAACAAAGGATTAACTGTATGGTGTGGAAGGTAATGGTGGTTTCAACAAGTAAACGGTAAACAGTGGAAGATGTATCAATGGTAAATATTAGACCGGGGTCCGTAGTTCACTAGAGGTGTTCTCCTTAGATAAACAAACATGGCATGCTGGGTAAAAAAATTACAGCAGGGCAATTGACAGGACTGAGCAAGGCATAACAATGCAAAACTAGACATTCATGATCCTATGAGATTCGATTAACAAGATACACAGACCGCCATCCAACTGCATCTATGACTAGAAGTCCACCTTTGGGTTATCATCCGAACCCCCTCCAGTATTAAAAGTTGCAAGCAACAGACAACTGCTTTAAGCAAAGTGTGTAAGGTAAACAATCCACTTGTTCCATGAACAAGAGACCGTTGTTTTCTCCCTAGTGGCAACAACACATCTACAACCTTAGAGATTTATGTCACTTCCCTTAGATTAAATAGAGGCATGAACCCACTATAGAGCATAAATACCCCCTCTTGGAGTCACTAGCTACTACTTGGCCAAGATAGCTACTAACAACGGAGAGCATGCAAGATCACAAACAACACATGCATGATAGAATCAATAAGACAAAATCATTCATCAATATGACATAGTAATCTCAATATCCATCGGATCCCCGCAAACATAACATGCATGATTACAAATAGATGAGATCTTGATCATGAACGGAGCTAAGAAGTTCTAGACATGAAAGCACAAAGGAGGATATACAACCATCTAGCTACTACATGGACCCGTAGTCCAAGGTGGAACTACTCACGCTTCATACCGAAGGCTGGCCCGATGAAGAAGACGGCCTCCGGGATGATATCCCCTCCGGCAGGGTGCCGGGAAGAGCTTTAGATCCCCCCGATCTAGGGACGATGGTGGCAGCGGCTACAGATGGTTTCGTGGAATATTGATCGGGTACTTAGGGTTTAGGCATCGGGGGCTTCTTATAGGCGAAGAGGCGAGGCAGGGGGCCGCCAGGGCGGCTGCACCGCCCCCCCACAAGGCGTGGGGTGGGCCCACCCGTGTGGCCAGGGGGTGTGGCCCCTGGTGACTCTCCTCCGTATCGTATTCAGGCTTCATGCTCCCCACGGTAAAATATTGACTTTGGCTTTATTCCGTCCAATTCCGAGAATATTGATTTTATGCCTATCTAAAACCAAAAACAGAAGAAAACAGGCAACTGGCACTGTGGCATCTTGTTAATAGGTTAGTACCAGAAAACATATAAAAACACCTCAAAGTGTAGACAAAGCAAAACAAAGTAGATACTAAACAAGCATGGAACATCCAAAATTATAGATACGTTTCCGACGTATCAGAACTCAATGTAATTTCCATTTTTAGGGCCCTTTGTGGTAAATGTATGGACCTCGATTTAATTTCCCTTTTTTAGGTCCTTGGTGTAAAATGTACTCACACCGCCTGCGTAAAATTTTAACCTAAAAGTGATAAAATCTAAACAAAATTAAGCTTAGTTGTCAACGAGTATGGACAAATTTGGATTTCATGCCAAACCGACCGAGGTGATGGCCATATGTACATCATAGTTTATCCCGATGATGATCCCATATCCAAGAATTTGTGTGCCACAAATTTTGGCAATATTTTGAAAACAATCAAAGTCGAAGTACTATGAAGATCGAGTATGGCTTGATGAGGTGCTTTCTCGAGAAGGAGCCTACCCGATAATTTTCATTGCTTAATTTATTGTGCTCCATGCTAGATGTATGTACCTCGATGTACTTTTCCCTTTTTAGGGCCCTTTGTGGTAAATGTATGGACTTAGATATAATTTTCCATTTTTTTAGGTACTTGTGTAAAATGTACTCCCACCGCCCGAGTAAAATTTTAACCTAAAAGTAAGTGGTAAAATCTAATTAAATTTAAGCTTAGTTATCAACGAGTATGAACATTTTTGGATTTCAAGACAAATGACCAAGGTCATTTTCATATGTACATTATACTTTATGTCGATGATGATCCCATATCCAATAATTTGCATGCCGCAAAATTTAGCCATATTTTGAATAGAATTGGAAGGGAAGTAGTATGAAGAGTATGGCTCGCTGACCAGCTCTCTCGAGAAGGAGTCGACCTGACTATTTTTTTGCTTAATTTTATGGTGCTTCATGCGAGATGTATGGACCTTGATGTAATTTTCCCTTTTTAGGTACTTGATGTACAATTTACTCCCACCATCCATGTAAAATTTGAACCTAAAAGTAAGTGGTAAAATTTAAACAAATTTAAGTTTAGTTGTCAAATCTGGACATATTTCGAAAACAATCGAAAGAGGAAGTAGTATGAAGAGTATGGCTCGATCTGCTACTCTGTCAAGGAGGGGGAACCTGACTGATTTCCTTGCTTACTTATTTTAGGGTCCTTTGTGAGAAATGGATGATCCTCGATGTAATTTTCTCTTTTTTAGGTCCTTGGTATAAAATATAATCCCACCACCCGTGTAAAATTTTAACCTTAAAGTAAGTGGTGGTAAAATTTTGTCATGGTAAACAATATTGCCACTAGTAGTTTCCCTTGTTGAAAAAAAACTAGGAGGGAGAAGGGACCGAGAGCATAGAGGAGCCGGTGAAGAGGAGGATTTGATGGAGGTGCAATGTTAGAGCAAAGTTGCGATGAGGTTCTGACACAAGGTACTTGGTAAAGTGAGTAGTAGTAAATTTCAAGGGGAAGGATATTCAAAAGATCGCCATTCACAGTGCTAGTACTACTCCTACATAATAATTGGTGGACAAGGAATTGGTTGATCATTCTACGTCCCATCGCATTGGATGCACACCATTTATGTTCCTTTTTTGCGGGGGGGCATATTATGATCTGGCTAGCCTTCCTATTCCCAACTTCTCCACCTTCATTCATTCCCTTTCACACGAATAGGAAGCAGAAAGCACACCCACAACAAGCTGGTTTGAAAGTGAGGAGTGCTCTTTTTTGCAAAGAAAGTAGTACTCCCTTCTTCCCAAAGAATTTAAGCCGATTTGTCATTATTATGTAAAATTTGAACTATGGGTAAGTGGTAGACTTATCTTAAAGTTCTACAGCTATCTTTTGACAGTATCCACCAGGCAATCAATGTACTGAAAACCAACAAGATTTTTGAAAGATTCAGTTTCCTCCTTTTTAGGTCCTTGATGTAAAATGTACTACCACCGCCCGTGTAAATTTTTAACCTAAAAGTAAGTCATAAAATCTAAACGAATTTATGTTTAGTTATCAACGAGTATGGACATTTTTGGATTTCAAGCCAAACGACCAATGTCATGGCCATATGCACAGGATAGTTACTTTGCAGGCCGAAAGTTCGTAGGCCAAGGCATCACGGTTCCGATTTGCCCGTAATCACTGTGATTCGAAAATTTGGGGGGGGGGGGTTAATTACCTAAAGGGGTATTTCGAGTGAATGGTGGGAAAACCAAATATTTTCAAATATTCTCCATTATGTCAGGATATTCTGTTACACTACTCATGACTGCAAGTGCACATATCGTTTGTAGCTAGTTTCGAAATAAAGATATCGATCCCATAGGAAGCAGTTGGCGAAAGACTAAAATACTTTTAACTAAAACTAAACGAAGTACTTAAGGAATAATTCTAAGATGCAGGAAAAGTAGAATTGTTTTTGGGTTTTTGGTTGAGCGGAGCAATTAAATAAAGTAAAGTAAAGTAAAACTTAATGTAGAAATTAGTAATCGCGTGTGTAAAAAAGCTTGGAACTACAATAGGGAAAAAGGCGTTCTCGGTGAGTGGTGGATACACCACTAGCAATTTAGACTAAGTAATCAAGATTATTATAATGAATATTTTCATGATATGTATGTATGTTGGAGGATCTCCATATATGGACGAATAGGCAGCAACCACTGCTCACATCATCCTTCATAACCACAGCTAACAGATAAACAACATCAATCGTACTATCCTGCTATTAAGGGATTTCTCCCGCGGCATGGACATGGCTTAATGAGTTATCCTTGCATCCCCAAGTTAGTACGTAAAGGATGACAACGACTTTATAGTCGCAGTAAGTGCTATCATCCTTCCGTCTACCAACAATTAATCCCCTTCATCAAGTACCCATAAGAGGAAAATATAAATGAGGTGCACAACTTCCAACATCAAGATGAAGACAATTAACCCATACACATAATGATGTGCAACATAATAATCTCTATCTCATCTCAATCATATAATAGGGTTTCTCCATCTCCCCAAGAACTAATGATCTACTCAGACGTAGAGGCAAACAACATCATGGCAATGGTAATAGAAATAATTATAGATGAATAGTTCTTGTACAAATCCACAACTAGTTCTAGAATTACAACAAGATCTAGATGGGATGGATGGAGATGATGATGGTGAAGGTGATGCAGCGGTTGATGAAGATGGAGATCGATGCCTTGGCATCCATCTGCTTAGGGCGAAGATGGATCCATAGGGCAAGTTCCCCCTCCAGATCCCTTCCGGGGGTGAGGTTTTCGGCAATTTCTGGGTATTTTGTATGTCATCTCTCCGATCCAGTTACACGGGGTGAAAATACTTGATAGGCGGTGGTGGCGCCAACTATACGGCGGGAACTATACCGCCGGAAAAAGTATTCCCGCCATATAGTTGGTCGTTAAACCTTTTTTGTCCTCCAATCCTTCGGGTTTTCTTCTGGTACTATTGATATTTCCCAAATAAGCGATTTACTTCGTTTTTTGGCTCCTTTTCACTCCAATATAACTGGTCCAAGAATTGTGTTCATCGGATCCATCATCTATCCTGATCCTAGTGAAAATAAACATAAAAGGTGCGTGCAAACGCCGTAAAATACCAAGATCCTACCACTTCAACGCAAAATAATAATATAAAACATGATGCAAATATGCACTCATCAACTTCCCCAAGCTTAGACTCTTGCACGTCTCGCGCAAGTTTAGCTTTAATGGATGTGATCCTCATATTCATGAAGCTGAGTCGATAAAGTAAATGAGGAAGTTGCAACATGTGGTTGTCATATATGATACATAGGAATAAGTTCATGAATAGTACCTTACTCGAACCATCCGAATAATATTAGAAGGCTTCCACACCTTAGTGACTAACAGTTTACAAATGATGAATCTCAATATGATGTGTAACACCCTCGCCTGATAAGGCTGAATTCATGTGTATAGTGCCAATCCCTGGATCGGTTCACTGGCACACATAGTACAGATGAATACCAAACATAACTGTGCATCATAAATACAACAAAGATGATCCAAAATTTACATTATATCACAGCGGAAATCAATACAAGGTAGATCTCCATCCTTCAAATGTGTCACAGGTGAACAATTGTTGAGTGGAGTCTCGCGAACTACAACGATCACTCAGAAATGATATAACCTGTAACATGAAAGGTTGCAGCCACGAATGGTCAATACTTTGAATGTATTGGAAAGTGTCACTAGTATGTGGATATAAAATAGAACATATCAATTACATGCATATTTGGCTAACTGGAGTTTTAGGGTGATTTGCATAAAGCAATAGTTTTATCCTAACATTTCCAAATAGTTTTAATCCTTTCCAAAAATTGTCTGAACACAATGGCCAATACCAAGTGCTCCTAATCCCTTGTTCAAACCATCAAATTTTATTAATAAATTGGAATGTCGAGATCATCCATAAGCTTCAAGCCTTAGTTGCTCAATATTGTCCATAACCGGGGACACGACTAATCAATTAGATTTATATCTTCTACATAAGTTGTACACTTTACCCATACAACACAATCTCTCCTTGACGCCACCAGTGGCCGCTGGTCTAGTACACACCAATTAGCGAAGTATTTACATAGAAGTCCTCCCAATACACAATACTAGATGTCTAACAGGCACCAATGCAAGGATATAACCTCCAATACACAATTCTAGTTAACCTAAAGATATACCAATGCAAAGGGTCTTCCTCTATGTAATTAACTAAACCAAAACCCATATTAGCATGTGGTTATACATGAAAGCTACTATACGAGAAACATGTTCAATCTCTGTGACCCTAGGTGGTATTCTTCTAGTGCACACACGAGAGACGTACACAAAGATACGGTCCCCTTGGTTGTCACTTCCTTCAAACTCAACAACAACAATATTCCACCCAGGTGATTCATCAAATACTTGTTTTATTATATAAAAACATAGCTTTCCAATACCTCATATAATCATAACATGATATTCCACCTCGAATCTATAGCAGGGCTAAGCATACTATAACTACGATGCTTCCACTAAGCAAGATACAAATAGATATCCTAAATAGGACACAACATAGCATATGATAGCACATAGTGCAAAATTTTCCTACACACACAATTCTACGAAAAACAACTACAATGCATAGGAAAATAAGTAGGACATTTATGATAGTGTCACTTTCCTTTAGTTGATGTAGTCGTTCAAATAATCCTCACAATAGAAAATATTGCACTCGTCAGTATTACAATAGTTGCAATTATAGTAGTTCCAATCGCAGTAGTTACACTCCTCGCAATCTAACGTTTAAAACAAGTGCACAACAAATACACTATTTAAAACATTGCAAACATGCAACGATACAACAAAACAATGATAAACAAATGCATGCATGACGATTTAATATGTCACAATGGTTGTAATTAGTTCTCTGAACAATATTAGATCACATGATGCATGTGGTGAATCATTCAATGCATTAGGGTATTTATTATTAACTAGCAAAAGACCTGTGCGTTGCAACGGTTACAAAATAAATTGAAGAAATCTTGTGTTATTCAATAATTTATCGACCATTTAGCTGTAGTTCTAAATTTGTCTGCTTATTCCTCACGATATCTTCTCTTTTGTGTAAAATTGCCAGGCAGCCATTATACTATGAAGATGCAACACCAAGAAAACTTATGTATTAGTTAATCCATGAAAGATCAAATCACTAAAATTTCTCACTAACATGCATGAAGTAATTAGAAAACAGCAAACGCAAAATGGTAGAACTCACAAGTGTTTGTATGGAATGACAATGTCTATGCAACAGGAGACAAATTGCTTTAATATTGTCATGGTAGAGATAATTTTTATATGCAAACTATCAGGTTTTAGGTCCTTATACCTTTTATGTCAGGTCAGAAAATGAAAACACTGGTCTAGAGTATTTTCCCTAGAAGGGAATACAAACATCAGTAAACTGTCACCGGGCAACAACTGATGCAAGTATTGACCTGTAGGCAGCTGTATATACATACGTAAACTGATATTTTCATGTGTAAACCAATGAAAATTGGCAAAATTATCACCATTATTGCTACACATGTTACTAAGATCTGTTATGCAAAGATGATTAATATACCATATCAAGGGCACATGTGAATCAGTTAACTTTCTTCTACACTCAAAACTACGCAAAAGAAAAAAAAATGCACAATCAGATCATATTTATCTAAGGATAAATACCCAAAAGACTTGTGCCAATTAGTATGAAATAATTTTGACCCGATGTGCCAATTTAGAGAGAGAAAGGGGTAGTGAAGTAGCATTTGTGTTTACTGAGAGAAGCGAGAGGAGCATCTGTAGCAGTATAGAACCCTCTGAAATTATAGCAGCTAGAGCGCCGCATCCCACACGCGCAGAGAGCTCAAGAGAGGAGAGAGAGCAGTTGCAGCGTTGTTGGCAAAGAGAGAGTAGAACAGGCAGATGCTACAAGTCAAAAACAATCGGAACAGGACTGATAACCACACCACAAATCCGGCCTACCTAAAGAACTGAAAGAACAGAGGAAGACCCCGTTGACTGAGATCTTGAATATTTGGAGAAAGAATTCTCCCCTCTCTCCCCAGATCATTGTCGGCCTACCCTCCCTAACGCTGCAACCTAGCATCACCATTGCTCCTACTCTCCTCCTCACCTCTCCTCCTTCCGCCCATTTCTCTCCCAGGCGGACATTCTGGATAGGGGGCGAATCGGTGACGAACGGCACCCCTCTGCCTCCTATCCCTGCTGGAAGAATTGAAAGCGCCGCGATCCCTTCTTGCTCTGCCGAATACGCAGCCCACTCCATCGTTTTGGATTCCCCACAAGGGAGTGGGGGAGGGGCACCTTGATGTTGGGGATTGGGGGAGGTTTGGCCGTGGCCTTCAGCTGTGTGCGATTCCTCCCGTCGCGGGGTTGCTCCGAAGACAAACTTCAAGGCGAGGTGAATCACAGCTTACAATTCCAGCCTACAAACTCTTTAGTTGTAGTCTATGCCTCTATGGCAGCAACGAGAGTTGAGAGGGCCATCTCTGACTTGGAAAATTCAAAGGCTGTCGCTCTCCCTGCAAATCTCCATGCCACATGGAGAATCTCCTGGTGGCGTGTGGCAGGGACCTCCGGCAATGCCCTGATGCGCCAGTCCCACGAGCCCCTTGGCTAGTTCAGTGGTGAACAGGCCGGTTCTATATTCAGAGCGAAATTGACAGCACGTGCCCCTAAGCAAATCTGGCCAACGGGGCCGGCCCGGCACGGCACGGCCCAGGTACAGCACGCCTTAAACGGGTCTGGCTTGGCATGGCCCGCAGCGGCCCGTCTAGCTCGCGTGTCGTGCCGGGCCGGCACGTGTGCCAGGCTGCGCGGCCCGAGCCCGGCCTGGCGCCTGACGGGCCGGCCCGCGGCACGTTTGGCCCGTGAAGCACGCAGGCCTGTTGTACTTTTTTGTGACCCGTTAAAATAAGCCTTCAATAACGATTGAATCGGTAGTATATCAGCTAGTGTTTGATGCTCTGGTGGTTGAGCGCACTGCGGAACAGCGTGAGATCGCGAGTTCGACTCCTCCTTGCACCCATTTTTGCCATTTATGTTTGGAATCCTGCGAGGCATAGGTTAAACGGGCCGTGTCGGGCTGGCCTGCGTGCCTGAGGCCGCGGCACAGGCACGGCCCCATCGTTTCATGAGCTGGCACGGCCCCGTCGTTTCATGGGCCGGCACGGGCCCGGCACGCCGCGGGCCGGGCCGTGCCGGTGCTGGGCTTTTTCCGCGTGCCGGCCCTCCCAGGCACGGCCCGTTGGCCAGGATTGCCCCTAAGGCTAATTTTTTTTGACATATCTGTATCTACATTGACTTGTAAAATATTTAAAGTTAACATCGAATCACACATTTTAGTCTCAACATCAATATTGTCCAAGATATCATTCTCAATAGAAGATATAGCCAAGTCATTCAATCTATCTTGTATAACATAGTTAGTGATCTCAATTTCATCCAACGACTTTTCATTGACCTCATGGCCAGATTTGAAGCACTTTTTGTGATTTAATAAGTTCAACCTTTGTTTTATTTTATTTCTTTTCGTAGCATCCGACTTATGTTCACCCTTATAGGACCTAAAATTGTGAGTGGCTAAAGATTAAGAGACAAAGACCGAATGCCATCAAATCATGGATTCACGGAGACACAGAGAATGGAGCAATGAGCGTACCGTACCGGCGTCCAGCAGTGGCCGAGTAGCGAGAGGCAATTCAGTTTATCAGCTGATCAATTCCCAAACGGCCAAGCCCAAGGACAATCCGTGAATCGGGCCAGGGGCTCGGGAGATCTGCGATGAGTCTCGGGTACTGTGGATTGGAAAACAAACGAAGAGGAGATCGGTCGCCAGCAGTCGTCGGACGTCGGAAGACTCGGAACTCGGAACATTCGAACAGAGGAACATTCGTGTGCCAGCGTGCCTTTCCACCTACCACTGGTGAAGGAAAGGAGGGAGCAGCGCCACCGCCCACTCCTCCTTCTCGGAGGCGCTCCTCGTCCCGGATCTATCTCCGGTCAGTGGCCGACCGGGAGAGCTCCTCCACCTACGATCTGTCGCGCCCACAGGTGCCGCCAGGAAGGTGCTTGTTAGGAGAGGCGGCGGGGGATACCATAAGCGGGAGGGGGAGTGCGGCGGCCAGCTCACATACAACTATTGTGCAAGGTCGGCTCGCGGTGGTGGGGATTAGGGAAGGAAAGGAGGATGATCCTCGATGCGGTGAAGCCAGAAAATAAACGAAGGGGCATTTGACTTACCAATGGCAATGGTGGGTAATATCTCCGAACTGTAGGGGTAAAACGGTCTTTTCTAGACAGACGGTGGACAGAAACGTTGCGTTCTTTATTATTAGGTATAGATTCTTGATCGCCAATAGGAGAGTTTTAATAGTTCTATAGAAACTTCTGCTCTAATTGTCTAATTAAATTTTTTTTAGGTTGTACTGGATAGAGGACATTAATACGAACCAGTAGCAATTGGATTCACCCTAAACGGAGTTGTAGATCTTGTTCTATGATTTAATTACTACTTAATAGAGTTTAAAGTACCTAAATAGTTTACCACGACATAAAATAAAGCTAAGAACAGATCTGTAATCTACACGGAATTATGAATCCAAGAACATATTATTTATATTTTTCAAATCTATAAATAATTTACTATGAATTTATTACTCCAAAAGGATATTAAAACTATCTAACTAATTACCAGTTAACTATATCGCTAAAGTTAGATATAATCTGATATTAATAAACAACATAAAATTATCTTCAGTTTGATATATTATATACAATTTTTTGGACATAGTATGTATTTCTTATAGATTTTACAAGTTGGATCTATAATGTGTAATTTTAAATTCGAACGGAATATTTTATGGAATATTCCGCTGAATGGAAAGGTTGACCGTGCATGCTGATTGGGATTAGACGTTGACCTGATGACGACGTGGTGGTGATGAGGCAGCTGACCGGGACGATTGAATCTCAACCATCGGAATGGGATCCGGTGGCTACGAGAAAAAGTTGGCTCTAGATGTGCTTGGTTTTGGCTCAGAATAGATAAGAAACAAATCTGTGTTAGAGAGACAAATCCATAAATCAAATCGAAAAACTTACAACATGAAAGTTGTAGGAAATCATTAGATCTAACTTCTCTCCAAAGGAATTTGGATTTCAAGAAACGAGCGCGAGTGGATCTTGTATTTACACCATCATATCTGAAATATGCGGTGCAAAATTCTCCGGCTATGGTGGATAAAAAAGATGGGGTTTGTCGAGATTAAAAGATTTTGACAAGATCTACAATTTTTGTGTTGGAGCCGAAGGCAACCGACGAAGTTTAGATAGGCTTCGAAGCGAAATATGATTCGGGAAGGTGTAGATTCGGGATTTTAAGAAGAAAAGGTCATATAGCTGCGAGTCCGGGGGATTATATGTAAAATCCCAAAAATATTGAACAAGGATTATCAATTTCCAATCACCAAAATTAGGGTTAACAAAAACTTTTGCTAATTCAAATCAATATGAATGCATGTGTAAATGTGATGATTGTATGAATGCATGAATGGACTTGTGAGATTGATCTAAATAGCAAGGAATGGTTTAAAGATGAAAACAACATCATCTAAAACATTTCCAAGCAAAAACAAATCAATAGAAAATTAAAAAAAAATCAAATAAAGCAAATGGTCATTTTTGCCAATCTTGCTCACTAGGCCACTTTGAGTGTTTCTAGTCCAAGATTTCAAACAGAATCTTTTCCATTTCTTTTCACCCCTTGCTAGACCAAGTAAAAGTGAATCAAAACCCACCTTTCAAACTTGCAGAAACATTTGGCAACTTGATTCAAATGACAATTCAAAATTGAATCTAGTTCATATAGGAAAATCACCCAATTTTCAAAACCCAACCAAACCAGTGCACCTTAACCAATCCAATCAACCAGAGACTCCCTAGTATGTAACCAACACACCCACAAAGTTTGAATCAAAAATTCAAATTTGAATCTCTTTTAGCCATTTCATCAAACACCTTGCAAACACCAAACCAACAAACATTCAACACTATAGTGAGAAGTAATTTTGGCCTAACTTGTCCCCTATCTAGCTCACACTACAGTCTCAGTAGATCATCTAACTTGTTTAACCCCTCTAGCTCACTGTAAAGCAGACCATGCCATCAATGGCAAGCATGACGAGAGTACCCTTGCCACCCCAATGTAGCCAGCTCGCTAGAAGCTTCTCTAGCCTCGCCAACCTTGTTTGGGACACTCTCCACCGTCCACCGCCACCCCCTGTCCAAGCCTCGAGCACTGTCAGCCTCTAGACCACACAGCCCGAGCGCGCCCAGCTTCTCTGCGAGCATGCCGAGAGCGCACCAGAGCGCCACCCGTGACACACGCCCACAGACCGCGCGCCGCCCTCACCGCGTGCAAGCAGGATCGCCACCACCTCAGGAACACCCCAGACACGCCCGTTCGCCGCCGTGCGACCCGTATCACCTGTGCACCATTAAAACTTCCGTCGGACCCGCTCAGAGCAACACGATGTTCTGACCGTCTCGCACCGCCCCACGCCGCGTGACCATGCCGTTGAGCTTCGCCAGGGAGCACATCACCGCCCCTATCGTCGCCGATGACAGTAGCTCGCTGTGACGATGACCACAACGAGCTCCACCGCCCGTCGGTTCCCTTCTGGCACTATAAATAGAGGCTACCCTAGCACGAATTCTTCACACCATCTCACTCCCCTCTCTCTCAGAAGCACCCCACCTCACTCCTGGAGCAAGGCGAGAAGCGCATCGCCGGAATTTGGCTGGAGTCTGCCGTGGAGGAGGAAGAAAGGAGCAGTTGATTGGTGCCACCCTAGGAGGAGCTTCGGGTACCAGGAGGATCGCCGTCGTCGACTTCGTTGTTCGCCCCATCGCCAACCCTCGCCTGAGCCCCTATGAGCCTCCCGTGACACCCACTGGCCGCGCTAGGGTTCTGTCGCGCCGACGTTGCCTGGCGTGGATGATGAACCACAACCGTAGGATTAGAGTTTGATCGCACGGTCTAGAGCATCACGTACCGCTTAGCACCCCTCTGTCTCACTAACTGGTGGGGTCGTTCACTTAAACCCACCCGCGCGTGCGTTGTGCACCGTGGGCTGGCCCAGTTAACATCCCGCGCGACCTAGTAATTCAAATTTAGGTTTATTCTTTTATTTTCAAACTTAGTTCTGCACCCAGATTTAAAAATCAACCCAGCTCGATTCACTGAACCAAAATGCATGAACCCAATTTTGTTAGAAAGATACTGGAATTCTTAATCCATGCCCGTTGGATTCAAACCAATTGGATTTGTAGATCACCTATAGTAAAAATAACAAGGCAGAAGCTTTTTTGCATTCAAATATTTTTCAAAATTCAACCATAAAAGCTTTTGAGTTGTTTCCAACTCTCAAAAATCACATTAACCATACCTTTCAGAATATATAAAAATATATAGGTTTACTTACAGAAATAATGATTAATTAATCAAAGAATGCCTCATAGGCCATTCTAGTCACTTTAATTAATTAAAATAAAAAAATTAAACCTTATTAAACTGTGAAATCACTTTAAATCACATTCCCAAGTACTGAAATATGTGGTGATGGCATGTGTCAACATGATCCTATGTTTTAGTTAGAGAATATTAAATCTTAAGTATTTTTTCAATGAGTAGAAATTACTTTTCTAAAATAAAGGAAATAAAACTATTTACCATAATGATTGTAATGTGTGTGATGATCGTAGATCATCTAGTGAAAACCTTGGTGTGATAAATAGAGTAGTTAAGAGTTGTTTGGTGATTGTGCACCTCGTATTTATAGATGCTAGTACCGACCAAGGATACGAGCAGGAAGGAGGATACGACGAGGAAGAAGCCGAGGAGAACTTCAACCACTGCACTGCACAAGGAAAGCCTCTACTTGCAACCTTCCAAGCCTCACTATACAAGTTGAATTAGCAAGTTAATCCTCGCAAGCTTACACTACTTGATACCCAATCTTAGTTTTACTTGCAAGCTTAGTATTTTATTTCTTTATCAAAGATTTTATTTGAGTTTACTTAGTGACTTGTAGATATTAGAAATATATATGAAGGTAGCATAAAGAGCATAAAACATGGCCTAAGTTAGATAATCTGGATGTCATCCTGATGCATGAGACTGAACTTAGATAAGATACACTTGTTTACCACCCCTCTTTAGTGTTTACCCCCAGCTGTAGTTGCTAGTGCTAAGCATAAAACTTGATCCACTTTAGATGGGAATACTTGGTGAAAATGGTTATGAAAACCTTAGAATGATGAGTCATTTTACTGAAAGGTTTTGACATGTGTTCTTGAACACTAGATGATTTTGATGATTAAAATGTTAAGGCATGAGCCTTGGCCCTTTATAAAACTGATGGTTGTCTGGATGCGATACCATTCCAATTTTACCGTATAACCACAATACCCGAAATTTGGGTAGGGCTTGAATGGAAATTTATATAACTTAGTATGGGTTCCCTTGCGGCCAAGGTTTGAGCTAAGGCTACCTTATGAAAATTGTCCACCTGTCAGTTCCCAAGATGACAGTTGGTCATGGTTGGGAGGCCAAACTCACAGGAGAGGGCCTATACTAGGGCGTGTAATTGAAAGGTTAGGATTGATTATCCGCATACTGAGTATGGTGAATTCTAGATTGTTCCTGACGGATGTATCGAATATTGTGGTGAAAGTGTACCACCTCTGCAGAGTGTCAAACTATTCGAATAGCCACATCCGCGGTTATGGACAGTTGGAGTGGCCATACTGTTCCGTCGTCAGATGTTTTCAAAATGACTTATGAAATGATTCATGACTTTGACTTGACCACAACAGGGTTGTGATATGAAATTCAAGTTCCCACTTAGGTGTTCTAAAACTTTCAACTACCTTTCTTTGCTTCTGAACTCAGTAGTGATAAATCTGGCTTTTTGCAAAACAACCCTAGAGCGTAGTATATCCTACTCAAAAACCACTTCACTTGTTAGTATTAGTTTGCGATTACTTAAAGAATACTCATGGCTTTGTCCCTGGCTATTCCCGTGGCCAGACTATGAAGAGGAGTATCAGGAGGACGAACCGTAGGAATGTTATGACAACTAGGATCATCTCCCATCATCAGCATTGCCTGTGACCATGAGATGGAGTCTCGCCTACTCTATCGTTACTATGATGTTATTCTGCAACTTGAATTGTATTAAGACTGGATCATGAGATCCTATATTTGTTGTAAGACCTTATGTATGGTTTGTAATGGATGATGTACTGTGATATCCAATCTGTTATGTCTCGCAAAAATTGAAATCCTGGGATTGCGATTTATGGCATAACAGGCATCTGGGATTGAAAAATCCGGGTGTTGACAAGTTGGTATCAGAGCCATTCTGACCATAGGAGACCCTAGTTTAGAATGGACGTTTGAATCAAAAACTTAGTTTCAAAACCAAGGAAGTGAGTATTTATGAAAACTTATTCTCATTCTTATCACTTAGACTCTTCATAAAAATTCATGTTCCTCAAAAATTCATGCAAACTTACATAAAATTTGACACACTTGATCACTCTACTAAGTTACTCATCGTATATTCTTATAGATGGACGTGAAGTATAGCAAGTTTTATCAGTTGGGGAATGGAGGATACCTCATCTTTGAGCGTGACTTGGACCAGCTGTCGGAGATGCTAGAGCGTCCGCACCCCGAGTTCTTCGGATCTCAGCTCAATGATCAGGAAGGAGAGGAGTTGCAATGGATAGTTGTTGCAAGTCTCCGAGGAAAGATTGAAGCCCCCACCTCAAAGGGAATTTAGTTCACCTTGAGAGAGAACAACTGGCTCGATGGACTTGCTAGGGCCATGCAAGAAGCTCTTGCCCGTCTGTGTGGGCAGAATATCAACCAGATCAAGGGTACCCGCTTTGATTTCTATCCAAGGCGTGATGTTATGGGACAACCACTGGAAGCCCCGTATCACCATGAGCTGAAGACTCAACTAGACCACCTCAGCTTCATGATGTATGACTGGCAGAAGGAGTTGGATAATGCCCGCTCCTACGCCAACCACAAGTACGACATCACCGCCAGGAAGGATCAGACCATTGCCATGCTAGTAAAGGATCGCCAGTCTCGTCGCCGTCAGCTCGACAAGAAGGAGCGCATCATTGCCCGTCTTTGCCACATGATCACAGAGTTGTAGGAGACTGTCCACGAGAGGGATATTCAGCTTGAGGAGAGGTAGAATGCAGGGGAAGACCTTCGTGGAGACCCCTAATCCTATCTCAGTGACGATGATGACTTTTTGGAGGATTAGGCCATGGAATTCTTCACCGATGAGGATGACTTCGCCTTCATTGATGATGATGAGGACACCGACTCCAAGGAGTAGTATCACTTGAGCACTAGCGTTAGTGAGTTGTATCCAGTCCCACTGTATCGTAGTTTCCCAGAATGGTTCTTAAAGCCATCTGTTTTCCTTTGTTGTGGTGTGTGTTTGTATCATGTGCTATGAATGAACAAATGAAAGTTGCTAGAAAAACCTGAGTCAAACTTTGAAAACTTTTCAAACACAAAACCCTGAACCTTAGAAATTTCCCCTTTTCTCATAATCTATCTTAATCTTCAGATGCCTCGTGGAGAAAGCAGTTCATCCCCAGACCCGATGTTGCAAATGTTGGTTTCTGACCACGAAGCCGAAAGAGCCGAACGTCAAGCCAACTTAGCCACCCTTCAACAGATAGCTCAGATGGCCAACAACAATCAAGGCCATGGAAATCAGGACAACCATGGGTCTAAGCTCAAGAATTTCCAGAACACCAATCCACCCATTTTCACCTCGATGCCGATGATTGGCTGCAAACCATGGAGAACATCCTAGAAGTTGTAGGAGTGGAAGCTAATGAGAAGGTACTGTTCGCCACCCACTACCTAGTCGGAGATGCACGAGCCTCGTGGAACAACGTTCGTGCCATGATAGGAGGTCAAATGATGGGTTGGGAAGAATTCAAAGTCAAGTTCAGCAGAACCCATGTGCCACCGGGTTTGATCAAGAGGATGAGAGATGAATTTAGGGAACTTAAGCAAGGCAGGATGACCGTAGTTGAGTACCGTGATTTTTTTGGCATTGGCTAGGTATGCACCGGATGAGATAGACACTGAAGACAAGAAGAAGGAGAGATTCCTGAATGGTATGCACGATGAGATGCAGAAAGTGTTAGTCAATATCCCATTTGCTGATATTGAAGCCTTAGTGGACTCTGACATTCAGATGGAAGGCAAAATCAACCAAGCTAATGAGAACCGCAAGCGTCGGATGATGCATCAACCAGAAACCCACCATACACCAAAGTATCGCCCCAACCCATCTCCAGGATTTGCCCCAAGAACCAACATACCCCCGATGAACCATCCAACTTATCCCAACTGTGGAAACCCAAGGCCCGGAGGAAATCACAACAACAACCCCGGCAACCCCAGCAATTTCAACTATGCATTGCCCAAGTTCAACAACAACAATGCCGCCACCAACACCAATATTGCCCCAAGGACTGGAAGCAATGTTGTGCCTGTTGCAGCAAAGGACAAGTCTCATGTGACTTGTTATGAATGTGGAGCCAAGGGTCACTATTCCAATGAGTGCCCCAAGAAGATTTCCGTAGCCCCTAATGCAAATTCCCTAGCTCAGCAGCAGCGTCGTGTTCAGCCTAAAAGAAGGTTTGCCCCAGGGAACTCGCTCAACCGCAACGGCCGTCTCTTTCTCATGCATGCTGAAGAAGCCCAAGACGTGCCAGATGTCATGCTGGGTATGTTTTCTGTTAACTCAGTACTTGCAAGAGTGTTGTTTGATTCTAGAGCATCGCACTTGTTTGTTACTGAAGATTTTGCATGCACTAGTAAGATTCAACCCACCAAATTAAAGCATGTTATAATAGTTCAAATACCTGGTTCAATCACCAAAGCTAGACAAATTTGCAAGGCCGTGCCTATCCGAATCCATGACATAGATTTTTATGCTAATCTAATAGTACTTGGAACTAAAGGTTTGGAAGTAGTACTAAGAATGGATTGGATGTCGAAACATAAAGGATTAATCGACTATGCCAAGAAACCCATAACCATGACCAGTACAACCGGAATATCAGTCGAGCATGTATCTGAAACCTTGCCCCGCCATTCAAATGCAACAAGAGTATAGCCCAACCCACCATTGACCATGTTAGAATAGTCTGTGTATACCCCTATGTATTTCCAGATGTTTTGCCTGGTATGCCCCCAGATCGAGATATCGAGTTTATCATTGAACTAATCCCTGGAACCGGGCCCATAGCTCAGAGACCATATAGTATGAACCCGTCTAAATTAGTGGAAGCAACTGGATGCTATGCTAGAGATAGGATTGATCCAACCAAGTGCATCGCCGTGGAGATCACCTGTCTTGTTTGTGGACAAGAAAGATGGAGGTAACCGTTTGTGTACGGATTATAGGAAGTTGAATGATGTCACCATCAAAAACAAGTACCCACTGCCAAAGATAGAAGACCTGTTTGACCAGTTGACTGGTGCCAAAGTGTTTTCTAAGATTGATCTTAGAACTGGTTATCACCAACTCAAGATTCGCGCAGAGGATATTCCGAAGACTGCCTTCACCACCAGATATGGATTATACGAGTATACTGTCATGTCTTTTGGATTAACCAATGCCCCCACTTATTTCATGAACCTCATGAATAAGATTTTTATGGACTTCCTGGATAAGTTTGTCGTTGTTGATGACATTCTGATCTATTCCAAATCAGAAGAAGAACATGAGCTACACCTAAGGACCATCCTTGGAACCCTTAGGGAGCATCAGTTGTATGCCAAGTTTAGCAAATGTGAATTCTGGTTACAGGAGGTAGGATTCCTCTGACATATTGTATCAGCCAGAGGAATTGCCGTTGACCCTGCAAAGGTGAAGGATGTGCAAGATTGGCAAGCCCCAACCACTCAAACCCAAGTTCGTGCATTTCTCGGATTAGCGGGATACTACCACAAGTTCGTAGAAGGATTCTCGAGTATCGCGAGACCCATGACCCAATTGTTGAAGAAGGATAAGAAGTTTGAATGGACGGACAAGTGTGAAGCGAGTTTTCAAGAACTCAAGAGGAGATTGATATCAGCCCCAATTTTGATCATGACGTATATCACGAAGCCATTTGATGTGTATTGTGACGCATTCAAGATTGGTCTCAGATATGTGTTAATGCAAGAAGGCAAGGTTATATCTTATCTGTCCCGACAACTGAAGCAGCATGAACAGAATTATCCTACTCATGATCTTGAACTAGAAGCCGTAGTTCTAGCCCTGAAGACATGGAGGCATTACCTGATGGGAAACCGTTGTGAGATTTATTCGGATCACAAGAGCCTAAAGTATATATTCACTCAGAAGGAGCTGAATATGAGGCAGAGAAGATGGATTGAGCTAATCAAGGACTATGATCTGGACATTCACTATCACCCCGGTAAAGCCGATGTGGTAGCAGATGCCCTTAGCAGATTGCCGTGCCGCTTGAACTCTATGATTCTGAAGGAGCAACCAAGTTTGCACAAAGAGATGGAGGATTTCAGAATGGAGTTAGTAAGTGAAGGATTTTTGGCTAGCATAGAACTTCAACCCACTTTGATCAGTCAGATCAAGGAGGCACAGAAAGGAAATACTAGTATCGACGGAATCAAACGTCGTATCGGTACAGGCAAAGTACCCGGATTCACCGAGGACGAAGGAGTTATTTGGTACAAAGGACATCTCTGTGTACCAGCAGATTCAGAGTTGAAGGAGACTATTTTGAAGGAAGCCCATGATACTCTTTATTCTATCCACCCTGGAGGAACGAAGATGTATCAGGATCTGAAGGAGCAATTTTGGTGGCATAAGATGAAGAGAGAAATCGGAAGCTATATCGTCAAGTGTGATATTTGTCAGAGTCAAGGTGGGACATCAGAGACCCGCAGGACTGTTGCAACCACTGCAAATTCCGGAATGGAAATGGGATTCAGTAGGAATGGACTTTATCACCGGATTGCCTACTTCTAGTAGGGGAAATGACTCTATTTGGGTCATAGATGACAGATTGTCCAAGGTCGCCCATTTCTTACCAGTCAAGACCACTTACCAGAGTTTGAAGCTAGCTGAGTAGTACATCGCTAGAATTGTCAGTTTGCATGGAGTCCCCAAGAACATCGTGTCAGATCGAGGAACTCAGTTTACCTCGAGATTTTGTAAGAAAGTCCAGGAAGGACTGGGAACCCGACTAGATTTTAGCACAGCGTATCACCCTCAAACCGATGGACAAACGGAGTGAGTAAATGAAATACTCGAAGATATGTTGAGAGCCTGTGTGCTAGAGTATGGATCTAAATGGGAAGACTGTCTGCCTTTCGCAGAATTTTCTTACAACAACAGTTATCAAGCTAGCTTGCAAATGGCCCCATTTGAGTTCATGTATGGAAGGAAGTGTCATACCCCTTTGAATTGATCGGAAGTAGGAGAGAGTCAGATTTTTGGACCTGACATCCTACGAGAAGCAGAAGAGAAAGTTCACAAGATCCGTGAGCACCTCAAGACCGCCCAATCCAGACAGAAGAGTTATGCCGACAAGATACATCGAGACCTCGCTTTTAATATCGGAGATTTTGTGTATCTCAAAGTGTCACCTTTGAAGGGAATGCAACATCTCCAGCTCAAAGGAAAACTAGCCCCCAGATATATCGGACCTTTCAAGATTCTAAATCGTCGAGGAGAAGTATCGGATCAACTGGAACTGCCAGAGGAGACGTCAGCAGTGTATAATGTGTTCCAATATCGTTACTTCGCAAATGCCTTGAAGTTCCGGAGAAGACTGAATTTTCAAGAACATTGATCACCGAACCATAGATATCAACGATGACCTGACGTATCCCGAAGTACCCATCGTATTTTGGAGGAAGCTTTCAGGACCACCAGGACCAGAAGCATCAAGTTTCTCAAGATTCAGTGGAGTAACCAAACTGAAGAAGAATCTACCTGGGAGCGAGAAGATCACATCAAGACGGAGTTTCCCGATCTTTTTAAATCCTAGTTTTCTTCGTTCTTCTTTCTCAAATCTCGGGACAAGATTTTTTTAAGGAGGGAAGGTTTTTAACATCCCAAAAATATTGAACAAGGATTATCAATTTCCAGTAATCAAAATTAGGGTTAACAAAATCTTTTGTTAATTCAAATCAATATGAATGCATGTGTGAATGTGATGATTGTATGAATGCATGAATGGACTTGTGAGATTGATCTAAATAGAAAGGAATGGTTTAAAGATGAAAACAACATCAACTAAAACATTTCCAAGCAGAAAAAAATCAAGAGAAAATTAAAAACAAATCATATAAAGCAAATGGTCATTTTTGCCAATCTTGCTCACTAGGCCACTTTGAGTGTTTCTAGTCCAAGATTTCAAACAGAAACTTTTACATTTCTTTTCAACCCTTGCTATACCAAGTAAAAGTGAATCAAAGCCCACCTTTCACACTTGCAGAAACATTTGGCAACTTGATTCAAATGAAAATTCAAAATTGAATCTAGTTCATATGGGAAGATCACCCAATTTTCAAAACCCAACCAAACCAGTGCACCTTAACCAATCCAATCAACCAGAGACTCCCTAGTATGTAACCAACACACCCACAAAGTTTGAATCAAAAATTCAAATTTGAATATCTTTCAGCCATTTCATCAAACACCTTGCAAACACCAAACCAACAAACATTCAACACTATAGTGAGCAGTAATTTTGGCCTAACTTGTCCCCTATCTAGCTCACACTACAGTCTCAGTAGATCATCTAACTTGTTTAACCCCTCTAGCTCACTGTAAAGCAGACCATGCCATCAATGGCAAGAATGACGAGAGTACCCTTGCCACCCCAATGTAGCCAGCGAGCTAGAAGCTTCTCTATCCTCGCCAACCTTGTCTGGGACACTCTCCACCGTCCACCGCCACCCCCTGTCCAAGCCTCGAGCACTGCCAGCCTCTGGACCACACAGCCCGAGCGCGCCCAGCTTCTCTGCGAGCATGCCGAGAGCACGCCAGAGCACCACCCGTGACACATGCCCATAGACCGCGCGCCGCCGTCACCGTGTGCAAGCAGGATCGCCACCACCCCAGGAACACCCCAGACACGCCCGTTCGCCGCCATGCGACCCGTTTCACCTGTGCACCATTAAAACTTCCGTCGGACCCGCTCAGAGCAACGCGACGTTCCGACCGAGTCGCACCACTGCACGCCGCGTGACCATGCCGTTGAGCTTCGCCAGGGAGCATAGCACCACCCTATCGTCGCCCATGCCAGTAGCTCACTGTGACGATGACCACGACGAGCTCCACCATTGCCCGTCGGTTCCCTTATGGCACTATAAATAGAGGCCACCCTAGCATGAATTCTTCACACCATCTCACTCCCCTCTCTCTCAGAAGCACCCCACCTCACTCCCGAAGCAAGGCGAGAAGCGCATCGCTGGAATTTGGCCGGAGTCTACCGTGGAGGAGGAAGAAAGGATCAGTTGATTGGAGCCACCCTAGGAGGAGCTTCGGGTACCAGGAGGATCGCCATCGTCGACTTTGTCGTTCGCCCCCATCGCCGACCCTCGCCCGAGCCCCGGTGAGCCTCCCGCGACACCCATTGGCCGCGCTAGGGTTCTGTCTCGCCGGAGTTGCCCGACGTGGACGATGAACCACAGCCGTAGGATTAGAGTTTGATCGCACGGTCTAGAGAATCCCGTACCGCTTCGCACCCCTCTGTCTCACTGACTGGTGGGGTCGTTCACTTAAACCCACCCGCGCATGCGCTGTGCATCGTGGGCCGTCCTAGTTAACATCCCGCGCGACCCAGTAATTCAAATTTAGGTTTATTCTTTTAGTTTCAAACTTAGTTCTGCACCTAGATTCAAAAATCAAACCAGCTCGATTCACTGAACCAAAATGCATGAAACCAATTTTGTTAGAAAGATACTGGAATTCTTAATCCAAGCCTGTTGGATTCAAACCAAATTGGATTTTTAGATCACCTATAATAAAAATAATAAGGCAGAAGCTTTTCTGCGTTCAAACATTTTTAAAAATTCAACCATAAAAGCTTTTGAGTTGATTCCAACTCTCAAAAATCACATTTAACCGAACCTTTCAGAATATATAAAAATATATAGGTTTACTTGCAAAAATAATGATCAAGTAATAAAAGAATGCCTCATAGGCCATTCTAGTCACTTTAATTAATTAAAATAAAAAAGTAAACTTTATTAAATTGTGACACCACTTTAAATCACATTCCCAAGTACTGAAATATGTGGTGATGACATGTGTCAACATGATCCCATGTTTTAGTTGGATAATATTAAATCTTAAGTAGTTTTTCAATGAGTAGAAATTACTTCTCTACAATAAAGGAAATAAAACTATTTTCCTTAATGATTGTAATGTGTGTGATGATCCTAGATCATCTAGTGAAAACCTTGGTGTGATAAATAGAGTAGTTAAGAGTTGTTTGGTGATTGTGTACCTCATATTTATAGACGCTAGTACCGACCAAGGATACGAGGAGGAAGGAGGATACTACGAGGAAGACGCCAAGGAGAACTTCAACCACTGCACTGCACAAGGAAATCCTATACTTGCAACCTTGCAAGCCTCACTATACAAGTTGAATTCGCAAGCTAATCATTGCAATCTTACACTACTTGATACCCAATCCTAGTTTTACTTGCAAGCTTAGTATTTTATTTCTTTATCAAAGCTTTGATTTGAGTTTACTTAGTGACTTGTAGATATTAGAAATATATATGAAGGTAGCATAAAGAGCATAAAACTTGGCCTAAGTTAGATAATCTGGATGTCATCCTGAGGCATGAGATTAAACTTAGATAAGATACACTTGTTTACCACCCCTCTTTAGTGTTTACCCCCACCTTTAGTTGCTAGTGTTAAGCATAAAACTTGATCCACTTTAGATGGGAATACTTGGTGAAAATGGTTATGAAAACCTTAGAATGATGAGTCATTATACTGAAATGTTTTGGCATGTGTTCTTGAACACCGGATGATTTTGATGATGAAAATGTTAAGGCATGAGCCTTAGCCCTTTATAAAACTAAAGGTTGTCTGGATGCGATACCATTCCAATTTTACCGTACAACCACCTGGTAGCTTGACTGAAAATTTATATACCTTAGTATGGGTTCCCTCACGGCCAAGGTCTGAGCTGAGGCTACCTTGTGAAGATTGTCCAGCTGTGCAGTTCCCAAGATGACAGTTGGTCATGGTTGGGAGGCCAAACTCATAGGAGAGGGCCTATACTAGGGCGTGTAATTGAAATGTTAGGATTGATTATCCGCATACTGAGTATGGTGAATTCTGGATTGTTCCTGATGGATGTATCGAATGTTGTGGAGAAAGTGTACCACCTCTGCAGAGTGTCAAACTATTCGAATAGCCCCGTCCGCAGTTATGGACAGTTGGAGAGGCCATACTGTTCTGTTGTCAGATGTTTTCAAAATTACTTATGAAATGATTCATGACTTTGACTTGACCACAACAGGTTTGTGATATGAAATTTAAGTTCCCAATTAGGTGTTCTAAAACTTTCAACTAGCTTTCTTTGCTTCTGAACTAAGTAGAGATAAATCTGGGATTTTGCAAAACAACCCTAGAGCCTAGTATATCCTACTCAAAAACCACTTCACTTGTTAGTATTAGTTTGCGAGTACTCATGGCTTTGTCCCTGGCTATTCCCTTGGCCAGACTATGAAGAGGATTATCAGGACGACAGACCGCAGGAAGGTTATGACAACTAGGATCATCTCCTATCGTCAGCATTGCCTATGACCATGAATATGGAGTCTCGCCTATGCTATCATTACTATGACGTTATTCCGCTGCTTGAATTGTATTAAGACTGGATCATGAGATCATGTATGGTTTGTAATGGATGATGTACTGTGATATCCAATCTGTTATGTCTCGCAAAAATGGTACTCCTGGGATTGCGATGTATGGAATAACAGGCATCTGGGATTGAAAAATCGGGGTGTTGACATTATATAGGCTTTTAGGATGGTGGAGAGATAGTTCTTGGACTAGGGAAAAAGTAGAAACAAACGGAAGTTGATTCAGAGTTGTAGACTAAAAGATATAAGAGTTTGAATGGAGATATGTTTGAAATAGAAGATATCGCACGTTTTTTGATGCAAATCTTGGATCAATCCCACCGGTGCCTGCTGGTTCAGTCGGTGGGTGGCTGGGCCAGCCCATTTCATTTTTTTATTTTTTATTTTTTCTATTTTGGTATTTCCTTTATATCTTTTGCATACGAACTCGATATGACACGATTCTTGTTTCTAATTTTTTATTAAATTCAGTAAATCATTATAGAATCATATTGTAACATTTTCACAAGTTTGAATATAATGGTTTCATAAATATTTATATATTCTTTATAGGAACATTTGGTAAATCAGCTATCAGATTTAGATACTAGGATTTGGATTCAAATTTTTGAGAACTTTGCATTGATGTAATAAAATGCTCATGAATGACATGTAAAAACAATTTTTTCCAGTCCCAATTTATAAAATCTTGGGATGTGGTAGACTAACCCCCTTAAGATGAATCTCGTCCCGAGATTCGAAATGTCTAGCAAGGTTTGGGGTATTTTCTCGATGATCATCTTATAGCTTCTAAGTGGATTCTATCACTATGTGTATAGTCTCGAGGCTACCCCCTTAAGAGAACTAAAGCTGGCATCTATTTAGGACAACATAGATGAGTATTGATAGAAGAGGACTAAGGGAAGTATTTTCTTACCCATACACAACAAATTCAAGCAACAAACATCACACACAAACAAACAATCCTAATAAATAATATTGATATACCATCAGTTTTTATATGATCAATAGCAAAGTGATATCGACATCCTAATGAAGAACTAGATGGTGGACATCATCTAACCATTCTTGTTTCTCATCAATTTCATGGTATGGTATCTCCTCTATATTCTAAAGGGAAGAGTAGATGAATTTAAGTGATAAGAAGATACTAGAGTGAAGTATATGAAGATAAGAAGATAGAATGAAATAGTGTTTATAATCCTATAGCTTTCCTATTCCATTCCTATGTCACGATCCTATAGTTAACATATAGTTCTGGTACCATCTCGTAACACGCTCGCCTGATAAGGCTGAGTTCATGTGTATAGTGCCAATCCCTTGATCGGTTCACTGGCACACACATTACAGATGAATACCAAATATAACTGTGCATCATAAATACAACGAAGATGATCCAAAATTTACATTATATCACAACGGAAAGCAATATAAGGTAGATCTCCATCCTTCAAATGTGCCACAGGTGAAAAATTGTTGAGTGGAGTCTTGCGACCTATAACGATCACTCAGAAATGATATAACCTGCAAAATGAAAGGTTGCATCCACAAATGGTCAATACTTTGAGTGTATTGGCAAGTTTCACTAGTATGTGGATATAAAATGGAACCTATCAATTACATGCATATTTGGCTAAGTGGAGTTTCAGGCTTATTTGCATAAAGCAATAGTTTTATCCTAACATTTCCAAATAGTTTTAGTCCTTTCCAAAAATTGTCTGAACACATTGGACAATACCAAGTGATCCTAACCCATTGTTAAAACCATAAAATTTTATTAATAAATTGGAGTGTCGAGATAATCCATAAGCTTCAAGCCTTAGTTGCTCAATATTGTCCATAACCGGGGACACAACTAATCGATTAGATTTATATCTTCCGCAGAAGTTATACACTTTACCCACACAACACAATCTCGCCTTGACGCCACCAGTGGCCGCTGGTCTAGTACACACCAATTGGTATACCGGCATATCAAGAATGTGACAAAGTCTTTCCATAGAAGTCCTTCCAATACACAATACTAGCACGTCTAACAGGCACCAATGCAAGGGTATAACCTCCAATACACAATTCTAGTTAACCTGGAAATATACCAATGCAAAGGGTCTTCCGCCATGTAATTAACTAAGACAAAGCCCATATTAGCATGTGGTTGTATATGGAAGCTACTGTACGAGAAACATGTTCAATCTCTATGACCCTAGGTGGTATTCTTCTAGTGCACACACGAGAGAGGTACCCAAATATACGGTTCCCTTTGTTGTCACTTCTTCCAAACTCAACAACAACAATATTCCACCCAGGTGATTCATTAAGTACTTGTTTTATTATATAAAAACATAGCTTTTATAATACCACATATAATCATAACATGGTATTCCACCTCGAATCTATAGCAGGGCTAAGCATACTATAACTATGATGCTTCCACTAAGAAAGATACAAAAGGATATCCTAAATAGGACATAGCATAGCATATGATTGCACATAGTGCAAAATTTTCCTACACACGCAATTCTACTAAAAACAACTACAATGCATAGTAAAATAATTAGGACATTCATGATAGTGCCACTTGCCTTTAGTTGATGTAGTCGTTCAAATAATCCTCACAATAGAAAAGATTGCACTCGTCACAATTAAAATATTGCAACTATAGTAGTTCCAATCGCAGTAGTTGCACTCCTCGCAATCTAACATTTAAAACAAGTGCACAACAAAGACACCATTCAAAACATTGCAAACATGCAACAGTACAATAAAACAATGATAAACAAATGCATGGATGAAGATTTAATATGTCAAAATGGTTGTAATTAGTTCTCTGAACAATATATGATCACATGATGCATGTGGTGAATCATTTCATGCATTAGGGTATTTATTATTAATTCTTGATTGTCAATAGGAGAGTTTTAATAGTTCTATAGGAATGTCTGTTCTAATTGCCGAATTGATTTTTTTTCTGGGTTGTGCTGGATAGAGGACATTAATATGAACTAGTAGCAATTGGATTCACCCAAAACGGAGTTGTAGATCTTGTTCTATGATTTAATTACTACTTAATAGATTTTAAATTATCTAAACAATTTACCATGACCAAAAATGAAGCTAAGACCAGATCTAGAATCTAGACGGAATTGTGAATCCAAGGACATATTATTTATATTTTTCGGATCTACGAATAATTTACTATGAATTTATTACTCTAAAAGGATATTAAAACTATTTAACTAATTACCAGTTAACTGTATCTGTAAAGTTAGATATAGTCTGATACTAATAAACTACATGAAATTATCTTCAGTTTGATATATTATATGCAATTTTTGGACATCGTATACTTTTTTTTATAGATTTTACCAGTTGAATCTATAATCTACAATTTTAAATTCGAACGGAATATTTCAGGGAATATTCCGCTGACTGGAAAGGTTGACCGTGCATGCTGACTGGGACTAGACGCTGGCCTGGTGACGACGTGGCGGTGACAAGGTGTAGCATCCCAATTGTCTAACAATTGTAATGCTACTTGGTCTAGTAATATAATGGCTACTTCATATATATAATTGTGGCATCATCATTGTATCATGCTCATGTCATCATGCCTCCTTGCATTTGAGCATCATATAAAACCCTTTTTGTTTTGGTTCTTCTCTCATATGCATTATTAATTGTATTTGCCTCTTGATATTGTATTTGGGTCTTGATATATTGTTTAAATGCCCAAGTTGAGTTGGGGGCATATCTTTTATTAACTCCACCACCTTTCTTTCACCACCTTATAATTCCACCATCCAACTAAATATGAGCTTTGCACTTTATTTGAGTTTACCTCTAGCTCATGTGGGTTGGGATGGATCCAATTCTTTTCCACATGCTCTCATCTTAGCACCATGTTGTTTTCACATTATTGATATATGAGAGCCACATGGCCACCTTTGCATGCCTTGTGAGCGGGACCTTTTCCTAGCCTCCATATGTGTTGTTTTGGGGTTATCATCATGTTGGGATATTTTTGTGGGCTTATTAAATACCTAGTGGCATATACACACTAGCAAGCCCCAATTATAATCAAATGTGATCGTCTCCATCTACTCCACTTGGAACTTTCTCTTAAATTCTTTGCTTGGCTTTTATTCCAATTTTGGGAATGCATAATAATAATGCCATGCGAAAATGTTGTTTCACAAGAATCAACATGGCAATAAATATTTTGCATGGGCCATGCAAGTACCACCTTTTTGCTTGTCATTTGGATTTTATTTGTTTTGGAGTGGATCATCTCTCTCTCTCCCTCCCTCCTTTTTGGCTTGATCTAAGTTTGATCTTGCTTAAGATCATATCACCACCTCTCCCTCTTTCTGGACTAGCTAGGTTTGATCTTGTCTTGCTTGAGCTTGGCAAAAGGAAAACCATTTCTCACTCCCTCATCTAATCCTAAACCCTACCACCTTATTCACCAT
This sequence comes from Avena sativa, assembly GCA_916181665.1. Lineage (NCBI taxonomy): Eukaryota > Viridiplantae > Streptophyta > Magnoliopsida > Poales > Poaceae > Avena > Avena sativa. The sequence continues at coordinate 79,385,976 of OV702296.1, forward strand.
ACCCCCATCTAACCCTAACCCTCACATCCCCCTCTCACCTAAACCCTAAGTCTACCCCCCTCTGTCTCGGCCTCTCTCTCTCTCACCTAGCCGGCCCCACCATGCCACCTAGCTACCCTACCCAAGCAAGCCCTAGCCCGAGCCATACCCCCTCTCCCCTCCTATCCTAGCTCTAGCCCGAGGCTACTCCTCCCCCTCTCTTTTCTCTCTATGCCATAAGGGCCCTCTAGCCCGAGCCTGCCCCTGCCTCCTTGGCCTCACCCTGGCCCCACTTGGAAGCCTCCCACCTGCCTTGCCCTGGTCCTGCCCGGCCACAAGCACGTGAAGGAGGAGAGGGTAAAAGGTGGCCGAAGCCACCTTTTTCCATCTACCTGCTCCCCACGGCTCCTCACTCCCCTCTCTCTGCTTTATCCCCCTCTCGGCCCTCCTCTGGCCTCTCCAGATCTGGCCGAGGCGCCCTGCCGCTCCCCTCTCTTCTCCTTCGCCGCCAGCTACCCATCGCCGACCACCGTCGGCTTCGGCGTCCACCTGCTGTACGAGGAGGCGGGCGTGGTGTGTGGTCGTCGAGGAAGGACAGGAGATCCCCGGCGTCGCCTCTGTACCCATCAGCGAGGAAAAGGAAGCCCTCACCGCCGATCGCCAGCGCTGCGCCGACCCCGAAACCCTAGTTCGCTCGGCCTCTGCATCATCGTCGCACTGCTGCGCCTCGAGCCGATCCACCTACACCGACGCACTCACGGTGAGCTGACCTACCTCCTAGACAACTCCCTCTGGCCGTTCCCGCCCTAGCGCCGCCGTGCTTTTCGTCGAACGATGTCGGAGCATCAGGTTCGCTGGCGTCTGCACGCTTCCACTCCGCGCAGCACCTCACCTAGACCGCGCCTGACCCCCGAACATCGACCGATCCCTAGCCCAACGGTAGCCGCTTCCGCGCGCGAGCCCCAGGTCCAGAGATCGAGCCCCGCGCGCCGCACCCCGCGCCCTGTCGAGCACCAACCTGTCGACAGAGAAGCAGAGAAGAACCACAGTGCATCGCGTGGTCGTTTTTCGCTTAACCCCCTTCTGTTTTGCTCGTCGCAACCCGCGCTCCTTAGGACCCCACCTGCCAGCCGCTGCGCGCTTTGGCAGAAACCCCCCCCCCCCCGGCGTTTCCCGTTCGCAACCCGCGCTCCAGCTCAGCCCCACCTGTCAGTCTCTTTTCCACTCGCCGCTGTCAAGTGGACCGCGTGTGCTCTGGCCCCACCCGTCTGTCTCTGAGACTAGAGCAGGCCGCGGTGTAAAACGTTTTTCTGCGCGCGTGGACGCCCAGTCAGCATGGCCCCACTGGTCATTGGCTGTGGCTAGGCTCTGTGCGTGTATCAAAAGCTTTTCTGAATATCGGTTTAATTCAAACCTTTTCAAATTTAATTCAAAATTCAAATTTTATTTTCTGTTTTCAAATAACTTTTAATTTATAAACCCAAATAATACAAATAATATATATTTTCAAATCAGAAAAATATGAGAAATTCAAATATGCCATTCAAAATATATTTTGAACATTTAAAATTCCAAGTTGACTAAAATTACATTAAAATGCCCTTTTATCTTAATTAATTAATAACTTTTGTTTTATAACTCCAAATTTAACAAATAATATGTCTAAAATGATTAGCTCGACGAGACCTTTCTGTTTATGCATTCCTTTATCTGTTTTGCAGCATGCATCATATAAATATAATGTGTACAGCAACTAATATGAGGATAAAATGGGGCCAAAACCCAATAAAATGATTTATTCTTGTATTCCACACCTCACCCATGCCATGCTACTTTAATGCCATGCAAATTGTGCATCATTCATCATGGCATGATCGTTTGCGTGATGCATTTATTCATATGCTTGCGCACTTTATTTATGTTGGCTCTTGTTTGTTTGGTTCTTCTTCGAATAGACGCTGAGCAGGGGATATATCAAGAGACCCAGGAGCACTACCCAGATCCTTCTCTCGCTTCAACTGAGCTGCCAGGCAAGCACTACCACATGCTTGCATACATATAGTACCTATTGCCTCTATCTTATTCTTGCATCATTGAGTCGCGATTGCATTAATTTGAATCCCAAGTATTGCATAGCCTTTACTTTTAAACCCCACGAAGCTTGTTCCTCCATCCCATGAGCCATTACTACAGGAGTTGCTTGAGCCATGCGAGTCGTAGAACAGCATGTGTATGGTATGTGAGTGTCTGATGGATAACGAGGTACCTAAACAACTTAACCTGAGTAGTAATGGGATAACTAATGAAAGTGGCACCGGTGAGCCATATTTGCTATTTGGTTTTTCAGGCTCACTTGTGTCCCGTAGGACCCCGAGTACTTGATTCCTGTTCCTTGAACATTCGCGCTATCCACATCCGGGAGGCTTATGAACCCCCCTGAGCCAGAGATTGATTCATTCTTATTTCTTGGGGCCACAAACTAGTTTGAGGTTTTATTTACTATCCTGTACTTATCCCATGCTTTACTGCTTTATTTAAAATTGTGCGAGGTACTGCACACTGTACTGTTTAGGTAAGCAGAGTGTTTTCGCAGTATCGACAAGCCCAGTCACATTTTCGGGTTCCCAGTCGTTTATAGCCACTGACGCAAACCTTGAGGCCGTCTCGGAGTCAGCTAACTTCGTTGCGGGTAGCTCAATGGGGTGGCCCCCTGAAATATTTCTGAATCCTGTGATCGCTTTGTCGTGACTGCCTCGTTGGTTTTAATTTGGTTTTTCCGAGGTTGATCGAGTGTGTGTTGCTATTTGTGCACCCCTGCAGGGTAAAACTTTCTGGAAGCCGTGTCCGCGGTTATGGACGACTTGGAGCACAGTTTCTCGATCATAGACAAGCATAACTAAAGTACCGCTTTTAATTTGACTAAGTATCTGACTAGTAAATAGTGCAACACTCATGGAATGGATAATAAAACTGCCAACGGATGGGGGGTTGTTCGTCCGCTTCCTCGTCGGTAAGCGGGGAGGAGGATGGATCTGTTAATATTACCGTTATAACTGTTGTTATTAATTCACGGACATCCGTCTATCTTTGGTTAGGCGGATGGTTAGCGAGTATCTATAGAATTGCTAGGGTTTATCTTTTGCTGCAATTGCGTCACCCCAGGTTGTGTCCCCTTTAGAGGCATAAAGACTTGCTGAGTACCCCTAGGGTCTCACACGATAAATTGTTTGATTCAGATGAACAGGTAAACTCGCAAGATGGATACTGGGTGGAAGAGACGGACGATATGGGCAACGATCATTCGGTGTAGAGATTCCGGGAACGGGGATCCGTGAGATCTGTGGGCGGGATGTGTTTATTTATGGGGCATCTTATGCCGATTTGCTTCTTATCCGTACTCGGATCTTGTTTTCCGCTTCCGCTTGATACTCTGATGTTTGATGTATGAGGAGATATCCTAAACTATTATATCTATCTAGGATATTTGGATCTTGCCGTATGGCGTTGCTATATTTCCTTTCTTTTTAGATGGAATGGCTCTGATGTACTGTTGTATGGTGGCTTGCATACATACTCATTTGTGTATGTAGTTGATCCCTTCGCCTGCCGATTATGCCGCCCGTTCTTGTCCCGATGTTTGGAAATGGTTGGGACGGCCGAAAGGTCTACCTGTGAGTGGCATTTGGGCCCCACCATACTATTTCAACCATTTCCGTTCATCTAGGCTTGTAACTAGGAGCGTAATTCACCGAGGTAGTTACAATTGGTATCAGAGCCATCCTGCCCTTCAGGGTCTCAGCCAAATGGTCGTTGTCTGTCTAGCAAATATTTTGGTAGTTATGTATACTAGGGAAAAACAAAACGTGAGAGTAGAACTGCTTCCACTTTTCTTCTTACCCAACCACCACCCTTTTTCTGGTAAGGAAGCGTAACGTTTTCAATCCTCTTCTTAAAATTCAAACTAGGATTCACGTGTTCTGGGTTTCCGTAGTACCATAGGTTGTGTGTGTGTGTGTGTGTAATCCCTTGTCCATCTGTTGCGTCCAAGTTGTTATCTCTATCGGCCTTTTGGTTATCAACTGTTGGTACATTCCATACCGACAGGCTTTTGCAAACCGACGCGATCTATCTGATTCGTTGTATACCGACGCGATCTGTCTTACTCTTTGTTATCCGACGTCATCTTGTTTGGGGTGTTCGTTTCCGTAGTTACTAATCTTTAGGTTCATCGTGAGAAGAAGGGGTTGGGATATGTGTTATACTTATTCATGTGCGGAGTAATGATTTGAGTGCGGGATGGAGTCGCGACCATACCACTACTTTTATCATTGCTCTTGTATATTGAGTTGGTAGAGTCACTAATCTTGATTCGTTAAGGGATTTTGCGCATCTATTGGTATTTTAATGCCGAAATTTGTCGAAAATTTTTCTTTGATATATTTGTGTACCACACTCCTTTTCAGTCGTGTGCGATATGCTTAATATCTTCTAGGTGCTTTGAACTTTGTTGATATTTTAATATCATCTTAGTAAATTGTATCCTTTAATCTTGATTAATTCCATCTTGGTACTATCTTGGATTATTATTATTCTCCATCATAGTACTGACTTGTGTTTTATATCAATCACAGGATGGCACCACCACGCCGTTCTGAGGAGGACATACAACCTGAACTGGGGTCAGCGTTGTCAAGCATCGCCAATACCTTGGCAGCAATGCAGCAGAACCAGCAGCGTTTCGAGGAAAGTGTCAGGAGGAATGAGTTTGTTCCGCTACCTCCACCTCCCAAGCGAGGAGACATCAAAAGCTTCCTGAAGTTCAACCCACGCCAATTTGATGTTTCTGATCAACCACTTGATGCTGATGATTGGTTGCGTGAGATGTCAAGGCTGCTGATGACTGCTGATGTTCCTGAGCAAGAATGGGTAAAGTGTGCTACTCACCTTCTGAAGGGAGATGCAGCTCTCTGGTGGGAGAATTACCTGAAGGCAAACTGCACGGGTTCTCAGCCTACTTGGGGACAGTTCACTGGAGCTTTCAAAGAGCAGTATCTGTCAGAAATTGTCATGGAGAGGATGAAGGAAGTGTTTCTCAACCTCAAGCAGGGCAATGATAATGTCAATACCTACATCAGAAACTTCATGAACCTTTCTCGTTATGGTGGCGATGAGATCTCTGATGACAAGAAGAAGCAAAAGAGGTTCAGGCAAGGGCTCAATGCATCGATTAAGTATGCATTCACACATGCAAGGCCGGCGTCTTTTCTGGAACTTCAGCATACAGCTCTGTAGGAAGAAGCAAGTAGGGAAGTGTTTGAGGAGTCAAAGAAACACAGCCGTGATGCAGTAAGATCTTTAGCTATGTCAGCTCCTTCTAAGCGTCGTGTCTGGGTTCCTAACACCCCACCGTCGCTCCCGGCTCCACCAAGACCTTGAAGCTACGCGGCAAGGCCACCAAACTTCCTCACTGCTGCTCCCAGGGGCTACAACCACCACTACCCTGGAGCGCCTGGCGGAGTCCCTGGCTACGTTGCTCCATGTCCACCTGGTGCTTGTTACACTTGTGGAGACACTGGGCATCAAAGCTGGAACTGTCCGATGAAGAACAAGGCTCTTCCTCCACCACCTCCAAGATCTGTGGCAAGCTCTCCTATGGTTCGTGCACCACCACCTCGGGCTCTCAACATCAACACCAAGCCCGGGTCTACTGTTGCTCGTGCCAACTGTGTCAACGCCGCTCAAGCTGAGCATGCACCTGGAGTTGTGATGGGTATGCTTTCCGTTAACTAAGTCCCTGCACGAGTTTTGTTTGATTCTGGTGCATCACATTCTTTTGTGTCTCACAAGTTGCAAATGAGAATGAGTTAGCGTTGGATCCTCTCCTCAAGCGGTTAATGGTCCTTTCTCCTAGAGCAAAGATGACAGCTTCTGAAGTCAGCCATGGCAATCAAATTGAGATTGGTGGCTCTTCGTTCTCGGCTTCCTTAATCATTCTGGGCAATTCTGACATTGATGTCATCTTGGGCATGGATTGGTTGACAGCAAATGCAGCTGTGATTGATTGTGCTGAACGCTCGGTTTCTCTGAAGATTCCTGAAGGCCATATAGTCTATTCTCCAAGTCAGACTCCTGCTATCCAGCTTTTCTCTTTGGCGGCTCTGAATGTTGATGCTATGGAAGCTATTCAGAGTGTTACGGTGGTCTGTGAGTTCCCAGATGTCTTTCCTGAAGAGTTGCCAGGTATGCCTCCGGATCGTGAGGTTGAGTTTGTAATTGAGCTTGAACCTGGTACCGCCCCTATCTCCAAGCGGCCTTATAAAATGGGTCCTGCTGAGTTGTCTGAACTCAAACGTCAGCTTGATGAACAAGAGAAGTTAGGTTTCATTCAACACAGTACTTCTTCTTGGGGTAGCCCAACCCTCTTTGTGAAGAAGCGAGACCATACTGATAGACTTTGTGTTGACTATCGGGCTCTCAATGCTAAAACCATCAAGAATAAATATCCCCTTCCGCGGATTAATGATCTCTTTGATCAGCTAGCTGGAGCTGTGGTGTTCTCTAAGCTTGACTTGAGAAGTGGTTATCACCAAATCAAGATTCGCAAGGAAGATGTTCCTAAAACAGCTTTCACCACCCGCTATGGCCTGTATGAGTACACGGTCATGTCTTTCGGTCTCACCAACGCACCTGCCACCTTCTCGAGGCTCATGAACTTGGTTTTCATGGAGTATCTTGACAAGTTCGTTGTGGTCTATCTGGATGACATCTTAGTCTATTCTAAGTCACAAGAAGAGCATGAAGAACACCTTCGGTGTGTCCTAAACAAGCTTCGTGAGAACCGCTTGTATGCAAAGTTCTCCAAGTGTGAGTTTTGGCTGCCTCAAGTAACCTATCTGGGTCACGTCATCTCTGCCAAGGGCATTGCAGTCAATCCGGAAACTGTGAAGACAATTGTTGAATGGCTTCCTCCTGTCAATGTCAAAGAAGTGCGGAGTTTCCTTGGTTTGTCTAGTTATTGTCGTCGCTTCGTTCAGAACTTTTCGAAGATAGCGAAGCCTCTTACCGATCTCCTCAAGAAAGGCAAGAAATACCTTTGGACTCCTGCATGTCAAGCAAGCTTTGAGACACTCAAAGAGAAGCTCACTTCCACACCAGTCTTGGTTCCTCCGGATACATCCAAGCCGTTCCAGATCTTCTGTGACACCTCTTTGCAAGGATTGGGTGCGGTCCTCATGCAAGAAAAACAAGTTGTTGCTTATGCCTCTCGACATTTGAAGACGCATGAGATCAACTATCCTACACATGACCTCGAGCTTGCAGCAGTTGTCTTTGCTTTGAAAGTATGGAGGCACTACTTGCTTGGCAACCGTTGTGAGATCTTTTCTGATCACAAGAGTCTGAAGTATATCTTTACTCAGCCTGATCTCAACCTTCGGCAGAGGAGGTGGATTGAAGCAATCAATGATTTTGATTTGACCATCAACTACACTCCGGGCAAAGCTAATGTCATGGCAGATGCTCTCAGCCGCAAAGCTTATGTCAACAACCTCATGATGGAAGAACAACAGCCTCTCTTGTGCGAGGAATTCCGTCAGCTCAACCTTGAAATTGTGGAACAAGGGTATCTTTTGAACCTTCTAGCAACTCCGCTCTTGGAAGAAAAGGTTCGATCCTTTCAGCTCGGTGATCCATACACAAGAAAGATCATCTCCAGGATTCAGCTTCCGAAGTATGAGTCCTTCCACGTCGATGATCAAGGCACGCTCTTCTTTGAACACCGGATGTTTGTTCCGAACTACCCGGGTTTGAGGGAGCAAGTTCTCAAGGAGCGCATGATTCTGTTCTTTCTATCCACCCTGGCAGCACAAAGATGTACATGGACTTGAAAACACAATATTGGTGGCCTGGTTTGAAACGTTATTGTGCCAAGTATGTCTCAGAGTGTGATGTCTGCCGCAGAGTGAAAGCTGTCCATCAGAAACCTTCCGGTCTTCTACAGCCATTGAAACCCCCGGAGTGGAAATGGGAGAAAGTAGAGATGGACTTCATCACTAGTTTTCCAAGGTCGCAGAAGGGCAACAATGCAATCTTTGTTGTCATTGACAGGCTTTCTAAAGTGGCTCACTTCTTCCCCGTCAAGGAAACCATTTCTACAATTCAGTTGGCTGAGCTCTATATCAACAAAATTGTCTCTCTGTATGGGGTTCCGCTTGAGATCAGTTCAGACCGTGGAAGCATCTTCACTTCCAAGTTCTAGGAGAGTTTCCAAAATGCTTTGGGAACAAAGTTGAACTTCAGCACAGCTTACCACCCTCAGTCGCAAGGACAAGTTGAAAGGATCAATCAGATTCTGGAGGATATGCTTCGTGCTTGCGTCATCTCTTTTGGCATGAAGTGGGAAGAATGTCTTCCTTATGTTGAATTCTCTTACAACAATAGCTTCCAGAAAAGTCTAAAGATGGCACCATTTGAGTCTCTTTATGGTCGCAAATGCAGAACTCCGATTGGTTGGTCGGGTGCAGGAGAAAGAACATTGTTTGGCCCTGACATTGTAACTCAAGCGGAGGAGAAGGTTCACATCATTCTTGAAAATCTGAGGATTGCTCAAAGTCGCCAGAAGAGCAATTATGACAGGAAGCACACGGACATGGAGTATGTCCCTGGTGATCTCGTTTACCTTCGTGTCACTCCCATGAGAGGCACGCACCGCTTTGGTATCAAAGGGAAGCTGGCTCCTAGATACATCGGTCCCTTCAAAATTCGTGGAAGAAGAGGAGAAGTTGCTTATGCTCTTGAGCTCCCGGAAAAACTCAAAGTCCATGATGTTTTCCACATCTCTCAGCTCAAGAAGTGCTTCAAGGATCCCGGCAGGACCGTGGATCATGAGCTTATCAATCTCCAAGAAGACCTGTCTTATCAAGAACACCCCACAAAAATCCTTGAAGTCGCAGAAAGAAGGACTCGCAACAAGTCCATCAAGTTCTGCAAGGTGCAGTGGTCACACCATTCTGTTGATGAAGCCACTTGGGAACGTGAAGATGAGCTCCGTGCCAAGTATCCTACCCTGTTTGAGTCTTCTTCTTCTTCCTAGAATCTCGGGGCGAGATTCCTGTTTAGTGGGGGAGAGTTGTAGCATCCCAATTGTCTAACAATTGTAATGCTACTTGGTCTAGTAATATAATGGCTACTTCATATATATAATTGTGGCATCATCATTGTATCATGCTCATGTCATCATGCCTCCTTGCATTTGAGCATCATATAAAACCCTTTTTGTTTTGGTTCTTCTCTCATATGCATTATTAATTGTATTTGCCTCTTGATATTGTATTTGGGTCCTGATATATTGTTTAAATGCCCAAGTTGAGTTGGGGGCATATCTTTTATTAACTCCACCACCTTTCTTTCACCACCTTATAATTCCACCATCCAACTAAATATGAGCTTTGCACTTTATTTGAGTTTACCTCTAGCTCATGTGGGTTGGGATGGATCCAATTCTTTTCCACATGCTCTCATCTTAACACCATGTTGTTTTCACATTATTGATATATGAGAGCCACATGCCACCTTTGCATGCCTTGTGAGCGGGACCTTTTCCTAGCCTCCATATGTGTTGTTTTGGGGTTATCATCACGTTGGGATATTTTTGTGGGCTTATTAAATACCTAGTGGCATATACACACTAGCAAGCCCCAATTATAATCAAATGTGATCGTCTCCATCTACTCCACTTGGAACTTTCTCTTAAATTCTTTGCTTGGCTTTTATTCCAATTTTGGGAATGCATAATAATAATGCCATGCGAAAATGTTGTTTCACAAGAATCAACATGGCAATAAATATTTTGCATGGGCCATGCAAGTACCACCTTTTTGCTTGTCATTTGGATTTTATTTGTTTTGGAGTGGATCATCTCTCTCTCTCTCCCTCCCTCCTTTTTGGCTTGATCTAAGTTTGATCTTGCTTAAGATCATATCACCACCTCTCCCTCTTTCTGGACTAGCTAGGTTTGATCTTGTCTTGCTTGAGCTTGGCAAAAGGAAAACCATTTCTCACTCCCTCATCTAATCCTAAACCCTACCACCTTATTCACCATACCCCCATCTAACCCTAACCCTCACATCCCCCTCTCACCTAAACCCTAAGTCTACCCCCCTCTGTCTCGGCCTCTCTCTCTCTCACCTAGCCGGCCCCACCATGCCACCTAGCTACCCCACCCAAGCAAGCCCTAGCCCGAGCCATACCCCCTCTCCCCTCCTATCCTAGCTCTAGCCCGAGGCTACTCCTCCCCCTCTCTTTTCTCTCTATGCCATAAGGGCTCTCCAGCCCGAGCCTGCCCCTGCCTCCTTGGCCTCACCCTGGCCCCACCTGGAAGCCTCCCACCTGCCCTGCCCTGGTCCTGCCCGGCCACAAGCACGTGAAGGAGGAGAGGGTAAAAGGTGGCCGAAGCCACCTTTTTCCATCTACCTGCTCCCCACGGCTCCTCACTCCCCTCTCTCTTCTTTATCCCCCTCTCGGCCCTCCTCTGGCCTCTCCAGATCTGGCCGAGGCGCCCTGCCGCTCCCCTCTCTTCTCCTTCGCCGCCAGCTACCCATCGCCGACCACCGTCGGCTTCGGCGTCCACCTGCTGTATGAGGAGGCGGGCGTGGTGTGTGGTCGTCGAGGAAGGACAGGAGATCCCCGGCGTCGCCTCTGTACCCATCAGCGAGGAAAAGGAAGCCCTCACCGCCAATCGCCAGCGCTGCGCCGACCCCGAAACCCTAGTTCGCTCGGCCTCTGCATCATCGTCGCCCTGCTGCGCCTCGAGCCGATCCACCTACACCGACGCACTCACGGTGAGCTGACCTACCTCCTAGACAACTCCCTCTGGCCGTTCCCGCCCTAGCGCCGCCGTGCTTTTCGTCGAACGACGTCGGAGCATCGGGTTCGCTGGCGTCTGCACGCTTCCACTCCGCGCAGCACCTCACCTAGACCGCGCCTGACCCCCTAACATCGACCGATCCCTAGCCCAACGGTAGCCGCTTCCGCGCGCGAGCCCCAGGTCCAGAGATCGAGCCCCGCGCGCCGCACCCCGCGCCCTGTCGAGCACCAACCTGTCGACAGAGAAGCAGAGAAGAACCACAGTGCATCGCGTGGTCGTTTTTCGCTTAACCCCCTGCTGTTTTGCTCGTCGCAACCTGCGCTCCTTAGGACCCCACCTGCCAGCCGCTGCGCGCTTTGGCAGAACCCTCCCCCCCCCCGGCGTTTCCCATTCGCAACCCGCGCTCCAGCTCAGCCCCACCTGTCAGTCTCTTTTCCACTCGCCGCTGTCAAGTGGACCGCGTGTGCTCTGGCCCCACCCGTCTGTCTCTGAGACTAGAGCAGGCCACGGTGTAAAACGTTTTCTGCGCGCGTGGACGCCCAGTCAGCATGGCCCCACTAGTCATTGGCTGTGGCTAGGTTCTGTGCGTGTAACAAAAGCTTTTCTGAATATCTGTTTAATTCAAACCTTTTCAAATTTAATTCAAAATTCAAATTTTATTTTCTGTTTTCAAATAACTTTTAATTTATAAACCCAAATAATACAAATAATATATGTTTTCAAATCAGAAAAATATGAGAAATTCAAATATGCCATTCAAAATATATTTTGAACATTTAAAATTCCAAGTTGACTAAAATTACATTAAAATGCCCTTTTATCTTAATTAATTAATAACTTTTGTTTTATAACTCCAAATTTAACAAATAATATGTCTAAAATGATTAGCTCGACGAGACCTTTCTGTTTATGCATTCCTTTATCTGTTTTGCAGCATGCATCATATAAATATAATGTGTACAGCAACTAATATGAGGATAAAATGGGGCCAAAACCCAATAAAATGATTTATTCTTGTATTCCACACCTCACCCATGCCATGCTACTTTAATGCCATGCAAATTGTGCATCATTCATCATGGCATGATCGTTTGCGTGATGCATTTATTCATATGCTTGCGCACTTTATTTATGTTGGCCCTTGTTTGTTTGGTTCTTCTTCGAATAGACGCTGAGCAGGGGATATATCAAGAGACCCAGGAGCACTACCCAGATCCTTCTCTCGCTTCAACTGAGCTGCCAGGCAAGCACTACCACATGCTTGCATACATATAGTACCTATTGCCTCTATCTTATTCTTGCATCATTGAGTCGCGATTGCATTAATTTGAATCCCAAGTATTGCATAGCCTTTACTTTTAAACCCCACGAAGCTTGTTCCTCCATCCCATGAGCCATTACTACAGGAGTTGCTTGAGCCATGCGAGTCGTAGAACAGCATGTGTATGGTATGTGAGTGTCTGATGGATAACGAGGTACCTAAACAACTTAACCTGAGTAGTAATGGGATAACTAATGAAAGTGGCACCGGTGAGCCATATTTGCTATTTGGTTTTTCAGGCTCACTTGTGTCCCGTAGGACCCCGAGTACTTGATTCCTGTTCCTTGAACATTCGCGCTATCCACATCCGGGAGGCTTATGAACCCCCCTGAGCCAGAGCTTGATTCATTCTTATTTCTTGGGGCCACAAACTAGTTTGAGGTTTTATTTACTATCCTGTACTTATCCCATGCTTTACTGCTTTATTTAAAATTGTGCGAGGTACTGCACACTGTACTGTTTAGGTAAGCAGAGTGTTTTCGCGGTATCGACAAGCCCAGTCACATTTTCGGGTTCCCAGTCGTTTACAGCCACTGACGCAAACCTTGAGGCCGTCTCGGAGTCAGCTAACTTCGTTGCGGGTAGCTCAATGGGGTGGCCCCCTGAAATATTTCTGAATCCTGTGATCGCTTTGTCGTGACTGCCTCGTTGGTTTTAATTTGGTTTTTCCGAGGTTGATCGAGTGTGTGTTGCTATTTGTGCACCCCTGCAGGGTAAAACTTTCTGGAAGCCGTGTCCGCGGTTATGGACGACTTGGAGCACAGTTTCTCGATCATAGACAAGCATAACTAAAGTACCGCTTTTAATTTGACTAAGTATCTGACTAGTAAATAGTGCAACACTCATGGAATGGATAATAAAACTGCCAACGGATGGGGGGTTGTTCGTCCGCTTCCTCGTCGGTAAGCGGGGAGGAGGATGGATCTGTTAATATTACCGTTATAACTGTTGTTATTAATTCACGGACATCCGTCTATCTTTGGTTAGGCGGATGGTTAGCGAGTATCTATAGAATTGCTAGGGTTTATCTTTTGCTGCAATTGCGTCACCCCAGGTTGTGTCCCCTTTAGAGGCATAAAGACTTGCTGAGTACCCCTAGGGTCTCACACGATAAATTGTTTGATTCAGATGAACAGGTAAACTCGCAAGATGGATACTGGGTGGAAGAGACGGACGATATGGGCAACGATCATTCGGTGTAGAGATTCCGGGAACGGGGATCCGTGAGATCTGTGGGCGGGATGTGTTTATTTATGGGGCATCTTATGCCGATTTGCTTCTTATCCGTACTCGGATCTTGTTTTCCGCTTCCGCTTGATACTCTGATGTTTGATGTATGAGGAGATATCCTAAACTATTATATCTATCTAGGATATTTGGATCTTGCCGTATGGCGTTGCTATATTTCCTTTCTTTTTAGATGGAATGGCTCTGATGTACTGTTGTATGGTGGCTTGCATACATACTCATTTGTGTATGTAGTTGATCCCTTCGCCTGCCGATTATGCCGCCCGTTCTTGTCCCGATGTTTGGAAATGGTTGGGACGGCCGAAAGGTCTACCTGTGAGTGGCATTTGGGCCCCACCATACTATTTCAACCATTTCCGTTCATCTAGGCTTGTAACTAGGAGCGTAATTCACCGAGGTAGTTACAATTGGTATCAGAGCCATCCTGCCCTTCAGGGTCTCAGCCAAATGGTCGTTGTCTGTCTAGCAAATATTTTGGTAGTTATGTATACTAGGGAAAAACAAAACGTGAGAGTAGAACTGCTTCCACTTTTCTTCTTACCCAACCACCACCCTTTTTCTGGTAAGGAAGCGTAACGTTTTCAATCCTCTTCTTAAAATTCAAACTAGGATTCACGTGTTCTGGGTTTCCGTAGTACCATAGGTTGTGTGTGTGTGTGTAATCCCTTGTCCATCTGTTGCGTCCAAGTTGTTATCTCTATCGGCCTTTTGGTTATCAACTGTTGGTACATTCCATACCGATAGGCTTTTGCAAACCGACGCGATCTATCTGATTCGTTGTATACCGACGCGATCTGTCTTACTCTTTGTTATCCGACGTCATCTTGTTTGGGGTGTTCGTTTCCGTAGTTACTAATCTTTAGGTTCATCGTGAGAAGAAGGGGTTGGGATATGTGTTATACTTATTCATGTGCGGAGTAATGATTTGAGTGCGGGATGGAGTCGCGACCATACCACTACTTTTATCATTGCTCTTGTATATTGAGTTGGTAGAGTCACTAATCTTGATTCGTTAAGGGATTTTGCGCATCTATTGGTATTTTAATGCCGAAATTTGTCGAAAATTTTTCTTTGATATATTTGTGTACCACACTCCTTTTCAGTCGTGTGCGATATGCTTAATATCTTCTAGGTGCTTTGAACTTTGTTGATATTTTAATATCATCTTAGTAAATTGTATCCTTTAATCTTGATTAATTCCATCTTGGTACTATCTTGGATTATTATTATTCTCCATCATAGTACTGACTTGTGTTTTATATCAATCACAGGATGGCACCACCACGCCGTTCTGAGGAGGACATACAACCTGAACTGGGGTCAGCGTTGTCAAGCATCGCCAATACCTTGGCAGCAATGCAGCAGAACCAGCAGCGTTTCGAGGAAAGTGTCAGGAGGAATGAGTTTGTTCCGCTACCTCCACCTCCCAAGCGAGGAGACATCAAAAGCTTCCTGAAGTTCAACCCACGCCAATTTGATGTTTCTGATCAACCACTTGATGCTGATGATTGGTTGCGTGAGATGTCAAGGCTGCTGATGACTGCTGATGTTCCTGAGCAAGAATGGGTAAAGTGTGCTACTCACCTTCTGAAGGGAGATGCAGCTCTCTAGTGGGAGAATTACCTGAAGGCAAACTGCACGGGTTCTCAGCCTACTTGGGGACAGTTCACTGGAGCTTTCAAAGAGCAGTATCTGTCAGAAATTGTCATGGAGAGGATGAAGGAAGTGTTTCTCAACCTCAAGCAGGGCAATGATAATGTCAATACCTACATCAGGAACTTCATGAACCTTTCTCGTAATGGTGGCGATGAGATCTCTGATGACAAGAAGAAGCAAAAGAGGTTCAGGCAAGGGCTCAATGCATCGATTAAGTATGCATTCACACATGCAAGGCCGGCGTCTTTTCTGGAACTTCAGCATACAGCTCTGCAGGAAGAAGAAAGTAGGCAAGTGTTTGAGGAGTCAAAGAAACACAGCCGTGAGGCAGTAAGCTCTTCAGCTATGTCAGCTCCTTCTAAGCGTCGTGTCTGGGTTCCTAACACCCCACCGTCGCTCCCGGCTCCACCAAGACCTTCAAGCTACGCGGCAAGGCCACCAAACTTCCTCACTGCTGCTCCCAGGGGCTACAACCACCACTACCCTGGAGCGCCTGGCGGAGTCCCTGGCTACGTTGCTCCATGTCCACCTGGTGCTTGTTACACTTGTGGAGACACTGGGCATAAAAGCTGGAACTGTCCGATGAAGAACAAGGCTCTTCCTCCACCACCTCCAAGATCTGTGGCAAGCTCTCCTATGGTTCGTGCACCACCACCTCGGGCTCTCAACATCAACACCAAGCCCGGGTCTACTGTTGCTCGTGCCAACTGTGTCAACGCCGCTCAAGCTGAGCATGCACCTGGAGTTGTGATGGGTATGCTTTCCGTTAACTAAGTCCCTGCACGAGTTTTGTTTGATTCTGGTGCATCACATTCTTTTGTGTCTCACAAGTTGCAAATGAGAATGAGTTAGCGTTGGATCCTCTCCTCAAGCGGTTAATGGTCCTTTCTCCTAGAGCAAAGATGACAGCTTCTGAAGTCAGCCATGGCAATCAAATTGAGATTGGTGGCTCTTCGTTCTCGGCTTCCTTAATCATTCTGGGCAATTCTGACATTGATGTCATCTTGGGCATGGATTGGTTGACAGCAAATGCAGCTGTGATTGATTGTGCTGAACGCTCGGTTTCTCTGAAGATTCCTGAAGGCCATATAGTCTATTCTCCAAGTCAGACTCCTGCTATCCAGCTTTTCTCTTTGGCGGCTCTGAATGTTGATGCTATGGAAGCTATTCAGAGTGTTACGGTGGTCTGTGAGTTCCCAGATGTCTTTCCTGAAGAGTTGCCAGGTATGCCTCCGGATCGTGAGGTTGAGTTTGTAATTGAGCTTGAACCTGGTACCGCCCCTATCTCCAAGCGGCCTTATAAAATGGGTCCTGCTGAGTTGTCTGAACTCAAACGTCAGCTTGATGAACAAGAGAAGTTAGGTTTCATTCAACACAGTACTTCTTCTTGGGGTAGCCCAACCCTCTTTGTGAAGAAGCGAGACCATACTGATAGACTTTGTGTTGACTATCGGGCTCTCAATGCTAAAACCATCAAGAATAAATATCCCCTTCCGCGGATTAATGATCTCTTTGATCAGCTAGCTGGAGCTGTGGTGTTCTCTAAGCTTGACTTGAGAAGTGGTTATCACCAAATCAAGATTCGCAAGGAAGATGTTCCTAAAACAGCTTTCACCACCCGCTATGGCCTGTATGAGTACACGGTCATGTCTTTCGGTCTCACCAACGCACCTGCCACCTTCTCGAGGCTCATGAACTTGGTTTTCATGGAGTATCTTGACAAGTTCGTTGTGGTCTATCTGGATGACATCTTAGTCTATTCTAAGTCACAAGAAGAGCATGAAGAACACCTTCGGTGTGTCCTAAACAAGCTTCGTGAGAACCGCTTGTATGCAAAGTTCTCCAAGTGTGAGTTTTGGCTGCCTCAAGTAACCTATCTGGGTCACGTCATCTCTGCCAAGGGCATTGCAGTCAATCCGGAAACTGTGAAGACAATTGTTGAATGGCTTCCTCCTGTCAATGTCAAAGAAGTGCGGAGTTTCCTTGGTTTGTCTAGTTATTGTCGTCGCTTCGTTCAGAACTTTTCGAAGATAGCGAAGCCTCTTACCGATCTCCTCAAGAAAGGCAAGAAATACCTTTGGACTCCTGCATGTCAAGCAAGCTTTGAGACACTCAAAGAGAAGCTCACTTCCACACCAGTCTTGGTTCCTCCGGATACATCCAAGCCGTTCCAGATCTTCTGTGACGCCTCTTTGCAAGGATTGGGTGTGGTCCTCATGCAAGAAAAACAAGTTGTTGCTTATGCCTCCCGACATTTGAAGATGCATGAGATCAACTATCCTACACATGACCTCGAGCTTGCAGCAGTTGTCTTTGCTTTGAAAGTATGGAGGCACTACTTGCTTGGCAACCGTTGTGAGATCTTTTCTGATCACAAGAGTCTGAAGTATATCTTTACTCAGCCTGATCTCAACCTTCGGCAGAGGAGGTGGATTGAAGCAATCAATGATTTTGATTTGACCATCAACTACACTCCGGGCAAAGCTAATGTCATGGCAGATGCTCTCAGCCGCAAAGCTTATGTCAACAACCTCATGATGGAAGAACAACAGCCTCTCTTGTGCGAGGAATTCCGTCAGCTCAACCTTGAAATTGTGGAACAAGGGTATCTTTTGAACCTTCTAGCAACTCCGCTCTTGGAAGAAAAGGTTCGATCCTTTCAGCTCGGTGATCCATACACAAGAAAGATCATCTCCAGGATTCAGCTTCCGAAGTATGAGTCCTTCCACGTCGATGATCAAGGCACGCTCTTCTTTGAACACCGGATGTTTGTTCCGAACTACCCGGGTTTGAGGGAGCAAGTTCTCAAGGAGCGCATGATTCTGTTCTTTCTATCCACCCTGGCAGCACAAAGATGTACATGGACTTGAAAACACAATATTGGTGGCCTGGTTTGAAACGTTATTGTGCCAAGTATGTCTCAGAGTGTGATGTCTGCCGCAGAGTGAAAGCTGTCCATCAGAAACCTTCCGGTCTTCTACAGCCATTGAAACCCCCGGAGTGGAAATGGGAGAAAGTAGAGATGGACTTCATCACTGGTTTTCCAAGGTCGCAGAAGGGCAACAATGCAATCTTTGTTGTCATTGACAGGCTTTCTAAAGTGGCTCACTTCTTCCCCGTCAAGGAAACCATTTCTACAATTCAGTTGGCTGAGCTCTATATCAACAAAATTGTCTCTCTGTATGGGGTTCCGCTTGAGATCAGTTCAGACCGTGGAAGCATCTTCACTTCCAAGTTCTAGGAGAGTTTCCAAAATGCTTTGGGAACAAAGTTGAACTTCAGCACAGCTTACCACCCTCAGTCGCAAGGACAAGTTGAAAGGATCAATCAGATTCTGGAGGATATGCTTCGTGCTTGCGTCATCTCTTTTGGCATGAAGTGGGAAGAATGTCTTCCTTATGCTGAATTCTCTTACAACAATAGCTTCCAGAAAAGTCTAAAGATGGCACCATTTGAGTCTCTTTATGGTCGCAAATGCAGAACTCCGATTGGTTGGTCGGGTGCAGGAGAAAGAACATTGTTTGGCCCTGACATTGTAACTCAAGCGGAGGAGAAGGTTCACATCATTCTTGAAAATCTGAGGATTGCTCAAAGTCGCCAGAAGAGCAATTATGACAGGAAGCACACGGACATGGAGTATGTCCCTGGTGATCTCATTTACCTTCGTGTCACTCCCATGAGAGGCACGCACCGCTTTGGTATCAAAGGGAAGCTGGCTCCTAGATACATCGGTCCCTTCAAAATTCGTGGAAGAAGAGGAGAAGTTGCTTATGCTCTTGAGCTCCCGGAAAAACTCAAAGTCCATGATGTTTTCCACATCTCTCAGCTCAAGAAGTGCTTCAAGGATCCCGGCAGGACCGTGGATCATGAGCTTATCAATCTCCAAGAAGACCTGTCTTATCAAGAACACCCCACAAAAATCCTTGAAGTCGCAGAAAGAAGGACTCGCAACAAGTCCATCAAGTTCTACAAGGTGCAGTGGTCACACCATTCTGTTGATGAAGCCACTTGGGAACGTGAAGATGAGCTCCGTGCCAAGTATCCTACCCTGTTTGAGTCTTCTTCTTCTTCCTAGAATCTCGGGGCGAGATTCCTGTTTAGTGGGGGAGAGTTGTAGCATCCCAATTGTCTAACAATTGTAATGCTACTTGGTCTAGTAATATAATGGCTACTTCATATATATAATTGTGGCATCATCATTGTATCATGCTCATGTCATCATGCCTCCTTGCATTTGAGCATCATATAAAACCCTTTTTGTTTTGGTTCTTCTCTCATATGCATTATTAATTGTATTTGCCTCTTGATATTGTATTTGGGTCTTGATATATTGTTTAAATGCCCAAGTTGAGTTGGGGGCATATCTTTTATTAACTCCACCACCTTTCTTTCACCACCTTATAATTCCACCATCCAACTAAATATGAGCTTTGCACTTTATTTGAGTTTACCTCTAGCTCATGTGGGTTGGGATGGATCCAATTCTTTTCCACATGCTCTCATCTTAGCACCATGTTGTTTTCACATTATTGATATATGAGAGCCACATGGCCACCTTTGCATGCCTTGTGAGTCGGACCTTTTCCTAGCCTCCATATGTGTTGTTTTGGGGTTATCATCATGTTGGGATATTTTTGTGGGCTTATTAAATACCTAGTGGCATATACACACTAGCAAGCCCCAATTATAATCAAATGTGATCGTCTCCATCTACTCCACTTGGAACTTTCTCTTAAATTCTTTGCTTGGCTTTTATTCCAATTTTGGGAATGCATAATAATAATGCCATGCGAAAATGTTGTTTCACAAGAATCAACATGGCAATAAATATTTTGCATGGGCCATGCAAGTACCACCTTTTTGCTTGTCATTTGGATTTTATTTGTTTTGGAGTGGATCATCTCTCTCTCTCCCTCCCTCCTTTTTGGCTTGATATAAGTTTGATCTTGCTTAAGATCATATCACCACCTCTCCCTCTTTCTGGACTAGCTAGGTTTGATCTTGTCTTGCTTGAGCTTGGCAAAAGGAAAACCATTTCTCACTCCCTCATCTAATCCTAAACCCTACCACCTTATTCACCATACCCCCATATAACCCTAACCCTCACATCCCCCTCTCACCTAAACCCTAAGTCTACCCCCTCTCTCTCGGCCTCTCTCTCTCTCACCTAGCTGGCCCCACCATGCCACCTAGCTACCCCACCCAAGCAAGCCCTAGCCCGAGCCATACCCCCTCTCCCCTCCTATCCTAGCTCTAGCCCGAGGCTACTCCTCCCCCTCTCTTTTCTCTCTATGCCATAAGGGCCCTCCAGCCCGAGCCTGCCCCTGCCTCCTTGGCCTCACCCTGGCCCCACCTGGAAGCCTCCCACCTGCCCTGCCCTGGTCCTGCCCGGCCACAAGCACGTGAAGGAGGAGAGGGTAAAAGGTGGCCGAAGCCACCTTTTTCCATCTACCTGCTCCCCACGGCTCCTCACTCCCCTCTCTCTGCTTTATCCCCCTCTCGGACCTCCTCTGGCCTCTCCAGATCTGGCCGAGGCGCCCTGCCGCTCCCCTCTCTTCTCCTTCGCTGCCAGCTACCCATCGCGGCCACCGTCGGCTTCGGCGTCCACCTGCTGTACGAGGAGGCGGGCGTGGTGTGTGGTCGTCGAGGAAGGACAGGAGATCCCCAGCGTCGCCTCTGTACCCATCAGCGAGGAAAAGGAAGCCCTCACCGCCGATCGCCAGCGCTGCGCCGACCCCGAAACCCTAGTTTGCTCGGCCTCTGCATCATCGTTGCCCTGTTGCGCCTCGAGCCGATCCACCTACACCGACGCACTCACGGTGAGCTGACCTACCTCCTAGAAAACTCCCTCTGGCCGTTCCCGCCCTAGCGCCGCCGTGCTTTTCGTCGAACGACGTCGGAGCATCAGGTTCGCTGGCGTCTACACGCTTCCACTCCGCGCAGCACCTCACCTAGACCGCGCCTGACCCCCTAACATCGACCGATCCCTAGCCCAACGGTAGCCGCTTCCGCGCGCGAGCCCCAGGTCCAGAGATCGAGCCCCGCGCGCCGCACCCCGTGCCCTGTCGAGCACCAACCTGTCGACAGAGAAGCAGAGAAGAACCACAGTGCATCGCGTGGTCGTTTTTCGCTTAACCCCCTGCTGTTTTGCTCGTCGCAACCCGCGCTCCTTAGGACCCCACCTGCCAGCCGCTGCGCGCTTTGGCAGAACCCCCCCCCCCCCCCCGGCGTTTCCCATTCGCAACCCGCGCTCCAGCTCAGCCCCACCTGTCAGTCTCTTTTCCACTCGCCGCTGTCAAGTGGACCGCGTGTGCTCTGGCCCCACCCGTCTGTCTCTGAGACTAGAGCAGGCCGCGGTGTAAAACGTTTTTCTGCGCGCGTGGACGCCCAGTCAGCATGGCCCCACTGGTCATTGGCTGTGGCTAGGTTCTGTGCATGTAACAAAAGCTTTTCTGAATATCTGTTTAATTCAAACCTTTTCAAATTTAATTCAAAATTCAAATTTTATTTTCTGTTTTCAAATAACTTTTAATTTATAAACCCAAATAATACAAATAATATATGTTTTCAAATCAGAAAAATATGAGAAATTCAAATATGCCATTCAAAATATATTTTGAACATTTAAAATTCCAAGTTGACTAAAATTACATTAAAATGCCCTTTTATCTTAATTAATTAATAACTTTTGTTTTATAACTCCAAATTTAACAAATAATATGTCTAAAATGATTAGCTCGACGAGTCCTTTCTGTTTATGCATTCCTTTATCTGTTTTGCAGCATGCATCATATAAATATAATGTGTACAGCAACAAATATGAGGATAAAATGGGGCCAAAACCCAATAAAATGATTTATTCTTGTATTCCACACCTCACCCATGCCATGCTACTTTAATGCCATGCAAATTGTGCATCATTCATCATGGCATGATCGTTTGCGTGATGCATTTATTCATATGCTTGCGCACTTTATTTATGTTGGCCCTTGTTTGTTTGGTTCTTCTTCGAATAGACGCTGAGCAGGGGATATATCAAGAGACCCAGGAGCACTACCCAGATCCTTCTCTCGCTTCAACTGAGCTGCCAGGCAAGCACTACCACATGCTTGCATACATATAGTACCTATTGCCTCTATCTTATTCTTGCATCATTGAGTCGCGATTGCATTAATTTGAATCCCAAGTATTGCATAGCCTTTACTTTTAAACCCCACGAAGCTTGTTCCTCCATCCCATGAGCCATTACTATAGGAGTTGCTTGAGCCATGCGAGTCGTAGAACAACATGTGTATGGTATGTGAGTGTCGGATGGATAACGAGGTACCTAAACAACTTAACCTGAGTAGTAATGGGATAACTAATGAAAGTGGCACCGGTGAGCCATATTTGCTATTTGGTTTTTCAGGCTCACTTGTGTCCCGTAGGACCCCGAGTACTTGATTCCTGTTCCTTGAACATTCGCGCTATCCACATCCGGGAGGCTTATGAACCCCCCTGAGCCAGAGCTTGATTCATTCTTATTTCTTGGGGCCACAAACTAGTTTGAGTTTTATTTACTATCCTGTACTTATCCCATGCTTTACTGCTTTATTTAAATTTGTGCGAGGTACTGCACACTGTACTGTTTAGGTAAGCGGAGTGTTTTCACAGTATCGACAAGCCCAGTCACATTTTCGGGTTCCCAGTCGTTTACAGCCACTGACGCAAACCTTGAGGCCGTCTCGGAGTCAGCTAACTTCGTTGCGGGTAGCTCAATGGGGTGGCCCCCTGAAATATTTCTGAATCCTGTGATCGCTTTGTCGTGACTGCCTCGTTGGTTTTGATTTGGTTTTTCCAAGGTTGATCGAGTGTGTGTTGCTATTTGTGCAGCCCTGCAAGGTAAAACTTTCTGGAAGCCGTGTCCGCGGTTATGGACGACTTAGAGCACAGTTTCTCGATCATAGACAAGCATAACTAAAGTACCGCTTTTAATTTGACTAAGTATCTGACTAGTAAATAGTGCAACACTCATGGAATGGATAATAAAACTGCCAACGGATGGGGGGTTGTTCGTCCGCTTCCTCGTCGGTAAGCGGGGAGGAGGATGGATCTGTTAATATTACCGTTATAACTGTTGTTATTAATTCACGGACATCTGTATATCTTTGGTTAGGCGGATGGTTAGCGAGTATCTATAGAATTGCTAGGGTTTATCTTTTGCTGCAATTGCGTCACCCCAGGTTGTGTCCCCTTTAGAGGCATAAAGACTTGCTGAGTACCCCTAGGGTCTCACACGATAAATTGTTTGATTCAGATGAACAGGTAAACTCGCAAGATGGATACTGGGTGGAAGAGACGGACGATATGGGCAACGATCATTCGGTGTAGAGATTCCGGGAACGGGGATCCGTGAGATCTGTGGGCGGGATGTGTTTATTTATGGGGCATCTTATGCCGATTTGCTTCTTATCCGTACTCGGATCTTGTTTTCCGCTTCCGCTTGATACTCTCATGTTTGATGTATGAGGAGATATCCTAAACTATTATATCTATCTAGGATATTTGGATCTTGCCGTATGGCGTTGCTATATTTCCTTTCTTTTTAGATGGAATGGCTCTGATGTACTGTTGTATGGTGGCTTGCATACATACTCATTTGTGTATGTAGTTGATCCCTTCGCCTGCCGATTACGCCGCCCGTTCTTGTCCCGATGTTTGGAAATGGTTGGGACGGCCGAAAGGTCTACCTGTGAGTGGCATTTGGGCCCCACCGTACTATTTCAACCATTTCCGTTCATCCAGGCTTGTAACTAGGAGCGTAATTCACCGAGGTAGTTACACAAGGCAGCTGACCGGGACGATTGAATCTCCACCGTCGTATGGGATCCGGTGCCTATGAGAAAAGGTTGGCTCCAGATGTGCTTGGTTTTGGCTCAGAATAGACAAGAAACAGATATGTGTTAGAGAGACAAATACTTAAATCAAATCGAAAAACTTACAACATGAAAGTTGTGGTAAATCAATAGATATACCTTCTCACCAAAGGAATTTGGATTTGAAAAAACGAGCGCGAGTGGATCTTGGATTTACACCGTCATATCTAAAATATTGTGGTGCAAAACTCTCCGGCTGTGGTGGATAAAAATAGGTGCGCTTTGTCGGGAGTGAATGATTTCGACGAGCTACAACTTTCATGTTTGAGCCGAAGGCAACCGACGAAGTTTAGATAGCTTTCGAAGCGAAATATGATTCGGGAAGGTGTAGATTCGGGATTTCGAGAAAAAAAGTGATATAACTGTGACTCCGGGGGATTATATAGGCATTTAGGATGGTGGGGAGATAGATCTTAGAGTAGGGAGAAAGTAGAAACAAACATAAGTTGATTCGAAGTTATAGATTAAAAGATATAAGAGTTTGAATAGATATAGGTTTGAAATAAAAGATATCACACGCTTTTTGATGCAAATCTTGGATCGATCCCACCGGTGCCTACCGGTTCGGTCGGTGGGTGGCTGGGCCGGCCCATTTCGTTTTTTTGTATTTTTTCTATTTTGGTATTTCATTTATATCTTTTGCATATGAACTCTAAATGACACGATTGTTGTTTCTAAATTTTTATAAAATTCAGTAAATCATTATAGGATCACATTGTAACATTTTCACAAGTTTGAAGATAGTGGTTCAATTAATATTTATATATTCCTTATAGGAACATTTGGGCAAATCAACTATCGGATTTAGATTAAATTTTTTAGAACTTTGCATGGATGTAATGAAATGCTCATGAATTACACATAAAGACATTTTTTTCTAGTCCCAATTTCTAAAATCTTCGGATGTGACATACTAACCCCCTTAAGATGAATCTCGTCCCGAGATTCAAAATGGCTAGCAATGTTTTGGGTATTTTCTTGATGATCATCTTCTAGCTTGTAAGTGGATTCTATCACTATGTCTATACTCTCGAGGCTACCCCCCTTAATAGAACTAAAGTTGGCATCTATTTAGGACAATATAGATGAGTATTGATAGAAGAGGACTAAGGGAAGTATTTTCTTACCCATACACAGCAAAGTCAAGCAACAAATATCACACACAAACAAACAATCCTAATAAATAATATTGATATACCATTAGTTTTGATATGATCAATAGCAAAGTGATATCGACATCCTAATGAAGAACTATATGGTGGACATCATCTAACCATTCTTGTTTCTCATCAATTGCATGGTATGGTCTCTCCTCTATATTCTAAAAGGGCAAGCTAGATGAATTTAAGTGATAAGAAGATACTAGAGTGAAGTATATGAAGATAAGAAGATAGAACGAAATAGTGTTTATAATCCTATAGCTTTCCTATTCCATTCCTAGGTCACGATCCTATAGTCAACGCATACCTCTGATACCATCTTGTAACACCCTCACTTGATAAGGATGAGTTTATGTGTATAGTGCCAATCCCTGGATCGGTTTACTGGCACAGATAATTCAAATGAATACCAAATACAACTATGCATCATAAATACAACAAAAATGATCAAAAATTTATATTATATCACAGCCGAAAGCATTACAAGGTAGATCTCCATCCTTTAAATGTGCCACAAGCGAACAATTGTTGAGTGGAGTCTCGCGACCTATAACGATCACTCAGAAACAATATAACCTGCAACATGAAAGGTTGGAGCCACGAATGGTCAATACTTTAAATGTATTGGCAAGTGTCACTAGTATATGGATATAAAATGGAACATATCAATTACATGCATATTTGGCTAAGTGGAGTTACAGGCTGATTTGCATAAAGCAATAGTTTTATCCTAACATTTCCAAATAGTTTTAATCCTTTCCAAAAATTGTCTGAACACATTGGCCAATACCAAGTGCTCCTAATCCCTTGTTCAAACCATCAAATTTTCTTAATAAATTGGAGTGTAAAGATCATCCATAATATTCAAGCCTTAGTTGCTCAATATTGACCATAACTGGGGACACGGATAATCGATTAGATTTATATCTTCT
Source organism: Avena sativa (assembly GCA_916181665.1). Taxonomy (NCBI): domain Eukaryota; kingdom Viridiplantae; phylum Streptophyta; class Magnoliopsida; order Poales; family Poaceae; genus Avena; species Avena sativa. The sequence goes on from OV702296.1 coordinate 79,412,051, forward strand.
ACAGAAGTTATACACTTTACCCACACGACACAATCTCGCCTTGACGCCACCATTGGCCGCTGGTCTAGTACACACCAATTGGTATACCGACAGATCGAGAACGTGAAGAAATCTTTCCATAGAAGTCCTCCCAATACACAATACTAGCATGTCTAACATGCACCAATGCAAGGATCTAACCTCCAATACACAATTCTAGTTAACCTAAAGATATACCAATGCAAAGGATCTTCCGCTATGTAATTAACTAAGACAGAGCCCATATTAGCATGTGGTTGTACACGAAAGCTACTGTACGAGAAACATGTTCAATCTCTATGACCCTAGGTGGTATTCTTCTAGTGCACACACGAGAGAGGTAGCCAAAGATACGGTTCCCTTTGTTGTCACTTCTTCCAAACTCAGCAACAACAATATTCCACCCAGGTGATTCATTAAGTACTTGTTTTATTATATAAAAACATAGCTTTTCCAATACCTCATATAATCATAACATGATATTCCACCTCGAATCTACAGCAGGGCTAAGCATACTATAACTACGATGCTTCCACTAAGAAAGATACAAAAGGATATCCTAAATAGGACAGAGCATAGCATATGGTAGCACATAGTGCAAAATTTTCCTACACACGCAATTCTACTAAAAACAACTACAATGCATTGGAAAATAAGTAGTTCATTTATGATAGTGCCACTTGCCTTTAGTTGAAGTTGTTTTTCAAATAATCCTAACAATAGAAAAGATTGCACTCGTCACAATTAAAATAGTTGCAATTATAGTAGTTCCAATCGCAGTAGTTGCACTCCTCGCAATCTAACGTTTAAAACAAGTGCACAACAAATACACCATTCAAAACATTGCAAACATGAAACAATACAACAAAAAAATGATAAAAAATGCATGCATGACGATTTAATATATAACAATGGTTGTAATTAGTTCTCTGAACAATATATGATCACATGATGCATGCGGTGAATCATTTTGAAGCATTAGAGTATTAATTATTAATTCTTGATCGCCAATAGGAGAGTTTTAATAGTTCTGTAGGAAATTCTGTTCTAATTGTTGAATTAAATTTTTTCTTGGATGTACTGGATAGAGCACATTAATACGAACCAGTAGTAATTGGATTCACCCTAAACAGAGTTGTAGATCTTGTTCTATGATTTAATTACTACTTAAAAGAGTTTAAATTATCTAAACAGTTTACCTCCACCAAAATAAAGCTAGGAACATATCTAAAATCTACATGGAATTGTGAATCCAAGGACATATTATTTATATTTTTCGGATCTATGAATAATTACTATGAATTTATTACTCCAAAAGGATATTAAAACTATTTAACTAATTACCAGTTAACTGTATCGCTAAAGTTAGATATAATCTGATATTAATAAACTACATGAAATTATCTTCAGTTTGATATATTATATGAAATTTTTGGACGTAGTATGAATTTCTTATTGATTTTACAAGTTGGATCTATAATCTACAATTTTAATTTTGAACAGAATATTTCGCTGACTGGACAGGTTGACCATGCATGCTGACTGGGACTAGACACTGACCTGGTGACGACGTGGCGGTGACGAGGCAGCTGACCGGGACGATTGAGTCTCGACCTTCGGGATGGGATCTAGTGACTATGAGAAAAAGTTGGCTCCATATGTACTTGGTTTTGGCTCATAATGGAAAAGAAACATATCTATGTTAGAGAGACAAATCTTTAAATCAAATCAAAAAACTTACAACGTGAAATTTGCGGGAAATTATTAGATCTACCTTCTCACCGAAGGAATTTGGATTTGAAGAAAAGAGCGCGAGTGGATCTTGGATTTACACCGTCATATCTGAAATATTGCGGTGCAAAATTCTATGGCTACGGTGGATAAAAAGAGGTGAGGTTTGTCAGGATCGAAATATTTCAAAGGGATCTACAACTTTCGTGTTGGAGCCGAAGGCAACTGACCAAGTTTAGATAGGTTTTGAAGCAAAATATGATTTGGGAAGGTGTAGATTCGGAATTTTGAGAGGAAAAAGTGATATATATGTGACTCCGGGGGATTATATAGGCATTTTATGATGGGGAGATAGATCTTGAAGTAGGGAAAAAGTAGAAACAAAAGAAAGTTGATTCAGAGTTGTAGATTAAGAGATATAAGAGTTTGAATGAAGATAGGTTTGAAATAGAAGATATCACACGCTTTTTGATGCAAATCTTGGATCGATCCCACCGGTGCCTGCTGGTTCGCTCGGTGGGTGACTGGGCCGGCCCATTTCGTTTTTTCTTTTTTCTTTTTTTCTTCTATTTTGGTATTTCATTTATATCTTTTGCATACGAACTCCAAATGACATGATTCTTGTTTCTAAATTTTTATAAAATTCAGTAAATCATTATAGTATAACACTGTAACATTTTCACAAGTTTGAAGATAGTGGTTTCATAAATCTTTATATATTCCTTATAGAAACATCTGGGCGTACCCCGCAAGGAGCGTCTCCCCCTATGCGCTTTCCATTGAATATGAGGTTGGCCGGGTGGAAGCGGCCACCCGGCTGGTTCTTCTGGCTACCCGGCTAGATGGGCCAGCCGGGAAAGCTTTAAGCCCAACTCGGCGGTACTAGCCAAATCGCCAGAGTTGTCCTGCTTGGTGGCCAGGCTCCTGCACCATCTGGAGCCAGCCTACTTGAAGCCTGGCTTTCCCCACCCGGGGGTTATCCCCCCAACACTAGTCCCCGAGCGCGTAAGGACTTGGCCGGTGGGAAAAGGTCTTGCGAGCTCATTTGTTCGTCTGTTGTCATAGTCCGGCTATAGCTTTTGTACTTTCGCTTTCTGTCTGGGTTCAACCGGCTGTGGAATCGATGGCCGCCCACTGGGTGTAAACAGCGAAGGTAGCGACCATCTGGCGAAGCTGGAGCCGAAGCGTCAGTTTGATGAGGTCAGTGATGTCGTCAGCCACGTCTGTTGCTCTGGCGCACGTCGCGTCAATTTGACTTCCACGACGCTGTGCCAGTTTTTTGGTAACTGCGCGCGCCACTTGCCAGTAGTTTCTCGGGGCGAGCACACACGCCTCACCTCCCGGTAACGCCTGTGAATCTTCTGCGCTGTGTCGTGGTGGCACAAAGGATCCAAAACCATAACATCGCGGGACTGAAGCGTCTCGTGGCCATGTGTCGTGCGGGAGCTGAGGAGGCAACGGTGCCCCCACGCAGGGATAATTAGAGCTCTGGGGGGAACTAGGCTTCCACTTCATCTTCCCCTAGCTCTTCCTTCCCTGTCTTTCGGTGCTCCCTCGCACTCTGCCTTTGTTCCGCCCCATTGTGGTCGCTGGAGCCGCCAAAACCCATCCTCCACCGCCGCTCCACCTGCCGATATGCTGCTGGAACAACGCGGGGGTTGGTGCGGGTCCATTGTGACCGACGACCTCATGTACAAGTACCGGCAGAGGAAGTTTATCCCCTCGTCGCTGCTGGTGAAGCACCGGCTCATGCCGGAGGGGGAGCGGGTGCCTTAACCCTAGCCAGGGGAGCGCGTCATCTTCCTCGCGCACTTCGCCCGCGGATTCGTCCTCCCTGTCAACCCCTTTCTTCTTCAACTGTTCGTCTTGTTTGACCTCCAACTCCATCACCTTGGCGCCAATGCCATCGCGCAGCTGTCGCATCATGCGGCATGTTGTGAGTCATACCTTGGGGTGTGGCCCGAGGTGGCGAACTTTATCAAGTTCTTCCACTTCAAGGCCCAGACCCGCTGACGGAGACGGGCTGCTGCACCGTCTACCCACGTCCCTCGTCGCCAATGCCGCGGTTCAAACTCCCCGACACCGTCAAGCTATGGCAGCGCTCATATTTCTTTGTGATCAATACCATGAAGGTGGACTGGATCTGCCTGCTATCATTCGTGAACGTGCCCTCGACGCAGAAGGCTTGGATGGTGAAGGGGATGGGGGCCTAGGTAGACATCGACCGGATGGCCACCCAAGTGGAGGCGATGTTGGCGACAGAGCGGCTCACCGCTTGGGATATCGCGCTGTCATGGATGGCGCGCCGCGTGATTCCGCTGTTGAAGCGGTCACACAAGATGTGCCACCTGTCTACCATTGACGATCTGACCCGGACGTTGTGGAAGGACGTGCCATACCAGGACCTGCAGAACTGGGTCTCTATGATCTCCAAGTTCCGCGTGGAGGCGACCTGGACGTACTCCTGCCCTCTGTACCACCCCGACCGCCTGCCGCCTCGAGTAAGTTGTCCTCATTTCCTCTTCTTTTGTGTTTTCTTTCTCCCTGGTAGCTTTTCCTTGGGTGCCTTATGCTCCCCCTTTTGAGTAGTTGTTTACGGCGCAACATGGTAAGGACGGTATCGGCGACCTCACGGTCCCCATCTTCCTGGCGGACCGGAAGCTGCCAAAGTACCCCCAGACGGAGCCCGAAGGGTTTCCTGTCCTGCTGGACGACGGTCCCTCGGATCCCCATGGTAATTTCTGGGCGCAGTTTTCGCCTTTGTTTTGCCTATGGGGCTTGGGGTTGAAACTTGTTGTTGGAATCGATGCAGCCGAGGACTAGGACGGCCGGGAGAAAGCTGCGGCGAAGGCCCAGGGGAAGATGAAAGCGCGCATCGCTGCGCCGGCTACCGCGGAGCAGAAGAGGACGCGCCGAACGCGCCCAGCTGCCGCCATGCCGTCCTTTGCCGAGTGAGTATTCTCCCTGTTCTCCCTGGATCTTTGCCTTGCTCTCTGCTGAGGTTTTCCTATTTTTTCCCTTTGTAGCGAGGCATGTCGCTGGGTAGCTCTGGTGCTGCCACCGTTGCCCCTCCCCCGCCTCCGGCAGCCGAGGCGGCTGCGGGGTCTGCGCTTGCACCCGTGCGGGCTGCGCTCGCCCCGACAGCTCCCCATGCGTCTCCTCAGGGCTCCCCTGCCGTGGGAGTGCTGCACCAAGCGCCCACAACTTCACGGGTGGCGCAACTCTTCGCGGCCCCTCAGGGCCCCGAGACACGCCTCCTCCGTCCTATGGCTAGCGTGAACCCGTCCTGTAGTGATGCTCCAACCACTTCTGCCAGGACCGTTATCACGAAAGTGACGGACGGGGCTGCGGTGGTGCAGACGGCTACAGCGGGCGGCGGTCAGCCAAGCGCCTCCGGCTCGGCAGGGAGGGAGCTGGTGATGGCTGCGCCTTCGGGAGCAGTTGCTGATGAAGACGAGGTCATGGTGACCGGCTCAAGGATAGCTCCGGCTGTGCTTACGTCGGGTGCCATCCTCGCCCAGCTCTCGGACACGGCGCCCGTTGCACTCGGCTAGGTTCGCCACCTGGTTGAGGAAATGGAAAATGGCCTTGGGCGAGGCCAAAAATTTGTCTGTTTTGATGGAGGTAGGTGTCTTTCGCCGTTCTCTTTTGCCGCACTCGGATTTTGTAGCCGAATTTCATCACTTTTCCTTACTTATTTCTCTTTGCAGAAAGCGTTTTCAGAGTCTATGAAGAATACTCAGGATTTGGGCCATAAGATTGCTTCCTCTGACCTATCTTAGCGGCTGGCCTCCTTTTCCCTTTTTTGTTGACCATCGGGTATCCTCCTACAACCATGATCTTGGATAATGAGAGGGAGGTGGAGCGCCTCAAAGCTCAAGTGGCCTGGCTGGAGGAGTCGAACAAGGCATGGCAGGTGCAGTTCGACCAACTGGCCTCGGCCAAACAGAAGTTGGAGGTTGCTGTGGAGACGAGCTAGAAGGTGGCTGACACCCGGGGGGAGGCACTGAAGACCTTGGAGTCGACTTCCGCCCAAAGGGAGGAGACAGTCAAGGCTCTCTGGTCCCGGGAGCAGGATCTGACCAGGCAGCTTGAGGGAATCGTCGAGCTGGTCATCAGTAAGTTTGCACTTTGTGGCATCCCGCAAAAACCACTACTAGAAAATCGCGTTGTTTTTGTGCATTGCATCATCATGACCGCATGATCATGTCATCATGCCGCATTGCATTTGAGCATCGTCATGTCATCTTGCATTTGTTCGCATAAAACTATTTTCGAAAAACCTGTTCTTGTTTTCTAAACGCCCCGTCTTTGTTCAAACACAAAACCCGGGTCTCCGGATTATTTTGTTTTGTCTGCTATCGGTTTGCAAAAGCCTTGTTTGAAATAAATAAAATATTTAATTATTTTTAGGGGGGGCAGTCGAACGGGCCGATTCGACCCAGTCGACCACCCCCGTACAAACAGGTCGGTCCACCCTAAACCCCTTTTGCACCCAACCTAGTCTACCCACCCCTCCAGCCACCTCACCCCACCCAATCCTCTCTTGCCACCTCACCTCTCTCCCTCCTCCCCACCACTCATCTGCTGCCACCTCACCTCCCACCTGCCAGCCAACACCCCCACTCACCCGAGCCAGTCCTCACCCCTCTCCCTGTTCCCCGGGCCCCGCAGCCCCTTCCTCCCCCCCACACACCGACCCACCCCGCGCCTGGCCCACCTCCTGCTGTCCCCCGGCCCCACCTTCCCCACGCGACCCTCTCTCCCCGACCCCGTCTCCCCATCCTCCCGAGCGCCGCGTCCTCTGCATCGAGGCGCCGCTCCTCCCTCCTCCCCGCTTCGCCAAGCCGCCGGCCCCGTCGCGCTTTCCCCGGCCCATCCTCCGTCCGTCCCGCGGCTCCCCCTCAGGCGCCCGCCTCCGCTGTCTAAGCAGGGCCCCGCCGCCGAGCCCATCCGTGCAGCCGCGTCCACCGGCCTCCGCCCTGTCAGCGAGCTCCTTTCCCGCGGCCTTCTCCGTCGCCAGCACCGGCCGCGTCCTCCCTTCCCCCGGTGCCGCCTCGCAGACGCGCGCCGTGGAACGCCCTTCGTCGCCCCCGCGTGGCCCTGGCCGGCCTTGACCGCGCCCTCATCACCCAGTCGCCGCCCCTCGCCGATCCCGCCAAGACCGCCCTCTGCAGCTTGGAGCCGAGCGCTCGTTTCTGGCCGCAGTTTCTCTCGCAAGCATCCAGAGCACGTGTTGGTGTCTCCTGGGTGCATGCGCCCTGTTGTTTTCGGTGTGGTGTTGTTGTGTTGCCGTATTCGAGACCTTTCGGCGTACGAGAACAAGACGCTGCATAAGGGCAACAATGACGTCGACAAGATCTTCCGAGGGCTCCGGCAATCAAAACAAGGTCGTCATCGAAAGTGGAGCCGCAAACCCCAAGATCATCGAGAGGGGACCGATGACCTCGGACCAAGAACGTCGACATGAAACGCCAAGAGCTTCTTCCCGGACCCGAAGGCCAAGCCTCGACACCCCGAACCCTGGCGCCGTTCCCAAGTTCGCCTACCCGGACACCGCGCGACAAGATCTTCTCGGACCCCCGAGGACCATCAAGACTTCCGCTCGGCAACGCCAAGTACTCCTTCCTGGCTTCGAAGCCCGACCCCGTGGACCGACATGATCTTCTTCACGGATACGACAAGTACTTCCTCGAGGATGCCAAGTTCTTCACCCCGAACGCCAAATCCGACCCGATCCGTGTGGACCCGACAAGACCTTCGCAACGACAAGATCGGCACCGACCAGGGCGGATCCGATGTGCCCCCGACGCCAACCAAGTTCTTCCTCTCGGATGCGACAAGATTGACTTCCGTTGTCCGAGACCGATCTCGTTGAGCCGTTCTCCCGTCGAACCCTGAGACCGACCCCGAACCCCGGAACCCCAAGTTCGTCGAGACCCCCTAATGTGTGAACCCCTTCCCGAAACCCTATTTTATAACATAATACAACTTGTGGCATATTAACTTGTCATACTTGCATGCATACATTCATGTGGTTTGGGGGCCTTATGCCAATTCACCGCTAATTAAATATGGGGCCCATATGCGGGCAAATCGAGTCTTATATTGGCCCCATTTAAATTTGTGTAGCGAACCGGTGCTATCTTTTGCCATGTTAATCCAACATTTAAATTGCGGGGTATCTAAACAACTGGAACCATATATTTAGTGGTCGGGACCCCGGTTCCGCTTAATCTTGCCTAATTGTATCGCATCTTGCCATGTCATACATCATACATGCATCATGCCTGATCTTTTGCCGTAGTATTAAATATTGCATCCGGTGTTTCTTCTAGTGTTTTGCTTCTTCGCGGACTAGGCCGTTGAGTTGATGCGAGTGTCGATCCGATCTTCGGTGGAACCTTCGACAATGTTTTCAGGCGAGCATCTCCCCCTTTCTACCTATCTTACTTTTATAGTATTTATTTCCCTCCTGTTGATCTATTGCTATCTGTGTTGCGTTGCTCTAGTTTTCGTACCCATGATATCCCTTGCAGCCTTATATTGCCTTGGACACATCCTATTACCTGTTGTTTGGTAGATAGTTGGACTTGCGCGTCGTAGTCGCTTGCTCAAGTGTTGTTGCGTGTCGTCAAGTACCACAGCTGTTGGAGAAGTGCTGCATGTTCAATGTTGGAGATGATCATGGCTTTACTTTTCGTTCACTTAATTTCTGTTTAACAACTAAAATTGAAGTAAGTAAGCAGAGGCATCGGTGGGTGATAGATAACATTTGGTTTCCGACCGCCCACTTGTGTCCCGTAGGACCCCGAGTTCTTGACACCTGTTCCGAGATCGAGCGCGCTAACCACAGGTGGGGAGATATGGGTCCCCCATTGATTATTACCTGATTTCAAAGTATTGTACTGGGGGCCACAACTAGTTTGAGGTTTTATTTACTATCCTGTACTTATGCCATGCTTTACTGCTTTATTTAAATTGTGCGATGGATAGCACACTGTACTGTTTAGGATCGGGACACGTTTTCGCGGTGTCGACAGTCCCAGTTTTGGGATTTGCTGTCGTTCACAGCCGTCTACCCAAACCCTAAGTCCGTCTCGGAGACCGGCCGACTTTGTTGTGGGTGTACTTAGTGGGGTGGCCCCCCGTGCTTGCTTTGGGTCTGGGAACGTCATGACTTAGGCCCCGCCGACATACCGATGGGTGTATGTTAACTGATCTGGCAAAAAGGGTCGAAGTGCTTGTGGATACTTTGGTGCACCCCTGCAGGGTTTAATCTTTTCGAGAAGCCGTGTCCGCGGTTATGGACGACTTGGAGCACAGGTCTCGATCATAGACAACTATAACTAAAGTTTATTTGTTATAAATTGACTTGTATCCGATATGACTAGTAATCAGCTTCACTACAACGGAATGGCTAAGTAAAAGTACCAACAACTGCTGGGTTTTGGGGTTATCTCATGGTAATTGTATCTGATTAGTAAGTGCTGCAACTACAACGGAATGATTAACTAAAACGGCCCACTGCTTATTTTATCAGGATGATTATCTACACTTGACTAGTAATTGCTGCAACGATAACCGAATAAATAAAACTGCCAACGGTGTGAGTTCCTCGGCTGACTTCCTCGTTTGGTCTCGAGGGGGAATACCAGGATGGGATTGTTTGGTGTTAGTATCAGTCTGGTTCCGGATAGGTCTTTTCTTACCCCTCTCTGATAGCCGCCAGTTATATCGAGTCTCTATAGGTTGTTTAGTGCATGCTGCGCTGCCGCTTCAGTCCATCATACCTATGTAGGCGAGGACCGCCGAATTCTAGCCTCGCCGTGTACTGGCCTCAGTACTGACGCTCCTCTTTTTCCTTTGCCCTTTGTCAGCACCCCTTTTGTTTAAGCAGGTTTTGAGATCGACGTCGTTAGCAGGGTTACCCTTCCGGCTTGGCCTGGGCAGGGTTATGGACGCCATTGGTTATTCTTCAGGGCTCTTAGCCCATTTGCATCTTGTCCGTAGCTGGACGCTCTATCGTTTTCAAGGTGATTTGGATCTTGTACTATATATCTGTATTCTTGACTCTTGGAGTCGCGGTTGTATATATATCTGTTCTGTGGGTCCCATCGAGGACTGTTGTGTAATGTTATTACTTCATTTTCCACCCGCACGAAAGTGCCTGGTGGGCACCTTCGAATCGTTTCTATGCGGGTTTGGCGGTATTCGCTAAAACTTGCATAGGGCCGATTCTGAGGGTGTTACACACTTCCCTGCCCCCTCTATACTATGGTTAATCGATCTGTCTTTGGCTACTTACTCCTTCAACCGACTGCAGCTCACTACCTAGAGTCGACTGACGAAGCTCTCGAAAAGCTGCCGGTAGAGGAGGCTGGTCGCGAGCTGACCGCCTTGGACCTGGTGAAGGTCTTGGCGGAGGAAAGCGACGAACTTCGCAACATCGCCAACGACTTATTCCCATACGTCTAGCCGGAGGCGGGTGAGCCACACGACATTGCCAGCTTGGCGGTCGCCCTGACTCGCGGTATTGACGTGCTGGAGATCCATAAGGAGTGGGCGGCGCGCGGCGGCGTGGAGATGGCCCTGGCCCTGGTGAATTCTTGGTATCCGGATGCGGATCTGGGTATGCTCACTCGTGGCTTCAGAGCCGGAACCAGCTACGAGAGCCTTCGTGAGAGCGTTCCAGCGATCAGGTCCCGTGGAGTGAAGATCGACACCTATGTGGATCTAGAGCGTGACTTCCGCGACCCCTCAAAGCTGGTGCCATACCACTGGATACTGGATCCTGCAAAGGGCCGCCAATGTCGCCTCCTCCAGCCAGGTACCTGCGGCTGGCGCCAGTGCTTCCTCTGCCACACCGACTCCTACTCCAGCGGCTGATGCTCCCTCTGCTAGTCCAACTCCTGAGGCCTGTGGAGTATTTGTCTTGAAAACTTGCTATGCATTAGTCCTTCCTTCCCTATGGTGAACTTTGTTGTAAGACTTTGAATTCTGCGTGGAACCTTCATGTTCTGCTTATTGGCTTGACGCCCCTTTTGGCATGAGCTAAATTGGACAGAGTCCTCGGAGCTGTGCCGAGGCTTCCAAGCTTGTTCATTTATTACGTGAAAGTAAGATACATACACTTCTTGCTCAAGTGTAAAATGGATGGAGTAGGTTCGTGTTCCATGGGCATTCTGTTTCCTCGTCGGAATGATCTGCCTTGTTCTTCACCGGATGTTGGGCATTGATAAGGTAACATGAGTCATTGCGCAGTGCTCGGCTGATGATAAATGTCCCCTCCCAAGGCGGGGATAGCTTGTGCATTCCCTTCATGCTCTGGACCAGGCGCAACACTATATCACCCTCACATAAGGAGATGTGGCTTCAAGCGCAGCCGCCGCGACCGCTAGATCCGGCTCGATGACGACGGGAGCACGAAGGTGTTGGATGGAGGCGGTGAGCGGGTCTTGCTCCTTCTCGAGCGTGGAGCTTTCTCCTCCCGCTCGACGCTCCTGAAGCGGGTGGTGGTTCTCGCGGGCGTTTACCACCATGACCTCGACACATCTGCTTGTTGCGGCCATGCCACGGGCGAGGTGGTCGAGAGGCACGTCGGATACGGCGTCGAACCTACTAGGGAAGCCCTCGGCGATGGTGACGACGTAGACGCGGAGATCCCCAAAGTGCATGATGGAGCCGTTGGCAGGGAAGGTGCTCCCGTCGAAGCACGCGACGTTGTCGATGACGCAGTCGAAAGCACCAAGCGTGAGGACGAGGCCGGAGGCCATGCGCTCAACGGCGACAAGCGGAAGTTCTGTGCGGAAGATGATCCTAGCCAAAGCGATGTGCCCCACGGTGGGACAACTGTCATGGTGTGGAACACGGCAGTGCCATCGGGGATGGCTGAAGAGAGACACTTAGATGCAATCGGTGGCTCACGCAACGGGTTGGGCACGGTGAACTGCAAACACAGCGATGTACCCAGGTTCAGGGCCCTCTCAGCGAGGTAACACCCCTACTCCTGCAAGATCAACTATATGGGGGGCGAACACCCAGTACAAGTGCTCCTGGAGTTGTTTCCTTAGCAACTATCGGTGGCTAGAGGAAGAAGAACTAGAGTCAAGCTCTTTCTACTATGGATGTTACTTACCTAGAACACTTGCTCTACCCACGGTTATATACTGGTCAGGGGAGGTAGGTTACAATTTGGGTTCTAGGGTTTACTGTTTGGATATGGGTTTAGTGTGCAGGGCCGGCTGCAGGGTCCAGCCGGTGGGCCAAAACCCAGTCAGCCCTTCTTTAGCGTCACCCGTCTCTTTAGCGGTTACCCGGGCTTCCTTTGTAGCGTCATCCTTGCTTTAACGGTCACCCGAGACTGCTTTGGCGGTCAGACGACCACTTTACTTTATCTTCGTCAGGTAGCGCCGGTCATGGTGGTGCGCTAGCCTGTCTGATGACGAGAGGATCCAGAGGCATACACCGCAAGGAGTGTCTCCTCCTCTATGCTTTCCATAAAATCCGAGGCTGGCGGTGGAAGCGGCCACCCGGCCAGTTCTTCTGGCTACCCGGCTAGACGGGCTCGCCGGGAAAGCTTTAATCCTAGTCGGGTGGTACTAGCCAAATGGCCAGAGTTGTCCGGCTTGGTGGCCAGGCGGCCTGCACCTTCTAGAGCCGACCTACTTGAATCCTTGCTTTCCCCACCCGGGGGCTATCCTCCCGACAAATATCGTATAGGATGTGAACGCAAAAAAGGATCGCACATAAACAGATGAATATCAAGAATTCACCTATGAATAACCCGATTAATCTTCTTCTCAAAGTGGCGCCCGGTTCTCACGTTCAGCAACGTGATGGCGGTGTCGTCTACCCACCGATAATCCTTCGACAATTGGTGGTCTAGAACAATCTAGTTGGCTGGTATAAAGCGCTCCTCCGTGAGGCCGCGCCAGGCGTTGCATACTGCCCGGAAGGCGGCGTAGTAGTCAAAGTCGTCCGTTGACAGGAAGATGTCACCTATATTCTGCATGAGTCCCTTATGGAGATCATCCCACGGCGAATCCTGCTTCTTGTTGCCAGCCATGGATGATGGTGTTCGTGTGGTCTCGGTCCCATCGACTGGCAGAGAAAGTGGTTCGAGAGACAGACATTTATTAAAGAAGGCCTAGGAATTCCAAGGGAAGCGTGTGTAAACAAGATGATCGCATGCACACAATAACAGCAAGCGCAACCGCCAACGATCCTTTCTCATCCATCGTGCATGGTCTCTCACCTAGCACGCATGCAATCTGTCTCTTCTGTTCGGTTCCTAGCAAGTTAATGCGGGGGGTTGCTACATGGGCAAAAAAGGGTCCAACTAACAATTCTATGCGTGATATGCAACACAATATGGGAATTCCTAGAAAAACTACTCCCTTTGACCCATATTAGTTCATTTGGATTTGTCAAAATTTGGATAATCCTAACAAAATGGGCAGGAGGGAGTGACAAGTACTCTACTCAAGTGTGCTCATGGATGATCAGTTGATGTGACTCTCGGCCATGAATTCCTGACCAGAAAGTCGTACGGTCTATCACCTTAATTTTTTATTAGTAGTAGTACTACTATACTCTACTAGTACATCGACGCTAGCCAAATTCAAAATCTCAATCAAGCGACAAAATCACCCACCAACCTTGCAGCATTTCCTGCCCTGATACGTTGGAAACGTATCTATAATTTTTGATGCTACATGCTTGTTTTGTATCTATTTTGCTTTACTTGTCTACACTTTGAGGTTCTTTTTACATGTTTTCTGGAACTAACCTATTAACAAGTTGCAACAGTGTCAGATGCCTTTTTTCTGCTGTTTTTGGCTTCAGAAAAGTTAGTAAAGCAATATTCTCGGAATTCGACGGGACGAAGGACAAAGTCAATAACTTTCTGTGGGGAACAAGAAGTCTAGAGGAGAGCCCGAGGGGCCGGCCAGGGGGGCCAGACCCGCCCTAGGCGCGGGTGGGCTCTACCCCGCGCCTGGGTAGGGTTTGCCTGCGCTGGCGGCCGCCTCGGTCTCCTCCTTCGCCAATAAGAAGCCCCCGATGCAGAAACTCTCAGTACCTGATCAGAAATCCACGAAACCGTCTGTAGCCGCCGCCACCATCATCCCTAGATCGGGGGGATCTGAAGCTCTTCCCGACACCCTGCCGGAGGGGAGATCATCCCGGAGGCCTTCTCTCCGGTATGATTTGTGAGTAGTTCCACCTTGGACTATGGGTCCATGTAGTAGCTAGATGTTGTATCTCCTCGTTTGTGCTTTCATGTATAGATCTTCTGAGCTCCGTTCATGATCAAGATCTAATCTCTTTGTAATCATGCATGTTGTGTTTGCGGGGATCCGATGGATATTGAGATTATTATGTTAGTTTGATTAATGGTTCTATCTTTATGATTCTATCATGTCTATGTTGTTTGTGATCTTGCATGCTCTCCGTTCCTAGTGGTTATCTTGGCCAAGTAGTTGCTAGTGACTCCAAGAGGGAGTATTTATGCTCAATAGTGGGTTCATGCATCTAGTTTCCAAGGGAAGTGACAATAATCTCTTCGGTTGTAGATGTGCTGTTGCTACTAGGGAGAAAACAACGGTCTCTTGTTCATGGAATATGTGGACTGTTTACCTTACACACTCTGCTTAAAGCAGTTGTCTGTTGCTTGCAACTTAATACTGGAGGGGGTTCGGATGATAACCTGAAGGTGGACTTCTAGTCATAGATGCAGTTGGATTACGGTCTATGTATATTGTTGTATTGCCCAATCAACCTCATAGGATCTTTCTGGCTAGTAATTGCATTGTTATGCCTACCTCAATTCCTGTCAATTGCCTCGCTGTAATTTGTTTACCCTTCATGCCATGTTGTTTATCTAAGGAGAGAACCTCTAGTGAACTACGTATCCCAGTCTAATCTTTACCATTGATACATCTTCCACTATTAGTTGTTTACTTGCTGCAAACCATTACCTTCCACACCATACATTCAATCCTTTGTTACAGCAAACCGGTGAGCTTGACAACCTCACTGATTCGTTGGGACAGAGTCTTGAGTTTGTGTTGTGCAGGTCTCCACGTTGCTTCCAACACCTGTGTGACGTTTCCTTCCTCCTTCTGGTTCGATAACCTCGGTTTCTACTGAGGGAAATCTTGCTGTTGTACTCTTTATACCTTGCTCTTGGTGTTTCCAACGAAGCACTCTTCCTTCCTATTGAGTGTAGCATCACGCCCCACCGTTTCAAAATCTTTGAGGCCAAATCTCCCACCCGGGGAGTACCATTTTTCTATTATTACTAGATGGACGGTAGCCAAATTCAAAATCTCAGTCGAGTGGCAAAATCACACACCGACCTTGTAGCATTTTGCGCACCTCCGTTTCAAAAACTTTTGACTTTAAAATTACCATTTTACCCATTGTTCAGACGCCCTATGGTCAAGCTACATTAGGTAGCTTGGGGGCATGATCGTAATTATTTTTCTTTTCACCTCCATTGTCCCTAATTCGCGTAGTTTTTCGCGTTATCCCCTCCCAAAAATACCAAGCTCCTCCCCCACACCCTCATCTCCACGACCACCGCACGCACAGGCCAACGCAAATTCCACGATGGCCTAAGCCGCTTGAGCCGCGGTCTCGTGCACCATCGCGGAGCCACTTCATCGATGCCCACCCCACCCGATCTAGTTCAGCGGGTCTCTCTTTGTTACGTCCCGCTTCCCAGCTGTGGAGATGGTGGCTAGGGTTCCTGGGAAGGGGATCAGGAGGAGAGAAACTTGGAGAGGAAGAAGATCACGACAGAAGTAGTTCATTCATTTTCGTCATATCTGTTCCAGTACAACGGTGGTTGTTATATCAGCAGACCACACCCGACCCAACTTGGCCCACCCGACTCACGGCCCATGCCACACACGCACGCCCTATTCTACACCCTGCACAGGAGTGACACTACCTCCCCCTGAAGAACCAACTTGCCCCCAAGGTGGTGCATGAGGAAAACGAGCGCAAATCACATCATAATCTTCCCAAGTAGAAGCTTCGGGTGGTAGATTCGTCCACTTGAATTTGATTTGAGTATGGGTAGCATTACCTTTCTTGCATAGCCGACGCTGCAGAATAGCCTCAGGCTCCACATCCTGGACATCCAAGTGCACCTGAACTGGCAGCTCATTCGATGCTGTTGTGAAATCAGGTCTGAATGGTTTTAATTGGGACACATGGAAGACTAGGTGAATCAGACTAGATGTCGGCAGTTCCAGCTTGTAAGCCACAGTCCCAACACGAGACAAGATTTTGTATGGCCCATAAAACTTGTAGGACAGCTTTAGAAACACCCGGGAAACCACTGACCTCTGCACATAAGGCTGCAGTTTCAAAAATACTGAGTCGCCCACCTGGAATTCCCTTGGTGTGCGATTTTGATCTGCATAATGCTTCATACGCAACTGAGCTTTCTCCAACTGGTACTTCAGTAAAGCCGAAGCAGACTGCCGTTCTGTCAAAAAATCTTTGACTTCAGTATTGGAAGTAGTAAGCAGATCAGGAAGCATACCATAATGAGGATCCTCCTTGTAGAGAGCTTTGAATGGTGAACAGTCAATTGCTGAATGATGGGATGTATTATACCAAAACTCAGCTAATGGCAACCAGTTGTACCATTTCTTTGGATCAGCATTAGCAGCACACCTCAAATACATCTCTAAGGACTGATTCACTCTCTCTGTCTGGCCATCAGTCTGTGGATGATAAGCACTGCTCATTTGGAGATTTGTATCAAACATGCCAAACAACTCCTTCCATAAATGACTAGTGAACACCCTGTCTCTGTCAGAAACAATGGAGATAGGCATACTATGCAGCTTCACCACATTATTGAACACTGCTTTTGCCACTGACTGAGCTGAGTAAGGATGTTTCAAAGGAATGAAATGAGCATACTTAGTAAATCGATCCACAATGACCAAGATCACATCATAGCCACAAGATTTCGGCAAGCCCTCTATGAAATCCATTGAGATCTCCTGCCAGGCTCCTTTGGGAATGCTCAACGGTTGCAACAGGCCTGGTGGTTTGCAATTTTCATGTTTAGCTTGTTGATAGATAGTGCATTGCTGCACAAACTCCTGCACTGCTGCTTTTAAACCTGACCAAGAAAACATCTTGCTAATGCGCTGGTAGGTTGTCTGAATCCCATAATGGCCTCCCAAAGCACTGGCATGAAATGCTTTGATCAGCTTTGTTTGCAACCCCATATTAGCTCCAATCCACACCTTCCCATGGAACTTCAAGAGTCCTTGCTGTAACTCATAGCCCTCAGTGTTTTTACCCACCACAGCTAATTCTTGGAGTAAGGCTTGAGCTTTGGGGTCCACTGCATAAGAATTTAAGACTTCCTGAATCCAGACAGGCACCCCAGCTGACACAGCATACAAGGAGAAAGCATGACCCAGTCTGGATAAGGCATCAGCTACTGTATTATCCTCACCTTTCTTGTATTGAAAATAAAAATTCAGGCCCACCAATCTAGTCATGGCTTTCTTCTGGAGGTCGGTGTGCAAAGTCTGATCCTCCAAGTGACACAAGCTCTGGTGATCAGTCTTAATCACAAAATGTCCTCTGGCCAAGTAAGACCTCCACTTTTCCACTGCCATCATGATAGCCAAGAACTCCTTTTCATAAATAGAGAGCTTCTTGTTATTGACACTCAAAGCTTTGCTATAATATGCAATTGGATGTGCTGCTTGGACTAACACAGCTCCAATTCCTGTTGCACATGCATCTGTTTCAATCCAAAAGGATTGGCTGAAATCAGGTAAAGCCAATAATGGTGTTTCAGTCATGGCTTGTTTTAATTGCTGAAAAGCTGCCTAAGCTTCCTGAGTCCAAAGAAAGGATTGTTTCTGTAACAGCACGGTCAATGGTTTAGCTAGCACTCCATACCCTTTCACAAACTTCCTGTAGTAACCAGTGAGACCCCGAAAACCCCTGAGTTCAGTGACATTAGTTGGAGTAGGCCAAGCTTTCATGACCTCAGTTTTGGCAGGATCAGTAGCCACCCCTTTGTCAGAAATAATGTGACCCAAGTACTCCAACTGAGTTTGAGCAAAGGAACACTTACTCATTTTTGCATACAACTTATTCTCTCTGAGAACCTAAAAAACTTGGTGCAAATGTTGAACATGCTCCTGCATAGTCTTGCTGTAAACCAAAATGTCATCCATAAATACCAAGACAAATTTTCTGACAAATGGTGCAAAGACAGAGTTCATGACACACTGAAAAGTAGTAGGAGCATTGGTGAGCCCAAATGGCATCACCCTGAATTGATACTGGCCACTGTGGGTTTTGAAAGCTGTTTTCTCCTCATCCACAGGTAGCATTCGAATTTGATGATACCCTGCTCTTAGATCCAGCTTGGAGAATAATTTAGTGGCAGCCAACTCATCAAGCAATTCATCCACAACAGGTATTGGAAACTTGCTCTTGATTGTCATTGCATTTAACCTTCTGTAATCAATACAGAATCTCCAGCTTCCATCCTTTTTCTTCACCAACAACACAGGAGAAGCATAAGGACCGACACTAGCAATTATGGTGCCATTTTTCAACATTTCATGGACTTGCCTTACTATTTCATCCTTTTGCAAAGGTGAATACCTGTATGGCCTGCAATTGACAGGTTGAGTTCCAGGCAGCAAATGAATAGCATGATCAAATTCTCTATGTGGAGGCAAAGATGTTGGATCTTGGAAAATGTCAGAGTACTCCATGAGCATATCCTGAATAAGGGCAGGAATATTAGTGGAAATCTGAGGCACATCATTCACCATGGACAATTCAGCCACTGCCCAGATGTCATTTCCCTTAATGCATTTAGCCAACTGTTCCACAGATAAAACTAAGATTTTAGAGGATGCACAAGAAGACAAGCCCTACAGCCTAACCAATTGTTGTTTGTAAGTGAACTCCACCCACTTCTGTTCCCAGTTACAATTCATCAAGCCCCACTTGGCTAGCCAATCCATACCAAGGATGCCATCATATCCCCCAAATGCCAGAACTCTCATGTCATGCACAAAAGTTTGCCCCTGCAACCACCACTGCATGTCAGTCACCATAGTGTCACAGTAGAGAAATTCCCCACTTGCTACCTTGACTTTGAGTGGGTCAATAGGGGACACAGCACACTGTAGTCTCTCCACCAAGGATTTATCCACAAAACTGTGAGAGCTGCCAGAGTCTAACAAGAGTAACAGGACCTGGTCACCCACCAATGCTCTAAACTGAATTGTTCCTGGTTTGGCCGAACCAGACAGCGCATTGAGAGATACATAACAATCTTCCCCAGCATCCACCTCATTTGCCACCAAGGTGTCCAGCATGTCATCAGAGAGAATTTCAGTGCCTTCCATGGCCTTCACTTGAGCTACCACTGGAATTGCACAGTGATGACCAGGGGCATACTTTTCTCCACATTTGTAGCATAACCCATTTGCTCTTCTATAATCCTTCAACTGCTTGGCCTTCCACAATTCTCCTTTGTCAAACTTGTTCTGGTAGGTGATGATGTTGCCAGTGTCATCCTTAGTTGAAGTGAACCCACTCTTTTTTACATATGCTCTAGTAGTATTGTGCTTACTTCTTTCCAGTACTTCCTCCTGGATCATAGCAAAGGAAACTGCCTCTGCCACAGTGTTGGGCAACTGCACCTCAACTGCTTCCCTCAGCTCCTCTTTCAAGCCCAGAATAAAGCGCTGGACCAACATCAACCCTCCCATATTAGGATCATACAACCGTATCTGATACACCAACTTATCAAACTGCTTTTTATACTCTTCCACTGACCCTGTTTGTTTCAGGGTTAGTAACTCCCGAATCTTATCCCTCTGAGCATTTCCTTCAAATTCCTGCACTACATCCATGGAGAAGGTCGACAAATTGTGCCATGGATTTTCCAACTTGTAAGCCTGGTACCAATGAGCAGCACTGTCCTTCATGTACATGGTGGCTGCCGACACCTTGAAACCTTCGGCAATGTTGTATAACAGGAAAAACATGTTGCAGGTATCCACCCAAATTCTCACATCTATGCCATCAAACCGAGGAAAATTCATTTTGGGCATCCAATTACGTCTGCCTTCGTCACGATCCCCCTGACTAGAGCTCGGTCCCCTAATATCATCATACACTGGAGTAGGAGTAGGTGGAGGCATTGTTACCTTCGGAGCGGTGCTACTTGTGATGAGTGGCAAGGGAGGCCGGTAATCAGAGCGGCGCTCTGGCTGATTTCCCCATAGAGCTGACACCTCGCGCTCCGGAATCGACAGCAGCGGCACTGGTGGACTCTTCAGGATGCCACTAGCACGATTCTGCTCCGCTTGCACTTTCCCCAGGGTCTCCATCGTCAAGTTCACCTTCACTTGCATCTGTTCCAGAGATTCCGCCTGTTTGTTCATCTTGCCCTCGATCTCATCCAGATGATTCTGCACCTTTCCCATAGCATCGAACTTCACATCGAGTGCGTCGAAACACACCAACATCGCCTTCTGAAACTCCTCCATTGCCTCCAGGATGAACCGGCTCTGAGCAGATGGAGTGGAAATGTGAGGGAGCCGTCACGGCTTCCTCTGTACCACCCAAACGCCAATCTCGGATTTACAGCAAATTTCTGAAAATTTTTGCAACCAATTGGTCGATGTTACTGGGTGGCGTCGAGTCACGAAGCACGCCGGAATCGCACTGAGCTCTGATACCAAAGTGTTACGTCCCGCTTCCCAGCTGTGGAGATGGTGGCTAGGGTTCCTGGGAAGGGGATCAGGAGGAGAGAAACTTGGAGAGGAAGAAGATCATGACAGAAGTAGTTCATTCATTTTCGTCATATCTGTTCCAGTACAACGGTGGCTGTTATATCAGCAGACCACACCTGGCCCAACTTGGCCCACCCGACTCACGGCCCATGCCACACACGCACGCCCTATTCTGCACCCTGCACAGGAGTGACACTCTTCCACTACACTGGAGTTGCGGTCTCGCTGACCATGCCAATGGCGTCATCAACCGCTCAAGCTCTTCTTCCCCGCCGTTGAAAGCTACCCAACTATACCGGAGCCACTTCACCGGTGTCCACCAGACGGGATCTAGTTCAACGAGTTCTCTTTCCACTGCTCCAGACGAGCTGGATAGGCATCGCAATTTGCTGCACCGCATCTGCCTCAGCGACGATCTCGTTCACCGTGCTCAAGCCGGCATCGACCGCCCAATATCTACTTCTGCGACTTCCCAAGATCTGCTTCCGTGACCGCCCAAGATTTGCTTCCCCATAACCGCAACAGCCTCGGTTACCTGGACATCACTCGCACGGTACCGGCGATGCTTATACGCCTCTCCGACCAAGTTAACCAAATCGCCAACCCTTTTTGTTTTCTCAACAGTATAGCAGGTTAGAGCCTGTTGTAGTGAACTGCATTTTCGTAATCGTTCTAGTACACACAAGTCACTAGGCATGCATGTTCTTTGTTCTACATACAAGGTCACATGACAAGTTGGTTTGCATTCACTGCTCTAGAAATTTCAAGTCATGGACATGTTTGTTATTTTGTCATGCACATGTTCTTAGCTAGTCCCTAAAACAGTAATTTCCTACTATTGTGTAGTTTTTGCAAAATGTAAAGTCAGTGGAAAATATTAGTGTGGATGCCCTGTTCCCCAGTTACTGAATCTATCTGGTTCATCCCGAGCTAAGTTCCTGCTATAATTTCCTCTCTGGCATCGTTCTGCTATCCTGTATTACCCGTTTAAACTCATTGTACTAGTTTTATTATAATTTTGTTGTTGCTATCTGATCTTTAAAAGATGCAATGCTGACTATTTGGTTTTTCTTTGCATATATCTCAAAAAGGAACACTGAACATGTTGGTTTGCACAACCTCTTCTACAGGTTCACAAGCGCGATGTCATTGTTTTCTTATCTGGTGCGGTTTATCCTATGCAATGACATAACTATCCTCTACTATGTAGTTCATTCGTGGTTTGCATTCCTGCTCTGCAAGTTCTCGCATGATGCCAACTAATTTATGTCTCGTTTATTATGAGCTATGAAAGTAAGTGCATGCCCATTGTGTAGCTCACCGCAAATTCTGAGTCACCCAACGTCTCTTGCTTTCTAGGATATACTACTACTTCCATATATATATATTTGTTGAAATCACCTGGCTAGTTTATATTAGCTGAAATTGTAGGAAACACCTTGTTCGACTGCTCAATTTATTTGTAGGCACACTTGTGTAATGCTTGCTTGTCCTCTTCTATAGGACCACAAGCAATGCCATTATATTTAATATCTAAGGGTTCGTCCTAAGCAGCGACATAGCTATCCTCTACTGTATATATAGTTCAGTTGTAGTTTGTATTCTTGCTCTACAAGTTCTCTTATGATGCCTTTATAATTTCTATGTGATTCCTAGCTACGACAGTAACTGCATGCCCATTGTATAGCTCACCAAAAATTCTGAGTCACCCAACGTCTCTTACATTCTAGGAAATACTACTACTTCCATATATATTTGTTGAGATGACCTGGCTAGTTTATATTCCCTAAAATTCTACGAAACACTCTGTCCGATTACTCAATTTATCTGTAGGAACACTTGTGTATTGCTTGCTTGTCCTATTCTATAGGTCCATAAGAAATGCCATTATATTTCATGGCTAATGGTTCGTCCTAAGCAGCGGCATAGTTATCCTCTACTGTATAAATCGTTCATTCGTAGTTTGCATTCTTGTTCTACAAGTTCTCTTATGATGCCTTTATAATTTCTATTTGGTTCCTAGCGACGACAGTAACTGCATGCCCATTGTGTATCTCACCGCAAATTCTAGCTCACCCAATGTCTCTTGCATTTCAGGATAAACGTCTTCTTCCATATATTTTTGCTGAAATGACATAGACAGTTTATATTTGCTGAAATTCTAAGAAACACTTTGATTGACTACTCATTTCATTATATGCACACTTGTCTAATGCTTGCCTGTCCTCTTCTATAGGTTCGCAACAGACGCCATTATATTTCTAATTTAGTGCTGGTTCATCCTAAGAAATGACATAACTATCCTATACTATGTACTTCATTCGTGGTTTATGTTCCTGCTCTGCAAGTTCTCGCATGATGCCATTATAATTTTTGTCTCATTCATTCTTAGCTACGAAAGTAACTGCATGCCCATTGTGTAGCTCATTGCAAATTCCGAGTCACCTAACGTCTCTTGCATTCTAGGCTATACTACTACTTCCATATATATTTGTTTAAATGACCTGGCTAGTTTATATTTGCTAAAATTCTAGGAAACACTCTGATCGATTGCTCAATTCATTTGTAGGCACACTTGTGTAATGCTTAGTTGTCCTGTTCTACGGGTTCGTCCTGTTCTACGGGTTCACAAGCAATGCCATTATATTTCATATCTAATGGTTCCTCCTAAGCAGCGACATAGCTATCCTCTATATGTAGTTCATTCGTGGTTTGCATTCTTGCTCTACAAGTTTTCTTGTGATGCCATTATTATTTCTGTTTGGTTCCTAGCTACGACAGTAACTGCATGCCCATTGTATAGCTCACCACAAATTCTGGATCACCCAACGTCTCTTGCATTCTAGGATAAACGACTGCTTCCATATATATTTGTTGAAATGATCTGGCTAGTTTATATTTGCTGAAATTCTAAAAAACACTTTGATTGATTGCTCATTTCATTGTAGGCACACTTGTCTCATGCTTGCTTGTCCTCTTCTACAGGTCCGCTAAAGACGCCATTATATTTCTAATATGGTGTTGGTTCATCCTAAAGCAACGACATAACTATCCTCTACTGTGTAATTCATTCATGGTTCGCGTTCCTGCTCTGCAAGTTCTGGTATGATGCCATTATAATTTCTATCTGGTTCATTCTTAGGTATGACAATAATTGTATGACATTGTGTAGCTCACCGCAAATTCTGAGTCAACCAACGTCTCTTGCTTTCCAGGATATACAACTGATTTCATATATATTTGTTTAAATAACCTGGCTAGTTTATATTTGCTGAAATTATAAGAAACACTTTGTTTGACTTCTCATTTCACCGTAGGCACACTTGCCTAATGCTTGCCTATCCTGTTCTACGGGTTCACAAGAGACAACATTATATTTCGTATCTGGTTCTGGTTCGTCCTAAGCAACAACCTAACTATCCTCTATGGTATAGTTCATTTGTGGTTTGCATTTATGCTCTACAAGTTCTCGCATGATGGCGTTATAATTCATGTATCGTTCGTTTTTAGATACGAAAGTAACTGCATGCCATTGTTTGGTTTATTATTCTATATATATTTGTTGAAATGACCTAGCTAGTTTTTGCTGAAATTATAAGCCACACACATTGTTATATTTCTTGTTTCACGGTAGGCACACTTGTTTAATGCTTGCTTGTCCTGTTTGTTTGACATGATGGTCAATAAATTTGAACCATTGACCAATAGTAAACTCCAGTTCATAGCTCCAGTCATATTAGTTAAATGAATAGTTTGCCTTGTTTGACGTATTAACTTGTTATTACTTAGTTTCAAACTGCAATTATTGTTATCGCCACCAAAGAGGGGTCTGCAAGATCATGTCTCAAGTTTGTTTTCCAATGTAGATGTCACACTCAAAAGGGAGATGCAGGTGATAGATGAAGAAAGCAAACTGAGGACTACTATCAACTCGATTGTTAACTGAAATGTCGATTTTTCTTTACCTTGAGTTGATAATATGTAATAATTTTAAATAGTTTGCATTTGATGTACTATCTAGACTAATTGTATAGGCCATGTAGGCATTTAGTAGATTCCATCCACACATAGCGGTAGGCGGTATCGTACCTACAGTAGCTAGGTCGATTAGGATATAGTATCGTGCTATGTATTTGCCCGTCTTATATTAGGTCGACAATGAACAGTAAAAATGCTCACACGTTGTACACCTTTTATGATACCGAAATGGGCTCCAGAAATGTACAAACTGTAAAAGACTGTAAAAGTAACAGGACCGACCCACACACGAGATTAGTAATAGTAACGAGCCATAATTGTGGCAGGCCGAAATAGTAACATGTCGAAACCATAACATGTGGAAACAGTAACATGCCAAAACTGTAACAGACCAAAACAGTAACAGGATGAAACAGTAAAAGGCTAAAACCGTAACAGGACGAAACAGTAACAGGCCGGAACAGTATAGGCAGAAACAGTGACACACGAAATAGAAGGGACTAGAAAAATAACGGGCCAAAACCTTAAATTGCCAAAACAGTAACGGGCCAGAATAGTAGCAGGCCAGAACAGTAACAATCCGAATTTGCACCATGCCAGAACAGTAACAGGACGAGGAACTTACCAGGTTAGAATAGTAATGAGCCAGAACATGGCTGGAAATTTACGGGCCTAAACATTAACGAGCCCAAAGTATATGGGCCCGTTTCAAACAGTGCGTATCTATACAGTAATGAGCCAGAAAGATTACGATCCAAAGCGAGCTGACCAAACAGGCCCATTCCGAATAGTGTAGGTTGGAACACTAACGGGCCCAGATATTTATGGGCCATGCAAACAAGCCAAATTCAAACAATGTATGTGGAAACAGTAACGAGCCGCCCATGGCTGCACCAGTGGGCCCATTTGTAACAGTGCATGGTGAAACACTAACGGGCCATGATCCTATTGGGCTTCCTTAATGGGCCAGCCCACTTAATAATTACTAGCACTTGGTTGGTCCTGGCTTCTATCACGGTTTCATTGACAGTTAACGGCATTAACTGGCTGATAACGAAGCTCGCCACGTGGCATTATGCATGACGTCGACAGTCAACACGGCTAGCGAACATGTCTACGATGAAACGACTTTTTGTGGCTAAAGGGCGCGATCCGCCACGGTAAAAAAATCATGGTAGAATCATTTTTGACGGGGCTTCTACCACGATGGTCATCAATTGTAGAAGGTTTTTCAACCATGAAAATTGACCGTCATCCACGAAAATCGTCCGTTGTAAAAGGATATTTTTCTTGTAGTGAGTGTTGTCATCACCTGCATTTTAAAAATGTCAGAAAACACTGTTTTCATAATAATATGATTTAGGTTTATTTACCAAGAGGTAATAACCTACTATGAAAGTTCTGGTGGTAAAGGAACATAATACCTAAGATTTAACAACCAATGTCATTAGTGATTCCTGCGCCGCATATTACGCGTTAACCATGAGATTTGGAATGGGACAGAGAAGTCAGCTGGATCGGCTCCCTTTCGTATACCAACAAATGACCAGGTCATGGTTGTAACTCCTCTTGTAGAGGATTGGCAGCATATGGGTGGGATCCCTCAACGTCACACGACTTCTGGTATCTATGAGGGTTGTACACCTTAGGATGCTATTGGAAATAAGTTTTATCCTAGTCCTAATGTGAAATCCATAGGGTATGCGAGGTCGCGGAGAAGGGTAGTGATTGGCTTGGATCATAGGCTGGGCCTCAAACCATGGAAGTTTGAATGGGGACATACCCCCGGTCGTGCAACAAATCTTAAGGTTTATCATGGGTAAAGTAACACACCTATACAGAGTGTATGAACAATAAACTTTTACTCCCTGTTTCGGAAGGAGCTATGAACGTGGAAAGAAAGGAACTCCACGAAATTTCTGGTAATCCTGTGAAGGCTAGCGGACATAGATTTTCAGAATAAAAGAACCATTTGAAGAATGTTTTCGAAAACCTGCATAGCCTACAACTTACGGTCTGTGGCTATAGCTAGTGCATCAAACACTCCTTTTTAGTGAACTTGCTGAGTACGCTCGTGCTCAACGTATCTTCTTAACCCTTGCTAGATTCTGAAGCTAATACATACGGCATCAAATATCAAATTGTTCTCAAAGGAATCGTCACCAAAAGCTCAAGTTCTCCAATGAAGTCAAGGAATTCAACATATACATCAATTGAACTGAAGACAAAGTTACTAATTAGATAGGAGTATAAACTCTAGCCATAGAACCTACTTCTGTAGAGTATTGCAATAGCAGCAATGCAAGCCAAATAGTTAGATGCTAATCTCACTATCATGATAAGTTATGAGTTGTTATTTCTGGTTCTTCTTTGTAACAATTGCTTTCTCTTGCTATAACCTAGAATGTTCTCTGGATATTTTATAAAGAGTCGAGTTGTAACCTATAGTTATGTCTTGGACTTGTTGTGTTTATGTTGTACCACTCTGAGGGATGTAATACTAGTGAACATGTTTCATTCGTGTTATGTTAACGAATATAGTGTACTACATCATGCAGTGGTATGCTGGGTCATCGCACAGGCCCAATGTTTCCATGTCAACTCCCCCTTTCCCTTCCCGAGCATCCTTCCGGATAACCAACGACACGTTGTTTTTACTCCATGCCACTTTATTTTTGTTTTGTTTAGGAGAAGGAAAAAAGTGAGGCTTAGACCAATTCAGCAAATTTGACCTATTGGATTAGATTACCAAAAAACAAAATTAGCCTACCGCCCTTATTAAGAAGGAAATTCATCTCAGACATGAGAAAAAACCGGAGGCAACTCCAAAGCATCCCACCTCACTAACCCTGTGACAAGGACACAGTTGAAGAAATACAGTTCAGATTCCCGTGGGCATTGGTTTGGGTGGTGTAATTCTTAAAAAAATGATGC
The DNA here is from genome assembly GCA_916181665.1 of Avena sativa. Lineage (NCBI taxonomy): Eukaryota > Viridiplantae > Streptophyta > Magnoliopsida > Poales > Poaceae > Avena > Avena sativa. Next base: position 79,439,524 of record OV702296.1, read on the forward strand.
TTGCATTGGTCACACTTAATGATGGACAACTCTGTGTTGGGAACATGATACTTCTTCGAACTCGATCTTGACCCACCCGATCCGCCTCTCGCCATACTCGAGATCCAACCAGGAGATGCGCTCGCGTGGTAAGATCAAGGAACAAGCCAAGGGAAAAAATGAACTAGGGTTATGGATTTGAATATGTGGAAAAACAGATATCTTATAATTATCTATGATGCGCTCAGATCACTATAGATCTTCGTTGGGAGACCCCAAGAGGAAGGTATGATAAGCACAGCAGCAATTTTTCCCTCATAAAGAAACCAAGGTTATCAAACCATTAGGAGGAAGGAAACGACTCAAAGGTGTTGCTAGCAACTTGGAAACCTGCACAACACAAACTCAAGACTTTGCCCCAACGAACAGTGAGGTTGTCAATTTCACCTGTTTGCTGAAAACAAAGGATAAACTGTATGGTGTGGAAGGTAATGGTGGTTTGCAGAAAGTAAAGAGTAATAGTGGAATATGTATCAATGGTAAAATTTGGACCGGGGTCCATAGTTCACTAGAGGTGTTCTCCTTAAGATAAACAAACATGGCATGTTGGGTAAACAAACTACATCAGGGCAATTGACAGGACAGAGCAAGGCATAACAATGCAATATTAGACATTCATGATCCTATGAGATTTGATTGGGCAATACAACAAGATACATAGACCGCCATCCAACTGCATATATGACTAGTAGTCCACCTTCAGGTAATCATCCGACCCCCTCCAGTATTAAGTTGCAAAAAACGAATAACTACTTTAAGAAAAGTGTGTAAGGTAAACAATCCACTTGTTCCATGAACAAGAGACCATTGTTTTCTCCCTAGTAGAAATGGCACATCTACAACCTTAGAGATTTATGTCACTTCCCTAGATTAAATAGAGGCATGAACCCACTATCGAGCATAAATACTCACTCTTGGAGTCACTAGAATCTACTTGGCCAAGATAGCTACTAGAAACGGAGAGCATACAAGATCACAAACAACACAGACATGATAGAATCAATAAGATAGAACCATTAATCAATCTGACATAGTAATCTCAATATCCATCGGATCTCCATGAACACAACATGCATGATTACAAACAGATGATCTTGATCATGACCGGAGCTCACAAGATCTAAACATGGTAGCACAAAGGAGGAGAAACATCCATCTAGCTACTACATGGACCCGTAGTCCAAGGTGGAACTACTCACGCATCATACCGGTGACTGGCATGGTGATGAAGAAGGCCTCCGGGATGATCTCCCCTCCAATAGGGTGTCGGGAAGAGCTTCGGATCCCCTGATCTAGGGACGATGGTGGTGGCGGCTACAGACTATTTTGTGGAAGATTGATCGGGTACTTAGGGTTTTGGTTTCGTGGGCTTCTTATAGGCGAAGAGGAGAGGCAGGGGCACCCGGGGTGTCCGCACCCTCCTCCCAAGGAGCGAGCCAGGCCTGGCCGCGCGGCCAGGGGGTGTGGACCCTTGGTGGATCTCCTCTGTTTCGTATTCTGGCTCCGTGTTCCCCACGGTAAAATATTGACTTTGGCTTTTGTCCCATCCAATTCCGAGAATATTGATTTTCTGCCTTTTCTGGAAGCAAAAACAGAAGAAAACAGGCAACTGGCACTGTGGAATCTTGTTAATAGGTTAGTCCAGAAAACATATAAAAATACCTCAAAGTGTAGACAAAGCAAAGAAAAGTAGATACTAAACAAGCATGGAACATCAAAAATTATAGATACGTTTTCGACGTATCAAGCATCCCCAAGCTTAACTCCTGCTCGTCCTCAAGTAGGTAAGTGATAAAAAGAATAATTTTTGAGGTGACATGCACCATCAAAATCAATATCAAACCATTTGCAAGCAATGAAAGCTGGGATCAAAGAACTCTAAACATGAGCATGAAACAAGAAGTTCTAACAGTAAGACAAAGTAACTATGCATGCAACATGAAAGGTTACAAACAAAGATCATGAATAACAATGCATTGAAAGACATTTTTTTGTTTCACATATAGAAAACATAGCATAGTGGCATTCAGCTTGTCCCTCATGGAGTAGCAAATAAATGCATAGGACACCTTCAAAGTTCATAAGAGTGACTAGATACAAATAGTTCATGAACAAGCAATATCAACAATATGCATCAATCAATAAGTTTTGGGACAATGCACATAGAACTAAGAATGACAACTATGCTCTCTTAATTGGTGCCTAAGCATAGAAGGTGAAGACTCAATATAATGGTGGAAGAAAGGCCCTTAATAAAAAGGAAGCAGGGATTTCAAGTCTCAAAAAGAGCTTCCAAAAATTATGGTACTTGTTAGCTTTCATCGCTCATTGCCCCTATCATAAGCATCTTGAAGTGATTATGGTTAAAGTGAACAAACTATGGAGTTTATGCTTGACAAAGTATAAGTTGGCAATCTCATGTCCCTTGAATATGAGGGTCGCTCCTCATGCTACTCAAGTTTAGTTACCGATAAGTTCTTGTCATAGTAAGTACATGTGTATCGTAGAGAACCGCCAACGGGGTACCCTTGCACATGATACATGAGCTATCCCATAATCAAAATGACAAGGAAAGCAGACAATGAGATTCTTAGAAATCTTCTTATTTACCATGGGAAAATCACTACAAGGAATCTGGCTATATATGACCCTCCATTTTCGTCACAAAATCGTCATAGTAGTCCATTTATGACGATTCTATGACGATTTTGAGATCGTCGAAAGCTGGGCGTCTAACGACGTTTTTGGTAAAATCGTCATAATCGTCTATGACGATATTAGACCGTCATAACGTCTATGACGATCCAATATCGTCATGGGCCATCTAGCCTGGCCAAGTCAGATCCTACGTGGCCGATCCTACGTGGCAAAATTGTGACGAAATTAAATCGTCTTAAATCAAAATCAGCCTAGCCCATTTCTAGGTTCCACATGGGCTCAGCCCAACTATTCTGGATTGTTTTTCTTTGCATTGGTCTTTTATATGGACAGATTCTTACTTTGGGCCTTCTTATTTTGGGCTGGTCACACCAATAAATAGCCATTATACTATCCATTTTATTTTGGACTGATCTGTTTAGAAAATGCGAGTCCAAATTGTCAGAACTGATAGACAGTGGGTCCCAGTAATAAGATTATTTTGGAAGGGGGTCACATTAATAACAAATCACACCAGATTAATAGCAAAAATGTACCAATAAGTAGAAAATACACATCACAGCAAAGATGAGTTTATTACAATATTCTGGTCAGAATAGATGGAGCACATGAAATTCCACTCATTCAAAATACAACTAGTTTAGAAATCAAATCTTCGATGACCTGGTACCTACAAATCAACAACTAAAGCTCTGAGCAAGTGTAAAAACTAGCTACAATTTGATCCTCTCGAACTTATGCATGCTTCCAGATCAGCCCGCAGCTCCTGTAAACAATAGGGTATCTGCAACAGTCCCAACAAAATAAAAACATTATACTTGCAAATAAAAACATCTGTGTACACACTGCAAATAAAAACATCTGTGTACACACTACAAAGTAGCAAATAAAGGGCACATGAGAAACTAGCTACAAATTGAGGAAGAGCAATACATTAACATGCATCAGTACACACTACAAAGACTGAAGCCTGAAGAATGGGTTTACAAAATAAACTAGAAAGTTTAGAATATTAGACTAGGATTGTTACACATCCTAATACAGTAGAAACTAGACAGTAGTACACACTACAGAGCCTGATGCAGGCCACTCCTCATAGACAATGTCAGACGACGCTGCTCCTTAAGGAGCTCACCGGATGTTGGAATGTAGCTCTACTAAAGAGCTGAACTGGTAGACTACCTACAATTCTGTGGCTAAGACGACACAATCTGTGCGGCTAACAGTACTAACCATGGATCAACGTGAAATAATAGTACTACTAAACATCTTAACCTGAACACAGTGTCAACATGATTAAAAGGATATTTCATACAATGCTAGCAGTAGAAACATTAGCTTATATTTTCATGTCAGACCTAGAAATACATGCTGAATGCACATATACTAGATAACCCAAGCATCAGTTTTGAGAAGTGCAGTTTAATATACTCAAAATAAAGTAGGCAAAGGCACGCTTGCTAGGATCTCCAGGAGGGTATCTTTCATGGTTGTGCTGGTCATAGCAGCTATCACAAGGTGGGTTTCAACTATCATAGCAGCAGGAGATGGGTTTCAACTATCATAGCAGCAGGAGATGGATATTCGGATCAACCTTTTGCAAAATTTACTGACTAGCAAGCTTTTGCAAACAAGAACGAGAGCATGAAAATAGGATGGCATCTCAAGCATGTATATTAACTCTAGAATGGTAACATCAGTATTGACCGATTGTGGAGCTACGTAAGTCTCATGTATGATATATAAATAAACATGCCAGATGCACCAACAATATTATGTTCAAGAGAAGCCTAAAAATATTGTATATAACATTTTAATGTATGTAAGTACGACTTGTGATCATGGGGAAAATTCTTTTTCTCCCAAAGAAATTGTCTTCCGTTGAATAATGCTTGTTTTAGTCAAAGGGCAAATGTATGCTATTTGGAAAATTGATACCTTACAAAATCAAACTGGTAAATCAGTAGCTCATATGGTTAAATGAGAACTTCATCTTTTGAATAGGTCCATTCAGAATATCATACCCGTCTTACTAAATTTGTCGCTTTGGCCTCGTTGGGATGGTCAGCCAGCCCGTCACTGTTATTGGAATCAACAGATATCAAAGCATAGTAATTCATCGAAAAAACCCTCCATATTTTTTATGAATATTGAGGGAATGTTAAGTAGAATCACCTGGAAGAGTTCTATATGTATAATATGGACTAAACTACAGAAATTGCAAACTAGCTATTGCAGAAACTCCCATCTAGTTAAATCTATATCATATGTCTCATATTATATCTCATATAAGCATATACAAAAGCAAAGCCAAAGTCAAATAAGGCCTTGACGCCACCTATATGAATTATGAGCCACTATTTTATTACTATGCCACGATGCATGTCAACATTAACAAAAATAATATCAGTGTAATAGTTGCACATCTGGACAGAAAATGGTGTATATACAGCAAGAAATGTCTCTGTTTTGACAATATAGAAAAACATGGATAGTTGTACAGTAAGAAATATTGTATATATAGCAAGAAGCATCGAATGACTGATCAAATCGGATTTTGTGGAACGCCCTACTACCCCCACCAATTATTATGAAAATACTCCAAGAAAGAAGGAACATATGGATAGAGCACTTGAGTATCACCATCTTCAAGGTCTTCAAGCCGATGGCTTCAGGAAACAGACTATGTTCCCGTCTTCAAGCTACAACATGAGAAAGAATAAGTGAAATTGATAGTTTTCTTTGATGGCTACAAGCCTAAATAAGGTTTGTATTTGAAAGTAACCTTTTTTTCAAACCTGACTAGAATGGAACTTAAGTTTCTTGTCACTAGGTTCACACATCACATTTAGCTCAAACTTAATTTTGTTAGAAATATGTTCAAACAGTAGAAAACGTTTAACTAACATAACTGCTTCCGACACCTGTAGCTCCAAAACCTATGGAAAACTCGCCTTAATTATCACAGAACACAAATTCTTATAACATCAACACACTCCTAAATCAAACTTGACCGCATCAGTATGTAATTGTTAATCATCAAGGTCTAATAACTGTGACCAGTCTACATACCATAGGTATTCTACCTCAAATTGTTTTAACTACAAGAACCAATAGTAGCCAGGTGCGATCCTTTTCTTTGCTTGTGTCAGTATATATATACACTACCCCTAAACACTTGAATACCAGATAGTTTTGTTTGTGTAAGTATATATATACTATGCCCAAACACTTGAATACCAAATTGTCCCTCGTACCGTGGTGCTAAAAGAATGATCAAGGAATCAGGATGCTAGCTAGCTTCTGGAATAGCACTTCAACAGAAACAGTTATCATCTTTGAAAAATTAATTCTCTCATAAGCACGACTAAGCGATTTAAACTTCAGATCTTTAATTGCCTTCAAACCAATTAATGCCCTCAGTCGAGGCGCTAACTCTGGACTAGGCAACAAACGAAGAACCGATTGATATTTGCTAGTTCGACCACGTACCTGACACTCCCTCCGGGCGGCATAGGAACATCAGGTTCCAGTGGCAAAAGGAGCCTCCCACGAAACAGCAGCAAACCGGCGATGCTTGGTGGCGGCTGGTCACAGAACACATCACAGCATAATCAACACCGAGATGGATGCTACACTTTCTCCTTGACACATGCGAAGGTGAATATCCCTAGTGTATTCCCCATCTTCCCAATTAGGTACAGATTGTAGTAGAAACCTAGATCTGAGGCTAGCAAGAACAGAGAAATAAGTTAAGGGAGCTAAAGTGGAGGCATACCAAGACAGAGAGAGCAACGAGAACAAATCTCACCTTGGCATCTTGAAATTTGTCATACTCGTCGTCAGTCGAAGAACGCTTCTTCCCCAGCGGACACGCTGCCGGTCAAGGCTTCTGCACCGCCACCATCGGCCAGCATCCCTCAATGCAGGCGTCAACACTCGAATTAGCACTTGAAATCAGTCGTGCTCGTTGTCGCTCGACGAGATCTGCTTCCCATGTCATGCCAATGACCTTGAACGCCTCCCTGCCACGGCCGGGGCATCCCCCAAGGCCAGTGCGTCCAACTGCTCCCAGATGAGCGCCAGAGCTGGAATGGAACGGGGGCAGTCATGCCGCGTAGAGGGACGTCAGGGAGGAACTAGAGAAGCAACAAGATTCTAGGTTTGTTCGTTGTTGACGACGACCTACATGGGAACCGCTAGGGTTCGCGCACCGCTCTACCTAGGCATCAATATTGAGTGAGGAGAGGTGGGGGAGGTAGCTCTCCGCCCCTCTCCACCCCTCCCAACGGAGAGGTGAGGGCGGTGGTGGCTCGAGGTGGGGGAGACGGTGAGCTGCGGCGGGTGATGGGGTGGCTGCGGCAGGAAATCTAGGGTGGCGGCGGCGCAGAGAAGAATAGAGTGGGCGGCGGCGGGAGAGAAAAAAAATCTAGGGTTTGGTGGGACTTAATGAAATATTCCACCAGTCTGCGCGCGAGGTTGGTGGCAAACCAAAATATTCCTCCAGTCGCGCGCGATGAATCAGTGCCACGTCATCGATCCATGACAACTTCCCACACTTCACTATCTCAACCGTTCATCACGATTCATATCCAATGGTCGGTATTGCCCTTTCTTATATCTCATTGGTTGTGACGATTTCACGTATTGAAACTATGGCGTTTTTAAGCCAAATCGTCTTAATTATTCAGGGTTTTGACTCTGCCAAACGGCTCATGACCATCTGGTGCGAAATCGTCATAACTCTATGACGATTTTATCCACAGTCACTATCAAAAGGTCATAGATTGACACATTTCTTGTAGTGAATGGTTCTTTTTTCTCTCTTTCCTCTTTTTTCATGTCTTTTTTTATTTTTCTCAATCTCTATCTCTTTTTTATAAGAAGAATGCTTCATAGATTGCTCACTATGGTAATGCTACAAGTTTACACCATGATTCGACATGGCTTAGGCTAGCGGCCCAGGCGTTTCTTTAACACATATACATAACTACATGGACTTAAAAGCTCCCCTTTCATTTCACACCGACGACATCCATAAACAAAAGATCATGATATCAACTGGGTACAATGTACAAGTGCAATGTTGAAAGCGTTCCCCATGACAAGATGGTTCTGCTAATTCCAACGTACAAGTGCAAGCATATACAATATAGATGACACAATGGTTCAAGTTTATTAGGGGCAAGAAAAATAAAGTGTGCCATCAAGTTTGTGAGAGCTTTAATCACTAAGTTTTCACATAACAAAGAGACTTTTTAATTGGAAGGTAGATGAAAACAAGAATATACTTGGAATGGTGTAACACACCATGCATAGGACTTTATAGTGAAAAATTTGGACTAACTTGGTTTCTTGGAGTTGGATGCATGAGTAGAGATTACTCATACAAGTGGAGGCTAGCAAAAGACTGGGAGCAACCAACTAAGAGAGCAATAATGGCCATAATCATGCAAAGCGACAAAACATTACTAATCAAAGCATAAAGTGGTACCACAATTCAAAAACTAAATGATCATAGAGGCTAAGGTGACTGGTTCATAGTCATAACATCGTGTGATCATTTGCCAAGTCAACCCAAACAAAGCATCAAAAGAGAATACCACGATACTAAGCTTTTGTATGCTAAAACAACACATGTTTCCTTCAAGCCACATTAAGCAATCCTAATTGTTTGGAACAAGTCATGCTATAGCAATAATCACTAAGCATAGGTTCAAAACAATACCTAGCATGACATGATAAGTCTAAGTCACAGTCAAAGCAAGCTCCTCTTGTACTACTAAAGCAAGAACTTCCTACTCCTCTCCAACACCAATCAACTTATTTGAAACAACATAGCGAGAACTGGGATCCGAACTACTTTATTCAAGAAAACTAAGAAAACAAAAACAAAAAACAAAAACTAAGATGCTCCAAGAACAACACAACTGTGCATGAAACAATAAAAACGAAGTGTCTAGAAAGACCTGAGATTTTTATTGATGAAGAAGGGGATGCCTTGGGAATCCCCAAGCTTTGAAGTTTGTACCTCTTGAATATTTCTTGGGGTGACACGGGGTGGCATACCCAAGCTTTATCTTTTGTCCATTCTTCATCTCATTACGTCATTATTCCTTTACACCTGCAAATTTTCCTTCATACAAAACTTCACATAATCTTCATTAGCAACGTTAGTGTATTCAAAAGATAATAGACCTTTGGTGTTTTAGTTTAAAAACAAAAAAAACTTTCACTAAAAACACAAGATACTATAGTAATTCCCTCAAAAATCTAAATTTCCTAAAAAGAACCCAATAAGGAATCAATAAGAAGCAAATGCGAATAATGGCAGAAATCTGTCAAAATAGACCAGCAGGTAGAAACTGATTTTTTGGAAGACCTTCTGTTGCTCAAATAAAAAAGTGTTGAACTAAATAAAGTTAGCTAAAAACCTGGGGGATGTATTCAGAAAATTACAGCTCAACCTGACTTATAGAGATTTTACACAAATTTTTACGTGGATAACAAAAATCTGTTTCAGAACAGCAACACACCAAATCTTACTTCCCTCTCATTAGAGGTTATTTTTGGCACAAAAATCGAATAAAAAGGATAAGGAGAGGTCATTACAGAAGTAATAACTTCCAAGCCTCAAGAAAACTATTGGGTTATCTCCCAAGAAGTACTTTTCTTTAACGCCTTTAAGTTAGGCATAAGAAGCAAGAATCAAGTATTTTCAAATGAAGAAGCATTAGCTTCAACTTTCTTGGTCTTACCTTTATTAGCTCTCTTCTTCTATTTAGGGAATATATGATTGCTTATTGGAGAAGCAAAATGCATAATGTCCTTTTCCACATCTATAATTGCTCCAAGGTGTTTCAGCAGGGATCTTTCAGGTGTAATTTGTCCTTTTCCTACACATTCAATAACAAGATAATCAGTAGACACCACGTTTCCTGAGATATTTGTAAACACACCTTCAGCTATTCCAATGGGTAATAAAGTTGCATTATTGATAAGAGATATTTCTTCTCCTCCTTCAGAAAGTCCCCAAATATTCAAAGACTCATAGATATCTTTAGGCATAAGACAAAATTCAGACATGGTATCCCAACGAGCATCAAAAGTTTCACTGTTTATAGCAAATTTTATTGTAGGAAACCATTTTGAAGACTCGGAATTTATTGGAACATATCATGGTGCTCTATAAGCATGTTATAGCAATCTTTCAAAGCAACTGTATGGGTCTCAAGAGTGTTCAACCTAGCATAGATGTTTATAAAGGAAGAATCAGACTTGTTAGGCTATTATAAATTATAATCAACTTCTTTATGGCATCCAAAGCTTCATTCTCAGTACATCTAAAAATATATTTCCCAGCTACAACATCCAAAGCATATCTATAACAAAGAGCAAGACCACGGTAGAAACTATTAATAACCAGGCTAAGACACATCCTATGCTCAGTTTTTCCTTGTAAATCAGAGATGCTAGACCAAGCTTCTTTGAAACTCTCTTCACTTTCTTGCTTGAAAGTAAAGATCCTTTCGATAGGTGACAGTGATTGGACTAAAACCAGACATGGTAGCAACTAAAGTAGGAACTAATTTTTTTATGTTTTTGATAATAAAAAGCAAACCAAACTAAACTAATTTTTTTGGAGTTTTTGATAAAAAGAGGCAAACAAAACAAAGCAAAAGAAACTAAGAAAAAAACAACGTAAATAGAAGGGTTGTCAAGGACTCCCCTTGTGAAGCCGTCCTTAGCCTTCCCGGTAATGGCGCCAGAAAATAGCTTGATGCGCTCAGATCACTATAGAGCTTCGTTGGGAGACCCCAAGAGGAAGGTATGATGAGCATAGCAGCAAGTCTTATCTCAGAAAGAAACCAAGGTTATCGAACCTGTAGGAGGAAGGAAACGACTTAAAGGTGTTGCTAGCAACTTGGAAACCTGCACAACACAAACTCAAGACTTTGCCTCAACGAAAAGTGAGGTTGTCAATCCCACCGGTTTGCTGAAAACAAAGGATTAACTGTATGGTGTGGAAGGTAATGGTGGTTTGCAGAAAGTAAACATTAATATTGGAAGATGTATCAATGGTAAAGATTGGACCGGGGTCCATAGTTCGCCAGAGGTGTTCTCTTAATATAAAAAAACATGGCAAGCTGGATAAACAAATTACAGCATGGCAATTGACAGGACAGAGCAACGCATAACAATATAATACTAGAGATTCATGATCCTATGAGATTTTATTAGGCAATACAACAAGATACATAGACCGCCATCCAACTACATCTATGACTAGTAATCCACCTTCAGGTTATCATCCGACCCCCCTCCAGTATTAAGTTGCAAGCAACGGATAACTACTTTAAGCAAAGTGTGTAAGTGAAACAATTCACTTGTTCCATGAACAAGAGACCGTTGTTTTCTCCCTACTAGCAACATCACATATACAAACTTAGAGATTTCTATCATTTCCCCAGATTAAATAGAGGCATGAACCCACTATCGAGCATAAATACTCCCTCTTGGAGTCAATAGAATCTACTTGGCCAAGATAGCTACTAAAAACGGTAAGCATGCAAGATCACAAACAACACAAACATGATAGAATCAATAAGATAGAACCATTAATCAATCTGACATAGTAATCTCAATATCCATCAGATCCCCGCAAACACAACATGCATGATTACAAACAGATGATCTTGATCATGAACGGAGCTCACAAGATCTAAACATGGTAGCACAAAGGAGGAGAGACAACCATCTAGCTACTACATGGACCCGTAGTCCAAGGTGGAACTACTCACGCATCATACCGGTGGCTGACATGGTGATGAAGAAGGCCTCCGGGATGATCTCCCCTCCAATAGGGTGTCGGAAGAGCTTCGGATCCCCCCGATCTAGGGATGATGGTGGTGGCGGCTACGGACTATTTTGTGGAAGATTGATCGGGCACTTAGGATTTTGGTATCGTGGGCTTCTTATAGGCGAAGAGGAGAGGCAGGGGCACCCGGAGTGGCCGCACTCGCCCCCACCAGGCGCGGGCCAGGCCTAGCCGCGCGGCCAGAGGGTGTGGCTCCCTAGTGGATCTCCTCTACCTCGTCTTCTGGATCCGTGTTCCCCACATTAAAATATTGACTTTGGATTTTGTCCTGTCCAATTCCGAGAATATTGAATTTGTGCCTTTTCTAGAACCAAAAACAGAAGAAAACAGGCAACTAGCACTGTGGCATCTTTTTAATTGGTTAGTCTAGAAAAAATATAAAAATGCCTCAAAGTGTAGACAAAGCAAAGAGAAGTAGATACTAAACAAATATGGAACATCAAAAATTATAGATACGTTTTCGACATATCAATCTGACAAAGTGATTTCATAAAATTAGTCTTGCAGGAGATAAGCTCACCCTAACTGGCTATTAGACGAGAGGCGCTAGGTGCAATGTTATAGGTAATATGATCTCCTATATGCATGACCGATGTCCATGTGTCATCCAGGCTAACACAATTTTGACTAAAAACCTCGCTTACAACAAAGGGAGTATATTTGAAGTTGATGCTACTGTGTGCGGGTCCGTTTGTGTGTGTGTGTTATGATATTTGCATCACTATTTGTTTGTCTCATTTTTTGTGTAGAGATTTTCCTCATCTTTATTAGCATTTGATTTTTGTTACTCCTAATTAATTATCCCTTGGAAATGGCTGCACAGTATAAATATCCATTCTTCTTGGAGATTCCTAAACATTAGGAGTACGACCATGGATGATCAGTTGAGGATGTGCTGGACTTCTGAACAAAGAGGGAGTACGACCTTGGATTCTTGAAAAGAGAGGGAGTATGCTTTGGATTCTTGAACAAAGAGGGAATACATAGACTATTACCAAATTCGAAATGAAAATAAAGCGGTAAAATTTCTCGTCTATCCGGACATAATTGGTGCCCAAAAATTTCAGATATTTCGACCCCAAGTGAATTCGCTTGTATTTTTCCCATTACAGAACTAGTAGTAGGCGTAGTTCCCCCGCGTGCAGGCCCCCTCCCATCCACACACACAGCAAAATCCCTACCCCCTCTCTCCTATAGGAATACGTCACTAACCAGAACATCCTGTAGCACCCCGGGTAAAACCATTACCAGAAAATCGCTCATTTTGTGCAACTTCATGACTGCATGCACATGTCATCATGCCATATTGCATTTGAGCATCATCATGTCATCATGCATCTGTTTGACAAAAAATATTTTAAAAAATCCGCTTTTTAATTTCAAATTAGAAAGCCCGTGCCTTCTGAATATTTTATATGTCTAAAACTCTAATTACAAATGCTGTGTTTTAAACGAATAAATAATAAAACAGTTTTACAAAATCTCTAGGGAGGCAGCCAGCTGGTCAGGCTAGATGCCCAACCAGGCTAGACTACCTACTACCTGGCCCGTCTAAACCTATAACGAAACCAAACCCTAGTCCCACCTAACCATCTCCCCAAAACCCTAACCCTAATATCCCTCTCACCTCAAACCCTAGATTCCCTAAACCCATCTATCTCTTACCCTCCCCAGTCCACCAACCGCCACCTACCATATCCCACGCAACCTAACCTAACATGCGACCAAACCCACCCGCAACCGGTCAGCACCCAACCCGTCCCGCACCTACGAGTCGCTTCCTCCTGGACCCACCCCAACCTAGCATGTTGCACTTTTTACACTTGCACGCGATTCCCACCCGAATTGCACCCCGCGTTGGAAACATGTCGAACTCCCCTGGTCCCACCATGACCGTCCCAGAACCCTACCTCACACACCGCAAATCCACCCTACCTTGGATCCCCTGCTTCCTGTCTCGCAATCCCTGCACTCGACGCCCTCCAGCACGAACCCCGTGCGGCCTCTTCCTCGCCTTCTATCCTGCCTCCGTCGCGCGGCCCCCGACATCCCCGGCCTCCCTCCTCTCATGTTGCATCTCTGCATCGCCAGCAAGCCACGTGCCTTGCCTCATATCCTTCCCCAAACCGTTCGAGCCCAAGACCTTCACCTCGATGTGTGACCTATATCAGCGCCCCAATTTTTATAAATGATATATCTTGTTGAATATTAAATTGTCTTGCTCGCATACATGCTTTGTCATTTGGGGGATTTTAGTCGATTCACCTAATAATTAAATATGAAGACCATACGAGGGCAAATGTAGTCTAATAGGGGCTCCATTTAAATTTGTGTAGCGAATCGGTGTCATGTTTTGTCTTGTTAACATAACATTGAAAATGCGGGGGTATCTAAACAACATGAACCATCTAATTAATTGGTGGGACCTTGGCTACGCTTAATATTTCCTAATTGCAATGCACCTTTGCCATGTCATACATCATACATACATCATACCCAATCTTCTTCCATAGTATTAAATAGTGCATCCGATGTTTCTTCTAGTTCTTTGCTTCTTCTCGGATTAGGCCGATGGGTTGATACGAGTGTCGACCCGATCTTTGGATGAACCTTCGACAGTGTTTCCCAGGAGAGTATTCTCCCTCTTTCTACCTATTTTACCTTTATAGTCTTTACTTCCTCCTATTGATATATTGATATATGTGTTGCGATGCTCTATATTTCGTACCACTTTATATCCCTTGCATCCTATATTGCCATGGGCACCTCCTATTACCTGATGTTTGGTAGATAGTAGTCCTTATGGGTTGTAGTTTCTTACTCATGTGTTGTTTCGAGGTCGTCAAGTAACAAAGTTGTTGGAAGATTGCCATATGCTTTATGTTGGATATGATCATGACTTAAATTACAACTTGATATTAAAATGTTGGGACTAGTTAGAACTAATGCAAAGGCATCGGTGGGAAATAGATGCTATTTGGTTTTTAACCGCCCACTTGTGTCCCATAGGATCCCGAGTACTTGATACATGTTCCTTGACTATTGCACTATCCGCATGTGGGACCATGAATACCTTTAGCCAGAGCTGGAATCATAACTTATTTCTTGGGGCCACAAACTAGTTTGGGGTTTTATTACTATCCTATACTTATGCCATGTTTACTGCTTTATTAACTATTTTTTCTCATGGAGGGCGTGTCCTACTGTATTGTTTAGGAATGTGGAATGTTTTCACGGTATCGAAAAGCCCAATCATACTTTTGGGTTTCCAGTCATTTACAGCCATTGGCATAAACCTCTGGGTCTGTTTTGGAGCTGACCAACATCGTCGCGGGTATCTTAGTGGGGTGCCCCCCTGAAATATTATATGAATCTTGTGAATTCTTTGTCGTGATGCCTCGTTGGGTTTTCATTTGGTTTTTTCGAGGTTGATCGTGTGTGTGTTGCTATTTATGCCCCATGCAGGGTAAATCTTTCTGAAAGCCGTGTCTGCGGTTATGGACGACTTGGAGCACAGTATCTCGATCATAGAGAACTATAACTAAAGTAGTGCTATAAATTTGACTTTGACATGTCTAGTAATCAGATTCACTATAACGGAATGAGTAAATAAAAGTTCCAACAACTGTTGGTTTTGGTATGTATCATGTTATTTGTATCTGACTAGTAAATATTGCAACTACAAAGGAATGGTTAATTAAAACTTCCCACTACTTATGATATCAGGATGACTCATGTTCACCATACCTGACTAGTAATTGCTGCAACTATAATGGAATGAATAAAGTTTTCAACTATGTGAGTTTCCTCGGTATGAATTCTTCATTTGGTCTCGAAGGGGAATATCAGGATGGGTATGTTTGGTGGTAGTTTTAGGTTGGATACGAGTAGGCCTTTCTTATCTCTCTCTAGTAGTCGCTAGTTGTATCGAGTCTCTATAGGTTGTTTAATGCATGTTGCGTTGCTGATTTAGTCCATACATATGTAGGCGAGAGCCGCCGAATTCTAAGTCTCACCGTGTACTGGCCTTAGTACTGACCGCTCTCGTTTTCCTTTTCCCTTTGTCGGCGCCCCTTTTGTTTTAGAAGGTATGAGATCGACATCGTTAGCAGGGTTACCCTTCTGGCTTGGCCTGGCAGGGTTATGGACGCCATTGGATATTATTTAGGGCTTTTAGCCCCATTTGCTTCTTGTCGGAACTCGGACGTTGTATCGTTTACAAGGTGATTTGGATCTTTGTACTGTATATCTGTATTCTTGACTCATGGAGTCGTATTGTATATATCTGTTCTTTGGGTTCCATCATGGACTATTGTGTAATTGTATTACTTCGTTTTCCACCCGCATGCAAGTGCCTAGTGGGCACCTTCGAATTGTTTCTATGCGGGTTAGCGGGAATCGGTAAATTTGCATAGGGTCGATCCGAGGGTATAATAAAGTGGTATCAGAGCTCAATAGTTACGATACCACATTGGTCCAGCCTGTAGAATAACCTATCTAACAGACGATGTAGAGTGTTAAAACTATTTTAGAAAATCGGTTGGATAGATCTAATTAGGTCTACTTTTACTCCTTATCCCTCTGTTATTCTCCTCTTACCTGTGCGTGTTTTGAATCTCCCTTCTTATCTATTCTTCAAGTCCAGGAATTCTCATGGTAGGGTTTTCATCATACCTTCCGGGTTTCGCTTTCTTCCTCTTGTAACGGTGCTTCGACATCCGGTCTTCATGTTATCTAAGGAATTTTACTCTATTGTACCTTTCAGTGGACCAAAATTCACTAAAAATTTCTTTGTATCTTCCGATGTTCTCCGACGCGATGACCTCATATGCATCAGATATGATGAAGAGACTGCATCACCCTTTTGCTTCCGAACCTCGTTTGTCAAGATCTTCAGTCTAAATTCCATGAGCTGGTTGCATAATTCTCCTATTCATGTACATAGTAATGCTTTGGGTGCACGATGGACTGATCACCATTCGACTACTCTTATCATTCTCTCTTGTACATTGAATCAGTGGATCGAGCAATTTTACTCCTCCCACGGAAGCTAGAGGTCGTCTTACCTTTAACTTTGCCTTTGTCTCTCCAGGGTGGTCACTCGATGGACATGGAAAACGACCCCTTGTTGGTGGTGTGAAAAATTTCAAGACGGAGAAAGAACCCTTGTTAGTGGTGTCACAAGGACCTACACGAAGCTAGGAGATTCAAATCATCGGCCTTCTTACTTGTACCATGAGGCGGATCTCGAGGGAGAGATCCATTGTTAGGGGTGTCGAATTGTAGCACCCCAAGTAAAACCATTACCAGAAAATCGCTCATTTTTGTCCATCTTCATGACCACACGCTCATGTCATCATGCCACATTGTATTTGATAATCATCATGATATCATGCATCTGTTTGCGAAAAACTATTTGATAAAAGCCCATCTTTGTTTTCTATATATCCCCTTCTTCGTTTCAAATTATAAAGCTCAGGCCTTCAAGATAATTTATATGTCTAAAAATCTAATTACAATTATTTTGTTTTAAATGAATAAATAATAAAACAGTTTTATAAAATCTCTGGGAGGCAATCCAGCCGGTCAGGCTAGAGGCCCAACCAGGCCAAACTACCTACTACCCGGCCCGTCTAAACCTAGACCTAAACCAAACCCTAGTCCCACCTAACCATTTACCCCAAACGCTAACCCTAAAATCCCTCTCACCTCAAACCCTAGATTCCCCAAAGCCACCTATCTCCTACCCTCCCCAAGTCCACCAGCCGCACCCAACCTCAACTAACCTGCGACCAAACCTACCCGCAACCATGCAGCACCCAACCTGCCCTACACCTGCGTGTCACTTCTGCCTGGACCCACCCCAACCCAGTGTGTTACACTCGATACACTCGCACGCGATCCCCATCCCCATCCACCCCACCTCGGATCCCCCGCTTTCCCGCAATCCCCACACTCGACGCCCTCTCGCACAAACCCCGGGCGGCCTCTTCCTCGCCTTCTATCCCACCGTCGCTGCGTGGCCCCCAACTTCCCCGGCCTCCCTCCTCCCGTGTTGTGCCTCTGCACCGCTAGCAAGCAGTGGTCGTTGCCTCCTATCCTTCCCCAAACCGTTCAAGCCCAATACCTTCGCCTCGATGTGTGACCCATATCCGAGCCCCTATTTTTATAAATGATATATCTTGTTGCATATTAAATTGTCTTGCTCGCATACATGCTTTGTCATTTGGGGATTTTAGCCGATTCACCTAATAATGAAATATGGAGGCCATACGCGGGCGAATCTAGTCTAATATTGGCTCCATTTAAATTTGTGGACCAAACCAGTGTCATGTTTTACCTTGTTAAGACAACATTTAAATTGCGGGGTATCTAAACAACATGAACCATCTAATTAATTGGCAGGACCCGATTCTGCTTACTATTTCCTAATTGCATTGCACCTTTGCCACATCATACATGCATTCCCGATCTTCTGCCGTAGTATTAAATAGTGCATCTGATGTTTCCTATAGTCCTTTGCTTCTTCACGGATTAGGCCGATGAGTTGATGCGAGTGTCGATCTTATCTTCAGATGAACCTTCGACAGTGTGTCCTAGGCGAGCATTCTTCCCCTTTCTACCTATTTTACCTTTACAGTCTTTACTTCCTCCTGTTGATCTATTGCTATATGTGTTGCGATGCTCTAGATTCGGTACAACTTTATATACCTTGCAGCCTATATTCTCATGGACACCACCTATTACCTGTTGTTTGGTAGATAGTCGGTCTTGCGAGTCATAGTTGCTTACTAAGGTGTTGTGTCGAGGTTGTCAAGTACCACCGTTGTTGGAAGATTGCCATATGCTTTATGTTGGAGATGATCATGACTTAAATTACAACTTGATATTAAAATGCTGGGAATAGTTAGAACTAAAGCAGAGTCATCGGTGGGCAATAGATGTTATTTGGTTTTTAACCGTCCACTTGTGTCCCGTAGGATCCCGAGGACTTGATACATGTTCCTTGACTATCGCACTATCCGCATGTGGGACCATGAATCCCTTTAGCCAGAGCTTGAATAATAAATTATTTCTTGGGACCACAAACTAGTTTGGGCTTTTATTACTATCATGTACGTATATCATGTTTACTGTTTTATTAACTAATGTTGCTCGTGGAGAGCGTTTACTACTATACTGTTTAGGAATGTAGAATGTTTTTGCGGTATCGACAAGCCCACTCATACTTTCTGGTTTCCATTCATTTATAGCCATTGGCACAAACCTCTGGGTCTGTTTCAGAGCCGGCCAACTTTGTCACGGGTAGCTTAGTGGGATGGCCCCCTGAAATATTATATGAATCTTGTGATTGCTTTGTCGTGATGCCTCGTTGCGTTTTCATCTGGTTTTTCCGAGGTTGATCATGCGTATGTTGCTAATTGTGCCTCCCTACAGGGTTAATCCTTCTGAAAATCGTGTCCACGGTTATGGATGACTTGGAGCACAGTATCTCGATCATAAACAACTATAATTAAAGTAGTGCTATAAATTTGACTTTAACATGTATAGTAATTAGATTTACTATAACAGAATGAGTAAATAAAAGTGCCAACAAGTGCTGGTTTTGAGATGTCTCATGCTATTTGTATCTGACTAGTAAGTATTGCAACTATAACGGAATGGTTAACTAAAACTGTCCACTATTTATGATATCAGGATGACTCATGTTAACCATACTTGACTAGTAATTGCTGCAACTATAATGGAATGAATAAAACTGTCAACTGTGTGAGTTTCCTCGGTATGAATTCTTCATTTGGCCTCGAAGGGGAATATCAGGATGGGTATGTTTGGTGGTAGTTTCAGGTTGGATCCAAATAAGCCTTTCTTATCTCTCTCTAATAGTCGCTTGTTGTGTCGAGTCTGTATAGGGTTTTTAGTGCATGTTGCGTTGTCATTTCAGTCCACCATCCCTATGTAGGCGAGAGCCACTGAATTTTAAGTCTCACCGTGTACTGGCCTCGGTACTTACCGCTCTGTTTTTCCTTTTCCCTTCGTCGGCACCCCTTTTGTTTTAGCAGGTATGAGATCGACGTCGTTAGCAGGGTTACCCTTCCGTCTTAGCCTGGACAGGGTTATGGACGCCATTGCTTATTCTTCAGGGCAATTAGCCGAAACACTAGAAAAAGGGCGCCCTTACCAGAAGACGCCCCGCGTCACGCCTCGCGCTGACAAGTGGCGTAGTATGGTTTATCCCATGAATTTCCACCCCTTTCCTGCGTGCCACGTGTTGACTGCGGGAGGACGTTACTTATTTTGTTTTCCATTTTACTTGTTGATCCACATACTTAAAATGAAATATCTTTCGAAACAAATGTCCAAATCAAGATATGTTTTCATAGTTATGCTAGTCGTGTCAAGAGCTAAAAAACTAGATCTTATATTGATAGATTCTGACAAACTTTTTTTGCACTGCCTACAGTCCCTAGATTGCACTGCTTTACTATTCTGCGTCGTACTGCATTCGATCGTACTGCACGGGGTGGTGCATGACCGTTCATAGCGCGGCATTCTGGCAGTGCACTGCCCCATGCACTGCCGCATGTACTGCCTTGTTGTACTGCTTTCAGTTACAGTGCACAGTACATGTTCTTTGCAGTGCACCACCCATGCGCTGCCTTGTTGTACTGCATTGCACTAGCTTCGGTTGCAGTGCGTGACGCGGTGTCTTTGCAATGCACCACCTATGCACTTCCTTATTGTACAGGGTTGCACTGCCTTCGGTTATAGTGCACGGCATGAGATGTCCTAGCAGTGCCTGCATGTACACTGCCTTGTTGTACTAGGTTGCACTGCCTTTGATGTAGCAATTAGTGTGGTGTCCTGGCAAAGCTTTGCCCGTGCACTACCTTGTTCTACTAGTTTGCACTGCCTTAGATTACGGTGCACGTCACGGTATCCTGAAAGTGTACTACCAGTACACTGTTTTTTATTTTTTCTAGTGCACTGTCTTTTATCTTTCATTTTTTTTATTTTTTGCACTCTTTTACATGTACCATACCATTTTCACGCTACAAAAAGAAGTGAAACATTTTAAAATAGCGGACATAGAAGCGGTACTCGGGTTGCATGCCTAGGTCCTGCTCGCATGCATGCCCCAGGTTGTGTCGCACGCATGCATGACGTTGTTCTCGCCGGCATGCACTGACCGGGACAGCTCATGCTGGTTCAACGGATGTGATGCCGTGTGTATAATTCATAGAAGCATACATGCTGGTTGCTCGTCCCGCATGTGCTTCGTAAAGACGCGCGTCCGCTAGTCGCCCTCGGCTATTAGTTCTATTTGCTTCCACTAGTGCAGACAGGCTCACACGTCCCGATTGATAAGGGCTTTAGTCCCGGTTGTCCAAGTGAAACGAAATAATTAGGACTAAAGTCTCCATCTTTTAGTCACGGTTCGGCCACAAATCAGGACTAAAGGGCAGCGTCGAGCGCGTGGGACCTTTAGTCCCGATTTGTAATATGAATCCAGACTAAAAGTTTTTTTATTTTTTTTTTTATTTTTCCAAGTTTTCTTAAATTTTTGAATTGTTTGACTCGTTAATCTCCCCCATCTCTTATTTTTAACACTAATTATATTTAATCTTAGTTTAAATCGTACTTAAAGTTAAACTTTTCGGCCGGTCACCCATCCTAGCACTACTCCACCCCAGCACGCTTAACTTCTCCATTCCATCTCTCCCACCCCGTGCGAAGGACACTGATAACTTGTTGTCAAAACTAGTATATCAATCCTATTAACTCATATCAATATGTGACACGTTTTTTTTTTAATTAAGAACAACTATTTTTAGTAAACAACAATAAATAAGTAATAATAATATTTTAGTCTAATGAAAGTAAAAACTAATTAAATTAATATTTTATTCATTTTTTGCCATTTATTCATTTAATATGACATATCTATAAATCGAAATTCGATAAATAATATATCCATAATTATCAGAAAAATGCGAGGAATTCAAATATGACATAAAAATACTAAAATAATTTAATTCATGAAATAATTTTTTCTTTTCGAATTTTAAGAATCCAAAACGGCCTAAGAATGTTGAAATCAAAGAGCTAATTTTTTTGTAAATTATGTCGAAATTTATATTTGTTAATTTTTGTAACAACTAAATCACTTAATATAACTACAATTCGAAGGATTTTATTTTTAGAATTTTTTGGCATGATTTTGAATCTAGAAAAGACGATTTTCAGACGGATTTGTGTTCGTTTTACTGCCACGGCAGAACTTGAGAATTTTTTTGCCCACTTTCTTTAGTCCGGGTTGGTAATATGAACCGGGACTAAAGGTCACACCTTTAGTCCCGGTTTGTGATACGAACCGGGACTAAAGGGGTTGGCAGCAAGGACACCTCTTTTAGTCCCGGTTGGTGATACGAACCGGGACTAAAGGTCCCGTTTGACCCGGGACTAAAGATTGCTGGCGTTCTAGCCGTTGGAACCGGGACTAATGCTGACATTAGTCCCGGGTCCATCCATAACCGGGAGTAATGCTCCAAACTGGGATGGACGTATGGCTCTTTTTCTACTAGTGTTCTTGTCAGAACTTGAACGTTGTATCGTTTACAAGGTGATTTGGATATTTGTACTATATATCTATATTCTTGACTCATGGAGTCATGTTGCTTATATATGTTCTATGGGTTTCATCGTGGACTATTGTGTAATGGTATTACTTAGTTTTTCATCCTCATGAAAGTGCCAAGTGGGCACCTTTAAGTCGTTTCTATGCGGGTTTGGTGGGAATCTAAATTTTCATAGGGTCGATCTGAGCGTGTAACAAAGTGGTATCAGAGCTCAGCAGTTATGGTACCATATTGGTCCAGCCTGTAGGATAACCTAACTAACGGACGATATAGAGTGTCAAAACTATTTTGGAAAATCGATTGGATAGATCTGATTAGGTCTACTTTTACTCCTTATCCCTTGGGTATTCTCCTCTTACCTCTCCGTGTTTTGAATCTGCCTTCTTATCTCTTCTTCGAGTCCAGGTATTCTCATGGTTAGGTTTCTGTCGTACATTCACGGTTTCGCTTCCTTCCTCTTTTAACGGTGCTTCGACATCTGGTCTTCATGCTATCTGAGGAATTTTCCTCTATTGCACCTTTCAGTGGACCAAAAATTCACTAAAAAATTCTTTGTATCTTCCGGTGTTCTCCGACGTGATGACCTCATCTACATCAGATCCGATGAAGAGACTATTTCTCCCTTTGGCTTCTGAACCTCGTTTTTCGAGACCTTCAGTCTGAATTCCGAGAGTTGGTTGCATAATTCTCCTATTCATGTACAGAGTAATGCTTCGGGTGCACGATGGACTGATCACCATCTGACTACTCTTATCATTCGTTCTTGTACATGAATTGGTGGATCGAGCAATTTTAGTCCTCCCACAAAAGTTAGAGGTCGTCTTACCTTTAACTTTGTTTTTGTCTATAGGGTGGTCTCTCGGCGGACATGAACAACGACCCCTTGCTGGTGGTGTCACAAATTTCAAGTTGGAGAAAGAACCCTTATTAGTGGTGTCGTGAGGACCTACACGAAGCAAAGGGATTCAAATCATCAACCTTCATACCCGTACCATGAGGCGGATCTCGAGGGCGAGATCCATTGTTAGTGGTGTCAAATTGTAGCACCCCGGGTAAAACCATTACCGGAAACTCGCTCATTTTTGTGCATCTTCATGACCGCATGCTCATGTCATCATGCCACATTGCATTTGAGCATCATCATGTCATTATGCATTTGTTTTCCAAAAACTATTTTATAAAATCCCATCTTTGTTTTCTATATATCCCCTTCTTTGTTTCAAATTATAAAGCCCAGGCCTTCCGGATATTTTATATGTCTAAAACTCTAATTAAACAGTTTTATAAAATCTCTGGGAAGGCAGTCCAGCGGGTCAGGCAAGAGGCCCAACAAGGTCAGGCTACCTACTACCTGGCCTGTCTAAACCTAGACCTAAACCAAACCCTAGTCCCACCTAACAATCTACCCCAAAACCCTAACCCTAAAATCCCTCTCACCTAAAACCCTAGATTACCCAAACCCACCTATCTCATACCCTGCCCAAGTCCACTATCCGCCACGCACCAGATCCCACCCAACCTCACCTAACCTACGACCAAACCCACCTGCAACCGCGTAGCACCCAACCTGCCATGCACCTGCGTGTCTCTTCTTCCTGGACCCACACCAACCTAGCGTGTTGCACTTGATACGCTCGCACGCGGTCCCGATCAGCATCGCACCCCGTGTTGGAAACGTGTTGAACACCCCTGGTCCCACCAAGAATGTCCCAGAACCCCACCCCACACGCCGCAAATCCACCCCACCTTGAATCCCCCGCTTCCTGTCCTTTAATCCCCATACTCGATGTTGGGGTTCGTAGCTTGGAAAACAAAAAAATTCTACCGCATGCACACAAACAAGCCAAGATCTATCTACTAGATTGTAGCAACGAGTCGATTAGAGTACTCACCCTTGAAGATTCCAAAGCGGTTAACGAGAGGAGATTCTCGTGGGTGATGTAGTCGTACACTTGCCGATCTCAAGATCATGTAGACGATCCTTCCGGCGCTGCGTTCCAGCAGCGCTTCCGCAGTCGGTCACGTGTTCGGTACTCGATGAAGACCTTCCTCTCCCTTGTTCCAGCAGGCAGCGGAGGTTTTAGTTATCCCCTCGCGATTCCGGCAGCACGACGGCGTGGTGTCGGAAGTAGAGGGAGAATACTGCAGGGCTTCACCTAAGCCGGAGCAGGTTATGGTGGATCTAGGGTTTCCAGTGATCTAGGGTTTAGAGGGTCAGAAAGGAGGAGGCGTGGCTGGCGGCGGCGAGCGGCGACGCGGCTACGTGGGGAGGGGCTGGTGTTGTGTGGCCTTGGGGCACCCCTCCCCTCTATTTATGAGAGGGAGGGCAGCTTGGGAGAGGGGAGTTTGAATCCTTCCCCAACTCCCTCTCCTTGTTGGCTTGTGGTGGAGGAAAAGAAGGATTCTTTCCTTCCGCCACTAGGACACATTGTCCTAGTTTGACTTTTCAAACATGCCTTTTGACTTTCAATTTGGAGCTTGATTTCATTCTTGCTAATGACCAACCAAGTGACCTAGGACATGATCCAATCATTCCACTTATCCATGACACATTCATGTTCCCTTCCCCTTCTAGTCCGGTGAACCTTCTAGACCCTTCTAGAACCTCTCCGATGAAATCATCGGAATCATTTTCGAACTCCGGAATTGGACTTTCCTTATATTAATCTTATTCTCCGGACCATTCCGGATCTCCTCGATATATCCCTGATCCCATCCGAGACTCCGAAGAACATTCGGTCTCCCTACTTACATTCCATATCTACTAAACAACATCGAATCCTTAAGTGTGTCTCCCTACGGTTCGTGAATTACGCGGACATGACCGAGACACTTCTCCGATCAATAACCAATAGAGAAATCTGGAAATTCATATGGCTCCCACATATTTTATGATTACTTTGCGATCCAATGAACCACTTACATACGATACTAATTTCCCTTTGTCTCATGATAGTTTACTTATCTAAGGTTTGATCGTCGGTATCTCTACATACCTAGTTCAACCTCGTTACCGATAAGTACACTTTTCTCGTTCCTATGATATGTGATCCCTTGTGAGCCAGTCACATGCTTGCAAGCTAATTGGATGACATTCCACCGAGAGGGCCTAGAGTATATCTATCTGTCATCTGGATGGACAAATCCCACTCTTGATCCATGTGCCTCAACACATACTTTCCGAACATTCAATGCCACCTTTATAGCCACCCAGTTACGGTGTGGTGTTTGATGTCATCAAAGCATCCATCCGGTGATGGTGATTAGCATGATCTCATGGTCGAAGGATTTATGTTACTATGTATCTAAAAGCTTATAGCAACTGAACTATATTAAATGACTTGATCTTTATGCTACGCTTAACTATGGGAGTATGTCCATCACAACATTCTCCTAATGATATGATCATATACTAACCAACAAGATAGTTTAAAAAGAGGCTTTACTAGGGACTCTTTTATGTTTACAAATCACACAAGTATTAATGTTTTCGGTTAATACAATTATAGCATGGTATGTAAACATTTATCATAAGCATGAAGATATGATAATAACCTCTTTATTATTGCCTCTTGGGCATATCTCCAACAGTCTCCCACTTGCACTAGAGACAATAATCTAGTTTCAAATCTTTGTGTATTCAACACTTATGGCTTTCTGGTGTTGTATGTACATGATTGCTAGTGGTCAACCAATCTTCGGATCCAACACTTTCCGGTCCGTGTGTAATTGCATGTCTTTGCGTCTCTGCGCATCACTCATTCTCTAATGAGATGGCTTTGTATAAATTTGGTCCGTTGGTGATACCTTTAGTTCCTTGGGGTTAAAACATGTTGAAAATATTTTCGTACAATATATCTTCATAGTACTATCCCATTGTGAACTACACCTAGTTTGATAACAAACTACTTGACACAAATGCCCTCTTTTGCTGCTATAATACCAGGCATATACTTAGCCTTTTGTTGTAGTATCTGTCACAATGTTTTAACTTTGGAACTCATCCAAATCCATTATGAAACTTACTTTCCATTATATTGTGCCACCCTTAGTTTAGATTGAGATAAACTTAATTTGTACTTTGTGACAAAACTAGTATCAATGTAGTACTTTTACAATGAACTAACTATCTATTTGTCACCTCTATAAAATTAATATATTCTTAGTTCTTCCAAAAGATCATAAGAATATCTTTACTATCATCCAATGATCATCTTATGAATCATTCTGGTATATGCTCATAACATTTAGAGCATGGAACATATCTGGATTTGTACATATCACAGTATGATTGATATAAATACTCTTTGTGATTTCATACATCAAGTATCAATCTATACTTGACTATTTGTTTCACTTACCAAGTGTCTATACACTTGAATTTCGATTCAATCCTTTCTGTGCGACAAGAACCTTTCTTGTAGTTTCTATATTCAAATCATTCAATATATCATCTATGTACTTTCAGCACAACCATATTAGCATCTTAATCTATCTATATAGATATTGATGCCAAATATTCGGGTTTTGCCTAAGTCTTTCATCGAGATTAAATTCTTAACACGTGTTAATAAAAGATACATAATTTCCAATCAACAATATGTCTTCCACATAATGTATTAGAAATATGTCTTAGTGCTCCCACTTAATTTCTTGCAAATATAAGCATATTCATCGTCTCTGATGAATTTAAACTCTTTTAACATTTTCATCATGGTGAAGATTCCAACTCCGCGATGCTTACTTCAACCATTGAAGTTTGCATACACTTTTAGCATCCTTTGAATTAACAAATCCCTTTACACCATGTTATGCACACGTCCTAGGTAATAATTCTATTAGAAGAACTTGTTTTGTTTATTCAACTACCACATAACAAAATTATATGTAGTGGTTACTATATTAATCCGTCTAGACTAAATATCGCTACAGAAGATCAAATATTATCATAGTCAACTGCTTGAACATTGTCGTGAACTCTTTCCCGACATGTCGATTATTTCATAGATGTGAAACATCCATGTCTATTTCTTTATAGATCCAAACACGACGGTAAGGTTTACACCTTTCCAGAGGGTCTTTCAAGTTCAAAGCTTGATTTCTCGTGTATGGAACTATCACGAATTTTATGGCTCCAAGCCATTTGACGGAGTCAGGGCCCATCATCGCTTATTTGCATGTCGTCGGTTCATTATTTTCAAATAATGATTTAACTCTCAAATCTTGGTATTTGATTGTTTATCTGACCTACTTGGTTCAATAGGAACTTAGACTTCCGTGACCACAACCTTTGAGGCACGTGAGCCATGAGCATTGTTGCTGCCTCCGGAACATTTTTTGGTACTGGGCAACTTTGCACATATAGCTAAGGTTCTTTTAACCTTATCAAAGTTCTATTGTCCTCCCACTTAACTTTTCACGGAAAATTCTTTTCTCAAAGAAACTTGACGTTCTAAGCGACAAACATTTTTGTCTTTGGTGTTATGGAGGAATACTCAATGATTATTCGAAATAATATACAAAGATATGTTCATCCGATTTTGGTTGCAAACATCTTTCTTATGCATAGCATACCAATGTTTAAGAAAGGACAGCTTGGGTTTTATTCCAAACCATAACTTTATATGATGTCATTTCAACAGATTATGATGGAGCTCTTTTCAGTGGAAAAATGGTAGTCTCTAAAGCTTTAATATTTAAAATATAATGGCCGTTTTATAAATTACACCTTTGATCTTACCATGTCAAACAATGTTTCATTACATATCTCAAACGTTCCATACTCTTATGGTGTTTCGGGAAATGCAAATCCACGGAACGATTCCTCAAATCTAAGGTATTCTGCTAAACTTGTAACTCAAATATCTTCCTTTATGATCCTATCATAAATTCTTTGTTTTTTGTTACATTGATTTTGCACTTCATCTTGAAAGTTTTTGAACTTTTCAAGTGTTTCACACTTCATCCTCATTAATTAAATATTCATATATTCACTCAAATTTTCGGAGAAAGCATATGAAGTTGAAATCCATCGCTCTTGACTACACGTAATGGACTTCATACATCAAATATTTACAAATTCCAATAATCTAGTCATTTGTTCCCTTTTGGCCTATGAACAGAGTTTTAATTACCTCTTGGAAAGTTTTACAAGCGTCATTTGATCAAAAATCAAAAGACTCCAAAATTCCATCCACATGGAGTTTCTTCATGTTTTCTTTCCAATATAATTTAAACGACGATGTCACTTCCTAAGTGATCTTTCAATCAATTTGTCTTTTGATATTTTTAGCACTAGTTTTATGGATGTGATTTCTCCAACGAGATAGGTAAATCATCCATATTTTATGGATTATGGCAATTATTTGAACAACCCTTTTGTTCTCATAATACCTGATAAAACAAATCTTGAAGGCAAGCTTTGATTTTAATGAGCAACACAATAACCCTTTACTTGTTCTCGATGAACATCATCATATATTTTTTTGCTGGTTACTTAGGCCATTGTAGTTCATGAATTGTGTTGTTTCGTATGACAATTCACACCAACAAATTCAGTATCTAATACTTAAGAACCACATTATTTAACAAGCAAAGAATACAGCCGTAACACGTATATCCTCTATATATCTAAGCTGAACAATTCTGGTCTTTTCTTTTCTGCCATATATTTATGAGATTCTCTTTCAGTATTTTCTTTTCTGTTTGAAAGAATCTATCAACATCAATAGTGGAGCCATACACATGACATATAGTCCAAAGCATGTATAGTTAAACACCAATGTCTTTGGACTTGCACTTTGAAGTAGATAACCATCATCAAATGTTTGGTGTTCTTTCAAATTCCATTCTTTAGTAATCTCTTGGTGTAGTAAATATTTTACCTACATCAAATATTCATCCTTATCATGAAATTATTCATGATCAAGCTGCTTTAGCTTATAATGGTGAATTGAGAGTATAATGTTGTTCTCCAAAACCTTTTGGAGGATTAGGACGACTAGAGTCTCCAAGCTTTTGAAAATTCCCATCAAATATGAGAACATAAACTTTGCCATATTATACTTTATCATGTTATAATCAAAAACATCGTTTCAGATATCGCAATATCTTCCACATATGATGTTCCTACATAACCTTGATATTAAAACAATCTTTTGAATATCAAGAACCATGCAGATAAACATGATACTTATATACTAACACTAGAATTGTTACTCTTGATTTAATACCAATTATTAAACTTCACGGAGTAACCAGAACTTACTGAAAGTTTGCAATAGGACTTTTAAACTTTAGTAAGGTGGTAAACGGATGCCAATGACTAAGCGCAAGGTGGTAAACGGATGCCAATGACTACAACAACTATGCAAATTCACTTTGATTTAATTTATGATAAATAGTGTTCAACTTTTAATCATATTGCTGTTGAACTCCCACTCAAAACAATATCCCTCACATTGTTTTAGTGATCACACGAACCAAATTCACTACACCAAGTCCGATCATCACGTGACATGATATAGTTTCAAAGGCGAACAATCATCATGTTCATCATATCATCTATATGACTCATGCTTTACCTTTCGGTATTCCGTGTTCCGAGACCATGTCTGTACATGCTAGGCTCGTCAAGATCAAACCTTATCTTCTGCATGAGCAATTCTGGCTTGCTCCCATTTTATTCACTCGCAGAATCTAACACACTCTATCATCACGTGGTGCTTCGAAACAACGAGCTTTGGCAACGGTGCCTACTAAGGACGAACACTCTATAAATCGATATTTTGTGAGAGGGATCATCTTATAATGCTACTGTCACGAACTAAGCAATACAAGATGCATAAAATGATTAACATCACATGCAATTCAAAATATGTGATATGATATGGCCTTTCTTCTTGTGCTTCCAATCTCCATCTTCAAGCATGGACATGATCTCCATCATCACCAGCGTGGCGTCAAGGTCAATGGCGCCGCTACATGGTTGTCATCCACCAGCATCAACTATTACAACTACTTTGAATAATAGACACGTAGGTCTAGACGAAATTGAAAGACAACCATATGGCTCCAGCCGGTTGCCGACTTACAATAAGGAACATTGCATACATCATATATAATCATAATCATGGCCATATCACATCACAGCACACCCCTACAAAACAAAGTTAGACGCCTCTAATTTTCTTTGCATGTTTTACGTGGTTTGGGGCTTTCAACAAGTGTCGTTCTAACTTACAAACAAGAACCACAACGTTGATACTAGTATTGTCAATCACCCGTTGTAAATTGAATCTTCACTATGTTGGGAGAAACAGGCACCCGCAAAGCCACTTATGCAATACAAGTTGCATGTCAAGCGTGGAGCAAGTCTCGTGAATGATGTCATGTAAGGTTAGCCCGGGCAGCTTCATCCCACCATCCCGCAAGATGCAAAGTACACAAGAAGCAATCTACAACAAAAGCATCAACGCCCATAATGACCATTGTGTTCTACTCGTGCAACAGATCTACATATAGACACGACTCTAATACCACTGTTGGGGTTCGTAGCATGGAAAACAAAAAATTTCTACCACATGCACACAAAAAAGCCAAGATCTATCTACTAGATTGTAGCAATGAGTCGATTACAATACTCACCCTTGAAGATTCCAAAGCGGTTAATGAAAGCAGATTCTCGTGGGTGATGTAGTCGTACACTTGCCGATCTCAAGATCATGTAGACGATCCTTCCGGCGCTGTGTTTCGGCAGCGCTTCCGCAGTCGGTCACACGTTCGGTACTCGATGAAGACCTTCCTCTCCCTTGTTCCAGCAGGCAGCGGAGGATGTAGTTCTCCCCTCGCGATTCCGGCAGCACGACGGCGTGGTGTCGGAAGTAGAGGGAAAATCCTACAGGGCTTCGCCTAAGCCTGAGCAGGTTATGGTGGATATAGGGTTGCCGGCGATCTAGGGTTTAGAGGGTCGGAAAGGAGGAGGCGTGGCCGGCGGCGGCTAGGGCGGCGACGGCGGCAGCGGCAACGCGACTACGTGGGGAGGGGCTCGTGTTGTGTGGCCTTGGGGAACCCCCTCCCCTCTATTTATGAGAGGGAGGGCATATTGGGAGAGGGGAGTTTGAATCCTTCCCCAACTCCCTCTCCTTGTTGGCTAGTGGTGGAGGAAAATAAGGATTCTTTCCTTCCTCCACCAGGACACATTGTCCTAGTTTGACTTTTCAAACTTGCCTTTTGACTTTCAATTTGGAGCTTGATTTATTTCTTGCTAATGCCCAACCATGTGACCTAGGACATGATCCAATCATTCCACTTATCCATGACACATTCATGTTACCTTCCCCTTCCGGTCCAGTGAACCTTCTAGACCCTTCTAGAACCTCTCCGATGAAATCATCGGAATTATTCCCGAACTCCGGAATTGGACTTTCCTTATATTAATCCTATTCTCCGGACCATTCCGGATCTCCTCGTGATATCCCGGATCCCATCCGAGACTCCGAACAACATTCGGTCTCCCTACTTACATTCCATATCTACTAAACAACATCGAATCCTTAAGTGTGTCTCCCTACGGTTCATGAATTACGCGGACATGACCGAGACACTTCTCCGATCAATAACCAATAGAGGAATCTGGAAATTCATATGGCTCCCACATATTCCTATGATTACTTTGCGATCGAATGAACCACTTAAATACGATACCAATTTCCCTTTGTCTTGCGATAGTTTACTTATCCGAGGTTTGATCATCGGTATCTCTGCATACCTAGTTCAACCTCGTTACTGATAAGTACTCTTTTCTCGTTCCTGTGATATGTGATCCCTTGTGATCCATTCACATGCTTGCAAGCTAATTGGATGACATTCTACCAAGAGGGCCTAGAGTATATATATCCATCATATGGCTGGACAAATCCCACTCTTGATCCATGTGGCTCAACACATACTTTTAGAACACTCAATGCCACCTTTATAATCACCCTGTTTTGAAGTGGTGTTTGATGTCATCAAAGCATCCATCCGGTGATGGTGATTAACATGATCTCATGGTCGAAGGATTTATGTTACTATGTATCTGAAAGCTTATAGCAATTGAACTATATTAAATGACTTGATATTTATGCTACGCTTAACTATGGGAGTATGTCCATCATACCATTCTCCTAATGATATGATCTTGATGTTAATAACATCTCAATGTTCATGATCAGGAAACCATGATCATATACTAACCAACAAGCTAGTTTAAAAAGAGGCTTTACTAGGGACTCTTTTATGTTTACAAATCATACAAGTATTAATGTTTCCGGTTAATACGATTATAGCATGGTATGTAAACATTTATCATAAGCATCAAGATATGATAATAACCTCTTTATTATTGCCTCTTGGGCATATCTCCAACACTCGGCGCTCTCTCGCACGAACCCCGCGCGGCCTATTCGTCTCCTTCTATCCTGCCGCCACCACGCGTCCCCCGACTTCCCCAGCCTCCCTCCCCCGTGTTGCGCATCTGCACCGCCAGCAAGCTGCGACCCCTGCCTCCTATCCTTCCCCGAACCGTTCAAGCGCAAGACCTTCGCCTTGATGTGTGACCCTTATCCAATCCCCTATTTTTATAAATGATATATATTGTTCGATATTAAATTGTATTTCTCGCATACATGTTTTGTCATTTGGGGGATGTTAGACGATTCACCTAATAATTAAATATGGAGACCATACGCGAGCGAATCTAGCCTAATATTGGCTCCATTTAATTTGTGTAGCAAACGGGTGTCATGTTTTACCTTGTTAAGACAACATTTAAATTGCAGGGTATCTAAACAACATGAACCATATAACTAATTGGCGGGAGCCTGGTTCCTCTTAATATTTCCTAATTGCATTGCACCTTTTCCATGTCATACATCATACATGCATCATGCCCGATCTTCTGCCATAGTATTAAATAGTGCATCTGATGTTTCCTCTAGTGCTTTTCTTCTTCACGGATTAGGCCGATGAGTTGTTGCGAGTGTCGACCTGATCTTTAGTTCCTCATGTTGATCTATTGCTATATGTGTTGCGATGCTCTAGATTCCATACAACTTTCTATCCGTTGTAGCCTATATTGCCATGGACACCTCCTATTGCCTGTTGTTTGGTAGATAGTCGGCCTTGCGAGTCATAGTTGCTTACTCAGGTATTGTTTCGAGGTCATCAAGTACCACCGTTGTTGGAAGATTGCCATATGCTTTATGTTGGAGATGATCATGACTTAAATTACAAATTAATATTAAAATGTCGGGAATATTTATAACTAATGTAGAGGCATCGGTGGGCAATAGATGCTATTTGGTTTTTAATTGCCCACTTGAGTCCCATAGGACCCCGAGTACTTGATACATGTTCCTTGACTAGCGCACTATCAGCATATGGGACCATGAATCCCTTTAGCCAGAGCTTGAATCATAACTTATTTCTTGGGGCCACAAACTAGATTGGGCTTTTATTACTAACTTGTATGTATGCCATGTTTACTGCTTTTTTAACTAATGTTGCTCGTGGAGAGCGTTTACTACTGTACTATTTAGGAATGTGGAATGTTTTCGCGGTATCGACAAGCCCAGTCAAAGTGACTGGTTCCCAGTCATTTACATCCATTGGCACAAACTTTTGGGTCCATTTCGGAGCCTACCAACTTCGTCGCGGGTAGCTTAGTGTGGTGGCCCCCTGAAATATTATATGAATCTTGTGATTGCTTTGTCGTGATGCCTCGTTGCATTTTCATTTGGTTTTTTCGAGGTTGATCGTGTGTGTGTGTTGCTATTTGTGACCCCCTACAGGGTAAATCTTTTTGAAAGCCGTGTCTGTGGTTATGGATGACTTGGAGCACAGTATCTCGATCATAGACAACTATAAACTAAATATAAATTTGACTTTGACATGTATTGTAATGATATTTTCTATAATAGAATGAGTAAATAAAAGTGCCAACAACTGCTGGTTTTGGGATGTCTCATGCTATCTGTATCTAACTAGTAAGTATTGCAACTACAACGGAATGGTTAACTAAAATTGCCCACTACATACGATATCAGGATGACTCATGTTCACCATACCTGACTAGTAATTGCTGCAACTAAAACTGTAAACTATGTGAGTTTCCTCGGTATAAATTCTTCGTTTGGTCTCGAAGGGGAATATTAGGATGGGTATGTTTGGTGGTAGTTTTAGGTTGGATCCAAATAGGCCATTCTTATCTCTCTCTCTCTCTCTGTTAGTCGCTAGTTGTATCAAGTCTCTATAGGTTTTTTAGTGCACGTTACGCTGCCACTTCAGTCCACCATACCTATGTAGGGAAGAGCCGCCGAATTTTACGTCTCGCCGTGTACTAGCCTCTGTACTGGACGCTCTCTCTTTCCGTTTCCCTTGTCAACGCCCCTTTTTTTAGCAGGTATGAGATCGACGTTGTTAGTAGGGTTACCCTTCCTGCTTGGCCTAGGCAGATTGATGGACGCCATTGGTTATTCTTCCGGGCTCTTAGCCTCATTTGCTTCTTATCTAAACTCAGATGCTCACTAGTACAAACTCGCTACTTAGAGACGTCAATTTCCCATGGGCCTCGGACGGTTTCTCGTTCCGGCTCAAGCGCGTAGCTTCTAAGAGCACACCAGCTGAGCCTGTTTTTCTTTGTGGTCTAAGATACGTGACCTCAGACGGTGCCAAAACTCAGACGCCTCTAACATATGCGAACTAGAGACGGGCAATATTTCTGATCGCTTGCAAGAACTCTTCAACCTCAGATGTCCTATACTATATACCGTCTCAAATAGTGAGGTGACCTGAGTCGGATTATAACAAAGACTGTCTTTAGAACTAGTGTGCCTCAAAGCGTATTTTCAAATTGACCGTATCCAGTGTGTGTACACCATTTTAAATAGTAGCATTGCTAATTCGAACTCGATCATAGATGACATGACACATAATCATGATTCAGCAGCCAGATAGACAGATTAACTCAGGAACTTATAGCAGCTCGATCATACTAACATTAGCCAGATAGTTGGGGAAATCCATACAAATTTAGCCATTACACATTATGGCAGTACATACAAAGTGCAATACATAAATCAATCAGAATAGCATAATTTTTACTCTCTAACAAACTAGCATTACATTTATAATGGGCCACCCGGTGGAAGTTGCTGAACTAGAATATGTACCTCTCCAGTATCTTTTTCATCAGAGCAAAACAGGACAATGCTATCTTTAGTCATCAAGTCGTCAAGATTGCATTTGTCGTGGTGGTATCACGGCATATGCCATGGGTAGGCTAAAGTTGGGGCCGATGGACGTGGAGGAATCCGGGGAGGGATGATGCAGTGAAGACCGCACTCGTATGAACAAAGAGAAATACAATGTATATTGGATTGAAGCTCTCAAGTGGAGATAACACCTCATTCTATACATCTAATCTCTTATAATCTCGCCATACTTGTGGCTACAATCATGCTCCTTGAGCTGTATCTCCTATGCTTCTATCTAGATCTCTCTGTGAGAGTGGAGGAAGAGGAAAAAGGAGAGCTCCTAGTGAGTAGAGAGGGGAGGAGCCCTTCGGGGGCCTCCCTGAGAACGACCCCCCTGGTGCTCCTTATAAAGGGGATCCTAGGGGACAAGTCTTGCTCTCCACGTTTGGCATCTCTGTAGCATATTCCTGGGATCTTCTAGAGATGCCCAGCATATGCCTTGGCATCTTTGGAGATGCCAGGGCATATCCTCTAGCATCTTCTTGATGTCATGGGCATATTCCCTGTGCCATGTGCTAGTCTGAGCGATGGGTCCCAAGACCGGCTCCGGACACGAAGATCTTGACTTTACTTGATCGTATGCTGACGTAGTTGTTGAGGCTACATTCTAGAATAAATAAGAGGGTGTCTGGAGCTTTATAACTCGGCCCAGGCGCCCTTGGGCCATTGGTAATTCGGCCTGGATTATGGTAAACTCGGCCTGTGAGAATCTAGGCCCAAACCTGGTCAAA
The DNA here is from genome assembly GCA_916181665.1 of Avena sativa. Lineage (NCBI taxonomy): Eukaryota > Viridiplantae > Streptophyta > Magnoliopsida > Poales > Poaceae > Avena > Avena sativa. The sequence continues at coordinate 79,475,765 of OV702296.1, forward strand.
GCTTCTCCCAGCCGAGTCAATGCTCAAGGCCCAGCCGGGTTCAACCTCACTCGGCCTATGAAGGGGCCCGTCCAGAGCAGAGGCAGCCCAGCCGGGCCCTCCTTACTCAGCCCAGGCGGGGCAGCAAGGAAGAGATGGTGGGGGACGTCCCTGCGCGTGTCCAGGTGGCAGTGCCGGAGTGCTAGTCCGTGGTGGGCCGAATTCGGTATCAGCCGGCCCACCCGGGTGCTTGTCATTGGCTCGAGGTGGAGTGGAGAGGTCCCACGGTGGGACGAGCTGGCTCCTCGCTGTCCCACCTGGGCGATGCTCGGGTGTGCGGTGAATGCTGTGGTTGGGGAGGCAGCGTCGTTTGGCGGGAGGCAGGTTGGCGTCGAGGGAGCTTGGACGGAGTCAGGTCGGCAGGGTGGGCCGGCTGGGTGTACCTCGGTTCAGGCGGGTTTCGTGTAGTTCAGCCAGGAAGGCCTGAGTGACGGCGGTAAGGCTTAATTCGGCCTGGAGAGAGGTTGACCAGGCCGAGTTTTGCCTATGTCGGCCCAGGTCTTCTTTCTCCTTTTTCTCCTTTATATTTCTTTCTTAATCCCTCTCGTGTTTCGATATATCTTTTTGTACCTCTGTATTCCTTTATAGAAATGCCCAATACTCTCTTGAGGTCTCTTTATACCTTAACTCTGGGGTACCTAGGGTTATATCCCCGACATTAGTCCCCGAGGCCATGTGGGATTCGTAGAATCGCTCATGGGCTTTATATATAAATGCCCCCAGAGTTGTTTTCTGACATATAACTTCTTTGTCATATATTTCTTGGTCGCATGATCCTCTTGGGTAAGTTTGTGACTTTGGCCTTCTTGGGCTCTGCTCATAACCCTTCTGGGCAAGTTTTTTGGTTCCTGGCCTTCTCGGGCACTGGTCATAACCCCTTTGGGTAAGTTTCTGGACTTCTGGCCTTCATGGGCACTGGTCATAACCCCTTTAGGTAAGTTTCTGGACTTCTGGCCTTTGTGGGCACTGGTCATAACCCCTTTGGGTAAGTTTCTGGACTTCTGGCCTTCATGGGCACTGGTCATAACCCCTTTGGGTAAGTTATGAGTTCTGGCCTTCTTTGGCACTGCTCTTTTAACCCCTTTGGGTAAGTTTCTGGACTTCTAGCCTTCATGGGCACAGGTCATAACCCCTTTGGGTAAGTTTCTGGACTTCTGGCCTTTGTGGGCACTGGTCATAGCCCCTTTGGGTAAGTTTCTTGACTTCTGGCCTTCTTGGGCACTGCTCTTTTAACCCCTTTGGGTAAGTTATGAGTTCTGGCCTTCTTGGGCACTGCTCTTTTAACCCCTTTGGGTAAGTTATGAGTTCTGGCCTTCTTGGGCACTGCTCTTTTAACCCCTTTGGGAAAGTTATGAGTTCTGGCCTTCTTGGGCACTGCTCTTTTAACCCCTTTGGGCAAGTTATGAGTTCTGGCCTTCTTGGGCATTGCTCTTTTAACCCCTTTGGGTAAGTTACGAGTTCTGGCCTTCTTGGGCACTTCTCTTTTAACCCCTTTGGGTAAGTTATAATCCGAGTCATCTGTTTCCAAATCCGAGTTATTTTACTCAAAATTGACTTATGTCTTAAGTTTGAGTCCTCTGTCTCAAATCCGAGTTATATGACTCAAATCCGAGTCATCTGATTCCAAATCCGAGTTACTTTACTCAAAATTGACTTTATGTCTTAAGTCTAAGTCCTCTGACTCAAATCCGAGTTATACGACTCAAATCTGAGTTATCTCATTCCAAATCCGAGTTACTTTACTCAATTTTGACTTACATCTCAAATCTGAGTCATCTGACTCAAATCCGAGGTATATGACCCAAATCAGAGTTATCTCATTCCTAATCCGAGTTACTTTACTCAATTTTGACTTACATCTCAAATCTGAGTCATCTGACTCAAATCCGAGGTATATGACTCAAATCCGAGTTATCTCATTCCAAATCCGAGTTACTTTACTCAATTTTGACTTACATCTCAAATCTGAGTCATCTGACTCAAATCCGAGGTATATGACTCAAATCTGAGTTATATCATTCCAAATCCGAGTTACTTTACTCAATTTTGACTTACATCTCAAATCTGAGTCATCTGACTCAAATCCTAGGTATATGACTCAAATCCGAGTTATCTCATTCCAAATCCGAGTTACTTTACTCAATTTTGACTTACATCTCAAATCTGAGTCATCTGACTCAAATCCAAGGTATATGACTCAAATCCGAGTTATCTCATTCCAAATCCGAGTTACTTTACTCAATTTTGACTTACATCTCAAATCTGAGTCATCTGACTCAAATCCGAGGTATATGACTCAAATCCGAGTTATCTCATTCCAAATCCGAGTTACTTTACTCAATTTTGACTTACATCTCAAATCTGAGTCATCTGACTCAAATCCAAGGTATATGACTCAAATCCGAGGTATATGACTCAAATCCGAGTCATCTGTTTGCCACGATATAACTTGATTTGGTGTGATAACGTTAATTTGCGTTTGATATGGATTCGAGATATTTATCCGAGATTAAGTTTTGGGATATGATAATAGGGCTAACCGCTGAGAGATCTGATTCGAGATGTAAATATGAGATATAGATTCGAGATATGATAAGCTGGCCAGCAGTCATCCGAGATATGGGATAACCTGGCAAGATGGTGAAATTTCAATCCGAGTCATAACATAACCTGGCAATTTGGCGAACTGAATAAAGCTTCGTCCCGAATCAGAGATATGATTAGTACACCGAGTCTGAATACAAATCCGAATTATAGTATACCCTGGCAAGCTGAATCAAATGTTAGTCCGAATCAGAGACAATTTACTGAGCTGAGTTAAAGGTTAATCCGAAGCATAAATAAATTGACTCAAATTATATCCGAATCATCAATAAGCTGGCCGGTAAGCTGAGTTAAAGGATAATCCAAAGCATAAATAAACTGACTCAAATTCTGTCTGAATCATAAATAAGCTGACTCAAATTCTATCCGAATTATAAATAGGCTGACTCAAATCTTATCCGAATCATAAATATGATGACTCAAATTCTGTCCGAATCAGCAATAAGCTGGCTGGTGGGCTGAGTTAAAGGTCGGTCCAAAGCGTAAATAAACTAACTCAAATTCTATCTGAATCATCCATAAGCTGATTCAACTTCTATCCGAGTTATAAATAAGCAGGCTGGTGCGCTGAGTTAACGGTCAATCCAAAGCATAAATAAACTGACTCAAAATCTATCTGAATCATAAATACGCTGATTCAAGTTCTATCCGAGTTATAAATAAGCTGGCTCAAATACAGATCTAAATCAACATAATGTTCTCTTAATCCAAAGGTGACTCTACGGATAAGTTGACTAGTCCCTGGGTTAAGTTATTTTATCCCCGGGGTGAAGGATTGAGTGTAGGTGGATGAGTTATCTGGCACTTACAGTATACTTGGAGAAGTGTTTGAGTGAGTCTTGCTAGGTCATACCTGTCCTGCTGAGTTACCTGGTACTTACAGTAAGCTTGGAGTAGTGCTTGAGTCCTTCTTGCTGAGTCTTGCCTGCTTTGATGAGTTAGACTTGGAGAGCCTCTACGCTTACCTCTTTGTTCTCGGTTGGCTTGGTGGAGCTGAATGAGACCTATGGGGAAGAAGTTGATGAAGATGTTCCCATCCGGATGGAAACCCAACCAATGCCGCTAGAAGGCCCCACGGTGGGCGCCAAATGTTGTGGTGGTATCACGGCATATGCCATGGGTAGGCTAAAGTTGGGGCCGATGGACGTGGAGGAATCCGGGGAGGGATGATGCAGTGAAGACCGCACTCGTATGAACAAAGAGAAATACAATGTATATTGGATTGAAGCTCTCAAGTGGAGATAACACCTCATTATATACATCTAATCTCTTATAATCTCGCCATACTTGTGGCTACAATCATGCTCCTTGAGCTGTATCTCCTATGCTTATATCTAGATCTCTCTGTGAGAGTGGAGGAAGAGGAAGAAGGAGAGCTCCTAGTGAGCAGAGAGGGGAGGAGCCCTTCGGGGGCCTCCCTGAGAACGATCCCCTTGGTGCTCCTTATAAAGGGGAGCCCAGGGGACAAGTCTTTCTCTCCACGTTTGGCATCTCTGTAGCATATTCCTGGGATCTTCTAGAGATGCCCAGCATATGCCTTGGAATCTTTGGAGATGCCAGGGCATATCCTCTAGCATCTTCTTGATGCCATGGGCATATTCCCTGTGCCATGTGCTAGTCTGAGTGATGGGTCCCAAGACCGGCTCCGGACACGAAGATCTTGACTTTACTTGATCGTATGCTGATGTAGTTGTTGAGGCTGCGTTCTGGAATAAATAAGAGGGTGTCTGGAGCTTTATAACTCGGCCCAGGCGCCCTTGGGCCATTGGTAATTCGGCCTGCATTATGGTAAACTCGGCCTGTGAGAATCTAGGCCCAAACCTGGTCAAAGCTTCTCCCAGCCGAGTCAATGCTCAAGGCCCAGCCGGGTTCAACCTCACTCGGCCTATGAAGGGGCCCGTCCGGAGCAGAGGCAGCCCAGACGGGCCCTCCTTACTCGGCCCAGGCGGGGCAGCAAGGAAGAGATGGTGGGGGACGTCCCTGCGCGTGTCCAGGTGGCAGTGGCGGAGTGCTGGTCCGTGGTGGGCAGAATCCGGTATCAGCCGGCCCACCCGGGTGCTTGTCGTTGGCTCGAGGCGGAGTGGAGAGGTCCCGCGGTGGGCCAAGCTGGCTCCTCGCCGGCCCACCCGGGCGATGCTGGGGTGTGCGGTGAATGCTGCGGTTGGGGAGGCAGCGTCGTTTGGCGGGAGGCAGGTTGGCGTCGAGGGAGCTTGGAGGGAGTCAGGTCAGCGGGGTGGGCCGGCTGGGTGTACCTCGGCCCAGCCGGGTTTCGTGTAGTTTGGCCAGGAAGGCCTGAGTGACGGCGGTAAGGCTTAATTCGGCCCGGAGAGAGGTTGACCAGGCCGAGTTTTGCCTATGTCGGCCCAGGTCTTCTTTCTCCTTTTTCTTCTTTATATTTCTTTCTTAATCCCTCTCGTGTTTCGATATATCTTTTTGTACCTCTGTATTCCTTTATAGAAATGCCCAATACTCTCTTGAGGTCTCTTTATACCTTAACTCTGGGGTGCCTGGGGTTATATCCCCGACATCATTTGATCTATGGACATCAGAGCAAAAAAGGACAATGCTGGTAAGCTCCTATCTTCATCGTAACCATCTTAAGCGCATCAAGGAGATTCTTTAGGTATTTTCTTGTGAACTCAACTCCAAATGTCCGGGGAAGTACAGAGAGTTGAAGAATTAAAATGCTTGTGATTACTAGAAGTATTTAAATATCATAGGGTAGCTTGTTGTTCATAACATTATCAATAATATATCATCTTACCATCTTGCACTTCTTTTTCATGATAGATGAATAGGGCAGGTTGTAGATGTAGTACTTGATTTCTTGTGGAAATTCGGGTTCACACCTGTCTTAGAGGAAGTCTACATGAACTTATTCCATATACATGTCATTTCCGAAAAGGCTCTGCTTATGAAAATCAGTGCCCCCTTGTGTTGAGGCCCTGATGCAACAACAAATTAATGTATATCGTCTAAACGCATACAAAACAGATGACTGCAATTTTGATGTTCTTTTGATATCTCTAAACTCAATCCTCTCTGTGGGCTCTTCATCTGATGACTATAATTCAAAACCACCAAAGATAGCATCATTGCATCGTCACTGCCGGTTCCCATCGTCACTGCAGGTTCCCACCATAGATACATATAGAGAGCATCTTAATACAATCAAGATACAGAGAGACCAATGAAGTGACAAATTAATCTCTATTGCTAGAACTGACAATTACAAGGGGAAAGAGTTGGGATAGATGCAGGCCGCCTGGGGGAGGCTCTCCAATGGCACCGTTGAGTCTTTGTAGCTTGGTAACCTGACCTGAACCTTAAAATTGATAAGCAAATTGGCAAATTCCATGGAAAGATTCCTAAATCTAAGATGTTGATTTAGGGTTTGGGGTGTTTGGTTTTCACGCATACCTACGTGGACGACAAAGGGGTCCTCAGAAGCGAGGGAGAGCATCCTCAATAAAGGGAACTGGAGGAGGCGGTGGTGGAGAGGCAGGGAACGGGAGGCAAAGGTGGTGGAGATGCAGGGAACCGGAGGAGATGGTGGTGGAGAGGCAGGAGACCGGAGGCAGCGGTGTTGGAGAGGCAGGGGAGTTTGAAATATATTTTGCCGCCAAGAAGCTAAGATGACTAGTAGTTTCAAACAAACATGTTCGGAACTCCAAATATATTTGGAACTCCGGCATTTGATTATTCTAAAATTTGAGAACTATTCATAATTTAAAAGCAAAGAAAGTTGTGTATACATGCTTGCTAGAGTGAAATTGAGTCCCCGAAGACTAAATAAGGTTCATAAATTGAAGAAAAATATTGGCATAGTACAAACCTTGGATCTTGTACCCTAAAAGAATGATGACTCCTAGTGTTCATGCACTTGGGGGCAGAGCAATAAGGTGCAAGTGTTTTGAATTTGACTAATTCAAACGTCTAATCATGAAGTGAGATCATTTGGTTTCTTAATTATGATTTTTTCACCAATATAACCATGTTTCATGTATTATTTGAAGAAAGTATGTTTGAGTGAATATTTGGAAATCCTGAATATTGAGAACTCTAGATTTTGTTAATCCTAAATTTAGACATGCTTGCTAGAAATCCTATAGACACCTTGGAAAAAATGTCATTCCTATAGGATTCTAAGTGTCATGCCATTTTATTCCTGCATTTTTCCTATTCCTATGTCTTACAAATCCTTTGAACAAACAAGCCCTAAGATACAAGTCTGGTTGTTTTTCTTGGGTATTTCTAACTTCTATATATGATAACGGGCTAAGATATATACACTCCATTGTGAAAGGACTAAGAGTAAATGAGTGATGCAGTGCTGAGTTGACGGGAGGAAGAGGTTGAAGTAGATTCCTCCGACAACGGCGCCAGAAAACTTGTTGATGCGCCTGTGTAGAGCACTTCGTTGGGAACCCCAAGAGCAAGGTGTGAAGCAGCAAGCATCTAGTTCCCTCAGTAGAGACCGAGGTTATCGAACCAGAAGGAGGAAGGAAACATCACACAGGTGCTGGAAGCAATGTGGAGACCTGCACAACACAAACTCAAGACTTTGCCCCAAAGAATCAGTGAGGTTGTCAAGCTCACCGGTTTGCTGTAACAAAGGATTAAACGTATGGTGTGGAAGGTAATGCTTTGCAACAATTAAACAAGTAACAATGGAATATGTATCAATGATAAAGATTGGACCGGGGTCCATAGTTCACTAGAGGTGCTCTCCTTAGATAAACAACATGGCATGAAGGGTAAACAAATTACAGCGAGGCAATTGACAGGAACTGGGCAAGGCATAGCAATGCAATTACTAGCCAGAAAGATCCTATGAGGTTGATTGGGCAATACAACAATATACATAGACCGTCATCCAACTGCATCTATGACTAGAAGTCCACCTTCAGGTTATCATCCGAACCCCCTCCAGTATTAAGTTGCAAGCAATAGACAACTGCTTTAAGCAAAGTGTGTAAGGTAAACAGTCAACATGTTCCATGAACAAGAGACCGTTGTTTTCTCCCTAGTAGCAATAGCACATCTACAACCAAAGAGATTATTGTCACTTCCCTTGGAAACTAGAGGCATGAACCCACTATCGAGCATAAATACTCCCTCTTGGAGTCACTAGCAACTACTTGGCAAGATAACCACTAGCAATGGAGAGCATGCAAGATCACAAACAACACATACATGATAGAATCATAAAGATAAAACCATTAAGCAAACCATCATAATAATCTCAATATCCATTGGATCCCCGCAAACACAACATGCATGATTACAAATAGATTAGATCTTGATCATGAACGGAGTTCACAAGATCTATACATGAAAGCACAAAGGAGGAGATACAACCATCTAGCTACTACATGGACCCATAGTCCAAGGTGGAACTACTCACGAATCATACCGGAGAGAAGGCCTCCGGGATAATCTCTCCTCCGGCAGGGTGCCGGGAAGAACTTCAGATCCCCCCGATCTAGGGACGATGGTGGCGGCGGCTATAGACGGTTTCGTGGATTTATGATCGGGTACTCAAGGTTTCTGTATCGGGGGCTTCTTATAGGCAAATGGGCGATACCGAGAGGCGGCCAGGGTGCCCAAACCCTAGCCAGGCGCCGGCCCACCTGTGGCCGCGCCTAGGGGGGAGGGGTTGACCCCTCTGGCCGGCCTCTCCGTCTCCCCTCTAGACTTCTTGTTCCCCATGGAAAGTTATTGACTTTGTCCTGCGTCCCGTCCAATTCCGAGAATATTTCGTTACTAACTTTTATGAAACCAAAAATAGCAGAAAACAGGCATCTGGCACTGTTCCAACTTGTTAATAGGTTAGTACCAGAAAACATGTAAAAAGCACCTCAAGGTGTGGACAAGTAAAGCAAAGTAGATACTAAACAAGCATGGAGCATCAAAAATTATAGATATGTTTCCAACGTATCAGCATCCCCAAGCTTAAATCATGCTCGTCCTCGAGTAGGTAAGTGATAAAAGAATAATTTTTGAGGTGACATGCACCCTCACAATAAAGATCCAACCATTTACAAGCATTGAAAGCTGGGATCAAAGAACTCTAAACATGTGCATGAAAGATGGAGTTCTAACAATAGGACATAGTAATTATGCATGCAACATGGCAAGCTACAAAGAAAGATCATGAATAATATGTATTGAAAAAGATTTTTTTGTTTCACATGCAGAAAACATAGCATAGTGGCAATCAGCTTGTACCTCATAGAGTAGCAATATAATGCATAGGACACCTGCAAAGTTCACAAGGCTAACTAGAAACAAATAGCACAAGAGCAAGTAATAACACAATATGCATCAATTAATAAGCTTTGGAACATTGCACACATAAGGACAACTATGCTCTCTTAATGGTGCCTAAAGGTAGAAGGTGGAGACACAATAATGGTGGAAGAGAGGCCTTTTTGTAAAGGAAGCAGGGATTACAAGTTTCAAAAAGAGCTTCCAAAAATTATGGTACTTGTTAGCTTCCAACCCTTATTTCCCCTATCATAAGCATCTTGAAGTGATTAAGGTTAAAGTGGCAAAGCTGGAGTATATGCTTGATGAAGTATAAGTTGGCAATCTCATGCCCCTTGAATACGAGGGCCACACCTCATGCATACTCAACTTTGGGTCCAGGTAAGTTCTTGTCACTGTAAGTATTTTCATATCATTGAGAACCGCCAATGGGGTACCCCTTGCACATGGCACATGAGCTTTCCCATAACCAAAATGAAAAGGCAAGCAGACAATGAGCATCTCAACAATTCTTCTTATGTACCATGGGAATATGGTGCTTTTTTTCTCTCTTTCGTCTTTTCTCAATGTGTCTCTTTTTTTATAAGAAGAATGCTTCATAGATGTCACTATGGTGATGCTGCAAGTTTCCACCATGATTAGGCATGGCTTAGGCTAGCGGCCCATGCGTTTCTCTAAAACAAGATACAAACTCCATGGACTTACAAGTTCCCTCTTTATAGACAAAAGAACATGATATCAACTGAGTACAACAAGGTACAAGTGCGATGTTGAAAACGTTCCTCGTGACAGCACGGTTCTGCTAATTCCAACTTATAAGTGCAAGAATATCCAACAAAGTTGTCACAATGGTTCAAGTTTATTAGGGGCAAAGAATAAAGTGTGCCATCAAGTTCGTGAGGGCTTTAATCACTAAGTTTTCACATAACAAAATAGTTTTTAATTGGAAGATAGTTGAAAACAAGAATATACTTGGAATGGTGTAACCCACCATGCATAGGAGTTTATAGTGGACACTTTGGAATATCTTGGTTTCTTGGGAGTTGGAAGCATGAGTAGAACTTACTCATACAAGTGGAGGCTAGCAAAAGACTGGGAGCAACCAACTAAGAGAGCAATAATGGCCAAAATTATGCAATGCAACAAAGAAAACTAATCAAATTAAAGAGTGGTCCTACAAGTCAAGGACTAAATGATCATAGAGGCTAATGGTGACTTGTCATAGTCATAACATGGTGTGAGCATGTGCCAAGTCAACCCAAGCAAAACATCAAAGGAGAATACCACAATATTATGCTTTTGCATGCTAAAACAACGCATAATTTCTTCAAGGCACACTAAGCAATCCCAATTGTTTGGAACAAGACATGCTAAAGCCATAATAACTAAGCATAATTCTAAAACAACACCTAGCATGTCATGCTAAAGTCTAAGTCACAGTCAATGCAAGCTCCTCTTGCACTTCAAGCAAGAACTTACTACTCCTTTACAAACACCAAGCAAATTATTTGCAAAACGACACAGCGAGAACGGGGGTCCAAACTACTAAATCAAACTAAACAAACTAGGGAAAGCAAACGAAAACTAAGACGCTCCAAGAACAACACAATTGTGCATGAAACAATAAAAACAAAGTGTCTAGACAAACCTGAGCTTTTTATTGATGAAGAAGGGGATTCCTTGGGCATCCCCAAGCTTTGATGCTTGTACTTCTTGGATATTTCTTGGGGTGACACCATGGTGGCATCCCCAAGCTTGATATTTTGTCCTTTCTTCATCTCATTGCATCATTCTCTCTCTACACCTGAAATTTTTCCTTCATACAAAACTTCACACAATCTTCATTAGCAACATTAGCTTATTCAAAAGATATTAGACCACTGGCAAAGCTTTGGAACATCAAGTATTTTCACTAAAAACACAAGATACTGTAGTAACTCCTTCAAAGAAACTCAATTTACCTATAGAGAGCTCAAAAAGGAATCAATAAGAAGCAAATGCAAATAATGGCAGAAATCTGTCAAAACAGACCAGAAGGTAGAAACAAAAATTTTCGAACATCTTCTGTTGCTCAAATCAAAACGTGTTGAACTAACAAAATTTAGCCAACATACTGGGGGATTTATTCATAAATTTTGAGCTCAATCCGATTTACAGAGCCTCCTCACAAATATTTTTGGTGGAGCATAGAAATCTGTTTCGGGACAGCAACTCCCCAAATCTTACTTCCCTCTCATTAGAGGTCATTCTTGGCACAAAAGGAAAACAAAAAGGATAAGGAGAGGTCATTACATAAGTAATAACTTCCAAGACTCAAGGAAACTCTTGGGTTATCTCCCAACAAGCACTTTTCTTTAACGCCTTTAAGTTAGGCACAAGAAGCAAGAAGAATCAAGTATTTTCAAATGAGGAAGCATTAACATCAAACCTTGCTTTCAAAGGAGGAGAAAAGAGCAACTTATCTCTTCTCATAGGGAAGTGTTCAATACCTTTCTTGAATGGAAAATGATATTTGATGGTGCCTTCTTTCATATCAATGATGGCACCAACTGTTCTAAGAAAAGGTCTTCCCAAAGTAATAGTACAAGAAGCATTGTATTCAACATCCAAAACATATAAATCAACAGGGACATAAGCATTGTTAACCATAATGAGAACATCATTAATACTCCACATGAGTTTCTTCTTAGCATTATCATTGAGTGGGACATCCAAATAACAATCTTCTAATGGTGGCAAATCAAGCATTTCATAAATCTTCCTAGGCATAATAGAGACACTAGAACCAAGATCACATGAAGCTTTGAGATCAAAGTCATTCACTTGCATATTAATAATGGGTTCCCAACTATCTTCTACTTTCCTAGGAATAGAAGGTTTGTGTTTTAGCTTCTCTTCCTTAATCTTAACAAGAGCATCTGTAATGCGTTTGGTAAAGGCAACATGCATATCACTAGCATCAGGACGTTTAGCAAGCTTTTGCAGGAACATAATCACTTCAGAAATATTGCAACCATCAAATCAAAGTCAAACTTAGCATCACTAGGATTAGGCATAGTAGGAGGAGGAATAGGGGCTACTTGTGGTTTAGTGGTGATAGTGCACACTATTGTTTCTATCAATTTCAGCTTCCCTTTCCCACCTAGCATGAAGTTGAGCTAACAGCCTAACATTTTCATCAATAGTAACTTGTATGGCATGAGCAGTAGCAAAGGTATTTTCCATAGTTTCAGGTTTAGCAGCCATTTTATTAAACAAGGAAGTTTGAGCTTCAGACAAAGAGGATATATTTTTCGCAACAGTTAAAATCTTTTCCTCTATAGTCTTATTGAAAGTGGTTTGTTTACTAATAAAGTCCTTGAGCATGACTTCAAGATCAGAGGGGGCACTTCTAGCATTATTGTAAGAGCTTCCATAGGAGTTTCCATTATTAGGAGGATAAGGCCTATAATTGTTGTTGCTACGAAAATTATTCCTATAGGCATTGTTGTTAAAATTGTTGTTTCTAATGAAGTTCACATCAACTTGCTCTTCTTGAGCAACCAAAGAGGCTAAGGGAACACTATTAGGATCTAGAGGAGCTTTCCCATTAACAAGCATAGCCATAATAACATCAATCTTTTCACTCAAAGAGGAAGTTTCCTCAACATAATTTACCTTCTTACCATGTACATCTCTCTCAACATGCCATTTAGAGTAGTTAACCATCATATTATCAAGGAGCCTTGTTGCAACACCCAAGGTGAGTCCCATGAAGGTACCTCCAACAGCAGAATCCAACAGGTTTCTTGAGGAGAAGTTCAAACCTGCATAAAAAGTCTGGATAATCATCCAAGCAGTGAGTCCATGAGTAGGGCAATTTTTAACCAAAGATTTCATTCTTTCCCAAGCAGGAATAACATGTTCACTATCAAGTTGTTTAAATTTCATTATGTCACTTCTCATAGCAATAATCTTAGCAGGAGGATAGTACTTTCCAATAAAAGAATCTTTGCACTTAGTCCAAGAATCAATACTATTTTTAGGCAAAGATAGCAACCATTCTTTAGCTTTTCCCCTCAAGGAGAAAGGAAAAAGCCTGAGCTTAATAATATCTCCATCTACATCCTTATACTTTTACATCTCACAAATTTCAACAAAGCTATTAAGATGGGCAGCAGGATCATCAGAACTAGCACCATAAAATTGCTCTCTCATCACAAGATTCAACAAAGCAGGCTTAATTTCATAAAAGATAGCAACATGAGCAGGTGGAGCAATAGGTGTGCTTAGGAAATCATTGTTGTTGGTGCTAGTGAAGTCACACAACTTGGTGTTCTCAGCAGAGTTCATTTTGGCAAAGGTGAGTAAGACAAAAACAGCAGCAGCAGCTAGAGCGGGAACTAATTTTTTTGTGTTTTTGAATAAGGCAAGCAAACCAAGCTAGACTAATTTTTATGGGTTTTTTGAAAATAGGCAAATAAAACCAAGAAAAAAAAAGCAAACTAAAAACAAAGTAAAGATAAAGGAAGTGAAGGACTCCCCTAGTGAAGACGTCCTTGGCCTCCTCGGCAACGGCGCCAGAAAAATCTTGATGCAGTGTTGAGTTGATGAGAGGAAGAGGTTGAAGTAGATTCCTCCGGCAACGGCGCCAGAAAACTTGTTGATGCGCCTATGTAGAGCACTTCGTTGGGAACCCCAAGAGCAAGGTGTGAAGCAGCAAGCAGCAAGTCTTCCCTCAGTAGAGCCCGAGGTTATCGAACCAGAAGGAGGAAGGAAACGTCACACAGGTGTTGGAAGTAACATGGAGACCTGCACAACACAAACTCAAGACTTTCCCCAACGAATCAGTGAGGTTGTCAAGCTCACCGGTTTGCTATAACAAAGGATTAAATGTATGGTGTGGAAGGTAATGGTTTGCAGCAAGTAAAAAAGTAACAGTGGAAGATGTATCAATGGTAAAGATTGGACCGGGGTCCATAGTTCACTAGAGGTTCTCTCCTTAGATAAACAACATGGCATGAAGGGTAAACAAATTACAGCGGGGCAATTGACAGGAACTAAGCAAGGCATAACAATGCAATCACTAGCCAGAAAGATCCTATGAGGTTGATTGGGAAATACAACAATATACATAGACCGTCATCCAACTGCATCTATGACTAGAAGTCCACCTTCATGTTATCATCCGAACCCCCTCCAGTATTAAGTTGCAAGCAACAGACAACTGCTTTAAGCAAAGTGTGTAAGGTAAACATTCCACATGTTCCATGAACAAGAGACCGTTGTTTTCTCCCTAGTAGAAACAACACATCTACAACCGAAGAGATTATTGTCACTTCCCTTGGAAACTATAGGCATGAACCCACTATCGAGCATAAATACTCCCTCTTGGAGTCACTAGCAACTACTTGGCCAAGATAACCACTAGCAATGGAGAGCATGCAAGATCACAAACAACATAGACATGATAGAATCATAAAGATAAAACCATTAAGCAAACCAACATAATAATCTCAATATCCATCGGATCCCCACAAACACAACATGCATGATTACAAATAGATTAGATCTTGATCATGAACGGAGCTCACAAGATCTATACATGAAAGCACAAAGGAGGAGATACAACCATCTAGCTACTACATGGACCCATAGTCCAAGGTGGAACTACTCACGAATCATACCAGAGAGAAGACCTACAGCAGGGTGCCAGGAAGAACTTCAGATCCCCCCGATCAAGGGAAGATGGTGGCGGCGGCTACAGACGGTTTCGTGGATTTCTGATCGGGTACTCAGGGTTTCTGTATTGGGGGCTTCTTATAGGAGAAGGGGCGAGACCAGGAGGCGCCCAGGGTGCCCAAACCCTATCCAGGCGCGGGCCCACCTATGGCCGCGCCTGGGGTGGGGGGGTGGCCCCTGTGGCCGGCCTCTCCGGCTCCCCTCTAGACTTCTTGTTCCCTACAAAAAGTTATTAACTTTGTCCTTCGTCCCGTCCAATTCCGAGAATATTTCTTTACTAACTTTTCTGATACCAAAAACAGCAGAAAACAGGCATCTGGCACTGTGGCAACTTGTTAATAGGTTAGTACCAGAAAACAAGTAAAAAGCACCTCAAAGTGTGGACAAGTAAAGCAAAGTAGATACTAAACAAGCATGGAGCATCAAAAATTATAGATATGTTTCCAACGTATCAATGAGGTTCATACATTAAAGAAAATATATGGCGTCGTACCTAATTATTGTGTCTTGTGTAACCTGAAAGGTATATGACCAACTCGTATAGTGTGTTCATGCGCTTGCTGTAGAGCAATAAGCTAAGTGTTTTGAATTTGAACACGGACAGATTGAAGAAACTCCATATAACGGTTACGCTTCCATCCTTATTAATTCAACTACCAGAGACTATGGATATAGTAGATCAGTGCGGCAGCATGATCAGTAATATAACTGAACACAAGAAATTTTAAGGAACTCCATATAAAGGAGTAGATTAATATATAAACAAGGTACTTATAATAGTTCAACCACTAGAGAGACTATGGACGTAGATATTGTCTTACATATGCAGGGGCAGCAGCACAGCAACAGGAGTAGGACACAGAACGCCTTAGCAGGAGCACTAGCCTAATCAATGTCAACCTGGCCAGTCATGACATATTCATGGAGGAATTTGCTGTAGGCTGCTTGCTGTGCCAAGGTCTTCGGCTGGTGCGTTCGTCCTTGGCCTTCGGCAATCTCCACCGCATGCTGGATCATGCTATTTATGTCCATGTTGATGGCTCTGCAACAGAATGGGCAAAACAAATGCCCCCTATGGTGGAATTTGATTAGCCCCCACTATAAGCGCCTCAGCACGTAGCGTCTCTTGTTGTCCCTAGACTGCTTGCTAGAGTCCACGTCATCAGAATCATTCTGATGATTTTTAAGAACATAACTTATAACTCATACATATGATTGAATTGTATTAAAACTCAAGAATTGACAATATATATATGTAATATAATATTAAATTGATATCAAAGAGAATATATCTCAGCAGTAGTTTTATCAGTTCATATATCATTAATGTATCCAAACAAAATGACAATTAATTGGATGAGAGTTATATGTAGTACAAAGTCTGGCGCCTCATAAGTTTTTTCCAGGGATGGTGTGAGCGAACCAAGTACCAATTGCACAACCTATATAGTACTATTGTTCTTGTACATTGAAATGTAATCCTTCTTATACACTATGAATGCATGTGAACTCTATTGAAATATAAAAGTTCATATGATTGTAGAATAAATATGGGGTCTCATAAGTTTTTTAGAGATCGAGTTAGCGAACCAAAGTACAAATTGCATAACTTATATTGTTGTTGTAGATTATTGCCTCGGGTTCACTAACCCATGATGTTTCTATTAAGAAATAGAAACATGATGTACACTATGTAGAAAATGTAAATTTACTAGATGCATGGCAGATGAGTAGATCTAAGCACATGTAAATTTACTAGATGGGAGATGAGCAGATCTAATCAAATATGCAAAACAATTGACCATTCAAACCATATATATTCCCTCCACCAAGAAGGCGCGCGACAGAACAAAATAATCTATAGAGGACAGAGCAAATCCAGTGCGGTGAACAGTGAAATCTGTGGCTGGGACGACTAGAGAAGTTAGCAAAGTAGTACCTCGGATGTCTCATGGTCGAGCTCCTCCTCGAACTCGTTGATGTACTCGATTTCTTTGAAGAGTATTTGTTCAGGGAGGATATCATCATTGATGATGAGAACCGGGTTGCCTCCATCAGCTGGTGCATGCCCCTCAACCAGATCTACCACTGGCACCATGACATTGTCGGCCACCTGCTACTCGACGATGACTGTCTTGACGGAGCCCGAAGCATCGACGGTGTGGCAACGAATGGCGTGCGTGCCTGGAGAAGCCGCCTCCACCTGCTCGGCAACGACCAAGACATATATTGTTGTGCCTCCAACTGGCTTCACCTACAGCTCGTCTCCACATGTACGCTTCATGGCAGCTAAGAGGAGGGAGGTGGTGCAAGTAAGGGGATCTTCGGCGCGCGCGGAAGGTGCAGATTAGGTTTTTGTGACTAGAAAGATTGGGGGGAAATGACACGAGCTCCTGGAAGAAGAAGACCTAGCGGGTTTATATACGAGTGGACATGTGTGTGGGTGTGGACGCGTGTGGGTGGGGCAGGTGCATGATCTCGACTTTCTACTTGCATCTAACAACACATGCACGGTACCTCAGGAACATGCACGATGCGAGTTTTTGATGCAGGCGGCATAATGGTCCGCCTCAGTAGAACCCTAGAGGCGATGGATATTTCTGACCGCCTGCGGTTGAGTGATCTAGGTTGCATCTAGAGGCGTTTTGTTTTAACAAGCTGCTGAGGGGGTAGTCATACTAGACGATGCAGAATAAAAACCGTCTGAGGTTGAAGTTAGAGGCGGTGAAAAAATTTACGACCACCTGACGGTGATAAACACAACCGGTGGATTGTAATTTTGGGTAAACCATCTCTAGGCACAGTCTCTAAGTAACAAGTTTGTACTAGTGGCTATATCGTTTACGAGGTGATTTGGATCTTTGTACTATATATTTGTATTCTTGACTCATGGAGTCGTGTTGTATATATCTGTTCTATGGGTTCCATTGTGGACTATTGTTTAATGGTATTACTTCGTTTTCCACCAGCACGCAAGTGCCTGGTTGGCACGTTTGAATTATTTCTATGAGGGTTTGGCGGGAATAGCTAAATTTGCATAGGGCCGATCTGAGGGCGTGTTACACATCCCCACTACACTTAAGCCGGCATACTCGTCTCACCTTCTCTGCTAAATGGATCCTCTCGTCCGGCGCGCAGAGCACATCATTGACCGTCCCAGATCTGCTCCACGGACATTGTGTTCCAACGCTCTACTTCTACCCTCTCCTGCCCAAGATCTGCTTCCCCGTCATCGATAGGCACTAGAACCACACCACCTTCGGCGACCTCGACGTGACCCGCGAGGATGCGGAGGAGGCCTTGACACAACACCGACCGAGGTAACAAGATATCCCTACACGATTTTCTTTGTTTGGCAATGTAATGTATTCATGCCAAATTTCCTAAATAACAGGTTCTTTACTTGATATACATGTAATTTACTAAATTAACTCATTGTGGTTAGGCTTAAACTCCACGCATTGAACTGTTTTTACGTATATTTCTTTGTGAATTATTAGTAACTTAACATATTTGTTTACATTCTCTACTGTACCTATCCACAGGAGATATGATTATACAATATCTTTCTCGTTGGCCGATTAACGAGTATTTCCATCCTTCTATTGTCTTGCTATCCTGTACTACATGTTTATACACGTCATACTATTTGACCATTATGTACTGTCGATTTGATCCCTCTTAACCTGCGGCTCTAACCGTTTGCTGTTATTATGCAACGAGCAGCCCCAGTTTGCACACAGTATCATGGAGTTAATGGCTCCTATAATCTCGTAAGACCCCATCACTTTTGTTTCACTTCATGCCTACTTATATCATGAGGTAACCTGTTTGTATTTACAGTTGGCTTTACCTTTATGTAGAGGAGACAATGGAGTACATAGTCTTCCCATCCGCATGAGCCGCCATAGAACTCGTGCAACACCTACCGTAAGCCCACTCCCCCACCCGAAGATTGTTCCTTGGCACATTTTATTGCTTAAATTACCATTTGTCTGTCTTCTTTTCATTTTCTTTGGCCAAATATTGGCGTCAAACATTTTAGTGCCACTATGGTCTACTTTTGTTTCATCTGCTTAGTTTAATTTCCTAGATATGCAGAGACTAGGTGTATTGCATCCGAGTTGGCTAATAATAGGAACAAGGCCACACTAGCAATTAGATCCTATCTAATACAAATGTATCATAATGAACTCTATGCGCTTCATCCTACTCTTTTATCTACTGTGTATCATAGATACATGAAGTGGACATTTTAATATGAGGCACATGATGGTTCAATTTGTATTGTTCTAAGGCCGCTAAACAGTTGAAATGATCTGGTTGTTCATGAATAACCCAATGTATGCTAGTTTATTTCATTGTTTGTCTGTAATGATCTGACTAGTATATTCGAGGCACACAATTGGTCTATTTTGGTTGACTAAGGTACTCTTTTTCCCCCTATGATTAAAACAGTGGCATCTTTTGTTGTGTAGTCCATGGCTAGTATATGACAAACATAATGTCTTAGTTTTCATATTTTTTTTCATGTTCTGCATGTTCTAATTTGATTAGTCTGCATCAGGTACTTTGGTTGATTACATGCATTCTTATTTTTGTCTGGTGATTTTTTTCAAATTTATTCCAGATGAACTTGTAGTTTGTTTCCCAAGTCTTCTGTTGAAGTAACTTGTTTTGTCTTGGTCCCAGCCATCTTCAAGTAGAGCAGTCATTTCATAGAGAAACACATGCTCGCATCACTCCATCGTGTCAACTAGTCTAGTTATTCAAGAAGAAATACATGTATTATCCACCATTGTTAATTTGTTCCTTCCTTATATAACCGTATTGACACATTCATAATTCAGAGTGATGTGATTGCATGGTAATGTTTTTACAACTTGTTTTGTGTTTGTTTTAGGCTGCAAATATCCCTCTGAATGCCGAACAAAGAGCCACTTCTCCAAGTTTATAGTTTGTTTGAGACAACAGCAGTGACAATACCTATTTCTCATGGCACATTGCTTTGACTGACCCTCATATTCCAGCTGAAAGATTATTTGCGGATGCCCTTGATATTGTTGAGAAAGAAGCCAACAAAACAGATTCAGTAATCACCCTAGCACACAAAGACATGCAAGCTTTAACATAGAATGTACTTAATAATCTCATATGTAGCTCTCATGAGAATCTAGTTGTTACATGTCGCGTGATACAAGATCTTTAGAGACCTTTTCTGTAACACCAGTTATTGTGTTTTTTTAGTTGTGCTGGACTCTAATGCAACTTTAATTTGTTGTTGTAAATTTACTGAGGAATCTAATAATATACTGTAATTTGCTTTTGTAAGTTGTTTGAGGATTGTAATAATCTACTGTAATTTGCAGTTTTAAGTTCTTTGAGGATTGTAATTCACAGTCGTAAGTTGTTTGATGATTGTTACAAACCGAGCATGTATCATAACTGCTACACGTACATAGAAAACTAGTGAAATTTAAAGAGGTACATCACATGATCTTTATGAAACAGAGAACACCCATCGTATTATGGGCACACCATAGAACTTGCACTTGCATAATTCACAGACAAACAATACAACAGGAGCAGACCCACATGATCCATCAATCTGATGGATAGCCGTCATAGTAATCGTAGTGGGTGGTACCATATTCTCTATAAGGCGGCACCATCTGCATCTCAGAATACTCAACGATTCTGCAATACTCTACTAGCAATGTTTCGAGTTCGAAAGGACGGTATTGATCCATAATCCTCCTACTGCATACCCATGGACAACCCTTGGCTCCTCTTCCCACGCAAGAGCCTCAAAGTTGTAAGATCTAATCTAGGATAGGTCTGGATAGTAGATGATGCCGGCCTGCACCATGGGCACCCTGGCGCTATCGATGAAAATGCACTGATTGTCAGCAATGAAGAGAGCATGGCTGCCGATGCCTCTGACCGGCTGAAGGACACGGTTCCATGTATCAACACCGTAAACAACGGGCCTGCCGCAATAGACCAGTCCACTCACAATGAACAACATCTCCCTGTCAGATTCGACGAGGTAAAAATGATTCTCTGGGTACCAGCATCCCGTAACAGGGCCTGCAATAGTGGCATGCATCTTTAGGGTCAGTGTAGAGCGCTGCATCTTGACATCTCCATGAGCATCACCACACATAGTCGAGAGGGCATACCCGTATCTATATGCGACGAAAACATCACCGACGTAAGAAGTCATGCTCCAGAGTTCCGCGAAGTCATTCGGCGTGTACCACCCTTCCCCAAAGAATAGGCGACTGCCTTCCTCCATGCCATCATCGACCACCGAATGATGGTGTTCCGATGGTTTGATCTAAACACCATCAACGATGGGAACATTGTTACAGTGACAGAAGCCACCTGCTTGGACGGTATCTCCACACCCAGGCGCTTGATAGCACCCGAGAAGGGGTTGTACAACCGGGTCTTGTATGGCTGCGCCCTCTGTCCAAGCATAAGTACCTTCTAGAGATAGACAGAGAGAGGAGAAAGAGAGATTCAGTCAAGGTAAACATATAGAGATTCAATCAAGGTAAATAAATAGATGAAGAAACAGAACTTGAAAACATATCGTATAGGAGGTGAACAAAAAAAGGATCGCACATATATAGATGAATATGAAGAAATCACCTGCTAATAACTCGACTAATCTTCTTCTCAAGGTGGAAGAAAATTCTCAAGTTCATCAATGTGATGGCAGCATCGTCTACCCGATACCCCTCCGACAACTGGTGCTCTAGAACAATCTAGTTGGGTGGCATAAAGCACTCCTCCATGAAACCGTGCCAGGTGTTGCAGACTGCCTGGAAGGCGACATAGTAGTCGAAGTCATCCGTCGATACGAAGATGTCACTATGGTCTTAGTCCCATTGAATGGCAGAGGAAGCGGTTCCAGAGACAGACATTTAAGGAAGGATTGGGAATGCCAAGGGAAGCATGTGGAAACGAGACCACCACATGCACAAAGGAACCGCAAGTGCAAAACCGAAACCACCAACGCCAACGAGGGAAGGAGAGACTTGTTTTGTAAAAATATTGGACTAGGTTACCCCTCCACCTAGCACCCATGCCCATGCTAGCTATAGCGCCGACGACTCTTTCCCATTCATCATGTACGGCCTCTTCGATCTCCTCACCCAGCCCACATGCAATCCCTCCCTTCGGTTTGGTTCCTGGCAAGTTAATGCGGTTGGTTGCTACACAGGGGCAAAAGGGTCCAACTAATGATTCTATCGATGATATGCAACATAATATGGGAATTCCTAGCAAAACTAACAAAATGTTAAGGAGGGAGTAGTATATAGTAGTAGTACTGAAGTGTGGTCATGGATAATCAGTTGATATGACTCTTGGCCATGAATTCCTGACCAGATAGCCGTACGACCTATTACCTTATTTACTGTAGTAGTACTACTACTAGTACATGGACGCTAGTCAAATTCAAAATCTCAATCAAGCGGCAAAATCACCCACCGACCTTGCGGCATTTCCCGCCCCATCGTTTCAAAAAATTTGAGGCAAAATCTCCCACCCGGGTAGTACCATTTTTCTATTATTATTAGATGGATGCTAGCCAAATTCAAAATCTCAACCGAGCGGCAAAATCACAAAACGACCTTGTAGCATTTCACGCCCCTCTGTTTCAAAAACTTTTGACTTTAAAATTACTATTCTACCCATTGTTCAGACGCCCTATGGGCAAGCTATAGTCGGTATCTTGGGGGCAAAATCATAATTATTTTTCTTTTCTCCTTCATAGTCTAGTCCCGATTCATGGAGCTTTTCCTGCTAGCCTTCACAAAAATCCCAGGCTCCTCTCCCACGTCATCAGCCCCACCACCACCACGCGCATCGGACGGTGCCAATTCCACATCGGCCTCAGCTGATTGAGCTATGGTCTCGTGCACCGTCGTGGTGCCGCTTCACCGACACCCACCCCACCAGAACTAGTTCAGTGGGTCTCTCTGCCATTGCACCAGAGCTGCGGTCTCGATAACCATACCGATGGCATCATCGACCGCTCAATCTCTGCTTGCCACTGATGATTGCTACCCACCTTACTAGAGCCACCTCACTGGTGTCCACCAAACGGGATCTAGTTCCATGATTTCTATGTCCACGGCTCCAGACCAGCTGCACGGGCATCGCCGTTCACTGCACTGGATTTGCCTCAGCGACGCTCTCATCCACCGCGCTCAAGCTAACATCGACCTCCCAAGATCTTCTACCCCGACTGCCCAAGATCTATTTCGCAGGCCACCCAAGATCTGCTTCCCCAACCGTACAGATTTGTTTCCCTGACTGCCCAAGATCTGCTTTCCCGCAACCTCAGCACCCTCGGTGAGCTGGACGTCACGCGCACGGTACCGACAATGCTTATATGCCTCTCCGACCAAGGTAACCAAATCATCAACCCCTTTTAGTTTTGTCTGCAGTATAGCAGGTTCAAGCCTGTCACAGTGAACTGCACTTTTGTAATCGTGCTACTACATACTAGTCACTAGGCATACATGTTCTTTGTGCTACATACAAGGTCACTAGACATGTTTGTTTGCATTCCTTGCTCTACAAATTTCAAGTCATGCACATTTTTGTTATTTTTTCATGCCCATGTTCTTAGCTACTCCCTACAACAGTAATTGCATGCAATTATGTAGTTCTTGCAAAATGTAGTCAGTGGAAAATATTAGTGTGGATTACCTGCTCCATAGTTCCTGAATCTATCTGGTTCATCCTGAGCTAAGTTCCTGCTATTATTTCCTCCCTGGCATTGTTCTGCCATCCTGTAGTACCCGTTTAAACTCATTGTACTAGTTCAATTATAATTTTGTTGTTGCTATATGGATCTAAAAGCTGCAACACTAACTATTTTATTTTTCTTAGCATAGAGCTCAAAAAAGGGAACACTGAACATGTTGATTTGCACAGCCTATTCTATAGGTTCACAAGCGATGCCATTGTTTCCTTATATGCTACTGGTTCATCCTAAGAAATGACATAACTATCCTCTACTCTGGAGTTCATTTCTGGTTTGCATTCTTTCTCTACAAGTTCTCTTATGATGCCATTATAATTTCTATCAGGTTGAATCCTATCTATGAAATTAACTGTATGCCCATTGTGGAGCTCACCACAAATTCTGAGTCACCCAACATCTCTTGCATTCCAGGATATACTATTGCTTCTATATATATTTATTGAAATGACCTGGCTAGTTTATATTTGCTGAAATTCTAAGAAACACTTTGTTTGATTTCTAAATTCATTTGTAGGCACACTTGTGTAATGCTTGCTTGTCCTATTCTACAAGTTCACAAGTGATGCCATTATATTTTGTATCTAATGGTTCGTCCTAACCAACGACATAACTATCATCTAATGTATAGTTCATTTGTCTTTTGCATTCCTTCTCTACAAATTCTTGTATGATGCCATTATAATTTTTATCTGGTTCATTAGCTACGACAATAACTGCATTCCATTGGGTAGCTCACCACAAAGTCCGAGTCACCCAATGTCTCTTGCATTCCAGGATAAACAACTGCTTCCATATATATTTATTGAAATGACCTGGCTAGTTTATATTTGCTGCAATTCTAAGAAATAGTTTGATTGATTGCTCATTTTATTGTAGGCACACTTGTCTAATTCTTTCTTGTCTTGTTCTATAGGTTCACAAGCGATGTCTTTGTTTTCTTATCTGGTGCTGGTTCATCCTAAGAAACGACATAACTATCATGTACTGTGTAGTTTATCCGTGGTTTGCGTTCCTGCTCTGCTTGTTCTGGTATGATGCCATTATAATTTCTATCTGGTTCATTATTAAGTATGATAGTAACTGCATTCCATCGTCTAGTTTGAGTGCTCATTTAATTGTAGGCACGCTTGTCTAATGCTTGCTTGTCCTGTTCTATAGGTTCACAAGCGACGCCATTATATTTCATATATGGTTTTGGTTCGTCCTAAGAAATGACATAACTATCCTCTACTATATAGTTCATTTGTGGTTTACATTCCTGCTCTACGAGTTCTCGCATGATCCCATTATAATTTCCGTCTCGTTCATTCTTAGCTATGATAGTAACTGCATGCCATTGTCTGGTTTATTCTTCTGATATTTGTTGAAATGACCTAGCTAGTTTATATTTGCTGAAATTCTAAGCCACATACATTGCTTTATTTCTTGTTTCAGGTAGGCACACTTGTTTAATGCTTGCTTTTCATGTTTGTTTAACGTGATGGTGATTATATTTGAACCATTGGCTAGTAATAAACTCTAGTTCATAGCTCCTATCGTATCAGTTAAATGAGTAGTTTGCCTTGTTTGATGTATTAACTTGTTATTACTTAGTTTCAGACTGCAATTATTGCTATCTCCACCAAAGAGGGGGATGCAAGATCATGTTTCAAGGTTGTTTTCCAATTTAGACATCACACTCAAAAGGGAGATGCAGATGATACATGGAGAAAGAAAATTGAGGACTGCTGTCTACTCGATCCTCAACTGAAATGCTGAATTTTCTATCCCTTGATTTGATAATATGTAATAATTTTAAGTAGTTTGCGTTTGATGTAACATCTATATAAATGCATAGGCCGTGTAGGCATTTACTTGACGACATCCACACATAGCGGTAGGCGGTGCCATACCTGCGCTAGCCAGGTCGATTAGCGTACAGTATCATGCTTTGTTAATGCCCCATCTTGTGTCGGTCCGACGATGAACCATAAAAGATACTTGCAAGTTGTACACATTTTATGATATCAGAATGGGCTCTAGAAATGCTAAAACTGTAAAGGACTATAAAAGTAATGGGCCGACACACATGCATGCCATAATAGTAATAGGCTGAAACGGTGTCAGCCCAAAACATTAACGAGGCAGAATAGTAGCTGGCCAGGACCGTATCAGGCCAGAACAGTAACAGGCCAAATTTGCACCAGGCCAAAATAGTAATAGACCGAGAAACTTACCATTATAGAATAACAACGGTCCAAAATATGAGTAGGCCATTTATGGGCCTTGATAGTAATGGGCCAAAAAGTTTACGGGCCCATTTCAAATAGTGCAAGACTATACAATATTGGGCCAGAAAGTTTAAGGGCCAAAGCGAGTGGGCCAAATGGGCCATTTCAAATAGTAAAGAATGAAACAGTAACGGACCCAAGAGTTTATGGGCCGCACAAATGGTCCCATTTCGAACAGTGCAGTTTGAAACAGTAACCGGTACGAAAGTTTACAGTCCTCATCACGTAGCACTAGTGGGCCCATTTCGAATAGTGCACTGTTAACGGGTTGTGATACTATTGGGCTCGCTTAATGGGCCGACACACTTAATAACTATGAGTCCTTGGTTGGGCCTGGCTTCTACCATGGTTCCATTGACAGTTAATGGCGCTAACTAGCCGTTAACGGTGTTCACCACGTGGCAGTTTTTATGATGTCAGCAGTCATCGCAGCTAGCAAGCATATCTACGACGAAACGACTTTTCGTGGATGAAGGGTGTGATACGCTGTCGTGGTATTGCCGATGAGTACGCCATGGAGGGGTCCTCACAGAGCGTGTTTAGAGACGTGGGGTAAGGCGGAAGGTTGGCAGGTACGAGGTAACACAGCTTACCCAGATTCAGATCCCACGACGGTGGCAGAATCCTACTCCTACTATAAATCACTATATTGGCAATACACTGAGTTAAAGGGTTTGTTCGCTATGCGCGATATGAGTTGTGTCGTGCCCTAAATGTTCCCATAGGTCCGACTTATATAGTCGCCAAATCCTAGGGTTACAGGCAAAGTCCTAGCCGGACAGGTTACAGAGTCCTACACGGTACAAGACTAGTCTAACGTGTCTTGCACTCCAAGGCTCCAGGTACGTCGGTGACTCCTTCGTAGACTTTCTTTATCCGGCATGGACCTCCCTTCTGGATCCATCTAACTGAGCCGCCCAGCAGGCCATGGGCCTTGCTACCAACTGTGGGCTACCCGGGTTATCCGGATTAGAGACATGCTATGGTGATACCCATTTAGCATTGTAACATCCCAAAAATCATAATTTCTAAAGCTTGCATAGCATTCATGCATTCATAAGTATTTGATCTTTTCAAATGAATTTCAAACATAAGAAACCATATTTTTGCCTATTACTTATTCAAGTGAGGCAAGGTTTTTGTTTTATTTTCTAAATGTGTTTAGTATTTGATCAGGATTGATTGGAAAGTAAATACAAAGGCCACACAAAAGTTTTCAAAACAATTCAAATTTAAAAACCATTTATATGCCTATTGTAAATATTTAACTAAACCCATGATTATATATTTAATTTTAAACCCAAAATGATTTTGAATATAAATAGATGTTTTACACATCCTTGGACACAAGAAATACATAACAAAATTCTGGAAGAAATTTAAATTGAAACAGATTTGAAACACTCATTCAAATTCAAATCAGAAAATCAAAACAGAAATAGAAAAGGAGAAAAAGAGAAATAGAAAAAAACCTAACTAACTAACCGGCCCAACACACCCGCGGCCCAGCAAGACAGCCCACCTAGCCCACCCGGGAAACTCCCTCCCCCTCTCTGTTTCTCACCGCGTCGCGCTACACCCACTCGCTGACTTCCTGGCCCCACTGCCACGTCGTCTCTTCGTCCTCAATCAACGTGCGGTGACAGCTCCGCCGCGGCCGTTTCCTCCGATTAAACATCGAATCAATCCGATTGATTGCGAGCGTGAATTCCTCCCCCGACCATGCCTACTTAAACCCCTCCCTCTCTCGCATCTTTCCCCTCACTCGCCACTGTCTAAGCGCCACCAGGCTGCCCGCGCTTGAGATCACATTGCCGAGGTATCGAACCCCTCCGGCGACCAATCCCAGTGATCCTCGACCCCCCTTGCTCTCTGGTTCATATGATTTTGTTCGCCATCTTCGTACGCGTCTAACGCCACTTGTGGTTTTGTTTCTGGTGGTCTGTAGTGTCGCCTTTGTCAACAATCGTGCGTGCCCGACGACAAGCCCAGCTCCAGCAAGGAATAGCTACCAAACCCGAGCACCCCGCCCTCGCCTGTGACCTCCATTGCGACCGCCTTAACTCCGCGACCTCGGTAACGCATTGCACCCCTCCCTTTACCCCCCAGCGCCGCCAATTCGTCGCCGGCAGAGACACCGCCGCCACTGCTCGCCATTTGCGCCTCTAGTTCTTGGCAGAGCGATTAGATCCGCTGGATCTAGATCCAGCAGTCAAGATTAGATTCAACCGGGAAGGGGTACGCGTAGATCTGGGCCTTAGGATTAGATCTAGTGGTGCAGATTAGATCTGACGCGAAGGGGTAAGTTTTGAACTGGTGCGTTATATTAAGTTAGATCCAACGGTGCGGACGTGTGATCCAGAGCGAAGCGGTACGGGCCAATCGGATGGCGCCGCGTGTGAGGGTTTTTTGATTTAAAATTCTGATTTGATTTAATTAGATGATTAAACTTGTAAATTCAATAACTTTTGTTCTGTTTATCCAAAAAATGCAAATAAGATATCAATGGAATCACAAAAAATAAATCCTACACATCTGTAGGCTTAGTTTTGTATTTTGCATCTGTTAAAATAGAATTTTATGCAGAGACATTTGTAGGCCCATTTTGTGTATAAAAATTATTTGGAAAATGTTTTAAAAGCCAAATTAAGATTATTTGGTGTATAAATGTTTAGTTTATTGTTCAGTACTATTTTACTTATCTTGTTTAGTTTAGAAAAATCATCACATGGCATTTGCATGCATTCATATATTTTTGCTTGATTAATTGAAATATGAATTTGGTGTTATCATTTTATGTGTAGATTTTGGTGCTAGTGATGATTGTGACTATGAGGATTGTTTTTAATCCCCCAACTACCAAGGCAAGTGGTGCTTCATATTTTTGTCCCAATATTTTGACTATGCATGAGTGACATTTTGTATAGGGCTTGCATGTTAAATTTTGCTAAGTATCTATATGCTATGCTTGGGAAATCCTAGTAGTTGTAGAATTGTTAGAATTTTCTCTAAGTTATGATACTTACTATTGCCATGCTTAGCCTATCTAGTAGCAACCAAGCGTGGATTATATATACATGCTATGGAAAATATTGTTAAGTCTTTGACTTATGTTTTTTCTTAATAAAACAACTAAGTGTATGAAACACCTGGGAGGAATGGTAATTGCATGGTGGATTTTTGTTGAGTGGTTACCAGGGCCCATTTTTCAATGGCCTACCCTATATATCTCACTTGTGGAATGCCACCCAGGAACAAAGGGATTTGAGATGCCATATGTTAAGAAGCTTCTAGTGCAGCCACATGGAATTATGGGCTCTTTCTGGATCATATAGGTTGCAATAACTTAGCCAAATGGACAGTTGGTGGTAGGGGATGATAGGTTTGGAGCGTGTCCATTTTGGTCTAAGGGAAGGCTTCTGAAAGGTCCTGTCTCGATGCATGTTGAGTCTTGTGGGAAAAGTGCACTACCTCTGCAGAAGGAAGAATCTAAGTACTTAGCCGTGTCCCCGGAAATGGACAATTTGAGCATCAAAACATGGAAGCTATCAAGAATCTCCTCATCCAAATTTCTAAGTTAAAAACTTGTGGTTGAACAAGGGTAAAGGTTCGCCAATGTCTATTGGTGGTTCCTTGGGAGTTTTTGCCAAACAAAAACTTAGTGTTTTCAACTGATAGTTAAAACCTATTTTGAGCAAAGCAAGCCTAAGCTACACTTAGCCAAATTCATGTAGAAGCTAGATACTATTATTCTACTAAGGTATCACTTTCCAATACTATTCCAATGTATTGACCCACTGTGGCTGTAACTTGTGATGTTGCAGGTTACTCTGATGAGGATTAGGGTTATGAGTCTACACTCAACATGCTTGCCTGTGGAACATGAAGATGAAGACTTTTATTTATACTGTTAAGTTAAACTCTTGTACTAGCCTATGGCTATGGAGTTGTAAAAGACTATGTTATCTCTGGAATGACGATGTAATAATGACCTTTGTTTCTGTGTACTTCATCTTAAACTGTGGATGCTAGCATTTGATCCAGGGACTAGCATTGCAATCACAGGGACCTTTACCTTTATAAAGGTGGGGTCTTACAGATGGTATCGGAGAACTGTGTTGCCTGTAGGATTATGACCCTAGGATTGGATTGGACTAAGAAACCACTAAGGTAAATTTCAACACTTTGAAAAAATTTCCACACTTGTCTTTTTCTTCTTGTAAACTTTTCTAATCTTCTTTCTCATTTCTATTTGTAGATGAACTCCATCAACGAAGCCATGAGGAAAGGACCACTCATGACCATGACTTTGGAGTGTGAGACTGAATTTCCCAAGGCACTCAAGAACCTTATGGTTACCATGGGGATACATGGTGCAGCTATGTACAAGGGATTCCCTGTGATGGATGAAGGAGAAGAGTATTGGTGGGTGCAACTTCACTTGTACAAAAACAAGGAAGTCAACCACAAGGAGTCAGGATTTTGCATGGTCACCAACTCTGAAATGCACACAACATTCTTTGACTCTACAAGAAATGCAGCTTGGAATGACATCAAGGAGCTTGGTGATAGACTCAAGTGCAGAATTCTCAACACCCAAAATGACCTTAGAGAAGAAAAGAAGCATACCCAAGAATTAGAGACTACCAACCAACAGCTAAGGGGAGACATCATAGACTTAATATGGGAGTCTTGTGAACAAGATAGACATATGGCTACTAAGGATGCCCTGATAGCTATTTTGTCTAGTGAGTGAGAATTGTAACGTACTTCATTAGTTGGACCACCACACTTATCGTTTTTACTTCCAAAAATTTGTCTAAGTTATGTTGAACCTTTGATGTTTGTAATGAATTTGTGTATGCCATGACTTGTGTGTTTGTTGCAAAAGATGTGCTTGTGATATTTTGTCTTGTGAATTTTCTCTACTTGTGTTGATGCTAACTTTTCTCTATCTTATAAAAATAGATGCCTAATGTTGTTATCAGCACGGCCGAAGAGTTCAAGGGAACACGTTTTGGTACTCGTCTCATTGAGCTCACTAGTGTGCTCAACCTTCCACTTCCTAGCATCACGACACTTCAGCTCACCAAGTTTGAGAGGAAGGACCTATGGGGCTTCAGAGTCACACAGCCGGGACGCCAGACAGAGCCACCCACGAAGGCCATCACTTTCAAGCTAATGCATGACGACAAGGAGAAAGGCTTAGATGTAGTCATGCAGGAGTTACTAGGACGCCTGGTAGGGAGACACTCCACCGAGCTTAGAGGTCTTTACTTTCACCCCTTCGGGAGACGCAACAAGGAGGGTGAGGCTATAGAGTATGAGGATGCTACTAGAGAGACGATGGAGCCGATTCGTCTGTACCTGTAGGACCTAGAGGGTCTTATTAGACACCTTGATACTGATAGGACCAACGTCATGCTTAGCAATGACGAGCTCCAGGTTCAGCTCCGAGAGAAGGACAAGCTCTTCGCGGAGCAAGACGAGATTGTCAAGGAAATGGAGGCCAAGTTTGAAAGCCAGGACAAGAAGTTCAAGAGACAAGAGAAAAGAGTCCAATATAGGAACAAGAAGATCCGGGAGATGAAGGAAGAGTTAGAGGCCAAGGACTTCGAGCTTGAGCATCAGCAGGGAGTGATCGAGAGGCTTCGCTCACAGAAGAGGGCTCTTAGGGCCAAGATTGAGGCCTTGACTACTAGTGTTGAGGAGTACAAGACCGCCATGGAGAATGCAGGTCTTACCCTTGTTGATGTGGAGATTGATGCGGAGGAGTAGTGTAGACTACTCGACTATCTTTCATCTACCGTACTTTGATTATTGAGTCGCAATGACCATCCAACATGTGGATGGCTTGCTATGGTGTGTTTGTGTTTTCAAAACTTGTTGTTTATGTCGTTCAAACTCTATGTTATTTTGATGCTTGGTTATTGTGATTGTTCTATGTGATGTATTGTGCATGTTAAGCATCTATGGGTATCTCATTCTTATCTTTATTAAAACCACAGATGCCTCCTCGACGTGCCAACCCCAACCAAAACAACAACAACAATGTCACTCCCAAGATGCAACAGTTGATGACAGCGCAAGCTCAACTGATGCAGATGATGAAAATGTTCATGCAGAACCAGAACCAGAATAACAACAACAACCAGAATAATCCTCCAGGATTTGACACGCTCACCGGATTTCTAAGACTGAGGCCTGCAAAGTTCTCGGGAACCATTGATCCAATGGTAGCCAATGACTGGTTACATTCAGTGAACAAGGACTTAGTGACTGTTGGCTGCACCGATGAAGAAAAAGTTAGGTTCGCAACACATCTGCTTGAAGGGCCAGCAGCAACCTGGTGGGACAACTTTCAGATCACCACTCCCATTGAGGATGTGACTTGGGCTATCTTTGAAGAGGGATTCCGTACATATCACATCTCATCCGGAGTGATGAATTTAAAGAAAAAGGATTTCCACAATCTGAAGCAGCGTCACCGCAGTGTGGCTAGGTATATTGAGGAATTCAACAATCTGGCGCGTTATGCACCGGATGAAGTTGATATAGATGCCAAGAGGAAGGAGAAATTCCTCGAAGGACTGAATGATGAGTTGAATCTGCAGCTGTCTGTTGCTTATGTTCCAACCTACCAATCACTTTGTGACAAAGCTACCATCTTGGAAAACAAGATGAAACAGGTTGAGAGCAGAAAGAGGAAGCATAGCTTTGATAAGCACAGCTCGGGATCGTCTCACAAGCGTTCCCATCATGATGATAGTGGGAGTTCTGGATCCCACAAACATGGAAAGTACAACAACCACCACAACCACAACCGCCATCATGACAACAAGCATCACCGCAGTCATGATAATGACAAGTATAAGAACCACAAGAGTGGACACAAGAGCCACCATAGTGGAGGTGGAAGTGGAAGTGGAAGTCAGCCTGCAAAGAGAGATATCAGTCAGGTTGAGTGTTTCAAGTGTAAGAAGATGGGACACTATGCAAATGAGTGCCCAGAAAAGAAGGTTGAAGGAACCACCAAGCCCAACCCTTTCCAGAAGGGACAAGTGAACCACATCAATGTGGAAGAAATATATGAGGAATCTGATGCTGTGGCTGGTAAGTTCAAACTCAATTCTATTCCAGCACTTGTTCTTTTTGATACTGGCGCATCGCATTCATTCATATCAAGAGCATTTGTTGATAGAAATGGTTTTCCAACAGAAAATATTGGGTGTCCTATAAAAGTAAGTTCTCCTGGTGGAGATATGATAGTAAGTCTTGGATGTCGTGATCTAGTAATAGAATTTGGAAAGCATAAGTTTCCAGTTAGTTTGATAATCCTAGATTCCCAAGGATTAGATATTATTTTGGGAATGGATTGGATGACCAAGTATGAAAGAGTACTAGATTGTGCCAACCGAACAGTCACACTCACAACCCCGGATAATAAGAAGATTAGAATCAAGTCTAACTTTGAATCAAAAGGGAGTAAGCTAAATTCTCTTAAGGGGGTTAGCATAGACAGCGTGCTAATTGTGAGAGAATATCCAGATGTGTTTCCAGAGGAGTTATCTGGAATGCCACCAGATAGAGATTTTGAGTTTCTGATTGACTTGCTGCAAGGATCAGGACCAATAGCAAAGAGACCTTACAAGATGTCAGTTGATGAGTTGAAAGAACTCAAGAAACAACTTGGAGAACAGTTGCAGAAAGGATTTATTCAACCAAGTTCTTCATCTTGGGGAGCACCAGTCTTGTTTGTTGAAAAGAAAGATAGAAGTCAAAGGTTATGCATAGATTACCGTTCACTCAATGAGGTGACTATCAAGAACAAGTATCGTTTGCCCAGAAACAATGACTTGTTTGATCAGTTAGAAGGAGCCCGTGTGTTCTCAAAGATTGATCTTCGATCAGGCTATTTTCAGCTAAAGATAAGGGAACAAGACATACCTAAGACGGCTTTCACCACTAGGTATGGATTGTATGAGTACACCGTGATGACATTTGTTTTGACAAATGCATCAGCCTACTTCATGAATATTATGAACAAGGTGTTCATGGAATTTCTTGACAAATTCGTTATCATTTTCATCGATGACATTTTGATATACTCCAAGAGCAATGAAGAGCATGAAGAACATTTACGATTGATACTTGAGAAGCTTAGAGAGCATAAGTTGTATGCCAAATTTAGCAGGTGTGAATTCTGGCTGAATGAAGTTGGATTTCTTGGACACATTGTATCTGGAGATGGTGTAGCAGTGGATCCCGCTAAAGTGTTAGCTGTAACTGAGTGGGAATCTCCTAAGTCAGTGAAATAAGTTCGTAATTTCCTTGGCTTGGCAGGATACTATAGAAGATTTATTGAGAATTTCTTAAAGGTAGCTAAGCCAATGACGGAGTTACTTAAGAAAGACAAGAAATTTGATTGGACTGAAGGATGTGAACTCAGTTTCCAAGAGTTGAAGAAGAGACTAGTGACAACACCAGTCTTATGTCTGCCAGATTTGGAGAAAGATTTTCAAGTTTATTGTGATGCATATCACCAAGGATTAGGTGCAGTTTTGATGCAAGAAGGGAAAGTTGTGGCTTATGCCTCGAGACAACTCAAAACTCATGAAGTGAATTATCCTACTCATGATTTGGAGTTAGCCTCTATTGTCCATGCACTCAAAACATGGAGACATTATCTTTTGGGAAAGCGATGTGAAGTGTTCACATATCACAAAAGTTTTAAGTATATCTTCACTCGGAAAGAAATTAACATGAGACAAAGAAGATGGCTAGAACTCATCAAGGACTATGACTTGAGTTTGCAATACCACCCTGGTAAAGCAAATGTTGTAGCGGATGCATTAAGCCGTAAGGTTTATGTGAATGGCCTTACTAAGGGAGAATTTCCAGATGATCTGTGTGCCCAATTCAAAGATCTTAGATTGGAGATAGTACCTGAAGGACATCTCATGTCATTGGATGTTCAACCCACATTGTTGGAAAAAATCAAGGAAGCCCAAAAGGTAGACAAGGAAATTGAAGAGATTAAGGAAAGGATTAGCAAAGGGAAAGCCAAAGGATTCCATGAAGACAAACAGGGTACTTTATGGTATGGAAAACGTATTTGCATTCCGCAAGATCCGGAGCTTCGGAAACTGATTTTACAGGAAGCACACAACTCACCGTATTCCATTCATCCGGGTAACACCAAAATGTACATGGAT
This sequence comes from Avena sativa, assembly GCA_916181665.1. Taxonomy (NCBI): domain Eukaryota; kingdom Viridiplantae; phylum Streptophyta; class Magnoliopsida; order Poales; family Poaceae; genus Avena; species Avena sativa. The sequence continues at coordinate 79,510,669 of OV702296.1, forward strand.
GTTAAGGAAATATTTTGGTGGAATAATCTCAAAAAGGACATCGCCGAACATATTGCTTTGTGTGATGTATGTAGTAGAGTGAAAGCGGAACATCAGAAACCAGCAGGATTGTTACAACCCCTACCTATTCCTGATTAGAAGTGGTACAAGATTTGCATGGATTTCATCACCGGACTGCCAAGGACTAGATCAGGATATGATTCTATTTGGATCGTGGTGGATTGCCTAACTAAAGTGGCTCATTTCATACCTGTGAAGACACCCTATACAAGTGTTAAGTTAGCCAAGATTTATATGAATAGGATTGTGTGTCTGCATGGAGTACCTAAGAGTATTGTGTCTGATAGGGGAACTCAATTCACTTCCCATTTTTGGAGGCAACTACATGAGTCATTGGGAACGAGATTGGAATTCAGCACTGCTTTTCACCCCCAGACTGATGGACAGACAGAAAGGACCAACCAGATTTTAGAGGATATGTTGAGGGCATGTGCCCTAGATTATGGTGCTAGTTGGGATGAAAGTCTGTCTTACGCAGAATTCTCTCAACAACAGCTATCAAGCCAGTATTGAGATGGCACCATTTGAATTTCTCTATGGGAGAAAGTGTACTACACCATTGCAATGGAATGGTGTTGGAGAAAGAAACTTGTTCGGGCCAGAACTAATCAAGGAAGCTGAAGAGAAAGTCAAGATGGTAAAGGACAGATTGAAGATAGCACAGTCCCGACAAAAGAGTTATGCAGATCCAAAGCATAGAGAAGTCACCTATGAGCTGGGTGATAGATCTTACCTTAGAGTGTCACCACTTTGTGGAGTGAAGAGGTTTGGAGTCAAAGGAAAATTGGCACCAAGATATGTTGGACCATTCAAGATTCTGAGCCGTCAGTGAGAAGTAGCATATGAAATTGAATTGCCTGAATCTTTGTCTACCGTTCACAATGTATTTCACGTAAGTCAGCTAAAGAAATGCCATCGAGAGATGGAGGAGACTTCTTTGAAGGATACTAGATACTATACCTTTGGAAGAGGTCCAATTGGAAAGTGATCTCACTTATGAGGAAAAACCTATCAAGATTCTTGAGACTACAGAAAGAGTTACTCGGATAAAGACTATCAAATTCTGCAAAGTTCAGTGGAACCATCATTCCGAGGAAGAAGCAACATGTGAAAGAGAAGATGATCTTTGGAAAGACTACCCTCACCTATTTGCTAGCCAATCTGAATCTCGAGGGCGAGATTCATCTTAAGGGGGTTAGATTTGTAACATCCCAAAATTCATAATTTGTAAAGCTTGCATAGCATTCATGCATTCATAAGCATTTGATCTTTTCAAATGAATTTCAAACATAAGAAACCATATTTTAGCCTATTACTTATTCAAGTGAGGCAAGGTTTATGTTTTATTTTCTAAATGTGTTTAGTATTTGATCAGGATTGATTGGAAAGTAAATACAAAGGCCACACAAAAGTTTTCAAAACAATTCAAATTTAAAAACCATTTATATGCCTATTGTAAATATTTAACTAAAGGCATGATTCTATATTCAATTTCAAACCCAAAATGATTTTGAATATAAATAGATGTTTTACACATCCTTGGACACAAGAAATACAGAACAAAATTCTGGAAGAAATTTAAATTGAAACAGATTTGAAACACTCATTTAAATTCAAATCGGAAAATCAAAAAAAAATAGAAAAGGAGAAAAAGAGAAAAAAATAAACCTAACTGACTAACCAGCCCAACCCACCCTCGGCCCAGCAAGCCAGCCCACCCGGGAATCTCCCTCCCCCTATCTATTTCTCACCGCGCCGCGCTGCACGCACTCGCTGACTTCCTTGCCCCACTGCCACGTCGTCTATTCGTCGTCCAACGCGCGGTGACAGCTTCGCCGTGACCGTTTCCTCCGATTAAACATCGAATCAATCCGATTGATTGCGAGCGTGAATTCCTCCCCCGACCCTGCCTACTTAAACCCCTCCCTCTCCCGCATCTTTCCCCTCACTCGCCACTGTCTAAGCGCCACCAGGCTGCCCGCGCTTGAGCTCACATCGCCGCGGTACTGAACCCCTTCGGTGACCAATCCCGGTGATCCTTGACCCCCCTTGCTCTCTGGTTCATACGATTTTGTTCGCCATCTTCGTAGGCGTCTAAGCCACTTGTGGTTTTGTTTCTGGTGGTCTGTAGTGTCGCCTTCGTTAAGAACCGTGCGTGCCCAACGACAAGCCCAGCTCCTGCGAGGAATAGCTGCCGAACCCGAGCACCCCGTGAAAGGATACGGATGTCGCCTAGAGGGGGGGTAAATAGGCGATTAAAACTTTTCCTAGAGTGGCTCAACAAAGGCGGAATAAAACTAGTGTTTACTTTGTTAAGGACAACCTAGAACAACTAAGGTTCACCTATGTGCACCAACAACTTATGCTAAGAAATACAAGCAACAAAGTGATATCAAGATATATATTACTTCAAGCACGAAGGCTATCACAATGTAAAGTGCATAAGTAAAGAGCTCGGGTATAGAGATAACCGAGGCACGAGGGGACACCGATATTTTACCGAGTTCCTCCCAACATGGAGTATGTCTCATTTGGAGAGGGGGTGGTATCAAACCACCAACGCCACAAAAGGTCTCCATTATTCTCCGGTGAATCTCACCCCAACGGGATCGATCCACGCTTCCACTATCGGTGCACTTGTCGGTGGCAACCGGAACCTCTCACAAGGTAGGGGCACTTCTCCACAACTTAATTGGAGGCTCCCAACAAACGCCACAAAAGGTCTCAACAAATTCCACCAATGCCACAATGCCACCAAGGCCACAAAACCGTCTAGGGTTCCAAAAACCCAAGAGGGACAAGCTCCAAAGAGTCACATGAACCAAATCCTCCAAGGAGAACTCAAACCGATGCACCAAATGCAAATGGCAAGAACACCTCAAGGGTGCTCAAATCCCTCACTCTCAACTTCCAACAAAGCTACTAAAGCTATTGGGGGAACAAGAGAGGAGGAATCAAAGAGAGACACAAAATCCCCCAAAATCTAGATCCCCAAAGATGCACTCACAAAGAGATGAATCGGTTAGGTCAAAACGTGGATCTAGATCTCCTCTCTCTTCCACTCAAATATGGGCAAGAATCATCGGAGGGAAAAGATTAGGAAATCTTCAAGATCTAGAGCAAGTGTGGACAAAGCTTAGCCTAATAGATGAGGAAGAAGCAAACTAAACTGAAAACGGGCAAGGAGTATAAATAGCAGCCTAGAAAAACTAGCTATTTGGGGCATTTTTTAGAACAGTCCGGTAGTACCGTTTTACTACCGCATGTGCCAGGAAAAAAGCAAAGCAGTAGCATCAGCGCATGCGAGCGGGGCCAGCGCGGGACCCAGCGGAGCAGCAGCAGTAGCGCATGCGAGCGGGCAGCAGCGCGCGCAGCAGCAGCAGTGGGGCCGCAGCAGCGCAACGGCAGCAGCAGGAGGTCAACGCACGCAACAGGGAGGAAGCGGGACTAGCGGCAGCAGTGCATGCAGCAGGGCCAGGTGGAGGAAATCCAGGCCAGCTGGGGGAGGGCACCGCATCGCGCGCGTGTGCAGGAGGCGAAGCAAGCAGGGCGGCGGGCGCGCGCAGGAAAGCATGGAGACGCGCAGCGGCGGTGGAGCGAACCAGATCTACCTCGTAGAAAAACTGGGCCGGCCGGTAGTACCGGCCCACCCGGGCAGTACTACCGGGCCGGCCGGTACTACCAGGAAATGGTATCGGGCCTGGTAGAAGATAATCCGTGGCGCTCAGATGCGGGCGGTAGTACCGGCCCGCCCGGGCGGTACTACCTCTTGGCCCGGTAAACAGATTTTTCTTTTTCTTTTTTAATTAAGACCGGCAAATATTCAAACAAGTGTAACTTTTGATTAGTAGCTCCGATTGACCCGATTCCAATTGCGTTGGAAAGAGGACGACACAAGATACCTTATAAAGTATCATGTATTATAATGTGAGATCCCTCCCTTGGTGAGAAACCGAAAAAGCCGCCAAGATCAAAATCTCAACAAGATGCAAATGGAAGATCCGAATTTTATGACCAAGAGCTTGTTATGGAGATTACCACAAGCTCTATATCCTCACATGAATAAGAACAAATAACAACCAAATATAATGATGAAAGTATGCAAAGGTTTGAGCTCTCTCCGAATGATGTGACTGAATTACTCATTCGAGAGCCCCTCTTGATAGTACGGTTATCTATCCTAAACCCGGTCTCCCACACAAAACATGAGACCGGCAAAAGGGAAAACCTATCAAGATTATACCTTTGCTTTGAGCATTCCACTTGAGCTCGATTTAGACGATCTTGTCCTTCTCAAGATGGAACGCCTTTCTTGATTCCTCATCATCAATCCACGATCATCGAGGATGGCAAGCATCAAACACGAGATCTTCTATAGATGGTGCATTTTGAGCTTGCACAACATATCTTCTTCTCATTTCATCGACCTTGAAGCTGACACAAGCTCCAAGCGATGCTAATGGACAAATCCTACAAGTGCAACTTAATACACACGTTAGTCCAAAAAGATTGTCATTTGGGGGCCCAACATGTTCTTTCACCCTGCCCCCGCCCGTGACCTCCACTGCGACCGCCTCAACTCCGCGACCTCGATAACGCATTCCACCCCTCCCTTTACCCCCTAGCACCGCCAGTTCGTCGTCGGCAGAGCCGCCGCCACCACTGCTCGCCATTTGCGCCGCCAGTTCTTGGCAGAGCGATTAGATCCGCTGGATCAAGATTAGATTCAACCGCGAAGGGGTACGCATAGATCTGGGCCTTAGGATTAGATCTAGCGGTGCAGATTAGATCTGACGCGAAGGGATAAGTTTCGATCCGGTGCATTAGATTTAGTTAGATCCAATGGTGCGGACGCGTGATCTAGAGCGAAGCGGTACAGTCCAATCAGATGGCGCCGCGTGTCAGGGTTTTTGATTTAAAATTATGATTTGATTTAATTAGATGATTAAAATTGTAAATTCAATAACTTTTCTTCTTATTATCCAAAAAATGCAAATAAGATATCAATGGAATCAAAAAAAATCCTACACATCTGTAGGCTTAGTTTTGTATTTTGCCTCTATTAAAATAGAATTTTATGCAGAGACATTTGTAGGCCTATTTTGTGTATAAAAATTATTTGGAAAATGTTTTAAAATCCAAATTAAGTTTATTTGGTGTATAAATGTTTAGTTTATTGTTCAGTACTGTTTTACATGTCGTGTTTAGTTTAGAAAAATCATCACATGGCATTTGCATGCATTCATATATTTTTGCTTGATTAACTGAAATATGAATTTGGTGTTATCATTTTATGTGTAGATTTTGGTACTAGTGGTGATTGAGACTGTGAGGATTGTTGTTACTCCCCCAACTACCAAGGAAAGTGGTGCTTCATATTTTTGTCCCAATATTTTTACTATGTGTTAGTGATATTTTGTATAGGGCTTGCATGTTAAATTTTGCTAAGTATCTATATGCTATGCTTGGGAAATCCTAGTAGTTGTAGAATTGTTAGAATTTTCTCTAAGTTAAGATACTTACTATTGCCATTCTTAGCCTAGCTAGTAGCAACGAAGGGTGGATTATATATACATGCTATGGAAAAATATTGCTAAGTCTTTGACTTATGTTTTTGCTTAATAAAACAACTAAGTGAATGAAACACCTGGGTTGAATGGTAATTGCATGGTTGGATTTTTGTTGAGTGGTTACCAGGGCCCATTTTTCAATGGTCTACCCTGTGTATCTCACTTGTGGAAGGCCACCCAGGAACAAAGGGATTTGATATGCCATATGTTAAGAAGCTTCTAGTGTAGCCACATGGCATTATGGGCTCTGCCTGGATCATATAGGTTGCAATAACTTAGCCAAATGGACAGTTGCTGGTAGGGGATGATAGGTTTGGAGCGCGTCCATTTTGGTCTAAGGGAAGGCTTCTGAAAGCTCCTGCCTCGATGCCTGTCGAGTCTTGTGGGGAAAGTGCACCACCTCTTTAGAAGGAAGAATCTAAGTACTTAGCCATGTACCCGGAAATGGACAATTTGAGCGTCAAGACATGGAAGCTATCAAGAATATCCTGATCCCAATTTCTAAGTTAAAAACTTGTGGTTGAACAAGGGTAAAGGTTCACCAATGTCTATTGGTGGTTCCTTGGGAGTTTTTGCCAAACAAAAACTTAGTGTTTTAAACTGATAGGTAAAACCTATTTTGAGCAAAGCAAGACTAATCTACACTTAGACAAATTCACGTAGAAGCTAGATAGTATTATTCTAGTAAGGTATCACCTGCCAATACTATTCCAATGTATTGACCCACTGTGGCTATAACTTGTGATGTTGTAGGTTACTCTGATGAGGATTAGGGTTATGAGTCTACACTCAACATGCTTGCCTGTGGAACATGAAGATGAAGACTTTTATTTATACTGTTAAGTTAAACTCTTGTACTAGCCTATGGCTATGGAGTTGTAAAAGACTATGTTATCTCTGGAATGACGATGTAATAATGACCTTTGTTTCTGTGTACTTCATCTTAAACTGTGGATGCTAGCATTTGATCCACGGACTAGCATTGCAATCACAGGGACCTTTACCTTTATAAAGGTGGGGTCTTACAAGCATATCCCCAACAATAGCCCCCGGAGAACTCCGAGATCTTGCACCGTCTTGTCTCTTCAGATTGAATGCTCCGTCTAGATGAATGTCGGCAAATCGTCAAGAAATATCTTGTAGTCCTCCCAATAACCCTGCAATGCTCTCCGTCTTATACTTGTAAGTCGGAGAACCGTTGAATCTTCCATCGTACTCTTCTCGTAGCCGGACTGGATCCGTCCATGTCGGAATCTTCCGATGGGATGGTTCACCTGCCCGTGTCAGCTAGAGCAACATAGACCATAGGTCAGCGACGCCTCGTTACTCACACATGCAGAGAACACAATCATGTCCATTTTTCCCGCGCGAAGTATATGAACTGTTGGCGGCGGCGGTAGGAACATGGCGAAATTTCCGCGCACGCGCAGGCACACGCTGTCCACGCAGCAACCATTCGATCGCTTTGCATGAATTTTGACGCCGAGGGTTATAAATTACAACCGTGGTAGATTTGATCTTTTTACCTCATTCTCCCCCGTGTCATCTTCTTCCTCCTACGAATTTCTCCTCGAGCTCTCCACGCGCACAAGAAAAACCCTAGTTCTTCCCCAATCTCCCAGTCACCTCTCTCCCACTCCAATGGCAAGCAGCAGCTCCACCCCTTCCATGGTGGCGACAAACGAAACCGCGGCCAAGCCGGCAGGATTCTTCCACATGCCTCCAGAGGGTGTGGTTCTGCTACGGTCTACGGTGGTGGAAACCACCGGCAACGACCATATTCCAGCGGGGCTGGAACCGCTGAAGGAGGAGAGTGACTACCACAAGGGAGATGGCGCGGCTCCGATATCATCGATGGCGATCTCAAGGAGCTTCTCGCCGAAGGATACCTCCCCGCGACGGAGGGGCTAGTCTGGCGGGCGGCGCCAGCCGGCGAGGTCATCCCTTCTCCCCAAGCCGGAGAGAAGGTGTACCTCAAAGTGCAATTGGTACATGGCGTCTCCCTCCCGATCTCCGACTTCTCCCTAGCCGTCCTTAGCCATTACCGGGTTTAACCTCAGAACCTATCTCCGAATAGCATCCTCGCGCTTAGCAACTACATGACGCTTTTTGAGGGTTACCTAGGAATTAGGCCTAGGTTAGATATGTTCATCTATTTCTTCACTATCAAGAGGGAAGCCAGAGCGAGCAAGGACGAGCTCAGAAATTGTGGAACCATTAGCTTCAAGATCTAGCCTGGCCGGCGGTTTCCCGACATCGTAGGCCACGAGTCCTGCAAGAATTGGCAGCGGACGTACTTCTACGGCCTAGACATCCCTCTGGCCGACCGAGAAGCAACGTACCCGGACTTTGTTGACGGGGCCACCGCTGAAGCCCCGACATGGAGATCGCCCCTACTACTCCTAGCGTCCAGCCTGCTGCCGCACCAACAATCTCTCCAGCTAAGGTGGCATCTGGCCCTTCCTCCATGGAAGTAGATCCAAGTGTTACCGCGGATCTTGGCATTGTCGGCGAGCAGGCGACACAATAAAGCACCGCGTACAAAGTGGCTAAAGCTCCGGCTAAGGATGCCACTGGTGGCGGTTAGGCGATGGTGGTAGGCGGAACTTCTGCCAAAGGCGGCGCCACTGCACCCAGGATGTCAACAGAGCTCCCGAAGATTGTCTACCCGGCGCTTACGCCGAGTAGCTCAACTCTGGCTCCTGGTGCAGCGCCAACTTCTCCGACTTGTGGTCTTGAGGATCTGCTCAGGCAAGCAGATATCCTGCAAGGAAACAGTCTTTCCTTCAGCAAGATATTTGCCGAGAGCGCCACCAACCTCAAGATCATCGCACTTGTAAGTTTTGTTTGCCTTTTGCATTTCATAAGTAGTATCCCACTGTAGCCCCCAAGGATTTAGACAGAAACCCATAGGTCTTTGCATCTGAATGCTCTAAGAGTGACTAAGCTAGAAAACTTCATACTGTAGCCCCCAAGTATGTAGTCTGAATGAATTATTCCGACTAGATACTTTTAGAGTAGCATACACAGTGTTTGTAAATTTTAATATTGTAGCCCCCAAGCCTCTATTTGAAACAAAATTAGTTCCGACTAGATGCTTCAAGAAAGACTAAGCATATTGCCGAGTTAAAAACTCTCACTGTAGTCCCCAAGCCTCTAGGTGGATATTTATCCGGCTAGACGCTCCAAGTAGACTAAGTAATTTTGAATTTCTTTCCATAGAATGAGAATGCTCGGAGAGGCGTCGCCAATGAGAAGTTCCACAAGATGCGTGATGTCTGTGCACTTCTATTCTTGTAGACAGTTGTTGGTCCTCCAAGTGCAGAGGTTTGTAGAAAAGCAGCAAGTTTCCCTTATGTGGATTACCCAATGTTTATCGAACTCAGGAATGAAGTGGTCAAAGGTATTCCCTCTCAAGAAATCCTGCAATGAAGATACAAGAAGTCTCTTGTGTCCCCAACACACCCAATACACTTGTCAGGTGTATAGGTGCACTAGTTCGGCGAAGAGATAATGAAATACAAGTGGTAACGGTGCCAGAAAATAGCTTTGCGGTGAGGTAAAGACTAAAGCAAGCAAACATGCAACAGATCTAGATGCAAACAGTGTTTCAATGTTTAGAAACAAGGCCTAGGGATCATACTTTCACTAGTGAACACTCTCATATAAATATCCTCTCTTCATGATACTACTCTTAACTACTCTCCGGTTGGACACTCTAATCATCGGTAGGGCTATAACAACACTCCTCAAAGTCCTCCTTCCCCAATCTAGATAACCCCACACTGTCACCTTGAGCGCTAGATGGTTCCAACAAACACCACAATTTCATAGAGACATCCAACTCCAAATATAACTCATAAGAAATATTCAATCTAGCCAAAGTACCACACACGGTATGCCCGCTGTCACTTTCACACACGTGGGGAAAAGCATAGATCTATTAAAGCACAAAGAGTATTTATGTAGACTCAAGCCTAAGTGCCACCATGGCGTGCACGCTGTCACTTTCACACACATGTGGAGAGCAGAGATCTATTGAAGCACTTGAGTAACAAGGTATATCTACTTGATTACAAAGCTCATGACCACAACATGATCATGCATAGAGAGAGAGATGAACAATAGCTATCGGTAGAGCCCTTAGCCTCGAGGAAGAACTACTCCCTCCTCATCATGAGAATCAGCAACGGTGATGAAGATGGCGATGGAGATCGATGGAGATGGATCCGGGGGCACTTCCCCGTCCCGGCAGGGTGCCGGAACAGAGACTTTCTGTCCCCCGAATCTGCCCTTCGGTGGCGACGGCGCTACGAAGGTTTTTCTGGAAGTATGATGGATTATTTAGGGTTTTCTCCCTAGGGCTTCTTATAGGCGCAGGAGGCAAGGTCGGTGGAGGTCCAGGGGGCCCACACCCCCTGTGGGCGTGACCTAGGGTGGGCCTGCACCCACCTAGGGTGTGGCCACCCTGGTTTCCTCCTCCGTCTCGTCTTCGATTTTCCGTATCGCTGAGGTAAAAATATGAACTTTGGCTTTTGTCCCGTCCAATTCCGAGAATATTCATTTTTTTGCTTTCTAAAACCAAAAACAGCAGAAAACAGGCAACTGGCGCTGTGGCATCTTGTCAATAGGTTAGTTCCGAAAACTGTATAAAAATACCTCAAAGTGTAGACAAAACGTAGCAAAGTGGATACTAAACAAGCATAGAGCATCAAAAATTATAGATACATTTCCGACGTATCAAGCATCCCCAAGCTTAACTCCTGCTCGTCCTCGAGTAGGTAAGTGATAAAAAGAATAATTTTTGAGGTGACATGCACCATCAAAACCAAGATCCAACCATTTGCAAGCATCGAAAGCTGGTATCAAAGAAATCTAAACATGTGCATGAAAGATGGAGTTCTAACAATAAGACAAAGTAACTATGCATGCAACATGATGGGCTACAAACAAAGATCATGAATAACATGCATTGAAAACGTTTGTTTGTTTCACATACAGAAAACATGGCATAGTGGCATTCAGCTTGTCCCTCATAGAGTAGCAAATAGATGCATAGGACACCTTCAAAGTTCACAAGGGTGACTAGAAACAAATAGCACAAGGACAAGTAATATCACAATATGCATCAATCAATAAGTTTTGGGACACTGCACACAGAATGACAACTATGCTCTCTTAATGGTGCCTAAAGATAGAAGGTGGATACTCAAATAATGGTGGAAGAAAGGACCTTCACAATGCGAAGCAGGGATTTCAAGTTTCAAAAAGAGCTTCCAAAAATTATGGTACTTGTTAGCTTTCAGCCCTCATTGCCCCTATCATAAGCATATTGAAGTGGTTAAGGTTAAAGTGAGCAAACTATGGAGTATATACTTGACAAAGTATAAGTTGGAAATCTCAAGTCCCTTGAAAACGAGGGCCACACCTCATGCTACTCAACTTCGGTCACCTGTAAGTTCTTGTCATTGTTAGTATATGCGTATCATAGAGAACCGCCAATGGGGTACCCCTTGAACATGGTACATGAGCTATCCCATAACCAAAATGACAAGGCAAGCAGACAATGACCATCTCATTGATCTTTTTATTTACTATATACATAGCTTTTTATTAAGGATTCTTCATATATAGCTCACTATGGTGATGCTGCAAGTTTCCACCATGATTAGGCATGGCTTAGGCTAGCGGCCTAGGCGTTTCTCTAACACAAAATACAAACTCCATGGACTTACAAGTTCCCTCTTTATTTCACACTGGTGACATCCATAGACAAAAGAGCATGATATCAACTGAGTACAAAGTACAAGTGAAATGTTGAAAACGTTCCCCGTGATAACATGGTTCTGCTAATTCCAACTTATAAGTCCAAGAATATACAACATAGATGACACAATGGTTCAAGTTTATTAGGGGCAAAGAATATAAAGTGTGCCATCAAGTTTGTGACGGCTTTAATCACTAAGTTTTCACATAAAAAAATAGTTTTTAATTGGAAGATAGCTGAAAACAAGAATATACTTGGAATGGTGTAACACACCATGCATAGGAGTTTATAGTGGACACTTTGGAATAACTTGGTTTCTTGGAAGTTGGATGCATGAGTAGATCTTACTCATACAAGTTGAGGCTAGCAAAAGACAGTGAGCAACCAACTAAGAGAGCAATAATGGCCATAATCATGCAGAGCAACAAAACAATACTAATCAAAGCATAGTGTGGTACTACAAGTAAAGGACTAGATGATCAACGGGGCTATGGTGAATTGTTCATAGTCATAACATGGTGTGAGCATGTGCCAAGTCAACCCAAACAAAGCATTAAAGGAGAAAACCACAATACTATGCTTTTGTATGCTAAAACAACGCATGATTCCTACAAGGCACATTAAGCAATCCTAATTGTTTGGAACAAGTCATGCTGCAGCAATAATCACTAAGCATAAGGTCAGAACAAGATCTAGCATGACATGATAAAGTCTAAGCCACAGTCAAAACAAGCTCCCTTTTGTACGACTATAAGCATGAAACTTTCTACTCTTTTTCAACACCAAACAACTTATTTGAAACAACTCACAAAGATAATAATAAATAAAGATCAGTGAGATTGTCTCACAAATACACAAAGAAGAACTAAAAAGTTCTAAGCTGAAAGCACAAGAAAACTAAGGCTGAACGCATTGCTAGCAAAAGTGAACACTCACAAAACAATAAGAGTGAAAACTAGAGTGTTCTAGGCAATGGAAACAGAGTGTGTCTCTCTCCAAAAGATGTGTGGCGTAACCAACCAACTTACTCAATCAAACTAAGCAAACTAAAACCAAAAACGAAAACTAAGATGCTCCTAGAACAATACAACAATGCATGAAACAATAAAAACGAAGTGTCTAGAAAGACCTAGGATTTTTATTGATGAAGAAGGGGATGCCTTGGGCCCCAAGCTTTGACGCTTGTACCTCTTGAATATTTCTTGGGGTGACATGGGGTGGCATCCCAAAGCTTGAGCTTTTTTCCATTTTTCATCTCATTACATCATTCTTTCTCTATACCTGCAAATTTTCCTTCATACAAAATTTCACACAATCTTCATTAGCAACATTAGCGTATTCAAAAGATAATAGACTTTTAGGAAAAGCTTTGGAACAGAAAGACTTTTCACTAAAAACACAACCTACTATAGCAACTCCTTCAAAAATCTCAATTCCCCGAAAGAGAAAAAAAGGAATCAATAAGAAGCAAATGCAAATAATGGCAGAAATCTGTCAAAACAGACCAGCAGGTAGAAACCGATTTTTCCCAAGATCTTATGTTGCTCAAATCAAAAAGTGCTGAACTAACGAAAGTTAACTAACATACTGGGGGATGTATTCGTAAATTTTCAGCTCAATCCTACTTACAGATACTCCTGACAAATTTTTATGGTGGAGGACAGAAATCTGTTTCGGGACAGCAACTCCCCAAATCTTACTTCCCTCTCATTAGAGGTCATTCTTGGCACCAAAAACAAACAAAAAGGATAAGGAGAGGTCATTACAGAAGTAATAACTTTCAAGACTCAAAAAAACTCTTGGGTTATCTCCCAACAAGTACTTTTCTTTAACGCCTTTAAGTTAGGCTTGATAGTTTGAGAAGATGCTCACATAAGAAATATGAATTGAAATAAAAGAGAGCATCAAGAAACAAATTCAAAACACATTTAAGTCTAACCTACTTCCTATGCATAGGAATCTTGTAAAGAAACAAGTCATGAAATCACAAAGCACCAAGCATAGGAAAGCAAAACAAGTGCAACTTCAAGACTTTCAAACATAAAGAGGGGAAACTTAATATTATTGAGATGCATAAAACCATGTTCCCTCTCTCATAATAACTTTCAGTAGCAACATGAAAAAAATTAACAATATAACTATCACATAAAACATCCTTATCATGAGCCACATGCATAAAATGATTATTACTCTCCACATAAGAATAGCCATTCTTATTAATTGTAGTGGGAGCAAATTCAACAAAATATCTATCTTCCCAAGTGTGTTCATTTGGAAACATATCATCATTGGAAGGAACATGGATAGCACTAATAGCACAACAATTATTAATATTATCATTTTCAGAATTGGTGCCAAAGAGATTTTCAATATCAAAAGTAGTGTTCTTTTCCCAATCATGATCACTAATATAGGTAACAGGCATATGAACATCATCTAGTTTAGACTCATTAGCAAAAACTATGATAGGATCAAAATGCTTAGGGGAAGATACTGTTTCCTCTCTCCTTCTACTCCACCTCTTCTTCTTCTTCTTCTTCTTCTTCTCTTTAGGAGGGATAGGCTTGAAAGGAAGCTTCTCCACATACCCTGGTTTATTGTTAGAGACAATAGAAGAAACTTTGGAGGATTCCTCCTTTTCATTAATAAGAACAAAACTCATATCAGTCCTGCCATATTTTGGTAAAATATCATCTTTCATAAGATTTTGTATGTCATTATTCGCGTGGCAATTATCAGCACAATAAATATGACACCCATGCAGGACGCAATTCATACCAAAATCACTCATGTCTACCAAAGAAGTTTTTCTTGATAACTCTTCACACCCCAAAAACAATGTAAGTTCATCATGTTGATTATAAGTGATCGTGTTATCACAATACAAGCTTGTAGTACTCATTGGATTAGAAAGGTCATTAGTATGGACTGAGCATTGAAAATTGAAATGACCCACTTCATAGCAGAGTTCACAAATAAAAGGATAGAGGGCACAATTTTTTTTACCAAGATCATTTAGAGCCTTATACCACGTTCTGGTTTTTTTATTCCAGTGTGTGATACAATATTCTTCTTCTATTTGATTCTTCTCACAAGGTCTATGCATACCACAAAAATTAACATTCTTATAAGAAATAGTACTTTCAGAAGTTTGAGCATGTTTATTGCAATCATTAATAACATTTTCAATTTCCATGCAAGTGTCTTTAAAAGGTTCATGATACATGTCCCACTTTTCTTTAGGAGCATTAATATGGGAAGCAAAGGCTCTATAATATTTAACAAGAATTTGAGGATCAATACCATATCTAGCACTAAGCTCTTGAAAATTAGCAGTTTCAGCGAAAGACTTAATGTAATCATACTCATAGTTTATACCTGGTTTTTTACCTTTGTGGTTATGCAAACCTTCGGTATTTCTTTGAATTGTTTCAATAAGATCCCACTTAGCCTTGACCTGCTTACTTGTGAAGGATCCCTCTAAACATGTATCCAGATAGTCCATGTAATGTCCTGAAAGCCTTGCATAAAAATTATTAATAACAACATTACTGGGGAGCTCATGAATGGGACATTTGAGCATTAGTGACTTCAATCTCCCCCAAGCTTGGGCAATACTTTCTCCCTCATGAGGATGAAAATTATAAATATAATTCCTATCTTTATGAATTTCATGAGGAGGATAAAATTTAGAATAAAAGAGAGATTCAAGTTCCTTCCACTCCAAATGATGAGGATCATCTAGTAGCTCATACCACTCCCTTGATTTGTTCCTAAGTGAGAAAGGGAATATCTTCATCTTAACTTGGTCCGTTGAAATGCCTGCACACTTGAACAACTCGCATAATTCATGTATAAAGAGTAAATGGTCACTAGGATGGACAGTTCCATCTCCAAAATAATAGTTATTCATAACACGTTTAACAATTTCAATAGGTATTTTAAAAGGGACACTTTCAGTATGTGGATTTAAAATATCACAAGTATCATTAGAATTACCACATATGGGAGATAAAGTATCATCAGAGCAAATTTTCTTCCCTAAAGCTGGGGAACTAAAAAGATCTTTCTCATAAAAACAAGCTTCCCCAAGCTTAGATGTTTCCATACCATTAGTAACAATGGTGTTCAAAAAGTTCATACTAATAACATTGCTATTAACATGCAAATGAAGTTCCATAGGTTTTTTAATTTTCTTTTCAAACCACTCAAATTCTAACTTAGGAAAAATACTAAAAAGCTCTCTAATTTTTTTGTTGTTTTCCATTAAGCCTAACTAGTGAAAACAAGAAACAAAAAGACAAAAGTGCAGAATCTAAAGGAAATAACTTCGAGCACTCACACCAGAGGATTGAGTACCTTTTACCCTTACCTCCCCGGCAACGGCGCCAGGAAAGAGCTTCATGTCTACGCACTTCTATTCTTGTAGACAGTTGTTGGGCCTCCAAGTGCAGATGTTTGTAGAACAGCAGCAAGTTTTCCTTAAGTGGATTACCCAAGGTTATTGAACTCAGGGAGGAAGTGGTCAAAGGTATTCCATCTCAAGCAATCCTGCAATCAAGATACAAGAAGTCTCCTGTGTCCCCAACACACCCAATACATTTGTCAGGTGTATAGGTGCACTAGTTCGGCGAAGATATAGTGAAATACAAGTGGTAACAGTGCCAGAAAATAGCTTCTGACTTGTTGTTGACGTGGGGTAACGACTAAAGCAAGCAAACATGCAACAGATCTAGATGCAAATGGTGTTTCAATGTTTAGAAACAAGGCCTAGGGATCATACTTTCACTAGTGAACACTCTCTCATATAAATATCCTCTCTTCATGATACCACTCTTAACTACTCTCCGGTTGGACACTCTAATCATCGGTAGGGCTATAACAGCACTCCTCAAAGTTCACCTTCCCCAATCTAGATAACCCCACACTGTCACCTTGAGCACTAGATGGTTCCAACAAACACCACAATTTCATAGAGACATCCAACTCCAAATATAACTCATAACAAATATTCAATCTAGTCAAAGTGCCACACATGGTATGCCCGCTGTCACTTTCACACACGTGGGAAAAAACATAGATATATTAAAGAACAAAGAGTATTTATGTAGTCTCAAGCCTAAGTGACACCATGGCGTGCAAGCTGTCACTTTCACACACATGGGGAGAGCAGAGATCTATTGAAGCACTTGAGTAGCAAGGTAGATCTACTTGATTACAAAGCTCATGACCACAACATGATCATGCATAGAGAGAGATGAACACATAGCTACCGGTAGAGCCCTTAGCCTCGAGGAAGAACTACTCCCTCCTCATCATGAGAATCAGCAACGGTGATGAAGATGGCGATGGAGATCGATGGAGATGGCTCCGGGGGCACTTCCCCGTTCCGACAGGGTGCCGGAACAGAGACTTTCTGTCCCCCGAATCTCCCCTTTGGTGGCGGTGGCGCTACGGAGGTTTTTATGGAAGTATGATGGATTATTTAGGGTTTTCTCCCCAGGGGATTCTTATAGGCATAGGAGGCAAGGTCGGTGGAGGTCCAGGGGGCCCACACCCCCTGTCGGCGCTGCCTAGGGTGGGCCCATGCCCACCTAGGGTATGGCCAGCCTGGTTTCCTCCTCCGTCTCATCTTTGATTTTCCGTATCGCTCAGGAAAAAATATGAACTTTGGCTTTTGTCCCGTCCAATTCTAAGAATATTCATTTTTTAGCTTTCTAAAACCAAAAACAACAGAAAACAGGCAACTGGAACTGTGGCATCTTTTCAATAGGTTAGTTCCAGAAAGTGTATAAAAATACCTCAAAGTGTAGACAAAACATAGCAAAGTGGATACTAAACAAGCATGGAGCATCAAGAATTATAGATACGTTTCCGACGTATCAATGCGCGCTGAACTGGAAGCTGAAAAGGGTAAAACTACCTTCTTGAAGGAACAAATCACCAAGAGCAAGAGTCTGTTTTTTCTTTCAATTTCACACTCAAACTTGGTCTTGTGCCATCACTCTCCGACTACTCATTGTGTGATGTTATTTCTCCGACTTGCAAAAACCATCGCCAAGGCCAAGGACATTGTCGAGCAATCCAAGCACATTGAGCTGCTGGATAGCGAGAACAAGGTCCTCAAGCAGGAGAGGGCTGACACTCTGAAGATGTACGAGGAATCCATGAAGGCTTTGTAGGAGTCTGCCAATACGGAGATGAACCGCCTGAAGGAGGAAATTGCAATCCTCAAGGAGCAGAAGAAAGCTACTCATGAGCAGAATCAGCGCAACCTTGAGGCTTACAAGGTTGTCCGACAAGAACGGGACTCCATGGCGGAGACACTCCAGTAAGCGGAGGCGAGCATCTTTGGTAAGCGATCTCCGTCTTGTACTTCTGTAAGCCAGGTACTTTGAACTTTTTTTTGTTATTGAACTCATGTACTCACTTGTCTTGTCGGAAATGCAGCTCCTATTGGTTTGACCAATATGCCTCCTCCACCAAAGGAATGCATGGTTCTCGCCGGCAACTTCATCAGCACCTCCATCAAGCAAGCCAAAGAGATTGCCAAGCCCCTGAACATCAACATCAAGGCGGTGGATTCCCTCATGAACTATTCAGAGATTCTGCACCAAGCCCCCGAGCGTATCGTAAGCTGGAAAGCTTCGTGTACCCGGGCTGGTGAGAGAATGTCGCTAGCAATGGTCAAGGCCCACTATGATAATGCCGACATCAACATGGTGACCTCGGGCCTACCCGACATAGACGATCAAGGCCAAAAGATTGATCATAAAGCTATCTGGGAATCGCTCGCGGTTTTTCACACCAGGGTTGCCGAGTTGGTCGATCACAACATCTTCGTGCCTCTTGAGATCATTGTCGGCGACCATCCTAGCTCCTCCGAGTCCCTCAAGTCCACCGACTTTGAAGATGAACAGGATGGCTCTCCTGCTGCCGACGATGCTACCTCAAAGTCTCCTGCGCCAGAGGAATGAAAAAAAATATGTAATATTTGTTTCCTCTGGATTTACGTATGCGGAAAAACTACTTGTGTTAATCTTAAGGTGGAAAAACAATAGTTGTATGTTTCCTGCTACTCAAGTACTAGTTCCAGCATGTAAATATTGTTTAATCAAGTGCTGGCTTATCCATTACTTTGGTTTTTATGCTTGACTTTTCATGAGTCGGAACACTCGTAGTCGGAACCATGCGCTCAAGTGATGATGCCCAATGGCACCATCAAAACCTAATCACAAAATCACCGACTTCAAGTGCCAAAAGTCACTACTCCAGAATCCACATAAAAACAACAAAGAACGTGTAGACCAGAAAACTTAAGCTAATGCCCGTAGGCGGGATTTTCACAAGTGCAAATGCAAAGCTTGTGAATAAAGGTTTTATACGATCCAAAAATGAACACTAAAGGAGGTAAAAGACTCAAGAATATGAGTGAACCAGAGATCTTTATTTCATTGATCATATAAGAGGTACACAGTAGATAAAAAAATATTCTAAGTGTAAAAGGATGTAGTTGTGCCATGTTCCATGGCCGATCAAGCTCCGGGTAGTCATCATCCGGGTCACGTCGCTTACGCTTATGATTATAGATGGGTCTATCCTCAAGTTCACGATTGACAATGAGGTAGTAAGAACCATTGAGTAGCACCTTGCTTATGATGAACGATCCTTCCCATGGCGGGGATAACTTGTGTGACTTCTTCTGCTTAAGTCGGAGCACCAAATCCCCCTCTTTAAATGAGCGATACCGAATGCAGCGACTATGGTAGCTGCGTAGATTCTACTGGTAGATGGCGGATCTTTGGCATGCCAATACGCTCTCTTCCTCGAGAAGGTCCATATCAAGGCGCATGGATTCTTCAACGTCATATTCGTCGTAGGCGGAAACTCTTGGTGAATCGTGAAGGATGTCGGAAGGCGGGATGGCTGCTGCTCCATATAGCATGAAATAAGGGTTGTAGTCGGTAGATCTATTAGGTGTAGTTCATAAACTCCACAACACAGATGGTAACTCCTCGGCCCAGGCCCCTGCTGATCTATGTAGCGGTGCCTCAAGACGTAGCTTAATTCCCTGCAGAATTAATCCATTGGCTCGCTCAACTTGGCCATTGGACTGTGGATGTGCCACAGATGCTAGGTCAAGTCGGATGCCCTTCTCCCAACAATAAGCTTCCACTTCTCCGAGTGACAAGTTGCTACCATTGTTGGTGATAATGCTATGTGGGAGACCAAATCTCACAACTAGATCCCGGACAAACCTAAGGGCAGTTGCCCCATCAAGCTTTCTAATAGGTTTAGCTTCTATCCATTTAGTGAATTTATCAACTGCTACTAGCAGATGCCTAAACCCACATGGTGCCGTCTGTAATGGACTGACCATGTCTAGCCCCCATACTACAAATGGCCAAGTTATTGGTATTGTTCGCAATTCTTCAGCTGGAAACATGTGGTTGTCGGGCATAATACTGGCATCCCATGCATGTCTCAACCAGCTTGTCCACGTCCGCCTTCGTGGTCAGCTAGTATAATCCTTGCTGGAAGGCTTTGGAGACCAACGATCGAGGAGCGGTGTGATGCCCACAATCTCCGAGATGGATCTCACGAAGGATTTCAATACCTTCTTGCTTGGAAACACACTTGAGTTATACACCAGTGGTGCTTCTTTTATAGAGTTGTCCATTGATTATGGTATATCCCTTTGCTCGACGTACTATTTGCCTACTTTCGACCTCGTCGATGAGCAAAGTTCCATGTACGATATATTCCATGAACGGTTTTGTCCAAGCTGGAGGGACCTTTGTCACTGTGTGAACGAAGGAGTAAACTCTATCTGGGTTCTCGGGGATGCTCCACAAAAACGCCAGGCGGAATTTGTTTGCGCCCTGACCCAAGTTTTGACAGTAGGTCAGCCGCCTCAATTTCCTCCCTTGGGACATACTTGACCTCGTAGCCCAAGAATCTCTTGGCTATCTCGTCCACTTCGTCTCGATATGCCATCATCATATGCGGTTGTTTGTAGCCTCGTGACCTCGTAGCCACCTGCTGGGCAACCAAGTCGGAATATCCACAGAAAACTATGCGGTTGATGCCAATATCCTTGGCTACACGTAGTCCATGAATGAGTGCTTCATACTCCGCCATGTTGTTTGTAGCCTCGAGGTGGATCTGCAGAACGTAGTGTAGCTTCTCCCCTGTTGGTGACTGTAGTAGTACACCATCCCCCGATCCAATGAGTAGCTTTGATCCTTCAAAGTGCATCACCAATTATTCTGGCTCTGGTACAAGGGTAGCATCTGGCATATCTGTCCAATCTGCGATGAAATCCTCCAAGGCCTGTGATTTGATAGTGTCGCGTCCCTTGTAGGTGATCTCGAAGGCGGCAATTTCAATGCCCCACTTCGCGACACTTCCTGTAGCGTCGCTGTTGTTGATGGTGTCGGATAGTGGAGCTTTGATCACAACTGTGATAGGGTGCTCCTAGAAATAGTGCCTTAGCTTCCGAGAAGCAAGGAACACTCCATAAGCTAGCTTTTGGTAGTGCGGATAATGCTGCTTGGACTCCGTCAAGACCTTGCTTACATAGTAAATTGGTCGTTGAACTCCATACTCATGCACAGGTTCTTTCCGCTCTATCACGATGGCGATGTTGATTACCCGGTTGGTGGCCGCCATGTAAATAAATATGGGCTCCATGGCCTCGGGTGCTGCAAGTATAGGTGCCGAGGAGAGTATCTCCTTTAGCTGCTTCAGTGCTAAATCTGCTTTGTTCGTCCATGTAAATTTGTCTGCCTTCTTCAGCAACTTGTACAGCGGCAGAGCCTTCTCTCCAAGTCGGCTGACGAACCGGCTTACTGCTGCAATACAGCATGTTAGCTGTTATATGTCCTTCAAGCATGTCGGACGGTTTATGTTTAGGATGGATTTGATATTCTCCGGGTTGACCTCGATTCCACGCTGGGAAACGATGAAGCCCAACAATTTGCCGGCTGGAACCCCGAAGACGCACTTCTTTGGTTTAAGCATCATGTTGTATTTCTGGAGATTATCAAAGGTTTCTTTTAAGTCAGAGATTAAGTAATTTGACTTTTTAGACATCACTGATATATCGTCCACATAGGCGTGAACGTTCCGACCAACTTGACCGTGTAGGCAGTGTTGCATAGTCCACTGGTAGGTAGCACCTACGTTTTTCATCCCAAAGGGCATCGTGACATAGCAAAACGTGTCGTAAGGTGTGGTGAACAAAGTGACCAATTGGTCCGACTTCCTAATCTTTATTTGTGGTATCCTGAGTATGCATCGAGAAAACACAAAAGTTCCGAGCTAGCCATCGAGTCAATGACTTGGTCAATGCGAGGCAACACAAACGGATTTTTGGGACACGCTTTGTTCAAGCCGATGAAATCAACACACATTCTTAATTCTTTGGTTCCCTTTTTGGGGGCAAGTACAGGATTGGCCACCCATCGGGTGTGAAGGACTTCTCGGATAAAACTAGCCTGAAGTAACCTTGCTATCTCTTTTCTATGACGCGTCTTTTCTCGTCTCTGAAGCTTCGTAGAGGTTGTTTCACCGTTTTGCATTTTGGATCAATATTGAAGGTGTGCTCGGCAAGTTCCCTAGGTACACCTTTCATGTCGGCGGGTCGCCAGGCAAAGATGTCCCTATTCTCATAGAGGAACTCGACAAGCGCGCTTTCCTATTTGGGATCCAGGTTCGTCCCAATGGCGGTGGTCTTGGAGGCATCGCCTACCACAAGTTCCACCGACGTGGTTTTGATGGCGGCCTTGAAGGCTGGGGCGGAGTCAGAAATCTGCTTCTTCGACGCCGGCATCCCCGTGGCATTGACCTTTCTCTGGATCTCCTTGAATTCTTCGCTGTAGAGGACAACTTCTGCAAAGGGTGCTTCTCCAATCTTGCAGTCCCTTGCCTTGGTAAAGCTTCCGGATACGGTGATGATGTCGTTTGGTCCAGGTATCTTGAGTTTATTGTAGACGAAGCATGGCTTGGCCATGAAGGCGTGGAAGATGTCGCATCCGAAGATGACGTGGTACACGCTCTTGAAGGGGACCACCTCGAAGGTCATGCGTTCTAGGCAGTAATTGTTAACATCACCAAAAGCGACCTGAAGCGTAATTCACCCAAGGGACCAAGCCTCCCGGCTAGGGACTACTCCATGGAACACGGTGCTTGTCCGCCTTAGGTTATCCTCCGTCAAATCCATCTTGTGTAGCGTATCCAAGTACATGATGTTGATGCTGCTTCCACTATCCACCATACATTTGGTGAACTTGTTGCCGTCAATCAGGGGGTTGATGACCATGGCGTACTGGTTCTCCGTAGGGATGAGGTCTAGGTGATCCTTCATGTCCCAAGTGATTGGAATCTCCAACCAGCGCAGGTACTGGGGAACTGGGGGTAAGGTGGCCATCAGTATCCTCATGGAGGTTTTCTGTTGTCGGACGGTAGGGGTGCCAAGGAAAGTGTGGTAGACGGCGGCCTTCTTCTCAAAGGGGTTCTTGCCCTTGCCATCTCTCTTGGCGGCATGCTTGGGGTCAACATCCTCGTCCATGTCACTTGAATCCTTGGACTCCTCTTCCTTCTTCTTCCCCTTGCCTCGCAGTCTGTTCTTCCGCCTTTGCTTATAGCCGGACTCCGGGTCCTCCTTGAGATCGTTGACGAACTTGAAATGGCGATTGATGTGAGTGGCTTTGTCGTTGGCATCGAGGTATACAAGGCACGGCATATCATGATACTCCTCGTAAGTTTGGGGAATGCGGAGCACTACCGGGGTAGTTTCACTACCTCGCTGCTGCCCATGACCAGCCCCTCGTCCTTGGCCATGTTGTACGCCATAACCTCGTGCTGCAAATGTCATGGCGACCATGTCGGAGGTTTGCTTTTCTTCTGGAGGGTTCTTCCGCTTTGTGATGTTGTTCCTCTTAGCTTGAGTTGGAATGGCCGTTGCCGGCAGGGAGCCGCGAGCATCGTCATTGATAGCCGCGAACTCACTGGCTAGCTGGATCATCTGATTGAGATCGAGCCTGTGATTGCCCTGCAGGCATTTCAACTTATGCCAGAGCAACGTACCTTTCTCCAACCCATCAATGAAGGCGGCCATGGTGGTCTGAGCGTGCACTCCTGCATAGGAATTCTTCATATCCAGCCAGCGAGAGAGGTAGGCGCGAGATGACTCATCTTTTTCCTGCAAGCACAACTATAGATCGCCAATAGTGCAGGGACCCTTATACGTACCCTCGAAGTTCTTGGTGAATCCTTCTTGCATGTCCAACCAGTTGCAGATGGACTTCTCCGGCAAGGCATCAATCCATTGGTGGGTCGTGCCCGCCAGCATCAATGGGAGGTACTTGACAGCGACGTTGGGTTTACCACCGGTGATTTCCACCGTGTTGCCGTAATCCTGCAACCACGTAGCTGGTTTGGCGGTGCCTTCATAAGGATTGATAGTCTTGTCAATCCGGAAACCCTTGGGGTAACTTGCGGTCCGTATTACAGGTCCAAAGCAATGTGGTCCTAGGTATTGTCCTTCCCGGGCCTCGTGAATCTTGTCCAGGCGTGAATGTTCATCGTATGGCTCCGGGCTTGTTCTTTTCTTGTTGTCGCCAGGGGATGGGCTGCGTGAACGACACGGGCCTCCTCCGCCATGGTGGCTGCTAGGGGGGCGATAGAGGCGGAGGTGGCGGTGGGTTATCCTTCTTGCTGTTACCCTCCTGCGATGCCTCACGCTTGTCGCGGTTGCTTTTCGAACGTGGAGGGTCATGATGCGACCTGCTCTTGTGTCCTTGGTTGCGCTCTCCATCGTGATGGGGCTGCTCCGTGTTGTCGCGGATGACGATGCCGCTTTGCCTTGGCGGAGGCATGTCTGTGCGATGATGAGCCTTGGGGTCTTCGTGATGTCGGGGAGACCGGGGCGATGGAGATGGGTGACGAGGGTGGGCCTTGCCTCTGTGGTCGGAGGATACAGGGATAACATCATTCCTATTGTGTGCATCCCTCCGTATTCAATCTGATGAACCCGTCTGAGACCCGACATCATGAGGAGATCGGTCCCTTGGCGGCTTAGGATTTCTAGACTGGCAATACGCTGGGACAGACTCAAGCCTCTCAGAGTCTTGTATGGCTTTGCTTGTGGGTCGCCGATGATCTATCCTACTCCAGAAGGGTCTTGGAGACGGCTAGGTTGAGAATAGGAGTGGGCATGACCTGCCTACCCTCGCTGTCAATGTATGGCTTTGCTTGTGGCGGCTTCGAGGGAGCCCATCCTAGGTTTCGCCGTACACCTGGATCGTTGATGATGCGAGCCGTAGATTTTTTAGCCTTCTGCTGCTTGAGCAGAGTCTTGTACTCAGCCTCCATGGCTCTAGCTTTCTCTATTGACTTCTGCATGTTGGCCAGATCTTGATCCAGCTTTGCGCCTTGCTCCACGATGGCATGCGCCTCCTCCAGCAGCTGTTGGCACTTCTCGTCAAGGTGGACTATGTTCCGAATACGAGCCACAGTCATGGGCTCGACGAGCAGGTTACCGTACATCACTCTATCAGCTGGAGTGATTTGGGCAGCTGCGGACGTAGCTGCTGGAGCCGACGGGTTTGCGGTGTTGTTGTTACTCGGACCGACGTTGAGTTCTCGCCGCTGCTGCGCTAGTTTAGGCAGAGGGGGCATGGCCTTTGCGTGATCGTTGTCGGCAGCAACAGGTGGTCCCTTCCCCTTGTCCAGCACTATAGGCGGAGCTTGTCTGGGTTGATCTTCTTCGATCACGGTCCCAATGGCGATGAACACCTCTCGGGACGTGACGGTGTTGTCGGCCTGCTCATCGCGTTTGAAATCCTC
The DNA here is from genome assembly GCA_916181665.1 of Avena sativa. Taxonomy (NCBI): domain Eukaryota; kingdom Viridiplantae; phylum Streptophyta; class Magnoliopsida; order Poales; family Poaceae; genus Avena; species Avena sativa. Next base: position 79,535,917 of record OV702296.1, read on the forward strand.
CTCCATCTCCTGCATAGCAGAGTGGAGTTCCTTCGGCTGAAGTCTATCTCCTCCGAGTCAGTGCTGATGTCGGCGTAGAGCGCGTCCAGGACAGAGTTGGAGGGTGCCGGGGCTTCCTCGATGATGGGTGGTGGTGGTGCGACAGCAGCGACGATGACTGTAGGTGGTGGTGTGGCCGTAGCGACAACGACCAGAGGCGGTAGTGGCAGCGGCTGAGGCAGAGGTGCGCCAGGTAAGAGCGCGAGCGCTGTCTAAGCTGCTTCATCAGCTGCCGCCTAGTTGTTAAAGATGTGAACCATGCCCTCAAAGGTGAGGAGACCCGCCGCCTGCTGCCGTCTTAGCGTATGCCAGAGAAGTGTACCGTGGTCCAGTCCTTCCACAAAGTGATAGATGGCATCATCATTGGGGTAATGCTCCAGGTCGGCCCGTATTCAGAGCCACCTGGCTAGGTAATCACGGGGGTTTTCACCCTCTCTCTGAATGCAACGTGCCATATCGAAGATAGTTACCACGCCGATGAACATGGATCTCTTCTGTCCAGACACATGGGCAAAGCCGGCGGACTTGCAGCGATCTTCCACCATTATATCCTGCACAGGGGCGGTTTGGGTGGGCCTTGAATTTTTCTGATCTATGCTGGCAAACTCCAAAGAGAGATCCAACTTCGATCCTTCCACGAACGTATCCTGCCCGTAGTCGGTCCATGCGGGTCTTGACGATCCTCCGACTTCCAGGGAACTAGTGCCCGAGTCGGTTTCGCCGATGAAGAGGTGGATGTCCCCGATTGGGACGATCGAGCAGCGGGTGGGGTTTGTCTTTTCCGGGATCTAGAACTCGTCGGGAGGGACGATCGAAATGTTGTTGGATAAGAGAACACGGCCGATGGCTACGGTTTTGCCAATTCTCCCGAAGAGCTTGGACCTCGCCTGTTGTAGAGCCTGAAGCGCCTCTTGCCCCACGATGGGCGCCAACTGTCATGGTATTGCCGATGAGCACACCATGGAGGGGTCCTCACAGAGCGTGTTTAGATATGTGGGGTAAGGCGGAAGGTTGGCGGGTACGAGGTAACACAGCTTACCCAGGTTTAGATCCCACGATGGTGGCAGAATCCTACTCCTGCTATAAATCACTATAATGGCAATACGCCGAGTTACAGGGATTGGTTCGCTGTGCACGATATGAGTTGTGTCATGCCCTAAAGGTTCCCATAGGTCCGACTTATATAGTCGCCAGATCGTAGGGTTATAGGCAAAGTCCTAGACGGACAGGTTACAGAGTCCTACATGGTACACAACTAGTCTAACGTGTCTTGCACTCCAAGGCTCTGGGTATGTCGATGAATCCTTCGTAGCCTTCCTTTATCCGGCATGGGCCTCCCTTATAGATCCATCTAACTAGGCCTCCCAGCAGGCCATGGGCCTTACTACCAACTGTGGGCCACCCGGGTTATCCGGATTAGAGACATGCTATGGTGATACCCATTTAGCATATCCCCAACATACGCCATGGTCGGAAAAAACCATGGTAGATTCATTTGTGACGGGGCTTCTACCAAGAAGGGCATATGTTGTAGAAGGCTTCTCATCAATGAAAAACGGGCCTTCAACCACGAAAATCGTCCGTTGTAAAAGGACAATTTTCTTGTAGTGAGGGAATTGTAAGAAGGCATGATACACTTTGTATGGTATGTGGGACAGTGGCATTTTTTTCAACTAGGGTAGGCCTAGAAGGAGCGAGATGTTTCAGTTAACAACTTAACACGGTCTGTGGAAGTACATGTTGCATCAAGGACCTGAAGAAAAGAGAAAATTGCATCCAAGTCCATACATTTAGTACAAAGCACCTAGAAAATAAGCATGTAAAATTAGTCAGGCATATCTCTCCTTCTCCACCCAGTAGCTGAGGCATACTTTTAGTACTAGAACTAGTACTAGCTTAACAAAAGGAAATCAGCGCGGTGCTCACTTTTGCCATATCTTGTTGATGAGGTGCTCACTAGATCGAGTTGATTACATGTGGATCCCAATTTCACATGTGGCTCCAGCGTGACTAGGATTAGTGTATATATCCCACTTTTAATGTGTGCTCCAAATTTTGTAGGCTTCGTTAATGTTTCTGTTGGTTCCATTCTCTCCATGAGTCGCTAACCACGGACTTCGGGCCAGGCGCCCTTCTACCCTTCTAACCGGGAGGCCCGGCAAGGTCTCCCCGGGCAGATCCGAGGGTCCACCCCCGGTTCCGAGGGACCCCCGAAGACAAAAGAAGACAGCTATCCTGCAACACCAGACCTGCTACATACTGTGTACTAATCTAGCAGAAAATTCAAGACCATGCATTACCCCATGACAGCACCCACCCTACGCGTGGCCAACATGCTCACATGGCTTCGCCACATGGCCACCTGATGGCTCAGCCAGGAAGCCTAGCCAGGTCCCGCCTGCATCCCTGTCGATAGCCCCATCTGGGGAAAACCACCTAGAGATCGGGGCCTAGTTAAGTAAAGATCGACGTGAGTCTGCCACCATCTAGTAATCGACACACGACGCCAAGGTAGGGCTTCTAGGCTACATTGTGTGTTAATAGAGATGCATGGTTTAGCCCTCATCTCTGCATGTTCTCTGACCCCTGTGGTGTCCCCTACCCATATAAAAGGAGGCCCAGGTCGAACTAGAAATGAGAAGGAAAAAAGTGTAAAGTTTGGTGACAATCAGATACCGCATAGTTGTAGGACATAGGGATTTGATCACATCATAATTGAACATGGGTAAAAAACATCGCATCTCTCTTTGTGTGCTTGTGTTTGCTTAGTTCATCGATCCCCTTCGCGACATTGTGTCCCTGGCTGAATATCAAAGGGGACATACATTGGTGTTGAAAACTACAACACGACATCTGGCACACCAAGCAGGGGGCCCACTTCTATGAGCATCCTTCGTTGGTGTCTCGACCCTCCCGTCGCACATGGCAGCACAAAGTTAGAGGGGTGGTGGCCGGGTATGGTTTGTGCGGCCGAACGGGCAATAACAATCATGCACATCCTCTACCCAACAAGGCTTGGCGGGATCCGCCATGCGCTCCTCACCGACCCCTACGGTGGGGTGGAACCGGATGACCAGGTAGGAGCCCCAGGAGGCAGAGAAAATGACATTGCCAGTGAGTTGCCACCCCCTTTGGCGGACATTCTCGGGCCAAGGCCGTGCTAGTAGCAAACAATGCTCATCTTCGTTTCCTGCCTGAGGCAATCGGAAATAGCCCTAGGGTGGAATCCTGGCTAGTTCGGATCATAGACCTCGTGGGATACGTCCTGAAACTTCACCAGTCAATAGAACCTTGCCCTGTCGGGATCTTTCCCTATCCATTGCGGTGAAAGGGAGGAAATGATTCAGGACGATTAGGCAAGGAAACTTGTAGGTCGCTCATTTCCCACATAGATCCTAGGAAAACAACCGTCATGAGGCATCGTGCGGCCGCGCTCGGATAATCTTCGACCACGGGATGTCCTTTGCCTGCATGGGGGCGCCTCGGCATTCCCATCGCACAGTGATATCAAACGGATTTCCTGGGAGGTGTGCGTTGTGCACCCGGGTGTGGATGCTTAGCTCCCCTTGAAATTGTCGGTCGTATCGGTCAGCTTCCACACTAAAGATCACCCTGACAGGTGTGCAGGCGTGGGGATCTTACCATTGGTGGTCTCCCCGACCATCATCAATGTTAGGGTCACCAAGATGCTGGTGGATGGAGGCGCGGGCTTAAATCTCCTATCCTGCCAGCCCATGAAGCAGCTCCAGATTCCCGCAGAATGCCTCTCCTTGACAGGGGATTTCTAGGGAATTAACCTAGGGGCGACCCAACCGTTGGGGCAGGTTACCCTTCCCATTACATTTTGGACGCCCAAGAACTTCGGCACAGAGAACATCACGTTTGATGTCGAGGATATTCTTGTACATAACAATGTCATATCAGGACGACCTGCTTTCATGGCGGTCACCCACTATGCCTATAGCACCATGAAGATCCTGGCTGCAAAGGGGGGCATTACTGTCCAGGCTAACCCCCGAGATGCGGTCTTTCGCATGGAGGAGGCATACCGGGAGACCGTAGTAGTTTCCTAGGGCCCACGATACCTCTACATGTTGGGTGCTTCAGTCACACGAAAAAACTGTGTAACTGAGGACCGTGGTCTCACCAGGAAGGTCCATCTTCTCGAAGGGGGAGGCAGCTCCATCACCATTGGAGCCCGCCTCACCGACAAATAGTAAAGTGCGTTGGTCGCCTTCCTACAGGAGTACACTGATGTGTTTGCCTGGGAGCCCGTGGGTTTGCCTGGGGTTCCAAGGGAGGTGATCGAGCATCATCTGGTGGTGAGCCTTGGAGCCCACCCAGTAAAGCAGAAGGTTCAACGACAAGCCCAGGAAAAGCAAGACTTCATCATCTCGGAGGTCGCTCAGGTCACCAGGGAAGTCTGGAACCCAACAAGGGTGGCGAACCCATCATGGAGCCCGAACCGCATATTAACAACAAGAGCCTGTGTATCGACTTCACGGACTTGAAAAGGCCTGCCAAACGGATCCATTCCTGTGGTCGTGAGTTGACCAAATGGTCAAATACACCGCAGGGTGGGATCTCTTTTGCATCCTTGACGCTTTCTCTGGGTAACATCAGATCAAGATGGTCAAAGAAGATGAAGATGAGACAACGTTCATCACCTCGGAGGGCTTCTTCTGCTACACATGCATGCTGTTTAAGGTGAAGAATGTCGGGACCATGTTCCAGCCCGCCATGCGGGTGTGTCTTGGGGCTTAGATTGTCCGCAACACAGAATTATACTCAGATTCCTAGTTTCACACCGGGGAATCCAGGACAACTCTGACAAGATCAACGTCATCGACGAGATGGAAGATCCTAAGTGTATCAAGGATGTCCAGCATCTAAACGGGTGCATCACCACCCTCGAACGCTTCATATTCTGGCTGGGAGAGCAGGCCCTCCCCTTCTTCAAACTACTAAAGAAGGTTGGGACAATAGAATGGACACCAGAGGAGGAGGTAGCATTCCAAGATCTGAAATACTACCTCTCCTCCCCTCTGGTCCTCATGGGTCCCAAACCTAGGGAGCAACTGCTATTATATGTCGCAGCCACTACCCAGGTGGTTAGCGCAGTGCTCATCGTGGAAAGGGAATAAGATGACGCGCGTATTATCGCCAAGGGCCCCGGTCAGTCGACCGAGCCAAGCACACCTCCCAAACTCTCTGAGCCAGGAAGCGACCGTGGATGCCTAGAAGTGCCTCTTCCTGATCATGGCAAGGCAGAGTCCATGGAGGGAGATGATTCGTAAGTCATCACTGAGGGCCCCGGTTTTAGGGCCGAGCCAGGCACACCTCCTGAACTCTCGGAGTTGGTAAGCGACCCTGGATGCCGAAAAGCAACTCCTCCTAGGCCCTTCAACTTGGGCAATGAAGACCGGCAGGAGCCCCCCAAGAAGCGTACGGTGCAGCACCCCGTGTATTTCATTAGCAACGTCATGAGCAATGCACGGGTACGCTACTCTACCTTATAGAACCTCCTGCTCAGCATCCTAATCGCATCGAGGAAGCTTCATCACTACTTAGAGGCTCATCGGGTTACCATAGATACCAAGATCTTGCCGGAATGCATGCTGCGCATAGAGAGGCTACTAGACGGGTGGTAGAGTGTGCTATGGAGCTATCCGGCTTTGACCTCCACTTCGCCCACACACAAACCATCAAAAGTTTGGCTCTGGTGGAGTTCGTTGATGAATGGACTCTGACTCTAGAGGATGACGAGGAATGCTTATCCTCCCTACCGGGAACATCGACGAGCGGGACTGGGTCATGTACTTTGACAACGCATACTCCCTCGATGGCTCGGGGGCTAGCGTGCCCCTCGTGTCACCAACAGGAGACCAAATAAAGTACATGGTCCAAATTCTCTACCATGGCATGCATTTGACCAAAACAGAGCTGAGTATGAGGGCCTACTCGCAGTCCTTTAGATTGTGAAAGATATGTGGATCAAGGGTCTAATCATACGTTGGGACTCTTAGCTAGTCCTTAATCAAATCAATAAGTATTATGACTGCCCGCGAATGGCGCCCTATGTGGAGGAAGTCAGAAAGCTAGAGCAGCACTTTGATGGACTCTAGATGGAGCACCTCCCATGTGGATCCAACACCATCACCAAAGATCTCTCAAAGATCACGTCTTCTAGGGGATGCGTGCCCCCGGAAGTCATGGTAGAGCTGATACTTAAGCCCTCCATCAAGATCCCTCAAGATCACGTTGACAAAAAACCTCAGGGCGAGCCCTCGGCCACACCCATCATATGTGAAGCGATGGTTGTAGAGGCGTGTGCCCTCGGGGCGGATGCGTGAGTATCCGGCCCCCCAACAAAGAAGCCCGGAGCGAGCCCTCGGCCACACCCATTGTATGTGAAGTGATGGTTGCGGACATGTGTGCCCTCGGGATAAAAGATACCATAGCAAGAACCAAACACCGGGGTGAGCCCTCGGCCACATCCATCGTATGTGAACCAATAAATGCGAAGCTGTGTTCCCCTAGCAGCAAATACACCATATCTAGAAGAGGATCCTGGGGTAAGACCTTGGCCACACTCATCATATGAGAAGCGGTGGTAGTGGAGCTATGTGCCCTCGGGAGATAGAACACTAGAACTCACCAATCCCGCAAAACTTTTCATGAAGAGCCCTTCGCCATACCTATCATATGTGAAGCGATGGGTGCGGAGTTGTGTGCCCCCAGAAACCAAGACATGGGAAGCAAGAAAACCGACAAGAATCCCCAGGGAGAGCCCTTAGCCACATACCTTGCACACGAATCATCGGGTGTGGAGCTGTGTGCCACCAGGGACGAAGACTCAGGAATCCATCCCAGCAAAATTGTCGTCCAGGTGGAGGAGATACCTAGGCTACCCTAGGCCTCGGACATACTAAGGTACCTCCGGACCCGATAGCTCCCCGCCCACCGCACCGATGCCAAAAAGATATTCCGACAAGCCAAGATGTACACCGTAATGGACAGAGAACTCTACCAGATGCGTGAAGCTGGTATCCTACTCTGCTGCATCTCCCAAGAAGAAGTGCACAAACTCCTTGCTAATATCCACGAGGGAGAGTGCTTGAGTCATCTCACCTCCTGGACCTTAGCAGGGAAAGCGTTCAGCCAAGGATTCTACTAGCCAATGGCACAATCAGACGCCGAATACTTGGTTAGAACGTATGACATCTACTAGTTCACGCCAAATAGATACAACAACCAGGTCAAGCTCTTCAGACTATACCCCTATCAAGGCATTTCACCATATGGGGGATAGACATCATGGGACCCCTCCCATGGGCGGTGTGGTGATACCAGTTCCTGCTCATCGCAATCGAAAAATTCACAAAGTGGCATGAAGTAGATCCCATGCGGGCAATCACTGCTTAAGCCGCCCTAAAATTCATCCGAGGGATCGTATTCCGCTTCAGCGTACCTCACCGTATCATCACCGACAATGGATCATAGTTCACAAGCGGTGCCTTCCTAGCCTATTGTGACACCCTCGACACGAAGGTACTTTCGCCTTGGTGGCCCATCCCCGGAGAAACACGCAAGAGAAGCGCCTCAACGCGGAAGTGCTTCGCGGCCTCAAGACTCAAACCTTCGATCAGTTCAAAGCCATTGGGCGGGGATGGATCAAACAGATCCCAACCATCCTCTGGTTGATCTGCACCACCCTGAGCAAGGCTACGAGAGATACCCCTTTATCCTTGGTCTATGATGTCGAGGCCATGCTGCCCACTGAGGTGCATTACGGGTCTCCCCAGGTGCGAGCTTATCAAGAGGCTACATAGGGCAATACTGCACCGCCGACATCTAGTTCCTCGAAGAGGCTCGCAACATAGCGGTTGTGCACACAGCTCACTATCAGCAGAGCCTACGATGCTATCACAGTCGCCGGGTCCGTCCTTGAACTTCGTAAGAAGGTGACTTGGTCCTTCACCAGGCTCGCCTTGGGAAGGGCAGTGACAAGTTACAACCAAAGTGGGAGGGCCCTTCCCGGGTAGTAAAAATTTATAGGCCCGGAGCAGTCTGCCTGGAGACCGAAGATGGCAATCCTGTGGAGAAATCGTGGAATATCGAGCACTTGCATGAATACCATATTCGCAAATTCTACATGTAAGCTTCTTTAGAAATAAGTTTGTGTGCTTCTTAGGTAGCACGTGAGTCTAGGCGGGATCACCCCGCGCGTCTCTTCCACCGCGATGATGGAACATACCATAGGAGTAGTGGGCATTGTTAAATAAGGTTGTGTGTTGTTTTCCCAGCAAATGAGTCCAGGCGGGGTCACCCTACGCGTCTCGCACACTATAACGATGGATGCGCCATCGGTATAGTGGAAAAAGCTGGATAAGGCTGCACGCTTCTCATGCAGCGCATTAGTCTAGGCAGGATCACCCCGCGTGTCTCGCTTGCTGCTATTATGGGTGTGCCAACAAAGGAGTGACACTACTAGGAAAACAGCTATAGGTGATCCGCATAGCCATGGCAGACATGCGAGGTAGTACCCCACGGGCAAATAGCGATGGCGCACCAAATGTCCGATGTGCGATGTTAGTCAATACAAGAAAGGGAAGAGATCTCCTTGAAAAGTGGTATGGTACTTTCCCATTACTCCTCGTCTGTAGCGGTATTTCGCAAACACGAAGGAAGCAAAGCTCATGCACTGGCACACGGAAAGAAAGAAGCCAGAAGATAATGATCTGGAAAAGGACGAGATGCTGACACACCGTTCAGATGCTAGCCAGTGGAAAGCATTGGACCTCAAATTCTTAGAATTTAGGGGGAGGGATTCAAGGAATATCAGGCTAGGTGCACTGATGGAATCGATTCATTCGGTAGCTAGAGAAAGAACGCATAGCACGTGGCTCGTGTTTGTATGGATGTACAACCTCCCTCCCTAGTTGTGGATGAAGAAGAAGTACATACAAATGAGTATGCTAATTCAAGGGCCGAAATAACCTGGTACCGAGCTCAATCTGTATCTCAGCATGTTGAAAGAGGAGTTAGCCACGTTATGGGAAGCCGGAACCAATACGTATGATGATGTCGCGCAAGATTATTTCACTATTAGAGTCGTGTTGGTCACTACAGTGCAAGACTATCCCGGTTGCAGATATTTATCGGGGAAAGTGATCCAAGGATTCTTCGCATGTGTTAGGTGCATGGATAACACAACCTATCTCCAACTAGAGAAATATTCGGGTCTTCAAAAACCGTGTTCATGGGGCATCGGAGGTGGCTATGCAAGAAAACGTGGAGATCTGTTTGATGGGAATTCCGAGATCCGAGGAATCCTAGATCGGAGGAGTGGCGGAGAAATCGATGACTTGCTGAGAAACTGGAAAGAGTGCCCTAAGTTGGGAAAGAAGCAAAAGAGGCAACAAGATAAGCCGCTGCTGAAGGTATGGAAAACAAGGTATGTTTTCTGGGAGTTGCCATACTGGAAATTCCTCTGTATGCCTCATATCCTTGACATCATGCATATCACGAAGAACGTGAGCGAGAGTCTTGTTGCCACCCTGATCAACATGCCATATAGGACGAAAGATGGTCCAAAAGCAAGGAACGGCTTGATATTCATGGACATCAGGAAGGATCTTCACAGAGGATGCACTACTCTTGATGATCAGGATGATGAAAATAATGAGTCGGAGGAGACACAAGGTCGTCTAAAGGGTAAAAAGGTCAAGAGGAACGAATATTATTGTCCCCCTTCATGCTTCTTTCTAAACCAGGATGAGCTCAAACAGTTTTTAAGTGCCTCCTAGGAGTCATATTTCCTTACGGCTATGCAGGCAAGATTAGTAGATACCTATTCAAGGCAAAGCAGAGGTTCAGTGGGATAAAGTCTCACGACTGTGTCGTGCTAATGAAACAAATTCTTCTGGTTGCACTACGAGGGATAATGGACGAGCACATCCGCAAAACATTGTTTGGACTCTGCAAGTTTTTCAACGTCATCTCTTGAAAGTCGATTGGCGTGAATCAGCTCGGGAGCCTATAGGAGGGGATCATGGTGATACTAATGAGCTCGAGATCTACTTGCCACCCACATTATTCGACATTATGGTGCATCTGCTCGTCCATATCGTGGAGGATATCATCCAACTTGGGCTGATGTTCCTCCACAGCATGATGCCGTTCGAAAGTATGAATGGACACATCAAAGGATACATCTGCAACAGGTCCCGTCCAAATGGAAAAATAGCCAAGGGATTTCTTGCTGAAGAGTTCATCTCTTTCTGCATGAATTATCTAGACATCAAGAACGCTGTCGGTCTTTTCGTCAACAGGCACATTAGCAGACTCGATGGTTTGGATCACCAAGAGGGTGTTCGCGTGATGCATGTTAACTTTGATGGTTGAAGCGCATACTTTGATAGAGCAAACCTAGTCGCACTACAACATATAGAAGTGGTCGATCCTTGGGTATAAAAAGCACAAACAGTTTATGGAGAAGAAGTACAGTGACCAGGGACAACAGAGGACGAAGGGATAAATAATCAAAGAGCACAACTCTGATTTCACGCATTAGTTCAGTGAGACGCTCCTAGATAGTCCCCTGTAAACGGATTCTACTACTATGGAGGAAAAAATCATATTCGCCTTGTCACAGGGACCAATGCATAGCCTGATGGACATTTTCGCACATCCTCTTCGAGAAGCTGCATGCACTATACAAGTTCCTAGCTAATTACCGGAACACAAATTACCACGGGAAATGAAGTAAAAAATTCCGCCCTCACAAAGATGAGCACCGCCCTGGCCAGCTGGAAAACCCAAGTGAAGAAGATGATTTTTAAAGAAGGTAAAATCCACCAGAATCAAGGAGGGTTAATTTCCCCATCTTCCATAACCATGTGCAGGATGCTGCGACCCCCCCCCCCCCCCGCTCCCCCACACGCACACACGCTTTTTCCGACAAGCTCCGGTGATGACGTCCTACCCCACCCCGTGGGACAAATCGCACCAGGGAAGATGACCAGGAGGTTTAGGAAAGTAGATGGATCAAGAGCCATTGCTAGCGGCCTCGGCATTGCGCCAGCCCGAGGGCGCCTTCCCAAACCACTTCGGGTATGGCTGGATCCCCTAGAGACACACTGGTGCCTATTTCCACCCCCGCCTTGGCAACAACCTCGAAGGGAGATGATGTGTCATCTCCTAGGGCCCCGGGGGAAACCTTGAGACATTAACACTGCCTGGGCTCAGACCCGAGAAGATGCAATGGTATCCCAACGGTGCCCCATGTTCGGTTCCCGTGACCCCTTTTCCCGTTGTTCCCGCTCCAGTAGACCGGATTCGGTGGATCACCCTCAAAGAATAAAGAACTACGAGCACCAGTCTCCCACGACCTCCAGGTCACAAGCCCTTCTGGCTGCATCCCGACAGAGGTATATGGCCCCAGCCATCGTCAAGGGCCCTGGATTAAACCCCAAGACAAGTAGCACCCCTGACTTCGAGTTATCGGAACCTACTCAGATGCCCGAGACGCCTCCTCTCGCCGCTCTCAGCCTTAGCACCGCCACCACAACAACATCGAAGGGCTAGTCATTGCTATGATGCTAACCCCCTATGGGGTAGCGACTAAAGACCTAATAAAAGGCCCGAGAGGGATTGCTGATGGCCGCAGCTTGCGCTGAGATAGGGGATACCCTATGGACTCCCGCGGGAGATCAGGAATGCCCCCATATGCCTGAAAGAGCCTCCCCTATCTAGGAAAAAGTCCGTTGCAAGGAAGCTTCCCCTTGACGCAAGCACTCCACTACCAAAATGAAAAAAGAAGAGAAACCATCTATGACCGGCACCCCTGTCGTAAAGGTTTGGTAGGGAGATGGATTTTAACAGTCATCGCCCACGACCATGGTGTAAAACCTAAGATTGGCTTTCCTTTCTCTCGGTCTCAAGGGGCCAAATAGAGATGGCCGGGATGCCTAGAGGCGCCTCCTTCCAACCCATAGAATTGGTCTAACCGGAAAGCCTCCAAGCAGCGTTCCCGATCAATGTTCGGCCCCCACAAAGAAACAAGCATTGGAAGAATAAATCACCTAGTAGGTGGCGAACCGCATCAGCTAGCCGCTTCTCTAGTTCCTCTGGTAGGTACATTACACCCTAGACAACTACATCATGTGAACTAGGGGAATCAGGAAACCCAAGGCAGGAAGCCAATGGTCCTCCCCCTTTTTTCTCTCACGCAAGAGAGATTGGAAGGGGCACACGACCCTTCCAAAATAATAGGTTCTCCCATCCACTCGGCGGGGGAACCCAAAGAAAGAGATCCCCTGGGGCTACTTCTAGGTTGGAGTGACTCTCACCTGAAGGTGCCTGGCTATCGTTGCCTAGAGCATAAGGGGATATCGTGAAAAAAAAGTTTGTTGCTTGTTCCCTCCTTCACCCGATCGGGCTGCTGGAGGGGCGTAGGGAACACGGCGACTCACCAGGGGTGGAAACCTGAGCGGGCATTCCCCGACCTCCTTGAAAACAAGGCATGGATCTCTAGGGATGGAATGTGGGAAATGCCCGCCTAGGTTTTCCAGGACAAAAAGCCATGACCCAGCCTTGGCCGGGATGAAGATGGAAGGTCAGGTTTATCCTGAACAAGTGCTTAGCAAGGTGACCTTTTGTCCCCTCATGACAGCATGGCCGAGCTTTCCCATGGTTGGTCTATAGCAGTGATCGAGTCACCGCGGGGGTAGAATCGCACGGGGGCTTCCCCCGAGCACTCAAAAATCCTTGTGCGTCGGCTGGATCAAGCAGCACATGCAATGTATCCAGAAGCAATATCCTTGGATGAATACGGATGAGTGGCACCTGTCACTCATTTTGATTATTATTCATATGGATTGTTTCATAATGGATAGTAGCATTCAGAATGGTCACGTGTCCTTCTCGGTGCCCCTCGAAGAAAAGAGGGGCGCAAACCCATCTCGAAGCTCACCCGCTTCTTCCTGGATGTGAATCTGGGAGCTCTACATCAAGAATTGAGGGAGTGGTCGGGAGGCTTAGCCAAAGGGGTAAACCTCGACCGTTGCAGCAAGATATTTTTTCTTTACCTAGGCGCGTTGTCTCGGATGCATACCCTTTCTCTACTGGGAGAGCCTTTTCCACAAGAAGAGAATCATGACAAACAAACGTAAGGCCAAAGGGGCAGGTGACTGAATCGTTTCCTTGTTTTTATCCGAAGCCCCCCCACCCCCCGCAACAAGGGATGCTTTGGTTACACAGGGGACAATATCCAAGATGGCTACAATGACAGGAAATACAGAGCTAGCAACCCTTAACATCTGCTAGCCTGAACTCCACGCGACTTTGGTAGAGGTCAAAAACTTTGACCTTGAATTCGCCATGACCGTCTAAAAATAAGACAAGATTGCCAAGGTCCAAGCGGTGGGACTATGCGAAGAGGCCCCACCCCTTCTCAAAGAACTCCCTCCCAAAAGCACTAGTGAAGATCTTCACCAGCATCGCCCCACAATCACATCCCTCGACCACTAGCCATGCTGAGTAGGGGAGGTCACCGGCAAAGGCCTCCACCACCTCCTTGGGGAGTTCTAGAACTCCCTTGGGCTCACGAACCAGGATCAGGAAAAACTTGAAGCCGACAAGATGAGGCCATCTCGTGGAGGAATGGCTGCTTGAAGACTCACCATCCCACGAGGTACCTCCCTCTACCTCCCGGGTTGCCCTGCCCGTTTGGCAAGGCTCACCCTCTATGGAACGGGACGGCGGATTGAGCAAGGGAGTTCGAGGGGCAGAGTTATGCATCTTGGAAGAAGAGGAAATCAGATGGCCACCATGCTCCACAAGGAAGGAGTGGGGCCATATGAGGAGGAGCATGCCCCATGCCCGGGAGAAGCAATCAAGACAACACCCGATCTCCATACCCATACAACCTAATTTCCTCACTCGGTTCATGTAACCCGAATGTCGGGACGTGACCCCATCTTGGCCCACCCTGATTAGTTCGTGTCCGAGGGCTACAACCGCATCCACGGAAATTGGGGTATACCGGGGCGTGAGGGCGGTGAGCGACCCGGGGACGATGACTAGGCGGGGGCTCAGGACGTGCCTTTCGCAGGATCCTGGTAGCGGCCCCAACTACATGATGATCCCAGGGAACCATCGAGAACAAGGACCTGATTGATGTTACATGTTCTGGCACCAGACTACACCAGATAGAATCCAAGTGATGTGTGGTGCGAAGGCAAGGGTACCCAGCCATGTTGTAGGACAAGGCCAGCCGCATGGCAAGGTCATGCAGACGCGTGTATTTCTACCCTTGTGGTGTCCCCTTACAGTATAAAAGTATGCCCATGTCGAGAGGGAGGGAGGACAGTTGGATTAGAGTAGGATTCCCTCCAGGAGAAGGAACAAGTTGTAATCGTGTGACAATCAGATAGTAGACATTGCAGGATGTAGGGCTCTGCTCATGGCGGACCTAAAATTGGGTCAAAAAACCCGCGTCTTTCTCTATGATTGTATTCGTCTAGCTCACGGATCGACCTCGCGGGATGGTGCGCCCCTGGCCGAACAACAAAGTGGACTCATACCCCTGGTGTCAAAAATAAAGACATGATGTCGCATAACCATGGGATCCGGCCGGGCGCCCTGCTACACGTATAACCGGGAGGCCCGGGGAGGTGTCACCGGGAAGATATGTGGGTCTGACTCTGGTTTAGGACCACCGGAGACAAAAACAAATAGCTTTCCTGCAATGCCGGAACTACTACAGACTGCTTACTAATCTAGCGGAAAAGCCAAGACCACGCATCACCCCGCAGCAGCATTCAAACTATGTGTGACTGACATGCACACAAGGCTTTGCCACATGGACACCTCATGGCTCAGTCGGGACAAACCATCCGGGTCCCGCCTGCATCCTTGCCGACAGCCCCGTCAGGGGAAAACATCCCGGAGACCGGGGCCCGGTTAAGTCAAGATCTACGCTAGTCTGCCACAGCCTAGTAATCAACACACGACGCCAAGGAAGGGTTGATAGCCATGTTGTGAGTTAATAGTGACGCGTGGCTGAGTCCGATCATCGCAGCATGTACTCTGACCCTTGTGGTGTCCCCTTAACCATATAAAAGGAGGCCTAGGTCAAACGAGAAAGGCATAGGAAAAACATGTGTAAAGTTTGGTGACAATCAGATACTACATAGTTGTAGTACATAGGGATTTGATCACATAGTACCTAAAACTAGATAAAAACATCGTGCCTCTCTTGTGTGATTGTGTTCCCTTAGTTCATCGACCCTGATCACAATACATTGCGCCCCTGGCCAAACATCAAAGGGGATGGGGAATTTAAGGAGGGAGATGAGTCGGAAATCATCGCTGAGGGCCCCGGTTTCAGGACCGAGCCAGGCACACCTCTTGAACTCTCAGAGTTGGGAAGCAACCCTGGATGCCCAAAAGAGCCTCCTCCCGGGTGCTGCAACTCGGGCGATGATGACTGGCGGGAGCCCCCGAAGAACCGTATGGTGCAGCGCCCCATGTATTTCATTAGCAGCGTGCTGCCTGATGCACGGGTATGCTACCCTACCTTAAAGAAGCTCCTGCTTGGCATCCTTATCGCATTGAGGATGCTTCGTCACTACTTCAAGGCCCATCGGGTTACCGTAGTGACCAAGCACTCGCTGGAACGCATGCTGCACAACTGAGAGGCTATCGGATGGGTGGCGGAGTGGGCTATGGAGCTATCCGAATTTGACCTCCACTTCACCAACACCCAAACAATCAAAAGTTTGGTTCTGGCTGAGTTCATCGCTGAATGGACTCCGACTCTAGAGGACGAAGAGGAACGCTTATCCTCCCTATTGAGTAACATCGACGAGCATGACTAGGTCATTTACTTTGATGGCTCGTACTCCCTCGGTGTCTTGGGGGCTGGCGTGCTCCTTTTGTCACCAACGGGAGTCCAGCTAAATATGTGGTTCAAATGCTCTACCACGGCACGCATTTGACCAACTTCACCACTGAGAATGAGGGCCTACTCGTCAGTCTCTGTATTGCGAAAGATTAGGGATCAACCGTATGATCATACGCAGGTACTCTTATCTAGTCGCTAATAAAAATCAACAAGTATTACAACTCCCCGTGAATGGCGCCATATGTGGAGAAATTTAGAAAGCTGTAGCAGCACTCTGATGGACTCCAGATGGAGCACATCCCGCGTAGATCCAATACCACCACCGATGACCTCTCAAAGTTTGCATCTTCTAGGGGATGCATACCCCCGGAAGTCATGGTGGAGAGGATACTCAAGCCCTCCGTCAAGATCCCTCAATATCAAGTTGACAAAACCCCCGGGAAATCCCTCGGCCACACCCATCATATGCAAAGTGATGGTTGTGGAGGTGTGTTCCACCGGGGGTGGATATGGGAGTATCTGCCCCCCCAACAAAGAACCCTGGGGCGAGCCCTTGGCCACACCCATCGTATGCGAAGCGATGGGTGCAGAGTTGTCTGCCCCCGGGAGAAAAGATACCATAGCAAGAACCAGACATCGGGGTGAGCCCTCGGCTACATCCATCGTATGTGAAGCAATGAATGAGGAGTTGTTTTCCCCCGGCAATGAATACACCATATCTAGAAGAGGATCTCGAGGTGAGCCCTCGGCCACACCCATTGTATGAAAAGCGATGGTTGTGGAGTTTTGTGCCCCTGGGAGACAGAACAATGGAACTCACCAATCCGGCGGAACTTTCCAGTGAGAGCCCTTGGCCACACCTATCCTATGTGAAGTGATGGTGCGAGCTTTGTGCCCCCGGAAAACGAGACACTGGAAACAAGCAAACATACAAGAAAACTCGGGGAGAGCCCTTGGCCACACCCCTCGTAAGAGAATCATCAGATGCGGAGTTGTGTTTCCCCTTGGATGAAGACTCTGGAATCCTTCCGAGAAAATGCATCGTCTAGGTGGAGGAGATGCCTAGGATACCTGGGACTCAGACGTACTAAGGTATCTCCATACCTACGAGCTCCCCGCCTACCGCACCGATGATGAAAAGATATTCTGAGAAGCCAAGATGTACACCCTGATGGAAGGAGACCTCTACTAGAAGCGTGAATCCGGTATCATACTCCACTGCATCTCCCAAGAAGAAGGGCATAAAATCCTTGTCGAGATCCACGAGGAAGAGTGATCGAGTCACCTCGACTCCTCGACCTTAGCAGTGAAAGTGTTCCACCAAGGGTTCTACTGGCCAACTGCATTATCAAACGCCGAATACTTGGTCAGAACTCGCGACACCTCCCAGTTCCATGCCAAAGAGGTACACCAACGAGCTCAAGCTCTTCAGCCTATACCCCTACATTCCCTTTCGTCGTATGGGGGCTAGACATTGTTGGACCCCTCCCATGGGCGATTGGGGGATGCAAGTTCCTTTTCGTCGCCATCGACAAATTCACCAAGTTGCCTAAAGTGGATCCCGTGCGGGCCATCACCACTCAAGCCGCCATCAATCTCATCGGAGGCATCGTATGCTGCTTCCTCATACCTCATGCATCATCACCGACAATGGATCATAGTTCACAAGTGGATCCTTCCTCGCCTATTGTGACCCTCTCAGCACCAAGGTCTATTTTTGCCTCGGTGGCCAATCCTCGGAGAAATGGGCAAGCGTAGCGCCTCAACGAGGAGGTGTTGCGAGGGCTTAAGACCCAGACCTTTTATCGATTCAAAGCCATTGAATGGGGCTGGATTGAACAGATCCCAGTTGTCCTCTGGTCGATCCGGACCACTTTGAGCAGGGCCACGGGAGATACCCATTTCTCCTTGGTCTATGGTGCCGAGGTCGTGCTTCCCAACGAGCTGCACTAAGGGTCCCCCCCGGTTGCAAGCTTATCAAGAGGCTTCCTAGGGGGAATACTACACCGATGACATCAACTTCCTCAAAGAGGCTCACATCCTAGCGGTTGTGTGCGGAACTCACTATCAGCAGAGCCTATGGTGCTATCACAGTCACGGGGTCTATCCTCGAACTATTCAAGACGGTTACTTGGTCCTTTGCCCGGCTCGCCCTGGGAAGGGTAGTAACAAGTTACAACCAAAGTGGGAGGGTCCTTACCAGGTAATACAAGTTTCCAAGCCCGAGCGGTCCGCCTAGATACCGAAGATGGCAGTCCCGTGGATAAATCTGGAATATCGAGCACTTGCACGTACCATCTGTGACACCCCCGGGATCAGGGCTAAACAAATCCTAGACCTCCGTCTGACATAAGCTTAACCTTGAGCTCGAGGATATCCAGTGAAAAATAGGTAACACATCAGTGACCCTACGACACAAAAATTATTACAGCAAGCTCATAACTAAGCGAAGAACCAAATTATTACAAGCAGAGGTCACTGACCACAAAAATCAAACAACGGAAGGAAAATTATGCTATTAAGTATAGCAAACTTAACAAATGGCCTAAGAGGCATGAAGCATAACGATGACGTCCCAGCCCCTAGATTCCAGGCTGCCGATCGGGAACCCCAAGCTACTCGTCGATGTCGATGTAGAATGGAACTTATCTTCAAGCAACACTTACTCTGCCAAAAGTATCAACAAAGCAAGGGTGAGTACAGGGTGTACTCCACAAGACTTATGTCTGGTGGATTTGTTTTGCATAAATCCATCTTTGTTTGTAAAACAAGAGAGAGGAGAAGCTCGTTTATTCAGAGTATTTTAAAAGGGAATAAGAGAGCGACATCTCCGAAGTATTTATCATCATCTTTTGATATCCACCAAGTCATCATCACCTGAACTAGGATCACCCCCTCGTACCCATGAGGAAGCATCCTTAAGCACACGTTGATCTGCCAAGTTTTACGATTAGGTTCAAGTTCTCTATGATCTTAGAATCTGGTCACCAAGCGTTCATAACTGTGAACACGGATTTTTGAAAAGATTATTACCCTGCAGGGGTGTACAACTTTACCCACACGTACTAACCTTCTCTTAATGCCACATGACTAGCCCTCTTCCTGGGAAGGCCGACAGAGGGTGGTTAGACACGACCTTTAACTTGCTTTCGCCGAGATCATGAGTCATGCAATAAGTATGGTTCCGCCGTAACGGGTCAAATTCCGAAGCCGGTACTTAAAGATGTGAGGCGAGGTTGGTTTACCAGGGGCGCTATCAACCCCAAGCAACCGCGGCCACGCTTCCCTACTTGTTATGAATGCACCTTCACCCAGAAAAATCTTTCAAAAGGTTTTCTATGCATATGTCGAATGGAACGCCCAAACTATGTGACTCATGGAATCTACTAGGCAAGTTAGTTGCGCGTGAGGTTTTCTAGGCCCCGTGCGGTTGTACGCTCGTCTTGGTTCCAAAGGCAAGAACTCGGTTCCTAGTGGTGGCGAGCATGGGACTAGAAAAACCACATCCCACCGTGGCCTCCCATACAAGCCTTAGCATGTTTAACTCATATCAGCTCTGATATCATCTCACCATGTTCTCATGTCATACTAGATTCTCTGCATCTGATACATCATCTGGATGGACCAGACTCAACAGCTATGCATGGCTAAGAAAGACACCGATAATAGCTCTAGCAGTGCACACAAACCGAACCTAGTTATGCTAGGAGCAGTGGATCAGGTAATATAAGCTCAAAGGGAGTAATGCAATAGATAGGATACTCTATCTGTCGATAAAATACCACAGTATAATCATATGCATAATGGCAGGAAATGAAATGCTTTCGAAAACATAGGATTATATCATGGTGGGGCTATGCTTGCCTTTGCCAGTTGATAACCAATAAGCAGATCTTCAGGAGCCTTGTACTTGACTTGGTTATAGTTGGTCAAGTATTGTTCGTCGATCTTCGATGGTCTTGATCTTGGTCTTAAATATCGATCTCGGTATCATATTCTACAGGGAAGAACCAAATCACCGGAAAGAAAGGGAAACAATCAACACATGGCATCGATGCAATTCTCAAGCAAGGATGATGATATGACAAGTTAAAATTGTATTGAAAAGTAACCCTAAGGCATGCTCGACAATTTAATCGGGATTCCGAGTGGTGAAAACCCTAACTCGGGGAAACTCCGAAATCACCTATGAGGGGTTACTAGGTTGTTCTAATTAAACTTGCGATGAAAGTTATTGAACAATGCATGATTATAGCTTAAATAGCCAGGTTTAATTTTCCTGAACATTTTGATATATTATAGACATTTTTCTGACTTATAAATAATAATTTATTGAATTTACAAGATTAAACCAATTTTTGGAATTATTTAATCAACTTAAAACATTTACTACACAATCATAACAGAGGGTTGACGTCAGCACAGACTGAGGGCAATCTCTCACCGAGGCTGGGTCTACCCACTGTGCCTGACCTATGGGCCAGTGGCCACATCAGCAAGCCACCTCAGCGTCAGGGCCCGCATCGAGTTTGACTCGTGCTGACCCGCACGGTGGACGGCGTCTGCCACTGGCGACCACATAGCGGTGGCGCTACGATGCGAGCGGGGACGGGATCCTGCACTAACGGGAATCGCCTTGTCCTGGGCTACCTAAAGATGCAGCGCGAAGTCCTAGGGCGGCCGGAAAGCTTACCGATAATGACCATCTATGGAGGACAGCGGTGGCACACAACACGTTAGCAGAACAGAGGGGAGAGAGGCAATAGAGAGGTGCCGGAGCACCGCTAGCTCACCATCGACGCGGGAAAGGGGTCAGCTCAACCAGGCGAGCTCGGGTCTGGCCGTAATTGACGGGGAAAGTGGCGGCTGGACTTCGGGAAGAAGGGCTTGATTCGGTAGATTGATGAGGCGCCGGCTTGCGTGATTGGCCAGGGCCAAAGGAGGATGGCAAGGCGAACCTCTTGGCATGGTCGGAGAGGCTCAAGGTTGCCGGAGATGGCGGGGATCACGATGACCTGTGAAGCTAGGGTTTAGCCAGAGAGAGGGAGGTCGCTGGGAGGGGGGAAAATAGGATGAGGTCGAAGCAGGGCACCTCGGCGACCTTATCTCCTCGGCAGAAGACGGGGGGCAGCGGCGATCATCATGGCGCAGACGAACGGCGATGGCAGCGCCACAGAGCAGCTTGTCGCAGAGGAGGAAGACGACAGATAGGGAGAACGAACAAGTACCGGGCCTGGGCTGCTCTTGGGCCAGGGATGGGTCGCGGGTGCTGTGCATGTGCGACAGGGAGAAGAGGGAAGGGAGCTGGGCTGGCTGGGCTGCGGCCTGGTTCTGGTTTTTCTTCTGAAATTGCTTTTCCTTTTTCTGTTTCTAATTTCTCATTTGCATTTTCATTCAAAACTATTTTGGGTATTTCAAAAAATACCAGGGACATTTATAGAATATATGAAATTATTGCAGGGGCCCTTTTAGTCCAATTGGGATCCAAACATTTTGAGTTTTTCAAATATTTTCCAAACCACTTTGAAGGGATTTCAAAGAGAGGGAAGATATTAGGGTTTTAGGAATTTATCCTTATTTTATTGCATGCATTTTAAGAATGATGCTAATGATGCACAATCAAACCCTAATAATATTTAGCTAAAACTCTGGTGTAACACCATCTTCGCAAATTCTTCATGTAAGGTGCTCTAGAAATAAGGTTGTGTGCTTCTTAGGCAGCACGTTAGTCCAGACGGGATCACCCTGCACGTCTCGCCCACTGTGACGATGGAATGCGCCATCGGAGTAGTGGGCACAGTTAGATAAGGTTGTGTGCTATTTGCGTAGCACGTGAGTCCAGGATGGATCAGCCCGCACGTCTCGCACACTGTAACGATGGGCGTGCGATCGGTACAGTGGGGACAATTGGATAAGGCTGCACGCTGCTCACGTAGCGCGTGATTCCAGGCGGGATCAACCCACGTGTCTCGCTTGCTGCGATGATGGACGCACAAATAAAGCATTGAGCATATCCGGGCTTGACATTGGTTGGTCTCTACTGGTGATTGAGTTACCCAAAGAGCAGAAACGCTCGGGGGCTACCCTGGGAACCCTAAAGCGATACACTAAGGATCATCCTAGTTGATGCACAAAGATGAAGTTGCCCCTTGCACCCCTACCGACCAAGGGGCTTACCGCCAACCAGAAAGTGCACCAAGAAGCGCTCCGGGGGTGGTCAAGGAGCGAGCCTTATCACCCCCGGGGCACCGGCAACAAGAAAATATCAGGAGACAAGAAGGCAACAATTCCAGATAAGTGCCCTCTTTTATTCTTGGAATAATAAGTGCAGAATTACAGCTAGGAGAGATAAAGTAGGGTACATATCCTAACACATTACATGTTGTATTCCTTTCTAAAGCCTACGCAGGTCCAATCTACTCGCTCGACGAGGGGTGTCAGGAAAGTAGATAGGTGGGGACCTCTACAGGATGGGAGCCCCTCCTCGTGGAAGTAGTCAATGCGGCGCTGGTTGTCACTGAACACCTTCACGGACAACATCTCCACTCTGTCGAACATGACTACGAGTATGTCTCCCCGCTGGAGGGAGTGTCTCTCAGAGAAACGGGTCCATCCCCTCTCAAGACACATGCTTCTGCCTTCTTCGGAGAAGACGCGAGCCCACTAGATGGTGTTTCAGCACCTAGCAGGGTGAAGCATCAGCCTACGTGGGTGGTGGCGGCTGCCGAAGGACCAGGTGAATACATTAGGAAGATGCATAATCTATACACTCACTCGGTAAATCCTGATGTAGAACTCGAAGCGGGATAAATCTGGCAATGAGTCCTAAGGAGCCGTCTCCGTGGGGGAACAATCCATCTCCAAGCGGTAACCCCATCCAAGGCCTCGCTGCCCTCTCCCTCAATCTGCCTCGCCACCACCTAATGGTAGCCAGCCCTCCAGTCCTGGCAAAAGCAACCTCCCCAACACCGGGGGACGACCGGCAAGGTGGATGGTAGCCATACTTCAGCGAGAAAGTGAAGACCAAAAAGGGAGAGAAGGAAAGCACTAGATGGGGCATCCTTCATCGAGGCCATTTTAATAGGCTAAAGAGAGGAATCCACCCAACATAGCACGAAAGACTCAAGCTACTCCAAGGGAAGTCCCTTGGATTCCCCTTGGCAACAGAATCGAGGCATCAAGATCTTCGTCAGAGTCTACAAGCTGGGTCCCAGGAAAGCTTAGCGGGAAACTCCTTCGGCCCGGCACCCTGAATGGATGGGGTACCTCCCCGTGCCTCAAACCCCTTGAGGCAGCACCCCACCTAGGGTATATTGTCGGTTCCCTAATCTCCACGAATCACCTAACCACGGGCTCCAGGCCGGGTGCCCGAGATGGTCTCCCAGGGCAGATCTAAGGCTTGGCCCCTGGTTCCAAAGGATCCCCAGAGACAAAAAATCATATATCTAGCATGTAACGCCAGACCTGCTGCATACTGTGTACTGATCCAGCAAAAAAGCCAAGACCACGCATCGTGCCACGGCAGCACTCACCTGGCCTATGTGCGGCCAACATGCACACAAGGCTTCGCCTGGCCAAATGACGGCTCGGCCGAGATGCCCGCCTGGTTCCCGCCTGCATCCCCGCTGACAGCCCCATCCGTGGAAAACACCTCAGATATTGGGCCTTGGTTAAGTCAAGATTGACGCTAGTCTGTCACTGCCTAGTAATCGACACATGGCACCAAGGTAGGGATGCTAGGACACGTTGAAAGTTAATAACGACGTGTGGCTGAGCCCTTACCCGTATAAAAGGAGGCCTTGGTCGAATTAGAAAGGGGGAGGAAAAACAAATGTAAAGTTTGGTGACAATTAGATACTGCATAGTTGCAGGACGTAGGGATTCAGTTGACAAAAGCGAACAAGATAGCGCTAGCACCCATAGAGAACTTCCATTTGTTGGCCTGGCCTACTGACTTGCCGGTGAAAAAAGAATAAGACATAGTGAAAAAGTACCAAAACAATTGAAGCCTACATCCCACTACGTCTGGGTTCCCCCTTCCTATGAATTTTGAGTCCATAGGTAGGGTCAACTATACCAAAGTAGAAGGGCCACTATCTAAGCTTTTACTGGGCTGGTTTGAACTATTGATTTACTGAATCGAGTGAATCTATGTTGCATAACATATAGGTTGCCAAGGCCTAGAAGTACAATTGGTCGCCCTAACGGTCACTCTCAAACTCTCTACTTAAGTGATGAAAGTCACTTAGCTTCTTTAATAGGGTTTGCCAAAGAACCCCTCCGGGGCCCTAGCAAGAGGAAGAAGGAGATAGAGCAAAGGTCTCCTCTTTCTATCCGCTCTTCACGGCATGTAGAGATTGGGATTATAGTTTAATTGGTTGAAACGTACCTCTCATAATGGTGATATTGTAGGTTCGAGCCCTACTAAGACCATCTGACATGCTTAATCAATGACTCTGGTAGTCACCTGAACCACTCTCTCGGATAGCCCACAACCTCTCTTCTGGATGCGAACAAAGATTCTATCAACATACAAGGTTTGCCTTCTTGTGAGAAGGAGGGTTATTAATTGTGTTCTTAGTGCAAAGGGAGTCTTTGAGAAGGTTCGGTGAGTTCTAAGAGAGATAAGATAAGTAGAGCAGTCTGGCAGCTGTTCGGGGGTCAGCTTTGGATTTGCCTGATCGACCCCTAAAAGTGTATTAATCTAAAAGAAATGAAGATTGACATTCGTCAATTTACCGGATCTATCCTCTTATAATAACTTTATAGCGATCACATCGGACCTGGACCTGGGTAAAACACATCGCTTATCTCTTTGTGTGATTGCATTCACTTAGTTCATCGACCCCGCTCGTAGGACATTGCGCCCCTAGCCATACATCAAAGGGGACATACCCAGTGTCGAAAACTGTGACACGACACTGTCGGTTCCTCGGAGAAATCCTCCCGAAGGGCTCACCTAGGAAGCAACTCGTGACCCCTCTCCCACCGCCTGCTTGGCCCGGGAGTGTGGTGCATGAAAAATACAAGGGATAACTCGAAGGCTCACCATTGTGCGGGCTCCTCCAAAGGATATGGGAGAGGGTCCTCTGGGACGATGGCCAACGTTAGGCCCTCCCCGCCATGTGAAGTAACTGGTTGCATTGCTGGCCCCACAGAGTAGCCACCGTACAACACCAAAGACAAGTTCAGTGAGCAAGCGGGACTAGGAATGAAGGGTGAAGGTTAAGACAGCTAACGTCGCGAGTCTCCTTGACTAGAACCACTTTCCTTGCTTGAACCACGGACCTTCCCCAAATGATGACCCTTCCTGAGCAGTTCGCTTGACCTCCAAGGGCACCGAGGGAGGTGATTGGGTGTTGGCAGCTCCACCCTCAGAAGACTCATCACCACTTGTCTCCTAGAGAACAAGATGGGCATTAGAGAAAAGGCTCCCCCCGTGGGATCCGGCGTTAGCATCCGGCTTGGTCCGCCTTGCCCGACGATGATGGCCCGCTGCCGAGTAGAGGGTTTCGACGATTGACCCACAGCGTAGGAGAAATCGAAATCCCCGAGGGCTTCACATTTGGGGGCTTCTAGATATCTTTGATCCCCTACTCGTTGTAGTCAGGGCGCAAAGCAATCAGGGCATATTGTCTATCGTCCGCCCAGAGCGGCCACACCCGTGCGGCAAGGCAGCGTCCTCCCCTCCCCCCGCATACTAGATGAACCTGTTTCTCTAGAAGGGAAGGGGTAGGCTGTCCGTCAAGGCGCAGCCGGGTCGCATCGCCAGGACCTTCTTACACCCACAAAGGGTGCATGCGCTGTTGTAGCGGCTCTACGTGATCTAGAAGATAATTCGTCACCACCTAGTGAATCGACAAACCCCGCCCACGGAGTAATTCTATCCGGGATAGAATAGGAGCTAGCTCCCCATCCCGAGGGTCTATCTGTAGCATCCCAATTGTCTAACAATTGCAATGCTACTTGCCTAGTCTATATTGCTACTTCCTACTTGGCATATATTGCATCATCATTATATCATGATCATGTCACCATGCCACCTTGTATTTGAGCATCATATAAAACCCCCTCTATTTCATTCATATCCCATATGCATTATATATTGAATATCTTGTATTTTCCTCTTTATATATTGGATTTGCTTCTTGATAAATTTCTTCATTCCCAAGTTGAGTTGTGGGCATCTCTCTTACAAATCCACCACCTTTCTTTGTCAATACCTTATAACTCCACCATACAAACTATGTATGGGCATTTGCATTTCTTGTTTTATGTCTAACTCATATGTATTAAGATGGATCCACTTCTATATCTGCATGCTCCCTTATATGTTCTATATTGTTTTCACAATATTAAAGTATGTGGATCCTCATGGCCACCTTTGCATGCCATGTGGGTAGTTTTCTCTCTTGCAAGCTTCCCTATGGATTTATTCAACGTATGCCCTTGTATGAGGTCATTTGGAGTACAATCCATCTAGTAGGAAAACACACACTAGTGTCCAAAATGGATTCATATTGTGCATATATGGTTATTCCCATATGATAAGAAGATCTTCTCTTTGTTGATCCATAATTCATATAAGTGGGATGCATGCATGGATGGTTAAATTCCATATGGATTACTATTGTTTTCACTAGGGTAATTGAGCATTTAATCCTCATGCATGTCCCATGAAAGCTCCATTTTTTCCTACTTATTTTGTAATACTTGAGTTCGAGATTAGTTTGTTTTGATTTGATTTCCAATAGATGAATCTTTGCCAAGAAGCTTACAAGAAAATCTATTACTTCCTCTATCATTTGGATGTTTTCTTCATCATGGTTCCTCTTGGAGTTTTCATTGTTTGAGATAATTTAAATTCGTACCTAAACTAAAAAAGTCAAATAAACCTCTATGTTTATCATACCAACTAATGAACCTATCTACATAATTTAACTTTGCCATCCAGCTTAAACCCTAACCCACCCGAGCCCATCTTCGGTTTGTTTGCAAAACAAAGCCTCAGCCCCACCTCCACCTAATCTCCCCCTCTCCCTTTACCTCTCTCTCTATTTTCTTAGCTAGACCAAGGCCTACCATAAGTTTTTATCTAGCTAGTGCCCCCCCTAATACGTTGTAAACGTATCTATAATTTTTGATGCTCCATGCTTGTTTAGTATCTACTTTGCTTTACTTGTCCACACTTTGAGGTGCTTTTTACATGTTTTCTAGTACTAACCTACTAACAAGTTGCAACAGTGCCAGATGCCTGTTTTCTGCTGTTTTTGGTTTCAAAAAAGTTAGTAAAGAAATATTCTCGGAATTGGACGGGACAAACGTCAAAGTCAATTACTTTCCGTGGGGAACAAGAAGTCCAGAGGGGAGCCGGAGGGGCCAGACCCACCCCAGTCACGGCCACAGGTGGGTCCGCGCCTATCTAGGGTTTCGAGCCCCTGGCCGCCGCCTCGGCCTCACCCTTCGCCTATAAGAAGCCCCCGATGCAGAAACCCTGAGTACCAGATCAAATCTCCACGAAACCGTCTGTAGCCGCCTCCCACCATCGTCCCTAGATCGGGGGGGATCTGAAGTTCTTCCTGGCATCCTGCCGGAGGGGAGATCATCTCGGAGGCCTTCTGCCCGGTATGATGCGTGAGTAGTTCCACCTTGGACTATGGGTCCATGTAGTATCTAGATGGTTGTATCTCCTCCTTTGTGCTTTCATGTATAGATCTTGTGAGCTCCGTTCATGATCAAGATCTAATCTATTTGTAATCATGCATGTTATGTTTGCGGGGATCCGATGGATATTGAGATTATTATGTTGGTTTGATTAATGGTTTTCTCTTTATGATTCTATCATGTCTGTGTTGTTTGTGATCTTGCATGCTCTCCGTTGTTAGTAGCTATCTTGGCCAAGTAGTTGCTAGTGACTCCAAGAGGAGGTATTTATGCTCGATAGTGGGTTCATGCCTCTAGTTTCCAAGGGAAGTGACAGAAATCTCTTCGGTTGTAGATGTGATGTTGCTACTAGGGATAAAACAACTATCTCTTGTTCATGGAACATGTGGACTGTTTACCTTACACAATTTGCTTAAAGCAGTTCTCTGTTGCTTGCAACTTAATACTGGAGGGGGTTCGGATGATAAACTGAAGGTGGACTTCTAGTCATAGATACAGTTGGATGGCGGTCTATGTATCTTTGTTGTATTGCCCAATCGAATCTCATAGGATCTTTCTGACTAGTAATTGCATTATTATGCCTTGCTCAGTTCCTGTCAATTGCCCTGCTGTAATTTGTTTACCCTTCATGCCATGTTGTTTATCTAAGGAGAGAACCTCTAGTGAACTTTGGACCCCGGTCCAATCTTTACCATTGATACATCTTCCACTATTACTTGTTTACTTGCTGCAAACCATTACCTTCCACACCATATGTTTAATCCTTTGTTACAGCAAACCGGTGATCTTGACAACCTCACTGATTCATTGGGGCAAAGTCTTGAGTTTATGTTGTGCAGGTCTCCGCGTTCCTTGCAACACCTGTGTTATGTTTCCTTCCTCCTACTAGTTCGATAACCTCGGTTTCTTACTAAGGGAAAACTTGCTGCTGTACTGCTTCACACCTTTCTCTTGGGGTTCCCAACGAAGCGCTCCTACATCAACTCAGCGCTGCATCAAGCTTTTCTAGCGCCATTGCCGGGGAGGCTAAGGACGTCTTCACTAGGGGAGTCCTACTTCCTTTCTCTTTACTTTGTTTTTAGTTTGGTTTGTTTCTTTTTCTTGGTTTTGTTTGCCTCTTTCCAAAAACCCCAAAAAATATTAGTCTAGCTTGGTTTGTTCTTTATTCAAAAACACAAAAAAATTAGTTCCTTCTCTAGTTGCTACCTTTCTCTAGCTCACCATGTTTCTCCCCAAGTTTGCCCTGAAAGATCTTGCAATAGGTAGTGTCTCCATAATTGGGAAAGATAATATTGAAGAATTCTTTAATTATGTTAGCAAGAATGAGGATATTGAGGATAAATCTATAGCAGAGCTTGCTCCTAATTATGAGATTGCTGTAGCTTCTTTAGTTCATATGTTGGAGGCTAGGTTTGTTAGCCTTAACCCCTTCATACAATTCTTGTTCCTAAAACTAAAAGAAGAAAAGAATGCTGAAAAGAGGGGATTCATCCTTGAAACTTTATCAAAAGAATTCCATGATGTTGCTAGGGAAGCCAAAAAGGTCTTTGAGAATTTCAATATGCTAGGCTCAAGTGTAGATGTTGTGTGTATTTTTGACGAAACTAAGCCTATAGAAGCATTTAAGATACCCATACCCTTTAAGCTTGTTGGAATGCATGAAGCCTTTGAAAAGAATTTTGATTGGATTGCTCCTGAAAATCTTTTTGATGAAAGTAGTAGACCAAAGAGAGATGAGAAGGGATCCTCCAAAACCCATTTGTATGAGATACCTTTCATAGTGGAAGACTTTGCAAGTATTGATATTAATGCTTCTTCATTTGAAAATACTTGATTCTTCTTGCTTCTTGTGCCTAACTTAAAGGCGTTAAAGAAAAGTACTTGTTGGAAGATAACCCAAGAGTTTCCTTGAGGCTTGGAAGTTATTACTTCAGTAATGACCTCTCCTTATCATTTTTGTTTGCTTTTTGTGCCAAGAATGACCTCTAATGAGAGGGAAGTAAGATTTGGGGAGTTGCTGTCCCTAAACAGATTTCTGTCCTCCACCAACAAAATTCGTGAGGAGGCTCTGTAACTTGGATTGAGCTCTAAATTTACGAATAAATCCCCTAGTATGTTAGATAACTTTCGTTAGTTCAACACTTTTTGATTTGAGCAATAGAAGATGTTCGACAAAATCGGTTTCTACCTTCTAGTCTGTTTTGACAAATTTCTGCCATTATTTGCATTTGCTTCTTATTGATTCCTTTTTGAGTTATCTTTAGGTGAATTGAGCTTTTTGAAGGAGTTAATACAGTATCTTGTGTTTTTATGAAAAGCCTTGCTGTTCCAAAGCTTTGCCAGAGGTCTAATATCTTTTGAATACACTAATGTTGCTAATGAAGATTGTGTGAAGTTTTGTATGAAGGAAAAATTTCACGTGTAAAGAGAGAATGATGCAATGAGATGAAGAATGGACAAAAGCTAAAGCTTGGGGATGCCACCATGGTGTCACCCCAAGAAATATCCAAGAGGTACAAGCATCAAATCTTGGGGATGCCCAAGGCATTCCCTTCTTCATCAATAAAAAGCTCAAGTCTGTCTAAACACTTCGTTTTTATTGTTTCATGCTCAGTTGTGTTGTTCTTGGAGCGTCTTAGTTTTTGTTTGCTTTGATTAGGTTGTTCATTTTGCTTGAATAAAGTAGTTTGGACCCCCGTTCTCGCTGTGTTGTTTTACAAATAAGTTGCTTGGTGTTGGAAAGGAGTTGTAAGTTCTTGCTTGAGGTGCAAGAGGAGCTTGCATTGACTATGACTTAGACTTTAGCATGACATGATAGGTGTTGTTTTGAATTTATGCTTAGTGATTATTGCTGTAGCATGTCTTTTTCCAAACAATTGGGATTGCTTAGTGTGCCTTGAAGAAATTATGTGTTGTTTTAGCATGCAAAAGCATAGTATTGTGGTATTCTCCTTTGATGCTTTGCTTGGGTTGACTTGGCCCATGCTTACACCATGTTATGACTCTCACAAGTCACCATTAGCCTCTATGATCATTTAGTCCTTGACTTGTAGTACCACTCTTTGCTTTGTTAGTATGCTTTGTTGCACTGCATGATTATGGCCATTATTGCTCTCTTAGTTGGTTGCTCCTAGTCTTTTGCTAGCCTCCACTTGTATGAGTAAGCTCTACTCATGCCTCCAACTCCCAAGAAACATGGTTATTCCAAAGTGTCCACTATAAACTCCTATGCATGGTGTGTTACAACATTCCAAGTATATTCTTGTTTTCAATTATCTTCCAATTAAAAACTATTTTCTTATGTGAAAACTTAGTGATTAAAGCCCTCACAAACTTGATGGCACACTTTATTCTTTGCCCCTAATAAACTTGAACCATTGTGACAACTTTGTCGTATATGCTTGCACTTATAAGTTGGAATTAGCAGAATCGTGATGTCATGGGGAACGTTTTCAACATTGCACTTGTACTCTGTACTCAGTTGATATCATGTTCTTTTGTCTATGGATGTCACCGGTGTGAAATAAAGACAGAACTTATAAGTCCATGGAGTTTGTATCTTGTGTTAGAGAAATTCCTGGGCCGCTAGCCTAAGCCATACCTAATCATGGTGGAAACTTGCAGCATCACCATAATGAGCTATCTATGAAGCATCCTCAATAAAAAGATATGCATATGGTAAATAAAAAGATTGCTGAGATGCTCATTGTATGCTTGCCTTGTCATTTTGGTTATGGGAAAGCTCTTTTTCCATGTGCATGCGCTGGGTTTCCCTGAGCCATTGCCGGGTCATAAGCGATCATCTTCTTGTTTCTCCCTAAATCCACACTTTTCTCCTTTCTCGGTCTTGGCGCCGCTCCGGGTGAGGATGACGTGTGACCTACTGATCTTGCCGGGACAGGAGTTGCCGAGTGAACTAGCTGAACCTCCCTTCTATACCCGGATTCGCTCTGTAGTATGCCTCATTCAGCATGCTAGCTATTCTTACCAGTTCATTGACTCGCTCTTGTTGTCTTTTATTTGCTTCTCCCATCAGATGGGTAATTCTGCCATTGCTGCTTCTGTGGCTCGCAGGTTAGCTGCTGCTGTGTTGTACGTTGGCTGCATAGCTGTTTCGTTGCTATTCTCTAGCGTTATTTTTGATGTTGCATCCGCCAGCTCCTCATTGAGGTTTCTTCCTCTTAACCTTGTTGCGTCAAGCCGGGTCTTTGCGCCCTTGACTCGATTTTCCAAGTTGAGCTCTCGGATCGTGATATCCACATCCTGCTGTAACTGTGTCAACTCCTTGGCTTTCTCCAGGACCTTTATTCTGGCCTCCTCTAACTCGGCTTGCACACGTGTTGGGTCAGTTGCTTGTGCTACTGGCTCTGCCAACTTTCCTATCGCATCTTGCAGCTCCTTTTCCCTTTTACTCCTAGCTATGTTTTCTGGCTTTTCCAGCGGTGCCTTTGCTGTTCTCGCGACCTTTGGTGTCTCCTCATGATTTCCTTCCTCAGCATTCTCATTCACTACTGGAGCTATCGGTGGAGCTGCTGGGTTAGGAGCTATCATCATTACCTCCAGGGAGACGAGTTGGTGAAGCTTTCCAACGACAGGAACCGCTGGTGGATGCGCCACCAGGACGACGTGCTATGGGTATGTGCGCTCCATGCGCACGTCGATGTAGACCTGGTGCTCTCCGAACTTTATGAAGTGACCGCCCCTAGGGAATGGCTTGGTCCCGAAGCTCCCCGCATTGTCGCTGACGAAGTTGAGCGCTCCAAACCTCTGGATGAGGCCGGAGTAGACGCGCTCGCCGGTCTTGGCGATGATGTTGCCCGTCCGGATGAAGACTCCATCAAGCACCTGCTTCTGCCCCATGGTGGGCGCCAACTATCGTGGTGGTGTCACGACAGATGCCATGGGAAGGCTTAAGTTGGGGGCCAAATGGGTGCTTGTGGTCACCGGGGAGGAAGTGCATGGTCGAGCCATGCTCGAAGAACAAGATGAACTCTCCACACTTAGGAATTTGATTGATACTTACGAATTACAAGTGCTCCTTGAGCTGTATGGACTAGTGTTCTAGGCGCTAGTTCCCTACTTGGTCCAACCTTCTTCTACTGCTGCTATGGCCTTCCTTATATAGGCAGCGCTAGCTAGCTTATACCCCTTTGGGTTCTAGGGTTTACTATTTGGATCTTGGTCCCTACGATGTGGGCTGGGTCATGGGCTTGCCCTAAGCCCAATGGCCCAGTCCACAAATCTTGATAGCTAACGGTCTTCTGGTACGTCGCCTCCTGTTCCTTTTGACATCACGCAGTAACTTTGTACACCAGCCCTTGCTTTGGGCGTCACGTGGCTCCTTTTGTGTCATCTGGCGTTGCCCTTCTCTTTTGACCATGCTTTACCATGGTCCCTCCTGAATCTTACTCGGAAAGGTGCCATGCGTCCTATATGACCCGAACCTTCCTCGGGACACTCGGCTCATTGGTTCCTACAAGGATAACAACTTTGTCTTATACGGGCCGACATAGTTCATATGTCGGCCGCACATGATTCTCTCTCCCGGCCATTCTTACCCGGCCTAGTTCTTTCTTTACTCGGAGCTACTCATGTTGTGCTACGCTTCACCGCTCGTGACCCTACCGGGGGTTATACCCCCGACACTTTGATTCACTTTTACTTGGTCTTGCAAGGGGTGAAAAGAATTGGAAAAGTTTCTGTTTGAAATCTGGGACTAGAAACACCCAAAGTGGCCTAGTGAGCAAGATTGGCAAAAATGACCAGTTGCCTTATTTGTTTTGCTTTTGATTTTTTTCTTGATTTGTTTCTTCTTGGAAATGTTTTAGATGATGTTATATTCATCTTTGAACCATTCCTTACTATTTAGTTGAATCACACAAGTCCATTCATGCATTCATCAAATCATCACATACTCATATGCATTCATATGGTTTGTATTTAATAAAAGTTTTCGTTAACCCTAATTTTAGTGATTAGAGTTTGATAAGCATTGTTCAAGATTTTTGGGATGTTACAAACCTTCCCTCCTTAAACAAAATCTCTTCTCGAGATTTGAAAAATAATAAAAAAGATTACCTAGGATTTAAAGAGATCGGGAAACTCCGTCCTGATGTGATCTTCTCGCTCCCGGGTAGCTTCTTCTTCAGTGTGGTTGCTCCACTGAATCTTGAGAAACTTGATGCTTCGGGTTCTGGTGGTTCTGAAAGCTTCTTCCAAAATACGGATGGGTACTTCGGGATATGTCAGGTCATTGTTTATCTCTATGGTGCGGTGATCAATGTTCTTGAAAACTTCAGTCTTCTCCGGAACTTCAAGGAATTTGTTAAGTAACGATATATGGAACACACTGTGCACTACTGACATTTCCTTGGGCAGTTCCAATTGATACGATACTTCTCCTCGACGATTCTGAATCTTGAAGGGTCCGATATATCTGGGGGCTAACTTTCCTTTGAGCTGGAAACGCTGCATTCCCTTCAAAGGAAACACTTTGAGATACACAAAATCTCTGATATTGAAAGCGAGGTCTCGATGTATCTTGTCGGCATAACTCTTATGTCTAGATTGGGCGGTCTTAAGGTGCTCAAGAATCTTGTGAACTTTCTCTTCTGCTTCCCGTAGGATGTCGGGTCCAAAAATCTAACTCTCTCCTACTTCCGACCAATTCAAAGGGGTGCGACACTTCCTTCCATAAATGAATTCAAATGGGGCCATTTGCAAACTAGCTTGATAACTGTTGTTGTATGAAAATTCTGTGAAAGGCAGGCAGTCTTCCCATTTAGATCCATACACTAGCACACATGCTCTCAACATATCTTCCAGTATTTGATTTACTCACTCTGTTTGTCCATCGGTCTAAGGGTGATATGATGTGCTGAAATCCAGTCGAGTTCCTAAACCTTCTTGGACTTTCTTCCACAATCTCGAGGTAAACTGAGTTCCTCGATCTGATACGATGTTCTTGGGGACTCTGTGCAAACTGACGATTCTAGCGATGTACAACTCCGCTAGCTTCGAACTTTGGTATGTGGTCTTGACTTGTAAGAAATGGGCGACTTTGGACAATCTGTCAACTATGACCCAGATAGAGTCATTTCCCCTACTAGAAGTAGGCAATCCGGTGATAAAGTCCATTCCAACAGAATCCCATTTCCATTCCGGAATCTGTAATGGTTGCAACAGTCCTGCGGGTCTTTGATGTCCCGCCTAGACTATCTGCCAAATATCACACTTGGTGATATAGCTTCCGATTTCTCTCTTCATCTTATGCCACCAAAATTGCTCCTTCAAATCCTGATACATCTTCGTTCCTCCGGGGTGGATAGAATAAAGAGTATCATGGGCCTTTTTCAAAATAACTTCTTTCAACTCTGAATCTGCTGGTACACAGAGACGTCCTTTGTACCATAGAACTCCTTCTTCGTCCTCGATGAATCTGGGTACTTTGCCTGTACTGATACGACGTTTGATTTTGTCAATACTGGCATTTCCTTTCTGCACCTCCTTGATCTGGCTAATCAAAGTGGGTTGAAGTTCTATGCAAGCCAAAAATCCTTCACTCACTAATTCCATTAGGAAATCTTCCATCTCTTTGTGCAAACTTGGTTGCTCCTTCAAAATCATGGAGTTCAAGAGGCACGGCAATCTGCTAATGGCATCTGCTACCACATTGGCTTTACCGGGGTGATAGTTAATGTCTAGATCATAGTCCTTGATTAGCTCAATCCATCTTCTCTGCCTCATATTCAGCTCCTTCTGAGTGAATATATACTTCAAGCTCTTGTGATCCGAATATATCTCACAATGGTTTCCCATGAGATAATGCCTCCATGTCTTCAGGGCTAGAACTACGGCTGCTAGTTCAAGGTCATGGGTAGGATAATTCTATTCATGATGTTTCAGTTGTCGGGATAGATAAGATATAACTTTGCCTTCTTGCATTAGCACACATCCGAGACTGATCTTGGATGCGTCATAATACACATCAAAGGGCTTCGTGATATCCGGCATGATCAAGATTGGGGCTGAAATCAATATCCTCCTGATTTCTTGAAAACTCGCTTCACATTTGTCTGTCCATTCAAACTTCTTGTCCTTCTTCAGCAATTGGGTCATGGGTCTTGCAATACTCGAGAATCGTTCTACAAACTTGCGGTAGTATCCCGCTAATCCGAGAAATGCACGAACTTGGGTATGAGTGGTTGGGGCTTGCCAACCTTCAACATCCTTCACCTTCACAGGGTCAACGGCAATTCCTCCGGCTGATACAATATGTCTGAGGAATCCTACCTCCTGTAACCAGAATTCACATTTTCTAAACTTGGCATACAGCTGATGCTCTCTAAGGGTTCCAAAAATGGTCCTTAGGTGTAGCTCATGTTCGTCTTCTGATTTGGAATAAATCAGAATGTCATCGATAAAAACAACGACAAACTTATCCAGGAAGTCCATAAAAATCTTATTCATGAGGTTCATGAAATAAGCGAGGGAATTGGTTCATCAAAAAAATGACAGTATACTTGTATAGTCCATATCTGGTGGTCAAGGCAGTCTTTGGAATATCCTCTACGCGAATCTTGAATTGATGATAGCCAGTTCTAAGATCAATCTTAGAAAACACTTTGGCACCAGTCAATTGGTCAAATAGGTCTTCTATTTTTGGCAATGGGTACTTGTTCTTGATGGTGACATCATTCAACTTCCGATAATCCGTCCACAGACGGTTACCTCCATCTTTCTTGTCCACAAACAAAACAGGTGATCTCCATGGTAACGCACTTGGTTGAATCAATCCAATTTCTAGCATGGCATCTAGTTGCTTCTTCAGTTCCACTAGTTCAGATGGGTTCATACTATATGGTCTCTGGGCTATGGGTCTGGTTCCAGGTATTAGTTCAATGATAAACTCGATATCCCGATCTGGGGGCATACCGGGCAAAACATCTGGAAATACATCGGGGTATTCACAGAATATCCTGACTTGGTCAATGGTTGGCTGGGCTATACTCTTGTTGCACTTGAATTGGCGGGGCAAGATTTCAGATACATGCTCTACTAATATTCCGGATGTACTGGTCATGGTTATGGATTTCTTGGCATAGTCAATTAATCCTTTGTGTACTATTAGATTAGCATAAAAATCTATGCCATGGATTCGAATAGGGACGGCTTTGCAAATTTTCCTAGCTTTGGTGGTTGAACCAGGTATTTGAATAATCATAACATGCTTCAATTTGGTTGGTTGAATCTTACTAGTGCATGCAAATTCTTCAGTAACAAACGAGTGTGATGCTCCAGAATCAAACAACACTCTTGCAAGTATTGAGTTAACAGAAAACATACCCAGCATGACATCTGGCGCTTCCTGGGCTTCTTCAGCACACATGAGAAAGAGACGGCCGTTGCGGTTGAGTGAGTTCCCTGGGGCAAACCTTCTTCCAGGTTGAACACGACGCTGCTGCTGAACTAGGGCATTTGCATTGGGGGCTGCGGAAATCTTCTTGGGGCACTCATTGGAATAGTGACCCTTGGTTCCACATTCATAACAAGTCACTTGGGACTTGTCCTTTGCTGCAATAGGCACAACATTGCTTCCAGTCCTTGGGGCCGTGTTGGTGTTGGTGGCGGCATTGTTGTTGTTGAACTTGGGTGGGCACGGTTGAAATTGCTTGGGTTACTGGGGTTGTTGTGGTTTCCTCCGGGCCTTGGGTTTCCACGGTTGGGATAGGTCGGACGGTTCATCGGGGGTCTGTTCGTTCTTGGGGAAAATCCTAGAGATGGGTTGGGGCGATACTTTGTTGTATGATGGGGTCCTGGTTGATGCATCGTGCGATGCTTGCGGTTCTCATTAGCTTGGTTGATCTTTCCTTCCATCTGAATGTCATAGTCAACTAAGGCTTCAATGTCAGCAAAGGGGATATTGACTAGCACTGTCTGCATCTCATCGTGCAGACCATTTAGGAATCTCTCCTTCTTCTTGGCTTCAGTGTCTATCTCATCCGGTGCATACCTAGCCAATGACAAGAATTTGTCACGGTATTCCACTACTGTCATCCTTCCTTGCTTCAGTTCCCTGAATTCATCTCTCATCCTCTTGATCTAACCCGGTGGCACATGGGTTCTGCTGAACTTGACTTTGAACTCTTCCCAAGTCATCATTTGACCTCCTGTCATTGCGCGAACGCTGTTCCACCATGCTCTTGCATCTCTGGCCAGATAGTGGGTAGAAAACAACACTTTCTTGTTAGCTTCCACTCCTGAAACTTCCATATTGTTCTCCATGGTTTGCAACCAATCATCTGCATCTAGGGGCTCTTCTGACTAAGTGAAAATGGGAAGATTGGTGTTCTGGAAATTCTTGAGCTTAGATCCATGGTTATCCTGATTTCCATGGCCTTGATTGTTGTTGGCCATCTGAGCTATCTGTTGAAGGGTGGCTAAGTTGGATTGATGTTCGGCTCTTTCAGCTTCGCGGTCAGAAACCAACATTTGCAAGAGTTGCAACATCGGGTCCAAGGCTAAAGTTCTTCCTCCACGAGGCATCTGAAGATTGAGATAGATCATGAGAAAAGAGGGAAATTTCTAAGGTTCAGGGGTTTTGAAAAGTTTTCAAAGTTTGACTCAGATTTTTCTAGCAACTTGCTTTTCATTCATTCATTCATAGCACACGATACAACACACACCACAACAAAGGAAAACAGATGGTTTTAGGAACCATTCTGTAAAGCTACGATACAGTGGGACCAAATACAACTCACTAACGCTAGTGCTCAAGTGATACTACTCCTTGGAGTCAGTGTCCTCATAATCCTCATCATCATTGATGAAGGCGAAGTCATCCTCATCGGTGAAGAAGTCCATGGCCTGATCCTCCAGAAAGTCATCATCATCGCTGAGATAGGAGTAGGGGTCGCCACGAAAGTCTTCCCATGCATTCTCCCTCTCCTCTAACTTCATATCTCTCTCGTGGATGGTCTTCTCCAAATCCGTGATCCGGTGGCGAAGACGGGCAATGATGCGCTCCTTCTTGTCGAGCTGACGGCGACGAGACTTGCGATCCTTCACTAGCATATAACAATGGTCCGATCGTTCTTGGCAGCGATGGCGTACTTGTGGTTGGCGTAGGAACGAGCATTGTCCAACTCCTTCTGACGGTCATACATCTTGAAGCTGAGGTGGTCCAATTGACTCTTCAGCTCGTGGTGGTATGGGGCCTCTAGTGGCTGTCCCATAACATCACACCTTGGCTAGAACTCAAAGTGGGTACCCTTGATATGATTGATACTCTGCCCACACAGACGGGCAAGAGCTTCCTGCATGGCCCCAGCAAGTCCATCGAGCCATTTGTTCTCTCTCAAGGTGAACTGAATTCCCTCTATGGTGGGGGGTTCAATCTTTACTCGGAGACTTGCAACAACTAACCACTGCAGATCTTCTCCTTCTTGATCATTGAGCTAAGCTCCGAAGAACTCGGGGTGCGGACGCTCCAGCATCTCTGACAGCTGGTCCAAGTCACGCTCAAAGATGAGGTCTCCTCCATTCCCCCAACTGATAAAACTTGTTGTACTTCACGTCCATATATAAGAATATAGGATGAGTAAGTTAGTCGAGGGATCAAGTGTGTCAAATTTTACGTAAGTTTGTAAGAATCTTTTTTTGAGGAACATGAATTTTCATGAAAGAATCCAAGTGATAAGAATGAGATTAAGTTTTTGTAAATACTTACTTCCTTTGGTTTTGAAACTAAGTTTTTGATTCAAACGTCCATTCTAACTAGGGTCTCCTATGGTCAGTATGGCTCTGATACCAACTTGTCAACACCCGGATTTTTAATCACAAATGCCTGTTATGCCATACATCGCAATCCTAGGATTACCATTTTTGCGAGACATAACAGATTGGATATCACAGTACATCATCCATTACAAACCAAACATAAGGTCTTACACAAATAAGGATCTCATGATCCAGTATTAATACAATTCAAGCAGCGGAATAACGTAATAATAACGATAGCGTAGGCGAGGCTCTATCTTCATGTTCACAAGCAATGTTGACGATGGGAGATGATCCTAGTTGTCGTAACCTTCCTGATACTCCTCTTCATAGTCTGGCCACGGGAATAGCCAGGGACAAAGCCATGAGTACTTTTTAAGTACTCTCACACTAATACTAACAAGTGAAGCGGTTGTTTTAGTAGGATACTAAGCTCTAGGGTTGTTTTGCAAAAAGCCAGATTTACGTCTACTAAGTTCACAAGCAAAGAAAGCTAACTGAAAGTTTTATAACACCTAAGTGGGAACTTGAATTTCATGTCACAACACTATTGTGGTCAAGTCAAAGTCACAAATCATTCAGAAGTCCTTTTGAAAACCTCTGATGACAGAACAGTATGGCCACTCCAACTGTCCATAACCGTGGACGCGGCTATTCGAATAGTTTGACACTCTGCAGAGATTGTACACTTTCACCACAACATTCGATACATCCATCAGGAACAATCCTGAATTCACCATACTCAGTATGCGGACAATCAATCCTAACCTTTCAATTACATGCCCTAGTATAGGCACCTCTCCTGTTAGTTGGGCCTCCCAACCATGACCAACTGTCATCTTGGGTACTGCAGAGGTAACCCATACTAAGGTATATAAATTTCCATTCAAGCCCTACCCAAATTTTGGGTATTGTGCTTGTATGGTAAATTGGAATGGTATTGCATCTAGACAACCATCAGTTTTATAAAGGGCTAAGGCTCATGCCTTAACATTTTCATCATCAAAATCATCTGGGATTCAAGAACACATGTCAAAACATTTCAGTAGAATGACTCATCATTCTAAGGTTTTCATAACCATTTTCACCAAGTATTCCCATCTAAAGTTGATCAAGTTTTATGCTTATCACTAGCATCTACACTGGGGGTAAACACTAATGAGGGGTGGGAAACAAGTGGGAATTAGCTAAGTTCAATCTCATGCCTCAGGATGACATCAAGATTATCTAACTAAGGCCAATTTTTATGCTCTTTATGCTACCTTCCAATATCCTTCGATTATCTACAAGTTACTAAGTAGACTCTAAGAGAAAGCTTTGATAAAGAAATAAAGTATTAAGCTTTGCAAGTAAAACTAGGTTTGGGTATCATCAAATGGGTATAAGCTTGCAAGTAGAGCTTGCAAGTGGTAGCTTTCTTAATGAGTATCTTGCAAGTATTGGATTGCCTTGTGCAGAGCAGTGGTTGAAGTTCTCCTCGGCTTCTTCCTCATAGTATCCTCCTTCTTCCTCGTATCCTTGGTCGGTACTATCGTCTATAAATAAATACAGGGTACACAATCATCAAACAATACTTAACTATTTCTATTTATCACACAAGGGTTCACACTAGATGATCTAGCATCATCACTATTATCACAAATATTAAAGGAGTTGTCTTATTTATTTTATTTTAGAAAAGTAATTTCTACTCATTAAA
Source organism: Avena sativa (assembly GCA_916181665.1). Classification (NCBI taxonomy): domain Eukaryota; kingdom Viridiplantae; phylum Streptophyta; class Magnoliopsida; order Poales; family Poaceae; genus Avena; species Avena sativa. Next base: position 79,577,007 of record OV702296.1, read on the forward strand.
AAACTACTTAAGAATTAATATTCTCCAACTCAAACATGGGATCATGTTGACACATGTCATCACCACATATTTCAGTACTTGGGAATGTGATTTAAAGTGGTGTCACAATTTAATAAGGTTTAACCTTTTTATTTTAATTAAATAAAATGACTAGAATGGCCTATGAGGCATTCTTTTATTACTTGATCATTATTTCTGTAATTAAACCTATATATTAATTATATTCTAAAATCTATGGTTAAATGTGATTTTTGAGAGTTGGAATCAACTCAAAAGCTCTTATGGTTGAATTTTGAAAAAAAATTGAATGCACAAAAGCTTCTGCCTTGTTATTTTTACCATGGGTGATCTACAAATGTAAATGGTTTGAACCCAATGGGCTTGGATTAAGCATTCAAGTACGTTTCTAACAAAATTGGTTTTATGCATTTTGGTTCAGTGAATCGAGCTAGGTTGAATTTTGAATCTAGGTACACAACTGGGTTTGAAATTAAATCAATAAATCTAAATTTGAATTATTGGGTCGCCCGGGATGTTTAACTGGGCCGGCCCACTGTGCGCAGCGCACACGCGGGCTGGTTAAGTGAGCGACCCCTCTCGTCAGTGAGACAACGAGGGACAAAGCGGTATGGGGCGATTAGGATCGTAGGATCTAACTCTAATCGAATGGATCTGGTTCATCGTCCATGTCGGGCAACGCCGGTGAGACAGGACCCTAGAGCGGCCAGTGGGGGTCGTGGGAGGCTCACCGAGGCTCAAGCGATGGTCGGTGACGGGGGAAACAACGAAGTCGACGACGACGATCCTCCTGGTACCGGTAGCTTCTCCTGGGGCGGCTCCAATCGACAGCGCCTCTACTCCTCTGCAGCGGCGAACTCCAATGAAATTCCGTCCACCTGGTGCTTGCCTTGCTTCGGGATTGAGTGGCTGTGATCAGTGAGAGGTGGGGAGTGAACTGGTGTGAAGAAAACAAGCGGGGGAGGCCTCCTCTTATAGTGGGTGAAGGGGACCGAATGGCATGGGTGGAGCTCGTCGGTGTCGATGGCACAGAGTGCTACTAGAAGGGGCGACGATAGGAGACCGGTGCTGTGCTCCCTGGCGAAGTTCAAAGGCGTGGTCTTGCGGCGTGGGGTGGTGCTGATGAAGGAAATATGCCCTAGAGGCAATCATAGAGATGATTATATTTCTTATGTATCCATGAGTTATTGTAATGTTCATTGAATATCCATATCAGGCAACTTGTATTGATTGGCAATTATGTGAATTGTTTGTGAAACTCTTTACTTGTATGGTTATTTCATAGTTGTCCGTAGTCGGAGTTCATGTGAGGACACACGTGAATATTGGACTAGCACATCGATTGGTTGATGACTATGTTTCACAAATCATAGACATGGTGATGTCAAACCAATGATGTGGACACATGTTATGAACATGGGGTTGGACTGACCCAACTTGAGACTGGAAAATAGTTGCAGCTCCCTCTCTAAACATTGTGTACGTTTTGTCCTTAGACCTGAGATTATCGCATGTACTTGAGATGTGGATCAACATACTTTGGGGCTATCAGACGCTACTCCGTAACTGGGTAGTTATAAAGGTAGCTTTCGGGTTTGTCCTGAAGCATGCTGCAAGGCATGGTTAGTCAAGATGGGATTTTCTCCTCTCTACTTGAGAGAGATATCTATGGGCCCCTCGAGTGATCGGATCCAGAAATGCATGGCCGTGCTACCTGAGGTTAAAAGATAACCTAGTAAAGGGATTCCAAATCATATATCGAGAAAGGGAGGTCAGCTTGGAGCTAGACCAAATAACGTGAGGCAAAGGGAAAGACATGTACTAAACCTTGTGATGGTTCGTCCAATATGATCTTTGTATGCGTTTAGGAGTTGTCACGTCTTGCTAGAGGACGCTACCAACTATTGACAGAATAAGTGTATTCGTGTCATGTCTATACGTATATGAACCTATAGGGTCACACACTTAAGGGGTTGGAAGCCTAATGAGCATTAGATCCGAATTGGACCAGGCTTAGGGTACTAATGGGCTGCTAATGTAGAAGCCCACTAGGGACGCCTATATAGGAGAGGGTGGGGCGAGCTGACCAGGGTTAGACGATTCCACCCAGCCGCCACTCCTCACGCCTGTGTTGCACGCGCGCACCTAGCAGTCCGGCGTTTGATGCTTCCATCCTGTACGTGTGGATAGCTCGGAGTTGCTGCATCTGTAGCTCTTGGACGAGCCGCGCAAGGGGAGCTTCTCCTGGGACGAGAACGAGGAGGAGACGTAGATCGTCTGCACTGCCTCGACGCGCTTCATCAGGTTCCGCAACCACACTCTAGTGGTAATACCGTGATCTATGATAACAGTTATCCTGGTATACGCGGTAGAATTTTTTTGTTTTGCGTTAGTGTAGCCTACACGTATCCGTTCAGTGGTATCAGAGCCGATGTTGTTCAGTTATAGGTTCGGAATGTTTGCATATGGTGATATGCAGATTGATATGAATGATGTGATCGTTTATATGGCGGTGGTTCGGGATTGATCTATGATCTTGCTTTCCGTGATCGTGATTCTGAGGTTTTCGAACGACTTACCCCTACTGGTCGGCTTCCGCCATTGGGGTAGACAGTGACACATAAATCCTGTTGAATCACGCGAAGATCGATATGATTGATCAAATCGGAACATAGATCTGAAATCGATGTACCGTGATCAAAGGAGTGTAATCAGATCGGAACAACAGATGGTTTATGGTAAATTTGATTTGCCGATCAAAATCCTTAAAGAAAATTGTGTAGATTCGATCTCACATTTTTTACAGTTTAAATTTTATTTGCCGATCAAAATCCTCAATATCCTTAAGGAAAATTGCTGCCCCTTCGAACCCCATAGGGGGAGGCCCCCTAGACCCCCCTAGGTCGTATCTCATTAAGGTAACTAGGTGCTGCGAGTTCACATGATCCGGTAGAATGCGATTCTATGCATAACTTGTTTTTGCAGGATGTATGTGATCAGTATGGCCCATATATGTATGTGATGCATGTAGGAAATTTATCATGACCTGCGTGTCATGAGTAGGGCAACACGGCTGGAGCCATATGTCTTGTCAATTATTGTAATGGCCTGCGTGCCAACTTGTAATGATCCCAATACTATGTAATTTTGATTACTAGCTGTTAGGAGTAACAGCTTGTATTAGTTCTTGGAGGACTCATCACTTGGAGGATGGCTCACATGGAACATGAAGATGGAGATCATCATGGTGGACAGGTTCTATGGCGATGGAGATCACCATGAGAAAATGGGCCATACTGTGTCACCGCGAGGGGCGCTGCCCCTTTAAACCCCGCAGTGCAAGACCCCCCTAGTCGTAGCCCCTTTTGTATCTCGTTAAGGTAACTAGGTGCTGCGAGTTCACATGATCCGGTAGAATGCGATTCTATGCATAACTTGTTTTTGCAGGATGTATTTTATCAGTATGACCCATATATGTATGTGATGCATGTAGGGGTAGCCCCTAGTCGTAGCCCCTCTCTATAGCAAAAGTCAGCACCTTTTTTTAATTCAAATTGTTTTATAATCTAATTAAATAAAAACTAAATCATAACTATTAAATGAATTCAAATTTGAATAGAAGTTTAATATGAAATGTGTTTATTTTTTAAATATGAATTCATTTGTAACTTCAAAAATTTCTAAAACTAATCCAAACTAATCAAACTAATAACATTTGACCATAATTAATATAAAATGATTTAAATATAGTTTTAAATTGATAATTCCAAATATTAAGTATAATATATGTTTTTGAATCAGAAAACATGAGGAATTTGATTATGCTATCTATAATATTATTTGAGCAATTTAAAATTTCGAAATAATTTAAATGCTCATAAATGCCTTTTCTTAGAATTGCATAACTTTATTTTTGTAACTCCGAATTCGACAAATGATATGTCTAAATCAATTAGCTTGATGATCCTGTTCTGACTATGCATTTCATGATATGATTTGCGTCATGCATAATATAAATATTAAATATCCAACAAGGGTAAGAGAGCAAAACATGACTAAAAACTTAATAAAATGCTTTATTCTTGTACCCCACACCTCACCCATGCCATGCTATACTATACCATGTAAATTGTTCATCATTCCATCATGGCATACCTTGTTTGCTTGTTGCATATGATTGTGCATTTATTTTGGTCCCTTGTGTATTTGGTTTTTATTCGGATAAACGCTGAGCAAGGAGAATATCAGGAGCCACAGGAGTATTACCCGGATCCTTCCTATTTCGCAAGTCAGCTGCCAGGAAAGAAATTCCACAACCTTGCACTACATATAGCACATATTGCATCTATCTTATTCTTGCATCATATGTCGCGATCCGAATTAAATTGAATCCCAAGTATTGCATAGCCTTTACTTTTAAACCCTAACGAAGCTGGTCCCCTCAATCTATGAGCCATTATTATAGCAGTTGTTTGATCCATGCGAGTCATAGAATTGCATGTGTAGGGTTTGTGAGTGTCTTTGACTAATGAGGTACCTAAACAACCAAAATTCTCATATTGTCAACATAAAATCCTTTGAATAAAATTACAGCACCAACAATGCTGATGAAAACAAGCTCCAACCTAAAAATCATAACCAAACACAAATTAAGTAGTAACAGGATAACAAAAGAAATAGACACCGGTGGGCAATATTTGAGATCTGGATTTTATCCACTCACTTGTGTCCCGTAGGACCCCGAGTAATTGATACATGTTCCTTGTTTTTAGCACTATCCGCATGTGGGACCATGAATCCCCTTAGTATTAGCTTGAGTCACATTTAATTTCTTGGAGCCACAAACTAGTTTGGGGAATTATTACTATCATGTACTTATGCCATGCTTTACTTCTTTATTTACTACTGTTGCTCGAGGAGCATTTACTACCGCACTGTTTAGGTTTGTGGTATCGACATGCCCACTCACACTTTCAGGTTCCCAGTCATTTATAGTTGTTCTCGCAAACCCCTTGGTCCATCTCATAGCCCAGACGACTTTGTAGCGGGCAGCTTAGTGGGGTGGCCCCCTGAAATCATTAGTGAATCTTTTGAATGCTTTGTCGTGATGCCTCGTTGCGTTTTATTTGGTTTTTCCGAGGTTGATGGTGCATGTGTTGATATTTTTGTACCCCTGCAGGGTAAATCTTTCTGAAAGCTGTGTCCGTGGTTATGAACGACATGGAGTATAGTTTCTCGATCATAGACGAGCATAACTAAAGTACCGCCTTTAATTTGACTAAACTTGACTAGTAATAGTCCAACCTTCATGGATTGATTAATAAAATTGTCTATGCATGGGATGTTCTTCCGCCTTCTCGTTCGACAATGAGAAGGAGGGCGAGCGATGTTCACTTAAGTTGATATATATATATATTTGTTAGGTAATTAATAGTTGTTTATTTAACGAGCGTCTGTCTATCGTGGTTAGGCGGATGTTGTAGTGTGTCTCTATAGAACTTCTAGGCTTTATTTTCACTGCAATTGCGTCACCCTCAGGTTGTTCCCTTTAGATGCATAAAGACTTGCTCATCCCCCTAGGGTCTCACATGAAAAAATATTGGTTCAGATGGACGGGTATACCCGCAAGAAGGATACTGGATCGAGGAGACCGATGATGGTGGAAACGACCGTCATGTGTAGAGATTCAGGGGCATGGAGATCTTGAGATCGTGTGGGCAGGATGTGCTTACTTTCAGGGCGTCTTATGCCAATTTTCTTCTTATCCGTACTCGAATCTTGTATTCCGCTTCCGCTTGATACTCTGATGTGTGATGTATGAGGATGTATCCTAAACTATTAGAACTATCTAGTATTTTGGATCTTGTCGTATGGCGTTCTAATATTTCTATTTCTTTTATATGGATTTTATCTGATGTACTGTTTTACGTTGAAGACATACACACTTGTGTATATTTGTATTTCGCATACCTGTCGACTACGCCGCTCACACTTGTCACGATGTTCTTGCAAAGTGGATAGGGGGCTAGCCGGTACCATGCTATGTTCCGCTCAGATGGGACCTACACATGGGTGGACCCTGGGCCTTCTCGGTAGGACACCTTATGCACTTTGAATTCATTCCTGGCTAGTTGCTTAGAGCATAGTGTCCTAGGTATTACAACTGGTATTAGAGCCATTCCTCCCTTCAGGGTCTCAGCCAAGATGGTCTTTGTCAGTCTAGCAAATATTTTTGGTAGTTATGTATATTAGGGAAAAACTAAACGTGAGAGTAGGACTGCTCCCATTTTTCTTCTTACCCTCTCAACAACCCTTTTCTGGTAAGGAAGTGTAACGTTTATCAATCCTCTTCTAAAAATTAAAATTAGGATTCATGTGTTTGGGGTTTCTGTAGTACAATAGGATGTGTTTGCCAAATATTTTGTCTATCTGTTGCATCCAACTTGTTATCATAATCTTCCTTTTGGTTATTAACTGTTGGTACATTCCATACCGACAGTCTAGCAAATATTTTTGGTACATTCCATACCGACACGATCTATCAGATTCCTTGTAAACCGATGCAGTCTTATTAAGGGTTTTCGTCCTTCCTGCATGCTTTCATAGAATGTGGAGTTGCTAATCTAAATCCATTAATTTGTTTTTAGCATATATTGGTATTTTAATTCCGAAAAATGTGGAAATTTTTTCTTTGATACATATGTGTTTCCGTACTCCTTATTAGTCATGTCGGATACGCTATCTATCTTCTTTTATCAGCATATCCATGCTAACTCGATATTTTGCTACCCGTGGTTCAATCTAGAGTTTTTACTTCATCTTCAAATTCTTTTGGGATAAATACATAACGGGTGTCGATCCGATGCTTGTGATTCTAATCTGGTTCTCAGTATAGCTATATAACAATTATCATGAGTGGAATATGGTCAATTATATCAATCTAGTATTCCATTGACCATGGTTATCTCTTGTGATTTTGAGTTATACCACGATCATATCTATATCATATCCAAGTATCTTTGGAAATCCGGAGATTTCTTCAGGCACTATGGTGGATTATCATCCGTTTATCATGCTTCACATCTTTTGAACTCCATATCTGCAAGGTTCTCTTTGATACGAGGGGACCTCATTCTTTTATATACGATACATTTTATTAAATGTATGAGGTATCATCGGTTCTTATCCAAAATCTTTTCTCTTTTCAACCGGTGTTTCGATCAACAAGGTGAACAAGTTAGTATCTCTTTCTTATTTGAAGGGACAGATAATATATTCTTTCAATGCATATCCTAAACACCAATCCTTTCTATTTATGTTGATCTTTCGTGGTGGTATATCTTGTCGATATGCTCGCCTATTCTATATCAATGGAAGAACATGACGAATATCTTCTTTTCTCTCAAGCTTCATGAACACCGCCTGTGTGCAAAGTTCTCAAAGTATAAATCCTGACTTTTTTTAAAGTCACCTATATCGACCACGCCCTTCTGCTAAAGACATTTCCGCAATTCTAGAACCATAAATCAACTGTTAATCCTCACCCATCATCATATTCCAACCAATTCCGGAGCTATACCCTCGGTTAGACTGCTTTGTCAAAGACTTCCCCAAGATGGCTAAATCTCGCTAAAATCTCTCTCATATATTATCATGAAGTACAAGAAATTCTTTTGGTCTTCGTTCATCAAGAATCTATTAAAAATCTCTTGCTTGATCTTCTATCATCAATCCGAAGGATGCCATGAAGATTTTCTAGATCTTCAAGTTCCGATTTCTATCTTTAATCTATCTGTTGGACCCTTTATCTGTCTACGTGATCTTCATTCATATATTTCCGATGACTTGCGACTTCCGATATGATGACAACAACATCATCTTTATCTTTGGGATCCGACGAATCGGTTGCATCAAATCTTTGTTTTCTTATGGAGCATCATGAGTTTATGCTTATCAAGATCTTCAATCTATTTTTTGGTAGTTGGGTTTCATATTTTTCCTATTCATGTGCAAAGTAATGATTTCTGTACAGGATGGTGTCATGACCATACCACTACTCTTATAATTTGCTTTGTTACGATGAGTTGGTCGATGAATGCGATTTTACGCATTCCGCGGAAGTTAGAAGTGGCATTTATCTCTTGATACTTTTACTTCGGTCCTTATTTTCTGGAGTGTTCTCTCAAGAATGTAATCAATAATCTCTTGTTGTTGGTCTCTTATATTTCAAGATGGAGCAAAATCTTCAATGATCGGGTAGAATAAAGGCAAATCTTGTTTGTCTTCTTCATTCGACCGACGTTCTACATTGTCACACAAGATGGACTAAAGTTATATCTAACTTATTTTCGGCAATTCTTCTCTTTGGTAAATACAATTATGGTTGATGACATCAATCGCAAATCTGTCACAATAACTTCATGGGTAAGGAAAGTAATAACATATTTACAATAACCTCCAGATCTGCAACATTCAACTTGTTCATCAAGATACCACCATAAACTCGTGTCACTCTTTCTCGAGGAGATAAATTCACAGACCTTCGTTGCATGATCATTTGGTCCTTACCGATGCAAGAAGAATCTAATCCAAGAATTCAGGAACCCAAATATTTCCATTGATATCAAAGAACTCTATTTTTTGAAAGCAATATTGTCTTCCGGACTTTATTTCTTAAATCTAAGGGAAGACACAATGCTATTTTCATAGTGATTGTTCATTTTTCAAAGTGGTTCTTTTCTTCCGGTGAGAGAAATAATCATCTTCACGTGTAGCTTCAATCTTTAATCCTGTCGGTGTGTCTCATACTTCGGCTTGAAGTAAGAAGTTTCCTTATTTTCTATCTCTTCAAGTTCTTGTTTCAGAGAAGCAAAATGCAAGACTCGCAACAAGTCTAGCAAGTATTGCAAGGTGTATGGGTTGCACTACTCGGTTGAGAAATCATCTTGGGAAACACCCGCCTCTTCTTGGTATTTTTATTTTTTAGGAATCTCGGGGAGAGATTCTTGTTTAGTGGGGGAGAATTGTAGCATCCCAATTGTCTAACAATTGCAATGCTACTTGCCTAGTCTATATTGCTACTTCCTACTTGTCTTTTATTGCATCATCATTCTATCATGCTCATGTCACCATTCAACCTTGTATTTGAGCATCATATAAAAACCCCTCTATTTGGTTCTTATCCCAAATGCATTATATATTGAATCTCTTGCATTTGCCTCTTGATATATTGTATTTTCTTCTTGATAAATTGCCTCATGCCCAAGTTGAGTTGTGGGCATCTCTCTTACAAATCCACCACCTTTCTTTGTCACTACCTTATAACTGCACCATCCAAACTATGTATGGGCATTTGCATTTATTGTTTTATGTCTATATCATATGTATTAAGATGGATCCACTTCTATATCTACATGATCCCTTATATGTTCTATATTGTTTTCATAATATTAAATTTTGTGGAGCCTCATGGCTACCTTTGCATGCCATGTGGGTAGTTTTCTCTCTTGCAAGCTTCCCTATGGATTTATTCAATGTATGCCCTTGTATGAGGCCATTTGGAGTACAATCCATCAAGTGGGAAAACACACACTAGTGGCCAAAATGGAAAACACACATCTAGCGGGATGCATCCATGGATGGTTAAATGCCATATGGATTACTATTTTTTTCACTAGGGTAACAGAGCATTTAATCCTCATGCATGTCCCATGAAAGCTCCATTTTTTCCTCCTTATTTTGTAATTCTTGATTTCGATATTAGTTTGTTTTAATTTGATTTCAAACAAATGAATCATTGCTAAGAAGCTTACAAGCAAACCTCTTCCTTCCTCTATCCTTTGGATGTTTTCTTCACCATGGTACCTATTGAAGTTTTCATTGTTTGAGATGATCTAAATTCATACCTAAATTAAACAAGTCAAATAAACCTATCTATTTATCCTACCAACGAATCAATCTATATACATAATTCAAATTTGCAATCTAGCTTAAACCCTAACCCACACGAGCCCCTCTTTGTTTTGTTTGCAAAACAAAGCCTCAGCCCGACCCCCACCTAATCTTGCCCTCTCCCTTTACCTCTCTCTCTTTTATTAGCTAGACCAAGACCTACCAGAAGGTTTTATCTACCTAGTGCCCCCAATGCTTACCAGCACTCTCTCTCTCTCTCTGGTGTAGCCAAACCACACCACCCCAACCTGGACCACCCCCCTCTCTCCCTCCCTCGTGCTATAGGACAAGGAAAGAAGAAGAGAGGCCGAAGCCTAGGTAGACCTGACGCCCCCTTCCTCCTGCTTTTTGGCAAAAACGAGCCCCTCCTCATATGTGACATGTTCCCTGATTTCCTCTTTATATACCCCTCCCCCAAGCATCCTTACCGATCAAGATCCAAGCCACTTCCTACCCTCTCTCCTTCCATGGCCAAGGTCGTCCTAAAAACCTAGCCCTGCCCACCTTGCTAGCCAAAGAAGGAGAGGAGGTCATGGTGTCGACGAAGCCCTGCCGCAGCCCTTGTACCATGCATGTTCATGGGATCGAGGAGGAGAAGCAAGGAAAAAAGCAGCACCAGGAGCGAGCCAAGCAGAAACCCTAGCATCAAGATCGTGAGATCCATCACCGATCACCGACGTACCTCGCCAAATTGAGCCTGTCAACGAACCCACGATGAGCTCCGCAACATCCTGGACATGCCCTCGTGCTTGTTCGTTTCCTGGAATTTCAGCTCTTTTCGTTGAACACCTTACCTTCAACGCCGCTAGCACCTACCGCGCTTGCGTGCTGCCTCTGTGGTGTACATATCTATCGCGCGAGTGCATGGTCGTGTCCACACTGCTGAACCGCTTCGCCTAGAACTCTCGCCCTGCCATTAATCCCCTTATCACGCCTCCTCTAGGAAGCCGATGCCGCTTGCGCCTCTACCGCAATGGATGAATAAGGAGTCTAGTCCCTGAACATCTTCTGTCCCTGCCAAACCTACCTAACAATATCTCCCACCCACCACATTGGTTCCACGTTGTTCTCCATGGCGTCGTGAGTGATACGTCGTAAACGTATCTATAATTTTTGATGATCCATGCTTGTTTAGTATCCACTTTGCTGTGCTTTGTCTACACTTTGAGGTATTTTTATACATTTTCTGGAACTAACCTATTAACAAGATGCCACAATGCCAGTTGCATGTTTTCTACTGTTTTTGGTTTCAGAAAAGCTAGTAAGGAAATATTCTCGGAATTGGACGGGACAAAAGCAGAAGTCAATATTTCACCGAGGAGAACACAGAGACCGAAGGGCGACCGGAGGGAAGCCACATGGTGGCCGCACCCCCCCCCCCCACCCACCCCACGCACGGGCCCACCCTAGGCTGCGGCTGGGCAGGGCATGGGCCCCCTGGCCACTCTCCTGCCTTGCCTCTTCGCTTATATAAAACCCCCGATGCCAAAACCCTAAGTACCCGATCAGATCTCCACGAAACAGTCCATAGCCGCCACCACCATCGTCCCTAGATCGGTGGGATCTGAAGCTCTTCCTGGCACCCTGCCGGAGGCGAGAGATCATCCCGGAGGCCTTCTTCATCACCATGCCATCCTCCGGTATGATGCGTGAGTAGTTCACCCTTGGACTATGGGTCCATACAGTAGGTAGATGGTTGTTTCTCCTCCTTTGTGCTATCATGTTTAGATCTTGTGAGCTCAGTTCATGATCAAGATCATCTATTTGTAATCATGCATGTTATATTTGCAGGGATCCGATGGATATTGAGATTACTATGTCAGATTGATTAATGATTATATCTTGTTGATTCTATCATGTCTGTGTTGTTTAAGATCTTGCCTGCTCTCCATTTCTAGTAGCTATCTTGGCCAAGTAGATGCTAGTGACTCCAAGAGGGAGTATTTATGCTCGATAGTGGGTTCATGCCTCTATTGAATGTGGGGAAGTGACAAAAATCTCTAAGGTTGTAGATGTGTTGTTGCTACTAGGGAGAAAACAACAATCTCTTGTTCATGGAACAATTGTATTGTTTACTTTACACACATTGCTTAAAGCAGTTATCCGTCGCTTGCAACTTAATACTGGAGGGGGTTCAGATGATAACCTGAAGGTGGATTACTAGCCATAGATGTATTTGAATGGCGGTCTATGTATATTGTTGTAATGCCCAATCAAATCTCTTAGGATCATGAATTTCTAGTATTGCATTGTTATGCCTTGCTCTGTCCTGTCAATTGCCCTGCTATAATTTGTTTACCCAGCATGTTATGTTATTTATTTTAAGGAGAACACCTCTAGTGAACTATGGACCCCGGTGAAGGGATACGGGTAGGCTACACTAGCGCAAATCAAAATTTTCTACCGCGTAAACCAGGATTACTGTTGTCATAGATCACGGGATTACCACTAGACGCGCGGTTGCGGAACTTGATGAAGCGCGTCGAGGCAGTGTAGATGTTCTACGTCTCCTCCTCGTCCTCGTCCCACGAGCAGCTCCCCTTGCGTGGCTCGTCTAAGTGCCACAGATGCAGCACCTCCGAGGTATCCACACGTACAGGGTGGCAGCATCGAACGCCGGACTGCTAGATTCGCGTGTGCGACACAAGAGTGAGGAGTGGCGGCTGGGTGGAATGGTCTAACCCTGGTCAGCTCGCCCCACCCTCTCTTAAATAGGAATCCCTAGTGGGCTTCTACATTAGCAGCCCATTAGTAGCCTAAGCCTGGTCTAATTCGGATCTAATCCCCATTAGGCTTCCATCCCCTTAAGTGTGTGACCCTATAGGTTCATATACGTATAGACATGACACGAATACACTTATTCTGTCAATAGTTGGTAGCGTCCTATAGCAAGACGTGCCAACTCCTAAACGCATACAAAGATCATATCGAATGAACCATCACAAGGTTTAGTACATGTCTTTCCCTTTGCCTCACGATATTTGGTCTAGATCCAAGCTGACCTCCCTTTCTCGATATTGTGATTTGGAATCCCTTTACTAGGTTAACTCTTAACCATATGTAGCACGGCCATGCATTTCTGGATCCGATCACTCGAGGGGCCTAGAGATATATCTCTCAAGTAGAGAAGGGCAAATCCCATCTTGGTTGACCATGCCTTGCAGCATGCTTCAGGACAAACCCGAAAGTTACCATTATAACTATCCAGTTATGGAGTAGCGTCTGATAGCCCCAAAGTAGGTCGATCCACATCTCAAGTACATGCGACAATCTCAAGTCTAAGGACAAAACGTACACGATGTGTAGAGAGAGCTGCAAGTCTAATTGCCAGTCTCAAGTTGGGTCAGTCCAACCCCATGTTCATAACATGTGTCCACATCATTGGTTTGACATGTCCATGTCTATGACTTGCATAACATAGTCATCAACCAATCGATGCGCTAGTCTAATATTCACATGTGTCCTTGCATGAACTCCGACTAGGGACAACTATTAGATAACCATACAAGTATAGATTGTCACAAACAATTCACATAATTGCCAATCAATACAATTTGCCTGATATGGATATTCAAGGAACATTACAATAACTCATGTATACATAAGAAATATAATCATCTCTATGATTGACTCTAGGGCATATTTCCTTCAGTCTCCCACTTGCACTACAGTCAATCTAGATTGTATCTAATACATATTGCTCTTGCGTGCGCCTCATGTGCAGTCTACGGTAGTGGCTTTGTAAAGGGATTATCAACATTTGAGTCCGTATGAATTTTGCATCAAATGACACTACCATCCTCAACAAACTCTTGAATCTGATGGTAACGCATGCGAATATGTTTGTTCTTCTAGTGTTGTCTAGGCTCCTTGGCTTGTGTAGTAGCACCATTGTTGTCACAATAAACGTCCATTGGATTGGACGTTCCCTGAACCACACCAAGAGCGATCAAGAAATTCCTAATCCAAACTTTTCCAACTCACAGCACCACCATTCATAACAAACACATAACCAGATTGCGATCTAGAGTCATCTAAGTCGTTAAGGTAACTCGCATCTGTGTAACCCCTTACACTGAGTTCATCCTCACCTCCATAAACTAGGAACACATCCTTAGTCCTTCTCAAGTACTTAAGGATATTCTTTACCGCTGTTGAGTTACGTTCACCTGAATCAGCCTGGTATCTGCTCGTAACACTTAGAGCATAGGAAACATCTGGGCGAGTACATATCATTACATACATGATGGATCTAATAGGCGAAGCATATGGAACCCTGCTCATGCGCTCACGCTCATTAGTAGTCGAAGGACACTGAGTCTTGCTGAGCTTAATGTCGTGAGACATGGGCAGGAACCCCTTCTTAGCGTCTTCCATGCTGAACCATTTCAACACTTTGTCAATGTATGTACTATGGCTTAATCCAATTAGCCACCTTGATCGATATCTATAGATCTTGATGCCCAGAATATATGCCGCTTCTCCCAAGTCCTTCATCGAAAAACTATTTTTCAACAAGGTCTTAACCGACTCGAGCATAGGAATGTCATTTCCAATCAGCAATATGTCATCTACATATAAGATCAGAAATACAAGTGCTCTCCCACTTTCCTTCTTGTAAACACAAGGTTCTTGTTTGTTTTTGATGAAGCCAAACTCCTTCACAACTTCATCAAAGCAAATGTTCCAACTTTGACATGCTTGCTTTAGCCCATAAATGGACTTTAGAAGTTTGGATACCTTTCCAGCATTGTTTGGATCGACAAAACCTTCGGGCTGCATCATATACATGTCCTCAGTTAGGATTCCATTTAGGAAAGCCGTCTTGACATCCATCTGCCATATTTCATAGTCGAAATGTGCAGCAATGGCTAGAATGATCCGTATAGATTTAAGCATCGCTACGGGCGAGAAAGTCTCATCGTAGTCAACTCCTTGAACTTGTTGAAAACCTTTTGCAACAAGTCGAGCTTTATGGATGTGAACATTTCCATCCATATCAATATTCTTCTTATAGATCCATTTGCACTCGATGGCTTTAAAACCATCAGGCAGGTCAACCAAGTTCCAAACTTGATTGTCTCCCATGGACTCTATCTCGGATCTCATGGCGATCATCCATTTCTCAGAGTCTGGGTCCACCATCGCTTCTACATAGGTCGCAGGATCATCATTGCCTAACAATAATAATTCCCGCGTTTCATGGAGCCTCGCCGACCTTCGTGGTTGTGGTGATTCTATTGCCATGGGTTCCTCAACTTGTTCTTCTACAATAGCATCACTTGTAGAAGCATCCCCGACTGGCTCATCTTGAACTTCTTCAAGTCACACCGACCTTCCACTCCTTCCTTTTGTGAGAAACTCTTTCTCTAGGAAAACACCACTATGAGCGACAAACACTTTGCCCTCTTCTCGGTTGTAGAAGTAATACCCTAAGGTTTCCCTTGGATATCCCACGAAAATGCACTTATCCGATTTGGGCGGTAGCTTGTCTGACTGGATTCACTTGACAAATGCATCACAACCCCAAATCTTTAGAAAAGGCAAACTGGGATTCTTTCTAGTCCACATCTCATATGGTGTCTTAACTACGGATTTAGATTGTATCCTGTTAAGTGTGAAAGCTGTCGTGTCTAGAGCGTAACCCCAAAATGATAATGGTAAATCCAACTGGCTCATCATCGATCGAACCATGTCCAACAAAGTTCGATTGCGCCATTCGGAGACCCCGTTTATTTGAGGCGTTCCGAGTGGCGTGAGCTGTGGAACAATTCCGCAACTCTTACGATGATCGCTAAATTCATGACTCAAATATTCACCTCCATGATCAGATCGCAAGGCCTTTATTTTCTTTCCACGTTGATTCTCTACCTCACTCTAAAACTCCTTGAACTTTTCAAAAGTTTCAGACTTATGCTTCATCAAGTAGACATAACCATATCTACTGAAATCATCAGTGAAAGTAATGAAGTAGTGATATCCTCCTCTGATTGTCGTGCTCATTAGTCCACATACATGTATGTATGAGTTCCAACAAGTCTGTGGCTCTCTCGGGTAAACCCGAAAAAAGCGACTTGGTCATCTTTCCAAGTAAACAAGCCTGACATGTCTCGTATGATTCAAAATAAAACAAAGTTAGAAGACCATCACCATGAATCTTCTTAATGCGCTTTTCACTTATATGCCCCAAACAACAATGCCATAAATAGGTAGGACTCAAATCATTGGGCCGAAGCCTTTTAGCACTAACATTGTAAACATATGCATCATCAAGATTTAAAATAAATAACCCATTCACAATGCGAGCATCAGCCATAAACATAGCATTCTTAGAGATTACACAACCATTGTTTGCACTCGCGAATGAATATACATCCCTCATCAAACACGAAGGTGATAAAATGTTTCGACCCATACTAGGAATGTAATAACAATTATTCAACTCCATAATAAATCCTGACGCCGATGAACAATGCAGCAACTCTTGCTTTATTTCCGACGCGAAAATCCACTTCGCCTTTCTGCACTTCTCTAGTCCTTATTAGCCCCTGCATCGAATTGAAAATATGAGCAACCGATCCGGTATCAAATACCCAAGAGTAAACACAGGAATCAGCGAGAAGAATGTCCACAACATTTACAACAAGCGTACCTAAGTGGCAAGTACTCTTACTTCCATGTAGGGTTTCGTAGCATGGAAAACAAAAAAATTCTACCGCATACAAACAAACAAGCCAAGATCTATCTATTAGATTGTAGCAACAAGTCGATGGAATAACTCACCCTTGAAGATTCCAAAGTATTTAACGAGAGCGGATTCTCGTGGGTGATGTAGTCGTACTCTTCCCAATCTCAAGATCGCGTAGACGATCCTTCCGGCGCTGCGTTCCGGCAGCGCTCCCGCAGTCGGTCACACGTTCGGTACTGAACAAAGACCTTCCTCTCCCTTGTTCCAGCAGGCAGCGGAGGTTGTAGCACTCTCCTCGCGATTCCGGCAGCACAACGGCGTGGTACCGGAAGTAGAGGGCAGATCTCGCAGGGCTTCGCCTTAAGCCGGAGCGAGTATGGTGGACTATGAGAGAGCTCCTCGGCGATCTAGGGTTTAGACACACCAAGGAGGAGGCTTGGCCGGCGGCTAGGGTTAGCTAGGCGGCGGCGGCTTGCCCTAGGGCGGCGGCGGCTGTAGGAGGGCCGGCGGCTTAGGGCTAGGGTTTGCGGGTGGAGGTGTTGGGTGCTAGGAGGGGCAGCCCTGCCCCTCCTTATATAGGTTGAGGGGGCGCGCCAGGGGAGGGGAGTCCCTCCCCAACTCGGTTTCCACCTTCCTCTCCACTTCCCAAAATAGCCGTTTGACTTTTCAAATTGGCGTTTGACTTTTCAAACTAGGATTTGATTAAACCCTTTATTTTGTTCAGCGATGACACCTAGTACATGATGCAATCATTCCAACTTGGTATGACACATTCATTTACCCTTCCCCTCCGGAGTGCCGGACATTCCGGAACCTTCTAGAACATTCCCGATGAAAACACCGGAACCATTCTCCAACCCCGAAACAGGACTTTCCTTATATGAATCTTATTCTCCGGACCATTCCGGATCTCCTCGTGATATCCCGGATTCCATCCGAGACTCCGAACAACATTCGGTATCTTACTCATAATTCCATAACTACTCAAACAACGTCGAATCCTTAAGTGTGTCTCCCTACGGTTCGTGAATTATGCGGACATGATCGAGACACTTCTCCGAACAATAACCAATAGAGGAATCTGGAAATTCATATGGCTCCCACATATTTCTATGATTACTTTGCGATCGAATGAACCACTTACATACGATACCAATTTCCCTTTGTCTCACGATAGTTTACTTATCCGAGGTTATGATCGTCGGTATCTCTATATACCTAGTTCAACCTCGTTACCGATAAGTACTCTTTTCTTGTTCCCGTGATATGTGATCCCTTGTGAGCCAGTCACATGCTTGCAAGCTAATGGGATGACATTCCACCGAGAGGGCCCAGAGTATATCTATCCGTCATATGGATGGACAAATCCCACTCTTGATCCATGTGTCTCAACCAATACTTTCCAAACACTCAATGCCACCTTTATAGCCACACAGTTACGGTGTGGTGTTTGATGTCATCAAAGCATCCATTCGGTAAAGGTGATATGCATGATCTCATGGTCGAAGGAATTAGGGTACTATGTATCAGAAAGCATATAGAAATTGAACTATTAAAATGACTTTGATCTTTATGCTACGCTTATCTATAGGAGTATGTCCACCATATCATTCTCCTAACGATATGATCTTGTTGTTAATAACATCTCAATGTTCATGATAGGGAAACCACAATCATTTATTAACCAACAAGCTAGTGAGGTATAGAGGCTTTTCTAGGGACTTCAATTTAAGTTTACAAATCACGCAAGTATTAATGTTTCCTTGTTAATACTATTATAGCATGAATGTAAACATTTATCATAAACACAAAGATATAATAATAACTACATTTATTATTGCCTCTAGGGCATATCTCCAACATTCCACTCTTCTTCAAAGAAGCCTGGTACTTGCTGCAATTTCTCTTCCAGTGGCCATGTTCATGACAGAAGAAACACTCAGTGTCTTCTACAGGTCCAGACTTTTGCTTGGGTGCAGGCTTAGGGATCGTATCCTTAGCCTTGCCCTTCTTCTTCCAAGAAGTACCATTTTTCTTGAATCTAGGCTTGTTCTGCACAGCCATCACATGGCTATTCCCTGCACACTTCTTCATGTCACTTTCTACTGTTTTTAGCATCCCGCATAACTCATTAAGGCCCTTTTCCACCCCATGCATATGGTAATTTGAAATGAACTGCCCATAGCTAGATGGAAGAAACACCAAAATGAAATCAGTAGCCAACTCTTGTCCTAGTGGAAAACCAAGTTTTTCCAAAGTCTGACTGTAACCAACCATTTTGATCACATGGGGGCCTACACATGCTCCCTCTACCATTTTGCATTCCACAACGGACTTGGCGACATTGTACCTCTCAGTCCTAGCCTGAGTCTGGAACATGTCCCTAAGCGCAACGATCATATCGTACGCTTCCTGATCCTCAAATTTCTTTTGGAGTTCAGGTTGCATGCATGCAAGCATAATACATCTAACCTCAAGAGAATCATCACATGCTCTCTTGTAGGCATTCTTGAGGGCAGCAGATGCATTATCAGCAGGTTCATCGGGGATTGGGGTATCCAGAACCTTTTCCTTTTTATCAGATCTGAGAACAATTCTCAGGTTACGGACCTAGTCCAAATAGTTTGTTCCATTAAGTTTATCTTTGTCAAGAATCGAACATAAAGAAAAAGGTGATGCAGTGTTCGGTGGCATTGATCTACTACAGAAAACATGCAAAATACTAAGCCATGTAACCATTAAAGAGTAAAACATATTAAACAATTTAACATCATATACTCCCACTTAAATCAATATCCCTCTATTGATACTAAGTGATTCAAGATCCACAATTAACAAGTCGACTAGTGAGATTTAGCATCACTGCTAGAAGACAAGGTAAATCGGTAAGCAACACTTGCTAATCATATCACATGTGACTCTTGTTGTTGGGTGACATCTCTATGTCAAAACTAGGTGTAGAGGTCCCAACCTTTAATAAGGTAGAGATCCCTGTGTTTACAATGCTACTCCCTAGATCAATAGCTAGCATCCACAGTTAAGATGTAATATCAAGAAACAAAGGTCATAATACAATTTTATAACCAGGAATAAAATAATTCATTACATCTCATAGCTCATTTGGCTATCTCATTACAATACAGCAGAAATAACTATAGCATGGAGTCCTTCATCTTCAAAGTGCCACAGGCAATCATGTTGGTTGTAGACTTGTAATCCTAATCAACACACTTCACTAACATCAAATAAACCTGCAACATAATAAGTTACATCCACAAGGGTCAATACATTTGAATTGTATTGGCAAGTGATACTATGGTAGTATAGTGGTAACTATCATCTATATGTATTTGGCTAAGTGGAGCTTAGGCTTGCTTTGCTCAAAATAGATTTTCCTTATCATTTGAAAACACTAAGTTTTGTTTGGCAAAAACTCCCAAGGAACCACCAATAAAAATTGGTGAACCTCCACCCTTGTTCAACCATAAGTTTTATCTTAGAAAATTGGGATGAGGAGATTCTTGATAGCTTACAAGTCTTGAAGCTCAAATTTTCCATTACCGAGGACACGGCTAAGTACTTAGTTTCTTCCTTCTGCAGAGGTGGTGCACTTTCCCCACAAGACTTGATTTTCACCAAGACAGGACCTTTCAGAAGCCTTCCCTTAGACCAAATGGACGTGTTCCAACCTATCACCTACTACCACCAACTGTCCAAATGGCTAAGTTATTGCAACCTATATGATCCAGGCAGAGCCCATAATGCCATGTGGCTGTAGGGTTTCGTAGCAAGGAAAACAAAAAATTTCTATCGCATACAAACACACAAGCCAGATATATCTACTAGATTGTAGCAACGAGTCGATGGAATAACTCACCCTCGAAGATTCCAAAGTGTTTAACGAGAGCGGATTCTCGTGGCTGATGTAGTCGTACTCTTCCCGATCTCAAGATCGCGTAGACGATCCTTCCGGCGCTGCGTTCCGGCAGCGCTCCCGCAGTCGGTCACACGTTCGGTACTCGACGAAGACCTTCCTCTCCCTTGTTCCAGCAGGCAGCGGAGGTTGTAGCACTCTCCTCGCGATTCCGACAGCACAACGGCGTGGTACCGGAAGTAGAGGGGAGATCTCGCAGGGCTTCGCCTTAAGCCGGAGCGAGTATGGTGGACTATGAGAGAGATCCGCGGCAATCTAGGGTTTAGACGCACCGAGGAGGAGGCTTGGCTGGCGGCTAGGGTTAGCTAGGCGGCGGCGGCTTGCCCTAGGGCGGCGGCGGCAGCAGGAGGGCCGGCGGCTTAGGGCTAGGGTTCGCGGGTGGAGGTGTTGGGTGCTAGGAGGGGCAGCCCTGCCCCTCCTTATATAGATGGAGGGGGCGCGCCAGGGGAGGGGAGTCCCTCCCCAACTCGGTTTCCCAAGGGGACCGGCGGTGGAGGGGAGGAACTCCTCCCCAACTCGGTTTCCACCTTCCCCTCCACTTCCCAAAATAGCCGTTTGACTTTTCAAATTGGCGTTTGACTTTTCAAACTAGGATTTGATTAAACCCTTTATTTTGTTCAGCGATGACACCTAGTACATGATGCAATCATTCCAACTTGGTATGACACATTCATGTACCATTCCCCTCCGGAGTGTCGGACATTCCAGAACCTTCTAGAACATTCCCGATGAAAACACCGGAACCATTCTCCAACCCCGAAACAGGACTTTCCTTATATGAATCTTATTCTCCGGACCATTCCGGATCTCCTCGTGATATCCCAGATTCCATCCGAGACTCTGAACAACATTCGGTCTCTTACTCATCATTCCATAACTACTCAAACAACGTCGAATCCTTAAGTGTGTCTCCCTACGGTTCGTGAATTATGCGGACATGATCGAGACACTTCTCCGAACAATAACCAATAGAGGAATCTGGAAATTCATATGGCTCCCACATATTTCTACGATTACTTTGCGATCGAATGAACCACTTACATACGATACCAATTTCCCTTTGTCTCACGATAGTTTACTTATCTGAGGTTATGATCGTCGGTATCTCTGCATACCTAGTTCAACCTCGTTACCGATAAGTACTCTTTTCTCGTTCCCGTGATATGTGATCCCTTGTGAGCCAGTCACATGCTTGCAAGCTAATTGGATGACATTCCACCGAGAGGGCCCAGAGTATATCTATCCGTCATATGGATGGACAAATCCCACTCTTGATCCATGTGTCTCAACCAATACTTTCCGAACACTCAATGCCACCTTTATAGCCACCCAGTTACGGTGTGGTGTTTGATGTCATCAAAGCATCCTTCCGGTGAAGGTGATAGGCATGATCTCATGGTCGAAGGAATTAGGTTACTATGTATCAGAAAGCATATAGCAATTGAACTATTAAAATGACTTGATCTTTATGCTACGCTTATCTATAGGAGTATGTCCACCATATCATTCTCCTAACAATATGATCTTGTTGTTAATAACATCTCAATGTTCATGATAGGGAAACCACAATCATTTATTAACCAACAAGCTAGTATTATATAGAGGCTTTACTAGGGACTTCAATTTAATTTTACAAATCACACAAGTATTAATGTTTCCTTGTTAATACTATTATAGCATGAATGTAAACATTTATCATAAACACAAAGATATAATAATAACTATATTTATTATTGCCTCTAGGCCATATCGCCAACAGTCTCCCACTTGCACTAGAGTCATCTAATCTAGATTACATGGTAATATACCGAACACCCATGGCAGTTTGGTGCTATTCATGTTTTGCCCTCGGGAGAGGTTTAGTCAACGGATCTGCCACATTCAGATCTGTGTGTACTTTGCAAATCTTTATGTACCCATCTTGGACATGTTCTCGAATAGCGTGAAAATGTAGCTTGATGTGCTTCAGCTTCTTGTGTGACCTTGGTTCTTGCGCATTGGCTATGGCGCCCATGTTATCACAGTAGATAGACATTGGGTCCAGCGCACTAGGAACCACACCCAGCTCTGTAATGAACTCTTTCGTCCATATCGCTTCTTGTGAAGCCTCCGAAGCATCCATGTATTCCGATTCAGTTGAAGATCTCACCACAACGCTTTGCTTTGCACTCCTCCAGCTAACTGCTGCACCATTCAAAGTAAATACATATCCAGATTGTGATTTAGAATCATCCGGATTGGTGTTCCAACTAGCATCGGTGTAACCATTAACAACGAGTTGTTCATCACCTCCATAAGAAAGAACCATATACTTAGTTCTTCTCAAGTACTTAAGGATGTTTTTGACCGCTGTCCAATGATCCACTCCTGGATCACTTTGATATCTGCTAGTTAAACTAACAGTATATGAAATGTCGGGTCTAGTACATAGCATGGCATACATTAGAGATCCTATGGCTGAGGCATAGGGAGTCTTACTCATCCTTTCTCTATCTTCTTCCGTTGTCGGACTTTGAGTTTTACTCAAGGTCGTATTGGGCAACATGGGCAAGAACCCTTTCTTGCTATCTTCCATTCCAAATCTCTTTAGAACTTTGTCCAAATATGTACTTTGTGACAATGATATTAGGCGTCTCGATCTATCTCTATAAATCTTTATGCCTAATATGTAAGCTTCTTCGCCAAGATCCTTCATTGAAAAACTATTATTCAAATATTCCTTGACACTATTAAGAAGGTCTACATCATTCCCAATCAACAATATGTCATCTACATATAGTATTAAGAATGCTACAGAGCTCCCACTCACTTTCTTTTAAATACAAGCTTCTCCATAAGTTTGTACAAAACCAAAACTTCTGATTACCTTATCAAAACGTTGATTCCAACTTCGGGATGCTTGCTTCAATCCATAGATGGACCGTTGAAGTTTGCATACCTTGTTAGCATCTTTAGGATCGACAAAACCTTTGGGTTGCATCATATACAACTCTTCATCAATGTCTCCATTGAGGAATGTTGTTTTGACATCCATCGGCCATATCTCATAATCATAATATGCAGCGATTGCTAACATAATCCTCATAGACTTTAGCTTCACTACTGGTGAGAAAGTCTCATCGTAGTCAACTCCTTGAATTTGTCGAAACCCTTTTGCGACACGTCGAGCTTTATAGACAGTAACATTACCATCAGCATATGTTTTCTTCTTGAAAATCCATTTGTTCTCGACAGCCTTCCGGCCATCCGGTAAGTCCACCAAAGTCCATACTTTGTTTTTGTACATGGATCCAATGTCGGATTTCATGGCTTCTTGCCATTTATTGGAATCTGGGCTCATCATTGCTTCCTCATATGTCGCTGGGTCATCGGTGTTGTCCACCAACATGACACTCATAACGGGATCATACCAATTAGGAGTGGTACGAGTTCTCGTTGACCTGCGAGGATCTGTAGCAACTACAACCGAAGTTTCATGATCATCATCATTAGCTTCCTCTCTTATTGGTGTAGGCACCACAGGAACTTCTTCCGGTGCTGCGCTACTCGCAAGTTCGAGAGAAGGTTCGACAACCTCATCGAGTTCTACTTTCCTTCCAGTCACTTCTTTCAAGAGAAATTCCTTCTCTAGAAAGGATCCATTCTTGGCAATGAAGATTTTGCCCTCGGATCTATGGTAGAAGGTATACCCAATAGTTTCCTTCGGGTATCCTATGAAGACGCATTTTTCCGCTTTGGGTTCAAGCTTGTCCGGCTGTAACTTCTTTACATAGGCTTCGCAACCCCAAACTTTAAGGAACGACAATTTAGGTTTCTTACCAAACCATAATTCATACGGTGTCGTTTCAACGGATTTAGAGGGTGCCCTATTTAAAGTGAATGCGACTGTTTCTAATGCATAACCCCAAAATGATAGCGGTAAATCTGTAAGTGGCATCATAGAACGAACCATATCTAAGAGAGTTCGATTACGACGTTCGGACACACCATTACGATGTGGTGTTCCCAGTGGTGTCAATTGTGAAAGTATTCCGCATTTCTTCAAATGCTCGCCAAAATCGTAACTTAGATATTCACCTCCACGATCAGAACGTAGAAATTTAATCTTCTTGTTACGTTGATTCTCTACCTCACTTTGAAAATCCTTAAACTTCTCGAAAGTTTCGGACTTATGTTTCATGAAATAGATATACCCATATCTACTCAAGTCATCCGTGAAGGTAAGAACATAACGATAACTACCGCGCGATGCTATACTCATTGGGCCACACACATCGGTATGTATGATTTCCAATAAGTCCGTAGCTCGCTCCATCATACCAGAAAATGGAGTCTTAGTCATTTTACCCATCCGACATGCTTCGCATCTTTCAAGTGATTCGAAATAAAGTGATTCAAGAAGTCCATCGGAATGGAGTTTCTTCATACGCTTCACTCCAATGTGACCAAGACGACAGTGCCACATATAGGTCGAGTTATCACTCGATTTCAAACGTTTAGCCTCAATGTTATTAATATGTGTATTTCCACTATCGAGATTCAATAAGAATAGACCATCTATCAAAGGTGCATGTGCATAAAACATATTACTCATATAAATTGAACAACCATTATTCTCGGACTTAAACAAGTAACCGTCTCACAATAAACAAGATCCCGATATAATGTTCATGCTTAACGCAGGCACCAAATAACAATTATTTAAGTATAAAACTAATCCCGATGGTAGATGAAGGGGTAGCGTGCCGACCGCGATCACATCAACCTTTGATCCATTTCCCACGCGCATCGTCACCTCGTTCTTCGCTAGCTTCCGTTTATTCTGCAGCACCTGTTTCGAGTTACAAATATGAGCAACCGAACCAGTATCAAATACCCAGGCACTACTACGAGTACTAGTGAGATACACATCAATAACATGTATATCGGATATACCTTTCTTCTTGATGTTGCCGTTCTTCAAATCCGCCAAGTACTTTGGGCAATTCCGCTTCCAGTGACCTTCTCCCTTGCAGTAAAAGCACTCAGTATTAGGCTTAGGTCCAGCCTTGGTCTTCTTCGTCGGCGCGGTAACTTTCTTACCACCCTTCTTGAAGTGTCCCTTTTGCTTAGACTTGCCTTTCTTGAATTTGGTGGTCTTATTGACCATCAACACTTGGTGCTCTTTCTTGATCTCCACTTCTGCAGATTTCAACATAGCAAACAGTTCTGGCAACTGCTTGTTCATGTTTTGCATATTGTAGTTCATCACAAAGTTCTTGTAACTTGGTGGTAGTGATTGGAGGACACGATAAATCCCCAAAGCATTAGGAATCACTATACCCAAGCTTTGAAGTTTGTTTGCGTGCCCAGACATCTTAAGCACATGCTCATTGATGGAGCTGCCCTCTTCCATCTTGCAGTTAAAGAACTTTTCAGAAGCCTCATAGCTCTCAATTGCCGCGTGAGTCTCAAAAATCAATTTGAGATCACGGACAATATCATGTTGGTCTGAATTCTCAAACCTTTTATGAAGCTCCGATTCTAAACCATACAAGATAGCACACTGAACTGTGGAGTACTGAGTCTTCCGAGTGAGGTAAACATTCTTTACTTCATCGGTAGCAGTAGCTGCAGGTGGGTCACCTAGCGGTGCATCCAGCACATAGGTCAAATTACTAGCTGTGAGGACAATCCTCAAATTGCGGAACCAATCCGCGAAGTTGCTTCCATTGTTTTTCAACTTTTCTTTCTCTAGGAACGCATTAAAATTGATGGTAGGGGCCGCCATTGATCTACAACATATTTGCAATAGTTTAGACTAAGTTTATGACAAATTGAGTTCTTATTAATAGTTAAATTAATCTAGGTGAACTCCCACTGAAAACAACATCCCTCACATTGTTTTAGTGATCACACGAACCAAATCCACCACATCAACATCGATCATCACGAGAGTTGATATAGTTTCAATGGCGAACAATCGACATGTTCATCATATCTGCTATATGATTCATGCTTTACCTTTCGGTGATCCGTGTTCCGAGACCATGTCCGTACATGCTAGGCTCGTCAAGATCAAACCTTAGCTTCCGCATGAGCAAATCTGTCTTGCCCACGTTGTATACACTTGCGAAATCTAACACACCCGATCATCACGTGGTGCTTCGAAACAACAAGCTTTAGCAACGGTTCTTACTAAGGGTGAACACTTTAGAACTTGAAATTCATGTGCATGAGGGATCTTCTTATAATGCTACCGTCGTTAACTAAGCAATACAAGTTGCATAAAGGATTAACATCACATGCAATTCATAATATGTGATATGATATGGCCTTTCTTCTTTGTGCTTCCGATCTCCATCTTCAAGCACGAACATGGTCACCATCATCACCGGCATTGCATCAAGGTCAATGACGCTTCTTCATGGTTGTCGTCCACCGGCTTCAACTATTACAACTACTTTGAATAGACATGCGGGTCTTAACATAAATTAAAGACAACCATATGGCTCCTGCCGGTTGCCAACTTACAATAAGGAACATTGCATACATCAAATATAATCACAATCATGGCCATATCACATCACTGCACACCCCTGCAAAACAAAGTTAGACGCCTCTACTTTCTTTGCATGTTTTACGTGGTTTTGGGCTTTCAATAAGTGTCGTTCTAACTTACGAACAAGAACCACAACATTCATACTAGCATTGTTAATCACCCGTTGTAAATTGAATCTTAACTATGCTGGGAGAATCAGGCACCCGCAAAGCCACTTATGCAATACAAGTTGCATGTCAAGCGTGGAGCAAGTCTCATGAACGATGTCATGTAAGGTTAGCCCGGGCCGCTTCATCCCAACATCCCGCAAGATGCAAAGTACACAAAAAGCAATCGACAATAAAAGCATCAACGCCCACAATGACCATTGTGTTCTACTCGTGCAACAGATCTACATATACACATGGCTCTGATACCACTGTAGGGTTTCGTAGCATGGAAAACAAAAAATTTCTATCGCATACAAACAAACAAGCCAAGATCTATCTACTAGATTGTAGCAACGATTCGATGGAATAACTCACCCTCGAAGATTCCAAAGTGTTTAATGAGAGCGGATTCTCGTGGGTGATGTAGTCGTACTCTTCCCGATCTCAAGATCGCGTAGACGATCCTTTCGGCGCTGCGTTCCGGCAGCGCTCCCGCAGTCGATCACACGTTCGGTACTCGACGAAGACCTTCCTCTCCCTTGTTCCAGCAGGCAGCGGAGGTTGTAGCACTCTCCTCGTGATTCCGGCAGCACAACGGCGTGGTACCGGAAGTAGAGGGGAGATCTCGCAGGGCTTCGCCTTAAGCCGGAGCGAGTATGGTGGACTATGAGAGAGATCCCCGGCGATCTAGGGTTTAGACGCACCGAGGAGGAGTCTTGGCCGGCGGCTAGGGTTAGCTAGGCGGCGGTGGCTTGCCCTAGGGCGGCGGCGGCTGCAGGAGGGCCGGCGGCTTAGGGCTAGGGTTTGCGGGTGGAGGTGTTGGGTGCTAGGAGGGGCAGCCCTGCCCCTCCTTATATAGGTGGAGGGGGCGCGCTAGGGGAGGGGAGTCCCTCCCCAACTCGGTTTCCCAAGGGGGCCGGCGGTGGAGGGGAGGAACTCCTCCCCAACTCGGTTTCCACCTTCCCCTCCACTTCCCAAAATAGCCGTTTGACTTTTCAAATTGGCGTTTGACTTTTCAAACTAGGATTTGATTAAACCCTTTATTTTGTTCAACGATGACACCTAGTACATGATGCAATCATTCCAACTTGGTATGACACATTCATGTACCCTTCCTCTCCGGAGTGCCGGACATTCCGGAACCTTCTAGAACATTCCTGATGAAAACACCGGAACCATTCTTCTACCCCGAAACAGGACTTTCCTTATATGAATCTTATTTTCTGGACCATTCCGGATATCCTCGTAATATCCCGGATCCCATCCGAGACTCCGAACAACATTCGGTCTCTTACTCATCATTCCATAACTACTCAAACAACGTCGAATCCTTAAGTGTGTCTCCCTACGGTTCGTGAATTATGTGGACATGATCGAGACACTTCTCTGAACAATAACCAATAGAGGAATCTAGAAATTCATATGGCTCCCACATATTTCTACGATTACTTTGCGATCGAATGAACCACTTACATACGATACCAATTTCCCTTTGTCTCGCGATAGTTTACTTATCCGAGGTTATGATCGTCGGTATCTCTGCATACCTAGTTCAACCTCGTTACTGATAAGTACTCTTTTCTCATTCCCGTGATATGTGATCCCTTGTGAGCCAGTCACATGCTTGCAAGCTAATTGGATGACATTTCACCGAGAGGGCCCAGAGTATATCTATCCGTCATATGGATGGACAAATCCCACTCTTGATCCATGTGTCTCAACCAATACTTTCCGAACACTCAATGCCACCTTTATAGCCACCCAGTTACGGTGTGGTGTTTGATGTCATCAAAGCATCCTTCCGGTGAAGGTGATAGGCATGATCTCATGGTCGAAGGAATTAGGTTACTATGTATCAGAAAGCAAATAGCAATTGAACTATTAAAATGACTTGATCTTTATGCTACGCTTATCTATAGGAGTATGTCCACCATATCATTCTCCTAACAATATGATCTTGTTGTTAATAACATCTCAATGTTCATGATAGGGAAACCACAATCATTTATTAACCAACAAGCTAGTATTATATAGAGGCTTTACTAGGGACTTCAATTTAATTTTACAAATCACACAAGTATTAATGTTTCCTTGTTAATACTATTATAGCATGAATGTAAACATTTATCATAAACACAAAGATATAATAATAACTATATTTATTATTGCCTCTAGGGCATATCTCCAACAGTGGTTGCACTAGAAGCTTCTTAACATATGGCATCTCAAATCCCTTTGTTCCTGGGTGGCATTCCACAAGTGAGATACACAAGGTTCACCAGTCCCCTGGCCTTGTGTAACCACTCAACATAGCATATAGATACTTAGCAAAAATTATCATGCAAGCCCTATACAAAATATTTCTAATGCATAGTCAAAATATTGGGACAAAAATATGAAGCACCAGTTGCCTTTTTGGTAGAGATTATAATTTCACTCCTTGATCTTGCAATAGTCACACTCTTCAAATTTCACTACAATTCAATCAAGGCACAAATTCTATCTACCATTCAAGCAATTTCATCACATAGAATAATAAAAACAAAGCAATACATGGAAGCATGCCAAAGATTGTTTTATTTGGAAAAGTGGTTTCTAATAGGTTATAAACATTTGAAAACACCTATTGGTCATTTATAAAAGTGGTAAAACCATTTGATATTAAGTTAGTGAAAATGCCCACTTTAAATCATTTTTGTTTTGTTAAAAATGATTTAAATCAAAGGAATATTTTCTAGTGGTTACCAAATATATTTTAAACACAAATGTTAGTGTTTTATGGTCAAGTGTTTATTATTAAAACCATTTGCAAAAGGTTTCACCTATAAACCATTTTTATACCCAAGCAATATTTTATTTTGTTGGAAATGCCTTTTAGCAAAGTAATAATTTTCTAGGGTTCATCAAATATATTTTAAATCCCAAAACTTGGTGTTTAGGGTCAGATAGTTTAAATCAAACCATTTTCAAAAGGTTTTACTCAAAAAGCATTTTTAAAACATAAACAATATTTTTATTTAAATAGAAATGCTTTTATTCAAAGAATTATTCTTTAGCTTCACAAAATACACTTTTAAATCCACAAGTTGGTTTCTATGGTCAGTAGGTTCAAAACAAACTATTTACCAAATTTTGTACCCTAAAAATATTTCTAGAATAATTTTTATGTTCAAATTATGCCTACACAAGTTTCTGCAAAAACCACTAAGTTTACAGAAGCAGTTTACTAAACAAAGTGCATGGTTGGAAATTACTTGTTTTTCTGATTCCATTGATATAAAGTTTGCAAAATTTGGACGTGTGGATCAAAAGTTATGAAATTTACAAATTCACACATCTAATAGAAAAGTTTCTAGTTTTAAGACAAACTCCAGGCCACGTGGTGTGTTCCGATTCATTGGTACCGGTTTGCACGGATCGGCCTACGCGGTGCGTTGGATCTAAAGAGGATCTTGCGGCACAGATCAAAGGATACCCCTTCATTAAGTTGTTCTATCTACGCCACAAGATGAGGATCTAACGGCTCACAGAGAATGGCCAAAGTCTGGCGGTGCAGCGACGGTGACTGGCGGCGGCGCGGCTCTGGCGGTGAGGTTGCCGATGATTTAGCAAGCGTGGGAGAGGGTGGAATATCTCACCGAGATCGCCGTGGCGAGTAGATGCTCAAGGTAGCAGCCGTTCATCGAGGGGCGCACAGAGTCGATGCAGATTGCTCGTCGTAGATCCTCCTGGCGTCTGGCACGCTCTGGTGTCGTCGGGGGCGAAGCTACACGGCAAGAGAAGGCCAGCAAAGGGGTGCGTTAGATGCGTGCGAGAGAGTAGAGTGTGAGAGCATCGTTGAGAGGGAGAGGGGCGGTCAGATGCTACCTGGGAACTCGCCGGAGTCGAGGCAGTGGAAGGCGATGTTCGGTTGTCATCGTTGCCGAGGTTATGGTGCTCACGCGAAAGAATGGGCGGCACATGGGATGCGTAAGAGGGTGGGGATCACGCTCGTGTGCTCTGGGGGCAACGGGGAGGTTCGTGCTCGCCGGAATTTGCCAGGGGAGGTTGTCGGAGTAGAGGTGTTGTCGCAAGCAATACGAGCAGCCTAGGGGCTCCGGTGGTGTGAGGACTGGGGGAAAGGGAGAGGGGAGGTGGGCGTTTATGAGGGCGAGGTCACGGGGCAGAATTAGTGCGGCGTTAAAGCGAATTCAAGTCGAGGAATCAACGCAAGAACGACAGCGAGAAAAGGGGAGGAACTGGTCGCGCGAAGACACCGATGATGTGGCGTGGGGCCGGTGCGTCAGCGAGAGAGAGAGAGAGAGAAAGAGTGGGGTCCAGCAGTCAGTGTCTCTGCGAGTTGTGTTTGCAGTGTGAACTGTTTTATGCGTGGGAGAGGGGAAATGGGCTAGCTGGGCCTGATGGGCTAGGTTAGATGAGCTGGGTTATTTCCCCCTTTTTTTATTCTGAATCCTTTTTCTTTTTCCATTTTTCATTTCCTGTTTTGAATTTGTTTAAACATTTCAAACAACCATATGAATTCAAATCCTTACCAATCTTTCAGAAATTTTGTATTCTGTTCAAACACGTATTTTAAAGATAATTTTGGAATATTTATTTTATTCCCACATGGTTTAATTATTTATTTAAAATGGCCCTTTTGTCTTTATTTAAATAGGATTTTAATATGTTTTCCAACTTTTATTTAAATTCCAAATTTTATCAAATCCTTTTCAGTAGGTTTTATTTATTTAATAGGGTGTTAAATAATTCACTTTGAATTATTTGAAATATTTTTAATATGATTTATTAATCATTTAAAATGAGTATTTGTCTTCAATTAAATAAAATTTGATTATGGTTTTAATACCATATAAATTTTTATTCAAATAATTCTTTCAAGTTAATTTCATAACTTTTTAACCCACTTTGATAAATTTCCATTTATTACTTTCTCATGATTTAATTAATCATTTCTATTAGGAATTTTATCTTTATCCATATATAATTTAGAATATGGATTAATGTCATATAATTTTATTGGAATAATCTTTATCCTATTATTTTATTTGGATTATCCTTATTTTCATTTGCTTATGGATTTGGCCAAGATTTAATTTGGCTTTTAAATACTCCTTATTTATTATTTCTTTCTTTATCTTATAAATCCATATCTTTTTATTTAAAGAACCAAACTTGGTGATTCCAATTTGAAAAATCTTATTTAATATTTGTTTGTTCTTTTATATCTCTTTTACGATGAATTTGATCACAATTTGGTATGGTTTTCAGATAGGAGCTTTATTAGCTTTGAAATTTAATTTCTTTATCTTACTAGATTCATAAGGTTTTATCCAAGGTTCCAAATTGAATGAAATCAATTCCTATGGTTTTATTTATTTATCATTCTTGATCATTTATAAATGTTTGTTGGCAAAAAATTTATATGGATCAAATCCATAGTCTTTGAGATATCTTGGAAATGTTTTTCTTCCATTAGGGTTTTAGAGTTTTGGTTTATTTTCCAAGTGTTTAAATTTCAAGATGCATTTATGAAGAATACATTTCACTTGATTTGAATTTAGGTGGATTCCATTTTATTCAAAGTTTGTTAAAGATGGGTTTTTGATGTTTCCATTTATAAATAAAAAGTTTCTTTTCACCCTAAACTTCAACAATTATTAATTTTGTTTATTTATTTTTCACATTTCAAAATTTGGAAAATTTTGGGATGTGACAGGCTACCACCCTTAAAAGAAATCTCATCCCGAGATTTGGGAAGGCTAGAGGTTACAAGTTGTCTTCAAAACAACTAGGGTACTACCACCCTTAAAAAGGTTTTCAACTAGATTACATCTTGGCTTGCTTGGGATCTTGATGAAACTTTTCTGGGCAGACATCTGCATAGTGTCCTTTGTTTCCACACTTGAAACATGTGACAAGGCTGAGATCCTTCATAGGCTTGCTTGTCTTGTACCTCATCATTTCTGGACAATTGCTTGCATAATGTCCTTGGTCACCACAATTGTAACATGTGACAAGGTTGAGTTCTTCACCTATCTTCTGTGGACAAGTTGATATATAATGGCCTAGCTCTTTGCAGTTGTTGCACCACACTTGGCTAATTTCCTTATTCTTCTTCTTCTTGGGCTTATCCAAAGCTAGGAGTTCTTCTAGTTCATGCTCTTCATATCTCACCTCAAAGGTGGGAAAGTCTCCTTGTTTCCTTAATCGTTTCCTTGGATAACACATACGTTTCCTCTTTTGTCCATCAAGGTGAGTCATAATGGATGGAGGTGCAAGCTGAGATTTTCCTTTGTCTTCATCCTTCTTGGTAGAAGTTGTTTCCTCATGGAGATCTCCAAACTTTTGATGCACTCCACCTTTTTTCCTTTGTTGAACTATATAATAGATGGGGCATTGGATAAGGACATGATTATTTCCTTCACATAGGAAACAAGTCACGTGAGATGTGGGCATTGATTAGTTGGATGTTTCTCTTCACAATTGGGGCATTGATCTTCATGCTCTTTGGAAGTGTGATCCATGTCTCCACAAATACTGCAAGCTTGAGTTCCTTCTATAATATTATACTTGACATCATTGTTGTCACAAACTCCTTGGGAAAGGTTGTCTCCCATGTTGATCATTTGATTTGTCATCCTTTGCAACAATTGGGTTTGGGTTTCCAAAAACCTTTGCATGGTTGGGTCTAACTCATTGTTGTTGGCTAAAAACTGAGTTGTCACTTGGTTCAACTGGGTTTGGGTTACTATGAGTTCTCTCATGTGCATCTCTTGGTTGTTGTTGTCACCATTCTTGATGTTGGAGTTTCTTGGAGTAGTCATCTGTTTGGGTTGGATTGGGATTAGAATAGGCAAAAGATTTCTAAGGAAATAATTCCAATCACACACATCACAATTCACACAAGCAATGTGCAAGCAATCACAAACAAACATTCCAATCAATCAACAACGTTCAAGCACATTTTTAGGCAACAAAATATTTTTGCTACACCACATTAAGTTGGTGGGTTTAAACTAACCATTAGTATGGTGGTCCAACTATATGGTTCCCTTGAGATCATTCCATTCTTCCTAGTTGATTCTTCATGAACAAGATCATTGTATCCTTGGGGAAATTCTTGTATCTTGGTCACAAAACTTCATAGGTGATGATGATTCCTTCTAAGTTGTGTTTCCTTAGTCTTCAAGTCTTGAGTAATATTTCTTGTCTCACTTGTAGTCCTTAGTGATATCCAAGTTGAAGCCCTTGGTGAAAATAAAGTTGAAGTCTTTGATGATGTTGAAGTTGAAGTCATTGGTTATGTTGAAGTCATTGGTTATGTTGAAGTCTTTTCTCAAGTTAAAGTCTTTGCTTATGTTGAGGTCTTGTCCATCAAGTTGAAATAGAAGAGATGTAGAATTAAAACCAAAATGGTTGAGGAAAGAGTATGCAAGATTTTTTGTAAATAAGTTTTGGAACAAATACAACTCCTATTTTTCTAAGGGGTTTTGTCCAATCCTAGGGTTACAATCCTACAGGAAACACAGTGCTATGATACCATCTGTACAGGTCCCAACCTTTAATAAGGTAGAGATCCCTATGTTTACAATGCTAGTCCCTGGATCAGTAGCTAGCATCCACAGTTAAGATGTAATATCAAGAAACAAAGGTCATAATACAATTTTATAACCAGGAATAAAATAATTCATTAAATCTTACATAGCTCATTTGGCTATCTCATTACAATGCAGCAGAAATAACTATAGCATGGAGTCCTTCATCTTCAAAGTGCCACACGCAATCATGTTGGTTATAGACTTGTAATCCTAATCAACACACTTCACTAACATCAAATAAACCTGCAACATAATAAGTTACAGCCACAAGGGTCAATACATTTGAATTGTATTGGCAAGTCATACTATGGTAGTATAGTGGTAACTATCATCTATATGTATTTGGCTAAGTGGAGCTTAGGCTTGCTTTGCTCAAAATAGATTTTCCTTATCATTTGAAAACACTAAGTTTTGTTTGGAAAAAACTCCGAAGGAACCACCAATAAAAATTGGTGAATCTCCACCCTTGATCAACCACAAGTTTTAACTTAGAAAATTGGGATGAGGAGATTCTTGATAGCTTCCATGTCTTGATGCTCAAATTGTCCATTACCGGGGACACGGCTAAGTACTTAGTTTCTTCCTTCTGCAGAGGTGGTGCACTTTCCCCACAAGACTTGATTTTCACCAAGACAGGACCTTTCAGAAGCCTTCCCTTAGACCAAATGGACGCGTTCCAACCTATCACCTACTACCACCAACTATCCAAATGGCTAAGTTATTGCAACCTATATGATCCAGGCAGAGCCCATAATGCCATGTGGCTGCACTAGAAGCTTCTTAACATATGGCATCTCAAATCCCTTTGTTCCTGGGTGGCATTCCACAAGTGAGATACAAAAGGTTCACCAGTCCCCTGGCCTTGTGTAACCACTCAACATAAACCAATCCACCATTCCACCCAGGTGTTTCATTCACTTAGTGGTTTTATTAAGCAAAACATAAGTCAAAGACTTAGAAATATTTTCCATAGCATGTGTATATAATCCACCCTTGGTTGCTACTAGATCGGCTAAGCATGGCAATACTAAGTATCTTAACTTAGAGAAAATTCTAACAATTCTACAAATACTAGGATTTCCCAAGCATAGCATATAGATACTTAGCAAAAATTATCATGCAAACCCTATACAAAATATTTCTAATGCATAGTCAAAATATTGGGACAAAAATATGAAGCACCACTTGCCTTTTTGGTAGATATTATAAGTTCACTCCTTGATCTTGCAATAGTCACACTCTTCAAATTTCACTACAATTCAATCAAGGCATAAATTCAATCTACCATTCAAGCAATTTCATCACATAGAATAATAAAAACAAAGCAATGCATGCAAGCATGCCAAATATTGTTTTATTTGGAAAAGTGGTTTCTAATAGGTTATAAACATTTGAAAACACCTATTGGTCATTTATAAAAGTGGTAAAACCATTTGATATTAAGTTAGTAAATGGCCACTTTAAATCATTTTTGTTTTGTTAAAATGATTTAAATCAAAGGAATATTTTCTAGTGGTTTCCAAATATATTTTAAACACAAATGTTAGTGTTTTATGGTCAAGTGTTTATTATTAAAACCATTTGCAAAAGGTTTCACCTATAAACCATTTTTATACCCAAGCAATATTTTATTTTGTTGGAAATGCCTTTTAGCAAAGTAATAATTTTCTAGGGTTCATCAAATATATTTTTAAATCCCAAAACTTGGTGTTTAGGGTCAGAGAGTTTAAATCAAACCATTTTCAAAAGGTTTTACTCAAAAAGCATTTTTCAAACATAAACAATATTTTTATTTAACTAGAAATGCTTTTATTCAAAGATTTATTCTTTAGCTTCACAAAATACACTTTTAAATCCACAAGTTGGTTTCTATGGTCAGTAGGTTCAAAACAAACTATTTACCAAAGTTTTTACCCTAAAAATATTTCTAGAATATTTTTTATGTTCAAATTATGCCTACACAAGTTTCTGCAAAAACCACTATGTTTACAGAAGCAATTTACTAAAATGTGCATGATTCGAAAGTACTTGTTTTGCTGATTCCATTGATATAAAATTTGCAAAATTTGGACGTGTGGATCAAAAGTTATGCAATTTACAAATTCACACATCTAATAGAAAAGTTTCTGGTTTTAAAACAAACTCCAGGCCACGTGGGGTGTTCTGATTCGTTGGTACCGGTTCGCATGGATCGGCCTACACGGTGCGTTGGATCTAAAGAGGATTGTGCAGCACAGATTAAAGGATACCCCTTCGTTAAGTTGTTCTATCTACGCCACAAGATGAGGATCTAACGTCTCACAGCGAATGGCCAAAGTCTGGCGGTGCGGCGATGGTGGCTGGCAGCGGCGCCGCTCTGGCGGTGTGGTTGCCGATGATTTAGAAAGCGCGGGAGAGGGTGGAATAACTCTCCGAGATCACCGTGGTGAGTAGATGCTCAAGGTAGCAGCTTTTCGTCGAGGGGCGCACAGAGTCGATGCAGATTGCTCGTCGGAGATCCTCCTGGCATCGGGCTTGCTCTGGCGTCGTCGGGGGCAAAGCTACACGGCAGGAGAAGGCCAACAAAGGGGTGTGTTAGATGCACGCGAGAGAGTAGAGTGTGAGAGCATCGTTGAGAGGGAGAGGGGCGGTCAGATGCTACCTGGGGAACTCGCCGGAGTCAAGGCAGTGGACGACAATGTTTGGTTTTCATCGTTGACGAGGCTACGGTGCTCGCACGGATGAATTGGCGGCACAGGGGGATGCACAAGAGGCTGGGGATCACGCTCGTGTTCTCTGGGGGCAACGGGGAGGTTCGTGCTCGCCGGAATTTGCCAGGGGAGTTTGTCGGAGCAGAGGTGTTGTCGCAAGCAATACGAGCAGCCTAGGGGCTCCGGTGGTGTGAGGACTGGGGGAAAGGGATAGGGGAGGTGGGCGTTTATGAGGGCGAGGTCACGGGCAGAATTAGTGCAGCGTTAAAGCGAATTCAAGTCGAGGAATCAACGCAGGAACGGCAGCGAGAAAAGGGGAGGAACTGGTCGCGTGAAGACGACGATGATGTGGCGTGGGGCCGGTGCGTCAGCGAGAGAGAGAGAGAGAGAGAGAGAGAGAGAGAGAGAGAGAGAGAGAGAGAGAGAGAGAGAGAGAGAGAGTGAGTGAGTGAGTGAGAGAGAGAAAGAGTGGGGTCCAGCGATCAGTGTCTCTGCGGGTTGTGTTTGCGGTGTGAACCGTTTTCTGCAGGAGAGAGGGGAAATGGGCTAGCTAGGCCTGATGGGCTAGGTTAGATGGGCTGGGTTGTTTCCCCTTTTTTTTATTCTGAATCCTTTTTCTTTTTCCATTTTTCATTTTCTGTTTTGAATTTGTTTAAACATTTCAAACAACCATATGAATTGAAATCCTTACCAATCTTTCAGAAATTTTGTATTCTGTTCAAACATGTATTTTAAAGATAATTTGGGAATATTTCTTTTATTCCCACATGGTTTAATTATTTATTTAAAATGGCCCTTTTGTCTTTATTTAAATAGGATTTTAATATGTTTTCCAACTTTTATTTAAATTCCAAATTTTATCAAATCCTTTTCAGTAGGTTTTATTTATTTAATAGGGTGTTAAATAATTCACTTTGAATTATTTGAATTATTTTAAATATGATTTATTAATCATTTAAAATGAGTATTTGTCTTTAATTAAATAAAATTTGATTATGGTTGTAATACCATATAAATTTTTATTCAAATAATTCTTTTAAGTTAATTTGATAACTTTTTAACCCACTTTGATAAATTTCCATTCATTACTTTCTCATGATTTAATTAATCATTTCTATTAGGAATTTATCTTTATCCATATATAATTTAGAATATGGATTAATGTCATATAATTTTATTGGAATAATCTTTATCCTATTATTTTATTTGGATTATCTTTATTTTGATTTTCTTATGGATTTGGCCAAGATTAAATTTGGCTTTTAAATACTCCTTATTTATTATTTCTTTTTTTATCTTATAAAATCCATATCTTTTTATTTAAAGAACCAAACTTGGTGATTCCAATTTGAAAAATATTATTTAATATTTGTTTATTCTTTTATATCTCTTTTAGGATTAGTTTGATCACAATTTGGTATGGATTTCAGATAGGAGCTTTATTAGCTTTGAAATTTATTTTCTTTATCTTACTAGATTCATAAGATTTTATCCAAGGTTCCAAATTGAATGAAATCAATTCCTATGGTTTTATTTATTTATTTATCATTCTTGATCATTTATAAATGTTTGTTGACAAATTTTTTATATGGATCAAATCCATAGTCTTTGAGGTATCTTGGAAATTTTTTTCTTCCATTAGGGTTTTAGAGTTTTGGTTTATTTTCCAAGTGTTTAAATTTCAAGATGCATTTATGAAGAATGAATTTCACTTGATTTGAATTTAGTTGGATTCTATTTTATTAAAAGTTTGTTCAAGATGGGTTTTTGATGTTTCCATTTAGAAATAAAAAGTTTCTTTTCACCCACACTTAAATAATTATTTATTTTGTTTATTTATTTTTCACATTTCAAAATTTGGAAAATTTTGGGATGTGATAGTAGGCGCCCAACCTTTATGCCCCAAGGTCCTTAATTGTTAAGATGACCTTGTCAAGCTCACCAACCCTTATGCGTGTAGGTATCCGATACAAACCCATCCATCCAAGGAAAACCGCGGAGCCCTAATTTCATAGGCCCACCAATGATTGTACAGGGCATAGGATGGTGCAAGTTTTGGTTGGGAGGGCATGGTTTAACTTAAACTTTGTGAGGGATCGGTCTACTTCTATAATCTAAGCATGCATAGAGTAAAATGCATAAGAATAGCATTCACATAAATGTGACACAATATGGCCCATTTTCTCATGGTGATCTCCATCGCCATAGAACCTGTCCACCATGATGATCTCCATCTTCATGTTCCATGTGAGCCATCCTCCAAGTGATGAGTCCTCCAAGAACTAATACAAGCTATTACTCCTAACAGCTAGTAATCAAAATTACATAGTATTGGGATCATCACAAGTTGGCACGCAGGCCATTACAATAATTGACAATACATATCGCTCCATCCGTGTTGCCCTGCTCACGACACACAGGTCATGATAAGTTTTATACATCCATCACATACATGTATGGGCCATACTGATCACATACATCCTGCAAAAACAAGTTATGCATAGAATCGCATTCTACCGGATCATGTGAACTCGCAACACCTAGTTACCTTAACGACATACAAAAGGAGCTACGATTAAGGGGGGTCTAGGGGGTCTACCCCTGCGGGGTTCGAAGGGGCAGCGCCCCTCGCGGTATCTACACAATTTTCTTTAAGGATTTTGATCGGCAAATCAAATTTACCATAAACTGACAATTGTTCCGATTCAATCAAACTCCTTTGATCAC
Organism: Avena sativa; assembly: GCA_916181665.1. Taxonomy (NCBI): domain Eukaryota; kingdom Viridiplantae; phylum Streptophyta; class Magnoliopsida; order Poales; family Poaceae; genus Avena; species Avena sativa. The sequence goes on from OV702296.1 coordinate 79,617,306, forward strand.
GGTACATCAATTTTTAGATCTAGGTTCCGATTCGATCAATCATATTGATCTTCACATGATTCAACGGGATTTATGTGTTACTGTCTACCCAGATGGAGGAAACCGACCGGTAGGGGTAAGTCGTTCGACAACCTCAGAATCACGATCACGGAAAGAAAGATCATAGATCAATCCTGAACCACCGCAATACAAATGATCACATCATTCATATCAATCTGCATATAACCATATGCAAACATCCCGAACCTATAACTTAACAGCATCGGCTCTAATACCACTTAAGGGATACGGGTAGGCTACACTAGCGCAAATCAAAATTTTCTACCGTGTAAACCAGGATTACTGTTGTCATAGATCACGGGATTACCACTAGACGAGCGGTTGTGGAACTTGATGAAGCGCGTCGAGGCAGTATAGATGTTCTACGCCTCCTCGTCCTCGTCCCACAAGCAGCTCCCCTTGCGTGGCTCGTCCAAGTGCCACAGATGCAGCACCTCCGAGGTATCCACATGTATAGGGAGGAAGCGTCGGACGCCGGACTGCTACCTTTGCACGTGCGACACAGGCGTGAGGAGTGGCGGCTGGGTGGAATGGTCTAACACTGGTCAGTTCGCCCCACCCACTCTTATATAGGCATCCGTAGTGGGCTTCTACATTAGTATCCCATTAGTAGTATAAGCCTGGTCTAATTCGGATCTAATCATCATTAGGCTTCCAGCCCCTTAAGTGTGTGACCCTATAGGTTCATATACATATAGACATGACATATTCTGTCAATAGTTGGTAGCGGCCTCTAGCAAGACGTGCCAACTCCTAAACACATACAAAGCTGATATTGGACGAACCATCACAAGGTTTAGTACATGTCTTTCCCTTTGCCTCATGATATTTGTTCTAGCTCCAAGCTGACCTCCCTTTCTTGATACTATGATTCAAAATCCCTTCACTAGGTTAACTCTTAACCATATGTAGCACGGCTATGCATTTCTGGATCCGATCACTCGAGGGGCCCAGAGATATCTATCTCAAGTAGAGAGGGGAAAATCCCATCTTGGTTGATCATGCCTTGCAGCATACTTCAGGACAAACCCAAAAACTACCTTTATAACTAGCCAGTTACGGAGTAGCGTGTGATAGCCCCGAAGTAGGTCGATCCACATCTCAAGTACATGCAACAATCTCAAGTCTAAGGACAAAACGTACACGATGTGTAGAGAGAGCTGCAAGTATAATTGTCAGTCTCGAGTTGGGTCAGTCCAACCCCATGTTCATAACATGTGTCCACATCATTGGTTTGACATCTCCATGTCTATGACTTGCGAAACATAGTCATCAACCAATTGATGCGCTAGTCTAATATTCACGTGTGTCCTCACATGAACTCCGACTAGGGACAACTATTAGATAACCATACAAGTATAGAGTTTCACAAACAATTCACATAATTGCCAATCAATACAAGTTGCCTGATATGGATATTTTCAAGGAACATTACAATAACTCATGGATACATAAGAAATATAATAATCTCTATGATTGCCTCTAGGGCATATTTCCTTAACCCGGTCCAATCTTTACCATTGATACATCATCCACTGTTAATGTTTACTTTCTGCAAGAAAACATTACCTTCCACACCATACATTTAATCCTTTGTTTTCAGCAAACCGGTGAGATTGACAACCTCACTGTTCGTTGGGTCAAAATCTGGATTTTGTGTTGTGCAGGTTCCAAGTTGTTAGCAACACCTTGGAGTCGTTTCCTTCCTCCTACTGGTTTGATAACCTTGGTTTCATAACTGAGGGAAGACTTACTGATGTGCTCATCATATCTTCCTCTTGGGGTTTCCTAATGAAGTTCTACAGTGATCTGAGCCGCATCAAGACGTTTTCTGGTGCTGTTGCCGGGGAGTTAAGGACGGCTTCACAAGGGGATTCCTTCACAACCATTATCTTTACTTTTATTTTGTTTTGCTTTGTTTATTTTGCTTTGTTTTGCTTGCTTCTTTCTACCAAAAATTCCAAAAAAATTAGTTTTGTTTGGTTTGTTTTTTTATCAAAAACAAAAAAAATAGTTCTTCCTATACTTTTCACCTAGCTCACCATGTTGGTCCCTAAGTTCACCCTGAAGGACCTTTCAATAGGTAGTGGCTCTATAATTGGGAAATAAAACATTAGCAAACATGAGGATATTGAGGATAGATCCTTAGCAGAACTTGCTCCCAGTTATCAAATTGCTGCAGCTTCTTTAGTTCACATGTTGGAGGCTAGGTTTGTTAATCTTAACCCCATGATGCAAATAATGTTTCTTAAACTTAAAGAAGTGGAGGATACTGAAAATGAGATTTTATTCTAGAAACTTTGCTAAAGAAGTTCAATGATGTTGCTAAAGAAGCCAAAAAGGTCTTTGATCGTTTTAATATGCTAGGCTCATGTGTAGATGTTATGGGTACATTAGTAAAGTTGGATAAAACCAAAGCCAATGTAGGGGAAACTAAAATACCCATACCTTTTAAACATGTAGGAATGCATGAGGCCTTAGAAAAGAATTTTGATTGGATTGTTCTTGAAAATCCGTTTGATGAAAGAAGTGAAGCCAAGGGTGTTGAGAGAGGATCCTCTAAAACTCATTTGGATGAGATAACTTTCCTAGTTGAAGAAATTTCAAGTATTGATCTTAATGCTTCTTCATTTGAAAATACTTGATTCTTGCTTCTTGTGCCTAACTTAAAGGCGTTAAAGAAAAGTACTTCTTGGGCAATAACCCAATAGTTTTCTTGAGTCTTGGAAGTTATTACTTCTGTAATAACCTCTCCTTATCCATTTTATATGATTTTTGTTCCAAGAATAACCTCTAATGAGAGGTAAGTAAGATTTGTGGAAGTGCTGTCCTGAAACATATTTTTATGCTCCACTGTAAGATTTTTGTCTCCAAACTTTTGATGCACTCCACCTTTTTTCCTTTGTTGAACTATATAATAGATGGGGCATTGGATAGGGACATGATTATTTCCTTCACATAGGAAACAAGTCACTTAAGATGTGGGCATTGATTAGTTGGATGTTTCTCTTCACAATTGGGGCATTGATCTTCATGCTCTTTGGAAGTGTGATCCATGTCTCCACAAATACTGCAAGCTTGAGTTCCTTCTATAATATCATCCTTGACATCATTGTTGTCACAAACTCCTTGGGAAAGGTTGTCTCCCATGTTGATCATTTGATTTGTCATCCTTTTGCAACAATTTGGTTTGGGTTTCCAAAAACCTTTGCATGGTTGGGTCTAACTCATTGTTGTTGGCTAAAAACTGAGTTGTCACTTGGTTCAACTGGGTTTGGGTTACTATGAGTTCTCTCATGTGCATCTCTTGGTTGTTGTTGTCACCATTCTTGATGTTGGAGTTTCTTGGAGTAGTCATCTGTTTGGGTTGGATTGGGATTAGAATAGGCAAAAGATTTCTAAGGAAATAATTCCAATCACACACATCACAATTCACACAAGTAATGTGCAAGCAATCACAAACAAACATTCCAATCAATCAACAACGTTCAAGCACATTTTTAGGCAACAAAATATTTTTGCTACACCACATTAAGTTGGTGGGTTTAAACTAACCATTAGTATGGTGGTCCAACTATATGGTTCACTTGAGATCATTCCATTCTTCCTAGTTGATTCTTCATGAACAAGATCATTGTATCCTTGGGAAAATTCTTGTATCTTGGTCACAAAACTTCATAGGTGATGATGATTCCTTGTAAGTTGTGTTTCCTTAGTCTTCAAGTCTTGAGTAATATTTCTTGTCTCACTTGTAGTCCTTAGTGATATCCAAGTTGAAGTCCTTGGTGAAAATAAAGTTGAAGTCTTTGATGATGTTGAAGTTGAAGTCATTGGTGATGTTGAAGTCTTTTCTCAAGTTGAAGTCTTTGCTTATGTTGAGGTCTTGTCCATCAAGTTGAAATAGAAAAGATGTAGAATTAAAACCAAAATGGTTGAGGAAATAGTATGCAAGATTTTTTGTAAATAAGTTTTGGAACAAATACAACTCCTATTTTTCTAAGGGGTTTTGACCAATCCTAGGGTTACAATCCTACAGGCAACACAGTGCCCTGATACCATCTGTAGAGGTCCCAACCATGAATAAGGTAGAGATCCCTGTGTTTACAATGCTAGTCCCTGGATCAATAGCTAGCATCCACAGTTAAGATGTAATATCAAGAAACAAAGGTCATAATACAATTTTATAACCAGGAATAAAATAATTCATTACATCTTACATAGCTCATTTGGCTATCTCATTACAATACAGCAGAAATAACTATAGCATGGAGTCCTTCATCTTCAAAGTGCCACAGGCAATCATGTTGGTTGTAGACTTGTAATCCTAATCAACACACTTCACTAACATCAAATAAACCTGCAACATAAGAAGTTACAGCCACAAGGGTCAATACATTTGAATTGTATTGGCAAATGATACTATGGTAGTATAGTGGTAACTATCATCTATATGTATTTGGCTAAGTGGAGCTTAGGCTTGCTTTGCTCAAAATAGATCTTCCTTATCATTTGAAAACACTAAGTTTTGTTTGGCAAAAACTCCCAAGGAACCACCAATAAAAATTGGTGAACCTCCACCCTTGTTCAACCACAAGTTTTAACTTAGAAAATTGGGATGAGGAGAATCTTGATAGCTTCCATGTCTTGATGCTCAAATTGTCCATTACCGGGGACACGGCTAAGTACTTAGTTTCTTCCTTCTGCAGAGGTGGTGCACTTTCCCCACAAGACTTGATTTTCACCAAGACAGGACCTTTCAGAAGCCTTCCCTTAGACCAAATGGACGTGTTCCAACCTATCACCTACTACCACCAACTGTCCAAATGGCTAAGTTATTGCAAACTATATGATCCAGGCAGAGCCCATAATGCCATGTGGCTGCACTAGAAGCTTCTTAACATATGGCATCTCAAATCCCTTTGTTCCTGGGTGGCATTCCACAAGTGAGATACACAAGGTTCACCAGTCCCCTGGCCTTGTGTAACCACTCAACATAAACCACTCCACCATTCCACTCAGGTGTTTCATTCACTTAGTGGTTTTATTAAGCAAGACATAAGTCAAAGACTTAGAAATATTTTCCATAGCATGTGTATATAATCCACCCTTGGTTGCTACTAGCTAGGCTAAGCATGGAAATAGTAAGTATCTTAACTTAGAGAAAATTCTACAATTCTACAACTACTAGGATTTCCCAAGCATAGCATATAGATACTTAGCAAAAATTATCATGCAAGCCCTATACAAAATATTTCTAATGCATAGTCAAAATATTGGGACAAAAATATGAAGCACCACTTGCCTTTTTGGTAGAGATTATAAGTTCACTCCTTGACCTTGCAATAGTCACACTCTTCAAATTTCACTACAATTCAATCAAGGCACAAATTCAATCTACCATTCAAGCAATTTCATCACATAGAATAATAAAAACAAAGCAATGCATGCAAGCATGCCAAAGATTGTTTTATTTGGAAAATTGGTTTCTAATAGGTTATAAACATTTGAAAACACCTATTGGTCATTTATAAAAGTGGTAAAACCATTTGATATTAAGTTAGTGAAAATGGCCACTTTAAATCATTTTTGTTTTGTTAAAAATGATTTAAATCAAAGGAATATTTTCTAGTGGTTGCCAAATATATTTTAAACACAAATTTTAGTGTTTTATGGTCAAGTGTTTATTATTAAAACCATTTGCAAAAGGTTTCACCTATAACCATTTTTATACCCAAGCAATATTTTATTTTGTTGGAAATGCCTTTTAGCAAAGTAATAATTTTCTAGGGTTCATCAAATATATTTTTAAATCCCAAAACTTGGTGTTTAGGTTCAGAGAGTTTAAATCAAACCATTTTCAAAAGGTTTTACTCAAAAAGCATTTTTAAAACATAAACAATATTTTTATTTAACTAGAAATGCTTTTAGTCAAAGATTTATTCTTTAGCTTCACAAAATACACTTTTAAATCCACAGGTTGGTTTCTATGGTCAGTAGGTTCAAAACAAACTATTTACCAAAAATTTTACCCTAAAAATATTTCTAGAATAATTTTTATGTTCAAATTATGCCTACACAAGTTTTTGCAAAAACCACTATGTTTACAGAAGCAATTTACTAAAAAAAAGTGCATGATTCGAAAGTACTTGTTTTGCTGATTCCATTGATATAAAATTTGCAAAATTTGGACGTGTGGATCAAAAGTTATGCAATTTACAAATTCACATATCTAATAGAAAAGTTTCTGGTTTTAAAACAAACTCCAGGCCACGTGGTGTGTTCTGATTCGTTGGTACCGGTTTGCACGGATCGGCCTACGTGGTGCGTTGGATCTAAAGAGGATCGTGCGGCACAGATCAAAGGATACCCCTTCGTTAAGTTGTTCTATCTACGCCACAAGATGAGGATCTAACGGCTCACAGCGAATGGCCAAAGTCTGGCGGCGCGGCGATGGTGGCTGGCAGCGGCGCCGCTCTGGCGGTGTGGTTGTCGATGATTTAGCAAGCGCGGGAGAGGGTGGAATAGATCGCCGAGATCACCATGGTGAGTAGATGCTCAAGGTAGCAGCTGTTCGTCGAGGGGCGCACAGAGTCGATGCAGATTGCTCGTCGGAGATCCTCCTGGCATCGGGCACGCTCTGGCGTCGTCGGGGGCGAAGCTACACGGTAGGAGAAGGCCAGCAAAGGGGTGCGTTAGATGCATGCGAGAGAGTAGAGTGTGAGAGCATCGTAGAGAGGGAGAGGGGCGGTCAGATGCTACCTGGGGAACTCGCCGGAGTCGAGGCAGTGGACGGCGATGTTCAGTTGTCGTCGTTGATGAGGTTACGGTGCTCGCGCGGATGAATTGGCGTCACAGGGGGATGCACAGGAGGCTGGGATCACGCTCGTGTGCTCTAGGGGCAACGGGGAGGTTCATTCTCGCCGGAATTTTCTAGGGGAGGTTGTCGGAGCAGAGGTGTTGCCGCAAGCAATACGAGCAGCCTAGGGGCTCCAGTGGTGTGAGGACTGGGGGAAAGGGAGAGGGGAGGTGGGCGTTTATGAGGGCGAGGTCACGGGCAGAATTAGTGTGGCGTTAAAGTGAATTCAAGTCGAGGAATCAATGCAGGAATGGCAGCGAGAAAAGGGGAGGAACTGGTCGCACGAAGACGATGATGATGTGGCGTGGGGCCGGTGCCTGAGTGAGAGAGAGAGAGGGAGAGAGAGAGAGAGAGAGAGAAAGAGTGGGGTCCAGCGATCAGTGTCTCTGCGGGTTGTGTTTGCGGTGTGAACCGTTTACTACGGGGGAGAGGGGAAATGGGCTAGATGGGCCTGATGGGCAAGGTTAGATGGGCTGGGTTGTTTCCCCCTTTTTTTATTCTGAATCCTTTTTCTTTTTCCATTTTTCATTTTATGTTTTGAATTTGTTTAAACATTTCAAACAACTATATGAATTCAAATCCTTACCAATCTTTGAGAAATTTTTTATTCTGTTCAAACATGTATTTTAAAGCTAATTTTGGAATATTTCTTTTATTCCCACATGGTTTAATTATTTATTTAAAATGGCCCTTTTGTCTTTATTTAAATAGGATTTTAATATGTTTTCCAACTTTTATTTAAATTCCAAATTTTATCAAATCCTTTTTAGTAGGTTTTATTTATTTAATAGGATGTTAAATAATTCACTTTGAAATATTTTAAATATGATTTATTAATCATTTGAAATGAGTATTTGTCTTCAATTAAATAAAATTTGATTATGGTTTTAATACCATATAAATTTTTATTCAAATAATTATTTTAAGTTAATTTGATAACTTTTTAACCCACTTTGATAAATTTCCATTTATTACTTTCTCATGATTTAATTAATCATTTCTATTAGGAATTTATCTTTATCCATATATAATTTAGAATATGGATTAATGTCATATAATTTTATTGGAATAATCTTTATCCTATTATTTTATTTGGATTATCTTTATTTTCATTTGCTTATGGATTTGGCCAAGATTAAATTTGGCTTTTAAATACTCCTTATTTATTATTTCTTTCTTTATCTTATAAAATCCATATCTTTTTATTTAAAGAACCAAACTTGGTGATTCCAATTTGAAAAATCTTATTTAATATTTGTTTATTATTTTATATCTCTTTTAGGATTAATTTGATCACAATTTGGTATGGATTTCAGATAGGAGCATTATTCGCTTTGAAATTTAATTTCTTTATCTTACTAGATTCATAAGATTTTATCCAAGGTTCCAAATTGAATGAAATCAATTCCTATGGTTTTATTTATTTATCATTCTTGATCATTTATAAATGTTTGTTGACAAAAAAATTATATGGATCAAATCCATAGTCTTTGAGGTATCTTGGAAATGTTTTTCTTCCATTAGGGTTTTAGAGTTTTGGTTTATTTTCCAAGTGTTTAAATTTCAAGATGCATTTATGAAGAATGCATTTCACTTGATTTGAATTTAGTTGGATTACATTTTATTCAAAGTTTGTTCAAGATGGGTTTTTGATGTTTCCATTTAGAAATAAAAAGTTTCTTTTCACCCTAAACTTCAACAATTATTTATTTTGTTTATTTATTTTTCACATTTCAAAATTTGGAAAATTTTGGGATGTGACAGTAGGCGCCCAACCTTTATTCCCCAAGGTCCTTAACTGTTAAGATGACCTTGTCAAGCTCACCAACCCTTATGCGTGTAGGTATCCGATACAAACCCATCCATCCAAGGAAAACCACGGAGCCCTAATTTCATAGGCCCACCAATGATTGTATAGGGCATAGGATGGTGCAAGTTTTGGTTGGGAGGGCATGGTTTAACTTAAACTTTGTGAGGGATCGGTCTACTTCTATAATCTAAGCATGCATAGAGTAAAATGCATAAGAATAGCATTCACATAAATGTGACACAGTATGGCCCATTTTCTCATGGTGATCTCCATCGCCATAGAACCTGTCCACCATGATGATCTCCATCTTCATGTTCCATGTGAGCCATCCTCCAAGTGATGAGTCCTCCAAGAACTAATACAAGCTATTACTCCTAATAGCTAGTAATCAAAATTACATAGTATTGGGATCATCACAAGTTGGCACGCAGGCCATTACAATAATTGACAACACATATCGCTCCAGCCGTGTTGCCCTGCTCACGACACGCAGGTCATGATAAGTTTTATACATCCATCACATACATGTATGGGCCATACTGATCACATACATCCTGCAAAAACAAGTTATGCATAGAATCGCATTCTACCGGATCATGTGAACTCGCAACACCTAGTTACCTTAAGGAGATACAAAAGGAGCTACGATTAAGGGGGTCTAGGGGGTCTCCCCCTGCCGGGTTCGAAGGGGCAGCGCCCCTCGCGGTGTCTACACAATTTTCTTTAAGGATTTTGATCGGCAAATCAAATTTACCATAAACCGACAATTGTTCCGATTCAATCAAACTCCTTTGATCACGGTACATCGATTTTTAGATCTAGGTTCCGATTCGATCAATCATATTGATCTTCACGTGATTCAATAGGATTTATGTGTTACTGTCTACCCCGATGGCGGAAACCGACCGGTAGGGGTAAGTCATTCGACAACCTCAGAATCATGATCACGGAAAGCAAGATCATAGATCAATCCTGAACCACCGCAATACAAATGATCACATCATTCATATCAATCTGCATATAACCATATGCAAACATTTCGAACCTATAACTAAACAGCATCGGCTCTGATACCACTGAAGGGATACGGGTAGGCTACACTAGCGCAAATCAAAATTTTCTACCATGTAAACCAGGATTACTGTTGTCATAGATCACGGGATTACCACTAGACGAGCGGTTGTGGAACTTAATGAGGCGCGTCGAGGCAGTATAGATGTTCTACGCCTCCTCGTCCTCATCCCACGAGAAGCTCCCCTTGCGTGGCTCGTCCAAGTGCCACAGATGCAGCACCTCCGAGGTATCAACATGTATAGGGTGGAAGCGTCGGACGCCGGACTACTAGTTCTGCGCGTGCGACACAGGCGTGAGGAGTGGCGGCTGGGTGGAATGTTCTAACCATGGTTAGCTCGCCCCATCCTCTCTTATATAGGAATCCATAGTGGGCTTCTACATTAGTAGCCCATTAGTAGTATAAGCCTGGTCTAATTCGGATCTAATCATCATTAGGCTTCCATCCCCTTAAGTGTGTGACCCTATAGGTTCATATACGTATAGACATGACACGAATACACTTATTCTGTCAATAATTGGTAGCGGCCTCTAGCAAGACGTGCCAACTCCTAAACACATACAAAGATGATATCGGACGAACCATCACAAGGTTTAGTACATGTCTTTCCCTTTGCCTCATGATATTTGTTCTATCTCCAAGCTGACCTCCCTTTCTCGATACTGTGATTCAAAACCCTTTCACTAGGTTAACTCTTAACCATATGTAGCACGGCTATGCATTTCTGGATCCGATCACTCGAGGGGCCCATAGATATCTCTCTCAAGTAGAGAGGGGAAAATCCCATCTTGGTTGATCATGCCTTGCAGCATACTTCAGGACAAACCCGAAAACTACCTTTATAACTAGCCAGTTACGGAGTAGCGTCTGATAGCCCCGAAGTAGGTCGATCCACATCTCAAGTACATGCGACAATCTCAAGTCTAAGGACAAAACATACACGATGTGTAGAGAGAGCTGCAAGTATAATTGCCAGTCTCAAGTTGGGTCAGTCCAACCCCATGTTCATAACATGTGTCCACATCATTGGTTTGACATCTCCATGTCTATGACTTGCGAAACATAGTCATCAACCAATTGATGCGCTAGTCTAATATTCACGTGTGTACTCACATGAACTTCGACTAGGGACAACTATTAGATAACCATACAAGTATAGAGTTTCACAAACAATTCACATAATTGCCAATCAATACAAGTTTCCTGATATGGATATTCAAGGAACATTACAATAACTCATGGATACATAAGAAATATAATCATATCTATGATTGCCTCTAGGGCATATTTCCTTAACCTGGTCCAATATTTACCATTGATACATCATCCACTGTTAATGTTCACTTTCTGCAAGAAAACATTACCTTCCACACCATACGTTTAATCCTTTGTTTTCAGCAAACCGGTGAGATTGACAACCTCACTGTTCGTTGGGTCAAAATCCGGAGTTTGTGTTGGGCAGGTTCCAAGTTTTTAGCAACACCTTGGAGACGTTTCCTTCCTCCTACTAGTTTAATAACCTTGGTTTCATAACTGAGGAAAGACTTACTGTTGTCCTCATCATATCTTCCTCTTGGGGTTTCCCAATGATGCTCTACAGTGATCTAAGCCACATCAAGACGTTTTCTGGTGCTGTTGCCGGGGAGTTAAGGACGGCTTCACAAGGGGAGTCCTTCACAACCATTATCTTTACTTTTATTTTGTTTTGCTTAGTTTCTTTTGCTTTGTTTTGCTTGCTTATTTTTACCAAAAATTCCAAAAAAAATAGTTTTGTTTGGTTTTTTTTTATCAAAACACAAAAAAATTTTGTTCTTCCTATAGTTTTCACCTAGCTCACCATGTTGGTCCCTAATTTCACCCTAAAGGACCTTTCAATAGGTAGTGGCTCTATAATTGGGAAAGAAAACATTAGAAAACATGAGGATATTGAGGATAGATCCTTAGTAGAACTTGCTCCCTGTAACATCCCTAAAAATCATGATTTGAAAGATTGCATATCATTCATGCATGCATATAGAATTGGGATCAATTTCAAAACTCATTTCAGAAAACAGAAGCACATAGTGCTATCATTTTATGTGAACAAACTTATATCAAATGGCCATCCCCATTTGAGAGTTTGAATGTTTTAAACCTAGATTGTTTATCTCCCTTGTTGAATGGATTGAGTGTGGAATTTGAACCAAACTTTACAAAATGGAAATGGTTTCAAAAACCATTTTTCAAACATTTGCAAATCAAGTGCAAAGTCCCTGTTATTTTGTTTCTCCAAAAATGACCAAGCCTTTTCAAAGTGACCCCATGGTTTTATACCTAGAATTGAGACTGTTGCACACTGCAAAAATCCCAAATAAATTTGAATTCAAAAAAAAAGTTTGAATTCATTTGAAAACCATTCCTGAAATTCATTCTGGAAAAAGAAAAAGATTAAAGAAAAGAAAAGGGCCAGACGCTCCTAATCTAGCCCAACAGCACAATCGGCCCAGTTAGCCCACCCGACCTCCCTCTCGCTCGCTTGCACGCGCCAACACACCCGCAGAGCCACTGACACCCGGACCCCACCCCCTCTCCGTCTCACTCGCTGACTGGTGGACCTCGACAGCTCACCCTCCTCTTCCCCAAATCGCGCCCGACCACGTCGCCGGCCGTTTCCTCCGCCCATCACTGCCGCGATTATTCCTCGCTTAATTGCCCTTGATTCCGCGCTTAATCGCCGCTCCCCTCTCGCCTACATAACCCCCTCTGCACCGTGGTCATTTCCCCTCACTCAACGCCTCCACATCGCCACCAGGCTGCCCATAATCGCACTTGCGCCACCGCAGATAGACGCGCTCCGGCGACGAATCACGGTAAGCTCAGACCGCCCCGTTGCCTCTCGTTCAAACCACTGCAACCAGCATGATCTTGTGCATCTGCTAACGCCTCTGGTTTGCTTGCTCGTGACCCAGGTCATCGTTTCCGTTCACGCCCGCAACCACCAGCGCCGCCGCTCGACTCCGGCGAGCAATAGCGGTAAGAACTGAGCGCCCCTTGCCTTCCCTTTGTTACCAACTTGTTCGCTAGTCACTTGTGCATCTTCTAAACCCTCTGCCTTGTGCTAGGACGACACGGAGCATCGACAGCGACCTCGACAGCAAACGACATACGCCGCCCGCAACTCCGACGAGCCCCAGCGACCGTGCCCGTGCGCCCCTCGTCAAACCGCTGCTAAGTTGAGCTTCTCCTCGACGCTGCGAACCTGGTGAGCATCCTCCTGCCTCTCCGGACGACCTGTAGCGCCGCGCCGCCGCAGACAGAGCTCGCCGCCGCCAGTAGCCGCCTCCAGCGCCGCCTCGCTTTGGTCGTTTGATCCAGAGCCGTCAGATCTGGATCCGGCATATAGGATTAGATCACTTAGCGGATCGTTATGGATAGATCTGAGCCGTGTCTTTGAAGTAGATCCGACGGCGCGGGAGGGTGATCCTGAACGAAACGGTATCAACCAATAGGATTAAGACGCGTGGCTAGGGTTTGAGTTTAAAACAGAATTTAAAACAGATTTGGATTCAAATTTGATTAGGCTATAACTTTTGATTCCCACGTTAGATTTTTGCAAATTTTATATCGTTGGAATCAGGAAGACATGCCCTTTCTGTTTATGCAATGTGTTTAGTGAATAGTTTCTGTTAAAATGACTTTATTTGCAGAAACTTGTTTAAGGCTTTTTTTGAGTATAGAAATTGTTTAGGATTTTGTTTTAGTGCTAAATAAACTTGGTTTGGCAAGATTTTGACTTGTTTATGGATCAGTACTATGCACTTGCTTGGTGGAGTTTTAAAAATCATCACTTAGCATTTTTGCATGCATGCATATATATTTTTGTTTGTATATGACTTGTATGTGATTGTGGTTATATTCTTTGTGTAGACTTTGGTGCTAGTGATTGTGATTGTGAAGAGTGCTACTCTCCCAACTACCAAGGCAAGTGGTACTTCATGAATATTTCCATCCCTATGTTTTATACAAGCATTAGAAATATTTTTCTAAGTCTTGCATGTTATTTTTTTTTGCCAAATGCCATGTTGGGAAATCCTAAGTAGATATAGAATTGCTAGGAAATTCCTAAGTTAAGTTACTATGCCATGCTTAGTCTAGCTAGTAGTAAACAAGGGTTGGTAAAGTATATACATGCTATGATGAAAATATTTCTAAGTGTTTGGACTTATGTTTTTCTTAATAAAACAACTAAGTCAATGAATCACCTGGGTGGAATGGGACTTGAATGGTGGTTTTTGGTTGAGTGGTTACACAAGGCCCATGGATATGGTTTACCTTGTGTATCTCACTTGTGGAATGCCACCCAGGCACAAAGGGATTTTGGAGGCCAAGTGTTAAGAAGCTTATAGTGCAGCCACTTGGCAATATGGGCTCTGCCTTGATCACATAGGTTGCTAGAACTTAGTCATTCGGACAGTTGGTGGTAGTGGTATGATAGGTTGGAACGCGTCCATTTGGCTAAGGGAAGGCTTCTGAAAGGTCCTGTCTTGGGAAACCAAGTCTGGTGGGGAAAGTGCACAACCTCTGCAGATGGAAAATCTAAGTACTTAGCCAAGTCCATGGCAATGGACAACTTGAGCATCAAGACATGGAAGTTATCAAGAATCTCATCACTCCAACTTCTAAGTAAAAACTTGTGGGTGAACAAGGGTGAAGGACCTCAATGTCTATTGAGGGTTTCTTGGGAAAAGTTTTGACAAAGAAAAACTTAGAGATTTCAACTAATAGGAAAAACCTATTTTGAGCAAAGCAAGCCAAGCTACACTTAGCCAAATTGCATATAGTATTATAGTCCACTTAAAAATTTACTAAGGTATCACTTGCCAATACTATTCCAAAGTATTGACCCACTGTGGCTGTAACTTGTGATGTTGTAGGTTACTCCGATGATGATTAGGTGTCATGAGTCTACACTCAACATGCTTGCCTGTGGCACATGAAGATGAAGACTTATGTTTATTTACTTATTCCAAACTCTTGTATTAGTCCTGTGGCCTTGAGTTGTAAAAGACTATGTTTTATCTCTGGAATGGTTGTAATAAATGACCTTTGTATCTGTGTACTTCATCTTAAACTGTGGATGCTAGCAATGATCCAGGGACTAGCATTGCAATCACAGGGATCCTTTTCCTTTACAAAGGAGGGATCTTACAGATGGTATCAGAGCACTGTGTTGCCTGTAGGATTATGACCCTAGGATTGGAAACCACTAAGGAAAAAATTTCAACTACTTCTACACTTGTCTATTCTTCTCGTAAACTTTTCTAATCTTCTCATTCTCATTCTCATCTCTATTTGTAGATGAACTCCATCAACGAAGCCGTAAGGAAAGGACCACTCATGACCATGACCTTGGAGTGTGAGACTGAGTTTCCCAAAATTCTCAAGGACCTCATGGTGGCAATGGAAATACATGGTGCAGCTGTGTACAAAGGCTTTCCAGTGAAGGATGAAGGAGTTGAGTACTGGTGGGTGCAACTTCACTTGTACAAAAACAAGGAAGACAACCACAAAGAAACAGGATTCTGCATGTACACCAACACTGTGGTGCACACCACATTCTTTGAGTCAGCAAGAGAAGCAGCTTGGAGGACTATCAAAGAACTTAGTGCTAGAGTCAAGTGCAGAATGCTCAACCTCCAAAAAGACTTGATAAAAGAGAAAGAACTTACCCAAGAGTTGGAAGCCACCAACCAAACCTTAAGAGGAGATATTATAGACTTAGTGATGGAATCATGTGAGCAAGATAGGCTGATTGCCTATAGGAACATTGTGTTAGCCAACAGATCTAGTGAGATAGGATTGTAAACGTACTTCGTTAGTTGGACCACCACCTATCACCTTATTTTCCAAAATGATACCTTAAATAAGATTGGACCTTGGTTGATGTAATGGATTCATGTATGCATGACTTGTGTGATTTTTGTTTTCCAAGGATATGTATGTGATGTTTGTCTTTGTTTTATCTTAAATTGTGTTGTTCTAACTTTTCTATCTTCTAAATAGATGCCTATTACCATCAGCACTGTTGAGGAGTTTCAGGTTACTCGTTTTGGTCCTCGTATCGTTGAGCTTACCACCTTGCTCAATCTCCCTCTTCCCACCATCATGGTGCATCCACTCACCAAGTTCGAGAGGAAGGACCTCTGGGGCTTCAAGGTGAACCAGCCCGGACGCCAGACAGAGCCTACTACGGAGGCCATCGTCTTCAAGCTTATGCACGATGACAGGGAGAGAGGCATGGAGGTAGTTATGCAGGACCTGATACGACGTCTCCTAGGCCGACACTCCCGACAGGTTAGAGGCACCCACTTCCACGTCTTCGGAAGACATGATGAGGATGGAGAGTCCATCGACTTCAAGGACGACTCGAGGGATGCAGCAGAGCCGATACGTCTGTATCTCCAGGACTTAGAGTCTCTCATTAGGCACGTGGACACGGACAGGACCAATGTCATGCTCAGTAATGACGAGCTCCAGGTGCAGCTTCGCGAGAAGGACAAGCTTTTCGCACAGCAGGACGAGATAGTCAAGGAAATGGAGGCGAAGTTCGAGACCCAGGACAGGAAGTTCAAGAGTCAGGAGAAACGTGTCCAGGATAGGAACAAGAAGATCCGGGACATGACTGAAGAACTGCAGTCCAAGGACTTCGAGCTAGAGCAGCAGCAGACGGTGATAGAGAGGCTTCGTTCCCAGAAGAGGGCTCTCAAGGCCAAGATTGAGTCCTTGACCACTACCATTGAGGAGAACAAGACCGCGATGGAGAACGCAGGTCTTACCTTTGTTGAGGAGGATATTGAGGCTGATAAGTAGATTTGAGTACTCGTTTATCTTTTATTATCGTACTTGTTATTTGAGAACTTGTTATTGGACCATCCGACATGTGGATGGCTTACTACTTGTGTGTTTTACTTTGTGAACTTGTTATCTTGTTGTTGAACTTTTATCTTTGTGTTGCATGCTATGTGGTTGCTTATGTGATGTAATGTGCATGAAAACATCTATGGGTATCTCATTCTTATCTCTATTTGAACAAACCACAGATGCCTCCCCGTCGCGCAAACCCCAACCCCAACAACAACAACAACATCACACCAGAAATGCAACAAATGATGACTGCTCAAACACAGCTGATGCAGATGATGACAACATTCAGAACAACAACGACAACAACAACAACCCCAATGACAACAACAATAACAACAATAACAACAACAACCCTCCGGGTTTTGATATGCTCACCAGATTTTTGCGATTGAGGCCAGCTAAGTTCTCGGGGACGACTGATCCCATGGTGGCCAATGATTGGCTACGTTCTGTAAACAAGGACTTAGTAACCGTGGGCTACACGGTTGCTGAAAAAGTCAGATTTGTAGCACATCTGCTGGAAGGGCCAGCCGCCACTTGGTGGGACAACTTTCAGATCACCACTCCTATAGATGAGGTGACTTGGGCTATCTTTGAAGATGGCTTTCGCACTGCTCATATCTCATCAGGAATAATGAGCCTGAAAAAGAAAGAGTTCCACAATCTGAAGCAGCGCCACCGCAGCGTGGCTGAGTACATTGAAGAGTTCAACAATCTGGCGCGTTATGCACCAGATGAAGTTGACACGGATGCCAAGAGAAAGGAAAAATTTCTGGAAGGCTTGAATGATGAGCTGAATCTGCAACTGGCTGTGGCATATGTTCCCACTTATCAGTCACTCTGTGACAAAGCTGCAATATTGGAGAATAAAATGAAGCAAGTCGAGAGTAGAAAGAGAAAGCACTCAGACAAGCACAGCTCGGGATCGTCTCACAAACGATCTCACTATGATGACAGTGGAAGCTCAGGATCCCACAAGCATGGGAAATTCAACAAGCACCACAACCACAACTGTCATGACAACAAGCACCACCGCAGTCATGACAATGACAAGTACAAGAACCACAAGAGTGGACATAAGAGCCACCACAGTGGTAATGGAAGTGGAAGTGGAAGTCAGCCTGCTAAGAGAGACATCGGTCAGGTTGAATGCTTCAAATGCAAGAAGATGGGACACTATGCAAATGAGTGCCCTGAAAAGAAAGTTGAAGGACCTGTCAAGCCCAATCCTTTCCAGAAAGGACAGGTGAACCACATCAATGTGGAGGAGGTCTATGAGGAGCCTGATGCTGTTGCTGGTAAGTTCAGACTCAATTCTATTCCAGCATTTGTACTCTTTGATACTGGTGCATCTCATTCATTCATATCAAGAGCATTTGTTGAAAGAAATGAACTACCGGTAGAAACTATTGGGTGTCCTATAAAAGTAAGTTCTCCTGGTGGAGAAATGATAGTGAATTCAGGATGCCATGATCTAGTCATAGAATTTGGGAAGTATAAGTATCTCGTTAACTTGATAATTCTAAACTCCCAAGGATTGGATGTCATTCTGGGAATGGACTGGATGACTAAGTACAAAGGAGTGATAGATTGTGCCAACCATACTGTCTCACTCACAACCCCAGAAAGAAAACGGATTAAGTTCAAGTCCAACTTTGAATCTAAAGGAAGTAAGCTAAATTCTCTTAAGGGGGTTAGCATGGACAGTGTGCCAATTGTAAGTGAGTATCCGGATGTGTTTCCGGAAGAATTGCCGGGAATGCCACCAGATAGAGATGTGGAGTTTCTGATAGATTTGGTACCAGGGTCTGGACCAATAGCAAAGAGACCGTATAAAATGTCAGTTGATGAACTGAAAGAGCTCAAGAAGCAACTTGGAGAACAGTTGCAGAAAGGATTTATTCAACCAAGTTCTTCATCTTGGGGAGCCCCAGTCTTATTTGTGGAGAAGAAAGACAGAAGTCAAAGGTTATGCATAGATTACCGTTCACTCAACGAGGTAACTATCAAGAACAAATATCCTTTGCCTAGAATCAATGACTTATTTGATCAGCTTGAAGGAGCATGTGTGTTCTCAAAGATTGATCTAAGGTCAGGCTATTTTCAACTCAAGATAAGAGAACAAGACATACCTAAAACAACATTCACCACAAGGTATGGATTGTATGAGTATACCGTAATGCCTTTTGGCTTGACCAATGCTCTAGCATACTTCATGAATATGATGAACAAGGTGTGCATGGAATTTCTTGACAAGTTTGTTGTCGTTTTCATCGACGACATCTTAGTCTACTCCAAGAGCAAAGAAGAACATGAAGGACACTTGCATTTGATACTTGAGAAGTTACGAGAGAATAAACTTTATGCCAAATTTAGCAAGTGTGAGTTCTGGTTAGAGGAAGTTGGTTTTCTTGGTCATGTTATGACAAAGGACGGTGTAGCAGTTGATCCTGCTAAGGTTTCAGCTGTGACTGAATGGGAATCTCCCAAGTCCGTGAAAGAAGTTCGTAGGTTCCTTGGCTTAGCAGGTTACTACAGAAGGTTTATTGAGAATTTCTCTAAGGTAGCTAAGCCCATGACTGAATTGTTAAAGAAAGACAAGAAGTTTTCTTGGTCTGAAGGTTGTGAAGTCAGCTTTCAGGAATTGAAGAAGAGACTTGTGACAGCACCAGTCTTGTGTCTGCCAGACTTGGAAAAGGATTTCCAAGTATATTATGATGCATCTCATCAAGGTTTGGGTGCAGTACTTATGCAAGACGGTAAAGTTGTAGCTTATGCGTCGAGACAACGCAAAACTCATGAAGTGAACTATCCAACTCATGATTTAGAGTTGGCCTCTGTCGTCCATGCACTCAAAACATGGAGGCACTACCTTTTGGGAAAGAGTTGTGAAGTGTTCACTGATCACAAGAGTTTGAAGTATATCTTCACCCAGAAGGAAATCAATATGAGGCAAAGAAGATGGTTAGAGCTTATCAAGGACTATGACTTAAGTTTGCAATACCACCCCGGTAAAGCAAATGTTGTAGCAGATGCTCTAAGTCGTAAAGTATTTGTGAATGGCCTTACCAAAGGAGAATTGCCGGATGATTTGTGTACCCAATTCGGAAAACTCAGGTTGGAGATTGTACCTGAAGGACATCTCATGTCATTAGATGTTCAACCCACTTTGTTGGATAAGATCAGAGAAGCCCAGAAGACTGATAAGGAAATTGAAGAGATTAAGGAAAAGATTGGCCAAGGGAAAGCTAAAAATTTCCATGAAGACGAACAAGGTACTTTATGGCATGGGAAACGTATCTTTGTTCCACAAGACCCGGAGTTGCGTAAACTGATTTTGCAGGAAGCACACAACTCTCCGTATTCTATTCACCCGGGTAACACCAAAATGTACATGGACATGAAAGAAAGATTTTGGTGGAATAATCTCAAGAGGGACATCGCCAAACATATTGCTTTGTGTGATGTGTGTAGTAGAGTAAAAGCGGAGCATCAGAAACCAGCAGGTTTGCTTCAACCACTACCTATTCCTGATTGGAAGTGGTACAAGATTGGTATGGATTTCATTACCGGACTACCAAGGACCAGGTCAGGGTATGATTCCATATGGGTAGTAGTGGATCGTCTAACTAAAGTGGCTCATTTCATACTCGTGAAGACAACTTATACAAGTGCCAAGTTAGCCAAAATCTACATGAGTAGAATTGTATGTCTACATGGTGTGCCCAAGAGTATTGTGTCTGATAGGGGAACTCAATTCACTTCCCATTTTTGGAGACAGCTACATGAGTCATTAGGAACGAGGTTGGAATTCAGCACTGCTTTTCATCCTCAAACCGATGGACAAACAGAAAGGACTAATCAAATTCTGGAAGACATGTTGAGGGCATGTGCCCTAGACTATGGAGCCAGTTGGGATGAAAGTCTGCCTTACGCAGAATTTTCTTATAACAATAGCTATCAAGCCAGCATTGAGATGGCACCGTTTGAGTTTCTCTACGGAAGAAAATGTACCACCCCATTGTTATGGAATGGTGTGGGAGAAAGAAGTTTGTTCGGGCCAGATCTTATCAAAGAAGCCGAAGAGAAGGTCAAGTTGGTTAAGGACAGGTTGAAGATAGCACAGTCCCGACAGAAAATCTACGCGGATCCTAAGCGTAGAGAAGTCACCTACGAAGTGGGTGATAGAGCCTATCTTAGAGTGTCACCACTTCGCGGAGTGAAAAGATTCGGAGTCAAAGGAAAATTGGCACCAAGATATGTTGGGCCATTCAAGACCTTGAGTCGCAAAGGAGAGGTTTCCTATGAAATTGAATTGCTAGAATCTCTATCAGCTGTCCATAATGTGTTTCATGTGAGTCATCTTAAGAAATGTCACCCAGAAATGGAGGAAACCTCTTTGAAGGATACTATACCTTTGGAGCAAGTTCAACTAGAAACTGATCTCACTTATGAAGAGAAACCTATCAAGATTCTTGAGACTGCAGAAAGAGTCACAAGGACAAAGACTATCAAGTTTTGCAAAGTGCAGTGGAATCATCATTCCGAAGAGGAAGCAACATGGGAAAGAGAAGATGATCTTCGTAAGGACCACCCTCACCTATTTGCTAGCCAATCCGAATCTCGAGGGCGAGATTCACCTTAAGGGGGTTAGATTTGTAACATCCCTAAAAATCATGATTTCAAAGATTGCATATCATTCATGCATGCATATAGAATTGAGATCAATTTCAAAACTCATTTCAGAAAACAGAAGCACATAGTGCTATCATTTTATGTGAACAAACTTATATCAAATGGCCATCCCCATTTGAGAGTTTGAATGTTTTAAACCTAGATTGTTTATCTCCCTTGTTGAATGGATTGAGTGTGGAATTTGAACCAAACTTTACAAAATGGAAATGGTTTCAAAAACCATTTTTCAAACATTTGCAAATCAAGTGCAAAGTCCCTGTTATTTTGTTTCTCCAAAAATGACCAAGCCTTTTCAAAGTGACCCCATGGTTTTATACCTAGAATTGAGACTGTTGCACACTGCAAAAATCCCAAATAAATTTGAATTCAAAAAAAAAGTTTGAATTCATTTGAAAACCATTCCTGAAATTCATTCTGGAAAAAGAAAAAGATTAAAGAAAAGAAAATGGCCAGACGCTCCTAATCTAGCCCAACAGCACAACCGGCCCAGTTAGCCCACCCGGCCTCCCTCTCGCTCGCTTGCACGCGCCAACACACCCGCAGAGCCACTGACACCCGGACCCCACCCCCTCTCCGTCTCACTCGCTGACTGGTGGACCTCGACAGCTCACCCTCGTCTTCCCCAAATCGCGCCCGACCACGTCGCCGGCCATTTCCTCCGCCCATCACTGCCGCGATTATTCCTCGCTTAATTGCCCTTGATTCCGCGCTTAATCGCTGCTCCCCTCTCGCCTACATAACCCCTCTGCACCGCGGTCATTTCCCCTCACTCAACGCCTCCACATCGCCACCAGGCTGCCCACAATCGCACTTGCGCCGCCACAGACAGACGCGCTCCGGCGACGAATCACGGTAAGCTCAGACCGCCCCGTTGCCTCTCGTTCAAACCACTGCAACCAGCATGATCTTGTGCATCTTCTAACGCCTCTGGTTTGCTTGCTCGTGACCCAGGTCATCGTTTTCATTCACGCCCGCAACCACCAGCGCCGCCGCTCGACTCCGGCGAGCAATAGCGGTAAGAACTGAGCGCCCCTTGCCTTCCCTTTGTTACCAACTTGTTCGCTAGTCACTTGCGCATCTTCTAAACCCTCTGCCTTGTGCTAGGACGACACGGAGCATCGACAGCGACCTCGACAGCAAACGACAGACGCCGCCCGCAACTCCGACGAGCCCCAGCGACCGTGCCCGTGCGCCCCTCGTCAAACCGCTGCTAAGTTGAGCTTCTCCTCGATGCTGCGAACCTGGTGAGCATCCTCCTGCCTGTCCGGACGACCTGTAGCGCCGCGCCGCCGCAGACAGAGCTCGCCGCCGCCAGTAGCCGCCGCTAGCGCCGCCCCGCTTTGGTCGTTTGATCCAGAGCCATCAGATCTGGATCCGGCGTATAGGATTAGATCACTTAGCGAATCGTTATAGGTAGATCTGAGCCGTGTGTTTTAAGTAGATACGACGGCGCGGGAGGGTGATCCTGAACGAAACGGTATCAACCAATAGGATTAAGACGCGTGGCTAGGGTTTGAGTTTAAAACAGAATTTAAAACAGATTTGGATTCAAATTTGATTAGGCTATAACTTTTGATTCCCACGTTAGATTTTTGCAAATTTTATATCGTTGGAATCAGGAAGACAAGCCCTTTCTGTTTATGCAATGTGTTTAGTGAATAGTTTCTGTTAAAATGACTTTATTTGCAGAAACTTGTTTGAGGCTTTTTTTAGTATAGAAATTGTTTAGGATTTTGTTTTAGTGCTAAATAAACTTGGTTTGGCAAGATTTTGACTTGTTTATGGATCAGTACTATACACATGCTTGGTGGATTTTTAAAAATCATCACTTAGCATTTTTGCATGCATGCATATATATTTCTGTTTGTATATGACTTGTATGTGATTGTGGTTATATTCTTTGTGTAGACTTTGGTGCTAGTAATTGTGATTGTGAAGAGTGCTACTCTCCCAACTACCAAGGCAAGTGGTACTTCATGAATATTTCCATCCCTATGTTTTATACAAGCATTAGAAATATTTTGATAAGTCTTGCATGTTATTTTTTTTTGCCAAATGCCATGTTGGGAAATCCTAAGTAGATATAGAATTGCTAGGAAATTCCTAAGTTAAGTTACTATGACATGCTTAGTCTAGCTAGTAGTAAACAAGGGTTGGTAAAGTATATACATGCTATGATGAAAATATTTCTAAGTGTTTGGACTTATGTTTTGCTTAATAAAACAACTAAGTCAATGAATCACCTGGGTGGAATGGGACTTGAATGGTGGTTTTTGGTTGAGTGGTTACACAAGGCCCATGGATATGGTTTACCTTGTTTATCTCACTTGTGGAATGCCACCTAGGAACAAAGGGATTTTGGAGGCCAAGTGTTAAGAAGCTTATAGTGCAGCCACTTGGCAATATGGGCTCTGCCTTGATCACATAGGTTGCTAGAACTTAGTCATTTGGACAATTGGTGGTAGTGGGATGATAGGTTGGAACGCGTCCATTTGGCTAAGGGAAGGCTTCTGAAAGGTCCTGTCTTGGGAAACCAAGTCTGGTGGGGAAAGTGCACAACCTCTGCAGATGGAAAATCTAAGTACTTAGCCAAGTCCATGGCAATGGACAACTTGAGCATCAAGACATGGAAGCTACCAAGAATCTCATCACTCCAACTTCTAAGTAAAAACTTGTGGGTGAACAAGGGTGAAGGACCTCAATGTCTATTGAGGGTTTCTTGGGAAAAGTTTTGACAAAGAAAAACTTAGAGATTTCAACTAATAGGAAAAACCTATTTTGAGCAAAGCAAGCCAAGCTACATTTAGCCAAATTGCATATAGTATTATAGTCCACTTAAAAATTTACTAAGGTATCACTTGCCAATACTATTCCAAAGTATTGACCCACTGTGGCTGTAACTTGTGATGTTGCAGGTTACTCCGATGATGATTAGGTGTCATGAGTCTACACTCAACATGCTTGCCTGTGGCACATGAAGATGAAGACTTATGTTTATTTACTTATTCCAAACTCTTGTATTAGGCATGTGGCCTTGAGTTGTAAAAGACTATGTTTTATCTCTGGAATGGTTGTAATAAATGACCTTTGTATCTGTGTACTTCATCTTAAACTGTGGATGCTAGCAATGATCCAGGGACTAGCATTGCAATCACAGGGATCCTTTTCCTTTACAAAGGAGGGATCTTACACTCCCAATTATGAAATTGCTGCAGCTTCTTTAGTTCACATGTTGGAGGCTAGGTTTGTTAATCTTAACCCCATGATGCAAATAATGTTTCTTAAACTTAAAGAAGTGGAGGATACTGAAAAAGATATTTTATTCTAGAAACTTTGCTAAAGAAGTTCAATGATGTTGCTAAAGAAGCCAAAAAGGTCTTTGATCGTTTTAATATGCTAGGCTCATGTGTAGATGTTATGGGTACATTAGTAAAGTTGGATAAAACCAAAGCCAATGGAGGGGAAATTAAAATACCCATACCTTTTAAACTTGTAGGAATGCATGAGGCCTTAGAAAAGAATTTTGATTGGATTGTTCTTGAAAATCCGTTTGATGAAAGAAGTGAAGACAAGGGTGTTGAGAGAGGATCCTCTAAAACTCATTTGGATGAGATAACTTTCCTAGTTGAAGAAATTTCAAGTATTGATCTTAATGCTTCTTCATTTGAAAATACTTGATTCTTGCTTCTTGTGCCTAACTTAAAGGCGTTAAAGAAAAGTACTTCTTGGGCGATAACCCAATAGTTTTCTTGAGTCTTGGAAGTTATTACTTCTGTAATAACCTCTCCTTATCCATTTTATATGATTTTTGTTCCAAGAATAACCTCTAATGAGAGGTAAGTAAGATTTGCGGAAGTGCTGTCCCGAAACATATTTTTATGCTCCACTGTAAAAAATTCGTGAAAAATCTCTGTATGTCGGATTGAGCTTTAATGTTCTAAATAAATCCCCTAGGTTTTTAGCTAACTTTCATTAGTTCAACACTTTTTTATTTGACCAACAGAAGGTCTTCGAAAAAATCGGTTTTCACCTGTTGGTCTGTTTTGACAGATTTCTGCCATTATTTGCATTTGCTTATTGATTCCTTTTTGGGTTATTTTTGGGAAACTGAAATTTTTGAGGGAATTTATACAGTACCTTGTGTATTTAGTGAAATTTTTTCTGTTTTAAAACTAAACCCAAAGGTCTATTATCTTTTGAATGCACTAATGTTGCTAATGAACATTGTGTGAAGTTTTGTATGAAGGAAAATTTTCAGCCATAAGGAAAGGATGATCTAATGAGATGAAGAATGGAGAAAATCTCAAGCTTGGGGATGCCACCCCGTGTCACCCCAAGAAATATTCAAGAGGTACAAGCGTCAAAGCTTGGGGATGCCCAAGGCATCCCCTTCTTCATCAATAAAAATCTCGGGTCTTTCTAGACACTTCGTTTTTATTGTTTCATGCACTGTTGTGTTGTTCTTGGAGCGTCTTAGTTTTCATTTTTGGTTTTTATTTTCTTAGTTTGCTTGAATAAAGTAGTTGGACCCCCGTTTTCGTTGTGTTGTTTCAAATAAGTTGATTGGTCTTGGAAAGTAGTAGGAAGTTCTTGCTTTAGTAGTACAAGAAGGAGCATGCTTTGACTGTGACTTAGACTTTATCATGTCATGCTAGATGTTGTTTTGACCTTATGCTTTGTGATTATTGTTGTAGCATGACTTTTTCCAAACAATTAGGATTGCTTGATGTGCCTTGATAGAATAATGTGTTGTTTTAGCATACAAAAGCATAGTATTGTGGTATTCTCCTTTGATGCTTTGTTTGGGTTGACTTGGCACATGCTCACACCATGTTATGACTATGAACCAGTCACCTTAGCCTCTATGATCATTTAGTTTTTGACTTGTGGTCCACTTTATGATTTTATTAGTAATGTTTTGTCGCTCTACATGATTATGGACATTATTGCTCTCTTAGTTGGTCGCTCCCAGTCTTTTGCTAGCATCCACTTGTATTGAGTAAGCTCTACTCATGCATCCAACTCCCAAGAAACCAAGTTATTCCAAAGTGTCCACTATAAATTCCTATGCATGGTGTGTTACACCATTCCAAGTATATTCTTGTTTTATCTATCTTCCAAATTAAACTTGTTATGTGAAAATTAGTTATTAAATCTCTCACAAACTTGATGTCACACTTTATTTTTCTTTCCCCTAATAAACTTGAACCATTGTGTCATCTATGTTGTATATGCTTGCATTTATAAGTTGGGAATTAGCAGAACCGTGTTGTCACGAGGAATGCTTTCAACACCTGTAAATATCTACCCAGTTGATATCATGCTCTTTTGTTTATGGATGTTGGCGATGTGAAATAAAAGGGGAGATTGCAAGTCCATGTAGTTATGTATGTGTGTTAGAGAAACGCCTGAGCCGCTAGCCTAAGCCATGCCTAATCATGGTGGAAACTTGCAGCATCACCATAGTGAGCAATCTATGAAGCATTCTTCTTATATATAAAAAGAGAGATAGAAAAGAGGAAATAAGAGAAAAAAAGCACCATTTTTTCCATGGTAAAAAAGAAGATTACTGAGATGCTCATTGTCTGCTTGCCTTGTCATTTTGATATGGGATAGCTCCTGTATCATGGGGCAAGGGGTACCCCTTTGTCGGTTCTCTATGATACACATGTACTTACTATGACAAGAACTTACCGGTAACTAAAGTTGAGTAGCATGAGGAATGACCCTCGTACTCAAGGGACATGAGATTGCCAACTTATACTTTGTCAAGCATATACTCCATACTTTGTTCACTTTAACCTTAATCACTTCAAGATGATTATGATAGGGGCAATGAGAGCTGAAAGCTAACAAGTACCATAATTTTTGGAAGCTCTTTATGAAACTTGAAATCCTTGCTTCCCTTTGAAGGGCCTTTCTTCCACTATTATATTGAGTCTCCACCTTCTAGCTTTATGCACCAATTAAGAGAGCATAGTTGTCATTCTTAGTTTTATGTGCATTGTCCCAAAACTTATTGATTGATTCATATTGTTGATATTGCTTGTTCTTGAACTATTTGTATCTAGTCACCCTTATGAACTTTGAAGGTGTCATATGCATTTATGTTTTCATACTCCATGAGAGACAGGCTGAATTCCACTATGTTATGTTTTCTAAATGTGAAAAAAAAACGTCTCTCAATGCATTGTTATTCATAAATCTTTGTTTGTATCCTTTTGATGATCCACAAGTATAGGGGATCGCAACAATCTTCGAGGGTAGTATTACCCAATTTATTGATTCGACACAAGGGGAGACAAAGAATACTTGTAAGCCTTAACAACTGAGTTGTCAATTCAGCTGCACCTGGAAATAGTTCTTGCTCACAGAAGTTTATCAGTAGCAACAGTTTGGTAGTAGCAATAGCAAAGCAGCAGCAGCAACAAAACAAGAGCGATAGTAATAGTAGTAGCAAACAGTAGGATATGAGCGTGGTAGGCATAGGGATGGATGGACGGGCGTTGCATAGACGAGTCTAAACATGTAACTTCAAGAGCTAGGTCAATTGCATATAAATAAGAATAAGCATACAAGTACGAAACAATCATAGGCATGTGCTCCATATCTAGTCATGTGTGCTCGACATGAGAACTTGCACAACATTTTTTGTCCTGCCAGCCCATTGCAGCGGGGCCTCAGGGGAACTACTAGCAATTAAGGTGCTCCTTTTAATAAAGAACCGGAGCAAAGCATTAACACTCCATGAACACATGTGATCCTCACATCACAACCATCCCCTCCGGTTGTCCCAATTTCTGTCACTTCGGGGCCTTTGGATCCGGACAATGATATGTGTACACAACTTGCAGATAAGATCACAAACAATACTATCATAATGATTCGATAATAAGTTCACATCTGAGATCATGGCACTCGGGCCCTAGTGACAAGCATTAAGCACAACAAGTTGCAACAAATTCAAATAGCACTAATAGAGATACTAGGCACCATGCCCTAACAATCTTATTCGATTACATGATAGAACTCATCCAATCCCTACCATCCCCATAGCCTACAGCGGGGGATTACTCACTCATGTATGAGGGAAACATAGATGGTTGATGGAGAGGTGTTGGTGATGACGATGGTGATGATCCTCTCCAAATTCCCCGTCCCGACAGGGTGCCAGAACGGAGTTTCTGGTTCCAAATCTCGGTTTTTGGTGGTGGCGGCGCAGCGGAACTCTTTCTGGAAAAACGTCGACCCCCCTCGGTTTTTAGGTCAAGAGGCATCTTATAGGCGAAGAGGGAGGCCGAGGGGGTGCCTAGGGCAGCCACACCCCCTCCAGGCACGGCCTACGCCCACCGGCGCGGCAGGGGGTGTGGGCCCCTCAGGCCTCCCGTCCGTCTCATACTCTGGCTCCGTGAGTCTTCTGATGAAATAGGATTTTTGGCATATTTTCCGGGATTTTTCCTGATAGTTGATTTTCTGCACAAAAACTAGACACCAAGTTAATTCTGCTGAAAACAGCGTCAGTCCGTGTTAGTTCTATCCAAATCACACAAGTTTAGAGGAGAAACAATAGCAAAAGTGTTCAGGAAAGTAGATACGTTTTGGACGTATCACCTTTGATGTTGAGCATAGTTACTATGTCCTATTGTTAGAACTTCATATTTCATGCTCATGTTTAGAGTACTTTGATCCCAGCTTTCAATTCTTGCAAATGGTTTGATCATGATTGTGATGGTGCATGTCACCTCAAAAATTATTCTTTTTATCACTTACCTACTCGAGGATGAGCAGGAGTTATGCTTGGGGATGCTTGATACGTCGTAAACGTATCTATAATTTTTGATGTTCCATGATTTTTTAGTATCCACTTTGCTATGCTTTGTCTACACTTTGAGGTATTTTTATCCATTTTCTGGAACTAACCTATTAACAAGATGCCACAGTGTCACTTGCCTGTTTTATGTTGTTTTTGGTTTCAGAAAAGCTAGTAAGGAAATATTCTCGGAATTGGACGGGACAAATGCCAAAGTCAATATTTCACCGAGGATAACACAAAGACCGAAGGACGACCGGAGGGGAGAACCCCCCCCCCCCCACAAACACACACACACACCCACGCGCGGGCCCACCCTGGGCCGTGCCTGGGTAGGGGTGTGGGCCCCCTGGACACCCTCCTGCCTCGCCTCTTCGCCTATATAAACCCTCCGATTACAAAACCCTAAGTACCCGATCAGATCTCCACGAAACTGTCCATAGCCTCCACCACCATCGTCCCTAGATCGGGGGTCTAAAGCTCTTCTCAGCACCCTGCCGGAGGGCAGAGATCATCCCGGAGGCCTACTTCATCACCATGCTAGCCTCCGGTATGATGAGTGAGTATTTCACCCTTGTACTATGGGTCCATATAGTAGCTAGATGGTTCTTCTCCTCCTTTGTGCTATCATGTTTAGATCTTGTGAGCTCCGTTCATGATCAAGATCATCTATTTGTAATCATGCATGTTGTGTTTATGGGGATCCGATGGATATTGATATTACTATGTCAGATTGATTAATGATTCTATCTTGTTGATTCTATCTTGTTGATTCTATCATGTCTGTGTTGTTTGAGATCTTGCATTCTCTCCATTTCTAGTAGCTATCTTGGACAAGTAGATGCTAGTGACTCCAAGAGGGAGTATTTATGCTTGATAGTGGGGTCATGCCTCTATTGAATCAGGGGAAGTGACAGAAATCTCTAAGGTTGTAGATGTGTTGTTGCTACTAGGGAGAAAACAAAAATCTCTTGTTCATGGAACAAATTTATTGTTTAATTTACACACATTGCTTAAAGCACTTATCCGTTGCTTGCAACTTAATACTAGAGGGGGTTCGGATGATAACCTGAAGGTGGATTACTAGTCATAGATGTAGTTGGATGGCGGTCTATCTAGATTTTTGTAATGCCCAATCAAATCTCATAGGATCGTGAATGTCTAGTATTGCATTGTTATGCCTTGCTCTGTCCTGTCAATTGCCCTGCTGTAATATGTTTACCCAG
Source organism: Avena sativa (assembly GCA_916181665.1). NCBI lineage: Eukaryota > Viridiplantae > Streptophyta > Magnoliopsida > Poales > Poaceae > Avena > Avena sativa. The sequence continues at coordinate 79,647,738 of OV702296.1, forward strand.
CATGTTATGTTATTTATCTTAAGGAGAACACCTCTAGTGAACTGTGGACCTCGGTCCAATGTTTACTATTGATACATCATCCACTATTACTGTTTAATTTCTGCAAGCAAACATTACCTTTCACACCATACGTTTAATCATTTGTTTTCAGCAAACCGGTGAGATTGACAACCTCACTGTTCATTGGGGCAAAGTCTTGAGTTTGTGTTGTGCAGGTTCCAAGTTATTAGCTACACCTTGGAGTCGTTTCCTTCCTGCTACTGGTTTGATAACCTTGGTTTCATAACTAAGGGAAGACTTACTGATGTGCTCATCATACCTTCCTCTTGGGGTTTCCCAACGAAGCTCTATAGTGATCTGACCGCATCAGCGAGTTCGAGTGTCGCTTTCTCTCTAAATTTTGCCATCACACGGGGTCATTTTTGTCTGTCGGCTAGGAGAGAGGGAGAATAAAAACAATAACTCCAGGCTTGCGTGCATGTCTCCTAGAAAACCCCCTACCTCTTTTGTCGCTCAACCCGCAATCCCTCTGCGTCCCCACCTGTCGGTCTTTCGGCCTAGATCAGTCCAGCTGCTTTTATAAAATGGTACCCAAAGTTTGTGTAATCAACCCGCGGCCCTTGGATCCCACACGTGTCATCTGGAAGATGGACTAGCGCGTGTGTGGACCCGCAGTGAAGCTGGCCCCTCCTATCATCCTCTGGGGGTAGGTCCCTTCTGTGTAACAAAAGTCAGCACCTTTTCTGAATTCAAATTCAAATTATTTTATAATTTGATTAAATACAAACTAAATCATAACTATCAAATGAATTCGAATTAATTTGAATACAAGTTTAATATGAAATGTGTTTATTTTTTCAATATGAATTCATTTGTCACTTCAAAAATTTCTAAAACTAATCAAACTAATAACATTTGACCACAATTAATATAAAATGATTTAAATATAGTTTTAAATTGATAATTCCAAATATTAAGTATCTTTACTCGAGTTGGTGGCTCACTTTTGGGTCAAACATTAGGAACATCATAACTATCGGATCTGCATCTGACGAGAGGTAGATCGTATTAATATTTGGCCTAGGTAATTACGCTTCTCTACCACTGTTGAGTGAAAATACAGGTTCAGAATGCCCAACGAAAAAAGCCAATGTCTGATACCTCATTGTGCTCGTCCCTAAAAATTCCCCAACCTCCTCCCATGAAACCTAGGACAAGGGATCGCCGCCGCCCCTCCCATCCCGTCTCCCGCCCTCGCCCCTTCCCACCCAGCCCTAGCTGTCCTCCCGCCAAAGACCAGCCGCCCTCATGCCGACGGACAGCGGCCGTGAACCTCAACGACCAGCAGTGGCGCCATGACCAATGGTAGAACGCGGTGGGAGGCCGAACGGCACCAACAACCCCAGCAGCAGCATCAAGCTCTGAGTAACATGTGGTGGCATCACACGGGCAACAGAAGCTGACCATGTGACGGGATACTCCTTCCCCGTGATCAGATCGGACTCCTGTGACGGGATCCACCTCCCCTAAGCTAGGTACTCAACCCAATCTTACCCTTATTATTCAGCGAGTCGTCGCTACTCTTCTGTGTGTCGTCTACATTGCTTGCTTATACCTCGCTTGAAGGACGTCGTCATTGTTTCCCATGAACCCGCCATCCATTGTGAAGACCATCGCCTGCCATATAGGACTGCGCCACCGCCTCCCATATTGGACTCAACTTATTCCAATAAATACGACAGATGAAGTGGCAGCTGAAATCACCGCAGTAATTGGTTATCAAGTGGCTGCAATGTCGTTCACGTATCTCGGGTTGCCAATGGGTACCACGTGCCCTACGGTTGAAGAGTTGATGCCGCCGGTGTGCGCCATCAAAAGACGACTCTCCAGCTCTTCTATTTGGCTCACTTATGGTGCGAGATTAACATATGTTAACACTGCCATCACGCCTCTTCTCACCTTTGCCATGTGCACTTTAAAACTCCCGCTTAGGATCTTTGAGTTCTGTGACCGCGAAAGAAGACACTGATTGTGGAGAAAGGTCATAAATGGATAAGAGAAGTGTGAATCCTTGGCATCATGGGATATGGTGGGTCAGCCCAAAACAAAAGGGGGATTGGGGGTGACCAGCCTGAAAATTCAAAACCAAGCCCTCTTAGTCAAAGCACTTGACAAATTTAATAGAAAATGTGACATCCCTTAGGTCCAGATCATATGGTGGCAGTACTATGATGACAAAGTGCCACACGCTCGCCCACTGATGTGGCTCAGATCATTGTAGAGCTTTGTTAGAAAACCCCGAGAGGAAGGTATGATGAGCACAGCAGCAAGTCTTCCCTCAGAAAGAAACCAAAGGTTATCGAACCAATAGGAGGAAGGAAACGATCCAAAGGTGTTGCTAGAAACTTGGAAACCTGCATAACACAAACTCAAGACTTTGCCCCAACGAACAACGAGGTTGTAAATCTCACCGGTTTGCTGAAAACAAAGGATTAAACGTATGATGTGGAAGGTAATGGTGGCTTGTAGAAAGTAAACAGTAATAGTGGAAGATGTATCAATGATAAAGATTGGACCGGGGTCCACAGTTTACTAGAGGTGTTCTCCTTAAGGTAAACAACATAACATGCTGGGTAAACAAATTACAGCGGGCCAATTGACATGACAGAGTAAGGCATAACAATGAATACTAGACATTCATGATCCTATGAGATTTGATTGGGTATTACAACAATATACATAGACCGCCATCCAACTGTATCTAAGACTAGTAATCCACCTTCAGGTTATCATCTGAACCCTCTCCAGTATTAAGTTGCAAGCAACGGATAAATATATTAAGAAATGTGTGTAAAGTAAACAATACAATTGTTCCATGAACAAAAGATCGTGTTTTCTCCCTAGTAGCAAAAACACATCTATAACCTTAGAGATTTCTGTCACTTCCTCTGATTCAATAGAGGCATGAACCCACTATCGAGCATAAATACCCCGTCTTGGAGTCACTAGCATCTACTTGGCCAAGATAGCTACTAGAAACGGAGAGCACGCAAGATCTCAAACAACACAGACATCATAGAATAAATAAGATAAAACCATTAATTAATCTGACATAGTAATCTCAATATCCATCGGATCCCCGCAAACACAACATGCATGATTACAAATAGATGATCTTGATCATGAACGGAGCTCACAAGATCTAAACATGGTAGCACAAAGAAGGAGAAACAACCATCTAGCTACTGTATGGACCCATAGTATAAGGTGGAACTACTCACGCATCACACTGGAGGCTGGCATGGTGATGAATAAGGCCTCCGGGATGATATCTCCCCTCCGGCAGGATGAAGGGAAGAGCTTCAGATCCCCCCCCCCCGATCTAGGGACGATGGTGGCGGTGGCTACGAAATGTTTCGTGGAGATATGATCGGGTACATAGGGTTTAGGTATCAGGGGCTTCTTATAGGCGAAGGGGGAGACCGAGGGGATGCCCGAGGCGGCCGCACCCCCCTCCCCCCCCTCCAGCGTGGGCCAGGCCTAGCCGCGCGGCCAGGGGTGTGGGTCCCTCGTGGCCCTCCTCCGTCTCGTCTTCTGGCTCTGTGTTCTCCTCGGTGAAATATTGACTTTGGCTTTTGTCTCGTCCAATTTCGAGAATATTCATTTTCTGGTTTTTCTGAAACCGAAAACAATATAAAATAGGCAACTGGCACTGTGACATCTTGTTAATAGGTTAGTCCCAGAAAACATATAAAAATACCTCAACATGTAGACAAAACAAAGCAAAATGGATACTAAACAAGCTTGGAACATCAAAAATTATAGATAAATTTATGATGTATCACCCACCATGCAGATCTTTCTGGTGGCATGACGTAATGAGCATAGTAGATATTTTTAGAGGAATCACGAAGTATGAGATTAAAGCTGGGGACTGCTGTGGAAAGATTGCTGGACCGGCCCTTCTCTCTGCCTCAGTTCTATTACTCTCTCCGTACAAAAATAACTGACTTGGGTTTGACTAGATTTAAATGTATCTAGACGCATTTTATTGTATAGATACATTCGAATCTAGACAAACCAAAGTCACTTATTTCTGGATGAAGTGAGTAGATTATTTTCTTTTACAAACACGGAGGATGCCTCGATTAAGGAATTTGTGAATAGCTTGAACACGGAAATTTTCTTCCAACTCCCGTTGTCAGCAGAAGAACATGAGGAACTGGTTACGCTAAGGTCTGAAGTCCATGAGGACATGCTTGATACTCGTAGTAGTAGTAGTAGAAGATTCATATTTTGTTTCACCGTCCACAAATACAAGGTAATCAATCCTGAAGATGTATGTATATTGTGCAGGTTGGGATCTTGTCTGGTGCGGCAGCTGCCACTGCCATAAGAGTCGCTAAGAGACCAGAGAATGCAGGGAAGATGATTTTGGTAATTAAGCATAAAACAACATTATTAAGTAGTTTTGAGCTATAATTCTTATTTTGAAACATCGAATGATGGTTGATACAACGACATTGCAGGTGATATTGTCGAGCTTTGGCGAGGGGTACCTTTCGTAGGTGTTGTTCCAGTCCATAAGAGAAAGTGTGAGAAGATTTAGGCTGAGACATGAACTTACATATTTATTAGGTTCTTTGCTGAAATAAATAACGAGCCACCATGAATCGCTTGCTTGCTGGACTTGCACATGATTTTTGTTGATATTGATATTGATGGAAAGGGAAACAATTTGTCAGAAACCAAGCAGTTTAATAAAATGGCTATGTTGGTGTTTTGATTTTTGTTAGATTTGACATGGTTTTGTTGCTTCCATGGTAGTTTAAATGAAGAAAGAAATAATAAATGGTGTATGTCAGTTTTCTGGTATAGAACTTTTACATGGGTAGTCTGCGGTCGTAGTGTGCTCTTTGCAGCCTGTTGGATGGAATAACCATGAGGTCAACCGGTTGTGAGAGTGTTTATGCCCCTGCTAAATATTCAAGATGTGGATATACATGCATGGGAACAAAGCACTTGACCAAATGCCCATGAGATGTTTTGTGGAGCACATCAGAACACTCACTTAGTGGTGCGATCATTTATATGATAGTGCCACCTTTGCATTTACAAAAAAATGTTGAGTTATCTGCTGCCTTTTACTATTTCGAACTGTAAATTGAAATGCCAGTTTTTTCAAGATAATTTGTAATAGTCAATCCAAGTACATCTTTCTAGGTTTGATTGGACTATTTCAAGTGGCAGTGGAATCAGGGGTTTACAATTGCATTTGCACATTAGTTTGGTTGGAAATGCAATATAGATGGTATGGAGGGCGTCATGAGTGGAGATGACACTGGTGTTGATTAAGTAAAAGTACTTTACGTAGATTGCAGCAAAATCACTTAGTTCGGATTCTTTATATCTCTGATATAATATGACTTGTACTTCAGAAGTTAAGATTCTAGAGTTTGTAGATAATGAATTAATGAGATGTTGGTCCTTTTTTAAATTCTACGCAGATCCGATCATGCCCAAGGAGGTAGTTGTAAGAGGAGAAACGATTGCAATGTCCATTTGAACCTTGGGGAAATTTCTAGGTTTATACTTAATAGGTACTCTGCACTTTAAGTTGTTGCGTTTAGTGTTCCGCTCTATATGATATTTTATTGTTTTTGGTTATTATTTAGTGCTAATGTGAATAAAAAGCACAAGAAGACCGACCGAGTGGAGAACAATCTTATACTCCCTTTCTTCCATATTATAAGTCATTTTTGCAAACTAATTTAATCTGCCAAAACGGCTTATAATATGGAACGGTTAACACTTATATGTACAGTGTGATCTCTATGAATATCGCAAACTAATGCTTGTTGTTTCTGAACTTGGGATGAAAACTATGTCTGAAATGATTAGATAACAGAGAGTTTTTTAATATTTTCCTCATAGAAGGCTGGTACGTAACTCTGCTTTTCATAGACTCTGTTCTTGCTTCAAGATGAATATATGTATTCATCGGCTGATAACGATTGTACCCGACTGAATGAAAACAGTAGGAAATTACATCTATACTTATATTCATGGTTTTTTAAAAATTGTTGGAAACTTGATTTGTCACGACTTATGATGTAGGCTTCATAAAATTTTCACATATTCCCATGCAATGAATAATTGCATCATGGCTGCTAAAAGTGAGACCGACTTGGGATGAACGAACCTCCATGTCACCGGCGAAGAAGATAATCTTATCTATGCCGACAGACAAACTTAGTAGTCTCGGTTTTCAAGATATTTTATAATAATTGTGTGTACTAAATATCGCTCTTCTTGAAATCGAGAAACTAAATCTGTTTTACTAGGGTTATATTTGCTTTAGATTATCGCTCTTCTTGAAACCCAGAAACTAAATGTGTTTTACTAGGGTTATATTTGCTTTAGATTATACTCTTATGTAGGTTCACAACTTGCACTATCTCCGTATTTAGTCTCCAAGTAGCTAATAGCTTTCTCGATTATATTATTTTAGTAGCAAGTAAAGCCAGTATGCATATGTTGCTGAACTGCAGCAAGTGAAAATTCTAACATTTTTAGAATTCTATGTGGCAATATTTTGCATATACGTCAATAGTTATGTGCAGTTTATATTTATATGCATGTCATGTGTGGCGATAAAAAATATATAAGAGGCCGTAGCAACGGACGGACATTCAATTAGTAATATATGTTTTTGAATTAGAAAAACATGAGGAATTTGATTATGATATCTTGAATATCATTTGAGCAATTTAAAATTTCAAAATAATTTAAATGCTAATAATTTCCTTTTCTTATAATTTTATAACTTTATTTTCATAATTCCGAATTCGACAAATAATATTTCTAAATCGATTAGCTCGACGAGCCCATTCTAAATATGCATTCCATGATATGAATTGCAGTATGCATCATATAAATATTAAATATCCAGCAAGGTTTAAGAGAGCAAAACATGACTAAAAACTTAATAAAATGATTTATTATTGTGCCCCGCACCTCACCCATGCCATGTTATGCTATACCATGTAAATTGTGCATCATTCCATCATGGCATACCTTGTTCGCTTGTTGCATATAATTTATATGATTATGCAATGTATTTATTTCATCCCCTTGTGTGTTTGGTTTTTATCCGGATAGACGCTAATCAAGGAGAATATTAGGAGCCATAGGAGTATTACCCGGATCCTTCCTATTCTGCAACTGAGATATCAGGCAAGCAATTCCCCATTCTTACACTACATATAGAACCTATTGCATCTATATTATTCTTGCATCATATGTCGCGGTCCGAAATAAATTGTATCCCATGTATTGCATAGCCTTTACTTTTAAACCCCACCGAAGCTGGTCCCCTCAATCCTATGAGCCATTACTATAGGAGTTGTTTGAGCCATGTGAGTCATAGAATTACATGTGTAGAGTTTGTGAGTGTATTTAAATAATGAGGTATCTAAACAACTGAATTGAGTAGTAATGGGATAACTAAAGAAAGAGGCACCGGTGGGCAATATTTGAGATCTGGCTTTTATCTACTCACTTGTGTTCCGTAGGACCCCAAGTACTTGATACATGTTCCTTATTTATCGCACTATCCACATGTGGGACCATGAAGCCCCTTAGTCTTAGCTTGACTCACATTTAATTTCTTGAGGCCACAAACTAGTTTGGGGCATTATTACTATCCTTTACTTATGTCACGCTTTACTGCTTTATTTACTATTGTTTCTTGAGGTCATTTACTACTCTACTGTTTAGGTTTGCGGCACGATTTCGTGGTATCGATAAGACCAGTCACACTTCCAGGTTCATAGTCGTTTACACTCGTTCTCGTAAACCCCTTGGTCCGTCTCGGAGCCCGGCCGACTTCGTAGCGGATAGCTTAGCGGGTGGCCCCCTGAAATCATCTGTGAATCTTGCAAATGCTTTGTCGTGTTTTCTTTTTGGGTTTTCATTTGGTTTTTCCGAGGTTGATCGTGCGTGTGTTGCTATTTGTGCACCCCTACAGGGTAAATTTTTCTGAAAGCCGTGTCCACGGTTATGGACGACTTGGAGCATAGTTTCTCGATCATAGACAAGCATAACTAAAGTACCAGATTTAATTTGACTAAAACTTGACTAGTAATAGTGAAACCTTCATGAAATGATTAATAAAATTGCCTACGGATGGGATGTTCTTCCGCCTTCTCGTTCAGGAACAAGGAGGGCAAGCGATGTTTACTTATGTTGATATATATATATATCTGTTGGGTAATTAATGGTTGTTTATTTAACGAGCGTCTGTCTATCATTGGTTAGGCAGATGTTGTAGCGTGTCTCTATAGAACTGCTAGGATTTATTTTTGTTGCCATTGCATCATCCTTAGGTTGTTCCCTTTAGATGCATAAAGACTTGCTGAGTGTCATGGTGGTGTCACGACAGATGCCATGGGTAGGCTTAAGTTGGGGGCCGAATAGATGCTTGTGGTCACCGGGGAGGGAGTGCACGGTCTTACCATGCATAAGAACAAGATGAACTCTCCATACTTGGGAATTTTATTGATGCTTGTGGTTTACAAGTGCTCCTAGAGCTGTTTGAACTAGGGTTCAGTGCACTAGTTCCCTATTGGGTCCAACCTTTTTTAACCCTAGCTATCCCCCTCCTTATATAGGCGATGGCTAGCTAGGTTACACCCCTTTTGGGTCCTAGGGTTACTGTTTGGATCTTGGTCCTTACTATACGGGCCGGGTCATGGGCTTGTACTAAGCCCAGTGCCCAGTCCATAAATCTAGACAGCTAACGGTCTTCACGTACGTCGCCTCCAGTTCCTTTGACGTCATGCAGTAACTTTGTACGTCGGCCCTTACTTTAGGCGTCACCCGGCTCCTTTCGTGTCACCCAGCATCGCCCTTCTCTTTTGACCGCGCTTTATTTTGGCCACTCCTGACTGAAGGGTTTCACGACATAGTAAATCAAAATTTTCTACGGATGCGAACAGAGGGAAAGCCAAGATCTAATCTAGGAGCTGCAAACAACGAGAGAGATTGGATTAGATCTTCATACCCTTGAAGATTCGCACAGCGGAACGTTCGTCGGAACGTGGGTGATGTAGTCATACTCACTTCTCCTCCTCGTGATCCGATCCGATCTAGCACCACAAGTGGTGGTGCCTCCGTGAGATGCACACGTGCAGCACCTCGACGTCTCCTCCTTCCTCGGACCAGCAAGTATGGTGGAGAGACGGATTGGATCTACAACACGACGGCGTGGTGTATATGGTGGAGAATTTCTGCAGCAGGGCTTCGCCTACAAGCAGTCGGGAGGGAGAGAGGAGGGGCAGCAGGGCGGCTAGCTCTTGGAGGGGAAGGTGCAGGGGGTGGTGCACCCCCACCCCTCTTTATATAGAGGGGGGCACAGCCCTAGCCCCTCCCCCAAGCCTAAACCGGCGGCCCCAAGGAGGAAGAGTGGGGGGCAAGGAAACCCCCCTTCTAGAAACTCTATCTCGAGTTTAAACCTCTCTAGGACGGCTGGGCCCTATGGGCCTTGTGCCCCTGGCCCAATGCGGCCAGGGCACTCCCTCATAGGCCCATGCCCCCTCCCGGAAGGTGTGTCCACGTTGGTCCCCTTCCGGAAGGTTCTAGAAGCTTCCGGTACAATACCGATTAACCCGGAACAATTCCGAACTCCAAAAACTGCACTGCCTTATATGAATCTTATTCTCCGGACCACTCCGGAACCTCTCGTGATGTCCCGGATCCCATCCGAGACTCCGAACAAAAACTCATAAACCAATTATCCAATCTATCCTAGCATCGAGACACGTTAAGTGTGTGACCCTGCGGGTTCGAGAATATGCAGACATGATCTTCTATCAATAGTCAACAACGGGGCCTGGAAACCCATATTGACTCCCACACATTCATCGATGATCATATCGGATGAACCACGATGCCAGGATTCAATCAATCCCATATATATATTCCCTTTGTCTCGCGATATTTTACTTGCCCGAGATTCGATCGTCGGTACCGTCATACCTAGTTCAATCTCGTTCACAGCAAGTACTTTACTCGTTCCGTAATCCGATATCACTTTGTGATTAACTCCTTAACCACATGCTTGCAAGAGGCGTTGATATCGATTACCGAGTGGGCCCAAAGTATATCTCTCCAACTTGGGAGGGACAAATCCCATCTCGATACATACAACCCAACAGATACTTTCCGATCACCTGAGAGACACCTTTATGATCACCCTCTCATAGGATGACATTTGGTGACCTCAAAGCTTTCTTCCGATACCAGGGAGTTGTATTATCTCATGGTCTAAGGAATACAATATTTGACATAAGAAAAGCTTCGCAAAGACGAACACAATGACATGATCTAATTGCTTCGCTTAGTTTGGGTCTGTCCACCATATCATTCTCCCAATGATATGATCTCATTATCAATTGACAACTCATGTCTATGGTTAGGAAACCTTAACCATCATTGATCAATGAGCTAGTCCATAGAGGCGTACTAGGGACACGGTGTTGTTCACAAACCACACAAGTATTAAAGTTTCCGCTTAATACAATTCTAGCATGGAATATAAACATTATCATGAACAAGAATTATAATAATAACATCTTTATTATTGCCTCTAGGGCATAATTCCAACACTGACCTCACTCGGAAAGGTGCTACACGTCCCATCTGACTCGGCCCTTCCTCGTGAGACTCGGCTCGTGGGTTCTTGCAAGATCAACTAACTTGTCTTATATGGGCCAACATAGGGTCTATGTCGGCCGCATATGACCGTCTTACCCGGCCGTCCTTACCCGGCCTAGTTCCTTCTTTACTCGGCGTAAGCCAAGTTGGGCAATGTTTTACCCCTTGTGACCCAACCGGGGGTTATCCCCCCAACATTAGTCCCCGAAGCTGGTGAGGTCTAGCAGTTCTAGCTGTTAGGCGTCTCCAGGTTCCTGTAATGTGATTGGAACTTCTTATTTTGTCTTTGTTTGCTGCCTAGGGCGCACTGTTTGGCGCAATCTTGCACCTTGCCGAGTCTGTCTGACAGTTTTCAGGTATATTCTTTGACTTTCTGGCTCATTTCGGCCTCGGGCCGAGTCATTTTGGTCAATTCCGAGTCATTTTCGGCGTGCTTTAGTCACTGACAGCTGGTAATCATGGTGACTTGCCTCAAATTTTGTTCCAAGCTCTGACCGCACAGTGAGGGCTGCGCAATAATTCCCCGTCACTGTGGTTGTCCAATCACTCTGCGCCCCTCGTCATGCTCTGCATGACGTGGCAGCGGATTTTCCGTGTATTGTTGACACGTGGCGCCCGCTGGCTGGCTCTCTCGGCTGAATACACGGCCACACGGTGGCCGCACGGTGCAGGGGGATTCCACGATTGGGGTTTTTACTGCCCTTAAGTAGGGGTGAGGGGATCATAACTTCCCTCGCCCGTTTAGTTTCCCCATAGCCTCTTCTTCTTCCTTGCGCCTCCAAAATCCAACTTCTTGCTCTGCGGTTCTTCTTCCCCTCAGTCCTTGCTTTGCGATTGCCTTTTTCCTCTTTCCATTCCACTACGGGTCCTTGCTCTTCCAAGCCTCTTCCAACGGCTGAAGAGACTGACTCCAGGGAAATCATGGATGCACGCGATGTCACCGAGGGAGCCGAAGAACAGGAGGTTCTCGCCGGTGAGCATGGCGGCTGGGAGGGCTCGGAGGTTTCTGTCGAGGAGCTTGAGTGGCTGCGCTCCACCAGGCGCATTCCGCTCAAGGTGGACTACTGTCTTCCCGTCGGTGAGATTTCCCCCAAATCTGATGCCAATGAGAGGGTGGTTTTCCTCTCCCATTTCGAGCGAGGTTTCGCCTTGCCCGTGAGCAGTTTCTTTGCTTCTTTTCTTTCCACCTTCCATCTTCAGACCCATCACTTTCCTGCCAATGCGATTGGCTCCCTTTCTTGTTTTATTTCTGCTTGTGAGGCCTACCTTGGCATTTGGCCTATAGTTCTTCTGTGGGCCAAATATTTTAGATTTAGGGTCCAAGTAGTTCCTCAGCCTGGCTCTCCCGAGCCGAGAAGAGGCCGACCCGGTGAGGTGCCGCTAGCATCACACCCAGGAGAGATTCCATCTTTCCTCGGGTTACTGGCCTAGACTCTTGCAAGAAATGGTATAGGACTTTATTCTATGTCAAAAACAGCGGGGCCACTGATTACATCTGTCTCCCCCTTTCTCGGACAAGGTCCCTAGCAAAAAGTTCTGGTAGCTTGACCCGCGCGACCAAAACGCTGCGGTGAATGAGGCCAACGTAATTCTGGAGAGGTTAATGTCGCCGGATGAGAGCTTCCATCTTGCTGACACGAATCTCATGTGCACTTTCATTGCACGCCGGGTCAGCCCCATCCAAGCTAGGAGCCACAAGATGTGCTTCATGAGCGTCTCGCATGACCCCACTCGGCACTCCACGAAGGAGCTTACCCACAATTCTGTGGCCCGCCGAGTAAGCTCGATCTTCAAGCTCACCTTGGATGAGGATTGGGATTGGAGCTACCCTCCATTTAGCAGGGTCAGGCCTGTCCCCTGGGTAAGTTTCCGAGTCACCTTTCGCTGCCGAGTCAGCTTTAGCCTGCTTACTATTTTTTGTCTAGTTTTCGATGCTTATTCCGTTTGTCTTTTGCAGAATCTTGTTCACCAGGTTGATGACAGTACCGTCCCTCCTAGTGGATATAACGAGGACCGCTCTGACTCCGACAAAGTCGAGTTTGATCTGGAGTGCTTCATGCCCATTCCGCATGCAGCTGCTGCTTCAACTCCGGGTAAGAGCCACACTCGAAACCCCTTACAAGATTTGTCTGACGACGATGATGATGATGATTGTGAGATTTTGGAGGTACTAGCCTTTAGACCTTATCCCTCTAACTTATTCGAGTAAGCCTATCATTTACTTATGAAGCTGGACAGGTATAGGACACTCCCCCTCTTGCTGTGGGCGGAGTCGGCAAAATCCCTATCGCCAAGACGAATAAGCGACGCGGGGCCTCCTCCAGTGCTCAACCGTCCAAGAAACGCAAGGCTACTCCTGCTGATACCACGCTGGCGGAGACTCGCAAGGCAGCTGGACGCCGAGTCACACGTCGCCCGCCGCGCGACCCAACCGTCTCCGGGTAAGCTTTTGCGACATGCTTACTTTGCATTTTTCCTTCTCATGTTTTGCTACTGCTTTCTCATGAGCATTTTGCTGTTTTCAGCGCCGCACCTTTGTCGGTCAACCAGGCTGCTCCTAGCATCGCCTCGCCTCTAAGGCCTGCGCCTCCTCCCGCTGATTCCACGGTGCAGAGCCCCATCCGAGTCGATGCTCCCACTGCTGAGGCTCACGCTTCTCAGTGTCAGTCAGACCCGGTGGCACACCCGGCGGAGGAGACTCGGCCCAGCACCTTTGTTGCACCCCAGGAACAACTTCCTGATCTTGGTGCCAGCAACACTAGCGTCGAGAAGATCTTCGCCACCAGTTCCTTTGGCACCAGCCCACAAGTTGGTGTTCATGAACAACTTCCTGATCTTGGTGCTAGCAATATTACTGAGCCCACTTCGGCTCTCATTTCATTTCCAACCGGACTTGCTCACTCTCCTCCTCTGTCAAAGAACCAGACCCGGCCTGCTACTCCTGCTCCGGCTCGCACTTCATCCGGCAAGCCCTCATCTACCAAGAATACGACTTTGGTCTGAGCCCCAGGAGCTTCTCCTCAGATCCGGCCTACAACACCAACAACGATGCTTGTTCCAGCGGTCAAGCCGAGCGGATCCGCAACTGCCGGGTCGGGCGGTAGTTCTAAAGCTGTTACCCTGCACACCAGTGCCGCTGCGACCCGCGCCAATGTGGGAACTTCCCTGAAGAAGGGTCAAGTTCTCACTCAGACGCTCAGCGGGAATGGCCTCGGTGTCGCTGAGCCTTATGCTGTGGCGTGGAACGCAGATGGCGAGCAAGAGGTCATCTCCCGTGCTGGAAAGAAGGTGAATCTGGGCCCCAAGGCCGTTTCCGACATGACCCAGCAGGCTATTACCTTAATGTCTCGCGCGGATGAAGTGAACAAGGTACATAGACTTCTTACTCTTTTGTGTATTGAGTATTTTTGTTATACATATCCCCTTGTCCCCGAGGTTACGGCCGAGTGAGGAACTTACTTGGCAGTAAGCTCTCAGAGTCAACCCTTATCCGGCTATGAGCTTGACTTCACAATTTACTCACTATATTTTTCCTTTGTGCAGCTTACACATAATGAGAGCACCAACGTGCATCAAGCTCTCCTCTTGGAGCATCGCAAGCTCGAACTTGCTCGTCATAAGCTGCAAGCCGAGACTCAAGGCCAAGGTAATTTTCTTACTCACCATATCTTTATCCGGTGCACCTTTCCCTGTTTCATTTCCTTAATATTTTCTCGCTATTTTCCCACGGCTTCAGCCCAGTCCACCATCGACGCGCTTTACTCGCAGATCAGCGAGACGGAAAGTAAGTCCTTAGCCATCCTTGTGCTGCTTTGTGTTCATGCTCATTCCTTTGCCCTTGTTATCCTAATGGATCAAGATAGCTTTGTTGCTGCTGACGAGTAATTCATTCTGAATAAGCAGAGAAGCACCAAGCCGAGCTGCAGAAGGAGCGAGACGAGGTGATCCGGCTAAAAAAGCAAATGGTCGACATGGAGCAGAAGCACCAGGCCGAGGTGAAGGGGCTAAAGGAGGAGCTTGCCGAGAAAGACGGCCAACATGCCGCCAGCACCGAGAAGACCAGGGAGCTGCTCAAGGAGGCCAAGTCAGTGGTTGAGTCGGCTAACATGGATCTCGACGCCCTCCAAGCCAAGTCCAAGACATGGCAAAGCAAGCTTGGCGCCATCAATTCTTTCCTCGGTAGTGAGTTCTTACCCTTTTTGCACTGTGCTTTCTGTTCTTGACTTCTGCATCTTCTTTATTATTTTGCTAATGCCCTCTTTCGTTTGCAGAGAACTTTCCCGAGGCTGATATGTTCGCCATATGGGCCATGAAAAGAGTGCGAGCCGAGTCTGGCGCTCCAGCTGATGGCGAGGTGACTATTGATGAGCATCTCTAAGCATTGTCAGAGCACGTCAAGACCCTCAATTCATGTGGTGTAGACTTGCTCAAATCAGCGATTCATGTGTTCCAAATGCTCGGGCCGGATGAAGACGCACCCACACTCATCGAGCCCTTGGCTGTAAGGCTGCTTCTTATCGAAGATAGGCTAGATCAATGGCGTGAGTCGGCCGGTCGAGCTGCAGCGGACAAGGCCCTTTCCTTCGTGCTTTCATGGTACGAGGACATCAACCTTGATGTTCTTGAACGCATAAGGGCGGAAGGCAAGTGGATCCATGTAGCACCCCGGGTAAATACATTACTAGAAATTGCTTGTCTTTATCCTTATGCATCATCACGCATTTATTCGTCTAAAACTATTTTTCCAAAAGCCCTATTCTTTGCTTTCTACATTACCCCCTCTTATTTCAAGTATAAGATCCGGTCTGCCCAGATCTTTTATTTGTCTAAAAACTATTTGTAAAAGCTTTTATAAAATATAAAAATATGTTGCTATCGGGGAGGCAGTCCAGCCGGTCAGACTAGAGTTCCAACCGACTAGACCACCTACTACCCGATTCGACCTATACCTAAACCCTAAACCTAAACCGGCTAGGCCCAAAGGAACCAGCTGGATGAAACCCTAACCCTAAATCCCCAAACCCTAATTCCCCTAGCCCACCTACTCCCTCCCTCCACTCAGCCGCCATCCCGCCGCCACCAACTCTCACCCGCGCGTGCGACCACAGCAGTGCAGCACCGCACCCAGGCACACCACACCAACCTGTCACGCCCGACCCACGCCTGGAACCACACCATACACCACACAACCACCCAGCGGGACACCGTACTGGAACCAACCGCTAACATCGCAAGCACACGACCACGTCCACCCCGCTCAGCCCGACCCCACCTGCAGCGTCGCCTACGCCCCATCCCACCTCCCTCTGCCTCGTCCCGCTCCCCTGGCTCCCTAGCACGAGCCCGTCGCCACCGTCTGGTCTCGATCCCCACCCCGATGCCACCACCAACCCCCTCGTCCCGAGCCCTCACTCACCTCCCTTCGCTAGGCGCCGCCGCTCGCCGCCATCCTCTCCTCCGAGCGCCGCCCTCTTCCTTGCCAAGCCACAGGCTCCGCCGACCTGCACCGTGGGCGTCCCTCCCTCTTTCGCGGTCGGCACCCTCCCCTTCGCCTTCGTCCCTGCTGCCAGGCGCCCTCGGCCACCGCCCGTCCTCCGCCCCGTCCTCCGGCCGAGCCGCGTCGCCCTCCGTCGCCAGGGACCACCGCCCGCGTGGCGTGCCTCTATTCGTCTGCCCGTCATTGAGCAAGCTCTTCCGCCCGTGTGTCTACATCCTCGGCGCCGCCACCGTGGTGTTGTCCCCGAGCTCGACGTGCCCATCTCGTTGAGCTCCCATCCGTCGCTTCCCTTAGGTTGTCTGCGACCGCCACTGTCGTCCTCTCCCATGTCTGCGTCCCTGCACCGGCTTTGCTCTGGCCGCCGCCATCCCGGTCAACTCTGTCCCTGTGTGCCTGCGCGCGAGCCCAACATTGCCCAGCGACGCCCAGGCCTGTGTGCACCTGGCCACGTTTGGCATTTTCAAGCACCGGCTGATTCACCTGTCTGTTTTCATCTAGTATGGTCCGGCCTTGGTGTGATGCATGTGCTAA
This sequence comes from Avena sativa, assembly GCA_916181665.1. Taxonomy (NCBI): domain Eukaryota; kingdom Viridiplantae; phylum Streptophyta; class Magnoliopsida; order Poales; family Poaceae; genus Avena; species Avena sativa. The sequence continues at coordinate 79,664,482 of OV702296.1, forward strand.
AGGTACAGTAATACACTGTGTTGCTATATCTGCACTGCACCCATGCTAAAGGTTCCTTTGTTCATGTGTTGACGCTGTGGTACTCTGTTTGGTATCTATCAACAAGATCTTCACAGACAATCGACGCCGGAGACCCAAGTTCTTCGTCATGGATCCCGGAGCCCTGAACCCGTAACTAAAGACCGATCTCGCTGAACCGAACCTTCGATGCGCCAAGTTCTCTTGATCCAGAACCCCCGGAACCAAGTTCGACGAGTTCCAATGTGTGACCCTTTCTCCAATACCCTTATTTTTTTATGAACATAATATATACCTTGTTGCATTCAAATTGTCATGTTTGCATACATATAATGTGGTTTGGGGGCCTTATGCCGATTCATCTCATAATTAAATATGGAGACCATATGAGGGCAAATCTAGTCTAATATTGGTTCCAAAATTTGTGCATTGAACCGGTGAAAACTTTTGCCTTGATAAGACAACATTTAAATTGCAGGGTATCTAAACAACATGAACCACCTAATTAATTGTCGGGACCCCGATTCCGCTTAATATGGCCTAATTGCATTGCACCTTTGCCATGCCATACATCAGACATGCCTCATGCCCGATCTTCTGTCGTAGTATTAAATAGTGCACCCGGTGCTTCTTTTGGTGCATTGCTTCTTCACGGATTTGGCTGATGAGTTGATGCGAGTGACGCCCGTTCTTCGGATGAATCTTCGGCAGTATATTCAGGCGAGCATTTTCCCCCTTCTACCTATTTTATTTTTATAGTTTTTATTTCCTCATGTTGCTCTATTGCTATCTATGTTGCGATGCTCTAGTTTTCGTACCCGTGATATCCCTTACAGCCTTTTATTGCCTTGGACACATCCTATTACCTGTTGTTTGGTAGATAGTTGGACTTGCGTGTCGTAGTCGCTTGCTCAAGTGTTGTTGCGTGTCGTCAAGTACCACAGTTGTTGGAAGACTGCCATATGCTTTATGTTGGAGATGATCATGGCTTTAATTACCGTTTAATGACTAAAATTGAAGTAGGTAAATAATGCAGAGGCACAGGTGGGCAATAGATGTTATTTGGTTTTTAACCGTCAACTTGTGTCCCGTAGGACCCCGAGTACTTGATACATGTTCTTTGAATATCCGCACTATCTGCATGTGGGACCATGAATCCCCCTAGCCAGAGCTTGAGTCATATATTATTTCTTGGGGCCACAAACTAGTTTGGGGCTTTATTACTATCATGTACTTATGCCATGCTTTACTGCTTTATTTACGATTGCGCGTGGAGCGCCTGTACTGTTTAGGAACCCCGTGTCACGTTTTCGCTGTATCGACAAGCCTAGTCACACTTTCGGGTTCCCAGTCGTTTACAGCCGTCGCCACATGCCCTGGGTCCGTATCAGAGACGGCCGACTTCGTTGCGGGTAGCTTAGTGGGGTGGCCCCCTGAAATATTATATGAATCTTGCAATTGCTTTGTCGTGATGCCTCGTTGGGTTTTCATTTGGTTTTTCCCGAGGTTGATCGTGTGTGTGTTTCTATTTGTAACTTTCTGAAAGCCGTGTCCGCGGTTATGGACGACTTGGAGCACAGTATCTCGATCATAGACAACTATAACTAAAATAGTGCTATAAATTTGACTTTATAATGACTAGTAATCAGCTTCACTATAATGGAATGGCTAAATAAAAGTGCCAACAACTGCTGGTTTTGGGTTGTCACCTGTTACCATTGTATTTGACTAGTAAGTATTGCAACTACAACGGAATGTCTAAATAAAAGTACCAACAACTGCTGGGTTTTGGATGCCTCATGCTATATGTCTCTAACTAGTAAGTACTACAACTACAACGGAATGGTTAACTAAAACTGCCCACTGCTTATTATATCAGGATGACTCATGCTATCTATATCTGACTAGTAATTGCCGCAACTATAACGGAATGAATAAAACTGCCAACTGTGTGAGTTCCTCGGTTGACTTCCTCGTTTGGTCTCGAGGGGGAAATACCAGGATGGGTATGCTTGCTGATAGTTTTAGGTTGGATCCTAATAGGTCTTTCTTATCCCTATCTGATAGTCGCCAGTTGTATTGAGTCTCTATAGGTTGTTTAGTGCATGCTACGCTGCCGCCTCAGTCCACCATACCTATGTAGGTGAGGACCGCGGAATTCTAGTCTCGCCGTATACTGGACTCAGTACTGACCGCTCTCTTTTTCCTTTGCCCTTTGTCGGCACCCCTTTTGTTTAAGCAGGTTTTGAGATCGACATCGTTAGCAGGGTTACCCTTCCGGCTTGGCCTAGAAAGGGTTATGGACGCCATTGGTTATTCTTTAGGGCTCTTAGCTCAATTTGCATCTTGTCCGTACTCGAACGCTATATCGTTTTCAAGGTGATTTGGATCTTTGTACTGTATATCTGTATTCTTGACTCTTTGAGTCATTGTTGTATATATCTGTTCTGTAGGTTCCATTGTGGACTATTTTGTAATGGTATTACTTTGTTTTCCACCCGCATGAAAGTGTCTGGTGGGCACCTTCGAATCGTTTCTATGCGGGGTTGGCGGGAATCGCTGAAAGTTGCATAGGGCCGATTCTGAGGGTGTTACACTCCATGAGCCGGAGCTGGTCAAGAAACGCCAGGAGCGAGCCTACGCCATGATCGAGTATACTATGGTGCACGCTTGGTGCGATAGGCCCAGCTTCCTCGACCTCGGCGAACCACTTGCTGAGGTTTCTAAAGAGGAAGGTGCTGACAGCGAGGCCACCGAATCGGACGAACCGGAAGATTTGGCGACCGATGCCTCTAACTCGGCAGATGCTCCAGGTGATGCTCCTAGCTCCAAGACCTCTCCTCCGAGCCCAACTGCTTCTTAGGCTGATCCGAAAAACACTTTAACTTTGATGAGATCCCCGGTATGCCGGGTACAAATGTAACATACATTGCACTTATTTTTGGATGTGTGCCTTTTGATAAGGCTTAAACTTCTTGTTATATTTTGAATGTGAATCATCCAAGGGCAAGTCCCCGAGTCTCATCTTTCCGTTTCACCTTTCCTTGACTTTGGCTCTTGTCTACCTTTTTTGGCGTTCGACATTAGAGTCTCAAAGTACTAAGGATTTAGTTAGCGGGTATGAAACTTAGATCACTTGACCCAGGATCATTCAACATACAATGCGATATAACCTGCATTGGGTTAGGTAAAAACATAGGGTCGACTCGTGTTTCTCCTTTTACTTATCCGGCGTTCATGTTTACTCGTCCTGCATCCTTTCCTCTTGCTTGCCATGAAGCCGTGTTTTCGGAAAACAGCATAGTCGAAGAGTTGATTGTTTCTGAGTAAACATTACTTGTTCCGAGATAAACTTTAGGTGTTACGCCAGCCAACATAGAATAATTTAAAGGATAAACATAAGGGGTAGTCCCCGAGTCAGTTTTTCGAGTCATACCATTTTATTATCAGCACATAGCCGGCATAAGCGTCTGACATATGAGAGTTTGCATGATACATACACTGCTTCTCCTAAGTGTAGAAGGGGCGAAGTAGTGCTACATTCCATGGCCTTTTGGTCTCATCACCTGATATGTCCGCATTGTTCTTTTGTGCTTCATGAGCATCTATTAGATAATATGAATCATTGTGCAATGCTTTGCTTATAATGAATGGACCTTCCCATGGGGGTGATAGCTTATGCATTCCAGCTGTGCGCTGCACTAGTCTGAGCACCATATCCCCTTCCCGGAAAACACGAGGATGCACTTTCCGGCTGTGGTAGCATCGGAGATTTTGCTGATATATAGCGGATCTGGATAATGCCAATTTCCTTGCTTCTTCGAGTAAGTCGACTCCATCTTCTCAGGCCTCTTTTACCTCGTCTTCCGAGTATTGCCTTACTCTTGGCGAGTCATATTCTATGTCGACAGGCAAAACTGCTTATGCCCCGTACACAAGGAAGAATGGCGTATACCCTGTTGATTTCGGAGTTGTCCTCAGGCTCCATAGCACTAAGGGTAATTCCTCTATCCAACAACCAGGTGATCTCTAGAGTGGATCCATTAAGCGGGGTTTTATCCCAGATAACACTAATCCATTACCTCGTTCAACTTGTCCATTTGATTCTGGATGAGCGATTGATGCTATGTCGAGTCTTATTCCTTTTTTCCCACAAAATCGAGCAAAGGCTCCTTCAGTGAAGTTTGTGCCATTATATGTGATTACGCTATGCGGGTAGCCATATCTCAAGATTATATCTCTTAAGATTGTGACAGCTGTTTTTTCTGTCCAATTTTCTGATGGGTTTCACTTTTATCCATTTGGTGAACTTATCAACCATTACCAGTATATGAGTCATTCCACCCCTTGCTGGTTTGAACGGTCCTACCATATCCAAGCACCATACCGCGAATGGCCAAGTGATTGGTATAGTCTTCAATTTAGATGCTGGTAAGTGTGACCTGGACGCATAGTGCTGGCAACCGTTGCATTTTCTGACTAGCTCTTGTGCTTCTATCAGTGCACTTGGCCCATAAAATCCATGTCTGAATGCTTTGGCCACCAATGCCCTTGATGATGCATGGTGCCCACATTGTCCTTGGTGAATATCCAACAAGATTTCTTGGCCTTTCTCTAAACTTATGCAACGCTGCAGTACACTCGTCACACTTATTTTGTACAGATCCTTGTTGATTATGGTGTAGGCATTTGCTCTTATTTCTGTTTGCCTTGCCAATATCTCATCATCTGGCAAAGTTCCATCTTTTAAGTAGTTGAATATTGGTTGCGCCCATGTTGGTATCAACAGTGTCGGATCTGTTTCCCCATCAAGTTGAAATGGAAGAGATGTAGATTCAAAACAAAAAGGTTGAGGAAAGAGTTTACAAGATTGTTTGTAAATAAGTTTTGGAACAAATACAACTCCTATTTTTCTAAGGGGTTTTGTCCAATCCTAGAGTTACAATCCTAAAGGCAACACAGTGCTCTGATACCATCTGTAGAGGTCCCAACCTGATAAGGTAGATATCCATGTGTTTACAATTCTAGTCCCTGGATCAATAGCTAGCATCCATAGTTTAATATGTAATATCAAGAAACAAAGGTCATAGTACAACTTTATAACCAGGAATAAAATATTATATTACATCTTACATAGCTCATTTGGCTATCTCATTACAATGCAGCAGAAATATCTATATAGCATGGAGTCCATCTTCAAAGTGCCACATGCAATCATGTTGGTTGTAGACTTGTAATCCTATTCAACACACTTCACTAACATCAAACGAACCTGCAACATAATAAGTTACAGCCACAAGGGTCAATACATTTGAATTGTATTGGCAAGTGATACTATGGTAGAATGGTGGTATCTATCATCTATATGCATTTGGCTAAGTGGAGCTTAGGCTTGCTTTGCTCAAAATAAGTTTTTCCTTATAAGTTGAAAACGCTAAGTTTTTGTTTGTCAAAAATTCCCAAGGAACCACCAATGAACATTGGTGAAGCTTCACCCTTGTTGAACCACAAGTTTTTAACTTAGAAATTGGGATGAGGAGATCCTTGATAGCTTCCATGTCTTGATGCTCAAATTGTCTATTGCCGAGGACACGGCTAAGTACTTAGATTTTTCCTTCTCAAGAGGTGGTGCACTTTCCCCACAAGACTCGACATGCATCGATACAAGATCTTTCAGAAGCCTTCCTTATACCAAATGGATGCGTTCCCAACCTATCACCCCCTACCACCTTCTGTCCATTCGGCTAAGTTATTGCAACCTATATGATCCTGGCAGAGCCCATATAATATGTGGTTGCACTAGAAGCTTCTCAACATTTCACATTTCAAATCTCTTTGTTCATGGGTGGCTTTCCATAGGTGTGATACACTAGGGTAGTCCATGAATATGGGGCCCTGTTTAACCACTCAACACAAACCATTCTTTCCATTCCACCCAGGTGATTCATTCACATAGTTGTTTTATTAAGCAAAACACAAGTCATAGACTTAGAAATATTTCATAGCATGAATATAATCCACCCTTGTTTTCTACTAGCTAGGCTAAGCATAATAGTAGCAAGAATCTTAACATAGGGAAAATTCTACTAAGGCATCATCTACTAGGATTTCCCATGGCATAGCATACTTAGTAAAATTTCCATGCAAGTCCTACTCAAAATATCACTAATGCATAGTGAAAATAATAGGACAAAATGTATGAAGCACCACTTGCCTTTTTGTAGAGAATATAGGTTCACTCCTTGAGCTTGCAAAGGTCACACTCTTCAAGGTTCACTACAATTCAATCAAGCAAGGCACAAATTCAAACTAGCATTCAAACAATTCATCACATAAAATAAAGAAAACAAAGCAATGCATGAAAGCATGTAAGAGATTGTTTTATTTGGAAAACTGGTTTCTATTAGGCTATAAACATTTTAAAACACCTATTGGTCATTTATAAAAGTGGCAAAACCATTTAAAATCAAGTTAGTGAAAATAGGCCATTTAAATCATTTTTGTTTTGCTAGAAATGATTTAAATCAAAGTAATAAATTCTAGTGTTTGCCAAATATGTTTTTAAACACAAATGTTAGTGTTTATTGTCAAAGTGTTTAAAACAAATCCATTTACAAAAGGTTTCGCTCTAAAATCATTTTTAAATAATATCAACATTTTTGTTTTACCCAAAATGCCTTTATTCAAAGGAATAATTTTCTAGGGCTAATCAAATACATTTTTAAATCCAAAACTTAGTGTTTAGGGTCAGAGAGTTTAAATAAACCCATTTGAAAAAGGTATTACTCAAAAATTATTTTTAAAACATAATCAATGATTTTTGTTTTACTAGAAAGGCTTTTATTCAAGGAATAATTCCTTAGTGTCACAAAATATACTTTAAATCCAAAAGTTGGTTTTTATGGTCAGTAGGTTCAAAACAAACCATTTGCAAAAGATTTTACCCTAAAATCATTTTTAGAATAATTTTTATACTCAAAATAGGCCTAGAAATGTTTCTGCATAAACAACCAATTTTCCAGAAGCAAAATGCTTAACTAAGGGCATGGTTGCAAGAGTTTATTTTTCTTGATTCTAATGATATAAAATTTGTAAATTTTTACGCGTGGATCAAAAGTTATGAATTTTTCAAAATCCATTCACTAATAGAAATGTTTCTGTTTTAAAAACAGAGTCTGGGCTATGCGTCCAGTTCTCATTGGCCGATACCAATTCGTTCGGATCGAGCAGTTCTGGCCATAGGATATAAAGGGCAACGCACAGATCAGATCATTCTATATCGCTTTGTTTAATGAATCTAACGTGGCCCTACGATCTGGATCTAACGGACTAAACGCATTGACCAAGTTCTGGCGGCGCTAACTGGCGGCGAGCGACGGCGCGGCTCTGTCAGCGGTGGTCTGGTGCAACTAGGAAGCGAGGGAGAGGGAGGAGGGCATTACCAGGTTCGCAGCGCGGTGCTGATACTCGACGTGGTCGTCGCAGGGCAGGGGGCGCACGGGGTTGACGACAATTGCTCGTCGGAGTTGGTCCAGGTGACGGGCGAGCTCGGCGTCGTTGTTGGCGAGGCTGCACGGCACGGGAAAGCAAAACAGCGAGTGCGCCAGATGCGTGCGAGAGAGGAGAGTATGCGTGCATCAAAGAGAGGGGAAGGCGCGGTCAGAAACTACTAGTAGGGGTTGCCGGAGTCGGAGCAGGAGGCGGTGGCGCTCAGACTTGGTTGTTGTCGAGGCTCTGGGGCACGCGCGGGCGAGTAGAGGGTACGGTTAGGTGCGTGAGGTGGTGGCGAGCATGCTCGTGGAGTCCAGGGGCAGTGTGGAGGTCTGGCATCGCCGGAATCGGTCGGGAAAGGTCGCCGGATATAGTGCGGTGTGAGGGGAAATTTGCACAGCCTTTTGGCGGAGGGGGGCGAGTGAGGGAAAGAGAGAGGGGAGCAAGGTGATTAAGTAGGCAAGGCTAGGAGGAGGAATTACTGGTGCATTGATTCAAATTCAAGCGAGGTTTAATCGACCAGAAACAGCCGGAGTGATTTGGGGAAGAACGATTCTCGCGGGGACGATGGTGACGAGGCAGGTGGGTCCCGGTTGTCAGCGAATGAGAGGGGGGTACGGTGGGGTCGTCAGGTCAGTGAGGGCGCGGGTCATTTCACGAGTGAGAAAGAATGATTCGGGGAGGAAGGTGTTCCCGCGTTGGCTGGTATTGGTCTTGCTGGGCCTGGTAGCTGGGTAGGGTTAGGTGGGTTGCTTTGTTTTCATTTTTTTTCTTTCTGTTTCCTTTTTCTTTTTCCTTTTCTTTTTTTAATTTCTGTTTTCAAATTCAAACTCTCATTTGAATTCAGATTTATTTTTCAAACCTTTTTCCAAATTTTTAGTATGTTTTTATACTGTTTAACAAGGTATTTTAGAATCCACTTTTGAATATTTTCTTATATTCTTTTAGGGTTAATTATCTATTTAAAATAAACACTTGTCTTTATTTAAATAAGATTTTTAAATATGGTTCCAATCCATATTATTTTATTTTATTTATTCCTTTATTCTTTTTAAGTTAATTGGATAATCTTCTAATCCACTTGGGAAAATTCAAATTTTATTTTCTCATGATTTGATTAATCATTTATATTGGGAATTTTGTCTTTATTCAAATAGAGTTGAATTTGGTTAATGCCCATATAATTTTATTTGAATATTCTTTATCCCTTTATTTTATTTGGATTATCTTTATTCCATTTTCTAATGGATTTAATTCAAGTTTTAAATTGTCTTCTAAATAATTTTATTGTGATTTATTATTTAGTTTAGGCAATTTGTCTTTATTTAAATAAAATTGGATATTGTTCAATCCTTATGATTTTATTTAAATAATCTTTTACTCCTTTTTATTATTCAATAACTTTCATTTGTTTATGGATTTGGCCAAGATTTAATTTGGCTTTTAAATATTCCTTATTTATTTATTTCTTTCTTTATCTTATAAAATCCATATCTTTTATTTATAGATCTAAAATTGGTGATTCCAATTTGTATAATTTTATTTAATATTTGTTTATCTTTTTTAATCCCTTTAAGATTAGTTTGTTCACAATTTGGTATGGATTTTAGATAGGAGCTTTATTAGCCTTGGAAATTAATTCCTTTTATCTTATTAATTTCATAAGTTTTTATCCATGACTCCAAATTAAATGAAACCAATTTCTATGGTTTTATAATATTTTTGTTTATCATTTTGATCATTTATAAATGTTTGTTGCTGAATTTTATATGGATCAAATCCATAGTCTTAGAGAGATCTTGGAAATGATTTTCTCCCATTAGGGTTTTGGGGTTTTGATTTAACTTTTACAAATGTTTAAATTTCAAGATACATTCATTGATGAATGTATTTCACTTGATTGGAATTTTGTTGGATTCCCTTTTCATTCAAAGTTTGATCAAGTAGGATTTTTATGGTTCCATTTAGAAGCAAAAAAGTTTCTTTTCACCCTAAATTTCAACAATTATATCTTTTATTTTTTTTATTTTTCATATTTCAAAATTTGGAAAAATTTGGGATGTGACAGGCTGATCATGATGAAGATGACATAGAAGGTATGGACTGTCCCGAGGATGTAAAAAGAATTAATGGATAATACATGGCCTTCTATGCTAGAAACTTTTGGAAGGATCCAGCCAAGGCCAAATCTGAACTAGAACGCAAGAGTGGAGCATATGGAAGAAAGGAAAACGGTCCTAAGCTGAGAACTTGTTTCAACTATGGAGATCGGCTGCACTTTATATCCGAGTGTCCGTATCAAAGTAGGGAAGATAATGGAGGAAGACTCATTCTCAAAGAAAATTCAAAGGCTCCACGCAAGAAACAATTTGTAAAGAAGAATGATCCTTTCAAGAAGCAACCAAATATTGTTCTAGTGGCTCAAGAAGAATATTCTTCGAGAAGTGAAGATGAAGACGAGGATGATAGCTCTCGAGAGGTGGATGCTATAGTCACCACATCTACACCAACATCTCTCTTCGACTCTCCAAACAAAAACGTCATCAACAAGAACGCTACTTGTCTCATGGCAAGAGGTTCCGAGGTATCAACTTCTAACACTTCTTTTCCTAAGGCTATGATTGACATGGATGATCCTACTAGTCTTAAGGTTAAAGAAGATATTATTTCTTTGGAATTTTTCTTCACTAACTTGCAAGGTGATCACAAAATACATTTTGAGGCTCTTATGGACAAGCTAGCCCAAAATGAAGTGCTTCTTGAAGAAAAGGGCAGGATTGAAAGGGAGGATGCAAAATGGAAATTGTGTCCTTAAAAATGCTCTATAGGAAGAAGAAGAGACTCTGGCTTCTCTTGAAGAGAGGCTTGATTCTATTGAGGAGTCACATGAAGAAATGGTGACAAAGTGTGTTAAGGAACTTGACAATGCAGTAGCCAAAGCAAAGAAGTTAAAGAAAGAAAAGATTGACTTTGGGGTTGCTCATGCTAGAATCTCCGAGGAATTGGAGAAACTTGACATCGCTCACAAGGATTTGAAAAGTGAATTCTCCATTCCCAATGAGTCGCATGATCAGCTCCAAATTCGATTGACCAAGTATGATGTTCCAAGCACATCTAAATTGACATATATTCACAAGGAAAATGCTAGTGTGGAAGATGAGCTTGTCAATGACACCACTACCAAAGGTAAGGGTGTACTTGATGAGATACTTGGCAATCAAAGGTCAAATCTTGGAAAAGAGGGACTTGGATATGTCACCAAGTCCAAGAAGAAGAACAATAAGAACAAGAAAAAGAATACCAAGGGTGAACAATCAAAGAAAAACACCGCTGAGAAGAATGTCACACAAGACAATACTGACCATATTGGTTTTGCAGGGTCTCATAATCCAAATTATGAACTCTTTTGTGATTATTATGGCGATGTGTATGCTTATTATGTTGGTCCTTTTGATGAATATGTTTCTTGGTCTATTTGGGTTCCAAAGACCCTTGTTACTGATATGAGAGGACCCATTGAAAAATGGGTACCTAAAACCAAGAAGTAATTCTCTTGCAGGGCTATGCTTCCGGTGGGTCTAAATGGGTGCTGGACAGTGGGTGCACTAGCATATGACCAGAAGCAAAGAGATCATCACGGAGATGCGACCCAATCATGATAATATTACAGTCTCCTATGGTGATAAGTATAAATCTCAGGTATTAGGTCTCAAGGTTGTGGTCGCCCACAATATCTCTCTCGTGGATGTCATGCTTGTTGAGACCCTCGGTTACAACTTACTTTCTGTTCGTGCCCTTGGTAAGATGGGCTTTGCTATTTTCATTGATGATGATTTGGTGGTACTCTTGTGGAGCAAGTCTCTAAAGGTCTCTTTCGTTGGGTACGTCGAAAAGGACCTGTATGTGGTGTACTTTTCGGGGAAAACCACTTCGGGTCCGATGTGCTTATTCGGAAAGGCCGACGTGGGCTGGCTATGGCATCGCCGTTTAGCCCATGTCAACATGAGAACTTTGCAAAGTCTTCACAAGGGTGGCCACATCCTTGAACTAAAAGACAATGTTTCCTTTGCCAAAGATCATGTTTGCAGGGCTTGTGTTGAAGGAAAAATGCATGACTCTCCCCACAAGAGGAAAACTATTGTTTCTTCAAAGAGAATCTTGGAATTACTTCATGTGGACTTATTTGGTCCTCCATCTCATGCCAGTCTCGGTGGGACAAAATATTGCTTGGTGATAGTCGATGATTACTCAAGATACACATGGGTCTATTTCTTCAAGCTAAAGAGTGAGACTCAACAAACGGTCATTGATTTCGCCAATGAAGTTAAGCATCAACACAATGTTCCCATTTTGGCAATAGGAAGTGACAACGGCTTCGAGTTCAAGACTACACATTGAATGAATTTCTAAGTGAAGAGGGGATAAGACATCAATATTCCGCTGCATACACCCCTCAACAAAATGGTGTAGCCGAGAGGAAGAACCGCACTTTGATGGATATGGCTAGATCGATGTTGGCTGAGTTCAAGTCTCCTTACAAATTTTGGGCTAAAGCCATATCCACCGCTTGTCACTCATCAAATCGGCTCTACCTCCGCAAGATCTTGGACAAGACTCCATATGAAATACTCACCAGTAACAAGCCCAACATTTCGTACTTCCAGGTATTCCGTTGTAAGTGTTTCTTTCTTATCAAAGGTGTCCGCTTGTCTAAATTTGAGTCTAAGTCTTTAGAAGGTATTTTTGTTGGTTACGGTGCCGAATCCCACACTTATAGAGTTTAAAACAAGCTCTCCGGAATTATTGTAGAATTTTGTAGTGTGGAATTCGATGAAAATGATGGCTCCCATGCGGGGCAAGTTGATGTTTGTGATGCAGATGTTGAAATACCCCAAGATGCCATTAGAAGAATGGGCGTGGGATTTTTCCGTCCCATTGAGTAACCCCTTGTGGCGGATCGGGAAGGACAATGCTCCACTCAAGTGGAGCCCTCATCTACACAAGATCAACAAGCCCCTCCTGCTGGAGAAACCCCTGCACCAACACCTCAACCTGCTGAAGATCATCTGTCTTCTGGGCAAAATGGCAGTCCCAGGCCAGACTATCCGCACCCTCCAAGGGCCGGACAGTCCGCCCCTGGCAATCCAACTTTCTCCAGTGGACATCAAGAAGAACAAAACGGTCAAGAAAATTCCAGGCCAGATTCTCTGGCCCTAAGGGGCGGATTATCCGGCCCTGGAACTCCAAGATCTACCAGGGACACTCAGGAAGAAGAAATTGCCACTACTAGGAAAACGGTCATTTGTGGCGCACCTGTAAACAGCATCTTTGGCGCACTAGGGGTGCGCCACGGGCCTCGCGCTACGGCTATCTCCTAGCTGTGGCGCACTGCCTGGTGCGCCACGATTATGTCGAGATAGGCGTAGCGCACCTGCTAGTGCGCCACGGCTATGTGGGAAGGTGCGCTACGCTTTGGATCTTCTGTGGCGCACGTTGCAGTGTGCCACTAAGCTGCGCGGGTGCGCTTTAGTTGTAGTGCGCCACAAAAGCTAGGACATGTGCGCCACGGGTGTCTTTTTTTTTAATTTCAGAGCCAGATGATATACAATACAGATTATATACAATATTACATGCAGATATACACACAGATATAAGATATACAGTTATATATATAAATACACAATTCGCAAAACAAGATTGAAACAAATACATATAGATAAGTCTCATACATGAATACATAGTATAAGTTACATTGTTTCGATCAAGTTATAAATTAGTTGGTGACATGCGAATACATGTGTCTCGAACAAGTTAGAGCTCGGAAGCTCGCCTAGACATCTAAACTAGCTAGACACAAACGCGGGATAAACAACCAAAGACGATAAGCATGATCACCGCGACGAAGGTGTAGGTCTTCATCCGGTTCCTCGTCCTAACTCCCGCTAGATAGTGCGTGTATCTATCTTCCGCCTCCGCCATAGTGTTGTACCCTTTGTAGCTATTGTCGTTGAAACGGTGCACCTATCTCCGGCAGTCTTCCCAATCATCGTAGACTCCGGGAACCCGTCCCTTGTACACGACATACCACGTCATCTACAAGTTGACAATAATAATTAACCGGTGATTAAAAACATGTATAATTAAAGTCGCATATGAGAATACACTTATAGAAAGTACTCCTAAATCGAAAAGACCAAACTCAAAAAGAAAGCCTCATATATAACTAGGTTGTTCGACACAGGAATATGCTACGATGGAACCGTCCGCCAAGTAGGATGCACAATACCTGGACCTGTGCATAGCACAAGGCGGACAATCCCATCGCAGCACATTCACATATATAGTGTGCCACGACATTTCAATCATAGGCATTATTCTCGAAAAAGACCAAAGTAACTCGAAAAGAATGCCTCATATATAACTAGCTAGGTCGTTGGACACAGGTATATGCTACGACGGAACAGTTAGCCAAGTAGGATGCACAAGACCTGGACTTGTGCATATCACAAGGCTAACTATCCCGTCGTAGCACATTCACATATATAGTGTGCCACGACATTTCAATCATTGGTATTATTCTCGAAAAAGACCAAAGTAAATCAAAAAGAATGCCTCATATATATATACATAGGTCGTTGGACACAGGAATATGCTACGATGGAACTGTAAGCCAAGTAGGATGCATAACATCTGGACTTGTGCATATCACAAAGCTCACAATCTCGTCGTAGCACATTCACATATATAGTGTGCCACGACATTTCAATCATCGGCAGTATTCTCAAAAAAAGACTAATAAAGTAAGGAAAAAAAGAAGGACCAAAGTGAGCAAAGGACCAAAGAATAAGCAAAAAAACCAAGCATTGATTGATATATAATAATAATAAGCAAAAGAAGTAAGCGATGATTCATAAACCTAATAAGATAAGTAGTAGCATGTACACTTGTCCACACACACATAAAGGTCATCTATAGTTTGTAACTACAACTAGGCCAACATCAAGCCTTCTGGCTCGGCTTAGGGAACGGGAGGACGCCTTGTCTTGTCATGAACTTCCTATAGTCACGCTGCATCTCTAGGCGATCTTCTATGTCACGGTTATTCGGGATATTTCCTCCGTAGAAGATCCCCCCCCCCGAAGTCATGACATGACGAAAGATGATTGCCCCAAACTGCTGCTGGATGCGATACATCTCTTGTCTAATATCTAAATTAGTGATCTTGGCCTTTGCTTCGGCTCACTGTTTGAGATGATCTGGCAGCGTAGAATTCTGCTGGTCAAGTAGGAACGCCCTCATGTGATTGTAACTACCTCGGTGAATTACGCTCTTAGTTACAAGCCTGGATGAGCGGAAATGGTTAAAATAGTACGGTAGGGCCCAAATGCCACTCACAGGTAGACCTTTCGGCCGTCCTAACCATTTCCAAACATCGGGACAAGAACGAGCGGCGTAATCGGCAGGCGAAGGGACCAACTACATACACAAATGAGTATGTATGCAAGCCACCATACAACAGTCCTCAGAGCCATTCCATCTAAAAGAAATAGAAATATTGCAACGCCATACGGCAAGATCCAAATATCCTAGATAGATATAATAGTTTAGGATATCTCCTCATACATCAAACATCAGAGTATCAGGCGGAAGCGGAAAACAAGATCCGAGTACGGATAAGAAGCAAATCGGCATAAGATGCCCCATAAATAAACACATCCCGCCCACAGATCTCACGGATCCCCGTTCCCGGAATCTCTACACCGAGTGATCGTTGCCAACATCGTCTGTCTCCTCCACCCAGTATCCATCTTGCGAGTTTACCTGTTCATCTGAATCAAACAATTTATCGTGTGAAACCCTAGGGGTACTAAGCAAGTCTTTATGCCGCTAAAGGGGACACAACCTGGGGTGACGCAATTGCAGCAAAAGATAATACCTAACAATTCTATAGATACTCGCTAACCATCCGCCTAACCAAAGATAGACGGATGTCCGTGAATTAATACCAACAGTTATGACAGTAATATTAACAGATCCATCCTCCTCCTCGCTTACCAACGAGGAAGCGGACGAACAACCCCCCCCCCCCATTCGTTGGCAGTTTTATTATCCATTCCATGAGTGTTGCACTATTACTAGTCAGGTACTTAGTCAAATTAAAAGCGGTACTTTAGTTATACTTGTCTATGATCGAGAAACTGTGCTCCAAGTCGTCCATAACCGCGGACACGGCTTTCAGAAAGTTTTACCCTGTAGGGGTGCACAAATAGCAACACACACTCGATCAACCTCGGAAAAACCAAATCAAAACCCAACGAGGCAGTCACGACAAAGCGATCACAGGATTCAGAAATATTTCAGGGGGCCACCCCATTAAGCTACCCGCAACGAAGCTGGCCAGCTCCGAGACGGACTCAAGGTTTGTGTGGATGGCTGTAAACGACTGGGAACCCGAAAGTGTGACTGGGCTTGTCGATACAGCAAAAACGTGTCACGGCCCTAAACAGTACAGGTGCTCCACGCACAATCTTAAATAAAGCAGTAAAGCATGGCATAAGTACAGGATAGT
Organism: Avena sativa; assembly: GCA_916181665.1. Taxonomy (NCBI): domain Eukaryota; kingdom Viridiplantae; phylum Streptophyta; class Magnoliopsida; order Poales; family Poaceae; genus Avena; species Avena sativa. The sequence continues at coordinate 79,680,560 of OV702296.1, forward strand.
AATAAAACCCCAAACTAGTTTGTGGCCCCAAGAAATAAGAATGAATCAAGCTCTGGCTCAGGGGGGTTCATAAGCCTCCCGGATGTGGATAGCGCGAATATTCAAGGAACAGGAATCAAGTACTCGGGGTCCTACGGGACACAAGTGAGCATGAAAAACCAAATAGCAGATATTGCTCACCGGTGCCACTTTCATTAGTTATCCCATTACTACTCAGGTTAAGTTGTTTAGGTACCTCGTGATCCATCAGACACTCACATACCCTACACATGCTGTTCTACGACTCGCATGGCTCAAACAACTCCTGTAGTAATGGCTCATGGGATGGAGGAACAAGCTTCGGTGGGGTTTAAAAGTAAAGGCTATGCAGTACTTGGGATTCAGTTTAATGCAATCGCGACTCAATGATGCTAGAATAAGATAGAGGCAATAAGTACTATATGTATGCAAGCATGTGGTAGTGCTTGCCTGGCAGCTCAGTTGAAGCGAGGGATGGATCTGGGTAGTGCTCCTGGGTTTCTTGATATATCCCCTGCTCAGCGTCTATTCGAAGAAGAACCAAACAAACAAGGGCCAACATAAATAAAGTGCACAAGCATATGAATAAAATGCGACAAGCAAACAATCATGCCATGATGAATGATGCACAATTTGCATGGCAATAAAGTAGCATGGCATGGGTGAGGTGTGGAATACAAGAATAAGGCATTTTATTGAGTTTTAGTCACCTTTTTATTCTCAAATAAGTTGCTGTATACTTTATATTTATATGATGCATGCTGCAATTCAGAACAAGGACTGCATAGATAGAACGGGCTCGTCGCGCTGATCGATTTAGACATATTATTTGTCAAATTCAGAGTTATAAAACAAAAGTTATTAATTAATTAAGGCAAAGGGCATTTTATTTGTAATTTTAATCAACTCGAAATTTAAAGTGTTCAAAATATATTTTGAAGGACATATTTGAAATCCTCATATTTTTCTGATTTCAAAACATATATTACATGTATTATTTGGATTTACCAATTATAAGTTATTAATTTCTGGATATTAAAACATATTAAGCATTTCCAGGAATTATTTTTATTAAAGGACAAAGGATCTGGAACTTTTGTCACCGGCCCAGACTTACCCACAGTGAATGACACGCGGGCCAGGGTCAGGAGCGGGGCCACCTGTGTGCGCGTCCAGCCCGGACGCGACACGTGGGCGAGCCGAGGACGGCGGGGTGAAATTTTGAAAACTCCAGGGGGCTGCGAGCAAAATCGTCATCGATGACTGATAGAACAGAATTTTTTACACGCGGAAAAGTTTAGCTGATCTTGATTTCGGAGGACGATGTCGAGCGATACGATGGGAATTTGAAGATGATGTAAAACCGAAAAGTGTAGATCTCACTTCGCTCTACAAAGTTCGTGTTTGGTGTTTCGGCGAGGGTGGGCCGTATCAATGGTAAAAACATGATGAACAGAGGTGTCTCTACGGTTTAAAACTGACGGACAGTTTCCAGAAAACGGCTGAGATCGGACTGGGTTGCGACGACGACTTCGACCGAACGGCGGTGAATTTCTCCCTGCCGTAAAAAGGAAAGTTGTAGAGGGTGAAACGGGCTACAACTATGGTGTTTGGGGATTTTGCGAAGGAGGACTGCAGCGGACGGGGCAAGGCGAAAACAGAGGGTGTTCTCGGGGCTGTTGCTGTCGCGCGTGGTGACCGGCGTTCGCGGCGGCGTCAAGCGGAGGCGAACCCAGCACGGAGGAGGACATGGCAGCGGTGCACAGGGACGGCGTGCGCGAACAGAGGCGATCCCGGGGAAGGGAGGATGCTGAGGAACGGAGAGGAAGCTCACCGCGGGTCGTTGGGCCGGTAACGAGGTTGGAGGCGCGCTGTGGTGACGCCGGGAAGAAGGACGCGCGGCGGCGGCCATCGGGTGCTCAGCAACGGCGGGGATGGCGTCGAGCTCCAGGACGTGTTGTCGCTGGCTTCGCAGGGGAACTTCCGCAGGCCCTGGAGGATTAGCGGCTACAGGAGGTTGAATCAGTTGTCGACAGCGGCATGGTTGCGATTGCGGGCGAGGGGAGGAGACGTCGACGTTTGCAGATATGGCGAGAAAAGGGGATGGCGGCGCAGTTGGTGGAGCAGGGTCTAGGGTTGACGAGACAGCTCCTCGGACTCCTTTTTAAGGTCTCGGGAGGCGCACCTGGCCGTCCATCGCGTGGACAGCGACAGGCGAAGCCTCGGATGCTCGCGTACAGGGTGAGGAGGAAGACAAGTAGTGCGCTGTGTCCATCGCTGAAAAGGTAAAGGCCAAGGAGAGAAGGCAGGTGGGCCGGCGTGGACAGCTGCTGCGGGTTGCAGCGACGGGGCTGCTAGGGGTTCAGGCTGGGGGTTTTCGGCTTCGTGATGGCGAGAGATGCTAGCTAGCTGGCTTGATCGAATTGCTACAGGAAGGTAGGAAAAGAAAGGAAGAGATAGAGAAGGAGCATATGTGCGCACATACATGGACAACACAATATGACCACGACTATGGATTCCAGGTATGTGAGTGTATGTGCACGTGACTAGGATTTGGGAAAAAGAAGGGGATTGGAGTTTTTATATAGTCCAAACTAGACTAGATGGAACTAGTTTTAGACAAACCTTTAGACAGATTTAGTGTCAAAGTTTTAAGCAGAGATCAAGAGACAAAATAAATATATATTAGAGATGGAGTCTTTATTTAGATAGCTAGATTAGCTAGGAAAACTTGGTAAACGGAGTGTGGATATTGGATTTGATCCAAATTTGAACAAGCAAACAAGTGCAAAAGAATTAAAATAAAAGAAAGGTCACTAGTGGCATTGATATCACATGTGATTAGAGACTAATATTGCATGCAGTATGACATGATGTGGAGATAGGGTATGTGTATTCCTCTTTTATTTATTTTATTAGTTTGAAAACAAACTACTCAGAACTCTTCCAAAACCAAAGCAAAAAATAAATAGGTAGAAAAAGGAGAGAGAGGAAGCTTGCATGGCCCATGCACAAGTAATAAATGCCACTAATTCTAGTTGTGAAAACAACTATTTTCAATCATGATCATATATTCTTGCATGCATGTCAATATTTGAATTAAGTCCAAACCAAAATACACAAGCTTGCTTCTCAAATGGAGTAAGTAAAAGAACATGCAATGAAGAGATGGTGGACAAACTTGTGTGTGTGATCCACTAGACAAAAATATAGCCACAATTATATTCTCACATGAGCATTTATTCAAATTCAACCCATATGGGAGCTTATGGAGTTCTACTCACATAGCATACAAAGGGGCCTATGTGGCTCTCCACATATCAATATTGTGAAAACAACATGATGCATATATGGGAGCATGCGGAAGTAGAAGTGGATCCATCTTAAATATATGTGAGCTAGACAAGATCCAAACGAAGTGCAAATGCCCACATATAGTTTGGATGGCGAAATTATAGGGTGGTGACAAAGAAAGGTGGTGGAGTTGGAATAAAAGATATGCCCCCAACTCAACTTGGGAATCAATCATTTTTCAATAACCAAATACAATATCAAGAGGCAAATACAGTTAATAATGCATATGAGAGAAGAACCAAAGAAAGAGGGTTTTATATGATGCTCAAATGCAAGGTGGCATGATGACATGAGCATGATATAATTATGATGCAACAATTATATATAGGAAGTAGCATAAATATAGACTAGACTAGTAGCATTGCAATTGTTAGACAATTGGGATGCTACAGTGATGGAGTGCGTAGTAGGCTTCCTTCTTACTGTTTTCCGGCTGCTTCACGCAGGGGAACTCCGTTACGTGGTTGAAGACGTGCCTGCCGAACTTGACCTTCGTACGCACGAAGGTGGTGCCTTCCGTCGAGGCATAGCCAGTGAGAGCATCATCCAGAACTTCCTTGATCTTGTCGTAGTTTTTCTTCTTTTCTAGACTCCCTGAGTCGAAATACGTGGAGTGGGAATGCTTCGGCGATAAGGAGATGAGCGTGCAGTGTTCATCTCTGCGCAAAAAATTCAAATGGAATGTGTTGGAAAAAGAATGATGATAATCTAATAAAGCCAATCGACGGTGGCGAGTGAATAACGACTTACTCGGGAAAGTATTCCCTTGTCTTGTTCGCCACGAGGATTTTTTTAGGTACGAGGCCACGATATGTCGTTCAGCGAGGGAACCCAAGAAGCCGTCACGCATGTAGTAGGGGTCCACTATAGCGATGCCTGGTGTGTTCTCTCTAATGATCTGCATGGCCAGGCTGAGAGAAAACAGGCGGACCATGGTATAGTGCAGCGGGTATAGGTGGAACATATTGAAGATGTCGTCGAACCGCAGGAACAACATATCCGTAGGGGCATTGTCGACGAAGCCCAAGCCTGGTGGCACCTTAACCACGAATACCGGGTGCGAGGGATCTTTCTCCGCCAGAAGGCGTCTCTCTATTGTCAGCACGCCGTCATGCACACTCTCCAGTTCCGAACTGGCGAGCCTCCGCAAATTCTTAGGTAGCATGGGCTCACCCGCCACATGAATCCTCCACATAATACCCTCGGGTCTTGGTGGCCCGTCCCGAAACCTGATCGGATTCGCAGTTGACGCCACCGGCTGGCTCGAGCTGCTAGATTTTCTTTTCCTGCCCTTTTTTTCCTTTTGGAGAGTGGGAAAGCACCGCAATCTGAGCACCGGCCGCCCTATGTAGTGTGTTAGAGCTTAGAATAAAGGGCCAGTTGGTTGTATCAGCTGGCTCTGTAAAGGCGCAAGCTGGAGGTGTCTCTTGAGAACCAAACACACGCTTGGTGATAGTGGCTTTCTCTGTGGGGCCACCAGCTTGGTCTTCGTTGCTAAACTGAGTGTTGAAGAAGTGATCATTCCAGTATTCGTCGTCCTCGGCCGGATCCTGCGCCATGTGCATATCATCAACATGATCATCTGACCCACCGCGTGGAGGTGACGGCGAGGGCGGTAAGGGGGCCTTGCCACCGCATGTCGCTGGTACGACAGGCGGTGTTGTTGTCTGTGGCGTGATGGCCCCCGCCGTCCCCAAACGGATCATGCTCTTTGGCCATTGCAATAATAAGCCGAAGCAACTTCTGAGGACAGCCGGCTGTTCTTCATCCACTCCTGGGGTTGAATGGGAGGTTCCAGGTCGTCGCAGCCCCTTAGCACCCTTTTAAACCTGTGCACGCTATCTGGCATCGGCCTTGAGTGGAACGTGCGCTGCAAGGGTTGAACGATGGTACCCTTGGCAACATCCCTCAGCTCGTTGTTCACGTAGCATAAGAGAGTACAAGGAACATCTGTCTGCGGAAAACATGTACGGCGTCGTCAGAGATGCCATAAGACTAATAGATGGCGTGAAAGGCGGTAAAGCAATTTGTTTACCGTGATGGTGTCGAGATCGGCTAATGTCGAGGCACCACATACGGTGACGGGCGTGCAAGAGACAGAAGGGCTGCTTGATGGCTCAGTGCTGGCCGTCGGTGTATTCTCCCTACCGGGTGCTTGGAGCTCCGGTGCCGCCGCGACGATGGCAGGGGGGCCACCAACATGTCTGGCACCACGGTGATGGCAGGGGAGTCACCAACACTTGCGGTGTTGCGGTGCTAGCGGGCGGAGTCACGAACACGTAGTTCGCCTGATTCGTCGGTGCCACGTTGTTCGAGTGGCTGATGACCATGCTTGGAATCGGGCACGGCCCTACTTGATCACCCGCACTCCATTTCGCTATTGACTCCACCAAGGTAGGCAGGATGGACGTGAGGGTGATTGCCAGGTTGTCTTAGACGATCTGCGGGATCCGCGCCACTTGTTCCTTAAGTTCTTGAACCTCACGATTTTCCTCCTCGCTCCTTCCTAACGGCGCCACATGCGTCCTCGGCGGTGGACCAAAATGATCCACCCAATTCTTACCCTCGAGGCCGGCCAGACAGCCAGCCGATGACGGCTTCTTCGTAACCGGCTCTATTTTCTTGGCCTAGTTCATCGCCCTGTTAAAAGGGTTATCCCATCGGGTGGCCGCCGTCGACCCCTGGGATGAGGAACCCTGGGATCCATGACTAGCAACAATTTCCTCCTCCTGCAGAAGAAGTAACAGTGAATCGTTTAGAAACAAGACTTCATCGATTAGAATGCAATCGAGTTGATCCGCGGTAATTAGATTACTTACCACAATTTCCTCGAATTCCTTCACCGCAGGATCCGCGGTGAGTTGTTTGGTTTTTGGGTCCACATGGTAACGGGCCCTGATGAACTTTCGAACCTGCCCGGGTTCGAATTTCGCAAAGGGGTTTTCTATCCCCTTAGATCTATACTCTTCGTCCTCCTTATTCCATTTGGCCTCCGCGGTTCTGTATCCACTAGATCCGAAATGGTGATGACCTATATTTATCGCCTGTAGCACCTTTCCCCGATTACTATTGGCCAGGGCTCTTTCGGATTCCCACCTCTCCTTGAACTCCCGGAACTGATCTTCGGTGATCTGCGGGTCAATCTTCTGGATCTCCTCGATACTTTTGCCTTCTTTATAGATCTTCTTATTTATCCGGGTTCTCCAGCTGGCCAGGGCGGTGCTCATCTTTGTGAGGGCGGATTTGTTTACTTCGTTCCCATGATAATTTGTGTTCTGATACTTAGTGGGGAACTTGTATCTTGCGTGCAGCTTCTCGAAGAGGAGTGTGCGCAAGCGGCCATTATCTTTATGCCGAAGATTCTCGGTGTGGATCAAGATGGTTGTCCGGGTGATCGCCGCCACTTTCCCATCGTACCCTCTGACGACAAGGTCGGGCTCCAAAGGAACCCCTATTGGGCTCACTTCGGTAATTTCCTCCCTGACCGTGCCGACCGTGTTCGGACACCGTTCCTTCGGCTTCTTATTCTTCTTAGGAGGATTGCTACCACTTCCTGTGCCCTCGCCGCCATCAGTGGTTTCATCACCCGCCGTTCCTTCGGCTTCTTCCTCTGCGTCTTCCATCTCATCATCCTCGCTCTCCGAAGGATGGTATTCTTCATCGTCTTCTAGCCGCTGGGCCGCCTCCCAGAATGTCAATTGTTTATTCGGAGGTCTGAGTTCTCCTTCAGCGCTGATGCGCTTAGAACATCCAGCCTCGTCGTTGTCACACATCTTTGCACTAATAAAAACAAATAATTGGTTAAATGCACGGAAAAATCCAGCATGACCTTTGCTAATTTTCTTAAACTAGGAGTGCCTGATTTCTGCCGAAACGGAAGTTAATCAACATTCCAGCAAAAATCAGGACTTATTTCATACAAGAACCTGCATACACAACATAATAAAGTGCTTCATATACAAGAACAAGCACAATTTCAAGTGCTACAATTATATCACTACAGATCAGTACTACTAGACCATCACCAGCAAGCAAACCAGTACTAAAACCATCACCAGGATCAGTACTAAAACCATACAGCATAACTAGGATTTCAGCAGGAGCATTTCAGATCATATATCTCTTGCTCTAAAACCTAGCCACGGATCATAACCAGGAGGTCACAAACCAGGATCATATTGCTCTTTGTTTGCTAAAAAATCAAGCCTAAACCTACAAGCTCTCTGTTTGCTAGGAATATGAACTAGTAATTTATTACATCAGGTTATGCCTAGCATCAGGTTTTCCATCAAGTCTAGCATCAGGTTATGCCTACATTAATCCAGCAACTACATCCATCAAAATGAAATGCTGATAGATAAAAGTACTGAAGCTAATAAAGATGTCGATACCCTCTCTGTTTCTATTTGCTGATCTTGGCCATGGAACAAGACTTGCTCAAATGTATAACGAGGTTAGGAAATAAATTGCAAATTTCTTTTCCAGCACTACCTAAGGGTAAATGACTAGCATTGCTATTTGTAAATGACTACAATTCTTCAAGATTCCAGCTATTTTTCACAGCCAATCGAGGAAGAAGCAAAGTGCTAAGCATTGGGAAAAAAGTTACTGAACACGCATTGGCATGGAAAACCTGCAATATCTGAGAAAACTTTATATATGTAATCATGAAGCCTATTGATTCTTGGTGATCCTGGCAGAATCCCCCATGTCATTTCTAAATAATTTACAGAGCATGAACGACTGTTATTGGCCTTTGGTTTCAAGAGTGGAAACGGTTCCAAGCATGTATTTGTGGAGGACTTGCATATCCAACAGTCTTATGTGGAGTAGTACTTATAAACGACAGGATGACAGGTTATGACACTGCAGATTTATAGATGTAGTGGTGGAAGCAGTACAGCACAAGATCAACACAGAGAGGACATGCATATAGGTCTCGACTCTGAGCAGTAGTGGTCAATGCAAGATCGAACAGCAGACCCAGGCCAGGAACGATCGAACAGCAGACCCAGGCCAGGAACCCAAACTCACTCCAGGACTACAGTACCATGCAAGATGCAACTAAACACAACACCCACACTCGCTAGAAATAGTCAGCATCAACAGAACGCGTAGAACACGACAGAACACGCAGAAATATCAACTAAAGATGCGGGAGACATCGCAGCAGCTTACCTGCGTCTGCATGGAGCCGCGGTGGAGTACTTGGATCGGGCGGTGCATTCCCGGCGGCGTGGCGGCCTCCTCCTCCTCCTGGCGTGGCGAACTCCTCCTCCTCCTGGCGTGGCTCGATTGCTGCTCCTCCTCCTGACCTCCGGCGGCGGCGGCGTGGCTCGCTGCTCCTCCTCCTGACCTCCGGTGGTGGCGGCGTGGCTCGATGCTCCTCCTCCTGACCTCTGGCGGCGGCGGCGATGGGGATGGGGACGATGGGGATCTGTGTCTGAGGAGATGGGGATCGATATGTGTCTGAGGAAATAGGGATCAAGGGCGACGGTTGACTAGTCGTACCCACTTAGGCGTAGCGCACCCTGGCCAAGTGTGCTACGGTTATCCGTAGCGCACTTGGCCAGGCTACGCTACGCCTAAGTGGGTAGGACTGGTGAGATAAGAGGGCTGCCACCCCCATTGTTATCACTAGCACTGCCTTATCACAATGTTTCCGCCCACTGCTCTATTCTAAACCTGTGAGCACCCACGTTCGAATCCTGGTGCCCACCTTTTTTATTTTTATTTTAAAATATTTTTAAATGTTCCAAAAAAATGCCCAAAAGTGGTGATATATGCCATAAAATTTTGTTTTGTTTTTAAAATACTTTTAAATATTCCAAAAATGCCCAAAGGTGATAATATATGTCATAAAAGTGGTACCAATATGATTCAAATATGTCATAATAATTTGTCCATGATACAAATATGTCATAATAATTTGTCCATGAATATTACAATCTTTTTCGACCACGCGTTTTACAATATTTTTTGAGCTAGCGTTTTACAATATTTTTTCCCTTCTTTGTCGCGGTTGAATAATTTATCCCCGGCACTTTAATGTTTCTTCTTTCGAACGGACTACCTTTTTTGGGTAGGGTTGTCATTTTTCTTCTTGTGATATATGTTGTTGCATCGTAGTCGTCGTCATCTTCAATCTTTGGATCACCGTACTGGTCGAAGTCTTGCTCGTTGGCGACTCCATCCATTCCGATGATGTTTCTTTTTCCTCTCCTCACGACAACACGGCTAGGCTTTGTCGGGTCGGTAATGAAAAAACATTGGTCCAGTTTGGTAGCCAGTACCCACGGTTCATTTTCGCGGCCACGTTCGCACCGGCGTCCTTGGATTTGGCCGCTTCGGGTATAACCATTGTTGTGAAATACCGGTCTTATCTTTCGACGCTCTTTGCCCATCTGACACGGAACATTGGCACCTTTTCTCCACAGTAGTCGAGCTCCCAGATATCCTCGATTCTTCTGTAGAATCTTTCCTTCACGTTGTCATCGGTGTAAAATTCCGACTTTATGCCTGAGTTATGATAATCACACTTGTTGTCCTTTTCCTCCGTGTAGAATGTGTAGCCGTTGATATCATACGCCTGATAGGTCATCAGGTTTTGCATCGGTCCCTGCGACAAGGTGAATATGATCTTTTCCGTGTCAGAAGAATGCAATCGCGGGGGATTATCAAGGAGCGTCTACCTAAACCAACGTGTGAAATCTGAGTTGTGCTCTTTGATTATTTCTCCCTGCGTCCTCTGTATGCCCTGGTCACTATACTTCTTCTCGATTAACCTTTTGTGCTTCTGTACCCAAGGATCGACCAGTTCTAAATGCTGTAGCGCGACGAGGTTTGCTCGATCAAAGTCTACGCATCGAAAACCAAAGTCTGCATGCAGTATGCGACGACCCTCTCGGTGACCAGATCCGTCGAGCTTGCCAAGGTGCCTGTTGACGGGAAGACCGACAGGGTTCTCGATGTCTAGATAATTCGTGCAGAAAGAGATGCACTCTTCGGCCAGAAAACCCTTGGCTATGCTTCCATCTGGATGGGACCTGTTGCGAACATATCCTTTGATGTGTCTGTTCATCCTTTCGAACGCCATCATGCTGCGGAGGAACATCGGTCTGAGTTGGACGATGTCCTCCACGACATGGACCAGCAGATGCACCATAATGTCGAAGAATGCGGGTGGGAAGTAGACCTCAAGCTCGCATAGTCTCACCACGATCTCCTCATATAGCCTCCCGAGCTGATTCACGCCAATCGACTTCCTAGAGATGACGTCGAAAAACTTGCAGAGGCCAAATAACGTTTCACGGACGTGCTCGTCCATTATCCCTCTTAGTGCAACCGGAAGAACCTGCGTCATTAGCATGGCACAGTCGTGAGACTTCATGCCACTGAACCTCTGCTTCGCCTCGTCTAGGTATCTTCTTATTTTGCCCGCATAGCCGTAAGGAAATTTGACTCCTAGAAGGCACTTGAAAAACTGTTTGATCTCATCCTGGCTTAGAGTGAAGCAAGAAGGAGGGCAGTAATATTCGTTCTTCTTAAACTTTTTACCCTTTCGACGACCTTGTGTCGTCTCCGACTCATGATCATCGTTATCTTCTTGATCATCAGGAGTAGTGCGTCCTCTGTGAAGCTCCTTCCGGATACCCATGAATATCAGGTCGTGCCTTGCTTTTGGACCATCTTTCGTCCTATCTGGCATGTTGATTATGGTGGAGACCAGACTCTCGCACACGTTTTTCCAAAAAACAGACCTTGTTTTCTATACCTTCATCAGCGGCTTGTCTTGCTGCCTCTTTTGCTTCTTTCCAGGCTTAGGACAATCTTTCCAGTTTTTCAGCAACTCTTCCACTTCTTCGCTGCTCCTACGCTCTAGGATTCCTCGGGTCTCGGATTTGCCATCGAACAGGTCTCCACGTTTTCTCCATGGATCATTCTTGCCGAGCCACCTCCGGTGTGCCATGAACACGGTTTTCGAAGACCCTAGATCTTTCTCTAGTTGGAGATAGCTTGTGTTATCCATGCACCTAACGCATGCGCAGAATCCTTGGATAACCTGCCCCGAGATATACCCGCAACCTGGATAGTCTTGCACCGTAGTGACCAACGCGGCTCTCATAGTGAAATAATCTTGTGAGACGGCGTCGTAAGTATTGGCTCCAGATTCCCATAACGTGGCTAGCTCCTCTTTCAACAGCCCGAGATACAGATTGATGTCGGTACCAGGTTGTTTCGGCCCTTGAATTAGCATACTCATTTGTATGTACTTCTTCTTCATGCACAACGATGGAGGGAGGTTGTACATCCATACAAACATGGGCCAAGTGCTATGCGTGCTGCTCTGGCTACCGAACGGATTGAGTCCATCGGTGCTTGTACAAAGCCTGATGTTCCTCGAATCTCCACCAAATTATGGGAATTAGAGGTCCAATGCTTTCCACTGGCTAGCATCTGAAGGGTGCGTCAGCAGATCATCCTTTTCGGGGTCATCATCATCTCCTGGCTTCTTCCTTTCCGCATGCCATCGCATGAGCTTCGCTTCCTTAGGGTCCGCGAAATAGCGCTGCAGACGAGGAGTGATAGGAGAGTACCATACCAATTTTCGAGGTGCTTTCTTCCCTTTCTTGTATCGACTCACGCCGCACACCAGACATGTGGTTTTCTCCGCGTCCTCGCCCCGATAAATGATGCAATCATTGATGCATACGTGATATCTAACGTGCGGTAGATCAAGAGGACAGACGATTTTCTTGGCGTCCTCGATACTAGTTAGACACATGTTCCCCTCTGGGAGACGATCATGCAGAATGCCATCATATCGTCGAAGCTTGCGTCGCTCAATTTGTGTTTTGCCTTCATCTCCATAGCCTTGAGCGTTACATTCAACCGGGTATCATCGGGCATGCATCCTTCATACAATGGAGTAACCGCGTCTTTCTCAAGTTGTGCAAGCTTGGCTTTCTCTCTAGCGGCAGCCCTGGCGTTACTCTTCTGCTTGAGAAGAATCTCTTGCACATAAGGGTCCTGCACCCAGCCTAACGTTGTTCCATCGCCGTTTGCTCCTCCGGCATCTAGATCATCATCATCCCGGTCTGCTTCCGCACCTTCACCAGGAGACTCTTCATCATCTCGCCCGTCCTCGCCGTGATGATCATCGTCATGTTGCCCACCTTCACCGTCTCCATCGTCTTCATCATCACTTATCCAACGAGTGTATCCATCCATGAAACCATGGCGGAGCAGGTGCGCCTGCAGATTTCCAGAATCTAGGTCGTTCACCCAGTTGAGTTTGCATCTTCTGCATGGACATCTTATATCCGTCTTGTTATTTCGTATCATGTCGGCTGTCGCACATTTCAAAAATCTAGCCACAATGCCTTCGCTCATTATGTAGACCATTTTTGCCTGCACGATGTACACGGTACAATTAGAAGTCTATTAGAACCACATAATGAATGCATGCATGCAATGGTCGATAGAAAATTTCGGCATGATCTATCCTAAAATTAGGACCTTTGTGAAATGCCAAAGTCTTGCCAAAATGGAAATGAACATTTTGGCAAAACAAATGGCAACTTGTTCACACACAAACACAAGAGAGAGAGAGACCGATCCATACACACATGAACATATCATTATCCTCTCCATACACACATGCATATGAGCATTGATACTCTCCATATATATACACACACATGACCATCGATCCTCTCCATACAGACATCGTGAGCATCAATCGTCTACATACATATGAGAATATCATCCATATACACATAAACACATCCTTACATGGACAACTTACCGAGATGAGAGACCGAGATCGCGAGAAGATGGAAAGGAGAGGTGCGCGCGAGACCGAAGAAGGAGATCCGAGAGACCAAAGAGCTTCCTCTATTACGTATGTAACATCCAAGGCAAGTTCCACATGCTAAAAATGGTGAATGAGTGGAGAAATTGAGGTGGGAAGGACAAGGATCCCGACTAGATCTAAGGAGGAAGAAGAAGGGGAAAGTGAAGTGTGGGGTGGTAGATGATCACACATGTGCACAAAGTGGAGCTACCAAAAAATACTGGTCGACACAACCATGGCGCACATGTCCCTAGTGCGCCATAGGAACAAAACACAACCGTGGCGCACATGGCCCTAGTGCGCCACGGATGTGTCTGGCCATTTACAGAACAGAGAGGCCTCCACTTAGGCGTAGCGCACCCCCTCCATGTGCGCCACAGTTAACCATAACATCCGTAGCGCACCCCCTCCACGTGCGCCACTGTTAACCATAACATCCGTAGCGCACCTTCCCCATGTGCGCTACAGATATGCGGCATGCGGCCAGCAGGGCCCTGGCCCACACACATCTGTGGCGCACCATCACCATGTGCGCCACAGTTGTTGTAGTTACTAGTAGGGCACTGCCCACAGGTGAGCCACGCCTGTTTTACCCATGGGGCACTTCAACCACGTGAGCCACGGAAGTTTGGATTACCTATAGCCGTTTTCCTAGTAGTGTGCAGCCGCATCTCCCAGGACGGATAGTCCGGCCCCACCCAGGGGCGGATTATCCGGCCCTGAACAACCTGAATAGCAACAGTCGCCTGTTTCAAGCTCAGATCAGAATCAAGGGCAAGGTAGTGGCCAAGACAAGGATCCAAATACTGAATCAACTCCTTCTAGAAACAATAAGGAAATTGAGGCTCGACGCAAGGCTCACGCTGATCGGAACCTTGAGATAAGGGGTCACACTCTTGACAAGGTTGTCGGTGATCTAAGAAGAAGAGTGTCTACTAGAAGAGAACTTGCTAGCTTCTGTGATCATCAAGCACACATTTCAATGGTTTAACCAAAGAAGGTCTTTGATGCTCTTGAGGATCCCGATTGGGTGGTTGCAATGCATGAAGAATTAAATAACTTCGAGCGCAACAAGGTTTGGAAGCTCGTAGATAAACCCAAAGAGTGCCGCAATGTTATCGGCACCAAGTGGATTTTCAAGAACAAACAAGATGAAAATGGCATTGTTGTAAGGAATAAAGCAAGGCTAGTGGCTCAAGGATTCTCTCAAGTGGAAGGAATTGATTTCGGTGAAACTTATGCTCCTGTGGCTCGTCTTGAGTCCATCCGTATCCTTCTTACCTATGCCGCTCATCATAATTTTAAATTACAGCAAATGGATGTTAAGAGTGCTTTTCTTAATGGTCCACTACATGAGTTGGTATACCTCAAGCAACCCCCGGGATTTGAGGATCCCAAATTTCTGAACCATGTCTACAAACTCAATAAGGCGCTCTATGGCCTTAAACAAGCCCCATGTGCGTGGTATGAGCACCTTAAAGAGCTGTTGTTAGACCGTGGATTCGAAGTTGGGCAAATCGATCCCACTCTTTTTACTAATAAGGTTAATGGGGAGCTTTTTGTATGCCAACTATATGTAGTCAACATTATTTTTGGATCTACTAACCAACCTTTTAATGATGAATTTTCCAAGCTTATGACTGACAGGTTTGAGATGTCTATGATGGGAGAATTGAGGTTCTTTCTTGGATTCGAGATCAAACAACTTAGAGAGGGAACTTTCATTAATCAAGCTAAGTACATCCAAGACATGTTGAAGTGGTTCAATATGACGGATATCAATGGCGTTGCTACTCCAATGCAAACTAAGTGTCATCTTGAGCTTAATCCAAAGGGTAAAGACGGGGACCAAAAGGTATACCGATCCATGATCAGCTCTCTCCTTTACCTTTGCGCATCTAGGCCCGATATCGTGTTGAGTGTAGGAGTGTGTGCAAGGTACCAAGCTGCTCCTAAAGAAAGCCACTTAGTGGCGGTCAAGAGAATCTTCAGATATTTGGTTCATTCCCCAAATTTTGGTTTATGGTATCCAAAAGGCTCTAGTTTCTCTCTATGTGGTTACACTGATTCAGATTGGGTTGGTGACAAAGATGATCGAAAATCAACTTCTGGTGCATGTCAATTCTTGGGCAAGTCTCTAGTGTGTTGGTCTTCGAAGAAACAAAATTGCATATCACTCTCAACCGCCGAAGCTGAATATGTTGTTGCTGCAAGTGCTTGTACACAATTATTATGGATGAGGCAAACTTTAAAGGAATACGGTGTCAATTGTGACAAAGTGCCTCTTTTATGTGACAATGAAAGTGCTATAAAAATTGCTTACAATCCGGTGCAGCATACAAGAACAAAACATATTGAGATTCGCAATCATTTTATTCGGGATCATGTTGCTCGTGGCGATATTGCACTATCTTTTGTGAGCACGAAGAACCAACTTGCTGATATCTTCACGAAGCCTCTTGATGAAGCAAGATTTTGTTATTTGAGGAATGAGCTAAATATCATAGATTCAAGGAGCTTGGCTTCACTACCCTTGCATACTCACTTACTCGTATTCATGTATTTGGTTTAGATGCGGGCATAGACATAGGGGGAGTGTGGTCCTAATTGATTGGACTAACCCTCCCCCCATAATACCGAAAGCAAGAAAAATCATTTCCCTTAATATCATTTTGTGATATGTGGGTCATCAATGAGCATTGGTTTTGAACTCAAGATACATCTTCATGGTGTCATGCCATGCGCTCCAACATGGTGGCTTCGGCCACTGCCTCTTCCTTGAGAAGAGTTGGTTTCTATTGGCTCTCTTTGGTTTTTCTTGTATATCTCTTGTTCTTATGGAAAAAACACCCAATTTTGGCTTTTGGTTGATTTGTTTTTGCAACTTTGGGTATGTAGTACCATCTCAGTTTGTTGCTCTAAACCCAAGCCTTTTTCCTCCCTGAACCATCCATTCTTGCACATAAGTCCTTCATACACTTTTGAGGGGTTTTGCAAGGAGTGCTCCGGCCTGAATCTGTGTTGACAGATATTCAGAGGGGGGCGGACTATCCACCCCAAGTGTGGGCAGATTATCCACCCCGGGCAAAATCTGCCTCTTAAGGGTTGGGCTCGGGGAGGAAGGGCTCAAACAGAGCAGCCAGTCCTCCCCCAACCCGTGCCCTGGCCCCAGTTGCCGCCGGAGCTTCCGCCCCTTCCTGGAGTCGATTCGACCACCGGATTCTCCGGGCCCTCCCCAGATCTTCTTCCCCACGCTTCCGGGTACCTTCTCCTCCGAGCTTTTCCTACAATGAGTGAGGGTAACTCCCTCATCCATCTCCTTTGTATGGGATTCATTGTTTTTGGTGGAAATCTCGTTGTATAAGATACTGTGTTTCCCCATCTTGTTAGAATCATTAGTATTGCAACCCTAGTGCCCGATCTGTTTTGCCTTGGTGAATCTGGGCCGAACCAGAAATTTTTTGTGGGGGGCGGATTATCCGCCCCTGCCAGGGCCAGATAATCCGGCCTGGAGACTCATTGTCTGTTCTGGTTTGGTTCAGATTTCCACAAATGCACATCTCTGGCCCATGGATTGGTTTCCTACTATTTCTAATATACCTCTTGGACTTGTGTGTGTGCTTATCCCCATGCTACCTCTCCCATGCTTTTCACAGGTGGTTCACGTGATCCTAAGACCTACAAGCGTCGTCCCCGTGCCCGTTATCTCAAGCCCACTGCTGAGGGTAAGTTTGTTGACAAAACTGAGTTCCGCAGGTTGGGAAGAGAGTCTGAACGGATGGCTGAGGCAGCAAAGAAATCCAAGAGGGTTGCATCTCACAAGGGCAAGGGCAAGCAGTCCTGGCCTAACTACAAGGCCATGGACAGCGTTGAGTACTCCTCCATTCGCCAAAACGATTATTATGTCGATGCTGATAGTGATGGTTCTCCGGAGGATTCCATGTTTTGGTGCTCTCACTTTCGGTCTATTCATGATGATGTCTTTGTTCCTCTCAAGATTCGCCCTATGCATCATATGAATATGACTGAGGCCCAAACCAAGGAAAGACTCCGTGAAGCCTTGGATGTGACTAATAAGATGGGGTTTCATCACCTTATGATTCTTCAGTGTCACTATGACTCCTCGATGGTGAAGCAGTTTTTCTCAACACTTGTGATTTGCGGAGATGAGCTTCGCACCATGAAGTGGATGACCGGGACAACAATGATTCAGTCCGACTTCCGCACCTTTGGTTAGGTCCTTGGGTATGCTTTTCATGGATGTGACATAGCTCCTGGCCACCGCATCATTTCTCCGCTCAGGCCATCCAAGGACACTGTTCTTGCTCCATGTCTGACATCTGATGGCATCGCTGGTACCTTTGCTGGCCTCTCTCCTTTGTATGCAACCCTTGTTGGCATGTTTCGGGACAGCATCTCTCCAAGTGGGGGAAACAATGATAAGATCTGCAGTCACCTGGTTCCCCTTCTTGCCTTTGCTCACGAGTGTGCCACTAATGCTGGCTCGTCAACAGGTTATAAGTTGGATGTTATGGACTATATCTATCATGAGATGACTGATGCGATGCTCAATCGGCTCTCCATCCCATATGCTCCCTTTATTATGATGCTCATCAAGCACATGTTGCCTCATGAGGACTTTGGTACTGGTTTGGATGGTGTTCACAAGCCAAAGAATATCTACAACAAGGCTTAGAAGACCTCTCACCCTTCCACTGCCCCTGTGTCCTTCATGCGTGATGCAAGGGCTAGT
Source organism: Avena sativa (assembly GCA_916181665.1). Lineage (NCBI taxonomy): Eukaryota > Viridiplantae > Streptophyta > Magnoliopsida > Poales > Poaceae > Avena > Avena sativa. The sequence continues at coordinate 79,698,541 of OV702296.1, forward strand.
GGTCGTCGTCCCGCGGTGTCCCCAATAGCACGTGAGGTCAAGCAGCTCAATTGGTTTCAGCGGCACATTCTTTGCATGGTCATAGATACTCACAAGGGCCAGTATGAGGAATAGCGGAAGAGACATGAGATGGCCCACACCCATCAGCTCATTCTTCACCATGTGTCTGGTGCAACTGGCCATCCACCACCTCCTACAGCTCCGGAACCATATGCTCTGTGGAACATGTCAGGGATCAACTATGGAGAGCTCGAGAGTCATCTGTTTCCTCCACCACCGAGGGCACCTACTCCTCCAGTTGAGGATGATGATGAGTATGATGATGAGGAAGGGGACGGGGATGACTACGACAAGGACGAGGACAAGGACGAGGAGGAGTGATCTTATGGGATGCTAGCATCGCTCTTCTTCCTTTTTGTTGTTTCGAAGCCAAAGGGGGAGAAGTAGTTCTATTAGGTCACGGATTTGCATAGGTCGGGCGCAAGCACTTGCCTCTTTTTCATTCATTTTATTTGCTTGATTGTGCCCTCTTAGCGTTGAACTTTGTGTGCTTGGTTTGTATAAGACTTTGTCGTGTGTTACTTTGTGCTCGTGTATGGATCTCTGGAATTCTGGATTTATCTTGTGGAACTACTCATATGGAATTCTGGATTTATCTATGGAGTATGGTATTGTATTGACGTCATATGGAATTATGGAATTATCTATTGATTGCATCAATATTGTGGGATGTGCTTGAGGCCTAATAATCTCATTATTCACATTGGCTATTTTCACATCCCGGTGGTATGACTTTTTTCCTAACTCGCCTTGTTTTAATTGACTTTGTTATGAAATTGGCTTGCTCTTTAGTGTGTGCATTTGTATTCAAATGCAAATTATAAATATGCACACATTTAGGGGGAGCCTCTTTCATTTCCTTAAGGTGCTGTTAGTAGGTTTTATTGCAAATCCTAGTATTGTCATCTAACACCAGAAAGGGGGAGATTGAAAGAACATTTCATAATCCCTAGTGTTTTATGTGTTAGATAACAATATCAAGGATTATTTCCTGTGTGTTGAAGTGCTGCATATATCTATCTTGAAAAGGAAACGGAAACTGTTTTTGGGGGCGAATAATCCGCCCCTACTAGGGGCGGATAATCCGCCTCTCCCCAAACTCAGAAGGGCGCAACCCTCAGATTGGGGGCAGAGTATCTAACGGATTTTCCGGCCTAGCCGGATAATCCGCCCCTCCAGGGGGCGGATAGTACGCCCCCCAGGATTTTCTCCAAGTCAAGATCGGCGCGACCTTCTGTATGGGGGCGGATTTTCTCGCGGAGTTTCCGTCCTAGGGGCGGAATTTCCCCCCAGGGCGGATAGTCCGCCCCTTGAGGGGGCGGATAATCCGCCACCTCGAGGATTTTCTCCAAGTTAAGACCGGCGCGACCTTCTGTATTGGGGGCGGATTTTCCCCCGGAGTTTTCGTCCTGGGGGCAGATTTTTCCCCCAGGGCAGATAGTCCGCCCCTAGTGGGGGGCGGATAATCCGCCCCCAAACTTCACCAACGGCAAGATCTGGGCAGGGGGTATTTAAGCCAGCCTTCCCCCTCCTACCAGAACTCTTGGTTCATTCAAAAAAGTGAAGATATGTTCATCAAACTTCATCCAAGAGATCTCCACCTTCATCCACCCAAAGGCCCCGTCCCTTGGGGAATCGAAGGAGGAGGACTCGGTCTTCAACAATTGTTCATCTCCCCTCCATTCATTTGAGAATCACCGATCTAGTATTTTTTGCAAATATCTAGATCCTTGCTTTTGATTATATTGATAATCCTTGTTCTTGTGACAGCTTGTTGTCATTACAGGATCCCCCAATTCAGTTGTGGGTGTGTGCCCCGGTAGAGTTGTAAAGACACCGGTTCCCGCCTCGAAGGGTACCAATAGTCGAGAAGGTGGATCAGGCCTTTTGTGGTGAGCTCCATCGGAGAATATGGTGAGGCCTATTGTGGCGTGGTGGTCTTAGAACCGCCCACCCCTCCAACACAGATGTACTTCCCTTAACAAGGAAGGAACTACGGTAAAACAAATCCATGTGTCTCCGCGTGCTCCACTATGGTTTCCTCGCTCCTCTCTTTACGTGCTTAGTAGCTAGGTTTGCATATAGGAAAATTCTCGTAGTTTCATATCTAGAGAATTTACTTTGTGCCAAGCCTAAAATTGAAAAAGAACTAAAAATTGAGTAGCACCTATTCACCCCCCCCCCCTCTAGGTGCTCATACGATCCATTTCAGACGGTACCGCTGCCATCATGGGCCTCTACGGCGAATAGCCAGCGGATAATGCTCACATCCTGGCTGCTAGTCAAGCTCCTGTCGAAGCGTACATGGAGGTATTGGTGCCACGAAGCCCGTCTCCTAGAGGCAGTAGAAGATTTGCGGGTGGCCGAAGATCTAGCCATTGAAGATCTCTATGCCCCGGGATCACCACACCCTTTTATATAAGGAAGGAACAGCAGAGTGTGTGTCACTTCCACAGTAACTACTGTCCCCCCTCAATGCACCCACGAACAGCGTTGCATCAATTCTCGCAGCGAGCTAATGCGTCCCGCAGATGTGGGGAGATTATTTGTTTACCGAGCAGATTGATGCGACGTGATCCAGAAGCATCATAGGGGAGGTCCTGCTCTCGACTATAGGGTGCACGGTCGGTTCCTCGGGAACCAAACTCACGCCCAGGGGCTACTATTGGTTCCGCGGAGAAATCCACCCGAAGGGCTCACCCTAGAAGCAACTCGTGACCCCGCCCGCACCGCATTCTTGGCCCGGGAGCGTGGTGCCCGGGTGATTCCCTAGAAGAGGAGCTATCCGGGAAAGATCCCCATGCCAGGAACGGCAGGGCTACCTCTAGGCTACGACTCAGGCTACCCCGCTAAAATACATCATGGCGCGTAGAGGTGGCATCACGGGCTTGCCACGTTGTTGTCATGCACACTATGGCAAGCCGCCTGGCAAGGCTGTTCCACCACGTGTAAATCGACACTTGTGGTGTCCCATTTCTAGTATAAAAGGAGGCCCAGGTCGAAGAGGAAAGGGGGAGGACAATGGGCTTAGAGTAGGATTGCTTTCTGAAGAAGGAACAATTTGTAATCGTGTGAAAATCACATAGTAGATATTGCAGCACGTAGGGCTCTGCTCACGGAGGACCTGAACCTGGGTAAAAAAACCAAGTCTCTCTCCATAATTGTGTTTGTCTAGCTCACCGGACGTTGCGCCCCTAGCCGAAAAACAAAGGGGGACTCATACCCCCGGTGTCAAAAATCAAGACATGACATTAAACCGAGGTACCATCTGAATTTCACAATTAGATTGCATTTGGGTTTAGTGGAAGTCAAACATTTTCAAGTGAGACCAAATATTTAGCAAAAATAAAATTATCTATGATATAAACTTTATAGTACATATTTAGAATCTTCATAAGTTATATTTTCATAATATATGCATTTGGGATAATAAATGTTGATATATTTTCCTATATTTTTTGTTAAAGTTGACAAAGTTTAACTCTAAAAAACATAACTAGAACGTGAAGTACTAAAAAATGGAGTACTTCTAGTAGTAGCATGCGCATGGATCTGATGTTAATGCAATTAGATAGCAGAGATCATGCATGAGTCCAGATCCACGCGTCCACACCCACACATGTCCACTCGAGGGAAACCAACTGTCCCCGCGTATATAAACCACCTCAGCCTCGTCATCTCTTCCAAGAGCGTCCACTTTGCCCCCTAATCTGTATAGTCAAAAAAAACTGTCTGCACCTACCGCAAGAGATCCTTCTGCGTCACCACCTTCCCCATTTCCTTTGCTACGCCATGAAGCTTACCCATGGAGACGAGCCAGAGGTGAAGCCAGCTGGAGGCATAGCAAATGGCTCTGCGGTTGTCGCTGCCATGGAGGGCCCGACTTCTCCGGGCACAAATGCCACTCATCGCCGGGCCATCACGGCTTCGTGCTCCATCCATCCGATCGTCATCATCGCCGAGCAGCAGGTGAACGACAACATCATGGTGCCAGCAACATATCTGGATGAGGGGTTATTAACAACAAGATCATATCATTAGGAGAATATGTGATGGACATACTCCTATAGATAAGCGTAACATAAAGATCAAGTCATTCCAATAGTTCGTTTGCTATAAGCTTTCTGATACATAGTAACCTAATTCCTTCGACCATGAGATCATGCTAATCACCATCAACGGAAGGATGCTTTGATGACATCAAACACCACACCGTAACTAGGTGGCTATAAAGGTGGCATTGGGTGTTCAGAAAGTATGTGTTGAAGCACATGGATCAAGAGTGGGATTTGTCCATCCATATGACGGATTGATATACTCTAGGCCCTCTCGGTGGAATGTCATACAATTAGCCTGCAAGCATGTGACTGGCTCACAAGGGAGCACATATCACGGGAACGAGAAAAGAGTACTTATCGGTAACGAGGTTGAACTAGGTATGCAGAGATACTGACGATCAAACCTCGGATAAGTAAACTATCGCAAGACAAAGGGAAATTGGTATCGTATGTAAGTGGTTCATTCGATCTCAAAGTAATCGTAGAAATATGTGGGGGCCATATGAATTTCCAGATTCCTCTATTGGTTATTGATTGGAGAAGTGTCTCGGTCATGTCCGCGTAATTCACGAACCGTAGGGAGACAAACTTAAGGATTCGATGTTGTTTAGTAGATATGGAATGTAAGTAGGGAGACCGAATGTTGTTCGGAGTCTCGGATGGGATCCGGGATATCACGAGGAGATCCGTAATGGTCCAGAGAATATGATTCATATAAGTAAAGTCCAATTTCGGAGTTCGGGAATGATTCCGATGATTTAATCGGAGAGGTTATAGAAGGGTCTAGAAGGTTCACCGAACAGGAAGGGGAAGGGTACATGAATGTGTCATGGATAAGTGGAATGATTGAATCATGTCCTAGGTCACTTGGTTGGGCATTTGCAAGAAAGAAATAAAGCTCCAAATTGAAAGTCAAAAGGCAAGTTTGAAAATTCAAACTGGGACAATGTATCCTAGTGGAGGAAGGAAAGAATCCTTCTTGCCCTCAACCACAAGCCAACTAGGAGAGGGAGTTGGGGAAGGTTTCAAACTCCCCTCTCCCAAGCTGCCCTCCCTCTCATAAATAGAGTGGAGGGGTGCCCCAAGGCCACACAACCAGCCCTCCCCACCAAGCCGCGCTGCCGCCAGCCGCCGCCGGACACGCGTCCTCCTCTCCGGCCCTCTAAACCCTAGATCGCCGGAAACCCTAGATCCACCATAACCTGCTCCAGCTTAGGCGAAGCCCTGCAGGATTTTCCCTCTACTTCTGACACCACGCCGTCATGCTGCCGGAATCGCAAGGGGAGAACTACAACCTTCGCTGCCTGCTGGAATAAGGGAGAGGAAGGTCTTCATCGAGTACCGAACGTGTGACCGACTGCGGAAGCGCTGCCGGAACGCAGCGCCGGAAGGATCGTCTACGCGATCTTGAGATCGGCAAGTGTACGACTACATCACCCACGAAAATCTGCTCTCTTTAACCGCTTTGGAATCTTCGAGGGTGAGTACTCTAATCGACTCATTGCTACAATCTAGTAGATAGATCTTGGCTTGTTTGTGTGCATGCGGTAGAATTATTTTCCATGCTACGAAACCCTACAGTGGTATCAGAGCCGTGTCTATATATAGATCTGTTGCACGAGTAGAACACAATGGTTATTATGGGCGGTGGTGATTTTATTATCAATTGCTTTTTGTGTACTTTGCATCTTGCGGTATGATGGGATGAAGCGGCTCGGGCTAACCTTACATGACATCGTTCATGAGACTTTCTCCACGCTTAACATGCAACTTGTATTGCATAAGTGGCTTTGCGGGTGTCTGTCTCTCCCATCATAGTATAGATTCAATTTACAACGGGCACTTGATAGTTCAAGTATCAACGTTGTGGTTCTTGTTCGTAAGTTAGAACGACACTTACTGAAAGCCCCAAACCACGTAAATATGCAAAGAAAATTAGAGGCGTCTAACTTTGTTTTGCAGGGGTGTGCTGTGATGTGATATGGCCATGATTGTGATTATATATGATGTATGCAATGTTCCTTATTGTAAGTCGACAACCGGAAGGAGCCATATGGTTGTATTTTAATTTTGTTAAGACCTGCGTGTCTATTATTCAAAGTAGTTGTAATAGTTGATGCTGGTGGACGACAACCATGGAGCGATGCCATTGACCTTGACGCCACGCCGGTGATGATGCAGATCATGTTCATGCTTGAAGATGGAGATCGGAAGCACAAGAAGAAAGTCCATATCATATCACATATTATGAATTGCATGTGATGTTAATCCTTTTATGCATCTTGTATTGCTTAGTTCGCGACGATAGCTTTATAAGATGATCCCTCTCACAAAATTTCAAGTTATAAAGTGTTCATCCTTAGTAGGCACCGTTGCCAAAGCTCGTTGTTTCAAAGCACCACGTGATAATTGGGTGTGTTAGATTCTGCAAGTGTATACAACGGGAGCAAGCCAGATTTGCTCATGCGGAATCTAAGGTTTGATCTTGACGAGCCTAGCATGTACAGACATGGTCTCGGAACATGGATCACCGAAAGGTAAAGCATGAGTCATATAGTAGATATGATGAACATGTTGATTGTTCACCATTGAAGCTACATCATCTCTCGTGATGATCGGTTTTGATGTGGTGGATTTGGCTCATGTGATCACTAAAACAATGTGAGGGATATTGTTTTGAGTGGGAATTCACCTAGATTAATATGTTGTAGATCAATGGCGGCCCCTATCATCAATTTTAATGCGTTCCTAGAGAAAGAAAAGTTGAAAAACAATGGAAGCAACTTCGCGGATTGGCTCCGCAATTTGAGGATTGTCCTCAATGCTGGTAATTTGACCTATGTGCTGGATGCACCGCTAGGTGACCCACCTACAGCTGATGCTACCGATGAGGTAAAGAATGTTTTCCTCGCTCGGAAGAATCAGTACTCCACAGTTCAGTGTGCTATATTGTATGGTTTGGAATCGGAGCTTCAGAAAAGGTTTGAGAACCATGACCCACGTGATATTGTCCGTGAACTCAAAATGATATTTGAGGCTCATGCGGCAGTTGAGAGTTATGAGGCTTCTGAAAAGTTCTTTAACTACAAGATGGAAGACGGCACCTCTGTTAGTGAGCACGTGCTTAAGATGTTTGGGCATGCAAGCAAGCTTCAAAGCTTGGGTATAGTGATTCCTAATGCTTCGGGGATTCACCGCGTCCTCCAATCACTACCACCAAGTTACAAGAATTTTGTGATGAACTACAATATGCAAAACATGGACAAGTCGTTTCCCAAAATCTTCTCCATATTAAAATCTGCGGAAGTGGAGATCAAGAAAGAGCACCAAGTGTTGATGGTCAATAAGACCACCAAATTCAAAAAGCAAGGCAAGTCTAAGAAAAAGGGAAACTTCAAGAAGGGTGGTAAGAAAGTTACCGCGCCAGCGAAGAAGAGCAAGGTTGGGCCTAAGCCTGATACTGAGTGCTTTTACTGCAAGGGAGAAGGTCACTGGAAGCGGAATTTCCCTAAGTATTTGGCGGATTTGAAGAACGGCAACATCAATAAGGAAGGTATATCCGATATACATGTTATTGATGTGTATCTCACTAGTAGTCGTAGTAGTGCCTGGATATTTGATACTGGTTCGGTTGCTCATATTTGTAACTCGAAACAGGTGCTGCAGAATAGACAAAAACTAGCGAAGAACGAGGTGATGATGCGCGTTGGAAATGGATCAAAGGTTGATGTGATCGTGGTCGGCACAATACCTCTTCATCTACCATCGGGATTAGTGTTTTTATACTTAAATAATTGTTATTTGGTGCCTACGTTGAGCATGAACATTATATTCGGATCATGTTTATTGCGAGACGGTTACTTGTTTAAGTCCAAGAATAATGGTTCTTCGATTTATATGAGTAATCTTTTTTATGCACATGCACCTTTGATAGATGGTCTATTCTTATTGAATCTCGATTGTAGTAATACACATATTAATAACATTGAAGCTAAACGTTTGAAATTGAGCGATAACTCGACCTATATGTGGCACTGTCGTCTTGGTCACATTGGAGTGAAGCGTATGAAGAAACTCCATTCTGATGGACTTCTTGAATCACTTGATTTCAAATCACTTGAAAGATCTGAAGCATGTCTGATGGGTAAAATGACTAAGACTCCATTTTCTGGTATGATGGAGCGAGCTACGGACTTATTGGAAATCATACATACCAATGTGTGTGGTCCAATGAGTGTAGCATCGCGCGGTAGTTATCGTTATGTTCTTACTTTCACGGATGACTTGAGTAGATATGGGTATATCTATTTCATGAAACATAAGTCCGAAACTTTCGAGAAGTTTAAGGAATTTCAAAGTGAAGTAAAGAATCAACGTAACAAGAAGATTAAGTTTCTACGATATGATCGTGGAGGTGAATATCTAAGTTACGAGTTTGGCAAGCATTTGAAGAAATGTGGAATACTTTCACAATTGACACTGCCGGGAACACCACAACGTAATGGTGTGTCCAAACATCGTAATCGAACTCTCTTAGATATGGTTCGTTCTATGATGTCACTTATAGATTTACCGCTATCATTTTGGGGTTATGCATTAGAAACAGTCGCATTCATTTTAAATAGGGCACCATCTAAATCCGTTGAAACGACACCGTATGAATTATGGTTTGGGAAGAAACCTAAATTGTCGTTCCTTAAAGTTTGGGGTTGTGAAGCTTATGTAAAGAAGTTACAGCCCGACAAGCTTGAACCCAAAGCGAAAAAATGCGTCTTCATAGGATACCCGAAGGAAACTATTGGGTATACCTTCTATCATAGATCCGAGGGCAAAATCTTCGTTGCCAAGAATGGATCCTTTCTAGAGAAGGAGTTTCTCTCGAAAGAAGTGACCGGAAGGAAAGTAGAACTCGACGAGGTTTCTTGAACCTTCTCTCGGACTTGAGAGTAGTGTAGCACCGGAAATTGTTCCTGTGACGCCTACACCAATAAGAGAGGAAGCTAATGATGTTGATCATGAAACTTCAGTTGAAGTTACTACAGAATCTCGCACGTCAACGAGAACTCGTATCACTCCTGATTGGTATGATCCCGTTATGAGTGTCATGTTGGTGGACAACATCGATGACACTGCGACATATGAGGAAGCGATGATGATCCCAGATTCCAATAAATGGCAAGAAGCCATGAAATTCGAGATTGGATCCATGTACGAAAACCAAGTATGGACTTTGGTGGACTTACCGGATGGCCGGAAGGCTGTCGAGAATAAATGTATTTTCAAGAAGAAAACAGATGCTGATGGTAATGTTACTGTCTATAAAGCTCGACTTATCGCAAAAGGGTTTCGACAAATTCAAGGAGCTGACTACAATGAGACTTTCTCACCGATAGCGAAGCTAAAGTCTGTGAGGATTTTATTAGCAATCGTTGCATATTATGATTATGAGATATGGCAGATGGATGTCAAAACGGCGTTCCTCAATGGAGACATTGATGAAGAGTTGTATATGGTACAACCCAAAGGTTTTGTCGATCCTAAAGATGCTAACAAGGTATGCAAACTTTCAACGGTCCATTTATGGATTCAAGCAAGCATCCCGGAGTTGGAATCAACGTTTTGATAAGGTAATCAAAAGTTTTGGTTTTATACAAACTTATGGAGAAGCTTGTATTTACAAGAAAGTGAGTGGGAGCTCTGTAGCATTCCTAGTACTCTATGTGGATGACATATTGTTGATTGGGAATGATGTATACCTTCTTAATAGTGTCAAAGAATATTTGAATAATAGTTTTTCAATGAAAGATCTTGGCGAAGCAGCTTATATATTAGGCATAAAGATTTGTAGAGATAGATCGAGACCCCTAATATCATTGTCACAGAGTACATATTTGGACAAAGTTCTAGAGAGGTTTGGAATGGAAGATGGCAAGAAAGGGTTCTTGCCCATGTTGCCGAATACGACCTTGAGTAAAACTCAAAGTCCTGCTACGACAGAAGATAGAGAAAGGATGAGTAAACTCCCTATGCCTCAGCCATAGGATCTATCATGTATGCCATGCTATGTACTAGACCTGACATTGCATATGCTGTTAGTTTGACTAGCAGATATCAAAGTGATCTAAGAGTGGATCATTGGACAGCGGTTAAAAACATCCTTAAGTACTTGAGAAGAACTAAGGATATGGTTCTTTCTTATGGAGGTGATGAACATCTCGTTGTTAATGGTTACACCGATGCTAGTTGGAACACCGATTCGGATGATTCTAAATCTCAATCTGGATATGTATTTACTTTTAATGGTGCAGCAGTTAGCTGGAGGAGTGCAAAGCAAAGCGCTGTGGCAAGATCTTCAACTGAATCGGAATACGTAGATGCTTCGGAGGCTTCACAAGAGGCGATATGGATGAAGGAGTTCATTATAGAGATCGGTGTGGTTCCCGGTGCGCTGGACCCAATGTCTATCTATTGTGATAACATGGGCGCCATAGCCAATGCGCAAGAACCAAGGTCACACAAGAAGCTGAAGCATATCAAGCTGCATTTTCACACTATTCGAGAGCATGTCCAAGAAGGTGACATAAAGATTTGCAAAGTACACACAGATCTGAATGTGGTGGATCCGTTGACTAAACCTCTCCCGAGGGCAAAACATGACCAGCACCAAACCGCCATGGGTGTTTGGTATATTACCATGTAATATAGATTAGTTGACTCTAGTGCAAGTGGGAGACTATTGGAGATATGCCCTAGAGGAAATAATAAAAGTGGTTATTATTATATCTTTGTGTTTATGATAAATGTTTACATTCATGCTATAATAGTATTAACCGGAAACATTAATACGTGTGTGATTTGTAAACTAAATTAGAGTCCCTGGTAAAGCCTCTTTGTAATACTAGCTTGTTGGTTGATCGATGATCGTGGTTTCCCGATCATGAACATTGAGATGTTATTAACAACAAGATCATATCATTAGGAGAATGGTGTGATGGACATAATCCTATAGATAAGTGTAGCATAAAGATCAATTCATTTCAATAGTTCGTTTGTTATAAGCTTTCTGATACATAGTAACCTAATTCCTTCGACCATAAAATCATGCTAATCACCATCACCGGAAGGATGCTTTGATGACATCAAACACCACACCGTAACTGGGTGGCTATAAAGGTGGCATTGAGTGTTCGGAAAATATGTGTTGAGGCACATGGATCAAGAGTGGGATTTGTCCATCCGTATGACGGATAGATATACTCTGGGCCCTCTCGGTGGAATATCATCCAATTAGCTTATAAGCATGTGACTGGCTCACAAGGTATCACATATCACAGGAACGAGAAAAGAGTACTTATCGGTAATGAGGTTGAACTAGGTATGCAGAGATACCGACAATCAAACCTCGGATAAGTAAACTATCGTGAGACAAAGGAAAATTGGTATCATATGTAAGTGGTTCATTCGATCGCAAAGTAATCGTAGAAATATGTGGGAGCCATATGAATTTCCAGATTCCTCTATTGGTTATTGATTGGAGAAGTGTCTCGATCATGTCCGCGTAATTCACGAACCGTAGGGAGACACACTTAAGGATTCGATGTTGTTTAGTAGATATGGAATGTAAGTAGGAAGACTGAATGTTGTTCAGTCTCGGATGGGATACGGGATATCACGACGAGATCTGTAATAGTCCGGAGAATAAGATTCATATAATGAAAGTCCAATTTCAGAGTTCGGGAATGATTCCGATGATTTCATCGGAGAGGTTCTACAAGGGTCTAGAAGGTCCACCGGACAGGAAGGGGAAGGCTACATGAATGTGTCATGGATAAGTGGAATGATTGAATCATGTCCTAGGTCACTTGTTTGGGCATTTGCAAGAAAGAAATAAAGATCCAAATTGAAAGTCAAAAGGCAAGTTTGAAAAGTCAAACTACGACAATGTATCCTAGTGGAGGAAGGAAAGAATCCTTCTTTCCCTCCACCACAATCCAACTAGGAGAGGGAGCAGGGGAAGGATTCAAACTCCCCTCTCCCAAGCTGCCCTCCCTCTCATAAATAGAGTGGAGTGGTGCCCCAAGGCCACACAACCAGCCCTCCCCACCAAGCCCCCCCCCCCCCCCCCCCCCGCAGCGGCGCCGCCGCCGTCGGCCACGCATCCTCCTCTCCGGCCCTCTAAACCCTAGATCGCCGAAAACCCTAGATCCACCATAACCTGCTCCGGCTTAGGCGAAGCCCTGCAGGATTTTCCCTCTACTTCCGACACCACGCCGTCGTGCTACCAGAATCGCAAGGGGAGAACTATAACCTCCGCTGCCTGTTGGAACAAGGGAGAGGAAGGTCTTCATCAAGTACCGAACGTGTGACCGACTACGGAAGCGCTGCCGAAACGCAGCGCGGGAAGGATCGTCTAGGCGATCTTGAGATCGGCAAGTGTACGACTACATCACCCACGAGAATCTGCTCTTGTTAACCGCTTTGGAATCTTCGAGGGTGAGTATTCTAATCGACTCATTACTACAATCTAGTAGATAGATCTTGGCTTGTTTGTGTGCATGCAGTAGAAAATTTTTGTTTTCCATGCTACGAACCCCTACAGGATGAACCATTATAAATCTTGTAGGTGAAATAATATCCATAAAACTAAAATGCTAAAATGTTAAGAAAAAATTATTGGAATTTCACTTTAAGTGTGACACCACCGGTTAAGTTCTATTGGAAAGAATAACATGAAGAGACTCTATGTTGATGGAATTTCGGAGTCAAGTTGTTTTCGAACGAATTGACGCTTCTAAAACTTTCCTATAGATAACTAAAACTTTGTTCATGGAAAAAGATGAACAGATGGCTAACTTATTGGAAATAATACATATTTATGTATGTGGTCATTGTGTAAAACCGTGTGTGGTGGATTACTCTACTTCATATACTTCCACCGAGGACTTGAATAGATATATGAGTATATCTGTTTAATGAGAAAGAAGTATAATACATTTGAAACATGTTCAATGGTTTTAGCGTGAAGTAAAAATCATTGTAACAACAAAATCAAGAGTTTATGATTAGATCATAAAAGAAGATTTTTGAGTTACAAGTTTAAAAAATCTATGAAAGTTTAGAAAATGTTTCATAAACTTTGATTTCCCCAAAACACCATAATAGAATGGAATGTTTTGATAATATAACCAAACCTAGTTTGACTTGGTAAGATCAAATAGAAAACTGCCAATATGATTTAAAAGATTATGCTATAGTGAAATATCGCTTTTACACTAAAAAGAGCAACATCACGATCTGTTTAAATGGCAAGGGGGTAAAATCTAGTTTGTATTTTCTTAAATTTTGGTATGCAAGGCAAATATAAAATGTTTACCAAACCAAAGTCAGATATGCACATATTTGTAGGTTATCCCAAAGTAATCATTGGGAATTCATCCATCGTAACAATAAAGACCAAAGTGTTTGTCGCTAAAACGACGAGTTCTTTGAGAAAGAATTCTTTTTGAAAAGTTAAGTGCGAGGACAATAGAAACTTTGATAAGATTATTTGAACCTAAGTGACATGATCAGAGTAGCACAGCGCTAGAAAGTGTTCTAAAGACTACTACAAATCTCGTGACTACCGTTTTTATAAATGGTATAGTTATGAAAATCTAAGTTCCTATTGAACCATATGGATCGGTTGATAATCAAATAGCAAGATTTGAGAATAAAGTGTCATTTGTTGTACAATGATATACAGATTACTTGCAAAGAAGCAATGATGAGCCCTAACTTCACTAAATGGCTAGAGGCCATAAGAATTCGTGATAGTATCCATATACGAAAATCAAGTTATGAACTTGGTAGACCCTCAGGAAGGAGGGAAGCTTTTCAAAGTGTAAGTGGATCTATAAAGAAACATACATGGATGTTTACATCCGCAAAATGGTCGACATGTCGGAAAGTATTTTATGACAAAGTTCAAAGAGTTTACTGTGACAAGATTTGATCTTCCACAACGATATTTAGTCTGTGTGGATTATTGTAGCAACTACTACATATTGAGATATGGTAGTTGAATAAACAAAACATCATTCTTCTAAGAGAATGGTTACCTAGGATGTGTACATAACACTATCCAAAGTCTTTTATTAAATCAAAGGGTGCTAAAATATATGCAAACTTCAATGGTTAAAGTTAGCATAATGGACCTGAAATCTTCACCATGATGAACTATTAAAGATTTTAAGTTCATCGGAATCGATGAAGATAGTTGTGTTTACAAGAAAGTAAGTGGGAGCATTAATACATATTTCCGATGCCTTATGTATATGAAATTTTATTGATTGGAAATGATGCATCTTTTGTGAGACACAAATTAAGAATTTTATTAAAATGGATTTTGATGAAAGACTTAGGAAAAAACAGAATATTAGACATCAAAATCTATGCAGATGGATTGAAATGCTAATATGGTTATGTTGAAGTATATATATATATGATATATTGAATTGGTTCAGTATGGTGGCTTATTTGAGTGGGAGTTGTGTGAGCTTTCTAGTCATTTGGCAAGAAAAGTTCTTGCCACATGATAGCAACATCAATTGTATTGACAACTGATAAGTGAAACCTCGTGAATGATTTGATCAACCACGAATGTCATGATATGTACATGTCTAGATGCGTCCTACGCACTAAGTGTAAAGAGCATATACAAGAGTGGTTTATAAGATAATTATTGGACAATAGTGATAATATTCTTACGTACTTTGGAAGAAACAAGAATATGTGATGTATGTAGAAGTGAAAAAATAGTTCATTGTAACGTGTTACATTCATGCAATTTTTTGTCACATGTATAAATAAACTTTATCTCAATTTAGGATATGTGATAAGAAATAAGATAGCACTGTGAAATGGAATTAAGTTCCATGATGGATTTGTTCGAGTTTCAAAGGTGTCACACTGTGACGGGCTACAACAACGGCTGAGTATGTGACTGTTCTAGCAGCAGTGTAAAGAGGGATTTTATGTAAGTAGTTTGATTGTCAAACTAGGTACCATTTCAAGTGGGCTATACCATGAAGATCTATTGTATGACAATAGTTTGAATTTGTAGGACTAAACCTCTAACTTTCGCAAGATGTAAATTGTTATCCGGAGGACAGAAAACCACCATACTCTGTACTCCTCCTCGTGGGTTTGTTAATTAATGTTGTCAGCTAAATAGAGAAGAGAACCTACGTCTATATATAGGAGATTACAAGGGTTCAAACTTGTACTGGATCCTAACTGAATCATTAGCCTCTTAATCTGCCGTGATCGACAAGGAGGGAAGGCGTGACTAATCCAATCTGTGAAGACCCAAGACCCAGATCGGGCATCCTTCTCCAACAGTAGCAACTCGCAGATCTGACTGCAGTCGGTCTAATTGCTATCACATGATGATCCTTTTCACCTGATTAACAGACCCTAGATGGAACTAAGATGAAAAAAACTAATGAAATCGTTGCCTCATTCGGCTCTACATCTGTGCACAACATACTATCAAACATCGTCAGTACCTTGTCCAGATGACCAACTTCCACATATCCACTAACCATGGAAATCCACGGAAGTACATTCTTCCGGTAAAGGCACTCAAGATATCTAAGTCTACTGGTAACTGTAGCACCATCAAATTTTTCCTAGGGATAGCTCAAGATCCCTAAACTGCATACAAGTTTAAAAATAACGAGATCTTGATCAAAAGAGCAATGCACACCACGGCTGAAATCAGATTGATTGAGCCAGCACCCTACAGAGGGACGATGGAGACGACGGACATCTCCAATCAGCGGCTAGATGGGCTCCAACTCCAAAGCCGCGGATTCGAGGGCAAAGATGCTCCTGCATGCGGGATTGGACTCCGCGACGGCCGCGGGCAAGGTGAGACAAGCAAGGGCGGGTTGGTTGCGAACAGGCAAGAGAGGAAACCTTCAAAGTCAGAGGAGGCAACCCTATTGCAGTCGTTGAAGACGGAGCAGGGATTCCGCACACGTACCCAGCGTCGCCCTATCTAGGTGCGTCGGCGAGGCAGAGCTGCGCGGGCACGGTGCCACAAGCAAATCAACGATTCCCGTCCTTCACCACCGGCCGGCTGACACCGTGTGCTCCTTCTTCTCTCGATACTTGAGCACGGCGGCCCGGTTGCTCGAGGTGCTCCTTCTTTTCTTGGAGGTGGTCTCGGTGGCGGAAGGGGACTCGGCACCGATCTAAATTACCAGCGCTATAGGAGGTGGAAGATCCGGGTCCTTGAGCTAATCAACAGCGAAGATAGAAATTGATATGAAGGAAGGAAAATAGAACGGGAGAGGTTGCATGCAGGAGATTGGATTGGATTAGTTTCCGGAATCTTTTCGTGATAAACTCGAACGGCAACATACAAGACGGAGAAAAGTGGGACGACAGACGAAAAACTGGGTCGGACGAAAACCACGGTAAGCAAAATTATATAGTAGAGATCACTCCCTGGGTTTGCTGACTAATCCAGTCCCTTCGTGTAGCATCAAAACCTTCGAAACCTACACATTCACTTGTTGAGATACTGCGTATAACTCCTCAACATTTGTGCGAAATATGTAATCCTCGCTTTCGAGCTCTTCATGGAGCATGTTAATGCTTGGAGGAGCAGGTAATGTATCCTGGTGACCACTGGATTCTGGTGACCTCCTTCCCTAAGAGATTAAGAAAGAACAAAATGAAGAATAAGGTTTCTTGTAGGGGAATTCGTGGATTAAATAGAGTTGAGATGTAACTAATCAATGCAGAAAACTTGTTTAGTGGCATCACAGCGTCCACAAGGAAAAACAATATGGAGATCGAGTGAAAATTAAATGAGAAGTAAACCTTCTGGAGGGTGTAGAAGAAATAATGGAAGCCGTTGCCAAATGTGCTCCACTCGACAGACCATGTAAACCCAGGGGCTTCAAAAAGTGGACGACGGAAGTGTGGCTGTGAAATGCAAAGTAAACATTTCAGAAAGAGAAGTAAAACTGCAAAATCAAATAAAATCATAATTCATGATCAGTCCCACTTGCTCTCCCATCATTATTATTAATTCATTCTTTGAAGACATTCTTTAGCTGTATCAAGTTTTTAACCAGTGTGTGATATTGCTAAACAAACCAGGTCATCCTTATTAAGCATCCATGTACGATGCACAGATATTATTCAACCGAGAAAGGGGATATATCCTTGAACCATGCAAAGAAAGGGATGGATTTAGAATGATGACAAATGAAGAGTATGAGAGAGGAATTCAAACAATTAGATCTCCCCAACCTGTCCAAAGGAAATTGATATAAATATACCGTCTGGCTTCAAGACCTTGTGGATACCTTCCAGCATTTTCATTACATTATCCACTGTTGCAGGATTGGGGTTCCATGGATCGCCAATGTCCACACACAACGCATCCTGTCAAAAGGATGTTCCTGCATAAGTCTAATAGGCAACATCTCATAGCCTAGTCATAACACTGATTGGTATGACGAACAGAAGTGTAAGGATAAGTTGCCGGACATAATGCATCTTTCTGAATCCTTATTTTAGATATGATAAGCTTATAGTACCAACTGTAGGGATGAGTCCTTTTCCTGTTTGTGCAGCTACCCTAATAGTAAAAAATTTAGGTAGTTATCAAGATAACTGACATTAAACCACCTCACTGGTCACTTCACATGGTACTGTAGGAAGATGCCAGGATCATCTTCTCAAATGCTTTAATAGATGAAGTTCGGCATTTCCACTAAAAGCTCTAGTTATACTAACACACTGGTATTATATATATACCATATAGAGAGAGAACAGGACTATTTTACAACCCTCTTAAGAGATTGTCCAGTAGCTATTCTACAACCCCATCCCAAATAAAGACCTTCTACACCTACCACACACCCCCGCGCGTTACGCCCGCCCCACCTACCCCCACCTTCTCCTGGCCACCTCCGCGCCGTCCCACCTCCTCACCTCACGCGCCGCCTCGCCCCACCTCCCGCGCGCTCCCCCCCCCTTACCTCCGGCGCCGCCGAAGACCTCCTCCCGCGCGCCGGCCTTGCCACACCTCCCGTGCGCCCCACCTCCGCGCCGGCCCCACCACACCTCCTGCCCCGCCACAGACCTCCTAAGATTCATTGTGGAAGTTCAGAAAAGCGCCCCCAACCCTCCAACTCTCTTCCCACGTGAATCTGGTGCTCCGACAGGAAGCTCACTATCGAGAAGTTCACATCCCCCCCACACACACACACACCCTTTGATGCAGCCCGACCTACGGTCGTTACCACATCATGGTCTCCAAGTTACGCCAAGTCGTCATGGACTCCAAAGGTGAATCCGTTCCTCTATGCAAGCCCACTTTCTACCCTATTGAATGATATGCTACTTCATACTCCGTCACATATGCATGATAGGTTCATACCGACAAGTACAGAGGCAAGGGAGGAAGCCCGGAACATCAAGCCCGACAAGACGGAGGCTTGGAAGAGACGGAAGAAGCCACGGCTGAACCACCGGAGTCTCCGGCCTACACCGGAGTCTCCGGTCCTGCGCACCGGAGTCTCCGGACCGACCTCCGGACCGACCCCAGCAACCGACCCGGGGACAGTCAGTATGTCACTCTGGAGACGACACCGGAGACTGACCGGAATCTCCGGCCCTGACCAGAGTCTCCGGCCCCTACACCGGAGTCTCCGGCCTGCGTGATGGGCCTGCGCGCCGCCAGCTGGGCCTTCGGCCCATGTACCCCACTAGCTCGTCCAAACCCTAGTTTTATCTCTAAACTACACATGTTTATGTGGCTGGCCTATAAATAGAGCACCCACCCCTTCATGTATCTCTTAGGCATAGATGATAGACTAAAGACAACCCCCATTGTGGAATCTCTAGTTTTGCCTCATCCCCTTTACCAAAGGGACCGACTATCGTCACCAACCTCGATTGGACTTTTGCATCACGCATCCATCGTTGAACAAGGCCTTGGAGTTCATTGGCTCCTTTCCAAGTTGTCAAGACCCTCCCCAAGGTGTTCTTCCCTTTCCGATGTGGATTTGAGGGAGCACGTTGACCGATCTTTTCTTGCGAGGATTCTATCGGACCGGTGGCCGCCGTTCGGGAGCAATCGGCCTTGTATCGTGTAAGTTTTGCGTGTGTTCATCGTGTTCTTCGCGAGGTGTGTTCGCTTCCGCTACCTTCTCCCTTTCCCCTCGCTTTCCCATCGATTGACCACGAGATCCGTGAAGATCGGGCCACCCAAGAGGTTAACCCCTTTATCATCTGGTATCAGCAGCTTTTGGTTGCCACGGATTTCTCATCGATTTGGTCTTTTCCCCATAAATTCGAAAATTCCACCAAAAACAGCCCCAATTCGTGTTTTGGATCGATCTGTGATTTGAGTGAGTTTTGGTAGGTTTTGATCCATGGATTACTTGCTAAACTTGTTGATTTACCTTCCCCTGCGTTCCCATGGCCTAATTCCTTGATTTCCCCATCAATCTGAGGTTTTGGTTCGAGTTTTTCCGCCCAAATCGCGTCCCGCTCGAGTTCTGGACGCTCTGGAATCTCCCGGACCGGAGTCTCCGGCCTAGACCGGAGTTTCCGAACTTTTTGAGCTCCAGACCGGAGTCTCCGGACCTTCAGACCGGAGTCTTCGCCCCTCCCTGCAGATAGAAAAACTGCAGCACGGTTTTGAGCATAACTTTTGCATTCGAACTCGAATTTTGGTGTTCTTTAGCTCGTTTCGAAAAGGAGAAGGAGCTCTACATCATCATCCATGTTGTTCATGCTATCTACTACATCCAAATTCCGTGAGCAAGGCGGAATCCAACAATAAAGGGTGAAGATCGTCGACGAAAGGTATAACATTCCGCGACTTTTCCCCACTTGCATTCCTTTGTGAACCCCACTATCTTTGCGAGCAACAAACACCTATTGAGACTAGTTCCTCTTATGATTGCTTGGGCTATGCACATTTGATACCTTGTAGATTCCGAGCAAATGTTGTGAGCGCTATCTCATATAGTTATCTTGTATAGTGGTTGGCACAAGGAAGAGGCAAGTGAAAAAGAAAAAGATAAAAAAACAAGAAAAAGAAATATACATGTGCCTCATAGAATAGGAAGCGCAAGCTTGATGAACATCATATAGGTGGTACTTATTGTGCATATCTTATAGCCCATCAATCTTATGCAATCGAACTAGCGTCTCTCCTTGTACTTGTGTGACACGAGCTTACAGTCTTCGCTAGGTAATCATTTGGTTCTTAGCTCACTTTCTCCGTCGCACAAGTCCCATTTATTCCACCGTGTGTGTTTCCTTGTACATATTTCCTATCTTGTGGATTGACTTGTTTGCTTTGTGATCATTGTGGTTATTTACTTGCCAATACAACATCTTGATTTCGGATTGGTTCTTGACATGCCACTTTCCATACCTATCCACCATAGGCCTTGTGTGTGTGTGTTTTTGGTTAGTAGTTGGTTTTGGTGTCCCACATGAACTTCACTTTGCTTGGTTTATTGCTCTCAAGTGTGGCCACTTGCACGATACGATCTTCCAAGGTAAAGTAAGGTTTGACGTTGCATCTCCAACACCCACTACCACTTCCATATACAACACTTGGTCTTGTGAATCATGTCTAGGGACTCCGGAACCGGGGATGATGTCTATGAAGAATCCATGATGAGCCACCATGACTACGACTCCACAAGTATAAAGGACATGATGGAGCACAACACCGACAATGGCTCCTCATGCATGGAGACTATGGAGCACTACACCAACAATGGCTCCACATGCTTGGGTGATATGTACTACACCAACAATTACTCCTCAAGCATGGACGACTTCGAGTGCGACATCGACGATGCCTCGCCGAGCATGGAGGACACGGAGAACTTCATCGACTTTGATGGCTCCTCCACGAGCCATGAAGAATTCCTCCACCGTGTGGAGATGGAAGCCTACTACGCCAAGCAAGCGGAGGCACATCATCAAGATCCCATGACCTTCATGGCCAAGCGTGCCACACCAAAGGGCACCACCTACTTCGATGATCCACCTCCAAGGCGACAAGCGCCACCACCTCCAAGGCGTCAAGCGCCACCATCGACAAGGCATCAAGTGCCACCACCTAGATGGCGTCAAGCCCCACCATCTCCAAGGCGCCAAGCTCCATCACCTGCAAGGCGCCAAGATCCACCTCCTATCCAAAGAAGAGTGGCGTACAAACATCATATACATCAAGAGGCGCTAAGAAACAAGAATCTTCATCGACAAACATCCTCTCATGAGCATCGCCACCATAAAGAAGATACAAGACATCGTCAAAGGCATCTTCGCCACCAAGACGAAGAATTCGTGATGAGCACCAACCATAATGCTCAAGCAAGCTCAAGAAGGCACCACAAGCACAAGAAGAATGCCAAGGCAAATGATCACCGTCGTGAGCGTCATGTGGATGACCAAGTGCTTCACCAACATCAACCATCGGCAAGGCACGCCAATGACCTCCGTCGACACCATCATATGGCACCTTCAACTACTCGTGCCACCACCACAATGGCACCAAGAGCAAGCCTTCCCCCACGCCATCAAGCTTCAACGCCTACGCTTGACTTCCGCGACCTCGTGAACGAGGAAAATAAAGACCTCTACTTCGCCAAGTTGGATAGCATGAGACTACCTCCACCACTACTGCAAGATGGCCACAAGACGGTCGAGCATGGGATTTTCCCTTCGACCATGGAGGAGAGCGATGATGCCCATCTTATGGCATCCAACCTTGAAGGCGACAAGGTCAAGAATGGTGAGCATGGGATTTTCCCTTCACCAAAGGAGGCGCATGGAGTTGAGGAAACCGAGTCTATCCCTATATGCTTGAGTGATGATGTGGTACCAATCCCATGTGAGTATGAGAGCCACTTAGCCCACTTGAGTGAGAACAAGAGTGAGATGAGTGACTCCACCTTATGTGAGATTGAGTGCTTCCACTTGGAGGGCATGAGTGATACTCCTAGTGAGTTGAGAGTGGTAGTTGATAGGTCAAGTGAGACCAGTTCTATTTCTAACAACTTACCCTCTACCTCTAGTGTGTTCTCTTATGTTGTGCTAGGTTCCATGGATGAAGACGCACCAAGCCATGAAGCCATGATGCCTCGAATGGAGAAGATGTACATGATGGATGAAGAGGATGCTACGCCATGGCTACATCAAGAAGACGAAGTCGTCCACAAGGAGGCCACTACTTCCACAACACTCACTTCATATGAGAGGTATGAACAAGGTAACAATAAGGGTGTTGATGATGCCATGATCCCACTAGTGGACATGATGAATTGTGAGGATATGCATGTCATGGATGATACTTGTGACATTACATTTGCTTCATTCATATTCCCATGTGATGCTTTGCCTTTGCATGATATTGATCATGTGGAATTGTTTAAGTGCGATAACATTGCCATAAACATGCCATGTTATGCATCTTGTGTGTATCCTCCAATTGCTTCGGACATGCGTTGTCATGCTAGTCATTTAATTTCTCCCGTTGCTTGCAATAAGATGAATGCTTTCTATTTCACTTGTTTTGCTTGCAACAATATTGATCACATGCGTTATAATGAGATGGCCCCCATAGCTTTCTCAATTTTTAGAGATTTTGATGATTGTCATGATAAGCATGTTCCCCACTTGCATACTCACCATGCATCTATTTCATACTTGATTGACATTAATGGTGATGTGCACAAGAAGAGATACGTCATGATGGATGATGTGTATCTCTACCATGCACACACGTTCTTCCTTTTGTGTATGATGTGTGTAGGTACCCGCACTATAATGTCAACCTCGGTTGAGCACGAGTTGACAAAAAGAGCTCTTGAGAGCATCCCACAAGTGAGTTCAAGATCAAACCTAGCTCTGATACCTTTTGCATGCTTTGCATCTTTCATGTTGGCAAATTGCTCTTTCATATGGTTTGATTGCAAGCATCTTAATGGTATTATCTCCCCTTATGACAATCATGTTTCTTTGCTTTTGGATAATGATGCTTTGTGTGTTGCAACAGAAATGTTGAACAATTTCTCTTTCCGATGTTTTGTGTGCAACCATAATGCCATTAAGAACATGTATTGTCATGAGAGCTTCCAAGAATCTCGTCTTGTTGTTGCAACAAACATAAGGACCACTTGCTCTTTCATTTGGTTTGTTTGCAAACATGTCGCTTTTGCTTCCACTTGGGATACTCATATTCCCATGATACTTGATGTTGATGATATGTGTATGGCATCCAACATGCTGAACAATTTCTCTTTCCAATGGTTGGTTTGCACACATAATGCTTTTGTTTTGGATATGCTTCCTCGTGTGTTTTTGCAAAATTCTCCTATTCTTGCATCAAAGATGTTGATATATATGTTAGTCAATTGCTTTGCGTGCCACCCTACTATGTTATATGGAGTTTTTGAGTTCCCACATTTGGATGATGTTCAAACGATTTCCATGCACATTGACCTTGCATATGCATTCCATTTGCTATACATGTATTGTGCTAATAGTGTTGTGAACAAGAAGGGACATGCCACAAATGACATGCTCCTCTATCACGCACGGAAATATTTTGCTTGGTCTTTGTTGTGTGAAGGTACAAACGCATACACGTCAACCTCTACCATGTGTTGACAAGAAGAACCGAAGAGAGTTACCTATGTCTACCCTTCATTGAGCTATCTCTACAAGATAAGGTGGCTTCCTTCACATATGCATGATAGGTTCACACCGACAAGTACGGAGACAAGGGAAGAAGCCCGAAACATCAAGCCCGACAAGACGGAGGTTTGGAAGAGGAGACGAAAGAAGCCACGGCTGAACCACCAGAGTCTCCGGTCCTGCTACACCGGAGTCTCCGGTCCTGCGCACCGGAGTCTCCGGACCGACCCCAGCAACCGACCCGGGGACAGTCAGTATGCCACTCCGGAGACGACACCGGAGACTGACCGGAATCTCCGGCCCTGACCGGAGTCTCCGGCCTGCGTGATGGGCCTGCGCGCCGCCAGCTGGGCCTTCGGCCCATGTACCCCTC
Source organism: Avena sativa (assembly GCA_916181665.1). Taxonomy (NCBI): domain Eukaryota; kingdom Viridiplantae; phylum Streptophyta; class Magnoliopsida; order Poales; family Poaceae; genus Avena; species Avena sativa. Next base: position 79,722,760 of record OV702296.1, read on the forward strand.
TAGCTCGTCCAAACCCTAGTTTTATCCCTAAACTACCCCTGTTTATGTGGCTGGCCTATAAATAGAGCCCCCACCCCTTCATGTATCTCTTAGGCATAGATGATAGACTAAAGACAACCCCCATTGTGGAATCTCTAGTTTTGCCTCATCCCCTTTACCAAGGGAACCGACTATCGTCACCAACCTCGATTGGACTTTGCATCACGCATCCATCGTTGAACAAGGCCTTGGAGTTCATTGTCTCCTCTCCAAGTTGTCAAGACCCTCCCCAAGGTGTTCTTCCCTCTCCGATGTGGATTTGAGGGAGCACGTTGACCGATCTTTTCTTGCGAGGATTCTATCGGACGGGTGGCCGCCGTTCAGGAGCAATCGGCCTTGTATCGTGTGAGTTTTGCGTGTATTCATCGTGTTCTTCACGAGGTGTGTGTTCGCTTCCGCTACCTTCTCCCTTTCCCCTCGCTTTCCCATCGATTGACCACGAGATCCGTGAAGATCGGGCCACCCAAGAGGTTAACCCCTCCATCACCCTCCCCCTCTCTTCCCACGTGAATCTAGTGCTCTGCCAGGAAGTTCACTTGTTATCTATAGAGAAGTTCACATCTTTCACCACGGAAGTTCTGGAAGACCCCCCAACTCCCCCTCCCCCCCCTCCCCCCTCTTCCCACGTGAATCTGGTGCTCCGATAGGAAGTTCACTTGCTACTATAGAGAAGTTCACATCTTCCACCGTGAAAGTTTAGAAAGACCCCCCCCACCCTCCCCCTCTCTTCCCACGTGAATCTGGTGCTCCGCCAGGAAGTTCATTTGCTACTACAGAGAAGTTCACATCTTCCACCGCGGAAGTTCGGAAAGACACCCCCACCGCCCACACACCCCCATCTATCTTCCCACATGAATCTGGTAGTCCGTCAGGAAGTTCACCGTCTAGTCGCGTGAAGTTCAGAGAGGGTTCCGCGGAAGTTCAGAAAAGGTTGTAGAATAGTTATTCTACAAGGGGTTGTAGAATAGCGAAGCTATATATATAGCAAAATAGTGGGATACACACCCGGCTAGCTGTGCATGTCATCCTACCGGATAAACAATAAGCACAGAAACGGATTAACGGAATGTAATCTAGACCCAAAGAAGAATTAACGGACTTTGTATCGAGAGCATATCGTCGGATAGAGGTGAAAATGACAACAGTCATCCACATGGATAAGTCTTTCCCACAACTTTGTCATTTAGCATGCCATTTGTCCTTTCATTGTAACATCACAGCATTAGAGCTTAGAAATAAGCTGAACACAATTGTGTGCATTGCATTCATATATAGAAAATCCGAATAATTTTTGCACTTTTGAACAAAACTTGTCAAAGGGATTGGAGCTTCTCTTAACTTGATGGAAATGAAGTAGATCATCAAGTTGACTGCGATAAGTTTCAATATGACCTTCGCTAAAACCTTATTTTGGGTAAACATGATTTGATCTAAGGGTAGATCTAATATAATAAAACTAAACCACCAACACATTACTTAATGTTTGATGTTAATTTTTAAGAGATCATATTATATAATTCATTACAACAAACCATGAATACCAAGTTATGAATATAACTTAATTATAGGAATGTAACAATCAAATCTTAACTTATCTTAATCTTATCTACTTATACCATGAGTATCATGGTAATACCTAACCTTAACTCTTAAGTGAGGTTGAGTAGGAAAGAAACCAAGACAAGAACATTCACCATATATCTTTCTTTCCATATCAATCCTTATTTTCCCTATTGAATCATCTTCTAATATCCATTGTTTATCAAATGTTGAGTAATCAACTATTGACTCACCAATTCTTAACCTATCAATTCTTGATCTACCAACTCTTGTCCATATCATAGCATTCACTTAAGGTCTATAAAGAAAGAAGTAAGAAGAGGTAAGTGGTAATGCTAGCTTGAAATATCATCTATATAATAGGAGAGTTTGAAGAGAATTGAACTAATATGAAAATTAATGGAGTTAACTCACTTCTAAATGGATAGAAGAGTTATTTGAAATAAAGATATAGGTGGTAACAAAAAGGATTATAAGGATGATTATTGAAGATAGTCACAAGGAGTAATCCTATTGGATTAAGAAGGTATAGTCTATGAATAATATCTTCTACTTAGTAAGAAATACTGAGAAGATAATTATAATACAACTATAATGTTGTATTGATGAAGGCATTGATTAGCCAACAGGAAACCTAATTCATAAATGATCAAATGATTATAATGATCATGTTGAAGTCACTAAGAGTGATTGATTATATCATATATAAGAACATTGGTGGATAGAACATGAGTTAAATCTAGTATATATATGTTATCCTAGGTTAGCCATGACAAGTCATCGTGGTATAATGTGAAGTTTGAGTATAAGATACTAGAGGAGTTAAGTAGATATAAGGTAGTATGATTAAGCTAAAGCTAGAGTAGCATGGAGTTATTGGAGTGATATTAGTGATGGATGACAAAAGATGTGTGAATGGAGTTAACAGTAACCATTTGTTCAATTGAAGGTTACCATTAGTAAATTGATTTAACCAAGTATGGATAGGAGTAGATTATGAAAAGCTTCAGTGACAAGCTTCTAAGATTCATAAGTGAGATCACAAAGTAATTGTGAAGAAAGGGAGTAACCATTCTAGTGAAATTGGAATCATTAGAAATACCCTAGAGATAAGAATCCTCCCTACAAAGAGATTATATTGAGCTTTAGTGTCAAGCTCATTGGGGTTTACAAAGAAATTTGGAAAAAGAAATATTGATAAGAACATTCTTGTGAAGTAAAGCTCATCATGTTCACACATGATGAAGGATATGAAGAAGTGGTATATCTAGGAAAGAAATTCCTTGATTAGAAGTTAATACCTATAAAATATGGAAGATAAGAATCCTTGGTAAACATACCACCTTAAAGCTTGAATCAAGGTTAATATCTATTTCATAGGTTTGATTCAATATCTTATCTCCCAATAGCCTATAAGAATAATTCCCTATAGCAATTCACTCAAGAATATCTTTGCCACTTCAAAGCATTAAAAAACTTATGTACCCAGAAACTATAGTTAGCAATTCTATCTCCTAAGTCAATCTGGAGAATAAACTAATTATGCTAAAAGGGTGATATCATTTATGATCACAAATATAAAGGCAGTTGTCTTCAACCATAATGTTCATTCACATTTATAAAAAACAATAATATAAACCTTGAATGAACCATTTCTACCAATGGCCAGTCTGGATAAAAATCATAGAAATATATGATAACTATGAAGGATTAATATAAGTGCCTTAATTGTTTCCTCCAGAATAATGGATTAATCATTTTCTATTATTAAAATGCCCATTCTTAAATACTTAATTTTAAAATATATTCAAATCCTAAAACAAGAAATTTTAAAACAGATTTCATCATAATAAAATTCAAGGTATGTTATGAAAATAAAGATTTATAACAAAAATACCTATATAAAGAAAATAAAGAAATAATACCACTATATTACAAACTCATAAAAGAACCTTAATACACTTCATTATTGCTGCAACCACTCAGCAAATCAACCCTATAAAGAAAATTCAAATCAAATGAGTAAATTCAAATCTGAAATCAAAACAGAAAATAGAAAAAGGAAATAGAAAGGAAAGAAGGATCTGGCCCGAGCAGCAGGCCGGCCCAGCATTTTCTCTGCTTATTCGTTGCTCGCGAGTCGCAGCCAGGTTCCCCCGCTCGATTCATCGAAGCCCAACACCGGCCTAGGCCCGCGTACCCCTTTGTCCACCTAATCGCCATCGTCTACCTCGTGCCCGTCCCGAAGCAGCTCGCTGGCAGCAGCGCCGCCGCTCACCGACGTGGAGATTCGTGCCGCCGACCGCCAGAGGGGATAAGGAGGCCACAACGACGCCGCTCTATCTCGTCCTCATCCACTCCCTCTTCCTCTGAAGCTCTCTCTCTCCATTTCTTCCTTAGAGCTGAAACCCTACCCAGCCTCGCCGTCGTGCCGCACCTCCCCGCTCCTTTCCAAGTAGCCATGGAGACGCCCCGTGCTCCGTAGATCCTCTGGGTGGAGTCCAGCATCAAGGGGAGCACTGGGAGGGAGAATTTTGCCGATCCTTTCCGCGGTAGTTCGTCGGAATCCTCGTCGAAGAGCTCATCTCCGACCGCGTCAGTCCTCGCCGACACCACCACTACAACCAGGGTGAGTCACTGATGCTCAAGCATCGATCCTCTCTTCCTATCGCGCTCTCTAGCATGCTCGCCCCGTAGCGCCTCCGTCAGTCGTCGTCATTTCCGTAGCTTCGATGACCATATTTGAGCAGCGCCGCCACTATATGGTTCAGCATGTCACGCTGAATCAAACTAGACTAGTTTCGTTTGTTAGGGCGTCGTAGATCGTCGCCGGCGACCATCAACTAGCGGTGGTGGCCGCGCCGACGTCATCCTGACGCCATGCTCATGTCACCCTTGACCTAGTCCACTAGTTGACCAGTCCACTCCTAGGTGGCATACTGACGTGGCCCTGACCCCACTGGTCAGCGACCTAGGGTAGCTCTGGCCGTGGTGTAAAAAGTTATTATCTGTTTAGGAAATAAATAAACTGTTATAATTCCAAATTTAAATATTTCAGAAATTAAATAAAATCTTTAAATCTTATTAAATCAATAACTTTTGTTTTATAATCCAGAAAAATATGTGTAATATATGAAAATGTTTAGAAAAACAAAATCTATAACTTAAAACTATTATCAAACATTATTATAATAATTATTTAAATAATTATTACTTAATAAAGATTTTATAAGTAATAAAACCTTGATAATTCATATTTTAATACTGGTAAATGATAAAAATATAAATAATATACTAAAATTCCTAGAAAAATAAGAACTAAAGCTTAATCTTATAATCAAATATTATTATTCCACTTAATTAAGTATTTATCATTTATTAAGTATTTATAAAGTATTAAATCTTATAAAAATCATATCTTAATATTTATAAATCACAAAAATAAATATAAAATACCAAATTGATTACAAAAATAATACCTACATGTTAAAAATATAATATTCCACTTTTGAAGTAAATAAAAATTTAAAACACTTTAACAACTTGAATTTAAACTTATTTCCTTAATTAATAATTCATATAAGAGTAAATAAAAATTTGCTAATATTTCTAAAATTAGTCAATGGAGTCTAATAAATAGTATTAGTCTTAAATATTAATAATATGAAGTCATAATGGTTCAAAACATTATACATACAATTTTAATGAATTATCCTTCAACCATCAGTGCAAATTATTTTCTAAAAGGATCTTTATCCAACATAAAATCTCCAAGAATGATTGTGACTAAATTAAATCTTTTCCATTTACTTCAACCACCAGATTACAAAAATATCACAACACTATAGTGAATCCATAAGTAGTTAAGTAATATTATTTCCTTGTTTATAAACTATAACCACTTATCTATAAAAATGTAAATGATTCTATTCCATTATAAATCAAGAAACCACTACACCAAGTAAAAGTATAACCATTCTTAAGTAACCTTAAGGAAACATTATAAAGTACACAAGGTACAAATATCATAAGCATTATGCCTTAAATCCATCCATGTTTTTAAAGTTAACTTTAGTCTACAAGACTTTAAATATAAGATTAAAGACTTTGTTATATGTTTTATGGTTAACCTTGGTTTGTTATAGTTAAGTCATAAAGCATCTCAAGTCCAAACTATTCAAGCAAGCACAAACAACCTTGACCACAATTGATTAACCACAAAGATTGTTGAGACCTTAATAAAGAAATCTTTTCTTCAAAAATATTCATTTTGCCACTTAAGTCAACAAATGACGATTTATCGTAATCACCTTACTATATATTTTACTTGTATACTTAGGATTGATAACACTTAAGTTCTTTATAAGTGACATTACTTGTAAAGTAAAAAATTGAAGATAAACAATTATAGTATAAGCAATCTTGAGTAGCATCTAACATTTGTGTGTATCTCATTGTTTTATGATATTGTAATTACATATTATTTCACACACACTCACAAGCCTTAATAAGAAGCACAAGTATGAAATTTAATCTAAAAAGGGCAACACATTCCAAAGAAACCATTTCCAATATCCAAAACCTAGATCAACGTTATCCCCGGGATTCGAGTTTATCAGCTTGCATTATATTACTTATGCATAAAATCATCTTGCTTCTTTAAACATTAGTCCTTACCAGACCAATGATGCTGATTTCAGATATTGGATCTTATATTGTTTTGAAGACCGTGAGTGCATAATCTTGCAATCACACGAGGCAAGTTCACACTTGCTCATGTCCTTTGGTTATTTTCTGTAAAGTATTTTAAAAATCCAGTGTTATCATTACCTACATTTGAAAATGGTCCGAAAACACTATTTTCATAATAATGTGATTATAGGTTATTTTACCATGAGGTAATAACCTACTATGAAAGTTCCGGTGGTAAAAGAACATATTATCTAGGACTTAACAACCAATGTCGCTAGTGATTCTTGCGCCGTATATCACGTGTTAACCATGAGATTTGGAATGGAACGGAGAAGTCAGCTGTATCTTCTTCCTCTCGCATGTAGCCGGATGTGCAGGTCGTGGCTATTATCACTCGTAGCGTGCATATTAATTGGTAATTCGTAGAGGATATGCAACATATGGGTGGGAACCCTCAACGTCCCATGATAGTTCTGGCATCTAACGGTCTGTATAAATCATTGCCGTAATTCGATATGTGGGCATGGTGTACACCAAGAGGCATGCGAGGTCGCGAAGGGAGCAGTGATTGGCTCGGATCATCTTTTGGGCCCCACATCATGGAATTGTGGACGGGAATAAGCTGCCCGGTTGTGCAACAAAGAGTTGATCTCTCATGGATAAAGTAACGCAACTCTACAAAGTGTAAGAACTGTAACTTGTTACTCCCTATTCCAGGAAGAAGCTGCGAACGCGACGGGAAAGAAACTCCATGAAAGTTCTGGTAAACCCGTGAAGGCTGACGGACATAGCTTTTCAGAATAAAAGCAACCTTTAAAGAAATGTTTACGAAAACTTGCATTGCCTACGACCTACGGTCTGTGGCTATAGATATAGTGCATCAAACACTCCTTTTCTAGTGGACTTGCTGAGTACGCTCGTACTCAACATATCTTCTTAACCCTTGCTAGATTTTGAAGCCAATACATACATCTACATCAAGTTATGCTCCAGGAATCATCATCAAAAGCTCAAGCTCTTCAATGAAGTAAAGGAAGTCGGCATATACATCAACTAAAGTGAAGACGAAGTTACTAATTAGATAGGAATATACTCTCTAGCCAAAGAACCTATTTCTGTAGTGTATTACAATAGCAACAATACCAAACCCTTAGTTAAAATACTAGTCTTAATAGTATAATAGTTTTTGCGTCGTTTATCTTTGATTCTTCTTTGTAAGAAATTTTTTCTCTCTCTTTAACCTAGAGTGTTCTCTGGATCTTGTGTATAGAGTGAGTTGTAACCTTTAGCCATGTATTGGACCTGCTGTGTTTCTGTTGTACCACTCTAAGGGATGTAATACTAGTGAACGGTGTTTCATTGGTGTTATGTCAACGACTATAGTGTACAACATCATGCAGTGGTATGCTGGGTCACCGCATTCATTTTCACATATCGAGGTGATACATGCAATATATGACAACAGCCATCCACATGGAGGAGTCTTTCCCATATCTTTGTCATTTACCATGCCATTTGTCTTTTCTTTTTCACACATCCTGGTGATACATGCAATATAACACACTTCTGCACAAATATTTTTGCCCGCGTATTCTTGTTCATCCAGCACGAATCCATCTCGGCAGTAGGCACCTCGCAAGTTCTTGTGTTTCTTGTGTTGTATCTGACAAATCTTTTCTTACACGTAGGATATATGATCTTCTACAACCATCCATCTATCTGAAGTCGGTTTTTCGCTGTTCAGACCGTGCCAATGGACCAAAGCATGATGAGTGGCGGAAACGTTGCACGGGTCTTCAGGAAGTTACGAACGCCGAAGGCAAATGCGTCGAGAGCATCTGAAGAGGGGGCATCGTGAGAGCGTTTCGTGCTTTCGGTGATTGTTTTGGAAAATTATAATGATCATTTCATACATGTTCACCCCACCCCATCGAAGTCATGTGCATACCTCACGACACCAAGTTTGTACAAGATTTAGAAGAATAAGTTGCTGCATTTTGAATGTTGGCGTGGCGTCTAAATGAATTTTTGACTTAAAAAACGTGCCAAACCTTTTCTTCCACACCATGTAAACAAATCCCATGCCCAATTTTGTCTAGAACATGTTCCCCTCCCCCACCCCATCGCAAGCAAGCGTTTATGATGCGACATAGACCAATCTCACTCTGCCATGTGAGTAGGGTAAGAGAGCACCACAACGGAATGTGGCGTCGCGAGATCAAGCATGCACATAAGGAGCCGACATAGAACACTTGCGCTCCGACCGCGACGATGTAACACAAGGCCGTTCCCTGCCACCTCCACAACTTCAATTTTATTGAACTCATCACTACAACTTCAACTTACGCAAACGAAAAACAGATAATTAGGATTTTTAAAAAACAATATACTGCTGCTTTTTAGAATGATGTGAATGCTGCCAGACGAATGCTAAGATCAACAAAATGTGCCGTCGCCTGCCTAACTCATTGACAAGAATATACTATCATGATTGGAGCTACATAGATATTGGCCTTTCCATCGCGCGCCAAGTCGTGTGTTGCAAACAAGTCGACGTGCACCGTAGCTATGAACCGGTCCAGCGACAATATATAGTCGTAGCACATGTCACGCTGTGATCTAAATAAACCACAAAAGGTGCATATTGATTTTTATCCTTCCGCCAAAAACTCATCAAGCCAGGCAAACACGTGAATAATAAACGAGCCGGTTTGATGGATCGACTCACGAGTTTTGAGCACATAACTTCTCTATGTTTCTGGTTCAGTGGTTCAGAGTTTCTAGTACTCCGAAGCGAGACAGAAGATTTTCGTCTATTTAATTGAGCAGGCCCGATGTTTTGGAGTTGTTCTTAATTAGTGCATACATTCATTTTGGTGCTCACAAGGATGGGGAAAAGCATGGATAAAAGATCAAGCTACATGGATTTAGAAACCCACAAACACACGTACCTGGTATCAAATGTACAAAAGGAACAACAAAAGACAAATGCCGAAGCCCATGTTGGGGAAGTAGACTTATCTCTCGGTAATAGATGGACTACAAAGGATATCATTAACATAATACCATTAATAGGTGACGTTGGAATATTGCATGATAAATGGGTAGCAATATCAAATGGTGAAATCCACATGCACAGCTACCACGGTGGATAGTAAATTCACATTGTATATATATATATATGTGCAAAATAGTGGGCTGCTTATGGTGGCAACTGTGCACCCCTTAATAGCCGTTAGATCAACCTATAGGACAATTTCCACCCTAGATCTGAAGTAACGCCGTTAATTGAGGTAAGACCTTTTTTTTCTATTTCCTCCCGCACGGGCACCGACGAACCTCCGCCGCTCCCACCCACATCGCAGGCCTACGCTCACCTTTTTTTATCTGTTTTACCCCGCACCACCCACCACGGCACGCCACCTCGATCGGCAACCCCCGCACGCCCACCTCCGCCCTTGATCCCCGCCGGCTGCTGGCATGGGCCCCTACCTCCTGACCTTCTAGGGAGACGCCGCAGGTCGTGCCCTAGGTCCTCCCCTCTGTCGGCCTGAACCCCAACCTCATTCCATCAGCATCCAGCGCGACGTCATCGGCCGGGCTAGGGGAGAGGCAAGGCGCGGTAGTGGACAGCCAGACACGGGTGCGGTACACTATCCTGGTGTCGGGCCAACGGGACCGTGGGGACTTCTCCTTTCTAGAACCTGGGTCCGCGCTAGGCTTTGTACTTCTGCGGCTGGGCGGTGGCAACCGGGATGGCTCGGCGGCGTGGTGGGCGCGCGCAGTAGCCTTCGGCTTGGATGGGGCTTGGTGCAGGCGGGCGCCGGGAAGAATCGAGCTTCGGGAACCAGCGTCCGGCGTTGCATTCTACCTTCTTTGGTCGATGGGAACGAAACCCAGGCTATGCACGGGTAAAGCTCCGGACTCGTCGACGCAGCACCGCCTCTACTATCCTCTGCACCGCGTTGACCATGTCGCCCCGCTTCCATGGCCACGGGTCCTCTCCACCTGGCCCACCACCGATTCTACTACGCCCAACCATCCTGGTTCCATCCCGCCACCGGCAGTCCTACCGCCGGCAAGCCCCGGATGGATTTTCCGTGGAGATCCCTCCATACCGGGCGCCGCACTGACTGATGTGTGGCTCCACTCCAGCATGCGCCCTCCATCCGTGATTCCCCAGACCACCGCCCTCATGTCCCTTTTCTCTTAGTTTGATTTCCCAGCGGTGGTCGATTTCTTTCTTTTACTCTGTCCATGGTGACTTTGGTGATTTTTCTTCCGCACTCTGAATTTCTTCACACTTTCCCTTTTTCCTAAATAAATACCATGCTTCTGTGCCTTGGCCTGTCGGATTTGGTCCTCCAAAACTTTTTCTCCAGCGATATTTTCAATGCTTTGATTCTTTCTCCCTTGTCGTCCAAGCGGGCCACTGCGCAGATGTTCTTGGAGCGGGAAAGAAAAGCATCGAATTTCTTCTGTGGTACATGGAGAGGTGCAGGACTACAGAGATTTGATTTTTTTTGTTTACATGTTTTCTCTCTAATGATGAAGGATTTTTTCCATATCTCTTTTAGATGATTTTTTTCCATATCAAAAATTATGTTTTGGTTCTTAATGGGATTTGGTTGCTTCTTTTGTAATATTTCAGTCATGCTCTGGATGAACTGATAAGTCTGTACATGGTTCATTATCTGCCGTCGGCATCCCCAAAGATCTTTGGCTGCCTAAGCCTCTGCGTATGGCCATGGTGTCGCTCCGTACAGAAGAATTGATCCGGCGTGTAGGTGATTAGCCTGAGGGGACAGAAGACCATTGTGATGGCCGGCGGCGTAGGTCGGAGAGAAGTGGCTGTCAACGGCGCATGTCCTTTGCTGGTGTTTGAATCGGGAGCGCAGGTGGCCTTCACTGCGCTGCGTAGGAAGCAAAGAACAATACGGTCAACGAGATTAAACCTAGAGAATGTTTGCTTGCCTGGGATTATTTCCTAAACCTAGAGAATGTCTGCTTGCCTGCTAGGACAACGCGGACCGGCGTGGGAAGGTGACAGAAAAGTATTAACAGACGTTATGTAGCACGAATCTTAGCAACATATCTAACGCTTGGCCATATATGCACAGCTACCATCCCAGGTAAAAAATCCGCATATATATATATATATAAAATAACTGGTGCACCTTGGTGTCTAGACACCAAACGTGATACGTATAAATTTTCATTGAACTACATATACCCGAAGGTATACGTACCTACGTTTACATATACCTAGGTATCACATATCTAAGATATGCATACCTAATTTACATATATCTAAGGTATCACATACCTAATATATACGTACTCTATATACATGAATATATATGTAACTTGGATACGTACACTTCAGGTATCGTATGTGATACTTTCGATATATGAAACTAGGATACATATAATTTAGGTATGTACATGTTAGACATGTGAAATTTGCGTTACACCATCAGCTATGTAAGAATTTAAATAAAATACAGGTATGGTGCCGAGAACTTTGGTGTCCCATATAGGCTTCCTAACATATATATATAGGGATATCATGGAGGCTAGCCACGCACCATCATCCAACCATTGATAAGTTTTATAGGACATTTTCCCTCGCTCATCGACTTAACGCCGTTATTCAACTTTTTTTTTGTCCTTCCACCCAAATCAAAACCACCTCGTACTCTCTCAAAAAAAAACACCCGTACACCCCTCTCTCTCTCACCCCCCATCCCCACCACTACTACTCCCATTCCTCCACGACCATGGACTCCATGGATACACACGCCCACGAGATTCCTTTTCCGCTGCCGAATTGAATCACCGACGAGTATGTGGTCTAGGCACGGAGCACGGGCGCAGGCAGAGGATTAGTTTTGGTGCAAAAATTCACCGTAGAGCTGGAGACTAAAATTCACCGCCGGGTTGGAAAATTCTTCATCCCCAATTCTATAGCTCTCTAGGCCAGCTGCAGTACTAGGTGCGGCCTGGATCTCAATCCATATATCTGCACCTCCTGTAGATCCACCGCTCCTGCTATTTTTTATTTGTGTGGTTCTTTTTTTTGTGAATCCCGGATGCCCACCTTCCTTACATATTTCAAAATCTGAAATCATTTGCTTAATATGGTACTGCTTAAGATGCGCCCCACCTTCTCTATTCTGGTTTTGTTTTCATTTCTTTTTACAATATTATTTTAGTTCTAGCAATTCTTTTGTTCCTAGGTTGCTTAACGTCAGATTTGTTTTTCGTTGGATGTCAGATGAAATTGCAAAGAAGTGTTAGCAGATTTCTGCTTCTTATTCGATCCATTTGAGAATCCTGTGGATTGGTTTGGAGCCGATGTGTATCATCTATTTTCTTTGTGGTGTTGGTGAACGGGCAGCTAGCTGTGATGAATTACGCAGGTTCGGTTGAGGTTTGCTTGGATAGCCGACGACCATGGCGACAAGGCGCATGACATCACAGGAGAGGCGCTCAGGCGGTTGGCAGGAGGACCAAGTCGAAGTGGGATTTGCGCTAGAAATCTCAATTTTCTTGCTAATTGCTGCCCTTAATTTACTCTCCCCATTACTTTCTCAACTTTGCACTAATTACTACCCTTAATTTACTCTCCTCTTAAATTTACCCGTCCTAAATAAAGTCGCCGCATTACATTTCCTCAAAGAAAAAAAGTAAAATATGCAACACGCCATCGAGCGGGTGCCAACTAATCCGAATGGGACCGGCTTCGTGCTGCCAGGCACAGCGGATCGAGTAACAGATGTAACGGACGTTTGGGATGCACAAATCATAGCGCATGATCCAACGGCATGCATGGTGTGCATAGATAGCACCCTAGATAGCAAATCCACGTTATGTCGAATAGGGTTTCTAGGGTAGCGCTATTTGACCCCCAGGGTGTAGAATATTCTACACCCACCCTCTATCTTTAGAACTGTATATTATTTTTATGTCGCGTAAATTTTGTCTTACCTCGAGAGGTGAGAAGAACGTAAGAAAATATAGACATGTCATAAATTATTTTGTTTACATGCCGTATAAAAATACGACATAAAATGCATATTTTTAGTGTTTTTTACACTATAATTACTCATAAACTATTTTTTTATGTCAATTTTTTTTGCGTTGTGGATGAATATGAACATAATTATTTGTATACAAAACATAAATTTCTAAACGTGACAACATAAAGTTATGTGGGGTGCAAAATAACTATTCTGCACCCTGGGTGTCGAATAGGGTTTCTATATATATATACAATTTGACCATATTGGCCAACACACTATTACCTAGGTTCTAACCTATTTACAATTTGGCTATGCTTGGCGTTGAGGCGGATTAAAATAATCATGTTGACTTAAGACCATGTACTATGTGAGCCAAAAGCGGTGCTAATCTTCTCTCTCCTTCCTTTTGAACCGGTTTCATACATAACAAGAAATCGGTTCATTGGGTGTGACACAAAAAGCGACTCATATTGTTGGTTCGTTTCTTTGCTTGTAAAGTATGCATGCATGCAGATTTGGCCCACATGACATAGTGTAAAGAGAAGAGAGAGGTTTGGCAATTGATATGCATGGATGTCAGAGCAAAGGGATTCACACATAGCAGGTAATCAAAAGCGATTCCTAAGCCTGGCATGTTTTCTTTTGAACCGAACACACATAGTACATGGTCTAACAAGCTTTTACCTATTTTATTGTTTAACTAACTAAGGTTTTCCGATTTCTGCAGCTATTTCTCCACAACTGATTATACGATGGGTTTACCATGGCACGGCTCAGAAACCACGGACTAAATCTTCAAGTTGAGGGCAGTACTATTTGCTGGCATGCCAAATTGCAGGTACAACCAGAAAATAATCATGTTTCTATACACAGTACTATCTAGTACAGTAGTACGTTTTGTTGGTTAATGTACTTGTTCTTTTGAGTCGGAGTTACCAATCAAAGCATGGTTTAGAAAGAATGAGGAGTGTGAAATATCAGAGTGAGAAGCACTCATACGGTCATACCATGGTTCCTTTCTCAATCACCAGGTCGAAGCTGTCACTCTCGAAAGGCATGTCGAGCATGTCTGCTACCACCACATCCACACCTTCAAGAATCAGAAGGCCATTTCTCAGTTAAACGGTGGTGCCATTGGTTTAGAATATGCAGAAAGTACGGTAAGTGCCCTTCCCTTTGTTTTGGTAAGGAACGGCGAGTCGACAAATGGGTACACTCACCAGTGGTGCCCTGCTCAGCCAGCCGGTCGTGCATCTTCTGGACGGCGACAGGTGAGAGGTCAATGCAGGTGACGCCACCGGCGACGCCCTCCCGCAAGATCTCCTCCCCGAGCCGAGAGCTACCGCACCCGACCTCAAGAACCTGCGCAGCAAAGTTCGAATTCAGGAGCTCGCAAATCAGGAGTGCCACAAAAATGATCAGAGGAGAAACGGGGGAAGAGGGCGGGCGAACCGAGATGGAGGGGGAGAGGAGCGGGGCGAGCAGGTGGCGGAAGTGGGAGAAGTCCTTTAACCACTCGTAGTGTTCCTCTTTCTCGAACCGCTGGTCCCTGCGAGGCCACGACCGAGCTGCGTGAGATCGCTGCTCCCTGCGCAGTTTGGAGTCGAGGGGGGCAGACTGCAGAGCATAGGGGTAATAAGGACTCGTGAGCTACCAGTAGGAGAGATCGAGGTAGGCCAAGGCGGTGCAGGGGGCGACGTCGTCGTCCATCGCCGCCGCGCTCTGTTTGGCGGCCGGGGAGGAGGGGGGAAGGGTTTGCTTCTGGGCTTATGGCAACGACTGATGGCTTAGCCACCGGGCACGCTTGGTTACCCTACTAGGCGTCGAGGCTGTGATGTTTCAGGATGCCGTCCGATTTATCATTGGACGGCTCAGATGGATGTTGGGATAGAAATTCTTCATCCAGTTTAAGCAAAAAATTTAGAGCGTGATTAAAAATCTGCCAAACATGTGGTCGCTGCGGCAGGCGGTGAGCCCACTTGCAGCGCTTCGTAAAGGCGCATGGCCCTGTCGTGTGGGTTCGTGCCATTCATGTGTGCGTAGTGAGGGTAGGTGTCAGGGGTGGTTTTTTGGCCTTCTCCGCATCTCTGACTGCTGCATCTCTTTTTTATACTATGTCTCGCTCATGTGGTTCCCACGAAGAGTTAGGGTTCCCCGCAGTCGTTTCCCTTGCCCTGCCGCTTCTCCAGGCGTTCTTCTCGCGGCTCACCCCGGCTCCCCCAAGGCCACGCGGGGAGGACAGACTCGGCGCCCCTGAGTCCATGCGGGAGTGGAGCGCAGTGGCGGCCGGAGTGGAGCATGGTCGCATGGCTGGAGTGGATGAGGCACGCATTAGGAGAACTAGGTTTGGAGATCCAGATCTGCCTCGAATGTTGTACTTCTATGCTTTCTTAGTGATTTTATGTTGAATTTCTCTCCTAGATAGGTATGATTTCGACTGCACAAACGTGTCATCCCATTTACTTATTTCTCATATTTGAGAATTCTATGACTCCATGGCCCGTTCGCTTCCCGCGAGATGTGTCGGTGGACTCCCAGGAGGAGGACCTCTAGATAGAGATGCACATGGATGTGGACGAATTGGAGGAGGAGGGGGAGAAGAGGCGGATATGGGGGAGATCAGGAGGACGACAAGGCCTAGGGGCGACACGGGCAGCACGGCCACGAGGTATATGACTCTAGTTGCTTCCTTCATCCCTCCGTTTGTAGATATTAGCCCGTGCAGATTCTCAATTTTGTGTGTCTACTTTTGTGTGAGCTCATGCCTTCTACCTGTTCGATGTTATGTCCATAAGAACCATCTACTTGAAGTTTTTTTGGGGGGATTTTCAGAGTTAGGGCAACTACAAATTGGTAGGACACTGCGAGTACACCTGGTTCAAGATTTTGTGTTGATCCTTTTCTTTAGGAGTGCTTCACTGAGGTAAACATTATGTTCTGTGTCGAGGGAAAAATTACTTATGCATATTGAGTGATACAATGCAACGCTAATTTTGCTTCATCCATTTGATATTTATGTCCAGTTGCTTGGGTAATGGGTTGCTTTTAAAATGTCAAAGAAGTTTCTAATTTCCGTTGTATCATGTAGCAACTCATGTCTTGATTTTATTAACTAATTTCTTTTGGATATTAGTTAAGTTGTCTTCTACTCCTACAGCTTAAAAACTGGTGTTTTGAACATAACGTCCCAGGTTTTATTTTGTTAAGGTGAATGTACACCTAGCATATTGATTATCAAGACCAATTTGTTCTCCACACGGTACTTGGCGTATACATATGTGATTATCAAGACCTATCTGTTATCCATATGGTACTTGAAATCATGTAGCTTACATTGTCATATCTCTTACTACTCACTACTTGCCTCTATCCTAGGATTTTCAAATTTAGGTGTATTTTATTGGAAATGACTATAACAGGAATTCACGAATACGACAATGGCTCTCAATTGTTTTGGCACATTAAGTACCAAATGAAAGTGAATACCAAGGTGTGCATACCAATATTGATGAAATTATTGCCCGATCGAAGGAATGGGGCTTGCCCATACAATCTTTGCGGTGACCCAGCATATCACTGCATGATACAGTATATTTTAGTTGTTGATATAATACCAATAAAAGACCATTCCACTAGTATTACATCTCTCAGAGTGGTACAACAGAAATATCGTGTGGTCTAAGACATGACTATAGATTACAACTCAGAGCTTTACAAAATATCCAGAGAAACTTCGAGAGAAACCAACTTCTTACAAAGAAGAACCAGAAATAACAACTCATAACTATCATACTAATAAGACTAGTATCTAGACTATCTGACTTGCAATTGTTGTCATTGCAATGCTCTACAAAAGTAGGTTATATGGCTATAGATTATACTCCTATATAATCAGAAACTTTGTCTTCACTTCACTTGATGTATATGTTGACTCCATTAACTTCATTGAATAACTTGAGCTTTCGGTGAAAATTCCTTTGAGAATCAATTGGTGTTGATGACGTCTTCATCGGCTTTAGAATCTAGAAAGGGTTAAGAAGGTATGTTTGAGTACGAGCGTACTCACGCCAGCCTTCACAGATTTACTAGAAATTTGTGGAGTTCCTTTCCTGCCGCGTTCGTAGATCCTTCCTAGAACACGGAGTAGCATGTCACACTTTTACACTCTACAAAGGTGTGTTGCTTACCCATGAGAGATCCTTATCCATGTTGCACAACCAAGTCGTGAGCTTGCCCACACTTCCTTGGTATGGGGCCTAGTATAAGGACCCAAGTCGATCATTGTCCTTCTTCACTACCCCACATACCCGCAATTGTTGTACTATCAGAACGCAAGTCAAACTTCTCCTAGTAATATGGCTTTACCTTAGTCTGATATACACAATGACCATAAAAAACTAAAAATTTGTCTTTTAGACGCCTAGATCCACAGTAGGCTTCTCCTGAAATATACGGCTTTACCCATGATTTGCAACTTATAAAACACCTAGAACAGTGTCTGTGGCATGCGAAAGGAAGAAGATACAACTGAATTCCCCAGACCCATTGTAGATCTTATGGTTAACGCGTATTATATAGCGCAAGAATCATAAGCGACATTTGTTATTAAGTCCTAGGTATTATGTTCATATACCACTGGAACTTGAATACACTTGGTAAATAACCCATAATCATATCATTATGAAAGTAGAGTTTTCTGACCTTTTTGAAATGTAGGTGATAACAATAGTAGATTGCAAATACTTGATAGAAATTAACCAAAGGACATGAGCAAGTGTGAACTTGATTTTTGTGATTGCAATATTATGCACTCACTGTCTTCGAGACAATATAACACCAATATCTGAAAAACACCATCATTGGTTTGGTAAGAACTAATGTTTAAAGAAGCAAGATGCTATTATGCATAAGTAATATAATGCAATGTTTTAAAATCGAAACCCCTGAAATAACGTCGATGATCTAGGGTTTGGGACTTGTGATGATTTCTTTGGAATGTGTTGTCCTTTTATATCAATTTCACACATGTGCTTCTTATTAGGCTTGTGAGAGTGTGTGAAATAACTTGCAAGTCCAATAAGGTAACATACAATAATAAAACATCCAAGCGTTGAATGCTATTCAAAGACTTCTTATATAGAGACTTGTTATTCTATTAGAGTCTTTAAGGAATTAGTTATAACTTTCTCTTAATGTATTTTAGAAGAATAACTTTTGAAGAAAAGCTTACTTTATAAAGGAAAAGTATTGAAACTTATAGATAGTTAATATTAGGGTTTTTTCTTAACTCTACTTACTATTAAAGGAAATCATAGCTACAATTGAGTTAAGCATGTTACCCATATCTTGGTCTTGTATTTGAGATTGTATGTTATTAGTATGAGGTGATACAATATTCTCCTTACTTCATAATACTTTATAAAGTTAAACAAAAGTAGCGTTACTCTTATTTGAATGGTGTTTTGTTGATACTATAAGTCAATGAGATATTTTACTTAGGAATTAGTGATTATACTTTATAATAATGGATATGGTATTACTTGGGAAATTTAAGAACTGTCTTTAAACATTAAATATCTCTATAAACTTGTAAGAGAAATGTTAGTAGAAATATTTAGTAAGTAAAAATATTATTTTTGATGCTTCCTTTTGGAAAATAATATACCATTATCTTTGAATTATATTTTTAGAAAATTTATTTAAGTTAGTTGGGTTCACTTTTATTTCACCTAAGCATCAATTGAGATTATTACTACTACTCTATCTTAAATAAATAATATAAAATACATAAATAATTTTAGATAACCTTTTATGGATTAAAAAGAAAGGAAAAATGTTTAAATAAGGTTTATTAAATCTCCACATTTTATTTTACTTCAAAAAGTTAAAGATTATATTTTAGTGGGTAGATTATATTTTTGTGATCATTTTGGTATATTATTGTTAGAGATATGCCTAAGAGGCAATAATAAAGTGGTTATTATTATATCTTTGTGTTTATGATAAATGTTTACATCCTATGCTATAATTGTATTAACCGGAAACATTAATATTTATGTGTTTTGTAAATATAAAAGAGTCCCTAGTAAGCCTCTTGTTAAGCTATGATGACCTATAAGTATAGGGGATCGCAACAGTCTTTGTGGGTAGTATTATCCAATTTATTGATTTGACACAAGGGAAGCCAAAGAATACTTGCAAGCCTTAACAACTGAGTTGTTAATTCAGCTGCACCTGCAAATAGTTCTTGCTCACAGAAGTTTATCAGTAGCAACAGCTTGGTAGTAGCAACAGTAAAGCAACAGCAGCAGTGAAACAGTAGCAATAGTAACAGTAACGGGAACAGTAGGATTCGAGTGCGGTAGGCATAGGGATGGATGGACGGGCATTACATGGACGAGTCTAAACATGTAACTTCAAGATTTAGGGCATTGCAGATAAACAATAACAAGCACCCAAGTACTAAACAATCCTAGGCATGTGCTCCAAATATAGTCATACGTGCTCGCAATGAGAACTTGCACAACATCTTCTGTCCAGACAGCCCGTGGCAGCAGGGCCTCTAGGGAACTACTGGCAATTAAGGTGCTCCTTTTAATAGAGCACCGGAGCAAATCATTAACACTCCGTGAACACATGTGATTCTCACACCACAGCCATCCCCTCCGGTTGTCCCAATTATTGTCACTTTGGAGCCTTTGGATCCGGACAATGATATGTGTACACAACTTGCAGATAAGATCGCAAACAATACTATCATAATGATTCAATAATAAGTTCAGATCTGAGATCATGGCACTCGGGCCCTAGTGACAAGCATTAAGCATGACAAGTTGCAACAAAGTCAAATAGCACTAATAGAGATACTAGGCACTATGCCCTAACAAATCTTATTCGATTACATCATAGAACTCATCCAATCCCTACCATCCCCAAGCCTACTGCGGGGGACTACTCACTCATGGATGAGGGAAACATCGGTGGTTGATGGAGATGCATTGGTGATGACGATGGCGATGATCCTCTCCAAATCCCCTGTCCCGGCAGTGTGCCAGAACGGATTTTCTGGATCCGAATCTTGGTTTCTTGTGGCAGCGGCGGAGCAGAACTCTTTCTGAAAAACTATCCAACCCCCCTCGGTTTTGTTTTTAGGTCGAAAGGCAACTTATAGGCGCAGAGGGAGGCCGAGGGGGTGTTTGGGGTGGCTGCACCCCCCCCCAGGCACGACCAGTGGTGGGCCCGTGCCTGGCATGGGTGTGGGCCCCCCCAGGCCTCCTCTCTGTCTCGTATTTTGGATCCGTGGATCTTTTGGTGAAATATAATTTTTGGCATATTTTCCGAGATTTTTCCTGATAGTTGATTTTCTGCATAAAAACAAGACACCGAGGTAATTCTGCTAAAAACAGCGTCAGTCAGTGTTAGTTGTATCCAAATCACACAAGTTTAGGGAAGAAACAATAGCAAAGTGTTCGAGAAAGTAGATACGGTTTGGACGTATCAACTCCCCCAAGCTTATCTTATTGCTTGTCCTCAAGCAATTCAGTTGAAAACTGAGTGCGATAAAAGAACTTTCACGAACACATTGCTTCATATGATGTAAATATTCTCAGCACAGGAGTAGATGTTTAGACAATTCATAATAAAGAGTATGCAACTAAGTCTACCCAATAGTCATTGCAAGCTCTGAAGAGAAACCAACTCAATAATAATAAGTAGCTTGAAACATAAACATGAACAACATTGCAATGCTCATAATAAGGTATGATAGAGTGGTATCTCGCTTGCCTTTGTTTGAAGAGCACAAGATAAATGCCAAGGCACCTCTGAAGTTCAAGTGAATACTAGAGATAAAGATATCAGAGCTACAAGCATCAAAGTCATGACATAATTAATCAAGTTTTGGAACAAACACAAGAATGACAAATATGCTCCCAAGAAGGTGCTCATAGAATAAGTGGTGACTCAACAAAGTTGTGAAAACGGTTTTGAAAGGTTTGAAAGGCTTCCCAATGTTGAAAGGAAGGTACTCATTAGCTTTGAGCTCTCATTGCCCCTATCATAGGCATCTTCATGTGGTTAAGGTGAAAGTGTGGTCTACTCTGAATCATATGCTTGACAGACCATAGACTGGAAATCCCAAGTCCCTTGAGTACGAGGCCCGCTCTGCATGCTACTCGACTTTGGTCACCTGAAAATTCTTGTCATTGTAAATACATGCATATCATAGAGAACCGCCAACGGGGTACCCCTTGCACATGGTACAAGAGCTTTCCCATAACCAAAATAACAAGGCAAGCAGACGATGAGCATCTCAGCAATCTTTTTATTTACTACTAGATGATACCTCGCGCGTTGCGGTGGGAATATAAACACAAATGATAGTAAAGATTGACGAATTTCTGGAGTCGGACATACAAATATACACCATGTGTTTGTATGAAGAAAATTTGCAACAATAGTACACTGGATAATGCAAATCTGTAAATGGGAAATGGCGTACATAAGCATTAATATATCGGAAAAATGATAGAGATGGCAATATTGTGCTTTCCCTTACATGGAACTCTAAATAGTATTTCAGATTCAGCATAAAGCGTTTTCCCTCAGTTGATGTGCTTAATAGAGCATTACAACATCTCACTGACAGATGATTCCATGTGCAAAACATGTTGAATATAAGATCATGCTTATATCATTTCAAATGAGAAAACTTGATTTTATCAACATGACATGTAGGCTAAAAATAACACACGCAGCCCGTTATCTAACAAACACCAAAAAAACTCACTAGGGAAATCGGTGACATTGCTTTTTCGACTCACCTATACATATAGTTTTGGCATAAAAGAACAAAAATAGTAATCCATACATTTATGATTAACATCCCAACATTAGAGCCTATAAATAAGTTGAACCTAGATGTGTGCATTGCATTCATGCATAGAAAATCCGAATAATTTTCGCGCTTTTAAACAAAACTTGTCAAAGTGATTGAAGCTTCTTTTAGCTTGGTGGAATTGAAGTAGATCATCAAGTTGACTGCGATAAGTTTCAAAAAGACCATTGTTAAAATCTCATTTTGGGTAAGAGAGATTTGATCTAAGGGTAGCTCAAATGTACTATAAGTTAAACCTTAATATAATGTGAACTATATTTGATCATTAGGTGATCATGTTATAGAATTCATTATGATCACTCATAAGTTGTAACACCGCGGTTCTGAAAAGACCGAGGCTTCTATGTGACATGCCAATCCCTGGATCGGTTCATTGGCCCACAATAGAATAAGATGAATAACATAGCAAAATATCCGTGTATCATGAATAAAGAAGATCCAGTGTACCATTATTACAATAAAAGCTTAGCCCAAGGCTAGCTCAAATTATTCAGGTAGCAACATAAATAAAGTAAATCCTCCATTCTTCAAATTGCCCACAAGTGAACAAGTGCCGAGTGGAGTACCGTGGCCTAAATCGATTACTCAGAATCGGAATATCCTGCAACATGAAACGTAGCAGCCCCGAAGGGTCAATACATGGAATGTATGGCAAGTAGAGCTAGTAATGGAGACAATAGTACTAACATCTACATGCATATTTGGCAAGTGGAGCTGTGTCTGGCTTGCATTCGCAAATACCTTTGTCCTACTTTTATAAACAGTTTTTGATTTTCTTTGAAAAGATCCCAATTAAGGTAACCCAACAATATTAAAACAATTATGAAATTGGAATGAGCGAGAAACATGTCATGGAATCAATATCAAGCAACTTAGTTGTCCATAACCGGGGACACGGCTAATCGATTAGATTATACACCCTGCAGGGGTTAGTACACTTTACCCATGTGACTTGGCCAGCCCAGCTCGTACCATCACTCTCATCATGGGTGATGATAGGGAGAAGTCCAAGAAGAGACTGTTCGGGAAGTAGCTCCCCAATCCCGACGCGCACCGGTCCAACCTACCAAAATTCTACATCTCTGGATACGCGGGTTCGAGTTACCACAACCTACTAAGTCCAACCAACCGCCCATTTCATTATTGGCACATGGTTGTACACGTAAGCTACAAAATAAAGAAGCCAATCATTCTCTCTTGATGCATGGGTGCCTTTCCGCAATGAAACCACCAAAAATTATCAATCCCAACACACCCAGGAGATTCATTGATTAAGTTGTTTTTAGTTTTTGCAAACCAACTCATTTAGAAACAACTTTCAGTGATGTAACCCAGCCCTCGTTCATCATAGCATGGCTAAGCACATCTACCAACGGTGGTTCATCTACAAGGAAGGTCCTACCACATAATAGGACATAGCATAGCAATAGTATCATCCTACACATGCGTTTACAAAATACACGACAATGCATAGAAAATAGTAGGACAATATCATGAACAAAATAGCATCTACTTGCTTTGGTTGTAGCGGTCGGAAGAACAATCCACACACGAGCAAGCGTTGCACTCGTCACAATCTACACGATACAATTGCAATCATAAACAAACAATCCACAAGCATATGCAACAAAGATGATGCATGGATGCATGCATGACCAGTGGGGTGACGCTACAGCAACACCACATAATAGTAATTAGTAGAGGTACTGATTGCATGCATGGAAAATAGTTTTAGCGCAAGGAAAACTATTATGCAAGGTATAATACTCAAAACTAGAGCTAGAACCCAATTAATTCACTACCGATAGTATACTGTTTGTAAAATCTTGAAAAAATTCTAACGCATAGGCATTGCTATTTAGAAACAGTACCAATTGGAATTACTCAAAAAGGAATTATAAAACTCCTTGAATAATTAAAACACTGCAGAAAGCCACTAGACAGTTTCTACAGAAGTTTTTACTATAATCCTATCCTTTTAATTCACGATGAGATTCCCCTCGTCCTACTGAATTCAGGGACATATTATACGCAATTTTTGGAGTTACAGATCTTTTTCTACGAATTAATTACTCCAAAAAGGCCATTAACTCAATTGATTAAACTATACTAAATCTTGCTGCAAAAGTGTGAAACAATGGTACAGCAAGATTCTACACGACTTACTGAATCTACACATATTTTATTTGCAATTTTTGGCCCAGCGGATTAATTTCTACGCAATTTACAAGTTTCTACAAGATTCTGCAATTTCTAAAACGATTTAAATCAAAAGGGAATATTCCGGGAATATTCCCTGCTGACTCAGCGCTGACTCAGCGTGGGTTGACTGGCCGTTGACCAGTCAACCGCGCGGTCTCCGGTCGATCTGGGCCGCAGATCTTAGATCCGACGGCCGAGAAGAGGCGGCGGCGGCGCTCCGGCGGCTCGGGACGGCGGGTGTCGGCGGCGGGTCCTGCGCGAAGAGGGAGAGACGGTCAGCGCGGGACGGCGGCGATCGGCGCGGCGGCGGCAAGCGGCGGCGCGGCGGCGTGGGGCGCGCGCGGGCGGCGCGCGTGGGTGGCGGCGCGTGAGTGGCGAGCGGCGGCGCGCGCGAGGTGCGGCGACGGAGGCTTACCTGGCGGCGGCGCGCGGATCGAGGCGGAAGGCGGCGGGGTCCGGGCGCGTGGGGAGAGGGAGGCGGTGGGGTCCGCGGCTTATGTGGGGCCCTCACGCGGGGTCCTAGCCGGACTCGGTCCCACCTGTCGGTGGGCCGTCGCTGGGGCGGCGGCAGATACTATCCGCCGCGCGGGCGGTGCGGTGCTGGCTGGCTGGGCCTCCGCGGCCCAGCAGGCTGGCGCCGATTTTTTTTTATCCTTTCTTTTTCCCTTTTTGCATTTTAGTAAAACCTCCGTAAGTCCTTCATACGAACTCCGAATCGGGCGATTCTTGTTCCTACATTTTTGTAAAATTGAGGGGAACAACCTAGGGTCAAGGGATGAGTGAAACCACTAGGCTACAAGGGTGGAAAACATAAGTGCTAGTAGAACCTCCCGCAGGAGCCTCGTAGTAAAATAGAGTAGGGTTTAGAAAATAGTGTTTTGCCGAATCTTTTCAATCGATGGTTTTGCATGGAAGAGTATGATGCAATGGCATGAATGATATGCAGAACCAAATCTAAAATTTGGGATGTGTCAAGACTAACCCCCTTAAGATGAATCTCGTCCCCGAGATTCGGCGCGGCTAGCAAATAGGTGTGGGTAGTCCTCTCGGATGTCATCCTCACGCTCCCAAGTGGCTTCCTCTTCGGTGTGGTGGCTCCACTGCACCTTGCAAAACCTGATTGTCTTGGTACGGGTAATCCTCTTCGCTGTCTCCAGAATCTTGACCGGCTTCTCCTCATAGGTCAAGTCATTCTCAAGCTGAACCTCCTCTAGCGGTACAGTGTCTCTTAATGGTGTATCCACCATCTCCGGATGGCACCTCTTCAGCTGGGATACGTGGAACACATTGAGAACAGCGGACAGAGCCTCTGGCAACTCCAACTGATAGGCTACCTTTCCCTTGCGTGCTAAGACCCGATACGGTCCAATAAACCGAGGTGCCAGCTTACCCTTAATTCCAAATCTCTTGATTCCACGAAGTGGCGACACTCTGAGGTATGCTCTATCACCTATCTCATACACCACTTCCTTGCGCTTGGCGTCCGCGTAGCTCTTCTGCCTTGATTGTGCTACCTTCAGCCTGTCCCTAATCAAGGCGACCTTCTCCTCAGCATCCTTGATAAAATCAGGCCCAAACAACTGACGTTCTCCTACTCCATCCCATAGCAATGGTGTCCGGCACCGTTTCCCATACAGTACATCAAACGGTGACGTCTTGATGCTGGTTTGATAGCTGTTGTTGTAGGAAAACTCAGCATATGGCAAATTCTCATACCAACTAGAACCATGAGCCAAGGCGCAAGCTCTCAGCATGTCTTCCAAAATCTGATTCACTCTCTCGGTCTGTCCATCAGTCTGTGGGTGAAACGCTGTGCTAAACTCCAATCTAGTACCAAGTGACTCGTGCAGCTGGCGCCAGAAGTGTGAGGTAAATTGGGTGCCTCTATCAGATACGATACTCTTGGGAACTCCATGTAGGCACACAATTCTGTCCATATAAATCTTGGCCAACTTTGCACTCGTATAGGTTGTCTTTACCGGTATAAAGTGGGCTACCTTGGTCAAATGGTCGACCACTACCCATATGGAGTCATATCCTGACCTGGTCCTGGGCAATCCTGTGATAAAATCCATCCCCACTCTATCCCACTTCCATTCCGGCACGGGCAACGGCTGTAGCAGTCCTGCTGGCTTCTGGTGTTCCGCTTTCACTCGGCTACATACATCACATAGGGCAATATGCTCCGCGATGTCTCCCTTCATGTTGTTCCACCAGAATCTGTCCTTTAGGTCCATATACATCTTCGTATTGCCCGGATGTATAGAGTACGGCGAGTCATGAGCTTCCTACAGAATCAACTTCCTTATCTCGGGATCGTTGGGAACGCACAAACGATCTCCATACCACAAGGTTCCTTGCTCATCCTCGCGGAATTCCCTCGCTCGATCCTCCTTCATCTTTTCCTTTACTTCATCTATCTCTTTGTCTCCCACTTGAGCCTTCCTGATTCTGTCCTGTAGCGTTGGTTGGACTTCCATTGATGCCAAGTATCCTTCAGACACTACCTCTAGTCTAAGGTCCTTGAATTGCTTGCACAAATCCTTGGGCAATTCCCCAATTGTCAATCCATTGGCGTAAATCTTCCGGCTGAGAGCATCTGCTACTACATTGGCCTCTCCTGGGTGGTATTGTAAATTCATATCATAGTCCTTGATAAGCTCCAACCATCTCCTTTGCCTCATGTTCAGTTCCTTCTGCGTGAATATGTACTTCAGGCTCTTGTGGTCGGTGTACACATCACAGTGTTTTCCCATTAAGTAATGCCTCCACACCTTGAGCGCATGAACCACTGACGCTAACTCCAAGTCGTGTGTGGGGTAATTCCGCTCATGGTGCTTGAGTTGTCGCGAGGCATATGACGCTACTCTCCCATCTTGCATCAGCACGCTCCCAAGTCCCTGCCGAGAAGCATCACAATACACTTGGAAATCCTTCTGAAGATCTGGTAAACACAGAACAGGTGCGGTTACTAGGCGACGCTTCAGTTCCTGAAAGCTGGCTTCACACACATCTGTCCATTCGAACTTCCTCTCCTTCTTTAGAAGTTCAGTCATCGGTTTAGCAATCTTGGAAAAGTTTTCAATGAACCTCCTGTAATATCCAGCAAGTCCCAAAAAGCTTCGTATCTCTCCTGCATTCTTGGGCGCTTCCCACTCTGTCACTGCAGTCACTTTGCTTGGATCAACAGCGACTCCTTCTCCTGACACCACGTGTCCAAGAAATCCAACAGTGTTAAGCCAGAATTCAGACTTGCTGAATTTGGCATACAGCTTGTGTTCCCTCAGCTTCTCCATAATCAGTCGCAGATGCTTCTCATGCTCAGCATCATCCTTGGAATATATCAGTATGTCATCAATAAACACCACCACGAACTTGTCCAAGTACTCCATAAATACCTTGTTCATCATGGTCATGAAATATGCCGGGGCATTCGTTAGTCCAAAAGACATAACTATATACTCATATAAACCATACCTAGTGGTGAAAGCGGTTTTCGGTATGTCCTCCTCCCGGATCTTCAATTGGAAGTAGCCCGATCGCAGATCAATCTTACTAAACACCTTTGCTCCTTCCAGTTGATCAAACAAATCATTTATGTTCGGCAGGGGGTATTTGTTCTTGATGGTCACCTCATTCAGCGAGCGATAGTCCACCACTAATCTCTTGCTGCTGTCTTTCTTCTCCACAAACAGAACAGGCGCACCCCATGACGACGAACTAGGCTGAATGAATCCCTTGTCCAACTGCTCCTTCAGCTGCTTCTTCAATTCCTTCAGCTCATCCACATCCATCTTGTATGGTATCTTTGCAATAGGTCCTGTTCCCGGCATCAGGTCGATGAGAAACTCCACTTCCCTGTCAGGTGGCATCCCTGGCAGCTCTTCCGGAAACACGTCGGGGTAATCCCTAATCACGGGCACAGTGTCCATGCTAACCCCCTTAAGAGAATTCAGTTTACATCTTCCCGGTCGCGTAGCCGACTTGAATCTAATTCTCTTACCATCCGGGGTTTTGAGTGAAACAGCTCGCTGTGCACAATCTATGTGTCCCCCATGCATAGACATCCAATCCATACCCAGTATAACATCCAACCCTTGTGATTCCAACACTACTAGATGTGCAATGAAGTTGTGTGTTCCAATCCTCACAGTCAAGCCGCGGCATCCCGCGCTAGCTATCATATCTCCTCTAGGTGAACTCACTCTAATAGACCCTTTCATAGACTCAGTAGGTAACTTATACTTATCCACAAATGCTCTTGATATGAATGAATGAGATGCACCAGTATCGAAAAGTATGAAAGCTGGGTGAGTGTTGATTGGGAACTTACCAATCACAAGGTCAGGATCATCTGGAATCTCCTCCACATTCATGTGGTTCACTGTGGCCTTCTCGTTGTTGGTTGGCTTCAGTCCTTTCCTCTCTGGACAGTTGTCAGCATAGTGTCCCTTCTGTTTACACTTGAAGCATGTCACCTCACTCAGATCCTTCTTCACAAAGCTGCGATCGCGGTTGCGGTCATGTCCACCGTGTCCTCCAGAGTGGTGAGAGTGTCCTCCCTTGTGGCTGTGGTGGTTGCTCTTGTGGTTGTCATGGCGATGTCCATCGCCCCCATGGCGGTTGCGATCATGGCTCCCATGGTCACTCCCTCCATGCTTGGAGTATCCATCATGTGAAGTGCGAGACTTGTGGTGTGAACCAGAGTGGTGATTGTTACTCTTCCTCTTGCGGTTCTCCACCTGCTTGTGCTTCCCTTCCAAGATCCTGGCCTTGTCCATAAGCTCCTGGAAAGTGGGGCAGTAAACCACCAGTAGCTGCACTGAAAGCTCATCACCGAGGCCATCCAGGAATCTCTCCCTCCTTTTTGCATCAGTGTCAACATCCTCAGGTGCATAACGGGACAGGTTGTTGAACTCCTCAATGTACTCAGCCACGGTGCGATTGGTTTGGCGCAAGTTGCGGAACTCCTTCCTCTTCAGGCTCAAAACTCCTGAAGACACGTGGTTGGTCCTAAAACCTTCCTCAAACATTGCCCAAGTCACAGTGTCCAGCGGGTGGGTGATCTGAAAAGTGTCCCACCAAGAAGCGGCTGGTCCCTCCAGTAGGTGAGCGGCAAACCTCACCTTCTCAGTATCAGTGTATCCGACTGTTACCAGATCCTTGTTGACTGAACGCAACCAGTCGAGAGCAACCATTGGTTCCGTTGCAGTAGAGAACTTAGCTGGCCTTAGCCTCAGAAATATGGTGAGAGCATCTCCCTGAGGCTGGTTGTTCTCATTGTTGTTGTTGTTGTTCTGAGCTTCCATGAACTGGGTCATAATTTGGGTCAGCTGTGCCTGAGCTGCCATGAGCTGCTCCAACTCAGTGGGTTGACGGTGGGGAGGCATCTGCGGTTCAGCACAGGTAAGTTTAGAGAGAATCAACTACGATAATAGGATTCTACCCATGCATTATGATCAAACAACAACAAGCAATGACAGACAATCACAAGCAAGCAACACATCAACAAACAAGTGATCCAGCAACATCCCAGGGGTTATCCTAGCAGTATATACCTACTGAAATAATTTTACAAGAGTTGGCAATGGTTAACTAAACAGTTGATCAACTAAGCAACAAAAACAGCAATCTGCCAGAACAGTACAGCAGCGTTCACGAATTTTTCTACCTGACTTAGACTCGTAAGAAAATTTAGCTGATTTTTGCACATACAGTACAGAGAGTTTCGCACCAGCCCTATTTTTTTCAGATTTTTCCCAGTTAGCAGAAAAATATGAAAATTTGTACAGTACTACTGTATCAGCAGGAACTACAGCGAAAATAACACAGATGTTAACCAAACTTGCCATAACTCTTTCATAAAATTTGCAGAAATAATTCCTAGGATATTGGAGTACACAAATAAACAACTAAACACTCTTAAACTAACAGTAATTAAGTTTCACATTGATCGAGACTAATCGTAACGGTTTTGCCTAACGAGGACTAATTGGTGGACTTCTATCTACTTCTTGAAGAGGTTGCGGTAGGTCCTTGCACTCATGCGTTGGCGCTTTGGTCCACGGTTCAACCATGGCAGCGGAGTGTACACTTCTCCTGAATCATCACTTGAGATCTCAAACTCCACCTCTTCTGGATCCTCCTCTTCTTCTTCACTTTCAGCTGCAACTGCAACAGCTTCATCTCCTCCACCATCATCGTCTCCATCATCATCCTCGTCCTCATCATCATCGTCGTTCCCACTGTCATCATCATCCCTATTGTTGCCATCATCTCCATTGTCGTCATCAGAGGGTGGATTTAGCTGTGCTTGGAGAGCGGCAATCTGGGCTGTCATAGCTTCAATAGTTTGATCCCTTTCCTGGACGGTCCCTTGCAACTGTTGTATGTTCTGGGTGTTCTCCTGCACAGTACCATGAAGATGAGCTATGGTTGCATCTCTGGCTATCAGGACATTCTCCAGAACTCCCACGGCTTCATGCAAGGTGTCAATCTCCTGTCCTTGGACCACCATACCATTTCTAGCAAAATCTGCAATCTCCTTTATCATCATCACTTTCTCAGCTAGAGCTCCATTCTCCCTTTCCATGTCCTCTATGTGCCTCCGACGGGACGGCATGTTGTTCCTGTCGCCCGGGGTAACCACAATGTGCCCATCTTCATCACGCCTCCCATAGTCACGGTAGGGTGAATCTGCTGGCAGCAGGTGTCGGACATGATGGCACTGGCGAGACAGGGCTTCATGTATGGCCAAGTTGATTCCAAGTCCCCAGTTGCAGTATGTCTTGGTGTAGATCAGATGCACAGGGTTTAGTAAGGCGGCGTCTCTGAATATGAAGGTGGTGATCTCCCATGCATCCTCACCATATCCATAGGTGTACAGCCTTCTTCCCTTGAACATGGGCAGTGGAAATCCCAATGACTGCGAGAGCTGTGCTAACTGCCTTGCAAAGGGCCTTGGTGACTCCATGGTTGCATACTCAGTCCTGACTTCTCCCATCTATCAATTGAAGAGGAAAGTGTGAGAATAGCATATGATAAGAATTTACGAGAGTGAAAGGCATAAGATGAAAGACAGAGTTAATATAGGCTTTAATAAATCTATGGCTTCCTAATCCAATCCTAGGTCACGATCCTACAGTCGACACACGGGCTCTGATACCATCTTGTAACACCGCGGTTCTGAAAAGACCGAGGCTTCTATGTGACATGCCAATCCCTGGATCGGTTCATTGGCCCACAATAGAATAAGATGAATAACATAGCAAAATATATGTGTATCATGAATAACGAAGATCCAGTGTACCATTATTACAATAAAAGCTTAGCCCAAGGCTAGCTCAAATTATTTAGGTAGCAACATAAATAAAGTAAATCCTCCATTCTTCAAATTGCCCACAAGTGAACAAGTGCCGAGTGGAGTACCGTGGCCTATATCGATTACTCAGAATCGGAATATCCTGCAACATGAAACGTAGCAGCCCCGAAGGGTCAATACATGGAATGTATGGCAAGTAGAGCTAGTAATGGAGACAATAGTACTAACATCTACATGCATATTTGGCAAGTGGAGCTGTGTCTGGCTTGCATTCGCAAATACCTTTGTCCTACTTTCATAAACAATTTTTGATTTTCTTTGAAAAGATCCCAATTAAGGTAACCCAACAATATTAAAACAATATGAAATTGGAATGAGCGAGAAACATATCATGGAATCAATATCAAGCAACTCAGTTGTCCATAACCGGGGACACGGCTAATCGATTAGATTATACACCCTGCAGGGGTTAGTACACTTTACCCATGTGACTTGGCCAGCCCAGCTCATACCATCACTCTCATCATGGGTGATGATAGGGAGAAGTCCAAGAAGAGACTGTTCGGGAAGTAGCTCCCCAATCCCGACGCCCACCGATCCAACCTACCAAAATTCTACATCTCTGGATACGCGGGTTCGAGTTACCACAACCTACTAAGTCCAACCAACCGCTCATTTCATTATTGGCACATGGTTGTACACGTAAGCTACAAAATAAAGAAGCCAATCATTCTCTCTTGATGCATGGGTGCCTTTCCGCAATGAAACCACCAAAAATTATCAATCCCAACACACCCAGGAGATTCATTGATTAAGTTGTTTTTAGTTTTTGCAAACCAACTCATTTAGAAACAACTTTCAGTGATGTAACCCAGCCCTCGTTCATCATAGCATGGCTAAGCACATCTACCAACGGTGGTTCATCTACAAGGAAGGTCCTACCACATAATAGGACATAGCATAGCGATAGTATCATCCTACACATGCGTCTACAAAATACACGACAATGCATAGAAAATAGTAGGACAATATCATGAACAAAATAGCATCTACTTGCCTTGGTTGTAGCGGTCGGAAGAACAATCCACACACGAGCAAGCGTTGCACTCGTCACAATCTACACGATACAATTGCAATCATAAACAAACAATCCACAAGCATATGCAACAAAGATGATGCATGGATGCATGCATGACCAGTGGGGTGACTCTACAGCAACACCACATAATAGTAATCAGTAGAGGTACTGATTGCATGCATGGAAAATAGTTTTAGCGCAAGGAAAACTATTATGCAAGGTATAATACTCAAAACTAGAGCTAGAACCCAATTAATTCACTACCGGTAGTATACTCTTTGTAAAATCTTGGGAAAATTCTACTGTACAGGCATTGCTATTTAGAAACAGTAGCAGTTGGAATTACTCAAAAAGGAATTATAAAACTCCCTGAATAATTAAAACACTGCAGAAAGCAACTAGACAGTTTCTGCAGAAGTTTTTACTGTAATCCTATCATTTTAATTCACGATGAGATTCCCCTCGTTCTACTGAATCCAGGGACATATTATACGCAATTTTTGGAGTTACATATCTTTTTCTACGAATTAATTACTCCAAAAAGGCCATTAACTCAATTGATTAAACTGTACTAAATCTTGCTGCGAAAGTGTGAAACAATGGTACAACAAGATTCTACACGACTTACTGAATCTATACATATTTTATTTGCAATTTTTGGCCCAGCGGATTAATTTCTACGCAATTTACAAGTTTCTACAAGATTCTGCAATTTCTAAAACGATTTAAATCAAAAGGGAATATTCCAGGAATATTCCCTGCTGACTCAGCGCTGACTCAGCGCGGGTTGATTGGCCGTTGACCAGTCAACCGCGCGGTCTTCGGTCGATCTGGGCCGCAGATCTTAGATCCGACGGCCGAGAAGAGGCGGCGGCGGCGCTCCGGCGGCTCGGGACGGCGGGTGTCGGCGGCTCGGGACGGCGGGTGTCGGCGGCGGGACGGCGGCGGTCGGTGGCGGGTCCTGCGCAGAGAGGGAGAGACGGTCAGCGCGGGACGGCGGCGCGGCGCGTGCGGGCGGCGGCGCGGGGCGCGCGCGTGGGTGGCGGCGCGCGAGCGGCGAGCGGCGGCGCGGGCGGCGCGCGCGAGGTGCGGCGGCGGAGGCGCGGTTCCCGAGGCGGTGGCGGCGCGCGGATCGAGGCGCAAGGCGGCGGGGTCCGGGCACGTGGGGAGAGGAAGGCGGTGGGGTCCGCGGCTTATGTGGGGCCCCCACGCAGGGTCCTAGCCGTACTCGGTCCCACCTGTCGGTGGGCCGTCGCTGGGGCGGCGGCGGATACTATCCGCCGCGCGGGCGGTGCGGTGCTGGCTGGGCCTGCGCGGCCCAGCAGGCTGGCGCCGATTTTTTTTATCCTTTCTTTTTCCCTTTTTGCATTTTAGTAAAACCTCCGTAACTCCTTCATACGAACTCCGAATCGGGCGACTGTTGTTCCTAAATTTTTGTAAAATCGAGGGGAACAACCTAGGGTCAAGGGATGAGTGAAACCACTAGGCTACAAGGGTGGAAAACACAAGTCCTAGTAGAACCTCCCGTAGGAGCCTCGTAGTAAAATAGAGTAGGGTTTAGAAAATAGTGTTTTGCCGAATCTTTTCAATCGATGGTTTTGCATGGAAGAGTATGATGCAATGGCATGAATGATATGCAGAACCAAATCTAAAATTTGGGATGTGACATAAGTACAAAGTTAAGGACATAAAACAAATAATAAGAATATAACCACTATATCTTAAATCCCATCTGCATACATTCTGAGTATCATAGTAACACCTAACCTTAAAAAATCTTTTGATGAGTTGGAGTTGGAAAGAGATTAAGTCAAGATCATCCACTATATATATATATATCTTTCTTTCTATACAATCTTTATGGAACTTATCTCAATATCTGTTGTTCATCAATGTTGGATAATTTCCCGTTGATTCACAACTTCTTTAACTATTAGTCTTTGATCTATTATTTGATCTTATCAGAACATCTACTCAAATCTTCTA
This sequence comes from Avena sativa, assembly GCA_916181665.1. Classification (NCBI taxonomy): domain Eukaryota; kingdom Viridiplantae; phylum Streptophyta; class Magnoliopsida; order Poales; family Poaceae; genus Avena; species Avena sativa. The sequence goes on from OV702296.1 coordinate 79,757,559, forward strand.
ATGGGGGCATAGTCCATTAATAACCTTAATCCAATATAAGATACTAAGAAGATAATTTCCAGACAATAAAAGGTAGGATTGATAAAGCCCTGCTTAGCCAACTAAGAACTTCAGTAATAAATGATTAAAGTATTATAATGGTAATGTTTTGGCCACCAACATGGAATGCTTATATTTAGTATAGGTAATATTGGTGGGTAGAACATGATTGGAACCTTAGTAAAGATAAGTGATCCTAGGGAAGTCTTTGCAAACCACATAAATATAATTCAGGGATTGAAGTGTAAGTCATGAGGGTAAAGTACTTATAAGATGGTGTTATTCAACTAAAGCTAGTGTAGCATAGAGTCATAAAATTGGTGTTATTCATCTTTAAGGATTGTTTACTTTAGAGAAAGATTAGTGATGGAGGATTAAGGAAGTTTGGGAGTAGAGTTTGAAGGAATTAATGGTTGGATGGAAGATTATCAACAGTAGAATAGTAAATACAGCCAAGCAAGGATATGAGAAAGCTATGAAGTGCCTTTGTATCAAACTCATTGGATTCATCTATAAGTTTAGAAGAATGAATATATTGAATAATAAGATTTTAATAAGTAAGTCCATCAAACTAACCATGGTGATGGATAGAAAGAGGTATTATATCTAGGAAAGGAATTCCTTAATTAGAGATCCAAGATTGTGAAATATAGTTATATGTTATAAATCATTTTCCTATTTAATTTTGGTAAGCAATCAACTCTAAATCTGAACTCAAACATAATATCCATCTTATACCATTGATCCATCATCTGATGTCTACAACACTTTATAGAAATATTTTCCTATAGCAAATTACATAAGCACATCTCTGTTAATTCCAACCATCCTAACTATATGTGCTTAAGTATACTCACTTCTATAAAACACTCTAATTACAACTTCCTATTAAAAAGGAAGATTTCATCAAATACTATATACATAAGGCAATATGCTCAGCCATTAAATCTTGACTCTTAAAAGGAATCTAAGCTTATACAAAACCCTAAAGCCAAGAGTAGTAATCATAATTTGAAATCCTAAACCTCCTTACTTATCATAATAAAATAGATACATTGACATTTTCTAAATTAATGAGGGTAGTAGTAACTATATCAATGTATTTTATACATTAAATAAAGATATAGGATCATTACACATATAAAAGTTCTATTCAAAATATGAGCCAACTAAAATTAAGTTGATAAGCAAATAAGAATATATCATTCAATAAATCCATAACTAAAAGAGGAAAGTAAAATAATAGGAAGAGCTTTTACAAATATTGAAAGGGGTTCATATATTAAGAAAATACTAGGAATACAATAAGATATATTTAATAAAGAAATTCACCCATAATACTAACTATGTTTTAGTGTTATTGAAATAGTCCTGCAAAGAAATCCTGCAAAGAAAAATTCAAAATATATAAATCAAATTCAAATCTGAATAAGAAAACAGAAAATAGAAAAAGGATAAAACAAATAAAAACCAAACCTGGCCGCAGCCCAACACCCTACACCTATTAGACGCCCCTGTGCAGCCCACAACAGCCCAGTAACCAGCCCAGTCCTTTTTCTTCTGTGACTGACAAGTGGGGTCAGGGGAGGACTGCGGGTTGAGAAGCAAAGATCGTCAGGGGTTATCCGCAAAACGACCATCGTCGTCATCATCACGCACACAGGCAGATCGCTGGCGGAGCTCGCCGTCGCTCGATGTCGTCGTCATCAGCCTTGCACCAAGATACTCGTCGTCGTTGCCAGGAGGGGATAAGAAGGCCACCGCGACGCATTGCCTCCATCCCTATCTCCAACTTCTCCTTATCCTCTCAGATACGAATGAGACCGAAACCCTAGCTCACCAGAGCCACCTATCGCCGTCGAACCACGTCTTCCCACACCATTCTAAGCCGTCATGGAGAAGCTCCTTCCTCCGTAGATCCTCTGGGTAGAAGCTTGCATCAAGGGGAGCACTGGAGCGGGTGAATTTGGCTGTTTCTCCTTCGCAGTAGTTCGTCGAAATCCTCGTCGGGGAGCTCGATTCCGACCGCGCCTGTCCTCATCGACCACTCTATCATCATCAGGGTAAGCATATGCATCTCTAGACCCTAGTTTCGTTTGCGGATTCGCACCATAGGTCTAGTTTTGTTGAGCACCGCCGCTGGCCGCCGCAGTAGCTCGTTGTCGATGACCCTCTGATGGCCATTTTCGAGCGGCGCTGCCACTATTAGGTTCAGTAGGTTGTACTGATTCGAACTAGATCTATTTCGCTTGCTGGGGCGCAGTAGATCGTCGCCGGCGACCAACCTCTGGTGGCGGTGGTGATGCTGACGCCATGCTTACCTCATGATCGAGCCACGTTAGCTCGTTTGACTGGTCTTTGCCTCGCGTGGTGGATGACATGGCCCAGGGCCCACATGTCATCGACAGTGAGTAGAGAGGAGGTCAGTAGCAAAAGCATTTCTAGCCCTAAGAGATGAGGTGGACAATGGCCCACATGTCAGTGACTGGGGCTAGCTCTAGACGTGGTATAAAAAGTATTTTTTCTGTTAAGAAATAAATAAAATGTTATAATTCAATTAATAATATTCCAGAAATCAAATAAATAATTAATTCTTGTTTAATTAATAACTTTTGATTTATAATTCAGAAAAATGTGTATAATATATGAAAATTTGTAGAAAAATAAAATCTACAACTTAAACTTGTTATCAAATATTATCATGATGATTATTTAAATAAATATTATTTAATAATTCATATTCCTATAATAATAAATGTTTATAATATAAGTAAAATACCAAAAATCTTAGAAAAATAAGAATTCCAATTTAAAACTATAATCATGTATTATTATTTCACTTAATTAAATATTTATTATTTATTAAGTAATTATAAAGTAATAATAAATATAAAAAATCATATCTTATTATTTATAAATCACAAAAATAAATATGATATACCAAAATGATCACAAAAATATTAATTACATGTTAAAAATCTACTAATCTCCTTGCGAGTTAAATAAAAAAAATTAATATTTTAATAACTCAAATTTAAACTTATTTACTTCATTAATAATTCATATCAAGATCAATAAAATTTATTAATATTCCTAAAATGAGTTAAATAAGTCTAATAAATAGTATTAGTCTTAAATATTAATAATCTAATGCCATAATGGTTTAAAACATTATAAATGTTCTTATTCTAGAAAGATCTACAACCTTTAACGAAGATTATCTCTAAAAAGAATTCCACTAATAATAAAGTCCTTAAAGAACAACTTGTGAACAATCAAATATTCTCTAAACCATATTAATCACCAAATTACAAAAACTACTACAACACTATATAAATCCATAAGTAGTTAAGTAACCTTATGTTGGGTTTATAAACTATACTCACTTATCTATAAAAGATAAATGATATTACTCCATACTCAAATCAAGAAACCATTACTCAAGTAATAGAATAAACATTCTTAAGTAACTTAAAGAACACATTTCAGATATACAAGATACCAATGTATAAGTACGATACTTTCAAAACTATCTATACTTTAAAGTTAACTTTGTTGGAGATATGCCCTAGAGGCAATAATAAATGTAGTTATTATTATATATTTGTGTTTATGATAAATGTTTACATTCATGCTATAACAGTATTAACCAGAAACATTAATACTTGTGTGATTTGTAAACTAAATTAGAGTCCCTAGTAAAGCCTCTTCATAATACTAGCTTATTGATTAATAGATGATCATGGTTTCTTGATCATGAACATTTGAGATGTTGTTAATAACAAGGTCATATCATTAGGAGAATGATATGATGGACATACTCCTATAAATAAGCGTAACATAAAGATCAAGTCATTTTAATAGTTCAATTGCTATAAGCTTTCTGATACATAGTAACCTAATTCCTTCGACCATGAGATCATGCTTATCACCATCACCGGAAGGATGCTTTGATGACATCAAACACCACACCGTAACTGGGTGCCTATAAAGGTGGAATTGAGTGTCCGAAAAGTATGGGTTGAGACACATGGATCAAGAGTGGGATTTGTCCATCCATATGACGGATAGATATACTCTGGGCCCTCTCGGTGGAATGTCATCCAATTAGCTTGCAAGCATGTGACTGGCTCACAAGGGATCACATATCACGGGAATGAGAAAAGAGTACTTATGAGTAACGAGGTTGAACTAGGTATGCAGAGATACCGACGATCAAAACCTCGGATTCCATATGTAAGTGGTTCATTCGATCGCAAAGTAATCGTAGAAATATGTGGGAGCCATATGAATTTCCAGATTCCTCTATTGGTTATTGATCGGAGAAGTGTCTCGATCATGTCCGCATAATTCACGAATCGTAGGGAGACACACTTAAGGATTCGATGTTGTTGAGTAGTTATGGAATGATGAGAAAGAGACCGAATGTTGTTCGGAGTCTCGGATGGGATCCGGGATATCACGAGGAGATCCGGAATGGTCCGGAGAATAAGATTCATATAAGGAAAGTCCTGTTTCGGAGTTGAGGAATGATTCCGGTGTTTTCACCAGGAATGTTTTAGAAGGGTCCGGAAGGTCCGGCACTCCGGAGGGGAAGGGTACATGAATGTGTCATGACAATATGGAATGGTTGCATCATGTACTAGGTCACTTGGCTGTGCAAAATAAAGGGAGAAATCAAATCCTAGTTTGAAAGTCAAACGCCAATTTGAAAAAGTCAAACGACAAGTTTGCTTGGTGGAGGGAGAGTAGGAAACCTACTTGGGGAGGAAGTCTCCTCCCTCCACCCACCGGCCAAGGAGGCCGACTTGGGGGAGGACTCCGTCCTTCCAAGCTGCGCCCTCCCACCTATATAAGGAGGGGCAGGGCTGCCCCTCTCCCTCACACCCAAAACCCTGGCCCTAGCCACCGGCCTCCTCCAAGTCCCCGCCGCCACCTAGGGTTCCTCCAACCCACCGAGTTGGGGCTTCCCCAAGCCCTAGCCGCTGTCCAAGCTCCCCCCTTGGTGCCCTCTAAACCCTAGATCACCAAGGCCTCTCTCATAGTCCACCATACTCGCTCCAGCTTAAGGCGAAGCCCTACGAGATCTCCCCTCTACTTCCGACACCACGCCGTCGTGCTGCCGGAATCGCGAGGAGAGCGCTACAACCTCTGCTGCCTGCTGGAACAAGGGAGAGGAAGGTCTTCATCGAGTACCTAACGTGTGATCGACTGCGGAAGCGCTGCCGGAACACAGTGCCGGAAGGATCGTCTACGCGATCTTGAGATCAGCAAGAGTACGACTACATCACCCACGAGAATCTGCTCTCGTTAACCGCTTTGGAATCTTCGAGGGTGAGTTCCTCTATCGACTCGTTGCTACAATCTAGTAGATAGATCTTTGCTTGTTTGTTTGCATGCGGTAGAATTTTTTTTGTTTTCCATGCTACGAACCCCTACAGTGGTATCAGAGCCGTGTCTATATGTAGATCTGTTGCACGAGTAGAACACAATGGTCATTGTGGGCGGTGGTGCTTTTATTATCAATTGCCTTTTGTGTACTTTGCATCTTGCGGTATGATGGGATGAAGCGGCCTGGGCTAACCTTCCATGACATCGTTCATGAGACTTGCTCCACGCTTTGCGGGTGCCTGTCTCTCCCATCATAGTATAGATCCAATCTACAACGGGCACTTGATAGTTCAAGCATCAACGTTGTGGTTCTTGTTCGTAAGTTAGAACGACACTTACTGAAAGCCCCAAACCACGTAAAATATGCAAAGAAAATTAGAGGCGTCTAACTTTGTTTTGTAGGGGTGTGCTGTGGTGTGATATGGCCATGATTATGATTATATTTGATGTATGCAATGCTCCTTATTGTAAGTTGGCAACCGGCAGGAGCCATATGGTTGTCTTTAAATTCTGTTAAGACCCGCGTGTCTATTCAAAGTAGTTGTAATAGTTGAAGCTGGTGGACTACAACCATGAAACGGCGCCATTGACCTTGACGCTATGCCGGTGATGATGGAGATCATGTTCGTGCTTAAAGATGGAGATCGGAAGCACAAGAAGAAAGGCCATATCATATCACATATTATGAATTGCATGTGATGTTAATCCTTTATGCATCTTGTATTTCTTAGTTAACGATGGTAGCATTATAAGATGATCCCTCAAGCACACAAATTTCAAGTTTTAAAGTGTTCATCCTTAGTAAGCACCGTTGCTAAAGCTCGTTGTTTCGAAGCACCACGTGATGATCGGGTGTGTTAGAATCTGCGAGTGTATACAACGTGAGCAAGCCAGATTTGCTCACGCGGAAGCTAAGGTTTGATCTTGACGAGCCTAGCATGTACAGACGTGGTCTCGGAACACGGATCACCGAAAGGTAAAGAATGAGTCATATAGTAGATATGATGAACATGTTGATTGTTCGCCATTGAAGTTACATCAACTTTCATGATGATCGGTTTTGATGTGGTGGATTTGGTTCATGTGATCACTAAAACAATGTGAGGGATATTGTTTTGAGTGGGAGTTCACCTAGATTAATTTAACCATTAATTAGAACTCAATTTGTCATAAACTTAGTCTAAACTATTGCAAATATGTTGTAGATCAATGGCGGCCCCTACCATCAATTTTAATGCGTTCCTAGAGAAAGAAAAGTTGAAAACAATGGAAGCAATTTCGCGGATTGGTTTCGCAATTTGAGGATTGTCCTCAATGCGGTTAATTTGACATATGTGCTGGATGCACCGCCGGGTGACCCGCCTGCAGCTACTGCTACCGATGAAGTAAAGAATGTTTACCTCACTCGTAAGAATCAGTACTCCACAGTTCAGTGTGCTATCTTGTATGGTTTGGAATCAGAGCTTTAGAAAAGGTTTGAGAACCATGACCCACATGATATTGTCCGTGAACTCAAAATGATATTTGAGGCTCATGCGGCAGTTGAGAGTTATGAGGCTTCTGAAAAGTTCTTTAACTGCAAGATGGAAGAGGGCAGCTCCGTCAGTGAGCATGTGCTTAAGACGTCTGGGCACGCAAACAAACTCCAAAGTTTGGGTATAGTGATTCCTAATGCTTTGGGGATTTACCGTGTCCTCCAATCACTACCACCAAGTTACAAGAACTTTGTGATGAACTACAATATGCAAAACATGAACAAGATGTTGCCAGAACTCTTCTCCATGTTGAAATCTGCAGAAGTGGAGATAAAGAAAGACCATCAAGTGTTGTTTGTCAATAAGACCACCAAATTCAAGAAAGGCAAGTCTAAGCAAAAGGGAAACTTCAAGAAGGGTGGTAAGAAAGTTGCCGCACCGACGAAGAAGACCAAGGCTGGGCCTAAGCCTGATACTGAGTGCTTTTACTGCAAGGGAGAAGGTCACTAGAAGCGGAATTGCCCAAAGTACTTGGCAGATTTGAAGAACGACAACATCAAGAAGAAAGGTATATCCGATATACATGTTATTGATGTGTATCTCACTAGTACTCGCAGTAGTGCCTGTGTATTTGATACTGGTTCGGTTGCTCATATTTGTAACTCGAAATAGGTGCTACAGAATAAACGGAAGCTAGCGAAGAACGAGGTGACGATGTGCGTTGGAAATGGATCAAAGGTTGATGTGATCACGGTCGGCACGCTACCTCTTCATCTACCATCGGGATTAGTTTTATACTTAAATAATTGTTATTTGGTGCCTGCGTTGAGCATGAACATTATATCTGGATCATATTTATTGCGAGATGGTTACTTGTTTAAGTCCGAGAATAATGGTTGTTCGATTTATATGAGTAATATGTTTTATGCACATGCACCTTTGATAGATGGTCTATTCTTATTGATTCTCGATCGTGGATATACACATATTAATAACATTGAAGCTAAACGTTTGAAATTGAGCGATAACTCGACCTATATGTGGCACTGTCGTCTTGGTCATATTGGAGTGAAACGTATGAAGAAACTCCATTCTGATGGACTTCTTGAATCACTTGATTTCGATTCACTTGAAAGATGCGAAGCATGTCTGATAGGTAAAATGACTAAGACTCCATTTTCTGGGATGATGGAGCGAGCTACAGACTTATTGGAAATCATACATACCGATGTGTGTGTGGCCGAATGAGTGTAGCATCGCACGGTGGTTATCGTTATGTTCTTACCTTCACGGATGACTTGAGTAGATATGGGTATATCGAGAAGTTTAAGGAATTTCAGAGTGAGGTAGAGAATCAACGTAACAAGAAGATTAAATTTCTACGATCTGGTCATGGAGGTGAATATCTAAGTTACGAGTTTGGAGAGCATTTGAAGAAATGCGGAATACTTTCACAATTGACACCGCCGGGAACACCACAGCGGAATGGTGTGTCTGAACGTCATAATCGAACTCTCTTAGATATGGTTCGTTCTATGATGTCACTTACAGATTTACCGCTATCGTTTTGGGGTTATGCATTAGAAACAACCGCATTCACTTTAAATAGGGCACCATCTAAATCCGTTGAAACGACACTGTATGAATTATGGTTTGGGAAGAAACCTAAATTGTCGTTCCTTAAAGTTTGGGGTTGCGAAGCTTATGTAAAGAAGTTACAGCCGGACAAGCTTGAACCCAAAGCGGAAAAATGCGTCTTCATAGTATACCCGAAGGAAACTATTGGGTATACCTTCTATCATAGATCCGAGGGCAAAATCTTCGTTGCCAAAAATGGATCCTTTCTAGAGAAGGAATTTCTCTCGAAAGAAGTGACTGGAAGGAAAGTAGAACTCGACGAGGTTGTCGAACCTTATCTCGAACTTGCGAGTAGCGCAGCATCGGAAGTGGTTCCTGTGGCGCCTACACCAATAAGAGAGGAAGTTAATGATGATGATCATGAAACTTCGGTTGAAGTTGCTATAGAACCTCGCAGGTCAATGAGAACTCGTACCACTCCTGATTGGTATCATCCCGTTATGAGTGTCATGTTGGTGGACAACACCGATGACCCTGCGACATATGATGAAGCAATGATGAGCCCAGATTCCAATAAATGGCAAGATGCCATGAAATACGAGATTGGATCCATGTACGGAAATCAAGTATGGACTTTGGTGGACTTACCGGATGGCCGGAAGGCTGTCGAGAACAAATGGATTTTCAAGTAGAAAACAGATGCTGATGGTAATGTTACTGTCTATAAAGCTCGACTTGTCGCAAAAGGGTTTCGACAAATTCAAGGAGTTGACTAAGATGAGACTTTCTCACCAGTATCGAAGCTAAAGTCTGTGAGGATTATGTTAGCAATCGCTGCATATTATGATTATGAGATATGATAGATGGATGTCAAAACAACGTTCCTCAATGGAGACATTGATGAAGAGTTGTATATGATGCAACCCAAAGGTTTTGTCGATCCTAAAGATGCTAACAAGGTGTGCAAACTTCAACGGTCCATATATGGATTGAAGCAAGCATCCCGAAGTTGGAAACAATGTTTTGATAAGGTAATCAAAAGTTTTGGTTTTATACAAACTTATGGAGAAGCTTGTATTTACAAGAAAGTGAGTGGGAGCTATGTAACATTCTTAATACTATATGTAGATGACATATTGTTGATTGGGAATGATGTAGACCTTCTTAATAGTGTCAAAGAATATTTGAATAATAGTTTTTCAATGAAAGATCTTGGCGAAGCAGCTTACATATTAGGCATAAAGATTTATAGAGATAGATCGAGACACCTAATATCATTGTCACAAAGTACATATTTGGACAAAGTTCTAAAGAGGTCTGGAATGGAAGATAGCAAGAAAGGGTTCTTGCCCATGTTGCCCAATACGACCTTGAGTAAAACTCAAAGTCCAGCAATGGCAGAAGATAGAGAAAGGATGAGTAAGACTCCCTATGCCTCAGCCATAGGATCTCTAATGTATGCCATGCTATGTACTAGACCCGACATTGCATATGTTGTTAGTTTGACTAGCAGATATCAAAGTGATCCTGGAGTGGATCATTGGACAGCGGTCAAAAACATCCTTAAGTACTTGAGAAGAACTAAGGATATGGTTCTTTCTTATGGAGGTGATGAACATCTCGTTGTGAATGGTTACACCGATGCTAGTTGGAACACCGATCCAGATGATTCTAAATCTCAATCTGGATACGTATTTGCTTTGAATGGTGCAGCAGTTAGCTGGAGGAGTGCAAAGGAAAGCGTTGTGGCGAGATCTTCAACTGAATCGGAATACATAGCTGCTTCGGAGGCTTCACAAGAAGCGATATGGATGAAGGAGTTCATTACAGAGCTCGGTGTGGTTCCAAGTGCGCTGGACCCAATGTCTATCTACTGTGATAACATGGGCGCCATAGCCAATGCGCAAGAACCAAGGTCACACAAGAAGCTGAAGCACATCAAGCTACATTTTCACGCTATTCGAGAACATGTCCAAGATGGTGACATAAAGATTTGCAAAGTACACACAGATCTAAATGTGGCGGATCCGTTGACTAAACCTCTCCCGAGGACAAAACATGACCAACACCAAACTGCCATGGGTGTTCGGTATATTACCATGTAATCTAGATTAGTTGACTCTAGTGCAAGTGGGAGACTATTGGAGATATGCCCTAGAGGCAATAATAAATGTAGTTATTATTATATCTTTGTGTTTATGATAAATGTTTACATTCATGCTATAACAGTATTAACAAGAAACATTAATACTTGTGTGATTTGTAAACTAAATTAGAGTCCCTAGTAAAGCCTCTTCATAATACTAGCTTGTTGATTAATATATGATCATGGTTTCTTGATCATGAACATTTGAGATGTTGTTAATAACAAGGTCATATCATTAGGAGAATGATATGATGGACATACTCCTATAGATAAGCGTAGCATAAAGATCAAGTCATTTAATAGTTCAATTGCTATAAGCTTTCTGATACATAGTAACCTAATTCCTTCGACCATGAGATCATGCTTATCACCATCACCGAAAGGATGCTTTGATGACATCAAACACCACACCATAACTGGGTGGCTATAAAGGTGGCATTGAGTGTTCGGAAAGTATGGGTTGAGACACATGGATCAAGAGTGGGATTTGTCCATCCATATGACAGATAGATATACTCTGGGCCCTCTCGGTGGAATGTCATCCAATTAGCTTGTAAGCATGTGACTGGCTCACAAGGGATCACATATCACGGGAACGAGAAAAGAGTACTTATCAGTAACGAGGTTGAACAAGGTATGCAGAGATACCGACGATCAAAACCTCGGATAAGTAAACTATAGTGAGACAAAGGGAAATTGGTATCATATGTAAGTGGTTCATTCGATCGCAAAGTAATCGTAGAAATATGTGGGAGACATATTAATTTCCAGATTCCTCTATTGGTTATTGATCGGAGAAGTGTCTCGATCATGTCCGCATAATTCACTAACCGTAGGGAGACACACTTAAGGATTCGATGTTGTTGAGTAGTTATGGAATGATGAGAAAGAGACCGAATGTTGTTCGGAGTCTCGGATGGGATCCGGGATATCACGAGGAGATCCGAAATGGTCCGGAGAATAGGATTCATATAAGGAAAGTCATGTTTCGGTGTTGAGGAATGATTCCGGTGTTTTCACCAGGAATGTTCTAGAAGGGTCTAGAAGGTCCGGCACTCCGGAGGGGAAGGGTACATGAATGTGTCATGACAATATGGAATGGTTGCATCATGTACTAGGTCACTTGGCTGGGCAAAATAAAGGGAGAAATCAAATCCTAGTTTGAAAGTCAAACGCCAATTTGAAAAAGTCAAGCGGCAAGTTTGCTTGGTGGAGGGGGAGTAGGAAACCTACTTGGGGAGGAAGTCTCCTCCCTCCACCCACCGGCCAAGGAGGCCGACTTGGAGGAGGACTCCCTCCTCCCAGGACACGCCCTCCCACCTATATAAGGAAGGGCAGGGCTGCCCCTCTCCCTCACACCCAAAACCCTGGCCCTAGCCGCTGGCCTCCTCCAAGTCGCCGCCGCCACCTAGGGTTCCTCCAACCCGCCGAGTTGGGGCTTCCCCAAGCCCTAGCCGCCGGAAAATCTCCCCCTTGGTGCCCTCTAAACCCTAGATCACCAAGGCCTCTCTCATAGTCCACCATACTCGCTCCGGCTTAAGGCGAAGCCCTACGAGATCTCCCCTCTACTTTCGACACCACGCCGTCGTGCTGCCGGAATCGCGAGGAGAGTGCTACAACCTCCGCTGCCTGCTGGAACAAGGGAGAGGAAGGTCTTCATCGAGTACCAAACGTGTGATCGACTGCGGAAGCGCTGCCAGAACGCAGCGCCGTAAGGATCGTCTACGCGATCTTGAGATCGGCAAGAGTACGACTACATCACCCACGAGAATCTGCTCTCGTTAACCGTTTTGGAATCTTCGACGGTGAGTTCCTCTATCGACTCGTTGCTACAATCTAGTAGATAGATCTTTGCTTGTTTGTTTGCATGCGGTAGATTTTTTTTGTTTTCCATGCTACGAACCCCTACAAACTTTAGTCTACAGAATCTTAATATAACACCATAAGCATTACTATATGTTTTATAGTTAATTTTGGTCTGAAGTAGTTAAATTATAAAGCAAATCAAGCCAAACTATTTGAGCAAACAAATAGCATCAACCACCACTAACTACCCACAAAGTTTGTTTAGACCTTAGAAGGGAAACCTTTTCTTCGAAGGTTATCCTTTTTGCCACTTTAAATAAGAACTCTTGTATAAGTCATCCTAATTAGTATGTCATAAGTATATATACTTTCCTCCTACATATGTGTTGTTTACAACCACTCATAAACTCTAATAAAAGTACAACTATGAAACATATCTAAAAGGACCACACATTCAAAAGTAACCATTTTCGGAATCCAAACCCTAGGACAACGTTATTCCCAGGATTTGCGCTTAGAACATGCATCACATTATTTATGCATAAAAGCATATTGCTTCTTTAAACATTAGTCCTTACCGGACCAATGATGGTGATTTCAGATTTTGGATCTTATACACTGACTCGAAGACCGTGAGTGCATAATCTTGCAATCACAAAAGGCAAGCTCACACTTGCTCATGTCCTTTGTTTATTTTCTGTAAAGTATTTTACAAATCCAGTGTTGTTATCACCTGCATTTGAAAAGGGTCCAAAAACACTATTTTCGATACTGGTTACTGATCCAGGGTGATCAGCTAACCTAGTAAATCTGACAGTTGGAATACCACTATTCGGAACTATATCACCTAGGACTTAACAACCAATGTCGCCAGTGATTCTTGCGCCATATATTACGCGTTAACCACGAGATTTGGAATGGGACAGAGAAGTCATCTGTATCTTCTTCCTCTCGCATGAAGCCGGATGTGCAGGTCGTGGCTGTTATCCTCGTAGCGTGCATATTAATTGGTAATTCGTAGAGGATATGCAGCATATGGGTGGGAACCCTCAACGTCCCACGATAGTTCTGACATCTAACGGTTTTTACAAACCATTGCCGTAATTCTTTATGTGGGCATGGTGTACACCAAGGAGGCATGCGGGGTCACGAAGGGGGCAGTGATTGGCTTGGATCATCTTCTGGGCCCCACATCATGGAATTGTGGACGGGAATAAGCTACCCGGTTGTGCAACAAAGAGTTGATCTCTCATGGGTAAAGTAACGCACCTCTGCAGAGTGTAAGAACTGTAACTTGTTACTCCCTGTTCCGGGAAGGAGCTGCGAACGCAGCGGGAAAGGAACTCCATGAAAGTTTTGGTAAACCCGTGAAGGCTGACGGACATAGCTTTTCAGAATAAAAGCAACCTTTGAAGAAATATTTATGAAAACTTGCATTGCCTACGACCTACGGTCTGTGGCTGTAGTTATAGTGCATCAAACACTCCTTTTCTAGTGAAATTGCTGAGTACGCTCATACTCAAAGTATCTTATAACCCTTGCTAGATCTTGAATCCATTAAAAAGATGTCTACATCAAGTTATGCCACAGGAATCGTCAAGAGTTAAAGCTCTTCAATAAAGTCAAAGAAGACAACATATACTCAACTCAAGTGAAGACAAAGTTACTGATTAGATAGAAATAAAATCTCTAGCCAAAGAACCTATTTCTGTAGTGCGTTGCAATAGCAGCAATGCCAACCTCTTAGCCAGAAATACTAGACTTAATAGTATACTAGTTATTGCGTTGTTTATCTTTGATTCTTCTCAGTAAGAAGTTCTTTCTCTCTCTTTACCTAGAGTGTTCTCTGGATCTTATGTAAAGAGTGAGTTGTAACCTTAGCCATGTATTGGACCTGCTGTGTTTCTGTTGTGCCATTCTGAGGGATGTAATACTAGTGAACGGTGTTTCATTGGTGTTATGTCAACGACTATAGTATACTACATCATGCAGTGGTATGCTGGGTCACCGCAAATGAGAAATAGCACATGCAGTGGTATGCTGGGTCATGCAGTGTTTCAAAATTTTCTTGTGGAATGGGACAATATATTTCTCCAACCTCGATGCTCTCAATGTTTTCATTGGAATTCAGGCAATAGCTCTTAACAACCTTCTTGGGGAAATAAACAGTATGCTATTTGTCATCAATATTGAATGTTACTTTCCCTTGATTGCAATTAATAACAGCACCTGCAGTATTAAGACTAACTCCATCTCCCAAATCACATAAAGTAGTTCCAACATAATTATTCTTAATAGAGCAAGGAATAGTTGGTACACGTGGATCACCAAGTTTCTTTGGAACCTTACCATTGAAGGAGTAACTAACAAGCAAAGTAGAAATCTCCTCATTAGGAATCTTCCTTTTATTAGAGACATTATCCTTCATATAATTTGAATAAGGAGGCAACTTAATAGCATCAGTCAAAGGAATTTGCAAAAATAAAGGTTTCATCCACTCACAAAACTTGTTGTAGTGTTCTTCCTCCTTTGGCTTGTGTTTCTTACCTGGAAAAGGCATAGGTCTCTACACCCAAGGTTCTCTCTCTTTACCATGTTTATTAAGAATAAAATCTTCCTTAGTGTACCTAGTGTTCTTAGTGTGCTTCTCAGGTTCTTCCTCACCTTCCTCCTTATCAGGAGCATCATTATTACCATTACCACTCTCAGTTTCAGCATCAGAGACAGATATACTATTAGGATCTACAGCAGGTTCAAGTGGTTCCTCAACTACTTTATGTTTCCTTTTCTTTCTCTGACGAGGACTACCACTATTCTCACCTTGTTGAGAATCCTGCTCAATTCTTTTAGGGTGTCCTTCGGGATATAAAGGATCTTGAGTAGCTATACCACTCCTAGTTCTAATTCCATAAGCATGTTTATCTCCTGAAGCATTAACTAGCATGTCCTTTTGTACCTTAGCAAGTTGATCAAGTTGGGTTTGGACCATTTGAAAGTGTTTACAAAGAATTTTAATATCATTAGAAGTTATTTCCACAATATCTTTCAACTCATTGATAGCTCTAGAGTTTTCCAATAAATGATTCTGAACTTGTTTATTAAAATTACCTTGTTTAACAATAAAAATGTCAAGTTCCTCTAAACATTGGTCAGAAGGCTTACCATAAGGAATATCACCTTCATCAAAGTGTTGGAGAGAGTGTACCTCAATAGTGGATGAGTGGGTAATTGGCTTACATAATTCTTCTATAGGAGGTAGATTCTTCACATCTTCATCTCAAATACCTTTCTCCTTTAGACACTTCTTAGCTTCCTTCATCACTTCATCATTTAATGCAATAATTCCCCTCTTCTTTGGTGTGGGTGTTGGAACTAGTTCAGGAATTATAGTCTCGGGTGTATTTAGCTCAGTTGAAGTCCAATCATCATAGTTCTTGCTTATCTTAGCCATTAATTCTTCAGCATCTGTAGGAGTTCGTTTCCTGAAAACACAATCAGCAAAGCTATCTAGGTATGTCCTAGAATCATCAGTTAGTCCATTGTAATAAATATCAAGAAGCTCATTCTTAGGCAATGGACATCTAGGATGTGCATGAATAAGGCACAGAATCTTGTCCATGACTCATGAAATTTCTCTTCTTCTCCCTGTTTAAAATCAAAAAGTCTCTGCAAAGCAGCATGTCTAGCACTAGGAGGAAAATATTTCTGTAAGAAAGAAGCAATCAAACAATCATGGCTATCAATGGAACCAGGAGGTAATCTATTAAACCAAGCCCTAGCTTCTCATTTTAGTGAAAAAGGAAAGATCTTAGTAACAAAGTACTTGCGCATCTTAAAATCATCAAAGAATAAAGCACTCATAGTAGAAAGCTCATTCATATGAGCCACATCACTCTCATTTTCAGTCCCACTGTCGTGGTGGTGTCACGGCAGATGCCATGGGTAGGCTTAAATTGGGGGCCGAATGGGTGCTTGTGGTCACCGGGGAGGGAGTGCACGGTCTTGCCATGCACGAAGAACAAGATGAACTCTCCACACTTAGGAATTTTATTGGTCCTCCTTGTTTACAAGTGCTCCTTGAGCTGTTTGAACTAGAGTACAAGGCACTAGTTCCCTACTTCGTCCAACCTCCTTCTACTGCTGCTACGCCCCTCCTTATATAGGTGGTGCTAGCTAGGTTACACCCCTTTGGGTTCTAGGGTTACTGTTTGGATCTTGGTCTCTACTGTACAGGTCGGGTCATGGGCTTGCCCAAAGCCCAATGGCCCAGTCCAAAAAGTTAGACAGCTAACGGTCTTCTGGTACGTTGCCTTCTGTTCCTTTTGGCGTCATGCAGTTACTTTGTACGTCAGCTCTTGCTTTGGGTGTCACCCGACTCCTTTTTGTGTCACCCAGCATCACCCTTCTCTTTTGACCACGCTTTACCATGGTCCCTCCTGAACCTCACTCGGAAAGGTGCCACATGTCCTATCTGACTCGGCCCTTCCTCGGGAGACTCGACTCGTTGGTTCCTGCAAGACTAACAACTTTGTCTTATACGGGCCGACATAGTTTCTATGTCGGCCGCATACGATTTTCTCACCCGACCGTTCTCACTCGGCCTGATTCTTTCTTTACTCGGAGCAAGGCAAGCTGGGATGTGCTTTACCCCTTGTGACCCTACCGGGGGTTATCCCCCCGACATTAGTCCCCGAAGCTGGTGAGGTCTAGCAGTTCAAGCTGTTAGGCGTCTCCAGGTTCCTTTAATGTGATTGGAACTTAATTTTTGTCTTTATTTGTCGCCTAGGGCGCACTGTTTGGCGCAACCTTGCACCTTGCCGAGTCTCTGACAGTTTTCGGATCCACTTTTTGACTTCTTGGCTCATTTTTGCCTTGTGCCGAGTCACTTTGGCCAATTCCGAGTCATTTTCGGCGTGCGTCAGTCACTAACAGCTGGTAATCATGGTAACTTGCCTCAAATTTTGTTCCAAGCTCTGGCGGCATAGTGATGGCTGCGCAGTTATTCCCCGTCACTTTGGCAGTCCCATCGGTCTGCGCACCTTGTCCTTCCTTTCGTGACATGGCAGGGGATATTCTGTGTATTTTTTGCCACGTGCCGCCCGCTGATTGGCTTACTCGGCCGGGTACACGGCCACACGCTGGCCGCATAGCGCAGGGCGATCCCACGATTGGGTTTTTTACTGCCCTTAAGTAGGGGCGTGGGGGTTACAACTTCCCTCACACGCTCAGTATTCCCCTGCCTCTTCTTCTTCCTTGCGCCTCCAAAATCAAACATCCCCCTCTGCGGTTCCTCTTGCCTTCTGCTCTTGCCTTGCGATTGGCCCTTTCCTCTTCTCATTCCACTACGGGTCCTTGTTCTTCCAAACCTCTTGCCACGACGGAGGAGACGGAATCCAGGAGGATCATGGACGCACGCGACGACGCTGAAGGGGCCGAGGAGCAGGAGATTCTCGCCGGCGAGTGCGGCGGCTGGGAAGGTTCGGAGGTCTCTGCCGAGGAGCTCGAATGGCTCCGCTCCACCAGGCGCATCCCGCTCTAGGTTGATTGCCGTCTTCCCGTCGGTGAGATCTCTCCCAAACCCGCCGCTAATGAACGGGTGGTTTTCCTCTCTCACTTTGAGGGAGGTTTCGCTCTGCCAGTGAGCAGTTTTTTTTCTTCCTTTCTCTCCACCTTCCATCTTCAGACCCATCATCTTCCTGCCAACGCGATTGGCTCCCTTTCTTGCTTTATTTCCGCTTGTGAGGCCTACCTCGGGATTTGGCCTATAGTTCTTCTGTGGGCCAAATACTTTAGTTTTAGGGTCCAAGTCGTTCCCCAGCCTGGTGCTCCTCGAGCTGAGAAGAGGACGACTCGGTGCGGAGCCGCTAGCATCACGCCCAGGAGAGACTCCATCTTTCCTCGGGTTACTGGCCTTGACTCTTGCAAAAAATGGCATAGGACTTTCTTCTATGTCAAAAACAGCGGGTCCACCGATAACATTAGACTCCCCCTTTTCTCGGACGAGGTCCCCAGCAAGAAGCTCTGGCAGCTTGACTCGTGCGACTGTAACTACCTCGGTGAATTACGCTCTTAGTTACAAGCCTGGATGAGCGGAAATGGTTAAAATAGTACGGTGGGGCCAAATGCCACTCACAGGTAGACCTTTCGGCCGTCCTAACCATTTCCAAAACATCGGGACAAGAACGAGCGGCGTAATCGGCAGGCGAAGGGATCAACTACATACACAAATGAGTATGTATGCAAGCCACCATACAACAGTCCTCAGAGCCATTCCATCTAAAAGAAATAGAAATATTGCAACGCCATACGGCAAGATCCAAATATCCTAGATAGATATAATAGTTTAGGATATCTCCTCATACATCAAACATCAGAGTATCAGGCGGAAGCGGAAAACAAGATCCGAGTACGGATAAGAAGCAAATCGGCATAAGATGCCCCATAAATAAACACATCCCGCCCACAGATCTCACGGATCCCCGTTCCCGGAATCTCTACACCGAGTGATCGTTGCCCACATCGTTCGTCTCCTCCACCCAGTATCCATCTTGCGAGTTTACCTGTCCATCTGAATCAAACAATTTATCGTGTGAGACCCTAGGGGTACTCAGCAAGTCTTTATGCCTCAAAAGGGGACACAACCTAGGGTGACGCAATTGCAGCAAAAGATAATACCTAACAATTCTAGGGATACTCGCTAACCATCCGCCTAACCAAAGATAGACGGATGTCCGTGAATTAATAACAATAGTTATAACAGTAATATTAACAGATCCATCCTCCTCCTCGCTTACCAACGAGGAAGCGGACGAACAGCCCCCCCATCCGTTGGCAGTTTTATTATCCATTCCATGAGTGTTGCACTATTTACTAGTACAGTACTTAGTCAAATTAAAAGCGGTACTTTAGTTATACTTGTCTATGATCGAGAAACTGTGCTCCAAGTCGTCCATAACCGCGGACACGGCTTTCAGAAAGATTTACCCTGCAGGGGTGCACGAATAGCAACACACACTCGATCAACCTCGGAAAAACCAAATCAAAACCCAACGAGGCATTCACGACAAAGCGATCACAGGATTCAGAAATATTTCAGGGGGCCACCCCACTAAGCTACCCGCAACGAAGTTAGCCGGCTCCGAAACGGACCCAGGGTTTGTGTGGACGGCGGTAAATGACTGGGAACCCGAAAATGTGACTGGGCTTGTCGATACAGCGAAAACGTGTCACGGTCCTAAACAGTACAGGTGCTCCACGCACAATCTTAAATAAAGCAGTAAAGCATGGCATAAGTACAGGATAGTAATAAAGCCCCAAACTACTTTGTGGCCCCAAGAAATAAGAATGAATCAAGCTCTGGCTCAGGGGGGTTCATAAGGCCTCCCGGATGTGGATAGTGTGAATAGTCAAGGAACAGGAATCAAGTACTCGGGGTCCTACGGGACACAAGTGAGCATGAAGAACCAAATAGCAGATATTGCCCACCGGTGCCACTGTCATTAGTTATCCCATTACTACTCAGGTTAAGTTGTTTAGGTACCTCGTTATCCATCAGACACTCACATACCCTACACATGCTGTTCTACGACCCGCATGGCTCAAACAACTCCTGTAGTAATGGCTCATGGGATGGAGGAACAAGCTTCAGTGGGGTTTAAAAGTAAAGGCTATGCAGTACTTGGGATTCAGTTTAATGCAATCGCGACTCAATGATGCAAGAATAAGATAGAGGCAATAGGTACTATATGTATGCAAGCATGTGGTAGTGCTTGCCTGGCAGCTCGGTTGAAGCGAGGGATGGATCTGGGTAGTGCTCCTGGGTTTCTTGATATATCCCCTGCTCAGCGTCTATTCGAAGAAGAACCAAACAAACAAGGGCCAACATAAATAGAGTGCACAAGCATATGAATTAAAATGCGACAAGCAAACAATCATGCCATGATGAATGATGCACAATTTGCATGGCAATAATGTAGCATGGCATGGGTGAGGTGTGGAATACAAGAATAAAGCATTTTATGGAGTTTTAGTCACCTTTTATCCTCAAATAAGTTGCTGTATACTTTATATTTGTATGATGCATGCTTCAATTCAGAACATGGAATGCATAAACAGAAAGGTCTCGTCGAGCTGATCATTTTAGACATATCATTTGTCAAATTCGGAGTTATAAAACAAAAGTTATTAATTAATTAAGGCAAAGGGCATTTTATTTGTAATTTTAATCAACTCGAAATTTAAAGTGTTCAAAATATATTTTGAAGGGCATATTTGAAATCCTCACATTTTTCTGATTTCAAAACATATATTACATGTTTAATTTGGAATTATATCTTAAAAGATATTTGAAAACAGATTTGAATTTGAATTTTAAAACAAATTTGAAAAAGTTTAAATTAAAACAGAAAAACAGAAAACCTTTTGTCACTCAGCCCAGACCTAGCCACAGACAGTGACAAGTGGGGCCAGGCTGACTGGGCGACACAGCGTGCCGAACAGGTTTTCTTACCAGCACAGAGGCTAGCCCCAGAGGCCGACAGGTGGGACCAGCGGCTTGCAGGCCCACGCGCCAGCGGGTGTACCGTGCAGAGCCACGTGGATCAGCTGAGGACCGCGGGTTGAGGAAGTAAAAAAGGTGGGGGTTTAAGTGCAAAGCTGGACTGGGACTGGCGAGTGGGGTCGCGAGGGGCGCGGGTTGAGCAGAGAAAAACAGACGGGGCTATCTGCAAAAAGGCGCCACGTACTGTGGATCTTCTCCACCGTCTGGCGGCAGGTCTGCGCGCGGCGCGGAGCGGGGACTCGAACTGGGGACCTAGAGCTCGGGCTAGGCGGCGGTGACCAGTGCGGTAGGGCGGGGTAGTTGACAGGAGAGGGTAACGCGGCTAGGTAAGGCTCTATGCGGCGCGTACGCCGTGCAGACACCAGCGTCTGGCAGCGCCCCGAGGGTGCTCGACGGAACGCGCGGCGTGACCAGGCAACGACGAAGATGGCAAGGATGTCTGGGAGGAAGCTTGGCTTACCGCGAGGCTGCTGGCGGTGGTGGTTCGGGCAGAGGAGCGGGCGATCGTCGACGTAGCAGGCGCCAGGCGGAATTAGGGTTTCGTCGGGATGGCGCAGGTACTGGCGAGCCTGGTGCTTCTCCTCCTTGCTGGCGGGTACAGGGCGAAGCAGAGGGTCCTCCTCGGTCTTCTCGTCCACCTCCACGTCAACCCTGAACGCCGGAACGAGGAAGCGACGTCGGATCTGGCGGTGGCCGGCGAGAGAGGGTGGGCGTCGGTGCAGAAGAAGGGGAGGAGGGCAGGGCGCTGGGCGGATCTGGGAGAGGCAGAGGAGCCGTGTGGAAGGAGGAAAAGGAGGGAGAGGGAGGAGGCCAGCTGTGGCAGGGGGTAGATAAGGTGGCTTCAGCCCTTTTCTTCTTCTCCTCGAGCACGTGGTCGAGCTGGGGCTCGACCTGGGCAGCCAGGGCAGGGCAGGTAAGGCTGCCAGGTGGGGACGGCGTGGCGGTGGGGCTACCCGGCAGGTAGAGAGAAGAGAGAGGGTAGGGAGCTCGGGTGTAACTTAGTCTAGTGTTAGGAGGAGCTCGGGTCAGCTAGGGCTTGGCTAAGAGGGGGGTAGATGGGGTGTGGGACCATGGAGAGGGGGTAGCCAGGTGGGGTTATCATGGTAGAGAGAGGGAGAGGTGAGAGAGGTGTGGTTAGGGTTAGAGAGAGGGGTGCCTCGGCATGGGATGGTGAAGAAGAGAGGTTAGTTGAGCTAGGGTGGTAGATTAGGGTCAAGGAGGGAGGACTAGATGTAGCTAGAAAATAAAGAGGGAAGGGAGATTTAGGTCACATATATATGATCACATGCAACAGAAAAGATGAACAAGGTTAGGAGGAGAACAAAGAATGAGCTAGGGTTTTGAGGGGCTTTGGTTGGACACATGGTGTTGGTGGAGAGATAGAGAGATGAAAATGCCTAGGGTTTTGGTGCCCATGACAAAGAGAGGAGGTCAAGATGTGAGGGTTTAGGGTTTGAACATGATCCACTCAAAAACCAAAGAAAAACCAAAGGAGATCAAATGGTGGTGATGGTTGCATGGCCCATGCAAAAACATTAAATGCCATGTTTTAATCTTGTGAAAACAGAATAAATAATCATGGCATTTGTGCATATGCATTCCAAAATATGGAATAAAGCCAAGCAAAAGAATTTATAGGATTAGATCCACCCCACCCACATGAGCTAGAGAATAAATTCAAAAGAAAGAACTACAAGCTCATGGTTTAATGGGATGGTGGAATTATAAGGTGGTGACAAAGAGAGGTGGTGGAATTGGAATAAAAGATATGCCCCCAACTCAACTTGGGCATTTAAACAATATATCAATAACCAAATATAATATCAAGAGGCAAATACAATTAACAATGCATATGAGAGAAGAACCAAATCAAAAGGGTTTTATATGATGCTCAAATGCAAGGTGGCATGATGACATGAGCATGATATCATTATGATGCAACAATTATATATAGGAAGTAGCATATATATAGACTAGGCTAGTAGCATTGCAATTGTTAGACAATTGGGATGCTACAGCGACCAAGATGCTGCGGTGAACGAGGCTAACGTGATCCTGGAAAGGTTGCTGTCGCCGGATGAGAACTTTCATCTCGCCGACAGGAACCTCATGTGCACCTTCATCTCACGCCGGGTAAGCCCTATCCAAGCCAGGAGCCACAAGATGTGCTTCATGAGTGGCTCCCACGATCCCACTCGACACTCCACGAAGGAGCTTACCCATGATTCCATTGCTCGCCGAGTAAGCTCGATCTTCAAACTGAACTTGGCAGATGATTGGGCTTGGATCTGCCCTCCGTTTAGCCGGGTCAAGCCTGTCCCCTGGGTAAGTTTCCGAGTAACCTTTATCGTCGAGTTAGCTTTAGCTTGTTTTCTACTCTTAGTCTAGTTCTCGATACTTATTCTATTTGTTTCTCGCAGAACCTTGTTCACCAGGTTGATGACAGTACTGTCCCTCCTTGCGGTTATAACGAGGATCGCTCCGACTCCGACGAAGTTGAGTTCGACCTGGAGTGCTTCATGCCCATCCCGCATGCAGTTGCTGCTTCAGCTTAGGGTTAGAGTCAATCTCGTAACCCCCTACAAGATTGGTCTGACGATGATGATTATACGATTTTGGAGGTACATGCTTTGTGACCTTAGCCTTCTAACTTATTCGAGTAAGCCTGTCATTTGCTTATGCAGCTGGCCAGGTACATGACACTCCTCCTCTCGCCGTGGGCGGTGTCGGCAAGATCCCCGTCGCTAAGCCGAATAAGCGACGCGGGGCCTCCTCCAGCACTCAGCCAGCCAAGAAGAGCAAGGCCACTCCCTCTGCTCCTGCTGCTGCTACGCTGGCCGAGACTCGGAAAGCTGCTGGGCGCCGAGTCACGCGTCGCCCACTGCGCAATCCGGTCGTCACCGGGTAAGATTTTGTGTTCTGCTTACTTTACGTTTTTCCTTCTTATATGTTGCTACTGTTTTCTTACGTGTGCCTTGTTGTTTTCAGTGCTGCGCCTCTGTCCGCTAACCAGGCTGCTCCTAGCATCGCCTTGCCGCTAAGGCTTGCTCCTGCTCCGACTGATCCTGCGGTGCAGAACCCCATCCGAGTCGAGGCTCCCACTGTTGAGGCTCAAGCTTCTCAGTGTTAGTCAGACCCTGTGGCGCCCCCGGCGAAGGAGACTCGGCCCAGCAGCCTTGGTGCTGGCCAAGAACAGCTTTCTGATCTTGGTGCCAGCCATGCTGGCACCGAGAAGACCTCTGCCGCCAGTTCCTCTAGCATCAGCCCTCAAGCTGGTGCGAATGAACAACTTCCTGATCTTGGTGCCAGCAAAACTGCTAGGCCCAGTCAGTCGGCTCCACTTTCTTCTCCGAACAATCCTGCTCACTCTCCTCTTCTGTCAAAGAACCAGACCCGGCCTACGGCTCCTAGTCCCGCTCGCTCTTCATCCGGCAAGACCACCTCCACCAAACAAACAACCTTGGTTTGTGCTCCGGGTACCTATCCTCAGATCCGGCCCCCGACATTAGCAACAATGCTTGCATCAACGGGTAAACCGAGCAGGTCTGCGGCTGCCGGGTCAGGTGATGGCTCTAAAGCTGTTGCCCTTCATACTAGTGTCGCTGCCACCCGTGCCAATGTAGGAACTACCCTGAAAATGGGTGAAGTTCTTACTCGGATGCTCAACGGGAATGACCTTGGTTCGGCTGAGCCTTATGCTTTAGCGTGGAATGCAACAGGCGAGCAGGAGGTCAGCACCTGCGCTGACAAAAAACTGAAGCTGGGCCCCAAGGCCGTCTCTGACATGACCCAGCAAGCCATCGCCTTAATGGCTCGCGCGGATGAAGTGAACGAGGTAAATGATTCTTCTACTCTTTTGTGTCAATGAGTATTTTCATTATACATATCACCCAGTCCCCGAGGTTACTGTCGAGTGAGGAACTTACTCGGCTGTAAGCTCCAAGCAATAACTTAGCCTTTCATTTCCTTAGCCAAGTTCATATGTTAGACTTTCGATCCTAGTCCCCGAGGTTACTACCGAATGAGAAACTTATTCGGCTATAAGCTCTAAGCAATAACTTAGCCTTTTATTTCCTTATGCCAAGCTCACATGTTAGACTTTCGATCCCTAGTCCCCAAGGTTACTGCCGAATGACAAACTTATTCGGCTATAAGGTCTTATATATGAGTCATTCTTTATCTGTCTGGGAGCTTGATTTTTCCATTTATTCACTGTCTTTTTCCCTTTGCATCTCACGCATAATGAGCGCACCAAGGTGCATCAAGCTCTCCTCCTGGAGCATCGCAATCTCGAACTTGCTTATGAAAAGCTGCAAATTGACACCCAAGGCCAAGGTAATTTTCTTACTCGCCCTATCTTTATTCGGTGTATCTTCCTTCGGTTCATTTTCTTAGTCTTTCTCGCTCTTCTCCCACAGCCTCTGCCCAGTCCACCATCGAGGCGCTCCACTCACAGATCAGCTAGACAGAGAGTAAGTTTTTTGCCTTCCTTGCACTGTTTTGTTTTCATGCCATTTTCTTGCCTTATTATCTTGGTAGGTTAAGATATTTCTGTTGCTGCTGATGAGTAGTTTGTTTCGAATAAGCAGATAAGCACCAAGACGAACTCCAGAAGGAGCGAGATGAGGTGACTCGGCTGAAGAAGCTGATGGCCGACATGGAGCAGAAACACTTGGCCGAGGTGAAGGGGCTGAAGGAATAGCTTACCGAGAAAGATGACCAGCACGCCGCCAGCACCGAGAAAACCAGGGAGCTGCTCAAGGAGGCCGAGTCGGCGGTTGAGTCGGTGAACCTGGATATGGACGCACTCCAAGCCAAGGCCAAGGCTTAGCAAACCAGACTCGACACCATCAACTCTTTTCTCGGTAGTGAGTTCTTATTCTTTTTCGCACTGTGCTTTCTTGTTCTTGACTTTGTCATCTTTGTTTGTTACTTTGCTAAGATTCTCTTTTGCTTGTAGAGAATTTTCTCGAAGTGAATTTATTCGCTATTCGGGCCATGAAGAAGGTGAGAGCCGAGTCTAGTGCTCCAGCTGATGGCGAGGTGACCAACGATGAGCATCTCGAAGCACTGTGGGAGCATGTCAAGACCCTCAAATCTTGCGGCGTGTACTTGCTCAAATCGTCTATTCATGCGTTTCGCATGCTCTGGCCTGATGAAGATGCACCTGCACTCATCGAGCCCCTTGCTAAAAGATTGCTTCACACTAAGGACAGGTTGGATCAGTGGCATGAGTCGGCCGGCCGAGCTGGAGTGGACAAGGCCCTCTCCTTCGTGCTTTCATGGTACGAGGACATAAATCTTGATGTTCTTGCTCGCATAAGGGGAGACGACAAGTGGCTGAATGACCCTGAGTTGATCAAGAGATGCCAGGAGCGAGCCTACGCCATGATCGAGTACACCATGGTACACGCTTGGTGCGACGGGCCCAGCTTCCTCGACCTTGGCGACCCACTTGTCGAAGTTGCTGATGAAGGGGTGCCGATAGTGAGGCCACCGAGTCAGATGATCCCGAAGACTCGGCTACTGATGCCTCTAACTCGGCAGATGCTCCAAGCGATGCTCCTAGATCCAAGGCTGCTCCTTCGAGTCCTGCTGCTTCTTAGACTGAATAGGACAAGTACTTGAACTTTTGATGAGATCCCCGGTATGCCAGGTACAAATGTAATATACATTGCACTTATGTTTGGTTATGTGCCTTTTGATAAGGCTTTAAATATCTTGTTATGTTCTGAGTGTGAATCATCCAAGGGCAAGTCCCCGAGTCTCATTTTGTCGTTTCACCTTTCCTTGACTTTGGCTCCTGTCTACCTTTTTTGGCGTTCGGCATTAGAGTCTCAAAGTACTAAGGATATAGTTAGCGGGTATGAAACCTAGGTCACTTGGCCGAGGATCATTCAACACACAATACAATATGACCTGCAGTGGGTTAGACAAAGACATAGGGTCGACTCGCGTTTCTCCTTGCACTTATCCGGCGTTCGTGTTTACTCGTCATGCATCCTTTCCTCTTGCTTGCCATGAAGCCGTGTTTTCGGACAACAGCATAGTCGAAGAGTTGATTTTTTTCCGAGTAACACTACTTGTTCCGAGATAAGTTTTGGGTGTCATGCTAGCCGACATAAAATAATTGAAAGGGAAAACATAAGGGGCAGTCCCCGAGCCAGTTTTTCGAGTCATACCATTTTATTATCAGCACATAGCCGGCACAAATGTCCGACATATGAGAGTTCGAGTGATACATGCATTGCTTCTCCTAAGTGTAGAAGGGACGAAGCAGTGCCACATTCCATGGCCTTTTGGTCTCATCTCCTGATCTGTCCGCCTTGTTCTTTTGCCCTTCACGAGCATCTATGAGATAATATGAATCACTATGCAATGCTTTGCTTACAATGAATGGACCTTCCCATGGGGGTGATAATTTATGCATTCCAGCTGTGCGCTGCACTAGCCTTAGCACCATATCCCCTTCTAAAAAAACACGATGTTGAACTTTCCGGCTATGGTAGCGTCGGATATTTTGCTAATATATAGCGGATCTGGATAATGCCAGTTCCCTTGCTTCTTCGAGTAAGTCGACTCCATCTTCTCGGGCCTCCTTTACCTCGGCTTCCGAGTATTGCCTTACCCTTGGCGAGTCATACTCTATGTCGGCAGGCAAAACAGCTTCTGCCCCATACACAAGGGAAAATGGCGTATAGCCTGTTGACCGATTCAGAGTTGTCCTTAGACTCCATAGAACTGAGGTAGTTCCTCTTCCAACAACCAGGTGATCTCTGGAGTGGTTCCATCAAGCGGGGTTTTATTCCGGATAGGACTAAGCCATTAGCCCATTCAACTTGTCCATTTGATTCTGGATGAGCGACTGATGCTACATCGAGTGTTTTATTCGGTTTTTTTCGCATAATCGAGCAAAATCTCCTTCAGCAAAGTTTTGCCATTATCTGTGATTATACTGTGTGGGTAACCATATCTTAGGATTATGTCCCTTAAGAATGTGATAGTTGTTTTACCGTCCAGTTTCTTGATGGGCTTTAGTTCTATCCATTTAGTGAACTTATCGATCATCACCAATATATGAGTCATGCCTCCCCTTGCTGGTTTGAATGGTCCTACCATATCTAGGCACCATACAGCGAATGGCCAAGTGATTGGTATAGTATTTAATTCAGACGCTGGTAAATGTGACTTGGATGCATAATGCTGGCAACCATTGCATTTCCAACTAGCTCTTGCGCCTCTGCCAGCGCACTTGGACAATAAAACCCATGTCGGAATGCCTTGGCCACCAATGCTCGTGATGATGCGTGATGCCCACATTCTCCTTGGTGAATATCCAATAAAATCGCTTGCCCTTTCTCTGAGCTAATGCAACGCTGCAGTACGCTCATCATGCTTCTTTTGTATAGCTACTTGTTGATTATGGTGTATGCTTTTGCTCTTCTTTCTGTTTGCCTCGCCAATATCTCATCATTCGGCAAAGTTCCATCCTTTAAGTGGTTGAATATTGGTTGTGCCCAGGTTGGTATTAATGGTTCCGGATCTTCTTCCCCATCAATTTCCATTGGCTCAGCCGACATATGTTCTGCCGACATGACCTGAGGAGTCCTCGAGTGTGACTCGGCTATCCCTGAGGTGAACGGATTAGTCCCCGAGTGACTCGAAACTGTCCATGAGTCAATATCCATTGGCACAACATCTGACTCTTGTGTTGCCGATATGAATATTGATTCGGACTCTGGTGACAGCTTGATCGATGGTTTCCTAAGGTGTTCCAATGCTATTCCTGGTGGTATTATTTGCCGAGATGAACCCAGTTTGGATAGTACATCTACTGCTTCATTCTCTGCTCTTGGTATGTGGTGGAATTCACACCCGTCGAAGTATCCCGAAATTTGTTGCACATGGAAACGATATAACGCCATGTTTGCGTCCAGTGCGTCCCTATGCCCAGACACTTGCTGAATCACCAAATCTGAATCACCAAAACACATAATCCTTTTGATACCAATCTCCTTGGCCACTTTGATGCTGTGGACAAGTGCCTCATACTCGTCAACGTTGTTGGAAGCAGCAAAATGGATCTATAACACATACTTGAGCTGATCCCTCTTTGGCGATGTGAGCACTATCCCGGCGCCCAGACCCATTTTCGTCTTGGACCCGTCAAAATGCATCTTCCAGTAATTCGGGTCTGGTAGTGGTGGTTTGTACTGCATCTCCATCCAATCTACAAAAAAATCAGCAACGGCCTGAGATTTGATCACATCTCTTCTATCATACTGTGGAGTATACGGTGCTAGCTCTATGGACCATTTTGCGACTCGGCCACTGGCATCTTTGCTGCCTAATATATCTGAGATAGGTGCCTCACATATTACCTGGATTGGGTGTTCTTGAAAATAATGATTCAGCTTCTTCGCTGCCATATATACCCCATATTTAATTTTCTGATAATGAGGGTAATTCTGCTTTGATACAGAGAGCACTTCGCTCAAGTAATAAACTGGTCTTTGGACTGATGTGCCCTCTTCTTCGCGTTCAACCGCTATTACTGCACTTACAACTCTATTGGTTGCGGCGACATAGAGCAACATTGGCTCTTTGGACAGTGGTGATGCTAATATTGTTGCTGTTGCCAACATTTTCTTTAATTCATGGAAAGCGCTATCTGATTGCTGTGTCCATGTGAATTTGTGTGATTTTTTCATCAGTTGATATAGTGGTAGGCCTTTTTCACCTAACCGACTAATAAACCTGCTCAACGAGGCCATGCATCCTGTGAACTTCTGGACATCGTTGAGGGTTTTTGGCAATTCCATTCTTTCGATGGCCCTGATCTTTGTCGGGTTAGCCTCAATTCCTCGGCTGGATACGAGAAATACGAGTAATTTGTGTTGGGGATATGCTATATGGGTATCCTCATAGCATGTCTCTTATCCGACTAACCCGGGTGGCCCATAGTCGGTAGCATGGCCTGTGGCCTGCTGGGCGGTCCAGTTAGGTGGATCCAGAAGGGAGGCCCATGTCGGATAAAGGAAGGCTACGGTGGAGTCACCAGCGTACCCGGAGCCTTGGAGTACAAGATACACAAGACTAGTGATAGACGGTGTAGGACTCTGTAACCTGTCCGGCTAGGACTTTTCCCTGTAACCCTAGGATCTGGCGACTATATAAGTCGGGCCTATGGGAGCCTTTAGGGCATCGATTCAGACAACCTCGCACAGCGAACCTATCTCTGTAACTCGGCGTATTGCCCTTATAGTGATTTATAGCAGGAGTAGGATTCCGCCACCGTTGTGGGATCTGAACCTGGGTAAGATGTGTTACCTCGTACCCGTCATCCGTCCGCCTTACCCCACGTCTCTAAACACGCACTATGAGGACCCCTCCATGGCGTACTCATCGGCAATACCACGACAGTTGGCGCCCACCGTGGGGCAAGAGGCGCTTCAGGCTCTTCAGCGGGCGAGGACCAAGATCTTCGCGGGAATCGGCGAAACCGTAGCCATCGGTCGCGTTCTCTTCTCCGGCAACGTTCCGATCGTCCCCCCGACGAGTTCTGGATCCCGGCGAAGACGAACCCTATGCGGTGTTCGATCGTTCCTATCGGAGACATCCACCTCTTCATCGGCGAAACCGACTCGGGCTCTAGTTCCCTGGAAGTCGGAGGAGCGTCAAGGCCCGCACGGACCGCCTACGGGCAGGACACGTTCGCGGAAGGGTCGATGTCGGATCTCTCTTCGGAGTTTGCCGGCAAAGATCGGAAAGCATCAAGGCCCGCACGGACCGCCTACGGGCAGGATACGTTCGCGGAAGGATCAATGTCGGATCTATCCTTGGAGATTGCCGACAAAGATCAGAAAAGTTCAAGGCCCACCCAAACCGCCCTTGTGCAGGATATAAAGGTGGAAGATCACTGCAAATCCGCCGACTTTGTTCGCGCGTCTGGACAGCAGAGATCCAAGTTCGTCGGCGTGGTTACCATCTTCGATCTGGCGCGCTGCGTTCAGAGAGAGGGCGAAAACCCCCGTGACTACCTCGCCAGATGGCTCCGTATACGGGCCGACCTGGACAATTACCCCAATGATGATGCCATCTATCACTTTGTGGAAGGACTGGACCATGGCACGCTTCTCCGACATTCTCTAAGGCGGCAACAGGCGTCAGGCCGACTTACCTTCGAAGGCATGGTGAACACCGTCAACAACTACGCGGAGGCCGAAGCGGCAGCTCAGACAGGGCTTGCACTCATTGACGGAGCCCCTCCGATTCAGCCACCACCACCGCCTCCGGCCGCCATCGTCGCAGCAGCACCACCACCTCCAGTCATCGTCGAGGCTATTGCACCTCCACCGCCCGTCATCGAGGAAGTCCTGGCACCCTCCGACTCTGTCATTGACACACTCTATGCTGATTTCAGTGCAGATTCAGAGGAAATAGACTTCAGTCCAGAAGAGCTAGACTCCGCTATGCAGGAGATGGAGGAGGAGTACTCGCGCGGCGAGCAAGCTAATAATACCGTCATGTCCCGAGGGGTGTTCATCACCATTGGGACGGCGATGGATGAAGACCAACCCGGGCAAGCTCCGCCTACTGCACTGGAAAAGGGGAAGGGGCCACTTATTGCTGCCGACGATGATCACGCAAAGGTCATGCCTCCTCCGCCTAACCCAGTGCAGCAGCCGCAGGAACTCGGCACCGGCCCGAGTAACAACAACACCGCAAACTTCCCGCCTCCAGCATCTACATCGGCGGCAACCCATGTTACTCCAGCTGATAGAGTGATGTACGACAATCTCCTCGTCGAGCCACTAACCGTTGCTCATATCCGGAACGTGACTCAGCTTGACGAGAAATGCCAGCAGCTGCTGGAGGAGGCGCAAGCCATCACGGAGCAAGGCGCCAAACTAGATCGAGATCTGGTCAACGCGCAAAAGTCCATAGAGAAAGCTAGAGCAATGGAGGCCGAGTACAAGACTCTGCTACAGCAGCAGAAGGCTAAGAAAGCTCCAGCTCGCGTCATCAACGATCCTGGTGTACGGCGCAACCTAGGATGGGCTCCCTCGAGGCTGGCACAGGCCAATCCATACATTGATAGTGAAGGCAAGCAGGTGATGCCCACCCCACTCCTTAACCTCGCCGTCGCCAAGACCCTTCTGGAACAGGATAGATCGCCTGAGGCAGTAGATCAGGTCTATGACCTAGTGGCCAAGGCGGTAAAGCAGCAGGAAAAGGCCACCTCTCAGAGGCTTGAGTCTGACCCAGCGCTCTGCCGATCTAGCCAGTACAAACCACCAAGGGATAGATCTCCTCAAGATGTCGGATCACGGACGGGTTCATCAGAACGAAGACGAAGGGATGCGCGCAACAGGAAGGATGCTATCCCCATATCCTTCGACCACAGAGAAAAAGCCCGACCTCGTCGCCCATCGCCACCGCCCCGATCCCCCCGACGTCACGAAGATTACAAGGTTCACCATCGTACGGATATGCCCCTACCAAAGCAGTGCGGCATCGTCATCCGCGACAACGCGGCACAGACCCGTCATGATGAAGAGCGCCACGAAGGACACAAGAGCAGGTAACAATACGATCCTTCGCGTCCGACAAGCAACCGCGATAGGCGTGAGACATCGCAGGAGGGTAACAACAAGAAGGTTAACCCACCGCCACCTCCGCCTCCGTCGCCGCCAAGCAGTCACCATGGCGGAAGAGGCCCGCGTCGTTCACGCAGCCCATCCCCTGTTGACAACAAGAAGAAGAACCCGGAGCCGTACGATGCACGTTCGTGGATCGATAAGATCCACGAGGCCTGGGAAGGACCATACCTGGGACCACGTTGTTTTGGACCTGCAGTACGGTCCGCAACTTACCCCAAAGGTTTCCGGATTGACAAGACC
The DNA here is from genome assembly GCA_916181665.1 of Avena sativa. Classification (NCBI taxonomy): domain Eukaryota; kingdom Viridiplantae; phylum Streptophyta; class Magnoliopsida; order Poales; family Poaceae; genus Avena; species Avena sativa. The sequence goes on from OV702296.1 coordinate 79,790,457, forward strand.
ATCAAGCCCTATGACAGCACAGCCAAGCCTGCCACATGGTTGCAGGACTACGGCAACACGGTGGAGATTGCCGGAGGCAACCCCAACGTCGCCGTCAAGTACCTCCCGTTAATGTTGGTGGGCACGACCCGACAATGGATCGACGACTTACCGGAGAAGTCTATCTACAACAGGCTGGACATGCAAGAAGCATTCACCAAGAACTTTGAGGGTACATACAAGCATCCCTGAACTGTGGGCGATCTACAGCGGTGCGTACAGGAGAAAGACGAGACATCTCACGCCTACCTCTCCCGCTGGCTGGATATGAAGAATTCCTGCGCAGGAGTGCACACCCAGACCGCCATGGCCGCCTTCATCGATGGGTTGGAAAGGGGAACGTTGCTCCGACATAAGCTGAAGCGCTTGCAGGACAATCATCAGCTTGACTTGAATCAGATGATTCAGTTAGCTAGTGAGTTCGCAGTTGCCGACGACGATGCTCGTGGCTCTTTGCCGGTAACGGCCGTTCCAACTGAAGCTCGGAGGAACAGCAGTACAAAGCGGAAAACCGCTCCAGAAGAAAAGCAATCTACCAACATGGTCGCTATGACTTTTGCAGGACGAGGAGAAGGCGGACAACATGGCCGAGGAAGGGGAGCAGGACACGGGCAGCAGCGAGGAAGTGAATCCAACTCGGCGCCGCTCCGCGTTCCCCAAACCTACGAAGAGTACCGCGATATGCCGTGCCTCGTACACCTCGACGCCAACGACAAGGCCACCCATACCAATCGACACTGCAAGTTCTTCAACGACCTGAAGGAAGACCCGGAGTCCGGCTATAAGCAAAGTCGGCAGAACAGACCGCGAGGCAAGGGAAAGGGGAATAAGAAGGAGGAGGAGTCCAAGGATTGAAGTGACATGGACGAGGACGTTGACCCCCAAGCACGCCACCAAGAGCGACGACAAGGGCAAGAACCCCTTCGCAAATAAGGCCCCAGTCTACCACACTTTCCTTGGAACCCCCACCGTCCGACAACATAAGACCTCTCTAAGGATCCTGATGGCAACTCCCCCCCAGTCCCCCAATACCTGCGTTGGTCGGAGGTTCCAATAACTTGGGACAGGACGGACCACCCAGACCTTGTGCCCACGGAGAACCAGTACGCCATGGTCATCAACCCATTGATTGACGGCACAGAGTTCACCAAGTGCATGGTGGATAGTGGAAGCAACATCAACATCATGTACCTGGATACACTCTAGAAGATGAACTTGACGGAGGCAAACCTAAGGCGGACCAACACCGTTTTCCATGGCGTAGTTCCTGGTCGGGAGGCTCAGTCCCTTGGGTGCATCACACTTCAGGTAGCCTTTGGCGACGTTAATAATTACCGCCAAGAGCGCATGACCTTTGAGGTGGTCCCCTTCAAGAGCGTGTACCACGTCATATTCGGTCACGACATATTCCACACGTTCATGGCCAAGCCATGCTTCGTCTACAACAAGCTCAAGATACCCGGACCAAACGGTGTCATCACCGTATCCGGAAGCTTTACCAAGGCAAGGGACTGTGAGATCAATGAAGCAGCCGTTGCAAAAGCTATCCTCTACAGCGAAGAATTCAAAGAGATCCAGAGCAAGGTCAATGACTCAGAGATGCCCGCGTCGAAGAAGCAGATCTCCGACTCCGTTCCTGCGTTCAAGGCCGCCATCGAGACCAAGCCAGTGGAACTTGTGGTAGGCGATGCCTCCAAGACCGTCGCCATTGGGACGGACCTAGATCCCAAATAGGAAAGCACGCTCATCGAGTTCCTCCGTGAGAATAGGGACATCTTTGCCTGGCAACCTGCCGACATGAAAGGTGTACCTAGGGAGCTTGCCGAGCACAGCTTAAACATAGATCCAAAATGTAAACCAGTGAAACAACCTCTACGACGCTTCGGAGATGAGAAGAGATGCGCCATTGGCAAAGAGATAGCTAGGTTACTTAAGGCTGGGTTTATCTGAGAAGTCCTTCACACCCGATGGGTGGCCAATCCTGTACTTGTCCCCCAAAAGGGAACCGATGAATTAAGAATGTGCGTTGATTACACCGGCTTGAACAAAGCATGTCCCAAAGATCCGTTTGCTTTGCCTCGCATTGACCAAGTCATTGACTCGACGGCTGGCTCGGAACTTTTGTGTTTTCTCGATGCATACTCAGGATACCACTAGATCAAGATGAGGAAGACGGACCAATTGGCCACTTCGTTCACTACCCCTTACGACACGTTTTGCTATGTCACGATGCCCTTTGGGCTGAAAAACGCAGGTGCTACCTACCAGCGGACAATGCAACATTGCCTCCATGAACAAATTGGTCGGAACGTTCACGCCTACGTGGACGATATCGTGGTGATGTCTAAAAAGTCAAACGACTTAATCTTCGACTTAAAAGAAACCTTTGATAATCTCCGGAAATACAACATGATGCTCAACCGTAAGAAGTGCGTCTTCGGGGTTCCAGCCGGCAAACTGTTGGGCTTCATCATCTCCCAGCGCGGAATCGAGGTCAACCCGGAGAAAATCAAGGCCATCTTAAACATAAACCGTCCGACATGCCTAAAGGACATCCAATGACTAACAGGTTGTGTTGCAGCAGTTAGTCGGTTCGTCAGCCGACTTGGAGAGAAGGCTCTGCCGCTGTACAAGTTGCTGAAGAAGGCGGCCAAATTCACATGGACAGACGAAGAAGATGCAGCATTGAAGCAGCTCAAGGAGATTCTTTCCTCAGCGCCCATCCTTGCAGCACCCGAGCCTGGAGAGCCCCTGTTAATTTACATGGCGGCAACCAACCGGGTTATTAACATCGTCGTCGTGGTAGAGCGGAAGGAACCAGGCTACGAGCACGGAGTTCAACGACCACTTTACTATGTAAGCGAGGTCTTGACAGAGTCCAAGCAGCGTTACCCGCACTACCAAAATATAGCTTATGGAGTATTCCTTGCTTCTCGGAAGCTGAGGCATTACTTTCAGGAGCACCCAATCACAGTAGTGAGCAAGACTCCACTGTCCGACATTATCAATAACAGCGACGCTACAGGAAGGGTCGCAAAGTGGGGCACTGAACTTGCCGCCTTTGAGATCACCTACAAGATACGCGACGCTATCAAGTCACAAGCCTTGGCGGATTTTATTGCAGATTGGACGGAGATGCCAGATGCCACTCCGTTGCCAGAACCAGAGTACTGGGTGATGCACTTTGATGGATCAAAGCTGCTCAACGGCTCGGGGGCTGGTGTATTGCTACAGTCACCAAAAGGAGACAAGCTACACTACGTTCTGCAGATCCACTTCGAGGCTACAAACAACATGGCGGAGTATGAAGCACTCATTCACGGACTGCGTGTAGCCAAGGATATTGGCATCAAGCGCATAGTTTGCTGTGGAGATTCCGACTTGGTTGCCTAGCAGGTGGCTGGCACCTGGAATGCGCGGAACCCTATGATGGCGGCATATCGCGACGAAGTGGACGAGATATCCAAGAGCTTCTTGGGCTACGAAGTCAAGTATGTGCCTAGGGAGCAAAACAAGGCGGCTGATCTACTGTCTAAACTTGGATCAGGGCGCAAGCAAATTCCGCCAGGAGTTTTCCTAGAGCATCTACGCACACCATCTGTGAAGGGCGCCGACATCGACAACCCGGATAGAGCTGACTCTTTCGTCAACATGGTGACAAAGATCCCTTCGGCTTGGACAAAACCGTTCATGGAATATCTCGAACACGGAACTTTGCCCGACGACGAGGTCGAACGACGACAAATAGTACGACGAGAAAAGGGTTATACCATAATCAATGGGCAACTCTATAAAAGGATCACTACTGGTGTATACCTAAAGTGCGTTTCCCAGCTAGAAGGCATGGAAATCTTGCGCGAGATCCATCTCGGAGATTGCGGGCATCACGCCGCTCCTCGATCGTTGGTCGCGAAAGCCTTCTGGCAAGGATTCTACTGGCTAACTGCTAAGGCGGACGCCGACAAGCTGGTTGAGACATGCACAGGATGCCAGTATTATGCCCGACAACCACATGTTCCTGCTGAAGAATTGCGAACAATACCAATAACTTGGCCGTTTGCAGTCTGGGGGGTAGACATGGTGGGGCCGTTACAAACGGCACCGTGTGGGTTTACGCATCTGCTTGTAGCAGTTGACAAATTCACCAAATGGATAGAAGCTAAACCCATTAGAAAGCTTGATGGGGCAACTGCCCTCAGGTTTGTCCGGGATCTAGTGGTGAGATTTGGTCTACCACATAGCATCATCACCGACAATGGAAGCAACTTGTCACTCAGAGAAGTGGAGGCCTATTGCTGGGACAAAGGCATCCGACTTGACCTTGCATCTGTGGCACACCCACAATCCAATGGTCAAGTTGAGCGAGCCAATGGATTAATTCTGCAGGGAATCAAGCCACGTCTTGAGGCACTGCTACATAGAGTAGCTGGAGCCTGGGCGGAAGAATTGCCATCTGTGCTGTGGAGTTTACGAACTACACCCAACAGATCCACCGGCTACACCCCTTACTTCATGGTATATGGAGCAGAAGCAATCCTACCTTCCGACATCCTCCACGATGCACCAAGAGTTGCCGCCTACAACAAAGATGACGCTGAAAAATCCAGACGCCTAGATGTGGACCTTCTCGAGGAGGAGCGCGTTTTGGCATGCCAAAGATCCGCCATCTACCAGCAGAAGCTACAGAGCTACCATAGTCGCCGCGTTCGGCATCGCTCGTTTAAAGAGGGGGATTTAGTACTCCAACTTAAGCAGAAGAAGTCACACAAATTATCCCCGCCATGGGAAGGACCGTTTATCATAAGCAAGGTGCTGCTCAATGGGTCTTACTACCTTGTCGACAATCGTGAACTCAAGGATAGACCCAACGAGGATCATAAGCGTAAGCGACGTGACACAGATGATAACTACCCGGAGCTTGATCGGCCATGGAACATAGCACAACTACGTCCTTTCTACACTTAGCATTTTTTATCTAATTGTGTACCTCTTATATGATCAATGAAATAAAGCTCTTTGGTTCACTCATATTGCTGAGTTTTTTACCTCCTTTAGTGTTCATTTTCGGATCATATAAAGCTTTTATGCACAAGTCTTGTGATTGCACTTGTGAAAATTCCGCCTACGGGCGTTAGCTTAAGTTTTCTGGTCTACACGTTCTTTGTTGTTTTTATGTGGATTCTGGAGTAGTGACTTTCGGCACTTATTGTCGGTGATTTTGTGCTCAGGTTATTGACGGTGCCATTGGGCATCATCACCTAAGCGCATGGTTCAGACAACGAGTCTTACGACTCATGAAAAGTCAAGCATAACAACCAAAGTAATGGATAAGCCAGCACTTGCTTAAAAATATATACATACTGGGAATTAATTCTTAAGTAGCAGGATACGACAACCACTGTTTTCCGCCTTAAGATTACATCACCAAGTTTTTTTCAATGCACACGTCAAGGGTGAAACAAGAATTACAAAGTGTTTTTCACTCTTTGGGTGCAGGGGACTTGGAGGCCGCATCATCACCAGCCGGAGAATCACCCTCAGCGTCGGCGCTGTGGTGAGACTCGGAGGAATCCGGGTTGGCGTTGTCGAGAAAGTTCCTGGGCACGAAGACATCAACATCTACCAACTAGGCAACCCTGGTATCATACCCCACGAGTGATGACATGATGGCTTCGTGATCGATCTCCTTGCCGTCATCATCCACGTCGGGGATACCATATGTCACCGTGTCGATGTTGGCATCTTCATAGTGTGCCTTCACCATAGACAGCGCCAGCCCGTGCGCATGAAGCTTTCCAGCTTGCGACACGCTCGGGAGCTCGGCGCAGAATCTCCGAGTACTTCACCACGGAGTCCGAGGCCTTGATATAAATCTGAAGGGGCTTGGCAATCTCCTTAGCTTGGGCGATGGCGGTGTTGATGAAGTTGCCGGCCAGAACCATACACTCCTTGTCCGAAGGAGGCGAGCGGGTTAAACCCATAGGAGCTGCAAATTCCGACAAGGAGCGTATGAGTTCAAAAAACTCTAAGTATCCAGACTGCAGCAAATACAAGGTGGAGGAAACTTACTGAAGATGCTGGCCTTGGCTTGCCAGACGATGTCCTCCAAGTATTCCTTCTCTTGTTGGAGGAGCTTAAACGCCTCGCTATGGCGAAGGTTTTGCTCATCGGCAGCTTGCTTCTGATCCTTTAGGATCGCAAGCTCCTCCTTCAAGCGGTTGATCTTCGCAGAGGCGGAATCCTGCAAGGCTTTCATAGAATCCTTGTGCATCTTCAGCAACTCCTTCCTCTCCTCCTTTAGGATCTTGTTCTCGCTGTCCAGCTGTTGGATGTGCTTGGACTGCTCAACAATGTCCTTGGCCTTGGCGACATGTTCTGCAAGTCGGAGAAAACAAAGTGCACAGTGAGTACTCGGAGATTGTGGGCACAAAAATAAGACGGAAATGCGTAATAAGAAAACAGACTCTTGTTTTTGATGATCTGTTCCTTCAAGATGGCGGTTTTACCCTTTTCAGCTTCAAGGTCTACGCGCATCTTCTGGTACTTGTCGTTGGCCATCCCCCTCCGAGCATTCTCGTTCTGTGGAAACAAATACAAAGTCAAGTCGTTGTTTAGTCTGCTTGGAGCTTCTAGTCGGAGATTTTCCACCTAGATGCTCGGGGACTACAGCGAGAGTTTTTAACTTAGCAATATGCTTAGCTTTTCTTTAAGCATCTAGTCGGAGCTAATTCAGTTCTCGACTAGAGGCTTGGGGGCTACAGTATAAAGTTTTTAACTCAGAAAATGCTTAGCTTTTCTTTAAAGCATCTAGTCGGAGCTAATTCAGTTACAACTAGAGGCTTGGGGGCTACATCATTGAAAATCATGAACACTGCTTGTGCTACTCTTAAAGCATCTAGTCAGAATAATTCAATCCATCTAAATGCTTGGGGGCTACAGTGAGAGTTTTTTCTAACTTAGTCACTCTTAGAGCATATAGATGCAAAACCTATGGTTTTCCGTCTACATCCTCGGGGGCTACAGTGGAATACTCATATGAAATGCAAAAGGAAAAGTAAAACTTACAAGTGTAATGATCTTGAGGCTTGTAGCGCTCGCGGCCAGCAGCTTGCCAAAGGCAATGCCGTTTCCTCGCAAGATGTCTCCTTGTCGGAGTAGCTCCTCAAGACCGCACGTCGGAGATGATGGCACTCCTCCAGGAACCATAGTTGTGTTACTCGGCATAAGCGCCGGGTAAACAATCTTCGGGAACTCGAAGGGTTTCTGGGGAGCAGAGGCGTCGCCTTCGGTAGAAGTACCAACTCCCATCACCGACTTGCCGCTACCGATGGCATCCTTAGCCGGAGCTTCAGCCAGAAGAGTAGCACTCTCTTGCGTCGCCTGCTCGCCGACAACAGCAAGCTCGGTTGAGGCGCCAGAGTCCACTTCCATGGCGGAAGGGCCTGGTGCCTCCTGGACTTGAGAGCTTGTCGGGGCGGAGGAGGGCTTGACAGCAGGAGTGGCAGGGGCAATGGCGGGAGAGGAGTCGCGATGCAGCATATCTTTAATATTTCTAGAAGCCCCAAGTGTCTTGGAGGACTTCTTGAGGCTGGTTGTGGCTTTCTTCCCGAAACGTGCAAAATGCATAAGTACAGGAGCAAGACAGATAAATAGATAATGTCGGAGAATGAGAGGCTTACACTAGGTGGGGCACTTTGGCAAACATCCCGGTGGCTTTCTTCTTTTCCGCCTCCAGGGCGGCAATACTCTTTTTGGAGGCTCCACCCTCCGTCTTCTTCTTCTTACCTCCGTCGGCAGCATCAGAGGTGGAGCTCTTCCGCTTTCGCGCCAACGGGGCATCGTCGTCGGACACGACCGTGACTCCCTTCATCTTTGGATCATAGATTTGGGCAGCCAGGTTACCCTCCTCTAGATCGCTAAGCTGTTAAGTGAGAGATCATCGTGTTAGACAAGATGGTATTGGCAAGACGGAACAACTGGAGCAATGTCATACACGGAAAATAAATATCTACCTTTGGGCACTTGCCGTCTACGAACATGTCGTAGGTGAGGGTGAAGCCACGCTTCTTATCCTTCACCTTGACGATGTCCTTAAGGCGGAACTTGACGGAGTCGCTCGAGAAGTTGTCCTCGGAGATCCGAAGGGTATCCCTTCGGTCGCCGGTGTACTCGTGCATAAACTTCGTGTGGTGCTGCAGAGGTTGGATCCGCCTGATGAACCAGCACATGGCTAGGTCCAAGCCAGTTAGACCCGTCTCTACGAACCACTCGATCCGCCTTATTGCGTGAGAAGCGTCGAGGTCGGAGGGAAGGGAGGCATGGGACCGCCATGTGGAGACTTCAGCGGCGGCTCCATCCACGAAGTCCGGATACGTTACTTCTCGGCCCGCCAAAGGAATGTCGGGGACGTAGAAGTACGTCCGCTGCCAATTTTTCACGACTCATGGCCGACGATGTCGGGGAACCGCGGGCTAGGTCGGATCTTGAAGCTTATGGTGCCGCAGTTCCTAAGCTCCTCCCTACTGTGTCCGGCTTCACGTTTGACGGTGAAGAGGTATACAAACAAGTCTAACCTAGGCCTAATCCCTAGGTAACCCTCACAAAGTGCCACGAAGTTGCTAAGCACTAAGATACTATTGGGGGAGAGGTTATGGGGTTGGACCTTGAAGTGATTCAAGACGGACAGAAAGAAGTGGGAGATTGGCAGAGAAACGCCGCTTACCAATTGCGCCTTGAGGTACACTTTCTCTCCGGCTTGGGGAGAAGGGGTCACCTCGCCGGCCGGCGCCGCCCGCCAGGCGAGCCCCTCCGTCGCGAGGAGGTAGCCTTCGGCGACCATCTCTTGGATGTCACGGTCGGTGATGTCTGAGCCACGCCAGTCGCCTTTGTGCGAGTCTGGATCCTCTTCCAGAGGCTCTAGCGCCGCCAGATTATGGTCGCCGCCGGTGGTTTCAATCACCGCCGACGCGGGGATGACCAGGCCCTCTGGGGGCACGACGATGGAGCTCGCCGTGGCTTCGCTCGACGCCTCCATCGACGGGGAGGAGCTGCTGCTAGCCATGGAAGGAATGGAAGGAAGCGACTGGTGCAGAGAGAGGCTAGGGTTTCTCGAGGTTTTCCACGGAGATCTCGAGGAGGCGTGCGGCTGGAGGAAGAAGACGATGACGCAAGAGAATGGGGTGAAAAAGTGGCAAGTGTCCCACAGTTACTATTTATCTTACTCTGCGTCAAGATTCGTGCAGCTAACCGGATGGTTGTCGCGTAGACGACGTGCTCGTGAACGTGCGCGGTAATTTCGCCACGTCTCCAACCGCCGCCGCCAACGGTTCGCATCGCTCGCGCGGGAAAATCGGATATGATTGCGTTCTCTACATGTGTGAGTTACGAGGCGTCGCTGGCCTATAACCTACGTCGTCATAACTAACACGGTAGATGAGCCGTCCCATCGAAGATTCCGGCATGGACGAATTTAATCCGACAACGGAAGCGTACGATGGAAGATTCAGCATTTCTCCGACTTACTCATAGAAGACGGAGAAACCTTTGCAGGGTTCTTTAGGAGGACTACAAGATATTGCTTGACGATTTGCCGACATCCATCTAGACGGAACATTCCATGAGAAGATGCAAGACGGCGCAAGATCTCGGAGTTCTCCGGGGGCTACTGTTGGGGATATGCTATATGGGTATCCTCATAGCATGTCTCTTACCCGACTAGCCCGGGTGGCCCATAGTCGGTAGCATGGCCTGTGGCCTGTTGGGCGGCCCAGTTAGGTGGATCCAGAAGGGAGGCCCATGCCGGATAAAGGAAGGCTATGGTGGAGTCACCAGCGTACCCGGAGCCTTGGAGTACAAGATACACAAGACTAGTGATAGACGGTGTAGGACTCTGTAACCTGTCCGGCTAGGACTTTTCCCTGTAACCCTAGGATCTGGCGACTATATAAGTCGGGCCTATGCGAGCCTTTAAGGCATCGATTCGGACAACCTCGCACAGCGAACCTATCTCTGTAACTCGGTGTATTGCCCTTATAGTGATTTATAGCAGGAGTAGGATTCCGCCACCGTTGTGGGATTTGAACCTGGGTAAGCTGTGTTACCTCGTACCCGTCAACCGTCTGCCTTACCCCACGTCTCTAAACACGCACTGTGAGGACCCCTCCATGGCGTACTCGTCGGCAATACCACGACAATTTTCCACCTGGGACACCAAATGTGCGTTTTTCCGGGTTTAGTTTCATCCGGAATCTTCTCAAATTTGCGAAAGTTTGACGCAGGTCCTCAATTAGAGTATGACTTTGCTTGGTTTTTATTACCACGTCATTGACGTATACTTGAACATTTTTGTCCAATTGATCTTGCAAGAATTTTTGCATGCATCTTTGATATGTTGCACCTGCATTTCTCAATCCGAATGGCATGGTACGATAGCAATAAGCCCCGTACGGGGTGATAAAAGCTGTCTTTATTTGATCATTCAGATTCAGTGGTATCTGATGGAATCCAGAATACGCGTCCACAAATGACAACAACTCACACCCAGCAGTAGAATCTATGACCTGATCGATCCGTGGCAGGGGAAATGGATCTTTTGGACATGCCTTATTGAGGTTCATGTAATCAATACACATGCGCCATACCATTGCCATGTTCGGGTCATCTTTTGTCTTCTCGACCAAGACTGGATTTGACAACCAATCCGGGTGCAGTACTTCCATAATGAATCCGGCAGCTAAGAGCCTGGCAATCTCGACAGCTATTACTTTCCTCCTATCTTCGGCGAAGCGGCGGAGGGGTTGCTTCACCGGCTTGGCATCTGTCATTACATGAAGAGAGTGCTTAGCCAGCTCCCTCGGAACTCCTTGCAAATCCTGTGTGGACCATGCAAAGATGTTCCGATTCTCATGGAGGAAGCTGGTGAGCTCGCTTTCCTATTTGTTAGTGAGGCCAGCCCCAATGATGACTGTACGCTCTGGGAAAGTCTCATCCACCTGTACCTTCTTGGTCTCTTTGGTAGCTTGAAATGACACATTGCCATGCGGATTAGTGAGTGCCGGCATAGACATTTGTGCTGCTTTGGCCAGTGCTGCCACTTCCAACATTTGATGCTTTTCCTGCGCTATGAACAGTGACTCAGCCAATGAAGATCCGGCTGAGGCACAAGCAATGGAACTTTTGTAGTCTCCCTCAACTGTAATCACCCCACATTTTTTCCATACAATCCCCCAGGAAGAGGGATCGGGTTCCATTATCATCAGACAACGGAACAACAACCACAAACACATAAATGTAGTACTGACCCACCTAGGGGGTCAAAACGACTTAAGGAATCCATATTACAAACCAAGCAAACTAAACAGACAAAAGGGAGAAAGGCTGGAGACGCAAGAACACCGCCCTCAGGCTAGTGGGGAACAGTATTATCAAACACAACGAGGAGCTATCAGACCAAGCGAAGAAAGCCACGTGAGACGCCAACACAATCTTCTCACAAACCAGCTCTTCAGGTTCTCCTTCTTTTCTCCCGCCCCCTTTCCAGTTCCGGAGCTTCATGAGTACGATCTTCAGGGATTGCTGGTAGTCCCAGAAAAGGAACAGGAGCCACATCCATAACTGCTGCATCAGCCAGCGCATTCTGTTGCAGAGTATCAGCTCCAGCTCGCAACATCGCCCGGTCTTCCTCCCCATGCAGCCCTGCCCAATAACAAATGAACACACAGGCATATATAACCAAATCAACAGGCGAATTAATAAGTTTTTTTCAAAACAAGCCCTGTTCCTGAGCTTCCAAATAGCCCAACAAATTGCCGCCACCACCGTAATCTGCACATTCCTGCTAATGCCCACACACTGTGAAGCCCACCAAAAGTAGTGAGAAAAGGACCCAGGCCTATTCGCAGCACCAATAGCTCTGGCAACCACCCCCAAACGTATCTGGCTGCCACACAAGAGAAGAACAAATGCCCAATGTTTTCATCCTCACTACAAAACCTACAAGTAAAATCTCCCACCCAATTCTTCCTCCTCATGTTATCTTTGGTGAGAATAGCATTGTGCCAGATAAGCCACAACCAAATTTTAATCTTCAGGGGAATTTTAGCTTTCCACAAATGTTTGAAACTTCTATCAATCCCTACATTCGACAAATGTGTGTACATCGACTTAACAGAAAACTTGCCAGATTTATTCCACATCCACACTGGCCTGTCTTTTTCCTGATTCAAACTCACCCCAGACAACAGATTTTTCAATTGTTCCTGATGACTCAACCCATCAACATCCAACCACCTTCTAAAAGAGCATCTCCACCTTTTTCTTGCCATATCAGCCACAGTGATCGTTTTATTCTGGCAAATATCAAACAAGTCAGGGAACTTATCCTTCAAAGGCATATCTAGACACCAAGCATTATGCCAGAAATTAGTCAACTCCCCATTACCAATTTTAATTTTCCTACCAGCCAAATAAAGATCCCTAATCTTAATCAAATCATTCCAACATGGGGAATCATTCTGCCTGTGTTTCACAGCACTGATCCCACCTCTCTTCAAGTACTTTTTTCTCACAAAAACTTGCCATGGACCTTCCTCAGCTTCAAGGCGCCACCACCACTTACAAAGCAAGCAAATGTTAAAAAGTCTAATGTTTTTAATCCCCAGTCCTCCCTTTTTTCCGGGTCTACACACATATTTCCATTTAACCAGATGATATTTTATTTTTCCCACCTTCCCATACCAAAAGAAGGCTCTAGTTTGTTTCTCAATTTCTTCCACATTTGATTTATGTAGAAGAAACATAGTCATGGGATAAACAGCCACACTGGAAACACAAGCAGTGATTTTAACATTCCTCCCTCCCAGAGATAAAGCACCCCCATCCATCCATCTAACTTTTTCTTCAACCTGTCTCCAATAAAACTCATCTCAGCCACTATGCTCCTGCTACAAACCGGCAACCCCAAATATTTAATTGGCTAACTACCTTTCTGACAGTTGAACATTTCAGCATAATTGGAAAGTTTCTCCTCATCATCCAACACCATCATCACCTCACTCTTCTCAAAGTTAATCTTGAGACCAGACATGGATTCAAAAAAATATAACAGCAACTTCAAGTTTCTAGCCCCCTCAGGATCATCTTTAATAAAAAGGATGGTATCATTAGCATATTGCAAAATAGCAATCCCTTTGTCAAACAGATTATCAACCAACCCTGTAAACAACCCACCAGCCTGTGCATTAAGCACCATCTTAGCCAAACATTCCCCAGACAAATTGAATAAAGAATGGAGAAAAAGGATCTCCTTGCCTGACCCCTTTATAACTACCAAAGTAAGGACCAGTTTCCCCATTCACTTTAACACTGAGAGTACCCTGAGTCACAACACTTTTTAACCAAATCATCCAATCCTCACTGAAACCTTTCTGCCTACAACAGTAAAACAAAAAATCCCAATTGACCTTGTCATAAGCTTTCTCAAAGTCAATTTTCAACACCACACCCTGCTGCTTCTGGCTTTTCGATTCTTTCAAGATCTCATGTAACAAAGTCACCCCATCTACAATAAACCTCCCTTTAATAAAAGCAGTCTGACATGTGTCAATTAATTTCCCCATTATAGGCTCAGTTCTAACTGTCAGAGTCTTAGTAAAGATCTTAAACAACACTTGGAGCAGACAAATAGGCCTATATTTCCGGATTCTATCAGCATCATCACCTTTGGGCAACAGAGTAATCACCCCATAGTTAATGCTCCTCAAATCAATCTTATGAGCAAAAAAATCTTCAAACACACCCATAACATCTGTTTTTATAATCATCCAACAATGTTGATAGAATTCAATAGGAATCCCATCAGGGCCAGCAACTTTATTTTTCTCCATCTGATCAATAACCTCCTTAACCTCTTTCTCAGTAAATGGTACCCCCATTTTTTCCCTATCCTCATCATTAAGCTTCTCCCAATCTTGCCAATTGTCATCTGCAAGCCTAATAGAGAACCCACCAGCAGGACCAAACAAAGTTTTATAATAATTAGTGGCATGCTGCAGGAGATCATGAGTCCCCTGAATCTCATTCTCCCCATCTTTCATAGAAAAGATCATTTTCTTTCTCCTCACCCCATTAGCAATCCTGTGAAAATACTCAGTGTTATTATCACCTTTTAGCAACCAATTATCCCTCGATCTCTGCTGCCAAAATCTCTCCTCATTCTCATACACCTCTAACAATTCTTTCTGAATAACTCCTTTTCGTTTAAGTTGTTCAGCCATAAGCAAAATCAGCTCCTCAATTCTTTCCAATTCCTGAAGCTCCTCCACCAATCTCTTTTTTTTATCCTCACCCCTTATATGAGCACCCCATCCTTTCAGATCATTTCTGACATTCTTAAGTTTCTTCTGCAGCCTATCAAGACTGTTTTTACCATTCACATGTTTTTTCCAAACTTTCTCCACCCTGATCAAAAAATCATCACACTGCAACCAGCTTTTTTCAAATCTGAATTCCCTGCCACCCTTTTCCTGCCCTTCCATAGTATCCAGAATCAAAGGACTATGATCAGAAACTTCCCTAGACAACTTGTGCACTGTAGTAAGAGGAAACAGCTTCTCCCATTCCTTACAAACTAATATTCTATCCAACTTCTCCATAGTAGGATTTTTCTGGTTGTTGGACCATGTAAACTGCCCTCCAGACATGAGAATCTCCCTTAAACCATATGCATTAATAATCGAGTTAAACATGTGCCCCCACCTATTCAAAGAATGACCCTTATTTTTCTCAGAAGCACACCTGATCACATTAAAATCACCACCCACCAACAAAGGAATAGATTGATCCTGACAAACATCAGCTAACTCTACTAAAAAATCTTCTTTATTCTCCTCTTGAGCAGCCCCATAAACTACCACCAAATGCCACTGAATTTGCTTCAAAACATCAAACACCTTCATCTTAACATGGAATCTGCCCACAGACACGTCAAGCTGAGTCAGTTTAGAGGAACGTAGGCCCCCCAAAATGCCCCCAGATCTTCCCATAGAAGGCAGCCAACACCAAGAGAATTGATTCATAGGATCAATTCTCCTAAAAAAATCATCAGAATAATCCTTCTTAATAGTTTCTTGCAAACGAATAAAATCCACTCTCTCCTGTCTCAGCAAATTATTCAAATAAGCACTCACACCCTTCTTCCCCACACCTCTAATATTCAAAATAACACCTATCATAATACATATTTTCTCTCTCTAGTTCCAGTCACAACACTACTCATAGGGTGATAGTTGTGAACCTTCACAGCAGCAGCTTTTAACTTTCTCTCCTTCATACCAGAACCAGCTCTCAACTTTTTCTTTTTTTCCTAGAAACCACAGAAGTAAAATCCTCCTCATCATTACTATCACCCTTCTAGTCCAGAAACAAGATCTTCTCATTCAAATCAACCTCAACCTCATTCTCTACCTGTCTCCTATCCTGCAAACTATGCCTAGCAATTTCTAACTCTTTCAGAGAATTAATATGATCCAAAGATATAGAAGAAGCATCTATCCCCATCTCTAAAGCTCTATGCATAATGATATCATCATCCAAGGCAGCAAAAGAATTATGTAAAGTTAAATTTGTACCTGATAAATCTCTAGGAGGTTGTTGAGCCAAATGCCTTTTAGCCATGTTTCTAGCCCCACCTTGATCAACCACCCTTGAAATCATCCTTATAACTTGTTCTACACCAGCCACATGCTCAGACTGAGAACCCACACTTTCCTGAGTAGAACCATCAGGTTGATACATGTCAACAGCCACCACTTCCTGGTCTTGATTGACAACCTCCATATCTTGAGCTCCCTCCATCACAGATCCCCCATCAATCCCTTTTTTTCCACTATCAGAAGAAGAGCCAAAGGATTCATCAGTAGACACATTGTCATCCTTTATCTGGGCACCCTCATCCTGTTCTTCTTCATCTTCCAACAAATGACCATATTGCTTCTTGAGCTCATAATATTTGTCACTGCTCCTATCCTTCAACAAACCCCTGATAAAGTCATCAAACCTCTGAGGACCAGCAACAGCCTCAATACTGGGTTCTTTAACCAAAGTAGCTGATAAATTTTGGATGACTTCCATGTGAACATCACCCAACCCACCACTATCTGACACAGCCTCCTGAGTACCAGCTTGCAGTCCCACATCAGTTGTTCTGGTTTGAGTAACTGTCCCACCACCATTGTCACCTTCCACATTCTCTCTGATAACTATCCCTCTTGAACGACCATCACCTCCAGAGCTAGCCCAAATGTTAGCCATTTTGGTCCCAAAAGAAATCCCCCCAGAATCCTCCGGCTCCACCACAACCTGTTTACCCTTGTCCAGCCCAGCCCCACTAGCATCACCACCACCATGTTGGCGACCACCAGCAACCCCACCACTACCTGCACCAGGTCCAGTCCTTTGCCCACTATTTCCATCAGGCCTCCTATGCTCAGCTTCCTCCTCAGTCCTCTTATCCAGCACATTATCACCATCCTGTCCATCAATACCCATAGAAGAAGGCAAGGTGGGAACAACATCAGGAGCAAAAATCTCCCTAGTGTATTTGAATTCATAAATTCCTCCCTGCATCTCCCCCCTTCTGGTATTAGGAACCAGAGATACATCCAGACAAGCAATCTTCACCCTCACATAAGCCAAATTCCTCAAACTGTTCCTGTCCAGGGCCAAAGGCTTGCCCACCAAAGAAGCAACATAGAAAACAGTTGATTTCTCCCCGTATTTCATAGGAATACCAACAATCCTAAACCAGGCCTCCTCCAACCATTCAACAGGTTCCAGGTCCCCATTCCACTTAGACAATTGAATAACAGCATCATGAATTGTTTTCATAAACACCTTCCCAAAGTGGAAATCATCAATGGATCTGGCAGAAGGAAATCTCATAAAAAATTCCACATCATTAATAGGCCTAGCATTAAATCTCCACCCAGACCCCAAAGCATCAGCCCACACTTGAAATTCCTTCTCCAAATCTTTTCCAGTAACATCACCTCTGACCACACTTATATGAGCATAATGAAGCTGCTCCATAGACTGAACATTAGATTCAACTACAGGAATAGAATGAAAGCCTTGCTCAAAATCAGTACTGCCAAAGAAAAGAGGAACATATTCCCAAGGTTTCCTCTCTTGACAGACCAAAATGCTATGATCCTTCCCACAGTTCTCACACACCACTTCCTCCTGAATCACATCCAACAACTGTAGATCTCCAGAAGCACCAACCACATTACCATATCTCGGCACACTTACTACTGGTGGTGGTACAGAGGACCCCACCAGAGTAGTGGCAACAGCATCAGATTGATTAATTGATAGGATCGGAGACAAATTCACAGGGCGATTCCCCCCAACAGGCACATTAACAGAAGTTGACACAGAGGTGTTCAAGCCAGAAACAGAACGAGTCACAAGAACAGATGTGTTCATCACAACCCTAGGTATAGCAGCCTGCTCCACCGTACGAGCAAAAACCGGCTCTCCTCTCCTAGGGTTCGTATCAGAATTACCTGATCTGCCTGGGAACGACGAAGCAGTAGCATCCGACCCTGATCCTTGCTGCATCTCCGGACGGTGACTCCAACGGCCCCGATTGCGAGCCTGTTCTGCTTCACGACGGCGAGCCTCAGACAGAGCCCTCTCCCGCGCCATGGCTTCCCTGTGCTGATCCTCCAATCTGGCCTCATTCTCCTCCTGCCGTAACTCATCCCTGTGCCTCGCATCCCGACGCCGCGCTTCGTCGCGACGCCGTTCCTGCTCGCGGATCCAACCACTTTCCCTGTGATCCTCTTTCAGCCCCCTACAATCAACAGGGAAACGACCTTGTCCATACCCAGATCCAAATCTGCTCGCATAGGGACCAGATCGGACTGGAGGACGAGACGGGGAACCACGCCCACCACGAAACCGCCGATCCATGGCAGAATCCACAGCCACAACCTGAGCGAAAGATCTATTATCTCCCGAAACAACCCCACTCCACCTCACCGGAGAAACAGCATGCGGCGACGAAGGATGGAGAATTGGAGGCTCCCGGACGAAAACCACTCTACACACACCACAAGATCTAGAGTTTGCGAGAGGAGAAACAGATCCCGATCTAGGGTTAGAGAAAATGGAATGCGGAGAGGAAACTGACTAGAGATCGTGCTCCGGCGTACTAGTACCCCTCACCTCACCTGGCAGGTGGCCCTCCTCCACCGACGCCCCATCGTCAGCGCCCGCACCTCTCCTGGAACCGCCGAGCCGTATCACCTGGCACGTACGCGCATAGGGCGACGCACCGGCGACATCGCGAGGAACTCCCCTGCACCACCAACGCTGGACCCACGAGAACGTGCCAATCTTCGTGTACCAAACGCGACCCGTACGAAATATCCACCATCGAACACCAGCTCGCCAGGATCCACCCCGAAACATCCCGTAGCGACACCTGTCCCGAATCCTCCCTCGAGATCGAGCCCTGTCAACAAGGACTGATCGCTGCCCCAGCCACATCCCTGATTATGGCCCTCCAACTCCCGATCAATCCAAGGTGATCACCGGAGGAAACCGCCGCCGGGGATAGAGAGAGGAGAGGAGAGCAGCCATCCCCGAGAACCCTTTCTAAAGGTGGCATTGAGTGTTCGGAAAGTAATCACCCCACATGGGCCTGGCAATTTCATCTTCAAGTAAGCAATGTGAGGAGTATCCATAAACTTTGCCATAGCCGGCCTGCCGAGTAAGGCGTGATACGAGCTGACCAAATCAACCACCTCGAACTCTATGGCTTCAGTGCGATAATTCTCTCTATTGCTGAATAAGACATTGGCCTAGATCTTGCCAATTGGATCACAAGACAATCCCGGCACAATACCATGGAAAGTTGTCTTAGTCGGCTCCAGCATGTTCATGGTAATGCCTAACTTGAGCATGGTATCCTTGTACATGATGTTAATTCTACCGCCATCGTCGATCAGTACCTTGGAAAAATTCACATTGATATCAGGGCCCATGAACGTTGGATCTAGGACCAGAGCATATCCTCCTGGGTTGGCATGATCTTGGGTTGATCCTTTATGCTCCAAGTTATTTCTTGCTCAGACCAATGCATGTACTTAGGAATTGCCGGCATTGTAGCATTCACTTCCATCATCCGTCGCTCCTGACTCTTTTTGTCATTCGGCTCTGTGACGAAGACGACATAGCTCTGGTGATGTTCTCTGTACTCGTTTCTAGTTCCGTGGCTGACATGAGCATCATCACCTCTTGGATTGTGCACCTGGTGCACAGTTTCTCTTCTCTATTGATTATGATACCTTGGCTGCCTGTTTTCATATCTGTTATCTGTTCCCACAGCCTGAGCATTTCCTCCTGTGAGTGGTGGAGGGGGAGGTGGTGGTAGCTGCTTACTCGGCGAATCCACTCTATCGCCTTTCTGAAACCAAGTGCATTGTCTTGTTGTGTGATTTGCTGGCTTACTCGGACTAGGCGTGTGAAATTTACATGGCTGGTCCAGTATCATCTCATAGGTATACTTCTGTCGGTCCTGGTATTGCTTCCTTTGTTCATATGGCTTTTTGCCATCATTCTTTGGCACCCAGTGTTGTTGTCCATTTGTCCTTTGACGTTGGATACTTCCACATCTAGATGATCCTGACTTACGGCCGCAACCTGAGTCGAACCATATCTGTAGTCTGGCCTTTCATCTCTTCTTTTACTTCTGTATTCGGATCTTTCCTGGCGCCTTTGCGACCCGGCAGCATCATAGATCTGAGTCTCAGTCATTCCATCTGCCGACATGAGCAAAGGCTGAGTCGGATCTCCCAACGCATACGAGTCAACAATCCTTATCGTTTCTGCTAAACTTGTCGGCATATCTCTCTGTAACCTTTGCCATAACACACTTCCGTGTCTGCAACCTTGGGCAAACCAAGCAATTGCCTGTGACTCGATTACCCCTTCGCAAGAATTGCGCATTGTGCACCATCTTGTGAGGAATTCTCTATCTATCTCATTCGGCATTTGCTTGCACATTGCTAGTTGTTGTGGGCGATTCGGCCTCTTGTAGGTGCTTGTGAAATTGCTCACAAAAGCGTCTTGAAAATTGATCCAGCTGTTGATGCTTCCAGCTGGCAAATTGTTCAGCCATACCCGAGCTGGTACTTCTAGCACTTGCGGTACATATCATACTGCCCATCCCAAATTCCCCTGCGCGATTTTCACAGCAGTTCCATAATCTATGAGCCAATCCTCTGGCTTTGTGCTTCCGTCATACGTTTTCGTTCCTCTGGCCAGCTGGAAGTTTGGTACAGGAGGTTCCTTCATGATCCTTGGGCCAAAGCATGGTGGACCCTGTGGACCTTGTGACTCAATCAGTTCTGCCATCTTTATTCGGTCAAGCTTCAACCTTGCATCATCTGGCTGAAGGTTCCTGCCTCCGAGTCTAGCTCCCATCGCTTGATATGCGTGATCCGGCAGTTCATATCCGTCGTTACCATCGCCGAGTAACCATCATTGTACCTGTTTGTGTTCGGGTCAGCAGGCTGTTGTGTTGCTTTTCCCGCACTCTGCTATCTTCTTTCGGGTTGAAATGGTGCGTTATTCGGCGTTGGATTTCCTCCTCCTACCGAGTGAGTTCCACGCCTAGGTCGAGGCACAAAATTTTGCCCTCCATTGTCTTTCCTTTGCCCTGCTTGCCTTTCCTGGCCTGCATTTTCCTGGTTCTCATTTCCGTGGGCATTATTCCTTCTTGCTCCTTATGCATGTGTTGGGTTTCCCTGAGCTATTGCTGGGTCATAAGTGATCATCTGCTTGTTTCTCCCTGAATCCACACTCTTTTCTTTTCTAGGTCTTGGCACCGCTCCGGGTGAGGACGCCGTGTGACCTGCTGATCTTGCCGGGACTGGAGTCACCGAGTGAACCAGCTGCGACCTCCCTGCTATACCCGGATTCGCTCTGTAGTATGCTTCATTCAGCATGCTAGCTGCTCTTACTAGTTCATTGACTCGCTCTTGTTGTCTTTTCTTGGCTTCTCCCGTCAAGTGGGGTAATTCTGCCATTGCTGCTTCTGCGACTCGCAGGTTAGCTGTTGTTGTATTATATGTTGGATGCATAGCTATTTCGTTGCTATTCTCTGACGTTATTTTTGACATTGCATCCGCCATCTCCTCACTGAGGTTTCTTCCTCTTAACCTTGTCGCATCAAGCCGGGTTTTTGCGCCCTTCACTCGATTTGCCGAGTTAAGCTCTCGGATTGTGATATCCACATCTTGCTGTAATTGTGCTAACTCCTTGGCTTTCTCCAGAACCTTTATCTTGGCCTCCTCTAACTCAGCCTGCACTCGAGCCGGATCAGTTGCTAGCGCAACTGGCTCTGCCAACTTATCTATCACATCCTGCAGCTCTTTAGCCCTCTTACTCCTAGCTATGTTTTCTGGCTTTTCTAGCTGTGCCTTTGCTGTTCTCGCGGCCTTTGGTGTTTCTTCATGATTTCCTCCCTCAGCATTCTCATTCACTACTGGAGCTATCGATGGATCCGCTGGGTCAGGAGCTGTCATCATTACCTCAACAAAGACGAGTTGATGAAGTTTCCCAGCGACAGGAACCGCTGGTGGATCTGGCGCCAGGACGACGCGCTCCAGATATGCGTGCTCCACACGCATGGCCACGTAGACCTGGTGCTCGCCGAACTTGATGAAGCGACCGCCCCTAGGGAACGGCTTGGTCCCAAGCACCCCGCATTGTCGCTGACGAATTGAGTGCTCCAAACCTCTGGATGAGGCCGGAGTAGACGCGCTCGCCGGTCTTGGCAATGATGTTTCCCGTAAGGATGAAGACTCCATCAAGCACCTACTTCTGCCCCACGGTGGGCGCCAACTATCGTGGTGGTGTCACGGCAGATGCCATGGGTAGGCTTAATTTGGGGGCCGAATGGGTGCTTGTGGTCACCGGGGAGGGAGTGCATGGTCTTGCCATGCACGAAGAACAAGATGAACTCTCCACACTTAGGAATTTTATTGGTCCTCCTTGTTTACAAGTGCTCCTTGATCTGTTTGAACTAGAGTACAAGGCACTAGTTCCCTACTTCGTCGAACCTCCTTCTACTGCTGCTATGCCCCTCCTTATATAGGTGGTGCTAGCTAGGTTACACCCCTTTGGGTTCTAGGATTACTGTTTGGATCTTGGTCCCTACTGTACGGGCCGGGTCATGGGCTTGCCCAAAGCCCAATGGCCTAGTCCACAAAGTTAGACAGCTAACAGTCTTCTGGTACGTTGCCTCCTGTTCCTTTTGGCGTCACGTAGTTACTTTGTATGTCAGCTCTTGCTTTGGGCGTCACCCGGCTCCTTTTTGTGTCACCCGGCGTCGCCCTTCTCTTTTGACCATGCTTTACCGTGGTCCCTCCCGAACCTCACTCGAAAAGGTGCCACGCGTCCTATCTGACTCGGCCCTTCCTCGGGAGACTCGGCTCGTTGGTTCCTGCAAGACTAACAACTTTGTCTTATACGGGCCGACATAGTTTCTATGTCGGCCGCATACGATTTTCTCACCCGACCGTTCTCACTCGGCCTGGTTCTTTCTTTACTCGAAGCAAGGCAAGCTGGGCTGTGCTTTACCCCTTGTTAACCTACCGGGGGTTATCCCCCGACACCCACTGAAAGGTTCTTTCCCAACAATGTCCAAGTAGGATAAATCAAGAGAGAAATCATAATGTTCATCTTTAATATCTATGGGAGAGGTGGCAAACTTAGGATCAAAGGACAATTTAGGCATAATAGTACGTCTAGCAAGGAGACTCTTAATAGCACTAGTACCATGTGTGTTTCGGCACTCTTCAACAAATTCATCAGTGAACTTAATGTAACCATGATTAATATCATAACTCTCTCTAGAATCAGGTGAGCTAATGGGTGTAACAATGTCTTCACTAGGAGTTTTGGTATTTCCTAGACTAGCCATAGTAGCGTCTAGAAAAGGACCTAATGAACCACTCACATCAAGCATAGTAGAAGTAACATCATGAGTATCAAAAGTAGTTTCAGACTCAGCAGTAGTAGCAGTGTGTGTAGCATGTGTATGTGGTGGTGGTGTAACAAGCTTACTTATAACAGATGGTGAATCAAGAGCAGCAGAGGTGTTTAGGATTGTACCTCTTATTGTAGTGGATGGTAAAATAGGGAACTTTCCATCACGAGACTTCCCCATGATGAAAGGAGTAGCAGTGAACAATAATAGATCAAAGTGAACTTACAAATAAAGCTATGCTCCGCGGCAACATCGCCAGAAAATAGTCTTGATGACCCACAAGTATAGGGGATCGCAACAGTCTTCGCTGGTAGTATTACCCAATTTATTGATTCGACACAAGAGGAGCCAAAGAATACTTGCAAGCCTTAACAACTGAGTTGTCAATTCAGCTGCACCTAGAAATAGTTCTTGCTCATAGAAGTTTATTAGTAGCAACAGTTTGGTAGTAGCAACAGTAAAGCAACAGTAGTAGTGAAACAGTAGCAATAGTAACAGTAACGGTAACAGTGGGATTCGAGTGCGGTAGGCATAGGGATGGATGGACGGGCGTTGCATGGACGAGTCTAAACATGCAACTTCAAGATCTAGGGCATTGCAGATAAATAATAACAAGCACCCAAGTACTAAAAAATCCTAGGCATGTGCTCCAAATATAGTCATACGTGCTCGCAATGAGAACTTGCACAACATCTTCTGTCCAGCCATCCCGTGGCAGCAGGGCCTCCAGGGAACTACTGGAAATTAAGGTGCTCCTTTTAATAGAGCACCAGATCAAAGAATTAACACTCCGTGAACACATGTGATCCTCACACCACAACCATCCCCTTCGGTTGTCCCAATTATTGTCATTTCGGGACCTTTGGATCCGGACAATGATATGTGTACACAACTTGTAGATAAGATCGCAAACAATACTATCATAATGATTCAATAATAAGTTCAGATCTGATATCAGGGCACTCGTGCCCTAGTGACAAGCATTAAGCACAACAAGTTGCAACAAAGTCAAACAACACTAATATAGATACTAGGCACTATGCCCTAACAAATCTTATTCCATTACATGATAGAACTCATCCAATCCCTACCATCCCCAAGCCTACTGTGGGGGATTACTCACTCATGGATGAGGGAAACATCGGTGGTTGATGGAGATGCATTGGTGATGACGATGGCAATGATCCTCTCCAAATCCCCCGTCCCGGCAGGGTGCCAGAACGGAGTTTCTGGATCCGAATCTTGGTTTCTGGTGGCGGCGGCGGAGCGGAACTCATTCTGAAAAACTATCGACCCCCCTCGGTTTTTAGGTTGAAAGGCAACTTATAGGCGCAGAGGGAGACCGAGGGGGTGCCTGGGGTGGCTGCACCCCCCTAGGTGCGACCAGTGGTGGGCCCGCGCCTGGCATGGGTGTGGGACCCCAGGCCACCTCTCCATATCGTCTTCTGGCTTCGTGGATCTTCTGGTGAAATATAATTTTTGGCATATTTTCTGGGATTTTCCTGATAGTTGATTTTTTGCACAAAAACAAGACACCAAGGTAATTCAGTTGAAAACATCATCAGTCCATGTTAGTTGTTTCCAAATCACACAAGTTTAGAGAAGAAACAATAGCAAAGTGTTCGAGAAAGTAGATACGTCTTGGACGTATCAAGCTAGCTTGTTGATTAATAGATGATCACAGTTTCCTGATCATGGACATTAGATGTTATTAATAACAAGGTCATATCATTAGGAGAATGATGTGATGGACACACTCCTATAGTTAGCGTAGCATAAGATCAAATCATTTAGAGTTCATTTGCTACAATCTTTCAAATACATAGTAACCTAATCCTTCGACCATGAGATCATATTAATCACCATCACGGGATGGATGCTTTGATGACATCAAACACCACTGCATAACTGGGTGGTTATAAAGGTGGCATTAGGTATTCTGAAAGTATGTGTTGAAGCACATGGATCAAGAGTGGGATTTGTCCATCCATATGACAGATAGATATACTCTGGGCCCTCTCAGTGGAATTTCATCCAATTGGCGTGCAAGCATGTGACTAGGTCACAAGGGATGTCATATCATGGAACGAGTAAAGAATACTTATCTGTAACGAGGTTGAACTAGGTATAGAGATACCGATGATCAAACCTCGGATAAGTAAAGTATCACGCAACAAAGGGAATCGATATCGTATGTAAATGGTTTGTTGGATCACGAAGTCATCATAGAAATATGTGGGAGCCATTATGGATTTCCAGATCCCACTATTGGTTATTGATCGGAGAGGTGTCTCGATCATGTATGCATAGTTCATTATGGATTTCCAGATCATGTGTGCATAGAAATATGTGGGAGACACACTTAAGGATTTGATGTTGTTTTAGTAGATATGGAATGTGAGTTGAGTCTCAGATTGGATCCAGGACATAACGAGGAGATCCGAATGGTCCAGAGAATAAGATTCATATAAGGAAAGTCAATTTCCAGGGTTCGGAATTTTTTTGGGTGTTTTGATCAGAAGCTTCTAGAATGTTCTGGAAGGTCCACCACCCCGGGAGGGGGTACTTGGAATGCACCATACCCTGATGGGCTAGGCGCATCATACCCTAGGATAACTCGGCCAAGGACTAGGATGAGAGAAACAAACTCTAGTTTGAAAAGTCAAATCCTAGTTTAAAAAGTCAAATCCTAGTTAGGGAAGGAAAGGGGAACCCTGAGGGACAAGTTATCCCTCTCCCCTTCCTTGCCGCCAGCCTAGAGGAGTTCGGGAAGTACTCGGCCAGGGGTGGGAACTCTGGCCGCAGCCCCCACCCATATAAGGATGGGTGAGGACGCCCCATAGACCCTCACCTCAAACCCTAGCCGCCGGCGCCTAACCTCTCTCCTCCATACACTATTCCGGCATAGGCGAAGCCTTGCAGTAATCTCTTCTCCTTGTCCACCACCACACCGTCGTGCTGTTGGGATTCCGAGGAGATCTATAACCTCCACTGCCATGTTGGAACAAGGGAGAGGAAGGTCTTCATCGACTACCGACGTGTGACCAACTGCGGAAGCGCTGCCTGAACGCGGTGCCGAAAGGATCGTATACACAATCTTGAGATCGGCAAGTGATCGACTACATCAACCACGAGAATCCAATCTCGTTAAATGCTTTGGATCTATGAGGGGTAGTTCTCTACAATATCGTTGCACCGACCTCGTAGATTAGATCTTAGCTTTTCCATAAAATAGATCTTGGTTTTGTGTGTTCATACGATAGAAATTTTTTGTTTTCCATGCGATAGAATTTTTTTTGTTTTCCATGCTACGAACCCTACAGTGGTATCAGAGCCGTGTCTATGCGTAGATCTGTTGCACAAATAGAACACAATGGTTTTGTGGGAGTTGATGCTTTTGTTGTCACTTGCTTTTCGTGTACTTTGCATCTTGTAGGATGGTGGGATGAAGCGGCCCGGGCTAACTGATGATGCTCGACGTGGCACTTCGTTGGTAACCCCAAGCGTAGGGTGCGAGCAAGCAGCAAGTTTCCCCTTAGTTGAGACCAAGGTTATCGAACCAGAAGGAGGAAGGAAACGTCACACAGGTGTTGCAAGCAACGCGGAGACCCGCACAACACAAACTCAAGACTTTGCCCCAACGAATCAGTGAGGTTGTCAAGCTCACCGGTTTGCTGTAACAAAGGATTAAACGTATGGTGTGGAAGGTAATGGTTTGCAGCAAGTAAACAAGTAACAGTGGAAGATGTATCAATATTAAAGATTGGACCGGGGTCCATAGTTCACTAGAGGTGCTCTCCTTAGATAAACAACATGGCATGAAGGGTAAACAAATTACAGCAGGGCAATTGACAGGAACTAAGCAAGGCATAACAATGCAATTACTAGTCAGAAAGATCCTATCAGATTCGATTGGGCAATACAACAATATACATAGACCGCCATCCAACTGCATCTATGACTTGAATTCCACCTTCAGGTTATCATCCGAAACCCCTCCAGTATTAAGTTGCAAGCAACAGACAACTGCTTTAAGCAAAGTGTGTAAGGTAAACAGTCCACATGTTCCATGAACAAGAGATCGTTGTTTTCTCCCTAGTGGCAACAACACATCTACAACCGAAGAGATTTCCGTCACTTCCCTTGGAAACTAGAGGCTTGAACCCACTATCGAGCATAAATACCCCCTCTTGGAGTCACTAGCAACTACTTGGCCAAGATAGCTACTAACAATAGAGAGCATGCAAGATCACAAACAACACAGACATGATAGAATCATAAAGACAAAACCATTAATCAAACAAACAAAATAATCTCAATATCCATCATATCCCCGCAAGCACAACATGCATGATTACAAATAATTAGATATTGATCATGAACGGAGCTCACAAGATCTATACATGAAAGCACAAAGGAGGAGATACAACCACCTAGCTACTACATGGACCCATATTCCAAGGTGGAACTACTCACGCATCATACCGGAGAGAAGGCCTCCGGGATGATCTCCCCTCCATTAGGGTGCCGGGAAGAACTTCAGATCCCCCCGATCTAGGGATGATGGTGGCGGCGGCTACAGACGGTTTCGTGGATATTTGATCGGGTACTCAGGGTTTCTTCATCTAGGGCTTCTTATAGGCGAAGGGGGAGGCTGAGGCGGCGACCAGGGTAGCCAAACCCTAGCCAGGCGCAGGGCTGGTCCCACCCGCGCCTGGGGTGGGTTTGGCCCCCTGGCTGCCCCCTCCGTCTCCCCTCTAGACTTCTTGTTCCCCATGGAAAGTAATTGACTTTGACGTTTGTCCCGTCCAATTCCGAGAATATTTCTTTACTAAATTTTCTGAAACCAAAAATAGCAGAAAACAAGCATCTGGCACTGTTGCAACTTGTTAATAGGTTAGTACCAGAAAACATGTAAAAAAGCACCTCAAAGTGTGGACAAGTAAAGCAAAGTAGATACTAAACAAGCATGGAGCATAAAAAGTTATAGATACATTTCCAACGTATCAACATCCCCAAGCTTAACTCCTGCTCGTCCTCGAGTAGGTAAGTGATAAAAAGAATAATTTTTGAGGTGACATGCACCCTCACAATAAAGATCCAACCATTTGCAAGCATTGAAAGCTGGGATCAAAGAACTCTAAACATGTGCATGAAAGATGGAGTTCTAACAATAGGACATAGTAACTATGCATGCAACATGAAAGGCTACAAACAAAGATCATGAATAAAATGCATTGAAAAACGTTTGTTTGTTTCACATGCAGAAAACATAGCATAGTGGCAATGAACTTGTCCCTCATAGAGTATCAAATAGATGCATAGGACACCTGCAAAGTTCACAAGGGTGACTAGAAACAAATAGCACAAGAACAAGTAATATCACAATATGCATTAATTAATAAGCTTTGGAACACTACACACAGAATGACAACTATGCACTCTTAATGGTGCCTAAAGGTAGAAGGTGGAGACTCAATAATGGTGGAAGAAAGGACTTTTTGTAAAGGAAGCAGGGATTAAAAGTTTCAAAAAGAGCTTCCAAAAATTATGGTACTTGTTATCTTTCAGCCCTCATTGCCCCTATCATAAGCATCTTGAAGTGGTTAAGGTTAAAGTGGCAAAGCTGGAGTATATGCTTGACGAAGTATTTTGGCAATCTCAAGTACCTTGAATACGAGGGCCACACCTCATGCATACTCAACTTTGGGTCCAGGTAAGTTCTTGTCATTGTAAGTATTTGCATATCATTGAGAACCGCCAACGGGGTACCCCTTGCACATGGTACAGGAGCTTTCCCATAACCAAAATGACAAGGCAAGCAGACAATGAGCATCTCAGCAATCTTTTTATTTACCATATGCATAGCTTTTTATTGAGGATGCTTCATAGATAGCTCATTATGGTGATGCTGCAAGTTTCCACCATGATTAGGCATGGCTTAGGCTAGCGGCCCAGGCGTTTCTCTAACACAGGATACAAACTCCATGGACTTACAAGTTCCCTCTTTATTTCACACCGGTGACATCCATAGACAAAACAACATGATATCAACTGAGTATAAAGTACAAGTGCAATGTTGAAAACGATCCCCGTGACAGCACGGTTCTACTAATTCTTACTTATAAGTGCAAGCATATACAACAAAGTTGTCACAATGGTTCAAGTTTATTAGGGGCAAAGAATAAAGTGTGCCATCAAGTTCGTGAGGGCTTTAATCACTAAGTTTTCACATAACAAAATAGTTTTTAATTGGAAGATAGTTGAAAACAAGAATATATTTGGAATGGTGTAACACACCATGCATAAGAGTTTATAGTGGACACTTTGGAATAACTTGGTTTCTTGGGAGTTGTAAGCATGAGTAGAACTTACTCATATAAGTGGAGGCTAGCAAAAGACTGGGAGCAACCAACTAAGAGAGCAATAATGGCCAAAATTATGCAGTGCAACAAAGCATACTAATCAAAGCAAAGAGTGGTACTACAAGTCAAGGACTAAATGATCATAGAGGCTAATGGTGACTTGTGAGAGTCATAACATGGTGTAAGCATGTGCCAAGTCAACCCAAGCAAAGCATCAAAAGAGAATACCACAATACTATGCTTTTGCATGCTAAAACAACGCATAATTTCTTCAAGGCATACTGAGCAATCCCAATTTTTTGGAACAAGACATGCTACAGCAATAATAACTAACCATAATGCCAAAACAACACCTAGCATGTCATGCTAAAGTCTAAGTCAGAGTCAATGCAAGCTCCTCTTGCACTTTCAAGCAAGAACTTACTACTCCTTTCCAACACCAAGCAACTTATTTGCAAAACAACACAGCGAGAATGTGGGTCCAAACTAATTTATTCAAGCAAACTAAACAACCTAAGAAAAGCAAAAGAAAACTAAGACGCTCCAAGAACAACACAACTGTGCATGAAAAAATAAAAACGAGGTGTCTAGACAGACCTCAGCTTTTTATTGATGAAGAAGGGGATGACTTGGGCATACCCAAGCTTTGATGCTTGTACCTCTTGGATATTTCTTGGGGTGACACCATGGTGGCATCCCCAAGCTTGAGATTTTGTACATTCTTCATCTCATTGCATCATTCTCTCTCTACACCTGAAATTTTATCTTCATACAAAACTTCACACAATCTTCATTAGCAACATTAGTGTATTCAAAAGATATTAGACCACTGGCAAAGCTTTGAAACAGCAAGGCTTTTCACTAAAAACACAAGCTACTTTATCAACTCCTTAAAAAATCTCAATTCACCTAAAAAGAACTCAAAAAGGAATCAATAAGAAGCAAATGCAAATAATGGCAGAAATCTATCAAAACAGACCAGCAGGTAGAAACCGATTTTTTCGAACAACTTCTGTTGCTAAAAAAAAGTGTTGAACTAACGAAAGTTAGCTAACATATCGGGGGATTTATTCGTAAATTTTGAGCTC
Source organism: Avena sativa (assembly GCA_916181665.1). Classification (NCBI taxonomy): domain Eukaryota; kingdom Viridiplantae; phylum Streptophyta; class Magnoliopsida; order Poales; family Poaceae; genus Avena; species Avena sativa. Next base: position 79,821,008 of record OV702296.1, read on the forward strand.
AATCCGAGTTATAGAGCCTCCTCACTATTTTTTTGGTGGGGGACAGAGATCTGTTTCGGGACAACAACTCCCCAAATCTTACTTCCCTCTCATTAGAGGTCATTCTTGGCACAAAAAGCAAACAAAAAGGATAAGGAGAGGTCATTAATGAAGTAATAACTTCCAAGACTCAAGGAAACTCTTGGGTTATCTCCCAACAAGTACTTTTCTTTAATGCCTTTAAGTTAGGCAGAAGAAGCAAGTATTTTCAAATGAAGAAGCATTAACATCAAATCTTGCTTTCAAAGGAAGAGCAAAAGGCAACCTCTCTCTTCTCATAGGGTAGTGTTCAATACCTTTCTTGAATGGAAAATGATATTTAATGGTGCCTTCTTTCGTATCAATGATGGCACCAACTATTCTAAGAAAAGGTCTTCCCAAAGTAATATGACAAGAAGCATTGTATTCAACATCCAAAACATAGAAATCAACAGGGACATAAGCATTGTTAACCATGATGAGAACATCATTAATACTCCCCATGAGTTTCTTCTTAGCATTATCATTGAGTGGGACATCCAAATAACAATCTTCCAAAGGTGGCAAATCAAGCATTTGATAAATCTTCCTAGGCATAATAGAGACACTAGAACCAAGATCACATGAAGCTTTGAGATCAAAGTCATTCACTTGCATATTAATAATGGGTTCCCAACTATCTTCTACTTTCCTAGGAATAGAAGCTTTGTGTTTTAGCTTCTCTTCCTTAATTTTCACAAGAGCATCTGTAATATGTTTAGTGAAAGCAACATGCATATCAGTAGCATCAGGACTTCTAGCAAGCTTTTGCAAGAACATAATCACTTCAGAAATATTGCAACCATCAATATCAAAATCAAACTTAGCATCACTACTAGTAGGCTCAATTGGCTTAGGCATAGTAGGAGGAGAATAGGGACTACTTGTGGTTTAGTGGTAATGGTGCACACACTATTGTTTCTATCAACTTCAGCTTCCCTTTCCCACCTAGCATGAAGTTGAGCTAACAGCCTAACATTTTCATCAATAGTAACTTGTATGGCATGAGCAGTAGCAAAGGTGTTTTCCATGGCTTCTGGTTTAGCAGCCATTTTATTAATCACGGAGGACTGAGCTTCAGACAAAGAGGAAATATTTTTCTCAGCAGTTAAAAGCTTTTCCTCTATAGTCTTATTGAAAGTGGTTTGCTTTCTAATAAAGTATTTGAGCATGACTTCAAGTTCATAGGGGCACTTCTAGCATTATTGTAAGAGCTTCCATATGAATTGCCATTATTAGGAGGATAAGGCCTATAATTGTTGTTACTACCAAAATTATTCCTATAGGCATTGTTGTTAAAATTGTTGTTTATAATGAAGTTCACATCAACTTTCTATTCTTGAGCAACCAAAGAGGCTAAGGGAACACTATTAGGATCTAGAGGAGCTTTCCCATTAACAAGCATAGCCATAATAACATCAATCTTTTCACTCAAGGAGGAAGTTTCCTCAATAGAATTTACCTTCTTACCATGTGGAGCTCTCTCAACATGCCATTCAGAGTAGTTAACCATCATATTATCAAGGAGCCTTGTTGCAGCACCCAAAGTGAGGCCCATAAAGGTACCTCCAGCAGCTGAATCCAACAGATTTCTTGAGGAAAAGTTCAACCCTGCATTTAAAAATTCTGGATAATCATCCAAGTAGTGAGTCCATGAGTAGGGCAATTCTTAACCAAAGATTTCATTCTTTCCCAAGCTGGAGCAACATGTTCACTATCAAGTTGTTTAAATTTTATAATGTCACTTCTCATAGATATAATCTTAGCAGGAGGATAGTACTTTCCAATAAAAGCATCTTTGCACTTAGTCCAAGAATCAATACTATTTTTAGGCAAAGAAAGCAACAATTCTTTAGCTTTTGCCCTCAAGGAGAAAGGAAAAAGCTTGAGCTTAATAATATCTCCATCTACATCCTTATACTTTTGCATCTCACAAAGTTCAACAAAGCTATTAAGGTGGACAGCAGGATCATCAAAACCAGCACCAAAAAATTGCTCTCTCGTCAAAAGATTCAACAAAGCAGGCTTAATTTCATAAAAGGTAGCATCAGGAGCAGGTGGAGCAATAGGTGTGCTAAGGAAATCATTGTTGTTGGTGCTAGTGAAGTCACACAACTTGGTGCTCTCAGCAGAGTTCATTTTGGCAAAGGTGGGCAAGCCAAAAACAGCAGCAGCAGCTAGAGCAACAACTAAATTTTTTGGGTTTTTCGGAAAGAGGCAAACAAAACCAAAGAGAAGAAATAAAGCAAACAACAAACAAAGTAAAGAGAAAGGAAGTGAAGGACTCCGCTAGTGAAGACGTCCTTAGCCTCCCCGGCAACGGCGCCAGAAAGCCTTGATGATGCTCGACGTGGCACTTCGTTGGTAACCCCAAGCCCAGGGTGCAAAGAGCAAGCATCAAGTTTTCCCTCAGTTGAGACCGAGGTTATCGAACCAGAAGGAGGAAGGAAACGTCACACATGTGTTGCAAGCAACGCGGAGACCTGCACAACACAAACTCAAGACTTTGCCCCAACGAATCAATGAGGTTGTCAAGCTCACCGGTTTGCTGTAACAAAGGATTAAACATATGGTGTGGAAGGTAATGGTTTGCAGTAAGTAAAAATTAACAGTGGAAGATGTATCAATGGTAAAGATTGGACCGGGGTCCATAGTTCACTAGAGGTGCTCTCCTTAGATAAACAACATGGCATGAAGGGTAAACAAATTACAGCAGGGCAATTGACAGGAACTGAGCAAGACATAACAATGCAATTACTAGTCAGAAAGATCTTATGAGATTCGACTGGGCAATACAACAATATACACAGACCGCCATCCAACTGCATCTATGACTAGAAGTCCACCTTCAGGTTATCATCCGAACCCCCTCCAGTATTAAGTTGCAAGCAACAGACAACTACTTTAAGCAAAGTGTGTAAGGTAAACAGTCCACATGTTCCATGAACAAGAGACCTAGTGGCAACAACACTAGAGGCATGAACCCATTATCAAGCATAAATACCCTCTCTTGGAGTCACTAGCAACTATTTGTCCAAGATAGCTACTAACAACAGAGAGCATGAAAGATCACAAACAACACAGACATGATAGAATCATAAAGACAAAACCATTAATCAAACCAACATAATAATCTCAATATCCATTGGATCTCCACAAACACAACATGCATGATTACAAATAGATTAGATCTTGATCATGAACGGAGCTCACAAGATCTATACATGAAAGCACAAAGGAGGAGATACAACCATCTAGCTACTACATGGACCCATAGTCCAAGGTGGAACTACTCACACATCATACCGGAGAGAAGGCCTCCGGGATGATCTCCCTTCGGCAGGGTGCCGGGAAGAACTTTAGACCCCCCGATCTAGGGACGATGGTGGCGGCGACTATAGACGGTTTCATGGATATTTGATCGGGTACTTAGGGTTTCTGCATCAGGGGCTTCTTATAGGCGAAGGGGGAGGCTGAAGAGGCGACCAGGGTAGCCAAACATTAACGTTTGTCCCGTCCAATTCCGAGAATATTTATTTACTAACTTTTCTAAAACCAAAAACAGCAGAAAATAGGCATCTGGCACTGTTGCAACTTGTTAATAGGTTAGTACCAGAAAACATGTAAAAATCACCTCAAAGTGTGGACAAGTAAAGCAAAGTAGATACTAAACAAGCATGGAGCATCAAAAATTATAGATACGTTTCCAACGTATCACTAACCTTACACGTCGTCGCACATGAGACTTGCTCCACGCTCAATGTGCAACTTGCATTGCACAGTGGCTTTGCAGATGTTTGTCTCTCCCACCATAGTGAAGATTCAGTTTACAACAGGAACTTTACAATACTTGTATCAATGTTGTGGTTCATGTTTGTAGGTAAGAACGGTTCTTATTCGAAACCCCAAGCCACGTAAAACATGCAAATAAAATTAGAGGCGTCTAACTTGTTTTTGCAGGGCATGTGTTGTGATGTGATATGGCCATGATGTGATTGTGATTATATATGATGTATGAAATGATCCTTACCGTAAGTTGGCAACCGGAAGGAGCCTTATGGTTGTCTTTAAATTCGCTAAGACCTGCGTGTCTATTCATCATGTAATCGCTTTATTCCAAGTAGTTGTAATAGTTGTTGTTGGTGATGGAAAACCATGAAGCGGCGCAATTGACGTTGATGCCACGCCGGTGATGATGGATATCATGTTCATACTTTGAAGATGGAGATCAAAGGCACAAGAAGAAAGGCCATATCATATCACATATTATGAATTGCATGTGATGTTAATCCTTTTTATGCATATTGTATTGCTTATCGCGACGGTAGCATTATAAGATGATCCCTCTCACTAAATATCAAGTAATAAAGTGTTCGTCCTTAGTAGGCACCGTTGATAGGACTCATCGTTTTGAAGCATCATGTGATGACCGGGTGTGATAGATTCTATGTGTGCATACAACAGGTGTAAGCCAGATTTTCACATGCGTATACTAAGGTTAACCTTGACAAGCCTAGCATGTACAGACATGGCCTCGGAATACGGAATACCAAAAGGTAAAGCATGAGTCATATGGATGATATGATGAACATGTTGACTGTTCGCCTTTGAAGCTACATCATCTCTCGTGATGATCAGACTTGGTGTAGTGGATTTGGTTCATGTAATAACCTAAATGACTCGAGGCATGTTGTTTTAAGTGGGAGTTCAAAAGTAATATGATTAAAGTTGAACACTATTTATCATAAATTAAATCAAAGTGAATTTGGGTAATTGTTGTAGTCATTGGCATCTGTTCACCACCTTACGCTTAGTTATAATTGAGATAATAGAACTATAGAATTCTGGATAGTTCTTTACGAACTGGTATCATATTTTTTTGAGTGTCAATCTAAAGTTTAAAAGTCCTATTGCAAACTTTCAGCAAACTCCGTTTATGTCGTCGGATTGTCGACAAGTACGCCATAGGGGGTCCCGACGGCGTTGAGAAGATGGGGTGTGAGACGTCGGATGTTCCTGGAATGGTGAGCACAAGTTTACCCATGGTCAGATCCGACTGCGCTGATCGGATCCTACTCCTGCTAGCAACCCAGTAATATATCGGTGAGTGCCGTATGTTACAATGGATTACAAGAGAGGTTCGCTTGTGCGAGTAGGTTGTGATGTTGTTGTTGTGCCCTAAAGGCTCCCATAGGTCCGGTTTATATAGTAACCGGGACTTAGGGTTACAAGAGAGACCTATCCGACAACGTTACAAAGTCGGTAACTAGATATAGCTTGGACTACAAGTAATACTATAGGACTAAGTCGGTAACTCTTTTAGGCCTTGTCATAGCCGAAAGTGGCTCCTCTTCTTTCTCTGACCGGGCCACCCATGAAGCAAAGCTCTAACCCGTTGGTGGGCCACCCTGGTCAGTGAGTCCTGTGGGTATACCCGAAAAGTATATCCCCAATAGTAGCCCCCAGAAGTCTCCAAGATCCAAAGTTGGATAAATCGTCTAGCTTGATGGTTTCTTCGTCCTGAGAATCTTGAAGGGTTCCCCAAAACTTCTTCCAATAGTGTAGGATTCCGAGTCATCTGAGTTGGATATGTTTTACTCTGACCTTAGTCTTTTCCTTGCTCAGTTTGAAACATGGGCCGGATTTTAAACAATGGCGTGCTGTCTGACAACTTTTCATACCAGGTCTTGTCACTGACAAGATTCCCGTCAACACGACCATTGGTGGGTCCACTCCCTACGGAACAGAGAACCGTTTTAATGCTCACGCAAGAATCAAGGGGGCGGAGGAGTCGCGAGGAAGCCACCTCCCTCTCTCCTATACGCATGGCGCAAATCGTGCGGTTTGAACGCGAATCTTGGCATAGAGGTAAATAAGAGAGAGAGGAAACCCTTCTCTCCTACACTCATGTCTCCACCATTTCATTCATTGCCTCCTTGTACTCCTCGAGCCCTCCGCATCCATTCTCATCTATGCACCGCGAGAAAAAACCCTAATCACCACCATTCTTTCATCCTCCCCTAGCGAGATGGTGACACCATCCAGCCTTGGAGCGGCGGCGACGGGAACAACGGTGATGGACGAAAAGAAGATGCGGGGCCTCTGGGTCCCAAGCGTCATGGACAACACCGAGCTCCAGGTCATGGAGGACGAGGGCTACCTCATCGCCGGCGCATGGTGGAGTGCCGCTAGAGATGCCACTCCGACACCGTGCGACGACGAGCGAGTGCTATTTGGCACGCACGTCGACCGCGGCCTTAGTCTCCAACCGTAAGACTTCTTCATCGAGGTACTTCAATATTACGGTGTGCAACTTCAAAATCTTCCTCCCTGCTAGAGCTTAGTGCTCACGCAGCTTTGAGCGAGGGGTTTCTTGGCATTAGGACAAGTCTCACCCTTTTCCGGTACTACTATGGTACCCAGAAGAACTCAATCAGTGCCTATGTTCCTTACACCACCGATACTCTTAGCTTAGTCCTCAGGAGAAACCGAGTCTATCCTAGGATTAATGCTAGCAAGTCAGTTAAACGTTGGGCCAGAACCTTCTTTTACAATAAGGATATTCCGGCCCCTGAAAAGGCGGAAGGTCTTCCGGCCTTCGTCGACGGTGCCTCTCCCATCAGGAATCATGGGACGTGGAGGCGCCGGAACTTTCAGATATCTTGATCCTCACCAAAAGGCGGATTGAGTTTCTAATGAAGCACAAGGGCGTCCGTGGATCCGACTTGATCCACTGCTGGCTGGATCGCCGAATCCAGCCTCTGCACTATCATGGAGATCGCCTCATGAACACGGTCACCAGAGACAAGAAGGACATCCTGAGGGTCAGTCTGCATCGTATTCTGACGAAGGATTACAAGACCCGCATGCCATTTTTGATCAAGGAGAGAGTGGAAAGAAAAGTTCCGGATGTCTCCCTGAAGATGTTTACGGCTGAACGTCCTCTGACTCTGGTAAATATTTTGACTCTACATTTGCATTTTGTCATTCTTTTCTGTCTTTTTCTCTGACTCTATTTTTACCAACACTTTTCGACTTTATCAGCTCGAGGATCTCGCCGAGTCTGAGTTAGCTCCACTAGAGGGCTATCTTTCAGACGATCCGGAGGCGACGGAGGATGATGAGGTGCAAGAAGTTCCTGCCTCTGCTTCCAAGAAGCACATGGCCAAGGAGGTTGTTGTCACTGCTGGCAGCAGAGTGTTGCCAGTAGTTAAAAGGTAAGAACCTCATCAGTATTGCAGTACTTTGTAAATTTCTTTCTTTCCAAAGCACACCTGATATTTGGATTTACGTGTTTTAGAGCAAAAACAGTTTTGAAGAGCAAGTTGAAGCCAGATAGCAAGCTAGGCAAGCAGCTGCGCTAGCAGAAGCCTGTCATTTCTCCAGTGATGCCTCCTCCCAACTCCAAGCAGTGCCCCGACGTCAACACCAGCGATTTCCGCCTCTCCTGATGCCAGCTCTGCCATCCCCGATGCCAGCACCACCTCGAAAGCCCTGGTTATCGTTGGTAGCCAGGAAACTAACAAGCGTGAACCCTCCAAGGGTAATGATCCCATGATAATATCAACAAGGCAGATGGATAAAGTGGCCGGCTCTACTGCCTTCAGCCCGAAGCGGAAGAAAAAGGAGGTGATTCTCAAGCTGGCTTAGTCCAGTCTCGAGAAACAAACCCTCACTCCGGAGGCAGCGAGCCAGTAGACGAAGGACATGAAGCTGGTTAACCTCTTGGACCAAATTTTGGTCCGGGATGCAAAAATCGAGTCTGGCGAGCTCCTAGCGATGGACGTTCCCTCCCTCTCTCTTGCCGAGAAAGTGTTTCTCAACACTAAACTCGGATTCGAGAAGCTGCATCTGAAACATATTGTAAGTTTTTTGAATCTTTTTTGCAGTGTTTATTGTCATATCCTCTAGCCCCCAATCATAAAGTCGGAAAAACATCATAGCATTGAATCCGAGTTGATGCTTATAGGATGCAAAATAACGATGTAGTGTAGCCCCAAGGCTCGTTCTGTATTTTTATTTGGTTAAATCTGCAGCCTGAGTCTTAGTAGCCGTCTGACGATATTCCATTTTTAAACTTACAGAAAATTACATCTTCCAACTAGGAATTTCTCAAGAATATATGTAATAAGCGCAAGGAGATTAAGGCTCTGCACCTTGAGCATTCAAAGTGGAAAATTGAGAAAGATGAAGCAGAAGGTAAACTTTTCCGACTCCCTCTTTTTCATTTAGTGATTGCCATAGTCAAACTATTCTGTTCGACTAATAAGTTTCACTTTGTAGAATTGCTTGGCGAATCTAGCAAGATGGTGGAGCAAGCCGAGAACTTCAAGGTCATGGAGCTGGAAAATGCTGAATCCGGGACGAGCTCGAGAAGCTAAAGGTTGAATCGGATAAATCCGTAAACGCCGTCCTGGAGTTAACCAACATGGAGACCGAGAGGCTCGAGAGGCTGCTAGCCCTCCGAGATAAACAAATTGATGATCCCAAGAAGGACTTCGAGAGCCAGAAGGATCTAGCCCAGGCCACATAAGCGGAACTGAAGAGTCTCCGAGAGGAGCATTCTTAGTGGAACCGTTGTGTGCTAGGTAAGATTTCGTACTTTCACTCTTTCTTAAATTTTCGACTTTCTTTTAGTCAGTTTTGATTTTTGGTTCTTTCCCAGGTCATCTTCACCTTTCCGACTATTCTTCCTCCGAACCTTGCCTTGAGCGCATAAAGCTTGTTGGAGATATTCTTTTCGACTTCTGCCAGACTCTTTAAGAGGCTGGCGAGTCGGTCAGACTTTCCGACTTGCACAAAATGCCAGTGCTCGAGGTGAGGGACATAGCCAAGGAGATTCCGAAGCTCATCGAAGACTGGAAGATCTCCTATGCTTGGACCACTGCGCAGACTGCCCTTACCATGGTGATGAGCCACCATAGCGATATGGAGATCTGGCATGTCACCAAGGGCATCGCCGACGAGGACGATGAGGGTAACCCGCATAACATCAAGGCTATCCAAGAATCCTGCGCAGGTTATGCTTGTCGTGTTGCGGAGATGACGAACTATACGATGCCATTCTTCGAATCCATCGTTGTGCCTCCCTCGCCCCAAGAGCTAGAAGACAACCTCTACGAAGGAGCTTCCGAGTCTCAGGAGCAAGGCGATGATGGCCACTCCAGCGCTCCACGGTCTCCTTCACCACCGCCTGAATTTGCAACATAAACATTTTTGATGCATTATTCTAAACTTTTCATGTGGCATGTAATGATGGGAACAATATTTTACTTTTGAATATGTGATGGTCTTTAAAAACTAATGCTTTACTATATTTAGCACTTGTTTGTATATATTTTTATGTGTGTGCCCGAAAATTTCTTAAGCACTCTTTTGTGTTTACACTTGTCGTTTCTCCGCCTCGTCCCTTTCATGAGTCGGACAACCTTTAGCACGGAAACTTTGCCAAGCAATGGAGCTCAATTGCTAAACTAGTTTAAACTCGGAAACAAAGCCGGCTTCTAGTACCAACAATTCATTACTCAGAAAATACCCATGTCTAAGCAATCAGATAAAAAACCAAAGTATAACCAAGAATTTTTAAAAAATTACCCTAAGGTAACATTTTTTAGATATTTAAAAATCATAACCAGAACGAACATGAGCATAAAGTACTTTCAAGAATTCTAGGATTTTTGAAAACAACATGCTCATTTGGAAATAAGATGGTAAAAAACTTCTCAAAAATAACATATGAGGAAATCAATACTCTATTTCACTTTGAACATGTATATATATGATTAGAAGAAAATATAACTAAGAATAAAAGGGACGTAGCTGTGCAATATTCCATGGACGGTCTATCTCATCCGGGTCTATACTACCACCGGCTCTCTTTCTCTTCTGAGTGTCTGGTCTTTCCTTGATTGGTCTCATATCGGTTAAATATTATGACCCATTATACAGAACTCTACTGATCATAAAAGGTCCTTCCCAAATCGGGGAAAGTTTATGCTTTCTTTTTTGCACAAGTCGGAGAACCAAATCACCTTTCCTGAAAGATCGGTTTTGTACTCTCTGACTATGATACTTATGTAACTTCTGCTGATAGGCTGTAGATCTATGTTCAACATCAACGCGAACTTCTTCGATTATATCGAGATCATCCTGTCGAGAAACTTCTGCATCTTCTTTAATATACGCTTTGACTAGAGTAGACTGGTGAATTAAATCACTTGTAAGAACTTCTTCTGCACCGTAGACCAAGAAAAAAAGAGTATATCCGGTTGACCCAGGGCCATCCAAGGGCCTGTGCAGGCTGGGCAACCGCACAGGGCCTTCAAATTTTTGGCCCCCCCAATTTCCCAGACCCAGCCTAGGCATGTACCAGTAATCCTTCATTTTGTAGCGCAGTCAAAGTGAAGAATTACAGTATGGCTCCCGGATGCTACACACCCCCATTTCTGAAAAAATTTAAAATAATTAAGAAAAGGTTAAAAAAATTTAACTTTTTTGAAAACCAAAAATGACCAGGTATGCTACTAGCATAAAAATATTTCCCTAAGAAATTACTTTCATTGCATCCCGGATAAAAAACAAATTCGAAACACCCCATGACCAGGTACTATTCACCTTTGATTTGTCATATTTTTTTTTCTGAAGACCATGCGAATCATTTCCTTTTCAAATATTTTTATACGAATAGCATACCTGGTCAGTTTTGATTTTCAAAAAAGTTCATTTTTTTATTTTTATTTTTCCAAGTATGAGGGTGTGTAGCAGCGAGAAGCCAAAAATCCACGTTAAGTCAAAGTGGGCCTTTTTACGATTGTCTGACTCCCGTGACCCAATATAGTCTAGATCATTTCAGTTACGAATTTGAGTCGTACTAGTATGCCCTCCCGAATTCATAGCGATCAAAATTCCTGTGAGTCCAGATATAATCTAATTGCCGCGATTGTTCTGCTCAACAAAAATACATATCGCGAGACCGATCAAAATTCATCGATCTAATTATCCATTCCATGGCGTCCGGAATGGCAGCACACCAATGCCAGGTTGTCATGTTGCCATCGTCCCTCGCTCTAGTTGTTCGCTCGCGCCATATGTCTTCAGCCTGCCGCCACTAAAATTGATCGATTGATCCTAGTTTTGCTATGAGGCCCCGATGAAAGGATGAAAGGTTGGTAAATCGATCTTCTTTCATTATTTTATCAATTTATCTTGATATGACCAAACTTCATTTGTGCTAGTAGAATTTTTTTTTTATGTTTATAAATTAGAAAGAATCACATCTTCTATAAATACAAACTATGACTCCGGTGCTGCAGAGAGTAGGAACAATGACTCAGTCCCATATTGAATTCTTTTTTTAAATAAAAAGCAAAATATTCGCTTGCCCTTTCATTTAGATTAACTTTATAATACAGTGCATCAAAAGTAAAATTTATTTTTTTGGTCAAAATATAGGGCCTAGATTTAAGTTTTGCATAGGGGCCTCCATTTTCTGGAGACGCCCTGGGTTGACCTGTTAGGAGTTGTTCGTAAGCTTCATATTATAGACGGTAATTCTTTCGCCCAAGCCCCCGCGGCACGGCGAAGTGGTGCCTCGATACGAGGTCAGAGTCCTTGTAAAATAAGACCGTTAGTTCTTTCGACTTGTCCATTAGCCCGTGGATGCCCGACTGATGCAATATCGAGTCGGATCCCTTGCTCCTCGCAGAATTCAGCAAGTTCCCCTATGGAAAAGTTCCTCCTTTTGTCAGTAATTATACCATGCGGATATCCGAATCGGATGATCACGTCTTCAACGAATTTTCTGTCTGTGGCTCCATCGCAACTTGTTACGGGTTTAGCCTCAATCCACTTTGTAAATTTATTCACCATCACTAGTAGGTGAGTAAATCTATATTTTACCATGCGAAACGCTCTGCCGTATCAAGCCCCTAGACCGTAAATAGCCATATAATAGGGATTGTTCGCAGCTGGTAAGCCGGAACATGTGCCTGACGGGCACCTTTGGCAGCCTTTGCACGATTTGACCAGTTTATCGGCATCCGCCTTAGCTGTAAGCCAAAAGAATCTGTGTCTAAAAGCTTTTGCCACTCAAGATTTGGGTGCAGCATGGTGACCACACTCGCCTTCGTGGATTTCTCGCAAGATTTCCACTCCTTCTTCCGGAGAGATACATCGCTGAAAAACCCAGAAACACTCCGCTTATAGAGCTCACCATTTATTATTGTATAGCCTTTTGCTCGTCGGACGATCTGCCGGCTTAGGACTTCGTCTTCGGGTAATTTTTCGTCTATTAGAAAATCTAGATAGGGTTTTGTCCAGCTGGGAATTACAGCCAGAACTGCTATTAAAGGTGAGTCAGATTTCGTCGGATAGTCCTCATCAACTCCAGTGATGGAGGGGTCTTTAAATGCTCTAAAAAAGTGCCATACGAGACTTGTTTCCGCGCAGAGCCTATCCTTGATAAAGCGTCTACTTTCTCATTTTCTGTCTACTTCCTCATTTTCTGCTCGAGGGATGTGTTAAACCTCAAAACCCTCGAACGATTTAGATAATTCGTCCACGACAGCTTGTAGGCTGCCATGTGTTTGTCTGCATTGAAGATATCGGATACTTGCCGAACAACTAAATCGGAGTCTTCGTAACACATGAGTCTTATTATGACAATGTTTTTGCCCATGCGTATTCCATGTAACAATGCTTCATACTCGGCAATATTATTGGTTGTCGTGAAGTGTATTTGTAACACAGAGAACAACTTGTCTCCTTGGGGTGACTTGAGCACCACGCCGGCCCCCGAGCCTCCTCGTGCTTTTGATCCGTCAAAGTGAAGGGTCCAAAATTCCGAGTCTGGAGGAGTTCTATTTTCTGCCATCTCCGTCCAATCAATGACGAAATAGCCAATATTTGGGACTTGATTGCTGTACGTGGCTTATACTCAATGTCGAAAGCTGCAAGCTCTATTCCCCACTTTGTGACATGTCCTATGGCGTCGCGATTGTTGATTATATCTCGCAGGGGAGCGGTACTCACAACTATGATCTTGTGCTCTTGAAAGTAGTGTCGTAGCTTTCTGCATACGAAGAACACTCCATAGGCTAGCTTTTTATGGTGTGGATACTGTTGTTTGAATCTGTCAGAACCTCATTTAGGTAGTAAGTTGGACGATGCACCTTATGCTCATGGACTTCTTCCTCGCACTCCACTACTGTTACCACACTTATGACTTTGTTAGTTGCTGCAATGTAAAGTAACATAGGATCCTGAGGCTCTGGCGCTGCGAAGACTGGTGGATTTGAAAGTAGGTATTTCAAACACTGTAGGGCAGCATCGGCTTCCTGGGACCAGTCAAATTTATTGGTTTTTTTCAAGAGTTTGTATAAAGGTGCGGCTCTTTCTCCGAGCCGGCTGACGAACCGACTCACTTCTACGATGCAACCAGTGAGTGAGACGTTGCATGTCCTTCAGGTGAGTCGGCCTGGTAATGTTGAGTATAGCCTTAATTTTGTCCCGGTTCACCTCTATGCCTCTTTCAGACACGATTAAACCTAACAATTTTCCGGCTGGAATTCCAAAGGAACACTTCTTAGGATTTAGCATCATATTGAATTTTTGTAGGCTAGCAAATGTTTCCTCCAAGTCGGAAATTAAAGTTTCCTTTTTTTGGACATAATTGCTATGTCATCTACGTATACATGGACGTTGCATCTGATTTGATTGTTGAGACAATGTTGTATAGTATGCTGATATGTTGCTCCTGCATTCCTTAAGCCAAATGGCATAGTTTTGTAGCAAAAGGTTCCGAAAGGAGTGAGGAAAGACGTCTTGATTTGATCCGACTTTTCCTCGATATTTGGTGATATCCGGAATATGCGTCGAGAAAACATAGTAATTCTGACCCTGCCGTTGAGTCGATAACTTGATCGATTCTTGGCAAAGGGAACGGGTCTTTTGGACAGGCTTTGTTCAAAATGGTATAATCAACACACATCCTTAATTCAATAGTGTCCTTTTTAGGTACGAGTATAGGATTTGCCACCCAATCTATGTGGATGACCTCTATTATGAATCCGGCTAATTCTAGTCAGGCTAATTCCTTGGCTATTGCTTTGCACTTTTCATCACCAAACTGTCATAGGGACTATTTGATGGGTTTAGCGTCAGGGTACACATTAAGAGAGTGCTCGGCAAGTTCCCTAGGTACTCCGGTCATGTTAGAAGGCTGCCATGCAAAGATATCACTATTAGCTTTGAGGAACTCGACGAGCGTGCTTTCCTATGCACGGTTTAAGCGTATCCCTATGTTCATTGTCTTGGAGGGATCATCTTCCTTCAGCGATGTTTTCTTCGTCTCTTCTGATGCCTTGAACTACATGCTTGGCTTCAACACCTCGTTCTTCATAGCGGGCATCTTGGACGGATCGATGGTCTTCTTGATCTCCTGGTACTCCTGGGCATGCAACACGGCTTCAGAAAAGGCAGCAGATCCTTCATCGCACTCTCGCGCTTTCTTCGGATTTCCCGAATGGTGATGGATTTGCCACCCAATCTATGTGGATGACCTCTATTATGAATCCGGCTAATTCTAGTCGGGCTAATTCCTTGGCTATTTCTTTGCACTTTTCATCACCAAACCGTCGTAGGGATTGTTTGATGGGTTTAGCGTTAGGGTACACATTAAGAGAGTGCTCGGCAAGTTCCCTAGGTACTCCGGTCATGTTAGAAGGCTGCCATGCAAAGATATCACTATTAGCTTTGAGGAACTTGACGAGCGCGCTTTCCTATGCACGGTCTAAGCGTACCCCTATGTTCATTGTCTTGGAGGGATCATCTTCCTTCAGCGATGTTTTCTTCGTCTCTTCTGATGCCTTGAACTACATGCTTGGCTTCAACACCTCGTTCTTCATAGCGGGCATCTTGGGCGGATCGATGGTCTTCTTGATCTCCTGGTACTCCTGGGCATGCAGCACGGCTTCGGAAAAGGCAACAGATCCTTCGTCGCACTCTCGCGCTTTCTTCGGATTTCCCGAATGGTGATGACGCCCTTTGGACCTGGAAGTTTTATCATGTTATAAATGTAACAGGGATGATCCATGAACGACCAGTAAGTCGGACGCCTGAAGATGGCGTGGCAAGCACTTTTGAACGGTACCACCTCGAAAGAGAGTGGTTCGGTCCGATAATTATCTCGGGTTCCGAATGTCACGTCCTGTGTGATCTCACCCAGAGAATTCGCCTATCTCCCTGGTACAATGCCATGGAAAGTTACATTGCTGTAACTCAACTGGCTCTCGTGGATCTTCATGCGATGGAGCGTTTCAATGTAAAGGATGTTAATGCTGCTGCCACCGTCCATGAGAGTTTTAGAGAACTCTTAGCCATCAATAAGAGGATTGATGACCATAGGGTATTTTCCCCGATGATGCATTTTCCTCAGGTAATCTGAGCGGTCAAATGTGATGGTTACATCCGACCAATCCAGGAATTGTAGGACAGCCGGAACCGTGGCATTGAGCTTACAGAGAACCGCCTTCTTGACCTTAGCCGACTGAGTCGCAAGGAAGCAGATGTATGTGTCTTTCTTTGTGAGATAATCCTTCTTTCCGTCTGACTTGGGCTCTGCTATGTCTGCTTCTTCCATGTCGGAATCTTCCTTGGGCTCCTTGCCTTTTTCGGAAATTTTATTTCCTTTTTGTCGCTTAGCTCTGTAGCTAGCGGATTCGTATTTTTTGATGTTGTCATTGAAACAACACTCGGAATTTGTGTGGGTAGATCCTCCGTTACTATCCAGGTGATGTACATAGGGATTGTTGGCAATGTCGGCCCATGTATAGGTTCTTCTGGGTTGCTGATCTCCTCTGCCATGGATTCGGGAAGTTCCGCGGCCTCGACCCCGGACGCCTTCGCGCCCTACTCGTCCTACGGATCCGAATGTTATGCTAATAGTTGCGTTGTCCGGAGCCGGTTTATCTTCCGAGGCGTTCTTGCGCTTCCGAGTTTGCTTCTGTTGCTTGGCCGTATTTGAGTTGGCCAGAATATTCACCAGTCCTTCTCGATCGTCATCGGCGTCGGCATATTTGCTCGCCATTTCGATCATCTCTCCCAAATATGTGACGTGGTCATGCTTCAGTCTATGACGCAAAAGTCCGACTAGGAGTCCTGCAATGAAAGTGTCATTCGCAGTTTGCTCGTTTACTCCCTCGCAGGAGTTTTTCATGTCGATCCAGCGTCCAAGGTATTCCTGGCAGGTTTCCCTGGGTCGTTGAGTGCAACGCTGCAAGTCTCCGACTGTGCAGGGCCTCCTGTATGTTCCCTCGAAGTTTTATAAGAACGCACTTTGCATATCATACCAGTTATGAATTGAATTCTGTGGCAGTTCAATGAGCCATGATCGAGCCGTCTTCCTTAGCATAAGCGGAAGATATCGGACTGCGACCAGGCTGTTTCCTCCTTTGGCGATGCATCAAGCCTGGAAAAAATCTTGAAGACAAGTATCTTTCCGAGCTGCGTCGTCGTAGGGTTGGATGTGTTTGGCAATACCAAAGTCAACCGGAAATTTTGTTTGACAGATGCGTGGGCGAAAGCACTTGGGTCCCACGTATACGTATTCTTCCTCGTACCGCCTCGCTTCTATGTTTGACTCAATGCGGTGGCGAGCGTCGTTTGGCGAGAGAGATTGCGCCTTTGAGGCTCGCGACTTCTACGTGGCAGAGTCGGATTTCTGCTTCTCCTCTTACCATTGCCGCCTCCGCCTCTGCGACTTCCATGGCTGCGATGAGATTCCTCATTGTCGCTGTATAGAGGCGATGGTGTCCCTGGTGGATTGTTTCTGGCTGGGCTACGCGGTGGTGGTGGAGCCTCATTATGTTGACTCCGAGGTTGGTTTCTTCGGGCCCCATCCCTACTTGATTCAGGACGATCCGGATCATCTCTTCGTCCGACGTTACCAGCCGGACAGCTTGGTGGTGGAATTCTTAGCCGATCCTGTTCTCGCTGGCGATGCACTTCCGGGTCTTCTATATGGCGGTTGTTCTGCCGACAATGGCCTTGATGAGGTACCATTTTCCTGATGGCATCTTCGAATGCAGCCGAAATAACTCTCGCCCAGTCACGTGTGTGCCTGCGATTATGAGCATTTGATCTGGTCCTTGAATTTTCTTCTTCTCCCCGGGGACGATAGCGTTGGTCCGTATCCCTGCGGGGGTCTTTCATCAGTGCTTTGGTTAGCGCTAGTGTGGCAAAATTCCGACTTTGAGGCCAGCTTGCCATCGAATGACGCAACCGTCTTCTACTGTTTCAATCCTTTGTCCAGCAACACAGCGCATTGCCATACTTTCTCGGGAGACGGATTATTGGCAAGGATAGCCCGAGCCGCTGCAGCGTTCTCCAATGGCGTGCTGTAGACTCGGATCTTCTCTCTAGATTTACCGTCGAATAGATCTCTGTGGATATTCGGGTTCCTATTAGCAAGAACTTGACCTCCCCTTATATTGTTTGGTAGTTGCTTGAAATCTGACTGGTATTTGGCAGGATCGCTGTCTAACTACTGTTTGAGCTCGAGGATGCATGCAACTTCCTTGAGTAAAAACAAGTGGTGCTTTTCCAGGTCCTCAGCCCTTTTCTCCAGCGCATCCGGAGTAAGATCCGAAGCCGTTGGGATTGGTATCGTGAGAGCATCTCTATAAATTTCACGTGCACCCTTGGTGACGACGTGTCCATCCAGAGAGGGTCGATCGGTGTTGGATTAATCAGATCTCCGTCCTAATTCTTCATCTCGATCTCTTCGTCAACTTTTTCTTCGTTGGTTTGCTCGCTGTCCGGCTCTATCAATGTCGGATTCTTTTTCTTGTTGTTGTTGTTGTTCTTCTTCTTCTTCTTCTTATTCTGTGACCGCCCAGTAGCCTTAACGTGCGTACCAGTGGCAAAGACGACTTTCGGTCCAGTACCGGGAGATAAACTTCCGTCGGTACTTTCCGTAGTAGTTGGCTTCTAGACCTTGGACGAGTCTTCGGTGTCCATGTCATCTTGCGAGGTGTAGTTTTCATCCATGCTATCGTACGGACTCAGAGGGGTCTCCAGCTCACCATGCGCTGGTTTGGAGGCGTATTATTATTCGTATGCCTCCATCTCCTTCTCGAAGTCTTGAAGTTCCTGCGACATTATTGACTCCTGAGTGGAACCACATAATTCGGTGTTTTCTTCGATTGCGTCGAGAACTGAATCGTTTCCGGCTCTAGCATAGACAGAGTCGGATCCGGAGCTCACGTGGTATACGAAGCAGTGCTTCTTCTTGTTCATGTTCTGAAGGAAGCGGCACACCTGGGTTTTCGCCTCTGCCATCTCTAAGCTTTCCTTGATATCGGCGATTGCTTCATAATCGATGTAGGGGTGTTTCATCATCTTCTTTATCCTCTGCCTAAAGAGTGTTTTTTCTGCTACAGCATCAGTAGGCCTAGATCCAAAGCGGATACACTCCTCATCCATGTATCCGATCTTAACGGGGAGATCTTATCCGGATTTTTCTTCCACCACTTATTCCACTACAAGAGCGGGCTGGGTGGGTTCAAGTTTTTCCGGGATCTTGAACTCTTCCGCCTCTATAGATAGAGCAGATCCGAATTTTTCTTCCGCCATGGTCATCACCTCTAGGGTGGGTTGGGCGGGTTCGGCAAAACCGAGATAAATATCGATCTCGCCTATAGACATGATCGTGTAGGTTGTCACGGGTTTGCTAGCCAGAATCCAAGTCTCGTCGAGATGAACGAGAGGGACATCACTGGAATAGACCACACGACCCATAGTGATTGTTTGGCCGATTCCTGCACGCACAGATTCCGCCTGGAATGAAGCTCCAAAAGTCACCCGCCCCACGGTGGGCGCCAACTATCGTCAGATTATCGACAAGTATGCCATAGGGGGTCCTGTCGGCATTGAGAAGATGGGGTATGAGACGTCGGATGTTCCAGGAACGGTGAGCACAAGTTTACCTAGGTTCAGATCCGACTGCGGAGATCAGATCCTACTCCTGCTAGCAACCTAGTAATATATCGGCGAGAGCCGGATGTTACAATGGATTACAAGAGAGGTTGGCCTATGCGAGTAGGTTGTGATGTTGTTGTTGTTCCCTAAAGGCTCCCATAAGGCCGTTTTATATAGTCACCGGGACCTAGGGTTACAGGAAAGACCTATCCGGCTATGTTACAGAGTCGGTAACTAGATACGGCTTGGACTACAAGTAATACTACATGCCTAAGTTGGTAACTCTTCTGGGCCTTGTCGTAGCCGGAAGTGGCTCCTCCTCTTTCTCTGACTGGGCCGCCCGCGAAGCAAAGCTCTAACCTGTTGGTGGACCACCCTGGTCAGTGAGTCCTATGGGTATACCCGGAAAGTATATCCCCAACAAGTTTACTCCATGAAGTTTAATAATTAGTATTAAATCAAGAGTAACAATTCTAGTATTAGTATCTAAATATCATGTTTACCTCCATGATTCTTGATATTCAAAAGATTATTTTAATATCAAGGTTATCTAGGAACTAAAAGAAATGTTTCAAAAACCATCATGTATGGAAGATATTACGATATCTAAAACAATGTTTTGGTAGCAACATGATAGAGTATGATTTAGCAAAATACATGTTCTCATATTGTATGAGATTTTGCGAAGGTTGGAGATGCTAGACATCCTAATCCTCCAAAAGGTTTTGGAAAGCAACTTTATACTCGTGATTCGCCTTTATAAGCCATAGTAGCTAGATCATGAAAGTTGTCATGATAAGGAAGAATAGAAGATGTAGGTAAAATTTTTACTACACTAAAAGATTACTAAAGAATGGAATTTGAAAGAACGCCAAACATTTGATGATGGTGATCTACTTCAAAGTGCAACTCCAAAGATATTACTATTTGACTATACATGCTTTGAACTATGTGTCATGTGTATGACGCCACTATTGATGTTGATAGATTCTTTTAAAAGGGAAAGGAAATGCTGAAAGAGAATCTTTCAAATACTTGGCAAAAAGATAAAGGGTTGGAAATGTTCAGCTTAGGTATATAGAAGATATACATGTTATGGTTGTATTCTTTGCTTGTTAAACAATGTGGTTCTTAGGTATTGGATACCAAATTGGTTGGTGTGAAATGTCATACAGGACAACACAATTCATGAACTGCAATGGCCTAAGTAACCAGAGAGAGAATATGTGATGATGTTCATCGAAAACAAACAAAGTGTTGTTGTGTATCTCGTTGACATCAAAGCTTACCTTCAAGATTTGTTTTAATAATTGTTATTTTTATCAGGTATTATGAGAACAAAAAGTTGTTCAAATAATTACCGTATTCCATATAAGATGGATGATTTACAAGTTTAGTTAGAGAAATCACATCCATAAAACTAAATGCTAAAAATGTCGCAAGACAAAAGATTGAAATATCACTTAAGAAGTGACATCGCCGTTTAAATTATATTGGAAAGAAAACATGTAGAAACTCCATGTTGATGAAATTTTGGAGTCTTTTG
Organism: Avena sativa; assembly: GCA_916181665.1. Taxonomy (NCBI): domain Eukaryota; kingdom Viridiplantae; phylum Streptophyta; class Magnoliopsida; order Poales; family Poaceae; genus Avena; species Avena sativa. Next base: position 79,841,586 of record OV702296.1, read on the forward strand.
GTTTTGATCAAATGATGTTTGTGAGACTTTCTTGGAGATAACTAAAACTTCGTTCAAAGGCCAAAGAATAACGAACGACTAACTTATTGGAATTTGTACATATTGATGTATGTAGTCCATTATGTGTAGTCGTAAGCGATGGATTTCAACTTCATATGCTTTCTCCTGAAATTTGAGTGAATATATGTGTATATTTGCTTAATGAGGAAGAAGTATGAAATATTTGAAAATGTTCAAAGACTTTCAAGATGAAGTGGAAAATCATTGTAATAAGAAAATAAAGAATTTATGATTGGATCATAAAGGAAGATATTTGAGTTACAAGTTTAGCATAATACCTAAGATTTGAGGAATCATTCCATAGATTTGCATTTCCCGAAACACCATAGGAGTATGGAGTGTTCGAGATATATAATGAAACCTTGTTTGACATGGTGAGATAAAAGGTGTAAGTTATAAAACTGCCATTGTATTTTAAAGATTAAAAGTTTTAGTGACTCACACTTTTACACTGAAAAGAGAACCATCATGATTCGCTGAAATGACACTATATAAATTTATGGTTTGGGATAAAACCCAAGTTGTCATTTCTTAAACATTGGTATGCTAGGCATAAGTAAAATGTTTACAACCAAAATCGGATGAGCATGTCTTTGTATGTTATTTCGAATAACCGTTGGGTGTTCCTCCATAACACCAAATACAAAAGTGTTTGTCGCTTAGAATGTCAAGTTTCTTTAGAAGGATTTTTTCGTGAAAAGTTAAGTGGGAGGACAATAGAACTTTGAGAAGGTTAATGAACCTTAGATATATGTGCGGAGTTGCGCATCACCAGAAAGTGTTACGAAGACAGAAAGAATGCTCATGGCTCACATGTCTCAAAGGTTGTGGTCATGAAGGTCTAAGTTCCTATTGAACCAAGTAAGTCAGTTAAAAAAATCAAATACTAAGATTTGAGAGTAAATCATTGTTGTTTTACAATGATGAACCGACGATATGCAAAGAAGCGATGATGGGCCCTGACTCTATCAAATGTCTTGAAGCCATAAAAGCCGTGAATAGTTACATACACGATAAATCAAGTTTTTGAAGTTGGAAGACCCTCTAGAAAGGTGTAAGACCTTACAGTCGTATTTGGGTCTATAAAGAAATAGACATGGATGTTTCACATATTTGAAATAGTCGACATGTCGGGAAAGAGTTCACGACAATGTTCAAGGAAGTTGATTATGGCAAGATTTAATGTTTCATAGCAATATTTAGTCTAGACGGATTTTTGTAGCAACCACTACATATAATTTTGGTATATGGTAGTTGAATAAACAAAACAAGGTTCTTATAATAGAATGGTTACCTAGGACGTGTGCATGACACGATCCAAAGGGTTTTGTTAATTCAAAGGATGCTAAAATCACATGCGAACTTCAAATGGTTGAAGTATGCATCGCGGAGTTGGAATCTTCACTGTGATGAAACTGGTAAAAGGTTTAATTTCATTGGAGATGATGAAGATGCTTGCATTTGCAAGAAATTAAGTGGGAGCGCTAAGACATATTTATCATACATTATGTGAAAGACATATTGTTGATTTGAAACGATGTATCTTTTATTGACACAGATTAAGAATTTCATCTCGATGAAAGACTTAGTTCAATATAGAAACTACAAGAAAGGTTCTTGTCACACAGGAAGGATTTAATCAAGAATCAAGTGTATTGACACTTGGTAAGTGAGATAAGATCCAAGTGTTTTTGACACTTGGTGAGTGAAATCACATGAATATTTTGATTAATCATACCGTGATATGTACACATCAAGATATGTCCTATGCTCTAAATGTTATGAGCATATACCAGAATGACTCATGAGATGATCATTGGACGATAGTAATGATATTCTTATAATCTTTGGAAGAACTAAGAATATTTTATTTATTTATGTAGAGGTGACAAATAGATAGATAGTTCATTGTAAAGTATTACATTGATACTAGTTTTGTCACAAGATACGAATTAAGTTTATCTTAATTTAAACTAAGGGTGGCACAATGTAATGAAAAGGAGATTCCATAATGGATTTGGATGAGTTTCAAAGTTAAGACATTGTGACAGATACTGTAATAAAAGGCTAAGTATATGGCAGTCTATGAACAACTAAAGAGGGCATTTATGTCAAGTAGTTTGTTATTAAACTAGGTGTGGTTCACAGCTGGCTAGTACTATGAAGACATAGTGTACGACAATTGTATCGACATGGTTTAACCCCAAGGAACTAAAGGTCTCACCAAAGGACCAAATTTATACAATGCCATCTCATTGGAGAATGAGTGATGCGTAGAGACGGAAAGACATGCAAATACACACGGACCTGGAAGTGTCAGATCCAAAGATTATGTTTACCACTAGAAATCGTGTATATACAACACTAGAAAGCTATATGTGTTGAATGCACAAAGTTTTTTCCTAAACTATATTATTGACTCTAGTGCAAGTGTGAGACTGTTGGAGATATCCCCAAGAGGCAATAATAAAGTGTTTATTATTATATCTTTGTGTTTATGATAAATGTTTACATCCCATGCTATAATTGTATTAACCTAAAACATTAATACTTGTGTGTTTTGTAAACATAAAAGAGTCCCTAGTAAGCCTCTTGTTAAGCTAGCTTGTTGATTAATAAATGATCACAGTTTCCCGATCATGAACATTGGATGTTATTAATAACAAGGTCATATCATTAGGAGAATGGTGTGATGGACACACTCTTATAGATAGCGTAGCGTAACATCAAGTCATCTAGAGTTTTTTTGCTATAAGCTTTCAAATACATAGTAACCTAATCCTTCGACCATGAGATCATCTTAATCACCATCACCGGATGGATGCTTTGATGACATCAAACACCACTTCATAACTGGGTGGTTATAAAGGTGGCATTAGGTATTATGAACGTATGTGTTGAAACACGTGGATCAAGAGTGGGATTTTATCCTTCCATATGACGGATAGATATACTCTAGGCCCTCTTGGTGGAATGTCATTCAATTGGCTTGCAAGCATGTGACTAGGTCACAAGGGATGCCATATCACGAAATGAGTAAAGAGTACTTATCGGTAACGAGGTTGAACTAGGTATAGAGATACCGACGATCAAACCTTAGATAATTAAAGTATCGTGCGACAAAGGGGAATCAGTATCATATGTAAATGGTTCACTCGATCACGAAGTCATCTTAGAAATATGTGGGAGCCATTATGGATTTATAGATCCCACTATTGGTTATTGATCGGAGAGGTGTCTCGATCATGTCTGCATAGTTCACGAACCGTAGGGAGACACACTTAAGGATTCAGTGTTGTTTGAGTAGATACGGAATGTGAGTTGAGTCTCGGATTGGATCCAGGACATCACGAGGAGATCCAGAATGGTCCGAAGAATAAGATTCATATAAGGAAAGTCAATTTCCGGGTTCGGAAATGTTTTCGGTGTTTTGACCAGAAGATTCTAGAATGTTATGGAAGGTCCACCACCCCGGGAGGGGTTCTTGGAATACACCATACCCTGATGGCCTGGGCGCATCATACCCTAGGCCAACTCGGCCAAGGACTAGGAAGAGAGAAACAAACTCTAGTTTGAAAAGTCAAATCCTAGTTTAAAAACTCAAATCCTAGTTAGGGAAGGAAAGGGAAACCTTGAGGGATAAGTTCTCCCTCTCCCCTTCCTTGTCGCTGGCCTAGAGGAGTTGGGGAAGGACTCGGCCAGGGGTGGGAACCTTGGACACACCCCCACCCATATAAGGAGAGGTGAGGGCGCCCCATATACTCTCACCCCAAACCCTATCTGAACGGCGCCTCCCCTCTCTCCTACATACACTACTTTGGCTTAGGCGAAGCCCTGCAGTAAACTCTTCTCCTCCACCACCACCACATTGTCGTGCTGTTGGTATTCCGAGGAGATCTACAACCTCCGCTGCCCTGCTGGAACAAGGGAGAGGAAGGTCTTCTCGACTACTGTACGTGTGACCGACTGCGGAAGCGCTGCCGGAACGCAGCGCCGGAAGGATCGTCTACACGATCTTGAGATCCGCAAGTGATCGACTACATCAACCACGAGAATCCGATCTTGTTAAACGCTTTGGATCTACTAGGTTTAGTTCTCTACAATCTTGTAGATTAGATCTTGGCTTTTCCATAGATTAGATCTTGGTTTTGTGTGTTCATACGATAGAAATTTTTGTTTTCCATGCTACGAACCCTAAAAATATATGTATTTTTATGATTTTTAAATAATAAAATATCTTTTTTCCAAGATTTATACTTAATAGAATATTTGTTAAACAATAAATTATTTCATTTAAGTTGTATAACAGAGTATGATAATAGATTTAAATTATAGATTTTATTTTTTTGAAAATTTTGATATATAGTACATATTTTTTGAATTAGTTATGAATTTTATAAGACTATAATATTTTCTAAAGTCACTAGAGGGGATGGTTGTTTTTCAATGGGGTGAGCTAGCCCCAGTCACTAAAGGTTGGACCCTATAGCCAGGTCAGCAGGCCACACTGGCGACCTAGCTCAGCACCTACACCATGGCCATGCAGGCGCTGCATTGACACGACGCCGCCGTCGACGGGTCGGATGGCGGCCAGGGATGACGCTAGGAGAATTGGGATGTGCGGCTAGCTGCATTCGAGTGAGCATGCTAAGGCGATCCGAATAGAGGCAACACCGCTAGCTATTGGTTGCCGGTGCTAGGTCTAGGACGACACGTGGTGGCAGTACTTGTAAAGCATCAACGATCGGTGGATACAAAGCGAGAGGGGGTCTTTGGGGAGCACTAGTATGCTTAGAAGCTCACCAGGGTCTAGTAGAGGTGTGGGTGAGGAGACGTGCAGCCAAAATCATTGATGCAGACGGCGACCGGAGCTTGGGATGGAGGGATCGATTGGGATGACTTGGGGAAAACGACTGAGGGGATCACGACAGTTCTAGTGGTGGTCTCACCTGGGCTAGGCGAGCTCGGAAACAGCGGGACGCCGACGGCTTATGGGGCTAGGGTTCGGGAGTTTGCACATAAGAGAGGGAAGGGGCACGCGAGAGAGGAATGAGAGGATAAGGACAGAGAGAGGGCTCATGGTGGACTTATCTCCTTAGGGTGTTGGGGCAGCGCGAATCACAGCGCAGCGCCGACGACGGTGCCGGCGACACACAGCTATGTGTGTGTGTCTGTAGGAAGACGACGATAGGGTGAGGGGCCGAATCAGTACGAGCCCTAGCTAGGCCACGAGGCCAAGGCTGGTTGCTAGCTAATGCACTACGAGATATGTAAGCTGAAGAAGAAGGTTTTCGCCGGCCTGCTAGCACGTGCTTCGATTTTTTCTTCTTTATTACCTTTTTCTTTTTCTGTTTTGACTTCTACTTTATAAATTCATTTTATACTTGATTTTCACAAGGCATAAAGCATTCAAAAAATTTGTGGGACATCAAGAATATTGCAGAGATTTTTGTATTTAAGTGGTTTATATATTTTTCATTACTTTCAAACATTCAAACTATTTGGAAAGTATTTTATTGGTTAAAACAATTAGGACTTAGGGGTATATTACTTATAGAACTAGATGATACCCCGCGTGTTGCGGCAGGATATGTTCATAGAAATACTTTTATTATAATTTGTATACATGTGTAATAAAACCAACTGAATCTGCATGTTTGGTATAACATCCATAATGATGATCATATCATGATTTGTGATACAAATGGTGCAAGAGAAAAATGAGGTGTTGAAACAGGTTTTTATATAAAGTCAAACCCGTTAATTGCCTTCTATAGACTAATTGTTTTCCTCTCTTGGTCTTTCCTCGTGGAGTCACACAAAACAACTAAAGCAAGAACATTATAAATTTGGATCTGAAATATCTAAACCTTTGTCCACTTATGTTTGATAGTATATGAAAATATTAACATACCAAGAACATGGAACATCATAATGATTAAAAATACAGGTATTGCAGTCCGAATGGAGTAGTTTTTTATCTCTACAATAGTTGAAGCAAAACAATAACTGCTTGTGGCATACAAACATTTGATTCTTCATCTGAGTAACTTAGAAAGCTACTTGAAGAAATATGTTGTTGGTCCATAAACCACCAAAAAGTTACCAAATAAAAGAAACGCTACATTGAAGTACATAGAACATTGTGTTTATGGGGATATTTTGTAGATGGGGAATTAACTGTATAACGGAAAAGGCTGCCTGGGAGAACAATCAGAAAAGCAAAACGAAAATAACAGGGAAATTACTCCCCTAAAGATTGACCCAGTAGATCATCTCACGACAGATGGGCAATCCTGACCGGCGAAAACTTATCAAAGACACATCGGTTTGTAGCCTTCCATATATGCCAAACAATATATACAGTGAATTTTCATGATGCTTCTTGCACTTTTTAGACATTATCACCACCATCCAGCAATATAATTTGAGTTGAGCGTAATGGGAACAATTTGAAAATAGGAGACCACAAACAGCTGGGAAACGATTTTACAAAGGGGCACCAAAGAGCAGGTGCGCATCAGATTCTGACACCTGATCACATAAGCAGCAATGGGCATGATGAGGCCATCCACTTGCATGCAGCGTGTTAAAAATCCATAAGACGATTCAGAGACAACAGACAGATCAAGAATCACACTTTAGGTTCGGCTGTAATGCTCTAGATTTGGCAAGATCAGGAGAATGAATTTTTCCCAAAATTTGAGCTTCATATGCACTCTTTGCTGAATAAACAACAAGTGCAAAGAGGTTCCAGGAGACGGATTTGTGACTCTTTGGTGCCCCCGTGAAGACAAAAGCTGATCTAACTGAACTTCATTAGAAACCTTATCAAGTACATAGAAATAGCAATTAATCAAATAGTCCTTGAAACAGTGGGTCTGCATTATTTTCTCCAGCTTCATAAAAACACCAATTACTTCACGCTTATGAGATAGAGAGCACCATATAAATTCAGATTAAAAGGATGAACATAAAGTGCCGGTAACCCTAGTCGCATAACGGAACTTGGGTCCATAGATAGGCTCCATCAGGCTCACAGCAACCCAACCTATGGAATTTCTGAAGCTGTGACATAAAAGAGCAGAATCAACGTCTATTTTTTCACATGAGCAACACCAAGATGACTATTCCAAGAGAGCAAATTCCAGTATATATCTAACTAATTCAGCGGAGATTCCGAGGTAACAAATACATGCGACCAGGAAGGTTATGAAAATAGAAGATGCGTGTGCTTATCCAATATAAATAAAGAGTAAGAGACGAGGAGCTTCAGTACCAATGCAAGCAGAAACTGCTGTCCGGCGTCCGTAGGCAGTAAACGTGATGATAGCCCCTTCCTCCTAGCTTCAACGGCCAGCATGCAGAATCCAATATCTAATAAATCCAAACAAATCGGGGAGCATGGGCAAGCAGCACGGAATCAAATCGAGTGAAGAGGCAAAACATCAAGCATCTTTGGAGGTAGAGCGCAACAGCCTGCCAGATTGATAAACACATGTCATGGGATTGAAAAATAGAAATAGGAAATTAAAATTGAGAGAACCGAGAGTGGGCGTCTACCAGGATGGGGACAGGTGCCAGAGGTGGCCACGCAAGTAGGCTTGGTGTGCTTGATGCCGATGGCAATGCAGCACGGGTTGGTTTTTAACATGGAGGCGTCGACGGCTCAGTTCAATTGAGCAGTTTCTACTTGATAAATTAATGATGGGATGCACTGAGCGGTTTCATGAACATTTGAGGGCATGTGCAATTGTTTAGACAAGGGCCGTCTATAATACCATGCCATGTCACATTTAGACAGTGACTATAGACACCCCTTCCAATGAACTGTCTGTTTAGTTGTCTGTGCACGCTTTAAAAATTGGAGGAGAAAAACTGAAAATAAATCAGCACGACTTAATTTGAACATCAATCTGGACTCACCCTGGAAGAAATAACTGCCAGTTTCTAGACGCCCTCGTACAACAGGAGATCAGCCGTCGTTAGGTAGCGATTAACCCGGGACTAGACCGTCTATAATTCTGCAGACGGACTGCCCGTTTCCCACTATTTACTTCCCTCCACCTAAGCATATTTCATACGTGGCCAGCTTTACAGACAACTGACTGGATCCTGTTGTACACGCCCTGAGGCGAGGATTCCGTACGTCGTGGCAGCGGAGGAGTTACTGGCGGTCATTAGCCATGGCCAGGAAGACGAACAACAAACTGCTTTTTTCCAGGACGAACACCCATAGGGTGTCAAGTGGGATCCTACCTTAATCCCACCTTTAGTTCATTTTGAGATTTCTAGTATAAAATTTTGACAAAATTTTACACTACAAATTTTGAAATGAACTAGAAGTGGGATCTAGGTGGAATCCCACTTGACACCCTAAACAGGCCAACAAGTTTTAACATGGCTCCACGATCCTATGTGGGTTAGCCATCCCACAAAGTAGTTTCCTGCGAGAGTCAATACAGCAGAGCTACGTTTAGCCCACTTATTCGTACGGGCAAGCGAGGAGTGACGTTTCCAGGCACGACCGCACCAGGGCGGGACAAAAGGAGGGTGGGACAAAAGGGGTGACGTGGAAGCCTGAGAAGGCACCAAAATCAGGTAGTGGGGGATTGCTATTTAGATATAGAAGATTATCCATAACATGATCTTTATTTCTATTTGGATTAGTAGAATTTTAGAGCGTTAAGTTATTGATGATAATCATCGAATCATGTTTTATATATGGCCACACAAAATAATTATGGTGATTTTTCTATACTATGATTTTTAGCATTTTGATCTAGCTGTTGAAAACACACTTGGTTTTGGAGATTACATCTTGAAATAGGAAAGGGTTTCACTACCAAATTAAGTGTGGTTGATTCTTGGTAGAAAGTTATTATATAATGGTTGGTAGTAGATATCATTTATGGAACTCATGTGATCCAAATGCCATGCAATATTTATTTAAGGTTTCTATTTTCAAGCATTTACTATGAAATCTAGTGGCTTTCCTACACTCGCAATCCCCCTTTTATCTTGCTACTAAACTAGGTTAAAGAATCTTTTGACTTAAAGATATGGATGATATCCAAATCTAGAGTAACATAGCAAAATAGCTTTCTGAGATGTTTTTCAACAAAATGTGTTCTTGATGATTCCCTAGTAACTTAGTTTTAGGGTTTAGAAGAATGAAATAGACATCAGATGTCATGACCCGGGATCAGAGCTTGACAAAATACCAGACCTTCGTCTGACATAAGTCTAACCAAGATATCAAAGCGCGCATGGAATATTCAATAACATTATTAAACAAACACACCATACATTAATAAGGTAAACTCTTAGCAGAGTTGCATAACAAGTACTACAAGCGAGGGGTCATAGACCCAGCATTACAATAAGCAACAGAAGCAAATATGGTGTTCTAAACAACAAACTTACTATAGGACCTAAGAGGCCATAAACATAAGAGACGGCCCTTCTATAGATCCTAGGCTGCTACTCATGAATCCCAACTACTCTTCGACACCAACATAGAACCCACCTTTAGTTGGCATAGCATCATCTCTAGAAAACATCAACGAGGCAAGGCCGAGTACAGGATGCACTCTGAAAGAGTTAATTAACCTAAGTGCATTCTTGGTTTAGAAAGGCTTTCTATGGTTACTTTGCAAAAGCTAGATTTTTTTGAAACAAGAAAGAGTAGAGGCTCGTCTAATCAGGTCATTTCAAAGGGGATAATAGGACTACAATTCTAGCTCTTATAAATCATCTTTGATATCCACCAAGTACCATCCTCATCTAAACCGACCACCTTAGAGTACCCCCTCGAATAGCCTAGAGCAAGTAGTCAAGAACACTCATAGTTGCCAAGTTTTATCATTAAGTTATAGTTATCTATGATCACAGAATCCATTCCTAAGTCATCCATAACTATGGAAATAGCTTTTCAAAAAGATTATAACATTGCAGGGGTGCACAATTTTACCCACGCGTACCAACCGACTCTTAATGCCAAATTATTAGCCCTTTTCCTTGGAAGGCCCACAGCTCCACCCCACTTACAAGAATCTTGTCTCGAGATTCCTAGGTTTTAGAAAAGAAGGTAGGGTACTCACATCAAAGACGATCTTAGGGTTCCTAGGTTGCTTATGACTCAGAGTGATGAGACCACTGAACTTTCAGGAACTTGATGGATTGACGACGAGCCTTGCGCTCGGTTTCACCAAGAATACGAACAAGGTATTCCTGGTATGTCAGATCCTCTTGAAGATCTAGAGTTTGATGGTCCACACCACGAAGGGGATCTTTGAAGCAGTGCTTGAGTTGAGACACATGGAAGACGACATGAACGTCTGGAAAGTTTGATGGTAGTTCCAATTGGTAGGAAAGCTCATCTCCCTTGGAGAGAATCAAAAGGGACCAACGTAGAGAGAAGCCAATTTTCCATTTATACCAAATTGATGGACGCCCTTCAGAGGAGTAACCCGAAGGTAAACTTGATCACCAACTTCACAATGAACTTCAAGATGATGACGATCATAGTTGGTGTTCTGATAGGATTGAGCAACTTTTAGATGCTCTCTAATTATGCGAACTTGATCTTCTGCTTCTTTGATCATATCTGGCCAAAAGAAATGTCTTTAGCTGGTTTCTGTCCAATTCAGATGTGTTTGACATGTTCTTCCATACAGGAATTGGGAAGGTGCCATACCCAAACTGGATAGAAAATTATTGTTGTAGGAGAACTCAGCAAATGGAAGGCATTTCTCCCAGTTCTTGCCAAAGGATATAACACACGCTCTGAGCATGTCTTCAAGAATTTGTTTCACCCTTTTAGTTCGGGGCTAGTCAACATGTGGGGTGCAAGTTGTCATGCGAATGCATCGCGGGGTCCAAGTTGCTTGTAATTATCGGGTTTTGCAAAGTTGGCCTGCCAAACACTAGAGGGGCCATTTTGAGGAAAACTCATCCCACCCCTGCCAAATTCAAACATTCCGTCAACTGCCTCGTGAAGGAGACGTTTAGGACCTCCATGTCACTAGTCTACCCCTGACACGAGCGCCAAGTCGATAACCGCGTTAGCAAACCGAGGAACTAGACCTCACGCCTTAGTGCGTTGACGAAATTCACAAATTCACTCCCTCCTTCACATGAACCCTAGCCCGATGGCGGCGAAATCCACCCTCCACCTAGAACGACCCCTTGGGATATTTTCCTTCTAGCGCCAAGTTGCTGCACCCACTCGCTGATCCCGATCTCTAATGCCACAAGCTGCACCCACCATTGCGAGGCTCTAGCCCGCCTCCTCCGTCGAACGAGCTGAGCAGCGTGGAGGATGGCAGATCATCGTACCCTTAAAGAAGAGTAGAATACATGCGGGTGAGCTACTCTTCCCTTTGCTATCCGCACTAACTATAACTCCTAGCTGTCTATTGACATTAAAGAGATATATCAAACCTAGAATTGTCTGCTAGCCAAACACTGACAAACAGTTCTTATATTTTGTCCCCAAATATTTGCCAACTAGGTTCCTCCCAGAGACCTCTTACGTGGTTTTGGTACTCCTCAGAAGCGAACACTCTAAATTAGCAAATGGGAAGGGCAAGTGGAATAATGGTAATTGTATCGCGATTAAAGAAGCACCAACATAGATCTGCACTGTCCTTGGTATGGTTGCTGCTCTGCGTAAACATACTAAAATGGGGCTGACGCAGACTGCACAGTTCAACTTCAAGGATGAACAAGGCAGCAAGGTTCCTATAATGCGTGACAGTCAGATATCCGGGTTGCTGAAAGGGTGTCTAAGGTCTCGAATGTTTCTCCTGGATTGTAGAATACTGGATGTGGTAGCTTGTTCCACTTGTAGTCGCCCTGCTATTCTTGGTCAGGGTGGTCTAACTCGAAGCCCTGCTACTATTAAGAAAAGTGTTGTTCCTCGTTTGCGCCATGCTTCTGCCACACAACCTCTTCATAGGAGTGCATGTATTACCATTGTGCAAGACCATGTTGTGGATGCAGGTCGTGCTTCTTTTGTGGAATCTTCTGGTACTGGTCATCGTCTTGGTGTTGTTGCTCTACCTGCTATTGACCCAATACCTGCTGCCATTGAGCAAAATAAGGCTTTCCAAGGCTGCCGCGCTGTTGCTGTTACCAGAACTACTTTACCGGGCGCTGGTCTAACACCCTCGAATTGGCCCTATGCAAGTTTTAGTGATTCCTGCCAAACCCGCATAGAAACGATTCAAAGGTGCCCACCAGGCACTTTCGTGCGGGTGGAAAACAAAGTAATACCATTACACATTAGTCCACGATGAAACACATAGAACATATACATACAACACGACTCCATGAGTCAAGAATACAGATAGACAATACAAAGATCCAAATCACCTTGAAAACAATATAGTATCCTAGGATGGAGAAGATGAAAATTGATCTAAGAGCCCTGAAGAATAACCAATGGTGTCCATAACCCTGCCTAGGCCAAGCCGGAAGGGTAACCATGCTAACAACGTCGATCTCAAACCTTCAACAACAAAGGGGTGCCGACAAAGGGAAAAGGAAAAAGAGAGCGGTCAGTACTGAGGCTAGTACACGGCGAGGCTTAGAATTAGGTGGCTCTCGCCTACATAGGTATGGTGGACTGAAGAGCGGCAGCGTGGCATGCACTAAATAGCCTATAAAGACTCAGTACAACTGTCGGCTATCGGAGAGATATAAGAAAGCCCTATTTAGAACCAACCTGATACTAACACCAAACATACCCATCCTGGTATTTCCCCCTCGAGACAAAACGAGGAAGTCATTCCAAGGAAACTCACACGGTTAGTAGTTCTATACATTCATTCCATGGTGGTTATCCAACTTACTAGTCATATTAGATACAAGTCAAATTATAATAGTAAAATTGATTATAAGTTGTCTATGATCGAGAAACTGTGCTCCATGCCATCCATAACTGCGGACATGGCTTTTAGAAAATATTTAACACTACAAGGGTGCACCAAAGTTTCCACACGCACTTCAACCCTTGTTTCCAGATCAATTAACATACACCCATTAGTATGTCGGTGGGGCCTCAGACACGACGTGTTCCTAGACTCAAAGAAATTATATGGGGCCACCCTACTAACCTACCCGTAACGAAGTCAGCTGGCTCCGTAGACGGACCCAGAGGTTGCGAGATCGTCCAAGAGATCATAGGCCATAGGTATAATCCTCGACATAACTAAAATGGATCGTATGGGCACCTAGAGGGGGGGGGTGAATAGGTCCTACTCCAAATTTTAATTATTTTTCAATTTTAGGTTTGACACAAAGGTAAATTCTCTAGATATTAAACTATGGAGAGTTTTCCTATATGCAAACCTAACTACTAAGCGAGTAAAAATGAGGAACGAGGTAACCGTAGTGGAGCACACAGAGACACATGATTTGTTTGACCGCAATTCCTTCCTTGTTAAGGGAAGTACATATGTGTTGGAGGGGTGGGTGGTACTAACACGAACACACCACAATAGGCCTCACCCTGTTCTCCGATGAATCTCGCCACCAAAGGCCTGATCCACCTTTCCACTATTGGTACCCTTGAGGCGGGACCCGATTCCTTTACAACACTAGCGAGGCACACATCCACAACTGAATTCGAGGCTTCCGTTATGACAACAAGATACCACAAGAATAAGTATTCCACAAGAATAAGTATTATCAATAAATGAAAATGAGATCTAGATATTTGCAAGAAATACAAGAATCCTCCAAGTGAATGGAGGGGAAGTGAAGCGCTTGATAGGTGTTGATGAAGATCAGAGCCTCCTCCTTCGATTCCCCAAAGACTGGAGCCTTTGGGTGGATGAAGATGGAGATCTCGGTTTGGGACTTGAAGAACAGAATCAAGAGATCCGACAGGAGGATAAATTGGGGTATTTATACCCCTGTCAAAACTCAGCCGTTGGAGATTTTGGGGGCTCGATTATCCGGCCTAAGTTGGGGCCGGATAATCCGGTCGGGGGAAAATTCTGGCCCAGAATCGGATTTTCCGGGAAAAAAATATGCCCGCTATATAGCGTGACGCGCCTTGACTGTCTTTCTAAAAAAATCCTAAGGCGACGGATTATCCGGCCCTGGGCGGACAATTCGAGGGAAAAGTTCGCCCCCATACCGTGTGACATGCCTTGGCTCCCTTTGGGAAAAATCCCAGGGGGGTGGGGGATTATTCAGCCCCCTTGAGAGGCGGATTATCCGCCCCAGGAAAAAACTTCATCCCTGGCCGGACATTCTGAGGGAAAGTCCGCCCCCATATCGTGTGACGCGCCTTGTCCACTTTGTCGATTGAGCCAGGGGCGGATAATCCGGCCCTTGGCAGGGGTGGATAACCCCCCCAAACTCTATTTGGCTTCTTTTTAATGGACAATTATCTACATCACTCAACATACATTAAATAATCCTTGGTATTGTTATCTAACACACAAAACACTAGAGATCATGAAATGTTCTTTCAATCTCCCCCTTTTTGGTGTTATATGGCAATACTAGGATTTGCAATAATGCCCTACTAACAAAATCAATCCAAGAATGAAAAAGGCTTCCCCTAAATGTGTGCATAGTATAAAATTGCATTTGAATACAAATGCACACAAGAAGGTACAAGACTTTTCATGAGTTGGAATCTACAAACAAGTGATGAGTTAGACAAAGTTACCATACCCCCAAAAAATGAAGTCCTCAATAATATATAGATAGCCACTATGATAATCACTTATTGGGACTTCAAAGCATAATACCATTTGGATGCATCCATAGAGATAATACCAGAATTGAATAGCATATAGATGAATCCATACTTCCACAGAGATAAATCCACATTAATAATTACAGAGATACCAAGATAGATCCATAGTCTCACACAACCAACCAAAAAGTCCCACACAAACACAAAGTAAATAGCAAATAAGTTCAATGCTAAATGAGCACAAGCAACAATAAAAGAAAGCGACAAAAATGGCAAATTCTTGTGCCCATCCCATGCAAATCCACAACATCCTAATAGAACTACTTCTCCATATTTGGCATCGAAACACCAAAAAGGAGGAAGAGCAATGCTAATGCCCCAAGAGATCACTCCTCATCATACTTATCGTCCTCGTCATCCTCGTCATACTCCCCGTCATCGTCCTCATCATCAGCACTAGCCGGAGGGGTAGGTTCCCTCGCCGGGATAGGGAACAAGTTATGCTCGAGCTCACCATAGTTGATTCCAGAATAATTCCACTAAGCATACGAAGTGGGAGCTAATGGAGAAGGAGGGTGGCCTGATGCCCCAGACATATGGTGGGGAATGACTTGTTGGATATGAGCCATGTCATGGCACTACCGTTAAGCCTCATACCGCCCCTCGTGAGTGTCTACCCCCATGCATAGAATGTTCCGCTGGAATCAATTGAGTTGCTTCACATCACTGGCAACAGAAGGTACAGGGGGACCTTCGCCCAGTAGTCCTAGCATCTCTCATGAATGACACTGGAGCTGAAGAGGGATGAGAGGTCTTCCTGGACTTGTTGTTGATCTTCTTCACCTTTTGTTCACCATCAAGGTTTCCATTGAAATCCTCATGAGGGAGCAAATGCTTGATGAGCATCATGATGAAGGGAGCATAGGGAATTGAAAGTCGGTTGAACATAGCATAATTCATATCATGGTAGATAAAAT
This sequence comes from Avena sativa, assembly GCA_916181665.1. NCBI lineage: Eukaryota > Viridiplantae > Streptophyta > Magnoliopsida > Poales > Poaceae > Avena > Avena sativa. The sequence continues at coordinate 79,857,342 of OV702296.1, forward strand.
CCATAATATACAGCCTGTAACCCATGGACTGGTCTTAATTAGTGGCACACTCATGAGAAAAAGGAAGTAGTTGTACAAGGTGACCACGAATACTCACTAGTACAAAATCGTTACTTAGAGACTGTGCCTAGAGCCGGTTTACCCCAAAAATACAATCTACTGGATGTGTTCATCACTATCAGGCGGTCATAATTTTTTGACCGCCTCTAACTTCAACCTCAGAAGGTTATTAATCTGCACAATCTCTAGTACAACTACGCCCTCAGCTGCTCGTTAAAACAAAACGCCTCTAGATGCAACCTGAGACGATGACAATTATTATCCGTCTCCCTAGATCACTCAACCGCATCCGGTCATAAATATTAAACGCCTCTTGGGGTCTACTAAGGCGGAGAATTATTCCACCCTCCTTGAAAACTCGCGTCGTGCAAGTTCCCGAGGTACCGTGCGCGTGTTGTTAATGCCAGTAGAAAGTGGAGATCATGCACTAGCCCCCACCCACATGATTCCACACTCACACATGTCCCCTTGACGACTATGAATGGTCCCGCGTATATAAACCCGCTCGGCCTTCTTCTTCCATGAGCTCGTGTCATTTCCTCCCAATCTGTGTAGTCACAAAACCCTAATTTGCACCTTCTGCGTGCGCTGAAGCTCCTTCGCTTGCACCACCGCCCTCCTCTTAGCTACGCGATGAAGCGTACGTGTGTAGACGAGCCAGAGGTGAAGCCAGTTGGAGGCACAACAACAATGGCTTGGTTGTCGCCAAGCAGGTGGAGGCGGTTCCGGGCACACACGCCGCTCATTGTCGAGAAGGCGACGCTTCGGGATCCATGCAGCTAGAAGTCTCCGTCGCTGTCGAGCATCAGGTGGCCAACAACGTCATGGTAACAGCGGCATATCTAGGGGATGGGTAGACATCGGCATGCGGAGGCAACCAGAGGGTGCTCTACATCAACGACCCCATCCTCCACCATGAACTCATGGATGCAGTCGCGGAGAACATCGAATTAGAGGAGGAGGTCTTCGATGAGGAGTCTGAGGTACTACTTCGCTAGCTTCTCTAGTCGCAGCCGCAGATTTTAGGTTCATATGTAGGATTTGATCAATCATCTATAGATTCTTTTGCTCTTGATGTAGGGAATATATATATGGTTTGATTGGTCGATTGTTTTAGAGATTTGATTAGATATGCTCATCTGGCATCTAGTAAATTTACATTTACTTGGCTTGTTGTTGTTCATACACGGCTTGTGCTGTAAATTTAATCGATCTGTAACATTTGATTTTAGGGGTTTTAGGGATTGCTAGCTGAGTGTTGATTTAGGTACACAACAAGCATATAACATTACATTTATATTACTTACTGAGGCCAATGATTCAATTTTGCACCAAAAGAGTGCAAGGGGAAGACACATATATATGATGTCAGATTTTTTTAGGGATAGTGTTAGTGAACCTGAGGCAATGTACAAAAATATAAGTTGTGCAATTGATACTTTGGTTAGCTAACACCATCTCTAAAAAACTTATGAGGCCATAGATTTATTCTACACATATGAACTATCATCTTTGAACTATTTCTGCATTCATTATTAGGCCGATGATTGAAATTTGCCCCAAAAGTTTGAAGGGGCCGGCTAACACACATTTTGTTGGTGTCCTTTTTTAGGGACGGGTGAGTGAACCTGAGGCAATGCACAAAAATACAATATAGGTTGTGCTGGTACTTTGGTTCACTGACGTCGTCTCTGAAGAAACTTCTATATGAGGCCCCTAGATTTATTTTACATTCATATGAACTATGATCTTTAAATTGTTATTGCATGCATTCATAGTGTATAAGAATTACATTTCAGTTTCTCACTGAGGCCGATGATTGAAATTTTCCCCAAAAGATTGCAGGGGTGGTGACACACTTAGTTGGTGTCCATTTTTTAGGGACGAGTAAGTGAACTTGAGGCAATATACACAAATAATATAGGTTGTGTTGTTGGTACTTTGGTTCACTTACTCCATCTCTGAAAAAATTTATGAGCCCCCCAGATTTATTCTACATTCCTATGAACTATATGATCTTTAAATTGTTATTGCATGTATTCATAGTGTATAATAAGAAGTACATTTGAATTTCTCACTGAGGCTGATGATTGAAATTTGCCCCAACAGATTGCAGGGTGACACACATTTGCTGGTGTTGTTTTTTTAGGGATGGGTTAGTGAATTTGAGGCAGCTACACAAACAATATAGGTTGTGCTGTTGGTACTTTGGTTCGCCAACTCCATCTCTGAAAAATTATGAGGCCCTTCATTTATTCTCATATGAACTATATGATCTTTGAATTGTTTCTGCTATATATTATTGTGACCAATGATTGAAATTTTCCCCAAAAGAGAGGCAGTACACATTGGTGTCAGATTTTTTCAGGGATGAGTTAGCAAACCCAGGGCAATGTACAAGAACAATATGTTGTGAAATGGGTACTTGGTTCGCCAACTCCATCTTTGAAAAAATTATGAGGCCCCTGATTTATTCTCATATGAACTGTATGATCTTTGAATTGTTTCAGCTATATATCTTATTATGGCCAATGATTGAAATTTTCCCCAAAAGAGAGGCAGTACACATTAGTGTCAGATTTTTTCAAGGATGAGTTAGCGAACCCGAGGCAATATACAAGAACAATAGGTTGTGCAATGGGTACTTGGTTCGCTTACGCCATCCCTGAAGAAACTTATGAGGCCACAGACTTTGTTCTACATATAACTTTGATTCAATCAATTTAATATTGTCTTACATAATGTTGTCAATCATATGTATGAGTTTTAAGTTATGTTCTTAAAAATCTATAGGAGGATTCTGATGATGTGGACTCTAGCAAGTACTCTAGGGATAACAAGAGCTGCTACCTGCTGAGGAAGTTGGGCGTGGGTAGATACGTTTCCACCGTAGGGGAGACTATTTTGCCCATTCTATGGTAGAGTCATCAACTCAGACATCGATAACTTGATCCAGCACGCGGTGGACATTGGCAAAGGCCAAGGAAGGTAGCACCAGGTGAATACCTTGGCACGTCATGCAACCTACGACAAATTCCTTCGGGAATATGTCAAGACTGGCATGTTTCCTCTAGAGTAGGCTACACATGCTCCTCCTGCTGCTGATGCCCCTGCTAAGGCGTCTCCCTGCTGCTGCCCCTGCTTATTTTGTATAAGTTAATTATGAAACAGTTGCATGTAAAAGAATTTTACTCTGGTGGTTGTTGAACTATTAGCTTGTCTATATATAGATAAATCTATTCCTTTATATATGGAGTTCCTTTATATATGGAGTTCCTTAAAATTAACTAGTGATGCTCATGCACACTATGTTGGGGATATGATTTTTGGGTATACCCAGAGGACTCGCTGACCAGGGTGGCCCACCAACGGGTTAGAGCTTTGCTTCACGGGCAGTCCAGTCAGAGAAAGAGGAGGAGCCAGTTCTGGATACGACAAGGCCTAGAAGAGTTACCGACTTAGGCCTATAGTATTACTTGTAGTCCAAGCTGTATTTAGTTACCGACTCTGTAACGTAGCCGGATAGGTTTCTCCTCTAACCCTAGGTCCTGGTGACTATATGAATCCAGCCCTATGGGAGCCTTTAGGGAACAATACCAATAACCATAGCAATATCTACGATCACAACTCGCACATGCGAACCTCTCTTGTAATTCGATGTAACATTCGGCTTACGCTGATATATTACTGGGTTGCTAGCAGTAGTAGGATCCGATCACCGCAGTCGGATCTGAACCTGGGAAAATTTGTGCTCACCGCTCCTGGATCATCCGACGTCTCACACCCCTTCTTCTCAATGTCGTTAGGACCCCCTATGGCATACTTGTCGACAATCCGACGACATTTGGCTCCCACCGTGGGGCGGGTGACTTTTGGAGCTTCATTCCAGGCAGAGTCTGCGCATGCAGGAATCAGGGAAACAATCGCCATGGGTCGCATGGTCTATGCCAATGATGTCTCTCTCATTCTACTCGATGAGACTTGGATTCCGGCTAGCAAACTCGTGATGACCAACATGATCATGTCTATCGGAGAGATTGATATTTATCTCAGTTTCGCTGAACCCGCCCAACCCACCCTTGAGGTGATGACCATGGTTGAAGGAAAATCCGGATCTACTCTGTCCGCAGAGGAAGAAGAGTTCAAGATCCCGGAAAAAATCGAACCCACCCATCCCACTCATGTAGTGGAAGAAGCGGTGGAGGAAAAATCCGGATCTGATCTCCTTGTCGAGATCGGATACACGGACGAGGAATATATCCGCTATGGATCCAGTCCTACTAAAGCCGTTGCAGAAAAAGCACTCTTGAGGAGCAAGATAAAGAAGATGATGAGATGCCCAAAATCGATTACGAAGCAATCATTGATATCAAGGAAAGCTTTGAGATGGAATAGGCGAAAACCCAGCTGTGCCACTACCTCAAGAACATGAACAAGAAGAAGCACTGTTTCGTGTACCACATAAGCTCTGGATCCGACTCTGTCGATGTTGGAGCTGGCAACGATTCAGTTCTCAACGCAATTGAAGAAAATGCCAACTTACCTGGCTCCCCTTAGGAGTCAATAACGTCGCAGGAACTTTAGGACTTCGAGAAGGAGATGGAGGAGTACGAAGAAGAACACGCCTCCAAGGGAACGCAAGGTGAGCCGGAAAACCCCCCTAGTCCATATGATAGCATGGATGAAAGCTACACCTCGCATAATGACATGGATACCGGAGATTCATCCTAGGTCCACAATCCAACCACTATGGAAAGTACCGACAAAAGTTTATCCCCTGGTACCGGACCAAAAGCCGTCTTTGCCACCGGTACGCATGTTAAGTCTACCGTGCAGTCAAAGAAGAAAAAGAACAAAAATCTGACACCGGCAGAGCCGAACATCGAGTAAACCAACAAAGAAAAAGTTGATGAAGAGATTGAGATGGAGAATCAGGAAGGAGATCTAATTAATACCACACTGATCGACCCTCCCGTGGATGGACACATCGTCACCAAGGGTGCACGTGAAATTTACGGATATGCTCTAACAATTCCAATCCCAACGGCTTCGGATCTTACTCCGGATGCGCTGGAGAAAAGGGCCGAGGACCTGGAAAATCACCGTTTTTTTACTCTAAGAGGCCACGTGCATCGTCAAGCTTAAATAGTAGTTAGACAGTGATCCTGCCAAATATCAGTCAGATTTTAAGCGACTACCAAACAAGACAAGAGGAGGTCCGGTTCTTGCCAATAAGAACCCGGATATCCATAGAGATCTATTCGATGGAAAAACCAGAGAAAATATCCGAGTCTATAACACACCTTTGGAGAATGCTGCAGCAGCTCGAGCTATCCTCGCCAATAATCCGTCTCCAGAGCAGGTCCGACAATGCGTTGCGTTGCTAGACAAAGGATTAAAGCAGCAAAAAACGACCGCGTCATTCAGTGGGAAGCTGGCATCAAAGTTGGAATTTTGCCACACTGGCACCGACCAAAGCGCTGACGAAAGACCTCGCAGGGATATAGATCAACTCTATCGTCCCCAGGGAGAAGAAGAGAATTCAAGGACCGGCTCAAACGGCCACTCTCGTAGGCCCGCATGTGACTAGTCAAGAGTTATTTTGGCTGCGTCTGAAGATGCCATTAGGGTAATTGTTCCCCATTAGGGCCATCGTCGGCAAAACAACCGCCATAGAGAAGACCCGGAAGTGCGCCGCCAGCGAGAGCAGGATCAGCTAAGAATGCCACCACCAAGATGTTCGGCTGGTAATGCCGGACGAAGAGATTATCCAGATCGTCCCGAATCAAGTAGGGATGGAGCCTAAAGAAACCAGCATTGGAGTCATCACAATGAGGCTCCACCACCACCACCACCGTGTAACCCAGCCGGAAACAATCCACCAGGGCCACCATCGCCCCTAGCTAGCGACCATGAAGGATCCCGTCGTAGCCATGGAAGGCGCAAGGACAGAGGCGGCAATGGTGAGAGAAGAAGCAGAAATCCGACTCCGCCTCGCAGAAGCCGTGAGCCTCCAAGGTGCAGATCTCTCTCGCCAAACTACGCTCGCCACCGCATTGAGTCGAACATAGAGGCGCGACGGTATGAGGAAGAAGACATGTACATGGGACCCAAGTGCTTTGTCCCACACATCCATCAGACAAAATTTCCGGTTGACTTTGGTATCGCAAAACACATCCAGCCCTACGACGGTGTGACTCGTCTAGATACCTGGCTCTAGGACTTTTTCTAGGCCTGCTACATCACCAAAGGATAAAATAGCCTGGTCGCAGTCTGATATCTCCCGCTTATGCTGAGGAAGACGGCTCGATCATGGCTCAATGAACTGCCAAGAAATTCAATTCATAACTGGTATGATATGCAAAGTGCATTCTTTTCAAACCGTGAGGGAACATACAAGAGGACATGCACAGTCGGAGACTTGCAACATTGCATTAAAAGACTCGGAGAAACCTACCGGGATTACCTCGGACGCTGGATTGACACGAAGAACTCATGTGAAGGAGTAAATAAGCAAACTGCGATAGAAGCTTTCATCGCAGGACTTCCAGTCAGAATTTTGCGTCACAGATTGAAGCGTGACCACGTCACGGATTTGGGAGAAATGATAGAGATGGCAAGCAAGTATGCTGATGCCGATTATGATTCAAAAGGGCTGCTAAATATTCTGGCCAATCCCAATGAGGCCAAACAACCAAAACAACTAGCTCAGAAGCGCAAGAACACCTCAGAAGATAAACTGGCTCCGGACAACGCAGCTGTCAACACAACGTTCGGATCTGGAGGACGAGGAGGACGCGGAGGTGGCCGGGGTCGAGGCTGCGGAACTTCTCGAATCCAGGGCAGAGGAGAACAACAGCCCGGAAGAACCTATACCTGGGCCAACATTACCAACAATCCCTATGTCCACCACTTGGATAGTAACGGAGGATCAACCCACACAAATGCCGAGTGTCGTTTCAATGATGACATAAAAATAGATGAATCTGCTGGCTACAGAGCCAAGCGATGAAAAGGAAAGAAAAATTCCGAGAAAGGCAAGGAGCCCAAGAAAGATTCCGACATGGAAGAAGCGGATGCCGCACAACCCAAGTCGGATGGAAAGGACTTTCAGACTAAGAAAGACAGATACGTCCGCTTCCTTGGATCTCAACCGGCTAGGCCAAGAAGGCGGTTCTCCGTGATCTCAATGCCACGGTTCCGGCTGTTCCACAATTTCTGGATTGGTGCGTCAACACCCGGATTTTTAATCACAGATGCCTATTATGCCATACATCGCAATCCCAGGTTTACCATTTTTGTGAGACATAAAAGAATTGGATACCACAGTACATCATCCATTACAAACCATACATAAGGTCTTACACAAATAAGGATCTCATGATCCAGTTCTTAATACAACTCAAGCAGCGGAAATACGTAATAATAACGGTAGCGTAGGCGAAGCTCCATCTTCGGGGTCACAGACAATGCTGACGATGGGAGATGATCCTAGTTGTCGTAACGTTCCCGGGGTCCATCCTCCTGGTACTCCTCTTCATAGTATGGCCATGGGAATACCAAGGGACAAAGCCATGAGTACTCTTTAAGTATTCGCAAACTAATACTAACAAGGGAAAGGGTTTTTGTAATAGGACACTAAGCTCTAGGGTTGTTTTGCAAAAAGCCAGATTTACCTCTACTAAGTTTAGAAATGAAGAAAGCTAGTTGAAGTTTTATAACACCTAAGTGGGAACTTGTATTTCATATCACAACTCTGTTGTGGTCAAGTCAAAATCCTAATTCATTTCACAAGTAATTTTGAAAACATCTGACGGGGGAACAGTATGGCCACTCCAACTGTCTATAACCGCGGACGCGGCTATTCAAATAGTTTGACACTCTGCAGAGATTGTAAACTTTCACCACAACATTCAATACATCCGTCAGGAACAAATCCTGAATTCACCATACTCAGTATGCGGATAATCAATCCTAACCTTTCAATTACATGCCCTAGTATAAGCACCTCTCCTGTGAGTTTGGCCTCCCAACCATGACCAACTGTCATCTTGGGTACTGCACAGGTGGACAATCTTCACAAGCTAGCCTCAGCTCAGACCTTGGCCGTGAGGGAACCAATACACAGGTATATAAGTTTCCAGTCAAGCCCTAACCAATTCTCGGGTATTGTGGTTGTATGGTAAAATTGGAATGGTATCGCATCTAGACAATCATCCGTTTTATAAAGGGCTAAGGCTCATGCCTCATCATTTTCATCACCAAAATCATCTGGTGTTCGAAAACACATGTCAAAACATCTCAATAGAATGATCCATCATTCCAAGGTTTTCATAACCATTTTTCCACCAAGTATTCCCATCTAAAGTTGATAAAGTTTTATGCTTAGCACTAGCATCTACAAGTGGGGGGTAAGTACTAATGAGGGGTGGTAAACTAGTGGAGTTTAGCTAAGTTCAATCTCATGCCTTAGGATGACATAAAGATTATCTAGCTTAGGCCAAATTTTATGCTCTTTATGCAACCTTCAATTATCTTTCTAGTAGCTATAATTAACTTAACTAAGCTCTAAGTACTAGCTTTGATAAAGAAATAAAGTATAAAGCTTGTAAGTAAAACTAGGATTGGGTATCCTCAAATGTGTCTAACCAAGCATGCTTAGTGCATTGCATATGTTATTTAACTCTCATAATTGCAAGTGTTAGCTTGCCTTGTGCAGAGCAGTGATTGAAGTTCTCCTCGGCTTCTTCTTCGTTGTATCCTCCTTCCTCCTCGTATCCTTGGTCGGTACTAGCGTCTATAAATAAATACGAGGTACACAATCACCAAACAATACTTAACTACTTTCAATCATCACACAAAGGGGTTCTATAGATGATCTAGCATCATCACTAACATTACAAGCACTTGACTTAATAATTTTATATTTAGAAAAGTAATTTCTACTCATTAAAAACTACTTAAGATTTAATATTCTCCAAACCAAACATGGGATCATGTTGACACATGTCATCACCACACATTTCAGTACATGGGAATGTGATTTAAAGTGGTGTCACAATTTAATAAGATTTAACCTTTTATTTTAAATAAAAATAAATGAATTGAAATGCCTATGTGGCATCCTTTTATTACTTGAACATTATTTCTGTAAGTAAACCCATATATTTTTATATATTCTGAAAGGTATGATTAATTGTGATTTTTGAGAGTTGGAATCAACTCAAAAGCTATTATGGTTTAAATTTGAAAAATGTTTGAATGCAGAAAATCTTCTGCCTTGTTATTTTTACCAAGGTTGATCTATAGATCCAAATGATTTGAATCCAACGGGCTTGGATTCAGCATTTCTAGACCTTTCTAACAAAATTGGTTTCACTCAATTTGGTTCACTGAATCGAGTTGGGTTGATTTTTGAAACTAGGTACAGAACTGTGTTTGAATGAAAATGGAAAAATCCAAATTCAAATGAGTGGGCTGCGCGGGAACTGCTAATGGGCCGGCCCAGTGTCACTCCGCGGCGCGGGGATCAACTGACAGGGGGGTTCCACTAGTCAGTGTCTCTTTAAACGCGAAGCAGTACGGGGCAACGTGGTGCGTTGGATCTAGTTCTAATCCAACGACTCTGGTTCATCGTCCATGTCGGGCAGCACCGGCGAGACAGAACCCTAACACGGCAGGTGGGGGTCGTGGGAGGCTCACCGGGGCTCAGGCGAGGGTCGGCGATGCGGGCGAACGACGAAGTCGACGACGGCGAACCTCCTGGTATCGGCAGCTTCTCCTAGGGTGGACGAACTCGACGGTGCCCTTCTTCTCTAGAGGCGGCCTGCTCCGGCGCAATTCCGGCGATGCCCTTGCTCCGGGAACAGGGTGGAACGATCAGTGAGGTGAGGGGAGTGAGATGGTGTGCTTCAATCGGCTGGAGGTCGTCTCCTTTTATAGGCTCGAAGGGTGAGACCGAACGGGATGGGCAGGCGACGGTGGCGACTTGGCTACGGGCTGCTAGAGGCATGTCCGAGGGTGGCGATCGATTGGTGGTCTCCTGGTGATGCTCTATGGCTTTAATGCGCGTGTAGGGGCGGTGGCAAACGGTCGGGAACGCTCGACATTCTACGCGGCAGAGGCAGCGTCTTCGACGGCGAGCGGTGGCTACGGGGTACGGGCGGTGAAATGGGCATGTCTGGCGTGTTCCTGGGACGGTGGTTTGGTTAAATGGGAACGACGCGTGATCTGCGGCGAGGGTTGGCATGGTCGACAGCGGCACGGGCGCGGCGTTCCTGGTGGTTCTGGCTGTTGTCTGCGAGGCAGGGCTGGTCGAGAGGGGGCGGTGAGGAATGGGCTACCTTCCAGACAAGGTTGGCACGGCTAGTTCTTCCTCTAGCCCGCTGTCCACACTGGGGTGACATGGGTGCTCTCGGCTGTTCACCATTGATGACATTGGCGAGCTCACAGTGGTGCTAGTGATTAGTTAAGTTTGTTAGATGATCTACTAAGGCTTGTGGTGTCCAGAGAGGGAACAAGTTTGACCCAAAACACTGCACACTATAGTGTTTTGATTTTGTTTGATTTGAATCAGCAAGGTGTTCGATGAAATGGCCGCATGAATTCAAGTTTTGAATTTTGAAAAGATTTTTGGTGGGTGTGCTAGGCATGTGCTGGTGAGTCTGTGGATGCTTGGGTTTTGAAAGTTGAGCTTGTTTGAGTGGTATTTGAAAAAGTGAGATCTTCCCATATGAAATAGATTCAATTTTAAACTGTCATTTAAACTATGCATTTGAATGTTTCTGGATGATCACAAGGTTAACCTTGATACTTTGTTATGAGTACTATCAAGGGGTGCAAAGATCCAAACAAGTTTCTATTAAGTTCTGAAAGTTAGAGATAGCCAAAGTAGGCATGGGAGTTAATTTGGCCAAAGTGACCATTCACTTAATTTGTTTGTTTTGATTTATTTGTCTTTGGGAAAAGTTTGGGAATTGTTTAGATGATGTTTATTTCACCTAAGAATCATTTTACAAGCAAATAAACACATAATCATGGCAATTCAAAAGAATCCAAATTTTAATGCACACTCATCTGAATGCTTTCATATTTTTAATTTGAAAAGTTTTTGTTAACCCTAAGTTTGGTGATTAGAGTTTGATGATTCTAGTTTAATATTTTTGGGATGTTACAAACCTTCCCCCCTTAAACAACATCTCGTCCCGAGATTTGAAAAAGGATGAAAAGATTACCTAGGATTTGAAGAGATCGGGAAACTCCGTCCTGATGTGATCTTCGCGCTCCCAGGTAGCTTCCTGTTCAGTGTGGTTGCTCCACTGAATCTTGAGAAACTTGATGCTTCGGGTTCTGGTAGTTCGGAAAGCTTGTTCCAAGATACGGATGGGTACTTTAGGATAGGTCAGGTCATCGTTGATCTCTATGGTCCGGTGATCGATATTCTTGAATACTGGGGGATAACTTTCTTTTGAGTTGGAAACACTGCATTCCTTTTAATGGCGACACTTTCAGATATACAAAATCTCCTATGTTGAAGGCGAGGTCTCGACGTCTCTTGTCGGCGTAACTCTTCTGTCTGGACTGGGCGGTCTTGAGTTGCTCACGAATCTTGTGAACCTTCTCTTCTGCTTCTTGTAGGATATCAGGTCCGAAAATCTGACTCTCCCCTACTTCCGACTAGTTCAAAGGGGTGCGACACTTCCTTCCGTACATGAATTCAAATGGGGCCATTTGCAAACTAGCTTGATAACTGTTGTTGTACGAAAATTCTGCGTACGACAGACAGTCTTCCCACTTAGATCCATATTCTAACACACAGGCTCTCAACATGTCTTCGAGTATTTGATTTACTCGCTCCGTTTGTCCATCGGTCTAAGGGTGATACGCGGTGCTGAAATCTAGGCGGGTTCCTAAACCTTCTTGGACTTTCTTCCAGAATCTCGAGGTAAACTGAGTTCCTCGATCCGATACGATGTTCTTAGGGACTCCGTGCAAACTGACGATTCTAGCGATGTATAACTCCGCTAGCTTTGAACTCTGATATGTGGTCTTGACGGGTAAGAAATGGGCGACTTTGGACAATCTGTCCACTATGACCCAGATAGAGTCATTTCCCCTACTAGAAGTAGGCAATCCGGTGATAAAGTCCATTCCAACTGAATCCCATTTCCACTCCGGAATCTGCAATGGTTGCAACAATCCAGCGGGTCTTTGATGTCCGGCCTTGACTCGCTGACATATATCACACTTGGCGATATAGCTTCCGATTTCTCTCTTCATCTTATGCCACCAAAATTGCTCTTTCAAATATTGATACATCTTAGTTCCTCTGGGGTGGATAGAATAAAGAGTATCATGAGATTCCTTGAGAATCACTTCTTTCAACTCAGAATCTGCTGGTACACAAAGGCGTCCTTTGTACCACAGAACTCCTTCTTCGTCTTCGGTGAATCCAGGTACTTTGCCTGTACCAATACTATGCTTGATTCCATCGATACTAGCATTTCCTTTCTGCGCCTCTTTGATCTGGCTGATCAAAGTGGGTTGAAGTTCGATGCTAGCCAAAAATCCTTCACTCACTAGTTCCATTCAAAAATCTTCCATCTCTTTGTGCAAACTTGGTTGCTCCTTCAAAATCATGGAGTTCAAGCGGCACAGAAATCTGCTAAGGGCATCTGCTACCACATTGCCTTTACCAGGGTGATAGTGAATGTCCAGGTCGTAATCCTTGATTAGCTCAATCCATCTTCTCTGTCTCATATTCAGCTCCTTCTGAGTGAATATATACTTCAGGCTCTTGTGATCCGAATATATCTCACAACGGTTTCCCATCAGATAGTGCCTCCATGTCTTCAGGGCTAGAACTACGGCTGCGAGTTCGAGGTCATGGGTTGGGTAATTTTGCTCATGCTGTTTCAATTGTCGGGATAGATAAGATATAACCTTGCCTTCTTGCATTAGCACACATCCGAGACCGATCTTGGATGCATCACAATACATGTCAAAGGGCTTTGTGATATCCGGCATGATTAAGATTGAGGCTGAAATCAATCTCCTCTTGAGTTCTTGAAAACTCGCTTCACATTTGTCAGTCCATTCAAACTTCCTGTCCTTCTTTAGCAATTGGGTCATGGGTCTGGCGATACTCGAGAATCCTTCTACGAACTTGCGGTAGTATCCCGCCAATCCGAGATATGCACGAACTTGGGTTTGAGTAGTTGGGGCTTGCCAATCTTCGACATCTTTTACCTTTGCAGGGTCAACGGCAATTCCTCCGGATGATACAATGTGACCGAGGAATCCTACCTCCTGTAACCAGAATTCACATTTGCTAAACTTGGCATACAACTGATGCTCTCTAAGGGTTCCAAGAATGGTCCTTAGGTGTAGCTCATGTTCTTCTTCTGATTTGGAATAAATCAGAATGCCATCGATGAAAACAACGACAAACTTATCCAGGAAGTCCATAAAAATCTTATTCATGAGATTCATGAAATAAGCGGGGGCATTGGTCAATCCAAAAGACATGACAGTATACTCGTATAATCCATAACGGGTGGTAAAGGCAGTCTTTGGAATATCCTCTACGCGAATCTTGAGTTGATGATAGCATGTTCTAAGATCAATCTTAGAAAACACTTTGGCACCGGTCAACTGATCAAACAAATCTTCTATCTAGGGCAAGGGGTTCTTGTTCTTGATGGTGACATCATTCAACTTCCGATAATCCGTACACAGACGGTTACCTCCATCCATCTTGTCCACAAATAAGACAGGTGATCTCCATGGTGACGCACTTGGTTGAATCAATCCAATTTCCAACATGGCATCCAGTTGCTTCTTCAGTTCTGCTAGTTCAGACGGGTTCATACTATAGGGTCTCTGGGCTATGGGTCCTGTTCCAGGGATTAGTTCAATGATAAACTCGATATCCCGATCTGGAGGCATACATGACAAAACATTGTAAATACATCGGGGTATTCACAGACTATCCAGACTTGGTCAATGGTAGGTTGGGCTATACTCTTGTTGCACTTGAATTGATGAGGTAATGTTTCAGATATATGCTCTACTGATATTCCGGCTGTACTGGTCATGGTTATGGCTTTCTTGGCACAGTCAATCAATCCTTTATGTTTGGACATCCAATCCATTCCTAGTACTACTTCCAAACCTTTAGTTCTGAGTACTATCAGATTAGCATAAAAATATATGCCATGGATTCGGATAGAGACAGCTTTGCAAATTTGCCTAGCCTTGGTGGTTGAACCGGGGATTTGAACAATCATGACATGCTTCAGTTTGGTTGGTTGAATCTTACTAGTGTAGGCAAATTCTTCGGTGACAAATGAATGCGATGCACCAGAATCAAACAACACTCTTGCAAGTACTGAATTAACAGAAAACATACCAAGTACGACGTCTGGTGCTTCCTGAGCTTCTTCAGCATGCATGAGAAAAAGACGGCCATTGCGGTTGAGCGAATTCCATGGGGCAAACCTTCTTCCAGGCTGAACACGACACTGTTGCTGAGCTAGGGCGTTTGCATTGGAGGCTGCGGTATTCTTCTTGTTTGGGCACTCGTTGGAGTAGTGACCCTTATTTCCACAGTCATAACAAGTCACTTGCGACTTGTCCTTTGTTGCAACAGGCACCACATTGCTTCCAGTCCTCGGGGCAGTGTTGGTGTTGGCGGTAACGTTGTTGTTGTTGAACTTGGGTGGGGCAGGGTTGAAATTGCCAGAGTTGCCGGGGTTGTTGTGATTTCCTCCAGGCCTAGGGTTTCTAGGGTTGGGATAGGTCGGACGGTTCATTGGAGGTCTGTTGGTTCTCGGGGCAAATCCTGGAGATGGGTTAGGGCGATACTTTGGGGTCTGATGGGTTCCTGGTTGATGCATCATGCGGCGCTTGCGGTTCTCGTTGGCTTGGTTGATCTTTCCTTCCATCTGGATGGCAGATTTGACAAGGGATTCAATATCAGCAAAGGGGATATTGACTAACACCGTCTGCATCTCATCGTGCAGACCATTCAAGAATCTCTCTTTCTTCTTGGCTTCGGTGTCAATCTCATCTGAGCATACCTAGCTAATGACAAGAATTTGTCACGGTATTCCACTACCGTCATCTGTCCTTGCTGTAGTTCTCTGAACTCATCTCTCATCCTCTGGATCAAACCTGGTGGCACATGGGTTCTGCTGAACTTGACCTTGAATTCCTCCCAGGTCATCATCTGTCCTCCGGTAATTGCACGAACACCGTTCCACCATGCTCTGGCATCTCCGGCTAGATAGTGGGTGGCGAACAAAAATTTCTCGTTAGCTTCCACTCCGGCGACTTCTAGGTTGTTTTCCATGGTCTGCAGCCAATCATCGGCATATAGGGGCTCTTCCGACTTAGTGAAAACAGGTGGGTTGGTGTTCTGAAAATTCTTGAGCTTAGATCCATGGTTGTCCTGATTTCCATGGCCTTGATTGTTGTGGGCTAGCTGGGCTATCTGTTGAATGGTGGCTAAGTTGGCTTGACGTTCAGTTCTTTCAGCTTCGCGGTCAGAAACCAACATTTGCAGGATCTGCAACATCGGGTCCGGGGATGAACCACTTCCTCCGCGCGGCATCTGAAGATTGATATAGATCATGAGAAAAGAGGGAAATTTCTAAGGTTTTGGGACTTTGAAAAGTTTTTAAAGTTTGACTCAGAATTTTTTTTGCAACTTGCTTTTCATTCATTCATTCATATCACCCGATACAAACACACCACAAAACAAGAAAAACAGATGGTTTTAAGAACCATTCTGGAATCTACGATACAGTGGGACCGAATACTACTCACTACGCTAGTGCTCAAGTGCTACTACTCCTCGGAGTCGGTGTAGTCGTCATCCTCATCATCCTTATCGTCATCGATGAAGGCGTAATCATCCTCATCGGTGAAGAAGTCCATAGCCTGATCTTCCAGAAAACCATCATCATCGCTGAGATAGGAGTAGGGGTCTCCACGAAGATCCTCTCCGGCATTCTTCCCTTTCCTCCAACTACATGTCTCTCTCATGGATGGTCTCCTCCAAATCCGAGATACGGTGGCGAAGACGAGCAATGATGCGCTCCTTCTTATCGAGCTGACGGCAGCGAGACTTGCGATCCTTCGCTAGCATGGCGATGGTCTGATCCTTCGTCTTGATGATGGCGGACTTGTGGTTGGAGTAGTCACGACAATTATCCAATTCCTGCTGACGATCGTACATCATGAAGCTAAGGTGGTCCAATTGAGTCTTCAACTCGGGGTGGTATGGGGCTTCCAGTGGTTGTCCATTAGCATCACGCCTTGGGCAAAACTCAAAGCGGGTACCCTTGATTTGGTTGATACTCTGCCCACACAGACGGGCAAGAGCTTCAAGCATGGCCCTAGCAAGTCCATCGAGCCAGTTGTTCTCTCTTAAGGTGAATTGAATTCCCTCAGTAGTGGGAGGTTCAATCTTTGCTCGGAGACTTGCAACAATTAGCCACTGCAGATCTTCTCCTCCTTGATCATTGAGCTGAGCTCCGTAGAACTCGGGGTGCGGACGCTCTAGAAGTTCCAAAAGCTGGTCCAAATCCCGCTCAAAGATAAGGTCTCCTCCATTCCCCAATTGATAAAACTTGATGTACTTCACATCCATCTATAAGAATATAGGATGAGTAAGTTAGTAGAGTGATCAAGTGTGTCAAATTTTATGTATTTTGCAAGAGTTGAGGAACATGATTTTTTATGAAAAAATCAAGGTGATAAGAATGGGAATAAGTTTTTGTAAATATTTGCTTCCTTTGGTTTTGAAACTAACTTTTTGATTCAAACATCCATTCTAACTAGGGTCTCCTATGGTCAGGTTGGCTCTGATACCAACTTGTCAACACCCGGATTTTTAATCACAGATGCCTGTTATGCCATACATCGCAATCCCAGGATTACCATTTTTGCGAGACATAACAGAATTGGATACCACAGTACATCATCCATTACAAACCATACATAAGTTCTTACACAAATAAGGATCTCATGATCCAGTTCTTAATACAACTCAAGCAGCGGAAATACGTAATAATAACTGTAGCGTAGGCGAAGCTCCATCTTCGGGGTCATAGGCAATGCTGACGATGGGAGATGATCCTAGTTGTCGTAACCTTCCTGGGGTCCATCCTCCTGGTACTCCTCTTCATAGTCTGGCCATGGGAATACCCAGGGACAAAGCCATGAGTACTCTTTAAGTACTCGCAAACTAATACTAACAAGGGAAAGGGTTTTTGTAATAGGACACTAAGCTCTAGGGTTGTTTTTCAAAAAACCAGATTTACCTCTACTAAGTTTAGAAATGAAGAAAGCTAGTTGAAGTTTTATAACACCTAAGTGGGAACTTGTATTTCATATCACAACTCTGTTGTGGTCAAGTCAAAATCTCAATTCATTTCACAAGTCATTTTGAAAACATATGACGGGGGCACAGTATGGCCACTCCAACTATCCATAACCGCGGAAGCGGCTATTCGAATAGTTCGACACTCTGCAGAGATTGTACACTTTCACCACAACATTCGATACATCCGTCAGGAACAAATCCTGAATTCACCATACTCATTATGCGGATAATAAATCCTAACCTTTCAATTACACGCCCTAGTATAAGCACCTCTCCTGTGAGTTTGCCCTCCCAACCATGACCAACAGTCATCTTGGGTACTGCACAGGCGGACAATCTTCACAAGGTATCCTCATCTTAGACCTTGGCCGTGAGGGAACCAATACTAAGGTATATAAGTTTCCAGTCAAGCCCTACCCAATTCTCGGGTATTGTGGTTGTACTGTAAAATTGGAATGGTATCGCATCCAGAGAATCATCAGTTTTATAAAGGGCTAAGGCTCATGCCTCATCATTTTCATCACCAAAATCATCTGGTGTTCGGAAACACATGTCAAAACATCTCAATAGCCATCATTCCAAGGTTTTCATAACCATTTTTCCACCAAGTATTCCCATCTAAAGTTGATCAAGTTCTATGCTTAGCACTAGCATCTATAAGTGGGGGGTAAGTACTAATGAGGGGTGGTAAACTTGTGGAGTTTAACTAAGTTCAATCTCATGCCTTAGGATGACATAAAGATTATCTAGCTTAGGCCAAATTTTATGCTCTTTATACAACCTTCAATTATCTTTCTAGTAGCTACAATTCACTTAAGTAAGCTCTAAGTACTAGCTTTGATAAAGAAATAAAGTATAAAGCTTGTAAGTAAAACTAGGATTGGGTATCCTCAAATGTGTCTAACCAAGGATGCTTAGTGCATTGCATAGGTTATTTAACTCTCATAATTGCAAGTGTTAGCTTGCCTTGTGCATAGCAGTGGTTGAAGTTCTCCTCGGCTTCTTCTTCGTAGTATCCTCCTTCCTCCTTGTATCCTTGGTTGGTACTAGCGTCTATAAATAAATATGAGGTACACAATCACCAAACAATACTTAACTACTTTCAATCATCACACAAAGGGGTTCTATAGATGATCTAGCATCATCACTAACATTACAAGCACTTGACTTAATAATTTTATTTTTAGAAAAGTAATTTCTACTCATTGAAAAACTACTTAAGATTTAATATTCTCCAAACCAAAGATGGGATCATGTTACACATGTCATCACCACACATTTTAGTACATGGGAATGTGATTTAAAGTGGTGTCACAATTTAATAAGATTTAACCTTTTATTTTAAATAAAAATAAATGACTAGAAATGCCTATGTGGCATCCTTTTATTACTTGAACATTATTTCTGTAATTAAACCCATATATTTTTATATATTCTGAAAGGTATGATCAATTGTGATTTTTGAGAGTTGGAATCAACTCAAAAGCTATCATGGTTTAAATTTGAAAAATGTTTGAATGCAGAAAAGCTTCTGCCTTGTTATTTTTACCAAGGTTGATCTATAGATCCAAATGATTTGAATCCAACGGGCTTGGATTCAGCATTTCTAGACCTTTCTAACAAAATTGGTTTCATTCAATTTGGTTCACTGAATCGAGTTGGGTTGATTTTTGAAACTAGGTAAAGAACTGTGTTTGAATGAAAATGGAAAAAAATCCAAATTCAAACGAGTGGGCTGCGCGGGAACTGCTAATGGGCCGGCCCAGTGTCACTCCGCGGTGCGGGGATCAACTGACAGGGGGGTTCCACCAGTCAGTGGCTCTTTAAACGCGAAGCGGTACGGGGAAACGTGGTGCGTTGGATCTAGTTCTAATCCAACGACTTTGGTTCATCGTCCACGTCGGGCAGCGCCGGCGAGACAAAACCTAACGCGGAAGGTGGGGGTAGTGGGAGGCTCACCGGGGCTCAGGCGAGGGTCGGCGATGCGGGCGAACGACGTAGTCAACGACGGCGAACCTCCTGGTACCGGCAGCTTCTCCTGGGGTGGACGAAATCGACGGCGCCCTTCTTCTCTAGAGGCGGCCTGCTCCGGCGTAATTCCGGCGATGCACTGCTCGCCTTGCTTCGGGAACAGGGTGGAACGATCAGTGAGGTGAGGGGAGTGAGATGGTGTGCTTCAATCGGCTGGGGGTCGTCTCCTTTTATAGGCTCGATGGTGAGACCGAACGGGATGGGCAGGCGACGGTGGCGACATGGCTGCTAGAGGCATGGCCGAGGGTGGCGATCGATTGGTGGTCTCCTGGCGATGCTCTATGGCTTTAATGCGCGTGTTGGGGCGGTGGCAAACGGTCGGGAACGCTCGACGTTCTGCGTGGCAGAGGCGGCGTCTTCGACGGCGAGCGGTGGCTACAGGGTACGGGCGATGAAATGGGCATGTCTGGCGTGTTCCTGGGATAGTGGGGAGCATGCTAGCGGGCGGCGAGGGCTCGAGGTGGTCTGGTTAAATGGGAACGGCGCGTGCTCTGCGACGAGGGTCGGCATGGTCGACAGCGGCACGGGCGCGGCGTTCCTGGCAGTTCTGGCTGTTGTCTGCGAGGCACGGCTGGTCGAGAGGGGGCGGTGAGGCATGGGCTACCTCCCAGACAAGGTTGGCATGGCTAGTTCTGCCTCTAGCCTGCTGTCCACACTAGGGTGACATGGGTGCTCTCGGCTGTTCACCATTGATGACATTGGCGAGCTCACAGCGGTGCTAGTGATTAGTTAAGTTTGTTAGATGATCTACTAAGGATAGTGGTGTCCAGAGAGAACAAGTTTGGCCCAAAACACTGCACACTATAGTGTTTTGATTTTTTTTGATTTGAATCAGCAAGGTGTTTGATGAAATGGCCGCATGAATTCAAGTCTTGAATTTTGAAAAGATTTTTGGTGGGTGTGCTAGGCATGTGATGGTGAGTCTGTGGATGCTTGGGTTTTGAAAGTTGAGCTTGTTTGAGTGGTATTTGAAAAAGTGGGATCTTCCCATATGAAATTGATTCAATTTTAAACTGCCATTTAAACTATGCATTTGAATGTTTCTGGATGATCACAAGGTGGGCCTTGATACTTTGTTATGAGTACTATCAAGGTGTGCAAAGATCCAAACAAGTTTTTGTTAAGTTCTGAAAGTTAGAGATAGCCAAAGTAGGCATGGGAGTTAATTTGGCCAAAGTGACCATTCACTTAATTTGTTTGTTTTGATTTATTTGTCTTTGGGAAATGTTTGGGAATTGTTTAGATGATGTTTATTTCACCTAAGAATAATTTTACAAGCAAATAAACACATAATCATGGCAATTCAAAAGAATCAAAATTTTAATGCACACTCATATGAATGCTTTCATATTTTTAATTTGAAAAGTTTTTGTTAACCCTAAGTTTGGTGATTAGAGTTTGATGATTGTAGTTTAATATTTTTGGGATGTTACAAACCTTCCCCCATTAAACAAAATCTCGTCCCGAGATTTGAAAAAGGACGAAAAGATTACCTAGGATTTGAAGAGATCGAGAAACTCCGTCCTGATGTGATCTTCGCGCTCCCAGGTAGCTTCCTCTTCTGTGTGGTTGCTCCACTGAATCTTGAGAAACTTGATGCTTCGGGTTCTGGTAGTTCGGAAAGCTTCTTCCAACATACGGATGGGTACTTCAGGATAGGTCAGGTCATCGTTGATCTCTATGGTCCGATGATCGATATTCTTGAATACTTTAGTCTTCCCTGGAACTTCGAGGCACTTGCGAAGTAATGAGATATGGAACACATTGTGCACGGATGACATCTCTTCGGGTAGTTCCAGTTGATACGACACTTCTCCTCGCCGGTTCAAAATCTTGAAGGGTCCGATATATCTGGGGGCTAACTTTCCTTTGAGTTGGAAACGCTGCATTCCTTTTAATGGCGACACTTTCAGATATACAAAATCTCCTATGTTGAAGGCGAGGTCTCGACGTCTCTTGTCGGCGTAACTCTTCTATCTGGACTGGGAGGTCTTGAGGTGCTCACGAATCTTGTGAACCTTCTCTTCTGCTTCTCGTAGGATATCGGGTCCGAAAATCTGACTCCTACTTCCGACCAGTTCAAAGGGGTGCGACACTTCCTTCCGTACATGAATTCAAATGGGGCCATTTGCAAACTAGCTTGATAATTGTTGCTGTACGAAAATTCTGCGAACGGCAGACAGTCTTCCCACTTAGATCCATATTCTAACACATAGGCTCTCAACATGTCTTCGAGTATTTGATTTACTCGCTCCGTTTGTCCATCGGTCTGAGGGTGATACGTGGTGCTGAAATCTAGGCGGGTTCCTAAACCTTCTTGGACTTTCTTCCAGAATCTCGAGGTAAACTGAGTTCCTCGATCCGATACGATGTTCTTAGGGACTCCGTGCAAACTGACGATTCTAGCGATGTATAACTCCGCTAGCTTTGAACTCTGATATGTGGTATTGACGGGTAAGAAATGGGCGACTTTGGACAATCTGTCCACTATGACCCAGATAGAGTCATTTCCCCTACTAGAAGTAGGCAATCCGGTGATAAAGTCCATTCCAACTGAATCCCATTTCCATTCCGGAATCTGCAATGGTTGCAACAATCCAGCGGGTCTTTGATGTCCGGCCTTGACTCGCTGACATATATCACACTTGGCGATATAGCTTCTGATTTCTCTCTTCATCTTATGCCACCAAAATTGCTCTTTCAAATCTTGATACATCTTAGTTCCTCCGGGGTGGATAGAATAAAGAGTATCATGAACTTCCTTGAGAATAACTTCTTTCAACTCAGAATCTGTTGGTACACAAAGGCATCCTTTGTACCACATAACTCCTTCTTCGTCTTCGATGAATCCAGGTACTTTTCCTGTACCAATACTATGCTTGATTCCATTGATACTAGCATTTCCTTTCTGCGCCTCTTTGATCTGGCTGATCAAAGTGGGTTGAAGTTCGATGCTAGCCAAAAATCCTTCACTCGCTTCCATTCGAAAATCTTCCATCTCTTTGTGCAAACTTGGTTGCTCCTTCAAAATCATGGAGTTCAAGCGGCACAGAAATCTGCTAAGGGCATCTGCTACCACATTGCCTTTACCAGGGTGATAGTGAATGTCCAGGTCGTAATCCTTGATTAGCTCAATCCATCTTCTCTGTCTCATATTCAGCTCCTTCTGAGTGAATATATACTTCAGGCTCTTGTGATCTGAATATATCTCACAACGGTATCCCATCAGATAGTGCCTCCATGTCTTCAGGGCTAGAACTATGGCTGCGAGTTCGAGGTCATGGGTTGGGTAATTTTGCTCATGCTATTTCAATTGTCGGGATAGATAAGATATAACCTTGCCTTCTTGCATTAGCACACATCCGAGACCGATCTTGGATGCATCACAATACACGTCAAAGGGCTTTGTGATATCCGGCATGATTAAGATTGAGGCTGAAATCAATCTCCTCTTGAGTTCTTGAAAACTCTCTTCACATTTGTCAGTCCATTCAAACTTCATGTCCTTCTTTAGCAATTGGGTCATGGGTCTGGCGATACTCGAGAATCCTTCTACGAACTTGCGGTAGTATCCCACCAATCCGAGATATGCACGAACTTGGGTTTGAGTGGTTGGGGCTTGCCAATCTTCGACATCTTTTACCTTTGCAGGGTCAACGGCAATTCCTCCGGATGATACAATGTGACCGAGGAATCCTACCTCCTGTAACCAGAATTCATATTTGCTAAACTTGGCATACAACTGATGCTCTCTAAGGGTTCCAAGAATGGTCCTTAGGTGTAGCTCATGTTCTTCTTCTGATTTGGAATAAATCAGAATGCCATCGATGAAAACAACGACAAACTTATCCAGGAAGTCCATAAAAATCTTATTCATGAGATTCATGAAATAAGCGGGGGCATTGGTCAATCCAAAAGACATGACAGTATACTCGTATAATCCATAACGGGTGGTAAAGGCAGTCTTTGGAATATCCTCTACGCGAATCTTGAGTTGATGATAGCATGTTCTAAGATCAATCTTAGAAAACACTTTGGCACCGGTCAACTGATCAAACAAATCTTCTATCTTGGGCAAGGGGTACTTGTTCTTGATGGTGACATCATTCAACTTCCGATAATCCGTACATAGACGGTTACCTCCATCCATCTTGTCCACAAATAAGACAGGTGATCTCCATGGTGACGCACTTGGTTGAATCAATCCAATTTCCAACATGGCATCCAGTTGCTTCTTCAGTTCTGCTAGTTCAGACGGGTTCATACTATAGGGTCTCTGGGCTATGGGTCCTGTTCCAGGGATTAGTTCAATGATAAACTCGATATCCCGATCTGGGGGCATACCGGACAAAACATTTGTAAATACATCGGGGTATTCACAGACTATCCAGACTTGGTCAATGGTAGGTTGGGCTATACTCTTGTTGCACTTGAATTGACGAGGTAATGTTTCAGATATATGCTCTACTGATATTCCGGCTGTACTGGTCATGGTTATGGCTTTCTTGGCACAGTCAATCAATCCTTTATGTTTGGACATCCAATCCATTCCTAGTACTACTTCCAAACCTTTAGTTCTGAGTACTATCAGATTAGCATAAAAATATATGCCATGGATTTGGATACGGACAGCTTTGCAAATTTGCCTAGCCTTGGTGGTTGAACCGGGGATTTGAACAATCATGACATGCTTCAGTTTGGTTGGTTGAATCTTACTAGTGTAGGCAAATTCTTTGGTGACAAATGAATGCGATGCACCAGAATCAAACAACACTCTTGCAAGTACTGAATTAACAGAAAACATACCTAGTACGACGTCTGGTTCTTCCTGAGCTTCTTCAGCATGCATGAGAAAAAGACGGCCGTTGCGGTTGAGCGAATTCCCTGGGGCAAACCTTCTTCCAGGCTGAACACGACGTTGTTGCTGAGCTGGGGCGTTTGCATTGGGGGCTGCGGTATTCGTCATGTTTGGGCACTTGTTGGAGTAGTGACCCTTATTTCCACAGTCATAACAAGTCACTTGCGACTTGTCCTTTGCTGCAACAGGCACCGCATTGCTTCCAGTCCTCGGGGCAGTGTTGGTGTTGGCGGTAACGTTGTTGTTGAACTTGGGTGGGGCACGGTTGAAATTGCCAGAGTTGTTGGGGTTGTTGTGATTTCCTCTGGGCCTAGGGTTTCCAGGGTTGGGATAGGTCGGACGGTTCATTAGAGGTCTGTTGGTTCTCGGGGCAAATCCTGGAGATGGGTTAGGGCGATACTTTGGGGTCTGATGGGTTCCTGGTTGATGCAACATGCGGCGCTTGCGGTTCTTGTTGGCTTGGTTGATCTTTCCTTCCATCTGGATGGCAGAGTCGATAAGGGCTTCAATATCAGCAAAGGGGATATTGACTAACATCGTCTGCATCTCATCGTGCAGACCATTCAAGAATCTCTCTTTCTTCATGGCTTCGGTGTCAATCTCATCTGGGGCATACCTAGCTAATGACAAGAATTTGTCACGGTATTCCACTACGGTCATCCGTCCTTGCTATAGTTCTCTGAACTCGTCTCTCATCCTCTTGATCAAACCTGGTGGCACATGGGTTCTGCTGAACTTGACCTTGAATTCCTCCCAGGTCATCATCTGTCCTCCGGTCATTGCACGAACACCGTTCCACCATGCTCTGGCATCTCCGACTAGATAGTGGGTGGCGAACAAAAATTTCTCGTTAGCTTCCACTCCGGCGACTTCTAGGTTGTTTTCCATGGTCTGCAGCCAATCATCGGCATCTAGGGGCTCTTCCGACTTCTAGCTTAGATCCATTGTTGTCCTGATTTCCGTGGCCTTGATTGTTGTGGGCTAGCTGGGCTATCTGTTGAAGGGTGGCTAAGTTGGCTTGACGTTCGGCTCTTTCAGCTTCGTGGTCAGAAACTAACATTTGCAGGATCTGCAATATCGGGTCCGGGGATGAACCACTTCCTCTCCGTGGCATCTGAAGATTGAGATAGATCATGAGAAAAGAGGGAAATTTCTAAGGTTTTGGGACTTTGAAAAGTTTTTAAAGTTTGACTCAGATTTTTTTTGCAACTTGCTTTTCATTCATTCATTCATAGCACCCGATACAAACACACCACAAAACAAGAAAAACAGATGGTTTTAAGAACCATTCTGGAAACTACGATACAGTGGGACCGAATACTACTCACTACGGTAGTGCTCAAGTGCTACTACTCCTTGGAGTCGGTGTAGTCGTCATCCTCATCGTCATCGATGAAGGCGTAATCATCCTCATCGGTGAAGAAGTCCATAGCCTGATCTTCCAGAAAATCATCATCATCGCTGAGATAGGAGTAGGGGTCTCCATGAAGATCCTCTTCGGCATTCTCCCTTTCCTCCAACTGCATGTCTCTCTCGTGGATGGTCTCCTCCAAATCCGAGATACGGTGGCGAAGACGAGCAATGATGCGCTCCTTCTTATCGAGCTGACGGCAGCGAGACTTGTGATCCTTTGGTAGCATGGCGATGGTCTGATCCTTCATCTTGATGATGGCGGACTTGTGGTTGGAGTAGTCACGGAAATTATCCAATTCCTGCTGACGATCGTACATCATGAAGCTAAGGTGGTCCAATTGAGTCTTCAACTCGGGGTGGTATGGGGCTTCCAGTGGTTGTCCATTAGCATCACGCCTTGGGCAAAAATCAAAGCGGGTACCCTTGATCTGGTTGATACTCTGCCCACACAGACGGGCAAGAGCTTCATGCATGGCCCTAGCAAGTCCATCGAGCCAGTTGTTCTCTCTTAAGGTGAATTGAATTCCCTCAGCAGTGGGAGGTTCAATCTTTCCTCGGAGACTTGCAACAATTAGCCACTGCAGATCTTCTCCTCCTTGGTCATTGAGCTGAGCTCCGAAGAACTCGGGGTGTGGACGCTCCAGAAGTTCCAAAAGCTGGTCCAAATCCCGCTCAAAGATAAGGTCTCCTCCATTCCCCAACTGATAAAACTTGCTATACTTCACGTCCATCTATAAGAATATAGGATGAGTAAGTTAGTAGAGTGATCAAGTGTGTCAAATTTTATGTATTTTGCAAGAGTTTTTGAGGAACATGAATTTTTATGAAAGAATCAAGGTGATAAGAATGGGAATAAGTTTTTGTAAATATTTGCTTCCTTTGGTTTTGAAACTAAGTTTTTGATTCAAACGTCCAGTCTAACTAGGGTCTCCTATGGTCAGGATGGCTCTGATACCAACTTGTCAACACCCGGATTTTTAATCACAGATGCCTGTTATGCCATACATCGCAATCCCAGGATTACCATTTTTGTGAGACATAACAGAATTGGATACCACAGTACATCATCCATTACAAACCATACATAAGGTCTTACACAAATAAGGATCTCATGATCCAGTTCTTAATACAACTCAAGCAGCGGAAATACGTAATAATAACGGTAGCATAGGCGAAGCTCCATCTTTGGGATCACAGGCAATGCTGACGATGGGAGATGATCCTAGTTGTCGTAACGTTCCCGGGGTCCATCCTCCTGGTACTCTTCTTCATAGTCTGGCCATGGGAATACCCAGGGACAAAGCCATGAGTACTCTTTAAGTATTCGCAAACTAATACTAACAAGGGAAAGGGTTTTGTAATAGGACACTAAGCTCTAGGGTTGTTTTGCAAAAAGCCAGATTTACCTCTACTAAGTTTAGAAATGAAGAAAGCTAGTTGAAGTTTTATACCACCTAAGTGGGAACTTGTATTTCATATCACAACTCTGTTGTGGTCAAGTCAAAATCCTAATTCATTTCACAAGTCATTTTGAAAACATCTGACGGGGGAACAGTATGGCCACTCCAACTGTCCATAACCGCGGACGCGACTATTCGAATAGTTTGACACTCTACAGAGATTGTACACTTTCACCACAACATTCGATACATCCGTCAGGAACAAATACTAAATTCACCATACTCAGTATGCGGATAATAAATCCTAACCTTTCAATTACAGGCCCTAGTATAAGCACCTCTCCTGTGAGTTTGGCCTCCCAACCATTACCAACTGTCATCTTGGGTATTGCACAGGTGGACAATCTTCACAAGGTATCCTCAGCTCAGACCTTGGCCGTGAGGGAACCAATACTAAGGTATATAAGTTTCTAGTCAAGCCCTACCCAATTCTCGGGTATTGTGGTTGTACGGTAAAATTGGAATGGTATCGCATCCAGAGAATCATCAGTTTTATAAAGGGCTAAGGCTCATGCCTCATCATTTTCATCACCAAAATCATCTAGTGTTCGGAAACACATGTTAAAACATCTCAATAGAATGATCCATCATTCCAAGGTTTTCATAACCATTTTTCCACAAAGTATTCCCATCTAAAGTTGATCAAGTTTTATGCTTAGCACTAGCATCTACAAGTGGGGGGTAAGTACTAATGAGGGGTGGTAAACTAGTGGAGTTTAACTAAGTTCAATCTCATGCCTTAGGATGACAGCTTAGGCCAAATTTTATGCTCTTTATGCAACCTTAAATTATCTTTCTAGTAGCTACAATTCACTTAAGTAAGCTCTAAGTACTAGCTTTGATAAAGAAATAAAGTATAAAGCTTGTAAGTAAAACTAGGATTGGGTATCCTCAAATGTGTCTAACCAAGGATGCTTAGTGCATTGCATAGGTTATTTAACTCTCATAATTGCAAGTGTTAGCTTGCCTTGTGCATAGCAGTGGTTGAAGTTCTCCTCGGCTTCTTCTTCGTAGTATCCTCCTTCCTCCTCGTATCCTTGGTTGGTACTAGCGTCTATAAATAAATATGAGGTACACAATCACCAAACAATACTTAACTACTTTCAATCATCACACAAAGGGGTTCTATAGATGATCTAGCATCATCACTAACATTACAAGCACTTGACTTAATAATTTTATTTTTAGAAAAGTAATTTCTACTCATTGAAAAACTACTTAAGATTTAATATTCTCCAAACCAAACATGGGATCATGTTGACACATGTCATCACCACACATTTCAGTACATGGGAATGTGATTTAAAGTGGTGTCACAATTTAATAAGATTTAACCTTTTATTTTAAATAAAAATAAATGACTAGAAATGCCTATGTGGCATCCTTTTATTACTTGAACATTATTTCTGTAAGTAAACCCATATATTTTTATATATTCTGAAAGGTATGATCAATTGTGGCATCCAATTGGTTGCTTGACTCCAGGAGATCAGCTACGGATTTCTCTGACTCAATAGTAAGCTTCTCAAGCTTGTCCTGGAGCTCAGCATTCTCCATCTCCAAGACCTTGAAGTTCCGGGATTGCACCACCATCTTGCTGGATTCACACAACAATTCTGCAAAGGGAAAAATATCAGTCGGACATAACAAGTTTGACTATGAAAATAGCAAAATGACAAAGAGGAAGTCAGAAAAGTTTACCTTCTGCTTCATCTTTTTCAAATTTCAACTTTGAATTCTGAAGGCACAGGGCTTTGATTTCCTTGCGTTTATTGCATATATTCTTGAGTAATTCCTGGTTGGAAGATGCAATTTTCTGTAAGTTTAGAGACGGAATACCGTCATAAGGCTACTAAGACTCGAGCTGCAAATTTAACTACGTAAAAATATAGCACGAGCCTTGGGGGCTACACTACATCATTCTTTTGCATCCTATAAGCATCAACTTGTATTCAACGATGTTTATCCGACTTTATGCTTGGGGGCTAGAGGATATGATAATAAAACACTGCAAACAAGAATCAGAAACTTACAATGTTTCCAGGTGCAATTTCTCAAATCTGAGTTTAGTGTTGTGAAACACTTTCTCAGCAAGGGAGAGGGAGGGAACGTCCGTCACTGGGAGTTCTCCAGACTCTATCTTCGCATCCTGGACCAAAATTTGGCCCAGGAGGCTAACCAGCTTCACGTCCTCCATCTCCTGGCTAGCTGCCTCTAGGGTGAGGGTTTGCTTCTCAAGGTTGGACTGAGCTAGCCTAAGGATCTCCTCCTTCTTCTTCCATTTTAGGCTGGAGGCAGCAGAGCCGGCCACTTTATCCAACTGACCTATAGATATTACCATGGGATCATTACCCTTGACGGGTTCACCCTTGTTAGTTGCCTGGCCACCAACGGTGACCAGGGCTTTTGAGATGTTACCGGCATCAGGAGAGGCGGAAGCCTCAGGTGCTGCTGATGGTGTACTGGTTGGAGTCGGCGGCGGCATTGCTGGGGAGATGACAAGCTTCTGCTGACGCAGTGGCTTGCTGTATGGCTTAACCTTACTCTTAAAAATTGCTTTAGCTCTCAAGCACGCAAATCCTAATATCAGGTGTGCTTTGGAAAGAAAGAAAAGTACAAAGTACTGAAAACAAAGACAGGGTTCTTACTTTTTAACTACCGGCAGCAGTTGGCTACCAGCAGTGATAACCACTTCCTTCGCCTTACGCTTCTTCGAGGCGGAGACAGAAACTTCTTGCACCTCGTCATCCTCCATCGCCTCCAGATTGTCTGAGAGATAGCCCTCTAGTGGAGCTAGCTCAGACTCGGGAAATTTCTCGAGCTGACAAAGTCAAAAAAGCATCGATGAAAATAGAGTCGGAGAAAGAAACAAAAAAGAATGACAAAACGCGAAAGCAGAGTCGAAGTATTTACCGGAGTCAGAGGACGGTTAGACGTGAACATCTTCATGGAGACATCCAGAACTTTTCGTTCCACTCTCTCCTTGATCGAATACTGCATGAGGGTCCTGTAATCCTTAGCCGGAATCCGGTTCGGGCTGACCTGCATACTGTCCTTCTTGTCGTCGGTGATGGTGTACATGAGGCGATATCCATGGTGCTGCAGAGGCTGAATCCGGCGCTCCAGCCAGCAGTGGATCAAGTCAGATCCACGGAGGCCCATGTGCTTCGTCGGAAACTCAATACGCCTCTTGGAGAGGATCAAGATATTCGATAGTTCTGGCGCCTCCGCGTCCCATGATTTCTGGTGGGGAGCGGCACCATCGAAGAAGGCCGGAAGACGTTCCGCCTTTACAGGAGCCGGAATATCCTTATGATAAAAGAAAGTTCCGGCCCAGCGTTTGACGGATTCGCTAGCATTAATCCTAGGATAAATTCGGTTTCTCCTAAGGATTAAGCTAAGAGTGCTAGTGGTGTAAGGAACACCGGCACTGATGGAGTTCTTCCGGGTACCATAGTAGTAATGGAAAATGGTGAGACTTGGCCTAATGCCAAGAAAGCCCTCGCACAAAGCTACATGAGTACTAAGCTCTAGCATGGAGTTGGGAGGAAGATTATGGAGCTGCACACCATAGTATTTGAGGACCTCGATGAAGAAGTCCGACGGTGGCAGGCTGAGGCCGCGGTCGACGTGCGTGCCGAACAACACTCGCTCGCCGTCGCGCGGGGTGGAAGTAGCGTGTCCCGAAGCGCTCAGCCACGCGCAGGCGATGATATAGCCCTCATCCTCCATGACCTGGAGCTCGGCGTCATCCATGCGCTGGTAACCTATATGCCCCGCATCTAATTTTCGTCCGCCGCCGACATACCCGCCGCCTCTCTGGAGCCAGATGTAGAAGCCATCTCTCTGGGAGAAGATGAAGGATTGGTGGGGGAAAGAGATTTTTCTTGCGGCGTGTAGATGGGAATGGCTACGAAAGGCTCGAGGAGTATGAGGAGGCAATAAGTGAGAATGGTGGAGAGATGAATCTGAGAGAGAAGGGTTTCTCCTCTCTTTTATTTTCCTCTGCGCCAAGATTCATGCTTCAGTTGTGCGATTTACGCCACACGTATATGAGAGAGGGGGTTGCTTCCTCGCGAATCCTCCACCCCCTCAATTATCGAGTGAGCATTAAAACGGTGCTCTGTTCCGTAGGGAGCGGACCCACCAACGGTTGTGTTGACGGGACTCCTGTTAGTGACAGGACCTGGTCTGAAAAGTTGTCAGCCTGCATGCCGCTGTTTGAAATCCCGCTCATGTTTCAAACTGAGCAAGGAAAAGACTGAAGTCAGAACAAACATATTTGACTAAACTGACTCAGAATCCTACACTATTAAATGAAGTTTTCGGGAACCCTTCATGATTCTCAATACAAAGAAACCATCAAGCTAGACGATTTGTCCGACTTTGGATCTTGGAGACTTCCGGGGGTTACTGTTGGGGATATACTTTCCTGGTATACCCACAGGACTCGCTGACCAGGGTGGCCCCACCAACGGGTTAGAGCTTTGCTTCACGGGTGGCCCAGTCAGATAAAGAGGTGGAGCCAGTTCCGGCTACGACAAGTCCTAGAAGATTTACCGACTTAGGACTGTAGTATTACTTGTAGTCCAAGCTGTATCTAGTTACCGACTCTGTAACGTTGCCGGATAGGTCTCTCCTGTAACCCTAGGTCATGGTGACTATATAATCTAGACCTATGGGAGACATTAGGGCACAATACCAACAACCATACTAATAGCTACGATCACAACTCGCACATGCAAACCTCTCTTGTAATCTGCTGTAACATCCGGCTTACGCCGATATATTACTAGGTTGCTAGCAGGAGTAGGATCCGATCATCGCAGTCGGATCTGAACCTGGGTAAACTTGTGCTCACCGCACCTAGAACATCCGACGTCTCACACCCATTCTTCTCAATGCCGTTAGGACCCCCTATGGCGTACTTGTTGACAATCCGACGACACACTACCAAACATTCATGAATTAGTCAAATTCAAAATAGGTGCACCTTATTGCTCTACAGCAAGCACATGAACCTCATTTGCTTAATCTCTTCGATGTATGAAGCTCATTTGATCTTAGGACGCTAGCAAGCATGTGTAAAAACCTTCACCTTAGGACCACGCCATATATTTCCTTAAGATTAACAAAATCCGGAGTTCCAAATATATTCGGATGTCCGAATATTCAATCAACGAGATTTCTTTCAAATAGTACATGAAAAAAGTTATATTGGTGAAATATTCATAATTAAGTAACCAAACGGTCTCACTTCATGATTAAACATTTGAACTAGTCAAATTCATAACACTTGCACCTTATTTCTCTGCAGAAAGTCGCATGAATACTAGTCGTCATGCCTTTCAGGGTAAATATCCAAGGTTTGTACTACGCTAATTATTTTCTTAAATTCATGAACCTAATTTAGTTTTAGGGGACTCAATTTCACTCTAGCAAGAATGTATAAACACATTTCTTTGCATTTAAATTATGAATAATTCTCAAATTTTAGGATAATCAAAATCTGGAGTTCCAAATATATCCCGAGTTCCGATTATTAGCTTTTTTCAAATTACTAGTCGTCTTACCCAGGGAAGTTCTTGGCGGCAAATTATGAAAGATTCATTGAACGGATGTTCTTAGAGACGTTTTCCACTTGCAACATTGATGGCTGCAATTGCACAGATCGTTTGTAGCTAGTTTCGAAGTTAAGATGTCCATCCTACAGGGAGCCCAAAGGTAAGTGTTTATTGGTGAAGTCTCTGTCACACCCGAAGTTGTCACAGGTCTTCGAGTGAATTGACTGCAAGTGTTGAAAATGAGAATAAAATTTGGATTAAAGGATTGTATTTAAATAAAACTAAAATGTAAACTTCAGAAATAAAAGGCATAAAAGTAAAGAACGTTTTGTTTGTTGTTTTCTACAGATGACGAAGTAGGTGCAGCGAGTTTCAGTTCATGGTGATAGTGAATGTGCCGGGTGGATGAGTGATAAGTGGAACAATTATAATCTTATAAGTATGTGTGTAGGCGAGCAACCCATAATTAGCCGGAACTCCTCTTGGTAGATTTCATCCCAACTTCAATAATCCTACTAGCCTATTTACCACAACCATGGCCAATCACTAGACGATTAAGATCCTTTAGGTTGCTTAGCAATTAAGCTCCTTGGATCAGACTAATGCAATAAGCTCGGTGGCTCCTCGTGATCCTCGAGTCAAACTAGTTTCCCATTGATATCCCCGTGTCACTCGGGGGTCGCCGGTCTGCTAGCAAACAAGATTCTATCTATGTAGAATAAAGCATCATGTTGTCTGGGCCCTTAAGACATCAGGCATTAAGCATCCCATAGATAGTCAAGAACACATTATATAGTAATTAAAATCAACCACAAACTTAATGTAAATTATATAGGCACATCACATCTCACCAATCCCTTACATGTCCCATGCCCAAGGGAACTTACTCACACATGAGAGAAGAAAGCATCATCGATAATTAAATAAAGGGGTTCTTTTTGATATTACCGTGGAGATCCACAATAAGAAATAGAAATAATACAACACAATTCAAGATGGGAAGAACAATCTCAAACCCTAGTCTTGCAAGGTTGATATTTCTCTCTCAAGTACAAGTAATGGCTATGGAGGTGTGGTGGCTAGGAGATCGAAGATCGTGGAGCAAGATGAAGAACGTCTTCCCCTTGTTCCCCGGATCTCTTATTTCTCCCTTCTGGATGGGATGGTGGCTCGTGTGTTCTGTTTTCGTCCCCAACCTCTTCACAAAAGTTTTCCCTTTTAATAAGACGAAGGAGATGGCAGCTATACGGCAGGAACTATATGGCTATAAAAATATTGTCGTCATATAGTTGCTCGTTAAAGCTTCAGTAAACTCCCCTCGATTGCTTCCAAAATGTGACTTGCTTGTTTTCATCTGAATATTGTGTTTTGCTGTTAAATCCCTCTGTGGATGTTCAGAACCTGAAACACACATTAAAACCAAGTTTTCTTTCCTACTGAAGTATTAGCGTTAGGTAAAGCTAGAAAACCATCAAATCCAAATGAAAACCATTGATATAAAACCATAAAAAATGTATAGAATCTCACATCTATCAACTCCCCCAAGATTAGATGTTGCTCGCCCTCGAGTGAGAACGAAATAAGAAAGGATAGCGGAGATTCGAAACTGAAATAAAAGAACTTACAAGCTTGAATTGGTGTCATCAAATTCTTTTCTTCACATTTCCTGCAATCTTAAACATGATCATACAAATATTCACAAGATTTCACTGAGTTCACTTCCTAACACTGTATATCTTGCTAGCGAGTAAATAATATGCCCGAGCGAGTGTCGAAAGTTTAGCTAGGAAAGTGAAACAAATATTTTTGGTTTCTCTCTTATTGAGAGATGAAAAACTTTTTGCTCTTGTTCCTTTAATCAATTAAGAGTAATCAAGTTTGTACCAAGAACATTTAATTTAAGAACAACTCATCTACTTCGACATCAAAATTTCAAGACTCTCAAAGCATCGTTTTCCTTTCCTTGTTTTTCAAAAACTTCAACTCTTTCATAGAGAAGTCATGCCACTATTTTTAACATGTTAATTGGGGCTATGTTGCGCACTCGTGACCATGCCAATAGATAGCTGTTGAGCAATAGTGGGTCAGAGGAGTACTACAACTTCACTTGAAATGCAAACCACGAGGATACTAATTTTTTACATGTCATAGCATTGCAGCTACAGACGTTTACATAACTCAATAGCCGAAATCAAGCGGTTTCCCACATTTAGATCGTTCGTTGGCCAGCGGAGTTAATAGTTCCCCATGGAGTACGACAGTGTTGTAGTGACACGCGTAAAGAAATATCCTACTATAATTATTAGAATAAGCAGTGGCATAATCTCTACTACTTCGAAGTATCCATTTTATCAGACAATTTTATTCAAGGGAGCTATCGAGTCTATTTACATTAAGCTCAATGGGTTTGAGTAGTTTCTAAAATCAAATCCTTCGGGATAAACATGGACTCAAGTCATCTCTTGGATGCTTTTTTGTTGTAAAAATGTCAGAAATATTTTAACCAAGTTCATTGATCATTGTTTCAAAGCTAACACTAGCAAGGGAATATAATTTATAAGATGACTATCTAGGTGGGGAGTGACTTAAGTTCAAGCGAGTAAATAATTGTAGAATCAATTTAAAGTTGCAGGAGAGGTGATGAAAGGAATGTGATACCTCCTTGATACGTCAGAAACGTATCTATAAGTTTTGATACTCCATGCTTGTTTAGTATCTACTTTGCTTTGCTTTGTCTACACTTTGAGGTGATTTTTACATGTTTTCTAGTACTAACCTATTAACAAATTGCCACAATGCAGTTGCTTGTTTTCTGCTGTTTTTGGTTCCAGAAAAGCTAGTAAGGAAATATTCTCGGAATTGGACGGGACAAACGTCAAAGTTAATAACTTTCTGTGGGGAACAAGAAGTCTAGAGGGGAGACGAAGAAGCGGGCCAGGGTGCCCAGACCCCCCTACCCCGCGCCTAGGCAGAGTGTGGGGACCCTGGCCACTGCCTCGGCCTCCCCCTTCGCCTATAATAAGCCCCCGATGCAGAAACCCTAGGTACCCGATCAATATTCCACGAAACCTTCTGTAGCCGCCGCCACCATCGTCCCTAGATCGTGGGGGATCTGAAGTTCTTCCCGGCACCCTGCCGGAGGGGAGATCATCGCGGAGGCCTTCTCTCCTGTATGATGCGTGAGTAGTTCCACCTTTGACTATGGGTCCATGTAGTAGCTAGATGGTTGTATCTCCTCCTTGTGCTTTCATGTATAGATCTTATGATCTCTGTTCATGATCAAGATCTAATCTATTTGTAATCATGCATGCTATGTTTGCGGGATCCGATGGACATGCGAAAGGAGATCCATCTGACATCTCTATCCCATTCCAAATCTTATGGTTAACGCGTAATATACGACACAAGAATCACTAGCGACATTGGTTGTTAAGTCCTAGATAATATGTTCCTTTACCACCAGAACTTTCATAGCAGGTTATTACCTCTTGGTAAATAACCCATAATCATATTATTATGAAAATAGTGTTTTCTGACCTTTTTCAAATGTAGGTGATGAACACTAGATTTGCAAAATACTTGATAGAAAATAACCAAAGGAAATGAACTAGTGTGAACTTGCCTTTCATGATTGCAAGATTATGTACTCACGGTCTTTGAGACAATAGAAGATCCAATATATGAAAACAACATCATTGGTCTGGTAAGGACTAATGTTTAAAGAAGAAATAAGCGGTTATGCATAAGAAATGCTATGCATTTTGTAAAACTCCCGAAATGAATCCCCAATACTTTAAGTGGATTGAACTTAGGTGATTGCTTTAAGAGTTGGTTTATCTTCAAATTTTACTTCACAAGAACTTGCATTTATAAGGAACTTAAGTGTTAATAACCCAAGATATACAAGTAGGGTATAAAGCAATGTAGGATTAAGGTTAATTGTCATCTTGTGACTATGATAAAATTCCTTGGATTGAGTTATTAAGAGTTGAAGGCACTATTATAGAGTTGTTGTTTTGAAGTGACAAAAAGAATAACCTTCGAAGAAAAGGTTTCTTTGCTAAGGTTTAAACAATCTTTATGGTTAATAGAATGTGGTCGATGTATTTTAGTGCTTTCTCGATTAGTTTGGACTTGAGATGCTTTAGGTCTTAATTGAAACATACCAAAGTTAACTATAAAATCATGAATACACTTGAGATATAATGTTTATAAGATTGTAGACCAAAGGTAGTTATATAAAAAAATATATGAATAGTCTTTAGACATGATATTTACAAGATTTAAATCTAAAGTTAACTTTTAAAAGCATAAGTGAACTTAAGGTTTAAAATGTGTTAATTTTCACCAATTTTTAGTTTTATGATAGGTATGATTAAGAGGTGAAATCATTCACTTCATATTTAAGTGAATGATTAGTTTAAATTCATTTTATTATTATGGAAATAATATGCAACTAATTAGTGG
Organism: Avena sativa; assembly: GCA_916181665.1. Taxonomy (NCBI): domain Eukaryota; kingdom Viridiplantae; phylum Streptophyta; class Magnoliopsida; order Poales; family Poaceae; genus Avena; species Avena sativa. The sequence goes on from OV702296.1 coordinate 79,894,584, forward strand.
AAGTATAATTTTAGATGATCTTATTAATGTTTTAGGGTTTAAATTCACGTTAAGTGTGGCTAAGAGATTAAGATCATTCAGCCTTAATAATAGTGAATGATGTATAAGGTTATTTTAAAGGTTGTGGGCTTAAATTTGATTTACGGTTTTCAAAAGAATATTATAAAGTTAATAATTTACACTTAAGTTTTATTATGAATTCTAGTTATGGTTTTGGACTTTAATATTTACAGTTAAAGGATTTAATATTTCTAAAGAAATATAATAATTTCTTACTTAGGAAATAATTTTAAAGAATTAACAAAACAGTTATTTCATTTAGATAATTGTAGATTTATTACCTAGGAACCTTAAAATGTTTTGGAATAATATACTTAGTATTTTTCTAGTAAATTATACTTATTTAAGATCTTAAAAATGAATTTTATTTATTTTTGAGTATTATCTTTATTTTTATAAAATTCCTCAAATTATTAAATGTACTTAATTATTTGCTTCAAGTTTTATTTGTAAAATTTTCAAGTTAGTATTTTTATAAAATTATATATTTATTTTTATATACAAAAATGATTTTTATTCATTTTTTAGGATTTTCCTTATTTTATAAAATTTCATTTAGTGGTTTTAGAAGCTTTAATATTTAGTTTCATTTTATTCAACTCACCTAAGTAGTTTTATATTTTCTTAGGTGGGCATTATTTTTATGAACATTTTGATAGATTATATTTTTTTACGATTTTTATTTATTTTTCTAGGGTCCAAATACTCATAGGGGTATTTCTATAATTTAACATTTGGTGACTTATTTCTTTCTCTAAAACCTGCGCTTGGTGTTGGGAATATGCCCTAGAGCATGTATGGTGATATTTCCTATTGTATTCATAAAGATATTAAGTTGTCCTTGTATAATCATCTGATGTGTATCATTGAATATGCGATTCAGTTGTGGAACTATACATTCATGTTGTTTGTACTAAATATCCTTGGTCATTGAGGTCGTGTTGGACACACAACTTAGATGAATGTGAAAGTCGGCTGATGACTCAGTTCCACTTGTAATGGGCACGGAGATGCTATTCTGACTTACACAGATTGGGCTAAAGAGTTTAGCGCATCGGATTGACCCATATTGAGGTACAACGAACAAGTTGTCATTTGTATATCTCAATCAATGCAATCCTTAGACCTGAGGTTGTTACATAGTCTGATTTGAGGATCACCGACTTAGGTTCTGTCAAACGATGATCCATAAGTGGGCAGTTATAAAGGCAGAGTTCGGGTCGACTCAGAATCAAGCTCCATGATGTGAATAACCAAGATGGGATTTCCCCCTCCACTTGTAGAGATGTTTCTAGGCCCCCTCGGATGATATGATTCGAAAAGCATGGCCATGCACGGCTCGGTTAAGTGTTAAACGAGGCAGTCGAATAAGAGTTAGTCAGATGAATCACTTATCTCGAAACGAGAAGAGAGTCAAAGTATTGAAGGGATGATAAATATGCGCCTATAGTCTGACAAGGTATATCGAGAGGCAAAAGGGACTCGGACGCAAGTCACATTGGAAAGGCATGTCTTCATGACTCTTTGGTACTTGGGAGTTAGCACGTTCTGCTAGGATCTGCTACCGACTGATCGATTGAGAGTCAGACTCCAATCATGTCTAAGTTGACATGAGCCTGCGGGGTCACACACTTAAGAGAGGGAGCAAGTTTGGATTGGATCTGAACCGAAAATCTGGTTGGGTTGGACCCGAGACGGATTTTGGACTGAGTCAGTGAGTCGAACTCACAGTGACTAATATTATATGGGCTTTAGTGAATGGGCCACGAGTGAGTAAAGCCCACTTTCACTCCCTATACATAGTGGGGCACAGAAACCCAGGAGGGTTGATCGGTTAGGTCATTCCATGCGTTGGAAACCCTAGCTCCACAATAGTCCCGCTGCCGTAACGAACCTAGAAGTTCACCACCGGCGCTCCTCGTATGTGTGGTCAGAGGTGCTGTACAATCAGCACCAGGATGATCGTGATCGGATCAGATCGTGTGGACTACACTGCATTCAACAGATGTGCTACATCAGTAATCCGCAACTACGCGTCTAGTGGTAATCCTCGTGGCCTACTACCTCAGCTAGATCTTGGGATCACCACGTTAGAGGAAAAAAGTTTTGTTTTATCTCTATGTGGCCCAACACTTGTCCCATTGGTCGAGCTGGCCCAATGGGTTTTGGGACGGACGATCCCAATTGATTTGATGGGTCGGTCAAACCGACCTAGTCTACACCACTCTCCCCCCTCGTATCCATCCTCTCCCTCTCACGTTCTCTCTCTCAATCTCTGCCATGGCGGTGTCGCTTCCTCTTGAAGATTCCAGCGAGCCTGGTCACTCCGACTGCCGCCGTTTGTGGCTAATGAACTACTGGTCTCTGCTCGTTCTTATGATCCAACTTGATTTGTAAATCAAGACCTCTACTGTTTGTTCCCTTTCCTCTCTGTAATGCTAGGGTTCCGATGTTGTGGCTCTACCGTCCCCTGGTGACTTGGTGTCCAGGTGATTGTCAGGGCATAGTTGCCGTGGTGAGGCTCGGCGCAGGTTGAGTGCTGCGGTGCTCCCCATGCCGCCACATTGTGCTCTAGTCTGCGGATGCCGCTATTGCTTCTTCTCCGCTGAGCTACGTTTTGTCTCCGGGTAGGTGGCCCTTCTATCTCTTCTTCCTTTTACCCTCTGATTCACATTCAGATGTTACCCTAATCTAAGGTTCTTCCCTTTATGATTCCTCTCAATTTTCATTTCAGATGTTTGTGTTATCTAGTTACTAATCCTATCATGTTCTGTTTAATTTGGCTTATGAATTGGCTAGTGGTAACCTTAGTTGTATTGTGAAATGATCACACTAGTTGATACATATGTATATATCGCTATGATCAGTACTGATGTAAGATAGTATGATATGCTGATTTTCCTGTACCTACACCACATTATTTTTGTATTAGAGTTGACTCAGTACTGTTAGTTGTGATACTCTTTACTTGGTCTTATTTCCTTTATACTGTCACTTGTGTTGATCTTAGAGATTCTTGGTTGTTGGTTTTATGTTGCACAAGTTGGTATTGCTGTGGTTCTAGAAGTTAAGACTGCTTGGATCATACTTTGGTGGAATACTATACTATGTGAATGTTTGTAAAAGAAAACATAGTGTTGTTATATAGATGGCAGAAATATATTAGCATCACACTCAAATATTTGATTTGTTGTGTGCATGATGGACTGCTATTTATGAGTAGATGCCTTGATTAGGGAAGGATTTCTTAGTTTTATAAGTAAGAGTTTAATTCTTACTGAAATGATTCTTATGATCCTATCATCCTAATGTTGTTATCTTAAGAAGAATTATTTACTAAGAATGATTCCTAGTATTCAGGGAGGATGATCATTTAATTTGTTTGAATTTGGGTTTAGCCTTGTCTTGGGTGGATGCCACTATGAAACCTCCTACTGGATGGTACATAGTGGTAACCTCCACAATACTGAACTAGGAAGATGATTTATATTGTGTAAATGTGCTGTATAGATTGCTCGTGCTTGAGATACTACTAATAGGACAATAACTCTCCAATGATTCCTAGATGATTTATCTAGGGAATATGATTTAAATTCATGCTCTGATTGCTTGCACTAATTCCTAGCTAGATTAGCTGGGAAGATGATGTGAAGAACTTGATAGACCTTGCTAGGAGGTAAAGTAGAAGTATCATACTTCTCTATTACTGTTGGTAAGATTCTAGATGACTTATGAAATTCTAAAAATTCTAGTTTGGTGCCTCCTTATGGAGTGTGCACTCTGGAATTCCAGATAGCATGATTTGCTGTTTATTTTATTGCCTTCACTTATTAAGATCATTTTCCTGATGATTGAATGATGGAAATTAAAATTGATTAGTCCCTTGCCTATGATGCAAAGACTGAGGAATTGGTAGAAATAAGAACATATATTTATTTTTGGTGGCTTTTATTCTCTCTGATGAGCTTTGCATAGCACCTCTATGCAAGACTAAGAGAAAACTCTCCATCCAATCTTCCTAGATAAAAATATAGTTTAAGGGTAGATGGAATTGGTTGATGTGTATTATTTACCTTGTATTCCTAGATATTTATGCAAGGTATAAGAATAGATGTTGCATGATCTAGTTGTTAGTTCTGATGATTTTTACCTGCTGTTGGTGAGTGGCTTATGTACTGTTGTAGATCTTGATCTATTACCATTGCTCTGGATCTACTTGAGTTTCTATTGCTTCTCTGCTACTAATAACCTACTTCTCCCCAAGGTGTTGCTGATCTTGTGGCTTGCTCCACCTTTTACTCCTTGTCGCTGCTGGCTTACTCCTCCTCAAACTGCTATTGTTTTGGTAGCTTGTTCAGGTATATCTTGTGCCTCTAGATCTTGTTCGTCAGGATCCTAATTAATCAGCTTCCTGTGATTACTTGATCAACTCCTGATGTATGCCTGCTCCCCTCCTTCAACTACTTGATCTGTTCTTGGATGGCTTATCTAAGCAACCAGAGCTGCTGACATGGTGGATTGATCTATGTGTTCTTGAGAGAAAACCGTTAAGAATAATTGATGTTCTTGGTGGTATTCTTGGACTAAGACAAACTTGATAAGAATAGATACCACTTATTTGGTGAAACTTCCCCTCTTTCTATTAAGCTCTATGATGAACAGTGCCAGTGCATCTCACTATAGTTACTAAGAGCTCAATTAATACACTAACCCCTTTCTCCTTTACTTTTGTTTTGTTTTCTTTTGAGTTGATTTGCAGGAATTAAAGTGAAGAAGAAAGAAGATACCAGATGATGAAGGAGATTAAAGAATAGTAGCTTAGATTTTTATTTTTATTTCCTTATTGATGTAATTTTTTATTTTAAGGTTGGACTTTGTAAAGTACCTTGTAATATTGTACTATATTAATAAAGTTAGAACTTTATATTTTATTAGTCAATTGTAAAGACAATGTAATTTATTATATTGTAATAAAGTTAAATTTCCTTATTTTGTGATTTAAATCAAGTAAATATTTATATCTTATATATAAATATGAATTCAATTCTTATTTATTACAAAATATATATTTTTTATTCATAATTGTATATCAATTATGGAATGCTATAATTATCCATAACACAATTTCATTTTGTTTCAAACCCAATAAGTTATTAAATATTTCATATTTCAATTTCTAAATTTTCTAAATTCATTTGAATTTTAAAATACATGTTTGAATTATTTTCCCCTAAAAAACACAAAGATTTAATAGAGGTCATGTCGAAATCCATCGCACTTATCCCGATGTTTCCACCAAAACAAGAGAGAGATCTCGATCCCTCTACAATCTTTTAGTTTTACGTGAAAAATCCTCGCATTTTATTATGCATGAATGGAATGCACACACATGTGTCCTCTTCATTTCTTGGTGTTAATCCTGTGATGTTACAGTCTCCCCCCTTAATCTCAACTTCGTTCCCAAAGTTCGTACCCTCTTTCATTTTAGAAGATAGAACTGACCTCTTTAGACCGTGGTGGTTCTTCAAATCCACGATGAAGATAATTGGTGTATCTTCATTTACAGGTTTCCTTGAATTCCCTTTTGAATTAAAATGGACCATATAACAATCCCTTTTTGATACAAGAATTTCTTTTGAATTCAGCACTTCTGCCCTGATCAGGTCCTTTTGAGCGCCTTCGGATTAGGACATCTCTTTGAGAAGTGTCCAGTTTTTTTAGAAAGTTTTGTTAGGATTAGATTTTGATTCTGACTTTGGCCAACTATAGCCTTGGATCTCACCATTACCTATTTATGGTATACTTAGTCCTTATGGCTTACTTACTAAGAATGTTTTGGACTAGTTAGTTCAAACCACTCATAGTTTCCTATTCCTAGTTACAAGTATGTTTTGGTATTCTATGTTCAAACTAAGAGTATTTGATTCTTGGTTACCTTATATTCTGTTTCTCAAGGTTAGACTACCTTATCTTTCAGTAGGTTTCTTAACACTTCTTTATTACTTCTCCATATTCCTTCATTTACTAAGCTGAAAACTTCCCTCTTTCTACCTTGAAGTATAAATATCCATTTCCACATAACCAGACTTCCAAGAATCCAATTAACCTTATGATAATAAGGTCTGGCTGGTTCATGGTTTAGGATTTCTCCTTATCTTCACTCTAGATATCAAATCTCGATGCTTCTTTCATTGCTTACTCCCCCCTTAGGGTTTCCTAACACTCTCTATGACCCACAAGTATAGGGGTGTATCGTAGTACTTTCGATAAATAGGAGTGTCGATCCCAATGATGAGAAGAAGGTGTTGACTAGTGGTATGGAGCAGGAATTCTCTGTAAATACTTAACAAACATATTTTTAGGTTTTTTTAATAAAGCAAGGTAATAAAGTGCAGGTAAATAAAGACAACAAATAATTGCAGCAAGTGACCCAATCCTTTCTTAGCAAAGGACGAGCCGGTGGTAATACTTATGAGGACCAAACGTTCTTGAGGACACAGGGTCTTCTCTAGCGTATGGTGGGTTGTGGACTGGTTCTGCCCTAGCTTAGCCGACAAAGCATCTCTCGGGTGGGAGGTCCAGACGCTTTGAGTGGAGCTGATCGACGAGAGAGAAGGCATGGACACCTTAAAGGACTCATTCATAGCCACCCTGGCCGAAAGGAATGAGATGCGCTGGTGGGTGTCCACCTAGGAGGAGATCTATGCCTCCAACTAGGTGGGCATGTTCGCTGTTGTGGATCAGCGAGACCAGATGCATGCCGAACTTGCCGAGAAGAAGCTCACTATGACCGTCTTGCTGTAGGAGAATTCCAAGCTCGAGCAAGAGGTCTATCGTCTGAGGTAGCAGTTGCAAACATAGCTTCCTCGTTGAGTGTGGTGGGGTTCCATGTTGTACGAGGATCTCAGGTCTTCGGTAGCAGCCAACGATGTCATGGCCGCCAAGGAGCTTTGTCTATTCCTCTTTTTTTCCTATAGAGCCGCGAGAGTGTAATATATCCCCTTCCACTCTTACGTATGCCGATAGGTCCGTACTTATGAACTCCTTGCCCATTTGTCCCCTTAGAGTTGTTCTCCTGAGCTCCATGTGCCAGACGTGTCTGATTCTGGCTTTACTTGTATCAAGGGGAGATGAGCCTGTGTTGATCTCGAGCCCAAGAACCCAATGACTTGAAAAAGCCCGAACCGTTTTTCTATGGTTAGGGGCTCTGGCAGCGATCTACCGGTGTTTAGGTCCTGCACGGCGCACGGGGGCAATCTACACCATGTCTTGGATCACCTCCCGTGGTATCTGCCATTGTGGAAACGCAGTCAGGGATTGGTGCAAGCCTGGGGGAAGATGGTGACGGAGAACGGGTGGTCCACGGGGTCACGTCAAAACTGGCCAAGCTTGGTCTGACCACCAAGGAGAAGACGATCTTGGTGATGGAGGATGAGAAGGAGGATGGAGGGGATCCAGTGAAGTTTGCAGTGATGGGCAAAGTTCTGTCAACAAAAAATTCCATATTCAGACGATTGACAGTGTGTTGTGGCCGCAGTGGGGAAACCCTAGGGGTCTGTCCTTCATGGCTAAGGGTTACAATGTATTCTTAGCTAGTATGGATTTTGAGAAAGATCGGAAGCGCATCTAGGAGGGGGCACCATGGACAGTATCAAAACATGAAGGCGTCCTGGATGATTTCGATGAGAGTATGAAGCCATCGGAAATCAAATTCAAGAGACTTCCGATGTGGTTCAGATGTGATGATCTGTCGTTCAACTGGATGAATGAAGCTCATGGAAAATCTATTGCTAGCCAGGTTGGAGAATTTATCAGGCTGGATCTGCATGGCAATGGCTCCAGGTATGGTTGGGGACATCTTCTACGTGGGAGAGTCTGGATTGATCTTGATGAACCTCTTATGAGGGGGTTCCCCATTGAATCTAAGAAGAGGAGGATGGTAGAGTGGTACCGAATAAAATATGAGCGTCTGCCATACTTCTGTTTCTCGTGAGGGAGATTCGGCCACTCAGAATTTTTTGTCCAACTCCCGCTGAAAGAGATGAGGAGGGTAGTTTTCCATATGATGCCTCGCTGCGCTACTAGGATCCATGGAAGCATGAATCTCAATGGCAGCATGCAAGGACCAGAGACGACACAAAGATGCATTATCATAGCCGGGAAGGTGACTCTAAGGTTCAGCGTGGTGGAACCGCTAAAGCTAATGGAACTGACCCTGAAAAAAAGTTTTGATCCCTCTTCTAGCCATGTGAAGAATGTGGTATCGAATTTTAATTTTAGGGCTACAGGATGGGCTCGTGATGGAAGTGCCAAAGTGTACAAGAGGAGAGAGACGCCGAAAGCACCGCTGGATATTGTCTTTCCTGCTAGTAAAGGCCCCAACGATGTAGTCATGTTTGAAGGTGATCCAACAGGCAATAACCAAAATGCTCTAGTTACTTCTCCAAGTAAAGTTTTTGGTATTAGTATCCCGGCAAAGCGAACTAAGGGAACTGGATATATTGACGAACAACAATCCGAGTCTGATTTTATGGCGGCGGCTGAGAACCAGCCCTGCATGGACCAATGAGTTACATAGGCTATAACTGTCGGGGGCTTGGGAACCATACGACAGTTAGAGAACTCCGCAATTTTATTAAGCAGGAAGCGCCCTCTCTTCTATTTGTGATGGAAACGAAGATTGGAGGTAAAAGAGTGGAAAAATTGGCAAACTCTTTGGGATTTGGAGGGAGTTTTGCAGTGAACATCGATGGACTAAGTGGTGGTATTGGGTTGTTCTAGAAAGTAGATATGGTGGTAGAACTAAAGAGTTTTGGTTCCAATCATATTGATGTCCTTATCAAATCTATGGGGAATGATGAGGAACCATGGTGCTTCACCGGCTTCTATGGTGAACCCAGGAAGGAAAATAGGAATCTGAGTTGGACGCTCTTGAGGCGGCTAGCTCACTCTCTAGATTACCCATGGCTGTGTGTTGGCGACTACAATGAAACATTATTCGCTAGTGAGCACTTCAGTATCTCGGAGCGCCTAAAACCTCAAATGCGGGCGTTTTGAGAATGTGTTGAAGATTGCAATCTAACTGATCTGGGCTGGACGAGAACCCCTTCACTTGGGATAACAGATAGCCGGAGGGATCGAATGTGAAGGCAAGACTGGATCGGGGTTTTGGTAATGACGCTTTATATGAAAATTTTATTGTATCCCGAGCCCAGCACTTGAGCATGGTGGAGTCTGACCATAGTGCCATTCTTATTCGGATGACAAGAAATAATTTAAGTGCTGGAAAAAAGGGACAGATGGTATTCATGTATGAGAATGTCTAGCAAACGCATACCGAATATGATCAAATTGTTCAAAATCTGTGGACAAAGAATTCTGTCGGTGGTGGTTTGAGGGGTGTAATGAGTACGCTGTAGAATATGTAGAAGGGGCTGGATAAATGGGGTGACAAAACTTTTGGAAATTTCAAGAACAAGTTATCCAAGATTAGAAAGGATTTGGATCGGCTTAGGCTGAATTCCATGGGTTCTGGTCCAGGCAAGGAGGAAAGGGAGGTGATGGCTGAAATTACCAAATTCCTTGCTTAGGAGGAAATATGGATTAAACAACGCTCCCATGTCCAATGGTTAAAGACAGGGGATAAAAACTCTGCCTATTTTCATGCTCAGGCGGCTTAGAGGAAGAGGATAAATCGAATTTCCTGTCTTAAAAAAGATGACGGCTCTTTGTGTGTTGAAGAAGGAGAAATACATGAAGAGGTTCAGAATTTTTACCAAAAGCTGTACACTTCTCAAGGGGCACCAAATATGGATGCGCTACTGCTTTTTGTCCAGGAACGTCTTACAGATGAGATGAGGGTGTCTTTGCATACACCATTTACGGAGGAGGAGATCAAGTATGCTCTATTTCAGATGCATCCATCTAAAGCTCCTAGGGTAGATGGTTTTACCGCGGGGTTTTTCCAACGCCACTGGGAGACCGTGAAAACAATTGTGGTTCCGGCGGTGTTGGAATTTCTGAGTGGGGGTGAGCTTCCAAGTGAGCTTAATGACACATCCATCGTTTTAATTCTGAAGGTTCGAAACCCCCAGTCCATTAAGCAATACCGACCGATCTCCTTGTGTACAGTGATTTATAAGATTTCTACGAAGGTGATTTCTTTAAGGTTAAGGCCGGTTTTGGAGGAAACAATTAGGAACAGAGTGCCTTTGTTCCGGAACGGTTGATCACAGATAACGCTTTGGTGGCTTTTGAGTGCATCCACACAATGAGGATAAGAAAGAAGGCCCAAAAAAAAGTTTGTGCGGTAAAGCTTGATATGATGAAGACATATGATATAGTGGAATGGCCCTTTCTTGAGGCTATGATGCCCAAAATGGGCTTCCTAGATCACTTGATAAATCTTATAATGAGATGTGTCTCGTCAGTCAGGTTTTCAGTTAAGGTTAATGGTGAATTGCTGCCACATTTCAGTCCTTCTCGAGGTATAAGGCAGGGCGATCCAGTTTCTCCCTACCTCTTTCTAATGTGTGCAGAAGGTTTCTCAGCGCTCCTAAATAATTATACGGGGGGATTTGTGGATCGAGGCATGAGGGTGTGCAATCGTGCACCATGGATCCACATCTCCTATTTGCTGATGACTCCCTCATCTTCATTGATGCATCTGTCCAGGGTGCAGATCGTCTAAACACTATTCTACATATATATAATGAGGTTTCGGGTCAAATGGTAAACAGGGAGAAAAGTTCCATTTTCTTCAGTTCTGGAATTCCCGATAACACCCGTGATTTGGTGAAACATGAGCTTATGGAGGAAAAACCCAAGCGAGTACCCTCTAGAAGGCTGGGAGGACCCACTGCTCCTGCTGGATGCACTAGGCGCCCAGTGGTGCCTTTATCTTCAATCCGAGATCCTTCCTCGCCATCCTATCTAAACTATGAGACCTTGCAATGCTGGGAGTAATATTTGTTGTTGGCCATGATAGGAGAGTGGGAAGGTTTTCTCACAAGCTAGGGATGGAGACTTCAGTCAAGATAATGGTAGCGACAACACCATGTTGTTGGTATTTAAGATGGAGGAGTCCCGGAGCCTAAGGGCTAACCGCGCCCCAAAAGCGAAAGGTCTACTATATGTTCACATTGTTAAACAAAAGACATAGGATGTTTTGGGTGGAACTGGATCAACGCTCTGGGTCATGGCCTATCTCATATATATAGAAGTACCAAGAGGTACGTACAGGTTACAGATGACATATACAGAAAATATACAGTCTAACACCCTCCCTCAATCTTAACCGTGGCCTGAAATATTTAGCAAGTTATAATTGCGTCTACATCCTGTGAACAGCGGAAACGACAACGGTTTGGTGAAGATATCAGCAAGTTGATCTTTGGAGGAGATAAACTTGATCTGCAGGAGCTTCTGTGCAACTCGTTCTCTCATAAAATGATAGTCAACTTCGATGTGTTTCGTTCGGGCATAGAATACCATGTTCGAGGACATGTATGTAGCACCGATGTTGTCAAACCAAAGGACAGGAGGCTGGTCTTGGGCAATCTTCAACTCTCGAAGCAAATACTAAATCCATATGAGCTCGGCGGTGGCATTGGCAACAACCTTGCATTCTGACATGGTTATACCCTACGGGTACACAACTTCAGCATACCTAGTCCAGCCCAAGGAAGGCCCACGGCAAATATACGCTGGCCCATGAAGATTTTCGGGTGGCCCAGGCCCATGACGCCTTCGGATCCTTGGAGAACAAGACTAGAGTTTGAATACAACTTGTAACCTACTCGTATCGGCACCCGAGACCTAGCCTCCCCATATATAAAGGCTAGGAGGGTCCAACGAGGAGGGCAGCTACTAGATTACAACATACACACCTCCACGCCAGATCGAATCTGCGTACCCTTGTAACCTTCGGTTCCGCCGTAATCAAAGAGCAGACAAGCAGGAGTAGGGTTTTCCCTCCGGGGGCCTGAACCTGGGTAAATCTCGTGTCCCCTGGTTGCTTGTCTGTTAACCGTGCCACGATCTCCAGCATCCCCATCTTCTCCAAAACCCAAGTCCATAACAATGGGCATTGACGAGATTAAACCTCGTCAATTGGCGCCGTCTGTGGGAACTGGGGCTGCTGATTGTGCGGTCGTGACGGTTCCGACCCGATCGATCTACAACTCCTCGGCGACGGAGAATCACCTCCTCTTCGGCGCTTTCGACTTCACCGCCCACTCGCCGGATACCATGAAGGATTTCGAGCCCGTAGGCGACGGACTCGAAATTCTGTTCGGGAGCTTCTGCTTCCAGGTGGGACAAACTGGCACCCTCCGCCTCCCTGAGCGGGTGCCCGTGCCGTCCATCAGGCCCGCTTCATGGGCTCCACACCCCGTGCTACGCACGTCACCATCAACAGATGAGTTCTACAGCAGCAGCAGCTGCAACTCCGATCTGTGCGATCCACCTTCGGAGGAAGAGACCTACGGCTCCAGATCCGAAAGCTGCGGCAGCAGCCAACCAATCTGCAGGCGCTACCTGTGCGCCGCAATCATCCAAACCGACGAGGAAACGCCTAACCCGCCGCCCAACCCCAACCCGCAGGACACAAACGGCGAAAACGGGGACAACAGGGGCCACCTCATCCAACTTAGCAAAGAAGGATGGGCCGAAGCACGCCGCGCCGTCGCAGGCGAAAAAGTCCTACCTCTGGACTCCCCACGTGATCTGCTGATGGCATACCACTACCTCCTCATCGAGGAGCACAAGAAGCAAGTCAAGATGCAAGAGACGCTCGACAAACGCAAGAAAGAAGCCTCTGAGTCCAGTGCGCGACGAGCTGCGCTCTCCGCCATGGGACCCGGCTCTAGCACGAACGGAAACCAGGGAAACAAGCACCACTCTCGGGTGGAAAACATGGACCCGAAGGAGCGGCGTGACGTGACCCGAACCCTCCACACATCGTTCATGGATATGGACGCCGACGGCAACATCACCCCGAAGACGCCACAAGCTGCGATCATGGCAGCCACTGCGTATCTCGCGGCTCACCCACCTCCGGAGGGGGACCCGAAAAGGGCCATGCATAGGTCCGCACTCATCGGACTAGGACTAATCGGAGCTGCGCTCCACGAAGACGCTCCTACGGAGCCGAAGAAGAAAGCTCCGGCCAGGCGCGACCGGAGCCCCACTCCCTCATCCGAAGATGAAGAAGAACACGATCTTCCTTGAAGGAAGAAGAGCTCGCACCGCCATAAACACGACTACGACGTCAGAGACAAGCTTACACAGCGCAAGATCGACAAAGCACGCGCCAAACACGCATGCTCGTCTGAATCTGAGATGGATGAAGACGAAGGAGAACTCTGCGGAGCTCGATGCTTCAGCAGATCCGTCCGGCGCACATAGATGCCACACAACTTCAAGCTTCCTTCGGATACTCCGAAGTTCAACGGCACGCAAGACCCAAAGTCCTGGCTCAGTGACCATCTGTCATCCGTTAAGCTTCACGGAGGCAATAAAGAAACCGCCATGCAATGCCTTCAGCTGCAGCTGACAGGCGCGGCGCGGGTCTGGCTCAGCAGCCTATCATCAGGATCCATCCGAAGCTGGGAGGAGCTCGCTTATAGCTTCATCCGAAATTTCAAAGGCACCAGCAAAAGGCCCGCCTCAATCGAAGAGTTGCGAGCCTGCACTCAGAGAACGGGTGAATCTATTCGCTCGTACATACTACGCTGGTCTACGACCAAGAACTCCGCTGCACACATCTCCGAAGAGAGGGCCATCGACGCCTTCAGGGACGGCGTCAAACGCCCAGACTTCAAGGAGAAACTTGGACGCGTAAAGCCCAAGACACTCGACCAACTCATGGAAATCGCCAACAGTTGGGCAGACGGCGAAGATTGCATCCAACGGGCACAATCAGATGAAGAGGACGACTACGGCCGAAGACGCGAACGCCGCAGCAAGAGGAGACCGCGCGTCTACGAGGACCGCGACGGACCCGATATGGTCGCAGCCGGCTACGCCGACCGCCGTAACAACATCAGCCGCAACAACGGAGGATACCGCAGTGGAAACTTCCGCGACAACGGACGACCAACGCAGTCGTGGCAACGCCGCAACCGCGATAACGGACCCTCAGCATTCGACAAACTTTCGGGTCCATGCACCATCCACTTCTACATCGACAAGCAAGATGGCAAAAAGAAAGCTAGCCACATGCTCAAGGACTGCCGCGAGTTCCAGAAACTCAGCGAAAGCATGGTGCAAATGAGGCAACAAGCTCCAATTCCTGCGTTCGGAAACGCACTTGCGCCAGGTGAAATAGCACACGGAGCTCCTCCACCACCGCCTATCGGAGGCCCACATCAACCAGTCGCACCAGCGCAAAACAACGCCGGGGCCGCATACCCCCCACCAAAAGGAGCACTCAATATGATACAGAAGGGACGCCCCACAAATAGGGTGCAGAAGAAAATCACCCGACAAATCAACATGGCCATGACAACTCTACCTGCAATCCCTGAGTACCTCAGCGGATCAGAGTCCTGCATCACATTCACTCCCGCGGATCACCCTTGCCAGATCCCTCGCCCAGGTCATGCTGACCTGGTGCTGGAGGCGCAGATCGGAGGTTTCGAGATGAGTCGCGTCTTCATGGACGGTGGCAGCGGCATCAACCTAATGTTCGCAAGCACTCTAGCAGCTATGCGGATCCCACAATGCAGCCTGGAACAATCAGACACAACGTTCCACGGCATTGTCCCAAGGAAGGGCATCTTCCCCCTGGGCAAAATAGGGATCGACGTCATCTTCGGGAAGCCGGACAACTTTCGGCAGGAGCGCCTAGAATTCGAAGTGGTGGACTGGCCATCGCAATACCACGCCATCCTGGGACGCGTAGCATTCGCAAGGTTCCTGGCCGTCCCACACTACGCATACCTACTACTCAAGATGCCAGGACCAAGGGGCGTCATCACAGTCCACGGGAGCTTCACCCGATCGGACCAATGCGACAGAGATTTCAACAAAATCTCCCAGTATTTCGGCATGCAAGACGAGCTCGTAAAGCTCCGCGAAGTGACAGACAATGGGCTACCCCCAGTCACCAAGCAGAATGCACCTGACATGTCTTTCGACTCCACCGTCAACACCAAGAAAGTGCAGGTCCATCCAACGGATGCCTCCAAGACGACGCTGATCGCCAACGACCTCAGCACCGCATAGGAAAGCGCGCTCGTCGAATTTCTCCGTGAGCGCTGGGAAATCTTCGCCTGGTGTCCTGCGGACATGCCAGGAGTTCCCAGGGAATTCGCCGAGCACGCACTCAATGTCTTCCCAGACACCAAACCAGTCAAGCAGTCCATCCGAAGACTGTCAGATACACGAGCCGAAGCTATCGGCAAGGAGATCAACAGATTACTCGCAGCAGACTTCATCCGGGAAATCAAGGAAAGCGAGTGGCTGCCAAACACGGTGATGGTCCCGAAGAAGGACACGGACATCCTGCGGATGTGTGTGGACTTCACGTCACTAAATAAACACTGCCCTAAAGACCACTTCCCTCTTCCTCGGATCGACCAGATCATCGATTCGACTGCAGGTTGTGAGAAACTCTCCTTCCTCGACGCCTACTCAGGCTATAACCAGATTCGACTCAAGGTCGAAGATCAAGAGAAAACGGCGTTCATCACCCCATTCGGAGTATACTGCTACAACACAATGCCTTTCGGGCCAAAGAACGCGGGTGCCACGTACCAGCGATGCATGCAGGCCTGCCTCAAGGACCAGATAGGTTGCAACGTCCAAGTCTATGTCGACGACATAGTCATCAAAACCAAGGAGGCAAGAACACTTATCGACGATCTCCGCGAGACGTTCGACAATCTCGATCGCTACAGGATCAAACTCAATCCAGAAAAGTGCGCCTTCGGCGTCCCCTCGGGTCAGCTGCTCGGGTACTTCATCTCTCAACGAGGGATAGAAGCAAACCCGAAGAAAATCAAAGCTATCATGACAATGGAGAAGCCGAAAAACCTCAAGGGCGTTCAGCAGCTCGCAGGGCGAGTAGCGGCACTAAGCAGGTTCATCAGCCGCATGGTCGAAAAGGCCCTACCATTTTACCAGCTGCTGCGCAAAGCAGACAAGTTCGAGTGGACACCAGAAGCCAACGACGCATTCGAAAACCTCAAGCGGCTCCTCTCCACCTCGCCAGTTTTGGTCACGCCAAAAGAGCGCGAGCCCCTGTTGCTGTACATAGCAGCCACACACCAGGTGGTCAGCACAGTACTCGTGGTCGAACGACCCGAGGAAGGCAAGACCCACGGGGTACAACGCCCAATTTACTACCTCAGCGAGGTTCTCACTCCAACAAAACAGCGGTACCCGCACTACCAGAAGCTGGCCTACGGCGTGTTCATGACGGCTCGACGACTAAGCCACTACTTCCAGGAGCATCAGGTGATGGTCATCAACGAGGCACCCCTAAACAGCATCCTAAATAACCCAGAGGCCACAGGACGCGTGGCCCTGTGGGGCATTGAACTATCACCCCTGGACATAATCTACGAGAAGCGACACGCAATCAAATCTCAAGTTCTTCCGGACTTCCTGGTGCACTGGATGGAGCTGCAGCTGCCTGACACCCCAGACATGTCGCAGTCCTGGACAATGCATTTTGACGGCTCCAAACGCGAAGCCGGAGCAGGGGCAGGAGTCATACTGACCTCCCCGCAAGGTGACAAGATGAAGTACGTCCTTCGGATGAAATTCAGAGCCTCCAACAACGAGGCCGAACACGAAGCCCTCATCCATGGCATGAAGATGGCAAAAATATGCGGCGCAACGCGCCTGGTCATCTACGGTGACTCCAACCTTGTCGTACAACAGACGATGAATGAGTGCGACGCACACGCCGAAAACATGATCGCGTACCGCGCGCTATACAACACACTCGAAGGAGAATTCGACGGCTGCGAACTTCGGCACGTTGGAAGAGAGAGCAACGAGGAAGCCGATAGACTCGCCAACAACGGCTCCACTTGTGCAAAGATACCACCAGGTGTGTTCCTCGAACAGATCTGCGTGCCATCCATCAAGCGGAAATTCCCCAAGGGATCACCCGAAGAAGCAGAACACTCGGGGGCTACGCTACCCGAAGGTCATGAAGGACCCGAAAAGTTGGATACCGAAGTTGCCATGGTCAACCTGATGCAGATTATGGCAGTCGAAGAAATTTGGACACGTCCATACGTCCAGTTCCTGATAAACGGAGAATTGCCAGACAGCCCGACAGACGCCCGACGCGTATCCCGTCGGTCAAAAGCCTTCACCATCATCAATGGTGAGCTGTACAAACGCAGCATTACAGGCGTACTACAACGGTGCGTCACCATCAACAACGGCAAGGCCATACTCCAAGACATCCATGAGGGCATCTGCGGCCACCACGCAGGCAGCCGCTCCCTTGTCGCCAAAGCTCTACGAGCAGGATTCTATTGGCCAACAGCCATGAGCGACGCAAAGGACATCGTCCGAAGATGCAACGGGTGCCAACGGTTCACCGACAAACCGCACGCACCTGGGTCCGAACTTAGACCCATACCCATAGCTTGGCCTTTTGCTCAATGGGGCCTCGACATGATCGGCAAACTGCCAAAATCCTCGAAGGGAGGACACGTCTTCCTCCTGGTCGCAGTCGACAAATTCATCAAGTGGATCGAAGCCATGCCAGTCACCAACCAGAAGGGCAAAACCGCCGTCAAATTCTTCGAATCCATTGTCTACAGGTTTGGCGTGCCGCACAACATCATCACCGACAATGGATCGAACTTCATCTCCGAAGAATTCCAGGACTTCTGCGAAGGCCTTGGGATCAATATCACGTATTCCTCTGTGGCACACCCACAAACCAACGGGCAAGTGGAAAAGGCCAACGGCCTAATCGGCGCCGGCATCAAGAAGCGCCTCATGAGCTCACTCGAGCACAAAGCTGGAAACTGGACGAAAGAGCTACGGTCTGTCCTGTGGAGCTTACGGACTACGCCGAACAGCTCTACCGGCTACACATCGTTCTTCATGGTGCACGGAGCTGAGGCCGTGCTACCAGCCGAAGTGCGCCACCAGGCTCCACGAGTCGTCGCTTACAGCGAAGCCGAATCCACGGCTGCACTCGAAGATGCCGTCGACACACTCGACGAAGCACGGGATATAGCAGCAGCTAGATCCGCGGTGTACCAGCAAAGTCTCCGCAACTATCACAGCCGCCGGCTGCGCCCAAGGTCCTTCGTCGAAGGAGACCTCGTCTTGCGACTCAAGCAAAAGCGACCGAATAAACTCGAGTCACCATGGGAAGGACCCTATGCCATCACCGAAGTCATCCCAGGTGGCGCCTATCGCCTCAAGCACGTGGAGTCTGGAGTCGCATACTCCAACCCATGGAACGTCTCGCACCTGCGACGATTCTACCCATAACAATGGGCAATGTACCCCCCTTTTACTTTTAATAAGGCTTACGGCCAAGGCTACTCAGCCGAACCATGTACCTCCTCCATTACGATGCAAATAAAGCTAAGTGCCTCGCCCCAAACCTTCGATTCACTATTTCCTGCATATCTACTACATGCTACATACGCACTCGGGGGCTCCCCCCACCTCACGATTTCATCGACTGAGGACAAAACGTGTACACCTGAGTAGCTGACCACGTCAGGCTAACGAAAAGGGCACGTACTACATCACAGCACTCGGGGGCTCCCCCCACCTCACGATTTCATCGACTGAGGTCAAAACGTGTACACCTGAGTAGCTGACCACGTCAGGCAAACGAAAAGGGCACGTACTTAATCAAAGCACTTCGTGCTCGCAAACAAGCGAACCTTTACAACAAAGGGCACATACACGCCCAGCCGCAATATACAAATTTTACATCTCTCTGTTCATTTTCAGGTCCTACCTATTCTGAAGAATAACCTGAGCACGCTGCTCAAACAAATCTACAATCTGTTCGGCATACTGCCTTACAGCCGCATAATGCGGACGCATATTCCACTCACCACCATCTGGTCGAGGAGGTGGCCCAGTCGCCACAGCAGCCAAATCTACATCAGGGCGATGCACCCTCACAAGAGACAAGGCAGCCTTCACCCCTGCGACGAGCTGCTGCCGCACCAGCTCCTTGACATTGCTGGTACTCCGAAACTTCGACAGAAGACCTGCAAGGGTCGTCGGCACGCCATCCAACGGAAACATGACGTGCAGCACCGAGGACAGCGATCTCTGCACCTGGCGGAGCACCCGCGAAACCTGGTAGACACGATCCTGCACCATCGCCAGAACTATGGCGTGATCGCGATCCATCCAGAAGAAGCCGCCGGCTTCCATGTCCTGTTGAGTCAAGCAATTGACTCGAACAACAATGCGCTCCTTTTCTTCCCTCGGAGCAAGATTCGCACCTGCGACAACAGCACAAAACAAGAGTAAGGCCAGCAGGCTCACCCGAAGGACTGAGCTACAGCCCGAAAGACGGATCAACTTACATTGCAGCTGCTTGGACAGCCGACCCAGCTCCGCCATCAAGTACTCCTCTCTGGCTGCACTACGATCTGCTTTGGACTTCCAAACATCAGCGCGACCGCGCAGCCCAAGCAAATCTCTCTCCAAGCCATGCATGCGATCTCGAAGAAACGCGAGCTGCGAGGAATCATCCAATGATGTTCGCAAAGGCCTTTCGGATGAAGTGTCAATCGGGTCAGCACCCGAAGGAACCTATAGCAGCAGAAAAAAGAAGGCACACAGACATTCAGCCAAGGATAAAGCTCAACTCGAAGGAATTCATTAAATTAAGGCCACTGCGTGGCACAAGGATGGTGCTACAAAAGATATTTACAGCAAAAGTAAACTACATACTACCCTACATCTCCTATGCCTAAGGCGTAGGACACCGAGTCGCCTCAGAGCCAGACTGCCTAGCTTTGGCCTCGCCCTGCTGCCGCAGCGCGTACTCAGACAACAAGTCAATGAGCTTGGGCCCATATCGTCTGCAGCGAGCGGAGTAGGTGGCAAAGGCTACCTCAGATCCATCTGCAGTCGTCGGCATCCGAGAAGTAATCTGGGGCAGATCCAGCTCCGCCCCAGCCGCCATGGCCATCGCCAGCCCGACGGACGCGCCAATGCCCTTCTACTTGCACTTGTACGCTGCAGGCGCTTCGGCTGACAGAGCCTCTGCCAGAGCACCCACGTCTTCAAGGGATGCGCCCTTCGGGAAGAGCTCCTGGTAGAAGCGACCAAGGACCTCTTTCGCCTTGGCGAGGGAGTTGACGACGGTGCTGCAGCGGTCTTCGACCGCTACAGTGGCATCATCTAGAGCACTCCCGTGCTCCAGAGCACCGCGGTCAAACTCGATGCCTGCGGCATCTGAGACAAAACAGAAGAAAACATGAAGAAAGGCAACGTAGAAGAAGACCCGAAGAAAAAGAAGCAAGTACAAAAGGCTAGCACTCACCCGAAATAGCCTTGGCAGCAGCCATGAGCTTCTCCGCCACTCCTACCTCACGACCTGCGGCTTCCTGCTGCAGACGCTCTTTCGCTTCGGCTGCCTTCGTCAGCTCCAGCTCAAGGCGCTCTTTCGCCTCAGCGGCAGCTTCGGCCTTCTGCTCCGATTGGCCAAGGCTCTTCTTCAGAGCATCAACCTCACGGAGAGAGTCGTTATGCTCCTCTACATTTACAACAAGCAAGTGTCAAAGAACAAGACCAGGATAAATAAGCCAAGTACTACAAGGCAGACGAACACCTTGCAGCTGCCGCAGTTTCACCTCCAGCGTCAGGCGCTCCTCCACAAGCCGCTTGGCCTCTTGGACAAAAGGCTGCAGGAAAAAGCAATAGCAGTAAGAGCAGGACTTGGGGGCTACGCCCAAAACAAAGAAGAAAGCACAACATCAGCACACGAAGACGCCAGGGGGCTCCCCCCGTCACATCCAACAGGAAAACTTACGTGCTCCGAAGGCGAACCCGCAGGCCCGCCTGCGACATTCTGAGGCGCAACCACCAGCCTCTCCTGCACAAGAGGAACTGGCGCAGCACCACCCGAAGTCGCCACCGTCTGCGGAGGAGGCGACGCAATGTTCGACTCCCCCATCATCTCGCGCGCTCCGTCACTAGAGTCGTCGGAGGATTGCCTGCATACGAATCAATCAACACAGGCGCAAAAATAACAAGTGAACAAAAGACAAAAGTGGCAACAAGAACACTTACGAGCCCAACGCGCTCAGGTCGAAGATAGGAGAAGCCCTCCGGGCCCTCTTCTCCTCCCTCTTCTCCTCCTTCTTCTCCTCCTTCTTCTCTTCCTTCTTCCGCTTTGCTGGCGGGTGTGGAGCAACAGCCCGCACAGGAATGGCAGGAATAGGAGAAGAAGAACCCCCCTGCACATCATCATGACGCTCAAGACCCAGAGGATTCCTGGGAGTCGGAGGAGTTGAAGCATCCGAAGACTCGCTCGAGCTCGGTGACCGCTCGCGCGTATGGTCCTCACTCGACTCGTCGGCATCCTCCGCCGGAGATCGCGCTGACGGAGGCTCGGACACGGAATCCACCACTTCATTATCCGGGGCATTCAGATACCTTTTGGGCAATGGTGGTGCCATGCCCGGCACTTTGAAGCTCTACAAGATGAGAAGAAACTTTGTTAGCAAACAAAGGAAACAAATACACACCCAACACAAAAGGGAAGCACTACATGCGCAAATCTACACCTTCGTCACAGCCAACGTCGACGAAAAGGGCGGAGTCAACGACTTCCCCGGGATTTTCTCGTCGGCCTTGAACTTCAACAGCACGCGAAGAGCCTTGTCAAGTTCCACCTTGGAGATTTTCTCACTCGAAACCCTCGTCGGATCACGGCGCCCAGAGTACAGGAACATCGGATGCGCCCTCGCTTGGAGCGGCTGCACCCGACGCTCAAGAAACATCCGGATGATGTCGACACCGTTTCACCTCCTTCTCAGGAATCAATTGGAGCTCCTCCACCCGACGGTACAAGGCCTCTATCTCTGCCACCTCACCATCCAAGATTTGGTTTTTCCAAGATCTTTTCTTCACAATCAACTGGGAGGGGTCAAAAGGAACGATACCAAAATCTTGCCCAGGCAGCACGGAGTCACGGATGTAAAACTATTTCCTCCACCAGTACTGGACAGATTCGGACATGGAAAAGGAAAGGAATTGCACATTGGGACTGAGAGAGATGATGAAACCCCCAATGGGATACACACCATCCGAACCAGACTACCTCTTCACGGAATAAAGCTTCCGGAAGAGGCCAAAGTGCGGCTCAATGCCAAGCCAACACTCGCAAAGCGTGATAAAACACGCAATGTGGAGAAGGGAGTTGGGAGACAGATGATGGAGTTGAAACCCATAGAAGAAGAGCAGTCCACGAAGGAAGTCATGGACTGGATACAAAAACCCACGCAAAACGAAGACGAGGAACATAACCTGGTACCCAGATGGGGGACGAGGGATTACCTCATTGCCAGGGAGTATCACGGCCGTCGCGTCTTGCGGGATCAGGCTCCGCTCGCGCAGCTTGCGGAGATCGCTCTCCCGCGTCTCTGATCGCCGCCAGCCACCATCGGTGACACGAGCAGCGGCGACGCCCTTCTTGCCTCCGGCGGCGCTGGTCCCAACCGCAGATGAAGACTTCTTTGGTTTCCCCATCACGCTACGGCGGCGCTGGCGTTGCCAACGAAGAAAGACAAGGGAAATGTGGAGAAAACTCTCAGCGCGCAGCACGAATCCCTCAAAGGACAAGGAAGCAATGGACAGATGAACTGCTGCGGTGAAAAACACACCACGATTTCACCAGGGATTATAACAACGAAAACGACGCACGCTGGCCGTCCATCGAGAAGACCTAACGCCAACGGTAGATCTGGCCGTACACGTGTCAGCACCAAAACGAACCGTCGTGACCACTCCGTCCACTACGCGCGGAAATCGAGGAGACGCCGTAATCATCTCCACGCCGCGCGTGACCGGTCAATTCAAAGTCAGCAAGTGGGACCCATGCTTTGTCCAGTCAAGTCATCTCTGGCGTAGCAGACGCTTGAGGTCATCGATCGTCAGCACTAACGTCATCAAAAGCTATACTAGCACCAATTCGGCTCCACAGCTAAAAGTACTCACTTGAATCTATGATTCGACTAAATACTTGGGGGCTACTCCTATCAGGAGAGCTGGTCGCGCACCCGATGTACTTCCGGGTCAGCGGTACGCCCACGAGATTTTCCTACTACAGTTACATGATACCAGACTCGAGTCTCTGCCTGAGTCTACGACTCCGCCAGACACTCAGGAGCTACTCCAAACTGGAGCGCCGATCGCGCACACAAAAGATCTTCGAGTCCTAAGTCGAGTCTACGACTCCACTACGGACTCGGGGGCTACTCCCATAGGGAGGATGGATTTAAGCATCCGAAAATTTTCGAGTCCTGCGGACTTAGCAACTGAAACAATGCTTGAACTAAAAGTCTCCGTTCGAGTCTACGACTCGAACAGACACTTGGGGGCTACTCCCATAGGGAGCGCTGGTCGCGCACCCTATGAATTCTTCGACTGCGATCCTTCGGATCAGCACGCAAACTTTTCGGCAACTCTGCCCTAATTAACGCTAAGTGAGCAACGACCTCCTTGGCCACCCGAAGCACCTCCGCGGTGACAAACATTCGGATGCTGTGTCTGCGACACAAAGATAAGACCTACAGATATCATCTGATGGCCTGGCAATGCACCTGACTGCGCTCTGCTAGTATGAATCCGTACCAGCAGGTACGATGAAAAATCCCGACGGACGCGTTGGGTACAGCAATTAAAATCACTGGAATTCCACTCCTGTAAGTCCTCCGCGGCCTGAGTTGAATTACGCCAGCATATGTTCCGGGTTCGAGTCGAGGGACTCGCACCTGAAGAAGATCGTGTTGTTTTGTCCTAAGACGATTAACTGACCCTGATCTGTCGGGTGAGTCAGGCACACGCATCAACAATCCCTACACATTCTCTTGAAAAACAGAGTTGCACCCGAAACATTGAAGAGTCCTCAGCCGAATCTACGATTCGACTGAACACTCGGGGGCTACTAACATGGTTATACCCTACGGGTACACAACTTCAGCATACCTAGTCCAGCCCAAGGAAGGCCCACGGCAAATATACGCTGGCCCATGAAGATTTTCGGGTGGCCCAGGCCCATGACGCCTTCAGATCCTTGGAGAACAAGACTAGAGTTTGAATACAACTTGTAACCTACTCGTATCGGCACCCGAGACCTAGCCTCCCCATATATAAAGGCTAGGAGGGTCCAACGAGGAGGGCAGCTACTAGATTACAACATACACACCTCCACGCCAGATCGAATCTGCGCACCCCTGTAACCTTTGGTTCCGCCGTAATCAAAGAGCAGACAAGCAGGAGTAGGGTTTTCCCTCCGGGGGCCTGAACCTGGGTAAATCTCGTGTCCCCTGGTTGCTTGTCTGTTAACCGTGCCACGATCTCCAGCATCCCCATCTTCTCCAAAACCCAAGTCCATAACAATGGGCATTGACGAGATTAAACCTCGTCACATTCAGCTTCAGTACTACTCCGAGATATTGTAGCATGCTTATGTGCACTCCAGGCGATCAAATTAGGACCAAAGAGCACAGCATAGCTCCCCGTTGATCGCCAGTCATCTGGGTTACCAGCCCAATCCGCATCACTTAAGGCCGCGGGCACGCCAGAGGGTGCCGGGCAAAGATGAAGTCCAAAAGTGAGAGTAGAACGAACATAGCGCAAGATGCGCTTAATAGCAGACCGATGAGTATCCCATGGAGCATGAAGGTACTGGCAGACATGGTTAGCTGAATAGGAAACATCAGACTGAGTGATGGTGATGTACTGAAGACCCCCAACAACACTCCGGTACTCAGTAGCATCATCAGCAGACAGCAGAGTAACATCAGTAGCAGACAGAGTCTTAGTGGAGGACATGGGAGTAGTAGCATCTTTGCACTCAAGCATACCAGCGCGCCGTAACAGATCCTGAGAGTACTTCTGTTGTGAGAGAGCAAGGCCATCACCAGGATACATGACCTCCAGCCCAAGAAAATAGTGTAGCTTGCCCAGATCCTTGATAGCAAAATCAGAACCTAGAGCCACAATGAGACAATCCATAGCTGCAGTAGAGGAGCTAACCAGAATAATATCATCAACATAAACTAGAAGATACATAGTAACCTCTGGACACTGAAGAGGGAACAATGAAGTATTAGCAGTAGAGGGCACAAATCCATGAGTGCGGAGTGCAGCGCCGAGCCGTGCATGCCAGGCACGAGGAGCCTGTTTCAGGCCATAGAGCGCCTTCACCAGACGATAGAGATGCTGAGGACGAGCACGGTCAACAAAACCAGGAGGTTGGTACATGTAGACCTCTTCCTCCAAAACAACATGGAGAAAAGCATTCTTGCGGTGACCCAGCATACCACTGCATGATATAGTACACTATAGTCGTTGACATAACACCAATGAAACACTATTCACTAGTATTACATCCCTCAGAATGGCACAACAGAAACAGAACAGGTCCAATACATGGCTTAAACGTTACAACTCACTCTTTACATAAGATCCAGAGAACACTCTAGGTTAAAGAGAGAAAAAGAACTTCTTTTACGAAGAAGAATCAAAGATAAATAACGCAAAATTATTATACTATTAAAATTAGTATTTAACTAAGGAATTGGCATTACCGCTATTGCAATGCACTACAAAGGTATGTTCTTTGGCTAGAGATTGTATTTCTATCTAGTCAGTAATTTCGTCCTCACTTGAGTTGAGATTTATGTTGTCTTACTGGTCTTCATTGAAGAGATTTAGCTGGTCTTGATATGTTCTGGAGCATATCTTGATGTAGAAATCTTCTTAATGTCTTTAGAATCTAGCAAGGGTTAAGAAGATACTTTGAGTATGAGCGTACTCAGCAAATTCACTAGAAAAGGAGTGTTTGATGCACTATAACTACAACCACAGACCATAGGTCATAGGCAATGCAAGTTTTCATAAACATTTCTTCAAATGTTGCTTTTATTCTGAAAAGCTATGTCCGTCAGCCTTCACGGGTTTACTAGAACCTTCATGGGGTTCCTTTCCCGCCGCGTTCGCAGCTCCTTCCCAGAACAGGGAGTAACAAGTTATAGTTCTTACACGCTGGAGAGGTGCGTTACTTTACCCATGAGAGATCAACTCTTTGTTGCACAACCGGGCATCTTATTCCCGTCCACAATTCCATGATGTGGGGCCCAGAAGATGATCCAATCCAATCACTTCCCCTTTCGTGAGCTCGCATGCCTCCTTGGTGTACACCATGCCCACATAAATAATTACGGCAATGGTTTGTACAAACTGTTAGATGCCAGAACTATCGTGGGAAGATGAGGGTTCCCACCCATATGCTGCATATCCTCTACGAATTACCAATTAATATGCACGCTACGAGGATAACAGCCACGACCTGCACATCCGGCTTCATGCGAGAGGAAGAAGATACAGCTGACTTCTCCGTCCCATTCCAAATCTCATGGTCAACGCGTAATATACGGCGCAAGAATCACTGGCGACATTGGGTGTTAAGTCCTAGGTGATATAGTTCGGAACAGTGGTATCCCAACTGTCAGATTTAATAGATTAGCTGATCACCCTGGATCAGTAATCAATAGTTCTCATTATTATTGAAAATAGTGTTTTCTGACCTTTTTCAAATGCAGGTGAAGACAACACTGGATTTGTAAAATACTTTACAGAAAATAAACAAAGGACATAAGCAAATGTGAACTTGCCTTTTGTGATTGCAAGATTATGCATTCACGATATTCGAGTCAGTATAAGATCCAAAATCTGAAATCAGCATCATTGGTCTGGTAAGGACTAATGTTTAAATAAGCAATATGTTTTTATGCATAAGTAATGTGATGCACGTTCTAAACGCAAATTCCGGGGATAATGTTGTCCTAGGGTTTGGATTCCGAAAATGGTTACTTTGGAATGTGTGGTCCTTTTAGATAGGTTTCTTATTTGTGTTTATATTAGAACTTATAAGTGGTTATGAGAACCATATATGTATTAATACAATATATATGCTTAAGAAGTACTAGTCAATATTGCTTATGCAAGAGTTCTTGTTTGAAGTGGCAAAAAGAATATCCTTCGAAGAAAAGGTTTCCCTTCTAAGGTCTAAACAAACTTTGTGGTTAGTTAGTGATGTCATTTGTCTGCTCAAATAGTTTGGCTTGAGTTGCTTTATAGTTTAACTACTTCAGACCAAAGTTAACTATAAAACATATAGTAATGCTTATAGTGTTATATTAAGATTTTGTATACTAAAGTTAACTTTAAAGTATAGATAGTTTTGAAAGTATAGTACTTATACATTGGTATCTTGTATATCTGAAATGTGTTCTTTAAGTTAGTTAAGAATGTTATTCTGTTACTTGAGTTAATGGTGTCTGGATGTGAGTATGGAGTAATATCATTTATCTTTTATAGATGAGTGAGTATGGTATATGAACCCAAGATAATGTTACTTAACTACTTACAAATTTATATAGTGTTGTAGTAGTTTTTTGTAATTTGGTAGTTAATATAGTTTAGAAAAGATTTGATGATTCATAAGTTGTTCTTTAAAGAATTTTATTATTAGTGGAATTCTTCTTAGAGATAATCTTCCTTTAAGGTTGTAGATTCTTCTAAAATAAGAACATTCATAATGTTTGAAACTATTATGGTATTATATTATTAATATTTAAGACTAATACTAGTTATTAGACTTATTTGACTCATTTTAGGAATATTAATAATTTTTATTTATCTTTATATGAATTATTAATGAAGTAAATAAGTTTAGATTTTGAGTTATTAAAATATTTAATTTTCAAAGAGTAGATGATTAGATTTTTAATATGTAGATATTATTTTTGTGATCTTTTTGGTATATTACATTTATTTTTGTGATTTAATAATAATAAGATATGATTTTTATAATTCTTATTACTTTATAGTTACTTAATGAATAATAAATATTTCATTAAGTGAAATAATAATACATGATTATAGTTTAAAATTAGAATTCTCATTTTTCCAAGATTTTTGGTATTTTACTTATATTATAAACATTTACCATTATAGGAATATGAATTATTAAAGTTTTATTACTTATAAAACTTTTACTAAATACTATTTATTTAAATAATCATCATAACAATATTTGGTAATAGTTTTAGGTTGTAGATTTTATTTTTCTAAAAAATTTCATACATTATACACATTTTTCTGAATTATAATCAAAAATTATTAATTAAACAAGATTTAACCATTTATTATATTTCTAGAATATTATTATTAATTGAATTATAACATTGTATTTATTTCTTAACAGAAAATAATTTTTACACCATACCCAGGGCTAGCCCCATTCACTGACTAGTGGGCCATGGTCCACCTCATCTTACTGGTTAATAAAAATACATTTGTTACTGACCTTCTTTCTACTCTCAATCGATGACACATGGGCCCTGGGCCACGTCACTTGCCATGCGGAACAAAGACCAGGTCAAACAGGAAACTGGGTCCAGGCTGACCCCAACACGTCTTCACGCTGATGTCAGCGCGACCTCCACCACCAGATCAAGGTCGTCGGCGATGATCTACGGCGTTTTAGCATGTGTGGTTTGGTGCGTTGGAAAGAGGGTGCAACGGAGAGTCGAACTATGGGTACACCACCCCGGAATGGTCACCGGAGCACTAGCTCCGACGAGCTCTGATGGTGACCGGCTCGGGTGCATGCGTACAAGGCGCTATAGAAGATTAGGATCAAATCAGAGAGAACGAGCAGAAGCAGGAGCTCACCAGGAAGCTTGAAGTGGCAACGACAAGGGGAGGCGAGCTCAGACGACATCGCCATGGTCGACGGCAAACGGCGGACAGACAAGCTTGATGCACATGGTTTCAGGCTTCTCGGCTCGATTCCTCCTCCTAGCAGACAAAGTCCATCATGGCGGTTCTGGTGGAACCTTCAGTTGTCCTCGGGGTGGTCTTGAACAACGACAACGAGCAACTCCGACGAGTTAGGGTTTTGGCATGGTTGGGGAAATTTTAGAGAGAGCACGAGAGAGAGTGATTCAGGTATGAATGGATAGAGGAGCTCGCGGGCGTTCTTATCCCCTTCCTCACTAACGGCGGTGCGCATCGTAACGCGTCGGAGATCGACGACTGCCGTGATGCCATGCAGTTGCTTCCACCGGCGAGGAAGACGACGAGAAACAGAAGGCCGAAGCGGTACGGGCTGCTGGTGGGCTGGTCGCGGGCTAAAGTGGGCTGCACCTGGATGTCAGGTAAGCAGGTAGGTTTGGGCTGCGGCCAGGTTTAGTTTTTTATTTGTTTTATCCTTTTCTATTTTCTCTTTTTTCCTTTTTAGATTTGAATTTGAATTAGATTTTGAACCTTTCTTTGTATGATTTATTTGCTGGACATTTGCAGTAATATTAAAATATATTTGGTAACCTTTGTGAACTTTTATTATGCCTTCTTTTTATATTTCTTTTATTTACTCAATGAGAACTCTTTTTTACTAATTGGAAGAAACTTCTTCTTATTATTTTTCTCTTCTATTTTTAATTACAGATTTCTTGAATGATATATTCTCATCTGTTTATAACTCAACTTTTAGTGAGCTTATAGCTTAAATTAAAACCTCATATATAAGTATAATGATTCTATACCATTATTTGATGCATGAAATATAAAGTCATTGATATGATAATTACTACTCTCATTAAGTTGGGAAATAGCAATGTATGTGATAAACAACGAAGTTTAGGGTTTTGAATTATGAGTACTCCCCTTGGCTTTAGGGTTTTATATAAGCTTAGATTCTTTTTAAGATTAAGATTTAATAACTAAGTATATTGCCATATGTGTATAGTATTGGATGGACTCTCCTTTTTTTAATAGAAGTTATATTTAGAGTGTTTTATAGGAGTGAACTTATAAAAATATACTTAGGCACATATAGTGATGATGGTTGAAATTAACAGAGATATGCTTATGTAATTTATTATAGGGAAATATTCCTATGGAGTGTTATAAGCATTAGATGATGGATCAATAGTATGAGATGGCTATTATGTTTGGTTTGATATGTAGAGTTGATTACTTAACCAGATTTAAAATAGGAAATTGATTTATATATATAATTATATTTCAAATTCTTGGATCTCTAATTAAGGAATTCCTTTCCTAGATATAATACTTCTTCCTATCCATCATCATGATTAACATGATGATCTTTACTCATTTAAATCTTCTTATTCATAAATCATTCTTCCAAACTCATGGATAAATCCAATGAGTTTGATACACAGGCATTTTATAATCTATTCATATCCTTGATTGGTTGTATTTACTATTCTACTGTTGATATCTTCCATCACACCAGTAGTTCCTTCAAACTCTTCTTACAATCTTCCTTAATCCTCCATCACTAATCTTTCTCTAAAGTTGACTATTCTTGAAGATGAATAACACCATATTATAATTACTTAACTCTCATGACTTACACTTCAATCCCTGAATTATATTTATGTGGTTTGCAAAGACTTCTCTAGGATCACTTATCTTTACTAAGGTTCCAATCATGTTCTACCCACTAGTATTACCTATACTAAATATAAGCATTCCATGTTGGTGGCCAAAGCATTACCATTATAATACTTTAATCATTTATTACTGAAGTTCTTAGTTGGCTAAACAGGGCTTTATCAATCCTACCTTTTATTTCCTGGAAATTATCTTCTTATCATCTTATATTAGATTAAGGTTATTAATGGACTATGCACTCATTAGAAGATTTGAGTAGATGTGCTGATAAGATCAAATAATAGATCAAAGACTAATAATTAAAGAAGTTGTAAATCAATGGGAAATCATCCAACATTGATGAACAACAGATATTGAGATAAGTTCCATAAAGATTGTATAGAAAGAAAGATATATATATATATAGTGGATGAACTTAACTTAGTCTCTTTCCAACTCCAACTCATCAAAGGAGTTTTTAGGATTTAGGTGTTATTATGATTCTTAGAATGTATGAAGATGGGATTTAAGACATAGTGGTTACATTCTTATTATTTGTTTTATATCCTTAACTTGATTCTTATGAATGGTTATAATGAATATTATATGATGATCACCTAATGATCAGATATAATTCACATTAAATTAAGGTTTAACTTATGGTATATTTTGATATACCCTTAGATCAAATCTCTCTTACCCAAAATGAGATTTTAACAAAGGTCTCATTGAAACTTATCGCAGTCAACTTGATGTTCTACTTCAATTCCATCAAGCTAAGAGAAGCTTCAATCACTTTCACAAGTTTTTATTTAAAAAACACGAAAATTATTCGGATTTTCTATGCATGAATGCAATGCACACATCTGGGTTCAACTTATTTCTAGGCTCTAATGCTGGGATGTTACAATTCTGAACATGCATCTGACAAAGATCCCAGCCCCAAGTAACAACAATAGAAAGAAGCAGCCGAATAGTGGTGGGTTTCACCATGGGACTGAAAGTATCCTCATAGTCGAGCCCATACCTTTGCTTGAAGCCTTTAGCAACCAACCGAGCCTTGTACCGCTCAATAGAACCATCAGTGTGCTTCTTCACTTTAAAAATCCACTTGGAGTCAATGATATTGACACCAGGACAGGGAGGAACCAACTGTGAAGTATCGTTCTGAAGGAGGGCCTGAAACTCAAGGTCCATGGCAGCGCGCCGGTGCGGCTCATCGCAGCCTGGTAATGACGAGGCTCAGTAGTGGGATCGAACTACGCTTGAGCTAAGTAGGCAGCGATCCAGGCAACCGTGCCATCGGTGCGTTCCTTTGGCCGGTGAACACCGCTGCGGCTGCATGTGTGAGGGAGCATCGCAACAGTAGCAGGAGGCAGCGGTGCAGAAGCATCGCTCGATGCAGATGGCAGCGAAGGCGTAGCCAGGGACAGCGGCCCGGAGTCGGGTGGCATGGCAGAGCGCGTGGGCGACACGTACGTCGGCCCACACATCTGGGTTCAACTTATTTCTAGGCTCTAATGCTGGGATGTTACAATTCTGAACATCCATCTGACAAAGATCCCAGCCCCAAGTAACAACAATAGAAAGAAGAAGCCGAATAGTGGTGGGTTTCACCATGGGACTGAAAGTATCCTCATAGTCGAGCCCATACCTTTGCTGAAGCCTTTAGCAACCAACCGAGCCTTGTACCGCTCAATAGAACCATCAGTGTGCTTCTTCACTTTAAAAATCCAGATGGAGGCGGTGACGGGGCAGGCGGCCCACCCGCAGGCGGGGGGAGGCTGGGCTGGTGACCGGCAGGGACGAGGGCGCCTCGGGGCATGGCGTAGGTGCATGCGCCATGCACCGATCGATGTCGGCATTGACAGGAGTGTCCAGGACCTCCAGACGAGCTCCATGACAAGTACCTGCACCGTGGTTAGGAAGTAACACAAGCGAATATGCAGCATCATCAAATTGGCCAGGATTAACAGGAGTTGAATTTGTGGGTGGCACAGAAGGAGACAATGTCATTTTTGAAAAGGAAACAGATTCTCATCAAAGACAACATCACGAGAGATATAAACACGATTACTAGGAACATGTAAGCACTTGTAGCCTTTGTGGAGAGCACTATAACCAAGGAAGAAAGACTTTTTTGATCGAAACTCACGTTTACGGTTATTGTAGGCACAACCAAAAACTTTGAAGAATGTGTAGTCAGGAAGTTCTTTAAACAAAAGTTTAAGGGGTGTCTTCATGTGTAGTACTCTAGTGGGAGTTCTATTAATCAGGAAACATGCAGTGGAAAAAGCATCACTCAAAAAATAGAAAGGCACAGTGGCATGTGCAAGTAAAGTGAGGCCAGTTTCAACGATGTGACGGTGTTTGCGCTCAACCGTACCATTTTGCTGATGTGTATAAGGACAGGAGACAAGATTCGATATCCCAAGTTTATTAAAGAAGGCATTGAGATTGTGATATTCGCCCCCCAATCCGACTGAACATGAATAATCTTATGCTTGAGAAGATGCTCAACATACAATTGAAATTGCAGAAAAACATTAAACACATAAGATTTGCTCTTAAGTAAATAGAGCCATGTAAAGCGACTATAAGCATCGATAAAACTAACATAATAATTATGATCACTGACAGAGGTTTTGGCAGGGCCCCATACATCCGAATACACAAGTTCAAGAGGGTTTTTGACTACACGAGTGGAAGAAAAAAAGTTGCTGGTGACTTTTTCCCTGTTGACAAGCATCACAGACTGCTAGACTTTTATTACTAGACGATGTAGGGATCTCATGGCGACGAAGCACATGGCTCACTACAGAAGACGCAGGATGGCCAAGGCACGCATGCCAATGAGCAGATGACATGCGCACACCAATGAAGACCTCCGGACTCGATGGCTCCTCGAGCGCATACAGGCACTGGTGGACCCGACCTCTAAGTAGAACCTCCCGTGTAACTCGGTCCTTAATGAGAAGATAAGATGGATGAAACTCGGAAAAAACATCATTGTCATAGGTAAGCTTACGAACAGAGAGTAAATTGCGAGTGATAGAGGGGACATAAAGGACATTACGAATATGAAGTCTACGGGAGGAGCTAGATAGGAGAGATGCCTAGCCAACATGAGTGATGGGCATACCTGAACCATCAACGGTGCGGACCTTGTCATGCCCACAATAGGGCTCCGGCGAGTTGAGGTTGTTCATCTTGCTGGTCGTGTGATCTTGTTGAAGTACCAGGTGGGATCAACCGAGTATGACAGTGTCTGGCCATAGTAGCTGTCGGCGATGGCGACTTGCTTCTCGTTGCCACGCCCGTCGTTTTCGATGCCAAGGAAGTCACGTTTGAAGCGACGGTGACACTTGGACGCGAGGTGGCCAAGGATGCCGCACAGCTGGCATGTAGGACACTGACGGGCACCGGTGTTCGGCGGTGGCGGCTAACGCGGTTGCCACTGACCGCTGCCTCCAGCAGGCGGTACAGGGGGCGGACAAGGCACAGGGGCACGGCTGTCGACAGGAGCACCATGGTGGGCCGCGTTGGCAGTGAGATCGACATGCTGGGTCGCGCGGCGCTCGTCGACACGGGCCTCGGTGTACATGAGGCGGTAGTAGAGGTCACGCGGCGTGATCGGTGTCTCACGACCGTTCACGTGCTCCACCATGTTGTCGTAGTCGCTGTCGAGGCCGTGGAGAACGTACTCCGTGAACTCTACATAACGGAGTGGCTGCCCTATGGACGTCAGTGTGACCGAGAGTGTCTTGACCTTGTGGAAAAAAAATCATGTGCCGAGGAGTTGAGCTTCTTGCAATCGCCGAGTTGACGAAGAAGGGCCGTACCGCGAGCTTCAGACTGCTGCGAGTAGCTGTGCTCGAACGTTCTCCAGATGTCGTAGGAGGACGCGACGAACAACACCAGGCCGGCAACACTCTCCGTTAGAGAGGACTGCAGCACAGAGACAATGGCCTGGTCCTGGGCGACACAGGATCGGCAAAGGGGGTTCGACACAACCACCCTCATACCATCAGAAGTATATGCCGCAACCGAGCGCGGCGGGCAAGGGAAGCTCCCATCCACAAAGCCATCGAGGTGATGGCTGCGGAGGAGCGGAAAGATCTAGGTGCGCCAATACAAGTAGTTGTCCTGTGTGAGACGCAAGGTGATGACGTTGGCCAGCTGATATGGGGCTGGGACAGCACCCTCAGGACTCGTGGGCGCCCGGGCATCGGAGACGGCGTGGGAGAAGGGAAGCACTAGGCCTCGTAGGGCGCTGCAGTGAACCCTGCCATCGGGGGGATCGATGGTCCATAGTGGTTGGCTGGTGGAGCCGGCGGTGTAGACGATGCCGCCGGTGAGACGGCGGCGAACAGCACAAGTGGCGCCGATGGCGCGATCGTGGGTGGCGGTGACGGGAAAAACCCACCGGAGAATGCCGCCATAGCGAGGTGAAGGGGGCACGAGGACGAGGACGTAGCCATGTGGCTCATCGTGCTTATGGCGGACGAGGCGAGCAGCGCCACGAGGGACGGTAGGATGAAGGGGGCCGTCGAGGCACCGGAGACCAGTGCAGCGGCCGTGGTGTTGGACAGATCCTCGGAGGAGGCCAATGCAACACCCGACTCAGTCATGGCGGCGGCTGAAGGGAGCAGCGGCGGCGGCCAGAGAGAAGGGCGGCGACGGCTAGGGTTGGGGTGGGCGACGACTAGGGTAGGAAGTTTTTACCTAGTCTGATACCATGTAAAACAAAAGACACGGGATGTTTTGGGAGGAACTGGCTCAACGCTTTGGGGCGTGGCCTATCTCATATATATATAGAAGTATCAAGAGGTACGTACAGGTTACATATGACATATACAGAAAATATATACTCTAACACACACAAGGAGGTCACGTCCCATCAGGAATCTCATTAAGATGACGACCTTCAATTTCGTCGGACAGAACAGATGCCCATGCGATTGAAGAGCTCTGAGAAGCAGAAGTTATTGGAAAGACCTCTTCAATATGTTCAGATTCAGGTCCTCTCGTTAGACCTTCTCAGGTCACATGAGAATTTAAAGCAACATTGATTACGTCATCCTCGACCAGACGTAAACCCTTCTATGGCCTCATTGTGTTAGATGGGCCCACACGCAAAGTTCCAACATGATAAGAGATGGAATTAGGGATACCTTCTCGACCTCTCGGTTTGGTACTCCACATCACATAAGGAACCTCTCCCTCAGACACCCTCTTCTTATTAAAGGTATCGACACCTCTGTGCAAAAGGCCCTTTTGTTATTAACCTTTTTGTAGGACCTCATCATAAGCCCATTACACTGGAACATCTGAGATGGAAAGGCTCATCAGACCTGCTCAAAGAATGTGCATACAGGAAGGTCTATGTGATCGAGACGGCTCCACATGCCTGAGACCTTACACCAAGACCTCGAGCATTCATAAGGACCTCGCCCCTCAAGAACAAGAAGACGTCATCAGTCTCACCAGGTGAAGGTTGAGTACGATCTACGTCAACTCTGCTACAAGGGAGGCTGACTTATTAAAGGTACTGATCCAGGGCTTGTTGGTGATGGGTGGACTCATGCATATACCTAACATGGGCCCGAACCCATGATTCCTGCCACGACGACCTCTAACGATCAACGACCTAGAGGCATGCATCTAGAATCTCTTAACCGACCTGGCCTGTGGGGCTACAAGATGGCTCTCTAGAGATCCCGAAGGATAGACGTACGAGGGAGATCGAAGATCATGATTACGTGCAAGACAAGATGAAGAGATAAGAAGGACACGGCAACCATCGACGCTTATAAGTACCCGAAGATATTCACCCTCGGAGGACACGCCATAATCGCCAAGTCTTCGCCATTAGCCTTAGTCATAGCTATGGATTCATATGTTGCCAGGTGTCATTATTAAAGCCACCGAGATCATCTTATAGAAACATTGTACAATCCCTTGATCACGTTAGGAATAAAGTCTGAGGGATTTTATCCATCATATACACATCTTCGCCTTTGAGATCCAAACCTCCTGACCCAAGCAATCCGCCAAACAAATAAAATATCTTTTGTTTCTCGGAAGTGAGACTGCAGATGTATCGTGAAAACCATCCATCGTCAAGGTTGGTATCCCATGATTTTCCCAATTTCCAGAGCCTTGTGAATAAGGATATTCTGAAAGATAACTCTAAGAGAGAGATAGAGGAACACTGCTAGCGCAAAGCACCACAGGGTCATCATGGAGCTGGAAGCTCACACGAGAAGAACAATAACCATCCAGGTTATCGTGGAACAAGTGCTAAGCTAATAGATCCTACTCACATCTTCACACAATGCCTACATACTCCGAGAGCTGAAGTCGGAGGAAACCATACCAACACTACTAGAAAGGCAATGCTAGAACTATGGAATAGAGGGACACTTTGCTGCTGGGTGCCCGAGAAAGAAGAACATGGGATTGACACCAGTGGAGTTCATTTTAGGATCTGCATCTAAGACACCAGCAGCAGCAGGACGTGGATAGAGCACACTGCCTACACCTGGAGGAGCACCTCATTTATCATGATAGCTAGTGCATGGTCAAGTCAACCA
Source organism: Avena sativa (assembly GCA_916181665.1). NCBI lineage: Eukaryota > Viridiplantae > Streptophyta > Magnoliopsida > Poales > Poaceae > Avena > Avena sativa. Next base: position 79,931,897 of record OV702296.1, read on the forward strand.
CGCTATAGTCGAACAATCTAAAGCCTTGGATGATATTCTTGATATGTTCCCAATAAACTCATCTTACGGTTAAGTACTTATTGATTTTGAAGCTTCCACAATAAACTCAAGTTAGCACCCCAAACCACGGTAGGCTGCCTATTAAACAACTTGAAGGAGATGATAGTACGATATGGTTGAGTGGTTAAGGTGTAACATGTTTTTTTCCTGGGAAGTTCCCAATTTTTTCTCTTAGACCGAATCTCGGGTTCAAGGTTTTTTATAAGGGGTAGAATTGTCACATCCTGATTTTTATAGACCAAGTTTTCTTTATACCAAGGGATATTGCAACACGCTCGAATAAAAATAAATATTTTGTATAAATCTGTTAAATTTAATTTTTAGAATTAATTGATATACAAGTGATGGATATTAATTTCTGAAAATTACTCCTCGTAGTGTTATTAATTTGAATCTGACTTTGATTTACCAATTTATTTATATTTGGTTCTCGTCAACTTTATGTTAAACTAGATTTTTTGTTCACGCACATGCACATGCATGTATGCGATGCATGGCTTCACCATCGTGTCGTACCTTTCTATGTCTTTTGCCTATATGTACTAGTAGCAGTTTTCGCATTAATTTAATCTAAATATAAAACACGACAGAATAATTTCCAAGATTAACTAGCATATGTATAATATACATGCATCATACAGGCAAGTGAAACCTAGAACATCTACGCATACAGCAATACTAGTAATCATCATAGAAAATAACAGGAGGGTAAAGAGACCGTACGAGTTCGTCAATGGTATGACCAATGGCGCAACAGAAGTAGATCCACCACCGGGGCAGCAACAGCCTGCTTGGTAGCGTCGTCAGACATGGCGATGGGGTCGAGGAAGCCGAACGTAGAGGATGAAGAAGAGCTTGAGCAGTCGCTCCTAGACGCTCCCCAAAAACCTTATCGCCTCTCTCCCGGTGCAGGATCAGAGAGACGGGGTTTCGGAGGACTGCTCTCCCGGACGGCCGTGCATGCAGCCGGCGGGATGGAGTAGCAGAGGGCAGCACAGAGAGGTGGAACGGCGATGCGCAGGTAGGCAGATGCAATCTGATTGCTGGTGACAGCTAAGGTTCGCGTCTGCCTTCTTATATAGTACGGGTCGGGTAGGACGAGGGCAACAACCCACGACCGAGTCAGGATCAGCCCACGATGTGAAAATGGCCGGTTGATTAACGCGTCTGTTAATGATGCATTAATGACTCATAATTAATACACAATTAATTTTCCCAAACAGCAAAATAAAGCTCGGCTTGACGAGATTCACGCAACCCGCGGCGCGCGCGCGTCGTGACGAGGCGAGACGGGCGGCGTCGGAGGAGGAGTGCGCGAGGGCTTCTCTTCTTCTCACGCCTTATTGAGTGGTGCAACACTCTACTATATAAGGTGGTCCAACTCCCCTTCCACTAGCGATGTGGGACTAAACTTTGACACCACTAGCACACACATGAGCTGCCATAATTATGGGCCAAAGAGAATTTTAGAATTTTTATTTGTTATGGGCCAAAAGCCCAACATCAAATATTCCTCAAATTCCAACAATCCCCCCACAAAGTCTCATTGGCACATTACATCATTCTTTTCCAAATCACTGTTTTGATATACCAGCGTTTTTCAGAGGAGACTGTTAAGTTTAACTTCCACCTAGAGCACTAGACTAGGCTCATCAACAGCTGTCAATGGACTAAGCCTTGAATTGCCAGTTTTGTGTAAATGAGTTTCACCTAATGTCATATTGATACTAGGCTGCCGAAGGCTACCCCTCGGGTGGAGCATATAAGTCACACTCCTGGCCTTTTTCATGAGCTTCCTAGAGATTACCCTATCTCATAGACTGTGACCAGCAGTCGAGCTCACATAGGTGCATTCTTTTAAGACTGCTCTGTAGTATAGCATCTTGGCTTATAAAAGCCTATGAACACATTAAGACTAAGTCAACCTACCATAGAGATCGTGAGAGTAATGCATCTTCAGCGGAGTGGGTTAATAAAAGTTACTCTCCTCCAGTTAGCCACTGGCTTGTTTCCCTAGGTCCTAATTCACGGGATCTCCGATGACATAGGTTGGGTTACTACTAGGGTAACTCATGTGGGTCTCAAACCCATCTCCTTTGAAGCAATATCTATCACATTTCTTGATAGACCTTTTGTGAAAGGGTCTGCTAGATTCTTAGCTGTTTGGATATAATCCAATGCTATTACTCCAGAGTTTCTCATTTTCCTAACAGATGCCAATCTTCTCTTTATATGTCTTGATGACTTCATATTATCCTTTGAACTACTCACTTTGACGATCACAATTTGATTGTCGCAGTTCATAAGAATAGCCGGCACAGGTTTATCAACAACCGACAAGTCAATTAAGAGTTCATGAAGCCAATCTGCTTCGACAGTAGCCGTATCTAGTGCTGTGAGTTCTGCTTCCATTGTTGACCTCGTTAAGATGGTCTTCTTGCAAGACTTCCATGAAACGACGCCACCACCATGAGTGAATACATATCCACTTGTGGCCTTCAATTCATCAGCATCAGAGATCCAATTTGAGTCACTATACCCTTCAAGTACCACAGGGTCTCCGGTATAGTGAATACCATAACTCGATGTACCCTTTAGATAGCGCATTACTCTCTCAAGAGCATGCCAATGATCATCTCCTGGATTGGAAACAAACCGGCTAAGTTTTCTCATAGCAAACGCGATATCAGACCTTGTTGCGCTAGCTAAATACATTAACGAGCCAATTATCATAGAGTATCTCAGCTGATCTCTAGTTGTTATTTTGTTCTTTCGAAGCATCTCACTAGGATCATATGGTGTCGGCGAAGGAGTACAATCTGAGTAGCCAAAGCGACTCAACACCTTCTCCACATAGTGAGATTGCAGAAGTGTAATTCCAACATTCTCATTTCTCAGCATCTTGATGTTTAGAATAACATCAGCTTCTCCAAGGTCTTTCATATCAAAACTTTGAGACAAGAAACTCTTGACGTGTTCGATGACAATCATATTTGTCCCAAAAATCAGTATGTCATCAACATACAAACAAAGTATAACTCCTTCGCCCCCACCATGGCGATAGTATACACATTTATCAGCTTCATTTACACCAAAGCTAGCAGATGTTAAAGTTTGATAAAACTTCTCATGCCATTGCTTAGGTGCTTGTTTCGGTCCATACAAAGACTTCAATAGCTTGCACACCTTGCCTTCTTGACCATCTACTACAAAACCATCTGGCTGATCCATATAAATCTTCTCATCCAACTCTCCATTAAGGAAAGCTGTCTTGACGTCCATTTGATGAACGATAAGACCATGTGAGGTAGCCAATGAGAGTAGAAATCGAATAGTGGTTAATCTAGCCACATGCAAATAAGTATCAAAGAAGTCTTCGCCTTCTTTTTGTGTATAACCCTTGGCAACAAGCCGAGCCTTGTACTTTTCAATCATATCATCAGGCCTAAGCTTCTTTTTGAACACCCACTTACATCCTACAGGTTTGCAACCATAAGGACGATCAGGGATCTCCCAAGTTTCGTTAGCCATGATGGAATCCATCTCGCTACGAACAACCTCTTTCCAGTAGTCTGCATCAGGAGATGCATAAGCCTCTGAAATAGAGGTGGGAGTATCATCCACGAGATAGACAATGAATTCATCACCAAAGGACTTTGCAATCCTCTGTCTCTTGTCCCTTACGGGAACTTCATTGTCTGCCTCCTCAGGAATTTCATCATGTGCTCATTCATAATATTCGATGGGAATGGAGGGTTCATGAGTTTCAACAGATTCCTGTCTAGATGTACTAGGAATATCTTCTATCGGAAAAATATCCTCAAAGAATGTACCATCCTTGGACTCCATAATTGTACCGACCTTCATGTCAGGTACCTCAGAATTCACCACTAAAAATTTGTATCCAACACTATGATGAGCATACCAAGAAAGACACAGTCTACGGTCTTTGGTCCAAGTTTACGCTTTTTGGGAATTGGCAAATTCACCTTTGCCAAACAGCCCCAAATACGTAAGTACGAGAGTGTTAGTTTTCTCTTCTCCCATAATTCATAGGGAGAAGTTTCATTTTCTTTTGTGGGAAGTTTATTCAGGACATGACATGATGTCAATATCGCCTCCCCCACCATGCCTTGGATAAACCCGAAGTACCTAACATGGCGTTAACCAAGTCTGTTATAGTACGGTTTTTCCTTTCGGCAACCCCGTTAGATTGGGGAGAATGGGGAGGCGTCCTCTCATGAATAATGCCATGTTCTGCACAAAACAAATCAAACTCATTAGAGAAATACTCTCCACCAAGATCTGACCGGACTCTCTTAATCTTTCTCTCAAGTTGATTTTCAACTTCTGCCTTATAGTTTTTAAAGTGGTGTAGAGACTCATCTTTAGTTTTCAAAAGATATACATAGCAAAATCTAGTAGAATCATCAATCAACATCATGAAGTATTTCTTTCCACCTTTAGTCAACACACCATTCATCTCACATATATCTGAATGTATAAGCTCCAGTGGTGCCAAGTTTCTTGCTTCCTGCATAGGCTTGTGAGGCTTGCGCGGTTGCTTAGCTTGAACGCACTCTTGACATTTAGAGCCTTTGGCTAAAGTGAAACTCGGAATTAAATTCATCTTAGCTAGCCGCGTCATACAACCAAAATTAATGTGACAAAGTCATGAATTCCAAACATCGGTATCATTGCCAGGGGCACAAATATGGTTCACAACCTTATTACAAAAATCTGATAGGGAAAGACGGAACAAAACGCCGCACTCATAACCTTTACCAATAAATTGTCCATACTTAGAGATGACTACTTGATTGGACTAAAATACCAACTTAAAACCTTCTTTGCAAAGAAGGGAACCACTAACGAGATTCTTATTTATTGAGGGAACATGCTGCACGTTCTTCATCTACACGATCTTTCCTGAAGTAAACTTCAGATCCACCATGCCAACACCACGAACAGAAGCATGCGATTCGTTTCCCATCAAGATGGAGAGATCTCTTGTCACCTGATAAGAAGAAAACAAAGAGATATCAACACACACATGAATATCAGCACCAGTGTCGATCCACCAATCTATATATTGACAAATTGACAAAACAGTAGGTAAATTACCATACCCGGATGCACCCTTATCATTGTTGCTCATAGTCATGTTGACAAACTTAGAGTTCTGTCCATTTGGATTCTTCCTTCCTTTGCGTTGCTTGCAGTTTGGAGCCCAATGTCCAACCTCGCCGCACACAAAGAAGAGATCCTGTTTATTGTCCTTCTTATTCTTTTCGAAGTTGGTAGTACGAACGGCCTTGGTCTTCCCCTTGAACTTGTTGTGGAAGTTCTTTTTCACCACATTGGCGCTTGACTGGGGTGCCTCGGCTCCCTTTGGGTGTGCGTATTTTGCCTTTGCCTTTTCCTCAAGGTCTAGAAACCCAATGAGATTCTCAACAGACATCTCTTGCCTATGGTATTTGAGGTTAGTGGCAACACTCCTCCAGGATTGAGGAAGCTTTGCAATAATGCATCCCTCAACAAAATTGCCAGGAAACGCACACTTCAGGAGCTCAAGTTATTTTGCAATGCACTGAATCTCATAAGCCTGTTCAATGACAGAACGGTTTTCAACCATCCTATAGTCATGAAACTGCTCCATGGCATACAGTTCACTGCCAGCATTAGTAGCACCGAATTTTGCTTCGAGTGCATCCCACAGTTCTTTGGCATTGCGCATATGTAAATATGCGTCCACCAGCTTGTCCCCAATGACGCTTATGACACAACCCACAAAGAATATGGTGGTCTCCTTGAACGTCTTCTCTTGTTCAGGAGTAATCGTTCCTTCGGGATTACCATCCGATATCCAGAAGGCGTCCATAGCCATCATCCAGAGGGTACACTTGGTTTGCCTGCGCTTAAAGTGCGCACCCATAAACGGGTCCAGTTTCAGACAAGCGGCAAAGCCTTGACGCGAAAACAACCTAAAATAAGGTTTTTGGATTGTTGAAATAATTAGCAATTTTCACATTAATTTAATACAAGTATAAAACATGACCAAATAATTTCCAAGATTAACTAACATAAGCATATTATACATGCACCACACAGGCAAGTGAAAACCTAGCACATCTACGCATACAACAATACTAGTAATCATCATAACAAATAATAGGAGGGTAAAGAACATGTATGGGTTCGTCGATGGTATGACCAACGGCGCAACAGAAGTAGATCCGCCATCGGCGGTAGCAGTAGCAGCCTGCTTGGTAGCGTTGTCAGACATGGCGATGGGGTCGAGGAAGCCGGACATAGAGGACGAAGAATAGCTTGAGCAGTCGCGCCTAGACGCTACCCAAAAAACTTATCGCCTCTCTTCCGGTGCAGGATCAGAGAGACGGGGTTCCCGAGGCCTGCTCTCCCGGATGGCAGTGCACGTAGCCGGCGGGATGGAGTAGCAAAGGGAAGCACAGAGAGTTGGAACAGTGATGCGCAGGTAGGAAGATGTAATCTGATTGCTAGTGACGGCTAGGGTTCGCGTCTGCCTCCTTATATAGTGCGGGTCAGGTAGGACGTGGGCAACAACCCACGACCGAGTCGGTACCAGCCCACGATGTGGAAACAGCCGGTTGATTAACACATCCGTTAATGATGCATTAATGACTCATAATTAATACACAATTAATTTTCTCAAACAGCAAAATAAAGTCGGCTCGGCGAGATGCAACCCGCGTCGCGCGCGCGCCCTCGTGACGAGGCGAGTGGGGCTGCGTCGGAGGAGGAGTGCGTGAGGGCTTCTCTTCTTCTCACACCTTAGTGAGTGGTGCAACACTCTACTATATAAGGTGGTCCAACTCCCCTTCCACTAGCAATGTGGGACTAAACTTTGGCACCACTAGCACACAATTGAGATGCCATAATAATGGCCAAAGAGAATTTCAGAATTTGTATTTGTTATGGGCCAAAAGCCCAACATAAAATATGCCTCAGATTCCAACAATCCCCCACAAAGTCTCATTGGCACATTACGTCATTCTGTTCCAAATCACTGTTTTCATATACCAGCGTTTTTCAGTGAAGACTATTAAGTTGAACTTCCACCTAGAGCACTAGACTACGCTCATCAAGAAATGTCAATGGACTAATCCTTAAATTGCCAGTTTTGTGTAAATGAGTTTCACCTAATGTCATACTGATACTAGGCTACCGAAGGCTACCCCTCGGGTGGAGCATATAAGTCACACTCCTGGTGACATGGTTATACCCCACGGGTACACAACATCAGCATACTGAGTCCAGCCCAAGGAAAGCCCATTACAAGATTCGCGGCCTGTGGAGGTTTCGAGTGGCCCAAGCCTATGACTCCTTCGGATGCTTGGAGAACAAGACTAGAGTAGATAGAATTTCAAAGGGGCAAACCTAATCTGTAACCGACTCGACCTATGCCCGGGACCTGCCTATCTATATAAAGCCTAGGAGGGCACAGCGAGAAGGACCTCCTCAACCCACCTCATACGCACCTCATGCAAGATTGCATCTGCGCACCCCTGTAACTTTCGGTTCCGCCGTAATCAAGAGCAGACAAGCAGGAGTAGGGTTTTCCCTCCAGGGGCCTGAACCTAGGTAAACCTTGTGTCCCGCGTTGCTTGTATGTTAACCGTTCCGCGATCTCCAGCATCCCCATCTTCTCCAAAACCCAAGTCCATAACAATGGGCATTCATGAGATCGAACCTCGTCAATTGGCGCCGTCTGTGGGAACTGGGGGCGCTAATTGTGCGATCGTGAAGGTCCCATTCTAAGCGATCTACAACTCATCGGCGACGGAGAGCCATCTCCTCTTCGACGCTTTTGACTTCACCGCCCACTCGCCAGCCACCATGAAGGATTTTGAGCCTGTAGGCGACGGGCTCGAGATTCTGTTTGGGAGCTTCTGCTTCCAGGTGGGATAGACTGGCACCCTCCACCTCCCAGAGCGGATGCCACTGCCATCCATCAGGCCCGCTTCGTGGGTCCCGCCCATCGGCGTGCTACGTACGTCGACACTGACAGAGCAGGCCTATGGCAGGAGCACCTGCAACTTAGATCTGTGTGGCCCTCTATCAGACGAAGGAACCTACGGTTCCGGATCAAAAAGTTGCGGCAGCAGCGACCCAATCCACAGGCGCTACCAATGCGCCGTGGTTATCCAGGGTGACTCGGAACTGTCACCAGGCTCGACCAACCCCAACCCACCACCCAATCCACCGCCTAACCCGCAGGCTGGGAACAGAGGGAACGGAGGAAACCACACCCTCCAGCCCAACGAAGGCAACACTGACGTCTACCAGAGGATCAACCTCAACGAGGACGGATGGCGCCAGGCATGCGAAGCCATGGCAGGAAACAAGAATCTACCTGTGAATTCCTCACAGGATCTGCTCATGGCATACCACCTCCTCCTCATCGGCGAGCACAACCAATAGGTAAAACTGCAGGAGGAACTCGACAAACCCAAGCAGGCGGCTTTGGAGTCTAGGACGCGGCGAGCTGCGCTCTCTACCGCTGGTGGCTCCAGCTCGCACGGCAATCATGCCAACAAGCATCGCTCTCGCATAGAGCACATGGACCCCGCCGCACGACGTGAGGTCACTAAAACCCTCAACACGTCCTTCATGGAGATGGACGTCAATGGCAACGTCATAAAAAAGACACCGCAGGCTGCAATCATGGCAGCCACCACATACCTCGCGTCCCATCCACCTCCGGTGGGGGACCCGAAGAGTGCCATGCACAAGTCCGCGCTAGCCGGACTCGGACTCGTCGGAGCAGCGCTCCATAATGAAGCTCCTGCAGAGTCGAAGAAAAAAGCTGTGGTAAGCTTCAACTACAGGCCCACACCCTCATCCGACGAGGATGAGCACGATCTACCTCGATGCCGCAAGATCCCAAGACGTCGCAGCAGCGACTATGATGCTCGAAATGACCTCGCCTAGCGCAAGGTCGACAAGGCTTACGCGAAACGTGCGTGCTCAACAGAATCTGACGAGGATTACGATGGAGAGCTGTGCGGTGCTCGATGCTTCAGCAGATCTGTTTGGTGCACACGGATGCTGAAAAATTTCAAGCTTCCTTCACATACTCCGAAATTAGACTGCACATAGGACCCGAAGGCCTGGCTCAGCGAGAACCTCTCGTCCGTCAAGCTGCACAGCGATAACAGGACACCGCCCTGCAATGCCTTCAGCTGTAGCTAACAGGTGTAGCTCGGATCTGGCTCAGCAGCCTATCCTCCGGCTCCATATGAAGCTAGGAAGAGCTGGCGTATAGTTTCATCCGAAACTTCAAAGGCACCAGAAAGAGGCCAACCTCAATCGAGGAACTGCACGCCTGCACCCAACGTACCGACGAATCCATTTGCTCGTACATCCTGCGCTGGTCACATCAAAAACTCAGCCGCGCATATCTCCAAGAAAAGGACAATCGACGCTTTGAAGGATGATGTCAAACGCTCGGACTTCAAGGAAGAACTTGGGTGCGTCAAACCCAAGACGCTCGACCACCTCATGGATATCGCCAACAGGTGGGCAGATGGCGAGGATTCCCTCCACCGAATGCATTCAGATGATGAGGACGACTATGGCCACAAGCAAGAACACCACAGCAAGCGAAGATCGCGTGCCTGCGACGACAGCGATGGAGTCGACATGGTTGCGGCTGGCTACGTCGATCGATGCAACGATGGAAACTGTAGCAGCGTAGGATACCGCGGAGGCAACTTCCGCGATGGAGGACGCCCGACGCAAACATGGCAATGCCGCGGCCGTAATGACGAACCCTCGGCGTACGACAAGTTGTCTGGTCCCTACACCATCCACATCTACATCGAAAAGCAGGATGGAAAAAAGAAGGCTAGCCACATGCTAAAGGATTTCCGCGAGTTCCATAAGCTCAGCGAGGGTCTCACCCAAATGCGGTGCCAGATCGTGAACCCTGGGTTCGGGCCCGCACCCGCACTAGGTGACATCGCCCACGGAGCTCCTCCACCACCACCCGTGGGACCGTCGAATCTAGCAATCGCACCTGCACCAAACAATGGTACAGGGGGATACCCACCCCTAAAGGGGTCCCTGATGATCTAGAAGGGACCCCCTTCCAATAGGGTGCAAAATAAGATCACCCGACAGGTTAGCCTGGCTTGACCGCTCCACCTGCTATCCCTGAGTACCTCAGTGGTTCGGAGTCCTGCATCACATTCGATCTCTCGGATCACCCTCTCCAGATCCCTCGCCCAGGTCATGCTGCCCTGGTGATTGAGGCGTATATCGGAGGATTTGAGATGAGCCACGTCTTCATGGACGGCGGCAGTGGAATCATCCTAATGTTTGCTAGCACCCTCGCAGCAATGTGGATCCCACTGTGCAGCCTGGAACAATCCGACACAACGTTCCACGACATAGTCCTAGGGAAGGGCATTTATCCCCTGGGAAAGATATGACTCGATGTCATCTTCGGCATGCCCAGAAACTTCTGATGCGAGCGGCTGGAGTTCGAAGTGGTGGACTGGCCATCACAGTATCATGCCATCCTCGGGAGCGTGGCGTTCGCAAGATTCCTAGAAGTATCGCACTACGCGTACCTGCTGCTCAAGATGCCAGGGCCCAAGGGCGTCATCATAGTCCAGGGAAGCTTCACCTGATTGGACCACTGCGATAGAGATTTCAACAGAATCTCCCAGTCGTTCGGCATGCAATAGGGGCTCATGAGGCTCCGAGAGGTGACAGACAATGGGACAACCCCAGTCGCTAGGAAAAACTCACCTGACATGTCATTCGACTCCACAGTCAACACGAAAAAGGTGCAGGTCCACCCAACGGATGCCTCCAAGACGACGCTGATCGCAAACGACCTCATCCCCGCATAGGAAAGCGCGCTCGTCGAATTCCTTCGTGAGCGCTGGGAAATCTTCGTCTGGTCTCCTACAGACATGCCAGGAGTTCCCAGGGAATTTGACGAGCACACACTCAATGTTTTCCCCGATGCAAGGCCGGTCAAGCAATCGATCCGACGACTATCCGAACCACGAGCAGAAGGAGTTGGAATCGAAGTCAACAAACTGCTCGACGCCAACTTCATCCGAGAAATCAAGGAGAGCGAGTGGCTGGCCAATACTATGTTGGTCCCCAAAAAGGAAACGGACATCCTGCGGATGTGCGTGGACTTCACATCACTCAACATGCACTGCCCCAAGGACCACTTCCCCCTTCCTCGGATCGATAAAATCATCGATTCGACTGCATGATGCGAGAAATTCTCCTTCCTCGACGCCTACTCAGGCTACAATTAGATTCGGCTGAAGGCCGAAGATCAGGAAAAAACGGTGTTCACCACACCGTTTAGAGTGTTCTGCTACAACACTATGCCTTTTGGGCTGAAGAATGTAGGTGCCACGTACCAGTGGTGCATGCAGGCGTGTTTGAAGAACCATATTGGTCGCAACATCTAAGTCTATGTTGATGACATATTCATCAAGACCATAGAAGCAAACACACTGATCGACGATCTTCGCGAGACGTTCGATAACCTTGATCACTACAAGATCAAGTTGAATCCAGAAAAGTGCGCCTTCGGCGTCCCATCTGTCCAACTACTCGGCTACTTCATCTCCCAATGAGGGATCGAGGCGAATCCAAAGAAAATCTGGGCCATACTGACCATGGAGAAGCCGAATAACCTCAAAGGTGTCCAGCAGCTTGCTGGGCGCATCGCGGCGCTGAGCAGATTCATCAGCCGCATGGGTGAGAAGGCCCTGCCCTTTACCAGCTGCCGTGCAAGACGGACAAATTCAAGTCGACACCCGAAGCAGACGACGCATTCGAAGCACTCAAGCGGCTGCTCTCCACCTCGCCTATCCTGGTCATGCCAAAGGAGCGAGAGCCTCTGCTGCTATACATCACATCCACGTACCAAGTGGTAAGAACCATAATCATGGTCGAATGACCCGAATATGGCAAGACCCATGGGGTCCAACGCCCAATCTACTACCTCAACGAGGTACTAAAACCAACAAAGAGAGGTACCCTCACTACCAGAAGCTCGCCTATGGCTTATTCATGACGGCTCGTCGGCTAAGCCACTACTTTCAGGAGCATCAGATAATGGTCATCAACGAGGTGCCACTTTCCAACATCCTGAACAACCCCGAAGCCATGGGACGCGTAGCCCTGTTGGGCATTGAGCTATCCCCTCTAGACATTGTCTATGAGCGGCGCAAGGCCATCAAATCTCAGGTACTCCCTGACTTCCTCGTCCACTGGATGGAACTCCAGCTGCCAGACACTCCAGACATGACACAATCATGGATGATGCACTTCGACGGATCCAAACGTGAGGCCGGAGCAGGAGCTGGTGTCATACTGACATCCCCTTAGGGCGACAAGATGAAATATGTCATTCAGATGAAATTTCGCGCCTCCAACAACGAGGCCGAATACGAGGCCCTCATCCATGGAATGCGGATGTCCAAGATCTGCGACACTACGCGCCTAATTATCTATGGTGAATCGAACATTGTCGTCCATCAAACGATGAACGAGTGCGACGCGCACAACGCCAACTTGATCATGTACCGCATGCTCTACAACTCACTCGAAGGAGACTTCGACGACTGTGAGCTTCGGCACGTTGGACAGGAAAGCAACGAGGAAGCCGATTGACTCGCCAACATCGGCTCCACCTGCGCACGGGTGCCACCAGGTGTGTTCCTCGAACAAATCTGCATACCCTCTATCAGAAGGAAATTCCCAAAGGGATCACCCGAAGAAGCAGAGCACTCGGGGACTGCACCACCCGAAGGACATGAAGAGTCTGAAAAGCTCTACACAGAGGCCGAACTCGTCAGCCTGATGCAGGTCATGGCGATCGAGGAGACATGGACGCAGCCATACCTTTGGTAGCTGCTAAACAAGGAACTACCCGACAACCCGACAGATGCCCGGCACATATCTCGCCGGTCCAAAGCATTCACCCTCCACAATGGCGAACTGTACAAGCGCAGCATTTAGGGTGTGATCCAAAGGTGCGTCACCATCGGTGATGGCAAAACCATCCTCCAAGACATCCACGAGGGCATCTGCGGTCATCACGTAGGCAGTCGCGCCCTCATCGCCAAAGCTTTATGAGCTGGATTCTACTGGCCAATGGCCATGAACGATGCTAAGGACATCGTCTGAAGGTGCAACGGCTGCCAAAGGTTCGCGGACAAGCCACACGCACTAGGATCGGAGCTCAATCTCATACCACTGGCCTGGCCCTTCGCCCAATTGGGCCTGGACATGATTGGCAAACTGCCCAAATCTTCGAAAGGAGGCCATGTCTACCTCCTAGTCGAAGTCGACAAGTTCACCAAGTGGATCAAAGCCATGCCCGTCACCAACCAAAGCGGCAAAACGGCCGTCAAGTTCTTTGAGTCCATATTCTATAGGTTCGGCGTGCCGCACAGCATCATCACAGACAATGGCTCGAACTTCATCTCGAAGGAATTCCAGGACTTCTATGAGGGCATTGGCATCAACATATCATATGCCTCCGTGGCGCACCTGCAGACCAACGGGCAGGTCAAAAAGGCCAACAGCCTGATAGGTGGCGGCATCAAGAATCGCCTGCTCAGCCCACTCGAACGGCTTGCGGGAGCCTGGGCAGAGGAGCTACCATCCGTCCTCTAGAGCCTACACACAACACCGAAAATCGCAACTGGCTTCACACCTTTCTTCATGGTGCACAGAGACGAAGCCGTACTACCTGCCGAGGTACGCCACAAGGCCCCATGGGTCGTCGCCTATAGTGAAGCCAAATCAACGACCGCACTCAAAGAGGTTATCGACAGACTAGACGAGGCACGCGACATCATCGCGGCTCTCTCAGCGGTCTACCAGCAGAGCCTCCACAACTACCATAGCCGACGGCTGCGCCCAAGGTCCTTTGTCGAAGGAGACCTCTTCCTACGACTCAAGCAAGAGCTAGCGGCCGAAGAAGCTCGAGTCACCCTGGGAAGGACCCTACATCGTCACAGAAGTCATCCCAGGTGGCGCTTACCGCCTCATGGACATTGCATCAGGAGTCGAATACTCCAATCCCTGGAACATCGCGCGTCTATGATGCTTCTACCCCTAGTTATCCGTTTACTTTCAATAAGGCTACTCAGCCAAGGCTACTCAGCCGAACAATGTACCTCCTCGATACGATATGAATAAAATCTAAGTCCCTTGGCCAAAATTTCATTTTCCTCGCATTCATTTTCTCCATAACACGCTCGGGGGATACGCCTCACCTCACTACTCCGTCGACTAAGAACAAACGCATACAACCTGAGTAGCTGACCACGTCAGGCTAACGAAAAGGACATGCACACAACAAAGCACAACCTGCTAATACAAATAAACTTTACAAAGGGCATACCAAGCCCACTCGAATACATACACACTTTACATCTATCTGTTTTCTTCATAGGTCCTACCTATTCTAGAGTATTACACTCGCTCGATGCTCGAACAGATCAACAATTTCTTTGGCATACTGCCTTATAGCAGCATAATGCGGGCGCATGTCCCAAAGGCTACCATCTCGCCAAAGAGGTGGTCTAGTCGCCACCACTGCGAGATCGACATCACGACGATGCAGCCGAACAAGTGAAAGAGCGGCCTTCACCCCAGCAACCAGTTGACTCCGCACCAATTCCTTGACGTGGATCACGTCCCGAAATTTTGCCAACAGACCCCAAAGATTGGAAGGTGCCTCATCCAGGGGAAACATGGTGGCCCAAGTGGACGCCAGGGAAATCCTCACCTGTCTCAGCACCTGAGAAACCTGGTGCGCGCGATCTTGCACCATCGCAAGAACGATGGCCCCATCACGGTCCATCCAGAAGAAGCCGCCAGCCTCCAAGTCCTGTTGGGTCAGGCGGTTCATGCAAATAGCAACACGCTCCTTCTCCTCCTTCGGAACGAGATTGGCACCTACAAAAAACATAAGAAGAAGATGACACATAAGAAAGGTGCATCCGAAAAGAACAACAGTTCACGAAGACTCACATTCAAGCTGCTCGCTGATCTGTCGCAGCTCCCCCATCAAAAATTCCTCCCTAGCAATGGCTCACTCAGCCTTCGACTTCCACACGTCCGCGTGACCTCAAATGCCGAGAATATCTTTCTCTAGGCTGCGGAAGCGGTCGCAAAGAAAAACAAGCTGCAACACATCATCCAACGGTGGCCGCGGCTCAGGAGCAGTCGAAGTATCTACATGAATCTCACCCGAAGGACCCTAAAAGACAAACAAATAAGGAAGATGACCATGACATACATCTCTGGCAATAGCTCAAAAAATAATTTATATACATTAAAGGCCACTACGTGGCACAAGGGAGGATTGTTCTGAAGGAAATATGCCCTAGAGGCAATCATAGAGATGATTATATTTCATATGTATCCATGAGTTATTGTAATGTTCCTTGAATATCCATATCAGGCAACTTGTATTGATTTGCAATTATGTGAATTGTTTGTGAAACTCTTTACTTGTATGGTTATTTAATAGTTGTCCCTAGTCAGAGTTCAGGTGAGGACACACGTGAATATTAGACTAGCACATCGATTGGTTGATGACTATGTTTCGCAAGTCATAGACATGGAGATGTCAAACCAATGATGTGGACACATGTTATGAACATGGGGTTGGACTGACCCAACATGAGACTGGAAATTAGACTTGCAGCTCTCTCTACACATCGTGTACGTTTTGTCCTTAGACCTGAGATTGTCGCATGTACTTGAGATGTGGATCGACCTACTTTGTGGCTATCAACCACTACTCTGTAACTGGGTAGTCATAAAGGTAGCTTTCGGGTTTGTCCTGAAGCATGCTGCAAGGCATGGCCAATCAAGATGGGATTTGCCCCTCTCTACTTGAGAGAGATATCTCTAGGCCCCTCGAGTGATCGGATTCATAAATGCATGGCCATGCTACATAAGGTTAAGAGCTAACCTAGTAAAGGGATTCAGAATCACGGTATCGAGAAAGAGAGGTCAGCTTGGAGCTAGACCAAATATCGTGAGGCAAAAGGGAAGACATGTACTAAACCTTGTGATGGTTCGTCCGATATGATCTTTGTATGCGTTTACGAGTTGGCACGTCTTGCTAGAGGCCACTACCAACTATTGGCAGAATAAGTGTATTCATTTCATGTCTATACGTATATGAACCTATAGGGTCACACACTTAAGGGGCTGGAATCCTAATGAGGATTGGATCCGAATTACACCAGGCTTAGGCTACTAATGGGCTGCTAATGTAGAAGCCCACTAGGGATGCCTATATAAGAGAGGGTGGGGCGAGCTGACCATGGTTAGACCATTCCACCCAGCCGCCACTCGTCACGCCTGTGTTGCACGCGCGGACCTAGCAGTCCGGCGTCTGATGCTTCCACCCTGTACGTGTGGATACCTCGGAGGCGCTGCATCTGTAGCGCTTGGACGAGCCACGCAAGGAGAGCTGCTCGTGGGACGAGAACGAGGAGGAGACGTAGATCGTCTGCACTTCCTCGACACGCTTCATCAAGTTCCACAACTATGCGTCTAGTGGTAATCCCGTGATCTATGACAACAGTAATCCTGGTTTACGCGTTAGATTTGATTTGCGCTAGTGTAGCCTACCCGTATCCCTTCAGTGGTATGAGAGCCGATGCTATTCAGTTATAGCTTTGGGATGGTTGCATATGGTGATATGCAAATTGATATGAATGATGTGATCATTTGTATTGTGGTGGTTCAGGATTGATCTATGATCTTGCTTTCCGTGATCGTGATTCTGAGGTTGTCAAACGACTTACCCCTACCGGTCGGCTTCCGCCACCGGGGTAGACAGTGACACATAAATCCTGTTGAATCACGCGAAGATCAATATGATTGATCGAATCGGAACCTTGATCTAAAATCATTGTACCGTGATCAAAGGAGTTTGATCAGATCGGAACAACATACGGTTTATGGTAAATTTGATTTGTCGATCAAAATCCTTAATGAAAATTGTAATGATACCGCGAGGGGCGCTGCCCCTTCGAACCCCGCAAGGGGAGACCCCCTAGACCCCCTTAATCATAGCCCCTTTTGTATCTCGTTAAGGTAACTAGGTGCTGCGATGTCACATGATTCGGTAGAATGCGATTCTATGCATAACTTGTTTTTGCAGGATGTATGTGATCAATATGGCCCATATATGTATGTGATGCATGTATGAAATTTTGCATGACCTGCGTGTCGTGAGTAGGGTAATACGGCTGGAGCCATATGTGTTGTCATTTATTGTAATAGCCTGCGTGCCAACTTGTGATGATCCCAATACTATGTAATTTTGATTACTAGCTGTTAGGAGTAATAGCTTGTATTAGTTCTTGGAGGACTCATCACTTGGAATATGGCTCACATGGAACATGAAGATGGAGATCATCATGGTGGACATGTTCTATGGCGATGGAGATCACCATGAGAAAATTGGCCATACTGTATCACATCTATGTGAATGATATTCTTATGTGTTTTACTACTATGCATGCTTAGATGATAGAAGTCGAATGATCCCTCAAAAAGTTTAAGTTAAACCATGCCCTCCCAACCAAATCTTGCACCATCCTATGTATTGTACAATCGTTGGTGGGCCTATGAAATTAGGGTGCCGCGGTTTTCCTTGGCTGGATGGGTTTGTATCGGATACCTACACGCATAAGGGTTGGCGAGCTTGACAAGGTCATCTTAACAGTTAAGGACCATGGGGCATAAAGGTTGGGCGCCTCGTTTTGACATAGAGATGTCACCCAACAACAAGAGTCATATGTGATATGATTAGCAAGTGTTGCTTACCGATTTAGCTTGTCTTCTAGCAGTGATGCTAAAGCTCACTAGTCAACTTGTTAATTCTGGATCTTGAATCACTTAGTATCAATAGAGGGATATTGATTTAAGTGGGAGTATATGCTATTAAATTGTTTAATATGTTTTACTCTTTCATGGTTACATGGCTTAGTATTTTGCATGTTTTCTGTTGTAGATCAATGGCACCGCACACTACATCACATTTCTCTTTGCGTTCGATTCTTGACAAAGATAAACTAAATGGAACAAACTATTCGGACTAGGTCCATAACCTGAGAATTGTTCTCAGGTCTGATAAAAAGGAAACGGTTCTGGATACCCCAATCCCCGATGAACCTGCTGATAATGCATCTGCTTCCCTCAAGAATGCCTACAAGAGAGCATGTGATGATTCTCTTGAGGTTAGCTGCCTTATGCTTGCATGCATGGAACCTGAACTCCAAAAGAAGTTTGAGGATCAGGAAGCGTATGATATGATCGTCGCGCTTAAGGACATGTTCCAAGATCAGGCAAGGACTGAGACGTACAATGTTGCCAAGTCCTTTGTCGAATGCAAGCTGGCAGAGGGAGAAGCTGTAGGCCCCCATGTGATCAAAATGGTTGGTTACAGTCAGACTTTGGAAAAGCTTGGTTTTCCACTAGGCCAAGAGTTGGCCGCTGACTTCATTTTGGCGTCTCTTCCATCTAGCTATGGGCAGTTCATTTCGAACTACCATATGCATGGGGTGGAGAAGGGCCTTAATGAATTATCTGGGATGCTTAAAATAGCAGAAAGTGATATGAAGAAGTGTGTAGGGCATAGCCATGTGATGGCTATGCAGAACAAGCCTAGCTTCAAGGAAAAGGGTACTTCTTGGAAGAAGAAGGTCAAGGCTAAGGATACAATCCCTAAGTCTGCACCCAAGCAAAAGGCTGGACCTATAGATGACACTGAGTGCTTCTTTTGTCATGAACATGGCCACTGGAAAAGAAACTGCAGCAAGTACCAGGCTTCTTTGAAGAAGAGTGGAAGTAAGAGTACTTCCCACTCAGGTACGCTTGTTGTAAATGTTGTGGACATTCTTCTCGTTGATTCCTATGTTAACTCTTGGGTATTTGATACCGGATCGGTTGCTCATATTTGCAATTCGATGCAGGGGCTAATAAGGACTAGAGAAGTGCAGAAAGGCGAAGTGGATTTTCGTATCGGAAATAAAGCAAGGGTTGCTGCATTGTTCGTCGGTGTCATGCAACTTCACCTTCCGTCAGGATTTATTATGGAATTGAATAATTGTTATTACATTCCTAGTATGGGTCAAAACATTTTATCACCTTCATGTTTGATGAGGGATGGTTATACATTCGCGAGTGCAAACAATGGTTGTGTAATCTCTAAGAATGATATGTTTATGGCTAATGCTCCGATTGTGAATGGGTTATTTATTTTAAATCTTGATGATGCATCTGTTTACAATGTTAGTGCTAAAAGGCTTCGGCCTAATGATTTGAGTCCTACCTATTTATGGCATTGTCGTTTGGGGCATATAAGTGAAAAGCGCATGAAGAAGCTCCATGGTGATGGTCTTCTAAGTTCGTTTGATTTTGAATCATACGAGACATGTCAGGCTTGTTTACTTGGAAAGATGACCAAATCGCCTTTCTCGGGTTTAACCGAGAGAGCGGTAGACTTGTTGGAACTCATACATACTGATGTGTGTGGACCAATGAGCATGATAGCCAGAGGAGGATATCACTACTTCATTACTTTCACTGATGATTTCAGTATATATGGTTATGTCTATTTAATGAGGCATAAGTATGAAACTTTTGAAAAGTTCAAGGAGTTTCAGAGTGAGGTAGAGAATCAACGTGGCAAGAAAATAAAGGCCTTGCGATCTGATCGTGGAGGTGAATATTTGAGTCATGAATTTAGCGATCATCTTAAGAGTTGTGGAATTGTTCCACAACTTACGCCGCCCGGAACGCCTCAAAGTAACGGGGTCTCCGAACGGCATAATCGAACTTTGTTGGACATGGTTCGATCGATGATGAGCAAGTCGGATTTGCCATTGTCATTTTGGGGTTACGCTCTAGAAACGGCAGCTTCCACACTTAATAGGGTACCATCTAAATTCGTAGTTAAGACACCATATGAGATGTGGACTGGAAAGAATCCCAGTGTGTCTTTTCTAAAGATTTGGGGTTGTGATGCATTTGTCAAGCGACTTTAGTCAGACAAGCTAACACCCAAATCAGATAAGTGCATTTTCGTGGGATATCCAAGGGAAACCTTAGGGTATTACTTCTACAACCGAGAGGAGGGCAAAGTGTTTGTCGCTCGTAGCGGTGTTTTCCTAGAGAAAGAGTTCCTCACAAAGGGAACAAGTGGAAGGTCGGTGCGACTTGAAGAAGTTCAAGATGAGCCAGTTGGGGATGCTTCTACGAATGATGCTATTGTAGCAGAACAAGTTGAGGAACCCGTGGCAACAGAAGCACCACAACTACGAAGGTCGGCGAGGCTCCGCGAAGCGCGGGAATTATTATTGTTAGACAATGATGAGCATGCGACCTATGCAGAAGCGATGGTGGACCCAGACTCTGAGAAATGGCTGATCGCCATGAGATCTGAGATAGAGTCCATGGGTGACAATCAAGTTTGGAACTTGGTTGACCTGCCTGATGGTTTTAAAGCCATCGAGTGCAAATGGATCTATAAGAAGAAGATTGATATGGATGGAAATGTTCACATTCATAAAGCTCGACTTGTTGCAAATGGTTTTCGACAAGTTCAAGGAGTTGACTACGATGAGACTTTCTCGCCCGTAGCGATGCTTAAATCTATATGGATAATTCTATCCATTGCTGCACATTTCGACTATGAAATATGGCATATGGATGTCAAGACGGCTTTCCTAAATGGAATCCTTACTGAGGACGTGTATATGATGCAGCCCGAACGTTTTGTCGATCCAAACAATGCTGGAAAGGTATGCAAACTTCTGAAGTCCATTTATGGGCTGAAGCAAGCATCTCGGAGTTGGAACATTCAATTTCATGAAGTTGTAAAGGAGTTTGGCTTCATCAAAAACGAACAAGAACCTTGTGTTTACAAGAAGAAAAGTGGGAGAGCGCTGGTATTTCTAATCTTATATGTAGATGACATATTGCTGATCGGAAATGACATTGCTATGCTCGAGTCTGTCAAGACCTCATTGAAAAATAGTTTTCCGATGAAGGACTTGGGAGAAGCGGCATATATTCTGGGCATCAAGATCTATAGAGATAGATCAAGAAGGCTAATTGGATTAAGCCAGAGTACATACATTGACAAATTGTTGAAACGGTTTAGCATGGAAGAGGCTAAGAAGGGGTTCTTTCCCATGTCTCACGGCATTAAACTCAGGAAGACTCAGTGTCCTTCGACTACTGATGAGCGCGAGCAGATACCAGGCTGATCCAGGTGAAGGTCACTGCACAACGGTAAAGAGCATCCTTAAGTACTTGAAAGGACTAAGGATGTGTTCCTAGTTTATGTAGGTGAGGATGAACTCAGTGTAAAGGGTTACACATATGCGAGTTACCTTAATGACTCAAATGATTCGAAATCGCAATCAGGTTATGTGTTTGTCTTGAATGGTGGTGCTGTGAGCTGGAAAAGTTCCAAGCAAGATACAGTGACCTCCTCTTCAACAAAAGCTGAATATATTGCTGCCTCGGAGGCTGTAAAGGAAGCTGTTTGGATTAGGAATTTCCTGATTGCTCTCAGTGTGGTTCAGGGCACGTCAGATCCCTTGGACGTTTATTGTGACAACAATGGTGCTATTGCATAAGCCAAACAACCTAGACAGCACCAGAAGAACAAACATATTCGCATGCGTTACCATAAGATTCATGAGTTTGTTGAGGATGGTAGTGTCATGATATGCAAAATACATACGGACTCAAATGTTGCTGATCCCTTGACTAAGCCTCTCCCGTAGCCCGCGCATGAAGCGCACACAAGAGCAATTGGTATTAGATACATTTTAGATTGACTCTAGTGCAAGTGGGAGACTGAAGGAAATATGCCCTAGAGGCAATCATAGAGATGATTAAAATTCATATGTATCCATGAGTTATTGTAATGTTCCTTGAATATCCATATCAGGCAACTTGTATTGATTGGCAATTATGTGAATTGTTTGTGAAACTCTTTACTTGTATGGTTATTTAATAGTTGTCCCTAGTCGGAGTTCATGTGAGGACACACGTGAATATTAGACTAGCACATCGAATGGTTGATGACTATGTTTTGCAAGTCATAGACATGGAGATGTCAAACCAATGATGTGGACACATGTTATGAACATGGGGTTGGACTGACCCAACATGAGACTGGCAATTAGACTTGCAGCTCTCTCTACACATCTTGTACGTTTTGTCCTTAGACCTGAGATTGTCGCATGTACTTGAGATGTGGATCGACCTACTTTGGGGCTATCAACCACTACTCCGTAATTGGGTAGTCATAAAGGTAGCTTTCGGGTTTGTCCTGAAGCATGCTGCAAGGCATGGTCAATCAAGATGGGATTTGCCCCTCTCTACTTGAGAGAGATATTTGTGGGCCCCTCGAGTGATCGGATCCCGAAATCCATGGCCATGCTACATAAGGTTAATAGTTAACCTAGTAAAGGGATTCCGAATCACGGTATCGAGAAACAGAGGTCAGCTTGGAGCTAGACCAAATATCTTGAGGCAAAGGGGAAGACATGTACTAAACCTTGTGATGGTTCGTCCGATATGATCTTTGTATGCGTTTACGAGTTGGCACATCTTGCTAGAGTCCACTACCAACTATTGGCAGAATAAGTGTATTCATTTCATGTCTATACGTATATGAACCTATAGGGTCACACACTTAAGGGGCTGGAAGCCTAATGAGGATTGGATCCGAATTACACCAGGCTTAGGCTACTAATGGGCTGCTAATGTAGAAGCCCACTAGGGATGCCTATATAAGAGAGGGTGGGGCGAGCTGACCATGGTTAAACCATTCCACCCAGCCGCCACTCCTCACGCTTGTGTTGCACGCGCGGACCTAGAAGTCCGGCGTCTGATGCTTCCACCCTGTACGTGTGGATACCTCGGAGGCGCTGCATCTGTAGCGCTTGGACGAGCCACGCAAGGAGAGCTGCTCGTGGGACGAGAACGAGGAGGAGACGTAGATCATCTGCACTGCCTCGACACGCTTCATCAAGTTCCACAACTACGCGTCTAGTGGTAATCCCGTGATCTATGACAACAGTAATCCTGGTTTACGTGGTAGAATTTTTTGATTTGCGCTAGTGTAGCCTACCCGTATCCCTTCATGTTCACCAACAAAAGCGTACATTACAAAAGACAGAGGATAAACTATCCTAAACTACAGCATCAAAAGCCTAGGCGCCAGCATCTGGAGTGGCCTCAGAGCCAGACTGCCTGCTCTTGGCCTCCTCCTGCTGCCTCGCCTCGTACACCACCAGCAGGTCAATGAGCTTCGGCCCATAATGCTTATAGCGGGAAGCAAAGAGAGCGAAGGCTACCTCTGAGCCGTTGGCATCTGAGAAGTGATGTGTGGCGGGTCTAGCTCCGCTCTGGATGCCATGGCCATGGCCAACCCCATGGAGGCGCCGATGCCCTTCTGCTTGCGCTTGTAGGCTGCAGGTGCGTCCTCCGACAGAGCATCCGCCAGAGCATCGACATCCTCAAGAGCAGTGCCCTTGGGGACGACCTCCTTGTAGAAGCATCGAAGAACTTCCTTGGCCTTCGCCAAGGAGCCAGCAGTAGTGCTGCAGCGATCTTCGACCGCTGCAGTGACATCATCAATAGCATTTCCGTGCTCCATCACACCACGATCAAAAGCGATGCCTGCAACATCTAAGACAAAGAAAGAAGAAAAGGGCCTGAATAAGAATAGGGCAAGGAACAGCCGAAAAAGCACAAGACCAGGGCAAGTATAATATACTCACCGGAAAAATCCTTGGCTGCAACCATCAGCCTATTGGCCATCTCCCTCTCGTGAGTAGCAGCCACAGAAGCAAGCTCCTCCTCGCGATCAGCAGACTCCTTCCCCAGGTTCTCCTAAGCCTCGGCAGCATCGGCCACCTCCTTCTGCAAGCGCTCCTTCGCCTCCGCAACTTTCTTCTCCACTGGACCGAGGCTCTTTTGAAGAGCGTCCAGCTGACAGAGAGCGGTGTTATTCTCATCTACAAACATCAAGAGAAAAGCATCAATAGAAGAAAAGATGAAGAGGACAGCCAAAGCAAACAAAGGGATGATCAAAACACGCACCTCGCAGCTGATGCATGCTGGCCTCCAACGCCAGGTGCTGCTGGATCAACATATTAGCACTATGAAAGAAGGGCTGCAAACACCAACAAGCATCAGAAAGGGCTCGGGGGCTACGTCCCACAAGAGCAAAATTCGACCAGCAGGTCATCCGAAAACAAACAGGATCGGGGGCTCCCCCCTACAAAACAAAGGAGCAGAAAACTTAAGTGCTCAGACGGAGACTCCGAAGGTCCGTGTTCGGTCTTCTGAGTAACGACTACCCGAGCCTCTCGCGGGGAGGGATTCGGAGTGTCATCCTCAGAGTCGGCCACCATCTGAAAGGGAGGGGTCGTCGGCTTCGACTCCCCTACGGCCTCCTGAGTGCCCTCAGCGAGAGAGCCCTCCGAGGAGTGGCTGCAAGGAGAGTATTGATCAAGGAACAAGAAAAAACATTGCACACGCAAATTACAAAACAAAAACACATCTGAAATTACTTACGATTCAATGTCTGACAAATTGAAGACCGGCGCGGCCTTCTCCTTCTTCTTCTTCTTCTTTTTTGCCAGCGGCTGCGGCGCCATCGCTCGAATTGGAATAGCAGGAAAAGGTGTAGAGGAGGCACCTTCATCCTCACCATGCCGCTCCAGGAAGGAAGGGCCTCGAGGAGTAGGCGGTGTCGATGCATCCGAAGATTCACTCCAGGAGCGCTTTCGGGCCTGCCCCTCGCTCGCCTCGGGGGCTTCTTGGGTTGGATATTGCGCCGGCGGAAGTTCGGACTCAGAGTCCACAACCTCGTTCTTAGGCACAATCGGATATTTTTCAAGCAGCGGAGGCATCATGCCAGCTACCTTAAGTTCCTACAAAACAAAGAAGACAAAGAACGTGATTAGCAATGCTATTCATATGGAGACAACACTAGTAAAAGGGTGCAATGCGCATGACGTAGTTCTACACCTGAGGAACTTGATTCGAAGAATTACAAGGGGCGTTCAAGGACTTCTTCGGGAGGTCCTCTTCAGCCTTGAACTTTAGAAGCGGCCGAAGAGTCCTATCGAGGTCGCCCCTAGACAGCTCCTCGGCTGAAACCCTCGTCGGGTCGTTGCGGCCAGTGTAAAGAAATATCGGATGCGCCCTAGCCTGGAGCGACTGAACCCGACGTTTGAGGAAGGTGGGGATGATATCCACACCATTGACCTCCTTCGCAACCATCTGGAGTGCCTCCACCCGACGGTAGAGCTCCTCCACTTCCGCCACCTCGCCCTCTAGGACATGGTTCTTCCAGGATCTCTTTGGAAGGATTTCCTGGGAAGAGTCGAAGGGATCAAGGCCAAACTCTTGTCCGTCCACTATGGAGTCGCGGATATAAAACCACTTCTTCCGCCAGTATTGGACGGACTCGCACATAGAAAAGGAAAAGAAAAGAACAGAAGAACGAATGGAAATGACGCAGCCGCCGAGCGGATAGAATCCGCCGGTGCCGGACTGCCTCTTCATGGAATAGAGCTTCCGGAAGAGGCCAAAGTGCGGCTCGATACGGAGCCAACACTCGCAGAGAATTGGGGGAAAGATGATGAAGTTGGATGTTGTAGAAGAAAAGAAGCCCACGAAGAAAATCGTGGACATGGAGACAAAGACCGCGAAGAACAAAAGCGACGAACATCACCCGAAACCCTACGGGTGGACGGGGAGTTACCTCATCGCCTAGAAGTTTCACGGCCTCCGTGTCCTGCGGGATCAACCCCGCAACACGGAGCTTGCGTAGGTCATCGTCGCGCACATCCGTGCGCCTCCACCCACCATCAGTGATGCGAGTGGTGGTGGCACCCTTCTTGCCGCCGGCGGTGGCACTCAATCTAGCCCCGCGGCATCTTTCCTTGACTTGCCCATGGTGTGGCGGTGAGTACGGCAATGAGCACGGAGAAACGAGGCAAGAAATGACCTGAGAATGTCCAGTGCGTGCAAGAAATCAAGTGCTCGTGAAAATGGAGGCAATGGTGAAAAGCAATTGGTAAGGGGTGAAAACAAAATCACTGTTTTCCCCACGGTTATAAGGACGAGGACGACAAACAGGAACCGTTCATCCAGAAGCCCTAGCGCTCAGGACAGATCCAACCGTACACGTGTCAGCACAACAACGAATCGTCGCCAGCACGCCGTCCACTACGCACGGAAACCGAGGGGACGCCATAATTTTATCCACGCCGCGCATGACTAGTCAACTCCAAGTCAGAAAGTGGGACCCACGCACGTCCTGTCACGTCATCTCTGGCGCCGCAGACGGTTGAGATCACTGATCGTCAGCGCTGACGTCATTAAGACCAACCTAGCAACGGTTGGAAATCTTCGGCTGATAACTAAAGTACTCACTCGAATCTACGATTCGAGCAACTACTCAGGGGCTACTCCTATTAGGAGTGCTGGCCGCGCACCTGGGACACGATTAAGGTACAACACTACTAAACAGTTCGAGTCCTACGTCGAGTCTACGACTCCACTAAGGACTCGGAGGTTACTCCCATAGGGAGGACTGATTCAAGCATCTGAAAAAATTGTGTCCTTCGGACCTGAAGCCAAAAATAACTGAACTAAAGTCTCTGCTCGAGTCTATGAATCGAACACACACTCGGGGATACTCCCATAGGGAGCGCTGGTCGCGCACCCTAAGATTTCTTCGACTGCGATCCTTTGGATCAAAATATAAACTTTTGGCAACCCTGCCCAAACCAACGCTAACTGAGAAGCAATCTCCTTAGACACCCGAAACACCTCCGCAGTGACAAAATTTCGGATGCTGCGTTTGCGATGCAAGGATAAGACCTACAGATACCATCTGATGGCCTGGTAACGCACCTGACTGCGCTCTACTAGTAAGAAATCATGCCAATAGGCGAGATGAAAAATCCTGACGGACGCGTTGGGTACATAACTTGAAAAATCACTGGGATTCGGCTACTATAAGACCTGAACGGCTTGAGTCGAATTACACCAACATTCGTTCCGGATTCGAGTCCAGGGACTCGAGTATGAAGAAGATCGTGTTGTTTTGTCCTATGACAGTTAACTGACCCTGATCCGCTGGGAGAGACATGCACACGCATCAACAATCCCTACGAACTAAATTGCTTTCTATTATTAAACAGGTCTACAGCTGCACCCGAAAAACTAAAGAGTCCTCGGTCGAATCTATGATTAGACTGAGCACTCAAGGGATACTAAGATGGTTATACCCCACGGGTACACAACATCGGCATACGTAGTCCAGCCCAAGGAAAGCCCATTACAAGATTCACGTCCTGTAGAGGTTTCGAGTGGCCCAAGCCTATGACGCCTTCAGATGCTTGGAGAACAAGACTAGAGTAGATAGAATTTCAAAGGGGCAAACCCTAATCTGTAACCGACTCGACCTATGCCCGGGACCTGCCTATCTATATAAAGGCTAGGAGGGCACGATGAGAAGGAACTCATCAACTCACCTCATATGCACCTCATGCCATATTACATCTGCGCACCCCTGTAACTTTCGGTTCCATCGTAATCAAGAGCAGACAAGCAGGAGTAGGGTTTTCCCTCTAGGGGCCTAAACCTGGGTAAACCTCATGTACCGTGTTGCTTGTCTGTTAATCGTTCCGCGATCTCCATCATCCCCATCATCTCCAAAACCTAAGTCCATAACAATGGGCATTGACGAGATCAAACCTCATCACCTGGCCTTTTTCATGAGCTTCCTAGAGATTACCTTATCTCATAGACCGTGACCAGCAGTCGGGCTCACGTAGGTGCATTCTTTCAAGACTGCTCTGTAGGATAGCATCTTGGCTTATACAAGCCTATGAACACATTAAGACTAAGTCAACCTGCCATACAAATCGTGAGTAATGCATCTTCATCGGAGTGGGTTAATAAAAGTTACTAACTGTAACACCCCAGTTTTACTTAATCAATATTAGGGTTTGCTTGTGCATCATGATCATCATGTCTTAAAGTTTGCATTAAAGAAAATCCAATTAAAACCCTAGAACCCTAGTTTCTCCTCTCTCTCTTTGAAAGCAATTCAAAATGGGTTGAATTTTGAAAATCACAAAACAATGGGCCCAAATTGAATAAAAGGGCTCTTGGGTATTTTAGACATTTTACCAACCCTCTAGTATTTTTGAAACATCCAAAACAGTTTTGAAATGAAATATACAAAAGAGAAATAGATTTCGGAAAAGGAAAACTATTTCTGAATAAAAATAACCAGAGAACAGCCAGTGGGCCGCAGCCCATCTTCCCCCTGCCTTCCCACTCTCCTGCATGTGCAGCAGCCAGTGGCCCAGTCCGGCCCACTCGGCCCAGTACCCCTTCGCCGTCCCTCACCTTTCTTCCTCCTCGGACAGAAGGACAAGCGAAGCAGCTCGCTGTCCTGCGCCGATGCCATCGCCTCACCGCCGCGCCGCAATGCATGTTGCCGCCCTGGAGACGAGGATAAGAATGTCGTTGTGCACGCCTCTCTTCCTCTCCCTGGCCTTACCCTCTCCCCGCTTGCTCTCTCTCACTCGTTTCTTCTCGAGCCCGAACCCTAGCCGAAGAGCTCATCGTCGCCCCACCGTTCCCGGCCTCCCCGTGCCTCGTAGAGGTGTCTAGTAGCTCTGCCATGGTGCACTTGGTCACCTGGCTGAAGGAATCGAGGCCTCGCGCTTCTAATCGCCGCCGCTGGTGTCATCTTCCTCGTCCCCGATGAAGCTCGCCGGCGTCGATCCGTGCAACCTCGACCTCACGCGCCCTCTCCGACCATCCTCACGCGCTCAGGGTGAGCCACCTGTCCTCCATGACCCTCCCCTTCCTCTCCTCCCTCTCTGGTTTGCTCTAGCCTCGAAGGTCGCCGTCGGCCACCGCTAGACCTCGCCGTAGACGTAGCCCCAGCTACCAAATAGGATCGGCGCCGCCTCCATCCAACTCGCCTCGCTCCACTGGTTCGAGCTGGCCTGGTCTCGTAGCTCCGCGCGCGTCGTATTCGCTGCCCCGTTGCAGTACTGTGAGCCCCGCCGGCGATGATGTCACGCTGACGTCGTCCATGCGTCAGCCGCGCGCGGGTCAACACTGGTCAACCGAGGTGGGTCCCTTCCCCGCCCACATGGCAGCTGAGGTGGCCACGGGCCCCTCTGTTAGCCACCGTGGGTAGCTTCTTCCCCGGTGTAAACCAACCCCCTCCCCTGTGCTGACATCATGTTGACGCAATAAACCTTTTTAAATTGATTTATAATTTCAGAAATTATTTTAAATTCAATAAGTAATTATTTATAAGTCAGAAAAATACAAATAATATATCAAAATGTTCAGAAAAATGAGAGCTATCTCTTTAAGCTATCATCATGCATTGGTCAACAACTAAATGGCAAGTTTAATTACAGAACAAAATCAACCCCTCTCATGTGTTTCCGGAGTTTCCCTGAGTTAGGGTTTTTACCCCTCGAGAACCCCGATTAAGTTGTCGAGCATGCCTTAGGGTTACATTTCAATGCAATTTAACTTGTCATATCATCGTCCTTGCTTGAGCATTTCATCGATGCCATGTGTTGATTGTTTCCCCTTTCTTTCCAGTATTTGGTTCTTCCCGGTAGAATACGATATCGAGATCGAGATCGAAGACAGAGATCAACACCGTCAAAGATCGAAGATCGACGAACAATACTTGACCAACTGTAACCAAGTCAATTTCAAGGCTACCGAAGATCTGCTTATTGTTTATCAATAGTCAAAGGCAAGCATAGCCCCACCATGATATAATCCTATGATTTCAAAAGCATTTCAATTCCTGCCATGATGCATATGATTCTACTATGATCTTTTATCGATAGATAGACTATCCTGTCTATTGCATTACTTCCTTTGAGCTTATATTACCTGATCCACTTCTCCTAGCATAACTAGGTTTGGCTTGTGTGCACTGCTAAATCTTATATCTGAGTCTTGCTTAGCCATGCATAGCTGTCAGTTCTGGTCCATCCAGATGATGTATCAGATGCAAGAGAATCTAGTATGACAGGAGAATGTGTTGAGATGAGATCAGTGATATGAGATTAAACATGCTAAGGCTTGTATGTGAGGCCACGTTGGGATGTGCGTGGTTTTTCTAGTCCCATGCTCGCCACCACTAGGACCTGAGTTCTTGCCTTTGGAACCGAGATGAGCGTACAACCACACGGGGCTTGGGAACCCCTCGCCTGATTAACTTGCCTAGTAGATTCCATGAGTCACATAGTTCGGCGTTCCATTCGACATATGCATAGAAAACCTTTTGAAAGATTTGCTGGGTGGAGGTGCATTCATAACAAGTAGGGAAGCGTGGCCGCGGTTGCTTGGGGTTGATGGCGCCCCTGGTAAACCAACCTCGCCTCACATCTTTAAGTACCGACTTCGGGATTTGACCCGTTACGGCGGAACAATACTTATTGCGTGACTCATGGTCTCGGCGAAAGCAAGGTAAAGGTCGTGGCTAACCATCCTATGCCGGCCTTCGAAGGAAGAGGGCTAATAACGTTGGCATTAAGAGTCGGTTGGTACGTGTGGGTAAAGTTGTACACCCCTACAGGGTTAAATATTTTCGAAAATCCATGTTCACGGTTATGAACGCTTGGTGACTAGATTCTAAGATCATAGAGAACTATAACTTAATCGTAAAAGTTGGCAGATCAACGTGTGCATAAGGATGCTTCCTCATGGGTACAAGGGGGTGATCCTAGATAGGGTTCAGATGGTGATGCCTTGGTGGATATCAAAATATGATCAATATTTTAGAGACGTCGCTCTCTTATCCCCTTTTAAAATATTCTGATTAGACGAGCTTCTTCCCTCTCTCGTTTTATAAACAAAGATGGCTTTATGCAAAATAACTCCACCAGCCATAAGTCTTGCGGAGTACACCCTGTACTCACCCTTGCTTTTTTATACTTTTGGCAGAGTAAGTGTTCCCCTGAAGACAAGTTTCGTACTACATGAACATTGACGAGTAGCTTGGGGTTCCCGGCCGGCAGCCTGGAATCTATGGGCTGGGACGTCATCGTTATGCTTCAGGCCTCTTAGGCCATTTGTTAAGTTTTCTATACTTAATAGCATAATTTGCCTTCCGTTGTTTGATGTTTGTAGTAAGTGACCTCTCCTTGTAATAATTTGGTTCTCTGCTCAGTTATGAGCTTGCTGTAATAATTTTGTGTCGTAGGGTCACTATTGTGTTACCGATTCTTCACTGGATATCCTCGAGCTCAAGGTTAAGCTTATGTCAGATGGAGGTCTGGGATTTCTTTAGCCCTGATCCCGAGGGTGTCACACTAACATCCAGTTAGCCACTGGCTTGTTTCCCCAGGTCCTAATTCACGGGATCTCCGATCACATAGGTTCGGTTACTACCACGGTAACTCACGTGGGTCTCAAACCCATCTCCTTTGATGCAATATCTATCACATTTCTTGATAGAGCTTTTGTGAAAGGATATGCTAGATTCTTAGCTATTTGGATATAATTCAATGCTATTACTCCGGAGTTTCTCATTTTCCTAACAGATGTCAATCTTCTCTTTATATGTCTTGATGACTTCATATTATCCTTTGAACTACTCACTTTGACGATCACAGTTTGATTGTCGCAGTTCATAAGAATAGCCGGCACAGGTTTATCAACAACCGGCAAGTCAATCAAGAGTTCACGAAGCCAATCTGCTTCGACAGTAGCTGTATCTAGTGTTGTGAGTTCTGCTTCCATTGTTGACCTCGTTAAGATGGTATTCTTGCAAGACTTCCATGAAACAGCATCACCACCATGAGTGAATACATATCCACTTGTGGCCTTCAACTCATCAGCATCAGAGATCCGATTTGAGTCACTATACCCTTCAAGTACCGCAGGGTCTTCGGTATAGTGAAAACCATAACTCGATGTACCCTTTAGATAGCGCATTACTCTCTCAATAGCATGCCAATGATCATCTCCCGGATTGGAAACAAACCGGCTAAGTTTGCTCACATCAAACGCGATATCAGGCCTTGTTGCGCTAGCTAAATACATTAACGAGCCAATTATCTAAGAGTATCTCAGTTGATCTCTAGTTGTTCTTTTGTTCTTTCGAAGCATCTTACTAGGATCATATGGTGTTGGCGAAGGAGTACAATCTGAGTAGCCAAAGCGACTCAACACCTTCTCCACATAATGAGATTGCAGAAGTGTAATTCCGCCATTATCATCTCTCAGTAGCTTGATGTTTAGAATGACATCAGCTTCTCCAAGGTCTTTCATGTCAAAACTTTGAGACAAGAAACTCTTGACCTGTTCGATGACAATCATATTTGTCCCAAAAATCAGTATGTCATCAACATACAAACAAAGTATAACTCCTTCGCCCCCACCATGGCGATAGTATACACATTTGTCAGCTTCATTCACAATAAAGCCAGCAGATGTTAAAGTTTGATCAAACTTCTCATGCCATTGCTTAGGTGCTTGTTTCAGTCCATACAAAGACTTCAATAGCTTGCACACATTGCCTTCTTGAGCATCTACTACAAAACCATCTGGCTAATCCATATAAATCTCCTCATCCAACTCTCCATTAAGGAAAGCTGTCTTGACGCCCATTTGATGAACGATAAGACCATGTGAGGCATCCAATGAGAGTAGAAATCGAATAGTGGTCAATCTAGCCACAGGCGAATAAGTATCAAAGAAGTCTTTGCCTTCTTTTTTGGGTATAACCCTTGGCAATAATCCGAGCCTTGTACTTTTCAATCGTACCGTCAGGCCTAAGCTTCTTTTTGAAAACCCACTTACATCCTACAGGTTTGCACCCATAAGGACGATCAGTGATCTCCCAAGTTTCGTTAGCCATGATGGAATCCATCTCGCTACGAATAGCCTCTTTCAAGTAGTCTGCATCAGGAGATGCATAAGCCTCTGAAATAGAGGTGGGAGTATCATCCATGAGATAGACAATGAAGTGATCACCAAAGGACTTTGCAATCCTCTGTCTCCTGTTCCTTATAGGAACTTCATTGTCTGCCTCCTCAGGAATTTCATCATGTGCTCGTTCATAATATTCCATGGGAATAGCGGGTTCAGAAGTTTCAACAGATTCCTATCTAGATGTACTAGGCATATCTTTCATCAGAAAAATATCCTCAAAGAATGTAGCATCCTTGGACTCCATAATTATACCGACCTTGATTTCAGGTACCTCAGATTTCACCACTCATTTTTTTATCCAACGCTATGATGAGCATAGCCAAGAAAGACACAATCTACGGTCTTTGGTCCAGGTTTACTCTTTTTGTGAATTGGCAAATTCACCTTTGCCAAACAGCCCCAAGTACGTAAGTACGAGAGTGTTAGTTTTCTCTTCTCCCATAATTCATAGGGAGCAGTTTCATTGTCTTTTGTGGGAACTTTATTCAGGACATGACATGATGTCAATATCGCCTCCCCCCACCATGCCTTGGATAAACCCGAAGTACCTAACATGGCATTAACCAAGTCTGTTAGAGTACAGTTTTTCCTTTCGGCAACCCCGTTAGATTGGGGAGAATGGGGAGGCGTCCTCTCATGAATAATGCCATGTTCTGCACAAAACAAATCAAACACATGAGAGAAATACTCTCCACCACGATCTGACCGGACTCTCTTAATCTTTCTCTCAAGTTGATTTTCAACTTCTGCCTTATAGTTTTTAAAGTGGTGTA
This sequence comes from Avena sativa, assembly GCA_916181665.1. Taxonomy (NCBI): domain Eukaryota; kingdom Viridiplantae; phylum Streptophyta; class Magnoliopsida; order Poales; family Poaceae; genus Avena; species Avena sativa. The sequence continues at coordinate 79,965,826 of OV702296.1, forward strand.
GAGCCTCATCTTTAGTTTTCAAAAGATATACATAGAAAAATCTAGTAGAATCATCAATCAATGTCATGAAGTATTTCTTTCCACCTGTCAACACACCATTCATCTCACATAGATCTGAATGTATAAGCTCCAGTGGTGCCAAGTTTCTTTCTTTCTGCACAGGCTTATGAGGCTTGCATGGTTGCTTAGCTTGAACACACTCTTGACATTTAGAGCCTTTGGATAAAGTGAAACTCAAAATTAAATTCATCTTAGCTAGCCGCGTCATACAACCAAAATTAATGTGACAAAGTCGTAAATGCCAAACATCGGTATCATTGCCAGGGGCACAAATATGGTTCACAACCTTATTACAAAAATCTGATAGGGAAAGACGGAACAAACTGCCGCACTCATAACCTTTACCAATAAATTGTCAATACTTAGAGATGACTACTTTATTGGACTCAAATACCAACTTAAAAACTTCTTTGCAAAGAAGGGAACCACTAACGAGATTCTTATTTATTGAGGGAACATGCTGCACGTTCTTCAGCTGCACGATCTTTCCCAAAGTAAACTTCAGATCCACCATGCCAACACCACGAGCAGAAGCATGCGATCCGTTTCCAATCAAGACAGAGAGATCTCTTGTGACCTGATAAGAAGAAAACAGAGATATCAGCACACACACATGAATATTAGCACCGGTGTCGATCCACCAATCCGTAGATTGACAAATTCACAAAACAGTAGGTAAATTACCATACCCGGATGCACCCTTATCATTGTTGCTCATAGTCACGTTGACAGACTTAGAGTTCTGTCCATTTGGATTCTTCCTTCCTTTGCGCTGCTTGCAGTTTTGAGCCCAATGTCCAACCTCGCCGGACACAAAGCAGGGATCCTGTGACCTGTCCTTCTTATTCTTTTTGAAGTTGGTAGTACGAACGGCCTTGGTCTTCCCCTTGAACTTGTTGTGGAAGTTCTTTTGCACCACATTGGCGCTTGACTGGGGTGCCTCGGCTCCCTTTAGGTGTGCGTCTTTTGCCTTTTCCTTTTCCTCAATGTCCAGAAACCCAATGAGATTCTCAACAGACATCTCTTGCCTCTGGTGTTTGAGGTTAGTGGCAACACTCCTCCAGGATTGAGGAAGCTTTGCAATAATGCATCCCGCAACAAATTTGCCGGGCAACACACACTTCAGGAGCTCAAGTTCTTTTGCAATGCACTAAATCTCATGAGCCTGTTCAATGACAGAACGGTTTTCAACCATCCTATAGTCATGAAACTGCTCCATGGCATACAGTTCACTGCCAGCATCAGTATCACCGAATTTTGCTTCGAGTGCATCCCACAGTCTTTGGCATTGCGCATATGTAAACATGCGTCCACCAACTTGTCCCCAATGACGCTTATGACACAACCCACAAAGAATATGGTGGTCTCCTTGAATGTATTCTCCTGTTCAGGAGTAATCGTTCCTTTAGGATTACCAGCCAGTAACGAGAAGGCATCCATAGCCATCAGCCAGAGGGTACACTTGGTTTGCCAGCGCTTAAAGTGCGCACCCGTAAATGGGTTAGGTTTCAGACAAGCGGCAATGCCTTGACACGAAAATTGCCTAAAATAAGGTTTTTGGATTGTTGAAATAATTAGCAGTTTTCGCATTAATTTATTCCAAGTATAAAACATGACAGAACAATTTCCAAGATTAACTAGCATATGCATAGTATACATGCACCATACAGGTAAGTGAAAACCTAGCACATATACACATACAGCAATACTAGTAATCATCATAGGAAATAACATGAGGGTAAAGAACACGTACGAGTTCGTCGATGGTATGACCAACAACGCAACAGAAGTAGATCCACCATCGGCGGCAGCAACAGCATCTTGCTTGTTAGCGTCGTCAGACATGGTGATGGGGTCGAGGAACCCGGACGTAGAGGACGAAGAAGAGCTTGAGCAGTCACGCCTAGACGCTCCCCAAAAACCTTATCGCCTCTCTCCCTGTCGTGGTGTGGAACACGGCAGTGCCATCGGGGATGGCAAAGAAGGGACACTCGGATGCAATCGATGGCTCACGCAACGGGTTGGGCACGGTAAACTGCAAACACAGTGACGTACCCAGGTTCGGGCCCTCTCAGAGAAGTAACACCCCTACTCCTGCAAGATGAACTATATGATTGGGCGAATGCCCAGTACAGATGCTCCTTGAGATGTTTCCTTAGTTACTACCGAGAGCTAGAGGAGGATGGTAACTAGCAACTAACACTTCTCTTCTTCTATTGTTGCCTACCTAGAACCCCAGCTCTGCCCTCCCTTATATACTGGCCCGGGAGGGGCAAATTACAAATCAGGCCCTAGGGTTTACTATTTGGATATGGGTTTACAGGACAGGGCCGGCTGCAGGGCCCATCCGGTGGGCCAGGACCCAGTCCGCCCTTCTTTTAGTGTCATCCTCTTCTTTAGCCATCACCCGGGCTTCCTTTGGGGCGTCACCCTTGCTTTAAAGGTCACCCAGACTGCTTTCGCCAGTTAGGCGACCACTTTGCTTTATCTTCATCGGGTAGCGCTGGTCGTGACAGCACGCCAGCTTGTCTGATGATGAGGGAGAGCCAGAGGCATACCCCGCAAGGAGCGTCAACCCCTTTGTGATATCCATCGAATCCGAGGTGAGCCGAGTGGAAGCGGCCACCCCGCCGGTTCTTCAGGCTACCGACTAGACGGGCCAGCCAGGAAGGTTATAAGCCTAGCCGGGCGGTGTTCGCCAACCAGCTGGAGTTGTCCTTCTTGAGGGCCAGGTGGCCTGTTCCTTCTGGATCCGGCCTACTTGTCCTTGGCTTTCCCCGCCCGGGGGTTATCCCCCCGACACTAGTCCCCGAGCACATATGGACTTGGCCGGTGGATAAGGTCTTGTGTGCTCTTTTTTCGTCTTGAAGTGACTGTTTGACCGCATTCGGCCGCATCTTTTGCTTTTGCTTTCCGGCTGGATTTAACCAGCTGCGTAATTGATGGCCGCCCACTGGGTGTAGATAGCAAAGGCAGGGACCGACTGGCGTAGCTGGAGACGAAGCGTTAGCTTGATGATGTTGTTGATGTCGTCACCCACGACTGCTGCTCGGGTGCACGTCGCGTCAGTTTGACTTCCGCGTCGCAGCGTCAGTTTTTGGCAAATGCGCACGCAACTTGCTGCAGCGGTTTCTCTGGGCGAGCGCGCATGCCTCGTCTCCCAGTAACACCCGTGGATCTTCTATGGTGGTTATGATGGCGCCAAGGATCCGAAGTCGTAACATCGTGCAGCCGTGGCGCCTGGATGCCACGCTTCGCGCGGGAGCTGAGGGGGCAATGGTACTTCCCGCGGGTATAAATAGAGCTTTGGAAGGGGAGCGATGCCCACACTTCTTCGTCCTCCGGCTCATCTTCTCCTCCTCTCCAGCGCACCTTGCTACTTGCGCCCCTTTTCCTTGCCGCCACTGGAGCCACCGCACACTGTTCACCACGGCCACCCCTCCTACAGATATGTTGCCGGAGCATCGCGGGGGTTGGTGTGGGTCATTCGTGACCAACGACCTTGTCTACAGGTATCGGCGGGGTAGATTTCTTCCCTCGTCGATGCTGGGGAAACACCAGCTTGCGCCGGAGGGGGAGCGGCTGCCGGACCCTCGGCCGGGGAGCGCGTCGTCTTCCTCGCACACTTCGCCCATGGCTTCGGCCTTCCCATCAGCCCCTTCCTCCTCCAGCTCTTCATCTTCTTCGACCTCCAACTCCATCATCTAGGCGCGAACGCCATCACGCAGCTGTCGCATCACGTGGCCTGTTGCGAATCGTACCTTGGGGTGTGGGCTGAGGTGGAAAACTTCCTCAAGTTCTTCCACTTCAAGGCCCAGAACACCGCCAAGGACGGTCTACTGACGTAGACGGGCTGCTGCGCCATTTATCCGCGGCCCTCTTCCCCGATACCGCGGTTCGAGCTTCCTGACAGCGTCAAATTGTGGCAGCGCTCATATTTTTACGTGAGCAACGCCACAGAGGTGGACTGGATCTGCCTTGCACCTTTCATCAATGTGCACTCGACGCAGAAGGGCTGGTCGATGAAAGGTATGGGCGCCTTTCGCCCGGGTGGAGGCGATGGTGGAGACGGAGAGGCTCACCGCCGGGGACATCACACTGTCGTGGATGGTGCGGCGTGTGCTTCCGCTGCAGAAGCGGTCACACAAGATGTGCCATATGTCGACCGCCGATGATTCGACGATGACGTCGCGGAAGGAGGTGCCCTACCAAGACCTGTGGAACTGGGTCTCCCTGATCTCCAAGTTCCACATGGAGGCAACCTGCGCATACTACCCGCCATATCATCGCGGCCGCCTGCCGCCCCGGGTGAGTTTCCCTCTAGTTCTTTTGAATTTTTCTTCATTGTTTATTAGCTTTCCTTGGGTGCCTTATGCTCCCCTTTTTGAGTAATTGTTCACGGCGCAGCTAGCCGAAGATGGTATGGGTGACTTCCCGCTTCCGTCCTTCTTGGCGGACACGAAGCCGAAGAAGTACCCCCAGACGGAGCACGAAGGGTTTCCCATCCGGGCGGACGACGGCCCCTCGGATCCTCATGGTAAGTTGCCGGCTACAGCTCCTTCTTCGTCCTAGCCCATGAGGTTGTGGTTTAAGGCTTTGTTTTTGTCGCAGTCGATGTCACCGACGAGGAGGGCGGCCGAGAGAAACCCGCGGTGAAATCCCGGGGGAAGAGGGCGGCGCCTGTTGTCGCCCCTACTCCGGTTGAACAAAAAAGGACGCGCCGGGAGCGGTAAGTCATTGCTCCGCTCTCCGTCATCAGGTTAGCGTCCTCCTTGCATCTCCCTTGATGTTCTGTGGCTCTGTTGGCGCTTTCTCTTATTTTTTTTGTTCCATGCAGCGAGGCAATGTGGCTTGGCGATGGTGGCGCCGCCATCCTTGCTCCTCCCCCTCCTCCGGTGGTTGAGGAGGTGGTAAGGTCGCCGGCTGCCTCCGCGCCGGCTGCGTCCGACCTGGCTGCGCCTGCCGCATCGACCGCTCCCGCCGCGTCGTCTCTGTCCAGGGCCCCTCAGGGATCCTCGACCGCATGGTTGCTGTATCAGGCGCTCGCGTCCTCGCGGTTGAGGCAGCTGTTTGCGGCTGCTCAGGACCCGGAGACCCCCCTCCTTTGTCCTGGGGCTGGCGTGAACCCGGCGTAGAGCGATGCTCTAGGCAGCTTCGCCCGGCCTGTTATCACGGAGGTGACGGAGGAGGCTAGGGCCGCGCAGGCGGCTGCAGCGGGTGGCGGCCAGCCGGGCGCTTCCGTGCCGGCTGGGAGGGAGTTGGTGGTGGCCGAACCTTGACGTGCCGCTACTGATGATGACGAGGTTGTCGTTATTGCCTCGAGGCGAGCTCCGGCTGTGCTGACGCTAGGTGCGATTCTCTCCTAGCTCTCGGGTGCGGCGCCCGTAATACTCGACCAGGTTCGCCACCTGGTTGAGGGATTGGAAAAGGGCCTTGGCGAGGACAAAAATTTGTCTGTTTTGATGGAAGTAAATGTCTATCCCTGATATCTTTTCCGTGCGTTTCTTTTTTAGCCGGTTTTCTATTCCGTATCTTACTCGGTTTTCTTGCTGCAGAGAGCGTTTACGGAGTCGGTGAAGAACACCTGGGATCTAGGCCGTAAGATTGCTTCTTCAGATCTGTCTTGGCGATTGGCTCCCTTTTCCCATTTTTTGTTGACCATCGGGTATCCTCCTACAACCATGATCCTGGACAATGAGAAGGAGGTGGAGTGCCTCAAAGCTGAGGTTGCCCGGCTGGAGGAATCGAACAAGGCGCGGCAGGCACAGCTCGATTAACTTGCCGCGGCCAAGCATCAGCTTGAGGTTAGCGTGGAGCGGGGCAAGAAGACCACTGACATCCGGGCAGAGGCGTTGAATAATTTTGAAACGATCTCCGCCCAACAGGAGGAGACGATCAAGATTCTTCGCTCCCGGGAGGGGGAGTTGACTCAGCACCTCCAGAGCATCTCGGAGATGGTCATCAGTAAGTTCTTCTGCTTCCATCCTTCGCCGCATTGTGGTTAATTTAGTCTAGTCCTGGTGCTCACTTCTGGCTTTGGTTGCAGCTCATTACCCTGAGGCGACCGAGATGGCTCTCGAGAAGCTTCCTGTGGAGGATGTCGGCTGCGACCTGACCGCCTTGGATCTGGTGAAGGTGCTGGCGGAAGAGAGCAATGGTCTTTGTGCCGTTTCCAACGACCTCTTTCACTACATCTGGCCGGATGCAGGTGATGTGCATGACATCGCCAGCTTGGAGGTTGCCTTGTCTCGCGGAATCGACGTCCTGGATATCCACAAGGAATGGGCGGCCCGAGGCAGTGTGGAAATGGATCTGGCCTTGGTCAAGTCGTGGTATCCCGGGGCTGATCTCGGTGTGCTCACACGTGGTTTCTGTCTTGGGATGAGCTACGAGGGCCTCCACGACAGCATTCCGGCGATCCGGTCCTGCGGGGTGAAGATTGGCACCTACGTGGACCTGGAGCGTGATTTTCGTGATCCCGCTGAGCCACTGCCGCTACGCTGGGTCTCGGCATCCTGGAATGCCATCGACGTTGCCTCCACCAGCCAAGTTCCTGTAGTCGGCTCTGGCGCCCCTCCTGCCGGTCCGCCTCCTGCTGCTGATGCTGATGCTCCCTCTGCTGCTCCTGTCGCTGAACCTTGATCCCCGGGATACCGGGTGTATTCGTGAACTTGGCCTTTTGTTGGTGCTATACTTTGATTAATTTTTGACGTCACACTTTGAATTGAGCACAAAACCTTCGTGTTCTGCTTAAATGTCTTGGTGCCCCTTCAATTATTGAGCGCACTCTGTCTCCTTTCTTTTATGTCTTCATTAATTGTGGTCTTTGGGATTGTTGCCGGCTGAGGGGCCGGTCGGGTCGGGGCTCTTGGCCGCCTTGACTTGGGTTGATGGGTGCGCAGGAGCACGCCCACTTGGTGTAGTCCCCAAGGTTCGGGCCGGCTGGGGTAGCCACCCGGGCTAAAGCTCTTTCCCATCTTCACTTATGTTGATGGGTGCGCGGGAGCGCGCCCACTGGGTGTAGTCCCCGAGGTTCGGGCCGGCCGGGGTAGACAGCTGGGTGAAAACTCTTTTCCACCTTGACTTATGTTGACGGGTGCGCGGGAGCATGCCCACTGGGTGTAGTCCCCGAGGTTCGGGTCGGCTGGGGTAGCCAGTCGGGCCAAAGCTCTTTGCCATCTTCACCTATGTTGATGGGTGCGCGGGTGCGCGTCCACTGGGTGTAGTCCCCGAGGTTCGGACCGGCTGGGGTAGCCATCCGAGTCGAAACTCTTTGCCACCTTGACTTATGTTGACGGGTGAACGGGAGCGCGCCCACTGGGTGTAGTCCCCGAGGTTCGGGCCGGCTGGGGTAGCCAGTCGGGTCGAAACTCTTTGCCACCTTGACTTATGTTGACGGGTGCGCCGGAGCGCGCCCACTGGGTGTAGTCCCCGAGGTTCGGGCCGGCTAGGGTAGCCAGTCGGGTCGAAGCTCTTTGCCTTCATGTTTCCTATCAAGTTGTGGCTCATGTCATGCAAGACATATTGTTGCTTTTGGTTAGTTTCATTTTGCAGGCACCCATTCGTAGTTAGGACTAAACGAAAAAAGAAACAAGGAGACGTGCCCCTTGTGCAATACTATGCCGTTTGTAGAAATCATGGGCGTCCGGGCCAGCTGGTACCGGGACGAATGTGGTACGCGAAATTGGGAAAAAGTCCTCGGTACTACGCCGAGGCTTCCAAGATTGTTCGTTTATTACATGAAAGGGGAGATACATACACTTCTTGCTCAAGTGTAAAATGGCCGGAGTAGGCTCGCCTTCCATGGGCGTTCTGTCTCCTCGTCCGAGCGGTCTGCCTTGTTCTTCACCAGCTGCTGGGCATCGATCAGATAATATGTTGTGTAGCGCCCGGCTGATGATGAATGGGCCTTCCCATGGTGGGGACAGCTTGTGCATTCCTTTTGTGCTCTAGACCAGGCATAGCCCCAGATCTCCCTCGCGAAAAGAAGTGAGCCGGATCCGGATGGCGTGGTAGCGGTGTAGGTCTTGCTGATAGATTGCTGACATCGACAAAGCTAACTCTCGCGCTTGATCGAGCAGGTCCACACTGTCCTCTGGCGCTTCTTTGGCTCCCTGCTCCGTGTACAGTTGATTGCAGGGTGCGTCGAACTGGATGTCACTAGGGAGAACTGCCTCTGCACCATAGGCAAGGAAGAATGGTGTGAAGCCGGTTGAGCGGTTGGGGGTGGTGCGTAGGCTCCAGAGCAAGGCCGGCAATTCCACTATCCTGCATCTGGGTGATCTGATGAGTGGTTCGATCAGCCTTGGCTTGATTCCGGCTAGGACCAGGCCGTTAGCACGCTCGCACTGTTCGTTGGACTATGGGTGCGCGACCGATGCCAGGTCCAGGCGGATGCCTTTCTCTCTGCAGAAGCGGGCGAAAACTCCTTTCGCGAAATTGATTCCGTTGTCTATGATGATGCTATGCTGGTAGCCGAATCGGATGATGATGTCCATGAAAAACTTGATCACCGCCGCTCCATCCAGTTTCTTGATGGGCTTTGCCTCGATCCACTTGGTAAAATTATCTATGGCTACGAGTAGGTGTGTCATGCCGGATCGAGCTGTTTTGAACGGCCCAACCATGTCTAGCCCCCAGACTGCGAATGGCCAGGTGATTGGTATCGTCTTTAGTGCTGTAGATGGTGTGTGCTTCAGCTGGCTGAACCACTGACAACCGTTGCATGTTTTGACCAATTCCTGAGCGTCCTTCAGCGCTGTGGGCCAATAGAAACCGTGGCGGTTTCTATTATAAGCCAAAAGCCCAACATCTAATATTCCTCAAATTCCAAAACTACTATTGTCTCCTCTCGTATAGTTTTTATTTTAATTCCTTTTCTACCGATGCATCCATCTAGTGCAGAAAAGGTTCAGCTGAGCCAATTCCGCAGCCCATCCGATCAAAGGGATAGTTTCTATTCAACTCGAACACACTAGATAGAGCCCAGTGCAACACGCACACCTGGGCTATACAAACCGAAGCGTCCATGCCCAGCACTCCAAACAGGTGAGAGAAGCGCCATGCTATTGCTTCCTCTTCCCAAGCGCATGCACGAGGAGCAGGACATCAACTGAAATGGCAGAGTAAACTGCTACCATTACCTCCCATTATATCCTCTCAACTAGAGCACCGTTTTCCTGCTTCTAAATACATCTCCATTTACCATCCTTGCCTCTACCCCATCCATAGCCCGCGCCCATGAGCTACTCTGTTGGAGCTCCGACTTAGATCATTGTCGGGCGCTACCTGTGTTTCCTATGAATCTGGCCATGGGAGGATAAGCTGCTGCGACATGGAAACTACGAGGAGGAGAAGGGATGATTGCTGGAACCATAAGGATAAGCCATTGGTCATACCAAACATACTCCGTCACATCAATAACTCGGTTCACCAACTTTTTCAAATGATTGAGTCACACTCAGTGAGCATCTGTGGATTTCCTTACACACACGCGGTTATATTAGAGTGTATCTACCTTGTATACATGGTTTCTGACTGTAGTTCTTTAGTTGACAATATCATCGGTTTCTGACTGTGTATCTACCTTGTATTGCCATCATAGAGTGCCTTACCCATCTCGGATCCAATCAAGCCCGACCTAGAAAATGTTCCAAATAACTCTAGGAACCCACTAGTGATGTTCACTAGTGGAGACAGGGCCTCTAGTCTCAGGCCGTAAGGGCCTCTAGTCCTGGTTTTTGAACCGGGACTAATCAAGCGGGACTAGAGGCCCAACACTAGTCCCGGTCCAGTTACCAGCTGGGACTGGTGGGTGCTCACGTGGCTGCCCCTGCGCGCTCAGGGTGCACCCCCACTAGTCCCGGTTAGTGCCACAGGACGGGACTAGTGGGTCTCTACCGTGGCAGCATTTTGCGCCTTTTCTCTGTCGCGGCAGAGCTTTACCTTGGACTAGTGATTTCTCTGTCGCGGCAGCATTTTGGGCCCTTTCTCTGCCGCGACAGAGAATTCATTTTTTATTGTTTTATTTATTTATTTTTCATTTTAAAATGGTTTTTGAATATTTGTACGCCACCACATATCGTATATGTTCTTGCATATATAGAAGATAACTTGTATTACGAAATCACCATACAAATATATACAATTTACATAGTTACACGGAGATAACAGAATACCGGGACTAGAGCACAAAATAGTTCGATTACATGGAGATCAGTAGCACCTATTCACAGTAATAGTCTACGATCTCTTTGAAAATAAATCCCGCCATCTCCTCCGCAATTGCTAGTACGCGTTGCTCTAGTAGTAGTTGATCCCGCATTCTCTCGAACTATATATAAGAAAAAGGAGATCAATATCTATCAATCATGATAACAAAAGGTGAAATAAAATGATGGTGTGAATGCATTGTTTACGTCGACTCTATGATCGTTGTGTTCGGTGGTAAACGTGCAAATGAACTCGCAAATCGTAGAATCCACATAGATTCGACCCCCGTGGCTATCTCACGCACTTTACGAGAATAGAATTCAATCAAAATAATAACCTAGAGCATCATTATTATATTGAAACTAGAAGTAAAGAGATACGCGAACATATCACGTGCTACTTACCGAGACCGCCTTAAACATCAGCTTCTCACTAAATACACCCGTAACCTCGCGCTTGAACCGGATCCAAACCCTGCCCGACGAAGAAAATGAATGAATGAGCTATTCATTACCTGATATCTCGGTAAATCAACGAAAGATACCGATATAGCACGAAACTTACTTTTGGAGCATGTCCTACATGCTGTGGAAATCTTCCAGGTTTCTCTTTGATGGGTCCATGACATCAACTCTTCCCTTATCAAGTTGAATGTCTAGCAGAACCCAGTGAAAGCTGCAAACATTTATATATACATCAGTTATAGTTATTAGCATCGACTAATCAAAAGTGAATGTGTACAACAGAGTAAGACCCTCACCTGAAATTGTAAGGAAACAATATGTGGTTAGAGAAATTTTGCTCCATTAGAAACCTTAGAAGGTTTTCCTCCGTCTCCTCGGGGTTATTCGTTAGCGTGGCTATATGCACTTTATCTGGGTCAATGAACCCAATATTGTAGATTCTTTTTCTTTTACATTCCAGGATCTTCATTCTGCATAATAAGGATAATCACATGTTCCGAACTGAACAACTGAAAACTGAACATGTAGACAATGAATTCAACAACTTATAGACAATAGCAGCTGAGGATGGATTTTTCCAGGGCGTCGAGATGGTATAACTGGAACAGTTCTGGAAACTCAATATATACCTCTTCGGGTCTGAAGTAGTACTCACGTGGGACTTTGGCTACGATCATTATTCTCCCCTGCTTCATGACCGCCGATTACCATTGATGGAGATTCCGCATTTGTGTTGGCAGTTCTCTCAGCCTCTCTTTGCTGACCAAATCCTCACCTGCGACTTATTTAGGGGCTAGTGGCATCTTGGGTAGATGGTCGAGTTGGGGGACTAACAGTTCATCAAGTGTAATTTCCATGCTAGCCGCCAACTCCCCAGCTATTGACATATCAAGTGGCTGTTGTGAGAGGAGTGGAATGTTTTGTGAAACCACCTTGAGGGGTGCGATCGTTTGTTTTGCCAGTTGTCCGAGAAGCGGAATGTCTGATTTTTTACTGATTGCATTTTGGTCCCGCTTGCACCTGTGCTTGATGATTTTTTACCGTTTGCACTTGATTTGCTTGATTTACCTGATTTACTCTTCGCCAGTTCTTTCTAAAATATGTGTAGATAGTCATATGGCTTATGGTACAACTCATATTGTGACGGTGTGTTCAGAAAATCAAGTGCATATGCCTTTTGCTTCTCGGTGTATACCGGAGCGGTGCTCGGGTTTCTTCTTCTCAAAATGCGCCGCCACTTCGGCCTTTGATATCGCTGCAGATTCTAAATCAGTACGATCGTAAGTTCTGATGGGAAGATTCTGATGAGGCACTGTTGGGAGGGGCGACATTTTCCATTTTGGGCTGCCGCATCCTTTAGTACTCGCTGACGGAGGACGCTTCCTCTTATTGTCCTTAGCGGGCGGCGAAGACTGCTGAGCCTGCGGCGGAGATCGAGATGGACTCGGGATGTGGTGGTCGTAGTCATCATGGGGTGGGCTTCTTGGAGGTGGAGGTGGAGGTGAAGGATACCTCCGACGACTCGGAAGAAGTAGTGTTATCCTTGGAGCCGAGCCTAGAAACCGTATGTTGTTCTTTTTCCAGAGAATGGTCCCACCAAGTACTTCTCCCAGTGTGATCTCACCTTCAGGTCCAGGGATGTCAATCTCCATTGACTCCCACTCCTTTACGATTTGATCCACCCCGACTTTAGCATAGCCAGTTGGAATCTCACGGCCATACCAACGTGCGTCAGGCGGACAAGGCAAAGCCGATCCGATAGCCACCTTCACAGATACGTTCTTCAATTTTTTATGGAGCTCACAAGGTATCTGCTCCTTAATTGCATCCACGGAGTAGCCGGGACCGCCATCTGTAGTATAGGATGCATCGTTAGACGGGACCTCCGATTCAGCGACGCTGCTTCTCCGCTGAGATGGGTTGGCGGTAATATCGAGTGGAGGATCTTGATGCAAGCGTGCTATTCCTCTAAGTTCGTCGATCTGCTCCTGCTGATTGTCAAGTCTTCCTAGTAGTTGCTTGAACTTGTCTGCCTCCTCCTCCTCTCGTCGTTGCTTTGCTCTTGCTCGGCTTGTATAGGTACCTTGGTCCTTAGGAAACCCAGTCTCCCACGTGAAACTCCCTTCAAGGCCTCAGACTCGTCCTGTATGTTCGTGATTCCCGAGGACCAAGGTCAGCAAGTCATTCTCTCTATCGGGATGAAACTGTTTTATTCCATCTTTAATATCTTTGACCACTTTTAGCCATGCAGTCCTGGGTAGCTTTATCCCGTCACTGCAAACAAGGTCCCCTGTAAGTTCGTCATATGTACTCCCATGCCCAAGAAACCAATTTCTTGCCCTCAAATTCCATTCTTTGCGAATTGGTTATGGAATGATCTCTTTATTATGAAGCTCTTTATCTTTTGCATCCCACTTAGGCATGGCAGCTGCGTAGCCCCATGGCCCCAAGTTATGCTGATATTTCTTGTTCGCAACATTTATCTTGTTTTATTCTGACTTTTCCTCTGCAACTCCTGACCTCCTATACAGCACAAATGCATCCCAGTAAGGCTGCTCCTAGATAGCCTTCGAATAATGGGGTTTTCTTGTCCTTCTGATACTGTTGCCATAATGACTTCTTCCAGTTCTTGAATAATTCGGCCATCTTATTTAGTGCGAACTGCTTGACTTTCTTTCTCATTTCAGCAGTCTCGTCCTCAGTGTCACATTCTGGCAGCTTGAAATGTCCCATTAGGTCATTAAAAAGTTCATCTTTGAACCTATCGTCGATATACACATCACTCCATTCCGCCTCTTTGGGCTTATTCCACTCCCAAACAGTTATCGGGGTGCGATCTCTAGCAACAGCTCCGCACTGTTGTACAAATAGTTGTTTTGTTTTCTTTGGTTCCAATGGTTCGCCATCTCCTGAAACCTCTGTAATTTCATAAACAATACCCAGGGGCAACTTTTTGGCTGGGTCGCGCTTGGTTTTCTTGCTCGATGTAGAGGCCTAAGAGAAGAAACATTCATCAAGATTATATATATACAACTAGGTACATCTAGTGACGATCATCATACATCATATATATATACCTTGTCGGTATGCGTTACGTGTCCATGGGCTTCTTCCTCTTGTCTGTTGGTCTCCTCTCCCTCATCGGATGAGTTCAGATACCTCGAGGGAGATCCCGCATCGGCATCGTGAATCATATACTCGAGCAAGTGTTCCGAATCTAGGTCTCTGCGGACTGGGGGACTAGGTGGATCCATAGTTCCTTCAAAATGCACACAATATTTATTCGAACTTAACAAAATAAAACCTAAACCCCTAAGCCCGGACGTGCGGTTGGCGGTGGCCGGTGATGGTGGCCGCGGGAGAGGTGGGCGACTAAGCGACTTCCCGCGAGAACCACCACCCTAACCCTAATTCCGGTCACCACCCTAAACCCTAAACCCGGAGGTGCGGTGGGCATTGACCGGTGATGGTGGCCGCGGGAGAGGCGAGCGACTAAGCCCTGTTATAAACATAACTTACAATATTATAAATCTCATACCCTAAAAATAATAAACTAATCCTAAACTAAATACACTATATACACTAATCCTAATCCTAAACTACATACACTATATATCCTAATCCTAAACTACATACATTATATACACTATATACACAAAAAAGAACATACACTATGTACTAATCCTAATCCTAAACTACATACACTATATAATCCTAATCCTAAACTACATCACTATATACACTACTCACCTAATAAACTATCCACACTACTCACCTAATAAACTATACTCACCTAATACACTATATACACTAATCCTAATAAACAATATACATTAAACTAAAAAATTAATCCTAAATAAAAAATCCTAACTAATCCTAATTAATCCCAACCCTAACACTACTCACCGGCAGCAGGAGCGTGCGCGGTAGGCGCTGGCGGCGGGTGCGGGCGCTTCATCGGAGTGGCGGCGGTGGCACGGCCAAGCTCGATCGGGGGGCGCGCGGGGCACGGCGCCGCGAGAGCGGGGCGCGGCGGGCTCGGTGGTGGGCGACAGAGAGAGGGGTCGTCTGCGGTGGTTCTCACGGCGGCAGCCTGGCGGCAGCATCGTCGTTGCTGGCTCCACTTCTCCCGGTGAGTAGAACGCACCGGGGGAGAAGGCATCCTTTTATACCCCCCACCTTTAGTCCCGATCTGTGGCACCGGCCGGGACTAAAGGGGGGGTCTCTAGTCCCGGCTGGTTCCACGGACCAGGACTAAAGGTGGGGGGGCGTTTCATTTTTCACGTGCTACGACCAGACCTTTAGTCCCGGCTGGTAAACTGCGACATGACTAAAGGCCCAAATTTGCGCGCGCTGGGCCAAAAACCCCAGCGCGCATGTGCTATTTTTTTCAAATTTTCAAAAATATCATTTAAAACATTTAAATTATACTTTTTTGCATACTTGTGAATTTGACAAAACTTTCAACATGAAAAGTTCTTGAATTTGAATAATTAATCCAAATCCATTTTCTGTTTTATCAAATAATTATTTTAAATAGTCAAATTATTAACCATTTTGCCATTATCAATTTAAAAATGCATTAACTTTTTGCATATTTTTGAATCTCACTAAACTTTCAACATGAAAAGTTCTTGAATTTGAATAAATAATCCAAATCCATTTCTGTTTTATCAAATAATTATTTTAAATAGTCAAATTATTAACCATTTTGCCATTATCAATTTAAAAATGCATTAACTATTATTTTTTTGCATATTTTTGAATCTCACTAAACTTTCAACATGAAAAGTTCTTGAATTTGAATAATTAATCCAAATCCATTTTCTGAATAAGCTTTAGTCCCGGTTGTATCCACTAACAGGGACTAAAGATTTTTCCCGCCATTTCTCACTGCTTCCTGCAAAGTTTTTCCGCCCTTTCCTCTGAACCGAGCTTTTAGTCCCGGTTGTAGCCACTAACAGGGACTAAAGATATTTTTCCCGCCATTTCCCACCGCATCCCGCCATGTTTTCCCGCCCTTTCCATCTATATATTGGCTGACCGCGCCATGGTTATGCACACATCCACACCTTCCTCTCTCACGGAAATGAACAGCGCCTACTGGGCCATTCTGACCCTCAAGGAGACGGAGGCGCTGTGCACCTCAAGCTACCCTTGCCCACCAGGCTACCGGCCGCCCGCCATTTGGATGCTGAGTGTTGGAGGTGTTCCTGTCCCTCTCGTGCCTCAAGGCTCCGCCCGACAGGTGGCCATCACGAACCACTTCTACCACGAGCTCACACCGGAGCAGCGGATGGATCCCCAGTGGGATCCCGACAACTACGACACCTGGAATGCCTTCTTCGCTAACTGGCGGGAAAGGGAGCTCGCCAGGTACGATGGTGATGGCCCGCCCCCGTTGAACCACAATGAAGCCGGCCGCCGTCTGTGGTGGGCGAACCGTACTATCATAGGCGTGATGCGCTACATCGCCGGGGGAGACCATCCTCGCCTGCGGTGCCCACAAGTCCACCCACCCATCGTGAATCCGAGGCCGGAGTGGCAAGTGCCCCCGGTATATGCCATGGCTGGGCTCAGGATCCCCAGAGTGGCAGGTGATGATGACAATGATGATGACGATGACGAAGTAGACCCTGAAGTTGTGTACTATAGGACTAGGCATGATTATGACTAAAGGGGCAGCTTTAGTCCTGAGTGTTAGCTAGTCCCGGTTTGTCCCGGTTTTTAATATTAATAAATGTATTGAGTGTTAGTCCCGGTTTGTGGCTGGACCAGGACTAAAGGGGGTCGTTAGTCCCGATTCCGTAGTCTCGGTTTTTAAATATTAATAAATGTCTTGAGTTTTAGTCTTGTTTTATGGTTGGATCTGGACTAAAGGGGGTCCTTTAGTTCCGATTCGTACTTACCATGAAGATCTGATCCCCAAACACGTGCGGTCACATATTAGGGAGTGCCTCTATGACCAGTTTCTTGGAGATGCCGGAGGATTGGGCTCCGGCGGAATCTCCCTGAAACTGGCCGTAGTGGTGTCCCTGCTCTTGAAGACCATCTTGCAGCTTGTAACCTCTCTAACTAGATCAATATGCCTGGGAGCTAACCTAATTTCACATATTAGGGAGTGCCTCTATGAACAGTTTCTTGGAGATGCCGGAGGATTGGGATCCGGCGGCATCTCCCTGAAACTGGCCGTAGTGGTGTCCCTGCTCTCGAAGACCATCTTGCAGCTTGTAACTTCTCTAACTAGATCAATATGCTTGGGAGCTAACCTAATTTCACATATTAGGGAGTGCCTCTATGACCAGTTTCTTGGAGATGCCGGAGGACTGGGCTCCGGCGGCATATCCCTGAAACTGGCCGTAGTGGTGTCCCTGCTCTCGAAAACCATCGATCTTGGAGATGCCTCAAACTGGCTGGAGGACTGGCCTGTTTATAGTACAAGCAGCTCGGCATAGTGTCGACACTCATGACATAATGTCTACACTCAGCCCTATTATTAGCGCTCACTCGTGTTTTGTCCCGGTTGCTGTCTCCAACCGGGACTAAAGGTTCATCCAACTAGGACTAAAGGTTCAACCCTCTATTATTAGTGCTACCTGGCCCATCCTGCCGCAATCCCTTCAGTCGCGGTTGGTTTCTCCAACCGAGACTAAAGGTTCAACCCCTATTATTGGTGCTGCCTGGCCCAGCCTGCCCTGCCCTTTCCCTCTATTTATAGTGCGGCCATCATGGCCATGGAGAATCTTCATCATTTAACAATATGATTACATAAGAGGTTTAATATATTACACCAACATTACTATCTAGTGTTGTTGTTTTCTTCTGTGCCGTAGCCATGGAGAATCTTCATCATTTAACAGGAGGCTTGGGTCAGTTTTCACTTTGAAGGGTGGGATTTCATGAAACTTATTATAATCTTCTGACATATATGTCTTGTGATCCGCTCCCATGATGTTTCTTTTCCCTGAAAGAACTATGTGGCGCTTTGGCACATCGGACGATGTATTCTTTTGCTGATTTATTTTTCTCGATTTCGTAGACATGTCCTTCACATAGAAAACCTGAGCCACAGCATTGTCTAGGACGAATGGTTCGTCCATGTACGCAAGATTGTTGAGATCCACTGTTTTCATGCCATACTTTTCGTCTACATGTACCCCTCCTCCTGTCATCTTGACCCATTTGCACCGAAACAAAGGGATCTTAAAAGTAGGTCCATACTCAAGTTCCCATATACCCTCTATGTACCCATAATATGTGTCCTTCTTCCCATTGTCATCTGTTGCATCAAAGCGGACACCACTGTTTTGGTTGGTGCTCTTTTTATCTTGGGCGATCGTGTAAACTGTATTACCATTTATCTCGTACCCTTGGAAAGTACATATAGTCGAAGATGGTAACCGTGCCAACAAGTACAGTTGATCTTCAATAGTGTTGTTATTCATGAGATGCCTCTACAACCAACTGTCGAAAGTGTCCTCGTGTTCCACTTTAATCAAGGAGTCAGGTATTCCCGGGTTTTCCGAGCGTACAATAATCTTGTGTTTCTCGATATACGGAGCCACGAAGGTGGAATTGTGTATAACTGTGTAGTGTGATTTATTGAAAGAATCTCTGTCCATACATACCATTGTTTTCCTTCCTAGTGTGCCTTTTCCAGTCAGCCTCCCCTCATACCGAGATTCAGGAACACCAATCGTCTTAAGGTCAGGAAGAAAGTCAACACAAAACTCAATGAACTCCTATGTTCCATAGCCCTTGGATATGCTTCCTTCTGGCCTAGCACGGTTATGAACATATTTCTTTAAGACTCCCATGAACCTTTCGAAGGGCAACATATTGTGTAGAAACACAGGACCGAGAATTCTAATCTCTTCGACTAGGTGAACTAGGAGGTGTGTCATAATATTGAAGAAAGATGGAGGGTACAACAACTCGAAGCTGACCAGACATTGGACCACATCAATCTGTAACCCTGATAGACTTTCTGGATCGATTACCTTCTGAGAAATTGCATTGAGGAATGCACATACCTTCACAATGGCCAGCCGAACATTTTCTGGTAGAATCCCTCTCAATGCAACCGAAAGCAATTGCGTCATAAGCACGTGGCAGTCATGGGACTTCAGGTTTTGGAATTTTTTCTATTTCATATTTATTATTCCCTTTATGTTAGACGAGAAGCCATACGGGACCTTGATACTGAAAAGGACTTCAAAAAAGATTTCCTTCTCTTCCTTGGTAAGAGCATAGCTGGCAGGCCCTTGAAACTGCCCTGGATGCTTACCGTCTCGTCCTTTATGATGTTGCTGGTCCTCCCGTGCTTCCGGTGTATCTTTTGACTTCCCATACAAGCCCAAGAAGCCTAGAATATTCACGCAAAGATTCTTCGTCAGGTGCATCACGTCAATTGCAGAGCGGACCTCATGGACTTCCCAATAGGGTAGCTCCCAAAATATAGATTTCTTCTTCCACATGGTGCGTGTTCGTCGGTGTCTTTCGGAACAGGTTGTCCTCCGGTACCCTTTCCAAATATTACATTTAAATCCTTGAACATAACAAATACATCAGCACTAGTACGGGGCGCAGGCTTCTTCCGGTGATCTGCCTCGCCATCGAAATGCTTGCCTTTTTTCCTTAAGGGGTGTCTGGGCGGAAGAAAACGACGATTATACGGGTACACATTCTTCCTAGATTTATCCAGATATATACTTTCAGTCTCATCCAAACAGTGTGTGCATGCATTATATCCCTTGTTCGTCTGTCCTGAGATGTTACTAAGAGCAGGCCAATCATTGATGGTTACGAACAGCAACGCTCGTAGGTCGAATGGCTCCTGTTTGTGCTCATCCCAGACACGTAAACCTGGTTCGGCCCACAACTGTAAAAGTTCATCAACTAATGGCCTTAGGTACACATCAATGTCGTTGCCGGGTTGCTTCGGGCCTTGGATGAGCACTGGCATCATAATGAACATCCGCTTCATGCACAACCAAGGAGGAAGGTTGTAGATACATAGAGTGATGGGCCAGGTGCTGTGACTGCAGCTCTGCTCCCCAAAAGGATTCATGCCATCTGTACTTAGACCAAACCATAAGTTTCTTGCTTCACCAGCAAAGTCCGGGAAGTCTCTCTCGATTTTTCTCCACTATCGACCATCAGCGGGGTGCCTCAACATCCCGTCTTTCTTACGTTCTTACATGTGCCATCGCAACAACTTGGCATGCTCTTTGTTTCTAAACAAGCGTTTCAATCGTGGTATTATAGGAGCATACCACACCCCCTTGGCAGGAACCCTCTTCCTGGGTGGCTCGCCATCAACGTCACCAGGGTCATCTTTTCTGATCTTATACCGCAATGCAGTGCATACCGGGAATTTATAAAAATTCTCGTACTTCTCACCGCGGTAGAGGATGCAGTCATTAGGGAACGCATGTATCTTCTGCACATCTAATCCTAGAGGGCAGACGAGCTTCTTTGCTTCGTATGTACTGGCGGGCAATTTGTTATTTCTTGGAAGAAAACTCTTCATGAGTACCAGCAACTTCTCAAATCCCGAGTTAGTCACACCGGTCTCTGCCTTCCACTTCAGCAATTCTAGTGTGCTACCCAGCTTCTTCTGGCCATCTTCACAAGATGGGTACAACAATTTGTTGTGGTCCTGTAACATATGCTCAAACTGCAACCTCTCCTTTTCTGTGTCGCAGTCTCGCTTTGCATCAGAAATGACCCGACCAAGATCATCAGCGGGCCGGTCTGGTTCCCGTTCTTCACCCCCTTCTTCTTCATTGTCTTCCATTGCGGTATCAGCGTATTCAGGGAACATAGATCGGTAGTTGTCATCATCGTTCTCTTCTTAGTCGCCGTCTTCCATCACAACCCCTCTTTCTCCGTGTTTGGTCCAAACATTATTGCCGGACATAAAACCAGACCGAAGCAGGTGGCTCTGAATGACTCTTGCAGAAGTGTGAGCCATCTCATTCCTACAGTCAACACATGGAGAACACATAAGACCATCTCGTCGCTTGTTCTCCTCGGCCATAACTCGAAAAGAACGCACGCTTTCTCTAAAAATGGCAGAGCGTCGGTCACCGTACATCCATGGATGCCTCATCTGTATCATACAGATATATGTCAAATGCAATCACTATGCTAAAATTAGTACCGCATGACGGTCTTAACGAGAAAATAGTTGCTAACCTTTTATTACACTTGGAAACAAAGATGAGAAAACTTAAGTGTGGCTCGGGCACCTCATATCATGTCTGTCTTGTGTGACCTAAACTTGCATCTCTCTAATAGACATTTCACCGAACACCTCTAGTGCATATGTATGAACAAGAAAAAAAATAAAACAACACTCTCTCCCACCAGGAAAAAAATAGTTGAGAGGGGGAGGGGGTTGTGCGTATATATAGGGCTAGACCACTAGTCCCGTATGGAGATACAAACCGGGACTAAAGGGGGTGCCCCTAGCGAGCGGCAGGGCCAGGGCCCTTTAATCCCGGTTTGAGCCTTTGACCGGGACTAATAGGGTCTAACG
Source organism: Avena sativa (assembly GCA_916181665.1). Taxonomy (NCBI): domain Eukaryota; kingdom Viridiplantae; phylum Streptophyta; class Magnoliopsida; order Poales; family Poaceae; genus Avena; species Avena sativa. The sequence goes on from OV702296.1 coordinate 79,987,105, forward strand.
GGCCGGGACATATGGTTCTGGGTGGCTCGGGCCGTCCGTCCAGGGCCATTAGTCCCGGCCCCAACCACAGCCGGGACTAATGGCCTGGACGAAAGACCTGTTTTCTACTAGTGGTTAGATAGGAATATTTTCAATGTTTATTAAACTATTTTGAAAAGAGATTTGAATTCGGTGCATCGCTTGAGCATACTGCCATGTCTGTGTAGTTAGTTTATCTCTTATACATATGCTAGTTTATTTTGTATGTATTTATGTTTGCCTAGTTTGAATCCAGTTCATCAGTATCAATCAAATTCCATCTGCTAGGCTGCATATTCTAGACGTGTAGTAGATTTTGTAAATTGATTACACATGCTTAGTGATATATTTAATTATTGGAATTAGAGAACATATTCTCTGTATTATTTCACACTGGTTTTCATGATAGATATACATATAGATGCTAGAGTTGCGAAGGTCTTACTTACATGTTTTTCCGAATGTTTTAATTAGTTCCGGTACTATTCGCAGAGCTTGTCAATTGCTTTCTAAACCATATTAGTACAATATGCTCGTCCTTCTTAGAATCATTTAATTTGCTAGGATTTATTTTAGTCCATGTTTCTCATCGTGTTGAGTAGTAGACTAGCAGACGAATCTGTTGTGAGCATATTACTATTTTTGTTACAGTAGCTTTGTTGGATGATTATTTCTATTTGTTTGATGTTGTTACAGTAGCTTTACTAGATGTTATTATGTAGCATGTTGCTGGCCATATCATGCTAGTTTAGTTCATGTGTTTTTATCATTGCATGTGTATGATTTCAGTAGCTTTTTGCATGATCTATATTCACGTGTACGGTTAATTTTATGGCTAACTACTATAGAGCATGTTTGTGCATTGCTTATCAAGGCTATGTGATCCATATAATTTTGCTACATGTGGTTTTCTAAAATACTTTGTTAGTAAAAATGGAATGATTGCAGTGTCATGTATGTTAGTTAACTGAACTCCCATTCAAGCCTTCTCCTTTTTACTCTATAGATATCGCAGGTCGACACACAATTTCTATTTGGATCTTATTTTGAGGTTATCTAAAATTGTATTTATTGGTGGTATATTTTTATGACGAGTAGGGAGTGACGAGTTCGAGCATAACCAACACTATGAAGAATAACACTACCACGGCAACGAAGGCATGCCCCCTCTTTGATCATGATTTATCCCATGTTTTATAATGGCCATTATGTTTTATTGTTTTACAAATGTATGCTGTTTTGTTACACACATATCTTGATCTACCTATCGCCAAATAATACCCTGAGTAGATATTATATAGTAATTGTATTAGAGTATAATTACTTATCCATGCTCAATAATATTTCGGATCCTTGATCTCCTCTATTTGTAGGAATTGGATGACCCTCGGATCATATACACCCATTTTGAAACTTGATGAGCTCGCTGAGCTAGCCGTTGTTGGATCCTCTACTCTATTCTACTATTGGTGAAACTTACCGTCTAAACAGCTGACATGGATATGCCCTACGGGTACCTGACAATGGCCTACCCGGTCCATCCCAGTGAAGGCCCACACGAAGACTGGCTGCTAACACAAAGCCCAAGGAGATTCCGGATGGCCCAAGCCCGGGAGAAGTTCGACTCCTTGGAGAATACAACCAAGTTGTAGATACAATTTTAAAGGGCGAAACCCTAAATTGTAACCGACTCGACCTACCCGAGACCTGTCCTCCCCATATAAAGTCCAGGAGGGCACAACGGGGAGGGTCTCTCCCAACTCATACACACACCTCATGCCAGATTGCATCTATGCACCCCCTTTAACCTTCGGTTCTGCCATCAATCAAGAACATATATGAAGGAGTAGGGTTTTCCCTCCGGGGGCCTGAACCTGGGTAAACATCGTGTCCCCTTCTTGCGTGTCTGTTAACCGTCTCATGATCTCCAGCATCCCCATCTTCTCCAAAACCAAGTCCATACAATTGGCATTGCCAAGTCAAACCCTCGTCAATTGGTGCCGTCTGTGGGAACTGGGGGCACTGATCGTGCGATCGTGACGGTTCCATCCACCATCGTCTTCGATTCATCCATGACAGAGAACCACCTCTTCTTCGGTGCCATCGACTTCACCGTACACTCGCCGAAAACTCGCCAGAACTTCGACTCCGTAGGCGACGGAGTCGAACTGATGTTCGGGAGCTTCTACTTCCAGGTGGGATAGATCATCACCCTCCACCTCCCTGAGTGAATACTGGCTCTGGCAGTCGCACCTGCTCCGTGGGTACCGCCAATTGATGCCTTGCGCACACCATCGCTGACAAGCGATTCGGATGGCAGCAGTAGCTGCAACTCCGACCTCTGCGACCCTCCTACAGAGGGAGGAACCTACGGTTCCGAATCTAAAAGCTATGGGAGAAACAATCTCCCCCATCGCTACATGTGTGCGTCCATCCATGATGGCAACATCGACAATGGTGCCGATCCACCGAATTCCCCTCCCAACCCACTGGCTGGGAACAGAGGAAACAGACCACCCCTGCCCAATCCCAACGGGAACAGGGCACCCGACAATGCTGAGTGTATCAACCATTTTCGTCATGAGATCAACCTCAACAAGGACGAGTGGGCGAGGGTGCATGAAGCTATGCGAGGTACCAATCCTCTGCCAATCGACGCTCCCCGCGACATGCTGGTGGGCTATCACTGGATCCTCATCGAGAATCACAATCGACAAATCAAGCAGCAACACGAGCTCGAGTAGCGCAAACAAGCGGCTGATGAGTCAAGCATATGGCGAGCTAAGCTCTCCTCCGCTGGTGGATCTTCCTTGAAAGTCTACGATGGTCGCAAATATCACTCCCGCATGGAGCGCATGGATCCCTCTACACAATGCAAGGACACCAAGGCACTCGACATGTCTTTCATGATGATGGACTCGCAAGGCAATATCATGCCCCAAAACGCCGCAGACCGCGATCATGGCGACCACCACCTACTTTGCATCAAACCCGTCACCGGCGGGGATCCATGGTATGCAATCCACAAATCTGCGATTGCAGGTCTCGGACTTGTCGGAGTCGTGCTGCACGACGAGACGGCCCTAGAGCTAAACAAAAACGCTGTAGTAAAGTTCACCCGAAGCCGCACACCCTCATTTCACGAGGAAGAGCATGACCTGCCACGGCTTCGGCGCAGGAGCCACAACTATGCCCATAGCGAGCTTACGCAATGCAAGATTGACAAGTCATGCGCCAAACGCGCGTGCTCCACGAAGTCCGGGGATGAGGACATGGAGCTATGCGGTGCCAGGTGCTTCATCAGGGCCGTATGGTATTCGCGGATGCCTAAGGGATTCAAGCTTCCTTCGGACAACTTGAAGTTCGACGACATGCAGGAGCCGAAGATCTGGCTTGAAGACCATCTATCGTCAGTCAAACTCCATGGCGGGAGTAAAAACACAGCCATGCAATGCCTTCAGCTGCAGCTGACTGGCGCGGCCAGAGCTTGGCTCAACAGCCTCCCCTCCGGATCCATGCACAGCTGGGAAGAGCTACCATACTGCTTCATCTGCAACTTCTAGGTCACCAGCAAGAGACCGGCTTCAATCGAGGTGCTACGCGCCTGTTTCCAACGGTCCAACGAGTCCATCCTCTCATACATACAGTGTTGGTCCGTCATCAAGAACTCCTCCGAAAACATCTCGAACAAAAGGGCAATTGACGCCTTCAAGGGTGGCGTAAGGAGCCGCGAATTCAGAGATGAGCTCGGGCGTGTCAAACCCAAAACCATCGATCACTTGATGGACATTGCCAATCGTTGGGCCGATGGCAAGGATGCCGTCAACCGAACACATACGTATGACGAGGATGACTTCGGCCGTAGGCGCGATCACCACAAGAAAAGAAGAACACGCGTCTATGAAGAGCGCGAAGAGGTCCATATGGTCACGGCTGGCTACGTCGATCGCTGTGAGGACGAAACCGCAACAGCGGATATCCCTGTGGCAACTACCGCGACGGTGGGAGACCAACGCAAATGTGGCAGCGCCGCAACCGCGATGACAAGCAAGCCACACTCGACAAATTGCCGGGTCCCTGCACCATCCACTTCTACATCGACAAGAAGGATGGCAAAAGGAAGGCCAGCCACATGCTCAAGGACAACAGGGAGTTCCAGAAACTCCATGAGGGCTACGCCCAGATGCGTTGTCAAGCGGTGACCCAGAGTTCGCCCCCGCCCCTTGAGCTGTCGCACATGGAGCTCCACCTCTTCCACCCGGAGTACCCACACAGCCTGCAGCTGCGCCATCCTAGAATAACAGAACAGATCCATACCCGCCACCGCTGGGGGCTATGATGATACAAAAGGGGTGCCCAACCAACAGGGTGCAGCAGAAGATCACCCGCCAGGTCAACCTGGCCATCACCTGTAACATCCCAAAAATATTAATCAAGGTTATCAATTCCAATCACCCAAATTTAGGGTTAACAAAATATTTTGTTAATTAAAATCATTATGAATGCATGTGTGTATGTGATGAATGTATGAATGAATGAATGGACTTGTTAGATTGTTATGAATGGCAAGGATTGGTTTAAAGATGAAAACACATCATCTAAATCATTTCCAAGCAGAATCAAATCAAAGGAAATTCAAAAATAAACAAAATAAGCAGATGGTCATTTTTGCCAATCTTGCTCACTAGAAAACTTTGAGTGTTTCTAGTCCAAGATTTCAAACAGAAACAAATCCATTTCTTTTCACCCTTTGCTAGACCAAGTGAAAGTGAACCCAAGACCATCTTGCAAAAGCACAGAAAGATTTGACAACTCTATTCAAATGACAATTAAAAATTGAATCTAGTTTATATGGGAAGATCATCATTTCTCAAAACCCAACCAAACCAGTGCACCTTTACAAATCCAATCAACCAGAGACTACCTAGCATGTGACCTTTGCATCCACCAAGTTTCAACCAAAAATTCAAATTTGACTTTCTTGTGGCCATTTCATCGAATACTTGGAGACAGAAAATCAAATTGGCCAAAATTCACTATTTTGAGCAGTAATCTTTGCAAGCATTGTTCACCACTGATCACCCTTGTCTCCCCTAGTGCCAACAAACACATTGAACTAACCTAGACCCGTACCATTACACCATGCCTTGCCAACATGAGAGCACCCTTGCTAGCCGACCATGGCTAGCTAGCCAGAGAAAGCTCCGCACCTAGCCACCATGTCTAGGACGCACACCACCGTCCACTACCACCCCCTGTCTAGCCCTCGAGCCCTGCAAGGCACTGGACCGTAGAGAACGCACGCGCCCATTTCTCTACGACCATGCTGAGAGCGCGCCAGAGCTCCGCGCTCGACACGCTCGCACAGACCGCGCCCCGCCTTCGCCGCCCGCCTGCGTGATCACCATCGTCCCAGGAACCTCCCAGACAACTCCGTTCGCTGCCGCGCGACCCGTAGCCACTATGCCATCAAAAATGCCGTTGGTGCTGCTTAGAGCATCGACGTGTTCCGACCGAACCGCACCGCCCCACGCCTCGCCATCAAGCCGTTGAGCATCACCAGGAGACCGCGCACCGTCCCCTACCATTAGCCATGCCCGTAGCTCGCTGTATCACCGACCCCGACGAGCTCATCCCGCACCCTTCGGTTCCCTCGTCGCAGTATAAATAGAGGCCTTCCCCATTCGATTTATTCACACCATTCCACTCCCCACCTCTCACTGATCGTGCCCACTTCTTCCCGGATCAAGGCGAGCGCAGCATCGTCAGAATTTCGCCGGAGCCTACCACTACTGGAAGAGAAGGGCGCCGCTGATTGGAGCCACCCAAGAGGATCCGCCAGTACCAGGAGAATCACCGTTGTCGACTTCGTCATTCTCCCCCATCGCCGACCATTGCCTAATCCCCGGTGAGCCGCCACAGACCCCCACTGGCCGCGCTAGGGTTTGAACTCGTCGCGTTCTGTTCAATGAGGACGACGACCCTCAATTGTAGATCTTACATCTAATCCTACAGTTGTAATAGCCCCGTACCCCTTCGCACCCCTCTGTCTCACTGACTAGTAGGGACAACCACTTAACCAGCCCGCGTGCGCACTGTGCGTAGTGTGCCGGCCGAGTTAGCTGTCCCGTGCGACCCAGTAGTTTGAAATTTGATTTATCTATTTATTTTCAAACCTAGTTCTGGCAGTAGATTCAAAAATCATTTAAGAGAGTTTCACTGAACCAAATTGTGTCAAACCAATTTTTTAGAAAGGTATGGAAATATTTAATCCAAGCCCATTGGATTCAAACCATTTGAAATTATAGATCACCTATAGTAAAAATAACAAGGCAGAGACTTTTCTACATTCAAACATTTTTCAGAATTCAACCATATAAATGCTTTTGAGTTGATTCCAACTCTCAAAAATGACATTTGAGAAGACCTTTCTGAATATATAAAAATATCTAGGTTTACTTGCAGTAATAACGGACAAGTAATAAAAGAATGCCCTATAGGCATTTCTAGTCACTTTAATTAATTAAAATAATAAGGTTAAACATTATTAAATTGTGACACCACTTTAAATCACATTCCCAAGTACTGAAATATATGGTGATGACATGTGTCAACATGATGCCATGTTTTAATTGGAGAATATTAAATCTTAAGTAGTTTTTCAACGAGTAGAAATTACTTTTCTAAAATAAAATAAATAAAACTATTGCTTTAGTTCATGTGATGATTGTGATGATGCTAGATCATCTATTGTGAGCCTTTATGTGCTAAATATAAGTAGTTAAGTATTGTTTGGTGATTGTGTACTTCGTATTTATTTTTAGACGCTAGTACCGACCAAGGATACGAAGAGGAAGGAGACTACTACGAGGAAGAAGCTGAGGAGAACTTCAACCACTGCACTGCACAAGGCAAGCTTACACTTGCAATTATGCAAGCCTAACACTACAAGTTAACTAACAAGCTACCATTAGTAAACCATCCTAGCAAGCTACCACTTGCAACCTTAATTACCCCAAATCCCAGTTTTACTTGCAAGCTTGATTTTTTTATTTCTTTATCAAAGCTCTTTATTATTTTTACTTAGTGACTTGTGAAGTTTTGGTACATAAAGAGCATAAAACTGGGCCTAATTTAGGTAGATCTTGAGGTCATCCTACGGCATGAGATTGAACTTAGATAATTCACACTTGATTACCACCCCTCATTAGTGTTTATCCCCAACTTTAGTGGCTAGTGCTAAGCATAAAACTTGATCACTTTAGATGGGAATACTTGGTGGAAATTATTATGAAAACCTTTGAATGATGAGTCATTCTAATGAAATGATTTGACATGTGTTTTTGAACACCAGATGATTTTAATGATGAAAATGTTGAGGCATGAGGCTTAGCCCTTTATAAAACTGATGGTTGTCTGGATGCGATACCATTCCAATTTTACCGTACAACCACAATACCCGAAATTGGGTAGGGCTTGACTGGAAGTTTATATACCTTAGTATGGGTTCCCTTGCCGCCGAGGTTTGAGCTGATGCTACCTCGTGAAGATTGACCACCTGTCTAGTTCCCAAGATGACAGATGGTCATGGTTGGGAGGCCAAACTCATAGGAGAGATGCCTATACTAGGGTGTGTAGTTGAAATGTTAGGATTGATTATCCTCATACTGAGTATGGTGAATTTAGGATTGTTCCTGATGGATGTATCGAATATTGTGGTGAAATTGTACCACCTCTATAGAGTGTCAAACTATTTGAATAGCCGCGTCCGCGGTTATGGACAGTTGGAGTGGCCATACTGTTCTGTCGTTAGATGTTTTTAAAATGACTTGTGAAATGAATCATGACTTGACTTGACCATAACAGGGTTGTGATATGAAAACTCAAGTTCCCACTTCGGTGTTATAAAACCTTAAACTAGTTTTCTTTGCTTCTAAACTCAGTTAGAGATAAACCTTGCTTTTTGCAAAAACCCTAAATCTTAGTACTCCTACTCAAACCACTTTAATTGTTAGTGATAGTTTACCAGTACTTAAAGAGTACTCATGGCTTTGTCCCTAGTTATTTCCGTGGCCAGACTATGAAGAGGACTATCAGGATGATGAACCGCAAGAAGTCTATGACAACTAGGATCATCTCCCATCGTCAGCATTGCCTTTGACCATGAAGATGGAGCATCGCCCACGCTACCGTTATTATATTATTCCGCTGCATTGATTGTACTAAGACTAGATCATGAGATCCTTTATTTGTAAGACCTTTATTATGGTTTGTAATGGATGATGAACTATGGTACCAATCTGTTATGTCTGGAAAAAATGGTAATCCTGGGATTGCGATGTATGGCATAACAGGCCTCTGGGATGAAAAATCCGGGTGCTAACATCACTTCTCCGCTAGCCATACCTGAGTACCTTAGCGGCTCGGAATCGTGCATCACATTCAATCGATCAGATCATCCACGCCAGAGACCTCGCCCGGGTCATTCTGCCCTGGTGCTCGAGGCTTAGATTTGGGGATTCAAGATGAGCCGCGTCTTCATGGACGGCGGAAGAAGCATCAACTTGATGTTCACCAACACACTCGCAGCTACGCGGATCCCGCTCTACATCCTAGAGGCGTCAGACACGACGTTCCACAGCATCGTCCCAGGGAACTAAATATACCCCCTAGGCAAAATATGGCTCGACGTCATCTTCGGCACCCGAGCAACTTCAGGCGTGAGCGGCTCGAGTTCGAGGTGGTGGTTTGGCCCTCACAGTACCACGCCATCCTGGGGCGAGTGGCATTCGCAAGATTCCTGGCGGTGCCACATTATGCGTACCTTCTGCTGAAGATGCCAGGGCCCAACGGTGTCATCTTCGTCCCAGGAAGCTTCACCAACTCAGACAGCTGTGATAGGGACTTCAAAATAACCTCTGAGTCATTCGGCATGCAGGAGGAGCTCGCAAGGCTAAAGGTGGTAACAGATAACAGCCTGCCCCCAGTCACTAGGAAAAACGCACCCGACACATTGTTCGACTCCACAGTTCAAAACCAAAAAGGTGCAGGTCCACCCAACGGACCCCTCCAAGACGGCTTTGATCGCCAACGACCTCAGTCCCGCATAGGAACTCGTGCTCATCAAATTCCTCTGTGAGCGCTAGGAAATCTTCCCCTAGTATCCTGCGGACATGCCAGGAGTTCCCAGGGAATTCGCCGAGCATGCCCTCAATGTGTTTCTGAATGCAAAACCGGTGAAGCAGTCGATGCATCGACTATCCGTGAAAAGAGCTGAAGCGATCGACATCGAAGTCAACAGACTCCTCGACGCAAACTTCATAAGGGAAATAAAGGAAAGCACCTAGGTAGCTAACCCCGTGTTGGTCCCTAAGGACACAAACATCCTGCGGATGTGTGTGGACTTCACGTCGCTCAACAAGCATTGTACCAAGGACCACTTCCCTCTACAACAGATTGATCAAATCATCGACTCCGCTGCAGGATGCAAGAGACTCTCCTTCCTCGATGCTTACTTAAGCTACAATCAAATTCGACTGAAGGTCGAAGATCACGATAAAATGGACTTCATCACGTCGTTCGGGGTGTTCTGCTACAACACAATGCCCTTCAGGATGAAGAACGCGGGCGCCACCTACCAAAGGTGCATTCAGGCATGACTGAAGATCCAGATCAGTCGCAACGTCTAGGTCTATGTCGATAACATAGTAATCAAGACCAAGGAGGCCAAAACACTGATCGACGATCTCCACGAGATGTTAGAAAACCTTGATCGCTACAAGATCAAACTAAACCCATAAAAGTGCGCCTTCAGCATCCCTTCCGAATAGCTACTCGGGTACTTCATATCTCAATGACGCATCGAGGCTAACTTGAAAAAAATCAGGGCTATACTAGCCATGGAGAAGCCAAAGAACATCAAAGGAGTTCATCAGCTAGCTGGGCGAATCGCGGCGCTCAACTGATTCATCAGCCACATGGGCGAAAAGGCTCTCATGTTCTACCAGCTACTGCGCAAGGCCGAGAAGTTCGAGTGGACGGCTGAGGATGATGAGGCATTCGAAGACCTCAGAGCTTACTCTCCACATCTCCAGTACTGGTCACGCCAAAGGAGAGGGAGCCCATGTTGCTATACATCGCAGCCACGCACCAGGTGGTCAGCACTGCCCTCGTGGTAGAACGAACCAAAGACGGCAAAACCCACGGGGTACAACACCAAGTCTACTACCTCAGCGAGGTACTGACACCAACAAAACGAAGGTATCCCCACTACCAAAAGATCTCCTATGACGTATTCATGATGGCGCATCAATTTTGCCACTACTTTCAAGAATATCAGATCGTGGTCGTCAACGACACACCACTGTCGAATATCCTGAACAACCCTGAGGCTACAGGGCGAGTAGCCTTATGGGGCATCGAGATGTCCCCTCATGATATCATCTACGAGCATCACACCGCCATCAAGTCTCAGGTTCTCCCTGACTTCTTCGTCCACTGGATGGAGCTCCAGCAATTGGACACTCCGGACATGTCCCAGTCCTGGACAATGCACTTCGACGGCTCCAAACGCGAGGTTGGAGCAGGAGCCGGAGTGATCTTGTCGTCCCCTCAAGAGGATAAGATGAGATACGTGATGCGGATGAAGTTCCGCACATCCAACAATGAGGCTGAGTATGAGGCGCTCTTGTATGGCATGCGGATGGAAAAAGTGTGCGGCGCCACACGTCTTGTCATCTATGGTGAATCCAACCTTGTCATCCAGCATACGATGAACGAGTGTTACGCCCATAGATCCAACATGATCGCATATCATGCTCTACAACTCACTCGAAGGACACTTTGACGGCTGCAAACTCTGGCATTTTGACAGGTAAAGAAATGAAGAGGCTGACAAGCTCGCCAACATTGGTTCCACCTATGCCCCGGTACCACCGGGTGTGTTCCTGGAACAAATCTGCATGCCCTCCATCAAGCTAAAATTCCTGAAGGACACAACCGAAACCACGGGACACTCGGGGGCTACGCCACCCAAGAAAGCCAAAGGACCCGAAGAGCTCGACACGGAGGTCGAACTGGTGAGCCTCATGCAGATCCTGGCAGTCGAGAAAACATGGACTCAACCATACGTTAAGTACCTGGTGAGAAAACAACTGCCTGAGGACTCGACGGAAGCCCGACACGTCGCTCGCCAATCAAAGGCCTTTACCATAATCAACGGCGAGATGTGCAAGCGTAGCATTTTGGGTGTGCGCCAATAGTGTGTCACCAATAGTGACGGGAAGAACATCCTCCTCGACATCTATGAAGGCATCTGCGACCACCATACAGGCAGCTACACCCTTGTCGCCAAGGCTCTGTGAGCTGGATTCTACTGGCCAACCACGATGCGCGACGCCAAGGACATCGTCCAGAGGTGCAACACCTATCAAAGGTACGCAGACAAGCCGCACGTGCCAGGCTCAGAGATGTGGCCCATACCATTGTCCTGGCCCTTCGCCCAGTGGGCGATCGACATGGTTGCAAGCTGCAGAAGTCCTCACTCAGAGGGCATGTCTTCCTCCTGGTGGCATTGTACAAATTCACGAAGTGGGTCGAGGCCATGCCCATCACTAACCAAACCGGTGCTTCCGCCGTCAAGTTCTTTCAATCCATTGTCTACAGGTTCGGAGTGCCTCATAGCATCATAACCGACAACGGCTTGAAGTTCACCTCAAAGGAGTTCCGAGACTTCTGCGAAGATCTCGGCATCAACCTCACATACGCCTCCGTGTCACATCCGCAGACAAACGGGCAAGTCGAAAAGGCCAACGGTCTCATGTGAAACGGCATCAAGAAGCAGCTACTACGCCCACTGGAAAGGCTGGCAGGAGCCTGGGCGGAGGAGATACCCTCCATCCTCTGGAGCTTGTGCACAATGCCAAACAGATCTACCGGCTATACGCCCTTCTTCATGGTACACAGAGCCCAAGCACTGCTGCCTGTTGAGGTATGCTACAAGGCCCCACGGGTCATCGCCTACAGCGAAGCCGAATCATCAGTCGCACTCGAAGACACTGTCGACACATTGGAAGAAGCTCGCGACATTGCCGCATCCCGTTTGATGGTGTACCAACAGAGTCTACGCAACTACCACAGCCGACGGATGCACCCAAGGTCCACCTCGTCCTATGACTCAAGCAAAAAGGGCACCTGAAGCTCGAATCACCCTGGGAGGGACCTTACGTGGTTGCTGAAGTAATCCCATGTGGCGCCTACTGCCTAAAGGACGTCCATTCCGGAGTCAAATACTCCAAAACCTGGAACGTCGCACAATTGCGATGCTTCCAGCCCTACTTGTTTTTACTTTCAATAAGGCTACTCTGCCAGGCCACTCAGCCGAACAATTGCACCTCCTGCATTACGATGAATAAAATCTAAGTTCCTCGGCCCAATTATTTTACCCTCTGTATACATTTACATCCTCCAAATACACTCGGGGACTGTGCCTCACCTTACGAGTTCGTCGATTATCATAACAACGCATCACCCTGAGTAGCTGACCACGTCAGGCTAACGAAAAGGACATGCACAACTCATAGTCAACAATGCATTACGTGCCAATACATACTTACAACTTTACAAGGGCTCAAAAGCCCACTCGACAATATACATACTTTACATTGCTCTATTTACAAGTCACAGGACTCAGTTACATTGGAGCTTGACGTTCGTCCGCTCCTCGAAGACGTCGACGATGTCCTCAGCATGGCAAGCCACTGCGGCATAGTGCGGACGCATGTCCCACGCCATACCATTAGTAGGAGCGGGTGGCCCAGCTACTATCTCAACCAGGTCAACATCGCGACAATGCAGCCGAACGAATGCTAGTGCCGCCTTTGCACCTGCAACAAGTTAATGACGCACAAGCTCCTTCATGGCGTCCATTTCATGAAATTTTCCTAGAAACCCCAAGAAGCTAGAGGGAGCCGCATCGAAAGGAAACATCACGGCCCACACAGTTGTGAGTGATGACCTTGCGTGCTTTAGCACCCAAAGCACTTGGTGGACGCGGTCTTGAATAGTTGCAACAATAGTCGCTCGGTCGCGATCCATCTAGAAGAAGCCGCCGGCCTCCAACTCCTGTTGCGTCAAGCAATTCAGCAGAATCGCAACTCGCTCATTCTCTTTCTTAGGAAGAAGATTCACAACTGTGCGCAAAAGCACTAGATGAGAAGACAGGAAGGTTAGGCTCGGTGGAAAAGAAAAAATCTCACAGTGACTTACACTGGATTTTCTCGCCGATTTTCCGAAATTCTTCAAGGAGAAAATCCTGTCTCGCAATGGCCCGTGTGGTCTTGGATTTCCAAACATCCGCGTGGCCACGGATCATGAGAACACCCTTCTCCAGGCTTCGAATGCGATCGAGTAGCAGATGCAACTGCGATGTCTCAATCGTTGGTGGACGGGCGCCAGTCAAAGCAGGAGGCATGGTCACTGGCTCAGCATTCGAAGGACCCTAAGAGGTGCACAGTCGACAGAATATAAAAACCAAAGAAATTGACAGCAGTCAAAAGAAGCACATATATTTATATCAAAAACCACTAAGTGGTAGAGTCAAGTTTGTCCAGCACAAAGCATTACATGCATGCTGACAAGGCAAAATCAAAATACTATCAAATAAACTACGATGAAGGAGACCTAAGAATCCGTGTTCGGAGCAACTTCGGACTCTAAGGCCTTTGCCTTGGCTGTCCGCTGCTGCTCCAGCGCATATATGGCTAGAAGGTCAATGAGCTTCAGGCCAAAATGCTTGCAGCGGGAGGAGAAGGAAGCAAAGGCTACCTCGGTGCCATCCGCTGCCACCGGCATCCTAGAGGTGATCTGCGAAAGATCCAGCTGCGCACTAGCCGCAACCGCCATGCCAGACCAAGGGTCGCACCACGCCCTTCTAGGTCCTCTTGTAGTCCTCAGGGGCGTCACCCGCCAAGGCTTTCGCCGGAGAGTCGACATCGTCAAGGGCGGCGGCCTTTGGAGTGATCTCCTGGCAGAAGGGGGCGAGGACCTCCTTGGACTTGCCCAACGTCTCGACGGTAGAGCTGCAGTGATATTATACCGCCGCAACAACATCCACCATGGGATCCCCAATGATCCAGGGCATTGCGATCAAACGCGACGCCTGTAGCATCTACAAGGTGTATAAAAAGAAAATTCGAATGAGGCATAGGATGCACACAAGAAGAAAATCAAACTCAGAGAGAGGAACACACAATAACTTACCAAACAACACTTTGGCAGCATCCATAAGCTGCTCTGCCATGGTCTTCTCCCGAGATGCCGTGGAAGACGTAAGTTGTTGCTTGCGATCCTAGGGCTCCTGCTGGTAATGCTAAAGGGCCTCAACGGCGTCCTACGCCTTGGTCTCCGCCTGGCCGTGAATATTTTCGAGTGTGTTTAGCTTGAGGAGAGCCTCATTGTTCTCGCCTACAACAATCGATAAGAAAGGGATCAATGAAACGGTACTTATCAGTACTTCCAGACAAACAGAAGGAGGTAACGCACCTTGGAGCTGCTAAAGCTCGTCCTCCATGGCAAGATATTGTTGAACAAAGCGATTAATGTCACGGATGAAGGGTTACACAAAATAAAAGTAGGCAAAGTCAGACTAACAAAAGGGCTCGGGGGTTGCCCGTGTCAACTAGAAAAACACTTATGTGGCCACCGGAAGACTCCAAAGGAGTGGCTTGCATCTTGTGGGCGAAGACCATTCGAGACCCCAGTTTCGAGGAGCTCGATGCGGCCTCACCAGAGTTGGACGGTATCTTCGGGGAGGCAGCTGCAGGTTACGACTGCAACATCTTCGACTCCACCACAACTCCTTTAGTCTCATCCTTTACGGATTCGGCTGAGGAAGATTTCCTAGTACGACAAAGGCAAACAAGTCACTCAAAGCATCGCCAAGAAGAAATATAACCAACAAGGTAAATCTTTTGATACTTACGATGGGATGTTGGTTGAAGACCGGCGTCTCCTTCTTCTTGGCCGGTGGCTGAGGAGCCATGGCATGGAGGGGAACTGCAGAAATGGGGAGGTTGCACCTTCATCCCCAGTATGACGCTCGAGGAAGGCGGGCCCTCTCAGCGTTGGTGGCGTCGCCCCATCCGGACTTTCGCTTTGGGTCCCCTTGCGAGATATCCCTTCGCTATGCTCAGGGGATTCCGTCGTTGGTGACTGTGCAAGGGGGGCATTGAATCAGAATCCGCATCCCCGCCGTCCGGCGCAGCCGTATATTTTTCAGTAAGGGGAGGCATCATGGACTCCACCTTAAGCTCCTGTGGGGCAAAAGATACATATGACAACGTTGAAAAAACAGAAGACACAAACAATAAAAAATCCACAACGTGCAAGCAGGAGACTCACCAGAGGAACTTCTTTCCTTCTAGAAAAGGGGGCAGTCAGAGACTTAACCGGCAGATCTTCGTCAGCCTTGTACTTCAGCAAGGGTCGAAGAGCCTGGTCGAGATCGGCTGAGGACATATCCTCATCCGACACTCTCGTCGGGTCGGTGGTGTCGGAGTACAGAAATATCGGGTACGCCCTCGCTTGGAGGGGCTGCACCTGATGCTTGAGGAACATCCGAATGATATGGACACCGTAGACCTCCTTGCCTCGCACCAGCTAGAGATCCTTCACTCGCTGGTACAACTTCGCCACCACTTTAGTCTCACCCTCCATGATGTTGTTCGACCAGGAGCGCTTTCGGATGACTAGCTTGCTGGCATCGAAGGGAGCTAGCCCGTAATGCTGACCAGCGAGCTTGGAATCGCAAATATAAAACCAATTGTTCCTCCATTGTTGAATGGATTCATAGAGGTGGAAGGAGAAAAATTGGATGGTGGGCGGAAGGATATCACACACCCACCCAGCGCATAAACGCTGCCAGTGCCAGATTGCCTCTTTAAGGAATAAAGCTTTTTGAAGAGGCCATAGTGTGGCTCGATACCGAGCCAGCACTCGCAGAGCATGATAAAACACGCAATGTGAAGAAGGGAACTAGGAGACAACTGATGGAGTTGTAGCCCATAGAGAAAGAGAAGCCCACTAAGAAATCTGTGGGCAGGAAGAGGAAGCCCTCGAACAACAAACGCATAAAACATAAGCTGAAAGCCTTTGGGTGGGTCCGGGGTTACCTCCTCGCCAGGAATGAGGGCCTCGCCTTTCTCCTTCGAGATAAGTCTAGATTCGCGCAGGCGGCACAGGTCCACCTCCCTGATAGCAGATCACCGCCAATCATCGTCGGTGACGTGACCGGTGGTGGAGGTCTTCTTGGTAGCGTTGGCGGTGCTCGTCCCCGTAGCAGCAAAAGTGGTCTTCTTCGTCTTGCCCATCTTGGCGGTACGACGTGCAATGTGATGGGTGATACGTCCAAAACGTATCTACTTTGCTGAACGCTTTTGCTATTGTTTCTCCTCTAAACTTGTGTCATTTGGATACAACTAACACAGACTGACGCTTTTTTCAGCAGAATTGCTTTGGTGTCTTGTTTTGTGCAGAAAATCAACTTTCAGGATAAAACCCGAAAAATATGCCAAAAATCCTATTTCACCAGAAGACTCATGGAGCCAGAAGACAAGACGGAGGAGGGCCACGAGGGACCCATACCCCCTAGCTGCGTGGGCTGGGCTTGGCCGCGCCTGGAGGGGGTGTGGCCACCACGGGCACCCCCTCGGCCTTCTTCTTCGCCTACTTAAAGCCTCCTGACCTAAAAACTCAGGGGGTTCAACGTTTTTCCAGAAAGAGTTCCGCTGCGCCGCCACCACCAGAAACCGCGATTTGGAACTAGAAACTCTGTCCTGGCACCTTGTCGGATGGGGAATTGGAGGAGATCATCGCCATCATCATCACCGACGCCTTTCCATCAACAATCCATGTTTCCCCCATCCATGAGTGCGTAATCCCCCGCTGTAGGCTATGGGGATGGTAGGGATTGGATGAGTTCTATCATGTAATCGAATAAGATTGTTAGGGCATGGTGCCTAGTATCTTTGTTAGTGCTATTTGAATTTGTTACAACTTGTTGTTCTTAATTCTTGTCACTAGGGCCCGAGTGCCATGATATCAGATCTAAACATGTTATTGATTCATGATGATAGTATTGTTTATGATCTTATCTGCAAGTTGTGTACACATATCATTATCCGGAACCAAAGGCCCCGAAGTGACAGAAATTGGGACAGCCGGAGGGGATGGCTGTGATATGAGGATCACATGTGTTCATGGAGCGTTAATGCTTTCCTTCGGTACTCTATTAAAAGGAGTACCTTAATTTCCAGTAGATTCCCTTGAGGTCGCGCTGCAATGGGCTGGCAGGATAAAATATGTTGTGCAAGTTCTCATTGCGAGCACGTATGACTATATATAGAACACATGCCTATGATTGTTTAGTACTTGGATGCTTTATCTTATTTATCTACAAATGCCCTAGATCGTGAAGTTACATGAATAGTCTTATCCATGCAATGCCCGTCCATCCATCCTTATGCCTACCACACTCATATCCTACTGTTTGCTACTGCCTTTGTTTTACTGCTGCTGTTACTTTGCTAATTGCTACTACAAAACTGTTGCTACTGATAAACTACTGTGAGCAAGATTATTTCCAGGTGCAGCTGAATTGACAACTCAGTTTTTAAGGCTTATAATTATTCTTTGGCAACCCTTGTGTCGAATCAATAAATTGGGTTATACTACCCTCGAAGACTATTGCGATCCCCTATACTTGTGGGTCATCAAGACTATTTTTTGGCGTCGTTTCCAGGGAGCATAGCTTTATTTGTAAGTTCACTTGGATTTATTATTGTTCACTGCTATCCTTTTCATCATGGGGAAGTCTCGCGATGGAAAGTTTCCTATTTTACCATCCACTACAAGAAGAGGTACAGCTCTAAACACCTCTGCTGCTCTTGATTCACCATCTATTATAAGTAAGCTTGTTACACCACCACCACATACACATGATACACACGCTGCTACTACTGTTGAATCTGAAATTGCTTCTGATACTCATGATGTTAGTTCTACTGTGCTTGATGAGAGTGGTTCATTAGGCCCTTTCCTAGATGTTACTGTTGCTAGAACTATTTTGGGGAACATTGAAACTCCTAGTGAAGACACTATTACACCTGTTAGCTCACCTGAGTCTAGAGAGAGATATGATATTAATGATGGTTACATTGAAATGACTTATGAATTTATTGAAGAGTATAAAAACACACATGGTGCTAGTGCTATTAGGAGTCTCCTTGAGAGACGTACTATTATACCTAAACTGTCTCCTGATGCAAAGTTTGCTACTTCTCCCATAGATATTAAAGATAAGGATTATGACTTCTCTCTTGATTTATCCTATATAAACATTGTTGAGAAAGAACCTTTTGTGGGATTGAGAATGAAAGGGATGTGGCACATATGAATGAGCTTTCCACTATGAGTGCCTTGTTTTATAATGATGTTAAGATGCGCACCTACTTTTTTGCTAAGATCTTACCTTTTTCACTAAAAGGAGAAGCTAAAGCTTGGTTTAATAGATTACCTCCTCGATCCATTGATAGCCCTGATTGCTTGATTGCTACTTTCTTTCAGAAATATTTTGCTCCTAGTGCTAGACATGCTGATTTGTAGAAACTTTTTGATTTTAAACAGGGAGAAGAAGAGAAATTGCCTGAGTGATGAACAAGGTTTTGTTCCTTGATTCATGCACATTATGGATGTCCATTACCTAAAAATGAGCTTCTTGGTATATATTATAATGGACTAACTGATGAATCTAGGACATACCTAGATAGTTTTGGTGATTATTTCTTCAGGAAAAGAACTCCTATAGAAGCTGAAGAATTAATGGCTAAAATAAGCAAGAATTATGATGATTGGACTTCAACTGAGCCAATTACACTTGAGCCTACTACTCCTAAACCAATTGTGCCTGAACCAACTCCAACACTAACACAAAGGAAGAGGGGAGTGATTGCATTAAATGATGAAGTGATGAAAGAAGCTAAGAAATGTCTTAAGGAGAAAGGTATTAGATATGAAGATGTGAAGAATTTACCTCCTGTAGAAGAATTATGTAAGCCAATTCCCCACTCATCCACTATTGAGGTACACTCTATCCAACACTTTGATGAAGGTGATATTCCTTATGGTAAACCTCCTGATCAATGCTTAGAGGAACTTGACATTTTTATTGTTAAACAAGGTAATTTTAATAAACAAGTTCAGAATCATTTATTGGAAAACTCTAGAGCTATTAATGAGTTGAAAGATATTGTCGAAAGAACTTCTAGTGATGTTAAAATGCTTGTTAAACACTTCCAAATGGTTCAAACCCAAATTGATCACCTTGCTAAGGCACAAAAAGATATGCTAGTAAATGCTTCTGGAGATAAACATGCTTATGGAATTAGAACTAGGAGTGGTGCATCCACTCAAGACCCTTTATATCCTGAAGGAAACCCTAAAAGAATTGAGCAGGATTATCAACAAGCTGACAATAGTGGTAGTTCTCATAAGAGAAAGAAAAAGAAACATAAAACAGTTGAGGAACCTCCTGAACCTGCTATAGATCCTAATAGTATATATGTCTCTGATAATGAAACTGAAAGTGGTAATGATAAAAATGATGCTCCTGATAAGAACAAATTGAAGAAGAACCTGAGAAGTATACTAATGAAGATTTTATTGCTAATAAACATGGTAGTGAAAGAGAACCTTGGGTGTAGAAACCAATGCCTTTTCCTAATAAGAAACACAAGTCAAAGGAGGAAGAACACTATAACAAGTTTTGTGAGTGGATGAATCCTTTATTTTTGAAAATTCCTTTGACTTATGCTATTAAGGTGCCTCCTTATTCAAAGTATATGAAGGATATTGTCTCTAATAAAAGGAAGATTCCTAATGAGGAAATTTCTACTTTGCTTGCTAATTATTCCTTCAATGGTAACGTTCCAAAGAAACTTGGTGATCCAGGTATTCCAACTATTCCTTGCTCTATTAAAAATAATAATGTTAGAACTGCTTTGTGTGATCTGGGAGCTGGAGTTAGTGTTATGCAATTTTCTCTCTACAAGAGACTCCAGCTAGGAAAATTGATACCAACTGATATATCTTTGCAAATGGATGATAAGTCAACTACTATTCCTGTTGGTATATGTGAGGATGTTCATGTTCAAGTGGCTCATAATTGCTTGGTTTTAACTGATTTTTTTGAGCTTGAGATGCCTGAAGATGATAATATGTCTATTATTCTCGGGAGACCTTTTCTTAATACTCCAGGTGCTGTCATCAATTGTAATCAAGGAAAAGTAACTTTTAATATTAATGACAAAGAGAATATTGTCTATTTCCAAAAGAAGATTGATAAGAGTTATGGCTTGAATTCAATTGAAAATATTGAGGGTATCAAAGTTGGAGAAATATATTGTCCCATTCCACAAGAAATTTTTGAAGCTATTATGATTGGGACTATTGCTATCAAGATTGAGGTAACATAATCATTTTTTGAAATGCAAAGTTTTGTTTCATTTTAAATTGTTTTGGTAACAAGACTTGATCAACCTTGTTAACAAAGGGTTTTTAATGAACAAAACAATGCTTTCACAATGGTTATACTTGCTCACCTTTTTTTCTCCTTTCCAGTCTTTGCTCTTCCTCTTGTTAGTCTTAGTTTTGCTAGTTGTTTGCTTTTTATAGTGTCTTAGAACTTCTGTAGTTTTGGTTTTAGTTTGTTTTTTTTGTCTTTCAAAAATCTTTTCTGCGAGAAAATCAATTTTCATAACCTGAAAATTGGCCAAAAATAAAGTTTCCCGAAAAATTCCAGAAAATTCATATTAGTTTTTTCCTCGAAAAAAGGGGCAAAGGGGCACCTGTATTGGCCTAGGGGGACCCACCAGGCCAGCACACCGCCTGGTGGCGCGGCTAGCCCTAGGGCGCACTTGGCCTAGGTAGGACCCACATATGGCCCTCCAAGTTGTCTCCTTCTAGCCACTTCTTTCTCTCTCCTAAAAACACTGGAAAACTTTCTCAAGCTCAAGTTCTTATTGTTCTTGCTCCCAAATTTTGATCTCCTTACTCAGCCCATCTTTGCTGCTGATTTTTGGAGGGATTGCTCTCCGGTATGTGCCTCCTCCGCTTGTCCAATTAGATTTTTGATTGGTAGATTGTATCTGGAGTATTTTACTACTATAGTTGACTGGTTGTGTTAGCTTGTGTATCATCCCCGGTCACTCCGGACCGACGGCTTTCACTTCTGGCAGCTCAATAGAATCTCTAGACTAACCCCACAAACCAACACTAGTCTTTTCTGCGCACTTTGTCCTCACTCGTGCGCACCAGGTATCCACTTCCCGGTCGGTCACCCATCCTAGAATTTCTCTAGGCCAAGCATGCTTAACCTTAGAGTTCTTTTCGAATGAGCTTCCAGAAAAGAAGTTGCAACTTGTTGGTATGGGTTCCCTATCAATCCTATTGAGCCATGCGCCAGGGTCTCACAGCTTGCATGCTTGTTCTATGCTTAGAGATTTCAATTGGATGCATGTTTATCCCTCTAGCAAGTTCCTTTAGTAGTTCCTCATCATTTATCAACTTGGAAATCACTTGGTTTCATTTTTGTCTAAAAAATTCTGAAGAGAGGATGAGTGCATACCAACTGAATCAACATGTATTGATGGTACTTTAGCCAATGAAATTCCATCGTGAGAAGGAATTTTTCTCTTCCATATATCCATGCCCTGAATTTATGCGAGCTGCGGGGATCTTCTAGGATTTCCAAACTATGATTTCTAATGCAGGGTTGGAGCAATTCGTTGGAGAAGAACCATATCAATATGTTAATCTAACCATGGCTGTGGTGCAGGACTTTCGGTTTAGTTGGTCCTTGTCTAATCCCATGGTCCACTATAAAATTTACAATATAGCTGTTGACCTCCCTTTTGTTGATTTTGGTGCAGCTATTAGAGTGCCACAGTGGGGTTCTTATGAGAAGATTAGAGAGAGGCCTAAGCCACTCATGAATTTATATGCTGAAATTTTCCAAGGTTGCGACTTCTCAAAGGAAAGTGGTAAAATTCGGAACATTTAGTTCCCATCTGTTAGATATTTTGCCTATTTCATTACCAAGTGTGTTCTTTCTAGAAAGACTGCTAGAAAATTATCTTCATTTGATCTAGCTTTTATCTCAGCTGCTTTGAATAGGGATAGAACTTATAACTTGGGGGTGCTTTTATTGCTTTCGTACTGCTACTAACCGCGAGAAAGGTGGACTTTGTGGAGGTTTCATTGCCTCTCGTTTGCTAGATTTTCATGGTTTAGAGCCTCATCATTCAGATTTTCAGTTCCCCATAGAGAGACTTGATCTCAAAACCATGGTTCCACATAAGTTTCTTTCCCCTTGGGCTACTTTGAGTGAGCTACCGTATGAAATAACCTTTGTAAAGCGTGGTTGGAGAGGGGGTAGATCTGAGAAAGTAATCTCTTTGCCTGCACCTGTTTTGTTTAACTTTGATAACAGGCAAGGATGGTCATTCATGGAGGAAGAACTTAACACATACATGGTGGAGCCTCCCAGCAAGAGGATAATGTTAGAGAGGATGCCGAAGATGATTCGGTTCAGTCCTCCAACATTGGGGAGTCTTCGTACCAGCAGCGCTCTTATGATTGCAACGCTTCTTCTTCTTCATCACGAGGACCTAATTATGATCATTCCTATGATGATCCACCATCTTAGGGTTACTACCCGCGCTATTGATCCCCACTTAGGCCAAAAGCCTAAGCTTGGGGGGAGGTATACCGACATCAGACTCATCTATATATCATGTTTTGTCGGTACTTTGTATATCCATGTTTCGCTTTCTTTTTGGTTTTTGTTTCTGCTTTCCCAAAAGACGAAAATACCAAAAATATTTTTGTTGTTTCTCTTGGTTTGTTTGTTTGCTTTTTTAGCTTTGGTTTGCCTTAAGAAAAATCGACAAATATTTTTCTTTGTTTGCTTTTGCTTTGAGTGCTTGCTTTAAAAAGTCGAAAACACCAAAAATATTTGTTGCTCTTCTTTGGTTTTGTGAAGTTCGTTGCAGGGTTCAGTTGTCCTCAGTGGAGTTTGGTTTCATGTTATTATTCAAGCCACACAAGTGAAGGGCAACAATGATGATTAATGACAACTTGAGGTGTGTTAAGAGGCTGCTAATGAACTCTATTTGTTTTCATTTTTGTACATATACTCATCATTGTGGGCATGCTTAGTCTGTTCACGTAAGGTGTATGTTATTTATGGATGCTTAGTAATTCTTGTTCTCTTATGATTAGCTCCAGCTTGATAATAGTTTGTAGCATGTCATATGAATGTTTGCTTGCATTGTTCTATTCATAACTTGGTATGACATTGGGGTATCCTCCTCTGAATGTTTCATTTGAATCGACTTGGCACATGCTCACGCATGCATATGACTGAACCAAAGTCAGTTAAGCCTCGATGATTTATTTTTGCCTCAGAGTTCTTGTATCACTTTCATGCCATAATTAGTCATGTTTTGTTGCAACCATGATTCTGACAGTTATTGCTCTCTCGGTTGTCACTCCCTCTCTATTGCTAGCCTTCACTTGCACTAAGTATGAGCTCTACTTGTGCATCCAACTCCCCAAAACCAATATTGCCAAAAGTGTCCACCATACCTACCTACTAGAATCATTTGCTATTCCGTGCATATTCATTATGCCTTGTTTTCTTCCAAATAAATTGTTTGCTTGTTATGAGAAAATTAGTTAGTAAAACTCTCACGAACTTGATGGCACACTTTAATTTCTTGTACTTAATAAAGCTGAACCGTTGTGATTGTTCATGAAAGTTATATGCTTGCAAATTATAGGCTGGGAGTTAGCAGAACCGTGCTGTCACGGGGAACGCTTTCAACACTTGTAAATATTATCCAGTTGATATCATGCTCTTTTGTTTGCGGATGTCGTCGGTGTGAAATAGAAGGGGAGCTTGTAAGTTCATGGAGTTATGTATATGTGTTAGAGAAACGCCTGGGCCGCTAGCTTAAGCCATGCCTAATCATGGTGGAAACTTTCAGCATAACCATAGTGAGTAATCTATGAAGATTTCTTCTTATAAAAAAAGAGAGACACACAGAAAAGAGGAAAGAGAGAAAAAAAGCACCATTTTCCCATGGTAAATAAGAATATTGCTGAGATGCTCATTATGTGCTTTCCTTGTCATTTTGATATGGGATTGATCATGTATCATGTGCAAGGGGTACCCGTTGGCGGTTCTCTATGATACACATGTATTTACTATAACAAGAACTTACCGGTAACTAAAGTTGAGTAGCATGAGGAGCGGCCCTCGTACTCAACGGACATGAGATTTCCAGTTTATGGTCTGCCAAGCATATAACTGATATTGGACCTCAATTTCCCCTTAACCATCTAAAGATGCCTATGATAAGGGCAATGAGAGCTCAAAGCTAATGAGTACCATACTTTCAGCATTTGGAAGCCTTTCAAACTTTTCAAAACCTTTTCATTTCCTTGTTGAGTCACCACTTATTCTATGAGCACCTTCTTGAGAGCATAGTTGTCATTCTTAGTGTAATGTTCTTGTCTCAAAACTTGGTTAATGTAACATCCCAGCATTTAGGAACCAACGAAGGGTAGATTTAGGAATTTATGCATATGCATGCATTCATCTGTAAAATGCGGGTAAATTTTTCACCAAACTAAAAAACCTAAAGTGATCAGAGTTTCTTTCACTCTCTATGTGTAGGGATAGCTAATGGGAGTGATCGTTATAAATTCTGACATGATCTTTTTAAATAAGTGTGTGTTGGAGGGGAGAATTTCAATTCAAATTTGAAATTTGAATTTAAATTTAAAGATTAAGATTTTTTACTAAGAAATGAATTATAAACTAATTTAGTAATCTCATTTGTTATAATGTTAAGAGATAATAAAAAATGGAATTTAATATAAATAAATTCAAATAAGAAATGAATCTTTATTTCTTATCCTTCATTCCATATACATTCTTCTTTTACAATAATGAACTCATGAAGGGTTCAGTACAACAGAGGAATTACAACAAATGAAATTTCAATAATAATTTATTAAAAGAATGTTACTAAAAGAATAAATAAGATATAACAAAATCTTTACAAATGAATTAATAAAAAAATTACAATGTATCTATCTGATCCTATACTAGAATCTTGAATATCCAAATCTTGTACCTGCAACAAAATACTAAATCAAACAAAAAGGAAAATAAAGGTTAGTGGTTAAAATACTCTTAGTAGAGATTAGTGAGGCGCACTACTCATGATTCATCATTGAGTATTGTTATAAAAAGGGGCAAGTTTCACCAATATGAAAGAATTAATTCTTCATTCTTTCGTAAACCAATAAGCCACAGAATAGCTCTCAGCAACAAGTAAAAGGGACTAGTTTCACCAGGAGAGTAAGAGGTTAAAAGATCAAAAGGTAAAGACACCTCATTGATCTGATCCAAATGGTGTACCAAGCACACAGGCAGCACACTCACCTAAATGCATGGTGAGAGCTCTCAACATAGCAGCAACAGCCACACAAGCAAAAGGAGTAGCACAGCCGTGGAACAACTTCCAGCAGCTCACTCTTTCATTCTCAACAACACACCAGAAGCACACCAAGCCTGCCAAGGACTAGCCAAATCACCAGCCAAACCACACATACAAGATCATCATAGTATCACCAGATGGTGACATAAGGAGGGGGTGGATCAGGTGGATAGCAATGCCAAGTTGCAGGAGCTAGGAGGTGAAGGGCAGATCAAGGCCAAGCTTCCAGGATCCAATAGTACCAGGAGAAGCACCAAGAGGTGAATCATCAGATGAACCAGCAACCACAACAATCACCAACTGTTGTGGTGAGTATTATAAAACTCTCACATGATTTGTTTATCTTATCTAAACAGAAAAGCATGTGTTGTTCTATATTTAACCTCTCAGTAATCACCCAAGTGGGGTGAATCTATCATAGAGTATTTTGGAATATAAAAGCCATAAGTAAATTCTACCAAATCAACCAGGATCTCAGACCAGCATCATAGATCCTGGAGGTGACAAACAATTTATATATTCCCACATGTTTTCATATAGCTTATAAATTCTGGGCACATCTCCTAAAGGAGTAGCACCTCAGATTTCATAAACACTATGAACCCATATAAAGCTATGAGAAAACCAACCATTTTAGACAATTAGGATCCAAGATCCAGTAACCAACAATGATACTTAAGCATTTCTATTAGGGACATCAATATAGGAAACAAGTTCCTATGCCTTAGACCAACATCATAGGCAAATTAGTTTAAGAAGAAGATTTCCATTTAACTTAATCCAATCCAATCATAAGCTCAATAGAATCAAGCCAATTGTAGAAACCAATAGCTTGTGTGCCATAGTTAAATGGTGTCAAAAGAACAGGTTCTATAAGCCAAGTAAAACCATTATTTAGATACCACAAAGAAAGTGGCGAGCCATTGGATATCATTTTCCTGAGACTACACATCAGAAATAATCATCAAACTGATATATGCATTCATAGAGTATCATTAAAATCAAATGATTAAACCAGTATGTTTATGACCATACAAGCCAACATCTACTGATGAAGTGAGTAATCACTGATAGTGCTACTATCAGTACTAAAGTACTGACAGTAGATGAACACACCAATCATCAACACAACAAGTTAGATTTCACAGTAATACCATCATCTTAACCAAGATCAACTACCAATTGGAGGCAACACTATAGAACAACTAGCATCAGATAATCAAAAAAAGACAGTAATGCACTAAAGTGCAATTGATCACAATCCTCACTAGGCACCACTACCTGTCCAATTCATCATTTACAATTAAACACAGGATGAACCCTAGAACATGTATGAACCCTAATTAGAGATACAAGGTAGAGTCACACAACCTAGCTCAAGAAGGGTAGAGGACAAACAACCACAAGGTGGAAACAAAATCAAGTCACCGTAGGTCTTTGCTATAGATTAGAAGAGGAAGCAGAGAGGCCGACGAGCACACGACAGCACGGGGAGCACCCAACGGGCGCTGCAACCCGCAGAGAGCCGAGGCGGCGACCACAGCAACGTCTGAAGACGAGTAGAACCACCACCATAACCAAAGCACCACTGGGGGCAGCGGCGAAAGCGTCACCGGCACCACCCCAAACCCTAGGGTTCGGGATAGGGCTAACCTAGCCGCAGGAGGGCTCCAACTCCAAATCGTTTTGGACCAAACGCTAGAGCATGGTCGACATCTACAACATGCACCACAACGGTAGCTAGGGCAGACCACGGTGGCGGGAATCACACGACAGCGGTGTCAGCGACCATAGGGTCGAGGAGGAGAAAGGGGTGAGGTCGAGAGAAGGTGAGGCTGAGGTCTGGGCCAATAGGGCCTGTACCCCTTCGGGGAGATCTTGTGACCAGGCCAAATGCGCCAAGATGGGACCAAAAAGCCTAATGGGTTAGCCCAAAACCCTAAAAGGAACTTTAATAATTAAATAAAAGACCAAAATACCCCTAGAACTCAATAAATTCTAGAAAATAAAATAGAAGTCTGAAAAATACAAATAATATATTTTTAGACTCATAATAAACCAACCTATTTGATTAAATTAAGAGACCATTTTTAGTAAATGAGTTTTTGTTAAGGATCTTATAATATATATATTCCTTATGGAATTTTATAAAATTCAAAAAAAGATAAAAATCAATAAAAATAACTTTTATTATATTTTGTTATTATAGTATTTTATAAAAATACTAAATAAATATTTTGAGTTACCAAAATAAATTCTCTTTCATTTAAATGCTAATTCTTAAAAAGAATTATTAAATAATAAATATAAGAGTTTATATTAAATAAAAATTAGCCTTTAACTCTATAAATAATATATTACATTTTAAAATAATGAAAATAATATATATCAAATATTAAGGTTATTTCTTAAAAAAATGAAGATCTTAAGTTCCTAAAGATATACCAGGAAACTAAAATACTGGGTAAAACACATAAAAAATAACAAATAATGCATTACATTACTATGCATGTTCATTTTTGCTTATTTAAATATTTTCCATACCGGGCAATACTGATGTTTTGTAGACATACATGCTCAAGGTCTAGTGCAAGCATCCGACTTCACTACCTTGCAATCACAAGGCAAGTTCATCGCTTGCTCATGACCTTTGAAGAGTCTTTACCAAAGTATTTATAAATTGTGTGTTATCATCTATGTATCAAGGAAAGAAAATATTATTTTCCCAAATAAATAAATTGATGATATCATCCTAAGTGATGATATAGTGGAGCAATAAAGCTTAGGTTTCTATTTGCAACAATGATAATCATCTAGGAATTTAACAACCCATGACATCAGTGATTCTAGCTCTGTATATCACGTGTTAACCATGAGATTTGGAATGGGACGGAGAAGTCAGCTGCATCTTCTTCCTCTCGCATGTAGCTGAGTGTGTAGGTCGTGGTTGTTATCCTCGTAGCGTGCATTAATTGGTAATTCATAGAGGATATGCAACATATGGGTGGGAACCCTCAATGTCCCACGATAGTTCTGGCATCTAATGGTCTATACTAACCATTGTCGTAATTCAATGGGTGGGCATGGTGTACACCAAAGAGACATGCGAGGTCGCGAACGGGGCAGTGATTGGCTTGGATCACCTACTAGGCCCCACATCATGGAATTGTGGACGGGAAAGTACGCCCGGTTGTGCAACAAGGAGTTGATCTCTCACGGGTAAAGTAACGCACCTCTGTAGAGTGTAAGAATTGTAACTTGTTACTCCTATTTCGGGAAGGAGCAACGAACGCGGCAGGAAAGGAACTCCATGAAAGTTCTGGTAAACCTGTGAAGGCTGATGGTCATAGTTTTTAACAATAAAATCAATCTTTGAAGAAAGATTTACAAAAACTGCATAGTGCCAAGAACTTATAGTCCGAGGTAGTAGATAGAGCATCAAACTTCCCACTTTTCATATATTGACCTTGCTGGGTAACGCTGTTACTCACCCTTTCCTTTGATCCCCTACTTAGACTCTGAGGATCCAGAAGATACTCCAATGTATGCATCAGAATGTCAAGACGATGTCTTCTACGAGGAGCCTGACCTATCGGGCAGTGTGGAAGGGGTGGACTACGAGATCAGATATGGTGTGAGCGGCCACGAGTCAGATTAGTTGCCTTAGTAGTAGTAACCAATTGAGCCGAGCAACATGAACAATATATAATAATAAGTTGTTGAGCTCAATTTGAAGTTGAAGTTGTCACTTCAAATCTTCCGCTGAAAAACTTTATATTTTGTTTGTCAGTTGAATCTTTTGAAGTCTTGAACTTCTGGTATTGTAATAATAATAATGTGTATATGTTTGTAATATGGACCCGCAATGTTTCTGTTGTACCACTCTGAGGGATGTGAAATTTACGGAACGGTGTTATGTGAACGTCATGTCAACGACTATAGTGTACTACACATGCAGTGGTATGCTGGGTCACCGCAGTTAATTATGTCATGACTTTGATGCTTGTATCTTTGATATCTTTACTTCTAGTCTTCACTTGAACTTTAGAGGTGCCTTGGCAATCATGTTTTGCTTCACCATCAAAGGCAAGCGAGATACCACTCTATCATACCTTTTTATGAGCATTGCAATGTTGCTTATGTTTATGTTTCATGCTAATTATTATTATTGAGTTGGAATCTCTTCATAGCTTGCAAAGACTATTAAGCATACTTAGATGCATACTCCTTATTATGAATTTTCTAAGTATCTACTCATGTGCTGAGAATATTTACATCATATGAAGCAAATGTGTTCATGAAAGTTTCTTTTATCGCACTCAGTTTTCAACTGAATTTCTTGAGGACGAGCAATAAGCTAAAGCATGGGGGAGTTGATACGTCCAAAACGTATCTACTTTCCCGAACACTTTTTCTATTGTTTCTCCTCTAAACTTGTGTGATTTGGATATAAATAATAGTGACTGACGCTGTTTTCAGCAGAATTGCTTTGTTGTCTAGTTTTTGTGCAGAAAATCAACTTTCAGGAAAACTCCTAGAAGATACGCCAAAAATCCTATTTCATCAGAAGACTCACGGAGCCAGAAGACAAGACAGAGGAGGGCCACGAGGGGCCCACACCCCGTGGCTGCGGGCTAGGCCTGGCCGCGCCTAGAGGGGGTGTGGCCACCTCGGGCACCCCCTCGGCCTCCCTCTTCGCCTACTTAAAGCCTCCTGACCTAAAAACTCAGGGGGGTTCAATGTTTTTTCAGAAAGAGTTCTGCTGCGCCGCCGCCGCCTGAAATCGCGATTCAGAACCAGAAACTCCATTCTGGCACCCTATCGGTTGGGGAATTGGAGGAGATCATCACCATCATCATCACCGACGCCTCTCCATCAACCATCCATGTTTCCCCCATCCATGAGTGAGTAATCCCCCGCTGTAGTCTATGGGGATGGTAGGTATTGGATGAGTTCTATAATGTAATCGAATAATATTGTTAGGGCATGGTGCCTAGAATCTTTGTTGGTGCTATTTGACTTAGTTGCAACTTGTTGTGCTTAATGCTTATCACTAGGGCCCGAGTGCCATGATCTCAGATCTGAACATGTTATTGATTCATGATGATAGTATTGTTTGTGATCTTATCTACAAGTTGTGTACACATATAATTATCCGAAACCAAAGGCCCCGAAGTGACAGAAATTGGGACAGTCGGAGGTGATGGTTGTGATATGAGGATCACATGTGTTCATGGAGTGTTAATGCTTTCCTCCAGTAATCTATTAAAAGGAGTACCTTAATTTCCAGTAGATTCCCTTGAGGCCCCACTGATATCCCACAAGTATAGGGGATCGTGTGTATCCTTTTCGATAAGTAAGAGCGTCGAACCCAACGAGGAGCTAAAGGTAGGATAAATGTTCTCTCAAGTTCTATTAACCACTGATACAACTCTACGCACACTATACATTTCCATTATCTAGGAAATAAAACTAGAGCAACAGAACGAGTACTAGTGAAAGCTTTGCAAGATAATAAATAACAATAAAGTAAAGCTAGTTGTTACAGCAATAAAATACACTAAACTAACAGAACCATGAGTGTGGAATAGTGGTGGTAATTGTGGTGGTTTTGTCCAAGTTTAATTGGAGAATTAATCGGGTTCATTGTCTTCGATGAAGTTTTCTATGTGGGAGAGGCTAAATATACATGCGCTTCACTACTTGGAATTACATGTACTCTATGATTGGATTGTTAGTAAACATCCGTAACTACTTACAATGCATTAAGGTTTCCCCAACCATAGCCTTAAGTTAATGGTCCTCTTACTCCCATAAGTGCAACGTTCCAGTTTGTGTCCTTAGGTTTCTATCACTTCGGCAGAACTTCCCCTTCCTCTTACACATACTACAAACCCTATGATGTTTAATCCATGCGCGCCCAAATATAATGGAAACCAATCATATCAACATACAAATCTAATGAACCAAAGACGTTCAACCATTCAATCTAAGAACAAAGAAACTACACAAAAATGACATAGATCATAGGATTATAACTTATAGCATCAAACATCATGTTTACATAGGACGGTTCAGAGGTACATGGGAGGATGAACCACTGCATACTAGGAGGATTAGGTGATCGAGATGGCGGTGAAGATGGTGAATAGGGTGGCGGCGGTGGCAGTGGCGGGGGACTCCGTCCCCACCACCAGTATCGTGGGGGAGCACCGTCCCTTAGCCCC
Source organism: Avena sativa (assembly GCA_916181665.1). Taxonomy (NCBI): domain Eukaryota; kingdom Viridiplantae; phylum Streptophyta; class Magnoliopsida; order Poales; family Poaceae; genus Avena; species Avena sativa. Next base: position 80,018,972 of record OV702296.1, read on the forward strand.
CTTCCTTCATGGCTTCTTGGGAGCCCTCCCCCATGTGTATGGGATCCATTGGGGAGGAAAAAACTGGCTTTGGTGGCTGCAAATTCGTGGGTGGAGGTGTCCCCCACGAATTAGGTTTCCTCCCTTTATATAGCTTCTTGGATTCCTGTCACCCCATCTTAGGCTGCAGTAAATCGGGCCTAGCGGGCCAGTCTAGAATCGGAATCAGCTAAATTTTATGTCCAGAACGATTGTCGTAAAATTTCTACAACTTTGTAGTTGAAGAGTTTTCCGTTTGACGCAGTCTTCGACCCGAAACGTGACCATCTTCAAAAAGAGTTCTAAGACAGATTTCTAGAAAATCCCAATTTGACTCCAACAAGGGTTCCACTTGTATTCTTTATAATTTCTACACATCAAAGTGTAAAACAGGAACATTGTGCACTTTTGCAACTATTAGTAGGTTAGTCCAAATAACTCATAAACTTTATATAAAAAGAAGTGTCAAAAGCATAATAATAGCATAAAACCATCAAAAATAATAGATACGTCATGGACGTATCAACATCCCCAAGCTTAGTTCCTGCTCGTCCTCGAGTAGGTAAACAATAAAAACAATATAATTTTTGAGGTGACATGCACCATCATAATCTTGATCAAACCATTTCCAAAGCATGGATAGCTGGGATCAAAGTACTCTAAGCATGAGCATGAAAGATGTAGTTCTAACAATAAGACATAGCAACCTTGCAACATGAAAAGGTTTCAAACAAAGATCATGAATAACAATGCATTGAAAAACTTTTGTTTGTTTCACATAAAGAAAACATAATAAGAGTGGTATTCAGCTTGTCCCTCATGGTATAGCAAATCATAAATGCATAGGACACCTTCAAAGTTCATAAGGGTGACTAGATACAAATATTTCAAGAACAAGCAATACCAACCTTATGAATCAATCAACAAGTTTTGGGACAATGCACATAGAACTAAGAATGGCAACTATGCTCTCTTAATTGGTGCCTAAGGATAGAATGTGGAGACTCAATATAATAGTGGAAGAAAGGCCCTTCAAAGGGAAGCAGGGATTTCAAGTTTCATAAAGAGCTTCCATGTAACACGCTCTCCTGATAAGGACGAGTTCATGCGTATAGTGCCAATCCCTAGATCGGTTCACTGGCACACACAGTACAAAATGATACCAAATATAACTTTGCATCATAAATACAACGAATATGATCTAGAATTTACATTATATTACACAAGTACACAGCGGAAACATATACAAGGTAGATCTCATTCCTTCAAATGTGCCACAGGCGAACAATTGTTGAGTGGAGTCTCGCGGAGTATGAACGACCACTCAGAAATGGAACAACCTGCAACATGAAACGTTGCGGCCACGAATGGTCAATACTTTGAATGTATTGGCAATTAGAACTAATGAGTACAAAGGATCTGTCAACTACATGCATATTTGGCTAGGTGGAGTTCAGGCTCATTTGCTAAAAGCAATATAACTTTTCCCTACTTTTAAATTAGTTTTATTTCTTCAAAACAATCTTATAAGGACATAGCAGCATAAACCCATGTAGAAACAAGACAGTTCAGCTTTCGTATGCTCCTAAACCCATGTTCACCTATCAAGTTTTAGTAATTAAGAAAGTGGGATCAGCGAGATCTTCCAAACAGTTTCAGGCCTTGTTGCTCATAGTTGTCCATAACCGGAGACACGGCTAAGTACTTAGTTTAGACACCCTGCAAGGGTTGTAACACTTTACCCGCATGACCCAGTCAACCCGCTCTTACCATTACACTCATTTTGGGCCATGGTAGGGAGAAAACCAAGATGAAACCTTTCAGAAGTAGAACCCTGAGCCTTCAGGACAGACCCATACCAACCTACATCCCATACATCTACTAGTCACGTCGGGTCAGGTTCCCACAACCTAGTTAGTCAAGACAAATAATGACATGCGGCTGTACTGGAAGCTACTACACAAGAAACCTGTCCAATATCTGAAGCCTAGTTGTGCTTTCCACAATAAACCATACAAAAACATCAATCTATCACACCCAGGAGATTCATTAAATTCCAGTTGTTTTTATTATAACAAAACATAACTTTTCCATAACATAATCAATCATGAATTCCCTTTAGCGCATCTAATAAGCATGGCTAAGAAATTACAATACGATCGCTCAATGGAATCAGGTCATGGAGATATGGCAATCATGCTTGGGTGTCATAGCATAGCATAGTAGTAAAAACACCTACACATGCATCACTACTGAAAATCATACTGCATGCATAGAGAAAATAGTAGGACATTTATGATAGCTCTACTTGCCTTTGTTGAAGATGATCTAGTCATTCAGATAATCGTCATAATAGAAAATGTTGCACTCGCCACAATCACAAACGTTGCACTCCTCGCAATCTAACGATTAGAGCAAAGCACAACAAACACACTATCAAAACAATGCAATTATGCACAATACAATAAAACAATGATGAACAAATGCATGCATGAAGATTTAATATGTCACAAAGGTTGTAATTAGTTCCCTAAACAATACTAGAATACATGATGCATGCATGAGACCAACTAATGCAATGGTGTATTTATTAATAATCCTTGATTGCCAATAGAAAGGTTTTAATATTTCTATTGAAACTTCTGTAATAATTGCCGTATTAAATTTGGTTCTAGGGTGTACTGGATACGGCATGTTATTACGAACCATTAGCAATTGGATTCGTCTTAATCGGAGTTGTAGATATTTTTCTATGATTTAATTACTCTTTAATAGAGTTTAAATCAATTAAATACTTTACGTCATCTAAAATTAAAACTAAAACCATATATGTAATCCACACGAGATATTGAATTCAGGGACATATTATGCATATTTTTCCGATCTATCAATTATTTACTATGAATTTTATACTCTAAAAGGACATTAAAACTATTTAAATAAATACAGTAATTGTTCACAGTAAAAGTTGGATCCAAAAGTTTATTAATGTTGTATATGAAATTACGAATCCATAGATATCTAATTTGTATTTTTGTGATCTACAGATAATTTAGTATGATTTATTTACTCTAAAAGGTCCAATAAATCATTTACATTATTACAGTAAATATATAAAGTAAACATTATATCCAATCGTATATTATTATTCTACACAATTTTATGAATCCAACCATATATTATTTATAATTTTTGGACATGTAGTTATTTTTATATGAATTTTACAAAATTACATGTTTTTCTGACTATTTTAAATATTAAATAAATGAACTGAGCTTGACTGTTGACTGGGCTGCTGACCTGGCAATGACGCGTGTGCTGACCATGTACTTTGACTGGGTGCCACGCGACGAATTATCACTGGCCCATACCCCTTTAGATCTAGATCTAATCCGCATCGTTTAGAGACGATCGAACGGCTGGGGACAACTTCTCCCTATGCTCGCCGGCGATGGGGGTCGATGGCGGTGGCGTGCTCTCAGTAGGTTGGCGATGGCATGGCTCTGGTGGTCACCGGGCTCGGGTAGACGGTGTACGAGGTGCGGGGCAGTTTGTTGAAGACGGGGGAGTGATCGGCGCAGACCTTTGCTTCCCAGGGCGCTGCTGGAGAGGGACTGGAGACGGCGGTCATTCATGCAGCTTCAGCAATGCGTGCGGGCTCTGTAGCGCTCCTGCGGACGAGGGAGGAGGTCAGGGCGAGGCAGTAGAGCACGGGGACAAGGATGAGGGGTAGAGGAGGGCGCGGGGTGAAGAAAACCACCGATTGGAGATCGATCTCGAATTTCTGACGACGGCGAGATCGGGAACGAGGCAGTTTGGCGGCTCGGGGCTAGGTTTTTCGAAAGGGTGAAAAGGAAGGAGCTGTGGCAGTTTATATGGGGCCGATTACATGGAGGAGGGGTCGAATAGGAACCGAATCGGAGCTGATGTTGCGGTAATTTGGATCAGGGGCAGGGTCGTGTTGTTCGTGGTCATCTTATCAGGAGGTGGAAGGAGACCGGGGTGGGACCTGCTCTTCAGCAAGACAGAGAGGAGAGAAGTCAAGTGAGCTGGCTGTTGGGCCGGGGTTCAGCTGGCGGCGGTTGTTGCACGCACGTGGCGAGGAGCGGGCGGTAGGCGAGCTGCGCCTTGGGCTGGCTAGGCCGCGCAGTAGGTTAGGTTTAGTTTAGTTTTTTTATTCTTTTCATTTTTCTATTTTCTGTTTTGTAGTTTTTCCTATATATTTTTCATATTAAATCCAAATCACTTAAAGTTTGTTTCTAAAATCAGGTAGATCATATTAAGATCATTTTTGTACCCTATCATTTATTTCAAAAATATTGGATTTATATTGTCACATCCCAAATTTTAGATTTGGTTCCGCATATCATTCATATCATTGCATCATACTTTTCCATGCAAAACCACCGATTAAAAAAAAGATCGGCGAAACGCTATTTTCAAAACCCTTTTCTATTCCACTACGAGGCTCATGCGGGAGGCATTAGTAGGACTAGTGTAGTCCACCCTTGTAGTCTATTAGTTTCACTCAACCCTTGATCCTAGGTTGTTCCCCTCGTTTTTAAAAAAATTTAGGAGCAAGAATCGCCCGATTCGGAGCTCGTATGGGAAAGTTACGGCCGTTTTATTAAAATATCAAAAATCGGCGCCGACTTCGCCGTGTTCGCCTCCAACCGCGCGGCCCGTGTCCGCGTAGGACCCCACGAGGGGGCCCCACTTAAGAGGCCTCGCACCGCGCGCCGCCTCTTCTCTCTCCCCCACGCGCCGCCGCCTCCCTGCCGTCTCGAGCCCCGCGCCCTGGGCCCCGCACCCCGCCGCGCCGCCTGCCCTAGCCGCCCGCGCCGCCTCGGGATCGCCACCGCCGCCCAGGTACGTCGCCGCCGCCACTAGCACCCGCCCCCGCGCCCGCGTGCCAGCTCGCGCGCGCCCGCGCGCCGTCGCTGCAGCGCCCTGCCGCCCGCGCCTCCGCACGCGCAGCGCGCTGCACGCAACCGCCGCCCGCCTGCCCCGCGCGACCGCCCCCGCCTGCAGCAGCCGCTGCAGCACCCTGCCGCCGCGCCACCGCCCTGCGCCGCTGTCGCCCGCGCCGCACGCGCTGCGTGCTGCTCGCCGCTGCGCCGTCGTGTTGACTACCTCGATCCGCGCTGACCGTCTCCCTCTCGCGCAGGTAACCGCCGTCGCCGGAACCGATCGCCGCACCGTCCGGAGCTCGCCGCCGTTCGTCTCCGGTGAGTCCGCAGCCGCCATCTGTTAGGACCGTCGGATCTCAGATCAGCGGTCCAGATCAGCCATTGACCAGTCAGCCCTAGGCGTTGACTAGTTAGACGCCCAGTCAGCGCCCAGTCAGCAGCCACGTTGACCAGTCAACAGACACAGTTGACTGGGTATTTCTTTAATCGTTTTAGTTGACAGATTTCGGTAGAAACTTGTAAATTGCGTAGAAATTAAACCGCTTGGCCAAAATTTGCAAAGAAAATATGTGTAGGTTAAGTGAGTCGTGTAGAATCTTGCTGTACCATTGTTTCACACTTTAAAGCAAGGTTTGGTACAGTTTAATCAAATTAATTAATGGCCTTTTTGGAGTAATTAATTCGTAGAAAAAGATCTGTAACTTCAAAAATTGCGTATAATATGTCCCTGGATTCAGTAGGACGAGGGGAATCTTATCGTGAATTAAAAGGATAGGCTTACAGTAAAAACTTCTGCAGAAACTGTCTAGTGGCTTTGTGCAGTGTTTTAATTACTCGGGGAGTTTTATAATTCCTTTTTGAGTAATTCTAGTTGGTACTGCTCCTAAATAGCAAAGCCTATGCGGTAGAATTTTCCCAAGATTTTACAAACAGTATACTATCGGTAGTGAATTATTTGAGTTCTAGCTCTAGTTTTGAGCATTATATTTTGCATAATAGTTTTCCTTGCGCTAAAACTATTTTCCATGCATGCAATCAGTAGTATTATTGAATAGGATTATGTGGTGCAGCTGTAGCACCAATTCACTTGCCTTGCATACCTTCATGCATCATATTTGTTGCATATGCTTGTGGATTGCTTGTTTATGATTGCATTTGTATCGTGTAGATTGTGACGAGTGCAACGCTTGCTCGTGTGTGGATTGTTCTTCCGACCGCTACAACCAAGGCAAGTAGATGCTACCTTGTTCATGATATTATCCTACTATTTTTAATGCATTGTCGTGTATTTTGTAGATGCATGTGTAGGATGATACTATCGCTATGCTATGTCCTATTATGTGGTAGGACCTTCCTTGTAGATGAACCACCGTTGGTAGATGTGCTTAGCCATGCTATGTTGAACGAGGGCTGGGTTACATCATTGAGACTTGTTTCTAAAAGTATTGGTTTGTAAAAACTAAAACAACTTAATCAATGAATCTCCTGGGTGTGATGGTATTGATAATTTTTGGTGGTTTCATTGCGGAAAGGAACCTAGGTATCGAGAGAAATTGATTGGCTTCTTTATTTGGTAGCTTATGTGTACAACCATGTGCCAATAATGAAATGGGCGGTTGGTTGGACTTAGTAGGTTGTGGTAACTCGAACCCGCGTATCCAGAGATGTAGAATTTTGGTAGGTTGGACCGGTCCGCGTCGGGATTGAGGAGCTACTTCCCGAATAGTCTCTTCTTGGACTTCTCCCTATCATCACCCAAAATGAGAGTGATGGTACGAGCTGGGCTGGCCGAGTCACATGGGTAAAGTGTACTAACCCCTGCAGGGTGTATAATCTAATTGATTAGCCGTGTCCCCAGTTATGGACAACTGAGTTGCTTGATATTGATTCCATGACATGTTTCTCGCTCATTCCAATTTCATAATTGTTTTAATATTGTTGGGATAACTTAATTGGGATCTTTTCAAAGAAAATCAAAAACTGTTTATGAAAGTAGGACAAAGGTATTTGCAAATGCAAGCCAGACACAGCTCCACTTGCCAAATATGCATGTAGATGTTAGTACTATTGTCTCCTTTATTAGCTCTACTTGCCATACATTCCATGTATTGACCCTTTGGGGCTGCTACGTTTCATGTTGCAGGTTATTCCGATTCTGAGTAATCGATATAGGCCACGGTACTCCACTCGGCACTTGTTCACTTGTGGGCAATTTGAAGAATGGAGAATTTACTTAGTTTATGTTGCTACCTGAATAATTTGAGCTAGCCTTGGGCTAAGCTTTTATTGTAATAATGGTACTCTGGATCTTCGTTATTCATGATACACGGATATTTTGCTATGTTATTCATCTTATTCTATTGTGGGCCAATGAACCGATCCAGGGATTGGGATGTCACATAGAAGCCACGGTCTTTTCAGAACCGCGGTGTTACAAGATGGTATCAGAGCACGTGTGTCGACTGTAGGATCGTGACCTAGGATTGGATTAGGAAGCCATAGATTTATTAAAACCTATATTAACTCTATCTTTCATCTTATGCCTTTCACCCTCGTAAATTCTTACCATATGCTATTCTCAAACTTTCCTCTTTTACTTAATAGATGGGAGAAGTCAGGACTGAGTATGCAACCATGGAGTCACCAAGGCCCTTTGCAAGGCAGTTAGCACAGCTCTCGCAGTCATTGGGATTGCCACTGCCCATGTTCAAGGGAAGAAGGTTGTACACCTATGGATATGGAGAGGATGCATGGGAGATCACTACCTTCATATTCAGGGATGCCGCCTTGCCAAATCCAGTGCATCTGATCTACACCAAGACATACTGCAACTGGGGACTTGGAATTAACTTGGCCATACACGAAGCCCTGTCTCGCCAGTGCCATCATGTCCGACACCTACTGCCAGTAGATTCACCCTACCGTGACTATGGGAGGCGTGATGAAGATGGGCACATTGTGGTTACCCCGGGCGACAGGAGCAACATGCCGCCCCGTCGGAGGCACATAGAGGACATGGAAAGGGAGAATGGAGCTCTAGCTGAGAAAGTGATGATGATAAAGGAAATTGCAGATTTTGCTAGCAATGGTATGGTGGTCCAAGGACAGGAGATTGACACCTTGCATGAAGCCGTGGGAGTTCTGGAGAATGTCCTGATAGCCAGAGATGCAACCATAGCTCATCTTCATGGTACTGTGCAGGAGAACACCCAGAACATACAACAGTTGCAAGGGACCGTCCAGGAAAGGGATCAAACTATTGAAGCTATGACAGCCCAGATTGCCGCTCTCCAAGCACAGCTGAATCCACCCTCTGATGATGACAATGGATATGATGGCAACAATGGGGATGATGATGACACTGGAAACGTTGATGATGATGAGGCCGAGGATGATGATGATGGAGACGATGATGGTGGAGGAGATGAAGCTGTTGCAGTTGCAGCTGAGAGTGAAGAAGAAGAGGAGGATCCAGAAGAGGTGGAGTTTGAGATCTCAAGTGATGATTCAGGAGAAGTGTACACTCCGCCGCCATGGTTGAACCGTGGACCGAAGCGCCAACGCATGAGTGCAAGGACCTACCGCAACCTCTTCAAGAAGTAGATAGAAGTCCACCAATTAGTCCATGTTAGGTAAATTCGTTAGATTACTCTCGATCGATGTGAAACTTAGTTGCTGTTAGTTTAAGAGTGTTTAGTTGCTTATTTGTGTACTCCAATATCCCAGGAATTATTTGTGCAAAATTCTATGAAAGAGTTATGGCAAGTTTGGTTACTATCTGTGTTATTTTCGCTGCAGTTTTCTGCTGATACAGCAGTACTGTATGATGTTTCATATTTTTCTGGTAACTGGGAAAAATCTGAAAAAAATTGGGCTGATGCGAAACTCTCTGTACTATATGTGCAAAAATCAGCTAAATTTTCTGACGAGTTTAAGTCAGGCGGAAAAATTCGTGAACGTTGCTGGACTGTTCTGGCAGATTGCTGTTTTTGTTGTTTAGTTGATCAACTGTTTGGTTAATCATTGCCAACTCTTATAAAACTATTTCAGTAGGTATATACTGCTAGGATAACCCCTGGGATGTTGCTGGATCACTTGTTTGTTGATGTGTTGCTTACTTGTGATTGTCTGCTATTGTTTTTTGTTGATTGATCATATGCATGGGTAGAATCCAATTGTCGTAGTTGATTCCTTCTAAACTTATCTGTGCTGAACCGCAGATGCCTCCCCGCCGTCAACCCACTGAGTTAGAGCAGTTCATGGCAGCTCAGGCACAGCTGACCCAAGTGATGACTCAATTCATGGCAACTCAGAACAACAACAACAATGGAAACAATCAGCCTCAGGGAGATGCTCTCACCAGATTTCTGAGGTTAAGGCCAGCTAAGTTCTCTACTGCAATGGAAACAATGGTTGCTCTCGACTGGTTGCGTTCAGTCAACAAGGATCTGGTAACTGTCGGATGCACTGATGCTGAGAAGGTGAGGTTTGCCCTCACCTACTGGAGGGACCAGCCGCTTCTTGTTGGGACACTTTTCAGATCACCCACCCGCTGGACACTGTGACTTGGGCAATGTTTGAGGAAGGTTTCAGGACCAACCACGTGTCTTTAGGAGTTCTGAGCCTGAAGAGGAAGGAGTTCCGCAACTTGCGCCAAACCAATCGCACTGTGGCTGAGTACATTGAGGAGTTCAACAACCTGTCCCGTTATGCACCTGAGGATGTTGACACTGATGCAAAAAGGAGGGAAAGATTCCTGGATGGCCTCAGTGATGAGCTTTCAGTACAGCTACTGGTGGTTTATTGCCCCACTTTCCAGGAACTTATGGACAAGGCCAGGATCTTGGAAGGGAAGCACAAGCAGGTGGAAAGCCGCAAGAGAAAGAGCAACAATCATCACTCTGGTTCACATCACAAGTCTCGCACTTCATATGATGGATACTCCAAGCATGGAGGAAGTGACCATGGGAGCCATGACCGCCACCACCATGGAGGCGATGGACATCGTCATGACAACTACAAGAGCAACCACCACAGCCACAAGGGAGGACACTCTCACCACTCTGGAGGGCACGGTGGACATGACCGCAACCGCGATCGCAGCTTTGTGAAGAAGGATCTGAGTGAGGTGACATGCTTCAAGTGTAAACAGAAGGGACACTATGCTGACAACTGTCCGGAGAGGAAGGGACTGAAGCCAACCAACAACGAGAAGGCCACAGTGAACCACATGAATGTGGAGGAGATCCCAGATGAGCCTGACCTTGTGATTGGTAAGTTTCCAATCAACACTTACCCTGCACTTATACTTTTCGATACTGGTGCATCGCATTCATTCATATCAAGGGCTTTTGTGGATAAGTATAAGCTACCTACTGAGTCTATGAAAAGGTCTATTAGAGTGAGTTCACCTGGAGGAGATATGATAGCTAGCGCGGGATGCCACGACTTAACTGTGAGGATTGGAACACACAACTTCATTGCACATCTAGTAGTGTTGGAATCACAGGGATTAGACGTTATTCTGGGCATGGATTGGATGTCTATGCATGAGGGACACATAGATTGTGCACAGCGAGCTGTTTCACTCAAAACCCCGGATGGTAAGAGGATTAGATTCAAGTCGGCTGTACGACTAGGAAAGTGCAAGTTGAATTCTCTTAAGGGGGTTAGCATGGATACTGTGCCAGTGATTAAGGATTATCCTGACGTGTTTCCGGAAGAGCTGCCAGGGATGCCACCTGACAGGGAAGTAGAGTTTCTTATCGACCTGATGCCGGGAACAGGACCAATAGCAAAGAAACCATATAAGATGGATGTGGATGAGCTGAAGGAACTGAAGAAGCAGCTGAAAGAGCAGTTGGACAAGGGATTCATTCAGCCTAGTTCGTCGTCATGGGGTGCACCTGTTCTGTTTGTGGAGAAGAAAGACAGCAGCAAGAGATTGGTAGTGGACTATCGCTCGCTGAATGAAGTAACCATCAAGAACAAGTACCCTCTGCCGAGCATAAATGATTTGTTTGATCAACTGGAAGGAGCGAAGGTGTTCAACAAGATTGACCTGCGATCAGGCTACTTTCAATTGAAGATCTGGGAGGAGGACGTACCAAAAACCGCCTTCACCACTAGGTACGGTTTATATGAGTATACGGTTATGTCTTTTGTACTAACGAATGCCCCGGCATATTTCATGACCATGATGAACAAGGTATTTATGGAGTACTTGGACAAGTTTGTGGTGGTGTTTATTGATGACATACTGATATATTCCAAGGATGATGCTGAGCATGAGAAGCATCTGCGACTGATTATGGAGAAGCTGAGGGAACACCAGCTGTATGCCAAATTCAGCAAGTGTGAATTCTGGCTGAACACTATTGGATTTCTTGGACACGTAGTGTCAGGAGAAGGAGTTGTTGTTGATCCAAGCAAAGTGACTGCAGTGACAGAGTGGGAAGCGCCCAAGAATGCAGGAGAGATACGAAGCTTTTTGGGACCTGCTGGATACTACAGGAGGTTCATTGAAAACTTCTCCAAGATTGCTAAGCCGATGACTGAACTTCTGAAGATGGAGAGGAAGTTTGAATGGACGGACGTGTGTGAAGCCAGCTTTCAGGAACTGAAGCGTCGACTAGTGACCGCACCCGTTCTGTGTTTACCAGACCTTCAGAAGGATTTCCAAGTGTACTGTGACGCTTCTCGACAAGGACTTGGGAGTGTGCTGATGCAAGATGGGAGAGTAGTGTCATATGCCTCGCGACAACTCAAGCACCATGAGCAGAATTACCCCACCCACGACTTGGAGTTAGCGTCAGTGGTTCATGCGCTCAAGGTATGGAGGCATTACTTAATGGGAAAACACTGTGATGTGTACACCGACTACAAGAGCCTGAAGTACATATTTACACGGAAGGAACTAAACATGAGGCAAAGGAGATGGTTGGAACTTATCAAGGACTATGATATGAATCTACAATACCACCCAGGAAAGGCCAATGTAGTAGCAGATGCTCTGAGCCGGAAGGTCTATGCCAACGGATTGACCATTGGGGAATTGCCTGAGGATTTGTGCAAGCAGTTCAAGGACCTTAGACTGGAGGTAGTATCTGAAGGGTACTTGGCAACAATGGAAGTCCAACCAACGCTACAGGACAGAATCAGGAAGGCTCAAGTGGGAGACAAAGAGATAGATGAAATAAGGGAAAAGATGAAGGAGGATCGAGCAAGGGAATTCCGCGAGGATGAGCAAGGAACCTTGTGGTATGGAGGTCATCTGTGCGTTCCCAACGATCCCGATATAAGGGAGTTGATTCTGCAGGAAGCTCATGACTCACCGTATTCCATACATCCGGGCAATATGAAGATGTATATGGACCTAAAGGACAGATTCTGGTGGAACAACATGAAAGGAGACAGCCCAGAGCATATTGCCCTATGTGATGTATGTAGCCGAGTGAAGGCGGAACACCAGAAGCCAGCAGGATTGCTACAGCCGTTGCCCGTGCCGGAATGGAAGTGGGATAGAGTGGGGATGGATTTTATCACATGATTGCCCAGGACCAGGTCAGGATATGACTCCATATGGGTAGTGTTCGACCATTTGACCAAGGTAGCCCACTTTATACCGGTGAAGACGACCTATACGAGTGCAAAGTTGGCCAAGATTTACATGGACAGAATTGTGTGCCTACATGGAGTTCCCAAGAGTATTGTATCTGATAGAGGCACCCAATTTACCTCACACTTCTGGCGCCAGCTACACGAGTCACTCGGCACTAGATTGGAGTTTAGTACAACGTTTCACCCGCAGACTGATGGACAGACCGAGAGGGTGAATCAGATTTTGGAGGACATGCTGAGAGCATGCGCTTTGGCTCATGGTTCTAGTTGGGATGAGAATTTGCCATACGCTAAGTTTTCATACAACAACAGCTATCAAATCAGCATCAAGACGTCACCGTTCGATGTGCTATATGGGAAACGGTGCCGGACACCATTGCTATGGGATGGAGTGGGAGAACGTCAGTTGTTTGGGCCTGATTTGATCAAGGACGCTGAGGAGAAGGTCGCCTTGATTAGGGACAGACTGAAGGTAGCACAATCAAGGCAGAAGAGCTACGCTGATGCCAAGCGCAAGGAAGTGGTGTATGAGATAGGTGATAGAGCATACCTCAGAGTGTCTCCACTTCGTGGAATCAAGAGATTTGGAATTAAGGGTAAGCTGGCACCTCGATTTATTGGACCGTACAGGGTCTTAGCACGCAAAGGAGAAGTTGCTTATCAATTGGAGTTGCCAGAGGCTCTGTCCGCTGTTCACAATGTGTTCCACGTATCCCAGCTGAAGAAGTGCCATCCGGAGATGGCGGATACACCATTGAGAGACACTGTACCGCTAGAGGAGGTTCAGCTTGAGAATGATTTGACCTATGAGGAGAAACCGGTCAAGATTCTGGAGTCAGCGGAGAGGACTACCCGTACCAAGACAATTAGATTTTGCAAGGTGCAGTGGAGCTACCACACCGAAGAGGAAGCCACTTGGGAGCGTGAGGATGACATCCGAGAGGACTACCCACACCTATTTGCTAGCCGCGCCGAATCTCGAGGACGAGATTCATCTTAAGGGGGTTAGTCTTGTCACATCCCAAATTTTAGATTTGGTTCCGCATATCATTCATATCATTGCATCATACTTTTCATGCAAAACCACCGATTAAAAAAAAGATCCGCGAAACGCTATTTTCAAAACCCTTTTCTATTCCACTACGAGGCTCATGCGGGAGGCATTAGTAGGACTAGTGTAGTCCACCCTTGTAGCCTAGTGGTTTCACTCAACCCTTGACCCTAGGTTGTGCCCCTCGTTTTTACAAAAATTTAGGAGTAAGAATCGCCCGATTCGGAGCTCGTATGGGAAAGTTACGGCCGTTTTATTAAAATATCGAAAATCGGCGCCGACTTCGCCGTGTTCGCCTCCAACCGCGCGGCCCGTGTCCGCGTAGGACCCCACGAGGGGGCCCCACTTAAGAGGCCCCGCACCATGCGCCGCCTCTCCTCTCTCCCCCCACGCGCCGCCGCCTCCCTGCCCGTCTCGAGCCCCGCGCCCTGGGCCCCGCACCCCGCCGCGCCGCCTGCCCTAGCCGCCCGCGCCGCCTCGGGATAGCCACCGCCGCCCAGGTACGTCGCCGCCGCCACCCGCACCCGCCCCCGCGCCCGCGTGCCAGCCGCGCGCGCCCGCCCGCCGCCACTGCAGCGCCCCGCCGCCAGCGCCTCCCCGCGCGCAGCGCGCTGCACGCTACCGCCGCCCGCCTGCCCCGCGCGACCGCCCCCGCCTGCAGCAGCACCCCGCCGTCGCGCCACCGCCCTGCGCCGCCGTCGCCCGAGCCGCACGCGCCGCCTCGCGCTGCGTGCTGCTCGCCGCCGCGCCGTCGCGTTGACTACCTCGATCCGTGTTGATCGTCTCCCTCTCGCGCAGGTAACCGCCGTCGCCAAAACCGATCGCCGCATCGTCCGTAGCTCGCCGCCGTTCGTCTCCGGTGAGTCCGCAGCCGCCATCTGTTGGGACCGTCGGATCTCAGATCAGCGGTCCAGATTAGCCGTTGACCGGTCAGCCCCAGGCGTTGACTAGTCAGACGCCCAGTCAGTGCCCAGTCAGCAGCCACGTTGACCAGTCAACAGACACAGTTGACTGGGTATTTCTTTAATCGTTTTAGTTGACAGATTTTGGTAGAAACTTGTAAATTGCATAGAAATTAAACCGCTGGGCCAAAATTTGCGAATAAAATATGTGTAGGTTCAGTGAGTCGTGTAGAATCTTGCTGTACCATTGTTTCACACTTTTACAGCAAGGTTTAGTACAGTTTAATCAAATTAGTTAATGGCCTTTTTGGAGTAATTAATTCGTACAAAAAGATCTGTAACTCCAAAAATTGCGTATAATATGTCCCTGGATTCAGTAGGACGAGTGGAATCTCATTGTGAATTAAAAGGATAGGCTTATAGTAAAAACTTCTGCAGAAACTGTCTAGTGGATTTCTGCAGTGTTTTAATTACTCGGGGAGTTTTATAATTCCTTTTTGAGTAATTCCAGTTGGTACTGCTCCTAAATAGCAAAGCCTATGCGGTAGAATTTTCCTAAGATTTTACAAACAGTATAATATCGGTAGTGAATTATTTGAGTTCTAGCTCTAGTTTTGAGCATTATATTTTACATAATAGTTTTCCTTGCGCTAAAACTATTTTCCATGCATGCAATCAGTAGTATTATTGAATAGGATTATGTGGTGCAGCTGTAGCACCAATTCACTTGCCTTGCATACCTTCATGCATCATCTTTGTTGCATATGCTTGTGGATTGCTTGTTTATGATTGCATTTGTATCGTGTAGATTGTGATGAGTGCAACGCTTGCTCGTGTGTGGATTGTTCTTCCGACCGCTACAACCAAGGCAAGTAGATGATACCTTGTTCATGATATTGTTCTACTATTTTCAATGCATTGTCGTGTATTTTGTAGATGCATGTGTAGGATGATACTATCGCTATGCTATGCCCTATTATGTGGTAGGACCTTCCTTGTAGATGAACCACCGTTGGTAGATGTGCTTAGCCATGATATGTTGAACGAGGGCTGGGTTACATCATTGAGACTTGTTTCTAAAAGTATTGGTTTGTGAAAACTAAAACAACTTAATCAATGAATCTCCTGGGTGTGATGGTATTGATAATTTTTGGTGGTTTCATTGCAGAAAGGCATCCAGGTATCGAGAGAAATTGATTGGCTTCTTTATTTGGTAGCTTTCGTGTACAACCATGTGCCAATAATGAAATGGGAGGTTGGTTGGACTTAGTAGGTTGTGGTAACTCGAACCCGCGTATCCAGAGATGTAGAATTTTGGTAGGTTGGACCGGTGCGCGTTGGGATTGAGGAGCTACTTTCCGAACAGTCTCTTCTTGGACTTCTCCCTATCATCACCCAAAATGAGAGTGATGGTACGAGCTGGGCTGGCCGAGTCACATGGGTAAAGTGTACTAACCCCTGCAGGGTGTATAATCTAATCGATTAGCCGTGTCCCCGGTTATGGATAACTGAGTTTCTTGATATTGATTCCATGACATGTTTCTCGCTCATTCCAATTTCATAATTGTTTTAATATTGTTGGGATAACTTAATTGGGATCTTTTCAAAGAAAATCAAAAACTGTTTATGAAAGTAGGACAAAGGTATTTGCAAATGCAAGCCAGACACAGCTCCACTTGCCAAATATGCATGTAGATGTTAGTACTATTGTCTCCTTTACTAGCTCTACTTGCCATACATTCCATGTATTGACCCTTCGGGGCTGCTACGTTTCATGTTGCAGGTTATTCCGATTCTGAGTAATTGATATAGGCCACGGTACTCCACTCGGCACTTGTTCACTTGTGGGCAATTTGAAGAATGGAGAATTTACTTAGTTTATGTTGCTACCTGAATAATTTGAGATAGCCTTGGGCTAAGCTTTTATTGTAATAATGGTACTCTGGATCTTCGTTATTCATGATACACGGATATTTTGCTATGTTATTCATCTTATTCTATTATGGGCCAATGAACCGATCCAGGGATTGGCATGTCACATAGAAGCCACGGTCTTTTCAGAACCGCGGTGTTACATATATAATCCATATTTATTCCTTGTAGGGATATTTGCAAAACTTATTAGGTAGGGTTTTTGAATTCAATTTTTGGAAATTTTTGCATGGATGCTATGCAATGCTCATGAATGACATGTAAATTTTTTTTTCTAGTCCCAATTTCTAAAATCTTGGGATGTGACAGACTAACCCACTTAAGATGAATCTCGTCCTCGAGCTTCGGAATGGCTAGAAAATAGGCGTAGGATATCCTCTTGTCCGGTGTAGCTCTTCTACACCATGGGTAAATATCCGATCTAATCCCCTTAAGAAAATTCAAGTTGTCCTCTTCAAATTCAGTTATTGCACTGTATTTTAATCTTCTTCCCTCTGGTGTTGTAAGTGAAATTCCTCGGCCTGCATGATCTATTTGGCCTTCATACTTAGACATGCAATCCTTGCCTAGAGTGACGTACAAGCCTTGTGATTCCAACACATTTAAGCTTGTGGGAAAGTTATGTACCCCAATCCTTAGGTTCAGTTGATGACATCCAAAAGCTACTACCACTTCTCTAGTAGGAGAGCTTATTTTGATGGGCTTGTGTAACACCCTCAGAATCGGCCCTATGCAAGTTTCAGAGATTCCCGCCAAACCCGCATAGAAACGATTCAAAGGTGTCCACCAGGCACTTTCGTGCGGGTGGAAAACGAAGTAATATCATTACACAATAGTTGCTCAACATGATAGCTCAATGTGTTCATCTTAAGTTCTAGGACTATTGCACGGGTACTCAAAATGCAAACTATTTCGAACTGATGTCAGTTGCAGCATTTTGATCAAATATGAAATTCAAATGATTGAAATGATTATCGTGAGTCTGCTATGGGATAATGGTCTATAGTTTGATATTGAGTTGTATCTTGTGTCCGGTTCATAGACATACACCCTATCACCCTCGCTATCTTTGACGAGATCAGCGGAAAGCTGAAACTTTGACGATTCTATTGTATTTGAAATTAATAACTCGTGCTTCTCGTGGTGAACCACTCACTGTCAAAGGAATTGATCCAAAGCAAGAAGATCCATGCGATCACATCTCAAACATCTCATAAGGAGCTCGAAACTCACCAACGAATGAGATAAAGACAGAATGAACAGTGGGCAAGGATGACGGTTGAAGCGGATCCATTCCATCCTATGCCTCATCAGTCTCTGGAAACTCGGAGATATGTCTTTTGCCAGAACCCACTGGAGCTTCGACCAACTACCACCGGTCAATTCCGCTTTGGGGCCACCCCTTACTCTACCATCATTATAGGGGTATGGGGTTCGAGACAAAGAAAGATCAAGGCAGCATATCAGTTTTTCCTATATACTTTACTTGGATCCGTTTTTATGCTATTAGCTATTCTGTTGATTCTTCTCCAAACAGGAACCACCGATTTACAAATTTTATTAACCACTGAATTTAGTGAGCGGCGCCAAATCCTTCTATGGATTGCTTTTTTCGCCTCCACGATAGAACCCACAACATATATATACAACAACAACTCAATGAGTCAAGAATACAGATATACAGTACAAAGATCCAAATCACCTTGAAAACGATACATCGTCCGAGTACGGACAAGATGCAAATTGGGCTAAGAGCCCTGAAGAATAACCAATGGCGTCCATAACCCTGCCCAGGCCAAGCCAGAAGGGTAACCCTGCTAACGACGTTGATCTCAAAACCTGCTTAAACAAAAGGGGTGTCGACAAAGGGCAAAGGAAAAAGAGAGCGGTCAGTACTGAGGCCAGTACACGGCGAGACTAGAATTCGGCGGTCCTCGCCTACATAGGTATGGTGGACTGAAGCGGCAGCACAACATGCACCAAATAACCTATAGAGACTCGATACAACGGTCGGCTATTAGAGAGGGATAATAAAGACCAATTCAAATCCAACCTAATACTAACACCAATCATACCCATCCTAGTGTTTTCCCCTCGATACCAATCGAGGAAGTCATACCGAGGAAACACACACAGTTGGAAATTTTATTCATTCCATTATAGTTGCGGCAATTACTAGTCAGATATAGATAGCATGAGTCTTCCTGATATCATAAATAGTGGGCAATTTTAGTTAACCATTCCATTGTAGTTGCAATGCTTACTAGTCAGATACATATAGCACGAGGCACCCCAAAACTAGCAGTTGTTGGTACTTTTATTTAGCCATTGCATTGTAGTGAAGCTGATTACTAGTCATTATTAAGTCAAATTTATAGCACTACTTTAGTTATAGTTGTCTATGATCAGGATACTGTTCTCCAAGTCGTCCATAACCGTGGACACGGCTTTCAGAAAGTTTTACCCTGTAGGGGGGCACAAATACCAACACATGCACGATCAACCTCGGGAAAAACCGAACGAAAACCCAACGAGGCATCACGACAGAGCAATTTCAAGATTCATATAATATTTTAGGGGGGCATCCCACTAAGCTACCCGCGATGAAGTTGGCCGACTCCGAGACGGACCCAGAGGTTTGTGTCGATGGCTGTAAACCACTGGGAACCCAAAAGTGTGACTGGGCTGTCGATACCGCATAAATGTATCACAATTCCTAAATAGTATAGGTGCTCCACGCGCAATCGTAATAAACTAGTAAAGCATGCCATAAGTACAGGATAGTAATAAAGCATCAAACTAGTTTGTGGCCCCAAGAAATAATATATGACTCAAGCTCTGGCTAGGGGGATTCATGATCCCACATGCGGATAGTGCGAATATTCAAAGAACAGGTATCAAGTACTCGGGGTCCTACAGGACACAAGTGGACGGTTAAAAACAAATAACATCTATTGTCCACCTGTGCCTCTGCATTATTTACCTACTTTCAATTTTAGTTATTAAACTGTAATTAAAGTCATAATCATTTCCAACATTAAACATGAGACATTACTGCAACAACTGTGGAACATCGACGGCGCGACGCAACATCTGCGCAAGCAACTACGACTCGCAAGGCAGACTATCTACCAAACAACAGGTAATAGGATGTGTCCAAGTCAATTTAATGGCTGCAAGGGATATCACGGGTACGAAAACTAGAGCATCGCATCACAGATAGCAATAGATCAATAGGAGGAAATAAAGACTATAAAAATAAGATAGGTAGAAAGAGGGAGAATGCTCGCCTGAAAACATTGTCGAAGGTTCATCCGAAGATCGGGTCGACACTCGCATCAACTCATCGGCCTAATCGATGAAGAAGCAAAGCACTAGAACCACCAGATGCACTATTTAATACTACGATAGAAGATCAGGCATGATGCATGTATGATGTATGACATGACAAAGGTGCGATGCAATTAGGTCATATTAAGCGGAACTGGGGTCCCGACAATTAATTAATATGTTCTTGTTATTTAGAAGCCCCGCAATTTAGATGTTGTCTTATCAAGGCAACATTATATCGTTGATTTGCTACACAAATTTAAATGGAGCCAATATAAGAATAGATTTGTCCACATATGGGCTCCATATTTAATTATGAGATGAATCGGCATAATGCCCCCCAAAACCACATGTTAAAAATGCAATCATGACAATTTAATATGCAACATTACCATTCATAAAAATAGGGGTGTCGGAAAAGGAGATCACACTTCTAGGTTCGAAGATCTTGGAGGCTCGGAGGGGTTCGGGTTCGGGCTTCGGATCCGTCTTCAAACTTCAAATCCGGGAAGAAGATCGTCTTCAAACTTCAAATTCGGGTTCCATGTCGAAGTCCTTGGTGTTCCGAGTGGTTTGAGCTTGTTCTCCGGTGGCGATGAAGATATTGTCGGAAGTCGTAAGTGTGGTTGATCTTGGTGAATCCTCAGGTTCAATTCCTGCGGCTCCAACTTATGGCTCCTGACAAGTTTTCACATTCGACTGCATCTCCATGGCACTCTATCAGGCCACCGTCGGAACATCCATAGAGCAACACCGAAGGCACCAACAGATCTCACCATGAACCACATACAAGAGGGCAACAAACTATAGGAACTAGGCAGGCCAAAACTATGCGGGACAGATACCGCTGGGCAGAGGAGGCCCTCCGGTGCAGACATGCCCTTGGAAGGAGTCAGGAACTCTATGTGAGCTCTACACAGGACCACGGCCTCATGGGACGGACGCGCAGGGCTCGGGAAAACTCGAGGCGAGGAGGAGGACGCCCGTAGTGACGCTGCAGGTCGGCGAACTATGTGGCGCCGGGCGCTCCAGAGGAAGGACGTGGCGGCACTTCTCACGGGCAGATGCGGCGAGGGAGGCCAAGGAGACGGCGGGCCAGAACGGGGGCGAGGAGGATGGCGCATGGGTCGCAGACAGCGACTCGGAGGAGGACCGGTGACGGGGAGCTTGTGAGGGCACCAACGGCGGAGGAGGGAGGCGCGCGAGGGATCGGGCTAGGGCATAGGGCGACTGGCAGCTTCTGGACAGCGGCGCACTTGGGGGTTGGAGGGGATGTGGCGACCCTCGCGTCGCGGGGGCAGTTGGGGAGCGGACGGTGCGGGGTGGGCCAGGTGAGTGCGGGGTGTGTACGACGTGTAGAAGCGAGGAGTTTTACGAGGTGAGGAGAGGCAGGCGGGTCGGGTTCGTGCGTGGTGTGGCCAAACCTGGCCATCGGGCCGTGCCTGGGCGGGCCGGCCCGCGGCACGCAAAAAAGCCCGGCCCGAGCACGGCCCGAGCACGGCCCCGCACGTGGTTTAACTGGCTATGACTGGCCCGTGGCACACGGGTGCCGTGCCCGTGCCGCCTTCCTAGGCACGCGGGCCGGGCCGGCACGGCCCGTTAGCAGCAGCCGCGGCGACATTTGGAATTTATATGCAAAAATAGGAGCCGCCGGGGTCGAATCCCAGACCTTCTGGTCTCCCACGCCGCATTCTACCACGAAGACAATGAATTCTAGCTATTATAGTTCAGGTTAACAAGTTTTTAAGGCTAAATTTTGACGGGTCTGCAGAAAAAGGCCACGGCCCAGCGTGCTTGACGTGCCGCGGGCCGGCCCGTTTAGCCCAGGTGCCGGGCTCGGGCCGCTAGGCGGGGCACGTAGCACGGCCCGTCACGACACGTGGCTTGGAGGGCCATGGCGGGCCGTGCCGCGTGCCGGCCCGTTTGGCACGTGCCGGGCCTGGGCTGTGCCGGGCCGGCCCGTTGGCCAGATTTGGGTGTGGCGTTGGACGTGGTGGGTGTACTGCGCCCGCGTGCTGTGTGCATGCCTTGCGGCAGGGAGTGAGTGGGTGGCGACGGCGGGGGTGTGAGGGTCTGGGGTGGTTTAGGTTTAGGGTTTGAGGGAGGGTAGTTCTAGGGTTTGACTAGTTTGGGCCAGGAAGTAGGCTATTGCCAGCTGGGCCCTTTGGGCATGGCCGGTTGTGGAATCCCCGACACAAAAATATTTATTTAATTGATTTAGTTTAAAAATACTTTTGTAAATAGTTTTTAGACAATTAACAGATCCAGATCGATCGGGTTTTTTGATTTGAAACAAAAGGAGGATATTAATATGGAAAATAAAATAAGTCTTTTAGCAAATAGTTTTAGGAAATTAGATGTATGATGATGTCTGATGCACAAAGATAAAACAACAAACGATTCTAGTAGTGATTTTACTCGGGGTGCTACAACTTGTTAATGGTTTCAGTTGGAATTCTGTTTCTATTCACAAATTCCCTTGATATGAACAAATGTGAAGCTCCATCATCAAATAGAACGCGTGCTAGAAAGTTATTGAACCGGAACGTACCTATCACGGCATCACGGTCTCCTTTAACTTCCTCCACACTAATATGATTAATATGTCCCTTCTAAAATGGGTTTGTCTTGTAGCCATCAATATTGTTCTTTTTCTTCTCAGGACAGTCTCTTGAATAATGTACCTTCTTCTTGCATTTTAAACATCCAACCTTCCTTATGTCCTTCCTAAGGAGATTGGTGTTGTGTTCCACAACATTGTTGTCTTCACGGTTGTGATCATTACCTTCTTCAGAATTGTGGTTGTGACTCATGTGGACATTATGGTGGCGTCCATTTCCTTCGTGGTGCTGATGTTCATTACCATCATGGTCGTTGTATCCATTGCCTTCATGCATGTAATGTTCAGAACCTCCATTCCCATCATGGAGAGCACAAAACTTCTCATGCAATCTTGAGGTGTAGCTGTTCTTGTGCTTTCTCTTGCACTTCTCAACTTGACTCTGCTTTTCTTCAAGAATTCTAGCTTTGTCCATCAAATCCTGTAAAGTGGGAGTATAAACTACTGACAACTGATCAGAAAGCTCATCACTCAGTCCATCTAGAAATCTCTCTTTCCTTTTATCATCAGTGTCAACATCCTCCGGGGCATAGCGAGACAAATTGGTGAATTCCTCTATGTACTCTGATACTATGCGGTTATGCTTGCGCAGGTCACGGAATTCCATTCTCTTCAGGCTCATAACTCCAGATGAGATATGGTCTATCTTGAATCCTTCCTCAAACATCTCCCAGGTGATAGTATCAATGGGGTGGGTAATCTGGAAAGTATCCCACCATGTTGCTGCTTGTCCTTCAAGTAAGTGAGCAGAAAATCTCACTTTCTATTCGTCGGTGTATCCGACTATTGCTAAGTCCTTATTCACTGTTCTCAGCCAATCAAGTGCTATCATAGGCTCAGGTGCGCTTGAGAATTTTGCAGTCCACAATTTCAGAAACCTGGTGAGAGCATCCTCCAAGGGTTGGTTGTTCCCATTGTTGTTGTTGTTTTGGGAAGCCATGAATTGTGTCATCACCTGAGCTAGCTGTGCCTGTGCTTCTATCAGCTGCTCCATCTCAGTGGGTTGTCGGCGAGGCGGCATCTGTTCGGATAGCATAGATGAGTATAGATAGAATAGGACTAAGAGAAATATTTTCCTACCCATACACAATATAATCAAACATAGCAAACACAAACAAGGAAACAATCAACTAATTCTAAACAATAATGTTGATATATCACCAGTTTTGATATGATGAATAGCCAAGCAATATCGATATTCTAACGAAGAACTAGATGGTGGACATCATCTAACTATTCTTGTTTCTCATCAACTACAGGGTATGGTATCTTCTATATATTAGAAGTGTACGAGAATTGAGCTGATGAGAATATATTAGAAAGAAGTGTAAGAAGATAGAATGAAATAGTGTTTATAGTTCTGATGGTTTTCCTATTCTATTCCTAGGTCACGATCCTACAGTCAACGCACAACTCTGATACCATCTTGTAACACCCTCTCCTGATAAGGCCGAGTTCATGTGTATAGTGCCAACCCCTGGATCGGTTCACTGGGACACATAGTACAAAATAATACCAAATATAACTATGCATCATAAATTCAATGAATATGACCCAAAATTTACATTATATTACACAAGTACACAGTGGAAACATATACAAGTTAGATCTCCATACTTCAAATGTGCCACAAGCGAATAATTGTTGAGTGGAGTCTCGTGACCTATGAACGATCACTGAGAAACGGAACAACCTGCGACATGAAACGTTGCATTCACGAATGGTCAATACTTTGAACGTATTGGCAAGTAGAACTAATGAGTACAAAGGATCTATCAACTACATGCATATTTGGCTAGGTGGAGTTCAAGCTCATTTGCTAAAAGCAATATAACTTTTCCCTACTTTTAAATTAGTATTATTTCTTCAAAACAATCTTATAAGGACATACCAGCATAAACCCATGTAGAAACAAGACAGTTCAGCTTTCGTATGCTCCTAAACCCATGTTCACCCATCATGTTTTAGTAATTAAGAAATTGGGATGAGTGAGATCTTCCAAATAGTTCCAGGCCCAGTTTCTCATAGTTCTCCATAACCGGAGACACGGCTAAGTACTTAGTTTAGACACCCTGCAGGTGTTGTACACTTTACCCGCACGACCCAGTCAACCCGCTCTTCAAATTACACTCATTTTGTGCCATGGTAGGGAGAAAACCAAGACAAAACCTTCTATAAGTAGAACCCTGAGCCCTCAGGACGGTCCCATACCAACCTACATCCCCTACATCTACTAGTCACGTCGGGTCAGGTTCCCCCAACCTACTTTGTCAAGACAAATAATAACATGCGGCTGTACTAGAAGCTACTACACAAGAAACCTGTCCAATCTATGTAGCCTAGCTGTTATTTCCGCAATAAACCATCCAAAAACATCAATCCATCACACCCAGGAGATTCATTAAATTCCAGTTGTTTTCATTATAACAAAACATAACTTCTCCATAACATAATCAATCATGAATTCCTTTTTGCGCATCTAATAAGCATGGCTAAGCAATTACAATACGATGGCTCAAAAGAATCAGGTCATGGAGATATGGCAATCATGTCTGGGTGTCATAGCATAGCATAGTAGTAAAAACACCTACACATCCATCACTACTGAAAATCATACTACATGCATAGGAAAAATAGTAGGACATTTATGATAGCTCTAATGCCTTTGTTGAAGATGATGTAGTCGTTCATATAATCCTCACAATAGAAAATGTTGCACAGGCCACAATCACAAACATTGCACTCCTCACAATCTAACGATTAGAGCAAAGCACAACAAACACACTATTCAAAACAATGCAATTATGCACAATACAATAAAACAATGATGAATGAATGCATGCATAACGATTTAATATGTCACAAAGTTTGTAATTAGTTCTCTGAACAATACTAGAATACATGATGCATGCATGAGACCAATTAATGCAATGGTGTATTTATTAATAATCCTTGCTTGCCAATAGAAAGGTTTTCATAGTTCTATTAGAACTTCTATACTAATTGCCATATTAAATTTGGTTCTGGGGTGTATTAGATAGGGGACGTTATTATGAACCATTAGCAATTGGATTCACCTTAATCGGAGTTGTAGATATTTTTCTATGATTTAATTACTCTTTAATAGAGTTTAAATCAATTAAATCATTCACATCGTCCAAAATTAAAACTAAAACCATATCCTTAATCTACACGAGATTGTGCATCCAGGGACATATTATCCATATTTTTCAGATCTATAAATTATTTACTCTGAATTTTATACTCTAAAAGGCCATTAAAACTATTTAAATAACTACAGTAATTCTACACTGTAAAAGTTGTATTCAACAGTATATTAATGTTTTATATGAAATTAAGAATCCATAGATATCTAATTTATATTTTTATGATCTACAAGTAATTTACTATGATTTATTTACTCTCAAAGGTCCAATAAATCATTTCAATTATTACAGTAAATATATAATGTAAACGTTATATCCAATCGTATATTATTATTCTACACAATTTTATGAATCCAACTATATATTATTTATAAATTTTGGACATGTAGTTCTTTTTATATGAATTTTACAAAATCACATGTTTTTCTAACTATTTTAAATATTAAATCAATTAACTAAGGTTGACTATTGACTGGGATGCTGACCTGGCAATGACGCGTGTGCTGACCATATACTTTGACTGGGTGCCATGTGGCGAATTCTCACTGGCTCATACCCCTTCAGATCTGTATCTAATTCGCACTGTTTAGAGACGATCGAACAGCTGGGGACAACTTCTCCCTGTCCTCGCTGGCGATGGGGGTCGATGGCGGTGGCAGGCTCTCAGTAGTTTGACGATGACATGGCTCTGGTGGTCACCGGGATTGGGTAGATGGTGGACTAGGTGAGGCGCAGTTTGTTGAAGACGGGGGAGTGATCGGCGCAGACCTTTGCTTCCCAGGGCGCTGCTGGAGATCGACTGGAGACGGCGGCCATTCGTGCAGCTCCGGCGACGCGTGCAGGCTCTATAGCGCTCCTGTGGACGAGGGAGGAGGTCAGAGCGAGGTAGTAGAGCACGGGGACAAGGATGAGGGGTATAGGAGGGCGCGGGGTGAAAGCGAACCACCGATTCGAGATCGATCTCGAATTTCCGACAGCGGCGAGATCGGGAACGAGGCGGATTGGTGGCTCAGGGCTAGGATTTTCGAAAGGGTGAAAAGGAAGGAGGTGCGGTTGTTTATATGGGGCCGATTACATGGAGGAGGGGTCAAATCGGAATCGAATTGGAGCTAATGTTGCTGGAATTTGGATCAGCGGCAGGGTCATGTTCTCCGTGGTCATCTTGTCGGGAGGTGGAAGGAGACCAGGGTGGGACCTGCTCGTCAGCGAGACAGAGAGGAGAGAAGTCGAGCGGGCTGTCAGTTGGGCCGAGGCTCAGCTGGTGGCGGTTGTTGCACGTTGCATGTGCGTGGCGGTGAGCGGGCGGTAGGTGGGCTGCGCCTTGGGCTGGGTAGGCCGCGCAGTAGGTTAGGTTTAGTTTAGTTTTTTTATTCTTGTCATTTTTCTATTTTTTGTTTTGTAGTTTTTCCTATATCATTTTCATATTAAATCCAAATGACTTAAAGTTTATTTCTAAAATTTTCTAAAATCAGGTAGATCATATGAAGATCATTTTTGTACCCTTTCATTTAGTTCAAAAATATTGGATTTATATAATCCCTATTTATTCCTTGTAGGGATATTTGCAAAACTTATTAGGATTAGGGTTTTTAAACTCAATTCTTGCAAATTTTTGCATGGATGGTATGCAATGCTCATGAATGACATGTAAAACAAAAAAAATTGTAGTCCCAATTCTAAAATGTTGGGATGTGACAGACTAACCCCCTTAAGATGAATACGTTCTCGAGATTCGGAATGGCTAGCAAATAGGCATAGGATATCCTCTTGTCCGGTGTTGCTCTTATTCACCATGGGTAAATTTTCCGAGCTAACACCCTTAAGAAAATTCAAGTTGGCCTCTTCAACTTTAGTTATTGTGTTGTATTTGATTCTTGTTCCCTCTGGGGTTGTAAGTGAAATTGCTCGGTGTGCATGATCTATCTGGCCTTCATACTTAGACATCCAATCCTTTCCTAGAGTGACGTACAAGCCTTGTGATTCCAACACATTCAAGCTTGTAGGAAAGTTGCGTACCCTAATCCTTAGGTTCAGTTGATGACATCCAAAAGCTGCTACCACTTCTCCACTAGGAGAGCTTATTTTGATGGGCTTGTTAATGGTTTCAGTTAGAATTACGTTTCTATTCACAAATTCCCTTGATATGAACAAATGTAATGCTCCATCATCAAATATAACGCGTGCTGGAAAGGTATTGAACCGGAACGTAGCAATCACGGCACCAGGGTCTCACTGAACTTCCTCGACACTAATATGTTTAATGTGTCCCTTTCTGAAATGGGCTTAGCTTGTAGCCATCAATCGTGTTCTTTTCTTCTCAGGGCAGTCTCTTGAACAGTGTCCCTGCTGCTTGCATTTGAAACATATCACCTTGCTTATGTCCTTCCTAAGGAGATTGGTGTTGTGCGCCACAACATTGTTGTCTTCACGGTTGTGATCATTCCCTTCTTCAGAATTGTGGTTGTGACTCATGTGGACATTATGGTGGCGTCCATTTCCTTCGTGGTGCTGATGTTCATTACCATCATGGTCGTTGTATCCATTGCCTTCGTGCTTGTAATGTTCTGAACCTCCATTCTCATCATGGAGAGCACAAAACTTCCAATGCGGTCTTGAGGTGTAGTTGTTCTTGTGCTTTCTCTTGCGCTTCTCAACTTGACTCTGCTTTTCTTCAATAATTCTAGCTTTGTCCATCAAATCCTAGAAAGTGGGAGTATAAACTACTGACAACTGAACAGAAAGCTCATCACTCAGTCCATCTAGAAATCTCTATTTCCTTTTATCATTGGTGTCAACATCCTCCGGGGCATGGCGAGACAAATTGGTGAATTCCTCTATGTACTCTGATACTATGCGGTTGTGCTGGTGCAGGTCACGGAATTCCTTTCTCTGCAGGCTCATAACTCCAGATGAGACATGTTTTGTCTTGAATCCTTCTTCAAACATCTCCTAGGTGATTGTATCAATGGGGTGGGTAATCTGGAAAGTATCCCACCATGTAGATGCTTGTCCTTTAAGTAAGTGAGCAGCAAATCTCACTTTCTCTTCGTTGGTGCATCCGACGGTTGCTAAGTCCTTATTCACTGAGCGCAGCCAATCAAGTGCTATCATAGGCTTAGGTGCGCTTGAGAATTCTGCAGGCCTCAGTTTCAGAAACCTGGTGAGAGCATCCTCCTGGGGCTGGTTGTTCCCATTGTTGTTGTTGTTCTGGGCAGCCATGAATTGTGTCATCAGCTGAGCTAGCTGTGCCTATGCTGCTATCAGCTACTCCATCTCAGTGGTTTGGCGGCGAGGCGGCATCTGTTGTGATAACATAGATGAGTATAGATATAATACGACTAAGAGAAGTATTTTCCTACCCATACACAATATAATCAAACATAGAAAACACAAACAAGCAAACAATCAACCAATTCTAATCAATAAAAATGATATATCACCAGTTTTGATATGATCAATAGCGAAGCAATATCGATATTCTAACGAAGAACTAGATGGTGGACATCATCTAACTATTCTTGTTTCTCATCAACTACAGGGTATGGTATCATCTATATATTAGAAGTGTATGAGAATTGAAGTGATGAGAATATACTAGAAAGAAGTGTAAGAAGATAAGAAGATAAAATGAAATAGTGTTTATAGTTCTTATGGTTTTACTATTCCATTCCAAGGTCACGATCCTACAGTCAACGCACAGCTCTGATACCATCTTGTAACACCCTCTCCTGATAAGGCTGAGTTCATGTGTATAGTGCCAATCCCTGGATCAGTTCACTGGCACACACAGTACAAAATGATACCAAATATAACTATGCATCATAAATACAACGAATATGATATAGAATTTACATTATATTACACAAGTACACAGCGGAAACATATACAAGGTAGATCTCCATCCTTCAAATGTGCCACAGGCAAACAATTGTTGAGTGGAGTCTCGCGACCTATGAACGATCACTCAGAAACGGAACAACCTGCAACATGAAATGTTGCAGCCACGAATGGTCAATACTTTGAATGTATTGGCAAGTAGAACTAATGAGTACAAAGGATCTATCAACTACATGCATATTTCTCTAGGTGGAGTTCAGGCTCATTTGCTAAAAGAAATATAATTTTTCCCTATGATATGTCCAAAATGTATCTACTTTCCCGAACACTTTTTCTATTGTTTTTCCTCTAAACTTGTGTGATTTGGATACAACTAACACGAACTGACGCTGTTCTCAGCAGAATTACCTTGGTGTCTAGACCGGTCCATGCAACGCCCGTCCATCCATCCCTATGCCTTCCACACTTGAATCCCACTATTTACCATTACTATTACTATTGCTCCTGCTTTGCTGTTGCTGTCGCTGCTGCTGTTTCTTTGCATTTGCTGCTACCAAACTGTTGCTACTGATAAACTTCTGTGAGCAAGAACTATTTCCAGGTGCAGCTGAATTTACAACTCAGTTGTTAAGGCTTGCAAGTATTCTTTGGATCCCCTTGTGTCCAATCAATAAATTGGGTAATACTACCCGCGAAGACTATTGCGATCCCCTACACTTGTGTGTCATCAAGACTATTTTCTAGTGCCGTTGCCGGGGAGCATAGCTTTATTTGTAATTTCACTTGGATCTATTATTTTTCACTACTACTCCTTTCATCATAAGTAAGTCTCGTGATGGAAAGTTCCCTATTTTACCATCCACTACAAGAAGAGGTAGAGTCCTAAACACCTCTGTTGCTCTTGATTCACCGTCTGTTATAAGTAAGCTTGTCACACCACCACCACATACTCATGCTACACACACTGCTACTACTGCTGAGTCTGAAACTGTTTTTGATGCTCATGATGTTACTTCTACTGTGCTTGATGTGAGTGGTTCATTAGCTCCTTTCCTAGATGCTACTATGGTAGTCTAGGAAATACCGAAACTCCTAGTGAAGACACTGTTACACCTGTTATCTCACCTGAGTCTAGAGAGAGTTATGATATTAATGATGGTTACATTGAGTTCACTGATGAATTTGTTGAAGAGTGCCGAAACACACATGGTACTAGTGATATTAAGAGTCTCCTTGCTAGACATACTATTATGCCTAAACTGTCCTCTGATCCTAAGTTTTCCACCTCTCACATAGATATTAAAGATGAAGATTATGATTTCTCTCTTGGTTTGTCCTATTTAGATATTTTTGAGAAAGAACCTTTCTATGGGACTGAAAATGAGAGTGTTGTGGCTCATATGAATGATATTTCTACTATGAGTTCTTTATTATCTGATGATTATAAGATGCGTAAGTACTTTGTTAATAAGATCTTCCATTTTTCACTAAAAGGAGAAGCTAGGGCTTGGTTTAATAGATTATCTCCTGGTTCCATTGATAGCCCTGGTTGCTTGATTGCTTCTTTCTTCCAGAAATATTTTCCTACCAGTGCTAGACATGCTGCTTTGCAGAGACTTTTTGATTTTAAATAGGGAGAAGAAGAGAAATTACCGGAGTCATGGACAAGGTTCTGTGCCTTGATTCATGCACATCCTGGATGTCCATTGCCTAAGAATGAGCTTCTTGATATTTATTATAATGGACTAACTTATGATTCTAGGACATACCTAGATAGCTTTGCTAATTGTGTTTTCAGGAAAAGAACTCCTACAGATGCTGAAGAATTAATGGCTAAGATAAGCAAGAATTATGATGATTGGGATTCAACTGAGATAAATACACCTAAGCCTATTACTCCTAAACCAGTTGTGCCTGAACCAGTTCCAGCACCAACACCAAAGACGAGGGGAGTTATTGCATTAAATGATGAAGTGATGAAGGAAGCTAAGAAGTGTCTAAAGGAGAAAGGTATTGGAGCTGAAGATGTGAAGAATCTACCTCCTATAGAAGAATTATGTAAACCAATTCCCCACTCATCCACTATTGAGGTACACTCTCTCCAACACTTTGATGAAGGTGATATTCCTTATGGTAAGCCTCCTGATCAATGTTTAGAGGAACTTGGCATTTTTATTGTTAAACAAGGTAATTTTAATAAACAAGTTCAGAATTATTTATTGGAAAACTCTAGAGCTATCCATGAGTTGAAAGATATTATGGAAAGAACTTCTAATGATATTAAAATGCTTTGTAAACACTTTCAAATGGTTCAAAACCAACTTGATCAACTTGCTAAGGTACAAAAGGATATGCTAGTTAATGCCTCAGGAGATAAACATGCTTATGGAATTAGAACTAGGAGTGGTATAGCTACTCAAGATCCTTTATATCCTGAAGAACACCCTAAAATAATTGAGCAGGACTCTCAGCAAGGTGAGAGTAGTGGTAGTCCTCGTAAGAGAAAGAAAAAGAAACACAAAATAGTTGAGGAACCCCTTGAACATGTTGTAAATCCTAATAGTATATCTGTCTCTGATGCTGAAACTGAGAATGGTAATGATAAAAATGATGCTCCTGATAAGGAGGAAGGTGAGGAAGAACCTGAGAAGCACACTAAGAACACTAGGTACACTAAGGAAGATTTTATTGCTAATAAACATGTTAAAGAGAGAGAACCTTGAGTGCAGAAACCTATGCCTTTTCCAGGTAAGAAACACAAGTCAAAGGAGGAAGAACACTACAACAAGTTTTGTGAGTGGATGAAACCTTTATTTTTGCAAATTCCTTTGACTGATGCTATTAAATTGCCTCCTTATTCAAAGTATATGAAGGATATTTTCGCTAATAAAAGGAAGATTCATAATGAGGAGATTTCTACTTTGCTTGCTAATTACTCCTTCAATGGTAAGGTTCCAAAGAAATTTGGTGATTCAGGTATACCAACTATTCCTTGCTCTATTAAGAACAATTATGTTAGAACTGCTTTATGTGATTTGGAAGCTAGAGTTAGTGTTATGCATTTTTCTCTCTACAAGTGACTCCAGCTAGAGAAGTTGATACCAACTGATATATCTTTGAAAATGGCTGATAAGACAACTGCTACTCCTTTTGGTATATGTGAGGATGTTCCTGTTCAAGTGGCTCATAATTTCTTGGTTATAACTGATTTTTTTGTGCTTGAAATGCCTGAAGATGATAATATGTCTATTATTCTTGGGAGACCTTTTCTTAATACTGCAGGTCCTGTCATCAATTGTAATCAAGGAAAAGTAACATTCAATATTAATGACAAAGAGCATACTGTCTATTTCCCCAAGAAGGTTGCTAAAAGCTATTGCCTGAATTCCATTGAAAATATTGAGAGCATCAAGGTTGGAGAAATATATTGTCCCATTCCACAAGAAAATTTTGAAACTATTATGATTGGGACCATTGCTATCAAGTATGAGGTAACATAATCACCTTATAGAATGCAAAGTTTTGTTTCATATAATATTGTTTTGGTAACAATACTTGATCAACCTTTTTAACAAAAGGATTTTAATGAACAAAACAATGTTTTCACAGTGGTTTTACTTGCTCACTTTTATTTTTTCTCATTTCCAATCCTTGCTCTTCGCCGTGCCTAACTTAAAGGCGTTAAAGAAAAGTACTTGTTGGGAGATAACCCAAGAGTTTCCTTGAGTATTGGAAGTTACTACTTAAGTAATGACCTCTCCTTATCCTTTTTGTTTGCTTTTTGTGCCAAGAATGACCTCTAATGAGAGGGAAGTAAGATTTGGGGAGTTGCTGTCCCGAAACAGATTTCTGTCCTCCACCTTAAAAATTCTTGAGGAGACTCTGTAAGTTGGATTGATCTGAAAATTTACGAATAAATCCCCCAGTATGTTAGCTAACTTTCGTTAGTTCAACACTTTTTGATTTGAGCAACAAAAGATTTTCGAAAAAACTGGTTTCTACCTGCTGGTATGTTTTGACAGATTTCTGCCATTATTTGCATTTGCTTCTTATTGATTCCTTTTTTGAGTTCTCTTTTGGGAAATTGAGCTTTTTGAAGGAGTTTCTACAGTAGCTTGTCTCTTTAGTGAAAGTTTTTCTATTTTAAAACTAAACCCCAAAGGTCTATTATCTTTTGAATGCACTAATGTTGCTAATGAAGATTGTGTGAAGTTTTGTATGAAGGAAAATTTTCAGGTGTAAGGAAAGAATGATATAATGAGATGAAGAATGGACAAAAGCTCAAGCTTGGGGGAGACACCCCGTGTCACCCCAAGAAATATTCAAGAGGTACAAGCGTCAAAGTTTGGGGGTGCCCAAGGCATCCCCTTTTTTATCAATAAAAATCTCAGGTCTTTCTAGATACTTCGTTTTTATTGTTTCATGCATAGTTGTGTTGTTCTTGGAGCGTCTTAGTTTTTGGTATTCTTTTGGTTGGTTTGTTTTTGCTTTGTTTTCTTGCTTAAAAAAATCGAAAACACCAAAAATATTTGTTGTTCTTCTCTGGTTTTGTGAGTTCTTTGCAGGGTTCAGCCGTCCTCAGTGGATTTTGGTTTTATGTTATTATTCGAGTCACACAAGTGAAGGGCAATAATGAAGATTAAGACAACTTGGGGAGTGGTAAGGGGCTGGTAACGAACTCTATTTGTTTCATTTTTGTACATATACTCATCATTGAGAGCATGCTTAGCCTGTTCCTGTAAGGTGCATGTTACTAATGGATGCTTAGTAGTCTTGCTTGTCTATGATCAACTCTAGCTTGCTAATAGTTTGTAGCATGTCATATGAATGTTTGCTTGCATTTATTCATATTTTGGTATGATATTGTGGTATCCTCCTCTGGAAGTTTCATGTGAATCGACTTGGCACATGCTCACGCACGCATATGACTAAACAATAGTCAGTAAGCCTCGGTGATTTATTTTGCCTCAGAGTTCTAGTATCACTTTCATGCCATAATTAGTCATGTTTTGTTGCAATCATGGTTATGACAATTATTTATCTCTCGTTTGTTGCTCTCTCTCTCTATTGATAGCCTTCACTTGCACTGAGTATGAGCTCTACATGTGCTTCCAACTCCCTAAAACCGATATTGCCACTGTGTCCACCATACCTACTTATTAGCATCATTTGCTATTTCAGTGCATATTCAATATGCCTTGTTTTCTTCCAAATAAAATGTTTGTATGTTTTGAGTAAGTTAGTTAGTAAAGATCTCACGAACATGATGGCACACCTTATTCCTTGCACTTAACAATCCTAAACCATTATGACTTGTCCATGAAAGTTATATGCTTGCAAATTATATGTTGGGAGTCAGCAGAACCGTGCTACCACGGGGAACGCTTTCAACACTTTTTGGATATCCTATCCAGTTGATACTTTGCTCTTTTGTTTATGGATGTCGACAATGTGAAATAAAAGGGGATCTTGTGAGTTCATGGAGTCTATACATTGTGTTAGATAAACGCCTGGGCCGCTAGCCTAAGCCATGCCTAATAATGGTGGAAACTTGCAGCATCACCATAATGAGCATTCTGTGAAGCATCCTCAATATAAAGCTATGCATATAGTAAATAAAAAGATCACTGAGATGCTCATTGTCTGCTTGCCTTGTCATTTTGATCACGGGATAGCTCCTGTATCATGTGCAAGGGGTACCCCGTTGGCGATTCTCTATGATATGCATGTATGAACAATGACAAGAACTTGCAGGGAACCAAAGTTGACTAGCATGCGGAGCGGCCCTCGTAGTCAAGGGACTTGGGATTTCTAGTTTATGGTTTGTCAAGCATATAACTCATACTGGACCTCACTTTCACCTTAACCATATGAAGATACCTATGATAGGGGCAATGAGAGCTCAAAGCTAATGAATACCTTCCTTTCAGCATTGGGAAGCCTTTCAAACTTTTCAAAACCATTTTCACTCCCTTGTTGAGTCACCACTTATTCTATGAGCTCCTTCTTGAGAGCATAGTTGTCATTTTTGTGTTTGTTCCAAAACTTGGTTAATTATGTCATGACTTTGATGCTTGTATCTCTGAGATATTTACTTCTAGTCTTCACTTGAACTTCAGAGGTGCCTTGGCATTTATATTGTGCTCTACAAACAAAGGCAAGCGAGATACCACTCTATCATACCTTACTATGAGCATTACAATGTTGCTTATGTTTATGTTTCATGCTGCTTATTATTATTGAGTTGGTTTCTCTTCATAGCTTGCAATGACTATTGAGTAGACTTAGTTGCATACTTATTATTATGAATGGTTTAAGCATCTACTCCTGTGGTGAGAATATATACATCATATGAAGCAAATGTGTTCGTGAAAGTTCTTTGATCGCACTCAGTTTTCAACTGAATTGCTTGAGGCCAAGCAATAAGCTAAGCTTGGGGGGAGTTGATACGTCCAAAACGTATCTACTTTCCTGAACACTTTTGCTATTGTTTTTCCTCTAAACTTGTGTGATTTGGATACAACTAACACGGACTGACGCTGTTTTCAGCAGAATTACCTTGGTGTCTAGTTTTTGTGCAGAAAATCAACTATCATGAAAAATCCCGAAAAATATGCCAAAATTATATTTCACCAGAAGATCCATGGAGCCAGAAGACGAGATGGAGAAGGGGCCTAGGGGGGCCCACAGCTCTACCAGGCGCGGGTCCACCTCTGGCCGCACCTAGGGGGTGCAACCACCCCAGGCACCCCCTCGGCCTCCCTCTACACCTATAAGTTGCCTCTCGACCTAAAAACCGAGGGGGGTCGATAGTTTTCCAGAAAGAGTTCCGCTCCTCCGCCGCCACCAGAAACCAAGATTCGGATCCAAAAACTCCGTTCTGGCACCCTGCCGGGACGGGGAATTTGGAGAGGATCATCGCCATCGTCATCACCAACACCTCTCCATCAACCATCGATGTTTCCCTCACCCATGAGTGAGTAATCCCCCGCTGTAAGCTTGAGGATGGTAGGGATTGGATGAGTTCTATCATGTAATCGAATAATATTGTTAGGGCATAGTGCCTAGTATCTCTATTATTGCTATTTGACTTTGATGCAACTTGTTGTGCTTAATGCTTGTCACTAGGGCCCGACTTCCATGATCTCAGATCTGAACTTATTATTGAATCATTATGATAGTATAGTTTGTGGTCTTATCTGCAAGTTGTGTACACATATCATTGTCCGGATCCAAAGTCCCCGAAGTGACAATAATTGGGACAACCAGAGGGGATGGCTGTGGTGTGAGGATGACATGTGTTCACGGAGTGTTAATGCTTTGCTCCGGTGCTCTATTAAAAGGAGCACCTTAATTACCAGTAGTTCCCTAGAGGCCCCGCTGCCACGGGCTGGCTGGACAGAAGATGTTTGTGCATGTTCTCATTGCAAGCACGTATGACTATATTTGGAGCATATGCCTAGCATTGTTTAGTACTTGGATGCTTATTCTTATTTATCTGCAATGCCCTAGATCTTGAAGTTCCATGTTTAGACTCGTCCATGGAACGCCCGTCCATCCATCCCTATGCCTACCGCACTCGAATCCCACTGTTTACTGTTACTATTACTATTGCTACTGCTTTGTTTTTGTTGTCGCTGATGTTGTTGCTTTGTTGTTGCTACTACCAAACTGTTGCTACTGATAAACTTCTGTGTGCAAGAACTATTTCCAGGTGCAGCTGAATTGACAACTCAGTTGTTAAGGCTTGCAAGTATTCTTTGGCTCCCCTTGTGTTGAATCAATAAATTGGGTAATACTACCCGCGAAGACTGTTGCGATCCCCTACACTTGTGGGTCATCACCCTACTTTTAAATTAGTTTTATTTCTTCAAAACAATCTTTTAAGAACATACCAGCATAAACCCATGTAGAAACAAGAAAGATCAGCTTTCGTATTGTCAACACCCAGATTTTTAATACCAGATTCCTGTGATGCCATACATCGCAATCCTAGGATTACCATTTTTGCGAGACATAACAGATTGTATATCACAGTACATCATCCATTACAAACCATACATAAGGTCTTACAACAAATAGAGGATCTCATGATCTAGTCTTAATACAATCATAGCAGCGGAATAACGTAATAACGATAGCGTAGGCGAGACTCCATCTTCATGGTCACAGGCAATGCTGACGATGGGAGATGATCCTAGTTGTCGTAACCTTCCTGTGGTCCGTCCTCTTGATAGTCCTCTTCATAGTCTGGCCACGGGAATAGCCAGGGATAAAGCCATGAGTACTCTTTAAGTACTCGCAAACTAAGACTAACAAGTGAAGGGATTTTGAGTAGGAAGTACTAGCCTCTAGGTTGTTTTTCAAAAAGCCAGATTTACCTCTACTGAGTTCAGAAGCAAAGAAATCTAGTTGAAAATTTTATAACACCTAAGTGGGAACTTGAGTTTTCATATCATAATCCTGTTGTGGTCAAGTCGAAGTCATGATTCATTTCACAAGTCATTTTAAAAACATCTGACAACAGAACAGTATGGCCACTCCAACTGTCCATAACCGCGGATGCGGCTATTCGACTAGTTTGACACTCTGCAGAGGTGGTAAACTTTCACCACAATATTCGATACATCCATTAGGAACAATCCTGAATTCACCATACTCAGTATGCGGATAATCAATCCTAACCTTTCAATTACACGCCCTAGTATAGGCACCTCTCCTATGATTTTGGCCTCCCAACCATGACAAACTATCATCTTGGGAACTGCATAGGTGTACAATCTTCACAAGGTAGAGT
This sequence comes from Avena sativa, assembly GCA_916181665.1. Lineage (NCBI taxonomy): Eukaryota > Viridiplantae > Streptophyta > Magnoliopsida > Poales > Poaceae > Avena > Avena sativa. The sequence goes on from OV702296.1 coordinate 80,057,156, forward strand.
CAGCTCAAACCTTGGCCACAAGGGAACCCATACTAAGGTATATAAACTTCCAGTCAAGCCCTACCCAAATTTCGGGTATTGTGGTTGTATGGTAAAATTGGAATGGTATCGCATCCAGCCAACCATCAGTTTTAAAAAGGGCTAAGGCTCATGCCTCAACATTTTTATCATCCAAAATCATCTGGTGTTCAAGAAGACATGTCAAAACATTTCAGTAGAATGACTCATCATTCTAAGGTTTTCATAATCATTTTCACCAAGTATTCCCATCTAATGTGATCAAGTTTTATGCTTAGCACTAGCATCTACAAGTGGGGGTAAACACTAAAGGGGGGGTGATAAACAAAGGTGAATGATCTAAGTTCAATCTCATGCCTCAGGATGACATCAAGATTATCTAACTTAGGCCAAGTTTTATGCTCTTGATGCTACCTTTAATTATATTTCTAAAATATACAAATCACTAGGTAAAATCCAATAGAAAGCTTTGATAAAGAATTAAAATAACTAAGCTTGCAAATAAAACTAGGATTGGGTATCAAGTGATATAGTCAAGGCATGCCTAATTCATTGCATAGATTATATAGTTTTCACATTTGCAAGGGTTAGCTTGCATAGGTAACATGCAAGTGGTAGCTTTCCTTGTGCAGAGCAGCGGTTGAAGTTCTCCTCCGCTTATTCCCCGTAGTATTCTCCTTCCTCCTCGTATCCTTGTTTGGTACTATCGTCTATAAATAAATACGAGGTACACAATCACCAAACAATTCTTAACTACTCTATTTAGCACACAAAGGTTCACACTAAATGATCTAGCATCATCACTATTATCACAAAGATTAAGGCAATAGTTTTATTTATTTTATTTTAGAAAAGTAATTTCTACTCATTGAAAAACTACTTAAGATTTAATATTCTCCAACTAAAACATGGGATCATGTTGACACATGTCATCACCACATATTTCAGTACTTGGGAATGTGATTTAAAGTGGTGTCACAATTTAATAAGGTTTAACCTTTTTGTTTTAAATAAATAAAGTGACTCGAAATGCCTATGGGGCATTATTTTATTACTTGTCCAATATTTCTGTAAGTAAACCTAGATATTTTTATATATTCAGAAAGGTCTTGTCAAATGTGATTTTTGAGTGTTGGAATCAACTCAAAAGATTTTATGGTTGAATTTTGAAAAATGTTTGAATGCATAAAGTACTCTGCCTTGTTATTTTTACTATAGGTAATCTATAATTCCTAATAATTTGAATCCAATGGGCTTGGATTAAGACTTTCAGTAACTTTCTAGCAAAATTAGTCTCACACAATTTGGTTCAGTGAATCGATCTGGATTGATTTTTGAATAAACAGGCAGTACTAGGTTTTGAAATAAATTGGAAAATCTAAATTCAAACTAACTGGGTTGCACGGGAGGTTAACTGGGCCTGCCCACGGTGTACATCGCGCGCGGGTGGGTTTAAGTGGCTGTCCCCACCAGTCAGCGGGACAGGGGGTGCGAAGGGGTACGGGGCAATCTGGACCACATGATCAACATCTAATTGAACAGTTGTGGCTTGTCGTCTCCGTCGGGCAACGCCGGCGAGACAAAACCCTAGCGCGCCTAGTGGGGGTCATGTGAGGCTCACTGGAGCTCAGGTGAGGGTCCGCTATGGGGGCGAACGACAAAGTCGACACGGCGAACCTCCTGCTACCGGTGGCTTCTCCTAGGGCGGCTCCAATCGCTGGTTCCTCTTCTCCTCCTCCGCGGCAGAATCCGGCGAAATTCTGGCGACCTGCTACTCGCCTTGCTCCGGGGATGAGGTGGGGTGATTCTGAGTGACAGGGGAGTGTGTTGGTGTGAAGAAATCGAATGGGGGTGGACTCTATTTATAGTGCCAAGAAGGGACCGAAGGGCGTGGGTGGAGCTCGCCATGGTCGTCGTCACAGTGGGCTAATGGCATGGGCCATGACAGGGGACGGTGTTCTGCCTCCTGACGAAGCTCAACGGCATGGTCGCGAGGAGTGGGGCGGTGCGATGCGGTCGGGACGCTGTGGTGCTCTGGACGGGTCCGACGGGAAAATTAATGGCGCATGGGTTGTCCTTGTCGCGCGGTGGCGAACGGGCATGTCCTGGCGGTTCCTGGGGAGGTGGTGGTCATGCACGCAAGCGGCAAGGGCGGCGTGCGGTCTGTGCTTGCGTGTCGAGTGCGGCGCTCTAGCGCTCTCTCGGCATGCTTGCAGAGAAGCTGGGCACGCTCGGGTTGAGTGGTCCAGGGGCTGGCTATGCTTTGGCATTGGACAGGGGATGGCGGTGGACGGTGGTCAGTGTCCCAGACAAGGTTGGCGAGGCTAGAGCTACTCCTAGCTTGTTGTCGACAATGGGATGGCCATTTAGGCTTGGGCATGCTCACCATTGATCACATTGGCATGCTCACAGTGAGCTAGAGCTTGTTAACTGAGCTAGATGATCTACTAGGAGTATGCTGTGAGCTAGAGAGGGAACAATTTAGGCATAAACACTGCTGAAAGGATACATATGTCGCCTAGAGGGGGGGGGAATATGCGATTAAAACTTTTCCTAGAGTGGCTCAACAAAGGCGGAATAAAACTAGTGTTTACTTTGTTAAGCACAACCTAGAACAACTAAGGTTCACCTATGTGCACCAACAACTTATGCTAAGAAATACAAGCAACAATGTGATAGCAAGATATATATTACTTCAAGCACGAAGGCTATCACAATGTAAAGTGCATAAGTAAAGATCTCGGGTATAGAGATAACCGAGGCACGCTGGGACACCGATATTTTACAGAGTTCCTCCCAACATGGAGTACGTCTTGTTTGGAGAGGGGGTGGTATCAAACCACCAACGCCACAAAAGGCCTCCCTTATTCTCCGATGAATCTCACACCAACGGGATCGATCCACGCTTCCACTATCGGTGCACTTGTCGGTGGCAACCGGAACCTCTCACAAGGTTGGGGCACTTCTCCACAACTTAATTGGAGGATCCCAACAAATGCCACAAAAGGCCACAATGCCACCAAGGCCACAAACCGTCTAGGGTTCCAAGAACCCAAGAGGGACAAGCTCCAATGAGCAACTGAAACCAAATCCTCCGAGGAGAAGTCAAACCGATGCACCAAATGCAAATGGCAAGAACACCACAAAGATGCTCAAATCCCTCACTCTCAAGTTCCAACAAAGCTACTAAAGCTATTGGGGGAAACAAGAGAGGAGGAATCAAATAGAGACACAAAAGCCCCCAAAATCTAGATCCCCAAAGATACACTCACAAAGAGATGTTTTGGTTTGGTCAAAACGTAGATCTAGATCACCTCCAACAACCCCTCAAATATATGCAAGAATCAATGGAGGGGTGTGTAGAAATCAAGCTCAAAGAGTAAAGCAAATGTGGGCAAAGCTTGGAAAAGAGGAGGAGGAAGAAGTAACCCTAAATGAAAACGTGCAAAGCTTAAATAGAGGGCCTAGAAAATCTGGCCGTTGGGGCACAAAAACGGTCTGAACTGGTAGTACCGTTTTAAACCGGTACTACCGGTCCTGGGCAAGCCAGCGTCAGGAGGTAGTGCAGCGAGCGAGCGGTGGCCGCGCAGCTAGGCCCGCGTGAGGCAGCGGAGCATGCGCAACAGCAGCAGCTGCACAGCGCGCGCAAGGCAGCTGGCCCACACGGGGTCAGCAGATTGAGTAGCAGCAGGCAGGCGCGTAGGGCTGGAATTCGAGCCGAGCCGAGCCAACTTGGCTCGACTCGCTAAAGCTCGTTCAACTAACGAGTTAGATCGACTCGGCTCGTTTATAGAACGAGCTCATATTTGAAACTCGGCTCGACTTGGTAAACTCACGAGTAGCTCGCGAACAGCTCGTTTAGATTGTTATAAGTTATAACTATGAGCACATATAAGAAAAACTAGTAATTGTTCTACTAATTTGAAACTAGAACAATAATAGTACTTCCATATAACACGAAGGAAGATCAATAAAAAACATAGTAACTCTACACCATTACAGCTTCAAGGAATATTCATAGTATGGCACTTACCTATGAAAATTTTTAAACTCTATATTTGAACGAGTTTAACGAGCTAAATGAGTAGCTCGCGAGTAGCTCATTTAGCTTGGGTGAACAAACAAGCTCAAATAAAAAACTTGGCTCGACTCGTTAGACACCGAGTTCGAGGCGAGTCGAGCTGTATGACGAGTTACTCATTTAGCTCGCGAGTTTCGAGTTATAATTCCAGCCCTACAGGCGCGCAGCGCAGCTGGCAGCAGGGGCAGCAGGGCCCACGCGGGGCCAGCACATGCGCAGCGAGGCGGGCAGCTGCAAGCGCGTGCCGGGATCGGGTCAACGCGAGCGAGCGGCGGCGCAGGATCGAGCGAGCGGGTGTGACGCACGCGAGCGGGAGTCGCGGCGGGGCCTAGCGCGCGGCAGGCGTGGTGGCTGGGCAGGAGCAGGCCTCGCTGGGCAGATAATTTAGCCCAACCTGGGCCTACCGGTAGTACGGCCCACCCGGGCGGTACTACCGGGCCATGCCGGTATAGCCGGATGCGTGTACCGGGCCAGACAGAAAATGGGCTGCGCGCGCCAGGCGCGTCCGGTACTGGGCCCGATAGTACCGGACGACCCAGAAAATACCTTTTTCTTTTTCTTTTTAAATCGAATAATAGCAAATATTCAAACGTCAATAACTTTTGATTGGTAGCTCCGATTGACCCGATTCCAATTGCGTTGGATAGAGGACGACCAGTGCTACCCTATAAAATATTGGTTACCACCAAGTGAGAAAGTATCAAGTATAATAATGTGAGATGCCTCACTTGGTGATAAACTGAAAAACCGCCAATATCAAAATCGTAATAAGATACAAATGGAAGATCCGATTTTGATGACCAAGAGCTTGTTATGGAGATTCTCACAAGCTCTACATCCTCACATGGACAAGACCTAATAGCAACCAAATATGATGATGCAAGTATGCAAAGGTTTGAGCTCTCTCCAAACGATGTGACCGAATTACTCATACGAGAGCCCCTCTTGATAGTATGGTTATCTATCCTAAACCCGGTCTCCTACACACAACAAGAGACCGGCAAAAGGGAAAACCTATCAAGATTATACCTTTGCCTTGAGCATTCCACTTGAGCGCGATGTAGACGGTCTTGCCCTTCTCAAGATGGAACGCCTTTCTTAATTCGTCATCATCGACCTCGCATATTGAGCTTGCACAACATATCTTCTTTGTATTTCATCGACCTTGAAGCCAACACATGCTCCAAGCGATGCCAATGGACAAATCCTACAAGTATAACTTAATACACACATTAGTCCATAAAGATTATCATTAATTACCAAAACCACACATGGGGGCCCAACATGTTCTTTCAATCTCCCCCATTTTGGTAATTGATGACAATCCCTTTAAGAGGGTTTATATAAGGAATATTAATGAATGCAATGGTAATACCAATATCAAAAACTACAAAATTATGTGATATTGGTACCACCACCATATATAGAGAAAACTACCCCACAATCTATGCATGTGTGATGAACTTGAATTTCATTGCATATATTGCCAATCATTATCATTGGTGGAGTTTCCTCTATATATACCACATGCTAAGCAACAACAAAGATGCAAGAGAATGAAAGGCAAATGCTTAAGAACAAACTCAATGCATCGACCAACTTCCCTTAAACCCTCTAAAACTTCTCCCCCATTGGCATCGATTGCCGAAATGGGTGACAAGTTCTAGAAGGCAAATATAGTAATACTTCCTCCAAAGGTGTGCCTTCGCACATATCCAATGATGAATACTTGGGAGGGAGTAGGACTATATCGAGGACCCAAAGATTGCCAAAATAAAACCAAATGATGCAAGAAATTACGAGGTCCGACGATCCAATTTGAAAACAACAAATGAGTCCAAATAGAAACAATAAGATGTTAAGATATGAGAAAAAGAGTGCTTTAAATAACAAATAGAGAAGCTCCCCAAGATTTGTGCATGATTCAAGATAAATGCAATAGAATACATGTTGCACAAATATGGAATCCTCGCTCCCCCATAAGCATTTAAAACACAACAAATGAGAAAGAAGACACATGAGGATTATTAAATGAATTAGATGAGCTCCCCAAAAATAATGCACCAATTATGATAATTATATTTAGGAACAAGGTGCATAATCATGGATTCCTCACTCATCCAAATTCATTTAACAATACAAGGCATGCGAGAACAGGTATGAGTGCCTGAAGATGCAAACAAGAGGAACAAGCACTCATAGGCAAATAAATTTGGAAGCCACCGAAAAATCAAAAGGAATAAGAGGTGGTATCCAAGGAATAAAGTTAAACTAAAATTATCTTCTCATATGTGCATATGTCTCTAAGTGGAAAACATCACAAAGACATATTCCAACAAAGACATATGCACACATAAACAAGATATACAAGAAATCACATGAAAGCAAAAATGAAGTCGTAACATATACCAATAAGATTTTTGCTTCAAAGTAAGGCCAAGGGCTCAAATATATCTTATTGTACATTAACGAGCTTCAAATACTAACACACTACATATATTACAACTATCACCAAGGGAAAAGGATAAAGTTGGAATATATGGAGAAAGGCAACAAGTATCATAAGATAAAATAGATTACCAAAAATCTCACTATTGCACATGAGAGAAGTTGATGAAATGATAGGCAATAAAATTTCTAGATTGACATATTCGGGATTAGAGGATCATATGCATGATTTTGTATAGTCCCAATTATATGCACTCATCTCAACTTAACACATATACAATATAGAGTCCTCTTAAAACCATGGCTAGAATTACAACAATTACAAATACATTCATTCATGCTAGAAGGCAACCGATAAACGGTTGGAATCAAGATATATGAGCATGAGAAAGAGATACTTGTTACCGAGATAAAATTGGTAGGATGTAGAGGAGATGAATTTATTGATCATCCCATAGCTTGTCTCAAATTTTCATGTATGCACCACTTCTTCAAAATTGAGAGACAAGCATCCAATATGTCTCCAATGTACCTAAAACACAATTAAGTACAAAATGGTCCCCAAACATATTGGGTCCAAAGTAGTTAGTGCAACTACAATACATAGGAGGGACTCCACATAAATATGTGCATATTGATATGAAATTGAATTTCATGCACAACTTAGCCGATGGGATTTGGTGGAGTTTCCCCTATATATTGGATCTAAGAAAGCAAGAATGACATAATACAAACATATAGTAAATATGCATGCATAAAGCTTTCAAGAACCAAAGAAGGAGATACAATTTGACCAAAAACACCGAGTAAATCGAGATTACACACACAAGAGTGTGACATGACAAATGATGTCCAAATTGTATCAAAGAACCAATTCAACATATGAAAGATAACAAGTTCAACAAATGAACTAGGCTAAAGCCAAAAGCGCAAAAGATAGATAGGAATAAAAATGTTCAAGGATTTATCTCATTCTAGAATGGTCAAATGATGAAACAAGGAATGAGACAAAACTAACTCCCAAAAAGAGCAAGATTCCAATAAGAAACCAAACTCCCCAAACTTCTCATGATGGCACAAAATACTAAAACGAAAAGATTGAGGTTCCAAGCACATAAAACCCGATATGGATCAAACAAAGAAGCATAAATATGAGTGTTCTAAATAATATAGGAGAGCTCCCCCATGGATAGTGCATTATGTAGGATTTTTCTTTTAAATGCAAAATGCACACAAATGGGATCATCACTAGTACCTACACTAAGTAAAACACAAGAGGATAACAATAAAATAAGAAGATCCACACGAAGCAAGGAATACATGGGAGTACACAAAACATTTACATGGCCAAAGATAGGACAATATAAAGCAAAGGCCAAAGTGAATATGATCAATAAATTCTACCATACATTGTTGTACTCATTGTCCAAGGACAAGAAATATTAGGAATAATTTTCCCAAGGTAGCTTGCATGGATATCCAAGATCATAGCCACAATAAGAAGCATATACCAAAATATAAGAAATAAGCATGATACTTCGAACAAGATTCTTGGTAGCTTCCAATAGTCACATAATCACTAGTTATTAGAGTAACTAGAAGAAAATGGTTTCCATGATGATATAGAGATCTAAATATGAGGAAACACATCCCAAGAGCCACTCTCATATATAAGATCCAAAACATGAGCAATAAAGGCAATTAAGCAAATATGAACTTGTATGAGCACATGTGTCACATAGGAGCTAGATAATTATCAATATCAATTCTAAGTGACACAACCTCGAATATTCACATTTTCTAGGATTGTAATATGCACTAAGCATATGACTCCCCCATAATGTGATACTACCATAAAACCAACACGAGGCAAAATGATACAAATAGAGGGACATTATAAAATTAAATTTCTCATGAGAATTATACCACATAGAGACTAGACAATAATCCAATATAAATACTAGGTGGTATTCCTCATGTACACACAATTTTTAGGATTGTGGAATGCCCAAGCATAACACTCCCCCAAAATGGGATAATCCATTAATCTCTCAAACGAGCCAAATAAGATACCAAATATAACCAAGTAGGGATCAAACACAAGAAACACACATACATGGTGTGCCACCTAATCATACAAAAATATGCTTGATACCTGAAGATAGTTAAGTGGAAAGCACAACATGTACAAAAGCATGGAAGATACAAAACCAACACATGCACAAGGGGGCGAGTAACTTTCAATGAAATGAGTTAAGCATATGTTACCGCAAGGAGGAACATTGGAAATATAATAATAATAGGAGCAATATAAACCACATGACTTGGCTTGACAAATATAATAATGAAGATCCCTTAATTCTTCATGATGTAGCCAAGTCTCCAATGCCCTCCAAAAATACCTATTGATCAAGTTTTGGCTTGTTGGTCCCCAACCAAGTTTGGTCCTAAAGGTTAGTCACAATAGGCTTGGCAACCCAAATGGTTCTTTTCTTAAACCCACATTGAGCACCAACAAATTTGGCAAACACATTGCCAACCTCATCCTTACGAAGTGAATAAGCATCATCAATCAAGATAGGATGGGATGAGGAGATACCAATAGTGCATGAGGAAGAAATGTGTCCCTTCTCGCGGCATATGTAGCAAGTTCCACTCTTGCCATCTTTCTTTTTGGATGAAGAAACAACTTGAGGAAGATCTTGAGTATTCTTAGGAGGAGGCCCATCTCTAAAAATATGTAGAGCTTGAGGACGCTTCCCTTGTTGCTTCTTGCCAAGGGAATTTTTCTTCAATGGGCAAGATCTAAGATGGTGCCCTTCTTCCTTGCACTTGAAGAAAACAATGTTGGCCGGATTCTTGACTCGATCTTGGCCATTCTTCTTGTTGTCCTTGTGCTTCAACTTGATAGTGGACTTGTTCTTGACATTGGAGTTGAATCCAATCCCACTCTTGTCATTGGGGGATTTTTGCACACTCAAGATTTTGTTGAGTGCGGACTTCCCTTGATGACCCTTTTTCAAGTCAATTCTCAAAGAAGTGACTTGATCCTTGAGCTCTTTTATTTCCTCTACATGGTTAGTTTCAACAAAAGTACTAGAGGAAGTAGATGCTACATATTTAGAGCAACAAGGCACGAAATGTAATTCATCACGAGATATAGCATGGTTGTGAGAGGATGAATTACAAGGACTAGCACATGACAATATAACATTTGGAGTAGATGTAGTGCTAATGTCCACATGAGGCCCACTAGATGTTACCTTTGACATGATGACCTCATGAGCCAACTTTAGCCTACCATGGGAGACTAGGAGATCCTCATGCGAGCTTGAGAGCTTAACATGGCTTTCTTCTAATTTCCCATAGTTGCTAGTTATCAAAGCAAGTTGAGCCTTTATCTCAACATTCTCCTTTAAAATAGATGCTTCACAAGAAATAGAGTTAGTAGCACAAGCATCATCATTATTAGCAAGAGGTGAGGGCAACTTGGCAAGCTCTTTTGAATATGAGGCTTTAAGTTGCTCATGTGACTCGGTGAGTTTGATGAGCTCACCCTTTATGACCCTAGAGCCATTTTTGAGGTGCTCAAAATCCTCAAGGAGTTTAGCATAAGCAACTTGAGCCTCATCATTTTTACTTTTGAGATCACTTGCCACCTCAAGATCTCTATCATGAGATTCCTTTACTCTATATAGCTCTAAAGCAAAGGTCTCCTCAAGAGATTCCTTGGTGGTTTGTTCCTCTTCAAGAGCTTTATTTAGGTTTGCAATTACATTAGCATACTCACGCTCAAGACTACACATTTTATCAACGTTGTTATCATGAACCTCAATTTGTGTTTCTAACTTATCAATATGTTCTTTGCTCTTAATAGAAAAGTCCAAGACTTCAACAAAGTTAGAGGAAGCAATATCCTTTTTAACAAGGGCACGATAAACAATCTCACCCTTCTCATATAAATCATCAATATTAAGCTCTTCTTCCACATTATCCACATCCTCCTCATCACAAGAGGTAATGGGTTCCAAAGTAGGAGTTACCTTAGAATCCCTAGCCATAAGGCATAGGTGGGTACCGGAAGAAGGTGAAGATGAGATTGCATATGTGGCTTCATTCAAAACCATGTCTTGGCCCATAGAATCTTCGGTTTCCTCTACATGGTTAGCAACACAAGCACTAGAGGAAATGGAAGCATTTTAATCATGGCAACAAGACAACACAAGCATATCATCATGAGATTTATTCAAGTCATTTCTACATGATATGCAAGGACTATTAACATAAGCATGTAAGGAGTTTGTAGTGCTAGAAGTGTTAAAGTCCAAAGATAGATCATTGCAACTAGATAGAGATGATGGATTACAAATAGTAAGCACACTATCCAAATTGCAATTTCTATCACCACTCACCATATCATTACCTTGTGAAAAGTCACATGTTGGTGAAGTGGTAGAGGATGAGAACTCATCTCGACCGGAAGTGGAAGCAACACAATCATCCTCAATAATGTTGGACACAACATATTTATCTTGAAGTTTTGTCCATAACTCATGAGCGCTCCAAAAAGGAATGATTGAGGAGGTAACTACATAGCTCAAAGAATTAACAAGCACATTAGAAGCTTGAGCATTGAGATATAAGTTTTTCTCATCCTCACTAGATAGATTTTTGAATTCCATTGGAGGAGAAAAACCTATATCTACAATATGCTCCAAATTTGGGTCCATGTCCCGAAAATGAATGAGCATGCGATTTTTCCATATATCATAATTTGTGCCATCGAATGTGAACATGTCATTGTGCACTAATCCTCTAGCCGACATCTTTACTCTCAAGGCGGTGAAGCCTAAAATGAGAGACTGTGCTCTGATAACAATTGAAAGGATACGGATGTCGCCTAGAGGGGGGGTGAATAGGCGATTAAAACTTTTCCTAGAGTGGCTCAACAAAGGCGGAATAAAACTAGTGTTTACTTTGTTAAGCACAACCTAGAACAACTAAGGTTCACCTATGTGCACCAACAACTTATGCTAAGCAATACAAGCAACAATGTGATAGCAAGATATATATTACTTCAAGCACGAAGGCTATCACAATGTAAAGTGCATAAGTAAAGAGCTCGGGTATAGAGATAACCGAGGCATGCTGGGACACCGATATTTTATCGAGTTCCTCCCAACATGGAGTACGTATCGTTTGGAGAGGGGGTGGTATCAAACCACCAACGCCACAAAAGGCCTCCCTTATTCTCCGATGAATCTCACCCCAGCGGGATCGATCCACGCTTCCACTATCGGTGCACTTGTCGGTGGCAACCGGAAACTCTCACAAGGTTGGGGCACTTCTCCACAACTTAATTGGAGGCTCCCAACAAATGCCACAAAAGGCCAAAATGCCACCAAGGCCACAAACCGTCTAGGGTTACAAGAACCCAAGAGGGACAAGCTCCAATGAGCAACTCAAACCAAATCCTCCGAGGAGAAGTCAAACCGATGCACCAAATGCAAATGGCAAGAACACCACAAACATGCTCAAATCCCTCACTCTCAAGTTCCAACAAAGCTACTAAAGCTATTGGGGGAAACAAGAGAGGAGGAATCAAAGAGAGACACAAAATCCCCCAAAATCTAGATCCCCAAAGATACACTCACAAAGAGATGTTTTGGTTTGGTCAAAACGTAGATCTAGATCACCTCCAACCCCCTCAAATATATGCAAGAATCAATGGAGGGGTGTGTAGAAATCAAGATCAAAGAGTAAAGCAAATGGGGGCAAAGCTTTGACAAGAGGAGGAGGAAGAAGTAACCCTAAATGAAAATGGGCAAAGCTTAAATAGAGGGCCCAGAAAATCTGGCCGTTGGGGCACAAAAACGGTCTGAACCGGTAGTACCGTTTTAAACCGGTACTATCGGTCCTAGGCAAGACAGCGTCAGGAGGCAGTGCAGCGCGCAGTGCAGCGAGCGAGCGGTGGCCGCGCAGCTGGGCCCGCGCGAGGCAGCAGAGCATGCGCAGCAGCAGCTGCGTAGCGCGCGCAAGGCAGCTGAGGTAGGAGGGCTAGCGCGGGGTCAGCAGATTGAGCGGCAGCAGGCAGGCGCGCAGAGTAGCTGGCAGCAGGGCAGCAGGGCCCGTGCGGGGCCAGCACATGTGAAGCGAGGCGGGCAGCTGCAAGCGCGTGCTGGGATCGGGTCAACGCGAGCGAGCGGCGACGCAGGATCGAGGCGAGCAGGCGCGACGCACGCGAGCGGGCGTGGCGGTGGGGCCCAGCGCACGGCAGGCGTGGCGGTTGGGCAGGAGCAGGCCTCGCTGGGCAGATAATTTAGCCCAACCTGGGTCGGCCGGTAGTACCGGCCCACCCGGGCGGTACTACCGGGCCAGGCCGGTACAGCCGGATGCGCGTACCGGGTCAGACAGAAAATGGGCTGCGCGCGCCAGGCGCGTCCGGTACTGGGCCCGGTAGTACCGGACGGCCCAGAAAATACCTTTTTCTTTTTCTTTTTAAATTGAATAATAGCAAATATTCAAACGTCAATAACTTTTGATTGGTAGCTCCGATCGACCTTGAAGCCAACACATGCTCCAAACGATGCCAATGGACAAATCCTACAAGTATAACTTAATACACACATTAGTCCATAAAGATTGTCATTAATTACCAAAACCACACATGGGGGCCCAACATGTTCTTTCAACTGCTCACTACAGTGTTTTGTGTTTTGTTTGATTTGTGTTTGTAAGGTGTTTGATGAAATGGCCGAAAGAGATTTGAATTTAAATTTTTTAATGAAAATTGGTGGGTTTGAGGTCACATACTAGGTAGTCTCTGGTTAGTTGGAAAGGTCAAGGTGCACTGGTTTGGTTGGATTTTGAGGAATGGTGGTCTTCACATATGATAAAGATTCAATTTTGAATTGGCATTTGAATCAAGTTGTCAAATGTTTCTGTGCATTTGAAAGGTGGTCTTGGGTTCACTTTTACTATGTCTAGCAAGGGGTGAAAAGATTTGGCTTTGTTTCTGTTTGAAATCTTGGACTAGAAACACTCAAAGTGGCCTAGTGAGCAAGATTGGTAAAAATGACCATTAGCTCATTTTGTTTGTTTTTGAATTTCTCTTGATTTGTTTCTGCTTGGAAATGATTTAGTTAATGTTGTTTTCATCTTTAAACCAATCCTTGCTATTCACAACAATTACACAGGTCCATTCATGCATTCATACAATCATCACATACACACATGCATTCATATGATTTTAATTGACAAAAGTTTTTGTTAACCCTAATTTTGATGATTGGAATTTGATAATATTGATAAATATTTTTGGGATGTTACAAACTGTCCCTCCTTAAACAAAATCTCGTCCCGAGATTTGAGAAAGAAGAAAAAGAAAACTAGAATTTAAAGAGATCGGGAAACTCCTTGATGTAGTCTTCTTGTTCCCAGGTAGCTTCTTCTTCAGTGTGGTTGCTCCACTGGATCTTGAGAAACTTGATGCTTCGGGACTGGTAGTTCTAAAAGCTTCCTCCAGAATACGAATAGGTACTTGGGATATGTTAGGTCATCGTTGATCTCTATGGTCCGGTGATCAATGTTCTTGAAAACTTCAGTCTTCTCCGGGACTTCTAGGCATTTGCGAAGTAACGATATAAGGAACACATTATGCACGGCTGACATCTCTTCTGGAAGTTCTAGTTGATACGATACTTCTCCTCGATGATTCAGAATCTTGAAGGGTCCGATATATCTGGTGGCTAACTTTCCTTTGAGCTGGAAACATTGCATTCCCTTCAAGGGTGATACTTTGAGATACACAAAATCTCCAATATTGAAAGTGAGGTCGCGACGTCTCTTGTCGACATAACTCTTCTGTCTGGATTGGGCGGTCTTGAGGTGATCAAGAATCTTGTGAACTTTCTCTTCTACTTCTCGTAGGATGTCGGGTCCGAAAATCTGACTCTCTCCTACTTCCGACCAATTCAAAGGGGTATGACACTTCCTTCCGTACATGAATTCAAATGGGGCCATTTGCAAACTAGCTTGATAACTGTTGTTGTACGAAAATTCTGCGAAAGGCAGATAATCTTCCCATTTAGATCCATACTCTAGAACACAGACTCTCAACATATCTTCGAGTATTTTATTTACTCACTCTGTTTATCCATCGGTCTGAAGGTGATATGCTATTCTGAAATCCAGTCGGCTTCCTAATCCTTCTTGGACTTTCTTCCAAAATCTTGAGGTAAATTGAGTTCCTCGATCCGATACAATGTTCTTGGGGAATCCATGCAAACTAACGATTCTAGCAATATACAACTCCGCTAGCTTCGAACTCTGGTAGGTGGTCTTGAATGGTAAGAAATGGGTGACTTTGGACAATCTATCAACTATGACCCAAATAGAGTCATTTCGCCTACTAGATGTAGCCAAACTGGTGATAAATTCCATTGCAACAGAATCTCAGTTCCATTCTAGAATATGCAATGGTTGCAATAGTCCTGCGGGTCTTTGATGTCCTGCCTTAACTCTCTTACAAATGTCACACTTGGCTATGTAGCTTACAATTTCACTCTTCATCTTATGCCACCAAAATTGCTCCTTAAAATCTTGATACATCTTCGTTCCTCCGGAGTGGATAGAATAAAGAGTATCATGGGCCTCTTTCAAAATATCTTGCTTCAACTCTGAATCTGCTGGCACACAGATACGTCCTTTGTACCAAAAAACTCCTTCTTCATCTTCGGTGAATCCAGGTACTTTGCCTATACCGATACGACGTTTGATTCCGTCGATACTAGCATTTCCTTTCTGCGCCTCCTTGATCTGACTGATCAAAGTGGGTTTATATTCTATGCTAGCCAAAAATCCTTCACTTCCTAATTCCATTCTAAAATCTTCCATCTCCTTGTGCAAACTTGGTTGCTCCTTTAGAATCATGGAGTTCAAGCGACATGGCAATCTGCTAAGGGCATCTGCTACCATATTGGATTTACCGGGGTGATAGTGGATATCCAGATCATAGTCCTTGATTAGCTCTATCCATCTTCTCTGCCTCATATTTAGCTCCTTCTGACTGAATATATACTTCAGGCTCTTGTGATCGGAATAAATTTCACAACGGTTTCCCATAAGGTAATGCCTCCATGTCTTCAGGGCTAGAACTACGGCTGCTAGTTCAAGGTCATGGGTAGGATAATTCTGCTCATGTTGCTTCAGTTGGCGGGTTAGATAAGATATAACTTTTCCTTCTTGCATCAACACACATCCGAGACCGATCTTGGATGCGCCACAATACACATCAAAACGCTTCGTGATATCCGGCATGATCAAGATTGGGGCTGAAATCAATCTCTTCTTGAGTTCTTGAAAACTCGCTTCGCATTTGTCCATCCATTCAAACTTCTTATCCTTCTTCAACAATTGGGTCATGGGTCTTGCGATACTCGAGAATCCTTCTACGAACTTGCGGTAATATCCCGCTAATCCGAGAAATGCACGAACTTGGGTTTAAGTGGTTGGGTCTTGCCAATCTTCCACATCCTTCACTTTTGCAGGGTCAATGGCAATTCCTCCGGCTGATACAATATTTCTGAGGAATCCTACTTCCTGTAACCAGAATTCACATTTGCTAAACTTGGCATACAACCGATACTCCCTAAGGGTTCCTAGGATGGTCCTTAGGTGTAGCTCATGTTCTTCTTCTGATTTGGAATAGATCAGAATGTCATCGATGAAAACAAAGACAGACTTATCTAGGAAGTCCATAAAAATCTTATTCATGAAATAAGCTGAAATAAGCTGGGGCGTTGGTTAATCTAAAATACACGACAATGTACGCATATAATCCATATCTTGTGGTAAAGGCAGTCTTTGGAATATCCTCTGTGCGAATCTTGACTTGATGATAGCCAGTTCTAAGATCAATCTTAGAAAACACTTTGGCACCAGTCAATTGGTCAAACAGGTCTTCTATCTTCGGTAGTGTGTACTTGTTCTTGATGGTGACGTCATTCAACTTCCCATAATCCGTACACAAACGTTTTCCTCCATCTTTCTTGTCCACAAATAAACAGGTGATCTCCATGGCGAAGCACTTGGTTGAATCAGTCTGTGACACCCCCGGGATCATGGCTAAACAAATCCCAGACCTCCGTATGACATAAGCTGAACCTTGAGCTCGAGAATATCCAGTGAAGAATCGGTAACACAACAGTGACCCTACAACACAAAATTTATTACAGCAAGCTCATAACTGAGAAGAAAACCAAATTGTTACAAGCAAAGGCCACTGACCACAAACATCAAACAACGGAAGGCAAATTATGCTACTAAGTATAGCAAACTTAACAAATGGCCTAAGAGGCCTGAAGCATAACGATGACGTCCCAGCCCATAGATTCCAGGCTGCCAGCCGAGAACCCCAAGCTACTCGTCGATGTCGATGTAGTACCAAACTGATCTTCAGGGAACACTTACGCTTCCAAAAGTATCAACAAAGCAAGGGTGAGTACAGGGTGTACTCTGCAAGACTTATGGCTGGTGGAGCTGTTTTGCATAAAGCCATCTTTGTTTATAAAACAAGAGAGAGAAGAAGCTCGTCTAGTCAGAGAATTTAAAAAGGGGATAAGAGAGCGACATCTCCAAAATATTGATCATCATCTTTTGATATCCACCGAATCATCATCATGTGAACTAGGATCACCCCCTCGTACCCATGAGGAAGCATCCTTAACAAACATTAGTTTCCAAGTTTTACGATTAGGTTCATGCTCTCTATGATCTACCATCCGCTCCCAAGTCGTCCATAACCGTGGACACGACTTTCCGAAAGATTATTACCCTGCAGTGGTGTACAACTTTACCCACACGTACCAACTGACTCTTATTGCCACTTGACACACTTCCTTGGTGTGCTGACAGAGGGTGTGGTTGGACACGACCTTTACCTTGCTTTCGCCGAGACCATGCGTCACGCAATAAGTATGGTTCTGCCGTAACGGGTCAAATCCCGAAGCCGGTACTTAAAGATGTGAGGAGAGGTTGGTTTACCAGGGGCTCCATCAACCCCAAGTAACCCGGTCCACGCTTCCCTACCTGTTATGAATGCACCTCCTTCACCTCCTTCTTTCGAAAACGTTTTCAATGCGTATGTCGAATGGAACGCCCGAACTATGTGACTCATGGAATCTACGTCCCCATTTACCCCGTGTGGTTGTACGCTCATCTTGGTCCAAGAGGCAAGAACCTAAGGTCCTAAGGGTGGCGAGGATGGGACTAGAAAAACCACATCCCACTGTGGCCTGCCATACAAGCCTTAGCATGTTTAATCTCATCTCACTGATCTCATCTTATCATGTTCTCCTGTCATACTAGATTCTCTGCATCTGATACATCATCTGGATCGACCAGATTCAACAGCTATGCATGGCTAAGCAGACACGAAATAAGCTCTAGCAGTGCACACAAGCCAAACCTAGTTATGCTAGGAGCAGTGGATCAGGTAATATAAGCTCAAAGGGAGTATGGAATAGATAGGATACTCTATCTATTGATAAAAGACCACAGTAGAATCGTATGCATCATGGCAGGAATTGAAATACTTTTGAAATCATAGTATTATATCATGGTGGGGCTATGCTTGCCTTTGCCAGTTGATAGCGGATAAGTAGATCTTCAAAAGCCTTCGTCTTGACGTGATTATTGTTGGTCAAGTATTATTCGTCGATCTTCGATCTTCGATGGTCTTGTCCTCGGTCTTTGATCTCGATCTCGATATCGTATTCTATCGGGAAGAACGAAACACCAGAAAGAAAGGGAAACAATCAACAATGGCATCGATGCAATGCTCAAGCAAGGATGATCATATGACAAGTTGAATTGTATTGAATTGAAACCCTAAAGCATGTTTGGCAATTTAATCGGGGTTCCGAGGGGTGAAAACCCTAACTCAGGGAAACTCCGGAATTACATGAGAGGGTTGATTTGTTCTTCTAATTAAACTTGTCATTTAAGTTATTGAGCAATGCATGATTATAGCTTAATTAGGTAGAGCTCATTTTTCTAAACATTTTGATTTATTATACACATTTTTCTGAATTACAGATTAGAAGTTATTGAATTTAAAATATTCAAAACAATTTCTGAAAATATTAAACCTTTTCTGAAATTATTAAACAACTCGTTAGACTTTTTACACCCAAGCAAACTCTACCCACAGCAACTGACTGATGGGCCCTGTGCCACATAGGCAACCACGTGAGCAAAGTGGGACCAGAGGATGGTTTGACCGGGCTGACCCGCGTGTTGCTGGCATCATGCTGACATCAGCGTGACGCCAGCACGACGGTGGTTGCAGATCGGTGACGGGGAGAGCGACAGGTGGCTCTAGGGGCGACACGGTTGGTTCCGTTCGAACTGGAGTAGCAAGGCGAGCAGAACGGTAGCTGCGCCGCTCCATTTGGGTCATCGGGGCGACGTCGGCAACGGCGTTCGACGGCGGTGAGCGGTGGAGCATGGTGCAGACACGATAGAGGATGCGAGGGAGATGGAAGAGTGGCTCAGGAGGTCGGTAAGCTCACCTTGAGCATGCAGGGAGGCTTAGCGAGGAGCGGGGTGGCCGGAATCAGACTGATTGACGATAGCGATACTCGTCGGGGTCGGGGGAAAAGATCACGATTCCGTCGACTGGGACCTCGCCTGCTTGCACGAGATGGGGCAAACGACAGAGGAGTTCAAGGCGGTCACAGGAGCATGCTCTATGGACCTTGGGGCGACTGGAAATGGCGAGCAGACGGCGAGACAGAGAGCTAGGGTTTCGGCTTCCTGCACGCTAGGAGAGGATAAGAAGGGAGAGAGGAAACTGGGCACGGCGGGACTCTTCATGGCGGCGGCGAGGTACTTGTAGGCCTGGCGGGCGGCGGCGTCGATCTTGGCGCACGGCAGCATCGGGTGGCCGGCGGTGAGCCATCGAGCAGCTTCGCATCACGGGGAGGAAGATGACGAAGGGGTAAGCAGGCCTTGGGCTGGGATGGGCCGCACGTGGGCTATGGCAAAGGGACAGGGAAGGGAGTTGCGGTTGTGCATGGGCGGCAGATAGGGGGAGGTAGAGATGGGCCGTTCTGGGCTGAGCGGCCTGGAGGCTCTAGGTCTCTTTTTTTCTGTAAAACCTTTTTGTTTTCTGTTTCTATTTCTGTTTGTATTTTCCAAATTCAAAAACTGTTTTGGGAATTTCAAAAATTGCCATAGACTTTGTAAAACATTTAAAATAATGTGAGGCCCTTATAACATTTTGGGCTTCACAACTTTTTGCCCATTTTCAAAATGCTTAAAACCATTTGAAATAGTCACAGGAGGGATAAGTCTAGGGTTTAGGCTTTTGTTGTATTTCTTCAATGCATGCATTTTAAATATGATGCTCATGATGCACAAAACAAACCCTAATATAGATTAACTGAAACTGGGGTGTTACACAGTCCTATCTCCAGCATAGCATCTAGTTGCTTCTTTAGCTCCACTAATTCAGACGGGTTCATACTATATGGTCTCTGGGTTATGGGTCCAGTTCCAGGGATTAGTTCAATGATAAACTCGATATCCTGATCTAGGGGCATACCGAGAAAAACATCTGGAAATACATCAGGGTATTCACAGACTATTCTGACTTGGTCAATGGTTGGTTGGGCTAGACTCTTGTTGCACTTGAATTGACGGGGCAATGTTTCAGATACATGCTCTACTAATATTCCGGCTGTACTGGTCATGGTTATGGCTTTCTTGGCACAGTCGATTAATCCTTTATATTTGGACATCCAATCCATTCCTAGTACTACTTCCAAACCTTTAGTTCCAAGTACTATTATATTAGCATAAAAATCTATTCCATGGACTCGGATAGGTACGGCCTTGCAAATTTGTCTAGCTTCGGTGGTTGAACCAGGTATTTGAACTATCATAACATGCTTCAATTTTTTTGGTTGAATCTTACTAGTACATGCAAATTCTTCTGTAACAAACGAGTGCGATGCTCCAGAATCAAACAACACTCTTGCAACTACTGAGTTAACAGAAAACATACCCAACATGACATCTGGATCTTCTTGGGATTCTTCAGCATGCATGAGAAACAGACGGCCGTTCCGGTTGAGTGAATTCCTTGGGACAAACCTTCTTCCAGGCTGAACACGACGCTGCTACTGAGCTGGGGCATTTGCTTTGGGGCTGCGACAATATTCTTGGGGCACTCATTGGAATAGTGACCCTTGGTTCCACATTCATAACAAGTCACTTGGGACTTGTCCTTTGGTGCAATAGGCACAACATTGCTTCCAGTCCTTGGGGCAGTATTGGTGTTGGTGGCAAAATTGTTGTTGTTGAACTTGGGTGGTGCACGATTGAAATAGCTGGAGTTGCCGGGGTTATTGTTATGGTTTCCTCCGGGCCTTGGGTTTCCTCCTCACCGGTTGGGATAGGTTGGGAGGTTCATCGGGGGTCTATTGTTTCTTGGGGCAAATCCTGGAGATGGGTTGGGGCGATACTTTGGGGGTATGATGGGTTCCTGGTTGATTCATCAATCTACGCTTGCGGTTCTTGTTGGCTTGGTTGATCTTGCCTTCCATCTGAATGGCAGAATCCACTAAGGCTTCAATGTCAGCAAAAGGAATGTTGACTAACACTATCTTCATCTCATCATGCAGACTATTCAGGAATCTCTCCTTCTTCTTAGCTTCAGTGTCAATCTCATCCGGTGCATACCTAGCCAATGACAAAAATTTGTCATGGTACTCAACAACTTTCATCCTCCCTTGCTACAGTTCTCTGAATTCATCTCTCATCCTCTTGATCAAACCCGGTGGCACATGGATTCTGCTAAACTTGCTTTTGAATTCCTCCCAAGTCATCATTTGTCCTCCATTCATGGCGCGAACGTTGTTCCACCATGCTCTTGCATCTCCTGCCAGATAGTGGGTGGAAAACAGTACCTTCTCGTTAGCTTCGACTCCTACGACTTCCAAGTTGTTCTCCATGGTTTGCAGCCAATCATCGGCATCTATGGGCTCTTCAGACTTAGTGAAGATAGGTGGATTGGTGTTCTGAAAGTTCTTGAGCTTTGATCCATGGTTGTCCTGGTTTCCATGACCTTGGTTCTTGTTGGCCATATGAGCTATGTGTTGAAGGGTGGCTAAGTTGGCTTGACGTTCGTCTCTTTTAGCTTCACGGTCAGAAACCAACATTTGCAAGATTTTCAACATTGGGCCCGGGGACTAAGTGCTTCCTCCGCAAGGCATCTGAAGATTGAGATAGATCATGAGAAAAGAGGGAAATTTCTAAGGTTCAGGAGTTTTGATTTGGAAAAGTTTTTGAAGTTTGACTCAGATTTTTCTAGCAACTTGCTTTTCATTCATGCATAGCACACGATACAAACACACACCACAAGAAGGAAAAACATATGGTCTTAAGAACCATTCTTTGAAACAACAATATAGTAGGACCAGATACAACTCACTAACGTAGTTCTCAAGTGCTACTACTCCTTGGAGTCACTGTCCTCATCATCCTCATCCTCCTCATCATCATCAATCAAGGCAAAGTCATCCTCATCGGTGAAGAAGTCCATGGCATGATCCTCTAGAAACTCATCATCATCACTGAGATAGGAGTAGAGGTCTCCACGAAGGTCCTCTCCTACGTTCTCCCTCTCCTCGAGCTGCATGTCCCTCTCGTGGACGGTCTCCTCCAACTCTGTGATCCTGTGGCGAAGGCGGGCAATGATGCACTCCTTCTTGTCAAGCTGATGGCGATGAGACTGGCGATCCTTCACTAGCATGGCAATGGTCCGATCCTTCTGGGCAGCGATGGCATAGTTGTGGTTGGCGTAAGAGCGGGAATTGTCCAAATCCTTCTGTCGGTCATACATCATGAAGCTGAGGTGGTCCACTTGGTTCTTTAGCTCGGGGTGATATGGTTCCTCCAGTGGCTAACCCATGACATCACCCCTTGGGAAGAACTCAAAGCGGGTACCCTTGATCTGATTGATACTCTGCCCACATAGACGGGCAAGAGCTTCATGCATGGCCCTGGCAAGTCCATCGAGCCAGTTGTTCTCTCTAATGGTAAACTGAATTCCCTCTGAGGTGGGGGCTTCAATCTTTCCTCGGAGACTTGCAACAATCAGCCATTGCAATTCCTCTCCTTCCTGATCATTGAGCTGAGCTCCGAAGAACTCGGGGTGCGGGTGCTCCAGAATTTCCTAAAGCTGGTCCAAGTCACGCTCAAATATGAGGTCTCCTCCATTCCCCAACTGATAGAACTTTCTATACTTCACGTCCATCTCTAAGAATATAGGATGAGTAAGTTAGTAGAGTGATCAAGTGTGTCAAATTTTATGTAAGTTTGCAAGAATTTTTGAGGAACATGAATTTTCATGAAAGAATCTAACTGCTAAGAATGAGAATAAGTATTCATAAATAATCACTGCCTTGGTTTTGAAACTAAGTTTTTGATTCAAACGTCCATTCTAAACTAAGGTCTCCTATGGTCAGGATAGCTCTGATACCAACTTGTCAACACCCAGATTTTTAATCCCAGATGCTTGTTATGCCATACATCACAATCCCAGGATTACCATTTTTGCGAGACATAACAGATTGGATATCACAGTACATCATCCATTACAAACCATACATAAGGTCTTACAACAAATAGAGGATCTCATGATCCAGTCTTAATACAATCATAGCAGCGGAATAACGTAATAATGATAGCATAGGCGAGACTCCATCTTCATGGTCACAGGCAATGCTGACGATGGGAGATGATCCTAGTTGTCGTAACCTTCCTACGGTCCGTCCTCTTGATAGTCCTCTTCGTAGTCTGGCCACGGGAATAGCCAGGGACAAAGCCATGAGTACTCTTTGAGTACTCGCAAACTAAGACTAACAAGTGAAGGGGTTTTGAGTAGGAAGTACTAGGCTCTAGGTTGTTTTGCAAAAAGCCAGATTTACCTCTACTGAGTTCAGAACCAAAGAAAGCTAGTTGAAAGTTTTATAACACCTAAGTCGGAACTTGAGTTTTCATATCACAACCCAATTGTGGTCAAGTCAAAATCATGATTCATTTCACAAGTCATTTTAAAAACATATGACGACGGAACAGTATGGCCACTCCAACTGTTCATAACTGCGGACGCGGCTATTCGAATAGTTTGACACTCTGCAGAGGTATTACACTTTCACCACAATATTCGATACATCGGTCAGGAACAATCCTGAATTCACCATACTCAGTATGCGGATAATCAATCCTAACCTTTCAATTACACGCCATATTATAGGCACCTCTCCTATGAGTTTGGCTTCCCAACCATGACCAACTGTCAGCTTGGGAACTACACAGGTGGACAATCTTCACAAGGTAGCCTCAGCTCAAACCTTTGCTGCAAGGGAACCCATACTAAGGTATATAAACTTCCAGTCAAGCCCAACCCAAAATTCGGGTATTGTGGTTGTACGTAAAATTGGAATGGTATCGCATCCAGACAACCATCAGTTTTAAAAAGGGCTAAGGCTCATGCCTCAACATTTTTATCATCCAAAATCATCTCGTGTTCAAGAACACATGTCAAAACATTTCAGTAGAATGACTCATCATTCTAAGGTTTTCATAATCATTTTCACCAAGTATTCCCATCTAAAGTGATCAAGTTTTATGCTTAGCACTAGCATCTACAAGTGGGAGTAAACACTAAAGGGGGGGTGATAAACAAAGGTGAATGATCTAAGTTAAATCTCATGCCTTAGGATGACATCAAGATTATCTAACTTAGGCCATGTTTGATGCTCTTTATGCTACCTTTAATTATCTTTATAAAATCTACAAATCACTAGGTAAACTCCAATAGAAAGCTTTGATAAATAAATAAAATAACTAAGCTTGCAAATAAAACTAGGATTGGGTATCAAGTGATATAGTCAAGGCATGCCTAATGCATTACATAGATTATATAGTTTTCACAGTTGCAAGGGTTAGCTTTCATAGGTAACATGCAAGTGGTAGCTTGCCTTGTGCAAAGCAGTGGTTGAAGTTCTCCTCGGCTTCTTCCTCGTAGTATTCTCCTTCCTCCTCGTATCCTTGTTCGGTACTAGCGTCTATAAATAAATACGAGGTACACAATCACCAAACAATTTTTTTAACTAATCTATTGAGCACACAAAGGTTCACACTAGATGATCTAGCATCATCACTATTATCACAAAGATTAAGGCAATAGTTTTATTTATTTTATTTTAGAAAAGTAATTTCTACTCATTGAAAAACTACTTAAGATTGAATATTCTCCAACTAAAACATGGGATCATGTTGACACATGTCATCACCACATATTTCAGTACTTGGGAATGTGATCTAAACTGGTATCACAATTTAATAAAGTTTAACCTTTTTATTCTAATTAAATAAAGTGACTAGAAATGCCTATGGGGCATTATTTTATTACTTGTCCATTATTTCTGCAAGTAAACCTAGATATTTTTATTTATTCACAAATGTCTTGTTAAATGTGATTTTTGAGAGTTGGAATCAACTCAAAAGATTTTATGGTTGAATTTTGAAAAATGTTTGAATGTAGAAAGGCTTCTGCGTTGTTATTTTTTCTATAGGTAATCTATAATTCCAAATGATTTGAATCCAACAGTCTTGGGTTAAGAATTTCAGTACCTTTCTAGAAAAATTAGTCTCATGCAATTTTCTTCAGTGAATCGATCTTTCTTGATTTTTGAATTAACAGGCAGTACTAGGTTTTGAACTAAATTGGAAAATCTAAATTCAAACTAACTGGGTTGCGCTGGAGGTGAACTAGGCCAGCCCATGGCATACAACGCGCGCACGGGTGGGTTTAAGTGGCTGTCCCCACCATTCAGCGGGACACGGGGTGCGAAGGGGTACGGGGCAATCTAGACCACACGATCAACATATAATTGACTGGTTGTGGCTTGTCGTCTCCGTCGGGCAACGCCGGCGAGACAGAACCCTAGCGCGGCCAGTGGGGATCGTGTGAGGCTCACCGGGGCTCAGGCGAGGGTCGACGATGGGGGCGAACGACAAAGTCGACGACTGCGAACCTCCCGGTACCGGTGGCTTCTCCTGGGGCGGATCCAATCGCTGGTTCCTCTTCTCCTCCTCCGCCGCAGACTCTGGCAAAATTCCGGCGACCTGCTACTCGCCTTGCTCCGGGGATGAGGTGGGGTTATTCTAAGAGAGAGGGGAGTGTGTTGGTGTGAAGAAATCGAACGGGGCAGGCCTCTATTTATAGTGCCAAGAGGGGACCGACGGGCGCGGGTGGAGCTCGTCGTGGTCGTCGTCACAGTGGGATAATGGCATGGGCGACGGTAGGGGACGGTTCTCTGCCTCCTAGCGAAGCTCAATGGCATGGTTGCGAGGCGTGGGGCGGTGCGATGCGGTCAGAACGCTGTAGTGCTTTGGACGGGTCCAATGGGAAAATTAATGGCGCACGGGCTGTCCTGGTCGTGCGGTGGAGAACGGGCATGTCCTGGCGGTTCCTGGGGCGGTGGTGATCACGCACGCAAGAGGCGAGGGTGACGCGTGTTCTGTGCTCGCGTGTCGAGTGAGGCACTCTGGCGCGCTCTCAGCATGCTTGCAGAGAAGCTGGGCACGCTCGCACTGAGTGGTCCATGGGATGGATGTGCTTTGGCGTTGGACAGCGGGTGGCGATGGACGGTGGTCAGTGTCCCAGACAAGGTTGGCGAGGCTAGAGCTTCTCCTAGCTTGCTGTCGACAATGGGTTGGCCATTTCGGCTTGGGCATGCTCACCATTGATGACATTGGCCAGCTCATAGTGAGCTAGAGCTTGTTAACTGAGCTAGATGATCTACTAGGAGTATGATGTGAGCTAGAGAGGGAACAAGTTAGGCATAAACACTGCTCACTATAGTGTATTGTGTTTTGTTTGATTTGTGTTTGCAAGATGTTTGATGAAATGGCCTAAAGATATTTGAATTTGAATTTTTGAATGAAAATTGGTGGGTGTACTAGTCACATTCTAGGTAGTCTCTGGTTAGTTGGAAAGGTCAAGGTGCACTGGTTTGGTTGGGTTTTGAGAAATGGTGATCTTCACATATGATAAAGATTCAATTTTGAATTGTCATTTGAATCTAGTTGCCAAATGTTTTTGTGAGTTTGAAAGGTGGGCTTGGGTTCACTCTTACTAGGTCTAGAAAGGGGTGAAAATATTTGGCTTTGTTTCTGTTTGAAATCTTGGACTAGAAACACTCAAAGTGGCCTAGTGAGCAAGATTGGCAAAAATGACCATTAGCTCATTTTGTTTGTTTTTTAATTTCTCTTGATTTGTTTCTTCTTGGAAATGATTTAGATAATGTTGTTTTTATCTTTAAACCAATCCTTGCTATTCACAACAATCACACAAGTACATTCATGCATTCATACAATCATCACATACACACATGCATTCATATGATTTTAATTCACAAAAGTTTTTGTTAACCCTAAGTTTGATGATTGGAATTTGATAATCTTGATCAATATTTTTGGAATGTTACACGTATGCTCCTAAACCCATGTTCACCCATCAAGTTTTAGTAATTAATAAATTGGGATGAGTGAGATCTTCCAAATAGTTCTAGGCCTAGTTTCTCATAGTTGTCCATAACCGGAGACACGGCTAAGTACTTAGTTTAGATACCCTGTAGGGTTGTACACTTTACCCTCATGACCCAGTCAACCCGCTCTTACCATTACACTCATTTTGTGCCATGGTAGGGATAAAACCAAGACGAAACCTTTCAGAAGAATAACCCTGAGCCCTTAGGACGGACCCATACCAACCTACATCCCCTACATCTGTTAGTCACGTCGGGTCAGGTTCCCACAACCTACTTAGTCAAGACAAATAATGACATGTGGTTGTACTGGAAGCTACTATGCAAGAAACCTGTCCAATTTATGAAGCCTAGCTGTGCTTTTCATAATAAACCATCCAAAAATAGCAATCCATCACACGCATGAGATTCATTAAATTCCAGCTGTTTTCATTATAACAAAACATAACTTTTCGATAACATAATCAATCATGAATTCCCTTTTGCGCATCAAATAAGCATGTCTAAGCAATTACAATACGATGGCTCAAAGGAATCAGGTCATGGAGATATGACAATCATGCCTGGGTGTCATAGAATAGCATAGTAGTAAAAACACCTACACATGCATCACTACTGAAAATCATACTACATGCATAGGAAAAATAGTAGGACATTTATGATAGCTCTACTTGCCTTTGTTGAAGATGATGTAGTCGTTCATATAATCCTCACAATAGAAAATGGTGCACTGGCCACAATCACAAACATTGCACTCCTCGCAACCTAACGATTAGAGCAAAGCACAACAAACACACTATTCAAAACAATGCACTTATGCACAATACAATAAAACAATGATGAAAAAATGCATGCGTGACAATTTAATGTCACAAAGTTTGTAATTAGTTCTCTGAACAATACTAGAATACATGATGCATGCATGAGACCAATTAATGCAATGGTGTATATATTAATAATTCTGTTGTAACTTCTATACTAATTGCCGTATTAAATTTGGTTCTGGGGTGTACTGGATAGGGGATGTTATTTCGAACCATTAGCAATTGGATTCACCTTAATCAGAGTTGTAGATCTTTTTCTATGATTTAATTACTCTTTAATAGAGTTTAAATCAATTAAATAGTTTACATCATCTAAAATTAAAACTAAAACCATATCTGTAATCTACACAAGATTGTGAATCCAGCGACATATTATCCATATTTTTCAGATCTATAAATTATTTTCTATGAATTTTATACTCTAAAAGGCCATTAAAACTATTTAAATAACTATAGTAATTCTACACTGTAAAAGTTGTATCCAATAGTATATTAATGTTGTATATAAAATTACGAATCCATAGATATCTAATTTGTATTTTTTGATCTACAGATAATTTATTATGATTTATTTACTCTAAAAGGTCCAATAAATCATATAAATTATTACAGTAAATATATACTGCAAACGTTATATCCAATCATATACTATTATTCTACACAATCCAACCATATATTATTTATAATTTTTGGACATGTAGTTCTTTTATATGAATTTTACAAAATTACATGTTTTTTGACTATTTTAAATATTAAATCAATTAACTGAGGTTGGCTGTTGACTTGGATGCTGACATGGCAATGACGCATGTGCTGACCGTATACTTTGACTGGGTGCCACACGGCGAATTCTCATTGTCCCATACCCCTTCAGATCTGGATCTAATCCACACCATTTAGAGACGATCGAACGGCTGGGGACAACTTCTCCCTGTGCTCGCCGGCGATGGGGGTCGATGGCGGTGGCGCGCTCTCATTAGGTTGAGAATGGCGTGGCTCTGGTGGTCACCGGGTTCGGGTAGACGGTGGACAAGGTGCGGCGCATTTCGTTGAAGACGGGGGAGTGATTGTCCTAGACCTTTGCTTCCCAGCGCGCTGCTGGAGATCGATTGGAGACGGCGGCCATTCGTGCAGCTTCGGCGACGCGTGCGGGCTCTGTAGCGCTCCTGCGGACAAGGGAGGAGGTCAGGGCGAGGAAGTAGAGCATGGGGACAAGAATGAGGGGTAGAGGAGGGTGCAGGGTGAAGCGAACCACTGATTGGAGATCGATCTCGAATTTCTGACGGCGGCGAGATTGGGAACGAGGAGGATTGGTGGCTCGGGGCTAGGTTTTTTGAAAGGGTGAAAAGGAAGAAGGTGCAGCGGTTTATAAGGGGCCGATTACATGGAGGGGTCGAATCGGAACCGAATCGGAGCTAATGTTGCAGGAATTTGGATCAGGGGCAGGGTCGTGTTCTTCGTGGTCATCTCGTTGGGAGGTGGAAGGAGACTTGGGTGGGACCTGCTCGTGAGCGAGACAGAGAGGAGAGAAGTCGAGCAGGCTGGCAGTTGGGTCGAGGCTCAGTTGGCGGCGGTTGTTGCACGCTGCATGCGCGTGACCGGGAGCGGGCGGTAGGCAGGCTACGCCTTGGGCTGGGTAGGCCACGCAGTAGGTTAGGTTTAGTTTAGTTTTTTTATTCTTTTCATTTTTCTATTTTGTATTTTGTAGTTTTTCCTATACCTTTTTCATATTAAATCCAAATGACTTGAAGTTTATTTCTAAAATTTTCTAAAATCATGTAGATCATATTAAGATCATTTTTCTACCCTTTCATTTAGTTCAAAAATATTGGATTTATATAATCTCTATTTATTCCTTATAGGGATATTTGCAAAACTTATTAGGATTAGGGTTTTTGAATTCAATTCTTGCAAATTTTGCATGGATGCTATGAAATGCTCATGAATGACATGTAAAACAAATTTTTTTCTAGTCCCAATTTCTAAAATCTTGGGATGTGTCATTCCAAAAATTATTGAACTTGTTAGCTTTCAGCTCTCATTGCCCCTACCATAAGCATCTTGAAGTGATTAAGGTTAAAGCGAACAAAGATGGAGTATATGCTTGCCAAAGTATAAGTTGGGAATCTCATGTCCTTTGAGTACGAGGGTCGCTCCTCATGCTACTCAACTTTAGTCACCGGTAAGTTCTTGTCATAGTAAGTATATGTGTATCATAGAGAACCGCCTACGAGGTACCCCTTGCCCAATGATACATGAGCTATCCCATAACAAAATAACAAGGCACGCAGACAATTAGCATCTCGGCAATCTTCTTATTTACCATGGTAAAATGGTGCTTTTTTCTCTCTTTTCTCATCTTTTTTATAAGAATAATGCTTCATTGATTGCTCACTATGGTGATGCTGCAAGTTTCCACCATGATTAGGTATGGCCTAGGCTAGCGGCCTAGGCGTTTCTCTAACACACATACATAACTCCATGGACTTACAAGCTCCCCTTTTTTTCATACCGACGATATCCATAAACAAAAGAGCATGATATCAACTGGGTAGATATTTATAGGTGTTGAAAGCGTTCCCCGTGACAGCACGGTTCTGCTAATCCCAACTTAAAAATTCAAGCATATACAACATAGATGACACAATGGTTCATGTTTATTAGGGGCAAGAAAATTAAAGTGTGTTATCAAGTGTGTTATCAAAGCATAAAATGGTACCATAAGTCAAAACCTAAATGATCATAGAGGCTATGGTGACTGGTTCATAGTCATAACATGGTATGAGCATGTGCCAAGTCAACCCAAATAAAGCATCAAAGGAGAATACCACAATATTATGATTTTTTATGCTAAAACAACGCATGATTCTTTCAAGGTACATTAAGCAATCCCAATTGTTTGGAACAAGTCATTCTACATCAATAACATGTAGAAACCTAAATTATCATAGAGGCTATGATGACTGGTTCATAGTCATAACATCATATGAGCATGTGCCAAGTCAACCCAAACAAAGCATCAAAGGAGAATACCACAATATTATGATTTTTTATGCTAAAACAACACATGATTCTTTCAAGGTACATTAAGCAATACCAATTGTTTGGAACAAGTCATTCTACAACAATAACCACTAAGCATAGGGTCAAAACAACATCGAACATGACATGATAAGGTCTAGGCCACAGTCAAAACAAACTCCTTTTGTAGCACTTATAAGCATGAAGCTTCCTACTCTTTTCCAACCCAATCACCTTATTTGAAAAAACATAGAGAAAATGGGGGTACAACCACTTTATTCAAGAAAACTAAGTAAACAAAAACCAAAAACAAAAACTAAGACGCTCCAAGAACAACACAAGAGTGCATGAAACAATAAAAACGAAGTGTCTAGAAACACCTAAGATTTTTATTTATGAAGAAGGGAATGCCTTGAGCATCCCCAAGCGTTGATACTTGTACCTATTGAATATTTCTTGGGGTGACACGGGGTGGAATCCCCAAGCTTGAGCTTTTGTCCATTCTTCATCCCATTACATCATTCTTTTCTTACACCTGAAAATTTTCTTTCATACAAAACTTCACACAATCTTCTTTAGCAACATTAGTGCATTCAAGAGATAATAGACCTTTGGATTTAGTTTTAAAACAGCAAAACTTTCACTAAAGACACAAGCTACTATAGCAATTCCCTCAAAATGCTCAATTTCCCAAAAAGAACCCAAAAAAATCAATAAGAAGAAAATGCAAATAATGGCAGAAATCTATCAAAAGAGACCAGTAGGAAGAAACCGATTTTTTTTAAGACCTTTGTAGAGATCCCAACCTTTAATAACGTAGAGATCCCTGTGTTTACAATGCTAGTCCCTGGATCAATAGCTAGCATAAACAGTTAAGATGTAATATCAAGAAACAAAGGTCATAGTACAAATTTATAACCAGGAATAAAATAATTCATTACATCATACATAGCTCATTTGGCTATCTCATTACAATGAAGAAGAAATAACTATAGCATGGAGTCCTTTATCTTCAAAGTGCCACATGCAATCATGTTGGTTGTAGACTTGTAATCCTATTCAACACACTTCACTAACATCAAACAAACCTGCAACATAATAAGTTACAGCCAAAAGGGTCAATACATTTGAATTGTATTGACAAGTGATACTATGGTAGTATAGTGGTAACTATCATCTATATGCATTTGGCTAAGTGGAGCTTAGGCTTGCTTTGCTCAAAATAGATTTTCCTTATCATTTGAAAACACTAAGTTTTTATTTGTCAAAATCACCCAAGGCATCTACCGATCAAAGATTGAAGATCCTGTAACCCTTGTTCAACCACAAGTTTTTAACTTAGAAATTGGGATGAGGAGATTCTTGATAGCTTCCATGTCTTGATTCTCAAATTGTCCATTTCCGGGGACACGACTAAGTACTTAGATTTTACTCTCTCGAGAGGTGGTGCACTTTCCCCACAAGACTCGACATGCATCGAGACAAGATCTTTCAGAAGCCTTCCCTTAGACCAAAATGGACGCGCTCGAAACCTATCAACCCCTACCACCAACTGTCCATTTGGCTAATTTATTGCAACCTATATGATTCAGGCAGAGCCCATAATGCCAAGTGGCTGCACTTGAAGCTTCTCAACATGTGACATCTCAAATCTCTTTGTTCTTGGGTGGCATTCCACAAGTGTGAAACACAAGGTTCACTAGTCCCCTGGCCTTGTGTAACCACTCAACAAAAATCTATCCAAGCAATACCATTCCAAACATGTGATTCCTTCACATAGTTGTTTTATTAAACAAAACACAATTTCTTGACTTAGAAATATTCCATAGCATGAATATAATCCACCCTTGTTTTCTACTAGCTAGGCTAAGCATGATAGTAGTAGGAATCTTAACTTAGGAAAATTTTACTAAGGTTTCCTCTACTAGGATTTCCCATGGCATAGTTTATACTTAGAAAATTCCATGCAAGTCCTACTTAGAAATATCACTAATGCATAGTGAAAATAATAGGACAAAAGTATGAAGCACCACTTGCCTTTTTGGTATAGAATATAAGTTCACTCCTTGATCTTGTAATGGTCACACTCTTCAAATTCCACTACAATTCAATCAAGCAAGGCACAGTTTCAATAATAACATTCAATCAATTCAACACATAAAATAATAAAAACAAAGCAATGCATGCAAGCATGCCAAAGGTTGTTTTGTTTGGAAAAGTGGTTTCTAATAGGTTATAAACATTATAAAACACTTATTGGTCATTTATAAATGTGGCAAAACCATTTGATAACAAGTTAGTGAAAATGGCCACTTTAAATCATTTTTGTTTTGTTAGAATGATTCAATCAAAGTAATAATTTCTAGTGTTTGACAAATATATTTTTAAACACAAATGTTAGTGTTTATGGTCATAGTGTTTAATATTAAAACCATTTGCAAAAGGTTTCATCTAAAAACCATTTTTAATTCAAAGTAACATTTTATTTTGTTGGAAATGCCTTTAAACAAAGTAATAATTTTATAGGGTTCACCAAATATATGTTTAAATCCTAAAACTTGATGTTTAGGGTCAGAGATTTTAATTCAAATCATTATCCAAAGGTTTTACTCAAAAAGCATTATTAAAACATAAACAATATTTTTATTTAACTAGAAATGCTTTTATTCAATGATTTATTATTTAGCTTCACAAAATACACTTTTAAATCTAAAAGTTGCTTTCTATGGTCAGTAGGTTAAAAACAATCCATTTAAAAAAGATTTTACCCTAAAAACAATTTTATAATAAATTTTATACACAAAATAAGCCTAAACAAGTTTCTGCAAAAACAATCAATTTTATGGAAGCAAAATACTAAACAAAGTGCATGGTTGGAAAGTATTTGTTTTGCTGATTCCATTCATATAAAATTCGTAAAATTTGGGTGTGTAGATTTAAAGTTATGAATTTTTCAAATCTAACATCTAATAGAAATGTTTCTGTCTATTTAAAACAAAACAGTGCCACACGTCTTGATTCTACTGGTTGATACCATTTTGCGTGGATCGTGTGCTGTGGATCGTTAGATCTAACTATCATCCTTCAGCATAGATCAAAACATACCCCTTCGGGTTAAGTTTCTATTGAATCCGTCAGATCTAAATCACATGGCCCTAATCAACTCAACCACAAAGTGGCGGCGCTGCGACGATGGCTGGTGGCCGCACGCTCAGACGAGGACGGTGCCGGCGATATAGTAAGCGAGAGAGTGAGTGGGAGGGCTCACCAAGTTCGCCGTGATGTGTTGATTCTCAACGTGCCCTTGGTTGGCGAAGGGGCGCACGGAGTCGACGGGTATTGCGAGTCGGAGAAGCTACTGGCGACGGTGTGCTCGGGCTGGTGACATTGGTGACACTACATGGCTCGGGAAGGCAAGACAAGTAGTTCGTTAGATGCGCAAGATGATGCTGGTTACGCGAGTGTCAACGAGGGGGAGAGGGGCGGTCGAGATTTACCAGAGAATCTCTCCAGAATCGAAGCAGACGGCAGCGTGTTCTGTCGAGGACGTTGCCGAGCCTATGATGCTCGTGCGGGCGAGTGGTTGGTGCTGGGAGGTGTGTAGGGAGGTGGGGAGTAGACTCGAGTGGTCGAGGGGGCAAGGCGGTGGCTGGTGCTGCCAGAATTTGCGCGGAGGCTCGTCGGAGAAAGTAGTGGCGCAAGTGTGATTTGAGGCAGCCTGGGGGCAGAGGGAGGATGGCGAGCGAGGGGAAATGGAGAAGAGAGTCAGTCGAGTTAACGGGCATGATCGCTGGGCGGGGTTACTATGCCATCAACGCGAATTAAACTCGAGAAATCAAAGCCTAAAACGGGAGAGAGAGGGAGGAAGAACAGGTCGTGGGGTGAGAATGACGAGTGACGGGTGGGGTCCTTTGGTCAGTGAGAGAAGGAGTTATGTGGTGGGGTATAGGCATCAGTGGCAGCGTGGGTGTGGGTCTGAGTAGAAAGAAACGGTTCGCGGGAGAGGAAGTGGGCTGGCTGGGCCTGATGGGCTAGGTTAGCTGGGCTGGACCCTTTTCCATTTTTTTACTCTGTTTCTTTTTCCTTTTCTATTTTCATTTTCTGTTTTGAATTTCTTCAAACACTTCAAACAACCATTTGAATTCATATCTTTACCAAACTTTCAGCAAGTTTTAATACTCTTTACTGATGTATTTTAGAGACCACTTTAGTATATTTCTTTTATTCTCACATGGTTTAAATATTTATTTAAAATGGACCTTTTTCTTCATTTAAATAGGATTTTAAATATGTTTTCCAACTTCTATTTAAATTCCAAATTTTACCAAATCCTTTTCAGTAGGTTTTATTTATTTAATAGGGTGTTAAATAATTCATTTTGAATTATCTGAAATATTTTTAATATGATTTATTAATCATTTAAATTGAGCATTTGTCTTCATTCAAATAAAATCCAATATGGTTTTAAATCCATATAATTTTTTATTCAAATGATTCTTTTATTCCGTTTTAGTTAATTAAATAACTTTTATTCCACTTGGGAAAATTCCATTTATTATTTTCACATGATTTAATTAATCATTTCTAGTAGGGATTTTGTCTTTATTCAAATAGAATAGGATTTGGTTAATTTCATATTATTTTATTTGGATATTCCTTATCATTTTATTTTATTTGAATTATCTTTATTCCATTTTCTTATGGATTTACTTCAATCTCTAAATTGTCTTCTAAATAATTTTCTTGGGATTTATTATTTAGTTTAGGCAATTTGTCTTTATTTAAATAAAATTGGATAATATTCAGTCCTTATGATTTTATTTAAATAATCTTTCATTCCTTTCCATTATTCAATAAACTTTTATTTGTTAAGTATTTAGCCAAGATTTAATTTGGCTTTTAAATATTCCTTATTTATTTCTTTCTTTCTTTATCTTATAAAATCCATATCTTTCTATCTATAGGTCCAAAATTGGTGATTCCAATTTGTATAACTTTATTTAATATTTGTTTATCTTTTTAAATCCTTTTAGGATTACTTTGCTCACAATTTGGTATGGATTTTAGATAGGGCTTTATTAGCTTTGAAATTTAATTTCTTTATCTTATTAAATTCCTACGTTTTTATCCATGGCTCCAAATTAAATGAAACCAATTTCTATGGTTTTTATAATATTTTTATTTATCATCTTTGATCATTTATAAATGTTTGTTGACCAATTTTTACATGGATCAAATCCATAGTCTTTGAGATATCTTGGAAATGATTTTCTTCCCTTAGGGTTTTAGGGTTTTGGTTTAACTTTTCCAAGTGTTTGAATTTAAAGCTACATTCATTGATGAATGCATTTCACTTTATTGAAATTTGTTGGATTCCCTTTTCATTCAAAGTTTGTTCAAGATGGGTTTTTGATGTTTCTATTTAGAAACAAAAAGTTTCTTTTCACCCTAAATTTCAAGAATTACTTATTTTATTTATTTATTTTTCACATTTCAAAATTTGGAAAATTTTGGGATGTGACAGGCTACCACCCTTAAAAGAAATCTCGTCCCGAGATTTGGGAAGGCTAGAGGTTACATGTTGAGAAGACTAGAAATCTTGGCTTACTTAGGATGTTGATGTATCTTCTCTGGGCACTTGTTTGCATAATGGCCTATGTCAACACCCGGATTTTTAATCCCAGATGCCTGTTATGCCATACATCGCAATCCCAGGATTACCATTTTTGCGAGACATAACAGAATTGGATACCACAGTACATCATCTATTACAAACCATACATAAGGTCTTACACAAATAAGGATCTCATGATCCAGTTCTTAATACAACTCAAGCAGCAGAAATACGTAATAATAACGGTAGCATAGGCGAAGCTCCATCTTCGGGGTCAGAGGCAATGCTGACGATGGGAGATGGGAATAGCTAGGGACAAAGCTAGGGACAAAGCTTCGGTAGCGTAGGCTAGTTGTCGTAACCTTCCTAGGGTCCATCCTCCTGGTACTCCTCTTAATAGTCTGGCCATGGGAATAGCTAGGGACAAAGCCATGAGTACTCTTTAAGTACTCACAAACTAATACTAACAAGAGAAAGGGCTCTACGTTTGTTTTGCAAAAAGCCAGATTTACCTCTACTAAGTTTAGAAATGAAGAAAGCTAGTTGAAGTTTTATAACACCTAAGTGGGAACTTGTATTTCATATCACAACTCTGTTATGGTCAAGTCAGAATCTCAATTCATTTCACAAGTCATTTTGAAAACATCTGACGGGGGAACAGTATGGCCACTCCAACTCTCCATAACCGCGGACGCGGCTATTCGAATAGTTTGACACTCTACAGAGATTGTACACTTTCACCTCAACATTCGATACATCCGTCAGGAATGAATCCTGAATTCACCATACTCAGTATGCGGATAATCAATCCTAACCTTTCAATTACACGCCCTAGTATAAGCACCTCTCCTGTGAGTTTGGCCTCCCAACCATGACCAACTGTCATCTTGGGTACTGCACAGGTGGACAATCTTCACAAGGTAACCTCAGCTTAGACCTTGGCCATGAGGGAACCAATACTAAGGTATATAAGTTTCCAGTCAATACCTACCCAATTCTCAGGTATTGTGGTTGTACGGTAAAATTGGAATGGTATCGCATCCAGACAACCATCAGTTTTATAAAGGGCTAAGGCTCGCGCCTCAACAGTTTCATCACCAAAATCATCTGCCATTCGGAAACACATGTCAAAACATCTCAATAGAATGATCCATCATTCCAAGGTTTTCATAACCATTTTTCCACCAAGTATTCCCATCTAAAGTTGATCAAGTTTTATGCTTAGCACTAGCATCTATAAGTGGGGTTAAGTACTAATGAGGGGTGGTAAACTAGTGGAGTTTAACTAAGTTCAATCTCATGCCTTAGGATGACATAAAGATTATCTAGCTTAGGCCTAGTTTTATGCTCTTTATGCAACCTTCAATTATCTTTCTAGAATCTATAATTCACTTAAGTAAGCTCTAAGTAAATAGCTCTGATAAAGAAATGAAGTATAAAGCTTGTAAGTAAAACTAGGATTGGGTATCATCAAATGTGTCTAACCAAGCATGCTTAGTGCATTGCATAGGTTATTTAACTCTCATAATTACAAGTGTTAGCTTGCCTTGGGCAGAGCAGTGGTTGAAGTTATCCTCGGCTTGTTCTTCGTAGTATCCTCCTTCCTCCTCGTATCCTTGGTCGGTACTAGCGTCTATAAATAAATACGAGGTACACAATCACCAAACAATACTTAACTACTTTCAATCGTCACACAAAGGGGTTCTATAGATGATCTAGCATCATCACTAACATTACAAGCACTTGACTTAATAATTTTATTTTTGGAAAAGTAATTTATACTCATTGAAAAACTACTTAAGATTTAATATTCTCCAAACAAAACATGGGATCATGTTGACACATGTCGTCACCACACATTTCAGTACATGGGAATGTGATTTAAAGTGGTGTCACAATTTAATAAGATTCAACCTTTTATTTTAAATAAAAATAAATCACTAGAAATTCCTATGTGGCATCCTTTTGTTACTCGAACATTATTTCTGTAAGTAAACCCATATGTTTTTATATATTCTGAAAGGTATGATCAAATGTGATTTTTGATAGTTGGAATCAACTCAAAAGCTATTATAGTTTAAATTTGAAAAATGTTTGAATGCAAAAAAGCTTCTGTCTTGTTATTTTTACCAAGGGTGATCTATACATCCATATGCTTTGAATCCAACGGGATAGGATTCAGCATTTCCAGACCTTTCTAACAAAATTGGTTTCATTCAAATTGGTTCAGTGAATCGAGCTGGGTTGATTTTTGAAAATAGGTACATAATTGTTTGAATGAAAATGGAAAAATCCAAATTCAAACGAGTGGGCTACGCGGGAACTGCTAATGGGCTGGCCTGCTACGCACAGCGCTTACGTGGTCTGGTTAACTTGCTGTCCCCACGCGTCAGTGAGACGGGGGGTGCGAAGCGGTACGGGGCAACGTGGTGCGTTGGATCTAGTTCTAATCCAACGGCTCTGGTTCATCGTCCACGTCGGGCAGCGCCGGCGAGACAGAACCCTAACGCGGCAGGTGGGGGTCGTGGGAGGCTCACCGGGCTCAAGTGAGGGTCGGTGATGCGGGCGAACGACGAAGTCGACGACGGCAAACCTCCTAGTACCGGCAGCTCCTCCTGGGGTGGACGAAATCGACGGCGCCCTTCTTCTCTAGAGATGGCCTGCTCCGTTGTAATTCCGGCGATGCGCCGCTCGCCTTGCTCCGGGAACGGGGTGGAACAATCAGTGAGGTGAGGGGAGTGAGATGGTGTGCTCAATTCGGCTGGGGGTGGCCTCCTTTTATAGGCTCGGCGGCGAGACCGAACGGGATGGGTAGACAATGGTGGCGACACGGCTACGGGCAGCTAGAGGCATGGCCGCAGTTGGCGATCGATCGGTGGTCTCCTGGCGATGCTCTAGGGCTTTAATGCGCGTGTAGGGGCGGTGGCAAACGGTCTGGAACGCTCGACGTTCTGCGCGGCAGAGGCGGCGTCTTTGACGGCGAGCGGTGGCTACGGGGTACGGGCGGTGAAATGGGCATGTCTGGCGGTCTCCTGGGACGGTGGGGAGCATGCTGGCGGGCGGCGAGGGCTCGAGGTGGTCGGGTTGCGTGGGAACGGTGCATGCTCTGCGGTGCATGTCGGCATGGTCGACAGCGGCGCGGGCGCGGCGTTCCTGGCGGTTCTGGTAGCTGTCTGCGAGGTAGGGCTGGTCGAGAGGGGGAGGTGAGGCATGGGCTACCTCCCAGACAAGGTTGGCACGGCTAGTTCTTCCTCTAGCCTGCTATCCACACTGGGGTGACATGGGTGCTCTCAGGCTGGTCACCATTGATGACATTGGCAAACTTACAGTGGGGCTAGTGATTAGTTAAGTTTGCTAGATAATCTACTGAGGTTGCTGTGAGCTAGAGAGGGAACAAGTTTGGCCAGAATCACTGCACACTATAGTGTTTAGATTTTGTTTGATTTGTATCTGCAAGGTGTTTGATGAAATGGCCGCATGAATTCAAGTTTTGAATTTTGAAAATATTTTTGGTGGGTGTGCTAGGCATGTGTTGGTGAGTCTGTAGATACTTGGGTTTTGAAAGGTGAGCTTGTTTGAGTGGTTTTTGAAAAAGTGGGATCTTCCCATATGATATAGATTCAATTTTGAACTGTCATTTAAACTATGCATGCAAATGTTTTTGGATGATCACAAGGTGGGCCTTGGTACTTTGTTATGAGTACTATCAAGGGGTGCAAATATGCAAACAAGTTTCTGTTAAGTTCTGAAAGTTAGAGATAGCCAAAGTAGGCATGGGAGTTAATTTGGCCAAAGTGACCATTCACTTAATTTGTTTGTTTTGATTTATTTGTCTTTGGGAAAAGTTTGGGAATTGTTTAGATGATGTTTATTTCACCTAAGAATCATTTTACAAGCAAAGAAACACATAATCATGGCAATTCAAAAGAATCCAAATTTCAATACACACACATATGAATACTTTCATATTTTTAATTACAAAAGTTTTTGTTAACCCTAAATTTGATGATTAGAGTTTGATGATCCAAGTTTATTATTTTTGGGATGTTACAAACCTTCCCCCCTTAAACAAAATCTCGTCCCGAGATTTGAAAAAGGACGAAAACGATTACCTAGGATTTGAAGAGATCGGGAAACTCCGTCCTGATGTGATCTTCGCGCTCCTAGGTAGCTTCCTCTTCTGTGTGGTTGCTCCACTGAATCTTGAGAAACTTGATGCTTCAGGTTCTGGTAGTTCTAAAAGATTCTTCCAAAATACGGATGGGTACTTTGGGATAGGTCAGGTCATCATTGATCTCTATGGTCCGATGATCGATATTCTTGAACACTTCAGTCTTCTCTGGAACTTCGAGGCACGTGCGAAGTAATGAGATATGGAACACATTGTGCACGGTTGACATCTCTTCGGGTAGTTCCAATTGATACGGCACTTCTCCTAGACGGTTCAGAATCTTGAAGGGGGCGACATATCTGGGGGCTAACTTTCCTTTGAGTTGGAAACGCTGCATTCCCTTCAATGGCGACACTTTCAGATATACAAAATCTCCTATGTTGCAGGCGAGGTCTCGACGTCTCTTGTCGGCGTAACTCTTCTATCGGGACTGGGCGGTCTTGAGGTGTTCACGGATCTTGTGAACCTTTTCTTCTGCTTCTCGTAGGATATCAGGTCCGAAAATCTGACTCTCTCCTACTTCTGACCAGTTCAAAGGGGTGCGACACTTTCTTCCGTACATGAATTCAAATGGGTCCATTTGCAAACTAGCTTGATAACTGTTGTTGTACGAAAATTCTGCAAATGGCAGACAGTCTTCCCACTTAGATCCATATTCTAACATACAGGCTCTCAACATGTCTTCGAGTATTTGATTTACTCGCTCTGTTTGTCCATCGGTCTGAGGGTGATACGCGGTGCTGAAATCTAGGCGGGTTCCTAAACCTTCTTGGACTTTATTCCAGAATCTCGAGGTAAACTGAGTTCCTCGATCCGATACGATGTTCTTGGGGACTCCCTGCAAACTGACGATTCTAGCGATGTATAACTCCGCTAGCTTCGAACTCTGATATGTGGTCTCGACGGGTAAGAAATGGGCGACTTTGGACAATCTGTCCACTATGACCCAGATAGAGTCATTTCCCCTACTAGAAGTAGGCAATCCGGTGATAAAGTCCATTCCAACGGAATCCCATTTCCATTCCAGAATCTGTAATGGTTGCAACAATACAGCGGGTCTTTGATGTCCTTCCTTGACTCGCTGACATATATCACACTTGGCGATATAGCTTCCGATTTCTCTCTTCATCTTATGACACCAAAATTGCCCTTTCAAATCTTGATACATCTTAGTTCCTCCGGGGTGTATAGAATAAAGAGTATAATGAGCTTCCTTCAAAATAACTTCCTTCAACTCGGAATCTGTTGGTACACAAAGGCGTCCTTTGTACCACAGAACTCCTTCTTCGTCTTCGGTGAATCCGGGTACTTTGCCTGTACCAATACGATGCTTGATTCCATCGATACTAGCATTTCCTTTCTGCGCCTCTTTGATCTGGCTGATCAAAGTGGCTTGAAGTTCTATGCTAGCCAAAAAATCCTTCACTCACTAATTCCATTCGAAAATCTTCCATCTCTTTGTGCAGATTTGGTTGCTCCTTCAAAATCATGGAGTTCAAGCGGCACGACAATCTGCTAAGGGCATCTGCTACCACGTTGGCTTTACCGGGGTGATAGTCAATGTCCACATCGTAATCCTTGATTAACTCAATCCATCTTCTCTGTATCATATTCAGCTCCTTCTGAGTGAATATATACTTCAGGCTCTTGTGATCCGAATAAATCTCACAACGATTTCCCATCAGGTAGTGCCTCCATGTCTTCAGGGCTAAAACTACGGCTGTGAGTTCGAGGTCATGGGTTGGGTAATTTTGCTCATGTTGTTTCAGTTGTCGAGATAGATAAGAGATAACTTTGCCTTCTTGCATTAGCACACATCCGAGACCGATCTTGGATGCATCACAATACACGTCGAAGGGGTTCGTGATATCCGGCATGATTTAGATTGGGGCTGCAATCAATCTCCTCTTGAGTTCTTGAAAAATCTCTTCACATTTGTTGGTCCATTCAAACTTCTTTTCCTTCTTCAGCAATTGGGTCATGGGTCTGGCGATACTCGAGAATCCTTCTATGAACTTGCGGTAGTATCCCGCCAATCCGAGAAATGCACGAACTTGGGTTTGAGTGGTTGGGGCTTGCCAATCTTTGACATCTTTCACCTTTGCAGGGTCAACGGCAATTCCTCCGGCTGATACAATGTGGCCGAGGAATCCTACCTCCTCTAACCAGAATTCACATTTGCTAAACTTGGCATACAACTGATGCTCTCTAAGGGTTCCAAGAATGGTCCTGAGGCGTAGCTCATGTTCTTCTTTTGATTTGGAATATATCAGAATGTCATCGATGAAAACAACGACAAACTTATCCAGGAAGTCCATAAAAATCTTATTCATGAGATTCATGAAATAAGCGGGGGCATTGGTTAATCTAAAAGACATGACGGTATATTCGTATAATCCATATCTTGTGGTAAAGGCAGTCTTAGTAATATCCTCTACGCGAATCTTGAGTTGATGATAGCCTGTTCTAAGATCAATCTTACAAAACACTTCGGCACCGGTCAACTGATCAAACAAATCTTCTATCTTGGGAAAGGGGTACTTGTTCTTGATGGTGACATCATTCAACTTCCGATAATCCGTACACAAACTGTTACCTCCATCCTTCTTGTCCACAAATAAGACAGGTGATCTCCATGGTGACGCACTTGGTTGAATTAATCCAATTTCCAGCATGGAATCCAGTTGCTTCTTCAGTTCTGCTAGTTCCGACGGGTTCATACTATATGGTCTCTGGGCTATGGGTCCTGTTCCGGGGATTAGTTCAATGATAAACTCGATATCCTGATCTGGGGGCATACCGGGAAAAACATCTAGAAATACATCGGGGTATTCACAGACTATCCGGACTTGGTCAATGGTAGGTTGTGCTATACTCTTGTTGCACTTGAATTGACGAGGTAAGGTTTCAGATATATGCTCGACTGATATTCCGGCTGTACTGGTCATGGTTATGGATTTCTTGGCATAGTCAATCAATCCTTTATGTTTGGACATCCAATCCATTCCTAGTAGTACTTCCAAATCTTTAGTTCCGAGTACTATCAGATTTGCATAAAAATCAATGCCATGGATTCAGATAGGGACGGCTTTGCAAATATTCCTAGCCTTGGTGGTTGATCCGGGGATTTGAACGATCATAACATGCTTCAGTTTGGTTTGTTGAATTTTACTAGTGCATGCAAATTCTTCGGTGACAAATGAGTGCGATGCACCAGAATCAAACAACATTCTAGAAAATACTGAATTAACAGAAAACATACCCAGCACGACGTCTGGCGCTTCCTGAGCTTCTTCAGCATGCATGAGAAAAAGACGGCCGTTGTGGTTGAGCGAATTCCCTGGGGCAAATCTTCTTCCAGGCAGGACACGACGCTGCTGCTGAGCTGGGGCGTTTGCATTGGGGGCTGCGGTAT
Organism: Avena sativa; assembly: GCA_916181665.1. Classification (NCBI taxonomy): domain Eukaryota; kingdom Viridiplantae; phylum Streptophyta; class Magnoliopsida; order Poales; family Poaceae; genus Avena; species Avena sativa. Next base: position 80,101,372 of record OV702296.1, read on the forward strand.
TCTTCTTGTTGGGGCACTCGTTGGAGTAGTGACCCTTATTTCCATAGTCATAACAGGTCTCTTGCGACTTGTCCTTTGCTGCAACGGCACAACATTGCTTCCAGTCCTAGGGGCAGTGTTGGTGTTGGAAGTAGCATTATTGTTGTTGAACATGGGTGGGGCACGGTTGAAATTGCCAGAGTTGCCGAGGTTGTTGTGATTTCCTCTGGGTCTCGGGTTTCCACGGTTGGGATAGGTCGAACGGTTCATTGGGGGTCTGTTGGTTCTCGGGGAAAATCCTGGAGATGGGTTAGGGCGATACTTTGGGCTCTGATGGGTTTCTGGCTGATGCATCATGCGACGCTTGCGGTTCTTGTTGGCTTGGTTGATCTTTCCTTCCATCTGGATGGCAGAGTCGACAAGGGCTTCAGTATTAGCAAAGGGGATATTGACTAACACCGTCTGCATCTCATCGTGCAGACCATTCAAGAATCTCTCCTTCTTCTTAGCTTCGGTGTCGATCTCATCCGGGGCATACCTAGCTAATGACAAGAATTTGTCACGGTATTCCACTACAGTCATCCGTCCTTGCTTCAGTTCTCTGAACTCATCTCTCATTCTCTTGATCAAACCTGGTGGCACATGGGTTCTGCTGAACTTGACCTTGAATTCTTCCTAGGTCATCATCTGTCCTCCGGTCATTGCACGAACGTTGTTCCACCATGCTCTGGCATCTCCGGCTAGATAGTGGGTGGCAAACAAAACTTTCTCGTTAGCTTCCACTCCGGTGACTTCTAGGTTGTTTTCCATGGTCTACAGGCAATCATCGGCATCTAGGGGCTCTTCTGACTTAGTGAAAACAGGTGGGTTGGTGTTCTGGAAATTCTTGAGTTTAGATCCATGGTTGTCCTGATTTCTGTGGCCTTGGTTGTTGTGGGCTAGCTGGGCTATCTGTTGAAGGGTGGCTAAGTTGGCTTGACGTTCGGCTCTTTCAGCTTCACGGTCAGAAACCAACATTTGCAGGATCTGCAACATCGGGTCCGGGGATGAACCACTTCCTCCGCGTGGCATCTGAAGATGGAGATAAATCATGAGAAAAGAGGGAAATTTCTAAGGTTCTGGGACTTTGAAAAGTTTTTAAAGTTTGACTCAGATTTTCTAGCAACTTGCTTTTCATTCATTCATTCACACGATACAACACACACCACAAAACAAGAAAAACAGATGGTTTTAAGAACCATTCTGGAAACTACGATACAGTGGGACCGAATACTACTCACTACGCTAGTGCTCAAGTGCTACTACTCCTCGGAGTCGGTGTAGTCGTCATCCTCATCATCATCGTTGTCATTGATGAAGGCGAAATCATCCTCATCGGTGAAGAAGTCCATAGCCTGATCCTCAAGAAAATCATCATCATCGTTGAGATAAGAGTAGGGGTCTCCACGAAGATCCTCTCCGGCATTCTCCCTTTCCTCCAACTGCATGTCTCTCTCGTGGATGGTCTCCTCCAAATCCGAGATACAGTGGGGAAGACGGGAAATGATGCGCTCCTTCTTATCGAGCTGACGGCGGCGAGACTTGCGATCCTTCGCTAGCATGGCGATGGTCTGATCCTTTGTCTTGATGATGGCGGACTTGTGGTTGGAGTAGTCACGACAATTATCCAACTCCTGCTGACGATCGTACATCATGAAGCTAAGGTGGTCCAATTGGGTCTTCAGCTCGTGGTGGTATGGGGCTTCCAGTGGTTGTCCATTAGCATCAAGCCTTGGGCAAAACTCAAAGCAGGTTCCCTTGATCTGGTTGATACTCTGCCCACATAGACGGGCAAGAGCTTCCTGTATGGACCCGGCAAGTCCATCGAGCCAGTTGTTCTCTCTTAAGGTAAACTGAATTCTCTCAGCAGTGGGTGGTTCAATCTTTCCTCGGAGACTTGCAACAATTAGCCACTGCAGATCTTCTCCTCCTTGATCATTGAGCTGAGCTCCAAAGAACTCGGGGTGCGGACGCTCCAGAAGTTCCGAAAGCTGGTCCAAATCCTGCTCAAAGATAAGTTCTCCTCCATTCCCCAACTGATAAAACTTGTTGTACTTCATGTCCATCTATAAGAATATAGGATGAGTAAGTTAGTAGAGTGATCAAGTGTGTCAAATTTTATGTATGTTGCAAGAGTTTTTGAGGAACATGAATTTTTATGAAAGAATCAAGGTGATAAGAATGGGAATAAGTTTTTGTAAATATTTGCTTCCTTTGGTTTTGAAACTAAGTTTTTGATTCAAACGTCCGATCTAACTAGGGTCTCCTATGGTCAGGATGGCTCTGATACCAACTTGTCAACACCCAGATTTTTAATCCTAGATGCCTGTTATGCCATACATCGCAATCCCAGGATTACCATTTTTGCGAGACATAACATAATTGGATACCACAGTACATCATCCATTACAAACCATACATAAGGTCTTACACAAATAAGGATCTCATGATCCAGTTCTTAATACAACTCAAGCAGCGGAAATACGTAATAATAACGGTAGCGTAGGCGAAGCTCCATCTTCGGGGTCACGGGCAATGCTGACGATGGGAGATGATCCTAGTTGTCGTAACCTTCCTGGGGTCCATCCTCCTGGTACTCCTCTTCATATTCTGGCCATGGAAATAGCTAGGGACAAAGCCATGAGTACTCTTTAAGTACTGGCATACTAATACTAACAAGAGAAAGGGTTTTTGTAATAGGACACTAAGCTCTAGGGTTGTTTTGCAAAAAGCCAGATTTACCTCTACTAAGTTTAGAAATGAAGAAAGCTAGTTGAAGTTTTATAACACCTAAGTGGGAACTTGTATTTCATATCACAACTCTGTTGTGGTCAAGTCAAAATCTCAATTCATTTCACAAGTCATTTTGAAAACATCTGACGGGGGAACAGTATGGCCACTCCAACTGTCCATAACCGCGGACACGGCTATTCGAATAGTTTGACACTCTGCAGAGATTGTACACTTTCACCACAACATTTGATACATCCGTCAGGAACGAATCCTGAATTCACCATACTCAGTATGCGGATAATCAATCCTAACCTTTCAATTACACGCCCTAGTATAAGCACCTCTCCTTTGAGTTTGGCCTCCCAACCATGACCAACTGTCATCTTGGGTACTGAACAGGTGGACAATCTTCACAAGGTAGCCTTAGCTCAGACCTTGGCCGTGAGGGAACCAATACTAAGGTATATAAGTTTCCAGTCAAGCCCTACCCAATTCTCGGGTATTGTGGTTGTACGGTAAAATTGGAATGGTATCGCATCCAGACAACCATCAGTTTTATAAAGGGCTAAGGCTCGCGCCTCTACATTTTCATCAGCAAAATCATCTGGCGTTCGGAAACACATGTCAAAACATCTCAATAGAATGATCCATCATTCCATGGTTTTCATAACCATTTTTCCACCAAGTATTCCCATCTAAAGTTGATCAAGTTTTATGCTTAGCACTAGCATCTATAAGTGGGGGTAAGTACTAATGAGGGGTGGTAAACTAGTGGAGTTTAACTACTCATGCCTTAGGATGACATAAAGATTATCTATCTTAGGCCAAGTTTTATGCTCTTTATGCAACCTTCAATTATCTTTCTAAAATCTACAATTCACTTAAGTAAGTTCTAAGTAAATAGCTTTGATAAAGAAATAAAGTATAAAGCTTGTAAGTAAAACTAGGATTGGGTATCATCAAATGTGTCTAACTAAGCATGCTTAGTGCATTGCATAGGTTATTTAACTCTCATAATTGCAAGTGTTAGCTTGCCTTGGGCAGAGCAGTGGTTGAAGTTCTCCTCGGCTTCTTCTTCGTAGTATCCTCCTTCCTCCACGTATCCTTGGTCGGTACTAGCGTCTATAAATAAATATGAGGTACACGATCACCAAACAATACTTAACTACTTTAAATCGTCACACAAAGGGGTTATATAGATGATATAGCATCATCACTAACATTACAAGCACTTGACTTAATAATTTTATTTTTAGAAAAGTAATTTCTACTCATTGAAAAACTACTTAAGATTTAATATTCTCCAAACCAAACATGGGATCATGTTGACACATGTCATCACCACACATTTCAATACATGGGAATGTGATTTAAAGTGGTGTCACAATTTAATAAGATTTAACCTTTTATTTTAAATAAAAATAAATGACTAGAAATGCCTATGTGGCATCCTTTTGTTACTTCAACATTATTTCTGTAAGTAAACCCATATGTTTCTATATATTCTGAAAGGTATGATCAAATGTGATTTTTGAGAGTTGGAATCAACTCAAAAGCTATTATAGTTTAAATTTGAAAAATGTTTGAATGCAGAAAAGCTTCTGCCTTGTTATTTTTACCAAGGGTGGTCTATAGATCCAAATGGTTTGAATCCAACGGGCTTGGATTCAGCATTTCCAGTCCTTTCTAACAAAATTGGTTTCATTCAATTTGGGTCACTGAATCGAGCTGGGTTGATTTTTGAAACTAGGTACATAACTGTGTTTGAATGAAAATGGAAAAATACAAATTCAAACGAGTGGGATACGCGGGAACTTCTAATGGGCCGGCCTGCTACGCACAACGCTTACGCGGGCTGGTTAATTTGCTGTCCCCACGTGTCAGTGAGACGGGGGGGTGCGAAGCGGTACGGAGCAACGTGGTGTGTTGGATCTAGTTCTAATCCAACGGCTCTGGTTCATCGTCCACGTCGGGCAGCGCCGGCGAGACAGAACCCTAACACGGCAGGTGGGGGTCATGGGAGGCTCACCGAGGCTCAGGCGAGGATCGGTGATGCGAGCGAATGAGGAAGTCGACGACGGCGAACCTCCTGGTACCGGCAGCTCCTCCTGGGGTGGACAAAATCGACGGCGCCCTTCTTCTCTAGAGGCGGCCTGCTCCGGTGCAATTCCGGCGATGCGCTGCTCACCTTGCTCCAGGAACGGGGTGGAACGATCAGTGAGGTGAGGGGAGTGAGATGGTGTGCTCAATTCAGCTGGGGGTGGCCTCCTTTTATAGGCTCGACGGCAAGACCGAACGGGATGGGCAGGCGACGGTAGCGACATGGCTATGGGCAGCTAGAGGCATCGCCGCAGTTGGCGATCGATCGGTGGTCTCCTGGCGATGCTCTAGGGCTTTAATGCGTGTGTAGGGGCGATGGAAAATGGTCTGGAATGCTCGACGTTCTGCGCGGCAGAGGCGGCGTCTTCGACGGCGAGCGGCGGCTACGGGGTACGGGCGTTGAAATGGGCATGTCTGGCGGTCTCCTGGGACGGTGGGGAGCTTGCTGGCGGGCGGCGAGGGCTCAAGGTGGTCGGGTTGCGTGGGAACGGTGCGTGCTCTGTGGTGCGCGTCGGCATGGTCGACAGCGGCGCGGGCGCGGCATTCCTGGCGGTTCTGGTTGCTGTCTGCGAGGCAGAGCTGGTCGAGAGGGGCGGTGAGGCATGGGCTACCTCCCAGACAAGGTTGGCATGGCTAGTTCTTCCTCTAGCCTGCTGTCCACACTGGGGTGACATGGGTGCTCTCGGGTTGTTCACCATTGATGACATTGGCAAGCTTACAGTGGTGCTAGTGATCAGTTAATTTTGCTAGATGATCTACTGAGGTTGCTATGAGCTAGAGAGGGAACAAGTTTGGCCAGAATCACTGCACACTATAGTGTTTAGATTTTGTTTGATTTGTATCTGCAAGGTGTTTGATGAAATGGCCGCATGAATTCAAGTTTTGAATTTTGAAAAGATTTTTGTTGGGTGTGCTAGGCATGTGCTGGTGAGTCTGTAGATACTTGGTTTTTGAAAGTTGAGCTTGTTTGAGTGGTTTTTGAAAAAGTGGGATCTTCCCATATGATATAGATTCAATTTTGAACTATCATTTAAACTATGCATGCAAATGTTTTTGGATGATCATAAGGTGGGTGTTGGTACTTTGTTATGAGTACTATCAAGGGGTTCAAAGATCCAAACAAGTTTCTGTTAAGTTCTGAAAGTTATAGATAGCCAAAGTAGGCATGGGAGTTAATTTGGCCAAAGTGACCATTCACTTAATTTGTTTGTTTTGATTTATTTGTCTTTAGGAAAAGTTTGGGAATTGTTTAGATGATGTTTATTTCACCTAAGAATCATTTTACAAGCAAAGAAACACATAATCATGGCAATTCAAAAGAATCCAAATTTCAATACACACACATATGAATACTTTCATATTTTTAATTAGAAAAGTTTTTGTTAACCCTAAATTTGATGATTAGAGTTTGATGATCCAAGTTTAGTATTTTTGGGATGTTATAGCCTAGCTCTTTGAATTTGAAACATGTGATAAGGTTGAGGTCTTGAGGTGGCTTCTCTTGACAACATGATGCATAATGTCCTAGTTCTTTGTAGTGGTTGCACATCACTTGGCTAATATCCTTCCTCATCTTGGGTTTCACTAGCTTTTGTTTGTCTTCTTGGCTCTTCTTCTTTTCTGGGCATTCACTGGCATAGTGTCCCATCTCTTTGCAATTGTAACATTGCAACTGGCTTATGTCCTTCTTCTTCTTTTGGGTCTCTCTAAAGCTAGGAGTTCTTCTAGTTCATGCTCTTCAAATTTCACCACAAAGGTGGGAAATCTTTCTCTCTTCTTGGGGCAGTTACTAGAGATATGGCCTTATTCTTCACAAGAGTAGCAACACTTTGTGGTTACTTTGGATGTGGCTTTATGAGGCATGGTTCTGACTTTTCCTTCATCCTTCTTGGTATAAGTTGTTACCTTATGGAGGTTTCCAAACATTTGATGCTTTCCATCTTGCTTCATTTGTTGGACAATAGGATAGATGGGGCATTGGATAGGGACATGATCATTTCCTTCACATAGGAAACAAGTCACTTGAGATGTGGGGCATTGTTTAGTTGGATGTTTCTCTTCACAATTAGGGAATTGATCTTCATGCTCTTTGGAAGTGTGTTCCATGTCTCCACAAATATTGCAAGCTTGAGTTCCTTCTATAATATCATCCTTGATATCAGTGTTGTCACCATATCCTTGGGAAAGGTTGTCTTTCATGTTGATCATTTGAGTGGTCATCCCTTGCAACAGTTGGGATTGGATTTCCAAAAACTTTTGCATGGTTGGGTCTAACTCATCGTTGTTGGCTAAAAACTGAGTTGTCATCTCATTCAACTGGGTTTGCTTTGCTAGTAGTTCTTCTCTCATGTGCATCTCTTGGTTGTTGTTGTCACCAATGGTAAGGAAATTGGTAATCGTTAACTTCTCGGTTGGCTTATGAGTAGCGACTAATCGGAATTCAGATGATTAACTGATTTAATCAGTCGGTTATTAATCGGTGCAACCCACAAAAATTAGCACCTAAAACACGTATGAATCCTCTTGCATCTCAACCACCTACCGTATTAAAGGCAGCTTCGATCTCCCGGATGAGATCCTCAAGGCTCTCAAGCTCTCGTATCTTAGGTCTGGTCAGCAACTACGAGGAACTTGTCAACAACGACAAGGAACTAGTTGGTGATGGCGTAAATCGAGCTCCTGGAGGCAGGGATCGAGCGGGAGTTTCTCAAAACCTACTTGTCACATCCCAAAATTTTCCAAATTTTGAAATGTGAAAAATAAATAATTGTTGAAATTTAGGGTGAAAAGAAACTTTTTGATTCCAAATGGAAACAACAAAACCTATTTTGAACAAATAGAATCCTAAAGGGATTTAAAAATATAAACAAATATTAAATAAAATTATAAAAGTTGGAATCACCATTTTTGGATCCTTAAATAAAGAGATATGGATTTTATAAGCAAAGGAAGAAATAAAGAAATAAATAAATAAGGACTATTTTAAATAGCCAAATTAAATCTTGACAAAACAAATGAAATGAAAATTTTTGTTTAATAAAAAGAGTGAAGGATTATTTAAATAAAAATCATAAGGATTTATTAATATCCAAATTTCATTTAGGTAAAGAAATTTCCCAATTTAAATGAACATTAAAACATATTAATGTATTTTAAATAATAATTCAAAGAGAAATTATTTTGTATAAATAAAACCTACTGAAAAAGGTTTGGTAAAATTTAGAATTCAAATAGAGTTTTAAAACATATTTAAATCCTTTTTGAAATAAAGACAAATGCCTTTTTTTAAATAAATAATAGACCCTAAAAGAATAAAAGAAATATTCTTAATTGGACTTTAGAATATGTTAATAAACAGTATTAAAATATACTCAAAGTTTGGCAAAGGTTTGAATTCAAATGGGGTTTGAATTATTTGAATAAAAATCAAAACAGAATAGTAGAAAAGGAAAAAGAAAAACAATCAGAACAAAAAAAATGGAAACCAGCCAGACCAGGCCTAGCAAGCCTAGTCCAGCCCAGCAACAGCCCACCTCTCTCCCCCTCGAAACGTTTTCTTTTCCACCGCAGTTCTCATCCGCAAACCCACTGACCGCTGGACCCCGCCTCTCCTCTCTCTCTCTCTCTCGCTGCCGCCAGGTCCCACTGCCCCGTCAGCTTCGTCCTCACCCGTGGTGACCACGCCCCCAACCCCTCCTCGCTGTTTCTGGCCATTGAAGACGGCATCAATTCGCGTTACAGCCTCCATTAATCCCCCCGTGACCTTGCACACTTAAGCGCCCGTTCCCCCTCTATCTTTTCCCCGAGACCCCATCTCTCCTCTGCCTCCAGGATGCGCCGATTTCTTGTTTGCAGCCTACTGCCCCGATGACCTCTTCCGGCCGATTCCGTCGAATCCAGACCACCTTCCACTCCCTGGCACCCACCAACTTTCTCCCTACTGTCAGGCGAACCTGCCCATAGCCCCAGCTTGCTCGCGCGCACCCCATATGCTCGGCAACGACCACGTCTGAGCATCGCCGCCGTTTGCCTCCGCTCCGTCGACCTCTCCGCGGTAATCCTGACCGCCCCCTCCCCTCTCGTTGACACACGTATGATCCAGTCTCTCGTACGCATCTAGCACTGCCTGTTTCGTGTCCTAGCGCGCCTCGTAGCCTCGCCCCCGTCAACATCAGAACGTGCCCGATGCCACGGACAACTCCGGCGAGGAATCGCAGCCACACTCGAGTGCCCCTTCGACGATGAAGACCACCTTGAGCATCTACTCGCCACGGAGATTCTGGTGAGCTACTCCTCTCTCTCTCTCCCTTTCTTCCGAAATCACCGGCAACTGCACCGTCTGACCGCGCCCACCACTCGCCGCCGCCAGCGCCGCTCATTCATGGTCAAACTCACAGCAGCCGTTGGATCTGGATCGCGTGGATAGGATAGAACAACTTAACTAAGGGGTACAAGTGATCCTGTGCCGCTCGATCTCTTTTAATCCAACGCATCACAGAGCTCAATCCTCACGAACCGTTTTTGACCAATCAGAACACAACACGTGGCTCGGGTTTTGTTTTAAAAACAGAATAGAATCTATTAGATGTTTTATTTTGTAAATTGCATAACTTTAAATCTACACGTCCAAATTTTGCAAATTTTATATCAATGGAATCAAAAAAACAAGTACTTTCAAACCATGTACTTTGTTTAGTAAATTGCTTCTGTTAAAATGGTTGTTTTTACAGAAACTTGTGCAGGCATAATTTGAATATAAAAATTATTCTAGAAATATTTTTATGGTAAAATCTTTGGAAAATGGATTGTTTTGAACCTATTGACCATATAAACCCAACTTGTGGATTTAAAAGTGTATTTTGTGAAGTTATAGAATAAATCTTTGAATAAAAACAATTCTAGCTAAATAAAATATTGTTTATTTGTTAAAAATGCTTTTTGGAGAAAAACCTTTGGGAAATGATTTGAATTAAACTCTCTGACCCTAAACACCAAGTTTTATGATTTAAAAATATATTTGGTGAACCCTATAAAAATTATTACTTTGCTAAAGGTAGTTTCAACAACATAAAATATTGCTTTGGTCTAAAAATGGTTTATAGGTGAAACCTTTTTCAAATGGTTTTAACAATAAACACTTGACCTTAAAACACTAACATTTGTATTTAATAATATCTTTGCCAAACACTAGAAATTATTACCTTGACTTAAATCATTTCTAACAAAACAAAAATGATTTAAATAGCCATTTTATTAACTTGATATCCAACGGTTTTTCCACTTTTATAAATGACCAATAGGTGTTTTATAATGTTTATAGCCTATTAAAAACCAGTTTTCCAAAATAAAACAATCTTTGGCATGCTTGCATGCATTGCTTTGTTATTCTATGTAATGAGTTGCTTGAATGGTAGATTGAATTTGTGCCTTGCTTGATTGAAATGTAGTGGAATTTGAAGAGTGTGACTATTGCAAGATCAAGGAGTGAACTTATATTATCTACCAAAAAGGCAAGTGATGCTTCATAGCTTTGTCCTATTATTTTCACTATGCATTAGTGATATTTCTAAGTAGGACTTGCATGGAATTTTGCTAAGTATAAACTATGCCATGGGAAATCCTAGTAGATGAAACCTTAGTAGAATTTTCCTAAGTTAAGATTCCTACTACTATCATGCTTAGCTTAGCTAGTAGAAAACAAGGGTGGATTATATTCATGCTATGGAATATTTCTAAGTCAAGGACTTGTGTTTTGTTTAATAAAACAACTAAGTGAATGAATCACCTGGGTGGAATGGAAAGAATGGTTTGTGTTGAGTGGTTACACAAGGCCCATTTATATGGTTTACCTTGTGTATCTCACTTGTGGAATGCCACCCAGGAACAAAGATATTTGAGATGTCAAATGTTGAGAAGCTTCAAGTGCAACCACTTGGCATTATGGGCTCTGCCTAGATCATATAGGTTGCAATAACTTAGCCGAATGGACAGTTGGTGGTAGGGTATGATAGGTTGGAACGCGTCCATTCTGGTCTAAGGGAAGGCTTCTAAAAGATATTGTCTCGATGTATGTCGAGTCTTGTGGGGAAAGTGCACCACCTCTGCAGAGTGTAAAATCTAAGTACTTAGCCATGTCCCTCACAAAGGACAGTTTGAGCATCAAGACATGGAAGCTATCAAGAATCTCCTCATCCCAATTTCTAAGTTAAAAACTTGTGGTTGAACAAGGGTTAAAGGATCACCAATTTCTATTGGGAGATGCCTTGGGTGACTTTTGCTGAACAAAAACTTAGTGTTTTCAAATGAAAAGGAAAATCTATTTTGAGCAAAGCAAGCCTAAGCTCCACCTAGCCAAAAGCATATAGATGATAGACTCCACTATACTACCATAGTATCACTTGCCAATACAATTCAAATGTATTGACCTTTGTGGCTATAACTTATTATGTTGCAGGTTTGTTTGATGTTAGTGAAGTGTGTTTATTAGGATTACAAGTCTACAACCAACATGATTGCCTGTGGCACTTTGAAGATGAACGACTCCATGTTATTGTTATTTCTGCTGCATTGTAATGAGATAGCCAAATGAGCTATGTAAGATGTAATGAATTATTTTATTCCTGGTTATAAAGTTGTACTATGACCTTTGTTTCTTGATATTACATCTTAACTGTGGATGCTAGCTATTGATCCAGGGACTAGCATTGTAAACACAGGGATCTCTACCTTATTAAAGGTTGGGACCTCTACAGATGGTATCAGAGCATTGTGTTGCCTGTAAGATTTGTAACCCTAGGATTGGAAAAAAACCCTTAGAAAAATAAGAGTTGTTTTGTTCCAAAACTTATTTACAAACAATCTTGTAAACTCTTTCCTCAACCTTTTTGGTTTTGATTCTACATCTCTTCTATTTCAAACTTGATGGACAAAGCCTCAACATGAGCAAAGACTTCAACAAGAGCAAAGACCTCACCATGAGCAAAGGACTTCACCTACTCAAATGACTTCAACTTCAACATTATCAAAGACCTCCACTTTATTTTCACCAAGGACTTCAACTTGGATATCACTAAGTACTACAAGTGAGACAAGAAATGTTACTCAAGACTTGAAGACTAAGGAAACACAACTTAGAAGGAACCATCATTACCTTTGAAGTTTTGTGACCAAGATACAAGAATTTCTCCAAGGATACAATGATCTTGTTCATGAAGAATCAACTAAGAAGGATGGAATGATCACAAGTGAACCATATAGTTGGACCACCATATTTAGTTTAGATCAAACCCACCAACTTATGTGGTGTAGCAAAAATATTTTGTTGCCTAAAAATGTGCTAGAAACTTGTTGTTTGAGTGGAATGTTTGTTTGTGATTGCTTGCACATTGATTGTATGAATGGTTGTGTGTGATTAGACTTCTTCCTTAGAAATCTTTTGCCTATTCTAATCCCAATCCAACCCAAAAAGATGACTACTCCAAGAAACTCCAACATCAAGAATGGTGACAACAACAACCACCAAGAGATGCACATGAGAGAACTCATAGTAACCCAAACCCAGTTGAACCAAGTGACAACTCATTTTTTAGCCAACAAAAATGAGTTAGACCCAACCATGCAAAGGTTTTTGTAAACCCAAACCCAATTGATGCAAAGGGTGACAACTCAAATGATCAACATGGGAGACAACCCTTCCCAAGGAGTTTGTGACAACAATGATGTCAAGGATGGTATTATAGAAGGAACTCAAGCTTGCAATATTTGTGGAGACATGGATCACACTTGCAAAGAGCATGAAGATCAATGCCCTAATTGTGAATAGAAACATCCAACTAATCAATGCCCCACATCTCAATCTACTTGTTTCTTATGTGAAGGAAATAATCATGTCCCTATCCAATGCCCCATCTATTCTATAGTTCAACAAAGGAAACAAGGTGGAGTGCATCAACAGTTTGTAAACCCCCATGAGGAGACAACTTCTATCACGAAGGATGAAGACAAAGGCAAATCTCAGCTTTCACCTCCATGCAATATGACTCACCTTGATGGACAAAAGAGGAAACATATGTATTATCCAAGGAAACGATTAAGGAAACCAGGAGACTTTCCCACCTTTGAGGTGAGATATGAAGAGCATGAACTAGAAGAACTCCTAGATTTGGAGAAACCCAAGAAGAAGAAGGACAAAAGCCAAGTGCAATGTTGCAATTGCAAAGAGATGGGACACTATGCCAATGAATGTCCAGAGAAGAAGTATAAGGAAATTAGCCAAGTGTGGTGCAACAACTGCAAAGAGCTAGGCCATTATGTATCAACTTGTCCACAGAAGATACGTGAAGAACTCAACCTTGTCACATGTTACAATTGTGGTGACCAAGGACATTATGCAAGCAACTGTCCAGAACAGAATAAGTACAAGACAAGCAAGCCTATGAGGGATCTTAGCCTTGTCACATGTTTCAAGTGTGGAAACAAAGAACATTATGCAGATGTCTGCCCAGAGAAGATTCATCAAGATCCCAAGCAAGCCAAGAAGTAATTTAGTTGAAAAAATTTAAGCGTGGTAGTACCCTAGTTGTTTTGAAGCCATCTTGTAACCTCTAGCCTCCCCAAATCTCGGGACGATATTTATTTTAAGGGTGGTAGCCTGTCACATCCCAAATTTTCCAAATTTTGAAATGTGAAAAATAAATAAAATAAATAAATAATTGTTGAAATTTAGGGTGAAAAGAAATTTTTTGATTCCAAATGGAAACAACAAAACTTATTTTGAACAAATAGAATCCTAAAGGGATTTAAAAAGATAAACAAATATTAAATAAAATTATAAAAGTTGGAATCACCATTTTGTATCCTTAAATAAAAAGATATGGATTTTATAAGCAAAGGAATAAATAAATAAATCAATCAATAAATAAATAAATAAATAAGGACTATTTTAAAAAGCCAAATTACATCTTGACCAAACAAATGAAATGAAAGGTTTTTGTTTAATAAAAAGAGTGAAGGATTATTTAAATAAAAATCATAAGGATTTATTAATATCCAAATTTCATTTAGGTAAAGACATTTCCCAATTTAAATGAACATTAAAACATATTAAAGTATTTTAAATAGTAATTCAATGAGAAATTATTTTGTATAAATAAAACCTACTGAAAAGGGTTTGGTAAAATTTAGAATTCAAATAGAGTTTTAAAACATATTTAAATCCTTTTTGAAATAAAGAAAAATGTTTATTTTTAAATAAATAATAAACCCTAGAAGAATAAAAGAAATATTCTAAATTGGACTTCAGAATATGTTAACAAACAGTATTAAAATATACTCAAAGTTTGGCAAAGGTTTAAATTCAAATGGGGTTTGAATTATTTGAATAAAAATCAAAACAGATTAATAGAAAAGGAAAAAAGAAAAAGGATCAGAACAAAAAAATGGAAACCAGCCAGACCAGGCCCAGCAAGCCCAGTCCAGCCCAGCAACAGCCCACCTCTCTCCCCCTCGAAACGTTTTCTTTTCCACCACAGTTCTCACCCGCAAACCCACTGACCGCTGGACCCCGCCTCTCCTCTATCTCTCTCTCTCTCGCCGCCGCCAGGTCACACTGCCCCGTCAGCTTCGTCCTCACCCGCGGTGACCACGCCCCCAACCCCTCCTCACCGTTTCTGGCCGTTGACGATGGCATCGATTCGTGTTACTATCTCCATTAATCCCCCCGTGACCTTTCACCCTTAAGCGCCTGTTCCCCCTCTATCTTTTCCCTCAGACCCCATCTCTCCTCTGCCTCCAGGGTGCGTCGATTTCTCGTTTGCATCCCATTGCCCCGATGACCTCTTCCAGCCAATTCCGGCGAAGCCGGACCACCTTCCACTCCCTGGCACCCACCAGCTTGCTCCCCACTATCAGGCGAACATGCCCATAGCCCCAGCTTGCCCACGCACACCCCATATGCTTAACAATGACCACGTCTGAGCATCGCTGTCGTCTGCCTCCATTCTGTCGACCTCTCCCTGGTAATCCTGACCGCCCCCTCCCCTCTCGTTGACACACGTATGATCCACTCTCTCGTACGCATCTAACGCCGCATTTTTCGTGTCCTAGCGCCCTTCGTAGACTCTCCCCCGTCAACATCAGAACATGCCCGACGGCAGGGACAACTCCGGCGAGGAATCGCAGCCACACCCGAGCGCCCCTTCGACGATGAAGACCACCTTGAGCATCTACTCGCCACGGCGATTCTGGTGAGCTTCTCCTCTTTCTCCCTTGCTTCCTAAATCACCGGCAACTGCACCTTCTGACCGCGCCGCCGCTAGCCGCTCATTCATGGTCAAACTCACAGTAGCCGTTGGATCTGGATCGCATGGATAGGATAGAACAACTTAATGAAGGGGTACGAGTGATCCTGTGCCGCTCGATCTGTCTTAATACAACGCATCACGGAGCTCAATCCTCACGAACCGTTTTTTGACCAATCAGAACACAACACGTGGCTCGGGTTTTGTTATAAAAACAGAATAGAATCTATTAGATGTTTGATTTTGTAAATTGCATAACTTTAAATATACACGTACAAATTTTGCAAATTTTATATCAATGGAATCAGAAAAACAATTACTTTCTAACCATGTACTTTGTTTAGTAAATTGCTTTTGTTAAATTGGTTGTTTTTATAGAAACTTGTGTAGGCATAATTTGAATATAAAAATTATTCTAGAAATATTTTTATGGTAAAATCTTTGGCAAATGGATTGTTTTGAACCTACTGACCATATAAACCCAACTTGTGGATTTAAAAGTGTATTTTGTGAAGTTATAGAATAAATCTTTGAATAAAAACAATTCTAGCTAAATAAAATATTGTTTATTTGTTAAAAATGCTTTTTGGAGAAAAACCTTTGGGAAATGATTTGAATTAAACTCTCTGACCCTAAAAACAAAGTTTTATGAGTTAAAAATATATTTGGTGAACCCTTTAAAAATTATTACTTTGCTAAAGGCATTTTCAACAACATAAAATATTGCTTTGGTAAAAAATGGTTTATAGGTGAAACCTTTTGCAAATGGTTTTAAAAATAAACACTTGACCTTAAAACACTAACATTTGTGTTTAATAATATCTTTTCCAAACACTAGGAATTATTAGCTTGAATTAAATCATTTCTAACAAATCAAAAATGATTTAAAGTAGCCATTTTATTAACTTGATATCCAATGGTTTTTCCACTGTTATAAATGACCAATAGGTGTTTTATAATGTTCATAGCCTATTAAAAACCACTTTTCCAAAATAATACAATCTTTGGCATGCTTGCATGCATTGCTTTGCTATTCTATGTGATGAATTGCTTCAATGGTAGATTGAATTTGTGCCTTGCTTGATTGAATTGTAGTGGAATTTGAAGAGTGTGACTATTGCAAGATCAAGGATTGAACTTATATTATCTACCAAAAAGGCAAGTGATGCTTCATACTTTTGTCCTATTATTTTCACTATGCTTAGTGATGTTTCTAAGTAGGACTTGCATGGAATTTTGCTAAGTATAAACTATGCCATGGGAAATCCTAGTAGATGAAACCTTAGTATAATTTTCCTAAGTTAAGATTCCTAATACTATCATGCTTAGCTTAGCTAGTAGAAAACTAGGGTGGATTTTATTCATGCTATGGAATATTTCTAAGTCAAGGACTTATGTTTTGTTTAATAAAACAACTAAGTGAATGAATCACCTGGGTGGATTGGAAAGAATGGTTTGTGTTGAGTGGTTACACAAGGCCCATTTCTATGGTTTACCTCGTGTATCTCACTTGTGGAATGCCATCCAGGAACAAAGAGATTTGAGATGTCAAATGTTGAGAAGCTTCAAGTGCAACCACTTGGCATTATGGGCTCTGCCTAGATCATATAGGTTGCAATAACTTAGCCGAATGGGCAGTTGGTGGTAGGGGATGATAGGTTGGAACGCGTCCATTCTAGAATAAGGGAAGGCTTCTAAAAGATCTTGTCTCGATGTATGTCGAGTCTTGTGGGGAAAGTGCACCACCTCTGGAGAGTGTAAAATCTAATTACTTAGTCATGTCCCTGGCAAAGGACAATTTGAGCATCAATACATGGAAGCTATCAAGAATCTCCTCATCCCAATTTCTATGTTAAAAACTTGTGGTTGAACAAGGGTTAAAGGATCACCAATTTCTATTGGGAGATGCCTTGGGTGACTTTTGCTGAACAAAAACTTAGTGTTTTCAAATGATAAGGAAAATCTATTTTGAGCAAAGCAAGCCTAAGCTCCACCTAGACAAAAGCATATAGATGATAGACTCCACTATACTACCATAGTATCACTTACCAATACAATTGAAATGTATTGACCTTTGTGGCTGTAACTTATTATGTTGTAGGTTTGTTTGATGTTAGTGAAGTGTGTTTATTAGGATTACAAGTCTACAACCAACATGATTGCCTGTGGCACTTTGAAGATGAACAACTCCATGTTATAGTTATTTCTGCTGCATTGTAATGAGATAGCCAAATGAGCTATGTAAGATGTAATGAATTATTTTATTCCTGGTTATAAAGTTGTACTATGACCTTTTTTCATTGATATTACGTCTTAACTGTGGATGCTAGCTATTGATCCAGGGACTAGCATTGTAAACACAGGGATCTCTACCTTATTAAAGTTTTTATTTTCCATGTCTTGATGCTCAAATTGTCCATTTCCGGGGACACGGCTAAGTACTTAGATTTTACTCTCTCGAGAGGTGGTGCACTTTCCCCACAAGACTCGACATGCATCGAGACAAGATCTTTTAGAAGCCTTCGCTTAGACCAGAATGGACGCACTCCAAACCTATCAACCCCTACCACCAACTGTCCATTTGGCTAAGTTATTGCAACCTATATGATCCAGGCAGAGCCCATAATGCCAAGTGGCTGCACTTGAAGCTTCTCAACATTTGACATCTCAAATCTCTTTGTTCCTGGGTGGCATTCCACAAGTGTGATACACAAGGTTCACCAGTCCCTGGCCTTGTGTAACAACTCAACAAAAATCCATCCAAGCAATACCATTCCACCCAGGTGATTCATTCACATAGTTGTTTTATTAAACAAAACACAAGTCCTTCACTTAGAAATATTCCATGGCATGAATATAATCCACCCTTGTTTTCTACTAGCTAAGCTAAGCATGATAGTAGTAGGAATCTTAACTTAGGAAAATTCTACTAAGGTTTCTACTACTAGGATTTCCCATGGCATAGTTTATACTTAGAAAATTCCATGCAAGTCCTACTTAGAAATATCACTAATGCATAGTGAAAATAATAGGACAAAAGTATGAAGCACCACTTGCCTTTTTGGTAGAGAATATAAATTCACTCCTTGATCTTGTAATGGTCACACTCTTCAAATTCCACTACAATTCAATCAACCAAGGCACAATTTCAATAATAACATTCAATCAATTCAACACATAAAATAATAAAAACAAATCAATGCATGCAAGCATGCCAAAGATTGTTTTGTTTGGAAAAGTGGTTTCTAATAGGTTATAAACATTATAAAACACTTATTGGTCATTTATAAATGTGGCAAAACCATTTGATAACAAGTTAGTGAAAATGGCCACTTTAAACATTTTTGTTTTGTTAGAATGATTTAATCAAAGTAATAATTTATAGTGTTTGACAAATATATTTTTAAACACAAATGTTAGTGTTTATGGTCATAGTGTTTAATATTAAAACCATTTTCAAAAGGTTTCATCTAAAAACCATTTTTAATTCAAAGTAACATTTTATTTTGTTGGAAATGCCTTTCAACAAAGTAATAATTTTCTAGGGTTCACCAAATATATTTTTAAATCCTAAAACTTGATGTTTAGGGTCGTAGAGTTTAATTAAAATCATTATCCGAAGGTTTTACTCAAAAAGAATTTTTAAAAACATAAGCAATATTTTTATTTAACTAGAAATGCTTTTATTCAATGATTTATTCTTTAGCTTCACAAAATACACTTTTAAATCTACAAGTTGGTTTCTATGGTCAGTAGGTTCAAAACAATCCATTTACAAAAGATTGTACCCTAAAAACAATTTTAGAATAAATTTTATCCACAAAATAAGCCTAAACAAGTTTCTACAAAAACAATCAATTTTACAGAAGCAAAATACTAAACAAAGTGTATGGTTGGAAAGTATTTGTTTTGCTGATTCCATTTATATAAAATTCATAAAATTTGAACGTGTAGATTTAAAGTTATGAATTTTTCAAATCTAACATCTGATAGAAACATTTTTGTCTATTTAAAACAAAACAGTGCCACGCGTCTTGATTCTACTGGTTGATACCGTTTCGCGTGGATCGCGTGTTGTGGATCGTTAGATCTAACTAGCATACTACGGCATAGATCAAAACATACCCCTTCGGGTTAAGTTTCTATTGCATCCGTCAGATCTAAATCGCATGGCCCTAATCGACTCAACCACAAAGTGGTGGCGCTGCGACGGTGGATGGCGGAGGCGTGCTCAGACGAGGACGGTGCCGGCGATACAAGAAGCAAGAGAGCGAGGGGGAGGGCTCACCGAGTTCGCCGTGATGTGCTGATTCTCAACGTGCCCTTGGTTGGCGAGGCGTGCACGGAGTCGACGGGTATTGCTCATCGGAGAAGCTCCTGGTGACGGTGTGCTCGGGGTGGTGACGTTGTCGACGCTACACGGCTTGGGAAGGACAATTAGTTCGTTAGATGAGCAAGATGATGCTGGTTACACGAGTGTCAACGAGGGGGAGAGGGGCGGTCGGGATTTACCAGAGAAGCTCGCCGGAATCGAAGCAGACATCGGCGTGTTCTGTCGAGGATGTTTCCGAGCCTACAGTGCTCGCGCGGGCGAGTGGTTGGTGCTGGGAGGTGCGTAGGGAGGTGGGGAGTAGACTCGAGTGGTCGAGGGGGCAAGGCGGTGGCTGGTGCTACCGGAATTTGGGCGGAGGCTCTTCGAAGATAGTAGTGGCGCAAGTGCGATTCGAGGCAGCCTGGGGGCAGAGGGAGGATGGCGAGCGAGGGGAAATGGAGAGGAGAGGCGGGTGAGTTAACGGGCGTGGTCGCTGGGCAGGGTTACTGTGCCATCAACGCGAATTAAACTCGCGAAATCAAAGCCTAAAACGGGAGAGAGAGGGATGAAGAACAGGTCGTGAGGTGAGAATGACGACTGACGGGTGGGGTCCGTTGGTCAGTGAGAGAAGGAATTATGTGGTGGGGTCTAGGCATCAGTGGCAGCGCGGGTGCGGGTCTGAGTAGAAAGAAACGGTTCGCGGGAAAGGAAGTGGGCTGGCTGGGCCTGATGGGCTATGTTAGCTGGGCTGGATCCTTTTCCATTTTTTTACTCCGTTTCTTTTTCCTTTTCTATTTTCATTTTCCATTTTGAATTTCTTCAAACATTTCAAACAACCATTTGAATTCATATCTTTACCAAACTTTTAGAAATTTTTAATACTCTTTACTAATGTATTTTAGAGACCACTTTAGTATATTTCTTTTATTCTCACATGGTTTAAATATTTATTTAAAATGGACCTTTGTCTTCATTTAAATAGTATTTTAAATATGTTTTCCAACTTCTATTTAAATTCCAAATTTTACCAAATCCTTTTCAGTAGGTTTTATTTATTTAATAGGGTGTCATTTTGAATTATTTGAAATATTTTTAATATGATTTATTAATCATTTAAATTGAGCGTTTGTCTTCATTCAAATAAAATCCAATATGGTTTTAAATCCATATAAATGTTTATTCAAATTATTCTTTTATTCCATTTTAGTTAATTAAATAACTTTTATTCCACTTGGGCAAATTCCATTTATTATTTTCACCTGATTTAATTAATCATTTCTATTAGGGATTTTGTCTTTATTCAAATAGAATAGGATTTGGTTAATGTCATATTATTTTATTTGGATATTCCTTATCCCTTTATTTTATTTGAATTATCTTTATTCCATTTTCTTATGGATTTACTTCAATCTCTAAATTATCTTCTAAATAATTTTCTTGGGATTTATTATTTAGTTTAGGCAATTTGTCTTTATTTAAATAAAATTGGATAATATTCAATCTTTATGATTTTATTTAAATAATCTTTCATTCCTTCCTATTATTCAATAAATTTTTATTTGTTAAGGATTTAGCCAAGATTTAATTTGGCTTTTAAATATTCCTTATTTATTTCTTTCTTTCTTTATCTTATAAAATCCATATCTTTTTATCTATAGATCCAAAATTGGTGATTCCAATTTGTATAAATTTATTTAATATTTGTTTATATTTTTAAATCCTTTTAGGATTACTTTGCTCACAATTTGGTATGGATTTTAGATAGGGCTTTATTAGCTTTAAAATTTAATTTCTTTATCTTATTAAATTCCTAAGTTTTTATCCATGGCTCCAAATTAAATGAAACCAATTTCTATGGTTTTTATAATATTTTTATTTATCATATTTGATCATTTATAAATGTTTGTTGACCAATTTTTATATGGATCAAATCCATAGTATTTGAGATATCTTGGAAATGATTTTCTTCCCTTAGGGTTTTAGGGTTTTGGTTTAACTTTTCCAAGTGTTTGAATTTCAAGATACATTCATTGATGAATGCATTTCACTTGAATGAAATTTGTTGGATTCCCTTTTCATTCAAAGTTTGTTCAAGATGGTTTTTTGATGTTTCTATTTAGAAACAAAAAGTTTCTTTTCACCCTAAATTTCAACAATTATTTCTTTTGTTTATTTATTTTTCACATTTCAAAATTTGGAATTTTTTGGGATGTGACAACCTTCTATTGCTCAAATCAAAAAGTGCTGAACTAATTAAAGTTAGCTAACAATATGGGGGATTTATTCAGAAAATTACAGCTCAATCCAACTTATAGAGATTTTTCAAGAATTTTTACAGTGGAGCACAAAAATCTGTTTCAGGACAACAACTCCCCAAATCTTACGTCCCTCTCATTAGAGGTTATTCTTGGCACAAAATAAAAAAATAAAATAAAAAACGATAAGCAGAGGTTATTATAAAAGTAATAACTTCCAAGACTCAAGAAAACTATTGGGTTATCTCCCAAGAAGTACTTTTATTTAACGCCTTTAAGTTAGGCACAAGAAGCAAGATTCAAGTATTTTCAAATAAAGAAGCATTAAGAGTAACTTTTGTTTTAATAGGAGAGGCAAAAGGTATTCTATACCTTTCTTAAATGGTAATTGATATTAAATGGTGCCTTCATTCAGTTGAAAAGCTTCCATGGGAAGATTTGTTTTGGTTTCATAGGCATGAACACAAGTGTTCAAGGTCGACCCCACTTAACCATTACTCATCTTTCCAATCACTTACCTTTTTGAAAACATTTTTAGGTAACAAGAACAACTATTTTTTTTGTAATTCACAATCCCTATCCATACTAAGATAGATACCAACTTAAAATTGAATGTAAAAACTACTTAGAGATAAAGCAAACAAGTGCACACATAATATTCACCCAACACGCTATTGCTCCCCGGCAATAGCGCTAGAAAAGGTCTTGATATCCCACAAGTATAGAGGATCGTGTGTAGCCTTTTCGATAAGAAAGAGTGTCGAACCCAACGAGGAGCTAAATGTAGGATAAATGTTCTCTCAAGTTCTATCAACCACTAATACAACTCTACGCACACTATACGTTTGCATTATCTAAAAAATAAAACTAGAGCAACAAAACGATTACTAGAGAAAGCTTTGCAAGATAATAAATAACAAGAAAGTAAAGCTAGTTGCTGCAGCAATAAAATACACTAAACTAACAGAACCATGAGTGTGGAATAGTGGTGGTAATTGTGGTGGCTTTGTCCAAGTTTAATTGGCGAATAAATTAGGTTCATTATCTTCGATACAGTTTTCTATGTGGGAGAGGCTAAATATACATGCGCTTCACTACTTGGAATTACATGTACTATATGATTGGATTGTTAGCAAACATCCGTAACTACTAACAATGCATTAAGGTTTCCCCAAACATAGCCTTAAGGTAATGGTCCTCTTACTCCCATATCAACATACAACTCTAATGAACCAAAGATGTTCAACCATTCAATCTAAGAACAAAGAAACTACACAAACATGACATAGATCATAGTATTATAACTTATAGCATCAAACACCATGTTTACATAGGACGGTATAGAGGTGCATGGGAGGATGAACCACTGCATACTAGGAGGATTAGATGATGGAGATAGCGGTGAAGATGGTGAAGAGGGTGGTGGCGGCTCTGGCGGCGGTGTAGGGGACTCCTTCCCCGCCGCTGGTATCGTGGGGGAGAACCGCCCCTTAGCCCCCTTCCTTCATGGCTTCTTGGTAGCCCTCCCCCATGGAGATGGGATCCATGTGGGAGGCAAAAACATGGCTTTGGTGGCTACAAATTCGTGGGTGGAAGTGTCCCCCACGAATTAGGTTTCCTCCCTTTATATAGCTTCGCGGATTCCCGTCACCCCATCTTGGGCTGTAGTAAATCGAGCCTAGCAGGCCCGTCTGGACTCGGAATCAGCTAAATGTTATGTCCAGAACGATTGTCGGGAAATTTTCTACAAATCTATATTTGAAGAGTATACCGTTTGACGCATTCTTCGACCCGAAACATGACCATCTTCAAAAAGAGTTCTCAGACAGATTTCTGGAAAATCCCAATTTGGCTCCAACAAGGGTTCCACTTGTATTCTTGATAATTTCTACACATCAAAGTGTAAAACATGAACATTGTGCACTTTTGCAACTATTAGTAGGTTATTCTAAATAAATTATGAACTTTATATAAAAATAAGTGTCAAAAGCATAATAATAGCATAAAACCAGCAAAAATTATAGATACGTTATGGACATATCACCCACTGCAACGGGCTGGCAGGGCAAAAGAAGTTGTGCAAGTTCTCACTGCGAGAACGTATGACTATATATGGAACACATGCCTATGATTGTTTAGTACTTGGATGCTTTATCTTATTTATCTGCAAATTCCCTAGATCTTGAAGTTACATGAATAGTCTTGTCCATGCAACGCCCATCCACCTACCGCACTCATATCCTACTGTTTGCTACTATTGATACTACTGCCTTTGTTTTACTGTTGCTATAACTTTGCTATTTCTACTACAAAACTGTTGCTACTGATAAACTACTGTGAGCAAGATTATTTCCAGGTGTAGCTGAATTTACAACTCAGTTGTTAAGGCTTATATGTATTCTTTGGATCTCCTTGTGTCGAGTCAATAAATTGGGTTATACTACCCTCGAAGACTGTTGCGATCTCCTATACTTGTGGGTCATCAATGGGCACAGAGGAAAGACGAGGGAAAGATGCGAAGAACACCCACTGCATAGTAGAGCGAGCTCTGGAAATGGCGAAGGAAGAGAGATGAAAGCAAAGGGCAAGGGAAAATTACTCTGGTCCCCGTGCGGTATAAAAATATGAAGACAACAACGCAAAACTGGTCGATTTTCATGCCTAATGCATGTCCTTCATCGTATCATACACGTGGTAGGAATCTACCGAACTGTCACAAACACACCGTCCACTACGCACGGGAATCGAGGAGACACAGTAATTATCGCGTAAACTACGCATGACTAGTCAAATCCAAGTCAAAACATGGGACCCGATCATCTCGTCATGTCGCTAATG
The DNA here is from genome assembly GCA_916181665.1 of Avena sativa. NCBI lineage: Eukaryota > Viridiplantae > Streptophyta > Magnoliopsida > Poales > Poaceae > Avena > Avena sativa. The sequence continues at coordinate 80,125,926 of OV702296.1, forward strand.
TTGCCGCAGACATTTGAGCTCACCAAGCGTTAGCAATGACGTCATCAAAGCAAATGCTAGCAATGGCTAAAACCATTCGACTGCACATAAAAGTACTTACTCGAGTCTACGACTCAACCAACAACTCTGGAGCTACTCCTATCAAGAGCGCAGGCCGTGCACCTGAGAAATTGACATGGTGGAAGCACCTCTTCGAAAAGACTTTGAGTCCTTTGTCGAGTCTGCGACTCCACTACGGACTCGGGGGTTACTCCCATCGGGAGCGCCTATCGTGCATTCGAAACAGAACTAGCGTTGATAGCATCCGCAGATTTAAAGTCTCTGCTCGAGTCTACGACTCGAATAGACACTCGGGGGCTACTCCCATAGGGAGCGCTGGTCCCGCACCCTATGAACCATTCGGATGAGATCCTTCGGATCACACATATATATTAAAAAAACATTTTGGCAACTTTGCCCAAATTAACGCTAAGAGAGATATTGTCTCCTTTGTCACCCAAAACACCTCCGCGGTGATAAATTTTTGGATGATGTGTCTAGGATGCAAAGATAAGACCTACAGATATCATCTGATGGCCTGGTATCACACCTGACTGCGCTCTGCCAGTAATATAGCATGTCAGCAGGCACGATGAAAAATCTCGATGAACGTGTTGGGTATCTAACTTAAAACACTGGAATTCAACTCCTGTAAGACCTCCGTGGCCTGACTTGAATTACGCCAACATTGTTCTGGATTCGAGTCAAGGGAATCAAGTTTGAAGTAGATCGTGTTGTTTTGTCCGAAGACAGTTAACTGACCCTGATCCGTCGGGTGAGTCGGGCACACATATCAACAATCCCTATTAACTGAATATTCACCGGAAAACATGTTCGGATGAGAAGCACAGAGTCTCCAGTCGAATCTATGATTTGACTGAACACTCGGGGGATACTAACACGTATATTCCCTACGGGTACCTGACATTGGCCTACCTGGTCCAGCCCAGTTGTCAACACCCGGATTTTTTATCCCAGATGCCTAATAAGCCATACATCGCAATCCCAGGATTACCATTTTTGCATGACATAACAGATTGGTACCATAGTTCATCATCCATTACAAACTATAATATAATAACAGTCATACAAATAAAGGATCTCATGATCCAGTCTTAGTACAATCAATGGAGCAGAATAATATAATAACAGTAGCATGGGCGAAGCTCCATCTTCATGGTCACAGGCAATGCTGACGATGGGAGATGATCCTAGTTGTCATAGACTTCCTGTTGTCCATCATCCTGATAGTTCTCCTCATAGTCTGGCCATAGGAATAGCCAGGGTCAAAGTCATGAGTACTCTTTAAGTACTCGCAAACTATCACTAACAAGTAAAGTGGTTCAAGTAGGAATACTAAGCTCTAGGTTGTTTTGCAAAAAGCGAGGTTTAACTCTAGATGAGTTCACAGGTAAAGAAAGCTAGATTAATGTTTTATAACACCTAAGTGGGAACTTAGCTTTTACTTTCACAACCCTGTTATGGTCAAGTCAAAGTCATGATTCATTTCACAAGTGATTTTTTTAAACATCTGACGACGGAACAGTATGGCCACTCCAACTGTCCATAACCACGGACGCGGTTATTCGAATAGTTTGACACCTTGCAGAGGTGGTACACTTTCATCACAATATTCGATACATCCGTCAGTAACAATCCTGAATCACCATACTCAGTATGTGGATAATCAATCCTAACCTTCAATTACACACCCTAGTATAGACACCTCTCCTATGAGTTTGGTGTCCCAACCATGACCATCTGTCATCTTGGGAACTGCACAGGTGGTCAATCATCACGAGGTAGCCTCAGCTCAAACCTCAGACGCAAGGGAACCCATACTAAGATATATAAACTTCTAGTCAAACCCTACCCAATTTTGGGTATTGTGGTTGTACGGTAAAATTGGAATGGTATCGCATCCGAACAGGACCATCAGTTTTATAAAGGGCAAAGGCTCATGCCTCAACATTTTCATCATCAAAAATCATCTGGTGTTCAATAACACATGTCAAAAAATTTCATTAGAATGACTCATCATTCTAAGGTTTTCATAACCATTTTCACCAAGTATTCCCATCTAAGGTGATCAAGTTTTATGATTAGCACTAGCCACTAAAGTTGGGGGTAAACACTAATGAGGGGTGATAATCAAGTGTGACTTATCTAAGTATAATCTCATGCCTCAGGATGACATCTAGTTCTAACTAACTTAGGCCAAGTTTAATGCTCTTTATGCTACCTCTAAAATCTTTCCAAACTTCACAAGTCACTAAGTAAACATAACTAAGGAGCTTTGATAAAGAAATAAAAGAATCAAGCTTGCAAGTAAAACTGGGATTTAGGATAATCAAAGATTTTCTAATCAAAGCATGCCTAATGCATTGCATAGGTTCATTGGTATTGTGGAGCTTGCAAGTATTACCTTGCATGGTTTTATCTTAACTTACAAAGATAGTAGCTTGTCTTGTGCAGTGAAGTGCTTGAAGTTCTCCTCGACTTCCTCTTCGTAGTAGTCTCCTTCCTCTTCATATCCTTTGTCGGTACCATCTTCTATAAATAAATACGAAGTACACAATCACCAAACAATAATTAACTACTTCTATTTAGCACATAAAGGTTCACATTAGATGATCTAGCATCATCACAATCATCACAAGAATTAGGGAAATAGTTTTATTTATTTTATTTTAGAAAATTAATTTCTACTCATTGAAAACTACTTAAAAATTAATATTCTCCAATTAAAATATGGGATCATGTTGACACATGTCATCACCACATATTTCAATACTTGGGAATGTGATTTAAAGTGGTGTCACAATTTAATAAGGTTTAACCTTATTATTTTAATTAAATAAAGTGAATAGAAATGCCTATGAGGCATTCTTTTATTACTTGTCCATTATTACTACAAGTACACCAAGATATTTTTATATATTCAGGAAGGTCTTATCAAATGTGATTTTTGAGAGTTGGAATCAACTCAAAAGCATTTATGGTTGAATTTTGAAAAATGTTTGAATGCAGAAAAGTCTCTTCCTTGTTATTTTTACTATAGGTGATCTATAATATCAAATGGTTTGAATCCAATGGGCTTGGATTAAGAATTTCCATACCTTTCTAACAAAATTGGTTTCATGCTATTTGGTTCAGTAGAACTCTCTGAATTGATTTTTGAATTAACAGACATAACTAGGTTTGAAACTAAATAGACAAATCTAGATTCAAACTACTGGGTCGCGCGGGAGAGCTAGTTGGGCCGACCCACTGCACACAGCGCGCGCGGGGGCTGGTTAAGTGGTGTCCCCACTCGTCAGTGAGACAGGGGTGCGAAGTGGTATGGGGCAATTACGACCGTAGGATTAGACTAAGGATCAACGGCTCACGGCCATCGTCCTCGTTGGAACAGAACACGACAGGGGCTAACCCTAGCACGGCCAGTGGGGGTCTGGGGCGGCTCACCGGGGCTCAGGCAAGGGTCAGCAATGGGGTCGAATGACCAAGTCGATGACGACGTTTCTCCTGGTACTGGCAGCTCCTCCTGGGGTGGCTCCAATCGATGGCGCCCTTCTCCTCTAGCAGCGGCAGGCTCTGGAGAAATTCTGGCGAGGGAGAGCTCGCCTTGCTCCGGAAAGAAGAGGGAAGGATCAGTGAGAGGTGGGAAGTGAACTAGTGTGAAGAAAACGAGTAGGGAGGCCTCCTTTTATAGGTGAGCGAGAGAGGCCGAGCGGCATGGGCAGTGCTCGTCGAGGTCGGTGTTACAGCGAGCTATGGGCATGGTTGAGGCTAGGGGACGGTACGCGGTCTCCTGGCGGTGCTCAACATCTTGATGGCGCCCGCAAGGGGTGGTGCGGTTTGGTCAGAGTGCGTTGGTGCTCTAAGCGGCACCGATAATGTTTTTGACGACGCACAGGTGCTCCTGGTCATGCAGCGGTGAACATGCATGTCTGGTGGTCTCCTGGGACGGTGGTGATCGCAACCACGGGTGGCGAAGGCGAGGCGCGGTATGTCCGAGCGTGTCGATCGCGGCGAGCTAGCGCGCTCTGGACATGGCAGAGACAAATTGGGCGCGTGTGTTCTTGGTGTTCCACTGCTTGTCAAGGCTCGAGGGCTAGACTAGGGGTGGTGGTTGACGGTGGTGTGCTTCCTAGACATGGTGGCTAGGCGCGGCGATGACTCGTTCTAGCTTGACATGGTCGGCTGGCAAGGGTTGGATCGGGCATGCACGATATGGTGCAATGGTAGGGGTCTACGCTTGTTTAATACACTGGTTGTCACTGGGGGAGACAAGGGTAATCAATGGGGAACAAGGTTTGAAAAGATTACTGCTCAAAACAATGAAGTTTGGCAGAATTTGGTTTGTGTCTCCAGGTGTTTGATGAAATGGCCGCAAGAAATTCATATTTGAATTTTTGGATGAAACTTGGTGAGTGCAATGGTCACATACTACGGAGTATCTGGTTGATTGGATTTTTTAGGTTGAACTGGTTTGGTTGGGTTTTGAGAAATGGTGATCTTACCATATGAACTAGATTCAATTTTTAAATGTCATTTGAATAGAGTTGCCAAATGTTTCTGTGGGTTTGCAAGGTAGTATTAGGTTCACTTTTACTTGGTCTATCAAGGGGTGAAAATAATTGGATTTGTTTCTGTTTGAAATCTTGGACTAGAAACACTCAAAGTGGTCTAGTGAGCGAGATTGGAAAAAATGACCATTTGCTTATATATCTTATTTTTGAATTTCTCTTCAATTGATTCTGCTTGGAAATGATTTAGATGATGTTTTTTCATCTTTAAACCAATCCTTTCCATTCATAACCATCACACAAGTCCATACAAGCATTCATGCATTCACCACATACACACATGCATTCATATGGATTTTAATTCACAAAAGCTTTTGTTAACCCTAAATTTGGGTGATTGGAATTTGATAACCTTGATTAATATTTTTGGAATGTTACAAACCTTCCCTCCTTAAACAAAATATCGTCCTGAGATTTGAGAAAAAGAAAACTAGGATTTAAAGAGATCTAGAAACTCAGTCCTAATGTAATCTTCTTGCTCCTAGGTAGCTTCTTCTTCAGTGTGGTTACTCCACTAGATCTTGAGAAACTTGATACTCCGGGTCCTGGAGGTTCTGAAAGCTTCTTCCAAAATACGAATGCGTACTTCGGGATAGGTTAGGTCATTGTTGATATTTATGGTTCTATGATCAATATTCTTGAAAACTTCGTTCTTCTCCGGGACTTCTAGGCATTTGCGAAGTAACGAGATATGAAACACATTATGCATGGCTGGCATCTCCTCTGGCAGTTCTAGTTGATACGATACTTCTCCTTGACGATTCAAAATCTTGAAAGGTCCGATATATCTGGGGGCTAACTTTACTTTGAGCTGAAAATGTTGCATTCCTTTCAAAGGTGACACTTTGAGATACACAAAATCTCCGATATTGAAGGCTAGGTCTCGACGTCTCTTGTCGGCATAACTCTTCTGTCTGGATTGGGCGGTCTTGAGGTGCTCCCGGATCTTGTGAACTTTCTCTTATGCTTCTCGTAGGATGTCGGGTCCAAAAATCTGACTCCCTCCTACTTCCGACCAATTCAAAGCGGTACGACACTTCCTTCCATACATAAATTCAAATGGGGCCATTTGAAAACTGGCTTGGTAACTGTTGTTGTATGAAAATTCTATGAAAGGCAGACAGTCTTCCCATTTAGATCCATATTCTAACACACAAGCTCTCAACATATCTACGAGTATTTGGTTTACTCGCTCCATTTGTCCATCAGTTTGAGGGTGATAAGTTGTGCTGAAATCCAGTCTTGTTCCTAATCCTTCTTGGACTTTCTTCCAAAACCTCGAGAAAAACTGAGTTCCTCGATCCGACACAATGTTCTTGTGGACTCCATGCAAACTGACTATTCTAGCAATGTACAACTCTGCTAGCTTTGAACTCTGACAAGTGGTCTTTTTTAGGGTAAAATAGTAGGGTAAAAAACCCCACTGCAATTTTTATAAATCATAAAGAGTTACAAAAGATATTTACAAAGTTCAGGCCACCTCAAAAGAGGGATAACATTCTAAGCAGCTATCTCCTGTCTAAATTATTCTTAATCCAATCTTTGAGGCCCTAATAATTCTTTTTCTTAATTCTATACAGGACCCATCTTAATTCCAGGGCGACAATAGCCCTCCATTCCTCGAGCGAAGCATGCTTGTTGTTGAAGATCTCATTGTTTCTGCACATCCATATGCCCCAAGCTCCTAGGATAATATTTCCATTGCAAAAGGGACTTTAAGATCTTTTTTAATACTGGCTAAAGCTTCAAAAAGATTTTGATCAGCCACTTGGACATGGGAAATTTCAGCCCAGCAAGCTCTTGCAAAAGGACAGTCCCAAAATAAGTGTAGAATGGTTTCCTCACTGATGCAGCCATGAAACACACATTCATAAGAAGCCAGAGTAAAACATTTCCTTTTCAGAAGGTTTTGTGTGTTTAACCTATCAAGGAGCAAGAGCCAGAAGAAGAATTTATGCTTTTGTTGACAGGAGGATTTCCACAACCAGGAGAAATGTGGCTGTACAGGCTGGTAACCAGATAAAGAATAGTAAGCCTTTTGGACTGAAAAATTACTGCCCCAAATGTAACTCCAATTGTCAGCTTCCCCCTGCATGCCAACACTGAGTATTTGCTCAAGGTTTTGATATTCCTGGTAAGCTTGCTGTGACAGAGGGAGAAAAAAATGATCTTGAATATTAGTTGTCTGCAGAAGCTCATTGACAGAGATGTGTGGGTTTTTTGCATAGGAAAGGAGATGAGGAAGCTTATGCTGCAGGCATCCATCATTCCACATATCAGACCAGAGAAGGGTGGATTTTCCCTCACCCACCGAGCACTTTGCAATTCCTTTAAATAGGTCAACCAATTTCAGATGATCTTTCCACCAAAAGGATCCCTCCAGACTTCTTCCAGGTAGTTTACCATTACAGTAATAAGTGTTCCAGATAAGGTGAACCCACGGAATATCCTTGTGATTGTAAAATTTATCCAAATTCTTCAAAAGAAGTGCTAAGTTTTGAACATTAAGGTCAATGTAACATCCCAAAAATACTAAACATGGATCATCAAACTCTAATCATCAAAATTAGGGTTAACAAAAACTTTTCTAAATAAAATTATGAATGCATGCATGTGTGTATGCCTTGAATTTAAAATTCTTTTGAACCAACTTGTTTGTGTGTTCCATTGCTTGTAAATGGATGCTTAGGTGAAATAAACATCATCTAAACATTTCCCACACTTTTCCTAAAGACAAGTAAATCAAAACAAATAAAATAAAGGAATGGCCATTTTGACCAATTTAACTCCCATGCTACTTTGGCTGTCTCAAACTTTCAGAACCTAACAGAAACTTTTCAGGATCTTTGCACCCCTTGAATGTACTCATAAAAAAGTATCAAGGCCCACTTTGTGCTCATCCAGAAACTTTCAAATGCATAGTTTAAATGACATTTCAAAATTGAATCTTTATCATATGGGAAGATCCCACTTTTCCGAAAACCACTCAAAACAAGCTCAACTTTCAAAACCCAAGCATCTGCAGACTCACCAGCACCAATCTAGTACACTCACCAAAAATCTTTTCAAAATTCAAAAATTGATTTCATGCGGCCATTTCATCAAACAGGTTGCAGACACAAATGATACAAAATCTAAACAATATAGTGATTAGTGATTGAAGCCTAACTTGTTCCCTATTTAGCTCACAACCAGCTCAGTAGATCATGTATCAAGATTAACCAAGCACTAGCACCACTGTGAGCTTGCCAAAACCATCAATGGTGAACATCCGAAGCCAACCTTGTCACCCCTATGTCGACAGCAAGCTAGGAAGAGAAACAAGCCTAGTTAGCATGTCTGGGAGGCAGCCCACCATCCACCGCCACTCCCTGTCCACCGCTCGAACCTTGCCACCCACTGGACCACACGCACAGACCGCACCCAGACCTCCAGCGACCATGCCGAGCGTGCGCCAGAGCGCCACCCTCGACCGAAGCCCACAAACCGCACGCCACCCTCGCCGCGTGCATACACAACCCCCACCGACCCAGGAGACCACCAGACATCCCCGTTCGCAGCCCCGTGACGTACAGCCACCGCTCACCGTCGAAGACCCCGCCTCTGCCGCGTAGAGCGTCGCGTGTTCCAGACCAAGACGCACCGCCCCACGCCTCGAAACCATGTCGTTGAGCATCGCCAGGGAACACCGCATTGTCCCCTGCCTTCACCCATGCCGATAGCCGCTTGTACCATCGCCCCCGACGAGCTCACCGTGCGCAGCGACGGTCCCCTCGCTTGACTATAAATAGAGGTCACCCCCGATCGAATTCTTCACACCATTCTACTCCCCTCCCATCACTGATCGTGCCACACCGTTCCTGGAGCAAGGCGAGCAGCGCATCGCCGGAATTTCACCGGAGCCCGCCGCCTCTGGAGAAGAAGGGAGCCACCGATTTTGTCCACCCCAGGAGATGCCGCGACCACCCCTGAGTTCGCCGTCGTCGACTTCGTCGTTCGCCCACCTCGCCGACCCTCGCCAGCACCCCGGTGAGCCCCCAGCAACCCCCACTGGCCGCGCTAGGTTTCTTTCTCGCCGGTGTTGCTCAACATCGACGATGACTCTCAGCCGTTGGATTAGAATCAGATCGAATGACCCATGTTGCCCCGTACCGCTTCGCACCCCCCTGTGTCACTGATCCGTTGGGACACCCACTTAAGCAGCCCGCGGAACCACTGTGCTTAGCAGGCAGGCCCTTTAACCTTTCCCGCGCAGCCCAGTTTTTTGAAATAAATCTTTTCTATTTTATTTCAAACTCACTTCTGTACCCAACTTCAAAAATCAATCCAGATCGATTCAGTACACCAATTTGAATGAAACTAATTTTGTTAGAAAGGTCTGGGAATGCTGAATCCAAGCCCGTTGGATTCAAGTCATTTGGATCTATAGATCACCCATGGTAAAAATAACAAGGCAGAAGCTTTTCTGCATTCAAACATTTTTCAAATCTAAACCAAAATAGATTTTGAGTTGATTCCAACTCTCAAAAATCACATTTAACCATACCTTTCAGAATATATAAAAATATATAGGTTTACTTGCAGAAATAATGTTCAAGTAATAAAAGAATGTCCCATAGGGATTTCTAGTCATTTTATTTAAATAAAATAAAAGGGTAAAACCTTATTAAATTGTGACACCACTTTAAATCACATTCCCATGGACTAAAATATGTGGTGATGACATGTGTCAACATGATCCCATGTTTGGTTTGGAGAATATTAAATCTTACGTAGTTTTTCAATGAGTAGAAATTACTTTTCTAAAATTAAAAAGAATTAAACCAAGCCTTAACCTTGTAATATAGAGATGATGTTAGATCATCTATAGGACCCTTGTGTGTGATGATTTCAAGTAGCTAAGTATTATTTGGTGATTGTGTACCTCATATTTATTCATAGACGCTAGTACCGACCAAGGATACGAGGAGGAAGGAGGATACTACGAGGAAGAAGTCGAGGAGAACTTCAACCACTGCTCTGCACAAGGCAAGCCAATACTTGCAAGCTAACACTTGCAATTTAGCAAGCTTATACTGATATTGATGCAAGCTAACACTTGCGAGATACCCTACTGATGCCACAAACCCCTACTTGTTACTATGCCTACTATATGCCTTAAGCATATGTGATCATACCCACTTGATAAACCAATCCTAGTTTTACTTGCAAGCTTATTACTTTATTTCTTTATCAAAGCTCTTACTTAGAGTTTACTTAAGAGATTGGTAGATACTAGAAAGATATGTGAAGGTTGCAAAAAGAGCATAAAATTTGGCCTAAGTTAGAAACCTTGATATCATCCTAAGATATAAGGTTGTACTTAGTTGAAACTCCCCTAGTCTACCACCCCTCATTAGTGCTTAGCCCCACCTGTAGATTCTAGTGCTAAGCATAAAACTTGATCAACTTTAGATGGGAATACTTGGTGGAAAAATGGTTATGAAAACCTTGGAATGATGGATCATTCTATTGAAATGTTTTGGACATGTGTTTCTGAACACTTGATGATTTTGGTGATGAAAATGTTGAGGCATGAGCCTTAGCCCTTTATAAAACTGATGGTTGTCTGGATGCGATACCATTCCAATTTTATCGTACAACCACAATACCCGAAGATTGGGTACGGCTTGACTGGAAACTTATATACCTTAGTATTAGTTCCCTCACGGCCAAGGTCTGAGCTGAGGCTACCTTGTGAAGATTGTCCACCTGTGCAGTACCCAAGATGACAGTTGGTCATGGTTGGGAGGCCAAACTCACAGGAGAGGTGCTCATACTAGGGCGTGTAATTGAAAGGTTAGAATTGATTATCCGCATACTGAGTATGGTGAATTCAGGATTTGTTCCTGACAGATGTATCGAATGTTGTGGTGAAAGTGTACAATCTCTGCAGAGTGTCAAACTATTCGAATAGCCGCATCCGCGGTTATGGACAATTGGAGTGGCCATACTGTTCCCCCGTCAGACTTTTCAAAATGACTTGTGAAATGAATTGAGACTTTGACTTGACCACAACAGAGTTGTGACATGAGTACAAGATCCCACTTAGGAGTTATAAAATTGTGACTACCCTTGGAACTTAGTAGAGATAAATCTGGCTTTTGCAAAACAACCCTAGAGCCTAGTGTCCTATTATCAAAAACCCCTTTTACTTGTTAGTATTAGTTTGCGAGTAGTTAAAGAGTACTCATGGCTTTGTCCCTGGCTATTCCCATGGCCAGACTATGAAGAGGAGTACCTGGAGGTTGGACCCCAGAAAGGTTACGACAACAAGGATCATCTCCCATCGTCAGCATTGCCTGTGACCCCGAAGATGGAGCTTCGCCTACGCTACCGTTATTATTACGTATTCCGCTGCTTGATGTTGTATTAAGAACTGGATCATGAGATCCCTATTTGTGTAAAAACTTATGTACCGTTTGTAATGGATGATGTACTATGGTATCCAATTCTGTTATGTCTCGCAAAAATGGTAATCCTGGGATTGCGATATATGGCATAACAGGCATCTGGGATTAAAAATCCGGGTGTTGACAAGTTGGTATTAGAGCCATCCTGACCATAGGAGACCCTAGTTAGACTGGACGTTTGAATCAAAAACTTAGTTTCAAAACCAAAGAAAACAAATATTTACAAAAACTTATTCTCATTCTTATCCCTTTGATTCTTTCATGAAAATTCATGTTCTTCAAAAACCCTTACAAAATACGTAAAATTTTGACACACTTGATCACCCTGCTAACCTACTCATCCTCTATTCTTATAGATGGACATGAAGTACAGCAAGTTTTATCAGTTGGGGAATGGAGGAGACCTTATCTTTGAGAGGGATTTGGACCAGCTTTCGGAATTTCTGGAGCGTCCGCACCCCGAGTTCTTCGGAGCTCAGCTCAATGATCAAGGAGGAGAAGATTGAACCTCCCACTGCGGAAGGAATTCAGTTTACCTTAAGAGAGAACAACTGGCTCGATGGACTTGCCAGGGCCATGCAGGAAGCTCTTTCCCGTCTGTGTGGGCAGAGCATCAATCAGATCAAGGGTACTCACTTTGAGTTTTTCCCAAGGCGTGATGCAAATGGACAACCATTGGAAGCCCCATACCACCGAGCTGAAGACCCAATTGGACCACCTTAGCTTCATGGTGTACGATCGTCAGCAGGTGTTGGACAATTGCCGTTACTACTGCAACCACAAGTCTGCCATCATCAAGACGAAGGATCAAACCATCGCCATGCTAGCAAAAGATCGCAAGTCTCGCTGCCGTCAGGTCGACAAGAAGGAGCGCATCATTGCCCGTCTTCGCCACCGCATCTCATCTTTGGAGGAGACCATCCACGAGAGAGACATGCAGTTGGAGGAAAAGGAGAATGCCGGAGAGGATCTTCATGGAGACCCCTACTCCTATCTCAGCGATGACGATGATTTTCTGGAGGATCAGGCTATGGACTTCTTCACCGATGAAGACGATTTCGCCTTCATCGATGATGATGAGGAAGATGATGAAGCCACAGATTCCGAGGAGTAGTAGCACTTGAGCACTAGCGTAGTGAGTAGTATTCGGTCCCACTGTATTGTAGTTTCCAGAATGGTTCTTAAAACCATCTGTTTTTCTTTGTTTTGGTGTGTGTTGTATCGTGTGCTATGAATGAATGAATGAATGAAAAGCAAGTTGCTAGAAAATCTGAGTCAGACTTTAAATTTTTTTCCAAAGACCCAAAACTTTAGAAATCTCCCTCTTTTCTCATGATCTACCTCAATCTTCAGATGCCACGTGGAGGAAGTGGTTCAACCTTGGACCCGATGCTGCAGATCCTGCAAATGTTGACTTCTGACCATGAAGCTAAAAGAGCGGAACGTCAAGCCAACCTAGCCACTCTGCAGCAGATAGCCCAACTTGCCCACAACAACCAAGGCCACGAAAATCAGGACAACCATGGATCTAAGCTCAAGAATTTCCAGAATACCAACCCACCTGTTTTCACTAAGTCAGAAGAACCCCTAGACGCCGATGATTGGCTGCAAACCATGGAAAATAACTTAGAAGTCGCTGGAGTGAAAGACAACGAGAAAGTACTGTTCGCCACCCACTATCTAGCTGGAGATGCCAGGGCATGGTGGAACAGTGTTCGCGCAATGACCGGAGGCCAGATGATGACCTGGGAGGAATTCAAGGTCAAGTTCAGCAGAACCCATGTGCCACCAGGTTTGATCAAGAGAATGAGAGACGAGTTTAGAGAGCTGAAGCAAGGAAGGATGACTGTAGTGGAATACCGTGACAAATTCTTGTCATTATCTAGGTATGCACCAGATGAGATCGACACCGAAGCCAAGAAGAAAGAAAGATTCCTGAATGGGCTGCATGATGAGATGCAGACTATGTTAGTCAATATCCCCTTTGCTGATATTGAAGCCCTTGTCGACTCTGCTATCCAGATGGAAGGAAAAATCAACCAAGCCAATGAGAACCACAAGCGTCGGAATCCATCAGACCCCAAAGTATTGCCCCAACCCATCTCCAAGATTTTCCCCAAGAACCAACAGACCCCCGATGAACCGCCGACCTATCCCAACCGTGAAAACCCTAGGCTCGGAGGAAATCACAACAACCCTGGAAACTCTAGCAATTTCAATCGTGTCCCACCCAAGTTCAACACCAACAATGCTACCGCCAACACCAACACTGCCCCGAGGACTGGAAGCAATGTTGTGCCTGTCGCAGCCAAGGACAAGTCGCAAGTGACATGTTATGACTGTGGAAATAAAGGCCACTATTCCAACGAGTGCCCCAAGAAGAAGAATGCTACAGCCCCCAATCCCAATGTCCCAGCTCAGCAGCAGCGTTGTGTTCAGCCAGGAAGAAGATTTGCCCCAGGGAATTCGCTCAACCGCAACGGCTGTCTTTTTCTCATGCATGCTGAAGAAGCTCAGGAAGCGCCAGACGTCGTGCTGGGTATGTTTTCTGTTAATTCAGTACTTTCAAGAGTGTTGTTTGACTCTGGTGCATCGCACTCATTTGTCACCGAAGAATTTGCATGCACTAGTAAAATTCAACCAACCAAACTGAAGCATGTCATGATTGTTCAAATTCCTGGATCAACCACCAAGGCTAGGCAAATTTGCAAAGCCGTCCCTATCCGAATACATGGCATAGATTTTTATGAAAATCTGATAGTACTCGGAACTAAAGGTTTGGAAGTGGTACTAGGAATGGATTGGATGTCCAAACATAAAGGATTGATTGACTGTGCCAAGAAAGCCATAACCATGACCAGTATAGCCGGAATATCAGTCGAGCATATATCTGAAACCTTACCTCGCCAATTCAAGTGCAACAAGAGTATAGACCAACCTACCATTGACCAAGTCCGGATAGTCTGTGAATACCCCGATGTATTTCCAGATGTTTTGCCCGGTATGCCCCTAGATCGGGATATCGCGTTTATCATCGAACTAATCCCCGGAACAGGACCCATAGCCCAGAGACCATATAGTATGAACCCGTCAGAGCTCGCAGAACTGAAGAAGCAACTGGATTCCATGCTGGAAATTGGATTGATTCAACCAAATGCGTGAACTTGGAGATGACCTGTCATGTTTGTGGACAAGAAGGATGGAGGTAACCTTTTGTGTATGGATTATCGGAAATTGAATGATGTCACTATCAAGAACAAGTACCCTTGCCCAAGATAGAAGATTTGTTTGATCAGTTGACCGGTGCCAAGGTGTTTTCTAAGATTGATCTTAGAACTGGTTATCATCAACTCAAGATTCGCGCAGAGGATATTCCAAAGACTGCCTTTACCACCAGATATGGATTGTACGAGTATACAGTCATGTCTTTCGGACTAACCAATTCCCCCGCTTATTTCATGAATCTCATGAATAAGATTTTTATGGACTTCCTGGATAAGTTTGTCGTCGTTTTCATCAATGACATTCTGATTTACTCCAAATCGGAAGAAGAACATGAGCTACACCTAAGGACCATTCTTGGAACCCTTAGAGAGCATCAGTTGTATGCCAAGTTTAGCAAGTGTGCATTCTGGTTACAGGAGGTAGGATTCCTCGGTCACATTGTATCAACCGGAGGAATTGCCGTTGACCCTGCCAAAGTGAAAGATGTAGAAGATCGGCAAGCCCCAACCACTCAAACCCAAGTTCATGCATTTCTCAGATTGGTGGGATATTACCGCAAATTCGTAGAAGGATTCTCGAGTATCGCCAGAACCATGACCCAATTGCTGAAGAAGGACAAGAAGTTTGAATGGACCGACAAATGTGAAGCAAGTTTTCAAGAACTCAAGAGGAGATTGATTTCAGCCCCAATCTTGATCATGCCAGATATCACGAAGCCCTTCGATGTGTATTGTGACGCATCCAAGATCGGTCTCGGATGTGTGCTAATGCAAGAAGGCAAATTTATATCTTATCTATCCCGACAACTGAAGCAACATGAGCAAAATTACCTAACCCATGACCTCGAACTCGTAGCCGTAGTTCTAGCCCTCAAAACATGGAGGCATTACCTAATGGGAAACCGTTGTGAGATTTATTCGAATCACAAGAGTCTGAAGTATATATTCACTCAGAAGGAGCTGAATATGAGACAGAGGAGATGGATAGAGCTAATCAAGGATTATGATATGGACATTCACTATCACCCTGGTAAAGCCAATGTGGTAGAAGATGTCCTTAGCAGATTGCCGTGCCGCTTGAACTCCATGATTTTTAAGGAGCAACCAAGTCTGCACAAAGAGATGGAAGATTTTCGGATGGAATTAGTAAGTGAAGGATTTTTGGCTAGCATAGAACTCCAGCCCACTTTGATTAGTCAGATTAAAGAGGCGCAGAAGGGAAATGCCAGTATTGACGGAATCAAGCGTCGTATCGGTACAGGCAAAGTACCTGGATTCACCAAAGACGAAGAAGGAGTTTTGTGGTACAAAGGACGCCTTTGTGTACCATCAGATTCTGAGTTGAAGGAAGTTATCTTAAAGGAGGCTCATGATACTCTTTATTCTATCCATCCCGGAGGAACTAAGATGTATCAAGATTTAAAAGAGCAATTTTGGTGGCATAAGATGAAGAGAGAAATCAGAACCTATATCGCCAAGTGTGATATTTGTCAGCGAGTCAAGGCCGGACATCAAAGACCCGCTGGATTGTTGCAACCATTGCAGATTCCGGAATGGAAATGGGATTCCGTTGGAATGGACTTTATCACTGGACTGCCTACTTCTAGTAGGGGAAATGACTCTATCTGGGTCATAGTGGACAGATTGTCCAAAGTTGCCCATTTCTTGCCCGTCAAAACCACGTATCAGAGTTCGAAACTAGAAGAGTTGTACATCGCTAGAATCATTAGTTTGCACGGAGTCCCCAAGAACATCGTATCGGATCGAGGAACTCAGTTTACCTCGAGATTCTGGAGGAAAGTTCAAGAAGGTTTAGGAACCCGCCTAGATTTCAGCACCATGTATCACCCTCAGACCGATGGACAAACGGAGCGAGTAAACCAAATACTCGAAGATATGCTTAGAGCACGTGTGTTAGAATATGGATCCAAGTGGGAAGACTGTCTGCCGTTTGCAGAATTTTCATACAACAACAGTTATCAAGCCAGTTTGCAAATGGCCCCATTTGAATTCATGTACGGAAGAAAGTGTCGCACCCCATTGAACTGGTCGGAAGTAGGAGAGAGTCAGATTTTTGGACCCGACATCCTGCGAGAAGCAGAAGAGAAGGTTCACAAGATTCGTGAGCACCTCAAGACCGCCCAATCCAGACAGAAGAGTTACGTTGACAAGAGACATAGAGACCTCGCCTTGAGCATAGGAGACTTTGTTTATCTGAAAGTGTCGCCATTGAAGGGAATGCAGCGTTTCCAACTCAAGGGAAAGTTAGCCCCCAGATATATCGGACCTTTCAAGATTCTGAACCGTCGAGGATAAGTATCGTATCAATTGGAACTACCCGAAGATATGTCAGCCGTGCACAATGTGTTCCATGTCTCGTTTCTTCTCAAGTGTCTCGAAGTCCCCGAGAAGACCGAAGTGTTCAAAAATATCGACCATCAGACCATAGAGATCAACGATGACCTGACCTATCCCAAAGTACCCATCCGTATTTTAGAAGAAGCTTATAGAACTACACGAACCCGAAGCATCAAGTTTCTCAAGATTCAGTGGAGCAACCACACAGAAGAGGAAGCTACCTGGGAGCATGAAGATCACATCAGGACGGAGTTTCCCAATCTCTTCAAATCCTAGGTAATCTTTTCGTCCTTTCTCAAATCTCGGGACGAGATTTCGTTTAAGGGGGAAGGTTTGTAACATCCCAAAAATACTAAACATGGATCATCAAACTCTAATCATCAAAATTAGGGTTAACAAAAACTTTTCTAAATAAAATTATGAATGCATGCATGTGAGTATGCCTTGAATTTAAAATTCTTTTGAACCAACTTGTTTGTGTGTTCCATTGGTTGTAAATGGATGCTTAGGTGAAATAAACATCATCTAAACATTTCCCACACTTTTCCTAAAGACAAGTAAATCAAAACAAATAAAATAAAGGAATGGTCATTTTGACCAATTTAACTCCCATGCCTACTTTGGCTGTCTCAAACTTTCAGAACCTAACAGAAACTTTTCTGAATCTTTGCAAAGTACTCATAACAAACTTTTCTGGATCTTTGCACCCCTCGAACCTTGCCACCCACTGGACCACACGCACAGACCGCGCTAAGACCGCCAGCGACCATGCCGAGCGTGCGCCAGAGCGCCACCCTCGACCGAAGCCCACAGACCGCGCGCCGCCCTCGCTGCGTGCATACACAACCCCCACCGACCCAGGAGACCACCAGACATCCCCGTTCGCAGCCCCGTGACGCATAGCCAC
This sequence comes from Avena sativa, assembly GCA_916181665.1. Classification (NCBI taxonomy): domain Eukaryota; kingdom Viridiplantae; phylum Streptophyta; class Magnoliopsida; order Poales; family Poaceae; genus Avena; species Avena sativa. The sequence continues at coordinate 80,143,495 of OV702296.1, forward strand.
CGCTCGCCGTCGAAGACGCCGCCTCTGCCGTGCAAAGCGTCGCGTGTTCTAGACCAAGCCGCACCGCCCCATGCCTCGAAACCATGTTGTTGAGCATCGCCAGGGATCACCGCACCGTCCCCTACATTCGCCCATGCCGATAGCCGCCTGTACCATCACCCCCGACGAGCTCACCGTGCGCCCCGACGGTCCCCTCGCTCGACTATAAATAGAGGTCACCCCCGCTCGAATTCTTCACACCATTCTACTCCCCTCCCGTCACTGATCGTGCCACACCGTTCCCGGAGCAAGGCGAGCAGCGCATCGCCGGAATTTCACCGGAGCTTGCCGCCTTTGGAGAAGAAGGGAGCCACCGATTTCGTCCACCCCAGGAGCTGCCGCGACCACCCCTGAGTTCGCCGTCGTTGACTTCGTCGTTCGCCCACCTCGCCGACCCTCGCCAGCACCCCGGTGAGCCCCCAGCAACCCCCACTGGCCGCGCTACGTTTCTTTCTCGCCGGCGTTGCTCAACGTCGATGATGACTCTCAGCCGTTGGATTAGAATCAGATCGAACGACCCACGTTGCCCCGTACCGCTTTGCACCCCCCTGTGTCATTGACGTGTGGGGACGCCCACTTAAGCAGCCCGCGGAAGCACTGCGCTTAGCAGGCCGGCCCGTTAACCTTTCCCGCGCAGCCCAGTTTTTTGAATTAAATCTTTACTATTTTATTTCAAACTCACTTCTGTACCCAACTTCAAAAATCATTCCAGATCGATTCAGTACACCAATTTGAATGAAACTAATTTTGTTAGAAAGGTCTGGGAATGCTGAATCCAAGCCCGTTGGATTCAAGTCATTTGGAATTATAAATCACCCATGGTAAAAATAACAAGGCAGAAGCTTTTCTACATTCAAACAATTTACAAATCTAAACTATAATAGCTTTGGAGTTGATTCCAACTCTCAAAAATCACATTTAACCATACCTTTCAGAATATATAAAAATATATAGGTTTACTTGCAGAAATAATGTCAAGTCATAAAAGAATGCCCCATAGGGATTTCTAGTCATTTTATTTAAATAAAATAAAAGGGTAAAACCTTATTAAATTGTGACACCACTTTAAATCACATTCCCATGGACTAAAATATGTGGTGATGACATGTGTCAACATGATCCCATGTTTGGTTTGGAGAATATTAAATCTTAAGTAGTTTTTCAATGAGTAGAAATTACTTTTCTAAAATTAAAAAGAATTAAACCAAGCCTTAACCTTGTAATATAGAGATGATGTTAGATCATCTATAGGACCCTTGTGTGTGATGATTGCAAGTAGCTAAGTATTATTTGGTGATTGTGTACCTCGTGTTTATTCATAGGCGCTATTACCGACCAAGGATACAAGGAGGAAGGAGGATACTACGAGGAAGAAGCCGAGGAGAACTTCAACCACTGCTCTGCACAAGGCAAGACAATACTTGCAAGCTAACACTTGCAATTTAGCAAGCTTATACTGATATTGATGCAAGCTAACACTTGCAAGATACCCTACCGATGCCACAAACCCCTACTTGTTACTATGCCTACTATATGCCTTAAGCATATGTGATCATACCCACTTGATAAACCAATCCTAGTTTTACTTGCAAGCTTCTTACTTTATTTCTTTATCAAAGCTCTTACTTAGAGTTTACTTAAGAGATTGGTAGATACTAGAAAGATATGTGAAGGTTGCATAAAGAGCATAAAATTTGGCCTAAGTTAGAAACCTTGATACCATCCTAAGATATAAGGTTGTACTTAGTTGAAACTCCCCTAGTCTACCACCCCTCATTAGTGCTTACCCCCACCTGTAGATGATAGTGCTAAGCATAAAACTTGATCAACTTTAGATGGGAATACTTGGTGGAAAAATGGTTATGAAAACCTTGGAATGATGGATCATTCTATTTAAATGTTTTGGACATGTGTTTCCGAACACTTGATGATTTTGGTGATGAAAATGTTGAGGCATGAGCCTTAGCCCTTTATAAAACTGATGGTTGTCTGGATGCGATACCATTCCAATTTTATCGTACAACCACAATACCCGAAGATTGGGTAGGACTTGACTGGAAACTTATATACCTCAGTATTAGTTCCATCACGGCCAAGGTCTGAGCTGAGGATACCTTGTGAAGATTGTCCACCTGTGCAGTACCCAAGATGACAGTTGGTCATGGTTGGGAGGCCAAACTCATAGGAGAGGTGCTCATACTAGGGCATGTAATTGAAAGGTTAGGATTGATTATCCGCATACTGAGAATGGTGAATTCAGGATTTGTTCCTGACAGATGTATCGAATGTTGTGGTGAAAGTGTACAATCTCTACAGAGTGTCAAACTATTCGAATAGCCGCGTCCGTGGTTATGGACAGTTGGAGTGGCCATACTGTTCCCCCGTCAGACTTTTCAAAATGACTTGTGAAATGAATTGAGACTTTGACTTGACCACAACAGAGTTGTGACATGAGTACAAGATCCCACTTAGGAGTTATAAAATTGTGACTAGCCTTGGAACTTAGTAGAGATAAATCTGGCTTTTGCAAAACAACCCTAGAGCCTAGTGTCCTATTATCAAAAACCCCTTCTACTTGTTAGTATTAGTTTGCGAGTACTTAAAGAGTACTCATGGCTTTGTCCCTGGCTATTCCCATGGCCAGACTATGAAGAGGAGTACCTGGAGGATGGACCCCAGGAAGGTTACGACAACTAGGATCATCTCCCATCGTCAGCATTGCCTGTGACCCCGAAGATGGAGCTTCGCCTACGCTACCGTTATTATTACGTATTCCGCTGCTTGATGTTGTATTAAGAACTGGATCATGAGATCCCTATTTGTGTAAGAACTTATGTACCGTTTGTAATGGATGATGTACTATGGTATCCAATTCTATTATGTCTCGCAAAAATGGTAATCCTTGGATTGCGATGTATGGCATAACAGGCATTTGGATTAAAAATCCGGGTGTTGACAGTCAAGCACCCCCAATCCCCCATGGTTCTTAGATCGACAAACTTTCTTCCATGCAACAAGAGCTTGACCCCTAGCTTGAACATCAGATGTTTTCTTTCTCCACAGGCATTGTCTCATATACTTAATCAGCTGATCTTTAATAGTGATAGGAAGATCAAAACAACTCATGTAATATATGGGAAGGGAAGATAAAACAGATTTAACTAACTGTAATTTCCCCCCATAATTAAGAAAATCAGCAATCCCACACAATCTTCTCTCAACTCTCTGAACAATAGGCAGAAAAAGCTCCACTGCAGGCTTATTAATGCTTAAAGGCAGTCCAAGGTAGGATAATGGCAATGAGCCAGGGAAGCAAGAAAGTGTATTGGCAAAGTGCTCAAGCCTCACAGTGTCCATGTTAATTGGCATCATACTAGATTTAGAATAGTTAACTTTGAGTCCAGTGGAGAGTGCAAAAGTATGAAGAAGAGCCTTGAGGCACAATAATTGCTCAGAGTCAGCCTTAAGGATTAATAAAGTGTCATCAGCATACTGCACAACAGGGAAATCAGGACAGAACACCCCTTCAATGGGAAGGGAAAGAAGACCAAAATTCATTGCTTTATTGAGGATGCTTTGGAGAAGATCAGCAGCCAAGACAAATAGGAGAGGAGATAAAGGATCACCTTGTCTTACACCTCTTCTGCAATAAAATTTCTTTCCAGGTACTCCATTTAACATAACAGAGGAGGAAGTTGAACCAAAGATTAACTAAATCCAAGAAATCCATTCATCACCAAAACCTTTGGCTTTGAGGATATTGATAATTGCAGAATGCTCAATTCTATCAAAAGCCTTTTCAAAGTCAAGCTTAAGAATTAAAATTTCTTTTTTGGATTTGTGACATTGGTCAAGGAATTCAAATGCCCAACCTAAAAAATCTTGAATAGACCTTTGTTTGAGGAAACCATATTGATTCTTGTGGACAAGTTTAAGGATGAACTTCTGCAATCTATTAGCCAGAATTTTGGTTATAATCTTGAGGACACTGTTTAGCAGAGAAATAGGCCTAAAATCAGCAGGTGTTAGAGGAGCTTCAATTTTTGGAATGAGGGTGATAAAAGAGGCATTAATGCTTTCCAAGGAAGTTTGCCCCTCATAAAAATCCATAAGGAGTTGTTTCACATCATCCTTAATAATAGGACAACATTGTTTCATGAATTCATTATTAAAACCATCTGGGCTAGGGGATTTATCATTTGGAAGTTATTTAATAACATCTTCAATTTCTTCATCCGAGAAAGGTTTTTCCAAAGCATCCTTTTCCTCTTGCCTTAAGCATTCCCCTGCCAAGTCATTAAGATTGAAGTGCATTTCAGGCTTATCAGAAGTACCCAATCTATCTTTAAAGGCTTTCCATAGGAGATCTGCTTTGCCATCATGATCATGAATCTCATCATTAGAATCATCTTTGAGCATGGAAATGTAGTTATACCTGAAACTTATGGTAGCTTTGGAATGAAAGAATTTTGTGTTTTCATCACCCAGCTTAACCCATTTAATTTTCCCCCTCTGCTTCCAATAAGTATTTTGATCTTGTAACAGACAATTTATAAGATTCTTCAGGAGATCTCTGAGATTCCATTCAAGGACAGTAAGAGTTCTCATTTCCTCCATGGCATCCAGAAGATCAATGGTGGCATTAACATTGCAGATTTGTGATTTCAGACATGGCAGATTTTTTGCCCAGAGCTTCAGCCCCCTTCTTACATTTTTGAATTTAGCATTAATTTTTTGGCAGAATCCTGAAAGCCAACAGGAATATTCTAGGCATTCTGAACAATAGCTTTAAATTCCTTATGATGCATCCAATGATTTTCAAATCTGAACACCTGGGCTTTGGGTATCATTGTGCCAATGGAGATGACACAAGGAAAATGATCAGAGGTAGGCTTTGTAAGAGGAGCAACAAAGGTTGAAGGAAAGCTCTGAGTCCAGGAAGCAGAAGTAAAGAACCAGTCCAGCCTTTCCAAAAGGGGCTCTTTTTGCATGTTACTCCAAGTAAACTTTCTACCTTTAAGGGGTAATTCAATGAGACCCAAATTATTAATGGCTTCATTGAAGAGAAGCATACCATTCACATCCCCACCCAGACTATTTCTATCAGAAGGCTTTCTACAGAAGTTGAAGTCACCCATAATGAGCCAATCCATATCATCAGGCATATCAATATTGCCAAACCAATCTAAAAAGTCTGCCTTTTTTCAGGTAAGCATGGCCCATAAATATTGGTGAGGATCCAGGTTCCATTGGACAAGAGAGATGTCAAGGTGATGGAGATGGAGAACTCATTGTGAAAGGAAAGATGCCCAGAGAACAAATAATTATTCCAAATGGTGATCAAACCCCCAGAGGCTCCCTTGGAGGGAAGAAATTCAAAATTGGTAAATTTGGGGGGGGGGGCAGAATTTTTTTATGTAAGAGATGTCAAAATCTTCTCTCTTAGTTTCTTGAAGGAAAATAATATCACAGCCAGACTCATCAATTTTATTTCTGAGAGCAACCCATTTTTTTCAGAGTTAATACCCCTGATATTCCAGTTCAAGATCTTCCAAATTCTTTTGCTATCCATTAAGAAACCATATGTATGTAGAATGATGAGGTGATATAAGTAATGTAAACACCCAATTGAGAAAACAACAGCCACATAGACAAAAGGCAATCCATATCATAACTCCACTGACAGATTCAACAACAAGTACCAAACACATGAAAAGACCACAAGAGCAGGTCACAGAACAGGGAGTCAACAAGACTCCAGCAAAAGATGTAGTTTGATACATTAAAACACTTAAGTGGGGGGTTTCTTCTTGGCTTGCTGACCACAGGTACCATCAGCCCCAGCTTTCTTCTTGCCTCCAATGCTCAAGCTTGATGGGCCAGTTCCTTTGATGATGCCTTTTTGAGGAGCCTTTACTGCCACTTCAGTGGCTTTCCCTTTCTAAAGCAACCTCTTCTCCAGGTCACCATCCTTAACCTTGCAGAAAGAGGCAGCAAGATTTTTAACCACTTTAGGATTCAAGCATGGTGGAGCAGCATTACAAACCAGACAATCAGCAATTAAGCAATTTAGGTGGCTTTTAAAACCCCCATTCAGTTCAACAATTCTAGGGCTTCTCCTCACCTCAGTGTCAACAAGAGGCTCTTTGCCCTTTCTCTTTCTGGAAGGGGTGAAGGGAGAGTAGGAAGAATGTTTAGCTTCAATGCCCAGACAAGGAGGAGCCATCTGAGAAATGCTCTCATTAGGGATGATGAAAGAAATGGAGTTCTCTTCAGCAATAGGCTCCTTAATAATTTCCCATAAAGGAGAAGTAAGGAAGCTCTTGACCCAACTAAACTTCTCAGGGGTAGCAAGCATGAGAGTAATAAAGTTAAACCAACTTATAGGGATATTACACTTGAGAGAGCCTTTTGAGGAAGTGCCCTTCTGAATATGAGGAGCAAAATAACTTTCCCAGAGCTCCAGGCCTTGTTGGGAAAAGCCCTGTTTTGCAACATGCACATCAGGAATGGACACAAAAGTTCTCACCATTCCCACCTGGAGATGTGCCTCATTAGGAGAAAGGAGATGCTGATCCTCCAACATTCAATCCTCATTCTCAGCAGCCACAGCACTTGAATCCATGGGGCTCCCCACCCTCCCCTCATCATCTGAGTTTACCTCATCATCATCAACCAAATAGTTCTGTAAAATGTTCTGAAGGCCTTCACCAATGCCAACACCTTGGGGTCCAGCAGCCACACCTTGATCCTCAGCAACCACAGGCTCAGCATTTACAGACTCATCATCATCAGACTCCCAGTCTTGGACAATGATGGCACCTGTAACCCCACTGTTAACATCCTGTGGGGGAAGATTATGGTTGTCTACAGGCATGTCTTCACCAGGAGCAATGACAGGGCCTTGAACAGGAGCAGCAGCAGCTTCCCAGGGGCCCCAACCTTCATTATTGTCACCTTCAGGAGCAGGATCCTGCACAGGGTCCAACCACTGACCCCAACCACCCCCAGGAGCAGGGGGGATCTGGGGCCCAAAGACAGGTGCAGGATGTGGGTCCACATTGTCATCTGGAAGTGGGTCCTCATCAGGTGGACCCCCCCCCCCAAGCAGGTTACTTTGCAGCACTTCAACAGAAAAAGTCCAGGATTCAGACTCCACCAAGTTGCCAATAGTAAACCTTACACTCTTGGGGATATCAACCAGGTCAGTAACAAGAATCTTCGTAAGAATCCTTCCTTTTTGGTCCGGGTCCCTCTCCCATAAAAGGACTTTCCCAATATCAGCAAAAACTGCATTCAGATCCTCAGTATGCCAGTGGTCCAATGGAGGACCAACTAGCATCACCCAACATTCATTGTTGAATTGAGCCCTCCTCCAGTTTTCCCCCTCATTGTGCTTAACGAAAGAAACATGCACATCTTGAAACGGAATGGGGCTAGCCGCAATGAGCCTGTCCCGATCACTGACATGGTGAAACTGCACATAAGCAGACCCAAAGGGACATGCCTGGACATCTCGAAAGTGAACACGAACCTCATTGTTGAGGAAATCAACCAGGACATCACGAATATTCAAGAACGGAACTGGACCAGGGGAGAGGGGATTAATGGTAGCAATAGCATACTGTTCATGCGACCTAGACCTCCGCGGCACCACCACCCTTTTGACACGATTCCACCCAGCCACTTGCATAACTTGGAAGCCATTCGGCAAGAAAGGAGCAGGATCAATCGGGATGTTCGCCATTTCAACACTCTTCACCGGCGACGAGCAAGAGGGGAATGGGGTTTCTGCAGACGGGGGAGTTGAGGAGACAGGGGAAATGGCAGTTGTTTTTTGCAAAGAAATGGTGAACTCGTGAAAACTGTTGTGAACGATGGGCCGAGAATGGGTATTTTCCTGGGCCTTGAACCACCCCCTTGTAAGAATTGTCGGGCCAAATGCATTTTGGGAAGGAAGGGAATTTCAGAAAGGGAATGAGACTAGGTAGTTTAAATGCCGCGCGATTGGCTCCTCCTGATTATCCGATCGGTGTTACAACTGGTTTAACACCGCCATCAGCGGGCACCTGCGCATAAGATCTGTCATGAATGCTTGATTTGAAATCACACTTATTATGTTCAGCAGACACAGGCGATGAAACCGCAACAGGATTTGGAAATTTGAGCCGATGGAAAACAGAAACACCTTTATTGCTAGGCTTCAGCGAAGGAGATTTTTTGGAATTATCCTTTTTGTACGTGACAACTTTCCATTCTCCTGCGGATTCTTTATAAAACTCCTTTTCTTCATACATCCAATTTGGGCCCCCATTACCCCAAAGGTTGACGTGAATCACAAACAATTTGCATGAAAACTTTGAAATATTGTAGATTTTAAAACCCACCACCCGTGAAGCAACCGAGAAACGAAAAGTTCTATCTTGCAGAAACTTCACTTGGAATTTAGAAGCCTGACCACCAAAGCAAGCTTGGAGTGCAAGACTAACCGTATGGAAATCCAACTTAAAATTTGCTCTTCCAAAAGAACAAACCAGAAAGAAAGGTCTCTTTGTGAAACCACCAAGGAAATTAACTTGATGCCTGAATTTATCAAAAATCTTCTTCTCAAAATCCAGCCCTAATGAAAAATCCAGGGCAGGTCGACTCAAAGATTCATACTTGATAGCACACACCGAAGGAAGGTTCTCGGTGAAATCCAGCGTTTTTGCCACAATCTTCTCAATATTGATGGAAAATTTCTTAACCAAAGGGCTGGGCAAAATCTGTGCGCCGACTACAACCCTCTTCACCTGAAGATCAATGGAAATACCCGAGGCCACAACCTCACCTTGAATCAAGTATCTAGCATCAATCACTACCTCATTGTGGTTGAGAAGAACCAGCCTTTTTGAACTAGGAAAAAGCATCAAAAATCCTTTAGAAGGCTCAAGATCATCAGCCGGCAAAGAGGAGCAAAGGGCATGCCATTTAAAACCAGTGTCCTCATTTGTTCCAGAGATGGTAGGAGATCTACCAAGAAAACCAGATGAAGGATCCAGAGAATCATTAACACGAGAGAGATGAGAGGGGAGCCTCAAAACAGATCCAATAGAGATCTTCTCCCCATTTTCCAAACATCTACCCTCAAGGGGAGAGCCTTTGGCGTTGAGAAGAACCAGCCAAGAATCAGCCGAGAGAGCGAGAGAACCTTCGAGAAACTTACCACCCGTGGTCACACCAGAGTAGGTGATCTTCCAACAACCCCCTGAGGAATCCATGCAGAGCTTTTGCCGGTGAGACGCCAGCAAAAGCCGGAGGCCGACCAACGGTCACCTTAGAGGAGCCTCATGCCTCGGAAATCGTGTGGGTTTGCGGGTGGACTATGATAAGAACAACTTCCTGATAAGTGGTCTTGACTAGTAAGAAATGGGCGACTTTGGACAGTTTATCCACTATGACCCAAATAGAGTCATTTCCCCTTCTAGATGGAGGCAAACCGGTGATAAAATCCATTCCTACCGAATCCCATTTCCATTACGGAATCTGCAATGGTTGCAATAGTCTTGTGGGTCTCTGATGTCCCGCTTTGACTCTCTAACAAATATCACACTTGGCTATGTAGCTTCCGATTTCTCTCTTCATCTTGTGCCACCAAAATTGCTCCTCCAAATCCTGATAGATCTTCGTTCCTCCAGGGTGGATAGAATAAAGCATATCATGGGCTTCTTTCAAAATAGCTTGCTTCAATTCCGAATCTGCACGTACACATATACGTCCTTTGTACCACAATACTCCTTCATCTTCGGTGAATCCGGGTACCTTCCCTGTACCGATACGGCGTTTGATTCCGTCGATACTAGCATTTCCTTTCTGTGCCTCCTTGATTTGACTGATCAAAGTGGGTTGAAGTTTTATGATAGCCAAAAATCCTTCACTAACGAATTCCATTGTGAAATCCTCCAACTCCTTGTGCAAACTTGGTTGCTCCTTCAGAATCATGGTGTTTAATTGACACGGCAATCTGCTAAGAGCATCTTCTACCACATTGGCTTAGTCGGGGTGATAGTGTATCCCAAGATCATAGTCCTTGATTAGCTTTATCCATCTCCTTTGCCTCATAATTAGCTCCTTCCGGGTAAAAATATACTTCAGGCTCTTGTGACCTGAATAAATCTCACAACGGTTACCCATGAGGTAATGCCGCCATGTCTTCAATACTAAAACTATGGCTCCTAGTTCAAGGTCATGGGTAGGATAATTCTGCTCATGTTGTTTCAGTTGTCAGGATAGATATGATATGACTTTGCCTTCTTGCATCAACACACATCCGAGACCGATCTTGGATGCGTCACAATACACATCAAAAGGCTTCATGATATCCGGCATAATCAAGATTGGGGCCGAAATCAATCTCTTCTTGAACTCTTGAAAACTTGCTTCACTTTTTTCAGTCCATTCAAACTTCTTATCTTTCTTCAACAATTGTGTCATGGGTCTTGCGATGCTCGAGAATCCTTCTACGAACTTGTGGTAATATCCCGCTAATCCGAGAAATGCACGAACTTGGGTTTGGGTGGTTGGGGCTTGCCATTCTTCAACATCCTTAACCCTTGCAGGGTCAACGGCAATTCCTCCTGCCAACACAATAGGTCCGAGGAATCCTACTTCTTGTAACCAGAATTCACATTGGCTAAACTAAGCATACAATTCATGCTTCCTAAGGGTTCCATGGATGGTCCTCAGGTGTAGCTCATGTTCTTCTTCTGATTTGGAATAGATCAGAAAGTCATCGATGAACACAATGACAAACTTATCCAGGAAGTCCATAAAAATATTATTCATGGGGTTCATGAAATAAGTGGGGTAATTGGTTAATCCAAAAGACATGACAGTGTACTCATACAATCCATATCTGGTGGTAAAGGCAGTCTTTGGAATATCCTCTACGCGAATCTTGAGTTGATGATAACCAGTTCTAAGATCAATCTTAGAAAACACTTTGGCACCGGTCAACTGGTCAAACAGATCTTCTATCTTTGGCAGTGGGTACTTATTCTTAATGGTGACATCATTCAGCTTCCGATAATCCGTACACAAACGGTTACCTCCATCTTTCTTATCCACGAACAAGACAGTTGATCTCAATGGCGGTGCACTTGGTTGAATCAGTCCTATCTCCAGCGTAGCATCCAGTTGCTTCTTCATCTCCACTAATTCAGATGGGTTCATACTATAAGGTCTTTGGGCTATGGGTCCGGTTCTAGGGATTAGTTTAATGATAAACTCGATATCCCGATATGGGGGCATACCGGGCAATACATCTGGAAATACGTCGGGGTATTCACAGACTACTCTGTCTTGGTCAATGGTTGGTTGGGCTAGACTCTTGTTGCACTTGAATTTACGGGGCAATGTCTCAGATACATGCTCTACTTATATTCTGGCTGTACTAGTCATGGTTATGGATTTCTTGGCATAGTCAATTAATCCTTTATGTTTCGACATCCAATCCATTCCTAGTACTACTTCCAAACCTTTGGTTCCAAGTACTACTAGATTAGCATAAAAATCTATGCCATGGATTCTGATAGGTACGACCTTGCAAATTTGTCTAGCTTTGGTGGTTAAACCAGGTATTTGAACTATCATAACATGCTTCAATTTTGTTGGTGGAATCTTACTAGTGCATGCAAATTCTTCTATAACAAACGAGTGCAATGCTCCAGAATCAAACAACACTCTTGCAAGTACTGAGTTAACAGAAAACATACCCAGCACGATGTCTTGCGCTTCTTGTGCTTCTTCTGCATTCATGAGAAACAGACGGCCGTTGCGGTTGAGCGAATTCCCTGGAGCAAATCTTCTTCCAGGATGAACACGGCGCTGCTGCTGAGATGGGGCATTCACATTGGGGGTTGCTGCAAGCTTCTTGGGGCACTCATTGTATTAGTGACCCTTGGTTCTGCATTCATAACAAGTCACCTGAGACTTGTCCTTCCCTACAATAGGCATAGCATTGCTTCCAGTCCTTGGGGCAGTATTGGTGTTGTTGGCAACATTGTTGTTGTTGAACTTGGGCGGTGCACAGTTGAAATTGTTGGAGTTGCCGGGTTTATTGTTGTCTCCTCCGGGCCTGGGTTTCCTCCTCCACGGTTGGGATAGTTCGGACGGTTCATCGTTGGTCTATTGTTTCTTGGAGAAAATCCTGTAGACGGGTTGGAGCGATACTTTGGGGTATGGTGGGTTCCTGGTTGCATCATTCGACGCTTGCGATTCTCATTAGCTTGGTTGATCTTGCCTTCCTTTTGAATGGCAGAATCCACTAAGGCTTCAATGTCAGCAAACGGAATATTGACTAACACTGTCTGCATCTCATCATGCAGACCATTCAAGAATCTCTCCTTCTTCTTGGCTTCAGTGTCAATCTCATCGGGTGCATACCTAGCTAATGAAAAAAAATGTCACGGCACTCAATTACTATCATCCTCCCTTGCTTCAATTCTCTGAATTCATCTCTCATCCTCTTGATCAAACCCGGTGGCACATGGGTTCGGCTGAACTTGAGTTTGAATTCATCCCAAGTCATCATTTGTCCTCCATTCATGGCGCGAACGCTGTTCCACCAAGCTCTTGCATCTCCTGCCAGATAGTGGGTGGCAAACAGTACTTTCTCATTGGCCTCTACTCCCGCGACTTCTACGTTGTTCTCCATGGTCTGCAGCCAATCATCCGCATCTAAGGGCTCTTCAGACTTACTAAAAATGGGTGGATTGGTGTTCTGAAAATTCTTGAGCTTGGATCCATGGTTGTCCTGGTTTCCATGGCCTTGGTTGTTTTTGGCCATCTGAGCTATGTGTTCAAGGGTGGCTAAGTAGGCTTGACGTTCAACTCTTTCAGCTTCACGGTCTGAAACCAACATTTGCAAGATTTGTAGCATCGGGTCCGGGGATGAACTGCTTCCTCTGCGAGGCATCTGAATATTGAGATAGATCATGAGAAAAGAGGGAAATTTATAAGGTTCAGGGGTTTGTTTTCGAAAAGTTTTTAAATTTTTAAACTTGACTTGGGTTTTGCTAACTCACAACTTGCTTTTCATTCATTCATAGCACACAATACAAACACACACCACAACAAGGAAACAGATGGTTGTAAGAACCATTCTATGAAACTACGATATAGTAGGATCGGATACAACTTCACTAACGCTAGTGCTCAAGTGCTACTACTCCTTGGAATTTGTGGCTTCATCATCATCATCAATGAAGGCGGAGTCATCATCATCGGTGTGGAAGTCCAAGTCTTGGTCCTCTAGGAAGTCATCATCATCACTGAGGTAGGAGTAAGGGTCTCCACGGATATCTTCCCCTGCATTCTCCCTCTCCTCAAGGTGCATGTCCCGCTCGTGGATGGTCTCCTCCAAGTCTGTCACCTTGTGACGAAGGCGAGCAATAATGCGATCCTTCTTGCCAAGCTGACGGCGACGAGATTGGCGATCCTTCACAAGCATGGGGATGGTCTGATCCTTCTTGACTGCGATGGCATAGTTGTGGTTGGCGTAGGAGCGGGCATTGTCCAACTCCTTCTGCATGTCATACATCATGAAGCTGAGATGGTCCACTTGATGCTTCAGCTCCGGGTGACGTGGTACCTCCAGTGGATGTCCCATAGCATCACGCCTTGGGTAATACTCAAAGCGCGTGCCCTTGATCTGATTGATGCTTTGCCCACACAGACAGGCAAGAGCTTCCTGCATGGACCTGGCGAGTCCATCTAGCCAGTTGTTCTCTCTTAAGGTGAACTGGACTCCCTCTGAGGTAGGGGCTTCAATCTTCCCTCTAAGACTTGCAACAATCAGCCATTGCAATTCTCCTCCTTGCTTATCATTGAGCTGGGCTCCGAAGAACTCGGGGTGTGGGCGCTCAAGATGTTCCGAGAGTTGGTCCAAATCACGCTCAAAGATGAGATCTCCTCCATTGCCCAACTGATAGAACTTGCTATACTTGACGTCCATCTATTAGAATGTAGGATGAGTAAGTTAGTAGAGTTATCAAGTGTGTCAAATTTTATGTAAGTTTGCAAGAATTTTTTAAGGACATGAATTTTCCTGAAAGAATCTAAGAGGTAAGAATGAGAATAGGTTTTCATAAATACTCACTTCTTTTATTTTGAAACTAAGTTTTTGATTCAAGCGTCCATTCTAAACTAGGGTCTCCTATGGTTAGGATGGCTCTGATACCAACTCGTCAACACCCGTATTTTTAATCCCAGATGCCTATTATGCCATACATCGCAATCCTAGGATTACCATTTTTGCGTGACATAACAGATTGGTACCATAGTTTATCATCCATTACAAACCATAATAAAGGTTTTACAAATAAAGGATCTCATGATCAAGTCTTAGTACAATCAACGCAGCGGAATAATGTAATAACGGTAGCGTGGGCGAAGCTCCATCTTCATGGTCACAGGAAATGCTGACGATGGGAGATGATCCTATTTGTCATAGACTTCCTGTTGTCCATCATCGCGATAGTTCTCCTCATATTCTGGCCATAGGAATAGCCAGGGACAAAGCCATGAGTACTCTTTAAGTACTCGCAAACTATCACTAACAAGTAAAGTGGTTCAAGTAGGAATACTAAGCTCTAGGTTATTTTGCAAAAAGCTAGGTTTATCTCTAGCTGAGTTCATATGTAAAGAAAGCTAGTTTAAGGTTTTATAACACCTAAGTGGGAACTTAGCTTTTACTTTCACAACCCTGTTGTGGTCAAGTCAAAGCCATGATTCATTTCACAAGTCATTTTTGAAAACATATTACGACGGAACAGTATGGCCACTCCAACTGACCATAACCGCGGGCGCGGCTATTCGAATAGTTTGACACTCTGCAGAGGTGGTACACTTTCACCACAATATTTGATACAATCGTTAGGAACAATCCTGAATCACCATACGCATTATGCGGATAATCAATCCTAACCTTTCAATTACACACCCTATTATAGGCACCTCTCCTATGAGTTGACCATCTGTCATCTTGGGAACTGCATAGGTGGTCAATCATCACGAGGTAGCCTCAGCTCAAACCTCTGCCGCAAGGGAACCCATACTAAGATATATAAACTTCTAGTCAAGCCCTACCCAATTTTGGGTATTGTGGTTGTACGGTAAAATTGGAATGGTATCCCATCTGAACAGAACCATCAGTTTAATAAAGGGCTAAGGTTCATGCCTCAACATTTTCATCATCAAAAATCATCTGGTGTTCAATAACACATGTCAAAACATTTCATTAGAATGACTCATCATTCTAAGGTTTTTATAACCATTTTCACCAAGTATTCCCATCTAAGGTGATCAAGTTTTATGATTAGCACTAGCCACTAAAGTTGGGGTAAACACTAATGAGGGGTGATAATCAAGTGTGACTTATCTAAGTATAATCTTATGCCTCAGGATGACATCTAGTTCTAACTAACTTAGGCCAAGTTCTATGCTCTTTATGCTACCTCTAAAATCTTTCCAAACTTCACAAGTCACTAATTAAACATAACTAAGGAGCTTTGATAAACAAATAAAAGAATCAAGCTTGCAAGTAAAAATGGGATTTAGGATAATCAAATATTGTCTAATCAAAGCATGCCTAATGCATTGCATAGGTTCATTGGTATTGTGGGGCTTGAAAGTATTAGCTTGCATGGTTTTATCTTAGCTTGCTAAGATAGTATCTTGCCTTGTTCAGTGCAGTGGTCGAAGTTCTCCTTGGCTTCCTCTTCGTAGTAGTCTCCTTCCTCTTCGTATCCTTGGTCGGTACTAGCGTCTATAAATAAATACGAAGTACACAATCACCAAACAATACTTAACTACTTCTATTTAGCACACAAAGGTTCACACTAGATGATCTAGCATCATCACAATCATCACAAGAATTAGGGCAATAGTTTTATTTATTTTATTTTAGAAAAGTAATTTCTACTCATTGAAAAACTAATTAAGATTTAATATTCTCCAATTAAAATATGGGATCATGTTGACACATGTCATCACCACATATTTCAATACTTGGGAATGTGATTTAAAGCGGTGTCAAAATTTAATAAGGTTTAACCTTATTATTTTAATTAATTAAAGTGAATAGAAATTCCTATGGGGCATTCTTTTATTACTTTTCCATTATTACTGCAAGTATACCTAGATATTTTTATATATTCAGAAAGGTCTTATCAAATGTGATTTTTGAGAGTTGGAATTAACTCAGAAGAATTTATGGTTGAATTTTGAAAAATGTTCGAGTGTAGAAAAGTCTCTACCTTGTTATTTTTACTATAGGTGATCTATAATTTTAAATAGTTTGAATCCAACAGGCTTGGATTAAGAGTTTCCATACCTTTCTGACAAAATTGGTTTCATGCTATTTGGTTCAGTAGAACTATCTGAATTGATTTTTGAATTAACAGGTAGAACTAGGTTTGAAACTAAATAGACAAATCTAAATTAAAACTACTGGGTCGCGCGGGAGAGCTAGTTGGGCCGTTCCACTATGCACAGCGCGCGCGGGCTAGTTAAGTGGTGTCCCCACTCATCAGTAAGACTGGGGGTGCAAAGGGGTACGGGGAGATTACGATCGTAGGATTAGACTAAGGCTCAATGGCTCACGGCTGTCGTCCTCGTCGAAACAGAACACGACGGGGGCTAACCCTAGAACGGCCAGTGGGGGTCTAGGGCAGGTCACCAGGGCTCAGGCGAGGGTCGGCGAAGGGGGCGAATGAAGAAGTTAACGATGGTGGTTCTCCTGGTACTGGCGGCTCCTCCTGGGGTGGCTCCAATTGACGGCACCCTTCTCCTCGAGCAGCAGCAGGCTCCGGCGAAATTCTGGCAAGGGAGAGCTCGTCTTTCTCCGGGAAGAAGTGGGAAGGATCAGTAAGAGGTGGGGAGTGAATTGGTGTGAATAAAACGAGGTGGGGGAGGCCTCCTTTTATAGATGAGCGAGAGAGGCCGAGCGGCATGGGCAGTGCTCGTCGGGGTCGGTGTTACAGCGAGCTACGGGCATGGCAGAGGCTAGGGGACAGTGCGTGTTCTCCATGCGGTGCTCAACGGCTTGATGGCGTGGCAAGGGGCAGCGCAGTTTGGTCGGAACGCGCTGGTGCTCTAAGCGGCACCAATGACGTTTTGGACGATGCACAGGTGCTCCTGATCGCACGGCGGCGAACGGGCATGTCTGGTGGTCTCCTAGGACGGTGGTTATCGCAGGCACGGGTGGCAAAGGCGAGGTGTGGTCTGTGCGAGCATGTCGAGCGCAGCGAGCTGGCGTGCTCTGGACATGGCAGAGACAAACTGGGCGTGTGTGTTCAGGGTGGTCCACTGCTTGTCAAGGTTCGAGGGCTGGACAGGGGGTGGCGTTGGACGGTGGTGTGCTTCCTGGACATGGTGGCTAGGCACGGCGATGGCTCGTTCTGGCTTGCCATGGTCGGCTGGCAAGGGTTGGCTCGGGCATGCATGGCATGGTGCAATGGTAGGGTTCTAGGCTAGTTAATACACTGGTTGTCACTAGGGGAGACAAGGATGATCAATGGGGAACATCGTTTGGAAAGATTACTGCTCAAAACAGTGAAGTTTGGCAGAATTTGGTTTGTGTCTCCAGGTGTTTGATGAAATGGCCGCAAGAAATTCATATTTGAATTTTTGGATGAAACTTGGTGAGTGCAATGGTCACATACTAGGGAGTATCTGGTTGACTGGATTTGTCAAGGTGAACTGGTTTGGTTGGGTTTTGAGAAATGGTGATCTTACCATATGAACTAGATTCAATTTTTAAATGTCATTTGAATAGAGTTGCCAAATGTTTCTGTGGGTTTGCAAGGTGGGCTTGGGTTCAATTTTACTTGGTCTAGCAAGGGGTGAAAAGAATTGGATTTGTTTCTGTTTGATATCTTGGACTAGAAACACTTGAAGTGGTCTAGTGAGCAAGATTGGCAAAAATGACCATTTTATTATATATCTTATTTTTTAATTTCTCTTCGATTGATTCTGCTTGGAAATGATTTAGATGATGTTGTTTTCATCTTTAAACCAATCCTTGCCATTCATAACCATCACACAAGTCCATACAAGCATTCATGCATTCACCACATACACACATGCATTCATATGGATTTTAATTCACAAAAGTTTTTGTTAACCCTAAATTTGGGTGATTGGAATTTGATAACCTTGATTAATATTTTTGGGATGTTACACCAGTGAAGGCCCACATGAAGACTTGCTGCTAATGCAAAGCCCAAGGAGATTCCAGATGGCCCAAGCCCGGGAGAAGTTCGACTCCTAGGAGAATACGGCCAAGCTATAGATAGAATTTTAAAGGGTGAAACCCTAAATTGTAACTGACTCGACCTACCCGAGACCTGGCCTCCCCATATAAAGGCCAGGAGGGAACGGCAAGGAGGGTCTCTCCCAACTCATACATGCAAACCTCACGCCAGATTGCATCTGCGCACCCCCTGTAACCTTCGGTTCCACCATCAATCAAGAACAGACAAGCAGGATTAGGGTTTTCCCACCGGGGTCCTAAACCTAGGTAAACATCGTGTCCCCTTGCTGTGTGTCTGTTAACCGTCTCGCGATCTCCAGCATCCCCATCTTCTCCAAACCCAAGTCCATAACAATGGGCATTGATGAGTCGAACCCTCGTCAACAACTAGATCAAAGGAAGGAGCGATTGGCTGCCCTTCACTAGTTGGAGGGGCAATCCATCGTCTGTGCTACATGAGGGCCTAATAAGTCTTGGATTTGAAGATTGTGAAAACCGTACAACCACATGCTACAATATGCACTGGCTTGGCCAAGTAGGTTAGTCAGCCTTAGGTGTTGATGTTGCCATACTGCTGATGAGGTGTCTACCTGCGGGGGAGCCTTCGCTACAGATGGGGGAACCGTTTTGGGGACATACTCTCAATTTCGTGCGCCATACCTGGTGGGCATGTCACATATTTGGGATAATACCTCGTCACAATTCCCCTGCCGGTACACCAATTGGTGTGTATTAAACTATCGATGGCTGGTGGGCGACAAGATGGGGTTGTGTCATGTGGGGAAAGTGTACAACCTCTGCAGAGTTAAAACTATTCTAGTAGCCGTGTCCACGATCATGGATGACCCATGAATCTTTCTTGACATACGGGAAGTTGTCTTGCTACTTACCTCTTTGTCTCCATCCTTCTCGTGAAACTTATGGAATATGTGAGTTGTATAGGACAATCACTGATAAGAAATAGAGTAAACTGAATGGGCGGTCCTAATTCTTTCATCCCACCTTCACGTTGGTCCTAATTCTTTAAAATTGCACGTCTAGATCCTAAATATTTTATAAGTGATTCACCGGAGGTTCTATTTGTGTCTGACCGCTTTGACCTATCTATGTGGCGTTTTGACCGCCGCCACATCAACAATATATCTGAAAAAAAGACCCCTTCGGTTATATGTTTTCCAAGCGACAGTCCTATTCAAAGAAAAAAGGTGGCAGTCATCGCTCCTGTCACCTCATACTCACGCATCAGGTCTCGACCCGTTGACCAAAACCAATGAATGAATACATGCATGGTTGTGCTCGTATACATCCATGCTAGCCCAGCTTTTATCTCGTTGCATATGAGCGCCTCAGATTAAGCAACACGCATGGCAATACCAGTTGCTGGGCGTGCATGGCCATAGCCATGCACAATGTTGAGTGTATCGAGCTCCACAGTCACATTCTCCTCTAGTGCATTCACCGTGAAGCACTACATGGGCGTCGATGCTGGGTGCTGAGATGTCACTGCACACTGTTGGTATTCCACGAAGAGGAGAAAGGAGATGGCCAAGCGTGGCCGGGTCCAGGGTGGAGAGGTCGCCGATGTCGACCAGGTCGCAGGCAGCGTCGGCCTCCACGAACGGAACACCCTCGCCGGCGCACTCCACAGTGAGTTTCATCTCTAGGATAATGCCGAGGCAGCCGGCGAGCGTGTGGTAGCGCACCAGAACGCGGGCCAGCGCGGTGCTGAGCACCTTCGCAGCATCCTCGTGGCCACGGCCAATCGGCACTTGAAGCAGCACACGGTCTGCATGATCACACCGATGTTCTGGTCCAAGTTTGATAGGTAGTACTGCTCCCCCGTCGGCTTCGCCTCGCCGGCGGCACCAGCGTCGGCTGTCCGCACTTCACCGACATCAGTTGCACCCTGCTTCCCGCCATAGCTAGGCCATTCTGCTTCGCCTCCGCAACCTGCACTTACGCACGCAAAGCGTGACGCAACAATGGAGAAATTTCATGGCACATATACGTGATTATGTAATCAGCACGGAGCAATTTAGCTTATAGCCTGAGTGCCCATGCGACAGCCCCGTTCCGTCCCGCACCCATCGCGTAGCTCGTATAGGCGTGCCACTACAGACAGCGATATGATCGTGTTTGGGGACTATGCGAGAGATGGATGTGGAGAGAAACAGGGGCCATGTTTTACAAGAAATACAACTATGCGGGTCTATTCGTAAATATGTAGGGTGGCTGGTGCGTCTCCTGACCCTCACTTCCGACTTGGCAACGGTCAACACGGGTCAAACCAATTTAGGACCTCGCGTGAATCACTTATGAAAGATTTAGGACCTATACGTGCAATTTTAAAAAACTAGGACCAAATTAAAGGTGTGACAAAAGAATTAGGACCGCTCATTCAGTTTACTCTAAGAAATATTACATTGAATACAAAAAACATGTTTTCTTCTAAAACCGCTTTGATCAAATCTATTATCGTATTTCAACTAAAATTGGCTTTTATGCAAAAGAACCATAAGACCTTCCTTGGAAGCCTCCTATAGATATTAAAGGTCTCCCATAATGGGGTATGTTAAGTACATTATGTACTCATGGCAAGCATTTTGTTGATATTCGGAGTATTATGGAGAAGGGGATGACTACAACTACTATGATGACGCTGATGAGTGAGGCCTACGTGGACTACATCAACTGCCTGTGGCTATGATGGAGTCACTTTATGTTTTATATTTTCCCTGTGCTTTCTAGATGTAATAAGTGTCACTAGATATTTCACTATGCGACTACTCAAACTTTGTAATAAATTATTCTTTTAAAAATTATGCAATGATATTATTTCGTTGTGTTGTCAACCGTTGATCTTGAGATTGACAAAGGTACACAGGGTGTTTGGAACTGGAAGTTAAGTTCTAGTACTCACTCACATGAGTATGAGTGGCTGAGCTAAGGGCATATCCACCAGGGAGACCCAAATGGCTGACCGAAATGGTTCGTTTCTGTCAGTTTGGGTCGGGTCGCAGTCGCTTTTGGGTCGGGGTCCGGTCTGTCCATCCAGCCGCGCCCAGTGGTGCGACCTATCTGTCTGCGCTTGGCAAATAGGCCATCGCCAACACCAGCGTATTTCCAGTGTCTTCCCATTGCCCTGCCGTCTTCCGCATTTCTTTCCTGCCGCTTTCCACTAGTTCTGGGCATTTTTCGCCGCGTCTAGGCGCAACCATAAAAAGGGGAGGTCGGCCGAGATATCTTCAACTAGACTCGCATAACCCCCACCACAAACCACCATGCCTGGCCATCCGTGTTGGCGCACTGGCCTCCGTGGAAACCCCGACATTGGTACAGAAGAGTGCCCGAGCGCATGCTGCCATCGTGGTGGTTGATACGTCGGAAACATATCTATAATTTTTGATGTTCCATGCTTGTTTAGTATCTACATTGCTTTGCTTTGTCTATAATTTGAGGTGTTTTTATATGTTTTCTGGAACTAACCTATTAACACGTTGCCACAGTGCCAGATGCCTGTTTTCTTCTATTTTTGGTTCCAGAAAGGCATAAAATCAATATCCTCGGAATTGGATGGGACAAAAGCTAAAGTCAATATTTTACTGTGGGCAACATGAAGCCAGAATACGAGACGGAGGAGGCTCACCAGGGGGCCACACCCCCTAGCCGCGCGGATGGTGTAACATCCCAGCATTAGAGCTTAGAAATAGACTAAACCCAGAAGTGTGCATTGCATTCATGCATAGAAAATCCGAATAATTTTCGCGCTTTTGAACAAAACTTGTCAAAGTGATTGAAACTTCTCTTAACTTGATGGAATTGAAGTAGATCATCAAGTTGACTGCGATAAGTTTCAATATGACCTTTGCTAAAACTTTATTTAGGGTAAACATTTGATCTAAGGGTAGATCAAATGAAATAAAACTAAGCCATTGCATATTGATTAATGATTAATATCTGATCCTTAGGAGATCATATCATAGAATTCATTACAATAACCCATGAATACCAAGCTATGGATATAATTCAAGTAACAAGAAATGTAATAACTAACTCTTGACCTATTTTATCCTTATCTATTTCTACCATGAGGATCATGGTAATACTTCACCCTAACTCTTCAGATATATGGAGTAGGAAGGAAATCAAGTCAAGATCATTCACCACATATATTTCTTTCCATATCAATCCTTATCATCTCTAATGAATCTTATCCTAATATTTGTTGAACATCAATGTTGAGTAATCAACTATTGATCTATCAAGTATTAACCTATTAATTCTTGATTTATCAACTCTTGTACTTATCATACCATTAACTTAAAGTCCTTTAGATAAAGAAGTAAGAAGAGGTAATTGGTAATGCTAGTTTTAGATATCATCTATAGGATGGGAGTATTTGAAGAGAATCAAATCAATAGGTTTATTGATGGAGTTAACTCAATCCTGAATGGATAGAAGAGTTATTTGAAATAAAGATATTTGTGGTAACAAAGAGGATTACAAGGATGAATTCTAAAGATAGTTACCAGGAGTAATCCTATTGGATCAAGTAGGTATAGTCATTGAATAATAACTCTTAGTCAGATAGAGACACTAAGAAGATAAGTATAATACAGTTGTAATGTTGTATTGATGAAGGCCTTGATTATCCAACTAGAAATCCAAGCCATAAATGATCAAAGGATTCTAATGATCATGCTCAAGTCACTAAGAGTGAATGATTATATCTTGTATAAGTGACATTGGTGGATAGAACATGATTAAACCCTAGTATAGATGTGTTACCTAGATTAGTCATGACAATTCACAATGTTATAATGTGAAGTTGGAAAAGGATATACTGAGCCAGATAAAGGAAAAGATATTATGAATAAGATGATGCTAGAGCATAAATAAGTTATTGAAGTAGTGTTATTCCTCTTAAGGGATATTAAGCTTTTGAGGAAAGTAAAATTGGATATATTAATCTATTAGTGTAATATTAGTGATGGATGATAAAGGAAGTGTATGAATGGAGTTAGAAGTAACTACTTGTTGGATTAAAGGTTACCATTGTATTTTGATATAATCAAGTGGAGATATGAGATAATTATGAAAAGCTTAAGTGACAAGCTTTTGAGATTTATAATTGATATTACAAAGTAAAATGTGAATTAAGAGAGTGACCATTCAAATGTATTTGGAGTCATTAGAAGCATTCTAGAAATGGAAGGTATCTCTATGAGGAAGGTCTTTAGACCTTTGTGTCAAGCTCATTGGAGTTACCAATGGATTTAGGAGGAAAAATTACTAATAAGAATATTCTTGTGAAGTAAAGCTCATCATGTTAACACATGATGATGGATATGAAGAAGTAGTATATCTAGGAAAGGAATTCCTTAATTAGAAGACAAGAGTTATGAAGTATGGAAGATAGGAATTCTTGGTAAACTCTCAACCTTAAATCTTTAATCAAACATAATATCCATTTCATATGATTGATCTATCATCATATTTCCACAATGCCTTATAAGTAATATTTTCCTATAGCAAATCACTTAAGCATATCTTGCCACCTCAAAACATTAAAATCATATGTGTCCAGAAACTATAGTTATCCATTATATCTCTTAAGCCATCCTAGAGAACAACCCCACTATTTTATCTTGGATGGTGATATCATTCATGAACAATATGTCTTAACCATTAATTTTCATCCATGCCTATCAAGGAAGATAAGTATATTAAATCCTCTAAAACTCATGGAAAATGCTTATAATTCAAAACTCTAAACTTATTACTGAGTTTTCTCATCAACATCTCATAAATATTTTATCTATATTAATGAGGCCAATACTTTGATCCATTTCTCTAGCCACTCATTCCATATGAGCATGGAATAAGTGGGGATACAATAATTATAAACCACCCTATAACTTATTACATGATGAAATATATATAAATAAAACCTATAGCTATCATTTAAAACTTTAAAACTACATTACTCCAAATAAAGTAAAAAGAAAGTTCTAAGAGAAATTTTAAGATCTTAAACAAAATTCTAAAAACCCTAAAACCTTAATTCTTGTTTATTCTTCTTAATAAATAATTTATAATATAATTATGAGTGTTGAAAATACCAATATAATTAGGGCAAATAACTAGCATGATTACCTTGGAATATTTAAAAGTATTGTACAGAAGTTATGGTATTTTAAATATGTGGAATTCAAATTGAAAACAAATTCTTAAAACAGAAAATAGAATAAAAAAATAAAGGAAGAAGAGGCAGCAGTTAATCCTGGCCCACGGCCCATTTCTTCTCACCACCTATCCGTCGCCCGCGTGCAGCCTCGCAGAGTTCGCCCACTACACCGCAGCCCACATCAGCCCAACGGCAGCCCGTGTACCCCTTTGTTTATTTTCCCTTCGTCTTCCTCTTGACAGAAAGCAACACCGACGCAAGCAGCTGCCTGGCGCCTCGTCCGCCGTCGCTGCGATGACCGCCGCGTGCTAAGATTCGAGCCACCACTCTTTGAGCCTATAAGAACCCTGTACATGATGAGAACAAACTCCAACTTCTTATCCCTCATTCTACCTTATCCGTTGTAACCCTAGCTTGTCGGAGCTATGGGGCACCGTCGTCTCCGTCCATATCTCAATCATCTGAGCCACCGTCGGGATCTCCTCGTTGTTCTAAATCAATTGCCCCTCTTGCAGAAGCTATATATGCCCCTGATGACCCACAAGTATAGGGGGTGTATCGTAGTACTTTCGATAAATAGGAGTGTCGATCCCAACGAGGAGCAGAAGGTGCTGAATAGTGGTATGGAGCAGGAAATCCCTGTGAATACTTAGCAAACGGATTTTTAGTGGTTTTCTGACAAAGCAACAAAGCAAGGAGCAAGTAACAAAAGTAACAAACAAACGGAGAAAGTGTCCCAATCCTTTCTTAGCAAAGGACAAGCCGGTGGAAATACTTATAAGGACCAAACGTTCTCGAGGACACATGGGAATTCTGTCAAGTGCTTTTGCTTCAAATAGGTGAGTACTCTTCTCTGGTGTTGTAAGTGTTGTGTGGGTGAACCTGTGCTAACATACCGCCCTTCCTATGACTAATACATACTTGTGATTAAACCCCCTGCAAACATCCGTAACTACAGGAAAGTAATTAAGATATAAATCTAACCACAGCCTTAAACACTGAGATCCTACCCTCCCTTGTGCAAAGGTGTCCTAATGGGGGTTCAGGTTTCTGTCACTCCGGCAACCCCACAATTAGTAGCCAAATACAGAATGCATTCCCTAGGCCCATAAATGGTGAAGTGTCATGTAGTCGACGTTCACATGACACCACTAGAAGAATAGCACCACAACTTAAATACTAAACCATTAAATAATAAATCATCACAGATTCACTACTAAAACATGACTTCTCCCATGTCCTCAAGAACTAAACGAACTACTCACAAGACATCATATGGATCAAGATCAAAGATGATATGTGTCACATCCCAAAAAATTTCAAATTTTGAAATGTGAAAAATAAATAAACAAAATAAATAATTGTTGAAATTTCGGGTGAAAAGAAACTTTTCGTTTCTAAATGGAAACATCAAAACCCAACTTTAACAAACTTTGAATGAAAAGTGAATCCAACAAAATTCAAATCAAGTGAAATGCATTCATCAAAGAATGAATCTTGAAATTTAAACACTTGGAAATGTTAAACCAAAACCATAAACCCTAATGGAATAAATCATTCCAAGATCTCTCTAAGACTATGGATTTGATCCATGTAAAAATTTATCAACAAACATTTATAAATGATCAAGATTGATAAATAAAAGTATTATAAAACCATAGAAATTGGATTCACTTAATTTGGAGCCATGGATAAAAACTTATGAATTTAATAAGATGAAAGGAAATAAATTTCTAAAGCTAATAAAGCTTCCATCTAAAATCCATACCAAACTCCTCGCCGCCACTTGCTCCCTAGCCTCCATGAGACGATTCCCCATTGCCAGGCGCACACTCCAGTACCACCATCTCACTCGCGCATGCTCTGAAGCCTCGACTCCTTCTTCAACCGAGCAGCGCCGCCGTCTGTCTCCTCTCCGACGAGCTCCCTCGGTACTTTCTAACCGCGCCTCTCCCTATCGTTGACGCTCTCGCACTCACCTCTCTCTTGTGCATCTAATGACACCTTCTGCTTGCCTTCTCGTGGCTCGTAGCGTTTCCCCCGAGAACGGCCGAGCGCACCCGTCGCCGGGAGCAACTCCAGCAAGAGATTGCCGACCCGTCCGTGCGCCCCTGTCCCCACGACGACAACCTTGAGCTTCAGCACGACGCGGCGAACTCGGTGAGATATCCCTCCCTCTCCTGTGCTTCTAGTATCACCGGCACCGTCCTCGTCTGACCGCGCCGCCGCCAGCGCCGCTCGTTTCTGGTTATTTGACTTGGGTCGTTAGATCTTGATCAAACGCGTGAGATTAGAAATAACCCGAAGGGGTACGAATCCATCTGAGCTGCTCAAATCTAATTAGATCCAACGCTCCACACAGCTTAATCTGCGTGAAATGGTATCGGCCAGTTATGTTAAGACACGTGGCTCAGGATTTGTTTTAAAAAACAGAATTGAAACTATTAGATGTTAGAATTTGTAAAATTTATAACTTTTGATCCACACGTCCAAATTTTACAAATTTGATATCAATGGAATCACAAAAAGGAGTACTTTACAACCATGCACTTTGTTTAATGATTTCCTTCTATAAAATTAGTTGTTTTTGCAGAAACTTGTGTAGGCATATTTTGTGTATAAAATGCATTCTAAAAATGTTTTTAAGATAAAATCTTTTGTAAATGGATTTTTTGAACCTAATGACCATAAAAACCAACTTATGGATTTAAAAGAGTATTTTGTGAAGCTAAAGAATAAATATTTGAATTAAAGCATTTCTAACTAAATAAAATTGTTGAATATGTTTTAAAATGCTTTTTTAGTAAAACCTTTGGAAAATAATTTGATTTCAACTCTCTGACCCTCAACACCAAGTTTTAGGATTTAAAAATATATTTTGTGAACCCTATAAAATTATTATTATTATTTGTTTAAATGCATTTCCAACAAAATAAAATAATGCTTTGATTTAAAAATGGTTTTTAGATGAAAACTTTTGCAAATGGTTTTAATATTAAACACTTGACCTTAAAACACTAACATGTTGTGTTTAAAAATATTTTACAAACACTAGAGATTATCACTTTGATTTAAATAATTTCTAGCGAAACAAAAATGACTTAAAGTGGCCATTTTCACTAACTTGACTTAAAATGGTTTTGCCACTTTTACAAATGACCAATAGATGTTTTTAGAATTTTTATAACCTATTAGAAACCACTTTTCCAAATAAAACAATCTTTGGCATGCTTGCATGCATTGCTTTGTTTTTATCATTCTATGTGATGAATTGATTGAATGGTAGATTGAATTTGTGCCTTGATTGAATTGTAGTGAAATTTGAAGAGTGTGACTATTGCAAGATCAAGGAGTGAACTTATATTCTCTACCAAAAAGGCAAGTGGTGCTTCATACTTTTGTCCCATTATTTTCAATATGCATTAGTGATATTTCTAAGTAGGACTTGCATGGAATTTTCTAAGTATAAACTATACCATGGGAAATCCTAGTAGATGAAACCTTAGTAGAATTTTCCTAAGTTAAGATTCCTACTACTATCATGCTTAGCCTAGCTAGTAGAAAACAGGGGTGGATTATATTCATGCTATGGAATATTTCTAAGTCAGGGACTTGTGTTTTGTTTAATAAAACAACTAAGTGAATGAATCACCTCGGTCGAATGGTATTGCTTGGATGGATTTTTGTTGAGTGGTTACACAAGGCCAGGGGACTGGTGAACCTTGTGTATCTCACTTGTGGAATGCCACCGAGGAACAAAGAGATTTGAGATGTCAAATGTTGAGAAGCTTCATGTGCAGCCACTTGGCATTATGGGCTCCGCCTGGATCATATAGGTTCCAATAACTTAGCCAAATGGACAGTTGGTGGTAGGGGATGATAGGTTTGGAGCGCGTCCATTTTGGTCTAAGGGAAGGCTTATGAAAGATCTTGTCTCGATGCATGTCGAGTCTTGTGGGGAAAGTGCACCACCTCTCCAGAGAGTAAAATCTAAGTACTTAGTCATGTCCCCGGCAATGGACAATTTGAGCATCGAGACATGGAAGCTATCAAGAATCTCCTCATCCCAATTTCTAAGTTAAAAGTTGTGGTTGAACAAGGGTTAAAGGATCTTCAATCTTTGATTGGTAGATGCCTTGGGTGATTTTTACCAAATAAAAACTTAGTATTTTCAAATGATAAGGAAAATCTATTTTGAGCAAAGCAAGCCTAAGCTCCACTTAGCAAAATGCATATAGATGATAGATACCACGATGCTACCATAGTATCACTTGCCAATACAATTCAAATGTATTGACCCTTGTGGCTGTAACTTATTATGTTGCAGGTTTGTTTCATGTTAGTGAAGTGTGTTGATTAGGATTACAAGTCTACAACCAACATGATTGCATGTGGCACTTTGAAGATGAAGGACCCCATGCTATAGTTATTTCTGCTGCATTGTAGTGAGATAGCCAAATGAGCTATGTAAGATGTAATGAATTATTTTATTCCTGGTTATAAAGTTGTACTATGACCTTTGTTTCTTGATATTACATCTTAACTGTGGATGCTAGCTATTGATCCAGGGACTAGCATTGTAAACACAATCCAGGGTCTAGCATTGTAAACACAGGGATCTCTACCTTATTAAAGGTTGGGACCTCTAAAGATGGTATCGGAGCACTGTGTTGCCTGTAGGATTGTAACCCTAGGATTGGACAAAACCCCTTAAAAATATGAGTTTTATTTGTTCCAAAACTTATTTACAAACAATCTTGTAAACTCTTTCCTCAACCTTTTTGTTTTGATTCTACATCTCTTCTATTTCAACTTTATGGACAAGGACCTCAACCATGATCAAAGACTTCAACTTGAGCAAAGGACATCACCAACTCAAATGACTTCAACTTCAACATCACCAAGGAATTCAACTTTTACATCACTAAGGACTACAAGTGAGACAAGAATAATACTCAAGACTTGGAGACTAAAGAAACACAACTTAGAAGGAATTATCATCACCTTTGAAGATTTGTGACCAAGATACAAGAAATTTTCCAAGGAAACCATAAACTCATTCATGAAGAAACAACCAAGAAAATGGAATGACCTCAAGTGAAACCATATAGTTGGACCACCATACTAAAGTATAGATCAAACACACCAACTTATGTGGTTTCGCAAAAATATTTTGTTGCCAAAAAATGTTTTTGAAACTTGTTATTTGAGTGGAATGTTTGATTGTGATTGTTTGCACATTGCTTGTGTGAATTGTGATGTGTGTGATTAGAATTCTTCCTTTAGAAATTTTTGCCTATTCTAATCCCAATCCAACCCAAACAGATGACTACTCCAAAAAACTCCAACATCAATAATGGTGACAACAACAACCAAGAGATGCACATGAGAGAACAACTATTAGCAAACCAAACCCAGTTGAATCAGATGACAACTCAGTTCTTAGCCAACAATAATGAGTTAGACCCAACCATGCAAAAGTTTTTGGAAATCCAATCCCAATTGTTTCAAGGGATGACCACTCAAATGATCAACATGAAAGACAACCTTTCCCAAGGAGTTTGTGACAACAATGATGTCAAGGATGATATTATAGAGGGAACTCAAGCTTGCAATTTTTGTGGAGACATGGATCACACTTCCAAAGAGAATGAAGAACAATTCCCTAATTGTGAAGAGAAACATCCAACTAAACAATGCCCCACATATCAAGTGACTTGTTTCCTATGTGAAGGAAATAATCATGTGCCTATCTAATGACCCATCTACCCTATTGTTCAACAAGTGAAACAAGGTGGAATGCATCAAGAGTATGGAAAACCCCATGAGGAAACAACTTCTATCAAGAAGGATGAAGGCAAAGACAAAACTCAGATTGCACCTCCATCCATTAAGAATCAACTTGATGGACAAAAGAGGAAACATAGGTATTATCCAAGGAATCGATTAAGGAACCGAGGAGACTTTCCCACCTTTGAGGTGAGATATGAAGAGCATGAACTATAAGAACTCCTAGCTTTGGGGAAACCCAAGAAAAAGAAGAATAAGGAAATTAGCCACGTGTGGTGCAACAACTGCAAAGAGCTAGGCCACTATATATCAACTTGTCCATAGAAGATATGTGAAGAACTCAACCTTGTCACATGTTATAAGTGTGGTGACCCAGGACATTATGCAAGCAATTGTCCAGAAAAGATGAAGTACAAGACAAGCAAGCCTATGAGGGATCTCAGCCTTGTCACATGTTTTAAGTGTGGAAACAAAGGACACTATGCAGATGTCTGTCCATAGAAGTTTCATCAAGATCCCAAGCAAGCCAAGATGTAATCTAGTTGAAAACCTTTTTAAGGGTGGCAGTACCCTAGTTGCCTTGAGACAACTTGTAACCTCTAGCCTCCCCAACTCACGGGACGATATTTCTTTTAAGGGTGGTAGCCTATCACATCCCAAAATTTTCCAAATTTTGAAATGTGAAAAATAAATAAACAAAATAAATAATTGTTGAAATTTAGGGTGAAAAGAAACTTTTTATTTCTAAATGGAAACATCAAAACCCAACTTGAACAAACTTCGAATGAAAAGTGAATCCAATAAAATTCAAATCAAGTGAAATGCATTCATCAAAGAATGAATCTTGAAATTTAAACACTTGGAAAAGTTAAACCAAAACCATAAACCCTAATGGAATAAATCATTCCAAGATCTCTCTAAGACTATGGATTTGATCCATGTAAAAATTTATCAACAAACATTTATAAATGATCAAGATTAATAAATAAAAGTACTATAAAACCATAGAAATTGGTTTCACTTAATTTGGAGCCATGGATAAAAACTTATGAATTTAATAAGATGAAAGGAAATAAATTTTAAAGCAATACAGCTTCCATCTAAAATCCATACCAAATTGTGAGCAAATAATCCTAAAGAGATTTAAAAGGATAAACAAATATTAAATGAAATTATACAAATTGGAATCAGCAGTATTGGATCTTTAAATAAAAAGATATGGATTTTATAAGATAAGGAAAGGAATAAATAAATAAATAAGGAATATCTAAAAGCCAAATAAAATCTTGGCCAAATCCATAAGCAAATGAAATAAAGATAATCCAAATAAAATAAAGGGATAAAGAATATTCAAAATAAAATAATATGACATTAACCAAATTCTATTCTATTTGAATAAAGACAAAAACCCTAATATAAATGATTAATTAAATCATGAGAAAATAATAAATGGAATTTGCCCAAGTGGAATAAAAGTTATTTAATTAACTTAAATGGAATCAAAGAATTATTGGAAATAAAATTTATAAAGGATTAAAACCATATGTGATTTTATTCGAATGAAGACAAATGCTCAATTTAAATGATTAATAAATCATAATAAAGAAATTTCAAATAATTCAAAATGAATTATTTAACACCCTATTAAATAAGTAAAACGTACTGAATAAGTTTTGGTGGAAAATTAGAATTCAAATAGAGATTTAAAATATGATTAAATCTTATTTCAATAAAATCAAATGCCTAATTTTAATAAAGAATAAACCATAATTTAATAAAAGAATTATTCCTAAAATGGTATTTAAAATACATGTTTAAACAGCATTAAAACTTACTGAAAGTTTGGCAAAGATTTGAATTCAAATGGTTGATTAAATGGTTTGAACAAATTCAAAACAGAAAAAGAAAAATGAAACAAAACAAAAAAAGGGAAAGAAATCAACCCAGCCCAACCAGCCCATCTGGCCCAGCAAGCCCATTTTCCCTCTCCCCACAGAAAACGGTTCACACCGCAGACTCAACCCTCTCAGTCGCTGACTCTGTGACCCCACCACTCCCCTCTCTCTCGCTAACCACCAGGACCCACGGCCACGTCACCGTCTTCCTCACCCGCGGTGACCACGCCTCCTCCCCGACTGTTTCCAGCGACATTTTCTCAGCGTCAATTCGCGTTGATGGCGCAGTAATCTCTCCTCGTGACCATCCTCGTTAAATCCCCTCCCTCTTCTCTCTCTTTGTCAACACCCGGATTTTTAATCCTAGATGCATGTTATGCCATACATCGCAATCCCATGATTACCATTTTTGCGAGACATAATAGATTTTTATATCATAGTACATCATCCATTACAAACCATACATAAGGTCTTACACAAATAAGGACCTCATGATCCAGTTCTTAATACAACTCAAGCAGCGGAATAACGTAATAATAAAGGTAGCGTAGGCGAAGCTCCATCTTCGGGGTCACAGGCAATGCTGACGATGGGAGATGATCCTAGTTGTCGTAACCTTCTTGGGGTCCTTCGTCCTGGTACTCCTCTTCATAGTCTGGCCACGGGAATAACCAGGGACAAAGCCATGAGTACTCTTTAAGTACTCGCAAACTAATACTAACAAGTGAAGGGGGTTTTTGTAGTAGGACACTAAGCTCTAGGGTTGTTTTGCAAAAATCCAGATTTACCTCTACTAAGTTCAGAAGCAAGAAAAGCTAGTTGAAATTTTATAACACCTAAGTGGGAACTTGAATTTCATATCACAACTCTGTTGTGGTCAAGTCAAATTCTCAATTCATTTCATAAGTCATTCTGAAAACATCTGACGGAGGAATAGTATGGCCACTCCAACTGTCCATAACCGCGGACGCGGCTATTCGAATAGTTTGACACTCTACAGAGATTGTACACTTTCACCACAACATTTGATACATCCGTCAGGAACAAATCCTGAATTCACCATACTCAGTATGCGGATAATCAATCCTAACCTTTCAATTACACGCCCTAGTATAGGCACCTCTCCTGTGAGTTTGGCCTCCCAACCATGACCAACTGTCATCTTGGGTACTGCACAGGTGGACAATCTTCACAAGGTAGCCTCAGCTCAGACCTTGGTCGTGAGGGAACCCATACTAAGGTATATAATTTTTCAATCAAGCCCTACCCAATTTTCGGGTATTGTGGTTGTACGGTAAAATTGGAATGGTATCGCATCCAGACAACCATTAGTTTTATAAAGGGCTAAGGCTCATGCCTCAACACTTTCATCATCAAAATCATCTGGTGTTCGGAAACACATGTCAAAACATCTCAGTAGAATGACTCATCATTCTAAGGTTTTCATAACCATTTTCACCAAGTCTTCCCATCTAAAGTTGATCAAGTTTTATGCTTAGAACTAGCATCTACAAGTGTGGTAAGTACTAATGAGGGGTGGTAAACAAGTGGTGATTAATTAAGTTCAATCTCATGCCTTAGGATGACATCAAGATTATCTGGCTTAGGACAAATTTAATGCTCTTTATGCAACCTTCAATTATCTTCCTAGAATCTACAAGTCACTTAAGTAAACTCTAGAGAAAGCATTGATAAAGAATTAAAGTAATAAGCTTGCAAGTAAAACTAGGATTGGGTATCATCAAATGTGTCTAACCAAGCATGCTTAGTGCATTGCATAGGTTATCTAACTTTCATAATTGCAAGTGTTAGCTTGCCTTGTGCAGAGCAGTGGTTGAAGTTCTCCTCGGCTTCTTCTTCGTAGTATCCTCCTTCCTCCTCGTATCCTTGGTCGGTACTAGCGTCTATAAATAAATACGAGGTACACAATCACCAAACAATACTTAACTATTTTCAATCATCACACAAAGGTGCACTATAGATGATTTAGCATCATCACCTATATTACAAGATTAAAGCATTTGCCTTATTTATTTTAATTTGAGTAAAGTAATTTCTACTCATTGAAAAACTATTTAAGATTTAATATTCTCCAACTCAAACATGGGATCATGTTGACACATGTCATCACCACATATTTCAGTAAATGAGAATGTGATTTAAAGTGGTGTCACAATTTAATAAGGTTTAACCTTTTTATTTTAAATAATTTAAGTGACTAGAAATGCCCATGTGGCATTCTTTTATTACTTGAACATTATTTCTGTAAGTAAACCCAAATGTTTTTATATATTCTGAAAGGTATGATCAAATATGATTTTTGAGAGTTGGAATCAACTCAACAGCTATTATGGTTGAAATTTGAAAAATGTTTGAATGAAGAAAAGCTTCTGCCTTGTTATTTTTACCAAGGTTGATCTACAGATCCAAATGATTTGAATTAAACGGGCTTGGATTAAGCATTTCAGTACCTTTCTAACAAAATTGGTTTCATGCAATTTGGTTCACTGAATCGAGCTGGGTTGATTTTTGAAACTAGGTACAGAACTATGTTTGAATAAAAATAGAAAAAGCTAAATTCAAATGGTTGGGCTGCGCGGGAAGGGTTAATGGGCCGGCCCAGTGTCACTCCGCAGCGCAGGGCTCAACTGACAGGGGGGTCTACCGGTCAGTGGCTCATAACACGCGAAGCGGTACTGGGCGATTTGGTTTGTTGGATTAGAAGTGAGATCAACGGCTGAGGGTCGTCGTCAATGATGAACATGTCACTGGCGAGATCGAACCCTAGCGGCTCGGTGGGGGTGCATAGGGGGCATACCGGGGCTCCAGTGACGACGGCGAGGTGGGAAAACGACGAAGTCGACGACAGCGAACTCAGGGATGGTCGCGGCAGCTCCGGGGGTGGTCAAAATCAACGGCTCCCTTATTCTCCAGAGGCGGCCTGCTCCGGCGCAATTCCGGCGAGCTGCTGCTCCTCGTGCTCTGGCTAAGGGGTGGAAGGATCAGTGAGGTGAGGGGAGTGAGATGGTGTGAAGAAATCGAGCGGGGGTCGTCTCCTTTTATAGGCTCGACGGCGAGACCGAGAGGGATGGGCAGGCGACGGTGGCGACACGGCTACGGGCGGCTAGAAGCATGGCCGAGGTTGGCGATCAACGGGCGGTCTCCTGGCGATGCTCTAGAGCTTAAATGCACATGTAGGGGCTGTGGCAATTGGTCGGGAACGTGCGATGCTCTGCGAGGCAGAGGCGGCGAACTCCGCGGTGAGCGGTGGCTACGGGGTACAGGCGGTGAAACGAACATCTCTGGTGGTCTCCTGGGACGGTGGGGTGTATGCTGTCGAGCGGCGAGGGCTCGAGGTGGCCGGGTTGCGTGGGAACGGCGCGTGCTCTGCGGTGTGCGTTGGCATGGTCGACAGCGGCGCGGGAGCGGCGTTTCTGGCGGTTCTGGTCGCTGTCTTCGAGCTAGGGCTGGTCGAGAGGGGGCGGTGAGGCATGGTCTGCATGCTAGACAAGGTTGGCACAGCTAGTTCTTCTCCTAGCTTGCTGTCCACACTGGGGTGACATGGTGAGGCTCGGCCTGCTCACCATTGATGGCATTGGCAAGCTCACAGTGGTGCTAGTGGTTAGTTAAGGGTGCTAGATGATCTACTAAGGCTAGTGGTAACCAGAGAGGGAACAAGGTTGGCCCAAAACACTGCTCAACATAGTGTTTTTGATTTTGTTGATTTGAATCTGCAACCTGTTTGATGAAATGGCCGCATGAACTTGAGTTTTGAATTTTGAAAAGATTTTTGGTGGGTGTTCTAGGCATGTGTTGATGATTCTGTGGGTGCTTGGGTTTTGAAAATTGAGCTTGTTTGAGTGGTTTTTGAAATAGTGGCATCTTCCCATATGAGATAGATTCGATTTTAAACTGTCATTTAAACTAAGCATTGAAATGTTTTTGGATGATCACAAAGTGGGCATTGGTACCTTATTATGAGTACTATCAAGGGGTGCAAAGATCCATACATGTTTCTGTTAAGTTCTGAAAGTTAGGGATAGCCAAAATAGGCATGGGAGTTAATTTGGCAAAAGTGACCATTCACTTCATTTTCTTATTTTGAGTTGTTTGTCTTTGGGAAAAGTTTGGGATTGTTTAGATGATGTTTATTTCACCTAAGAATCATTTTACAAGAAAAGAAACACAGAACCATGGAAATTCAAAAGAATCCAAATTTTAATACACACACATGAATGCTTTCATACTTTTAATTGGAAAAGTTTTTGTTAACCCTAATTTTGATGATTAGAGTTTGATAATCCAAGTTTAGTATTTTTGGGATGTTACAAACCTTCCCCCCTTAAACAAAATCTCGTCTCGAGATTTGAAAAAGGACAAAAAATATTACCTAGGATTTGAAGAGATCGGGAAACTCCGTCCTGATGTGATCTTCGCGCTCCCAGGTAGCTTCCTCTTCTGTGTGGTTCCTCCACTTAATCTTGAGAAACTTGATGCTTTGGGTTCTGGTAGTTTTGAAAGCTTCTTCCAAAATATGGATGGGTACTTCGGGATAGGTCAGGTCATCATTGATTTCTATGGTCCGGTGATCAATATTCTTGAACACTTCAGTCTTCTCCGGAACTTCGAGGCACTTGCGAAGTAATGAGATATGGAACACATTGTGCACGGCTGACATCTCTTCGGGCAGTTCCAATTAATACGACACTTCTCCTCGATGGTTCATAATCTTGAAGGGGCCGATATATCTGGGGGCTAACTTTCCTTTCAGTTGGAAACGCTGCATTCCCTTCAATGGCGACACTTTCAGATACACAAAATCTCCTATGTTGAAGGTGAGGTCTCGACGTCTCTTTTTAGCGTAACTCTTCTGTCTGGACTGGGCGGTCTTGAGGTGCTCACAAATCTTGTGAACCTTCTCTTCTGCTTCTCGTAGGATGTCGGGTCCAAAAATCTGACTCTCTCCTACTTCCGACCAGTTCAAAGGTGTACGACACTTTCTTCCATACATGAATTCAAATGGGGCCATTTGCAAACTAGCTTGATAACTGTTGTTGTATGAAAATTCTGTGAACGACAGACAGTCTTCCCATTTTGATCCATACTCTAACTCACATGCTCTCAACATGTCTTCGAGTATTTGATTTACTCGCTCCGTTTGTACGTCGGTCTGAGGGTGATAAGTTGTGCTGAAATCTAGTCGGGTTCCTAAACCTTCTTGGACTTTCTTCTAGAATCTCAAGGTAAACTGAGTTCCTCGATCCGATACGATGTTCTTGGGGACTCCGTGCAAACTGGCGATTCTAGCGATGTATAACTCAGCTAGCTTCAAACTCTGATATGTGGTCTTGACTGGTAAGAAATGGGCGACTTTGGATAATCTGTCCACTATGACCCAGATAGAGTCATTCCCCTACTAGAAGTAGGTAAGCCGGTGATAAAGTACATTCCAACGGAATCCCATTTCCATTCCGGAATCTGCAATGGTTGCAACAATCCTGCGGGTCTTTGATGTCCCGCCTTGACTCGCTGACATATATCACACTTGGCGATATAGCTTCCGATTTCTCTCTTCATCTTATGCCACCAAAATTGCTCCTTCAAATCTTGATACATCTTCGTTCCTCTGGGGTGGATAGAATAAAGAGTATCATGAGCTTCCTTTAGAATAACTTCTTTCAACTCAGAACCTGCTGGTACACAAAGGCGTCCTTTGTACCATAGAACTCCTTCTTCGTCTTCAGTGAATTCGGGTACTTTGCCTATACCGATACGACGCTTGATTCCGTCGATACTAACATTTCCTTTCTGTGTCTCTTTGATCTGACTGATCAAAGTGGTTTGAAGTTCTATGCTAGCCAAAAATCCTTCACTCACTAATTCCATTCAGAAATCTTCCATCTCTTTGTGCAAACTTGGTTGCTCCTTCAAAATCATGGAGTTCAAGCGGCACGGCAATCTGCTAAGGGCATCTGCTACCACGTTGGCTTTACCAGGGTGATAGTGAATGTCCAGATCGTAATCTTTGATTAGCACAATCCATCTTCTCTGTCTCATATTAAGCTCCTCCTGAGTGAATATATACTTCAGGCTCTTGTGATCCGAATAAATCTCACAACGGTTTCCCATCAGGCAATGCCTCCATATTTTTAGGGCTAGAACTACGGCTGCGAGCTTGAGGTCATGGGTTGGATAGTTCTGCTCATGTTGTTTTAGTTGTCGGGATAGATAAGATATAACGTTGCCCTCTTCCATTAGCACACATCCGAGACCGATCTTGGATGCATCACAATACACGTCAAAGGGCTTCGTGATATCCGGCATGATTAAGATTGGGGCTGAAATCAATCTCCTCTTGAGTTCTTGAAAACTCTCTTCACATTTGTCTGTCCATTCAAACTTCTTGTCCTTCTTCAGCAATTGGGTCATGGGTTTGGCAATACTTGAGAATCCTTCTACGAACTTGCGGTAATATCCCGCCAATCCGAGAAGTGCACGAACTTGGGTTTGAGTGGTTGGGGCTTTCCAATCTTCGACATCTTTCACCTTTGCAGGGTCAACGGCAATTCCTCCGGCTGATAAAATGTGGCCGAGGAATCCTACCTCCTGTAACCAGAATTCACATTTGCTAAACTTGGCATACAACTGATGCTCTCTAAGGGTTCCAAGAATGGTCCTTACGTGTAGCTCATGTTCTTCTTCTGATTTGGAATAAATCAGAATGTCATCGATGAAAACAACGACAAACTTATCCAGGAAGTCCATAAAAATCTTATTCATGAGATTCATGAAATAAGCGGGGGCATTGGTTAATCCAAAGGACATGACAGTATACTCGTATAATCCATATCTGGTGGTAAAGGCAGTCTTTGGAATATCCTCTGCGCGAATCTTGAGTTGATGATAGCTTGTTCTAAGATCAATCTTAGAAAACACTTTGGCACCGGTCAACTGATCAAATAAATCTTCTATCTTGGGAAATGGGTACTTGTTCTTGATAGTGACATCATTCAACTTCTGGTAATCCGTACACAAACGGTTACCTCCATCCTTCTTGTCCATGAACAAGACAGGTGATCTCCATGGTGATGCACTTGGTTGAATTAATCCAATTTCCAGCATGGCATCCAGTTGCTTCTTCAGCTCTGCTAGTTCAGACGGGTTCATACTATATGGTCTCTGGGCTATGGGTCCTGTTCCGGGGATTAGTTCAATGGTAAAATCGATATCCCGATCTGGGGGCATACCGGGCAAAACATCTGGAAATACATCAGGGTATTCACAGACTATCCGGACTTGGTCAATGGTAGGTTGGGCTACACTCTTGTTGCACTTGAATTGATGAGGTAAGGTTTCAGATACATGCTCGACTGATATTCCAGCGGTACTGGTCATGGTTATGGCTTTCTTGGCACAGTCAATTAATCCTTTATGTTTGAACATCCAATCCATTCCTAGTACTACTTCCAAACCTTTAGTTCCGAGTACTATCAGATTAGCATAAAAATCTATGCCATGGATTTGGATAGGGACGGCTTTGCAAATATGCCTAGCTTTGGTGGTTGAACCGGGGATTTGAACAATCATAACATGCTTCAGTTTTGTTGGTTGAATCTTACTAGTGCATGCAAATTCTTCAGTGACAAATGAGTGCGATGCACCAGAATCAAACAACACTCTAGCGAGTACTGAATTAACAGAAAACATACCCAGCACGACTTCTGGCGCTTCCTGGGCTTCTTCAGCATGCATGAGAAAAAGACGGCCGTTGCGGTTGAGAGAGTTCCCTGGGGCAAACCTTCTTTCGGGCTGGACACGACGCAGTTGCTGAGCTGGGGCATTGGCATTAGGGGCTGTGGCATTCTTCTTGGGGCACTCGTTGGAGTAGTGACCCTTATTTCCACAGTCATAACAAGTCACTTGCGACTTGTCCTTTGCTACAACAGGCACAACATTGCGTCCAGTCCTCGGGGCAGTGTTGGTGTTGGCGGTAGCATTTGTTATTGTTGAACTTGGGTGGTGCACGGTTGAAATTGTTAGAGTTGCCGGGGTTGTTGTGATTTCCTCCAGGCCTTGGATTTCCACGGTTGGGATAGGTAGGACGGTTCATTGGGGGTCGGTTGGTTCTCGGGGCAAATCCTGGAGATGGGTTAGGGCGATACTTTGGGGTATGATTGGTTCCTGGCTAATGCATCATGTGGCGCTTGCGGTTCTCATTGGCTTGGTTGATATTTCCTTCCATATGGATGGCAGAGTCGACAAGGGCTTAAATATCAGCAAAGGGGATATTGACCAACACCGTCTGCATCTCATTGTGCAGACCATTCAAGAATCTTTCTTTCTTCTTGGCTTCGGTGTCGATCTCATCCGGGGCATACCTAGCTAATGACAAGAATTTGTCACGGTATTCCACTACGGTCATCATTCCTTGCTTCAGTTCTCTGAACTCATCTCTCATTCTCTTGATCAAACCCGGTGGCACATGGGTTCTGCTGAACTTGACCTTGAATTCCTTCCAGGTCATCATCTGTCCTCTGGTCATTGCACGAACACTGTTCCACCATGCTCTTGCATATCCGGCTAGATAGTGGGTGGCGAACATAACTTTCTCGTTAGCTTCCACTCCGGCGACTTCTAGGTTGTTTTCCATGGTTTACAGCCAATCAACTGCATCTAAGGGCTCTTCGGACTTGGTGAAAACAGGTGGGTTGGTATTCTGGAAATTCTTGAGCTTAGATCCATGGTTGTCCTGATTTCCTTGGCCTTGATTGTTGTGGGCCAGCTGAGCTATCTGCTAAAGGGTGGCTAGGTTGGCTTGACGTTCTGCTCTTTCAGCTTCACGGTCAGAAACCAACATTTGCAGGATCTGTAACATCGGGTCCAGGGATGAACCACTTCCTCCGCGTGGCATCTGAAGATTGAGGTAGATCATGAGAAACGAGCGAAATTTCTAAGGTTCAGGGACTTTGAAAAGTTTTTAAAGTTTGACTCGGATTTTTTTGCAACTTGCTTTTCATTCATTCATTCATAGCACACGATACAAACACACACCACAAAACAAGAAAAACAAATGGTTTTAAGAACCATTCTGGAAACTACGATACAGTGGGACCGAATACAACTCAGTACGCTAGTGCTCAAGTGCTACTACTCCTTGGAGTCGGTGTAGTCTTCATCCTCATCATCCTCGTCGTCATCGATGAAGGCAAAATCATCCTCATCGGTGAAGAAGTCCATAGCCTGATCCTCCAGAAAATCATCGTCCTCGCTGAGATAGGAGTAGGGGTCTCCACGAAGATCTTCTCCGGCCTTCTCTCTTTCCTCCAACTGCATGTCTCTCTCATGGAGGTCTCCTCCAAATCCGAGATACGGTGGCGAAGACGGGCAATGATGCGCTCCTTCTTGTCAATCTGACGGTGGCAAGACTTGCGATCCTTCGCTAGCATGGAGATGGTCTGATCCTTCGTCTTGATGATGGCGGACTTGTGGTTGGAGTAGTCACGG
The DNA here is from genome assembly GCA_916181665.1 of Avena sativa. NCBI lineage: Eukaryota > Viridiplantae > Streptophyta > Magnoliopsida > Poales > Poaceae > Avena > Avena sativa. The sequence continues at coordinate 80,185,202 of OV702296.1, forward strand.
CAATTATCCAATTCCTGCTGACGATCATACATCATGAAGCTAAGGTGGTCCAACTGAGTCTTTAGCTCGTGGTGGTATGGGGCTTCCAGTGGTTGTCCCATAGCATCACGCCTTGGACAAAACTCAAAGCGGGTACCCTTGATCTGGTTGATACTCTGCCCACACAGACGGGCAAGAGCTTCCTACATGGCCCTGGCAAGTCCAACGAGCCAGTTATTTTCTCTTAAGGTGAAATGAATTCCCTCGGCAGTGGGGGTTCAATCTTTCCTTGGAGACTTGCAACAATTAGCCACTGCAGATCTTCTCCTCCTTGATCATTGAGCTGAGCTCCGAAGAACTCGGGGTGCGGACGCTCCAGAAGTTCCGAAAGCTGGTCCAAATCCCGCTCAAAGATGAGGTCTCCTCCATTCCCCAACTGATAAAATTTGTTGTACTTCACGTCCATCTATAAGAATATAGGATGAGTAAGTTAGTAGAGTGATCAAGTGTGTCAAATTTTAGGTATTTTGCAAGAGTTTTTGAGGAACATGAACTTTTATGAAAGAAACGAAGTGATAAGGATGGGAATAAGTTTTTGTAAATATTTGCTTCCTTTGGTTTTGAAACTAAGTTTTTGATTCAAACGTCCAGTCTAACTAGGGTCTCCTATGGTCAGGATGGGTCTGATACCAACTTGTCAACACCCGGATTTTTAATCCAGATGCCTGTTATGCCATACATCGCAATCCCAGGATTACCAGTTTTGCGAGACATAACAGATTTGGATATCACAGTACATCATCCATTACAAACCATACATAAGGTCTTACACAAATAAGGATCTCATGATCCAGTTCTTAATACAACTGAAGCAGCGGAATAACGTAATAATAAAGGTAGCGTAGGCGAAGCTCCATCTTCGGGGTCACAGGCAATGCTGACGATGGGAGATGATCCTAGTTGTCGTAACCTTCCTGGGGTCCTTCGTCCTGGTACTCCTCTTCATAGTCTGGCCACGGGAATAGCCAGGGACAAAGCCATGAGTACTCTTTAAGTACTCGCAAACTAATACTAACAAGTGAAGGGGTTTTTTGTAGTAGGACACTAAGCTCTAGGGTTGTTTTGCAGAAAGCCAGATTTACCTCTACTAAGTTCAGAAGCAAGAAAAGCTAGTTGAAATTTTATAACACCTAAGTGGGAACTTGAATTTCATATCACAACTCTGTTGTGGTCCAGTCAAATTCTCAATTCATTTCATAAGTCATTTTGAAAACATTTGACGGGGGAACAGTATGGACACTCCAACTGTCCATAACCGCGGACGCGGCTATTCGAATAGTTTGACACTCTACAGAGATTGTACACTTTCACCACAACATTCGATACATCCGTCAGGAACAAATCCTGAATTCACCATACTCAGTATCCGGATAATCAATCCTAACCTTTCAATTACACGCCCTAGTATAGGCACCTCTCCTGTGAGTTTGGCCTCCCAACCATGACCAACTGTCATCTTGGTTACTGCACAGGTGGACAATCTTCACAAGGTAGCCTCAGCTCAGACCTTGGTCGTGAGGGAACCCATACTAAGGTATATAAGTTTCCAGTCAAGCCCTACCCAATTTTCGGGTATTGTGGTTGTACGGTAAAATTGGAATGGTATCGCATCCAGACAACCATCAGTTTTATAAAGGGCTAAGGCTCATGCCTCAACATTTTCATCATCAAAATCATCTGGTGTTCGGAAACACATGTCAAAACATCTCAGTAGAATGACTCATCATTCTAAGGTTTTCATAACCATTTTCACCAAGTCTTCCCATCTAAAGTTGATCAAGTTTTATGCTTAGCACTAGCATCTACAAGTGTGGTAAGTACTAATGAGGGGTGGTAAACAAGTGGTGATTAATTAAGTTCAATCTCATGCCTTAGGATGACATCAAGATTATCTGGCTTAGGACAAATTTAATGCTCTTTATGCAACCTTCAATTATCTTCCTAGAATCTACAAGTCACTAAAGTAAACTCTAGAGAAAACGTTGATAAAGAATTAAAGTAATAAGCTTGCAAGTAAAACTAGGATTGAGTATCATCAAATGTGTCTAACCAAGCATGCTTAGTGCATTGCATAGGTTATCTAACTTTCATAATTGCAAGTGTTAGCTTGCCTTGTGCAGAGCAGTGGTTGAAGTTCTCCTCGGCTTCTTCTTCGTAGTATCCTCCTTCCTCCTCGTATCCTTGGTCGGTACTAGCGTCTGTAAATAAATACGAGGTACACAATCACCAAACAATACTTAACTATTTTCAATCATCACACAAAGGTGCACTATAGATGATCTAGCATCATCACCTATATTACAAGATTAAAGCATTTGCCTTATTTATTTTAATTTGAGTAAAGTAATTTCTACTCATTGAAAAACTATTTAAGATTTAATATTCTCCAACTCGAACATGGGATCATGTTGACACATGTCATCACCACATATTTCAGAACATGAGAATGTGATTTAAAGTGGTGTCACAATTTAATAAGGTTTAACCTTTTAATTTTAAATAATTAAAGTGACTAGAAATGCCTATGTGGCATTCTTTTATTACTTGAACATTATTTCTGTAAGTAAACCCAAATGTTTTTATATATTCTGAAAGGTATGATCAAATATGATTTTTGAGAGTTGGAATGAACTCAAAAGCTATTATAGTTGAAATTTGAAAAATGTTTGAATGCAGAAAAGCTTCTGCCTTGTTATTTTTACCAAGGTTGATCAACAGAACCAAATGATTTGAATCCAACGGGCTTAGATTAAGCATTTCATTACCTTTCTAACAAAATTGGTTTCATGCAATTTGGTTCACTGAATCAAGCTGGGTTGATTTTTGAAACTAGCTACAGAACTATGTTTGAATAAAAATAGAAAAAGCTAAATTCAAACGGTTGGGCTGCGCGGGAAGGGTTAATGGGCTGGCCCGGTGTCACTCCGCAGCACGGGGCTCAACTGACAGGGGGGTCTACCGGTCAGTGGCACATAACCCGCAAAGCGGTACGGGGCAATTTGGTTTGTTGGATTAGAAGTGAGATCAACGGCTGAGGGTCGTCGTCGACAATGAACATGTCACCGGCGAGCTCGAACCCTAGCGGATCAGTGGGGGTGCATAGGGGGCATACCGGGGTTCCAGTGATGACGGCGAGGCGGGCAAACGACGAAGTCGACGACAGAGAACTCAGGGATGGTCGCGGCAGCTCCGGGTGTAGCGACCTCGGATCGATAAGGATCCTAAGTCCCTGTGATTAACATGCTAGTCCCTGGATCAATAGCTAGCACTCACAGTCGATGAAATATCATGTAAAACACAAAGTCTTTATTACACGGAAAATCCAGAGTATGAAATTATTACAAAAATTGCTTAGCATTATGCTAGCTCAAATAACAGCGGAAACATAAAAATAGCATGAGTCCATCAATGCCCCAGGCTTGTCGAGTGTAGACCCGCGATCCCTACGCACCATTTAATCTTCGGATTCTGCACATAAGACGTGCAGCCAACAAGTTGGGTCAATACTTTGAATGTATTGGCAAATTACACCAAGGAGAGAAAAGACTATCTCTACATGGAAGGCTGGTATAGGCTGTAGAGTTCATTTGCTCAAAGCTGGTTTTCTTAAGTAGAGAGAAGAAGAGAGGATTGTCCTACTTTGTAAACATTTGCTTAGAATAAAATAAGGTCGAGTGGCACACGAGGATATTACGCACCAAGTGTCCAAACAACCAAACACTTGGATATTACGCACCAAGCATCACTTGGATATTACACACCAAATTCCCCAAATTCCCACCCATTAGCGATATTACGCACGCCATGGGGTTTCAAAACTTTGTTTTAGAAAAGAGAGAGGAAGATCCTTCAGAGGCTCCATCCTTCAGACGCTCATTGTTGTTCTGTTACCGTGAACACGACTGATCGATCAGATTGCAATACTCTCGAGAGTTTCTGCACTTTACCCACAATCCACGATCAAGTCCTTTTACAGACCAGACCATGGCGAGGCTTTCCCTTAGTATCCCCTCTACCTTCCGGATCCAACCGTGCCAAGCACCTCCAAATGTTGGTACCCAGGTGAGGTTTCCCACTAAGTACTAGGCCAAGACAGAGCCCATAATGTATTATGGTTGCACTAGAAGCTTCTGAATTCTGAAACATGGCAGACTTCTTTGATTCCTGGGCGGCCGTCCCCCACCAAAATCTCACTTGTTGTCCTGACAACCATTCCGCCCAGAAGAAAACTTAGTTTTATTTTGAAGTGAATTTGGGAAGAAAAGTTTGCTCTAGAGAGCCTTTATACTTAGAAAAATCCATTGTCTTTCGAACCCCCCAACGGAACTTGTATATATAGCATAGCAAGCAGTACTTAGCAAAAACAGGGGTAACCTATTAGGAGTGGAAAAATCCTAAGTATAGAGCTACTCATGGCATACTACAAAATCATCGCACTTGCAAAATAATACTAAGGAAAAATTCTACTAGAACATCCTACACATGCATACTACAGAATTTTGAAGATCATATGCATAGAATTAAAACTGGGACAAAATTATGAACAAGTGGTGTAACTTGCCTTGATCCGAGCAGCACTCTACACAATAGCACTCCTTAGCGCACTCCGAGCAATCTAACGAATCACAAACATAGGTTCGATCACAACTTGCTCAAAGCATATCACAAAGAAAATCATGCATGCATGCAACATGGTAGTTTATGCAAGGTTGGTTAAATTGATCAAGGTAGCAAGTTTGTGTTATGATAGTGTAAGGGTGTCACTAGGATTGATTTTCCCAAGGGTTTAGATCTACTATAGTGTCACTAAACAAATTCAAGGATTATAAGGAGATCAACCATCTAATTAGCCCCAAGCTAGATCTAATGACCCTAAGCATGTTTGTATAATTTTGTCTAGTAGGCATCATGGAAACAAGGTTATTGCAACAAGAGTTAACTAAAACAGAATTTTTAATTATTTTTCCATAGAATAAACACCCCAATCTAGTGATTAAAATCTACACCTAAAACATTACTATAAACCTGGGATATTATTGTAGATTTGGATTCTACTCAAAATTAGGAATCCAACGGTATATTATAAGCTAAATTTGGCAAAATATTTAATTTTATACGATTTTCGCAAGTTTTAAATTAAAACTGCAAAACAGATCTAACCCTAAAATAAAAAAACTTGCCAAGTGGCACAGCCCGATTGGTCCAGTTGGAAAACACGGGGCCGACGCGGAGCGTTAGTGGGCTGCAGACGTGGCAGCCACGCGGCGCGATACCACACATACCCCTTCGGGTTTGTATCTAATCTGAATCGCAGGTTGCAAATCGGACGGATGAGAGGGGCGCGATGACTTACGGCGGTGGCGACGGCGGCGTTGGGCGGCGGTGGCGTCGGTGACGATGGTCGGCGGCGCTCTGGTGGTCCCCCGAGGTGGCGGTGGTGTCGACGGAGCGCGTCTGGTCCTTGCGGTCACGCTCGTGTCCTCGTCGTTCCTCCTCGCTTCCTCGACTATCGGCAGGGTCCCGCCATTCTTCTCCGTCCCTGGCGGCACTCCGGCGAGCAATTGCGGATGCGTTTCTGCGAGAGAGAAGGGGAAGGGCACACGGCGCGAATCAGTGGTGAACGAGGAACAGCTCTAGGGGAAGGAAGGGGCGAGAGGTGGTCCCAAACGTCTCGGCGAGGTCCAACCCGACGGCGGCGGCGCGAATTGTCGATCGTCTAGGGTTCCGCAAGGGGAAAAATCGGACGGGGTGAGGCCGAGGGTGGAGGGGGTTATATGGGGCGGAGACTTGGGCGAGGGGGCGGTCGAGTCTGGCGCGAGTAGGAGTCTGACGCGGCCGGAGTTGTGTCCGCCGCGGTCTCCAGGAGGAAGACGACGGGGTGGGACCCCCGCGTCAGTGGTGGAGGGAGAAGCGGGTCGATGCTGGGCTACGGCGGCTAGCGTGGGTAGGCTGGCTGCCGCGCGGGCGCTGGTGAGCTGCGCTGCGGCCCAGTTAGGTAGGTTTCCCCCTTTTTTTCCTTTAATCATTTTCCTTTTTCTGTTTTAATAAAACCTGAATAACTTTTGCAAACTAAGACCAAAATTGATGAAACCTGTTTCTAAAATTTCATAAAATTAAGGTGGTCAACCTAGGGCCATAGTTTAATGTTTTACAAGGTTTTTGGTAGGGTATTTACTCAACCTCTACCATAATGCATACATAAGGCAACCACCATTAGGGTTTTCTAGGTTTAGGTGTTTAGGATTTTTATTTCAATTTTCACTTGTAGGATGCAATGATACAAGGATGATGCATGACACTAATAACATCCTAATACAGAATCTGGGATGTTACACCGGGGGTGGTCGAAATCAACGACTCCCTTCTTCTCCAGAGGCGGCCTGCTCCGGCGCAATTCCGGCGAGCTGCTGCTCCTCGTGCTCTGGCTAAGGGGTGGAAGGATCAGTGAGGTGAGGGGAGTGAGATGGTGTGAAGAAATAGAGCGGGGGTCGTCTCCTTTTATAGGCTCGACGGCGAGACCGAGAAGGATGGGCAGGCGACGGTGGCGACACGGCTACGGGCGGATAGAGGCATGGGCGAGGTTGGCGATCGATGGGCGGTCTCCTAGAGATGCTCTAGAGCTTAAATGCACGTGTAGGGGCGGTGGCAATTGGTCGGGAACGTGCGATGCTCTACGAGGCAGAGGCGGCGAGCGGTGGCTACGGGGTACGGGCGGTGAAACGAACATGTCTAGTGGTCTCCTGGGACGGTGGGGTGCATGCTGGCGGGCGGCGAGGGCTCGAGGTGGTCGGGTTGCGTGGGAACGGCGCGTGCTCTGCGGTGCGCATCGGCATGGCCGACACCGGCGCGGGCGCGGCGGTCCTGGCGGTTCTGGTCACTGTCTTCGAGCTATGGCTGGTCGAGGGGGGGAGGTGAGGCATGGGCTGCATGCTAGACAAGGTTGGCACGTCTAGTTCTTCTCCTAGCTTGCTGTCCACACTGGGGTGACATGGTGAGGCTCGGCCTGCTCACCATTGATGGCATTGGCAAGCTCACAGTGGTGCTAGTGGTTAGTCAAGGGTGCTAGATGATCTACTAAGGCTAGTGGTAACCAGAGAGGGAACAAGGTTGGCCCAAAACACTGCTCAACATAGTGTTTTTGATTTTGTTGATTTGAATCTGCAACCTGTTTGATGAAATGGCCGCATGAACTTGAGTTTTGAATTTTGAAAAGATTTTTGGTGGGTGTGCTAGGCATGTGTTGAGGATTCTGTGGGTGCTTGGGTTTTGAAAATTGAGCTTGTTTGAGTGGTTTTTGAAATAGTGGGATCTTCCCATATGAGATAGATTCAATTTTAAACTGTCATTTAAACTAAGCATTTAAATGTTTTTGGATGATCACAAAGTGGGCTTTGGTACCTTATTATGAGTACTATTAAGGTGTGCAAAGATCCATACATGTTTCTATGAAGTTCTGAAAGTTAGGGATAGCCAAGTAGGCATGGGAGTTAATTTGGCAAAAATGACCATTCACTTCATTTGCTTATTTTGAGTTGTTTGTCTTTGGGAAAAGTTTGAGGATTGTTTAGATGATGTTTATTTCATCTAAGAATCATTTTACAAGCAAAGAAACACAGAACCATGGCAATTCAAAAGAATCCAAATTTTAATACACACACATGAATGCTTTCATACTTTTAATTGGAAAAGTTTTTGTTAACCCTAATTTTGATGATTAGAGTTTGATGATCCAGTTTAGTATTTTTGGGATGTTACACTCTTTCCCCTCAAACCCCGATGCCAGAGAGCCACCAGGCTGCCTCAAATTAACCTTGCACCGCTGCGGCCTCCGACGCACTCCGGCGACGATTCCAACCGCTCCTCACCACCCCTTGCTCCCTAGCCTCCACGAGACGATTGCCCATTGCCACGTGCACACTCCAGTACCACCAGCTCACTCACGCACGCTCTGAAACCTCGAATCCATCTTCAACCGAGCAGCGCCGCCGTCTGTCTCCTCTCCGACGAGCTCCCTCGGTACTTTCTGACCGCGCCTCTCCCTCTAGTTGACGCTCTCGCACTCACCTCTCTCTTGCGCGTCTAATGACACCTTCTGCATGTCTTCTCGTGGCTCGTAGCGTTGCCCCCAACAATGGCCGAGCGCACCCATCGCCAGGAGCAACTCCGGCGAGAGATTGTCGACCCGTCCGTGCGCCCCTGTCCCCGTGACGACAACCTTGAGCTTCAGCACGACGAGGCGAACTCGGTAAGCTATCCTTCCCTCTCCCACGCTTCCTGTATAGCCGGCACCATCCTCGTCTGACCGCGCCTCTGCCAGCCACCACCGCCAGCGCCACTCGTTTCTGGTTATTTGACTTGGGTCGTTAGATCTTGATCAGATGCGTGAGATTAGAAATAACCCGAAGGGGTACGAATCCATCTGAGCCGCTCAGATCTAATTAGATCGAACGCTCCACAGAGCTCAATCCACGCGAAACGGTATCGGCTAGTTAGGTTAAGACACGTGGCTCAGGATTTGTTTTAAAAAACAGAATTGAAACTATTAGATGTAAGAATTTGAAAAAATCATAACTATTTTTGATCCACACGTCCAAATTTTACAAATTTAATATCAATGCAATCAGAAAAAGGAGTACTTTCCAACCATACACTTTGTTTAATGATTTGCTTCTAGAAAATAAGTTGTTTTTGCAGAAACTTGTGTAGGCATATTTTGTGTATAAAATTCATTCTAAAAATGTTTTCAAGATAAAATATTTTTTAAATGGATTGTTTTGAACCTACTGACCATAAAAACCAACTTATGGATATAAAAGAGTATTTTGTGAAGCTAAAGAATAAATCTTTGAATTAAAGCATTTCTAACTAAATAAAATTGTTGAATATGTTTTAAAATACTTTTTGAGTAAAACCTTTGGAAAATTATTTGATTTAAACTCTCTGACCCTAAACACCAAGTTTTAGGATTTAAAAATATATTTGGTGAACCCTATAAAAATTTTTTTAAAATGCATTTCCAACAAAATAAAATAATGCTTTGATTTAAAAAACGTTTTTAGATGAAACCTTTTGCAAATGGTTTTAATATTAAACACTTGACCTTAAAACACTAACATGTTGTGTTTAAAAATATTTTACAAACACTAGAGATTATAACTTTCATTTAAATCATTTCTAGCAAAACAAAAATGACTTAAAGTGGCCATTTTCACTAACTTGACTTAAAATGGTTTTGCCACTTTTACAAATGACCAATAGATGTTTTTAGAATGTTTATAACCTATTAGAAACCACTTTTACAAATAAAACAATCTTTGGCATGCTTGCATGCTTGCATGCATTGCTTTGTTTTTATCATTCTGTGTGATGAATTGCTTGAATGGTAGATTGAATTTGTGCCTTGATTGAATTTTAGTGAAATTTGAAGAGTGTGACTATTGCAAGATCAAGGAGTGAACTTATATTCTGTACCAAAAAAGGCAAGTGGTGCTTCATACTTTCGTCCCATTATTTTCAATATGCATTAGTGATATTTCTAGGTAGGACTTGCATGGAATTTTCTAAGTATAAACTATACCATGGGAAATCCTAGTAGATGAAACCTTAGTAGAATATTCCAAAGTTAAGATTCCTACTACTATCATGCTTAGCTTAGCTAGTAGAAAACAAGGGTGGATTATATTCATGCTATGGAATATTTCTAAGTCAAGGACTTGTGTTTTGTTTAATAAAACAACTAAGTGAATGAATCACCTGGGTGGAATGGTATTGCTTGGATGGATTTTTGTTGAGTGGTTACACAAGGCCAGGGGACTGGTGAACCTTGTGTATCTCACTTGTGGAATTCCACCCAGGAACAAAGATATTTGAGATGTCAAATGTTGAGAAGCTTCAAGTGCAGCCACTTGGCATTATGGGCTCTGCCTGGATCATATAGGTTGCAATAACTTAGCCAAATGGACAGTTGGTGGTAGGGGATGATAGGTTTGGAGCGCGTCCATTTTGGTCTAAGGGAAGGCTTCTGAAAGATCTTGTCTCGATGCATGTCGAGTCTTGTGGGGAAAGTGTACCACCTCTCGAGAGAGTAAAATCTAAGTACTTAGCCGTGTCCCCGGCAATGGAAAATTTGAGCATCAAGACATGGAAGCTATCAAGAATTTCCTCATCCCAATTTCTAAGTTAAAAACTTGTGGTTGAACAAGGGTTAAAGGATCTTCAATCTTTGATTGGTAGATGCCTTGGGTGATTTTTGCCAAATAAAAACTTAGTGTTTTCAAATGATAAGGAAAATCTATTTTGAGCAAAGAAAGCCTAAGCTCCACTTAGCCAAATGCATATAGATGATAGATACCACTATTTTACCATAGTATCACTTGCTAATACAATTCAAATGTATTGACCCTTGTGGCTATAACTTATTATGTTGCAGGTTTGTTTGATGTTAGTGAAGTGTGTTGATTCGGATTACAAGTCTACAACCAACATGATTGCATGTGGCACTTTGAAGATGAAGGACCCCATGCTATAGTTATTTCTGCTGCATTGTAGTGACATATCCAAATGAGCTATGTAAGATGTAATGAATTATTTTATTCCTGGTTATAAAGTTGTACTATGACCTTTGTTTCTTGATATTACATCTTAACTGTGGATGCTAGCTATTGATCCAGGGACTAGCATTGTAAACACAGGGATCTCTATCTTATTAAAGTTTGGGACCTCTACAATATGGTAATGGATAACAATATGAATGTAAACAATAATCCAATGGTTCCACTCACAAGCATCAACTACAATAGTAATCAACACCGAGAAAGTTTCCCCTAATGAACTAAGAAATATCCAACACAATTGTTACAGCAGTACGGAGTGGTGATGATGGTACTGGTGGAGATGATGGTGTGGATCATGATGATGATGATCCCGATGAAGCCTAGCTTGATTACGATGTTGATGGTGACAGTCTCCGGGAAGGAATTCCCCTGGCAGAAATCTGTCTGCCAGAGAGATGTTTCTCTCTCAGTGTTTTCCGCCCCCTAGAGGCGGCGGAAATCTATTTGTGGTCGCTCCTTGAGGCTTAGGGTTCCATAGGGAAGATATAGACGAAGGGGCAGAGTCGGAGGCCGGGAAGGTGGGCCACACCTGCCTTAGGCGAGGGGTCAGGTGGGCCCATGCCTAGGGGGTGTGGGCCCCCTAAGGACCTTCTTCGTCCCTCCTTCGGGCTTCCTTCGTCCTCTGGTAAAATAATATGTTTCCATTTTTTCTGGTATTTTTCTTATCTTTATGAAATTGCACTGAAACGCCTTCTTTTCCATCAGAATCCAGACTCCGGCAGTCCATCCTCCAAGAATCATCCAACATGCATAAACAGATGAAAAGCCATAATTAATACCTCATAATAAGACAAATATCAATGAATGGAGGTAAATTATGATATAGAATGGTGATGCAAATTGGGCGTATCAACTCCCCCAAGCATAGACTTCGTTTGTCCCCAAGCGAATATTGAGCTCAATAAACATGTCCACAGGTTTATGGAGTGAAGTGTCGATAAAAGAATACGAGCAAGAAGCATCACACTTACCATTGCACAACTCATAGAAGAAAGCAACTCAGCATTATATAACTTATCTTGCAGCCAAGTATAGCAGTCACAATAGAGATGCATAAAGATAAATCATAATTGGAATTGGCAAACTTGTTCTTGGTCAGAGAACACCTGGCAAACAGTTTCACAAAAGCTTTTTGTAGAAGTTTCAAAACAGGAGTACTCTTTGCTCAAAAAGGTTTTTCACAAGTGAAGGCTTTCAAAGTAATACTCAATAGATAATAGTTTTGTGCAAACAAGGAAGATAAAGAACATGATTGAATAAATCACCATATGAATGCTTGAAACACAACAACTCAAATGCTTGCTGGAGATGGAGTGGAAGTTGGTTTACTGACTCAACTTGGAAGTGGGAGAAAGGTCCCTTCTTAGAGGGTAACAGGGATTACAAGTCATAAAGAGCTTCCAAAAGATTATGGTACTTACTAGCTTTGAGACCTCATTGCCCCTATCATAAGCATCTTGAGATGATTAAGGTTAAAGTGAACAAAGATGGAGTATATGCTTGATGAAATATAAGTTGGCAATCTCATGTCCCTTGAATATGAGGGCCACTCCTCATGCTACTCAACTTTGGTCACAGGTAAGTTCTTGTCATTGTAAGTATTTGCATATCATTGAGAACCGCCAACGGGGTACCCCTTGCACATGGTACAGGATCTTTCCCATAACCAAAATGACAAGGAAAGCAGACAATGAGCATCTCAGCGATCTTTTTATTTACTATGTGCATAGCTTTTTATTAAGGATGCTTCATAGATGACTCACTATGGTGATGCTGCAAGTTTCCACCATGATTAAGCATGGCTTAGGCTAGCGGCCCAGGCGTTTCTCTAACACAAGATACAAACTCCATGGACTTACAACTTCCCTCTTTATTTCACACCGTTGACATCCATAGACAAAAGAGCACGATATCAACTATGTACGGAGTGCAAGTGCAATGTTGAAATTGTTCCCCGTGACAGCACGGTTCTGATAATTCCAGCGTATAGATGCAAGCATATACAACTTCAATGTTCACAATGTCTCAAATCTATTAGGGGAAAGTAAACAAGTTGTGCCATCAAGTTTGTGAGAGCTTTACTAACTAGTTTTCACATAACAAAATACTTTTTAATTCGAAAGGTAGATGAATCTTGAGAATTTGCTTGGAATAGCAAAAGCTACTAGGTAGATATGGTGGACACAAGTGGCAAATTTTTTGTTTCAAAGGGTTTTGGAAACATGAGAAGTATGCCTTCTCAAAACAGGTTTTTAGCTAGCAAGGCTGGGTAACAAGCAAGAGAGTTGAAAGAAACAAGCAAACATACAAGTAATAAAGCCAAACATGCAATCTTCCTTGAAGACACAAAAGAATCTTAAATAAAGAATACTAAGCTTATGAGCCAACAAGAAAGAAAACAAATGGTACAAAATACCTGTAAGCTTTTTTTCTTTCTTTTTCTCTTTCATAGTAATGCTACTATCCAGAACTCGGTTTTCCAAAACCAATTTAGATCCACTTGATGATCCCAAAGTGGTGCCAATACTGATAAACAAGATCCATCATATAATAGAGATTGCAAACTAAAAATAAGAAGTGCAAAAAGTAAAAGATGAGACTTCTCATTAATATTCAATAAAGGAACTCACACCAAGGGATACATAGATAATCAACTAAAGGAGAGATACTTCCACATGCAAACCAAATTATAAGATAACCTCTCTACCACAGATATGAATTCACTAGAAAGGTAAAAGATAAAAGATAATGGTGGTGATACCGCGGCACTCCCCTAAGCTTGGAACAAGCCAAGGGGATGCCAAACCTGATGACTAATTACTCCTTTGGTGGTGGTGTTCTCTTGATAAGCTCCTCAACAAGTTTCTTCAAATCCTCCATATCGAAGATCAGAGTATGAATTAACTCCGAATTATGCTCAATGCATCCCATGATCAACACGGACCGAGGATCCCAGTCCTTGTTATTCTTTCTCCATTCTTCCAAATTATAGTGTTTCTTCCCTGCACGGTTAGAACAAGGGGTACTAGGAGGAAGTGTGCGTGGAGCGAGGATATGACGCGAAGTTCTCCCTCCTGTAGACATCAGTGATGTCCTCTTAAACTTGGTAGGTCGTACCACCAAACCAATGCTTGCGACGGTAGCGCGAATTTCCGGTTGATTGTCCTCCTACATGTCACCTTCATACCCTACTGAAATCTCCTCCTCCTTGGGGGAGTCCATGGTGCACTAAACTTGAGAAGATTTCCTGACAGAAATAGATTGAAACAAAAACACGACGAGGAAACGATGCATGAACCTCGGGGGATCCGGGGGGGGTTATATATTACGAAGTTTCAATGCATAAGGAAGGTTTTGACATAGAAACAAGAAGGAGACGGAGTTCGAGGGGGGAACACCCCCATCCCTCCCTGGCGCGACTAGGCTACGCCCGCGCCTAGGGTGGATTTGTCCACCCCGGGCTCCGTTTCCTCCTCATTTTCGTCTCACAACTTCCCTTATATATTAAAAACATCAAAAATATAAAAAGATTGGGGTTTCACGAACCTTCTGTTTTCACCACTTTTACCTATTTAAAGACGAACTCTGAAGATTCATTTTCTATTTCTCCTAAGAATTTCCTTCATACAAAACCCTTGCACAAACTCAATGACAACATAAGTGTAAGCAAAAACAATAACCCTTTGGGTACACACTTCAACTGAAAACTCATCAAAACAAAAGCTTCTGTAAGAGGCAAATGCAATTGATGACAGAAATCTGTCAAAACAGACCAGCAGGTAAAGATTGATTTTTCCGAAGACCTTCTGTTGCTCAAATAAAAAAGTGAAGAACTGATGAAAGTTGGATAACAACTTGGAGAACAAACTTAGAAAAATGCAGCTCCATCCGAAGTATTGAGCTTCCTCACGAATTTTTACAATACAGCACAAAAATCTGTCCCAGGACAGCCACTTTTAACAACTCCTCTACTTCACAAAAGTAGTTGAACTTGATGAAAAACCAAAACAAAAAGGATAAGGAGCGGTTATTACAAAGGTAATAACTTCCAAGACTCGAAAAAACTCTTGGGTTATCTCCCAACAAGTACTTTTCTTTAATGCATTTAAGTTAGGCTTGAAACTTCCAAAGATGCTCACATAGATATATATATCTGAAGTGGAAGAGAGCATCAAGAAGCAAATAACCAACACACTTGAGTCTAACCCACTTCCTATGCATGGGAGTATTATGATAAAATGAATTGTTGAAAAAAAGCCACTAGCATAGGAAGACAAAACAGATGCAACTTCAAAGCTTTCAACATAAAACGGGGAAACTTAACATTATTGAGATGCATAAAAACCGTGTTTCCCTCTCTCATAATAACTTTCAGTAGCACTTTGAATAAAGTTGACAATATAACTGTTAGTGGAAATAACTTTATCATCAGAATAAGCATACTTATAGTCATCAAAAAGAGGTCCAAGGTCATAAACCGGATCAATAGAAGCAAGTTGTTCCATCCTGAAATCTTTATTCGGCAAGCTATTTTCACAAGGAGCTTTAGCAAATTTGGAAAAATTAAACTCATAAGACTCTCCATCAAACTTAGTCAAAAAACATTCCTTCCTACAAACTATAATAGCTCCACAGGTGTTCAATAAAGGTCTACCAAAAATGATAGGACAAGTTTTGCTAGCTGCTGAATTAAGCACTAGAAAATCAGCAGGATACTTAATCTTACCGTAGAGGACCTCCACATCTCTTATAATACCAATAGGGCAAATGGTTTCCCTATTAGCAAGGTGGATAACCACATCAATGTCCTCAAGCTCACAAGGAACAATCTCATGCATAATTTCCGTGTAAAGCTCATAAGGAATAGCACTAGAACTAGCACCAATATCACATAAACCATAGTAGCAATGATCACCAATTTTAACAGAAAGCACAGGAGCACTAGCTTTTCTAGCCTTACCAGGATGAGAAATAATATTAGAAGCGTCTTCACAGAAGACAATATGCTCATCCTCTATATTTCTAGTGATAGTGTCTTTCACAATAGCTACCACAGGTTCATCACTCAAATGCTTACCAGGCTCCACAGTTTTCATTGTACCTTTGCTATTTGCACTAATAATCATAGAATACTCCTTTACCTTAGATGGGAAAGGCATTTCTCAACATGGGGTTCAGGCACAATATGATTAGTAGTACAAACTTGAGTACTTCTAACTGGAACATGACTAACAACATCTTTATAAGGAGCATGGTACTTATTCCACTTCTTCTTGGCAATTTATATGTAAGAGGCAAAGGCCTTAGAACAGTTGGTAATACTTTGGGAATCAAGACCAAACTCATTACTAATATCACGGAAGTCATCAGCTCCCATAAAAGATTTAATGCATTCGTAATCATAGTTTATACCTGACTTTCTTCATTTGTCATTCTCCCAAGCTTCAGTGTTCTCTTGAATACGGTCTAAGAGCTCCCATTAATCTTCTTCCTTCATACATGTGAATGATCCAGCACAACAAGCATCTAGTAAATCTTTATCATGAAGAGAAAGCCTAGCATAAAAGTTATTGAGAATAATATTGTTAGGGAGTTCATGAATAGGATATTTAAGCATTAGTAACTTCAATCTCCCCCAAGCTTGAGCTGTACTCTCTCCATCAAGAGGCCAAAAGTTATATATAAGATTTCTATCTTTATGAATTTCACTGGGAGGATAAAATTTAGAGTAAAAGAGAGATGTCATCTCCTCCCATTCCATGTATTGTCCATTCTTCAGCAGCTTATACCATTCTTCAGATCTCCCTTTCAAGGATATGGAGAGTAACTTCTTCTTCACATGTTCAGTTGTGATACCTGCACACTTAAACAACGCGCATAATTCATGGATAAAAAACAAGTGATCACCAGGATGGACAGTTTCATCCCCAAAATAATAATTATCCATAACACGATTAACAATACTTGTAGGTATCTTAAAAGGATCTATCTCAATAGGAGGTGGTTCATCTACTACCCTAGCAGTGGTAGTAGTTTTCCCAAACAGAAAACCAAGTGGGTTATCCATATTGGAAACAAAGTAACAAGCAGTAACAAGAGCAATACTCATAATAAAAGTTTCCCTTACCAGTTCCACTCTTCAATAGCGCTTCACTCCCCGGCAACGGCGCCAAAAAAATAGACTTGGTGACCCACAAATATAGGGGGTGTATCGTAGTACTTTCAATAAATAGGAGTGTCAATCCCAACGAGGAGTAAAAGGTGCTGAACAGTGGTATGGAGTAGGAAATACCTGTGAATACTTAGCAAATGGATTTTTAGTGGTTTTCTGACAAAGCAACAAAGCAAGGAGCAAGTGATACGTTGGAAATGTATCTATAATTTTTGATGCTCCATGCTTGTTTAGTATCTACTTTGCTTTACTTGTCTACACTTTGAGGTGCTTTTTACATGTTTTCTGGTACTAACCTATTAACAAGTTGCAACAGTGCTAGATGCCTGTTTTTTGCTGTTTTTGGTTTCAGAAAAGTTAGTAAATAAATACTCTCGGAATTGGATGGGATGAACATCAAAGTCAATAACTTTCCGTGGGGAACAAGAAGTCCATAGGGGAGACGGAGAAGCGGGATAGGGAGGTCAACCCCCACCCCCCAGGCGCGGGGTCAGGTGGACCCGTGCCTGGGTAGGGTTTTCCTACCCTGGTCGCCTCCTGGACTCCCCCTTCGCCTATAAGAAGCCCTCAATACAAAAACTCTCGGTACCCGATTAGAAATCTAGGAAACCGTATGTAGCCGCCACCACCGTCGTCCCTAGATCGGGGGGATCTGAAGTTCTTCCCGGCACCCTGCCGGAGGGGAGATCATCCCGGAGGCCTTCTCTCCGGTATGATTCGTGAGTAGTTCCACCTTGGACTATGGGTCCATGTAGTAGCTATATGGTTGTATCTCCTCCTTTGTGCTTTCATGTATAGATCTTGTGAGCTCCGTTCATGATCAAGATCTAATCTATTTGTAATCATGCATGTTGTGTTTGCGGGGATTCGATCGATATTGAGATTATTATGTTGGTTTGATTAATGGTTCTATCTTTATGATTCTATCATGTTTGTGTTGTTTGTGATCTTGCATGCTCTTTGTTGCTAGTGGTTATCTTGGCCAAGTAGCTGCTAGTGACTCCAAGAGGGAGTATTTATGCTCGATAGTGGGTTCATGCCTCTAGTTTCCAAGGGAAGTGACAGAAATCTCTTCGGTTGTAGATTTGCTGTTGCTACTAGGGAGAAAACAATGGTCCCTTGTTCATGGAACATGTGGATTGTTTACCTTACACACTTTGCTTAAAGCAGTTGTCTGTTGCTTGCAACTTAATACTGGAGGGGGTTTGGATGATAACCTGAAGGTGGACTTCTAGTCATAGATGCAGTTGGATTACGGTCTATGTATAATGTTGTATTGCCCAATCAACTTCATAGGATCTTGCTAGCTAGTAATTGCATTGTTATGCCTTGCTCAGTTCCTATCAGTTGCCCCTCTGTAATTTGTTTACCCTTCATGCCATGTTGTTTATCTAAGGAGAGCACCTCTAGTGAACTATGGACCCCGGTCCCATCTTTACCATTGATACATCTTCCACTGTTACTTGTTTACTTGCTGCAAACCATTACCTTCCACACCATACGTTTAATCCTTTGTTACAGCAAACCGGTGAGCTTGACAACCTCACTGATTCGCTGGGGCAAAGTCTTGAGTTTGTGTTGTGCAGGTATCCACGTTGCCAGCAACACCTGTGTGACGTTTCCTTCCTCCTTCTGGTTCGATAACCTCGCTCTCTACTGAGGGAACCTTGCTGTTGTGCTCCATCACACCTTGCTCTTGGGGTTACAACGAAGTGCTCCACATTAACCCCGGAGGTGATGAAAATTGCACTCCCTGGATTGATACCTCCTTCCCGAGGTCCGACTGCCATCGTCTACCTCGATTTCGGTCACGAATCGCATCGTCGACCCTCCAACGAGCTTTGTGGTGAGCTTCTGAGACTCTAGCACCTTTCCAAACCCTCAATTGCTTCCAAGTTGGCTTTGCCGATGTGTGTTGCATGTCGCCGCCGCAGTTGCTCGCCGTTGAGCTATTCCCGATAAGAGCGGGGCCGCCATAACTATGCTCAGCGTACTCCCCTGCATCGAAAACCCCTAGCCACACTTCCCAGAACCCTCTTTGTCGTTGTTCCGGGTGTCATTTCGGTGATGCTCCGGTGAGCTCGCGTGGCAGCTGATGTGGCCACGGTCCCACCTGTTCGTGTCTCTGGCTAGATTAGCTAGGAGTGTAAAAAAATTATTGGTTCGTGTTGTTGTCATCGTGGCATCACGCCTGCGTCATCCTTGATCGGGTCCACTATTGATTAATCCACTGCCCATGTGGCATCCAATGTGGCCACTGGCCCACTAGTCAGTGACTAGGGTAGGTTTAGTCTGGGTATGAAATGTAATTCCTGTTTGCAATATTATTTAGAAAATGATTAAATCTTGTTAAATTAATAACTTTTTTTATAATTCAGAAAAATATATATAATATATGAAAATGTTTAGAAAAGTAAAATCTACAACTTAAAACTATTATCAAACATTATTATATAAGTTATTTAAATAATTATTATTTAATAAAGATTTTATAAGTAATAAAACTTTGATAATTCATATTTTAATAATGGTAAATGATAAAAATATAAATAATATATCAAAAATTCTTAGAAAAATAAGAATTATAACTTAATAATATAATCATGTAATATTATTTCACCTAATTAAATAATTATCATTTATTAAGTGTTTATAAAGTAGTAAATCTTATAAAAATCATATCTTATTATTTATAAATCACAAAAATAAATGTAATATACCAAAATGATCACAAAAATAGTGCCTACATGTTAAAAATATAGTATTCCACTTTTGAGGTAAATAAAAATTTAAACACTTTAATAACTTGAATTTGAACCTATTTCCTTAGTTGATAATTCATATAATGGTAAATAAAATTTGCTAATATTTCTAAAATTAGCCAATTTAGTCTAATAAATAGTATTAGTCTAAAATATTGATAATATGAAGTCAAAATGGTTCAACACATTTTAAATGCAATCTTATTGAATTATCATTCAACCATAAGTGTAGCTTATTTTCTAAAAAGATCCTTATCAAATGTAAAATCCTCAAGGATAATTTGTGACTAAATAAAACCTTTTACCTTACTTCAACCACAAGTTATAAACATACAAAAACAATATATTGAATCCATAAGTAGTTAAGTAATATTATTTCCTTGTTTCCAAACAATAACCACTCATTTATAAAAACATAAATGATTCTATTCCATTATAATCTTGAGAAACCACTATACCAAATAAAAGTAATACCATTCCTAGTTAACTTTAAAGAAACCTTATGAAATGAAGAAAGTACAATTATCATAAGCAGTACATCTTAAGTCCACCTATACCCTTAAAGTTAAACTTTAGTCTACAAGACTATAAACATTATAATAAAGACTTTGTTATGTGTTTTATAGTTTACTTTGATCTGTTTCAATTAAGACCTAATGCGTCTCAAGACCAAACTAACCAAGTTAAAAACCAAGATAGATAAGTCTCAAATACTAGTGATGTCATTATTCAAATGGAGTAATTCTTTCTTACTTAAGGACTATAACTGGTAAGAACACTTAATAATATTAACTTAAAGTTTAAATACTTTTTCTCAATTAAGTAAGATTTTCTTCAAAAGTCATTCTTCTAAGATACATGATAAAGCAAGACATAAGCATTCTTATGAAGGCTCTAAATGATGAACAACCCTTGTATACACAGACTTTAGATACCCTTCCGCACTTGCATGTTTTATATGGCATGCTACTTATTATGTTTAGATGTTATTCCACACACACTCACAAGCCTTAATGAGAAGCACAAGTGTGAAACTAATCTAAAAGAACAACACATTCTAAATAAACCATTTGCAATTCCCAAACCCTAGATCAACGCTTATTCCGGGGATTCGAGTTTATCAAATTGCATTACATTACTTATGCATAATAGCATCTTGCTTCTTTAAACATTAGTCCTTACCGGACCAATGATGTTGATTTCAGATATTGGATCTTATATTGTCTCGAAGATCGTGAGTGCATAATCTTGCAATCACAAAAGTCAAGTTCACACTTGATCATGTCCTTTGATTATTTTCAGTAAAGTATTTTATAAATCTAGTGTTGTCATCACCTGCATTTAAAAAAAGGTTAGAAAACACTATTTTCATAATAATATGATTATAGATTATTTACCATGAGGTAATAACCTACTATGAAAGTTTCGGTGGTAAAGGAACATATTATCTAGGACTTAACAACCAATGTCGACAGTGATTCTTGCGCCGTATATCACGCGTTAACCATGAGATTTGGAATGGGACGGAAAACTCAGTTGTATCTTCTTCCTCTCGCATGTAGCCGGATGTGCAGGTTGTGGTTGTTATCTCCGTAGCGTGCATTAATTGGTAATTCGTAGGAGATATGCAGCATATGGGTGGGAACCCTCAACATCCCACGATAGTTCTGGCATCTAATGGTCTGTACAAACCATTCTCGTAATTCAATGGGTGGGCATGGTCTACACCAAGGAGACATGAGGGGTCGTGAAGGGGGCAGTGATTGTCTTGGATCATCTACTGGGCCCCACACCATAGGAAGTGTGGACGGGAAAGATCACCCGGTTGTGCAACAAGGATTTGATCTCTCATGGGTAAAGTAACGCACCTCTGCAGAGTGAAAGAATTGTAACTTGTTACTCCCTGTTCCGGGAAGGATCTATGAACGCGGCGGAAAAGGAACTCCATGAAAGTTCTGGTAAACCCGTGAAGACTGACGAACATATCTGTTCTGAATAAAAGCAACCTTTGAAGAAATGTTTATGAAAACTTGCATTGCCTACGACCTATGGTCTATGGCTGTAGATATAGTGCATCAAACACTCCTTTCCAGTGAACTTGCTGAGTACGCTCGTACTCAAAGTATCTTCTTAACCCTTGCTAGATTTTGAAGCCAATGCCGATGACGTCTACACCAAATTATGCTCAAGGGAATCATCATCAACAGTTCAAGTTCTTCAATGAAGTCAACATATGCATCAACTAAAGTGAAGACGAAGTTGTTGATTAGATAGGAATATAATATCTAGCCATAGAACCTATTTCTATAGAGTATTGTAATAGCAGCAATGCCAGACCAATAGTTCAGATACTAGTCTTATTAGTATGATAATTTTTTTTAGTTGTTTATCTCTGATTCTTCTTTGTAAGAAGTTTCTTTATCTCTCTTTAACCTAGAGTGTTCTCTGGATCTTGTGTTAAGAGTTGAGTTGTAACCTATAGTCATGTCTTGGACCTATTGTGTTTCTGTTGTACCACTCTGAGGGATGTAATACTAGTGAACAGGTGTTTCATTGGTTTTATTTCAACGACTATAGTATACTACATCATGAAGTGGTATGCTAGGTCACCGCAGCTAGTATCAGAGCATATGCTTTGACCTTAGGATTAAAACCCTTTTAGGAAGATCTGTAGGTTGGATAGTGACTATAGAAAACCATCTTATCTTAAACAAATATTCTTATGACTGGTGATAAGTATCCACTTGAGGATAACTTTGTCACACTTAAGTTGGATGCTTAAGTCACCTTTATTAGGAGTAGTTGTCCATCTTTTCTCAGTAAAAGTGTTATTTAGTGACTTCTTAAGGAGACATAACCCTCCAAGATTCTTTAAGAAAGCCAATTGGTCGCAGTTGAGTTGGATCAAGCTTAGTGTTTCAATTGAAGTAATACAAATGGTGTAGACTAACTATAGAATTCAAGTAAGGCAGTAAAATCTTATTGTTAAATGGTAATAATAGATAACATAGTGAAGACCATTAGAGTATGTATATTTGTAATGGGTAGTAAATCATGTGGTATTCACTTGAGAATTCTACGTGAAAGAGTGAAATTATGTTAAAAATCAATGGTAGTGTAATGAAAAACCAAGTCATCATGGTGAGATTAGCTCTTAAATCATGATGTATAGGTAAAACATAACAAGGTCATGGTGAGATTAGCTCCGAAACCATGAAATATGTGTAAATATGACAAGTAATTAGTAAATTATCTTGAGGTAGAAGTAAGAAAATAACATGGTAGAACTATGATAGAAGTCATAGGTGTCATAAATTTTTAATAATCTCTGGTTTCAGAATATAGTTAGTCCTTTGGAGAGATTTTGTGAGGTTAGATTACTAAATAATGACAGCTTCGTTATATTAGCCATTCCAAAAGTGAGACTAAAGTTTAGTCAAAACCAAATTGAGACCACTTTGCTTAAATTTATCTTGTTGCAATTGAGCAATTAGGGTAAATATTGAGACAAAGTATAGTTTGACCCTATGT
Organism: Avena sativa; assembly: GCA_916181665.1. Taxonomy (NCBI): domain Eukaryota; kingdom Viridiplantae; phylum Streptophyta; class Magnoliopsida; order Poales; family Poaceae; genus Avena; species Avena sativa. The sequence continues at coordinate 80,208,319 of OV702296.1, forward strand.
GCTAAGTATCACGAGGTAAACCTATATGAGGAGGTGTCATGTACTACACAACTAAGCCTGAATTCTAGAGATATTATACTCAACTATTATATTCCAGGCTTAGAATATTGTGTAATATATGTACCACATTTGGATTTATTGGTTTTTCTTGGATATTCTTGATTGACTAGATCTGTACATGAAGATTGACTTGGTGTGCAAATGCATGTTGCAACATCCAGTTATTACTTGATGTTATAGACCTAGATAGAAAAGGGAATTCGTGTAAGGGAGTGACAAGTTCTAAAGATCAAGATGAAGACTTACTTGAAGAGTAAATCCAAGTATGAGGAGTATCAATACAATTTGAAGGTTGGATCAAGATCAGATCATTCTTAGCCAGCAATAAGAAGTAATATTAATGTAGAAAATATATGGAGCAACAAGAAGTGATGAATTTAAATTCATTCAAAGTAGGTGATGTTGCTAAGGAATGAATGAAGTAGTTGTGCCAAGTTCATGGAAGTATCAGGAATAGGTCCAAATAAGTAGTCTTAAAACCAAAGTGTATTCATGCTCTAACAATTCAGAGAGAATGCCAGTGGTACGTCGAAAAAACCCGTAGGGTAATACATACACCCTAGGATGGTCCGCAGCTGGTATCTTGTCCGCAGCTGATATTTGGTTGACTTGGTTAACCAGATTATCTTGTTATTGCATAAAGAGCATAAAACTTGGCCTAAGTTAAGTAAGACATAAAGGAGTATGAAAGTAAAGCGACTGTGTTTTGAGATGTTTCATGAAATCATATATACCAAAGACAGAAGGTCTAAATAGTAAGTAAGACAAATAATGTTGGAAGATTCACTTCGGAGATCCACAATTGTGTGGGTATACCGTAAGTTCTTTCATGAAACCATAAATAGGTAGAGTATAAGTTGGACAAAGACCAATATCCCAGTTACAGAGCCAATGGTTACTATATAAATAGTTCAAAGACCATTAGTAAACCCTAAGGGGAGAGTAAACAGTAAAAGGAAGTACTATTATCTGGATTCCGGAGTAAAAGTTAGAGAAGAAGTATTAAACTATGACAACATTAAGCCTTATTTTCATAAGGTTAAAAGAATTCATCATTATAAAAGTACTTTCCGAAATATGTCAAGATGAAAGATCAAAGTTTACTTCAAAATAGTAGTGCTCAAACCTTAAGGCACTTAATAAAAGGTAGTTGAAGAAGTACTTAAGGTGATAAAATAGATTAATCCTAACAGACTAATTCTAAAAGAAACAACTCTTAAGTGATCCTTAAGAGGGAATAAAGCAAATCCAATTGGACATGTGTAGAGAAAGAAGAAATTCCGATGGGTATGGACTAAATGTGTTCAACACCAATCTTCGGAGGTACCACCAATATTAACCATACCATGAAAAAAATTAGTATTTTGGCCACAACTATTGTGTTATAATAATTAAAACCCTGTTTTAGTGAGACTTCCTAGATCTTACACAGTATAGTAAGGAAGTTCGATGATTAAATAAAAGGAGTTGGATTAGGATACCTAATCTGGATAAGGAGCTAAATAAGAGAACCCAAATTAAGGAGTTTATAATATGGACATATCCCTAAAGGAGGATAGTAAAAGGAACTTTGGAGTATTGGAGACAACAAATTGGAGATTGCTAAGTACGATGAGAATTCAAGAAAAAGGTTTGGATATGGGATACCACAATTATTCCCATTTGAGGTTACCATGGAGATAAGACGTGTCGTAGCCAATATAGAACAATTCCTCATTCCAAAACGTGAGAGTATACGAACTTCGAGGATGAATTTTATTTTAAGGGGGAGAGTCTGTAACATCCCAGCATTAGAGCTTAGAAATAAACTAAACCCAGAAGTGTGCATTGCATTCATGCATAGAAAATTCGAATAATTTTCGCGATTTTGAACAAAACTTGTCAAAGTGATTGAAGCTTTTCTTAACTAGATGGAATTGAAGTAGATCATCAATTTGACTGCAATAAGTTTCAATATGACCTTTGCTAAAACTTTATTTATGGTAAACATGATTTGATCTAAGGGTAGATCAAATGAAATAAAACTAAGCCATTGCATATTGTTTAATGATTAATATCTAATACTTAAGAGATCATATCATAGAATTCATTACAATAACCCATGAATACCAAGCTATGGATATAAATCAAGTAACAAGAAATGTAGTAACTAACTCTTGGCCTATTTTATCCTTATCTATTTCTACCATGAGGATCATGGTAATAGTTCACCCTAACTCTTCAGATATATGGAGTAGGAAGGAAATCAAGTCAAGATCATTCACCACATATCTTTCTTTCCATATCAATCCTTGTCATCTCTAATGAATCTTATCCTAATATTTTTTGAACATCAATGTTGAGTAATCAACTATTGATCTATCAAGTATTAACCTATTAATTCTTGATCTATCAACTCTTGTCCTTATGATAGCATTAACTTAAAGTCATTTAGATAAAGAAGTAAGAAGAGGTAAGTGGTAGTGCTAGTTTTAGATATCATCTATAGGATGGGAGTATTTGAAGAGAATCAAATCAATAGGATTATTGATGGAGTTAACTCAATCTTGAATGGATAGAAGAGTTATTTGAAATAAAGATATTTGTGGTAACAAAGAGGATTACAAAGATGAATTCTGAAGATAGTTACCAGGAGTAATCCTATTGGATCAAGTAGGTATAGTCATTGAATAATAACTCTTAGTCAGATAGAGACACTAAGAAGATAAGTATAATACAGCTGTAATGTTGTATTGATGAAGGCCTTGATTATCCAACTGGAAATCCAAGCCATAAATGATCAAAGGATTCTAATGATCATGCTCAATTCACTAAGAGTGAACGATTATATCTTGTATAAGTGACATTGGTTGATAGAACATGATTAAACCCTAGTATAGATGAGTTACCTAGATTAGTCATGACAATTCACAATGTTATAATGTGAAGTTGGAAAAGGACATACTGAGCCAAATAAAGGAAAAGATATTATGAATAAGATGATGCTAGAGCATCAATAAGTTATTGAAGTAGTGTTATTCCTCTTAAAGGATAGTAAGCTTTTGAGGAAATTAGAATTGGATATATTAATCTATTAGTGTAATATTAGTGATGGATGATAAAGGAAGTGTATGAATGGAGTTAGAAGTAACTACTTCTTGGATTAAAGGTTAGCATTATAGTTTGATATAATCAAGTGGAGATATGAGATAATTATGAAAAGCTTCAGTGACAAGCTTTTGAGATTTATAATTGAGATTACAAAGTAAAATGTGAATTAAGAGAGTGACCATTCAAATGTATTTGGAGTCATTAGAAGCATTCTAGAAATGGGAGATATCTCTATGAGGAAGGTATTTAGAGCTTTAGTGTCAAGCTCATTGGAGTTACCAATGGATTTAGGAGGAAAAATTACTAATAAGAATATTCTTGCGAAGTAAAGCTCATCATGTTAACACATGATGATGGATATGAAGAAGTAGTATATCTAGGAAAGGAATTCCTTAATTAGAAGACAAGAGTTATGAAGTATGGAAGATAGGAATTCTTGGTAAACACTCAACCTTAAATCTTTAACCAAACAAAATATCCATTTCATATGATTGATCTATCATCATATTTCCACAATGCCTTATAAGTAATATTTTCCTATAGCAAATCACTGAAGCATATCTTGCCACCTCAAAACATTAAAATCATATGTGCCCAGAAAACTATAGTTATCCATTCTATCTCTTAAGCCATCCTAGAGAACAACCCCACTATTTATCTTGGATCATGATACCATTCATGAACATAAGAATGAAGACAATATGTCTTAACCATTAATTTTCATCCATGCCTATCAAGGAAGATAAGTATATTAAATCCTATAAAACTCATGGAAAATGCTTATAATTCCAAACTCTAAACTTATTACTGAGTTTTCTCATCAACATCTCATAAATATTTTATCTATATTAATTAGGCCAATTCTTTGATCCATTTCTCTAGCCACTCATTCCATATGAGCATGGAATAAGTGGGGTTACAATAATTATAAACCACCCTATAACTTATTACATGATGAAATATATATAAATAAAACCTATAGCTATCATTTAAAACTTTAAAACTACATTACTCCAAATAAAGTAAAAACAAAGTTATAAGAGAATTTTTAAGATCTTAAACAAAATTCTAAAAACCCTAAAACCTTAATTCTTGTTTATTCTGCTTAATAAATAATTTATAATATAATTATGAGTTTTGAAAATACCTATATAATTAGGGCAAATAACTAGCATGATTACCTTGGAATATTTAGAAGTATTGTACAGAAGTTATGGTATTTTAAATATGTGCAATTCAAATTGAAAACAAATTCTTAAAACAGAAAACAGAATAAAAATAAAGGAAGAAGAGGCAGCAGTCAATCCTGGCCCACGACCCATTTCTTCTCACCACCTATCTGTCGCCCGCGTGCAGCCTCGCAGAGTTTGCCCACTGCACAGCAGCCCACGTCGGCCCAACGGTAGCCCGCGTACCCCTTCGTTTATTTTCCCTTCTTCTTCCTCTTGACAGAAAGCAACACCGACGCAAGAAGCTGCCTGGCGCCTCATCCGTTGTCTCTACGATGATCGCCGCGCGCTAAGATTCGAGTCACCGCTCTTTGGGACTATAAGAACCCCATACACGCAGAGAATGAACTCCAATTCTTCTTATCCCTCATTCTCCCTTATCCTCTGTAACCCTAGATCGTCAAAGCTACGGGGCATCGTCGTCTCCGTCCATATCTCAATCATCTGAGCCGCCGTCGGGGTCTCCTCGTTGTTCAAAATCAATTGCCCCCTCTTGCGGAAGCTATAGATGCCCTAGATGCCTGGATTGATACCTCCTTCTCGAGGTCCGGCTGTCGTCATCTACCTCGATTCTGGTCACGAATCGCGTCGCCGACCCTCCAATGAGCTTTGTGGTGAGCTTCTAAGACTCTAGCACCTTTTCAAACCCGCAATTGCTTCCTGGTTGGCTTTGTCGACGTATGTTGCATGCCTCCGCCGTAGTTGCTCGCCGTTGAGCTATTCCCGATGACCAAATAGGAGCGGCGCTGCCACAACTATGCTCAGCGTACTCCCCTGCATCGAAAACCCTAGCCGCGCTTCCCAGAACCCTCTCTGTCGCTGTTCCGGGTGTCATTTCGGTGATGCTCCGGTGAGCTCGCGTGGCAGCTGATGTGGCCACAGTCCCACCTGTTCGTGTCTCTGGCTAGATTAGCTAGGAGTGTAAATAAGATTATTGGTTTGTGCTGATGTCATCGTGGCGTTACGCCTGCGTCATCCTTGACCGGGTCCATTATTGACTAGTCCACTGCCCATGTGGCATCCAATGTGGCCACTGGCCCACTAGTCAGTGACTAGGGTAGGTTTAGTCTAGGTATGAAATGTAATTCCTGTTTGCAATATTATTTAGAAAATGATTTAGGAAATGATTAAATCTTGTTAAATTAATAACTTTTTTTTATAATTCAAAAAATATATATAATATATGAAAATGTTTAGAAAAATAAAATCTACAACTTAAAACTATTATCAAACATTATTATATTAGTTATTTAAATAATTATTATTTAATAAAGATTTTATAAGTAATAAAACTTTGATAATTCATATTTTAATAATGGTAAATGATAAAAATATAAATAATATATCAAAATTATTAGAAAAATAAGAACTATAACTTAATACTATAATCATGTAATATTATTTCACCTAATTAAATAATTATCATTTATTAAGTGTTTATAAAGTAGTAAATCTTATAAAAATCATATCTTATTATTTATAAATCACAAAAATAAATGTAATATACCAAAATGATCACAAAAATAGTACCTACATGTTAAAAAAAATCCACTTTTGAGGTAAATAAAAATTTAAACACTTTAATAACTTGAATTTAAACCTATTTCCTTAGTTGATAATTCATATAAGGGTAAATAAAATTTGCTAATATTTCTAAAATTAGCCAATTGAGTGTTATAAATAGTATTAGTCTTAAATATTGACAATATGAAGTCAAAATGGTTCAACACATTTTGAATGCAATCTTATTGAATTATCATTCAACCATAAGTGTAGCTTATTTTCTAAAAAGATCCTTATCAAATATAAATTTAAACAACTTGAGAAGTGACATTATGAAATTTAAACCCTCCTGCTAAGATTATATCAATGAGAAGTGACATTATGAAATTTAAACAACTTGATAATGAACATGTTGCTCAAGCTTGGTAAAGAATGAAATCTTTGGTTAAGAATTGTCCCACTCATGGACTTACTGCTTGGATGATTATCCAGACTTTTTATGCAGGTTTGAACTTCTCTTCAAGAAACCTGTTGGATTCAGCTGCTGGAGGTACCTTTATGGGCATCGCTTTAGGTGTTGCAACAAAACTCCTTGATAATATGATGGTTAATTACTCTAAATGGCACACTAAGAGAGCTCCACATGGTAAGAAGGTAAATTCTATTGAAGAAACCTCCTCTTTGAGTGATAAGATAGATGTTATTATGGCTATGCTTGTTAATGGGAAAGCTCCTTTAGATCCAAACAATGTTCCCTTAGCCTATTTGGTTTCTCAAGAAGAGCAAGTTGATGTGAACTTCATTAGAAACAACAATTTCAACAATAATGCCTATAGGAATAATTTTGGTAGCAACAATAATTATAGGCCTTATCATCCTAATAATGGCAATTCCTATGGAAATTCCTACAACAATGCTAGAAGTGCCCCCTCTAAACTTGAAGTTATGCTCAAAGACTTTATTAGTAAACAAACCACTTTCAACAAGACTGTGGAGGAAAAACTTTTAACTATTGACAAAAATATTTCCTCTTTGTTTGAAGCACAGTCCTCCTTGATTAATAAAATGGCTGCTAAGCCTAAAACCTTGGAAATTACCTTTGCTGCTACTCATGCCATACAAGTTACTATTAATGAAAATGTTAGACTGTTAGCTCAACTTCATGCTAAGTGGGAAAGCGAAGCTGAAATTAATAGAAACAATAGTGTGTGCACCATCACTAGAATGGATACCACTAAACCACAAGAAGTCCCTATTCCTCCTCCTACAATGCCTAAGCCTAATGAGTCTACTACTAGTGATGCTAAGTTTTATTTTGATATAGATGGTTTCAATATTTCTGAAGTGATTTTGTTCCTGCAAAAACTTGCTAGAAGTCCTGATGCTAGTGATATGCATGTTGCTTTCACCTAACACATTATAGATGCTCTTGTTAAGATTAAGGAAGAGAATTTAAAACACAAAGCTTCTATTCCTAGGAAAGTAGAAGATAGTTGGGAACCCATTATTAATATGCAAGTGAATGACTTTGATCTCAAAGCTTCATGTGATCTTGGTTATAGTGTCTCTATTATGCCTAGGAAGATTTATGAAATGCTTGATTTGCCACCTTTGGAAGATTGTTATTTGGATGTCCCACTTGATGATAATGCTAAGAAGAAACTCATGGGGAGTATTAATTATGTTATCATCATGGTTAACAATGTTTATGTCCCTATTGATTTCTATGTTTTGGATGTTGAATACAATGCTTCTTGTCCTATTACTTTGGGAAGACCTTTTCTTAGAACTGTTGCTGCCATCATTGATATGAAAGAAGGCACAATTAAATATCAATTTCCATTCAAGAAAGGTATTGAACACTTCCCTATGAGGAAAGAGAATTTGCTTTTTGCTCCTACTTTGAAAGCAAGGTTTGATGTTAATGCTTCTTTATTTGAAAATACTTGATTTCTTGCTTCTTGTGCCTAACTTAAAGGCGTTAAAGGAAAGTACTTGTTGGGAGATAACCCAAGAGTTTCCTTGAGTCTTGTAAGTTATTACTTCAGTAATGACCTCTCCTTATCCTTTTTGTTTGCTTTTTGAGCCAAGAATGACCTCTAATGACAGGGAAGTAAGATTTGGGGAGTTGCTGTCCCGAAACAGATTTATGTCCTCCACCATAAAAATTCGTGAGGAGTATCTGTAAGTCGATTGAGATTAACATTTACGAATAAATACCCCAGTATGTTATCTAACTTTCTTTAGTTCAACACTTTTTGATTTGAGAACAAAATATTTTCGAAAAAATCAGTTTCTACCTGCTGGTCTATTTTGATAGATTTCTGCCATTATTTGCATTTGCTTCTTATTGATTCCTTTTTGGGTTGTTTTTAGGAAATTGAGATTTTTGAAGGAGTTGCTATAGTAGCTTGTATTTTTAGTGAAAAGTTTTGCTATTCTCAAAGCTAAGCCCAAGGGTCTATTATCTTTTGAATACACTAATGTTGCTAATGAAGATTGTGTAAAGTTTTGTATGAAGAAAAATTTTTAGGTGTAGAGAGAGAATGATGTAATGAGATGAAGAATGGACAAAATCTCAAGCTTGGGGATGCCACCCCGGTGTCACCCCAAGAAATATCCAAGAGGTACAAGCGTCAAAGCTTGGGGATGCCCAAGGCATCCCCTTCTTCATCAATAAAAAGCCCAGGTCTTTCTAGACACTTCGTTTTTATTGTTTCATGCACTGTTGTGTTGTCCTTGGAGTGTCTTAGTTTTTGTTTGGTTTGCTTAGTTGTTTAGTTTTCTTGAATAAAGTAGTTTGGACCCCCGTTCTCGCTGTGTTGTTTCAAATAAGTTGATTGGTGTTGGAAAGGAGTAGAAAGTTCTTGCTTGAAGTGCAAGAGGAGCTTGCATTAACTGTGACTTAGACTTTTTCATGACATGCTAGGTGTTGTTTTGACCTTATGCTTAGTGATTATTGTTGTAGCATGTCTTGTTCCAAGCAATTGGGATTTCTTAATGTGCCTTGAAAGAATTATGCATTGTTTTAGCATACAAAAGCATAGTATTGTGGTATTCTCCTTTGATGTTTTGTTTGGGTTGACTTGGCACATGCTCACACCATGTTATGACTATGAACAAGTCACTATAGCCTCTATGATCATTTAGTCCTTGACTTGTAGTACCACTCTATGCTTTGATTAGTAATGTTTTGTCGCTCTGCATGTTTATGGCCATTATTGCTCTCTTAGTTGGTTGCTCCCAGTCTTTTGCTAGCCTCCATTTGTATGAGTAAGTTCTACTCGTGCTTCCAACTCCCAAGAAACCAAGTTATTCCAAAGTGTCCACTATAAATTCCTATGCATGGTGTGTTACACCATTCCAAGTATATTCTTGTTTTCATCTATCTTCCAATTAAAAAGTATTTTGTTATGTGAAAACTTAGTGATGAAAGCCCTCACAAACTTGATGGCACACTTTATACTCCTTTCCCCTAATAAACTTGAACCATTGTGTCATCTATGTTGTATATTCTTGCACTTATACGTTGGAATTAGCAGAACCATGCTGTCAACGGGAACGTTTTCAACATTGCACTTATACTTGTTACACAGTTCATATCATGTTCTTTTGTCTATGGATGTCGCCAGTGTGAAATAAAGAGGGAGCTTGTAAGTCCATGGAGTTATGTATTTTGTGTTAGAGAAACGCCTGGGCCGCTAGCCTAAGCCATGCCTAATCATGGTGAAAACTTGCAGCATCACCATAATGAGCATTCTGTGAAGCATCATCAATAAAAAGCTATGCACATAGTAAATAAAAAGATCGCTGAGATGCTCATTGTTTGCTTGCCTTGTCATTTTGGTTATGGGATAGCTCCTCTACCATGTGCAAGGGGTACCCTGTTGGCGGTTCTCTATGATACACATGTACTTACTATGACAAGAACTTACATGTGACTGAAGTTGAGTAGCATGAGGTGTGGCCCTCGTATTCAAGGGATATGAGATTGCCAACTTATACTTTGTCAAGCATATACTCCATCTTTGTTCACTTTAACCTTAATCACTTCAAGATGCTTATGATAGGGGCAATGAGGGTTGAAAGCTAACAAGTACCATAATTTTTGGAAGCTCTTTTTGAAACTTGAAATCCCTGCTTCCCTTTATGAAGGGCCTTTCTTCCACTATTATATTGAGTCTCCACCTTCTATCCTTTAGGCACCATTAAGAGAGCACAGTTGTCATTCTTAGCTCTATGTGCAGTGTCACAAAACTTATTGATTGATGCATATTGTTGATATTGCTTGTTCTTGTGCTATTTGTATCTAGTAACTCTTATGAACTTTGAGGTGTCATATGCATCTATTTGCTACTCCATGAGGGACAAGCTGAATGCCACTATGCCATGTTTTCTGTATGTGAAACAAACAAACGTTTTTCAATGCATGTTATTCATGATCTTTATTTGTAGCCTTTCATGTTGCATGCATAGTTACTTTGTCTTATTGTTAGAACTCCATCTTTCATGCACATGTTTAGAGTTCTTTGATCCCATATTTCAATGCTTGCAAATGGTTTGATCTTGGTTTTGATGGTGCATGTGACCTCAAAAATTATTCTTTTATCACTTACCTACTCGAGGACGAGCAGGAGTTAATCTTGGGGATGCTTGATACATCGGAAACGTATCTCTAATTTTTGATGTTACATGCTTGTTTAGTATCTACTTTGCTTTGTCTACACTTTGAGGTGTTTTTATATGTTTTCTAGAACTAACCTATTAACAAGTTGACATAGTGCCAGTTGCATGTTTTCTTCTGTTTTTTGTTCCAGAAAGGCTAAAAATCAATATTCTCGAAATTGGACGGGACAAAATCCAAACTCAATATTTTACCGTGGGCAACACGAAGCCAGAATACGAGACGGAGGAGGCTCACCAGGGGACCACACCCCCTGGCCACGCGGGTGGGCCCACTGCGCGCCTGGGGGGTGCAACCGCCCTGGTGGCCCCCTGCCTCGACTCTTTGCCTATAAAGTCCCTCCGATGCAGAAACCCTAGGCACCCGATCAAAACTCCACGAAACCATCTGTAGCCGCCGCCACCATCGTCCCTAGATCGGGGGGATCTGAAGCTCTTCCCGGCACTCTGCCGGAGGGGAGATCATCCTGGAGGCCTTTTTCTTCATCTTGCCAGCCTCCGGTATGAAGCGTGAGTAGTTCCACCTTGGACCACGGGTCCATGTAGTAGCTATATGGTTGTATCTCCTCCTTGTGCTTTCGTGTATAGATCTTGTGAGCTCCGTTCATGATCAAGATCTAATCTATTCGTAATCATGCATGTTGTGTTTGCGGGGATCCGATGGATATTGAGATTACTATGTCAGATTGAATAATGGTTTTGTCTATTTGATTCTATCATGTCTGTGTTGTTTGTGATCTTGCATGCTCTCCGTTGTTAGTAGCTATCTTGGCCAAGTAGTTGCTAGTGACTCCAAGGGGGGGTATTTATGCTCGATAGTGGGTTCATGCCTCTAGTTTCCAAGGGAAATGACGGAAATATCTTCGGTTGTAGATGTGTTGTTGCCACTAGGGAGAAAACAACGGTCTCTTGTTCATGGAACAAGTGGATTGTTTACCTTACACACTTTGCTTAAAGCAGTTGTCTGTTGCTTGCAACTTAATACTAGAGGGGGTTCGGATGATAACCTGAAGGTGGACTTATAGTCATAGATGCAGTTGGATGGCGGTCTATGTATATTGTTGTATTGCCCAATCGAATCTCAGAGGATCTTTTTGTCTAGTATTGCATTGTTATGCCTTGCTCAGTCATGTTAATTGTCCTGCTGTAATTTGTTTACCCAGCATGCCATGTTTGTTTATCTAAGGAGAACACCTCTAGTGAACTATGGACCCCGGTCCAATCTTTACCATTGATACATCTTCCACTGTTACTGTTTACTTGTTGCAAACCATCATCACCTTCCACACCATACAGCTAATCCTTTGTTACAGCAACCGATGAGATTGACAACCTTACTGTTCGTTGGGGTAATGTCTTGAGTTTGTGTTGTGCAGGTTTCCACGTTGCTTGCAACACATTTGATATGTTTCCTTCCTCCTACTGGTTCGATAACCTTGGTTTCTTACTGAGGGAAGACTTGCTGTTGTGCTGCTTCACACCTTGCTTTGGGGTTTCCCGACAAAGTGCTCCACGTCAACAAGGAGTCTTCAGTGGCCGAACCCGCCAGTGGCACCGGACATGTTGCCACCTCCGATTCCGGGATGCCCGCAAATATACACTATCGCACTGCAGTCACAACGCACTAACTACGACTACAACAGGACCGCCGAGGAGCCTTTCTCATTGGAGGTGATGAACCCTATCTTTCTGCCGGAGGACCGGTGGCATCTAGTGCTGACAGAAGTGCGTGACGAGATCCGGTAAGCGGTGTGTGCCAATCCCGACGACGCTTACCTGCGTGTCCGCCTCGCCCAAGCTCGAGAAGAGCTGCAGACGCAGGAAGCGATCTAATGCTCTCTAAACAAAGAATGGGGTCTTACCGACCCACTGGCAGCGCCGCCGCCAGCGCTATAGGCGGCGCATAGCTAGAATGGTGTTGTAGTATTGTGGTCGTGGTTTGATTGTAACATATTTTAAAAACTTGGCATTGCAAATGGTTGATGCCCACATTTCTAACTACAAACATCATACATGGAGAGTACACAACCTAGCCTACTCGTCGGAGTCGGAGTCGGAGTGGTAGCAGCGAAGATACATGGTGTCGTCGAAGACGCTGATGGTGAGCATGGCTTCGTCGTCGTACTTGAAGACGAAGAAGTTGCCCACTTCGATTTGGTGTCGACGGGCGAACTACTCCCAGCCATTGACGAGGAACATCTGACCGAGGCGGTCGAATAACACCTCCACCGGCCACGCGACGGTACTGACACCAGCCGCCAGCAGCATGACCTGCTGGGGCTTTGCGCCGTTGAGCAGCGATGCAAATTTGCGGGAAGGAGCAACCTGTCTCGCACCATGCGCGAGTGGATGGTCACGACGAACGCGATGCTGGCGAGGCTGATGTCGATTCGCTCGAGCTTGGGTGATGACGGTGGTGAGGGAGAGCGTGGCGGCGTGCTGCGTTGGCCGCGTTCTCCGCGCCTACCTCGACGGCCACGGCCAGGACCCGGTGGTCATCCTAGACGTCCTCCCCTAGATCTAATACCGCCGGCCAAGGGTAGCTACCTGGGAGGGGTGAGAGTGGTGTGTTGAACGAAGCGACTGCATTGAAGTGTTGTGGCATGAGAACATGCACCGGGCGGTGCCAGCAGCGGCACGACCAGCCTTCAATTAATGTTTAGTGAAAGAAAGCCGTTGGGTTGCTGGCAAGCTGACCCTCGGCCCCCCACGGTAAGACGCGTGCTGCAACCATTGTCCAAATTTGGTGCACAGATAGGTCAAGCCAAGCCGAACGCGTCGGTCCGAATAGGTCGAGCCACTAGAACGCCTGACCCATCCAGACGCGTCGGTCCGAATGGGTCGAGCCACTAGAACACCGTGTCCGGACGCGTTCGGCCAATCCAATGGAGATGCCCTAAGGTGGCGGCTTACGACTCTGACGTGCGCTTTGGAGCCGTCTGAAACCAAACTTATAAAAACGATGAACACGAAGATCCAAATGCCGAGAAGCACAGGTCCTATAACACATTTTACTCAGAAATCAATTTTATCATTTTTGTTGATTTGCTCCAATAATGTACACAAATAGTAGAAGGAAGCTACATATGTTGGTAGACGAACTTAACTTTCAGTGGATTCCAGAGTAGATTGGAGAAGAAAACTTGACGAAGGATTATCCCCAAAGATAGATATAGAACTGAAAAAACAACTCAACAAATACAGAAGAAAGAAAAGAATTCCGTTAGGAAGCTGAAGCTTTTCATCTGTTTCATCATTTCCATAACTCCTCCATTGGAAGGCCGCGCTCTGCAGAAACATCTGAGAACTGTCTCATCATCTGGGTCGCCTTCACCGTAGCTCTTGCGTTGTTGAGGAGATTCTTGCTCCGCAACTGCTTCCCAAGAGCATTTTCAACTCCAGCCATCTCCAGCACAACCCTCACTGCTCCACCTGCAGTGACACCAGATCCAGGGCAAGCAGGCCGCAGCATCACCTTCGCTGCTCCATAGTTTGCCTCAGCTCTGCTTGTGGTACAGGAATAAACAAAGAGGAAAGAGTTCTCAGATTTGCTATGAATGTGTAACCTAAATAGAGTTTATCAATAGAAAGAGGAGAAAATGTTCATAATACATAACAACAGAGCACAGGTTTACAATCATATATGTCTATATAAAGCTAGTGAGACTAAAGGTCCAACTGGCATTTGAATGCTTAATAATCAGATAAAATAACGACTCCTAAAAATTTAATGTATTGTAGGTTAATCAAATATATACTAGATAACAAATATATACTAGACATGGTACACTTGTATAAGATATACAATCTATAGAAGTTAGGAACGTACAACAAAGATTACTATATTTCCAAATAGAAACATGTTATGTATGTATTATAGAACTTAGTCGCACAATTTCCCAATATCTATGCTTGGTTTACTCAATGGAGCACAATTCATGTTAAGCAGTAATCACATCAGAAATATTTGACATGTGCTTACAGTATAATCAATTTGAAACACATGCTAGCGTATGTTCAGGATGACCCAACAGAAAGCTATTTCATGAGTAGTATAATGTCATCACATGTGAGGAAACGAAGAGAAAAGAGAAAGGATAGATGGGCTGTTTATTGGGGAATCACAGAAAGCATGTTTGAGAAAACAATATTACTCCAGCATCACAGTGTACTAAATGACACCACAATTTATGATAGAGAAAGACATTTTCAATAAGCAATTCTGAAGGTCTACTACTGGATCAGCCAATCGGGAAAACTGAAAAACACGTGTCAGCAAATTTAGACCGACTCACGGACAGAATTCATCTTCGGTATTTGAGACTTCAAAATTAATCTATAAAATTTTCTAACTCATGCAATGCTTGACAGATGGAAGGTAAACAGTAGTTTTCTCTAACATGGTTTCAATGATGACTCATAAAAGGAGGCTATATTTTACTCTGCCAAATTCCGCAGCAACTAGAAATAATCCTCGGTGACAACACAATTCATGATAGACCAGAGAAATTCAAATAAGCAATAGCAAATTATTGAAATTGCCTTGCTCGTCCAAATTAACAAGAAAATTGAAAACACAAATACAGGACAAGTATTCCCTCCGTTCGGAATTAACTGACCCACGTTTGTACTGATTCACGTGTATCTACAAACTAAAACGCGTCTAGATACATGCGAATCTAGACAAATGTGAGTCAGTCAATTCCATACGGAGGGGGTAATTGACTCGAGATTGAGTTTGGCTTTAATATTCCACACTTTCAGATGCTTGTTTAATAGGAAGATAATAATCATTACTAAGCTCATCCATAAAATCTATACCAATATAAAAATACGAGTTGAGTGGGATACTCTCTGTCTCAACCACCGAAAAATATTTATGCTAAATTCATAATCCAATCCAGTGGCCGGTTATGCACGAAGTTTGACTCCACTAATAAGTCCTATATTACTTACACATATTTCCCTCAAAAACTGTTGCGACTCATTTCCTCCCATTTCCACATTCTAGGTGCAAATTTATGTATTGCTACATCAGTTCATACAAAAGTCCACCATAATGTTTCATATTTCGTCATAATGCTAACAATTCTTGAGAATTACCGCTAAAAGATACAAAGGGTTCCCTGAAGGTAGAGATGAAAAATTCTTTTGTTTACTATTCCATGTCATGGATAGATCTGCCCAAAATAAAAACCTTGTTGCCCAAATAGATTTTCCTATTATGGATGATCGTGTTGCAAACTCAATATAAGCTTTAGTTGGAGGTTGAAAAGATGAATATAAATTTCTTTCCATCTCTCTTCTATCCTTATTCCTTCCTTAGCGGCTTTGTGCGTCTTCGTCGTACAGAGGCTGGATGTGGACTCTATGGAGTGTATCATCTTGACGTAAACTTTTGAGTCTAATAAAATGCGCTCTGGAAAGGACACCGGGGAACCGCCACACTCCCCGAGCTCGAGTCCTCCCCTGCCTACCTATCCCCTCCACCGCCGCCAGCGACAACGCCAGGGCAAACCCTGGACGGCCGGCGGCAGCTGCTTTTTCCTCATTTGTCGGGGTCGCCAGAGCGTGCGGCAGCTCGATCTGGACGTTGATGTCGGTGAGGGCGGACGAACGGCGGCTGGCCTCCACCCATGGTCGCGGCCGTCAGGTGTGGCCGGAGGCGCAGCTGGTCGTTCCTGCTAGGGCCTGGCTGGATGCCATCATCAACTGCTCACCTCGGACTGGCGACGGCTCTACATGGAGGACTTGGTTTTGGCTAAGTGTCACGAGGATGCCCGAGGCGGCGACCCTGGGTCTGGCGGTGGTGGTCGTTTCCTTCGCCGAAAGCGTCTGGCCATGATTTGCGGCTAGATTGGCGGATCTCGATCCATCTTCAAGTCCCGGTTGCGAGACAGGGAGACATAGTTGCCGGTGAAAACCGAACCGACTTCGGTCTTGGCGGACGATGGCGGCGTTTCTACGCCGTTACCTTCATGAAGGCATCGTCGTCCAACTACTGTCGACCCACTCGTGTTGCTCGAGGTGAAACCCTAGGATCTGGCTTCCAAATCGGGGGATGGCGGCGATGCGGTGTCGCGTTCTCTCTTGGGAGCATCGTTTGCGGAGCAGCGCCGAGTGATAGAGGCCGGAGGTGGAGCGGCTTTGTCTTGCACGGAGCTACGGCGGCGATGTCATGTCATGCCTGACCAACGGGTGCTACGCTGAGTCATGCCTGGTCGGCAGGTGACAAATCCTCGAGGGACTTCAAGCTCTGTTGGCTGGTGGTACTTGGCAGCATGGTGTTGCGTCGTGCCACCGGCAACCATGACGTGCTTCGGAGTTAGCGTGCAGGGAGGTGGTACTTCTTGGCACCGCGGTGGTGTTAGTGGCTGGTGTGGCAAGAGTCTACGCATCGATCTATACTCTGAAGATGGGTTGGCAGAAGATAGCGGAGGCAACGACATCCGGAGCGAGTGCACTGGCGCCATTTCGCAGATATGCTGGGCAAATTTGGGCTCCTCGCTTGCATATGCGGTTGGGTGTTTTTCAGATTTCGTCAGGGAGCTAGCCTTGGACTGCCATCGTCATGCTTTCATTACAGCATATTAGATGTATGTGCGGCTAACTTTATACTTGCCAACACGTGCAGTACATGTAGGCGATTGCTAGTCTGATGGCTTGTACAAAAAATACACCCGCCAGTAGACAACTATAGTTACTAATAACAAACAATTGCATCTGCAATATTGTGAATTTCGAGCATGTTACGCCTTCCTTGGAACTCCTTCTACAAATTCCTTAGGTATATATTGATTTGACGCCACTGTTGTGCCTTGCCACAGCTATTCCTAAGCTTAATTGTGCGAAATTCAACCTTGAACCAAACAGACTTGTAGTTTTAACAAAGGGGTGGAGAATATTAGCACATCCACCTCGAATGCAACTCAAGAACAAAAGCTCAGGTAGTGGTAGCTAGAGATGTGACTGACCTGTGCGGGAAGGTGCAGTACTTGGTTAGTGGCACTGTAACGAGATTGCGGCGGCCATTCATGGCAGCCTTGGTGATGGCCTCAGAGACTTCTTTGGCCTTGCCCACGCCCACACCAACGTGTCCCTTCATGTCGCCGACCACGACGAGGGCGCGGTAGGAGAGCTGCCTCCCACCCTTCACGACCTTGGTGACTCTGCTGACCTGCACGACGCGCTCGCTGAAGTCGTCGTTGGGGCGCTGGTCACGGTCCATGTCGACTGGGTCCACGACCTTCACCTCGAACACATTGTTCCCCATTAACGACTCGCCGCTGAATGCCGGCCCGTAGAGCGCCTCGTACGCTGCCGCCACATCCTCGGGTGATTCCGGCGGAAGCTCGTCGAACGGAGCCGGCTCGATGTAGCCCTCTGGTGGTGCCGCGAACTGGAACTCTGAGGAAGACACCGCCTCCGGCTGCGGTTTCTCGTCGTCCTCGTCCTCCTCCACCTCTTCCCCGGAGGTGGCTTCCGCGGTATCCTCCGCCACCCCGTCTCCGTCTTCTTGCTCGGAGGCGGAGCCGGCCCAGGAAGAGGACTTGGGGACAGGGAGCACCAGGCGGCGGGAGGTGGAGATGAGGGGTTTGGGGCAGACACGGATGCGCTGTGGAAGGGAGAAAAACAGTGCAGGAACAACGGGGGCCGCGGGGGAGGTTGTGGCCATCGCCATGGCTGTGGCGGTGGTGGCCATTTTGGGAGGCTCTCGGGGTGATGCTCCGGCGAGGGACAGAAAGTGCGGGGGTCACCGTGGGAGCTGCTCGGCTTATCCCCTTTTGTTATCCGGTGTTTCATCCACGCTGCATCCGGCCTGGGCCGCAATGAGGTTTCTCAGGCCACCTGCTGCAGGCTCTGGCGGCAGACGGCATGCCCCAGTTACTAGTTTTCACACGCAAATAAGGTGGTGCTTTTGGGGGGGCGTAGTTGCAGCTGCTCCAAGCGGGAGCGTCTAGCGTTTTGCTTCATGGGCCAGTCAGATACGGCCCAATGAAAAACGTGCTGTCTTTTTATTATATTTTATTTTTTTGGTAATATAAAGTTTAAAATATGCAAAATGTTGAAATTTTAAATGTTTGGAATTAAAAAATGTTCTACTTTTAAAAATCAAATTTTAAAAATGTTTGAATTCAAAATTTTCGAATTAAATAATATTTGTTGAAACTAAAAAGTGTCAAATTTGAAAAAAATCGAATTTAAAGAAACAGAAAAGGATAGCAAAAATTAGAAAAGGCAGTGGAAAAACCATAATAAAAAAACCAAGAAACACCAGAAAACCAGCCGTAGAAAAAAACTGTCCCATGAAAAGTAGAAAATCGAGATAGAATAAACAGGACCCGACTATCCATCTCGTTAACAGTCGCAGCCTAGTTCCTGACCACCTAAAGTAAATTAAGACCAGGAGGGCTAGGAGCCCTTATTCCAAAGGAAGTGAGTGCTAAATCGAAAATCGAGTAAAGAACAAAAGAACGAAATGCAAGGGTTGCATCCTAATTTCAAGTCTGGACGGTTCCTCCGCTAGGTTATTGAGTTGACTCCCCCGTTATTCTTCATCAGACAATGCACATTTAATGGAAAAACGAGGTATCTTTTTGGAAAACTTCTCTACTTACGACTTTGTTAACGCTTTGAGGCCTTCACTATGTTCTCTGAAATCTTGTATAAATAATAAAGAAGTCTTTCTTAGGAGATGACTCTGCTGATACCGAGTTTCAATGCAAAATGGCTCCCGCTTCTTCTGAAAGAAAACAGGGGAAAAATCAATATGGAGTCGTCAGAGGCTTATCTGGCCGATATGACTTCCAGAAAAGATTTCCTGAGCTCAACCTAAAATGGAGGGGTTGGGGCTTTGGCTCCAGGCTCAAACTCTATCTTGTGGTAGACTGCCCTCCTAGGGAGTGCTTGGGCAACTAACTTGTGGGGCATGACATCCCAAATTCATCATTCGGAATTTTATGAGAAAAAAGTCTTATGTGTATTGGATCCGCTCTTCTGTTAGCATGAACACATGAATGAGATTCTTCTTATTATTCCTAAATAGAACCCCCCACCCTCACCTTTCTTAGGACTATCAAGCCTTCTCGAATTAGGTCTATGGGTACGAAGGCCTCTCGAATTTGTTCTAGGGTAGAAGCTTTGAACGTAGACCCGGATACAAATCTTTCACTCACTGAAAAGTGAAACCCTGTGACTATATCGTCCTGAAGACGGATGCGACGGGAAGAAGTGGCATTTAGAAGTGTTGCTGAATTTACATTTAGGTTTCGGCTTTCACTACGAAATTTCTTAGAGTTTTCTTTAGTTGAAGAAAAAGGACGCAAAATCAGAGTCTCCTCCTCACGATGGCACTCGAGGCTGGAAGGAATGGAGAAGCATCATTGGCTTGGTCAGCCTTTACCTGACCAACTACCTAATACTACGCAGGCTCATCAAACAGCGCTTTTGAGCTTTCTTCGGGATTTGGCCTGAACTGTTCGGTATTTGTGATCGATCAGCTTCCAGTATGACGGAATACTTTCTATCTGCATTCAGAATAACCACACAATCAAGTTGTTGGTTCAGCCCAAAATTCAACCACAACAGTAGGGTTCAAGAACCTTCCATGTGGCTCAGGGATGAGAAAAGGTTCCGGGAAATGATTGACAAACTTACGTCCGTAATTAGTGTTACCGTGGTAGGATTCTATTTTCGCGTGAGTCAATCTCGCTAGCCGCAAGAGAGAGGCCTATGTTCAAGGAATGAATCTTTTTTTGGTAGGACCCCTGGACATAGCATAGTCCTTTCGGGCAGTGGCCGTTTAGTCCATGGTCCATTGGATGGTCGGTGCAAGGCCAGAAATTGGAACACATTAATTTCGCTCGGCTGCTGTAGTCCTCTAGCCGAGCCACTACTAGCGTGTGTGTAATTCATGGCAGCTCACTATTTTGTTTGTTATGGAGCTATTCTCTTGCTTTTTTATAGAGCGGTAAGTTATTCTAAGGAAGTTCCAGTACACAAAGAAGAGAGATTTGTGTAACCCGAGCTCTTGGGCCAGCTGCTGACTTTCTAGAAAGAGACAAGGAAGTTGATTCAACATAAGGGAAGAAAGAAAGACCCATTTATTCCATTTTGTGAATATCGCGAATCTAGTGGAAAAGGGCCCCTCTAGAACATTCGTTTTAATGGAATTGTGCTCCGCGCGTGCAAGAGAAATATGTCTCGAAACATGCCGAGAATAGAATTTGTTGTACTTTTGCTAGGGAGTGATATGAATATCGTAAACACTAAGAGCATCTCTCCTCGTTGGATGCCCCAGGCCAAAATCCGACCTTCTTTTGCCAGATTGGGTGAATCGTACTAGGGCCGACAACTCCCAGTCACCTCCCATGAACCGGCCCTAGAGATGAGAAAATGGCGACTTTTTTTTTGAATTTGTTCTTCCCGCTAGCAAGACATGATCAAATCTAAGAGTCCGGCAATATAAAACAGGCACAGTCCGGTAGCAAAAAATAGAGTTCGACGATCAAAGTACGGTGATCAAACTACATATAGGAGTGGGAGATCAGATGTAGGATCCTCGACAATGGCCTCTTCGATAATGGCGGAGGGAGGACTCGGTGCTGTCTTAGGCATGGAGCTCGGCTTGGATGCGTAAGAGGAGGTTGGAACAGAGCTCAACGTCGGTGTTGGCACCGTGGAGGATGGTGCCTCTAGGCCAATCAGGATGGCATTGCGCTCGGCCATTTAGCATACCATGACCTCGCCGTCCATCGCCGTCGTGTTCGCCCTATCAAGAACACCAGATCAGTGTTCCTATTCTTCATTGCGACGTTGGTCTTGAGGAGGTTGATCTTGATGCCTTGGTTCTGCAACATCACCCTCCACCTCTCGTCGAACTTCTCGTCCCTCTTCGCACCGTCGGTCTTGGCCTTCACCATGCACTTCTCGATAGAAGCTTGGAGCTTTTCGCCGGATGGTCCCTTGACCTTGAGTTCCTTCGCCTTATTTTGGTGGAGCTCAGGCCGACCTTCGGATGATTGTGGCGCCAGATCATCTGGCTTGTACATGGCATCCTTTCCTTCGGCGAGAGACGTACGCACCTCCCTCCACTTCGGGCACGCCGAGATACGCATGTAGACATGGAGGAACTTGAAGTATTGGCCATTGTTTTCGTCATGATCGAGGCCAAACACTACAAGAAAAATGTCCTTTTACAACAGACAATTTTCGTGGTTGAAGGTCCATTTTTCGTGGTTGAAAAGCCTTCTACGACGAATGACCATCGTGGTAGAAGCCCTGTCACAAATGATTCTACCACGGGTTTTTTTGACCTTAGCGGATCGCACCCTTTAGCCACGCAAAGTCGTTCCATCGTAGATATGTTTGCCAGCCGCGTTGACTGCTCACGTCATGCAAACCGCCATGTGGTGAATGTCGTTAACGGTCAGTTAGCGACGTTAACTGTCAATAAAACCGTGGTAGAAGCCAGACCCAGCAAAGACCTGATAATTATTAAGTGGGTCAGCCTATTAAGAGAGCCCAATAGTATCATGGTGTCAACACCCGGATTTTTAATCCCAGATGTCTGTTATGCCATACATCGCAATCCCAGGATTACCATTTTTGCGAGACATAACAGAATTGGATACCACAATACATCATCCATTACAAACCATACATAAGGTCTTACACAAATAAGGATCTCATGATCCAGTTCTTAATACAACTCAAGCAGCGGAAATACGTAATAATAACGGTAGGTAGGCGAAGCTCCATCTTCGGGGTCACATGCAATGCTGACGATGGGAGATGATACTAGTTGTCGTAACATTCCTGGGGTCCATCCTCCTGGTACTCCTCTTCATAGTCTGGCCACGGGAATAGCCAGGGACAAAGCCATGAGTACTCTTTAAGTACTCGCAAACTAATAATAACAAGTGAAGGGGGTTTTTGTAGTAGGACACTAAGCTCTAGGGTTGTTTTGCAAAAAGCCAGATTTACCTCTACTAAGTTCAGAAGCAAGAAAAAATAGTTAAATTTTATAACACCTAAGTGGGAACTTGTATCTCATGCCACAACTCTGTTGTGTTCAAGTCAAATTCTCAATTCATTTCACAAGTCATTTTGAAAACATCTGACAGGGGAACAGTATGATCACTCCAACTGACCATAACCGCGGACGCGGCTATTCGAATAGTTTGACACTCTGCAGAGATTGTACACTTTCACCACAACATTCGATACATCCGTCGGGAACAAATCCTGAATTCACCATACTCAGTATGCGGATAATCAATCCTAACCTTTCAATTACATGCCCTAGTATAAGCACCTCTCCTGTGAGTTTGGCCTCCCAACCATGACCAACTGTCATCTTGGGTACGGCACAGGTGGACAATCTTCACAAGGTAGCCTCAGCTCAGACCTTGGCCGTGAGGGAACTAATACTAAGGTATATAAGTTTCCAGTCAAGCCCTACCCAATTCTTGGGTATTGTGGTTGTACGATAAAATTGGAATGGTATCGCATCCAGACAACCATCAGTTTTATAAAGTTCTAAGGCTCAAGCCTCAACATTTTCATCATCAAAATCATCTGGTGTTCGGAAACACATGTCCAAAACATTTCAATAGAATTATCCATCATTCCAAGGTTTTCATAACCATTTTTCCACCAATTATTCCCATCTAAAGTTGATAAAGTTTTATGCTTAGCACTAGCATCTACAAATGGGGGTAAGTACTAATGAGGGGTGGTAAACTAGTGGGGTTTAGCTAAGTTCAATTTCATGCCTTAGGATGACTTGAAGATTATCTATCTTAGGCCAAGTTTTATGCTCTTTATGCAACCTTCAATTATCTTTCTAGTATCTACAATTTTACTCAAATAAAATCTAAGTAGTAGCTTTGATAAAGAAATAAAGTAGAAAGCTTGTGAGTAAAACTAGGAGGGGTATCAGCAAATGGGTATAATCATATATGCTTAAGGCATATAGTTGGCATGGTAACAAGCAAGTATTGGCTTGCATAGGTATAGTATCTTGCAAGTGTTGACTTGCACCATCAACTAGTAGTATTAGGCTTGCATCAGTGTCAGTATAAGCTTGCTAAGTTAATAGCTTGCAAGTATTGGCTTCCTAAAGTAGAGTATCTTGCAAGTGTTAGCTTGCCTTGTGCAGAGCAGTGGTTGAAGTTCTCCTCGGCTTCTTCTTCGTAGTATCCTCCTTCCACCTCGTATCCTTGGTCGGTACTAGCGTCTATGAATAAATACAAGGTACACAATCACCAAACAATATTTAACTACTTTCAATCATCACACACAAGGGTTCTATAGATGATATAGCATCATCACTAACATCACAAGAATAAATCATTTGTCTTATTTATTTTTATTTTTAGAAAAGTAATTTCTACTCATTGAAAAACTACTTAAGATTTAATATTCTCCAAACCAAACATGGGATCATGTTGACACATGTCATCACCACATATTTCAGTACATGGGAATGTGATTTAAAGTGGTGTCATAATTTAATAAGATTTAACCTTTTATTTTAAATAAAAATAAATGACTAGAAAAGCCTATGTGGCATCCTTTTATTACTTGAACATTATTTCTGTAAGTAAACCCATATGTTTTTATATATTCTGAAAGGTATGATCAAATATGATTTTTGAGAGTTGGAATCAACTCAAAAGCTATTATGGTTGAAATTTGAAAAATGTTTGAATGCAGAAAAACTTCTGCCTTGTTATTTTTACCAAGGTTGATCTACAGATCCAAATGATTTGAATCCAACGGGCTTAGATTAAGCATTTCAAAACCTTTCTAACAAAATTGGTTTCATTCAATTTGGTTCACTGATTCGAGCTGGGTTGAATTTTGAAACTGGGTACAGAACTGAGTTTGAATCTAAATAGAAAAATCTAAATTCAAACGAGTGGGCTGCGCGGGAAAGGTTAACGGGCCGGCCCAGTGTCACCAGTGTCACTCCGTGACGCGGGGCGCAACTGACAGGGTGGGTCTACTGGTCAGCGACTCTTAACACGCGAAGCGGTACGGGGCGATGTGGTGCGTTGGATTAGAATGAAGATCGACGGCTGAGGATCGTTGTCGATGATGAACTAGTCACCGGCGAGTTCGAACCCTAGCGGCTCAGTGGGGGTCGTCGGGGGATCACCGGGGCTCAGGCGAAGGTCGGCGATGTGGGCGAAGACGAAGTCAACGACGGCAAACCTCCTGGTACCGGCAGCTCCTCCTGGGGTGGACGAAATCGACGGCGCCCTTCTTCTCCAGAGGCGGCCTACTCCGGCGCAATTCCAGCGATGCGCTGCTCGCCTTGATCCGGGACTGAGGCGAGGTGGTTCTGGATGAGAGGGGAGTGGCATGGTGTGAAGAATTCGAGCGGGGGAGGCCTCTATTTATAGTGGAGAGAGGGGACCGACGGGCGCAAGCTAAGCTCGTCGTGGTCGACGGCACAGAGGGCTATCGGCGTGGGCGACGGTAGGGGGCGGTGCTGTGCTCCCTGGCAAAGCTCAACGGCGTGGTGGCGAGGCGTGGGGCGGTGCGGACTGGTCAGAACGCTGCGGTGCTCGGCGCGTGCCCGACGGAAATTTTAATGACGCACAAATCACGTGGTCTGCGCGGCGGCGAACGGGCTTGTCTGCGGGGTTGCTGGGACGGTGGTGATCACGTATACACGCGGCGAGGGCGACACGCGGTCTATGGGCGTTTGTCGAGCGTGGCGCACGGGGCGCGCTCTCGGCATGGTTGCAGAGCAGCTTGGCATGGTCTGTGCGTGTGGACCAAGGGCTGGCATCGCTCGCGGCTGGAATGGGGAGTGGCGGTGGGATGCTAGCTTGCTCCCAGACAAGGTTGGCGAGGCTAGTGCTGCTTGTAGCTTGCTGTCCACACTGGGGTGACCATGGTGCTCTCGGGTTGTTCACCATTGATGACAATGGCTAGCTTACAGTGGTGATAGAGATTAGTTAAGGTTGTTAGATGATCTACTAAGGCTAGTGGTGCCCAGAGAGGGAACAAGTTAGGCCAGAATCACTGCACACTATAGTGTTTTGATTTTGTTTGATTTGAATCTGCAAGGTGTTTGATGAAATGGCCGCATGAATTCAAGTTTTCAATTTTGAAAAGATTTTTGGTGGGTGTGCTAGGCATGTGCTGGTTAGTCTGTGGATGCTTGGGTTTTGAAAGTTGAGCTTGTTTGAGTGGTTTTTGCAAAAGTGGGTCTTCCCATATGAAATAGATTCAATTTTAAACTATCATTTAAACTATGCATTCGAATGTTTCTGGATGATTACAAGGTGGGACTTGGTACTTTGTTATGAGTACTATCAAGGGGTGCAAAGATCCAAACAAGTTTCTGTTAAGTTCGGAAAGTTAGAGATAGCCAACGTAGGCATGGGAGTTAATTTGGGCAAAGTGACCATTCCCTTATTTTGTCTGTTTTGATTTATTTGTCTTTGGGAAAAGTGTGGAGATTGTTTAGATGATGTTTATTTCACCTAAGCATCCTTTTACAAGCAAGGAAACACACAATCATGGCAATTCAAAAGAATCCAAATTGTCATGCTTACACATATGCATGCTTTCATATTTTTAATTGGAAAAGTTTTTTGTTAATCCTAAATTTGGTGATCAGAGTTTGATGATTCTAGTTTAATATTTTTGGGATGTTACACATGGTCTGCTACTGTTTCGTCTTGCACTATTACAAATGGGCTCATAGGTGCTGCCATAGGCAACTCATAAACTTTTTGGCCCGTTATAGTTTTCACATACACTGTTTGAAATTGGCCCGTTTGCGCGGCCCATAAATTTCTAGGCCCGTTAGTGTTTCACCCTGCAGTGTTCGAGATGGGCCCGTTTGGCTACTCCGCTTTGGCCCGTAACCTTTCTGGCCCGTTACGGTATATTTATGCACTGTTCGAAATAGGCACATATACTTTGGGCCCATTACTGTTTAGGCCCGTAAATTTCCGGCCCAAGTTTTGGCCCATTACTGTTCTGTAACACCCTCAGAATCGGCCCTATGCAAGTCTCAGCGATTCCCGCCAAACCCGCATAGAAACGATTCAAAGGTGCCCACCAGGCACTTTCGTGCGGGTGGAAAACGAAGTAATACCATTACACAATAGTCCACGATGGAATCCACAGAACAGATATATACAACAATGACTCAAAGAGCCAAGAATACAGATATACAATACAAAGATCCAAATAACCTAGAAAACGATACAACGTCCGAGTACGGACAAGATGCAAATGGGGCTAAGAGCCCTGAAGAATAACCAATGGCGTCCATAACCCTGCCCAGGCCAAGCCGGAAGGGTAACCCTGCTAACGACGTCGATCTCAAAACCTGCTAAAACAAAAGGGGTGCCGGCAAAGGGCAAAAGAAAAAGAGAGCGGTCAGTACTGAGGCCAGTACACGGCGAGACTAGAATTCGGCGGTCCTCGCCTACATAGGTATGGTGGACTGAAGCGGCAGCGCAACATGCACTAAACAACCTGTAGAGACTCGATACAACTGTCGGCTATCAGAGAGGGATAAGAAAGACCTATTCGAAACCATTCTGATACTACCACCAAACATAACCATCCTGGTATTTCCCCCTCGAGACCAAACGAGGAAGTCAACCGAGGAACTCACACAGTTGGCAGTTTTATTTGTTCAGTTATCGTTGCAGCAATTACTAGTTAGGTGTAATAGTCATCCTGATATAATAAGCAGTGGGCACTTTTAGTTAACCATTTCATTGTAGTTGCGACACTTACTAGTCAGATACAATTAGCATGAGATATCCCAAACCCAGCAGTTGTTGGTACTTTTATTTAGCCATTCCGTTGTAGTGAAGCTGATTACTAGTCATATCGGATACAAGTCAAATTATAACAGTAAACTTTAGTTATAGTTGTCTATGATCGAGAACTGTGCTCCAAGTCGTCCATAACCGCGGACACGACTTCTTGAAAAGATTTAACCCTGCAGGGGTGCACCAAAGTTTCCACACGCACCTACACCCTTGTTGTCAGATCAGGTAGGTACAAGATCATAAAACATACACCCAACGGTATGTCGACGGGGTTTCGGACACGACGTTTCCTAGACCCAAAGCAAGCACATGGGGGCCACCCCACTAAGCTACCCGTAACGAAGTCGGCCGGTCTCCGAGACGTACCCAGGGTTTGTGACGACGGCTGTAAACGACTGGGAACCCGAAAGTGTGACTGGGCTTGTCGATACCGCGAAAACGTGGCACGGGGTTCCAAAACAGTACAAGCGCTCCACGCGCAATAGTAAATAAAGCAGTAAATCATGGCATAAGTACAGGATAGTAATAAAGCCCCAAACTACTTTGTGGCCCTCGGTACAGTACTTTGAAATCAGGTACTAATCGATGGGGGTGCCCACACACCCCACCTGTGGTTAGCGCGCTCGATCTCGGAACAAGTGTCAAGAACTCGGGGTCCTATGGGACACCAGTGAGCGGTTAAAAACCAAATATTGTCTATTACCCACCGGTGCCTCTGCATTTACCTACTTCAATTTTAGTTATTAAACGATAATTAAAGCCATGATCATCTCCAACATTAAACATACGGCAATACTCCAACAACTGTGGTACTTGACGACACGCAACAACACTTGAGCAAGCGATTACGACACACAAGTCCAACTATCTACCGAACAACAGGTAATAGGATGTGTCCAAGGCAATATAAGGCTGCAAGGGATATCCCGGGTACGAAAACTAGAGCATCGCAACACAGATAGCAATAGATCAACGGGAGGAAATAAAAACTATAAAAGTAAGATAGGTAGATAGGGGGAGATTGCTCGCTTAAAAACATTGCTGAATGTTCATCTGAAGATCGGTTCCACAATCGCATCAACTCATCGGCCTAATCCGCGAAGAAGCAAAGCACTAGAAGAAACACAGGATGCACTATTTAATACTACGGCAAAAGATCGGGCATGATGCATATATGATGTATGACGTGGCAAAGATATGATGCAATTAGGCAATATTAAACGGAATCGGGGTTCCGACATTTACTTAGATGGTTCAAGTTGTTTAGATACCCCGCAATTTAAATGTTGTCTTAACAAGACAAAACATGTCGGTTCGCTACACAAATTTAAACGGGGCCAATATTAGGCTAGATTTGCCTGCATATGGGCCCCATATTTAATTATGAGGTGAATCGGCATAATGCCCCCAAACCACCTGAGATGTGTGCAAGCATGAATAATGTAAGAGGCACAAGTTTATATTACATTTTTATAAAATAGGGCTCGGGAAGGGGATCACACATGGGGTTGGCGATCTTGGGGTTCCGAGGGTTCGACGGGTTTGGTCTCGTCGGGATCGGTCTTCGGGGTCCGAGAATGGATCTTGCGGTTTCCATGACGGAGGTCTTGGCGTGCTGGGGTTCGATCTTCGGATCCTCGACGGAGATCTTGATGTCGGTGATGGACATAATTGGGGGATCCCTCGTTGTGTCGGTCTTAGGAGCCTTGAACTTGGTGGCGACATGTACATGACTTTGGGAAGATCTTGCAGTCACGGACACGATGAAAGGTGTCCTTCCTTGGTAGTGCTGATGGATGCTCCAGATCAAAACAAACAAGGGATTCTGCTAAGCCCAAGAGGTCAGAGGCTTCTCGCGAGCTGACAAGGGATCAAGCGGATGGACCCTGAAGCGGACGACATCAGGGACATGTACCACAGAAGGATGCAGCGGCGTGCTCGGGTGCTCGCGCGGTCGGCAGCGACCGAAGGAGCGGCCGGCAGAGCAGCCCGGGGCGAGGTTAGGCGGAGCTGCTGTAGAGGGAGACGCGGCTCGCGCGGACGATGGTGAGTTGAGGCCAGCGGCGCCAGGGCAGGTCGGAGGAGGACCAGCGGAGATCGATGGAGGAGGCGCGCGGCTGCTGACGTCGCTCTGGTGGCGGCCGAGAGGAGCAAGGACCGGTGGTCGCTGGCACGCAGAGAGGAGGAAGGCGCGCGTCTGCGAGGGGGTGACGGTGACGCCTGGCTGCGTGGAGGGCGGGGCCAAGGTGGCTAGGGCTGAGGAGGACCCGAGGCGGCGGGGTCGGGCTGCCCTGTGAGCGAGCGAGGGGATCGATCGGGAGGAGGAGCAGGGTCGGGGGAGATCGAGCAGAGGCGGCGGTCTCGGGAGGAAGGAGCGGAGCGAAGCGGGGGGCACGCGTGGGTGGGTCCCGGGAGTAGGGACGCGAGCGGTTTGCGGGGTCGGGGACGGGGTGTGCATGCAGGGCGGTATCGTGGGGTGGGGCGCGCCGCGTGTGTGTGTAGCATGCGTGCGTGTGAAGCTGGTGGCGGCGGCAGGGAGTGGAGCTAGGGTTGGGTAGATAGATGGTCTAGGGTTTGGTCGGCCTGGCCGGTTTAGGTCTAGGTATTGTTTTCTTTTTAATTACTATTATTTAGAATAGTGTATGTTTTCTATTCTTATATTTAGAAAACATTTTGTAAATAGTTTCTCATAATTAAAATATCAAGAAGTATAATTTGTATAAAAGAAGAGATATAATATAGAAAACAAAATATGGTTTTTGTGAAAATATTTCTAGACAAGATATGCATGATGATGTCACGGTGATGCATGAATAAAAATAACACGCGGTTTTCTAGTAGTGGATTTACCCGGGGTGCTACAATTCGACACCACTAACAATGGATCTCATCCTCGAGATCCGCCTCATGGTACCGGAAAGAAGGCCGACGGTCTGAATCTTCTCGCTTCGTGTAGGTCCTCGCGACACCACTAACAATGATTATTTCTCCATCTTGAAATCGGCGACATCACCAACAAGCGGTCGTTGATCATGTTCGTCGAGGGAACGCTCCGGATAACAACAGACGAAGTTAAAGGTAAGGCCACCTCTAACTTCCATGGAAGGAGTAAGAATTGCATCAATCCACCATTCAATGTACACAAGCAAATGATAAGAGTAGTGGTATGGTCGCGACTCCATCCCGCACTGAGAGCATTACTCTGTACATGAATATAAGACATGCAACCAACTCTCGGAATTTAGACTGAAGATCTTACAATCGAGGTTTGGAACCAAAAGAATGATTTAGGCTCTTCATCAGATCTGATACAGATGACGTCGTCGTGAAAGAGAACACCGGAGGGTACAAAGAAATTTTTTAGTGAAATTTTGGTCCACCGAAAGGTAAAATAGATGAAAGATTCATCAGGTAGCATGAAGAACAGATGTCGAAGCACCGTTACAGGAGGATGGAAGCGAAACCCTAAAGGTACGACGGAAACCCAACCACGAGAAATCCTAAACTCGAAGAAAAGATAAGGGGGTAGATCCAAAACACGCGAAGGTAAGAGGAGAATAGCAGAGGGGTAAGGAGTAAAACCAGATCTAATCAGATCTATCCAACCGATTTTCCAAAATAGTTTTGACACTCTACAACGTCCATTAGCTAGGTTATCCTACAGGCTGGACCAGTGGGGTATCGTAACTGCTGAGCTCTGATACCACTATGTAACACCCTCAGAATCGGCCCTATGCAAGTCTCAGCGATTCCCGCCAAACCCGCATAGAAACGATTCAAAGGTGCCCACCAAACACTTTCGTGCGGGTGGAAAACGAAGTAATACCATTACACAATAGTCCACGATGGAACCCACAGAACAGATATATACAACAATGACTCAAAGAGCCAAGAATACAGATATACAATACAAAGATCCAAATCACCTAGAAAACGATACAACGTCCGAGTACAGACAAGATGCAAATGGGGCTAAGAGCCTTGAAGAATAACCAATGGCGTCCATAACCCTGCCCAGGCCAAGCCGGAAGGGTAACCCTGCTAACGACGTCGATCTCAAAACCTGCTAAAACAAAAGGGGTGCCGGCAAAGGGCAAAAGAAAAAGAGAGCGGTCAGTACTGAGGCCAGTACACGGCGAGACTAGAATTCGGCGGTCCTCGCCTACATAGATATGGTGGACTGAAGCGGCAGCGCAGCATGCACTAAACAACCTATAGAGACTCGATACAACTGTCGGCTATCAGAGAGGGATAAGAAAGACCTATTCGAAACCATTCTGATACTACCACCAAACATAACCATCCTGGTATTTCCCCCTCGAGACCAAACGAGGAAGTCAACCGAGGAACTCACACAGTTGGCAGTTTTATTTGTTCAGTTATCGTTTCAGCAGTTACTAGTTAGGTGTAGATAGTCATCCTGATATAATAAGCAGTGGGCACTTTTAGTTAACCATTTCATTGTAGTTGCGACACTTACTAGTCAGATACAATTAGCATGAGATATCCCAAACCCAGCAGTTGTTGGTACTTTTATTTAGCCATTCCGTTGTAGTGAAGCTGATTACTAGTCATATCGGATACAAGTCAAATTATAAAAGTAAACTTTAGTTATAGTTGTCTATGATCGAGAACTATGCTCCAAGTCATCCATAACCGCGGACACAACTTCTTGAAAAGATTTAACCCTGCAGGGGTGCACCAAAGTTTCCACACGCACCTACACCCTTGTTGTCAGATCAGGTAGGTACAAGATCATAAAACATACACCCAACGGTATGTCGACGTGGTTTCGGACACGACGTTTCCCAGACCCAAAGCAAGCACATGGGGGCCACCCCACTAAGCTACCCATAACGAAGTCGGCCGGTCTCCGAGACGGACCCAGGGTTTGTGACGACTGCTGTAAACGACTGGGAACCCGAAAGTGTGACTGGGCTTGTCGATACCGCGAAAACGTGGCACGAGGTTCCAAAACAGTACAAGCGCTCCACGCGCAATAGTAAATAAAGCAGTAAATCATGGCATAAGTACAGGATAGTAATAAAGCCCCAAACTACTTTGTGGCCCCCGGTACAGTACTTTGAAATCAGGTACTAATCGATGGGGGTGCCCACACACCCCACCTGTGGTTAGCGCGCTCAATTTCGGAATAGGTGTCAAGAACTCGGGGTCCTACGGGATACCAGTGAGCGGTTAAAAACCAAATATTGTCTATTACCCACCGGTGCCTCTGCATTTACCTACTTCAATTTTAGTTATTAAACGATAATTAAAGCCATGATCATCTCCAACATTAAACATACGGCAATACTCCAACAACTGTGGTACTTGACGACACGCAACAGCACTTGGGCAAGCGACTACGACACGCAAGTCCAACTATCTACCGAACAACAGGTAATAGGATGTGTCCAAGGCAATATAAGGCTACAAGGGATATCCCGGGTATGAAAACTAGAGCATCGCAACACAGATAGCAATAGATCAACGGGAGGAAATAAAAACTATAAAAGTAAGATAGGTAGAAAGGGGGAGATTGCTCGCCTGAAAAACATTGCTGAATGTTCATCCAAAGATCGGGTCCACACTCGCATCAACTCATCGGCCTAATCCGCGAAGAAGCAAAGCACTAGAAGAAACACCGGATGCACTATTTAATACTACGGCAAAAGATCGGGCATGATGCATGTATGATGTATGATGTCGCAAAGATATGATGCAATTAGGCAATATTAAACGGAACCGGGGTTCCGACATTTACTTAGATGGTTCAAGTTGTTTAGATACCCCGCAATTTAAATATTGTCTTAACAAGACAAAACATGTCGGTTCGCTACACAAATTTAAACGGGGCCAATATTAGGCTAGATTTGTCCGCATATGGGCCCCATATTTAATTATGAGGTGAATCGGCATAATGCCCCCAAACCACCTGAGATGTGTGCAAGCATGAATAATGTAAGGTGCACAAGTTTATATTACATTTTTTATAAAATAGGGCTCGGGAAGGGGATCACACATGGGGTTGGCGATCTTGGGGTTTCGAGGGTTCGACGGGTTTGGTCTCGCCGGGATCGGTCTTCGGGGTCCAGGAATGGATCTTGCGGTTTCCATGACGGAGGTCTTGGCATGCCGGGGTTCGATCTTCGGATCCTCGACGGAGATCTTGATGTCGGTGATGGACATAATTGGGGGATCCCTTGTTGTGTCGGTCTTAGGAGCCTTAAACTTGGTGGCGACATGTACATGACTTTGGGAAGATCTTGCAGTCACGGACACGATCAAAGGTGTCCTTCCATGGTAGTGCTGATGGATGCTCCAGATCAAAACAAACAAGGGATTCTGCTAAGCCCAAGAGGTCAGAGGCTTCTCGCGAGCTAACAAGGGATCAAGCGGATGGACCCTGAAGCGGACGACATCGGGGACACGTGCCGCGGAAGGATGCAGCGGCGTGCTCGGGCGCTCGCGCGGTCGGCAGCGACCGAAGGAGCGGCCGACAGAGCAGCCCGGGGCGAGGTTAGGCGGAGCTGCTGTAGAGGGAGACGCGGCTCGCGCGGACGATGGTGAGTTGAGGCCAGCGGTGCCAGGGCAGGTCGGAGGAGGACCAACGGAGGTCGATGGAGGAGGCGCGCGGCTGCTGACGTCGCTCTGGTGGCGGCCGAGAGGAGCAAGGACCGGGGGTCGCTGGCACGCAGAGAGGAGGAAGGCGCGCGTCTGCGAGGGGGTGACGGTGACGCCTGGCTGCGTGGAGGGCGGGGCCAAGGTGGCCAGGGCTGAGGAGGACCCGAGGCGGCGGGGTCGAGCTGTCCTGTGAGCGAGCGAGGGGATCGATCGGGAGGAGGAGCAGGGTCAGGGGAGATCGAGCAGAGGCGGCGGTCTCGGGAGGAAGGAGCGGAGTGAAGCGGGGGGGGGGGGGCACGCGTGGGTGGGTCCCGGGAGTAGGGACGCGAGCGGTTTGCGGGGTCGGGGACGGGGTGTGCGTGCAGGGCGGTAACGTGGGGTGGGGCGTGCCGCGTGTGTGTGTAGCATGCGTGCATGTGAAGCTGGTGGCGGCGGCAGGGAGTGGATCTAGGGTTGGGTAGATAGATGGTCTAGGGTTTGGTCTGCCGGCTGGGCCTGGCCGGTTTAGGTCTAGGTATTGTTTTCTTTTTAATTACTATTATTTAGAATAGTGTATGTTTTCTATTCTTATATTTAGAAAACATTTTGTAAATAGTTTCTCATAATTAAAATATCAAGAAGTATAATTTGAATAAAAGAAGAGATATAATATAGAAAACAAAATATGGTTTTTGTGAAAATATTTCCAGACAAGATATGCATGATGATGTCACGGTGATGCATGAATAAAAATAACACGCGATTTTCTAGTAGTGGATTTACCCGGGGTGCTACATGTTCTAACCTGGTAAGTTTCTCGGTCTATTACTGTTTCATCCTAGTGCAAATTCTGCTTGTTACTTCCTTGTCCTGTTTCGATCCTGGTCTTTTTTGGCCTGGCCTGCTACTATTCTGGCCTGCTACTATTCTGGCCCGTTACTGTTTTGGCCATTTAAGGTTCTGGACCTGTACTTTTCTGGTCCCTTACTTTTTTGAGTGTTACTGTTTCAGCCTGTTACTGTTTCGACCTATTACTGTTCCGGCCTATTACTGTTTAGAGCTACTACTGTTTCGGCATGTTACCGTTTCGGTCTATTACTATTTTGTTTGCCACTGTTACGGCGTACCATTGTTACAGACCGTTATTGTTACTAATCTCGCCTATGGGTTGGCCCCGTTCCTTTTATGTTTTTTTACAGTTTCTGCATTTTTGGAGCCCATTTCGATATCATAAAAGGTGTACAACTTGTGGGCATTTTTACTATTCATCGTCGGCCTAAGACAATACGAGCAAATACAGATCACGATAGTGTACCCTAATCGAGATGGCTAGCGCAGGTATGGTACCGCCTACCTCTATGTGTGGACGGCATCAACTAAATGCCTACACGGCTAATGCAATTAGTCTAGATATTACACAAAATACAAACTACTTAAAATTATTATATATTATCAACTCAAGGGATAGAAAAATCGGCATTTGACAATTGAGTTGATAGCGGTCCTGAATTTTCTTTCTCCATCACCTGCATCTCCCTTTTGAGTGTGACATCTATGTTAGAAAACAAACTTGAGATATGATCTTGCAGCCCCCTCTTTGGTGGCGATAGCAATAATTGCAGTCTGAAACTAAGTAATAACAAGTTAATACATCAAATAAGGCAAAACTACTCATTTAACTGTTACGATAGGAGCTATGAACTAGAGTTCAAATATATTGATCATCACGTCAAACAAATAGAACAAGTAAGCATTAAACAAATGTGCCTACCATAAAATGAGAAATATAACAATGTGTATGGCTTAGAATTTTAGCAAATATAAACTAGCCAGGTCATTTTAACAAATATATATATAAGCAGTTGTATATCCTGGAATGCAAGATACATTGGGTGACTTTGAATTTACGGTGAGCTACACAATGGTATGCAGTTACTGTCGTAGCTAAGCATCAACCAGTCATAAATTATAACAGCATCATGCGAGAACTTGTAGAGCGGGAATGCAAACCAGGAATGAACTATATGGTAGAGGATAGTTACGTCGTTGCTTAGGACGAACTAGAACAAGATAGGAAATATAATGGCGTCGCTTGTGAACCTGTAGAATAGTATAAGAAAATATTAGACAAGTGTGCCTATAATTAAATGAGCAACCAATCAAAGTGTTTCTTACAATTTCAGTAAATATAAAGAAACCAGAACATTTCAACATATATATATATATATATGGAAGCAGTTCTTTATCCTGGAATGCAAGAGACGTTGGGTAACTCGAAATTCGCGGTGAGCTACACAATGGCTTGCAGTTACTGTCGTAGATATAAGAATGAAACAGATAGAAATTATAACAGAATCATACCAGAACTTGTAGAGTAGGAATGGAAACCATGAATGATCTATATATACAGTAGAGGATAGTTATGTCATTTCTTATGATGAACCATTAGATATGAAATATAATGACATCAATTGTGAACATGCAGATCAGAACAAGGAAGCATTACAGAAGTGTGCCAAAAAATGAATTAAGCAATCAAACAATGTTTCTTAAAAGTTCAGCAAATATAAACTAGCCAGGTGATTTCAACAAATATATATGGAAGCAGTTGTGTATCCTAGAATGCAGCAGATGTTCGGTGACTCAGAATTTTTGGTTACCTACACAATGGCATGCAGCTACTGTCGTAGCTAAGAATGAACCAAACAGAAATTATAACGGCATCATATGAGAACTTATAGAGCAGGAAGGCACACCACGAATGAACTATATATACGATAGAGGGTACTTATGTCGTTGCTTAGGATGAACTAGCACCAGATAAGAAATCAATGGCATCGCTTGTGAACCTGTAGAAGAGGATCTGCAAACCAACATGTTCAGATCTCCCTTTTGGAGCTCTAAGGAAAGACAAAGAAAATAGTAAGTGTTGTAGCTTTTGAAGAACCAGATGGCAATAACAAAATTATAATCAAATTAGTACAAATAGTTTGAACGTGTACTACATGTTAGCAGAATAATGACAGTGATAAAATAATAGCAGGAACATAGCTTAGGACTAACCAGATAAATTCAATAATAATGGAGCAGGGAATTGTAGCACCCCGGGTAAAACCACTACCAGGAAATTGCATGTTAGTCCTACTTTGTACATCATCATGACATCATCACGCATTTCTCTGTCTAAAAACATTTTTGTGAAAACCCTATTTTTGTTTTATAATTATCGCCTCCTTTATTCAAAGTCAAAACTCTGATCTCTACGGATTATTTTGTTTGTCTAAAGAGTATTTATAACAGAATAACAAAAACATACATTTTCCCTGGAGAGGCGGCCACCGGTCAGGCCCAAGGCCCAACCAGCAGCCAGCCTACCACCCAGGTCTAGACCTACTCAATCCCCAAACCCTAACCGTAAAACCCTTGTTCCTACCCATGCCGCATCCACCATCCTGTCTACGCCATCCCGGATACTCCTACGTGCTTTTGCAACTCCTGCTCCTCGCATTGATCCCCTGGCCCACCTCCTTGTATGCACTGCGTCGAGACCGAGTCCACCCCCGCGCCCTCTCTCCCCTGCCCGCACACGCAAGTGCGTGAACCCACCTCCTCGCAACCTGCGCCCTCCCTGCTCGCTCACCACTCACCCTGATTCCCCACCAAACCCCCGTCGGCCCCAGTTGTACACCTATACCTATCGCACCCAACACGATCAGTCCCACCTAAGCACAACACACGCACTCTGCATGCAACACACAGCGACACAACACACGTGACACGACGCAACCCCACCCTCCCGCATGCATCGTGCCCGGCCCGCGATCGACACAGCGCAGACTCCCCGGTCGTCAATCCTGTGAGGCCGATCCCGGCCCCACGTTGCACGTGCCTCTCTCCCTCGAACCCCACCAGTTCCCCGTCCTCCCTCGCGACCTTCCTCTCCCTATCGCCAATGCTCGGCGCCACCAGCGCCCTGCTTCGTCGTCACCTCCCCTCCCTGCAATCCCGCTGCCGCCTGGGGCCCCACCTCCTCCTCACCAGACCTTATTCGCCTTTGTGTCTCCCGCCGCTCGGCTCAATCTCCGGCACCACCCTCTACTCCTCGCCTTCGGCCGGCCTACACCCCGCTCGCTGCCGCCCCAGCACCTCACCTCCTCTTCCCTATGTCATGCCCAGTCGCTACCTCCTCTCCCCTTCCCGGATGGCGCCTCCTCTCGTCTTTGCCATGCCGTGCCCTTGCTAGCGTCCACTCCTCTGCCACGACACCGATGGGCGTGCTCATCGCCGGATTAATCTCCAGTGCCGCCCTCTACTCCTTGCCTTTGGTCGGCCTGTGCCCCGCTCGCCGCCACCCTAGTGCCTCGCCTCCTCTTCCCTACTCCATGTCCGGTTGCTACTTCCTCTCCCCTTCCCGAACGACGCCTCCTCTCGCCTTCGCTGCAACGTGCCCCCACTAGTGGCCACTCCTCTGCCACGACACCGGTGGGCGTGCTCACCGCCAAGCCCCTTCTCTGGGCCTACCTCAACCTCTGCTTGGGCTCGAGTTCAACCTCCCCGCCGCCTGCGTCCCTACCCGCCTGGCCTTCCACCGTGCGATGCTGCCAAGTGCCGCCTTACCGAACTCGCCGGCCATCTTCTGTCCGCGAGTCCGCGCACCACCGGTGCCCTCATCCGCCCGTCGACCTCGTTGTTGTTATGCCTTCGGTGCCACTGTCGTGCTGCTACGTATCCACGCGCGCGCATTTATCGGCCTGCTCTGTTCCACATACAGCTTAGTTCCCTTGTTACATGAATTCCTACAGGGACAATTCCTATCCATATGTTAGAGAAGGTAATGAAGTGAAGAGGTGGTGAAAAGTATATGTCCCTCCAAGTTATATGCTCTGATATCCTTTTCGATCAATATAGATCTTCCATGCTCTATCATCGAGTGTTACGCGACACGAAGACCACGGATACAACATGTGAGGAACTCGGACGGGTACAATGCCATTCCAAACCGGTGAAGGACCGTGAACCGTGACAAGATCTTCCTCATGGACGCTCATCGATAAGAACAGATTAATGCTGATGTTTTAGAAGGATGCACATGGTGCCACTCAAGACCTCCATCACGGATCCAATAGCCGAGACCACACCCAAAGACCCTAAGACCCTGGATCCGAAGCTTGGTCCCGGAGTCTGAAGCCGAGCCCGATCCTTCGGAACCCCAAGACCTTCAGACCGAGATGTGTGACTCGATCCTATAGCCCTATTTTATAAATTGCTATATATTTGACTTTTTGCATATAAAGCTGTCATGCTTGCATACATATTATGTGGTTTGGGGGCTTTTATTCGATTCATCTCATAATTAAATATGAAGACCATATCCGGGCTTTTATCTTATATTGGCCCCATTTAAATTTGTGTAGAGAACCGATGACATATTTGCCTTGTTAAAGCAACATTTAAATTGTGGGGTATCTAAACAACATGAACCTACTAATTAATTGTCGGGACCTCGGTTTCTTTTAGTTCATTTCTTCTTCACAGAATAGGCCGATGAGTTGATACGAGTGTCCGCCTGATCTTCGGATGTATCTTTAGCGGTATTTCCCAGGTGAGCATTCTCCCCCTTTCTACCTATTTTACATTTACAGTATTTACTTCCTCATGTTGATATATTGCTATCTGTGTCATGATGCTTTAGATTCTATATCCCTTTATATATATCCCTGCAGCCTTTATATTGTCTTGGACACCTCCTATTGCCTGATGTTTGGGTAGACAGTTGGCCTTGCAAGTCGTAGTCGCTTTCTCAAGTGATGCTTCACATTGTAGATGTTCCATTGATGTTGGAGGGTTGCATATTCATAAAGGTGGAGATGATCGTGGTTTTAATTACCGCTGGTTAATTAAATATTAAAATGGTTATAATTAATGAAGATGCACCAGTGGATAATAGTTGAGATTTGGTTGTTAACCCCCCACTTGTGTCCACCTAGACCCGAGTTCTTGACACCTATTTCGAGACTGAGCGCGCTAACCACATGTGGGGTGTATACTCCCCTATTGGCTTAGTACCTCGTTCCAAAGTATTGTTCTGGGGGCCACAAACTAGTTTGAAGTTTTCATGCCACGTTATGCCATGTTTATTACCTGTTGCTTGATGAGCATTTATTACTTTTGCATAGGTGCGACACTCTGTAACGGGAATATTTTGTCTATGACCTCTGCTCCCGTGCAAGTGTACGTAACCCTAGAGTCCGTACGAGGAGGATTAGCTATACCTCGTATGGGTAGCTCTTTCGGGTGGCCCCCATGTGCTTGCTTTGGGTCAGGGAAAGCATCGTGTCCTAGGCCCCGCCGACATACCTATGAAATAATGTTAATTGATCTGGCAACAAGGGTCGAAGTGCGTGTGGAAACTTTGGTGCACCCCTATAGGGTTAATTTTTTTTTGAAAAGTTGTGTCCGCGGTTATGGACGACGTGGAGCACAGTATCTCGATCATAGACAATTATAACTAAAGTTTACTGCTATAATTTGACTTGTATCTGATATGACTAGTAAGTTGGATAACCACCATGAAAAGAATGAATAAAACTACCAACCGTGTGAGTTTCCTCGGCTTGACCTCCTCGTTTGGTCTTGAGTGGGAAATACAAGGAAGGGTATGTTTGGTGTTAGTATCAGGTTGGTTCCGAATATGTCTTTATTATCTCACTTTGATAGCCAACAGTTGTATCGAGTCTCTATAGGTTGTGTAGTGCATGCCGCGCTGCTGTTTCACTCCACCATACCTATGTAGGCGAGGATCGCCGAATTCTAAGACTCGCCATGTACCGGCCTCAGTACTGACCGCTCTCTTTTTTCCTTTGCCCTTTGTCGGCACTCATTTTGTTTAGAAGGTTTGAGATCGTTGTTGTTAACAGGGTTACCCTTCCGGCTTGGTCTGGGCAGGGTTATGGATGCCATTGGTTATTATTCAGGGCTCTTAGCCCAATTTACATTTTTTCCGTAATCAGACGTCGTATCATTTTCAAGGTGAGTTAGATCTTCGTACTATATATATGTATTTGTGACTCTTTGAGTCGTTGTTGAATATATCTGTTTTGTGTGTTCCATCGTGGACTAATGTGTAATGGTATTACTTCATTTTCCACTCGCATGAAAGTTCCTAGTGGGCACCTTTGAATAGTTTCTATGCGGGTTTGGCGGGAATCGCTAAAACTTGCATAGGGCCGATCCGAGGGTGTTACAGAGTGGTATCGGAGCTCAACAGTTTCGATACCCCACTGGTCCAGCCTGTAGGATAACCTAGCTAATGGACGTTATAGAGTATCAAAACAATTTTGGAAAATCGGTTGGATAGATCTGATTAGGTCTGCTTTTACTCCTTACCCATCTTCTATTCTCCTCTTACCTTTGCGTGTTTTGGATCTACCCCTTATCTTTTCTTCGAGTCTAGGAATTCTCGTGGTTGGGTTTCGTCATACCTTCAGGTTTTCGCTTCCTCCTCTTGTAACGATGCTTCGACATCTGACATTCATGCTATCCGAGGAATCTTCCGTCTGTTGTACCTTTCAGTGGACCCAAAAGTCACTAAAAATTTTCTTTGTATCTTTCGGTGTTTTCAACATGACAACATCATCATCTATGACAGATCTGATGAAGAGCCTGCATCACTCCATTGTTTCGAAACGTTGTTTGTCAAGATCTTCAGTCTGATTCTGAGAGTTGGTTGCATAGTTCTCTTATTCGTGTATAGAGTAATTCTTTGAGTGTGGGATGGAGTCACGAACATACCACTACTCTTATCATTCGCTTTTGTACCTCGAATGGTGGATCGATGCAATTTTACCCCTTCCACGGAAGTTAGAGGTGGCCTTACCTTTTGAGACCTCTACCTTCGTCTGTGTTTATCCGGAGTGTTCTCTCGATGAATATAAGCAACAAACCTTGTTGGTGGTGTCGCTGATTTCAATACGGAGAAAGAATCTTTGTTAGTGGTATCGCGAAGAGCTACATGAAATGAGCAGATTCAGATTGTCGTCCTTCTTCCCCGTACCATGAGGCGGATCACGAGGGCAAGATCCATTGATAGTGGTGTCGAATTATAGCACCCCGGGTAAAACCACTACCAGAAAATCACTTGTTATTCCTACTTTGTGCATCATCATGCATATCTCTTCCTAAAAACATTTTTGTGAAAACCATATTTCTGTTTTCTAATTATCGCCTCATGTATTAAAAGTCAAAACTTCGATCTCTTTTGGATTATTTTGTTTGTCTAAAAAGTATTTGTAACAGACTCATATAAAACAAAAATATATATTTTCCCTGGAGAGGCAGCTGCCGGTAAGGCCCAGCCCAACCAGCAGCCAGCCTACCACCCAGATCTAGACCTACCCAATCCCCAAACCCTAACCCTAAAACTCCTGTTCCTACCCATGCCGCCACCACCCTGTCGACACCATCCCTCATACTCTTACGTGCTTCTCCAACTCCCGCTCCCCGCCTCGATCCCCTGGCCCACCTCCTTGTGTGCACTGCGTCGCGACCGAGTCCACCCCCGTGCCCTCTCTTCCCTGCCCGCACACGCAAGCGCGTGGACCCACCTCATCGCAACAAGCGCCACACTGCTCACTCTCCTCTCACCCCAATTCCCCACCAAACCCAACCCGCCTCGGCCGTACACCTACACCTATCACACCCAACATGATCAGTCCCACCTAAACACGATGCACGCACTCTACACGCAACACACAACGACACAACACACGCGACACAATGCAACCCCACCCTCCCGCATGCATCATGCCTGGCCCCACCCTGCAACCCGCGACCGACATAGCGCAGCCTCCCCGCTTGTCAATCCCGTGAGGCCGAGCCCGACCCCACGTTGCACCCGCCTCTCTCCCTTGAACCCCACCCGTTCCCCGTCCTCCCTCGCGACCTTCCTCTCCCCATCGCCAACTCTCGCCGCCACTAGCGCCCTCGCTCGCCCCGCTTCGTCATCGCCTCCCCTCCCTGCAACCCCGCCGCCACCTGGGGCCCCGCCTCCTCCTCACCAGCCCTCCCTCGCCTCTGTGTTTGCCGCCGCCCGGCTCAATCTCTGGTGCCGCCCTCTACTCCTCGCCTCCGGCTGGCCTACGCCCAGCTCGCCGCCGCCCCAGGACCACGCCTCCTCTTCCCTACGCCGCGCCCAGTCACTACTTCATCTCCCCTTCCCGAATGGCGCCTCCTATCGCCTTCGCCGCGTCGTGCCCCTGCTAGCGGCCACTCCTCTGCCACGACACCGGTGGGAGTGCTCACCGCCAACCCCCTCCTCTAGGCCTACCTCAACCTCTGCTTGGGCTCGAGTTCGACCTCCCCGTCGCCTGTGTCCCTACCCGCATGGCCTTCCACCGTATGACGCCGCCAGGTGCCGCCGGCCGAACTCGCCGTCCTCCTTCTGTCCGCGAGTCCACGCACCATCGGTGCCCTCATCCGCTCGTCGGCCCTGTTGTTGTTCTGCTTTCGGTGCCACTGCCGTGCTGTTGCGTATCCACGCGCACGCATTTATCGGCATGCTCTATTCCGCATGCGGATTAGTTCCCTTGTCGCACGAATTCCTAAAAGGACAATTCCTATCCATATGTTAGAGAAGGTAATGAAGTGAAGAGGTGGTGAAAAGTATATGTCCCTCCAAGTTATATGCTCTAATATCCTTTTCAATCAATATAGGCCTTCCATGGTCTATCA
Source organism: Avena sativa (assembly GCA_916181665.1). Classification (NCBI taxonomy): domain Eukaryota; kingdom Viridiplantae; phylum Streptophyta; class Magnoliopsida; order Poales; family Poaceae; genus Avena; species Avena sativa. The sequence goes on from OV702296.1 coordinate 80,252,030, forward strand.
TCGAGTGTTCCGCGACGCGAATACCAGGGATACAACATGTAAGGAACTCGGATAGATACGACGCCATGCCAAACCGGTGAAGGACCGTGAACCTTGACAAGATCTTCCTCATGGACGCTCACCAATAATAACGGATTGATGCCGATGTTTTAGAAGGATGCACATGGTGCCACTCAAGACCTCCATCACAGATCCAATAGCTGAGACCACACCCGAAGACCCCAAGACCCTGGATCCGAAGCTTGGTCCCGGAGTCTAAAGCCGAGCCCGATCCTTCGAAACCCCAAGACCTTCAGACCGAGATGTGTGACTCGATCCTATAAATTGCTATATATTTGACTTGTTGCATATAAAGTTGTCATGCTTGCATACATATCATGTGGTTTGGGGGTTTTTAGTCGATTCATCTCATAATTAAATATGAAGACCATATGCGGGTTTTTCTCTTATATTGTCCCCATTTAAATCTGTGTATAGAACCGATGACATATTTGCCTTGTTAATGCAACATTTAAATTACGGGGTATCTAAACAACATGAACCTACTAATTAATTGTCAGGACCCCGGTTCCGCTTAATATTGCCTAATTGCATCGCATCTTTGCCATGTCATGTATCATACATGCATCATGCCCATTCTTCTGCCATAGTATTAAATAGTGCATCAGGTGTTTCTTTTAGTGCTTTTCTTTTACATGGAATAGGCCGATGAGTTGATGCGAGTGTCGGCCTAATCTTCGGATGCATCTTTAGCAGTGTTTCCCAGGCGAGCATTCTCCCCTTTCTAACTATTTTACATTTATAGTATTTACTTCCTCCAGTTGATCTATTGATATATGTGTCGTGATGCTTCAGATTCCGTATCCCTTTATATATCCCTAGAGCCTTTATATTTCCTTGGATACCTCCTATTGACTGTTGTTTGGGTAGATAGTTGGCCTTGAAGTCTTAGTCGCTTTCTCAGGTGTTGCTTCGTGTCATCGATGTTCCATTGATGTTGGGGGATTGGAATATTCATAAAGGTGGAGATGATCGTGGTTTTAATTACTGCTGGTGAATTAAATATTAAAACATTTATAGTTAATGAAGAGGCACCGGTGGGTAATAGTTGAGATTTGGTTGGTAACCGCCCACCTGTGTCCACATAGGACCCGAGTTCTTGACACCTTTTCCGAGACTGAGCACGCTAACCACATGTGAAGTGTATACTCCCCTATCGGCTTAGTACCTGATTCCAAAGTACTGTTCTAGGGGCCAAAAACTAGTTTGAAGTTTTCATGCCACGTTATGCCATGTATGCCATGTTTATTACATGTTGCTCGATCAGTGTTTATTACTGTTGCGTAGGTGCGACTCTCTGTCACGAGAATATTTTTTCTATGACCTCTGCTCCCGTGCAAGTGTATGCAACGCTAGAGTCCCCATGTGCTTGCTTTGGGTTACGAAAAGTGTCGTTTCCTAGGCCCCTCCGACATACCTATGGAACTATGTTAATTGATCTGACAACAAGGGTCGAAGTGAGTTTGGAAACTTTGGTGCACCCTTGCAGGGTTAAATCTTTTTGAAAAGCTGTGTCCACGGTTATGGATGACTTGGAGCACAATATCTCGATCATAGACAACTATAACTAAAGTTTACTTCTATAATTTGACTTGTATCTGATATGACTAGTAAGTTGGATAAACACCATGGAAAGAATGAATAAAACTGCCAACCGTGTGAGTTTCCTCGTCTTGACTTCCTCGTTTGGTCTCGAGGGGGAAATACCAGGAAGGGTATGTTTGGTGTTAGTATCAGGTTGGTTCCGAATAGGTCTTTATTATCTCTCTCTAATAGCCGATAGTTATATCGAGTCTCTATAGGTTGTTGAGTGCATGCTGCACTGCTGCTTCAGTCCAACATACCTATGTAGGCGAGGACCGCCGAATTATAAGACTCGCCATGTACTGGCCTCAGTACTGGCCGCTCTCTTTTTCTTTTGCCCTTTGTTGGCACCCATTTTGCTTAGCAGGTTTTAGATCATCATTGTTAGCAGGGTTACCCTTCCGGCTTGGCCTGGGCAGGCTTGTGGACGCCATTGGTTATTCTTCAAGGCTCTTAGCCCAATTTGCATTTTGTCCGTACTCGCACGCCATATCATTTTTAAGGTGATTTGGATCTTTGTACTGTATATATGTATTTGTGACTCTTTGAGTCATTGTTGTATATATCTGTTTTGTGGGTTCCATCATGGACTAATATGTAATGGTATTACTTCGTTTTCCACCCACACAAAAGTGCCTAGTGGCCACCTTTGAATCGTTTCTATGCGGGTTTGGTGGGAACCGCTAAAACTTCCATAGGGCCGATCCGAGGGTGTTATAGAGTGGTTTCAGAGCTCAGCAGTTACAATACCCCACTAGTCCAGCCTATAGGATAACCTAGCTAACGGACATTATAGAGTGTCAAAACATTTTTGGAAAATTGGTTGGATCGATCTGATTAGGTCTGCTTTTACTCCTTACCCATCTGCTATTCTCCTCTTACCTTTGCGTGTTTTGGATCTACCCCCTTATCTTTTCTTCGAGTCTAGGAATTCTCGTCATTGGGTTCCGTTGTACCTTCAGGGTTTCGCTTCCTCCTCTTGTTATGGTGCTTCGACATCCGACCTTCATGCTATCCGAGGAATCTTTCATCTGTTGTACCTTTCAGTGGACCCAAAAGTCACTAAAAATTTCTTTGTATCTTCCGATGTTTTTAACATGACGACATCATCATCTACGCCAGATCTGATGAAGAGCCTGCATCACTCCATTATTTCAAAACTTTGTTTGTCAAGATCTTCAGTCTGATTCTGAGAGTTGGTTGCATAGTTCTCTTATTCGTGTACAGAGTAATGCTTTCAGTGCGGGATGGAGTCGCGACCATACCACTACTCTTATCATTCGCTTTTGTACCTCGAATGGTGGATCGATGAAATTTTACTCCTTCCACAGAAGTTAGAGGCAGCTTACCTTTTGAGACCTCTACTTTCGTCTGTGTTTTATCGGAGTGTTCTCCTGATGAATGTAAGCAACAACCCTTGTTGGTGGTGTTGCTGATTTCAAGATGGAGAATTAATCTTTGTTAGTGGTATCGCGAAGAGCTATATGGAACGAGCAGATTCAGATTGTCGTCCTTCTTCCCCCTACCATGAGGCGGATCTCGAGGGTGAGATCCATTGTTAGTGGTGTCGAATTGTAGCACCCCGGGTAAAACCACTACCATAAAATCGCCTGTTATTTGTACTTTGTGCATCATCATGAGGTCATCATGCATATCTCTTCCTAAAAACATTTTTGTGAAAACCATATTTTTGTTTTCTAATTATCACCTCCTTTATTCAAAGTCAAAACTCCGGTCTCTTCTGGATTATTCTGTTTGTCTAAAAAGTATTTGTAACAGAATCATATAAAACAAAAATATATATTTTCCCTGGACATGCAGCCGCCGGTTAGTCCCAAGGCGCAACCAGCAGCCAGCCTACCAACTAGATATAGACCTATCCAATCCCCAAACCCTAACCCTAAAACCCCTGTTCCTACCCATGCCTCCGCAACCACCCTGTCCACGCCATCCCGCATACTCCTACGCGCTTCTGCAACTCCCGCTCCCCGCCTTGATCCCCTGGCCCACCTCCTTGCATGCACTGCGTCGCGACCTAGTCCATCCCTGTGCCCTCTCTCCCCTTCCCACACACGCAAGCGCGTGGACCTACCTCCTCGCAACCCGCGCCCTCCCTTCTCGCTCTCCTCTCACCCCGATTTCCCACCAAACCCCCGTCGACCGTTGCTGTACACCTACACCTATCGCACCCAACATGATCAGTCCCACCTAAACACAACGCACGCACTCTGCACGCAACACACATCGACACAACACACGAGACACGACACAACCCCACCTCCCGCATGCAGCACGCCCGTCCCGACCCTGCATCCCGTGATTGACACAACGCAGCCTCCCCGCTCGTCAATCCCGTGAGGCCAAGCCCGGCCCCACATTGCACGCTCCTCTCTCTCTCGAACCCCTCCTGTTACCCATCCTCCCTCGCGACCTTCCTCTCCCTATCGCCAACGCTCGTCGCCGCTAGCGCCCTCTCTCGCCCCGCTTCGTTGTTGCCTCCCCTCCCTGCAACCCCACCGCTGCCTGGGGCCCCGCCTCCTCCTCACCTGCCCTCCCTCGCCCCTGCATCTGCTGCCGCCCGGCTTAATCTCCAGTGCCGCCCTCTACTCCTCGCCTTCGGCCGGCCTATTCCCCGCTCGCCGCCACCCTAGTGCCTCGCCTCCTCTTCCCTACGCCGCGCCCGATTGCTACTTCCTCTTCCCTTCCCGAATGGCGCCTCCTCTTGCCTTCGCTGCACCGTGCCTCCACTAACGGCCACTCGTCTGCCATGACACCGGTGGGTGTGCTCACCGCCAAGCCCCTCCTCTGGGCCTACCTCAACCTCTGCTTGGGCTCGAGTTCAACCTCCCCGTCGCCTGTGTCCCTACCCGCCTGTACTTCCGCCGTACGACGCCACCAGGTCCCGCCTGACCGAACTCGCTGGCCATCTTCTGTCCGCAAGTCCGCGCACCAACGGTGCCCTCATCCGCCCGTCAGCCCCGTTGTTGTTCTTCCTTCGATATCACTGCCCTGCTGCTACGTATCCAAGCGCGCGCATTTATCGGCCTGCTCTATTCCACATGCGGCTTAGCTCCCTTGTCACATGAATTCCTACAGGGACAATTCCTATCCATATGTTAGAGAAGGTAATGAACTGAAGAGGTGGTGAAAAGTATATGTCCCTCCAAGTTATATGCTCTGATAACCTTTTCGATCAATATAGATCTTCCATGATCTATCATCAAGTGTTTCGCGATGCGAAGACCATGGATACAACATGTGAGGAACTCGGACGGGTACAATGCCATGCCAAACCAGAAAAGGACCGTGAACCATGACAAGATCTTCCTCATGGTTGCTCACCTACAAGAATGGATTGATGCTGATGTTGTAGAAGGATGCACATGGTGCCACTCAAGACCTCCATCACGGATCCAATAGCCGAGACCACACCCGAAGCCCCGAAGACCCTGGATCCGAAGCTTGGTCCCGGAGTCTGAAGCCGAGCCCAATCCTTCGGAACCCCAAGACCTTCAGACCGAGATGTGTGACTCGATCCTATAGCCCTATTTTATAAATTGCTATATATTTGACTTGTTGCATATAAAGTTGTCATTCTTGCATACATATCATGTGGTTTGGGGGCTTTTAGTCGATTCATCTCATAATTAAATATGAAGACCATATGCACGATTTTCTCTTATATTGTCCTCATTTAAATTTGTGTAGAGAACTGATGACATATTTTCCTCGTTAATGCAACGTTTAAATTACGGGGTATCTAAACAACATGAACCTACTAATTAATTGTCGGGACACCGGTTCTGCTTAATATTGTCTAATTGCATCGCATCTTGGCCATGTCATGTATCATATATGCATCATGTCCGTTCTTCTGCCGTAGTATTAAATAGTGCATCTAGTGTTTCTTTTAGTGCTTTGCTTCTTCATGGAATAGGCCGATGAGTTGATGCGAGTGTCAGCCTGATCTTCGGATGTATCTTCGGAAGTGTTTACTAGGCGAGCATTCCCCCCCTTTCTACCTATTTTACATTTATAGTATTTACTTCTTCCTGTTGATCTATTGCTATCTGTGTCATGATGCTTTAGATTATGTATCCCTTTATATATCCCTACAACCTTTATATTGCCTTGGACACCTCCTATTGCATGTTGTTTGGGCAAACAGTTGGCCTTGCGAGTAGTAGTCGCTTGCTCAGGTCCTGCTTTGCGTTGTCAATGTTCCATTGATGTTGTGGGGTTGGCATATTCATAAAGGTGGAGATGATCATGGTTTTAATTACCATTGTTTAATTAAATATTAAAATGGTTATAATTAATGAAGAGGCACCGGTGGGTAATAGTTGATATTTGGTTGTTAACCGCCCACTTGTGTCCACCTAGGACCCGAGTTCTTGACACCTGTTGCGAGACTGAGCGCGCTAACCACATGTGGGGTGTATACTCCCCTATCGTCTTAGTACCTGATTCCAAAGTATTGTTTTAGGGGCCACAAACTATTTTGAAGTTTTGATGCCACGTTATGCCATGTATGCCATGTTATGCCATGTTATGCCATGTTTATTACTTGTTTCTCAATGAACGTTTATTATTGTTGTGTTGGTGCGACACTCTGTCACGGGAATATTTTGTCTATGACCTCTACTCTCGTGCAAGTGTATGCAACCCTAGAGTCCGTACGAGGAGGATTAGCTATACCTCGTACGGTTAGCTCTTTCGGGTGGCCCCCATGTGCTTGCTTTGGGTCAGGGAAAGCATCGTGTCCTAGGCCCCGCTGACATACCTATGGAAGTATGTTAATTGATCTGGCAACAAGGGTCGAAGTGCGTGTGGAAACTTTGGTGCACCCCTGTAGGGTTAAATCTTTTCGAAAATCTATGTCTGCGGTTTTGGACGACTTGGAGCACAGTATCTTGATCATAGACAAATATAACTAAAGTTTACTTCTATAATTTGACTTGTATCCGATATTACTAGTAAGTTAGATAACCATCAATGAAAGAATGAATAAAAATGCCAACCGTGTGAGTTTCCTCGGCTTGACTTCCTCGTTTGGTCTTGAGTGGGAAATACCAGGAAGGGTATGTTTGGTCTTAGTATCAGGTTGGTTCCGAATAGGTCTTTCTTATCTCTCTCTGATAGCCGACAGTTGTATCGAGTCTCTATAGGTTGTTTAGTGCATGATGCGCTGCTGCTTCAGTCCACCATACCTATGTAGGCGAGGACCACCGAATTCTAAGACTCACCATGTACTGGCCTCCGTACTGACTGCTCTTTTTTTCCTTTCCCTTTGTGGGCACCCATTTTGTTTAACAAGTTTGAGATCATCGTCATTAGCAGGGTTACCCTTCCTACTTGGCCTGGGTAGTGTTATGGACGTCATTGGTTATTATTTAAGGCTCTTAGCCCAATTTGCATTTTGTCCGTACTCGGACGCCGTATCATTTTTAAGGTGATTTGGATCTTCGTACTGTATATCTATATTTGTGAATCTTTGAGTCGTTGTTGTATATATCTATTTTGTGGGTTCCATCATGGACTAATGTGTTATGGTATTACTTTGTTTTCTATCCGCACGAAAGTTCCTGGTGGGCACCTTTGAATCATTTCTATGCAGGTTTGACGGGAATTGCTAAAACTTGCATAGGGCCGATTCGAGGGTGCTACAGGAATCCACACTGATATTTTCCACTAAGTTTACATTTTGTAAGAACTAAATAATAGCAGGCAATTACTGTTGTACGAAGTAGCTAAGAACATGTGCATGGCTTTAAAATTTGTAGAGCATCGAATGCAAGACAACATGTCTAGTGACCTTTATGTAGCATAAAGAACAGGCGTGCACACTGACTTGGTGTGTAGCACGATTAGAAAAATGCAGTTCACCATGACAGGCTTCTAACCATCATCCATACCCGCACGGGTGACGTCAAGGTCACCGAGGGTGCTGCGGTTGCGGTGGCTATTTGCGTCGGGGAAACAAATCTTGGACGGTCGATGCTGGCTTGAGCACGGTGGACTAGAGCGTCACTGAGGAAGAATCAGTGCACTGCACAACGGCTCTGGTATGCTACGGTTGGGGTGGATGCCGGCGGAGTGGAAGCAGATCTTCGGCAGTCGTTGACGGATTCGGTGCCGTACACGGGAAAGTGGGGAAGGAAGCCAGATGCGGTGAGCTGGATTGGGTGCACTGGATGTCGGTGAAGCGACAATGGTGAGTTGGATGAGATCACAGCTGATGCGTCTCCTGCATACTGGTGGGTGAGGAGTGCATGGTGTCGAGTTCCGACGGGCAAAGCCAACATGAGAAGTGCTGCGGGAGGTTCTGTCACCGGAACCGGTGGTCGAACAGGCAAGAGAGTGTGAGCGGTTCTAAGGGTTTTTATGAGGATTTTTCTTTGTGAGGTTTTTATGAGGGTTTTTATATTGGTATTACTGTAGTACCGACCCGAGTGGGAAATATTATTAATTAGTATTGTTTGTTTGAAACAGAGGGCTGTGAGAAATTTCCCAGTGTTTGTAACGGAGGGGCGCGAGAACTGTTTGAAATAAAGGGGCGCGAGGGAGTGGGGACCACATGATTTTGGCCATCTAGCAATCTTGTCCGTCCATCCAATATCAACTGGCTGGAGCCGATACCTTTCCTGCAAAGGCTCTAGCGCGGACTTCTGTGCAAGCAATCACTGGGTGTCCCAGAGTAAACTATAGGGGTTGATGTGTAGGCCACAATATAGTAGTAGCACACCATTAATCGGGCTAGCTGGGGGCCAAGTTATTTTGGCGCTCCACGAGTTCAAAGTTTTCGTGTACTGTATTTTCAGGAGTGAATGCATGCAGCTCAAAAAAACATACTAACACATGTTATTGCTATTAGGTTAGCACATCATGATTACGTGCATGATAGTAGTTGGTTACTCTATTTTCATGAGTGAATGTATGGAGTTTGAAAAAATGTACTATGTAACTAGCATGCATCGTGATTACATGCATGCTAGTAGTTGGTTACTGAGTTGCATGCATCGTGTATTAAGTGGATTCTATTGGGTTAATCATATTACTCGTACTCTCTGTATATTTGTTGTTCTTATCACAATCTAGTTACTGAGTTGCATGCATATGTGCACAAACTCCATTTCTTTTGTTGATTGAGTGACAGACCCTTTTTGCGTCGTCCGCTAATGACTCTCGCTAATCAACGCAGTTAATTTGCCCATGAGGAATAGAAAAATGATTTTCTCTCTATCCCATATCTTGCATGAACCAATATGATGATAAGCTATGTGCACCGTATAGGAAAAAGTGGAGTCGAGTCGAAACCAAATGGATGCACAGGTTAGACTCATCACGTGGGATCCATTAAACAGAGCATGCAACAATTATCAGCAAACCATCTCATCCTCCCTTGAATACAACAAGAATGGAAGTAATAATTTAGTGGGCTACTATACAAACAATTATCTAGTAACTAGTACTATCTTTAACAAAAAGCTTCACAGAGCGTATTTGATTGCTAATAAAAGTGGAATATAATTATGCAAAGACGGATGAGAAACCAAAAAAGGGCCAGTGGAAGGCTTCTCCCTTCCTACCAATTCCTACTCCAAAGCTAAACATTTTACTGTCTCTGATTCGGCGATTGCAACATTGTGGCCGCCCTTCGGAGGCACGACCTCCACAATGGTCGTGAGCTCGACGGCCAACATGAGAAGGCTTCTCCCTTACTTACTTAGCGGGGCATGACCTTGATGGCCTCGACAACGGTAGAAGCTGGTTGTGGAGATCGGTGTCTTCCTTCGTCAAATTACTGCAATCAGTGCGAAGGGTTGATGAGTCATGCTCATAAGATCGTGCGAGCCTCTTTTGAAAAGCCAGATCGGCTCGGAGGCGATCACAATCCAGGTTGAGCTTGAAGTTTTTCTGTAGAATTTTGATGTGATGGCTGTTCATTTCATCTACTTTGGCCGAGATTATCGCCGTGAATTCCTACATGGAAAATCCATCATCAGTAACAGAGCATGCATGGAGTGCATGCAGAGAAGAATATAAAAATGCCACTACATGTATAATGCCTACCTCTTTTTTTCGACAGAGAGAGGGCATGATGTCATCGTACATGTTAGATATATCCGGTGTGCTATCGACCCATGGGGTGGAAAATTCTATGCTCGAGCCGGCTGGCCTGGAAGATGTAGAAAAACGGTTCAATAGTAGGAGCAGACAGCCCAGGAATCAACGGAAGTACAAAACTCTACCCGGACTCTTGATCCTGGTGATAGACACTCTTTGGATAAATGCGCGAGGAGGAGTCCTCGCCCTATTGCTGGTTCCGTTTCTCGTTCCCAGCCTACAGGTCCCCCTGCCGACAGGGTTTCTCCACCGCTATCTTGCTATTCATCCGACGAGACAGGTTATTTTGTGAGATCGGTGGATGAAGAAGTAAAGAATCAAGGGAGGAGCAGTGGGGAAGGAAATGGTTTCTGCGAAGGCGGAGCGAGGTAGTACTAGTATGAAGAGAGTGAATAGTGGAAGCAAGATGTCCAGGTCTGGGTCTCATTTTCGCCCTTTGAGCAATATCATCAGTCAATCCAAAGACCCACCGGGCAGGATAAATGCACTGCCGCAGTAGGAAGGAAAATGTAGGTCTCTCGGAGTATACTATGGGTAGGCCACCATGCTAGCGATCGAGCAAGTAGGTGTAAATATTTTTACGACCCACCAAAGGTCTGTAGTAATGTCTTGTCAAAGTAGTGGATAAAATTCCATCCGAGTAACAAAAAACTATAGTGGAATTACGTAACCCGGAGGCTTCTACAATTTTTTTGCGACTAGGCTTCTACAATATCTCGTACCGCCACATGCAAAAGATAGTAGTACTAGTACTAGTACTCCATAGAACTATCCAATGTAGAGTAGTAATAGTAGTACAGTACTACTAGTAGTAGTCACATTAAATTAAATATACTTAGGGCTTGACTCCTAATCATCACAAACACTCACCAAAAGATCGAACGACAAATTTAAAGAGAATGCAGGGCTTCTTTATATCACATGATTTTAAAATAGAGGAATTTAATAGGGTCGCACGTATAAAATAGAGGATTGTAAGAGAAAATCTACAGGCTTGAAACACATGGAACACATAGGAAAGTGCCCCAATCCTACGCAAATTAGTGTAAAAAACTGAATGTTGAGATTTCTATGGGATTGGGGTGTAGGAATGCAATCCATATGAATTTTGGAGGTATCATTTCTTTCATCCAAATGGCTTCCTTATTTAAAAATCCTATGGGTTGAATTCCTCCAAAAATAGCTACCTGGAGCAAGAGCAGTCCGATCAAGAATGTAGTCTAATTTCGGCATTACAGCTGGGCCATCCTGCATGAAAATTACCATTGTGTCAGACCTTTTTAATTACCAAAACACCACAAGGCATCGTATAAATTTACTAAAGATCACAATGCATCATTGCACCATCAAAATTACCTAAAGAACACAAGGTATCAGGTAAATTAAATTGCTTAAACAGCACGATGTATCATCAGAATCACCTAAGCCAGTGGGTCTTCAAAATTAGATTGATTAAACAACTAGAAGGCACACCATTTAATTAGACTGATTAATAAGCATAATGAATAATCTATATGGATAAATAGTACAATGAATTTTCTGGATAGACAAAACAACATATATGCAATGCATCATAAAAAATACCAGAACAATATTGATTAAAGATCTAGAAGGCATACCATTTAATTAGATTAATTAACCATCACAATGAATAATCTGTATAGATAAAACAACCCAATGAATTATTTGGATAGAAAAAACAACATATATGCAATGCATCATCAAAAATACAAAAATAACACAAGGCATCATGTAATTAAATTTAATAAATAGTGTCAGCATAATCAAAATTACCTAAACTAACGGTTCATTGAAATAATGTGAATAGCTAGAAGGCATATCATTTAATCTTAAACAGCAGAAAACGGATCAAAATGGACGAAATGACACAATGCATCATAAAAAAAATACAAAAACAACATAACGCGTCATGGAAAATTCCTAAACAACACAAAGCATTATCTAAGTACCAAAACAGAACCCTACATCATCATCATCATCAAGAATATATCATAACTAAGCATAACAGCAAAAATACGATTATCAAGAATATGACATATAAAGAATAGAACAAAAGACAATTATCAAGAATATGACTTATAACTAAGTAGTTCAACAAGGGACCTATAGTAGACGTTGCCAAAATTTGACTAGATGCATGTCGGATTTGGTTAAAGCCCCTATCGTACTTATCTAACCTCGTTGTAGTGGGGGCGGGGGGTGCGAACTTGCTACACATGGGTCGATGGGTTGAGCAGATGAACATGGCGTCACTGACGAAGAACCAACCACGTACACCGAAAAAGCACGAACTTGCTACACATGGGTCGATGGGTTGAGCGGATGAAGGGGGAGTCACCGATAGGGGTTTCGCCACGTACACTCTGAAATTTGGCACATTGGGAATGAGAGTCCAACCTGCAGATGACAAGAATGTGTCCGCGGATGCACGAGCATTTGGGAGTGACGAAGCCGGCGCCATACGCTTGGACGACTGATCGGCGGGCAATGAGGGTTCCAACACGTCGACCAAAACCCTAAGGGAGACGGACACCTCACCTTACGCGTGACACTCACACACGCTAAAGGCGAAGGACGCTTCAGAAAATGTGCTACAGCCGGAGGAATCGAACAAGCCACCTATAGCTCCAAAGCAAAGCTTGATGAGGACCCCAGCTCAACCACAGACAAAGGTTTCAGCATTGGTTTCATCGTAAAAACTTGGGTTAACGACTCAAAGTTGAGAGGTGAGTGTGCAAATATGATAGAGAGATGGGATGGTGGGAGGAGAGGGTAACTCTCTATCTCCTTTATTAGTACTCCCTTGGTCCCAAGGCTTAAGGCTTTTTTTTGAAAAGTCAAGCTATGAAAAGTTTGACAAAAAATTTAGTGCACTTTGTGATAAATGTATGGACCTCGACGCAATTTTACCTTTTTTAGGTCCTTGATATAAAATGTACTCCCATGGCCCGTGTAAAATTTTAACCTAAAAGTAAGTGGTAACATCTAAATGAATTTTATCTTAGTTTTCAACGAGTATGAACATTTTTGGATTTCGAGACGAACGACCGAGGTCATGTCCATATGTACAACATACTATATGTCGATGATGATGTCATATCTAAGAATTGCAAGATGCCAAATAGAGCCATATGTTGAAAATAATCGAAGAGGAAGTAGTATGACGACTATGACTCAATGAGATGATTTTTCGAGAAGGACCAACCCGTCGGTTTTACTTGCTTAATTTTATGGTGCTTCCTACTAGATGTATGTACGTTGATGTAATTTTCCCTTTTTAGGTCCTTGATGTAAAATGTACTCACCCAGTCCGTGTAAAATTTTAACCTAAAAGTGAGTGGTAAAATTTAAATAAATTTAATCTTAGTTGTCAACGAGTATGAACATTTTAGGATTTCAAGCTGAATTACCAAGGTCATGGCCATATGTAAATCATATTTTCTGTCAATGATGGTCCCATATCAAAGAATTTGCATGCCACAGAATTTGGCTATGTTTTGAAAACAATCGAAGAGGAAGTAGTATGAAGAGTATGGCTCGATGAGGTTCTTTATCGAGAAGGAGCCAACCCGAATGATTTACTTGGTTAATTTTATGGTGCTTCGTGCTAGATGTATATGCACCTCAATGTCATTTTCCCTTTTAGGGCCCTATTTGTAAATGTATGGACCTCGATTTAATCTTAGTTGTCAACGAGTATGAACATTTTAGGATTTCAAGCCGAATGACCAAGGTCATGGCCATATGTAAATCATATTTTCTGTCAATGATGGTCCCATATCAAAGAATTCACATGCCACAGAATTTGTCCATGTTTTGAAAACAATCGAAGAGGAAGTAGTATGAAGAGTATGGCTCGATGAGGTTCTTTATCGAGAAGGAGCCGACCCGAATGATTTCCTTGGTTAATTTTATGGTGCTTCGTGCTAGATGTATATGGACCTCAATGTCATTTTCCCCTTTTAGGGCCCTATTTGTAAATGTATGGACCTCAATTTAATTTTCGCTTTTTTAGGTCCTCGGTGAAAAATGTACTCCCAGCGCCCGTGGAAAATTTGGTCATATGTTGAAAACAATCTAAGCAGAAGTAGTATGAAGAGTATGGCTTCAGATGAGGTGCTTTCTCAATAAGGAGCCGACCCAACTATTTTCCTTGCTTAATTTTATGGTGCCTCGTGCTAGATATATATGGACCTCAATGTAAATTTCCTCTTTTTAGGGCCCTTTTTGGTAGATATACGGACCACGATGTAATTTTCCCTTTTTTAGGTCCTTGGTGTAAAATATACTCCCACCGCGTGTGTAAAATTTTAACCTAAAAGTAAGTGTGTAAAATCTAAAATAATTTAAGCTTAGTTGTCAACGAGTATGAACATTTTTTGGATTTCGAGCCGAACGACCAAGATCATGGCCATATGTACATCATACTTTATGTCGATGATGATCCCATATCCAAGAATTGCATGACACCAAATTGAGCTATATTTTGAAAATAACCGAAGAGGAAGTAGTATGATGAGTATGGCTCGATGAGGTGCTTTTTCGAGAAGGAGTCGTCCCGTCTATTTTTCTTTCTTAATTTTATGGTGCTTAGTGCTAGATGTATGGACCTCGATGCAATTTTCCCCTTTTAGGTCCTTGATGTAAAATGTACCCACCCGGTCCGTGTAAAATTTTAACCTAAAAGTAAGTGGTAAAATCTAAACAAATTTAATCTTAGTTGCCAACGAGTATGAACATTTTAGGATTTCAAGACAAACGACCAAGGTCATGGCCATATGTAAATCATATTTTCTGTCGATGATGGTCCCATATCAAAATTTTGCATGCCGCAGAATTTGGCCATATTTTGAAAACAATCAAAGAGGAAGTAGTATGAATAGTATGGCTCGATGAGCTTCTTTATCGAGAAGGAGCCGACCTGAATGTTTTCCTTGGTTAATTTTATGGTGCTTCATGCTAGATGTATATGGACCTCGATGCCATTTTCCCCTTTTAGGGCCCTATTTTTAAATGTATGGACCTTGATTTAATTTTCACTTTTTTAGGTCCTCGGTGAAAAATGTATTCCCAGCGCCCCCGTCCAAGGCGGCGCGGTGGCCATCGTCGCCTCCAAGGCGTCTGACTAGGAGGCCCCCGTACCCGTACAGGCCCCCGTCGAGGCATTGAAGGCAGCCACCATCCCCGTCTAGACCCCGTCCCCACTTCCGCCGTATCCACCAGCGAGGAGGCCCCCATCCACGTACAGGCCCCCTCCGTTCTCCTGCAGATCCCGCATAGCTGGGACCCCTATGGGGATAATGATTACATCAGGCCAGAGAACCCCTTTGACACCAGCTGAGCCAACCCATGATCGGAGGTAACTAGGGTTTTATCCCTTCCTTTGTTCTTCCCCCATTCCCATTGTTGGATGCTAGATCGTGTGTTATTATGGCTCGGCTGTTCGTATTTTCAATCGTTGGATGCTAGGTATTTTTATAGTAGCTAATACTCTTGTGTTAGATCTCGTATTTCAATGAATGCCCCTAGTTGAGGTCAGTACTAGCACTGATCTATAGTTGGGATCAGTACTAGCACCGATCTGTAGTTGGGATCAGTACTAGCACCGATCTGTAGTTGGGATCATTATTCGATTTGGTTTGGGATTTGGGGATTGGGGAATAATCAGGGGATATCAATCGGTTAATTTATGCAAGTAATCAATCTCGATAATCACGGTATCTCAATCATGTCCTTATTTCATGCTACTATTTTTTGTAATAGGTGGATAGCAGCGATGTCTGCAGCGACGACGAGTCCATGGACACCAAAACTAGTCAGGTGCTGAGGAAGCTGAAGTCCGGCCAGTTCAATGGCTTCTTCGCCGGAAACATATACAGGTGCCCCTTCTGCACCATGAGCCTCGCCACCGATTTCAACTCCCTCGTGATGCATGCCGTGGACGTGAAGACCTGCGGCCCATCAAAGAACGCCAACGTCTTCAGATTCCAGCAGAAGGCGCTCGGTTTTCACCTCCGCAACCTCCAGAAGGTGGCCATCGAGGAGGGTCGCATGCTCCCGATCAAGTCCAAGGCGCCCAAGGTCAAGGGCCTAGGCAGCAGGAAGTGGAGGAAGCGCTAAAGGGAGGAGGCGGAGGCCCTCCTAGCGGAGGCCAGGAGGGGCCACTAATCTTATGCTGATGCTGCTGCTGTAAAGAAGCTTCTTTTGTTTTGTTGTCTGTGTTGAACTTGTAAGCTGCTGCTGCTAAGTGGCCTAATTTTCAAACCTGGTTTAAGTATCATACTATATAATCCTTTATTAGCCGCTTTATCTACATCTGCTCTATTTATCTACATATTTATGGTGCGGGTTAGATTTGCTGCCAGATTAGGAAAATACGAGGGCCAAAAGGAACCATGAATGAAGAGAGAAGCTGCTCTAGATTCGCCGTCTTTTTTGGCAAAAATAACAACTGTTGGCGACATAAAGTGGCAAAGGCGCTCTTAAAAAGGCCAATCATAAAAATAACAAAAAAGAAATCTTCCAATTTAGACGACAGGACGCATGTAACTACCATACGCGCCCCACATGGTCCCACACCACATCCACCAAAACGCGTTCCCAACAAGCCAGCCCCACACCATGGGGGGGTACTACTACGGGACCCGACTGAACATGGCCCCACCTGTCATCACGTAATGGGAGGGGGGTCCTACTTGTCAGCACATAACGGCGATGGTCCACTACAAGACCCAACTGAATGCGGCCCCACTTGTCAGCACGTAACGGCGATGGTCCACTAATGGGACCTGAAGGAGAGCGAGTTTCAGACCGATGTGAGAGTTCCATAATAGGAGCTAGACAAAAGTGAGAAAAAACTAAGCGGCTAGGGACAAGTGAGTACAGCTAACGAACCAGGGCACGGAAATATAAATCCCTTAATTTTATGGTTCTTCGTGCTAGACGTATGGACGTTGATGCAATTTTCCCTTTTTAGGTGTTTGATGTAAAATGTACTCACCCGATGCATGTAAAAATTTAACCTAAAAGTGAGTGGTAAAATATAAATGAATTTAATCTTAGTTATCAACGAGTATGAATGTTTTAGGATTTCAAGCCGAACAACTAAGGTCATGGCCATATGTAAATCATATTTTTTGTCGATGATGATCCCATATCCAAGAATTTGCATGCCGCTGAATTTGGCCATGTTGTGAAAACAATTAAAGAGGAAGTAGTATGAAGAGTATGGCTCAATGATGTGCTTTCTCGAGAAGGAGCCAACCTGACTGTTTTATTTGGTTAATTTTATTGAGCTTCGTGCTAGATGTATATGGACCTCGATGTAATTTTCCCATTTTAGGGCCCTATGTGTAAATGTATGGACCTAGATTTATTTTTCCCTTTTTTGGGGTCCTCGTTGTAAAATGTAATCCCACCGCCCGTGTAAAATTTGGCCATATTTTCAAAACAATCGAAGAAGTAGTATGAAGACTATGGCTTGATGAGGTGTTTTCTAGAGGAACCGACCCGACTATTTTCTCCTTGCTTGATTTTATGGTGCATCATGCTAGATGTATATGGACCTCGATGCAATTTTCCTTTTTAGGGACCTTTTTGGTAGATGTATGGACCTTGATGCAATTTTCCTTTTTAGGTCCTTGGTGTAAAATGTACTCCCACTGCCCGTGTAAGTGGTAAAATCTAAACAAATTTAAGAGTATGAACATTTTTGGATTTGAAGCCGAACAACCAAGGTCATTCTCATATGTACATCATAATTTATGTCGATGATAATACCATATCCAAGAATTTGCATGATGCCAAATTTGGCCATATTTTGAAAACAATTAAAGAGGAAGTAGTATGTCGAGTATGGATCGATGAGGTTCTTTTTCGAGAAGGAGCTGACCCGTTTGTTTTCCTTGCTTATTTTTATGGTGCGTTGTGCCAGATGTATGTACCTCGATGCAATTTTACCTTTTTAGGAACTTGATGTAAAATTTACTCACCGATTTGAGTAAAGTTTTAACCTAAAAGTGAATGATAAAATCTAAAGGAATTTAATCTTAGTTGTCAACGAGTATGAAAATTTTAGGATTTGAAGACGAACGACCAAGGTAATGGCCATATGTAAATCATATTTTCTGTTGATGATGATCCCATATCCAAGAATTTGCATGACACCGAATTTGGCCATATTTTCAAAATAATCGAAGAGGAAGTAGTATGAAGAGTATGGCTTAATGAGGTACTTTCCCGAGAAGAGGCCGACCCGACTATTTTCCTTGGTTAATTTTATGGTGCTTTGTGCTAGATGTCTATGTACCTCGATGTAATTTTCCCTTTTAGGGCCCTATGTCTAAATGTATGGACCTCGATTTAATTTTACCTTTTTAGGTCCTCCGCGTAAAATGTACTCCCACCCCCCGTGTAAAATTTTGCATATTTTGAAAACATTCAAAGAGGAAGTAGTATGAAGATTATGGCTTGATGAGGTGCTTTCTCGAGAAGGAGCCGACCCGAATGTTTTCCTTGCTTAATTTTATGGTGCCTCGTGCTAGATGTATATGGACCTCGATGTAATTTTCCCTTTTTAGGCCCCTTTTTGGTAGATGTATGGACCTCTATGTAATTTTCCCTTTTTTAGATCCATGGTGTAAAATGTACTCCCATCGCCTGTGTTAGATTTTAATATTAAAGTAAGTGGTGGTAAAATCTTGTCATGGTAAATAATATTGCCACTCGGAGTTTCCCTTGTTGAAAAAAACTAGGAGGGAGAAGGGACCGAGAGAATAGAGGAGGCAGCGAAGAGGACAATTTGAAGGCGGTGCGATGTTAGAGAAAAGCTGCGATGAGTTTCTGACACAAGGTACATGGTACAGTGAGTACTATTAAATTTCAGTGGGGGATGATATTCAAAAGATCACCATTCATGATACTAGTACTACTCCTACTTTTAATAAGTGGTGGACAAGGGATGGGTTGATCCTTCTATGCCCATCGCATGCGATGCACACCATTTATGTTCCTTTTTTTTGCGAGGGACCAGTTCTGTCCAGCCTTTCTAGTCCCAACTTCTCCACCTCCATTTGTTCCCTTCCACACAAAGAGGAATCACAAAGCACACCTGGAGCAAGCTGGTTCGAAAGTGAGGAGTGCTCTTTTTTAAGCGTAGCAAGTAGTACTCCCTCCTTCCAAAAGAATTTAAGCTGACCTGTCATTATTATGTAAAATTTGAACTAAGAGTAAGTGGTAGATTGCTCTTAAAGTTCTACAACTATATTTTGACGGTAGCCACCAGGCAATCAATGTACCAAAAACCAAAGAGATTTTTGAAAGATTCAATTTTCCCTTTTTAGGCCCTTGATGTAAAATATACTTCCACCGCCCGTGTAAAATTTTAACCTAAAAGTAAGTTGTAAATCTAAACTAATTTAACCTTATTTGTCAATGAGTATGAACATTTTTGGATTTAAAGCACAACGACCAAAGTCGTGGCCATATGTACATCATACTTTATGTCGATGACGATCCCATTTCCAAAAATTTGCATGCCACCAAATTTATCCATATTTTGAAAACAATCAAAGAGGAAGTAGTATGAAGACTATGGATTGATGAGGTGCTTTCCTGAGAAGGAACCAACCCGACTATTTTCCTTGCTTAATTTTATGGTGCCTCGTGCTAGATGTATGGATCTCAATGTAACTTTCCCTTTTTAGGTCCCTTTGTGGCAAATTTATGGACCTAGATGAAAATTTCCCTTTTTAGGTCCTTGGTGCAAAATGTACGCCTAGTGCCCGTGTAAATTTTAACCTAAAAGTAAGTGGTAAAATCTAAAAGAATTTAAGCTTAATTGTCAATGATTATGGACATTTTTGGATTTCGAGCCGAACGACCAAGGTAATGGCCATATGTACATCATACTTTATGTCGATGTTGATCCCATATCCAAGAATTTGCATGGAGCCAAATTAATATGTCCATATTTTGAAAACAAACAAAGAGGAATGAGTATGAATAGTATGGCTCGATGAGGTGCTTTCTTGAGAAGGAGCTGACCGACTGTTTTCCTTGATTAATTTTATGGTGCTTCGTGCTATAGTATTATGGACCTCGGTGTAATTTTCCATTTATATGTCCCTTTATGGTAAATGTATGGACCTCGATGTAATTTTCCCTCACTACTAGGAAAACCTTCATTAGTGGCGCATTGGTTTTGCCATTCTATGGCGCATATGAGATGCGCCACTGCTACGTCGCCACTAAAGATAACTTCTGTAGCGCATTTTGAAATGCCCCACAGAAGTCATGATACTTCTGTGGTGCATTCCAGGCAATGTGCCATAGGGCATGTTTCAGTGGACATTTTGGCATATGCGTCACAGAAGTTATATGCGCCACAAAAGTATATATGAATGCGCCACATGTGTATTACTCAGGTATTAAAAAAAGCAGTATTGGTCTAGAATCAGGTATTATATAGGTATTATACACATAGAAGTAGAAACAATACATTTCACTTAGTATATGAAAACAAACATAACACAAACACGAATATAGTGTCATCACACTACTTAGACCCGATCGAGATACACAAGTGTTCATCATATCACAATACAAGTGACAACTGGCGAATTATTACACAAGTGTTGGTACAAAGTTCATCATTTCACATTATAAATGAAGTGGTCACCGCCTACACTAGAATCCAATAGAATACATATGTGATGATGGTGAGCAAGAGCAAGAGCACTAGCAATATCTTCATCCGGTTCTCCTTCCACAGGTGGTTCCTCCACTTGGCTACCGCCTCCTCTCGAGTCGCGTTTCCTTTGTAGCTGTTGCCACTAAGCTTGTTGACCTGTTTCTAACAGTCCTCCCACTCATCGTAGACTCCTAGAACCCAACCCTTGTACACCACGTACCACTTTGTCATCTCTATAGACAAGGCATATTAGTAAATCATGCAACAGAAAGAACTAAATGGGTTCACATGCATATATGTTCACATAAACTAAAGCAAAAGGTTCATAAACATAAAAGATAGCATATCGATCACAGTCATAGAAGTTCGACGACAACAAACACAATAGTGAAGTTTATGACATAAGACCAGAGTGATACGTCATAAAAATATCTATAATTTTTGACGCTCCATGCTTGTTTTGTATCAACTTTTTTATGTTTTGTCTACACTTTGAGGTATTTTTTATACATTTTCTGGAACTAACCTATTGACAAGATGCCGCAGTACCAGTTGCCTATTTTCTGTTGTTTTTGGTTTCAGAAAAGCTAGTAAGGAAATATTCTCGGAATTGGATGGGACAAAAGCCAAAGCCAATATTTTACCAGAAGGAACACGAAGTCCGAAGGGCAGCCGAAGCGAGGCCATGAGT
Organism: Avena sativa; assembly: GCA_916181665.1. Taxonomy (NCBI): domain Eukaryota; kingdom Viridiplantae; phylum Streptophyta; class Magnoliopsida; order Poales; family Poaceae; genus Avena; species Avena sativa. The sequence goes on from OV702296.1 coordinate 80,273,203, forward strand.
TGGCCACACATAGTGGAGGCATGGCTAGGGGGCACGCCAGCCCTAGGTGTGGGCCCCTCAGGCGCCCACTGTCCTTGTCCCTTCGCCTATAAAAGCACCTTGATGCAGAAACCCTAAGTACCCTCTCAAATCTCCACGAAACAGTCGGTTGCCGCTGCCATCTCCATCCCTAGATCGGGGAGGGGGGATCCGAAGCTCTTCCTGCACCCTTCGGAGGGGAGAGATCATCTCGAAAGGCCTTCTTCATCACCATGGCAGCCTCCGGAGTGATGCATGAGTAGTTCATCCTTGGACTATGGGTCCATACAGTAGCTAGATGGTTGTTTATGCTCCTTTGTGCTATCATGTTTAGATCTTGTGAGCTCCGTTCATGATCAAGATCATCTATTTGTAATCATACATGTTGTGTTTGCAGGGATATTGAGATACTATGTTAGATTGATTATTGATTCTATCATGTCTATATTATTTGTGATCTTGCATTCTCTCTGTTGTTAGTAGCTATCTTGGCCAAGTAGATGCTTGCAACTCCAAGAGTGAGTATTTATGCTCGATAGTAGGTTCATGCCTCTTGTAATCTGGAGAAGTGACATAAATCTCTAAGGTTGTAGATGTGTTGTTGCTACTAGGGAGAAGACAACAATCTTTTGTCCATGGGGGAAATTGTATTGTTTAATTTACACACATTGCTTAATGAAATTATCTGTTGCCTGCAACTTAATACTAGAAGGGGTTCAGATGATAACCTAAAGGTGGATTATTAGTCATAGATCCATTTGGATTATGGTCTATGTATTATGTTGTAATTCCAAATCAAATATCATAGGAGTCAAGTTGTCTAGTATATGCTGTAAGACCCCAACATTTAATGTAAAGGCCGCTGTGATTGCAATGCTAGTCCCTGGATAAAATTGCTAGCATGCACAGTTTAAGATGAAGTACATAGATACAAAGGTCATTATTACATCATAATATCCAGAGATACAATAGTTCTTACAACTCATTAGCTCAAGGCTAATACATAGAGTTCACAATACTTAACAAAATAAAATAAGTCTTCATATTCATGTGCCACAGGCAAACAGGTTGAGTGTAGACTCATAACCCTAGTCACCATCAGAGTAACCTGCAACATAATAAGTTACAGCCATAGAGGGTCAATACATTTGGAATTGTATTGGCAAGTTATACCATAGTAGTATAGTAACATCTAATAACTATATTAATTTGGCTAAGTGTAGTTCAGGCTGGCTTTGCTCAAAATAAGGTTTTCTTATTAGTTGAAAACACTAAGTTTTTGTTTGACAAAAAACCCAAGGAACCACCAATAGACATTGGTGAACCTTTACCCTTGTTCAACCACAAGTTTTAACTTAGAGAAATTGGGATGAGGAGATCTTTGATCATTTCAATGTCTTTGAGGCTCAAAATGTCCGTTACCGGGGACACGGCTAAGTACTTAGGTTTTAACCTCTCGAGAGGTGGTGCACTTTCTCCATAATACTCGACATACATCGAGACGATACTTTTCAGAAGCATTCCCGTAGACCACCATGGACGCATTCCATCCTATCATCCCTACCACCAACTGTCCATCTGGCTAAGTTCTTGCAACCTAGTTGGTCAAGGCAAAGCCCATATGCCATGTGGTTGCACTAGAAGCTTCTCAGCACTAAATATCTCAAATCTCTTTGTTCCTGGGTGGCCATCCACAAGTACGATACACAATCTAAACCATAGACATGGGCCTTGTGTAACCACTCAACACAAACCAATCTTTCCATTCCACCCAGGTGATTCATTCACATGTTATTTTATTAATCCAAAAACATAGTCATAATTTTGCATAATTTCATAGCATGAATAATCCACCCTTGTTTTCTACTAGCCAGGCTAAGCATACTAGTATAACAAGTTCCTTTTACTTAGGGAAAATTACTAAGAAAATATCTATAGGATTAGCCAAGAATAGCATATACTTAGAAAATAATCATGCAAATCACTTTTGAAGCATATACTCAAAATATCCCTAGTGCATAGATAAAATAATAGGACAAAAATATGAAGCATCACTTTCCTTGTTAGTTGGGGGAATAGGAACAATCCTCACAATCACAATCTCCACAATCACCAAAATCTACACATAAAATCAAACCACCAAATTCACATTCAATATACAAACAAAAAAAAATATATGAATGCATGCAAATGCAATGGAATTATTTGTCACACTTTTCAAAACAAACTAAACAGTACTAAACACAAAGCACACTTTTTAAAGTCTAAATAAATCAAAATTTACTCTAAAACAATTTTCTAAACATTTTATATAGTCAAATTAAGCCTACAATTGTTTCTGCCCAAAATCCTAATTTTACAGAATAAAATTGCCAAACCAAGGCCATAGTTGTGTAGGGCTCAATTTTCTGAATCCATTGATATAAAATTTGTAATTTTTGGACAAATAGAACAAAAGTTATGAATTTTACAAGTTAATTCAGCTAATAGATCAAAATCTAAATTTTAAGTCTAAATCACAGACACGTGGTAGCTCCTGATTGGTACGTACCGGTTCGCGCTGGATCACGCTTGTGAACTGTCAGATCTAAATGAGATCTATATACTTAGATCTGTCCATATCGTTTTGCTACTAGATCTAATCTAGTCCACTGGATATGGATCCAGTGGATCACGCTGCTCAGACCAAAAGCCAGCGGCGCAAATGGCCACCGCGGAAGCGATGCTACTGACGGAGATGTTCCGGCGAGGCCAGAGGTCAAGGTAGGGGGATTAGGGCCCTACTGAGGTCCTAGAGATGCGGTGAAGCTCAACATGGTCGCAGACGGGGCTGGGGCGCACGGACACGGACGGAATCGCTCGCCGGAGTGAAGCTTGTCGACGGGTGCTCATGGTCGTCGACGGAGGCGACGCTCTGGTGCGGAATAAAATAAACGGTGAGTGTTAGGTGAAGCGCAAGGCGATGGCAAAAAAAGTGGCGTGAACCAGAGAGCAAGGCGCGCATGATGCTTACCGCAATTGGTCGCTAGAGCTTGTCGATACCGCGGCAGTGCGTGGAGCAATACGAGTAGCCTAGCTGCGCTCTGGTGGTGCTGAGTTGTGGGAAATGGAGCAGAGAGGTAGGGGTTTAAGTAGCCGGGGCGAGGACGAGAATCACGCATGCAATTACTTGCAATCAAGCACGAATTCCACGGGAGGAAACGGCCGCGGTGGAGCTGGTCTCGCGCGAAGTTTGGGTACGAAGGGGGTGAGGTGGCGGTGGGGTCCACTAGTCAGCGAGGGGGTGTGAGCGTGCGGAGTGAGAAAGAGAGAGGAGAGGGGGAAAACCCGGGTGGGCTAAGTGGGCCGCGAGGGGGGTTTGGGCTAGATAGGTTGCTGCCGTTATTTTTTCCCTTTTCCCCTTTTCATTTTTCCTTTTCTGTTTTTATTATCGAAAATGAATTTGAGTGGCTAATTCAAATAAACCCCAGACTTTTGTACTGTGGTCCTAGTGTCCAAATGTGTGTCAAACACATCAAAGCATTCAATAACCATTTTGAGGTCATAAAAAAATCATGCCCCATATATATATAAAAGGGGTTTAAATATGGTTCTATTAGGGTTTTTGTTTCAAAAATTTGTGTGCAAGATCAAAATGCCATGATGACATGAATGCAATAACATGACTCTGCATTTGATGAAATTTGGGATGTTACATATGCATTTTTATGCTTTCTCAATCTGTCCATTGCCCCGCTGTAATTTGTTCACCCAACATGCTATCTATCTTAAGGAGAACACCTCTAGTGAACTGTGGACCCCGGTCCATTCCTTTATCATTGATATACCATCTACTATTTACCTTTTACTGTTTACTTTCTACAATACAATTACTATCTTCCACACTATACGTTTAATCCTTAGTTTCCAGCAAACCAGTGAGATTGACAACCTCACTGTAAGTTGGGGAAAAGTATTGAGTTTGTGTTGTGCAGGTTCTAAGTTGTTAGCAACACCTTGGAGTTGTTTCCTTACTCCTACTGGTTTGATAACCTTGGTTTCATCACACCTTGCTCTTGGGGTCTCCCAACAGGCTCTATGTCAACCAAGCCAGGCGCCGTTGCCGGGGAGATAAGGACAGCTTCAATATCTTCCTCCTCGTCAGTCACTTTTCTGGGAGAAAGATGATTCTTGCAAGGGGAGTCTCTCACAACCAATCTCTTTACTTTGTTTTTGTTTTGCTTAGTTTATTTTGATTTCTTTTGCTTGTTTCTTTATATTAACAATACAAAAAAGGTTTTGCTTGGTTTGCTTTTTCTTATCAAAAACACAAAAAAATAGTTATTACTTCTGTTGGCTTGTTTCACTTTTGCAAAATTGAATACTCCTGAAAACACTAAGTTTAGTGACTTCACTAGCACAAACAACAATGATTTCCTTTGCACACCTATTGCTCCACCTGCTCCTGATGCTACTTTTTATGAAATTAAACCTGCTTTGCTGAATCTTGTTATGAAAGAGCAATTTTCTGGTGCTAGTTCTGATGATGCTGCTGCTCACCTTAATAATTTTGTTGAACTTTGTGAGATGCAAAAATATAAGGATGTACATGGAGATATTATTAAGCTTAAATTGTTTCCTTTCTCCTTGAGAAAAAAAGCTAAAGAATGGTTGATATCTTTGCCTAGAAATAGTATTGATTCTTGGATTAAATGCAAAGATGCATTTATTGGAAAATATTATCCTCCTGCTAAGATTATATCTATGAGAAGTGAAATAATGAAATTTAAACAATTTGATAATGAACATGTTGCTCAAGCTTGGGAAAGAATGAAATCTTTGGTAAAGAATTGTCCCACTCATGGACTAATTGCTTGGATGATTATCCAAACTTTGTATGCAGGACTAAATTTCTCTTCAAGAAATCAGTTGGATTCTGCTGTTGGATGTACCTTTATGACATTACTTTGGGTGCTGCAACAAAGATCCTTGACAATATGATGGTTAATTACTCTGAATGGCACACTAAGAGAGCTCCACAAGGTAAGAAGGTAAATTCTGTTGAGGAAACCTCCTCCTTGAGTGATAAAATTGATGTTATTATGTCTATGCTTGTTAATGGAAAAGCTCATATTGATCCAAATAATGTTCCTTTAGCCTATTTGGTTGCTCAAGAAGAGCAAATTGATGTGAACTTCATTAGAAATAATAATTTTAGCAACAATGCCTATAGGAATAATTTTGGTAATAATAATTATAGGTCATATCCTCCTAATAATGGTAATGCTTATGGAAATTCCTACAACAACAATAGAAGTGCTCCCTCTGAACTTAAAGTCATGCTTAAAGATTTTATTAGTAAACAAAATACTTTCAACAAAAATATGGAGGAAAAGCTTTTGAATGTCGAGAAAAATATTTCATCTTTGTCTGAAGCACAATCCTCTTGATTAATAAAATGGCTGCTAAACCTGAAACCATGGAAAATCCCTTTTCTGCTGCTAATGCCATACAAATTAGAATTGATGAAAATTTTAGACTGCTAGCCAAATTGCATGCTAAGTGGGAAAAAGAAGATCAAGTTTCTAGAAATAATAGTATTTGTACTATTACCACCAGCAATATTGATGCTAGCAAACCACATGAAGTCCCCACTCCTTTTGCAACATTGCCTAAACCCAATGGAACCTTCTCCAATAAAAATGCTAAAAAAATTTAAAATATGGGAAACAATAGTTCTACTACCTTAGATGCTAAGTTTGATTTTGATCTTGATGGTTGCAATATTTCTAAAGTAATTATGTTCCTACAAAATCTTTCTAGAAGTCCTAATGCTAGTGCTATGAATATGGCTTTTGTAAAACACATTACGGATGCTCTTATTAAAATGAAAGAAGAAAAGTTGAAACATAAAGCTTCTATTCCTAGAAAATTAGAAGATGGTTGGGAACCCATCATTAATATGAAAGTGAATGATTTTGATCTCAAAGCTTTATGTGACCTTGGCTCTAGTATCTCTATTATGCCTAGAAAGATTTATGAAATGCTTGATTTGCCACCTTTGAAAGATTGCTATTTAGATGTCCAACTTGATGATAATGCTAAAAAAACTTATGGGCATTATTAATGATGTTCTTATTATGGTTAACAATGCATTTGTCCCTATTGATTTCTATGTTTTTATGTTGAATGCAATGCTTATTGTCCTATTATTTTTGGAAGACCTTTTCTTAGAACTGTTGGTGGCAATATTGATATGAAGAAAGGCACATTAAATATTAATTCACACTCAAGAAAGGTATAGAACACTTCCCTAAAAGTAGAGATAAGATATCCTTTGCCTCTCCTATTAAAACAAAATTTGATGTTAATGCTTCTTCATTCGAAAATACTTGCTTCTTGCTTTCCATGCCTAACTTAAAGGCATTATAAAAAGTACTATTGGGAGATAACCCAAATTTTTATTTCAGTAAGTTTTCATTTTGTTGAGTCTTGGAAGTTATTACTTCTGTAATAACCTCTCCTTATCCTTTTTGTGTGATTTTTGTGCCAAGAATAACCTCTAATGAGAGGGAAGTAAGATTTGGGGAAGTTGCTGTCCCGAAACAGATTTTTGTGCTTCACTGTAAAAATTCGTGAAAAATCTCAGTAGGTTGTATTGATCTGTAATTTTCTAAGAATATGCCACAGGTTATTGTCTAACTTTAGTTAGTTCAACACTTCTAAATTTGAGCAACAGAAGGTCTTCTAAAAAATCGGTTGTTACATGCTTGTCTGTTTTGACAGATTTCTACCATTATTTGCATTTGCCTCTTATCGGTTTCTTTTTAAGTTCTCTTTGATCACTGATCTTTTAAAAGAAGTTGCTACAATATATTGTGTTTTAATGAAAGTTTTACTTGCGTTGAAACTAAACCCAAAGGCTTATTATCTTGAATACACAAATGTTGCTAATGAAGATTGTGTGAAGTTTTGTATGAAGGAAATTTTCAAGTGTAGGGGAAGAATGATGTGATGAGATGAAGAATGGACAAAAGCTCAAGATTGGGTATGCCACCCATGTCACCCCAATAAATATTCAAGAGGTACAAGCGTCAAAGCTTGGGGATGCCTTGGGCATCCCCTTCTTCATCAATAAAAATCTCAGGTTTTCTTTCAAAACACATCATTTTTATTGTTTCATGCACTTTTGTGTTATTCTTGGAGAGTATTTGTTTTTTTAGTTTTCTTTTGTTTGGTTTGCTTGAATAAATTAGTTGGACCCCCTCATTCATATTTTGTTTCAAATAAGTTGATTAGTGTTGGAAAAGACTAGGATGTTTCATGCTTTAGTGGTACAAAAGGAGCATTGTTTTGACTGTGGCTTAGACTTTATCATGTCATGCTAGATGTTTCTTTGACCATATGATTAGTGATTATTGCTGTAGCATGATTTGTTCCAAACAATTGAGATTACTTAATGTGCCTTGAAAGAATCATGCGTTGTTTTAGCATACACAAGCATAATCTTGTGGTATTCTCCTTTGATGCTTTGATTGGGTTGACTTGACACATGCTTACACCATGTTATGACTATGAACCAGTCACCTTAGACTCTATGATCATTTAGTTTTTGACTTGTGATATCACTTTATGCTTTAATTGATAATATTTTGTCGCTTAGCATGACTATGGCCATTATTGCTCTCTTAGTTGGTCGCTCCCAGTATTTTGCTAGCCTCCACTTGTATTGAGTAAGATCTACTCATGCATCCAACTCCCAAGAAACCAAGTTATTCCAAAGAGTCCACTATAATTCCTATGCATGGTGTGTTACACCATTCCAAGTATATTGTTGTTTTTATCTATCTTCCAAATTAAACTTGTTATGTAAAAATTAAAGCTCTCACAAACTTGATGGAACACTTTACTTTCTTCCACCTAATAAACTTGAACCATTGTGTCATCTATGTTGTTTATATGCTTGCACTTATAAGTTGGGAATTAGTAGAACCATGCTATCACGGGGATCGCTTTCAACACCTGTACATATTATCCAGTTGATATCATGATCTTTTGTTTATGGATGTCGGCGGTGTGAAATAAAAGGGGAGCTTGTAAGTTCATGGAGTATTATATATGTGTTAGATAAACACCTAGGCGGATAGCCTAAGCCATGCCTAATCATGGTGGAAACTTGTAGCATAACCATAGTTATCAATCTATGAAGCATCTTCAGTAAAAGAATATAGAAAAAAGAGAAAAAGAGAAAAAAAAGAGGTACCATGCTCATCGTAAATAAAAGATCGTTGAGATGCTCACTGTCTGTTGCCTTGTCATTTTGATATGGGATAGCTCCTGTGTCATGGGGCAAGGGGTACCCCGTTGGCGGTTCTCTATGATACACATATACTTACAATGACAAGAACTTGCTTGTGACTAAAGTTGAGTAGCATGAGGAACGACCCTCATACTCAAGGGACATGAGATTGCCAACTTATGATTTGTCAAGCATATACTTTATATTTGTTTCACTTTAACCTTGATCACTTCAAGATGCTTATTATATGGGCAATGAGAGCTGAAAGATAATGAGTACCATAATTTTTGGAAGCTCTTTATGAAACTTGAAATCCCTACTTCCCTCTATGAAGGGCCCTTTCTTTCTACTTTTATGTTGAGTCTCCATATTCTATCTTTATGCATAAATTAGGAGAGCATAGTTGTCATTCTTAGTTTTATGTGCATTGTCCCAAACCATATTGATTGATTCATAATGTTATATTGCTTGTTCTTAAATTATTTGTATCTAGTCACCCTTATGAACTTTGAAGGTGTACTTTGCATTTATGTTTTTCTATACCATGAGGGACAAGCTGAATACCACTCTTTCTATGTTTTCTATATGTGAAACAAACAAAAATTTTCCAATGCATTGTTATTCATGATCTTTTGTTTGTACCTTTTCATGATGCAACTTAGTTGCTATGTCTTATTGTTAGAATACATTTTTCATGCTCATGTTTAGAGTAATTTGATCCTAGCTATCAATGCTTTGCAATACCTTGATCAATTGTGATAGCATGTCACCTCAAAAATTATTCTTTTTATCACTTACCTACTCGAGGATGAGAAGGAGTTAAGCTTGGGGATACTTGATACGTCGTAAATGTATCTATAATTTTTTATGCTCCATGCTTGTTTTGTATCAACTTTCTTATATTTTGTCTACACATTCAGGTATTTTTAATACATTTTCTAGAACTAACCTATTGAAAAGATGCCATAGTGCCAGTTACATTTTTTCTGTTGTTTTTGGTTTCAGAAAAGCTAGTAATGAAATGTTCTCGGAATTGGACGGGACAAAAGCCAAAGTCCATATTTTACCAGAAGGAACACGGGGTCCGAAGGGCAGCCAAAGCGGGGCCACGAGGTGGCCACACCTGGTGGCGGCGCAGCCAGGGGGCACGCCAACCCTCAGTGTGGCCCCCTCGGGCGCCCACCGACCTTGCCACTTCGCCTATAAAACCACCCCGATGCAGAAACCCTAAGTACCTTCTCAAATCTCCACGAAACAGTTCGTAGCCGCTGCCATCTTCATCCCTAGATCATGGAGGATCTAAAGCTCTTCCCGGCACCCTACCGGAGGGGAGAGATCATCCCGAAGGCCTTCTTCATCACCATGCCAGCCTCCACAGTGATGCATGAGTAGTTAACCCTTGGACCATGGGTCCATATAGTAGCTAGATGATTGTTTCTCCTGCTTTCTGCTATCATGTTTAGATCTTGTGAGCTCCGTTCATGATCAAGATCATCTATTTGTAATCATACATTGTGTGTTTGCGGGGATCTGATGGATATTGAGATACTATGTCAGATTGATTATTGATTCTATCATGTCTATGTTATTTGTGATCTTGCATGCTCTCCGTTGTTAGTATCTATCTTGGCCAAGTAGATGCTTGCAACTCCAAGAGGGAGTATTTATGATTGATAGTAGGTTCATGCCTCTAGTAATCTGGGGAAGTGACAGAAATATCTAAGGTTATAGATGTGCTGTTGCTACTAGGGACAAAACAACAATCTTTTGTCCCTGGGGCAATTGTATTGTTTACTTTACACACATTGCTTAATGCAATTATGTGTTTCCTGCAACTTAATACTATAAGGGGTTCAGATGATAACCTGAAGGTGGATTATTAGTCATAGATGCAGTTGGATTATGGTCTATGTATTATGTTGTAATGCCCAATCAAATCTCGTAGGAGTCAAGATGTCTAACATATGCATTGTTATGCTTCCTCAATCTGTCAATTGCCCCGCTGTAATTTGTTCACCCAACATGCTATCTATCTTAAGGAGAACACCTCTAGTGAACTGTGGACCCCGTCCATTCCTTTATCATTGATATACCATCTACTGTTTACCATTTACTATTTACTTTCTACAAGCAAATTACTATCTTCCACACTATACGTTTAATCCTTTGTTTTATCAAACCGATGAGATTGACAACCTCACTATAAGTTGGGGCAAAGTATTGAGTTTGTGTTGTGCAGGTTCCAAGTTGTTAGCAACACCTTGGAGTTGTTTCCTTACTCCTACTGGTTCTATAACCTTAGTTTCATAACTGAGGGAAAACTTGCTGCTTTGCTCATCACACCTTGCTCTTGGGGTCTCCTAACAGGCTCTACGTCAACCGAGCTAGCATCACACAGTAGTAAAGTTCAGGACACAACACTACACGCAGACATCTGTGCACACACTCGATAATGCTAGGTGCACACATCGATCATTGAGAACTGCTCACAATTGGCTTTGGGAATAGTAGATAGCCATCCTTCATCATCCACGTCCTATTGTCACCCTGCTTACGGAGAATATATTCGATCTCCCTCTTAGTCAACCCTCTCTTGTGTATTAGGACCCCTCCCCTTGTGTTTACATCTTCCACGATGATTTCTGAAAACTTAACCTAGATGCGAAGAAAGTCTTCTCTAAGATCATCATCATCGGATTGCACCAAATTTTTGGCCCATGCTCGTAGAATAGATGGCAGTGTTAGGTCATGGAAATCCCGGTCAAACCCTTTAAGGTGATGCATGACGTAGAAGGCCTCCTTGGTGCTGCCACCAGTAGTCGGCTCATTGACGCAGGGGAACTCAAGCACGTTCTTGAATACGTGTTTGACATCGTTGAAACATTCTCCCTTGTTGACGAAGGGGCATCCCTTTCTAGCGTAGCCCTCGAGAGCCTCATTTAGAACACCCTTTATTCTGGTATAGTCTTTCTTCTTCTTCTGACTCACCGAGTCGAAATACGTTGCTAGCGAGTACTTCGTGGAAATGACGATGAGTGTGCAATATTTGTGTCTACACAACACGATTGAAATGAGATGTTGGAAGAGGGCAAAGGAATAAATCTATAATAAAGCCTAAGTTACGAGAACTAGTGGGTGTGTGTACTTACTCGGGAAAGAAAGGCAAAAGAATTGTGTTCGTCCTATTGTGGTCCACCATGAACTTTTAGAGGTATGCCGTTGCCATGGTCCGCGTCTCTAATCCTTCCTTCAACTGGCTATAACACATGTAGTAGGGATCCACTATCGCGATGTACGGGGTTTGCTCTCTCTTGATCTTCATCGCCAGATTGAGCGCGAATAGGCAGACCAGGTTATAGTCCAGCCGTTTTGAGAGAAACAGCTTGGAGATGTCCACGTACCCTATGAAAAACACGTCCGCGGGGGCTTCATGGACGAACTCCACGTCCGATGGCACCTTTATAGTGAAAACCAGGTAATTTGGATCATTGTCTTTAAGAAGGATGCCCTCTAATGTCTTGATACCATCACTCAAAGCGAGCATTGTTCCACGAGCGAGGCGAAGCAGCTCCAGAGTCAGTATCGCTTCACCGACTACATGCATTCGGGACAAGCCATCTTCGCGGGCTGGTACAACATCGTCCTTAGCCCGGATCCTCTTCGGACAAGGTTGGCTCTCGGCTTTCTTACCTCTCTTCCTATGCTTCTTCGTCTTCTAAGAAGGCAACTCCGTTGGGGATGCTAAGTACTCACCGGCCGCCTGTTGGAGTGTGTTAGGGCTGAAGACGAATCCAGGTTTCTAGTGTGGATCGGTGGCTGGAGGCGTCTCTTGAGAAAAATCACGGAAGACCAGGCGTTGCATGCATGTAGTGGGACGACCACCTTGACTATCGCGAGCGATGAAGGGTTCTTCATCCACACAAGGCATGTACAATTCTTTGTTAGTGGCGGTGTTGATGAAGTCGTCGACGTTGACAAGTTCATCATCATCTTTGTTGTTGCCACCATGTGGTGATGGTGGTGGCGGGGGCAATGGCGGTTGCGGTGCGATGGCTTCGCCTTTGTGCAGCCCATATGCTTCCAACAGTTGTTGGTGGCGACTGATGGTGGCGATGATGACGACTGGCTTCCGAGGTGGTGTCCGGATGATCGAGGTGGTGTTGGTGCGCCCCACAATATGAATCTGGGTCTTCGACCATGTCAAGGGCCAGCCGTGGCATTCTACAAGGGTCTTTTGTTCGTTGGCTCCCTGAGGTTGATAGGGGTGGTCCATGTCGTCTTACCCTGGCAACACCCGAGCAATCCGGTCCCTCATCAAGACATTGTCCATTGGATTGTTGTGCATCGTGCGGTTCGCCGGTTGTATGTGAGTGCCCTTGGCAACGTCCTTCAACTCGCCGCTGGCAACTTTATGGAGTAGTACGCAAGTAGCATCCTGAGTCAAAACATGTTGGGCATCATGAGGTGGCAGTCATCAAAGGAGCATAAAGGAGATGAAGTAGAGTAACTAATTAGTTACCTTTGTGAGGGCGTTGAGCTCGTCTAATGTCGAGACACAGCCGGTGCCGGCGGCAGGCCTATCATCAGCATTCTCCCGTGGTGGTGCATTATGAAGCACCACCACCGCCGGCTGTGGCATGGTAGTTTTAGCGGGAGCTGCAGGGGGCAGCTATGCGACCAGCTTTTGAGGCCGCACCGTGGCGATGGTGGCCGGCGGGGTCACCAAGTACGGCGACATGTTAACGTTGATGCTCAAGTTGCTGCCGCTAAAGCTGGGCAACTGTATCGGCCTGTGTCGACTTGCCACATTCCAAGAAGCTAGCCCCTCAACAACCCAAGGGATGATCGCGCGGAGCTTCTCTTCCACTAACTTGTCCACTATTTTCTCGTCCACTTTTTCCTCTAATGTATTCACCTTCAACTTCAACTCTTCAACCTCGGCTTTATCTTGAACCGCCGACTGGTTCTTCCTCTCCCTTCTCTTCTGTGCGTCCTCTTTGTAGTACTCGATAAAAACTTCATGCTCGTACCAAAGCCGGACACATGGCCAGCCGAGGACAGTGGCAATTTCTTGTCCCTCTTCTTGTAAGCGTTTGTCGCCCTGTTAAAAACCGTGTCCCACGGCTCAGCCATCGAATCCTCGGATGACGAGTCACCCAGAGCGTTCAATTCCTTCTCCTGCAGAGACAAGGAGAGGTGAACCCATGCATTTAGATTCCTGGCATCATTATTTTAACTAGAACTCTTGAGAGATCCGTGGTAAATTCTTTACTAGCTCGTCCTCAAAGGCCTTCACCTCCGGATCATCGATGATGAACTCCCCTATATGAGGGTCCAGGTAGTAGCAGGCCCAGACAAAGCTCCTTAGCTGCAGGTCCATGATTTTATGCCATGGGTTGTCATTAGCCAGGCATTCAAGCTCGGCGTCCTCCTTGTCCCAAATGGGATGTTTCCCTCTGTATCCGCCATTTCCAAGCCAGTGGTTACCTATGTTCTGATCTCGCATATTCTTTCCCCACGTAGTCCATGCTTTAGAGTCAGCGGTAGCTAACTCCGCCTTGAATATCTTGAACTCTTCTTCTTCTTCGAGCATCGGATTTTTCCTACTTATAAGCTCCCAGCTTTCACCTTTGTCAATTCTGTTCTTTACCCGGGTTTTCCAGCTACTTAAGGCATTGCTCATCTTTGTCAATGCTAGTTTGGTCATCGCGTTCTTTCTCTCCAGGTTTCTGAACTGCTCTGGGAATGTGTATCGTTTGTGAAGATTCTTAAGGAGGTTCTCGACCAAATCCTGATTGGTAGCACTTCGGATGTGATTTGTGTTGATCGACATAATTTCCCGGACGATGCACCCAAGTTGCTTGCCGTAACCTTTGGTAATCGGTGAAGGCACCATGGGTAGGCCACTTTGTGTGACCTCAGTGAACTCATCATAGACGTTGGCAAGAACTTGCGGCTTCCGATCCTTATTCTCCTAATTTTTTTGTATAGCGACCGGGTTGCCGCCACCTCCATCCGTGGGCGCGCCACCATCAGTGGTGGTGTTACCCTCCTCCCCGCCTTCACTAGTTCCGACATAGTCGTCGTCCACCTCGTAATCTGGATCTCCCTCGTTGCCCCCAGCACCTTCGGCGGCGATCACCGGTGGTGGTGTCATTCTCATCTCCTCCTCCGCCTCCTCATGCTCTTGGGACGACCCCAGAACGACTTGTTGGCCTCTCGGTCTTGATCCTCGACTCATGTTCTTATAAGGGCTGGCCTCGTCATTGGCTAACATGTTTGCACTTTATAAAAAAAATAGGCAAAAAGTTAGCACAAAATATCAACCGAAAAATTCGGCATGACCTTTCCTAATTTTTGGACATACGAGTGCCTATTTCTCAACCAAACGGAAGTGAATCGACACTTCGGGAGAAACGGGAAACTGAATTGAAATCCCTGCAAACATTCACACACAAGAAAATAGCCCCAGCCCCATCCACAACACCATATATAGTACCAGAACAGCATACATAGTACCAGCACAGCTCCAGTCACATCATACATAGTACCAACATACATAGTACCAACATATAAATAGGTACATGTATAACAGATCCATGTATCCTCATGTTCTCCATGTAAAATCAAAACATATGACCTCCTATTCTCCATATAACCATATATATTGAATCAAACATACCTGTAACAAAAGTAGAAGTAACCATATATATTGAATCAAACAGAGCTGTAATAGCAGCACCACCATTTCACAGTAGCACAACAACACCATTTCACAGTATATGCCTAGCAAATAGTCTTAGTAGCTTTCATAGAAACACCATTTCATATCTCTTATTCCTATTATTCTACAGTTATGTCTTTCATCTTATGAAGAATCCAAACAGAGATGTAATCATAGCCTATCAAAATATCAAGATTATCATGTGGAGCCTTAATACTAAAACAAATTGAGAAAGTACAGTTAAAGTTTATCCACCACTAACAGGATAATACAATTACAAAGCTAGCTAAATCATTAACAGGATCTTCATATGAGGATAATGATCCATAGTAAAGTTAAAGTTTATTCACCACTAATAGGATAATACAGTCACAAAGCTAGCTAAATCACTCTCTTATTAAACATCATCAACATCATTATCAAGTTCTTCTTCAAAATTAAAAGAAACTAATTATAGAAATATAAAGTCATTCAATTGTGGAAGATATAATCATCCAAATTGAGGCAATATTTTAAATTTAATAAATATATCTATTAAAACAGAACTTGACTAACTCAAGCTAGTATTTCAACAGTACTGGATGATTACAAGAACCCCATTTGAATGCTTTCATAGTTTTAAGAATACTGTATTATTACAAGAATCCCATTTGAATGCTTTCATACTTTTATTACAAGAATCCCTTTCATGGTTGTCATTATGTCCTCATGTACAACTAACCACAGCTTAATTTGTCCTTTTCTTGTTGTGGCTTTTATATGATTCAGAATCCCTCTTTATTATTACAGCTTGATGACAAACAATTTCTCTTAGATTTTACCCCTACCAAGTTAAACATTCTTAATTTCTTATTGAAATTGTTCCTTTTTCTTATTTAAGCATTTGAGTTTGTACAATTACAGTGTATCCTAATGTACTTAACCTCTTGGGACATGACAATGCCATCAAGATCTTGCTGCAATTCCTTGCTTAAATTTGAAAACTATATTTTTAAGGAAATAAATTTTAAAATAAATTTTTTAAGAACAAGCTGCACATGTGCGACCTTATGTTAACTGCTACTACCAAACTGCACTCTGAAGTACTACCATGTGGAGCATTAGCTATTTAGCTTGTAGAAGCACTAAAATGTCCATAATAGGTTCTTAATGACAACAGTTCATTCTAATTTAGAAATGTAAATAGTAACGAGCATTAACTCAGCAAGTAGCACCACTAGAATTCATCTGGTCCATATTTTTTGTCAGAGAAGACAGATTAGTCTCCTGCAGGAATTTACCATCTGAGAAATGATAAATGTTCAAACCTTCAGATCGAATTTACCCTGATCTGTGAGTAACAAGAAACAACAGCAGTCCTGAAAATCTAGTGGAAAACTAAAAACGTTTTTCCACCTCTTTAACAGTCAGCTAATGCATTAGTTCTAATGACTAAACCCTAGCTGCACTCTAAACCCTGACTCGTAAAGCAATGTATTTTGATTTGTGATGCAATTTGCAAGGTAGCAAAAGCTACAATAGGATATAGTACAAGCTTACCTGTGGATGGGGAGGTGGTCGTCGACAGGGTGGCGCGGTGGTGGTGCTCCTGTCGCGGGATGGGCGCGGCACGGGCTCCGGCGGCTGCTCCTCCATGGGCTCTGGCGGCTCCTCCTCCTCCATTGCGGCGGGCATGCACGCATGCGAGCGGCGCTAGCTAGGGTTCGTCGGGTGGGAGGCGCTAGCTAGGGTTCATCAGGCACGTGCGAGCGCTAGCTAGGGTTCATCAGGTGGCGATATCTAGGTTTCATCAGGAGCGTGCGAGCGTTGTTCGATTTGGGGAAAGGGAAGAAAAGGAGGTGGGAAAAGGGAAACGGCCGAACTGTCCATTTGACTAAGTGCCATGGTTCTATGGCGCATATCGCTGGAATGCGCCACAGAAGAAACTTCTGTGGTGCATTCCGGCGATATGAGCCATAGAACCTTGTCACTTAGTTAAAAAGGGCACAACATTGTAGTTTGAGAAGAAACACACACTATCCTGTTGGTCCTGTGATGCTTTGACATCATCCTGGCTGTCTCAATATTTTTTCCTTATTTAAAAATTATTTTTAATTATATGTTATAAATATATTTAAAACCAAGAACATACACATGCATATTTATTCAAAAAACCTCCCCGAAGCATATGTATATATCTGTGATTGTCACGAACACATGTGAATTTGTATACCCAAACATATGAATTAATACAAAAAAGGTCACACACGTCGTGATGTGATGTATCAAGCTAGCCTCTCTTCACAATCTTCTTGTCCTTTTTCTTCGTACTTGAATACTTTAGCTCAGGAACTTTGAGATTTCTTCTCGTGAACGGACAACCTTTAGTAGGTAGTGTGATCTTCCTTCTTACTGTAGTAGTGGTGGTAGGAATGTTGAAGTACTTGTCGAATTCCTCTTCGATCTTCGGATCGCCATTCTTGTCGAAGTCTTGCTCATTGGCGGATCCCTCCATTCCGATGATGCTCCTCTTTCCCCCATAACTACAACATGGCCAGGATTTGATGGGTCGGTAATAAAGAAACATTTATCAACTTGGCTAGCGAGTACCCCACGACTCATTTTTCGTGGAGGCGTTCTTTGCCGACTTGGCATCGGGTATAACGCGGGTGGTGAAATACCGGCCTTCTTTTTCGATGTTCTTGGCCCATCTAACACGGAATATCGGTACTGTATCTCCATAGTAGTCGAGCTCCCATATCTCCTCGATCCTTCCGTAGAATCTTTCCATGACAGTAGTCTCGTCATCGACGAAGTACATCATAGTTACTCCTGAGTTCTGATATTTGCTATTCATGTCCTTTTCCTCGGTGTAGAATCTGTAACCGTTGATGTGGTATGACTGATAGGTCCTTAGATTATGTGTTGGGCCCTCTGACAAGGAGAATATGAGTTTTTGATCTTCTGTAGAAGGCGTCTGCGGGGGATTTTCCAGCAGCCTTTTCTTGAACCAACCCGTGAAGCTGGAGTTGTGCTCTCTTTTTATGTCTTCTTTCTTCCTCGGGCGGGCCCGGTCCATGTACTCCTGCTCGATCAAGATTTTGTGGGGAATATTGCGGTCTCTTCGCTCTATTCACTTTGTGTGTGTTCTGGCCCTATTGGCCTTATCCAAATATGTTGTTTGAGGTTGATTCCCTATCTAGGGGAAAACTTTTCTAAGATGCTATTACCCCTTCTCTATTATGGCACCCAACCTCTATGTAGTTAGCAAAAACCCCTACTAACCAATATAGAAAAAGGGACAACTAGGAATAAAGTACCTCAATACCAAGAAGTTCCACATAGTGAAGCTTGGACTTCTTGAAGACCTCTCTTCAGCAGGATGGCAAAATAAGACCATTACGTCAACATCACCTCTCTAGCTCGTCACTATCCCTCCCGGCCAAATTTCACCTGCCGACATCATCAAGAGTTTTAGTTGGAGTCCAAAGCCCCCTACCAGAGGATCCATATGAAAAACCAGAAGAAACCAATAGGAAATGAAGACCTGACTTCATTAACATATTTCTTATTAGGATCACCGACAAACCTTAAACAACTAACTACCCTGTCAAAACTATCACCCCTGTCCCCTTTGACGGGAAGTTCCCCAAAAGTGGATAATAAGATCAACCTGCTATAGATAGGAAGACAAGAATACAATTCTTCCACTCAGTAACCAACACAAAGTAACACAAAGAGTTCAAGTGAAGAAGCAAACAACGCCCAAATGATGCTTGTGATGCAACGTCATAGGAAGATCTCAACACAAGACATAATATCTACACAATTAGTGATGAACCATAATATCTACCCACTAAGCTTCAAAATCTAGAAGGAAAGAATACCTGAAGTTGACAACCTTACTTTCCAACTAGTATGAAGTAGCATAAAGAGTCAAGATTATAGAAGGTGTCGACGAAGCCCCTCACCCAGTACTTTAGATGAAGACCAACAAGGAGAACCGCCGAACTTCTAATCATCTCAAATATAACTCCTTTGAGGCTAGTTAGTCGACCTTATCAATAGAACACTTATGAATAGAAGAATTATAGGAGACTCTCAAGAAGAAGCTTGTACAAGGTCATCTAAAGATTTCAACTACAGATGGAAAGTGCGAATTTCTTCCAACCTCACACTAAAACTCCAAGAAAGAAGGCCCGCGTCTTCTCCGAGAATTCTTAGTGCCACCTTAAGGCGAAAAACTGTGTCTTTCCCATTAAAATAGAGTAACCCTCCGCTAGAAGCGACCTCGGAAATCCGACCCCAAGTTTTTGCTAGAATTATATAACCCCCCCAAGGAAGAGTTATGGACCCCTACCGAAACAACAAATAAGCTACAGACTTCCTCCTCAGGAAGGTACTTGGAAATGTCCAAATCAGATGTCGTTCGGCCTGCAAGAACTTCGATTTGTCCAGTCCCCAAGAAAGGAAGATTGACCATCGCGATAAAGTATAAAGATTACTCCACTTTGCAGGCCTCCAAGAAGTCGAAATTGCAACTCCTCACAAGGAAACCTCTCTCGAAGATGAAGTCCAACTTAATCGAGTCTCTTGACTTACCTAGCACTACCCTCTAGAATCTGAGATTATTTTAAGGGGGGATGGTCTGTAAGATCCCACATTTAGTAAACATGATTAGCTATCCAGAATGAAAAAATCACAGGGAATAAAAACTTTTTCTTGTTAGTGATGTAGTGTTTGTTTTGTTGGGTTTGCAGCATAAAAAATTTCCTACGATGGGAACTATATGCACCAAGATCCATCTATCAAGATACAAGAAACAGGTGGATATACATCCATAGAATACATACCCTTGAAGACCAAAAAGCTTTAACGAGGTTGTACTCGTTGATGATATAGTCGAACGCTTGCCGATCTCAAGATCGAGAAGGATTCCATCTAGTCCAGCAGGTCCAACACCATCAAGTCCAGCACCACAAAGCAGTGGTGCATCCGTGATCGCACACACGTTCGGGTATCCCGACAACCTCCGCGCCCTCACTCTAGCGAAGCAGCGGAAGCAACACATCCTTCCAGAAAAGCCACCGGGAACATGTGTCTCGCTGATCCGATACCATGGGGAATTTCTACAGGGGGAGAGATACTTTGCGAGGAGGTGTGATATGAGAGGAGGAGAGGGGGGCCTTTTATAGGGATAGGGGCAGCCCAAAGGGCATGGCATGGCAGCCATGGTGGCTGCCCCCACCTCTTCCACATTCATGTGGGTGGATCTCCCATTCAAAATAAAAAGCCTCCACTCACATAAACATGCCACCACTCAAAATTCCACTCACCTCCATTAAATTTCCACCAAATTTAATGAAAGCTCTCATTTAATAAAACTCTTTTACTTATTTTATTCAGAACTTTGTTAATGACATTAATTAACAAACATTCACATAAAACCCCTTGCAACATTTCAATATCACATGCAGAACCATTTTTAGCAATTTCACTCAAAACAATTGTGGTTTCCATTGAAATAATTCCAGCGCTTCCATAATATTTTCCTAGCATCTTATTTTCTCCAAATGGTGTCGGTCCCACTTAAGTATGTCACCCTACGATTTAAGAATAATGCAGACATGATCGAGACCCCTCTCCGAACAATAATCATCAGCGGGACCTGGAGATCCGTACTGACTCCCAGACATTCAACGATGACTTCTATGATCATGAGAACCTTTTATGCATGTAACTCAATCCCTTTGTCTCGCGGTATATTACATGTCTGAGATTCAATCATCGGTATCTCCATACCTAGTTTGGTATTGTTATCGACATGTACTCTTTTCTTCTTCCCGTGATATAACATTCTAGTGATCTCATCACTTGCTTGCAAGACAACTAATGTGATATCACCGAGTGGGCCCAGAGTATATATATCCTTCATCGGGATGGACAAATTCCACTATTGATCCATGATCCTCTACATAACACCTTCGTAGCACTGAACCCACCTTTATAGTCACCCTGTTATGGTGTGACATTTGATGTTAGCAAGATACTCTTCCAGTGTTAGTGATTGACATGATATCATGGTCTAAGTACTAGGATTACTTTGTATGATGTTATAGCAATATAAACACAATTACTTTGATCGTAATGCTATACTTCGGATGAATGTTCATTACATCATTCCAACAATGTTGTGACCTCGTTATAGACAACATCCAATGTCCATGATTAGGAAACGTTTGATAATCTTGGTAATCAATGAGCTAGTTTATAAGAAAAGCATAACTAGGAACTTTATTTTTATTAAACACACATGTATTAACATTTTCGTATTAATACAATTATAGCATGCAAAATAAACATTTATCAGTAACTAGGAATAAGATAATAACCACTTTATTATTGCCTCTCGGGCATATTCCCTTCATGTTTACCTGTTATTGCTTAAGATATACTCCTCACCTCATCCCTAGTTGACAAAATCCATTTAACAAAAAATATGACCTTGATTTTTTTTACATATTCTCAAGTGCTCTGGAATTTCAGAAAAAAGGCAAGATGCCTTTTGTAACATCCTAATTTCACCAACCTTGATTTGTTGTCCAGAATGCAAAAATCAGGGGGAACAAAAACTTTTTCTTGTTTAATGATGCAAAGTTTTCTTGCATGTTTGTTTGTGCTTATCAATCTTATGATGTAGTATATGATATACTCCTTACTATAACCCCAAGTTGACAAAAGATATTTAACAAAACTTTCTTGGCTCATCTTACATATTCTCGAATGTTCTAGCATTTTAAAACCTGACCCAAGATGCCATTTTAACAACAATTATTTCTTAGATTCTATTTAACAAAAATATGGCGATCTATATGATACAATCTCCTTATGTTTTCAAGATAGAAATTTCAACTACCCTTACGTCTAGTTTTCCCAAAAACCTTTTATAAAACCTTTTGAAATCTACTCTTGGTAGAAATACCAAGATACTCACATCTTCCTTGAATGGCACAAACCTTTAAAAATACCCATACCTACATGTAGCTAGGCTTGAAGTTAACGTCCATAGCAGTTTTTGAAGTTCTTAAGATGAATTTCCTTGATCTGCTATTTGATGAATTTCTTTAAGCTGCTTACTGAATTTATTGCTCTGTAAGTAGCATGATCCACCCTAGGATATCATCCTCTAGGATCAAGATAAACCAATAATTCCAAACCCTGAGCAAAAACCCTAAGCTTGGTCTGATATCTAATCACTAGAGTGACCATCTTATCTCGTAACTAGATCAATCTAGGGTTAATCCCTTCTGATTGTTTCCAACTCATTTGAAGAACAAAACTAAGCATGTATCCATTATACTCAATCAACACATCAACATCATCCACTTGATCATGAGTTTGGAACCTATCCTTCTCTCAAAATCATCTACTCTTGTAATCTAGTCTAAAACCCTAAATCTGCCAAAAATGACTAAGTCTGAAACTGTTATCATCATCACCTCTTTGAGACCTTGCTTTTCTCAACCCTTGTACATTTTTGGAAATTCACTTGAACCATATTGAAGACCATCGTAAGGAATTCCAAATCCCACTCTATCCCTTGACTCAATCATCCTTTGACCCACTTGTTCCTGATGGTTTTCCAGGCAAGAAAATAATAATTCCTACAAATCACATCATCACGCCTATTTTGGCAAAAGCTCACCTCCCCATGTTATCTTCTTTGGACCAACTCTTTGCATGGTTATGGTCTACTAACCATGATATATCAACCCCACTTCCCTTGTTTCAATTGGAGCTTTTTGCTTCCTAAACCCACATGGTTTATGAGGCTTCATGATAATCTGCAATGGCAGCCTTATTTTCAACAAAGTTTGCCTCCACTCCTGTACCACCTCAAATACAACCAAGCCAAAATCTTGGTACACTAATCATCTACATAACTTGGTCTATCCATACATCCATCCCTTGCATCAAGGTGAGCTCTGAGCTCACTAATCCAACAAGGTTTGGGTGGTAAAAATTTATTCTAGCCCTAGATCCTATATCACTTGCTTTCCTCTAAAATCAAGTTTGAATTACATAAACCAAGGTTGAAAATGATGGATACATCATGTTCAAATCATATAACTAAAACTACTTAATTGTTTTGGCCCTAATTATAATAATTTATCAAATATTTTCCATAATTGTTTTGGACCTAAAAGTACTTAATTCCCCTCATTAACAACAATCCTCAAAACTCCCTCTATTGATGAAATTTTGTTTTTCTTCAAATAACCTCTTCAGATAAAAGCATATTTTAGGTATACATATTGATACCTATCTTCCCACTTAAAAATAAATATTTTTGAAGAGATTTATTATTTCTTTTAGCCTTTTTCCTAAATGGAAGAAATAGAAAAATAGTGGTTTTATATACTTTTATTCACCAATAAACCTTGGGAAAATTCTCCTTAGTGTGTATTCACATTTGGGATCATCACCAATCAAAAATCACGCTTTGCCAAGTCAAAAATATGAAATCAACTTCTGAAAACCATTTCAACACTTTTTGAATAATAGATAAAATGAGGATCTAAAATATTTAGAAAATACCAAATAATTCTTGGAAGCATCTTTTGATCTTATCTACCCACTAGCACCATTGACCCTTCTTTACAAAAGCAAATTTCTAAAGTTCCTTCATAACCATCAATAAGTCCAAGAATGGACATAAAGCAAAATCATTAGAAAAACCCACACTAAATCACCATCACAACCCTTTATTATATCACCATTGAACCCATCTCACCTCCTCCTGGTCGACACCACTATAGAACTATAGTACCCCACCACCATCCCTCTTGTCCCCTTGTGTTTATTTATGAAAGAGACATAAGGACATGCCTCATCTAGCCTTAAAAACCTTGTAGCTTGTCCATCACTCCCTCTCTGCTTCACAGAATGACCCAGAGCCCCACCATCCCTCTCTCCATTGCCCATGAGAGCCAATACCCTGCTGCCATCTCTCCCTCAAGCTCACCAATGGAAATTATCCACCATGAACCTTCTATTTGGGTTTATAAGGACAGAGGTCAGAACTTCCCCCTCTCTCTGCCTTATTCACTCTCCCCTCCCTCACCTACCTCCCCCACGATCTCCCCTTGCTCCCTCTGTCCTCCCCCGCCATGGAGAAGGAGAAAATCCTCTCTTGGCCTTCCTCGAAGGGTCAAGCATGTCTTCGTGCCAAGCCACTCTCCCTTCCTTTCCAGGCATTTCAAGGACTTCCATGCTATAACCTACTTTTCCCCTGCCCTCTTATTGACACATGATCACTGGAGGCGCCGCCTCCATGCATGCCCGGGAGAAGCTCTCCTCGGCGAGCCTGACCTCCCCGAGCATCTACAGCCCTTCCGAATCCCTCCTGGAGATTCCCAGGACATTTGCATCCTCCCTACACCCTCGCCGTAGACATGCATGTAGCCCCAAGCATGCATCGGCAAGCTCCCGAGCCGGACGCGTCACGGATGCGTGCAACCCCGCCTCCATGCAGAAACCGCCTCTGCCGCCCATCGCCAGGACCTCCGCCTACTACCGCGTCTCCCCGTCACATCACCATAGCTGTGTAAGACCCCACCTTTATAAAGGTAAAGGTCCCTGTGATTGCAATGCTAGTCCTTGGATCAATTGCTAGCATCCATAGTTTAAGATGAAGTACACAGAAACAAAGGTCATTATTACATCGTCATTCCAGAGATAACATAGTCTTTTACAACTCCATAGCCATAGGTTAGTACAAGATTTTAACATAACAATATAAATAAAAGTCTTCATTTTCATGTGCCACAGGCAAGCATGTTGAGTGTAGACTCATAACCCTAATCCTCATCAGAGTAACCTACAACATCACAAGTTACAGCCACAGTGGGTCAATACATTGGAATAGTATTGGCAAGTGATACCTTAGTAGAATAATTGTATCTAACTTCTACATGAATTTGGCTAAGTGTAGCTTGGGCTTGCTTTGCTCAAAATAGGTTTTACCTATCAGTTGAAAACACTAAGTTTTTTTTTGGCAAAAACTCCCAAGGAACCACCAATAGAAATTGGTGAACCTTCACCCTTGTTCAACCACAAGTTTTAACTTAGAAAATTGGGATGAGGAAATTCTTGATAGCTTCCATGTCTTGATGCTCAAATTTTCCATTACCAGGGACACGGCTAAGTACTTAGTTTCTTCCTTCTGCAGAGGTGGTGCACTTTCCCCACAAGACTTGATTTTCACCAAGACAAGACCTTTCAGAAGCCTTCCCTTAGACCAAATGGACGCGTTCCAACCTATCACCCACTACCACCAACTGTCCAAATGGCTAAGTTATTGGAACCTATATGATCCAGGCAGATCCCATAATGCCATGTGGCTGCACTAGAAGCTTCTTAACATATGGCATCTCAAATCCCTTTATTCCTGGGTGGCATTCCACAAGTGTGATACACAAGGTAAACCATAGAAATGGGCCTTGTGTAACCACTCCACACAAACCAATCCACCATTCCATCCAGGTGTTTCATTCACTCAGTTGTTTTATTAAGCAAAACATAAGTCAAAGACTTAGAAATATTTTCCATAACATGTATATGTAATCCACCCTTGGTTGATACTAGCTAGGCTAAGCATGGAAATAGAAATTATCTTAACTTAGAGAAAATTCTAACAATTCTACAACTACTAGGATTTCCCAAGCATAGCATATAGATACTTAGCAAAAACTATCATGCAAGCCCTATACAAAATATTTCTAATGCATAGTCAAAATATTGGGACAAAAGTATGAATCACCACTTGCCTTGGTAGTTGGGGGAGTAACAACAATCCTCACAGTCACAATCATCACTAGCACCAAAATCTACACATAAAATGATAGCACCAAATTCACATATCAAAATAAACAAGCAAAAATATATGAATGCATGCAAATGACATGTGATGATTTTTGTAAACCCAACAAGATAAGTAAAACAGTACTTATCCACAACTAAACATTTATACATCAAATAAATTTTATTTAGCCTTTAAAACATTTTCCAATTAATTTTACACACAAAATAAGTCTACAAATGTCTCTGCAAAAACAGCTAACTTTACAGAAGCAATTCATTAAACAAAGTACTTAGTTGGATATAATTCTTTTTCCTGATTCCATTGATATAAAATTTGCAAAATTTGGACGTGTGGATCAAAAGTTATGAATTTTGGAAGTTTGAACATCTAATAGAAATGATTTCTGTTTTTAAATCAAACTACAGGCCACGCGGCGCTTCCTGATTGGACGGTACCGTTTTGCGCGGATCAGGCTCTCTGGATCGTCAGATTAAAAGTGCATCGCACGGCTCAGATCTAATCATACCGGTTCACTTAAGTTATCTATTGTACGCGTTGGATCTAGATCTAATGGCCTAAATCTAACAGACCAAAATCGAGCTCCGCTGCGACGGTGATGTGGCGGCGACGCTACTGGTGACGGCGGAACGGCGATTCCAGCGAGGCCTATGGGTGGTGAATATGCTTACCAGACTCGCACTCACACGAGGGATCTCAACGTGGTCGCGGTTGGGCAGGGGGCGTGCTGTAGCGGGGCCTAGGGCTCGTCGGAGTTGCTGGCGGTGTTGGGTCCTTGTAGACGTGGTCGTTGCCGAGGCTCTGGATCGTCCTAGCACGAGCCAGTGGTGTCACTAGATGCGCAAGGACAAGGCGAATCTGATCGTATGCATGCGAGGTCAAGGGGCACTCAGTAGTTACCGTAATCGATCTCCGGAGTTGAGCGGCGGCTCTGTCGCTTGCAGGCGTGAAAGGAAACGGTGGCCTGGGTCATGCGCGGCCAAACGAATGATGTCAAAAAATGCACAAGGTCACAAGGAACACACTCATATGAACTAGAAGGACAGGGGAGGTCAGGCTCACCGGAATTTCGTCATCGGAGTTCATCGGTACTACGGCGGTGTAAGAGCAATTGTGGGCAGCCTGGTGGCGGAGCGAGCGAGTTGAGTGAGGGGAAATGAGCAGCGTGGGGAGGTGGTTAAATAGCCAGAGCAGGGACAAGAATCACGCGCTGTATCAATGTGATTTAAGCAGATATTAATCGCGGCGTCACTGCGGGGAGGTAACGATGGAGCGGGGTCGTCGCGCGGTGATTGAGGACGATGCTGACGTGGCAGGTGGGTCCAGCGTATCAGCGAGTGGGTGTGTGCGGGCTGGGTGAGAAACAGAGGGAAAGGGGAAAACCTGGGTGGGCTGGTTACTAGGCTAGGTCTGCTGCTGGGCCGAATAAATGGCGCCGACCCTTTCTGTTTTCTTTTATTCTTTTCCATTTCTAATTTGATTTTCTGAATTTATTTTCAAAAGATTTTCATATGGGTTTGAATTCAAACTTGTTCTGAATTTTTGTAAAGTGGACCATACACCTATTTGACTACAGAACAATGTTGTTCACTTAGAAATACATTGGCCAATTTATTTATAGAAGTAAACCAAGATTTAATTATTTATTTATAATAGGCATAAGAATGGTTTGAATTCATATTTTTGTTTTGAACATTTTGACCAAGCTTTAGAAATATCAAGCAAACCAATGTTCAATTCTTTACTAATTAAAACAAGTATTTTCTTATTAAAGAGTAGCAATAAGGCCATTGCCTTGCTTACATAAAATAATAGACAATAAATGCTTCTGTTCTTGAAATATTATTTGAAAATGATCCTAAAATTATTATGAATGCATGAATGATATGCAAACTTTGAAATCATGATTTTTGGGATGTTACAAATCTAACCCCCTTAAGGTGAATCTCGCCCTCGAGATTCGGATTGGCTAGCAAATAGGTGAGGGTGGTCTTTCCGAAGATCATCTTCTCTTTCCCATGTTGCTTCTTCCTCGGAATGATGGTTCCACTGAAGTTTGCACAATTTGATAGTCTTTGTCCGAGTAACTCTTTCTGCAGTCTCAAGAATCTTGGTAGGTTTTTCCTCATAAGTGAGATCACTTTCCAACTGGACCTCCTCCAAAGGTATAGTATCCTTCAAAGAAGTCTCTTCCATCTCCGGATGGCATTTCTTTAGCTGACTCACATGAAACACATTATGAACGGCAGACAATGATTCAGGCAATTCAATCTCATAAGCTACTTCTCCTTTATGAATCAAAATCTTGAATGGTCCAACATATCTTGGGGCCAATTTTCCTTTGACTCCAAACCTCTTCACTCCACGAAGTGGTGATACTCTAAGATATGCTCTATCACCCACCTCATAGGTGAATTCTCTACGCTTTGGATTTGCGTAGCTCTTTTGTCGGGACTGTGCTATCTTCAATCTGTCCTTCACTAACTTGACTTTCTCTTCAGCTTCCTTGATCAGTTCTGGCCCAAAAAGTTTCTTTACCCAACACCATTCCATACAATGCTGTAGTACACTTTCTCCCATAGAGAAATTCAAACGGTGCCATCTCAATACTGGCTTGATAGCTGTTGTTGTAAGAGAATTCTGCGTAGGGTATACTTTCATCCCAACTAGCACCACAATCTAGGGCACATGCCCTCAACATATCCTCTAGTATCTGGTTGGTCCTTTCTGTCTGTCCATCAGTTTGGGGATGAAAAGCAGTACTGAATTCCAATCTCATTCCCAATGACTCATGCAGTTGCCTCCAAAAATGGGAAGTGAATTGAGTTCCCCTATCAGACACAATACTCTTGGGTACTCCATGCAGACACACAATCCTATTCATATAGA
Source organism: Avena sativa (assembly GCA_916181665.1). Classification (NCBI taxonomy): domain Eukaryota; kingdom Viridiplantae; phylum Streptophyta; class Magnoliopsida; order Poales; family Poaceae; genus Avena; species Avena sativa. The sequence goes on from OV702296.1 coordinate 80,301,973, forward strand.
TCTTGGCTAACTTAGCACTTGTATAGGTTGTCTTCACAGGTATGAAATGAGCCACTTTAGTTAGACGATCCACTACTACCCAAATAGAATCATATCCTGATCTGGTCCTTGGCAATCCGATGATGAAATCCATGCCAATCTTGTCCCACTTCCAATCAGTAATAGGTAATGGTTGTAACAATCCTGCTGGTTTCTGATGTTCCGCTTTCACTCTACTACATACATCACACAAAGCAATATGTTCGGTGATGTCCTTCGTGAGATTATTCCACCAAAATATTTCCTTCACATCCATGTACATTTTGGTGTTACCCGGATGAATGGAATATGGTGATTTGTGTGCTTCTTGTAAAATTAGTTTTCGAAGCTCCGGATCCTGCGGAACGCAGATATGTTTTCCATACCATAAAGTATCCTGTTCGTCTACATGGAATCCTTTGGCTTTTCCCTTACCAGTATTTTCCTTAATCTCTTCAATTTCCTTGTCCGTATTTTGGGCTTCCTTGATTTTGTCCAACAAGGTGGGTTGAACATCCAATGACATGAGATGTCCTTCAGGCACAATCTCCAATCTGAGATCTTTGAATTGGGCACACAGATCATCTGGCAACTCTCCCTTAGTAAGGCCATTCACATAAACCTTACGGCTTAATGCATCCGCTACAACGTTTGCTTTACTGGGATGGTATTGCAAACTCAAGTCATAGTCCTTGATGAGTTCTAGCCATCTTCTTTGTCTCATGTTGATTTCTTTCTGAGTGAAGATATACTTCAAACTTTTGTGATCTGTGAACACTTCACATCGCTTCGCCAAAACATAATTTTTCCATGTTTTGAGTGCATTGACAACAGAGGCTAACTCCAAATCATGAGTAGGATAATTTACCTCATGAGTTTTGTAACATCCCAAAAATATTGAACTAGAATCATCAAACTCTAATCACCAAAATTAGGGTTAACAAAAACTTTTCCAATTAAAAATATGAAAGCATTCCTATGTGTATGCATTACAATTTGGATTCTTTTGAATTGCCATGATTATGTGTTTCTTTGCTTGTAAAATGATTCTTAGGTGAAAGAAACATCATCTAAACAATTCCGAAACTTTTCCCAAAGACAAATAAATCAAAACAAACAAATTAAATGAATGGTCACTTTGGCCAAATTAACTCCCATGCCTACTTTGACTATCTCTAACTTTCAGAACTTAACAGAAACTTATTTGGATCTTTGCACCCCTTGATAGTACTCATAACAAAGTATCAAGGCCCACCTTGTGATCATCCAGAAACATTCAAATGCATAGTTTAAATGACAGTTTAAAATTGAATCTATTTCATATGGGAAGATCCCACTTTTTCAAAAACCACTCAAACAAGCTTAACTTTCAAAACCCAAGCATCTACAGACTCACCAGCACATGCCTAGCACACCCACCAAAAATCTTTTCAAAATTGAAAACTTGAATTCATGCGGCTATTTCATCAAACACCTTGTAGATACAAATCAAACAAAATCTAAACACTATAGTGTGCAGTGATTCTGGCCAAAATTGTGCCCTCTCTAGCTCACAGCAACCTTAGTAGATCATCTAGCAAAGTTAACTAATCACTAGCTCCACTATAATCTCGCCAATGTCATCAATGGTGAACAGGCTGAGAGCACCCATGTCACCCCAGTGTGGACAGCAGGCTAGAGGAAGAACTAGCCGTGCCAACCTTGTCTGGGAGGTAGCCCATGCCTCACCGCCCCCTCTCGACCAGCCCTGCCTCGCAGATAGCAACCAGAACCGCCAGGAACATCGCGCCCGTGCCGCTGTCGACCATGCTGACGTGCACCACAGAGCACGCACCGTTCCCATGCAACCCGACCACCTCGAGCACTCGCCGCCCGCCAGCAAGCTCCCCACCGTCCCAGGAGACTGCCAGACATGCCCATTTCACCGCCCGTACCCCGTAGCCACCGCTCGCTGCAGAGTTCGCCGGCTCTGCCTCGCAGAGCATCGAGCGTTCCTGACCGTTTGCCACCGCCTCTACAAGAGCATTTACACCTTAGAGCATCGCCAGGAGACCACCGATCGATCGCCACCCTCGGCCATGCCTCTAGCAGCCCGTAGCCGTGTCGCCACCGTCGCCTGCCCATCCCGTTCGGTATCACCGTTGAGCCTATAAAAGGAGACGACCCCCAGCCGAATTGAGCACACCATCTCACTCCCCTCACCCCACTGATTGTTCCACCTCATTCCCGAAGCAAGGCGAGCAGCGCATCGCCGGAATTTCGTCGGAGCAAGCCGCCTCTAGAGAAGAAGGGCACCGTCGATTTCGTCCACCCCAGGAGGAGCTGCAGGTACCAAGAGGTTCGCCGTCGTCGACTTCGTCGTTCGCCCGCATCGCCGACCTTTGCCTAAGTCCCGGTGAGCCACCGATGACCCCCACCTCCCGCGTTAGGTTTCTTTCTTGCCGGCGCCGCCCGACGTGGACGATGAGTAGCAGCCGTTCGATTAGACTTAGATCGTGCGGATGAGATTGCCCCTTACCGCTTCGCGTTTAAAGAGCCACTGACTGGTGGAACCCCCTTGTCAGTTGAGCCCCGTGCCGCGGAGTGACACTAGGCCGGCCCATTAGCAGTTCTCGTGCAGCCCAGTCGTTTGAATTTAACTTTTTCCATTTTAATTCAAACATAGTTCTGTACCCAGTTTCAAAAATCAACCCAGCTCCAGTGAACGAAATTGAATGAAACTAATTTTGTTAGAAAGGTACTAAAATTATTAATCCAAGTCCGTTGGATCCAAATCATTTGGATCTGTAGATCAACCTTGGTAAAAATAACAAGGCAGAACCTTTTCTGCATTCAAATTTTTTCAAATTTAAACCATAATAGCTTTTGATTTGATTCCAACTCTCAAAAATCACAATTGATCATACCTTTCAGAATACATAAAAATATATGGGTTTACTTACAGACATAATGTTCAAGTAATAAAAGGATGCCACATAGGCATTTCTAGTCATATATTTTTATTTAAAATAAAAAGTTAAATCTTATTAAATTGTGACAGCACTTTAAATCACATTCCCATGTACTGAAATGTGTGGTGATGACATGTGTCAACATGATCCCATGTTTGGTTTGGAGAATATTAAATCTTAAGTAGTTTTTCAATGAGTAGAAATTACTTTTCTAAAAATAAAATAAATAAGACAAATGCCTTATTCTTGTGATGTTAGTGATGATGCTAGATCATCTATAGGACCCTTTTGTGTGATGATTGAAAATAGTTAAGTATTGTTTGGTGATTGTGTACCTCGTATTTATTCATAGACGCTAGTACCGACCAAGGATACGAGGAGGAAGGAGGATACTACGAAGAAGAAGCCGAGGAGAACTTCAACCACTGCTCTGCACAAGGCAAGCCAATACTTGCAAGCTATTAACTTAGCAAGCTTATACTGATACTGATGCAAGCCAATACTTGCAAGCTATTAACTTAGCATGCTTATACTGATACTGATGCAAGACTAATACTACCAGTTGATTGTGCAAGCTAACACTTGCAAGATACTATACCTATGTAAGTAAATACTTGCTTGTTACTATGCCAACTATATGCCTTAAGCATATGTGATCATACCCACTTGATAAACCAATCCTAGTTTTACTTGCAAGCTTTATACTTTATTTCTTTATCAAAGCTAGTACTTAGAGATTACTTAAGTGAATTATAGATTCTAGAGAGATAATTGAAGGTTGCATAAAGAGCATAAAATTTGGCCGAAGCTAGATAATCTTTATGTCATCCTAAGGCATGAGATTGAACTTAGTTAAACCCCACTAGTTTACCACCCCTCATTAGTACTTACCCCCACTTGTAGATGCTAGTGCTAAGCATAAAACTTGATCAACTTTAGATGGGAATACTTGGTGGAAAATGGTTATGAAAACCTTGGAATGATGGATCATTCTATTGAGATGTTTCGACATGTGTTTCCAAACACCAGATGATTTTGGTGATGAAAATGTTGAGGCATGAGCCTTAGCCCTTTATAAAACTGATGGTTGTCTGGATGCGACACCATTCCAATTTTACCATACAACCACAATACCCGAGAATTGGGTAGGGATTGACTGGAAACTTATATACCTTAGTATTGGTTCCCTCACGACCAAGGTCTGAGCTGAGGTTACCTTGTGAAGATTGTCCACCTGTGTAGTACCCAAGATGACAATTGGTCATGGTTGGTCGGCCAAACTCATAGGAGAGGTGCTTATACTTGTAGAGGTCCCAACCTTTAATAAGGTAGATACCTGTGTTTACAATGCTAGTACCTGGATCAATAGCTTGCATCCATAGTTAAGATGTAATATCAAGAAACAAAGGTCATATTACAACTTTATAACCAGGAATAAAATAATTCATTACATCTTACATAGCTCATTTGGCTATATTATTACAATGCAGCAGAAATAACTATAGCATGGGGTCCTTCGTCTTCAAAGTGTCACATGCAATCATGTTGGTTGTAGACTTGTAATCCTAATCAACACACTTCACTAACATCAAACAAACCTGCAACATAATAAGTTACAGCCACAAGGGTCAATACATTTGAATTGTATTGGCAAGTGATACTATGGTAATATAGTGGAGTCTATCATCTATATGCATTTGGCTGAGTGGAGCTTAGGCTTGCTTTGCTCAAAATAGATTTTTCCTTATCATTTGAAAACACTAAGCTTTTTCTTGTCAAAATCACCCAAGGCATCTCCCAATAGAAATTGGTGATCCTTCAACCCTTGTTCAACCACAAAAATTTTAACTTAGAAATTGGGATGAGGAGATTCTTGATAGCTTCCATGTCTTGATGCTCAAATTGTCCTTTGCTAGGGACATGGCTAAGTACTTAGATTTTACACTCTACAGAGGTGGTGCACTTTCCCCACAAGACTTGGTTTCACCAAGAAAAGATCTTTTAGAATCCTTCCCTTATACCAGAATGGACGCGCTCCAACCTATCAATCCCCTACCACCAACTGTCCATTTGGCTAAGTTATTGCAACCTATATGATCCAGGCAGAGCCCATAATGCTTCCATGCAAGTCCTACTTAGAAATATCACTAATGCATAGTGAAAATAATGGGACAAAAGTATGAAGCATCACTTGCCTTTTTGGTAGAGAATTATAAGTTCACTCCTTGATCTTGCAATATTCACACTCTTCAAATTCCACTACAAATCAATCAAGCAAGCAAATATTCAATCTACCATTCAAGCAATTCATCACATAAAATAATAGAAACAAAACAACGCATGCAAGCATGCCAAAGATTGTTTTATTTACAAAAGTGGTTTATAATAGGTTATAAACATTCAAAAACACCTATTGGTCATTTTATAAAAGTGGCAAAATCATTTTCAAAAGATTTTACTTATAAATCATTTTTAAACCAAATCAATATTTTATGTTGTTGAAAATGCCTTTAGCAAAGTAATAATTTTTATAGGGTTCACAAAATATATTTTTAAATCATAAAATTTTTTTTTTAGGGTCAGAGAGTTTAATCCAAAACATTTCCCAAAGGGTTTCCTCCAAAAGCATTTTTAACATATGAACATTATTTTTATTTAACTAGAAATGTTCTAAATCAAAGATTTATCCTTTTGCTTCACAAAATATGTTTTTGAATCTACAATTTGGTTTCTATGGTCAGTAGGTTCAAACCAATCCATTACCAAAGATTTTATCACAAAAATAATTTTAGAATGAATTTATATTCAAATTATGCCTACACAAGTTTCTGCAAAAAAAACTATTTATCAGAAGCAATTCATTAAACAAAGTGCATTTTTGGATAGTACTTGGTCTACTGATTCCATTGATATAAAATTTGCAAAATTTGGACGTGTGGATCAAAAGTTATGAATTTTGCAAGTTTACAAATCCTATAGATCAAATTCTGTTTTTAGAACCAGAGTCTGGCCACGTGGCGTGATTCTACTGGGACATACCGTTTCGTGTGGATCGACAGATGCTAGCCGTTAGATCTAATGCGCATCGCACGGCTCTGATCAAAACATACCTCTTCGACTAAGGTTCTATCGTATCCCTTAGATCAAAATCGAACGGTTCACATTGTTTGACCAACAGTTGGCGGCGCTGGCGGCGGCGAGTGGTGGCGGCGCGGTCAGACTGTGGTGGAGCCGGAGATTGAGGAAGCGAGGGAGGTAGAGGAGGGCATTACCAGGTTCGCCGTGCTTCTCTGATGCTCAACGTGACCTTGCTTGGTGAAGGGGCGCTCTGTATCAACGGTGATTCCTCGCCAGAGATGTGTCTGGAGTCGGGTGCGTCAGTCGTTTGTCGGAGACGACGCCACGGTGCACGCTAAAACAAAACCGGGGTGCAGTTAGATGCGTACGATGCTAGGGATCATTCGCGTGTCAACTAGAGGGGAGTGGGCGGTCAGTACATACCGAGGGAGATCGCCGGAGTTGGGAAGGCTCACGGTGGCGCTCGAACTTCGAAGTTGCCGAGCCCCTGGTGCATGCGCGGCCAAGCCGAGGCTAATGGGAGGTTCAAGGGGTGATGGGGAAAAGGTTCGTGGGAACTGGGAGGCAAGGGGGAGAGTGGCGGCCGTAATTGTCGCCGGAGTGCGTCGGAGGCAGTGGCAGTGTGTGGACGAATTCGAGCAGCCTAGGGGCGAGGAGAAGCTGGGAACAAAGGGGAAGGGTAGAGGAGAGAGGGGCGATTAGTAGGGCATGTTTACTGGGCAGATTAACTGTGGCATTGACACGAATTTAACTCGCGAATGAATCGGCAGAAATGGGAGAGAGAGGAAGAACAGGTCGAGCGCGGGGTTGAAGACGCTGACGGGGCAGGTGGGGTCTAGCGGCAGCGAGAGAGAGAGGGGTGAGGTGGGGTCCATCTGTCAGCGTCTGAGGTGGTGAAACTGTGGGTGCGAATCGTTTTTCTCGTGGGAGAGAGGGTGGGCTAGACTGGGCTAGTGGGCTGGGGTTAGTTGGGCTGGATTAGTTTCATTTTTTTGTACAGATTGTTTTTCCTTTTTATTTTTCTATTTATCTGTTTTGTTTTTTTAATCAATTCAAACAACAATTTGAAATCAGACTTCAACCAAACTTTGTGTATAATCAAAGACTATTTATTAACATATTCTGATGTCAAATTTAGAATAATTCTTTTATTATTTTAAGGGTCTTTTATTTATTTTATAAATGGACATTTGTCTTTATTTCAAATAGGTTTTAATGTGTTTTAAAACTTTATTTGAAATCCATATTTTTACCAAACCTATTCAGTAGGTTTTATTTATTTATTAGGGTGTCAAATAATTCACCTTGAATTATTTGGAATATTTTTAATATGATTTATAAATCATTTAAATTGGGTATTTGTTTTTATTCCAATGAAATCAATTATAGCTTTAATTCCATAAATTTTATTTAGGTGATTTCCTTGATTCCATTTAAGTTAAGTAAATGACTTTTAATCCACTTGGGTAAATTCCAAATACTATTTTCCCATGATTCAATTAATCATTCTTATTTGGGAATTGTCTTAATCCAATGGAATAGAATTTGGTTAAGGCCATATTATTTTATTTCAATATTATTTATTCAATCATTTCATTTGAATTTGGATTATGTTTATTCCATTTGCTTATGTTCTTGGCCAAGTTTTAATTTGGCCTTTAAAATACACCTCAATTAATTATTTCTTTCTTTATCTTATAAAATCCATATCTTTTTATTTATAGACCAAAACTCGATGTTTCCAATTTGTATAATCTTATTTAATATTTGTTTATCATTTTAAATGTCTTTAGGATTATTTGCTCACCATTTGGTATGGAGTTTTAGATAGGTTCTTTATTATCTTTGGAAATTCAATTTCCTTATCTTATTAAATTCATAAGATTTTATCTATGGCTCCAAATTAAGTGAAACCAATTCATATGGTTTTATAATATTTATATTTGTCATTCTTGATCATTTATAAATATTTGTTCACAATTTTTATATAGATCAAATCCATGGTCTTATAGATATCTTTGGGAATGATTTTCTCCCATTAGGGTTTTAGGGTTTTGATTTATTTCCCAAGTGTTTAAATTTCCAGATGCATTTATGAAGAATGCATTCCACTTGATTTGAATTTAGTTGGATTCAAATATTACTCAAGTTTGTTCAAGATGAAATTTTAAGTTTCCATTTAGAAACAAAAAGTTTCTTTTCACCCTAAATTTCAACAATTATTTATTTAGTTTATTTATTTTTCACATTACAAAATTTGGAAAATTTTGGGATGTGACAATACTAGGGCGTGTAATTGAAAGGTTAGGACTAATTATCCGCATACTGAGTATGGTGAATTCAGGATTTGTTCCTGACGGATGTATCGAATGTTGTGGTGAAAGTGTACAATCTCTGCAGAGTGTCAAACTATTCGAATAGCCGCGTCCGCGGTTATGGACAGTTGGAGTGGCCATACTGTTCCCCCGTCAGATGTTTTCAAAATGACTTGTGAAATGAATTGATATTTTGACTTGAAATGAATTGATATGAAATACAAGTTCCCACTTAGGTGTTATAAAACTTCAACTAGCTTTCTTCATTTCTAAACTTAGTAGAGGTAAATCTGGCTTTTTGCAAAACAACCCTAGAGCTTAGTGTCCTATTACAAAAACCCCTTCACTTGTTAGTATTAGTTTGCGAGTACTTAAAGAGTACTCATGTCTTTGTCTCTGGCTATTCCCGTGGCCAGACTATGAAGAGGAATACTAGGAGGATGAACCCCAGGAAGGTTATGACAACTAGGATCATCTCCCATCATCAGCATTGCCTGTGACCCCAAAGATGGAGCTTCGCCTACGCTACCGTTACTATCACGTATTCCGCTGCTTGAGATGTATTAAGAACTGGATCATGAGATCCCTATTTCTGTAAGACCTTATATATGGTTTGTAATGGATGATGTACTGTGGTATCCAAATCTGTTATGTCTCGCAAAAATTGTAATCTTGGGATTGCGATGTATGGCATAACAGGCATCTGGGATTAAAAATCCGGGTGTTGACAAGTTGGTATCAGAGCAATCCTGACCATAGGAGACCCTAGTTAGACTGGACGTTTGAATCAAAAACTTAGTTTCAAAACCAAAGGAAGCAAATATTTACAAAAACTTATTCCCATTCTTATCACCTTGATTCTTTTATAAAAATTCATGTTCCTCAAAAACTCTTGCAAAATACATAAAATTTGACACACTTTATCACTCTACTAACTTACTCATCCTATATTCTTATAGATGGACGTGAAGTTCAGCAAGTTTTACCAGTTGGGGAATGGAGGAGACCTTATCTTTGAGCGGGATTTGGACCAGCTTTCGGAACTTCTGGAGCGTCCGCACACCGAGTTCTTCGGAGCTCAGCTCAATGATCAAGGAGGAGAGGATCTGCAGTGGCTAATTGTTGCAAGTCTCCGAGGAAAGATTGAACCTCCCACTGCGGAGGGAATTCAATTCACCTTAAGAGAGAACAACTGGCTCGCTGGACTTGCCAGGGCCATGCAGGAAGCTCTTGCCCGTCTGTGTGGGCAGAGTATCAACCAGATCAAGGGTACCCGCTTTGAGTTTTGTCCAAGGCGTGATGTTAATGGACAGCCACTGGAAGCCCCATACCACCACGAGCTGAAGACCCAATTGGACCACCTCAGCTTCATGATGTATGATCATCAGCAGGAGTTGGATAATTGCTGTGACTACTCCAACCACAAGTCCGCCATCATCAAGACAAAGGATTAGACCATCGCCATGCTAGCGAAGGATCGCAAGTCTCGTCGCCGTCAGCTTGATAAGAAGGAGCGTATCATTGCCCGTCTTCGCCACCATATCTCGGATTTGGAGGAGACCATCCATGAGAGAGACATGCAGTTGGAGGAAAGGGAGAATGCCGGAGAAGATCTTCGTGGAGACCCCTACTCCTATCTCAGCGATGATGATGATTTTCTAGAGGATCAGGCTATGGACTTCTTCACCGATGAGGAGGGTTTCGCCTTCATCAATGACGATGAGGATGATGAGGATGACGACTACACCAACTCCGAGGAGTAGTAGCACTTGAGCACTAGCGTAGTGAGTAGTATTCAGTCCCACTGTATCGTAGTTTCTAGAATGGTTCTTAAAACCATATGTTTTTCTTGTTTTGTGGTGTGTGTTTGTATAGGGTGCTATGAATGAATGAATGAATGAAAAGCACGTTGCAAAAAAAAATCTGAGTCAAATTTTAAAAACTTTTCAAAGTCCCCGAACCTTAGAAATTTCCCTCTTTTCTCATGATCTATCTCAATCTTCAGATGCCACGTGGAGGAAGTGGTTCATCCCCGGACCTGATGTTGCAGATACTGCAAATGTTGGTTTCTGACCGTGAAGCTGAAAGAGCCGAACGTCAAGCCAACTTAGCCACCCTTCAGCAGATAGCTCAGCTAGCCCACAACGACCAAGGCCACGGAAATCAGGACAACCATGGATCTAAGCTCAAGAATTCCAGAATACCAACCCACCTGTTTTCACTAAGTCGGAAGAGCCCCTAGATGCCGATGATTGGCTGCAGACCACGGAAAACAACCTAGAAGTCGCCAGAGTGGAAGCTAACGAGAAAGTTTTGTTCGCCACCAACTATCTAGCCGGAGATGCCAGATGATGGTGGAACAACGTTCGTGCGATGACCGGAGGACAAATGATGACCTGGGAGGAATTCAAGGTCAAGTTCAGCCCAATCCATGTGCCCCCGGGTTTGATCAAGAGAATGAGAGATGATTTCAGAGAACTGAAGCAAGGATGGATGACCATAGTGGAATACCGAGACAAATTCTTGTCATTAGCTAGGTATTCCCCGGATGAGATCGACACCGAAGCCAAGAAGAAGGAGAGATTCTTGAATGGTCTGCATGATGAGATGCAGACGGTGTTAGTCAATATCCCCTTTTTGCTGATATTGAAGCCCTTGTCGACTCTGCCATCTAGATGGAAGGAAAGATCAACCAAGCCAACAAGAACCACAAGCGCCGCTTGATGCATCAACCAGGAACCCATCAGACCCCAAAGTATCGCCCTAACCCATCACCAGGATTTGCCCCGAGAACCAACAGACCCCCGATGAACCGTTCGACCTATCCCAACCGTGGAAACCCGAGGCCCAGAGGAAATCACAATAACCCCGACAACTCTGGCAATTTCAATCGTGCCCCACCCAAGTTCAACAACAACAATGCAACCGCCAACCTCAACACTACCCGGAGGACTGGAAGCAATGCTGTGCTTGTTGCAGCAAAGGACAAGTCGCAAGTGACTTGTTATGACTGTGGAAATAAGGGTCACTACTCCAACAAGTGCCCCAACAAGAAGAATACCGCAGCCCCCAATACCAATGCCCCAGCTCAGCAGCAGCGTCGTGTTCAGCCTGGAAGAAGGTTTGCCCCAGGGAACTCGCTCAACCGCAACGGCCGCCTTTTTCTCATGGATGCTGAAGAAGCTCAGGAAGCGCCATACGTCGTGCTGGGTATGCTTTCTGTTAATTCAGTAGTTGCAAGAGTGTTGTTTGATTTGGGTGCATCGCATTCATTTGTCACCGAAGAATTTGCCTGCACTAGTAAGATTCAAACAACAAAACTGAAGCATGTTATGATTGTTCAAATCCCCGGTTCAACCACCAAAGCTAGGCAAATTTGCAAAGCCGTCCCTATCCGAATCCATGGCATAGACTTTTATGCTAATTTGATAGCACTTGGAATTAAAGGTTTGGAAGTAGTACTAGGAATGGATTGGATGTCCAAACATAAAGGATTGATTGACTGTGCCAAGAAAGCCATAACCATGACCAGTACCGCCGGAATATCAGTAGAGCATATATCTGAAACCTTACCTCGTAAATTCAAGTGCAACAAGAGTATAACCCAACCTACCATTGACCATGTCCAGATAGTCTACGAATACCCCGATGTATTTCCAGATGTTTTTCTTGGTATGCCCCCAGATTGGGATATCGAGTTTATAATTGAACTAATCCCCGGAACAGGACCCATAGCCTAGTGACCCTATAGTATGAACCCGTCGGAACTAGCAGAACTAAAGAAGCAAATGGATTCCATGCTGGAAATTGGATTAATTCAACCAAGTGCGTCACCATGGAGTTCACCTGTCTTGTTTGTGGACAAGAAGGATGGAGGTAACCGTCTGTGTATGGATTATCGGAAGTTGAATGATGTCACTATCAAGAACAAGTACCCCTTGCCCAAGATAGAAGATTTGTTTGATCAGTTGACCGATGCCAAAGTGTTTTCTAAGATTGATCTTAGAACAGGCTATCATCAACTCAAGATTCGCGCAGACGATATTCCCAAGACTGCCTTTACCACCAGATATGGATTATATGAGTATATCGTCATGTCTTTTGGATTAACCAATGCCCCCGCTTATTTCATGAATCTCATGAATAAGATTTTTATGGACTTCCTGGATAAGTTTGTCGTTGTTTTCATCGATGACATTATGATTTATTCCAAATCAGAAGAAGAACATGAGCTACACCTAAGGACCATTCTTGGAATCCCTAGAGAGCATCAGTTGTATGCCAAGTTTAGCAAATGTGTATTCTGGTTACAGGAGGTAGGATTCCTCGGCCACATTGTATCAGCCGAAGGAATTACCGTTGACCCTGCCAGAGTGAAAGATGTCGAAGATTGGCAAGCCCCAACCACTCAAACCCAAGTTCGTGCATTTCTCGGATTGGCGGGATACTACCGCAAGTTTGTAGAAGGATTCTCGAGTATCGCCAGACCCATGACCCAATTGCTGAAGAAGGACAACAAGTTTGAATGGACCGACAAATGTGAAGCGAGTTTTCAAGAACTCAAGAGGAGATTGATTTCAGCCCCAATCTTAATCATGCCAGATATCACAAAGAACTTTGACGTGTATTGTGATGCATCCAAGGTCGGTCTTGGATGTGTGCTAATGCAAGAAGGCAAAGTTATATTTTATCTATCTCGACAACTGAAACAACATGAGAAAAATTACCCAACCCATGACCTCGAACTCGCATCCGTAGTTTTAGCCCTGAAGACATGGAGGCACTATATGATGGGAAATCGTTGTGAGATATATTCGGATCACAAGAGCCTGAAGGATATATTCACTCAGAAGGAGCTGAATATGAGACAGAGAAGATGGATTAAGCTAATCAAGGATTACGATCTAGACATTCACTATCACCCCGGTAAAGCCAACGTGGTAGCAGATGCCCTTATAAGATTGTCATGCCGCTTGAACTCCTTGATTTTGAAGGAGCAACCAAGTTTGCACAAAGAGATGGAAGATTTTCGAATGGAATTAGTGAGTGAAGGATTTTTGGCTAGCATAGAACTTCAGCCCACTTTGATCAGCCAGATCAAAGAGGCGTAGAAAGGAAATGCTAGTATCGATGGAATCAAGCGTCGTATCGGTACATGCAAAGTACCCGGATTCACCGAAGACGAAGAAGGAGTTTTGTGGTACAAAGGACGCCTTTGTGTACCAACAGATTCTGAGTTGAAAGAAGTTATTCTCAAGGAAGCTCATGATACTCTTTATTCTATCCACCCTGGAGGAACTAAGATGTATCAAGATTTGAAAGAACAATTTTGGTGGCATAAGATGAAGAGAGAAATCGGAATCTATATCGCCAAGTGTGATATATGTCAGCGAGTCAAGGCCGGACATCAAAGACCCGCTAGATTGTTGCAACCATTACAGATTACGGAATGGAAATGGGATTCCGTTGGAATGGACTTTATCACCAGTTTGCCTACTTCTAGTAGGGGAGATGACTCTATTTGGGTCATAGTGGACAGGTTGTGCAAAGTCGCCCATTTCTTACCCGTCAAGACCACATATCAGAATTCGAAGCTAGCAGAGTTATACATCGCTAGAATCGTCAGTTTGCATGGAGTCCCTAAGAACATCGTATCGGGTCGAGGAACACAGTTTACCTCGAGATTCTGGAAGAAAGTCCAAGAAGGTTTAGGAACCCGACTAGATTTCACTACCGCTTATCACCCTCAGACCGACGGACAAACGGAGCGAGTAAATCAAATACTCGAAGATATGCTGAGAGCATGTGTGTTATAATATGGATCTAAGTGGGAAGACTGTTTGCCGTTCACAGAATTTTCATACAACAATAGTTATCAAGCTAGTTTGCAAATGGCCCCATTTGAATTTATGTACGGAAGAAAGTGTCGCACCCCTTTGAACTGGTCGAAAGTAGGAGAGAGTCAGATTTTCGGACCAGATATCCTACGAGAAGGAGAAGAGAAGGTTCACAAGATTCGTGAGCACCTCAAGACTGCCCAGTCCAGACAGAAGAGTTACGCCGACAAGAGACGTCGAGACCTCGCCTTCAACATAGGAGATTTTGTGTATCTGAAAGTGTCGCCATTGAAGGGAATGCAGCGTTTCCAGCTGAAAGGAAAGTTAGCCCCCAAATATATCGGCCCCTTCAAGATTTTGAACCATCGAGGAGAAGTGTCGTATCAACTAGAACTACCCGAAGAGATGTCATCCGTGCCCAATGTGTTCCATATCTCATTACTTCGCAAGTGTATTGAAGTCCCGGAGAAGACTGAAGTGTTCAAGAATATCGATCACCGGACCATAGAGATCAATGATGACCTACCCTATCCCAAAGTACCCATCTGTATTTTGGAAGAATCTTTCCGAACTACCAGAACCCGAAGCATCAAGTTTCTCAAGATTCAGTGGAGCAACCACACAGAAGAGGAAGCTACCTGGGAGCGTGAAGATCACATCAGGACGGAGTTTCCCGATCTCTTCAAATCCTAGGTAATCTTTTTCGTCCTTTTTCAAATATCGGGACGAGATTTTGTTTAAGGGGGGAAGGATTGTAACATCCCAAAAATATTGAACTAGAATCATCAAACTCTGATCACCAAAATTAGGGTTAACAAAAACTTTTCCAATTAAAAATATGAAAGCATTCCTATGTGTATGCATTACAATTTGGATTCTTTTGAATTGCCATGATTATGTGTTTCTTTGCTTATAAAATGATTCTTAGGTGAAATAAACATCATCTAAACAATTCCCAAACTTTTCCCAAAGACAAATAAATCAAAACAAACAAATTAAATGAATGGTCACTTTGGCCAAATTAACTCCCATGCCTACTTTGACTATCTCTAACTTTCAGAACTTAACAGAAACTTATTTGGATCTTTGCACCCCTTGATAGTACTCATAACAAAGTATCAAGGACCACCTTGTGATCATCCAGAAACATTCAAATGCATAGTTTAAATGATAGTTTAAAATTGAATCTATTTCATATGGGAAGATCCCACTTTTTCAAAAACCACTCAAACAAGCTCAACTTTCAAAACCCAAGCATCTATAGACTCACCAGCACATGCCTAGCACACCCACCAAAAATCTTTTCAAAATTCAAAACTTGAATTCATACGGAAATTTCATCAAACACCTTGCAGATACAAATCAAAAAAAAAATCTAAACACTATAGTGTGCAGTGATTCTGGCCAAACTTGTTTCCTCTCTAGCTCACAGCAACCTCAGTAGATCATCTAGCAAACTTAACTAATCACTAGCCCCACTGTAAGCTCGCCAATGTCATCAATGGCGAACAGGCCGAGAGCACCCATGTCACCCCAGTGTGGATACCAGGCTAGAGGAAGAACTAGCCATGCCAACCTTGTCTGGGAGCTAGCCTATGCCTCACCGCCCCCTCTCGACCAGCCCTGCCTCTCAGACAGCAACCAGAAACGCCAGGAATGCCGCGCCCGTGCCGCTGTCGACCATGCCGACGTGCACCATAGAGCACGCACCGTTCCCACGCAACCCGACCACCTCGAGCCCTTGCCGCCCGCCAGCATGCTCCCCACCGTCCCAGGAGACCGCCAGACATGCCCATTTCACCGCTCGTACCCCATAGCCACCGCTCGCCGTCGAAGACGCCGCCTCTGCCTCGCAGAGCATCGAGCGTTCCCGACTGTTTTCCACCGCCCCTACAAACGCATTTACACCTTAGAGCATCGCCATGAGACCACCGATTGATCGCCACCCTCGGCCATGCCTCTAGCAGCCTGTAGCCGTGTCGCCACCGTTGCCTGGCCATCCCGTTCGGTCTCACCGTCGAGCCTATAAAAGGAGACGACCCCCAGCCGAATTGAGCACACCATCTCACTCCCCTCACCTCACTGATCGTTCCACCTCATTCCCGAAGCAAGGCGAGCGGCGCATCGCCGGAATTGCGCCGGAGCAGGACGCCTCTGGAGAAGAAGGGCGTCGTCGATTTCGTCCACCCCAGGAGGAGGTGCCGGTACTAGGAGGTTCGCCGTCGTCGACTTCGTCGTTCGCCCGCATCGCCGACCTTCGTCTGAGCCCCGGTGAGCCACCGACGACCCCCACCCGCCGCGTTAGGTTTCTGTCTCGACGGCGCCGCCCGACGTGGACGATGAGTAGCAGCCGTTCGATTAGACTTAGATTGTGCGGATGAGATTGCCCCGTACCGCTTCGCGTTTAAAGAGCCACTGACTGGTGGAACCCCCTGTCAGTTGAGCCCGGCGCTGCAGAGTGACACTAGGCCAGCCCATTAGCAGTTCCCGCGCAGCCCAGTTGTTTGAATTTAACTTTTTCCATTTTAATTCAAACATAGTTCTGTACCCAGTTTCAAAAATCAACCCAGCTCGATTCAGTGAACCAAATTTAATGAAACTAATTTTGTTATAAAGGTACGGAAATTCTTAATCCAAGACCGTTGGATCCAAATCATTTGTATTTGTAGATCAACCTTGGTAAAAATAACAAGGCAGAACCTTTTTTGCATTCAAACATTTTTCAAATTTAAACCATAATAGCTTTTGAGTTGATTCCAACTCTCAAAAATCACAATTGATCATACCTTTCAGAATATATAAAAATATATGGGTTTACTTACAGACATAATGTTCAAGTAATAAAAGGATGCCACATAGGCTTTTCTAGTCATTTATTTTTATTTAAAATAAAAGGTTACATCTTATTAAATTGTGACACCACTTTAAATCACATTCCCATCTACTGAAATGTGTGGTGATGACATGTGTCAACATGATCCCATGTTTGGTTTGGAGAATATTAAATCTTAAGTAGTTTTTCAATGAGTAGAAATTACTTTTCTAAAAATAAAATAAATAAGACAAATGCCTTATTCTTGTGATGTTAGTGATGATGCTAGATCATCTATAGGACCCTTTTGTGTGATGATTGAAAATAGTTAAGTATTGTTTGGTGATTGTGTACCTCGTATTTATTCATAGACGCTAGTACCGACCAAGGATACGAGGAGGAAGGAGGATACTACGAAGAAGAAGCCGAGGAGAACTTCAACCACTGCTCTGCACAAGGCAAGCCAATACTTGCAAGCTATTAACTTAGCAAGCTTATACTGATACTGATGCAAGCCAATACTTGCAAGCTATTAACTTAGCATGCTTATACTGATACTGATGCAAGCCTAATACTACTAGTTGATTGTGCAAGATAACACTTGCAAGATACTATACCTATGTAAGTAAATACTTGCTTGTTACTATGCCAACTATATGCCTTAAGCATATGTGATCATACCCACTTGATAAACCAATCCTAGTTTTACTTGCAAGCTTTATACTTTATTTCTTTATCAAAGCTAGTACTTAGAGATTACTTAAGTGAATTGTAGATTCTAGAGAGATAATTGAAGGTTGCATAAAGAGTATAAAATTTGGCCTAAGCTAGATAATTTTTATGTCATCCTAAGGCATGAGATTGAACTTAGTTAAACCCCACTAGTTTACCACCCCTCATTAGTACTTACCCCCACTTGTAGATGCTAGTGCTAAGCATAAAACTTGATCAACTTTAGATGGGAATACTTGGTGGAAAAATGGTTATGAAAACCTTGGAATGATGGATCATTCTATTGAGATGTTTCGACATGTGTTTCCAAACACCAGATGATTTTGGTGATGAAAATGTTGAGGCATGAGCCTTAGCCCTTTATAAAACTGATGGTTGTCTGGATGCGATACCATTCCAATTTTACCGTACAACCACAATACCCGAGAATTGGGTAGGGCTTGACTGGAAACTTATATACCTTAGTATTGGTTCCCTCACGGCCAAGGTCTGAGCTGAGGCTACCTTGTGAAGATTGTCCACCTGTGCAGTACCCAAGATGACAGTTGGTCATGGTTTGGAGGCCAAACTCACAGGAGAGGTGCTTATACTAGGGCGTGTAATTGAAAGGTTAGGATTGATTATCCGCATACTAAGTATGGTGAATTCAGGATTTGTTCCTGACAGATGTATCGAATGTTGTGGTGAAAGTGTACAATCTCTGCAGAGTGTCAAACTATTCGAATAGCCGCGTCCGCTGTTATGGACAGTTGGAGTGGCCATACTGTTCCCCCGTCAGATGTTTTCAAAATGACTTGTGAAATGAATTGAGATTTTGACTTGACCACAACAGAGTTGTGATATGAAATACAAGTTCCCACTTAGGTGTTATAAAACTTCAACTATCTTTCTTCATTTCTAAACTTAGTAGAGGTAAATCTGGCTTTTTGCAAAACAACCCTAGAGCTTAGTGTCCTATTACAAAAACCCCTTCACTTGTTAGTATTAGTTTGCGAGTACTTAAAGAGTACTCATGGCTTTGTCCCTAGCTATTCCCGTGGCCAGACTATGAAGAGGAATACCAGGAGGATGGACCCCAAGAAGGTTACGACAACTAGGATCATGTCACATCGTCAACATTGCCTGTGAACCCGAAGATGGAGCTTTGCCTACGCTACTGTTACTATTACGTATTCCGCTGCTTGAGATGTATTAAGAACTGGATCATGGGATCCCTATTTGTGTAAGACCTTATATATGGTTTGTAATGGATGATGTACTGTGGTCTCCAAATTTGTCATGTGTCGCAAAAATGGTAATCCTGGGATTGCGATGTATGGCATAACATGCATCTGGGATTAAAAATCCGGGTGTTGACAAGTTTTTAGTTGTCTCGAGGCATAAGCCACAACTTTCCCTTCTTGCATCAAAACTGCACCTAATCCTTGGTGAGATGCATCACAATACACTTGGAAATCCTTCTCCAAATCTGGCAGATATAAGACTGGTGCTGTCACTAGTCTCTTTTTTAATTCTCGGAAACTGATTTCACATCCTTCAGTCCAATCAAATTTCTTGTCTTTGTTGAGTAACTCCGTCATTGGTTTAGCTACCTCTGATAAATTCTCAATAAACCTTCTACAGTATCCTGCTAAGCCAAGGAAACTACAAACTTCTTTCACTGATTTAGGAGATTCCCACTCAGTTACAGCTGACACTTTTGCGGGATCAACGGCTACACCATCTCCTGACACAATGTGTCCAAGAAATCCAACTTCATTCAACCAGAATTCACACTTGCTGAATTTGCAATACAACTTATGCTCTCTAAGCTTCTCAAGTATCAAACACAAATATCCTTCATGCTCTTCGTTGCTCTTGGAGTAGATCAAAATATCATCAATGAAAACGACAACAAACTTGTCAAGAAACTCCATGAACACCTTGTTCATCATATTCATGAAGTAAGCTGGTGCATTGGTCAAACCAAATGGCATTACGGTGTACTCATACAATCCATACCTAGTGGTGAAAGCAGTCTTAGGTATGTCTTGTTCCCTTATCTTAAGTTGAAAATAGCCTGACCGGAGATAAATCTTTGAGAACACACGGGCTCCTTCTAACTGATCAAACAAGTCATTGATTCTAGGCAAAGGATATTTGTTCTTGATAGTCACCTCATTGAGTGAATGATAATCTATGCATAACCTTTGACTTCTATCTTTCTTTTCAACAAACAAGACTGGTGCTCCCCAAGATTAAGAACTTGGTTGAATAAATCCTTTCTATAACTATTCTCCAAGTTGTTTCTTGAGTTCCTTCAACTTATCGACCGACATCTTGTAAGGTCTCTTTGCTATTGGTCCTGATCCTGGCAGCAAGTCAATCAGAAACTCCACATCTCTATCTGGTGGCATTCCCGGCAATTCCTCCGGAAACACATCTGGATATTCTCTCACAATTGGCACACTGTCTATGCTAACCCCCTTAAGATAATTTAGCTTACTCCCTTTTGATTCAAAGTTAGTCTTGAATCTAATCCTTTTATTATCTGGGGTTATGAGTGTGACAGTATGATTTGCACAATCTAGCACTCCCTTGTACTTAGTCATCCAATCCATTCCCAAAATGACATCCAATCCTTGGGAATTTAGGATTATCAAGTTAACGGGAAACTTATACTTCCCAAATTCTATGACTAGGTCATGACATCCTGAGTTCACTATCATTTCTCCACCAGGAGAACTTACTTTTATAGGACACCCAATAGTTTCAACTGGAAGTTCATTTCTATCAACAAATGCTCTTGATATGAATGAATGTGATGCGCTAGTATAAAAAAGAACAAGTGTTGGAACAGAATTGAGTTTGAACTTACTAGCCACAACATCAGGTTCTTCATAAATCTCTTCCACATTGATGTGGTTCACTTGTCCCTTCTGGAAAGGGTTGGGCTTGTTGGCACCCTCAACTTTCTTTTCTAGGCACTCATTAGCATAGTGCCCCATCTTCTTACACTTGAAGCATTCAACCCGACTGAGATCTTTCTTGACAGGCTCACTGCCACTACCACTTCCACTTCCATTGTGGTGGCTCTTGTATCCACTCTTGTGGTTCTTATACTTGTCATTATCATGACTACTGTGATGCTTGTTGTCATGATGGCGGTTATGGCCGTGGTGGTTGTTGTACTTTCCATGTTTATGGGATCCTGAATTACCACTGTCATCATGATGGGAACGCTTGTGAGACGATCCCGAGCTATGCTTGTCAAAGCTATGCTTCCTCTTTCTGCTTTCAACCTGTTTCATCTTGTTCTCCAAGATGGTAGCCTTGTCACAAAGTGATTGGTAGGTTGGGACATAGGCAACCGACAGCTGTAGATTCAGTTCATCATTCAGTCCTTCGAGGAATTTCTCCTTCCTCTTGGCATCAGTATCAACTTCATCCAGTGCATAACACGCCAGATTGTTGAACTCCTCAATATACTCAGCCACGCTGCGGTGACGCTGTTTCAGGTTGTGGAACTCCTTATTTTTCAAATTCATCACTCCGGATGAGATGTGAGCTGTACGGAATCCATCCTCAAATATAGCCCAATTCACATCCTCAATGGGAGTGGTGATCTGAAAGTTATCGCACCAGGTTGCTGCAGGCCCTTCTAGCAGATGTGCTGCAAACCTAACCTTCTCTTCATCGGTGCAGCCGACAGTCACTAAATCCTTGTTCACTGAACGTAGCCAATCAATGGCCACCATTGGGTCAGTGGTTCCTGAGAACTTTGCAGGCCTCAGTCTTAGAAATCTGGTGAGCATGTCGAATCCTGGCGGATTATTCTAATTGTTGTTGTTGTTATTGTTATTATTGTTGTTATTCTGATTCTGGTTCTGCATGAAAGTGGTCATCATCTGCATCAGTTGTGCCTGTGTTGCCATCAATTGTTGCATCTCGGGAGTGACATTGTTGTTGTTTGGGTTGGGGTTGGCACGTCGAAGAGGCATCTGTGATTTTCATAAGGATAAGAATGAGATACTCATAGATGCTTAACATGCACAATACATCAATACTCAATCACAATAACCAAGCATCAAAAGAACATAGAGTTTGAACAACATGAATAACACGTTTTTGGAAAAAGCAAACACACCATAGCAAGCCACCCACATGTTGGATGGTCATTGCGACTCATAAATCAAAGTACGGTAGATGAAAGATAAACGAGTAGTCTACACTACTCCTCCACATCAATCTCCACATCAACAAGGGTAAGACCTGCATTCTCCATAGCGGTCTTGTACTCCTCAACATTAGTAGTCAAGGCCTCTATCTTGGCCCTAAGAGCTCTCTTCTGTGAGCGAAGCCTCTCGATCACTCCCTGCTGATGCTCAAGCTCGAAGTCCTTGGACTCTAGCTCTTCCTTCATCTCTCGGATCTTCTTATTCCTGTCTTGGACTCTTTTCTCCTGGCTCTTGACCTTCTTGTCCTGGCTTTCAAACATGGCCTCCATTTCCTTGACTATCTCGTCTTGCTCCGCGAAGAGCTTGTCCTTCTCACGAAGCTGAACCTAGAGCTCGTCATTGCTAAGCATGACGTTGGTCCTATCAGTATCTAGGTGTCTAATAAGACCCTCTAGGTCCTGAAGGTACAGACGAATCGGCTCCATCATCTCTCTAGCAGCATCCTTGTACTCTATGGCTTCACCCTCCTCGTTGTGTCTCCCGAAGGGGTGAAATTAAAGACCTCTAAGATCGGTGGAGTGTCTCTCTACCAGGCGCCCAAGTAACTCTTGCATGACTACATCTAGGCCTTTCTCCTTGTCGTCATGCATCAGCTTGAAAGTGATGGTATTCGTGGTTGGCTCTGTCTGGCGCCCCGGCTGAGTGACTCTGAAGCCCCAAAGGTCCTTTTTCTCAAACTTGGTGAGTGGAAGTGTCATGATGCTAGGGAGTGGAAGGTTGAGCACACTAGTGAGCTCAATGAGACGAGTACCAAAACGAGTTCCCTTGAACTCCTCGGCCATGTTGATAATAACATTAGACATCTATTTTTATAAGATAGAGAAAAGTTAGAATCAACATAAAATAGAGAAAAATCACAAGACAAAATATCACAAGCATATCTTTTGTAACAAACACACCAGTCATGGCATACACAAATCCATTACAAGCATCAAAGGTTCAACATAACTTAGACAAATTTTTGGAAGAAAAACGATAAGTGTGGTGGTTCAACTAACGGAGTACATTAGAATCCCCACTCACTTGCCAAGTTAGCTATCAGGGCATCCCTAGAGGCAATCTGTCGATCTTGATCACATGATTCCATTGCTAACTCTATTATGTCTTCTCTTAGACGTTGGTTAGCGGCGTCTAAGTCCTAGGTACGCTTCTTTTCTTCTCTAAGGTCATTTTGGGTGTTGAGCATTCTGCACTTGAGTCTATCACCGAGCTCCTTGATAGCATTCCAAGATGCATTTCTTGCAGAGTCAAAGAATGTTGTGTTCATTTCTGAGTTGGTGAGCATGCAGAATCCTGACTCCTTGTGGTTGTCTTCCTTGTTTTTGTACAAGTGAAGTTGCACCCACCAATACTCTTCTCCTTCATCCATCACAGGGAATCCCTTGTACACAACTGCACCATGTATCCCCATGGTAACCATAAGGTTCTTGAGAGCCTTGCGAAATTCAGTCTCACACTCCAAAGTCATGGTCATGAGTGGTCCCTTCTTCACGGCTTTGTTGATGGAGTTCATCTACAAATAGAAATGAGAAGGAAGATTAGAAAAGTTTACGAGAAGAAAAAGACAAGTGTGGAAATTTTCAAAGTGTTGAAAGTTTTTCCTTAGTGGTTCCTAATCCAATCCTAGGGTCATAATCCTATAGGCAACACAGTGCTCCGATACCATCTGTAAGACCCCACCTTTATAAAGTTAAAGGTCCCTGTGATTGCAATGCTAGTCCCTGGATCAATTGCTAGCATCCAGAGTTTAAGAGGAAGTACACAGAAACAAATGTCATTATTACATCGTCATTCCAGAGATAACATAGTCTTTTACAACTCCATAGCCATAGGCTAGTACAAGAGTTTAACATACCAATATAAATAAAAGTCTTCATCTTCATGTGCCACAGGCAAGCATGTTGAGTGTAGACTCATAACCCTAATCCTCATCAGAGTAACCTGCAATATCACAAGTTACAGCCACAGTGGGTCAATACATTGGAATAGTATTGGCAAGTGATACCTTAGTAGAATAATCGTATCTAACTTCTACATGAATTTGGCTAAGTGTAGCTTGGGCTTGCTTTGCTCAAAATAGGTTTTACCTATCAGTTGAAAACACTAAGTTTTTGTTTGGCAAAAACTCCCAAGGAACCACCAATAGAAATTAGTGAACATTCACCCTTGTTAAACCACAAGTTTTAACTTAGAAAATTGGGATGAGGATATTCTTGATAGATTCCATGTCTTGATGCTCGAATTGTCCATTACCGGGGACACGGCTAAGTACTTAGTTTCTTCCTTCTGCAGAGGTGGTGCACTTTCCCCAAAAGACTTCATTTTCACCAAGAAAGGACCTTTCAGAAGCCTTCCCTTAGACCAAATGGATGCATTCCAACCTATCACCCACTACCACCAACTGTCCAAATGGCTAAGTTATTGCAACCTATATGATCCAGGCAGAGCCCTTAATGCCATGTGGCTGCACTAGAAGCTTCTTAACATATGGCATATCAAATCCCTTTGTTCCTGGGTGGAATTCCACAAGTGTGATACACAAGGTAAACCATAGAAATGGGCCTTGTGTAACCACTCAACACAAACCAATCCACCATTCCACCCAGGTGTTTCATTCACTTAGTTGTTTTATTAAGCAAAACATAAGTCAAAGACTTAGAAATATTTTCCATAGCATGTATATGTAATCCACCCTTGGTTGCTACTAGCTAGGCTAAGCATGGCAATAGCAAGTATCTTAACTTAGAGAAAATTCTAACAATTCTACAACTACTAGGATTTCCCAAGCATAGCATATAGATACTTAGAAAAAATTATCATGCAAGCCCTATACAAAATATTTCTAATGCATAGTCAAAATATTGGGACAAAAGTATGAAGCACCACTTGCCTTGGTAGTTGGGGGAGTAACAACAATTCTCATAGTCACAATCACCACTAGCACCAAAATCTACACATAAAATGATAGCACCAAATTCACATACCAAAATAAACAAGCAAAAATATGTGAATGCATGCAAATGACATGTGATGATTTTTCTAAACCCAACAAGACAAGTAAAACCGTACTGATCCACAACTAAACATTTATACATCAAATAAATTTTATTTAGCCTTTAAAACATTTTCCAATTAATTTTACACACAAAATAAGTCTACAAATGTCTCTGCAAAACAGCTAACTTCATGGTTGGATAGAATTTTTTTCCTGATTCCACTGATATAAAATTTGCAACATTTGGACGTGTGGATCAAAAGTTATGAATTTTGGAAGTTTGAACATCTAATAGAAATGATTTATGTTTTTAAATCAAACAACAGGCCACGTGGCGCTTCCTGATTGGACAGTACCGTTTCGCGCAGATCAGGCTCGCTGGATCGTCAAATTAAAAGTGTATCGCACGGCTCAGATATAATCGTACCGCTTCACTTAAGTTATCTATCGTACGCGTTGGATCTAGATCTAACGGCCTAAATCTAACAGACCAAAATTGAGCGGCGCTGCGAAGGTGATGCGGCGGCGGCGCTACTGGCGACGGCGGAAGGGCGATTCCAGCGAGGCCTATGGGTGGTGAAGATGCTTACCAGACTCGCACACGCAGGAGGGAGCTCAACATGGTCGCGGTTGGGCAGGGGGCATGCTGTAGAGGGGCCTAGGGCTCGTCGGAGTTGCTGGCGGCGTCGGGCCCTTGCGGACGAGGTCGTTGCCGAGGCTCTGGATCAGCCTAGCACGAGCCAGTGGTGTCAGTAGCAGCATAAGGACAAGGCGAATCTGATCGTATGCATGCGAGGTCAAGGAGCGTTCAGTAGTTACCGTAATCGATCGCTGGAGTTGAGCGGCGGCTCTGTCGCTTGCAGGCATGAACGGAAATGGCGGCCTGGGTCATGCACGGCCAAACAAATGATGCCAGAGCGGGGACGAGAATCACGCGCTGTATCAATGGGATTTAAGCAGAGATTAATCACGGCGTCACTGCGGGGAGGTAACGGTGGAGCGGGTCGTCGCACGGTGATTGAGGACGATGCTGACGGGGCAGGTGGGTCCAAGGCGTCAGTGAGTGGGTGTGTGCGGACTGGGTGAGAAATAGAGGGTGAGGGAAAAACCCGGGTGGGCTGGTTACTGGGCTAGGTCTGCTGCTGGGCCGAATAAGTGGCGCCGGCCCTTTCTGTTTTCATTTATTCTTTTCTATTTCTAATTTGATTTTTTGAATTCATTTTCAAAAGCTTTTCATATGGGTTTGAATTCAAACTTGTTCTGAATTTTTGTAAAGTGGACCATACACCTATTTTTGGGATGTTACAAGCTGGGGATGGCCCCCAGGTGATCCACCACCCCCTCCCAAAGATCGCTAGGGTTTGGACCTAACCTCCTTGTCCCGGGGAAGAAGATGGCGGCCGGCCTTTGATCGCCACTTGATCGGACAGTCAGCCACAACTCATACCCCTCCGTGCCCCTACTCTCTCTTGGCCCTGGTCACGCGCACGCTCAAAGCGCTGCCTTCCACACATGCCTATGCGAACTGGGCCATCACGACAGCTGTGTGGCCCACGACCCTTAGATCCGGCCCGAGTGCCCTTCTCCCTTCACATTTTATTTAAAACTCCAAACATGTTTGAATGCATATGATTTTAAAATCAAATAAAAATGGAAAATCAATCTATATGCTCAGACCAAAATTTTCACAAGACCATGTATGTTTTCTCAAACATGCAGAGCATCTCCAAGGCCCAAACCCTTTATCAATATTTTCTGGTAATTATTCTACCAAAGAGTGTCTCTTTTAATCATAAATCCATTCCAGGAGTTGTATATACCCAAATGGAGTAAGCCCAATTTTCCCAGGTAGATATTTATAGTACCTACCTCATGGTACTAGCCTCAGACCAATGGGAGCATTATTTTTTACTATAGTGAAAATAATAAAAAGCTTATTTTTCTACCTTGGGAAATTTATTTAGGTCAAATTAAAAGGTTCTCTAACCTAATTCCAATTCTCATTGGTGTGCTACTACCTCACCTACCGACCCTAGGAAATGCAGAATTCTAGAGCTATGAATAAATTTTAATCAATTAAATGATGGTACCTATGACCTTTTTACTAGATAAATCGTAGTAAATGTTCTGTAAATCCTAAAATATTTAATCCAATTTTTTTGAAGGTATTTGTAATATATATATCTATTTCCCTTTGTTTCATACTGTTTAGACCTGTAAAATAACTATAGTGAAAAAGACAAATTATGTCCAGAACTGACTTTGGGATTCTCCCAAGGGAATTCTGTTAAATATTTTGAAGTATTTCCAACTCTCACTAAACCGTTTCATCAAACTCTATCTAACCCTAAGAGGAAATAATTTTCGGATTAACAGATCTTTTCTTGTGAATTATTTCCTAAAACTAGAGCTTTTATCACTAGGAAACTCATAGTATATCAAAGAAAATGATAAAATATTGAAACAACTTTTGATGATTTCATTTATCTATCTGATGATATCATTTTTGTATATTGATATCATACATAACCAATCCTTGTCCTTAAACCCCTAAATCATAAAGGAAGCTTAAATCATAAAGGAAGACCTACAAATGCAAATAAAGTAATTCCATTTGCTCTAAACTCAATTATCACAACCTACTGAAGTAAATTATGTGTGATCCTCGGTGGCGATAGTTGCATTTAAACTGAAGACGAGAAGAACAAAGCATCTTATTATTATGGTATTCTCAGAAAAAGTCCAAGGACATATATGCCATATTGCTAATAATAGGCAAGCCACCTTCTTGCTCATAAGCCTTGTCCTACTATTTTACTTATGCATGTTTTACCTACTGTTCTACGAAAATTGCATTGTTCTACTATTTGTTGATATATATCTATTAGTGGCTTGGCTCCTCCAAAACATTACACCTTTGTTCTACTAAGTACAACCCCCTTAATTACACCTACTTGTGTATAAAACCATACCCCCTTGGAGACCCCGTTTTAGCCGAAGCAAAACTATAGGATAGGAAGACCCCAAAAAAAATTTACAAAAATGTTTTATGGCAAAAACCTTGGTGAGGTGTTACCTAACAAGAGAAGTTCGAGGAATGAAAAAGGTTTTGTTTTACAAAAAGGCTGGACGAAGGACAGATGAAAAAGGTTCTGTGTAGTTTTGCCATAACAATTAACCCATCCAACCACATTACTCTGGAATGGGACAATGCTTGACTTGAAGTTGTTTACTCTGGTATAAGCTGCCTCACAACTACTACAGGGGATTTCAAGGTCCTGGAGGGTGGGTCTTCTCTGAAAACGGTCCAAGCAAATTATAGATCGGGACAAGAAACAAACGGTCTATGGGCTGCCACACGTTACTATGATATCCTCATTGAAGGCGCACACTTTGTGAAGTGGAAAAGGCGTTCCAATTGGCTATTGAACTATATAGGGCATCTCGGTGTTGAGGGGAACAACTCAGGGTAGGCACTTGTCCTGGAGTGGCATCTGGAGGGTCTCGACCAGTTACTCGTCTCACGATAGGTGTAGATCAGGGCAGGGTACCCGGATGTTGTGGGTAAAGTTTACAACCTCTACAGAGTGTAAATATATTTGAATAGCCATGTCGATGGTCATGGACAGTTGGGAAGGTTGCTGTAGAGTGGTGCTGGTTTGTTTTTCAAAAAGGGATTTCGGAAAAGCAAAGGCTTTGGAAGCGTTTTGACCATGGGATGGTCGGGAAGTAGAAAAGGAGTTTGGTCGTGAGATGACCGGAAGGAAAGAAAGATGGCTGACCCAATCCCAGTGTTTTCGTAAACTTCTCAAAAATGTTTCCGAAATGTTTACCAAAGTTTTCAAGAAAGATATATAGATGCTATATCGATAAGAGAAAATATTTGAGAAGAGAAACTCTCTTCCTCCTACTACCACAACCATATTGTATATCCTCTTGTTATTATTCTGTTAAGGTGGTTTATGAGTACATTCAAAGTACACAATGGAATTGTCCCTGGCTATTAACTTGGTCATATTCGAGAAGTAAATATGAAGAAGGTTATGTTGACGATTATGCGAGCTATGACGTTCTCCCAGTCAGCTACATGTAGGTTAAGGCGTGGCTCGACTCTACGCTCTATCAAAGTTCCGCTGATGTTGATCATTGTAGCCATAATGGCATTAAGGTATGACTTGTATCCGTGTAAGTAATGTATGTTTACTATGATACTTGTCGGTTATGTGCCACGACACACTGATCATGGGATCGTGGTGATACACATAACAGGGATTCTCAGAGGATTAATCTGGGGGTCCATAGACTTGGTATCAGAGCCATCCTGACTGTAGGAGAACCTTAGTTAGCATGGTTGTTAGACAAGAAAATGATTTTTGGAAACACCGGTTTTCGAAAGCTATTTTCTCAAAGCTTTTCGAAATATCCTACTTCTTACCATGCCCAATTTTTAAATGGTTTCAAAAATTGGTTCCTTCCATCTCTCGTCTGCACTTCAATACATAAAAGTTTAAAACAAATAGGAACTAGAAATTGGGTGAATATGATGATAGAAAGATGGAGAGAAGCATCTACTAGAAAACATAAGGAGACTACAAAGTCGTCGTACTAGCAGAATCCTCATAATTAGAAGAAGTCAAGACTACACTACAAAGAAGATTCCAACGACATGACAAAAGCTTCATCTGCAAGACAGCGACCCAGACTATAATACCACGACATCTAGGATTTATAGCCTTATGATAGGATTCCCCTATATTACGAGTGGTTAACTCCTTAGTCTATGCAGTAGACCGTGTTTGTTTAACTAAGTGCTTAGTATGTTGCTTGATGTGTGATGTTTGTGATTCCAAATCGCTCTGCCCACCTTGTATGTATATTCTGGCTTAATTGACCCAAATAAAATATGCTTTAAGAATAAATAAACCACCTAAAAACTCAGGAACACCATGTTAGTTGGTGCTAACAAAACCTCTTTTCAAACCTCGAGAGTTATGAGGAAGAGTACCTCCAGAACCAGGACTTCAACATCAACAAGTTAGAACCACTTGAAGATTTCTCCTCAATAGGAAGGCATAACTCGTCAAACTAAATTCTGAAGACCCGTTACCAACAGATATTTCCCTGTTTACCTTCGAACAAGAGTAAGCGCCTCGTTGAATCTGGAAGTCCGCCACTGAATTATCTGCCTCTTATCCAAGAAGCCGCATGAATTCTAATCAAGATTAGAAGTGAAGACCATACTCCACTATCCCTTCGACACATTAGAGTTTCCGATAAAACCAAAAGGAATTATACTCTAACCTCTCTTTTCCAACTCACCAAAAAGTTTCGTACCGGAAGTTCATAAATCCCCAAAGTCCTGAAGATAAGGATGCCCAAAGAAAACAAGTCTACTCTGTCATCAAGCAAAAGAAGCACAAAGAATGCAACTAACATATCTCTACCTTGAAGGAGGACTAACAAGAAGCGTCGCTAACCGCTAACCTGCCTAGAGTTAACCCCTAAAGCTTCATTAGGAAACCACCATATCAAGGTACTCTCCTTAATACCTCAAATCAAGACCCGAGACAATACAACCTTCCTCTAGCATCACACCCATGCTCCAAGACAAAGGATCTACCCTAACCTCGACGTCCATAAGTAAAGCTCTAAGGTGGAAAGACTGTGTCTTTCCACTCAATTCTAGAAGATCAACTACTAGAAGATACCTCAGGAAGATATACAATCCAACGACCGACTCCAAGCATCATCTCGAGAGTCGTCAGAGGAACAAAAGATAGACCTCATCAACAATCGTCGGAAGTCCACTCGATCTTCCTAATGCCCGCAAATCTTAGAATAAAGACGCCAAGAATACCTGAAGACCCACCTAAACGACCTTCGATTTTGATAACCCCTTTAGATCTAACTCGTCTAGAATATTCGCACAAATTCAAATGAATTGATAAGCTAAGTACGAATAAAAGTAGTATTCAAGCCTCGTAGTAAAGAGTTTGCGGACGTCATCTGAAGATTTTCAACGTCAGGCGGAAAATTTCAGTATTCACCATGCACCTCTAGGAAAGAAGGTCCGCATCATGTCTAACCACCCTTAGTGTCGCTTTAAGGGGGAAAGAGTGAGTCTTTCCCACTCAAGAAGATTAACCTACATCAGAAAATACCCTCCAAAATCCTGACGAAACTCTTCAACCAGCCCCTAAAGAGGTAGTTCCCAATGAAGTCTTCTACAGAGATGCTCAAACATCTCAAGATCATCAAAGCCGTGTCAAAGACAAACAATAACCTCCCAACTCATCATCTCAACTCAAGAAGAAAGGACTTCGATATCCCCGAGCTAGCCTAGTTTAACACTAAGGGGAAAAGACTGCATCTTTTCCACAAAAATAGAATAACACTTAGCCAAAAGCAACCCTCAGAGTTTTGACCCTAGTTGATGAATATGTCAAGATAAACCCCAAATAAAAGTCCATGGGTCCTAACAGTGAAGAATTCAAGATGTAGACCCTATCCTCAAAAGAGTACTCTACAAAGCTCAAATTAGAAGAACTTCGCGTAGCCTCAACCCTCAAGACCTCAAGACCGAAAGGAAAAGAAGATCATCCCTCACAACCAGGTCTGAAGTTTCTCAATGTTGGGCCATGTAGAGATAAAAAAAATATTCCATCTAAAGTGGTGATCCCAAGATCTAGCTAAGGTAGAAGGCCACGAGGATTAACACTAGACGTGCGGTTGCGGATTATTGATGAAGCACGCCAGTTGATGCAGTGCAGTCCTCATGATCTAATCCGATCACAATCGTCCTGGTGCTGATCGTACAACACCTCTGCTGGTATCCACACGCACAAGGAGGAGCACCGACGGTGAACTGCTAGGTTCAGTACGACGGCTCGACTGCTGTGGAGCTAGGGTTTCCAACTCATGGAATGACCTAACCGATCAACCCTCTTGGGTTTCTGCCCCCATTATATGTAGGGAGTGAACGTGGGCTCCACTAACTCGTGGCCCATTCACTAAAGCCCATATAATATTAGTCACCATGAGTCCGACTCACTGACTCAGTCCAAATCCGGCTCGGGTCCAACCCAAACAGATTTCCTGTTCAGATCTAATCCGAACTTGCTCCCGGTCTTAAGTGTACGACCCCGCATGCTCTTGGCTAGTTGGACACGATTGAAGTACGACTCTCAATCGATCAGTTGGTAGCGGCTCCTAGCAGAACGTGCCAACTCCCAAGTACCAAAAAGTCATGACGACTTGCCTTTCCTATGCGAGTTGCGTCTGAGTCCCTTTTTCCTCACGATATACCTTGTTAGACTATAGGCGAATATTTTTCATCCCTTAAATAGTCTGACTCTCTTCTCGATCTGAGATCAGTGATTCATCCGACTAACTCTTAGTGGATCGCCTCGGTTAACACTTATCCGAGTCATGCATGGCCATGATTTCTGAATCATATCATCCGATAGGGCCCAAAGAATATCTCTCCAACTAGAGGGGAAAATCCCATCTTGGTTATTCACATCACGCAGCTTCATTCTCAGTCGACCCGAACTCTTCCTTTATAACTGCCCAGTTACGGATCAACGTTTGACAGAACGTAAGTCGATGATCCTCAACTCGGACTGTGCAAAAACCTAGGTCTAAGGATTACATTGATTGAGATATACAAATGACAACTTGTTTGTTGTACCTCAATATGGGTCAATCCGACTCGCTAAACTCTTTAGCCAAATCTGTGTAAGTCGGAATAGCATCTCCATGCCCATGACAAGTGGAACCGATTCATCAAGCCGACTTTCACATTGGTCTAAGTTTTGTGTCTAGCACAACCTCGGTGACCAAGGATATTTAGTACAAACAACATGGATATATAGTTCCACAACCGAATCACATATTCAATGATACACATCAGATGTTTATATAAGGACAACTTAATATCTTTATGAATACAATGGGAAATATCATCATACATGATTGCCTCTAGGGCATATTCCCAACAGTCTCCCACTTGCACTAGAGTCAATATTCTCACATCACATGTCTAGGCATCTAATGGCCATAATTCTTAGGTGCACCTCATGCTTCGGCTATGGTAACGGCTTTGTCAACGGAGCCGCAATATTTGCATCCGTGTGTACCTTGCATAACTTGATATCACCCTGATCCACGAATTGGCGAATCAGGTGGTACCACATGAGTATGTGTTTGTTCTTCTGGTGTTGTCTAGGTTCCTTAACTTGTGAAATAGCACCATTGTTGTCACAATACACATCTAACGGATTGGACGAGCCCTGAACCACACCAAGATCCATGAGGAAATTCCTCATCCGAACAACTACCTTTGCTACCTCTGAGGCGACAATATACTCAGCCTCTATTATAGATGCAGACACAGTCTCTTGCTTGGAACTCTTCCAGCTCACAGCACCTCCGTTTATTACAAACACATACCCGTATTGTGAATGAGAATCATCAGAGTCGGTAATATAACTCGCATCCGTGTAACCCTTTACACTAAGTTCATCTTCACCTCCATAAACCAAAAACATATCCTTAGTCCTTCTCAAGTACTTTAGGATATTTTTAGCCGCTGTCTAGTGGATTTATCTAGGATCATCCTGGTATCTACTCACAACACTTAGAGCATAGGAAACATCTGGCCTAGTACAAATCATGGAATACATGATGGATCCGACTTCAGAAGCATACATAATCACACTCATCCGACTTCGCTCATCAGTCGTCGAAGGACACTGAGTCTTGCTAAGTTTTACACCATGGGACATCGGTAAGAACCCCTTCTTGGATGATTCCATGTTGAACTTCTTCAACACTTTGTCGAAATAAGTACTCTGACTCAATCCAATGAGCCTCCTTGATCTATCTCTATAGATCCGGATTCCGATAATA
Source organism: Avena sativa (assembly GCA_916181665.1). Taxonomy (NCBI): domain Eukaryota; kingdom Viridiplantae; phylum Streptophyta; class Magnoliopsida; order Poales; family Poaceae; genus Avena; species Avena sativa. The sequence goes on from OV702296.1 coordinate 80,335,838, forward strand.
TATGTTGCCTCCCCTAAGTCTTTCATTGAGAAACTCCTTTCCAATTATTTCTTGGTTTCTTGCAACATCTGGACATCATTTCCAATTAATAATATGTCATCCACATATAAGATTAGAAAGTTTACTTTGTTCCCACTAAACTTCTTGTGTAAACAAGAATCATGATCGCTCTTGATGAAACCAAACGCTTTGACTCCCTCATCAAATCGAATATTCCAACTTTGAGATGCTTGCTTCAACTCATAAATGGATTTCTGAAGTTTGCACATCTTGTCATCATTAGACGGATCGACAAAACCCTCGGTCTATATCATATACACGTCCTCGGTTAAATTTCCGTTAAGGAAAGCCGTTTTGACATCCATCTGCCATATCTCATAGTCGAAATAGGCTGCTATAGCTAACAAACTGATTTAAGCATCGTTACAAGTGAGAAAGTCTCGTAGTAATAAACTCCTTGAACTCGTCGGAACCCCTTCATGACAAGACGTGCTTTATAAATGGAAACATTTCCATCCATATCAGTTTTCTTCTTAAAGACCCATTTGCACTCGACGAGTCTTGCACCGTCTGGCAGATCAAACAAGTTCCAAACTTGATTTTCATCCATGGACTTTAACTCGGATCTCATGGCTCCAAGCCATGACTTGGAATCAGATCCCACCATCGCTCATCACTGTCTAATAGTAATACATCACGAACACTTCGTAATCTCGCCGGTCTTCATAGTACATGTGCTACTATCGGCTTAGCTACCACGACCGGCTCAACCTCCAAGGTTTTTGCTGACTCGCTACTAGCCGGGCCACTCGAATTTCTTTGAGCTGCACTATGCTCCCACTGACTCCCCGACTGAGAAACTCTTTCTCTAGGAAGACACTGTTCCGAGCGATAACACTTTTCCCTCTTCTCGGTTGTACAAGTAGTAACCAAAGGTTTCCCTTGGATACCCCACAAAAATACACTTATCTGACTTGGCCGTAAGCTTGTCCGACTGAAGTCGCTTGACAAATTCTTCACAACCCCAAATATTTAAGAAAAGACAAACTCGGCCTTTTGCCTATCCACATCTCATGCAGTGTCTTCTCTACCGACTTTGATGGTTCTCTGTTTAGTGTGAACTCCGTTGTTTCTAGACAATAACCCCAAAATGATAAAGGCAGATCTATCCGACTCATCATTCATCGTCCATGTCCAAAAAGGTCCGATTTCGCCTTTCTGACACACCGTTCCTCTGCGGTGTTCCTGGCGGAGTAAGTTGGGGAACTATTCCACAACTTTTCAGATGGTCATCAAACTCATGGCTCATGTACTCACCTCCTCAGTCCGACCAAAGAAACTTTATTTTCTTGCCGAGTTGATTCTATACATCATTCTGGAATTCTTTGAACTTTTCAAAGGCTTATGACTTATGTTTCATGAAGTAGATATATCCATACCGACTAAAATCATCATTGAAGGTAATGAAGTACTCAAAACCACCCCTGGCTGTCGTGCTCATTGGTCCACCTACATCACTATGTACTAGTCCCAATAAGTCGGACGCCCTTTCGCAACTCTTTGCAGAAGGTGTCTTGGTCATTTTGCCGAGTAGGCAAGATTCACATGTCTCGAATGACTCCAAGTCGAAAAAATCTAGGAGTCCATCATCATGGAGCTTCTTCATCCGTTTCTAACTTATATGACCAAGACGACAATGCCAAAATTAAGTCATATTCAGATCATTTGGTTTCAAACTTTTAACATTTATGTTATAAACCGACTCACCATCAAGATTCAAAATAAATAACCCGTCCTGGACGGGTGCAAAGCCGTGGAACATATCATTCAAATATAAAGAACAACCATTATTCTTGATATTCGACTCATAGCCTTGCCTCATCAAACATGAAGCCGAAATAATGTTTTGACTGAGCACTGGAACATAATAACAATTATTTAGTTCCATAATGATTCCGGAAGGTAAATGAAGTTGCATCGTGCCGACTTCCAACGCAGCGACTCTCGCTTTGTTGCCGACTCGAATATCAACCTCGCCTCTTGCTACGCTCCTAGTTCTTACTAGCCCCTGCAACGAGTTGTAGATGTGAATAACTGATCTGGTATCATATACCCTAGAACTATTAGGTGCATTAGCAATATAAATGTATATAACATTGCAAACAAGTGTACCTGAGTCAGAAGTCATACCTCCACTCTTGGCTTTGTCTACCAAATACTTGATGCAATTCCTCTTCTAGTGGCCATCCGGCTTGAAGTAGAAGCAAGTGGATCTAGCTGAAGGAGATGAGTTAGTCCCTGAGGAAGCGCATGGGACCGGGTCCTGAGCCTGCTTTCCTCCCAACTTATCCTTCTTCTTAGTCCAAGAAATTTTCTTGAACTTAGCCTTATTCTGCACCATCAACACTTGACTAGTGCCCTTCTTGATATCCGCCTCTGCCTGCTTGAGCATCCCATGTAATTCAGTGAGCTTCTTATCCATACCATGCATGTGGTAGTTCGAAATGAACTGCCCTTATGCACTAGGAAGAGAGTTCAGAATTATATCCTTTAGCAAACTCTTTGCTAATGGGGTAACCAAGCCTCTCCAGAGACTGCATGTAACCAACCATTTTGATCACATGCGGACTCAGTGGATCACCATCCTTAAGCTTGCAACTGAGCAAAGCCTGAGAGACTTGATACCTCTCAGTCTTCGCCTAAGCCTAGAACATACTTTTTAGGCTTTCGATCATATCGTAGGCATCAACATTCTCGAACTGCTTTTTCAAGTCCGGTTCCATGTGAGCAAGCATAAGATAGCTAATATCTATGGACTCATCCTTAGCCCGACGGTAGGCATTGGTGGAAGCGGCAGTCAGATTCTCATTTGGCTCATCTTGAAGTGGGTTGTCTAGGACATGGTCCTTCTTTTCTTGTTTGAGAACAATTCTCAGATTTCAATACCAGTTGTTAAAATTAGTGTCGTTCAGTTATCTTTATCAAGGATGGTTCTCAAAGAAAATCCGGATATCTGGGAGTGACTGTTACTTGGTGCCATGATCTACAACCGAAAATATGCAAAACACTTAAGACATGAATTGATAAAAGAGCAAGCATATTAAACACTTTAATATTTTATGCTCCCACTAGAACCAACACCCCTCCGATGGCTACTTAGTGATTCAGGATCCTAGATAAGCAAGTCGGCTAGTGAGCTTTAGCATCACCGCTAGCCGCCAAGTGATCTAGGTAGACAACTCCTTGTCAATCGTATCTCATACGACTCCTGTTGGATGGGTGGCATAACATGCCCCGACTCTCGTCCGACTTTTCCCCGAGTCCCACAACCGTTGTGATAGACCCATCTAGCTTACCGAGTGTTTCCGCTATAAGAGTCCGACTCAAACCCACATAGTCAAAAAGAATTGGCAGCACCTCAATTTTATGAGCACACTACCAAAAAATTTCTGACTTGTGATGGTGCGAACACTGGCGGGAAAACCGACTAGACCTTCTTTGAGGGATTCAATTATACCGACTATCTAATAGAGGTAAAACAGAGACATATCAACAACACAAAATAAAGAAATTATAATGTGAAATGGTATGGCTCTATTCATGGCGATCTCCATCCCCACAAAGCCTGTAATCTGACTCATGCCAACACTTGTCACTTTCCGTCTTACACCATGTCGCCGACTTGTACATCGACTTACACGTCATACCGATTCTCCAAACAGCTACACTAGCTTGGTAAAATAAATTACATAGAGAATCCAACACGCAGGTCATTATACAATAAAATGACAACACCTAGGCTCCAATCGGCTGACAAAACCATGATTCGCGGATCACGTATGGATTACACACATACATCATATACACATGAACCATACCATTCACAACTTCCCGCAAAAACAAGTTATGCATAGATACGCTATCTACCGGCATTGTGAAACTCGCAATGACATCTAGGGCGCTACGACAGGGCGAAGACGGCGGGCATGGATCTCATCTACGATCCGGACATGGATTCCGACCATTGTTACGATTCGATCAAACTCTTTGATCTTCGATCACCGCTTCTGGATTTACGTGTCACAGTCTACCACGATGGCAGAAACCGATTAGTAGGGGTATGTCGTTCCATGAGCTGAGAAGTATGATCACGGAAATCAGATCTACCATTCCCCGAGTATAGTTGATCCAATCAACCTCGTACAAAACTGATCTATCTCATAGATCGACCACCAAAACAGCATATAGATCCAATCTATAGCCTACCGCATATCACATATGCGCGATCTCGAGCCTAAAACCAGAAGCTATTGTTCTGATACCACTATTGGGCCACATAGATATAAAACAAACTTTTCCTCTAACATGGTGATCCCAAGATCTAGCTGAGGTAGAAGACCACGAGGATTACCACTAGAGACGCGGTTGCGGATTACTGATGAAGCACATCAGTTGATGTGGTGCAGTGCTCATGATCTGAACCGATCACGATCGTCCTGGTGCTGATCGTACAGCACCTCTGCTGGTATCCACAAGTACAAGGAGGAGCACCGATGGTGAACTGCTAGGTTCAGTACGACGGCTGGACTGCTATGGAGCTAGGGTTTCCAACTCATCGAATGACCTAACCGATCAACCCTCCTAGGTTTCTGCGCCCCACAATATATAGGGAGTGAACGTAGGCTCCACTCACTTGTGGTCCATTCACTAAAGCCCATATAAAATTAGTCACCGTGAGTCCGACCCACTGACGCATTCCAAATCCGGCTCGTGTCCAACCCAACCGGATTTCCGGTTTAGATCTAATCCGAACTTTCTCCCGCTCTTAAGTGTGTGACCCTGCAGGCTCTTGGCTACTTGGACACGATTGGAGTCCGACTGTCGTGGTATTGCCGACGAGTACGCCATGGAGGGGTCCTCACAGTGCGTGTTTTAGAGACGTGGGGTAAGGCGGACGGTTGACAGGTACGAGGTAACACAGCTTACCCAGGTTCAGATCCCACAACGGTGGCGGAATCCTACTCCTGCTATAAATCACTATAATGGCAATACGCTGAGTTACAGAGATAGCTTCGCTGTGCGAGGTGACTAGAGAGTCTAAGTTATCGTGCCCTAAAGGCTCCCATAGGACCGACTTATATAGTCTCCAGGTTCTAGGGTTACAGGGAAAAGTCCTAGCCGGACAGGTTACAGAGTTCTACACTGTCTATTACTAGTCTTGTGTATCTTGCACTCCATGGCTCCGGGTACGCTGGTGTCTCCACCGTAGCCTTCCTTTATCCGGCATGGGCCTCCCTTCTGGATCCACCTAACTGGGCCGCCCAGCAGGCCATAGGCCATGCTACTGACTATGGGCCACCCGGGTTAGTCGGATAAGAGACATGCTATGAGGATACCCATATAGCATATCCCCAACAGTAGCCCCCGGAGAACTCCAAGATCTTGCGCCTTCTTGCCTCTTCCCGTCGAATGCTCCGTCTAGGTGGATGTCGGCAAATCGTCAAGCAATATCTTGTAGTCCTCCCAAAAGAACCCTGCAAAGGTTTCTCCATCTTTTATGAGTAAGTCGGAGAAATGCTGAATCTTCCATCGTACGCTCCCGTTGTCGGATTAAATCCGTCCATGCCGGAATCTTTGATGGGACGGCTCATCTACCATGTCAGTTATGACGATGTAGGCTGTGGGTCAGCGACGCCTCGTAACTCACGCATGCAGAGAACGCAATCATATCCGATTTTCCCGCGCGAGCGATGCGAACCGTTGGCGGCGGCGGTTGGAGACGTGGCGAAATTACCGCGCACGTTCACGAACACGTCGTCTACGTGGCAACCGTCCGATTAGCTCCACGAATCTTGACGCAGATTAAGATAAATAGTAACCGTGGGACACTTCCCACTTTTCACCCCATTCTCTCGCGTCATCGTCTTCTTCCTCCAGCTGCACGCCTCCTCGAGCTCTCCGCGGAAAACCTCGAGAAATCCTAGCCTCTCTCTCTGCACCAGTCGCTCCCTTTCATTTCTTCCATGGCTAGCAGCAGCTCCTCCCCGTCGATGGTGGCACCGAGAGAAGCCACGGCAAAGCTGGCGAGCTCCATCGTCGTGCCCCCAGAGGGCCTGGTCATCCCCGCGTCGACGGTGTTTGAAACCACCGGCGGCGACCACAATCTGGCAGCACTGGAGCCCCTGGAAGAGGAGCCAGACTCGCACAAAGGCTACTGGCGCGGCTCGGAGATCACCGACCGCGACATCCAAGAGATGGTCGCCGAAGGCTACCTCCCCACGACGTAGGGGCTCGCCTGGCGGGCGGCGCCGACCAGCGAGGTGACGCCTTCTCCCCAAGCCAGAGAGAAAGTGTACCTCAAGGCGCAATTGGTACGCGGTGTTTCTCTTCCCATCTCCCACTTCTTTCTGTCCGTCTTGAATCACTTCAAGGTCCAACCCCATAACCTCTCCCCCAATAGTATCTTAGTGCTTAGCAACTTCGCGGCACTTTTTGAGGGTTACCTAGGGATTAGGCCTAGGTTAGATTTGTTTGTATACTTCTTCACCGTCAAACGTGAAGCCGGACACAGTAGGGAGGATCTTAGGAACTGCGGCACCATAAGCTTCAAGATCCGACCTAGCCGGCGGTTCCCCGACATAGTCGGCCACGAGTCGTGCAAAAACTGGCAGCGGACGTACTTCTACGGCCCCGACATTCCTTTGGCAGGCCGAGAAGTAACGTACCCGGACTTCGTGGTTGGAGCTGCCGCTAAAGTCTCCACATGGCGGTCCCATGCCTCCCTTCCCTCCGACCTCGACGCTTCTCGTGCAATAAGGAGGATCGAGTGGTTCATAGAGACGGGACTAACCGGCTTGGACCTAGCCATGTGCTGGTTCATTAGGCGGATCCAACCTCTGCAGCACCGCACGAAGTATATGCACGAGTACACCGGCGACCGAAGGGATACCCTCCAGATCTCCGAGGACAACTTCTCGAGCGACTCCGTCAAGTTCTGCCTCAAGGACATCGTCAAGGTGAAGGATAAGAAGCGTGGCTTCACCCTCACCTACGACATGTTCGTAGACAGAAAGTGCCCAAAGGTAGATATTTATTTTCCGTGTATGACATTTCTCCAGTTTTTCCGTCTTGCCAATACCATCTTGTCTAACACAATGATTTCTCACTTAACAGCTTAGCGATCTGGAGGAGGGCAACCTGGCTGCCCAAATCTACGATCCAAAGATGAAGGAAGTCACGGTCGTGTCCGACGACGATGCCCCGTTGGCGCGAAAGCGGAAGAGCTCCACCTCTGACGCTGCCGACGGAGGTAAGAAGAAGAAGACGGAGGGTGGAGCCTCCAAAAAGAGTACAGCCGCCCTGGAGGTGGAAAAGAAGAAAGCCACCGGGATGTTTGCCAAAGCGCCCCCCCCTAGTGTAAGCCTCTCATTCTCCGACATTGTCTATTTATTTGTCTTGCTCCTGTACTTATGCATTTTGCACGTTTCAGGAAGAAAGCCACAACCATCCTCAAGAAGTCCTCCAAGACTCTTGGGGCTTCTAGAAATATTAAAGATATGCTGCATCGCGACTCCTCTCCCGCCATCGCCCCTGCCACTCCTGCCGTCAAGCCCTCCTCCGCTCCGACAAGCTCCCAAGTTCAGGAGGCAACAGGCCCTTCCGCCATGGAAGTGGACTTTGGCACCTCAACCGAGCTTGCTGTTATCGGCGAGCAGGCGACACAGGAGAGTGCTGCTCTTCAAATGGATGATGCTCCGGCTAAGGATGCCATCGGTAGCGGCAAGGAGGTGATGGGAGTTGGTACCTCTGCCGAAGGCGGCGCCTCTACTCCTCAGAAACCCTTCGAGTTTCCGAAGATTGTTTACCCGGCGCTCATGCCGAGTACCACAACTATGGTTCCTGGAGGAGTACCGTCATCTCTGACGTGCGGTCTTGAGGAGCTACTCCGGCAAGCAGACATCCTGCGAGGAAACAACATTGGCTTTGGCAAGCTGCTGGCCGAGAGCGCTACAAGCCTCAAGATCATCGCACTTGTAAGTTTCACTTTACCTTTTGCATTTCATACGAGTATCCCGTTGTAGCCCCCGAGGATGTAGACGGAAAACCATAGGTTTTTGCATCTATATGCTCTTAGAGTGACTAAGTTAGAAAGAACTCTCACTGTAGCCCCCAAGCATTTAGATGGAAGAAATTATTCCGACTAGATGCTTTAAGAGTAGCATACACAGTGTTTATATTTTTCAGTGCCGTAGCCCCCCAAGCATCTAGTTGTAACTGAATTAGTTCCGACTAGATGCTTTAAGGAAAAGCTAAGCATTTTCTGAGTTAAAAACATTATACTGTAGCCCCCAAGCCTATAGTCGAGAACTGAATTAGCTCCGACTAGATGCTTAAAGAAAAGCTAAGCATATTGCTAAGTTAAAAACTCTCGCTGTAGCCCCCGAGCATCTTGGTGGAAAATCTCCGACTAGAAGCTCCAAGCAGACTAAACAACGAATTGACTTTGTATTTGTCTCCACAGAACGAGAATGCTCGGAGGGGCATGGCCAATGACAAGTACCAGAAGATGCTCGCAGACCTTGAAGCTGAAAAGGGTAAAACCGCCATCTTGAAGGAACAGATCATCAAAAACAAGAGTCTGTTTTCTTTTTGCGCATTTCCGTCTTACTTTTGTGCCCATTATCTCCGAGTACTCAATGTGTACTTCGATGTCTCCGACTTGTAGAGCATGTCGCCAAGGCCAAGGATATTGTCGAGCAGTCTGTAACACCCTCAGAATCGGCCCTATGCAAGTTTTAGCGATTCCCGCCAAACCCGCATAGAAACGATTCAAAGGTGCCCACCAGGCACTTTCGTGTGGGTGGAAAACGAAGTAATAACATTACACAACAGTCCTCGATGGGACCCACAGAACAGATATATATATACAACAGCGACTCAATGAGTCAAGAATACAGATATACCGTACAAAGATCCAAATCACCTTGAAAACGATATAGCGCCCGACTACGGACAAGATGCAAATGGGGCTAAGAGCTCTGAAGAATAACCAGTGGCGTCCATAACCCTGCCCAGGCCAAGCCGGAAGGGTAACCCTGCTAACGACGTCGATCTCAAAACCTGCTTAAACAAAAGGGGTGCCGACAAAGGGCAAAGGAAAAAGAGAGAGCGGTCAGTACTGAGGCCAGTACACGGCGAGACTAGAATTCGGCGGTCCTCGCCTACATAGGTATGGTGGACTGAAGCGGCAGCGCAGCATGCACTAAACAACCTATAGAGACTCGATTCAACTGACGGCTATCAGAGAGGGATAAGAATGACCTATCCGGATCCAACCTGAAGCTAACACCAAACATACCCATCCTGGCATTTCCCCCTCGAGACCAAACGAGGAAGTCAACCGAGGAACTCACACAGTTGGCAGTTTTATTTATTCAGTTATCGTTGCAGCGATTACTAGTCAGGTATAGATAGTCATCCTGATAAGTTAAGCAGTGGGCAGTGTTAGTTAACCATTCCGTTGTAGTTGCACACTTACTAGTCAAATACAATTAGCATGAGATATCCCCCAAAACCCAGCAGTGGTTGGTACTTTTATTTAGCCATTCCGTTGTAGTGAAGCTGATTACTAGTCATAGTGGATACAAGTCAAATTATAGCAGTAAACTTTAGTTATAGTTGTCTATGATCAAGCACTGTGCTCCAAGTCGTCCATAACCGCGGACACGGCTTCTCGAAAAGACTAAACCCTGCAGGGGTGCACCAAAGTATCCACACGCACTTCGACCCTTTTTGCCAGATCAATTAACATACACCCATCGGTATGTCGGCGGGGCCTAAGTCATGACGTTTCCCAGACCCAAAGCAAGCACGGGGGGCCACCCCACTAAGTACACCCGCAACGAAGTCGGCCGGTCTCCGAGACGGACTCAGGGTTTGCGCCAGTGGCTGTAAACGACAGCAAATCCCAAAACTGGGACTGTCGATACCGCGAAAACACTCCGCTTCCTAAACAGTACAGTGTGCTATCCATCGCACAATTTAAATAAAGCGGTAAAGCATGGCATACGTACAGGATAGTAAATAAAGCCCCAAACTACTTGTGGCCCCCAGTACAGTACTTTGAAATCAGGTACTAAATCGATGGGGGGCCCATATCTCCCCACCTGTGGTTAGCGCGCTCGATCTCGGAACAGGTGTCATGAACTCGAGGTCCTACGGGACACCAGTGGGCGGTCGGAAACCAAATATTGTCTATCACCCACCGGTGCCTCTGCATTTACCTACTTCAATTTTAGTTATTAAACAGTAATTAAAGTTAACGATAAATAAAGCCAAGAGCATCTCCAACATCGAACAGGCGGCAATATTCCAACAACTGTGGCACTTGACGACACGCAACAGCACTTGAGCAAGCGACTACGACGCGCAGGTCCAACTATCTACCAAACAACAGGTAATAGGAGGTGTCCAAGGCGATATAGGGCTGCAAGGGATATTACGGGTACGAAAACTAGAGCATCGCAACACAGATAGCAATAGATCAACAGGAGGGAATAAATACTTTAAAGTAAGATAGGTAGAAAGGGGGAGATGCTCGCCTGAAAACATTGTCGAAGGGTTCAACCGAAGATCGGGGCGAAGCTCACATCAACTCAACGGCCTTATCCGCGAAGAAGCAAAACACTAGAAGAAACACCAGATGCACTATTTAATACAACGGCAGAAGATCGGGCATGATGCATGTATGATGTATGACATGGCAATGATGCGGCGCAATTAGGTCAGATTAAGCGGAACCGGGGTCCCGACAATTAATTATATGGTTCAAGTTATTTATCTACCCCCGCAAATTAAATGTTGCATTATCAAGACAAAAGATAGCACCGGTGCGCTACACAAATTTAAATGAGGCCAATATAAGACTAGATTTGCCCGCATATGGGCCCCATATTTAATTATTAGGTGAATCGGCGTAAGGCCCCCAAACCACACAAATATGCATGCGAGGTGAATGATTAATATGCAACAGTTGTATATATTTAGCATTTATAAAAATAGGGGCTCGGGAAAAAGGTTCACACATTAGGGGGTCTCGACGAACTTGGGGTTCCGGGGTTCGGGGTCGGTCTCAGGGTCCGACGGGGACGAGGTTCGATGGGATCGGTCTCGGCAGGAACATTCTCGAACAACGGGGCAGATCTTGTCGCATCCGGGTTCTCGGCGAGCTCGGCGTCCAGGAATGAGAACTTGGTGTATCCGTGTCGGCGGCCTTGGCGGTTATCGGGTTCGGTCTGCGGATCCAGATGTGGCGCCGATGGTCTTATGTGGCCCGAGGGTTCCATGTAGGAGATCCCCGGGTACCGCTGAGGAGTTCTTGGTTTCGATGAAGATCTTGGCGGGGGTTCCATGTAGCCGATCTTGTTTCGATTGTCTGCGATGGAGAACTTGCCGTCGAGATTGTGGTCTTTCACATAGCATCAAAATTGCCGCGCTAGATTCCCACAATTGGAAACATTGTCTTCATTTCAGCCTCAGAGCATCTTGTACTTGATCTGCCCCTAACATCTCCCAACACAAACACAGGAGCACACACACGCGAGGAGTCCGAGACGGAATCGACGCCGGTGAGGCCACCTTGGCGGCACACGGCCGCGGGGACTGCTGCCGGAGAGCGAGGGTGCCGGGGGAGAGGAGCGGCCGCGGGCGCGCTGCTGCGCCGGGGAGGCGGGGCGACGGGGCTCCTGGACGACGTCGACGGAGGTGCGGGGCCGGCGAGGGGCGAGGCAGAGGGTCGAGGGCGGCGGTGGCGGGGCGTCCAGCGTGCAGGACCGGGGAGCCGGGGCGGCGGGAGCCGAGCGGGGCGGAGCTCGCACGGGACGGGCGGGCTCGAGGCAGAGGGGGGTTGAGGGCGGCCGAGCGGGGATGCGGGGCCGCCGGTGGCGCAGAGAGGCGAGGGGGCGAGGCGGTTCGGTGGCGTGGTCGGCGGAGGCGGTCGGGCTCGGGCGCTAGCGGAGCCGCGGCCGAGGAGGAGGCGACGGGGAGGAGGCTCGGCGAGGCCGACGGTGGAGGCGGGCGGTGGTGGCCGGAGGAAGAACGGGCGGCGGCGAGGCGGGCTCGGGCGGCGGTGGCGTCGGGGGAGGGGGAGAGCGACGGCGAGGAGGGGAGCCGGAGGCAGCGGGGCGCGTCGGGCAGGAGGCTGCGGGGGGGCGCGGTTGGGGAACGAGGAGGAAGAAGGTGGGGAGGGAGAGAGGTGGGGACAGCGGGGCTGTGGGGGTCGGGTGGTAGGGCCCACGCGCGTGTGTGGCTGAAGGAGTGGGGGTTGTGGGGAGAGAGAGAGAGGTGGGGAAAGGGATAGGATTAGGTGGCGGCCTGGGATAGGTTAGGGGGAAGTGGCAGGGTGACGTGGCGAGAGCCGATTGGAGGGAGTGAGGTGGCTGGAGGGGTGGGTAGATAGGACTGGGGTAAGAAAAGATTTGGGGTGGGGTCTAAGCTGGACCGATTTTTATTCTGGGGGTGGTCGTTCGGGTCAAATCGGCCCGTTCGACTGCCCCACTAAAAATAATTAACTATTTTATTTATTTCAAACCGGGCTTTTGCAAACCGATAGCAGACAAAACAAAATAATCCGGTGCCCCGGGTTTTGCGTTTGAACAAAGACGGGGCATTTAGAAAACACAAACAGGTTTTTCCGAACTTAGTTTTATGCAAGCAAATGCAAGATGATGACGATGCTCAAATGCAATGTGGCATGATGACATGAGCATGCGGTCATGACGATGCAATGCACAAAAACAACGCGATTTTCTAGTAGTGGTTTTGTGGGATGCCACACAGTCCAAGCACATCCAGCAGCTGGATAGCGAGAACAAGATCCTTAAGAAGGAGAGGGAAGAAATGCTGAAGATGCACGAGGATTCCATGAAAGCCCTGCAGGATTCCGCCTCCGCGGAGATCAATCGCTTGAAGGAGGAGCTTGCGATCCTAAAGGATCAGAAGCAAGCTGCCGATGAGCAAAACCTTCGCCATAGCGAGGTGTTTAAGCTCCTCCAACAAGAGAAGGAATCCTTGGCGGACGTCGTCTGGCAGGCTAAGGCCAGCATCTTCAGTAAGTGTCCTCCGCCTTGTAGTTCTGTAGTCTGGACACTTAGAATTTCATAAACTCATGCAATCGTTGTCGGAATTTTTAGCGCCCATGGGTTTAACCCGCTCGCCTCCTTCGTACAAGGAATGCATGATTCTTGCCGGCAACTTCATCAACACCGCCATCGCCCAAGCCAAGGAGATTGCCAAGCCCCTCCAGATTTATATCAAGGCCTCGGACTCCATGGTGAGGTACTCGGAGATTCTGCGCCGAGCCCCCGAGCGTGTTGCAAGATGGAAAGCTTCATGTGCACGGGCTGGCACAAGGATGACGCTGTCTATGGTGAAGGCACACTATGAAGATGCCAACATCGACACGGTGACCTCTGGCATCCCCGACGTAGATGATGACGACCAGGAGATCGATCACGAAGCCATCCTGTCATCACACGCGGGTTATGACACCAGGGTTGCCGAGTTGGTAGATGTTGACGTCTTTGTGCCCAGGAACTTTCTCGACAATTCCAACCCGGAATCCTCCGAGTCTCACCACAGCACCGATGCTGAGGGTGATTCTCCGGTTGGTGATGATGTAGCCTCCAAGTCTCCTGCACCCAAAGAGTGAAAAACACTTTGTAATTTCTGTTTCACCTCTGGAGTGTGCGCGGGAAAAACTTTGTTGATGTAATCTTAAGGCGGAAAACAATGGTTATCGTATCCTGCTACTTAAGAATTAAGTTTCAGCATGTATATATTTTTTAAGCAAGTGCTGGCTTATCCATTACTCTGGTTCTTATGCTTGACTTTTCGTGAGTCGGAAGACTCGTTGTCGGAACCATGCGCTTAGGTGATGATGCCCAATGGCACCGTCAATAACCTGAGCACCAAATCGCCGACAACAAGTGCCGAAAGTCACTACTCTAGAATCCACATAAAAACAACAAAGAACGTGTAGACCAGAAAACTTAAGCTAATGCCCGTAGGAGGAATTTTCTCAAGTGCAATCGCAAGACTTGTGCATAAAAGTTTTATATGATCCAAAAATGAACACTAAAGGAGGTAAAAGACTCAGCAAAATGAGTGAACCAAAGAGCTTTATTTCATTGATCATATAAGAGGTACACAATTAGATAAAAAATGCTAAGTGTAGAAAGGACGTAGCTGTGTTATGTTCCATGGCCGATCAAGCTCTGGGTAGTCATCATCCGGGTCACGTCGCTTACGCTTATGATCCTCTTTGGGTCTATCCTTGAGTTTACAATTGTCGACAAGGTAGTAAGACCCGTTGAGCAGCGCCTTGCTTATGATGAATGGTCCTTCCCATGGCAGGGACAATTTGTGTGACTTCTTCTGATTAAGTCGGAGCACCAAATCCCCCTCTTTAAACGAGCGATGCCGAACGCGGCGACTATGGTAGCTGCGTAGCTTCTGCTGGTAGATGGCGGATCTTTGGCATGCCAAAACGCGCTCCTCCTCGAGAAGGTCCACATCTAGGCGTCTGGATTCTTCAGCGTCATCTTCGTCGTAGGAGGCAACTCTTGGTGCATCATGGAGGATGTCGGAAGGTAGGATGGCTTCTACTCCATATACCATGAAGTAAGGGGTGTAGCCGGTGGATCTGTTGGGTGTGGTTCGTAAACTCCACAGTACAGATGGCAATTCTTCCGCCCAGGCTCCAGCTGCTCTATGTAGCGGTGCCTCAAGACGTGGCTTGATTCCCTGCAGAATTAATCCATTGGCTCGCTCAACTTGACCATTGGATTGTGGATGTGCCACAGATGCAAGGTCAAGTCGGTTGCCTTTGTCCCAGCAATAGGCCTCCACTTCTCCGAGTGACAAGTTGCTTCCATTGTCGGTGATGATGCTATGTGGGAGACCAAATCTCACCACTAGATCCCGGACAAATCTGAGGGCAGTTGCCCCATCAAGTTTTCTAATGGGTTTAGCTTCTATCCATTTGGTGAATTTGTCAACTGCTACAAGCAGATGCGTAAATCCACATGGTGTCGTTTGTAACGGCCCCACCATGTCTAGCCCCCAGACTGCAAACGGCCAAGTTATTGGTATTGTTCGCAATTCTTCAGCAGGAACATGTGGTTGTCGGGCATAATACTGGCATCCTGTCATGTCTCAACCAGCTTGTCGGCATCCGCCTTCGCGGTCAGCCAGTAGAATCCTTGCCAGAAGGCTTTCGCGACCAACGATCAAGGAGCGGCGTGATGCCCGCAATCTCCGAGATGGATCTCGCGCAGGATTTCCATACCTTCGAGTTGGGAAACGCACTTTAGGTATACACTAGTAGTGCTCCTCTTGTAGAGTTTCCCATTGATTATGGTATAACCCTTTGCTCACCATACTATTTGCCGTCGTTCGACCTTGTCGTCAAGCAAAGTTCCGTGTTCGAGATATTCCATGAACGGTTTTGTCCAAGCCGGAGGGTTCTTTGTCACCATGTTGACGAAAGAGTCAGCTCTATCCGGGTTGTTGATGTCGGCTCCCTTCACGGAATGTGTGCGCAGATGCTCTAGGAAAACTCCTGGCGGAATTTGCTTGCGCCCTGATCCAAGTTTAGACAGTAGATCAGCCGCCTCGTTTTGCTCCCTAGGCACATACTTGACTTCGTAGCCCAAGAAGCTCTTGTCTATCTCGTCCACTTCGTCGCGATATGCCGCCATCATAGGGTTCCGCGCATTCCAGGTGCCAGCCACCTGCTGGGCAACCAAGTCGGAATCTCCACAGTAAACTATGCACTTGATGCCAATATCCTTGGCTACACGTAATCCGTGAATGAGTGCTTCATACTCCGCCATGTTGTTTGTAGCCTCGAAGTGGATTTGCAGAACGTAGTGTAGCTTGTCTCCTTTTGGTGACTATAGCAATACACCAGCCCCTGAGCCGTTGAGCAGCTTTGATCCGTCAAAGTGCATCACCCAATACTCTGGTTCTGGCAACGGAGTGGCATCTGGCATTTCCGTCCAATATGCAATAAAATCCGTCAAGGCTTGTGACTTGATAGCGTCGCGTCTCTTGTAGGTGATCTCGAAGGCGGCAAGTTCAATGCCCCACTTCGCGACCCTTCCTGTAGCGTCGCTGTTGTTGATAATGTCGGACATTGGAGTCTTGCTCACTACTGTGATTGGGTGCTCCTGAAAGTAATGCCTCAGCTTCCGCGAAGCGAGGAATACTCCATAAGCTATCTTTTGGTAGTGCGGATAACGCTACTTGGACTCCGTCAAGACTTTGCTTACATAGTAAACTGGTCGTTGAACTCCGTGCTCATAGCCTGGTTCCTTCCGCTCTACCACGACAACGATGCTGATAACCTGGTTGGTTGCCGCCATGTAAATTAACAGGGGCTCACCAGGCTCGGGTGCTGCAAGGATGGGCGCTGAGGAAAGAATCTCCTTGAGATGCTTCAATGCTGCATCTGCCTCGTCTGTCCAAGTGAATTTGTCTGCCTTCTTTAGCAACTTGTACAGCGGTAGACCCTTCTCTCCAGTCGGCTGACGAACCGACTAACTGCTACAACACAACTTGTTAGTCATTGGATATCCTTTAGGCATGTCGGACGGTTTATGTTTAAGATGGCCTTGATTTTCTCCGGGTTGACCTCGATTCCACGCTGGGAAACGATGAAGCCCAACAGTTTGCCGGCTGGAACCCCGAAGACGCACTTCTTAGGGTTGAGCATCATGTTGTATTTCCGGAGATTATCGAAGGTTTCTTTTAAGTCGGAGATTAAGTCGTTTGATTTTTTAGACATCATCGCGATATCGTCCACATAGGCATGAACGTTCCGACCAATTTGGTCGTGAAGGCAACGTTGCATTGTCCATGGTAGGTAGCACCTGCGTTTTTCAGCCCAAAGGGCATCGTGACATAGAAAAATGTGCCGTATGGGGTAGTGAACGAAGTGGCCATTTGGTCCGACTTCCTCATCTTGATCTGGTGGTATCCTGAGTATGCATCGAGAAAACACAAAAGTTCCGAGCCAGCCGTTGATTCAATGACTTGGTCAATGCGAGGCAAAGCAAACGGATCTTTGGGACATGCTTTGTTCAAGCCGGTGTAATAAACGCACATTCTTAATTCATTGGTTCCCTTTTTGGGGATAAGTACAGGATTGGCCACCCATTGGGTGTGAAGGACTTCTCGGATAAACTCGGCCTTAAGTAACCTAGCTATCTCTTTGCCAATGGCGCGTCTCTTCTCATCTCCGAAGCATCGTAGAGGTTGTTTCACTGGTTTACATTTTGGATCTATGTTTAAGCTGTGCTCGACAAGTTCCCTAGGTACACCTTTCATGTCGGCAGGTTGCCAGTCAAAGATGTCCCTATTCTCACGGAGGAACTCGACGAGCGCGCTTTCCTATTTGGGATCCAGGTTCGTTCCAATGGCGGTGACCTTGGAGGCATCGCCTACCACAAGTTCCACCGGCTTGGTCTCGATGGCGGCCTTGAACGCAGGAGCAGAGTCGGAGATTTGCTTCTTCGACGCGGGCATCTCTGAGTCATTGACCTTGCTCTGGATCTCCTTGAATTCTTCGCTGTAAAGGATAGCTTCTGCAATGGCTGCTTCATTGATCTCGCAGTCCCTTGCTTTGGTAAAGCTTCCGGATACGGTGATGACACCGTTCGGTCCGGGTATCTTGAGCTTGTTGTAGACGAAGCATGGCTTGGCCATGAACGTGTGGAATATGTCGCGGCCGAATATGACGTGGTACACTCTCTTGAAGGGGACCACCTCAAAGGTCATGCGCTCTTGGCGATAATTATTAACGTCGCCAAAGGCTACCTGAAGTGTGATGCACCCAAGGGACCGAGCCTCCTGACCAGGAACTGCGCCATGGAAAACGGTGTTGGTCCGCCTTAGGTTTGCCTCCGTCAAGTTCATCTTCTGCAGTGTATCCAGGTACATGATGTTGATGCTGCTTCCACTATCCACCATGCACTTGGTGAACTCCGTGCCGTCAATCAATGGGTTGATGACCATGGCGTACTGGTTCTCCGTGGGCACAAGGTCTGGGTGGTCCGTCCTGTCCCAAGTTATTGGAACTTCCGACCAGCGCAGGTATTGGGGGACTGGGGGAGAGTTGCCATCAGGATCCTTAGAGAGGTCTTCTCTTGTCGGACGGTGGGGTGCCAAGGAAAGTGTGGTAGACTAGGGCCTTCTTTGCGAAGGGGTTCTTGCCCTTGTCGTCGCTCTTGGCGGCGTGCTTGGGGTCAACGTCCTCGTCCATGTCACTTGAATCCTTGGACTCCTCCTCCTTCTTCTTCCCCTTGCCCTTGCCTCGTGGTCTGTTCTTCTGACTTCGCTTATAGCCGGACTCCGGGTATTCCTTGTGGTCGTTGATGAACTTGTAGTGTCGATTGGTATGGGTGGCCTTGCCGTTGGCGTCGAGGTGTACGAGGCACGGCATATCGTGGTACTCTTTGTAGGTTTGGGGAACGCGGAGCGGCGCCAAGTTGGTTTCACTTCCTCGTTGCTGCCCGCGGCCTGCTCCCCTTCCTCGGCCTTGCTGCCGCCCTCTCCTCGTCCTTCAAAAGTCATTGCGACCATGTCGGTAGATTGGTTTTCTTCTGGAGCGGTTTTCCGCTTTGTACTACTGTTCCTCCGAGCTTGAGTTGGAACGGCCGTTGCCGGCAAAGAGCCACGAGCATCATCGTCGGCATCTGCGACCTCACTAGCTAACTGAATCATCTGATTCAAGTCAAGCTGATGATTGTCCTGCAAGCGCTTCATCTTATGTCGGAGCAACGTGCCCCTTTCCAACCCATCGATGAAGGCGGCCATGGCGGTCTGGGCGTGCACTCCTGCACAGGAATTATTCATATCCAGCCAGCGGGAGAGGTAGGCGCGAGATGTCTCGTATTTCTCTTGCACGCACCGCTGTAGATCGCCCACAGTGCAGGGACATTTTTGTATGTACCCTCAAAGTTCTTGGTGAATGCTTCTTGCATGTCCAGCCAGTTGTAGATAGATCTCTCCGGCAAGTCGTCGATCCATTGACGGGCCGTGCCCGCCAACATTAACAGGAGGTACTTGACGGCGACGTTGGGGTTGCCTCCGGCAATCTCCACCGTGTTGCCGTAGTCCTGCAACCATGTGGCCGGCTTGGCGGTGCCGTCATAGGGCTTGATGGTCTTGTCAATCCGAAAACCTTTGGGGTAAGTTGCGGACAGTATTGCAGGTCTAAAGCAACATGGTCCTAGGTATGGTCCTTCCCGGGCCTCGTGGATCTTATCGATCCACGAACGTGCATCGTATGGCTCCAGGTTCTTCTTCTTGTTGTCAACAGGGGACGGGCTGCGTGAACGACGCGGGCCTCTTCCGCCATGGTGACTGCTTGGCGGCGACGGAGGCGGAGGTGGCGGTGGGTTAGCCTTCTTGCTGTTACCCTCATGCGACACCCCACGCCTGTCGCGGTTGCTTGTCGGATGCGGAGGGTCGTGGTGTGACCTGCTCTTATGTCCTTGGTGGCGCTCTTTATCATGACGGGTCTGTGCCGCGTTGTCGCGGATGACGATGCCGCACTGCTTTGGTGGAGGCATATCCGTACGATGGTGAGCCTTGTAGTCTTCCTGTCGTCGGGGGGATCGGGGCGGTGGCGATGGGCGGCAAGGTTGGGCTCTTTCTCCGTGGTCGGAGGATATGGGGATAGCATCCTTCCTTTTGCGCACGTCCCTCCGTCTTCGTTCTGATGAACCCGTCCATGATACAACATCTTGAGGAGATCTGTCCCTTGGCGGTTTGTACTGGCTAGATCGGCAGAGCGCTGGGTCAGACTCAAGCCTCCGAGAGGTGGCCTTTTCCTGCTGCTTTACCGCCTTGGCCACTAGGTCATAGACCTGTTCTAGCGCCTCAGGCGATCTATCCTGCTCCAGAAGGATCTTGGCGACGGCGAGGTTAAGGAGTGGGGTGGGCATCACCTGCTTGCCTTCACTATCAATGTATGGCTTGGCCTGTGCCGGCTTCGAGGGAGCCCATCCTAGGTTGCGCCGTACACCAGGATCGTTGATGACGCGAGCCGGAGCTTTCTTATCCTTCTGCTGCTGCAGTAGAGTCTTGTACTCGGCTTCCATTGCTCTAGCTTTCTCTATGGATTTCTGCGCATTGACCAGATCTCGATCTAGTTTAGCGCCTTGCTCCGCGATGGCTTGCGCCTCCTCCAGCAGCTGCTGGCGTTTCTTGTCAAGCTGAGTCACGTTCCGGATATGACCAACGGTTAGTGGCTCAACGAGGAGATTGCCGTACATCACTCTATCAGCTGGAGTAACATGGGCTGCTGCCGACATAGATGTTGGAGGCGGCAAGTTTGCGGTGTTGTTGTTGCTTGGACCGGGCCCGAGTTCCTGCTGCTGCTGCACTGGGTTAGGCGGAGGAGGCATGACCTTTGCACATCATTGTCGGCAGCAATAAGTGGCCCCTTCCCTTTTTCCAGCGCCGTAGGCGGAGCTTGCCCGGGTTGGTCTTCATCCATCGCTGTCCCAATGGTGACGAACACCCCTCAGGACATGACAGTGTTATTAGCTTGTTCGTCGCGCGAGTACTCCTCCTCCATCTCCTGCATAGCGGAGTCTAGCTCTTCTGGACTGAAGTCTATCTCCTCTGAATCTGCACTGAAATCAGCATAAAGTGCGTCAATGACAGAGTCGGAGGGTGCCAGGACTTCCTCGATGACTGGCGGTGGAGGTGCAACGGCCTCGACGATGACTGGAGGTGGTGGTGCTGCTGCGACGATGGCGGCCGAAGGTGGTGGTGGTGGCTGAATCGGAGGGGCTCCGTCAATGAGCGCAAGGGCTGTCTGAGCTGCTGCTTCGGCCTCCGCGTAGTTGTTGACGGTGTTCACCATGCCTTCAAAGGTAAGTCGGCCTCACGCCTGTTGCCGCCTTAAAGAATGTCGGAGAAGCGTGCCATGGTCCAGTCCTTCCACAAAGTGATAGATGACATCATCATTGGGGTAATTGGCCAGGTCGGCCCATATACGGAGCCACCTGGCGAGGTAGTCGCGGGGGTTTTCGCCCTCTCCCTGAACGCAACGCGCCAGATCGAAGATGGTAACCACGCCGACGAACTTGGATCTCTGCTGTCCAGACGCACAGACAAAGCCGGCGGATTTGCAGTGATCTTCCACCTTTATATCCTGCACAGGGGCGGTTTGGGTGGGTTTTGAATTTTTCCGATCTTTGCCGGCAAACTCCAAGGAGAGATCCGACATCGACCCTTCCGCGAACGTATCCTGCCCGTAAGCGGTCCGTGCGGGTCTTGATTCTTTCCGATCTTTGCCGGCAAACTTCGAAGAGAGATCCGACATCAACCCTACCGCGAACGTGTCCTGCCCGTAGGCGGTCCATGCGGGTCTTGATGCTCCTCCGACTCCCAGGGAATTAGTGCCCGAGTCGGTTTCGCCGATGAATAGGTGGATGTCTCCGATAGGAATGATCGAACACCGCGTAGGGTTTGTCTTCGCCGGGATCCAGAACTCGTCGGGGGGACGATCAGAACGTTGCCGGAGAAGAGAACGCGATCGATGGCTATGGTTTCACCGATTCCCGTGAAGATCTTGGTCCTCGCCCGCTGAAGAGCCTGAAGCGCCTCTTGCCCCACGGTGGGCGCCAACTGTCGTGGTATTGCCGACGAGTACGCCATGGAGGGGTCCTCACAGTGCGTGTTTTAGAGACGTGGGGAAATGCGGACGGTTGACGGGTACGAGGTAACACAACTTACCCAGGTTCAGATCCCACAATGGTGGCAGAATCCTACTCCTGCTATAAATCACTATAATGGCAATACGCCGAGTTACAGAGATAGGTTCTCTGTGCGAGGTGACTAGAGAGTCTAAGTTATCGTGCCCTAAAGGCTCCCATAGGCCCGACTTATATAGTCGCCAGGTCCTAGGGTTACAGGGAAAAGTACTAGCCGGACAGGTTACAGAGTTCTACACCGTCTATTACTAGTCTTGTGTATCTTGCACTCCAAGGCTCCGGGTACGCTGGTGACTCCACCGTAGCCTTCCTTTATCTGGCATGGGCCTCCCTTCTAGATCCACCTAACTAGGCCGCCCAGCAGGCCATAGGCCATGCTACCGACTATGGGCCACCCGGGTTAGTCGGATAAGAGACATGCTATGAGGATACCCATATAGCATATCCCCAACACCGACTCTCAATCGATCAGTTGGTAGCGGCTCCTAGCAGAACGTGCCTACTCCCAAGTACCAAAGAGTCATGATGACTTGCCTATCCAATGCGACTTGTGTCTGAGTCCCTTTTGCCTCACGATGTACCTTGTCAGACTATAGGCGAATATTTTCCATCCCTTAAATAGTCCGACTCTCTTCTTGATCCGAGATAAGTGATTCATCCGACTAACTCTTAGTCGATTGCCTCAGTTAACACTTAACCGAGTCATGCATGGCCATGCTTTCTGAATCATATGACCTGAGAGGGCCCAGAGAATATCTCTCCAACTGGAGGGGAAAATCCATCTTGGTTATTCACATCACGGAGCTTGATTCTCAGTCGACCCGAACTCTGCCTTTATAGCTGCCCAGCTACGGATCATCGTTTGACAGAACCTAAGTCGGTGATCCTCAACTCGGACTGTGCAACAACCTTAGGTCTAAGGATTACATTGATTGAGATATACAAATGACAACTTGTTCGTTGTACCTCAATATGGGTCAATCCGACTCGCTAAACTCTTTAGCTAAATATGTGTAAGTCGGAATAGCATCTCCATGCCCATGACAAGTGGAACCGAGTCATCAAGCCGACTTTCACATTGGTCTAAGTTGTGTGTCCAGCACAACCTCGATGACGAAGGAAATTTAGTACAAACAACATCAATGTATAGTTCCACAACCGAATCACATATTCAATGATACACATCAGATGTTTATACAAGGACAACTTAATACCTTTATGAATACAGTGGGAAATATCATCTTACATGATTGCCTCTAGGGCATATTCCCAACAGTCAACTCTCGGTGCATCCAAGAATATTAAAGTTCAACTTCCCCAGTAGAGTCACCACGTTCAAAGGCAAAGTCCGTAAATTAGTGCTCATATGAAACATAGTAATACCTCGACTCAAAACCCTCTAACTCCACTCTCCCGAATCTCGGGACAAGATTCTTTTAAGGTGGAAAGGTCTGTTACATCCCAATTTTAGCAACCCTGATCTGTTGTCAAGAGTGCAAAAATCACGGGGAACAAAAACTTTTCTTGTTTAATGATGAAATGTTTGCTTGCATGTTTATTTGTGCTTATGTATCTTATAATGTAGTAGATGATATACTCCTTACCTCAACCCCCTGTTGACAAAAGCTATTTAAAAAAACTATCTTGGCTCATCTTACATATTCTTAAATGTTCTGGAGTTTCAAAACCTGAGCCAAGATGCCCTATTAACAAAAAAATTTCTTAGCATGTATTTTAAAAAACGATGGAGATCTATATGTTACAATCTCCTCATGTTTTCAAGACAGAACTTTCAACTACCCTTACCTCTAGTTTTCCCAAAAACCTTTTACAAAATGTTTTCTACTCTACTCTTGGTAGAAATACCAAGAGACTCTCATCTTCCTTCAATGGCACAAACCTTTCAAAATACCCATCCCAACCACAAGCTAAGCTTGAAGGTAACCTTCATAGAAGTTTGTGAAGTTGTTAAGATGAATTTCCTTGATCTGCTATTTGATGAATTGCTTTGAGATACGGCTTGACTTGATTTCTTTGGAAGTAGCATGATCCACCCTAGGAGCTAATCCTTTAGGATCAAGCTAAACTAAGAATTCCAAACCCTAAGAAATGCCCTAAGTTTGGTATGATATCTAGTCAATAGAGTGACCATCCCATCTCTTAACTAGATCAATTTAGGGTTAATCCCTTTTGATAGTTTCCAACTCATTTGAAGAACAAAACTAAGCATGAATCCATTCTACTCAATCAACACATCAACATCATCCACATGATCATGAGTTTGGAACCTATCCTTCTCTCAAAATCATCTACTCCTGTAATCTAGTCTAAAACCCTAAATCTTCCAAAATGACTAAGTCTGAAACTGTTATCATCATCACCTCTTTGAGTCCTTTATTTTATCAACCCTTGGACTTTTTTGGAAATGCACTTGAAACAGCTCGGATACCATCATAAGGACTTCAAAATCCCACTCTTTCCCTTGACTCAATCATCCTTGGACCCACTTGTTCCTAATGGTTTTGCAGGTAAGAAATAAATTATTCCAACAAATCACATCAACACGCCTACTTTGGAAGAAGCTCACCCCCATGTTAACATATTTGGACTAAATCTTTGCATGGTTATGTTCTACTAACCATGGTATATAAACCCCCACTTCCCTTGTTTCAATTGGAGCGTTGTGCTTCTTAAACTCACATGGTTTATGAGGCTTCATGATAATCTGCAATGGCAGCCTTATTTTCAACAAAGTTTGCCTCCACTACTATATCACCTGAAATACAACCAAGACCAAATCTTGGTGCATCGATCTGTAGGGGTTCGTAGCATGGAAAACAAAAAAATTCTACTGCATGAACACGCACAAGCCAAGATCTATCTACTAGATTGTAGCAACGAGTCAATTAGAGTACTCACCCTCGAAGATTCCAAAGAGGTTAACGAGAGCAGATTCTCGTGGGTGATGTAGTCATACACTTGCTGTACCATCTCAAAAATATTAATGAGGATATAAATTTCTAATCAACCAAAATTAGGGTTAACAAAAGGCTTTTAATATTAAACACCATATTAATGCATGTGTGTTATGAATGTTGGTGAATGCTTGAAATGCCATGTTGGTGTGTTGTAAATGATGAGGTTTGGTTTAAAGATCAAAACCAAATCATCTAGGTCAAATCAAACCCAAAACAAAGAAAAATATAATCAATATATAAAGCATATGACCTAATGGTCATTTTTGCCAACGTTAGCACTTACCTCACTTTGAGCATCTCTATTAACTGATTTCAAACAGAAACAATTCCCTTTATTTTCTCACCTTGCTAGACCAAGTAATAATGAACACAAGTGAGATTTCAAAACTTACAGAAACAAATTCAAATTCATTTTAAGGACATTTCAAAATTGAATCTATCTTATGCATCAAGATAGTCATTTTTGGAAAACCATCAAAACCATCACCACTTGACAAACCCTGGCACCCAGAGACTACCAAGCTTATGACCAATACACCCACCAAAAAGAATTGGAAAATTCATAGGTTTAGTTTTTGTGGCCATTTAATCAAACACTTAGTGAGCACAGTACAAGCTTACCAACTATTCACTGTTTTGATCAATCTTGTGATCATCTTGTGACATCACAAGCCTCCACTACTCGCCCTTACTCGCCTTAGTACCAGCCCATGCAGAAGAGCCCCTCTCACTCGACCAATTGACTAGTACTTGTCGTAACTAAGCTCACCCATGCCACCCTGACACAGACACACTACTACACGCCACGCTGCTCTCGCCCACGATGTCTAAGAGGTAGCTATGACCTCACCGCCACCGCCTGTGTATGCCTGGACCAACGACAGCCCGTGGAGACGCCATCGCAGCCGCTCCCACTTAACTCTCGACCATGCTGATTGTCGTGCCAGAGCATCGAGCCGCCCCGTGCAACCACGTCACGCCTCGCTCTCGCCTTGACTCAATGCGATCGCCTTGATGCCAGCAACCCCCCAGACATGCCCGTTTGACCCCGCGCGCTCCGTGACCACCATACACCGTGAAGAACGCCGCGATACTGACGCAGAGCATGGACGCCCCCGACAGATGGAGACCGCGACTCGACGTGCCACTGTGCGCATGATGACCGCCATGAAGCCCTGCATCGACCTACACCCTCAACCATGCCGATAGCTTCCTGTAACGACGTCCCCGACGATCCTGAACCATGCCGCCTTGCTCCCCTCGCGAGGGTATAAATAGACCCCTCCCCTGCCTCAAAACGCACACCATTCCACTCCCCTCTCACCCAGAAACCTCTCTGACATGTCCCTGGAGCAAGGCGAGCACCACACCGCCGGAATTTCACCGGAGCCCACCGCTGCAGTAATGAAAGGAAGCCATCGCTAGGAGCCTCACCAGGAGCCGCCGCGACCACCATTTGAACTGCCATCGCCGACAAGCTCGTTCGCCCACCTCACCGGACCTAGCTAGAGCCCTGGTAAGCCCCCGACGACCCCCGCCGTAGCGCTAGGGTTAGAATCTCGCACGTGCCGTGCGACGGAGACGATGACAAAGAGCAATCCATCATGCTCTAATCGTGCGGTCTAGAAGAGAGGATACCTCTTTGCATTGGATTAGTCGCTGACGCATGGGACCAACCCTGGTGTAGTCCGCTGCGCGCGCACTGCATAGTTGGGACGACCCGTTAGCATTCCCGTGCGAGCCCGCAAATTCAAACTTAGTTTTTCCTTTTAATTCAAAACCCTATACTGTAGGTAACTTTGAAATTCAATTCAGGAAGATTCACTAAACCAAATTTAATGAATCCAATTTTGTTAGAAAGGATTTTAAAATATCTAAACAATCCCATTGGTTTCAAACAATTTCAAATTATAGATCACCCATAGCAAAAATAATAAGGCAGCGACTTTTATAACTTCAATCATTTTTCTAAAATCAACCATAAATGCTTCTGAGTTGATTCCAACTCTCAAAAATTCACTTTTGCCATGATCTATCTAAATATGTAAAAGTATATAGTTTTACATGCAGTAGTCCTGGACCAAAATTAAAATAAAGGATTTATAGTCATTTCTAGTCACTTAAATATTATTAAATGGCATTATTAAACTTTGAAATTTAGGCCAACTACTTTAAATGACATTCCCAAGTATTGGAATATGTGGTGATGGCATGTTTTAATATTTTAGTTGGAGAATATTAAATCTTAAGTAACTTTTCAATAAGTATAAATTACTTTTCTAAAATAAGATGAATAAAACCTTGTCAATTACTTGTAATGATAGAGATGATGCTAGATCATCTAGTGTAGATCTTTGTGTGCTAAATAGAAGTAGTTATGTATTGTTTGGTGATTGTGTACCTCGTATTTAATTATAGACGCTAGTATCAACCCGAGCTACAAGGACGAAGAATTCTACAAAGTAGAAGAAGAGAACTATGACCATTGTACCAACCAAGGCAAGCTACACTATTCAAGATAGAACTAGCATACTATTATGATACCACCTTGATTATACCAATCCCAAGTTTTACTTGCAAGATTTATCTTTTCTTCCATTTATCAAAGTTACTCAAGTAGTTAATTAATTGGTGATTAGTGGAAAAATAGGAAAGATGCTATCAAGAGAATAAAACTAGATGTAGGTAGTTACACTTGATTAGTACCCTCAATAGTGACACCTTCATTGATAGATGCTAGTGCTAAACTAATCTTGATCTCTATAGATGGGAACACTTGGAGAAAATGATTATGAAAACCTTGGAATGATGAGACATTCTATTGAAATGTTTTGACATGGGTTATGAAACACAATGAGTTGAAGATGATACTAAATGAAGTATATGCCCTGACTTTGGTAAAAACTGATGGTTGGGTTCGGATGCGATACCATTCCAATTTTACTGTACAACCACAATACCTGAGTTGGGTAGGGCTTAACTGGAAGTTTATGTTTCTTAGTATGGGTTCCCTCGCGGAACGAGGTTGAGCTGAGGCTACCTTGTGAATATGAGTCCACCTATGCAGTTCCTGGGATGGCGGATTGCCATGGCTGGGAGGCCAAACTCATAGGGGAGGTGCCTATAATAGGGTGTGTAATTGAAAGGTTAGGATTGATTATCCGCATACGAAGTATGATGATTCAGGGTTATCCCTGACGGATGCATCGAATGTTGTGGTGAAAGTGTACCACCTCTGTAGAGTGTCAAACTATTAGAATAGCCGCGTCCGTGGTCATGTACAGTTGGATGGCCATACTGTTCCATTGTTAGATATTTTTGAAAATGACCTGTGACTTGAAATATGACTTTGACTTGCCAACACAGGGATGTGGACATGAAATTAGGTTCCCTCTTGAGTAATCTAGACAACTAAAGTTAGGTATTTAATACAAAGTACCTCTGCAATAAAATTGGCTTATTGCAAACAAACCTAGAGATTAGGATTCCTACTAGAATAGTAGTTAACCTAGTGTTAGTTTGCGAGTACTTTGAACATACTCATGGCTTTGTCCCTGGCTATTCCCATGGCTAGACTATGAAGGGGAGTACGAGGAGGATGGACAGCAGGATGCCTACGATAACTAGGATCATCTCCCATCGTCAGCATTGCCTGTGACAATGAAGATGGAGACTCTACTATGCTATTATTCCGCTGCTTTGATATGTATTCAGACTTGATCTTATGATCAACTATTTGTAAGACTATTATGGTTTGTAATGGATGATGTACTGTGCTACAAATTATGTTACGTCTCGCAAAAATGGTAATGCTGGGATTGCGACGTACGGCATAACAGGCATCTTGGATTAAAAATATGGGTGTTGAAACTTGCCGACCTCAAGATCGCGTAGATGATCCTTCCGGCGCCATGTTCCGGCAGCGCTTCCATAGACAGTCACACGTTTGGTACTTGATGAAGACCTTCCTCTCCCTTGTTCCAGCAGGCAGCATAGGTTGTAGTTCTCTCCTCGTGATTCCGCAGCACAATGGCATGGTGTCAGAAGTAGAGGGTAGATCTCGCAGGGCTTCGCCTTAAGCCGAAGCGAGTTAGGATGGATTAGAAGGGTTCCCCGGTGTTCTAGGGTTTAGAGGCCGGAGAGGAGGAGATGTCGCCGGCGGTGGCTTGGGCGGCGGCGGCATGGGGAGGGGCTATGGTGGTGTTGTGGTTTGGGGCCGCCCTCTCCCCTCTATTTATGAGAGAGAGGGGCAGCTAGGGAGGGGAGGTTGAATCCTCCTACAACTCCCTCTCCTCCTTGGCACGTGGTGGAGGGAGATGAGGTTTCCTGTCCTCCCTCCACCAAGATACATTGTCCCAATTTGACTTTTCAAACTTGCCTTTTGACTTTCAATTTTGGAGTTTTATTTGTCGCTTTTACTTGCACATCCATTTGACCTAGGACATGATGCAACCATTCCACTTTTTCATGACTCATTCATGAACCCATCCCCTTCCGGTTCGGTGAATCTTCTAGACCCTTCTAGACCATTCCGGTGAAAACACTGGAATCATTCCCGAACTCCGGAATTGAACTTTCCTTATATGAATCTTATTCTCCGAACCATTCCAGATCTCCTTGTGATATCCCAAATCCCATCCGAGACTCTGAACAACATCCAGTCGTCTTACTCACATTCCATATCTACTAAACAACATCGAATCCTTAAGTGTGTCTCCCTACGGTTCGTGAATTATGCAGACATGACTGAGACTCTTCTCCAATCAATAACCAATAGAGGAATCTAGATATTCATATGGCTCCCACATATTTCTACGATTACTTTGCAATCGAATGAACCATTTACATACGAAACCAATTTCCCTTTGTCTTGCAATATTTTACTTATCCGAGGTTTGATCATCGGTATCTCTGCATACCTAGTTCAACCTCGTTACCGATAAGTACTCTTTACTCGTCCCTGTGATATGTGATCCCTTGTGAGCCGGTCAGATGCTTGAAAGCTAATTGGATGACATTCCACCTAGAGGGCCCAGAGTATATCTATCCGTCATATGGATGGACAAATCCCACTCTTGATCCATGTGCCTCAACACATACTTTCCGAACAATTAGTGCCACCTTTATAACCACCCAATTACGAATTGTTGTTTGATGTCATAAAAGCATCCATCATGTGATGGTGATTAGCATGATCTCATGGTCGAAGGATTTAGGTTACTATGTATCTCAAAGCTTATTGGAAACGAACTATTGAAATGACTTGATCTTTATGCTATGCTTATCTATAGGAGTATGTCCATCACACCATTCTCCTAATGATATGATCTTGTTTTTAATAACATGTCAATGTTCATGATCAGGAAACCATGATCATCTATTAACCAACAAGCTAGAGTTACAAAGAGGCTTCACTAGGGACTCTAACAAGTTTACAAATCACACAACTATTAATGTTTCCGGTTAATACAATTATAGCATGAACGTAAACATTTATCTTAAACACAAAGATATAATAATAAATACTTTTATTATTGCCTCTAGGGCATATCTCCAACAGTCTCCCACTTGCACTAGAGTAAACTAATATAGATTACATTTTAATATACCGAACACCCATGGCGGTTTGGTGCTGGTCATGTTTTGCCCTCGGGAGAGGTTTAGTCAACAGATATGTCACATTCATATCTGTGTATTTTGCAAATATTTATTTCACCGTCTTGTACATGCTCTCGAATAGCGTGAAAACATAGCTTGATATGCTTTAGCTTCTTGTGTGACCTTGGTTCTTGCGCATTGGCTATGGCGCCCATGTTATCACAGTGTATAGACATTGGGTCCAGTGCACTAGGAACCAAACCGATCTCAGTAATAAACTCCTTCATCCATATAGCTTCTTGTGAATCCTCCGAAGCAACAATGTATTTCGATTCAGTTGAAGACCTCGTCACAACGCTTTGCTTTGCACTCCTCCAGCTCACTGCTGCACCATTCAAATAAATACGTATCCAGATTGAGATTTAGAATCATACGGATCGGTGTTCTAACTAGCATCGGTGTAACCATTAACAATGAGGTATTCATCACCTCCATAAGAAATAACCATATCCTTAGTTCTTCTCAACTAATTAAGGATGTTTTTGACCGCTGTCCAATGATCCACCCCTGGATCACTTTGATATCTGCTAGTCAAACTAATAGCATATGCATTGTCGGGTATAGTACATAGCATGGCATACATGATAGATCCTATGGCTGAGGCATAAGGAGTCTTATTCATCCTTTCTCTATCTTCTGCTGTAGCGGGACTTTGAGTTTTACTCAAGGTCGTATTGGCCAACATGGGCAAGAACCCTTTCTGGATATCTTCCATTCCAAACCTCTTTAGAACTTTGTCCAAATATGTACTTAGAGACAACGATATTAGGCATCTCGATCTATCTCTATAAATCTTTATGCCTAATATGTAAGAAGCTTCACCAAGATCCTTCATTGAAAAACTATTATTCAAATAATCTTTGACACTTTTAAGAAGGTCTATATTATTCCCAATCAATAATATGTCGTCCACATATAGTACTAGGAATGCTACAGAGCTCCCACTCACTTTCTTGTAAATACAAGCTTCTCCATAAGTTTGTATAAAACCAAAACATTTCATCACCTTATCAAAATTTTGATTCCAACTTTGGGATGTTTGCTTCAATCCATAAATGGACCGTTGAAGTTTGCATACCCTCTTAGCATCTTTAGGATCCACAAAACCTTTGGGTTGTACCATATACAACTCTTCATCAATGTCTCCATTGAGGAACACCGTTTTGACATCCATCTGCCATATCTCATAATCATAATATGCAGCGATTGCTAACAAAATCCTCATAGACTTTAGCTTCACTACGGGTGAGAAAGTCTCATCGTAGTCAACTCCTTGAATTTGTCGAAACCGTTTTGTGACAAGTCGAGCTTTATAGACGGTAACATTACCATCAGCATCTGTTTTCTTCTTGAAGATCCATTTGTTCTCGACAGCCTTCCGGCCATCCGGTAAATCCACAAAAGTCCATACTTGGTTTTCGTACATGGATCAAATCTCGGATTTCATGGCTTCTTGCCATTTATTGGAATCTGGGCTCATCATCGCTTCCTCATATGTTGTAGGGTCATCGGTGTTGTCCACCAACATGATACTCATAACGGGATCATACCAATCGGGAGTGGTACGAGTCCTTGTCGACCTGCGAGGTTCCATAGTAACTTCGACCAAAGTTTCATGATCCTTATCATTAGCTTCCTCTCCTATTGGTGTAGGCTCCACAGGAACTTCTTCCGGTGTTGTCCTACTCTCAAATCTGAGAGAAGATTCGACAACCTCGTCGAGTTCTACTTTCCTTCTAGTCACTTCTTTCGAGAGTAATTCCTTCTCTAGAAAGGATCCATTCTTGGCAACGAAGATTTTTCCTTCGAATCTATGATAGAAGGTATACCCAATAGTTTCCTTCGGATCCTATGAAGACGCATTTTCCAGCTTTGGGTTCAAGCTTGTAGGGCTGTAACTTATTTACATAAGCTTCGCAACCCCAAACTTTAATGAACAACAATTTAGGTTTCTTCCCAAACCATAATTCATACGGTGTTGTTTCAATGGATTTATATGGTGCCCTATTTAAAATGAATGCGGCTATTTCTAATGCATAACCCCAAAATGACAAAGGTAAATCTGTATGTGACATCATAGAACGAACATATCTAAGAGAGTTCGATGACGACGTTCGGACAAACCATTACGTTGTGGTGTTCCTGGATGTGTCAATTGGGAAATTATTACACATTTCTTCAAATGCTCGCCAAACTCGTAACTTAGATATTCACCTCCACGATCAGATCGTAGAAACTTAATCTTCTTGTTATGTTGATTCTCCACTTCACTTTGAAATTCCTTAAACTTCTCGAAAGTTTCAGACATATGTTTCATGAAGTAGATATACCCATATCTACTCAAGTCATCCGTGAAAGTAAGAACATAAGGACAACCACCGCGCGATGCCATACTCATTCGGCCACACACATCGGTATGTATGATTTCCAATAAGTCCGTAGCTCGCTCCATGATACCAGAAAATGGAGTCTTAGTGTAAGACCCCACCTTTGTAAAGGTAAAGGTCCCTGTGATTGCAATGATAGTCCCTGGATCAAATGCTAGCATCCATAGTTTAAGATGAAGTATACAGAAACAAAGGTCATTATTACATCGTCATTCCAGAGATAACATAGTCTTTTGCAACTCCATAGCCATAGGCTAGTACATGAGTTTAACTTAACAACAATGTAAATAAAAGTCTTCATTTTCATGTGCCACATGAAAGCATGTTGAGTGTAGACTCATAACCCTAATCCTCATTAGAGTAACCTGCAAGATCACAAGTTACAGCCACAGTGGGTCAATACATTGGAATAGTATTGGCAAGTGATACCTTAGTAGAATAATAGTTTCTAGCTTCTACATGAATTTCGCTAAGTGTAGCTTAGGCTTGCTTTACTCAAAATAGGTTTTACCTATGAGTTGAAAACACTAAGTCTTTGTTTGGCAAAACTCTCAAGGAATCACCAATAGACATTGGTGAACCTTTACCCTTGTTCAATCACAAGTTTTTAACTTGGAAATTGGGATGAGGAGATTCTTGATAGCTTCCATGTCTTGATGCTCAAATTGTCCATTGTCGGGGACACGACTAAGTACTTAGATTCTTCCTTCTGCAGAAGTGATGCACTTTCCCCACAAGACTCGACATGCATCGAGACAGGACCTTTCAGAAGCCTCCCTTAGACCAAAATGGAAGCGTTCCGAAACCTATCACCCCCTACCACCAACTGTCCATTTGGCTAAGTTATTGCAATCTATATGATCTCGGCAGAGCCCATAATGCCATGTGGCTGCACTAGAAGCTTCTTAACATATGGCATCTCAAATCCCTTTGTTCCTAGGTGGATTTCCACAAGTGTGATACACAAGGTATACCATAGATATGGGCCTTGTGTAACCACTCAACATAACCCAAACATACCATTCAACCTAGGTGATTCATTCACTTAGTTGTTTTATTAAGCAAAAACACAAGTCAAAAGACTTAGCAATATTTTCCATAGCATGTATATATTCCACCCTTGGTTACTACTAGCTAGGCTAAGCATTGCAATAGCAAGTATATTAACTTAGAGAAAATTCTAACAATTCTACTACTACTAGGATTTCCCAAGCATAGAATACAGATACTTAGCAAAAATTATCATGCAAGCCCTATACAAAATACCACTAATGCATAGTCAAACTATTGGGACAAAAATATGACGAACCACTTGCCTTGGTAGTTGGGGGAGTAACAACAATCCTCACAGTCACAATCACCACTAGCACCAAAATTTACACATAAAATGATAGCACCAAATTCATATTTCAAATAATCAAGAAAAAAATATATGAATGCATGAAAATGCCATGTGATGATTTTTCTAAACTAAACAAGACAAGTAAAACATTACAGATCAATAAAATAAACATTTATACACCAATTAAACTTAATTTGTCCTTTAAAACATTTTCCAAATAATTTTTATACACAAAATAGGCCTACAAATGTCTTTGCATAAAATTCTAATTCAACAGAAGCAAATCACAAAAATAAGTCTACAAATGTGTAGGATTTTTTTTTGTGATTCCAATGATATATTATTTGTATTTTTTGGATAAACAGAACAAAAGGTATTAAATTTACAAGTTAATCATCTAATTAAATCAAATCTGAATTTTATATCGAAAATCCTGACACGCGGCAACATCTGATTGGCGCGTACCGGTTCGCTCTGGATCACGCGTCCGCACCGTTGGATCTAACTTAATCTAACGCACCAGATCGCATCATACCCCTTCGTGGGTTGATCTAATCGCATCCGTCAGATCCAGCAGACCACATCACACTGACCATTCGCGGGCGGCGCAAATGGCCTCCACGGAGGCTGCGCGTCTGCCGGTGACGTTCCGGCGAGACCAGAGGGCAAAGGCGAGGGTGCTAATTCTTACCTAGTTCGTGGAGACACGGCAAAGCTCAACGTGCAGGTGGACGGGGTCAGGGCGCACGGACACGGCGAGGATTCCTCGTCGGAGTTGCAGGCGGCTTCGGGTGTGCTCGGTCGTCATCGCTAGAGGCGCTACAAGGCACGGGAGAGGAAAAGGAGGGCAGCGTTAGACACGTGCTGAAGCGGCGAGTGTGTGAGCATGAACCAGAGAGGAAGGGGACGGCTAGGCTTACCGCAATCGATCGCCGGAGTTCGTCAGAACAGCGGCGATGTAAAGAGAAAAGCGAGCATCCTGGCAGCGCTCAGAGGAAATTGAGTGGGGGGAAATAGAGCGGGGGTCGTGGGGTTTAAGTAGCCAGAGCTGGGCGAGGAGTTACTCGGCGAATAAACAACAATAACTCGCGCAATCAATGGTAGTGACGCGGGGAGGAAACGGCGGAGGGCCTTGTCGTGGGCGGGGTTTGGGGACGATGATGAAGGGGCATGTGGGACCAGCGCGTCAGTGAGGGGAGGGTGTGCGCGCGGGTGAGAAACAGAGGGGAGAGGAAACCCGGGTGG
Organism: Avena sativa; assembly: GCA_916181665.1. NCBI lineage: Eukaryota > Viridiplantae > Streptophyta > Magnoliopsida > Poales > Poaceae > Avena > Avena sativa. Next base: position 80,371,236 of record OV702296.1, read on the forward strand.
GCTGGCATTTGGGCCGCATCTGCTATTGGGCTGGAATGGTGGCGCCAGCCTTTTCTTACTTTCTTATTCCTTTTCTATTTCTGATTTGATTTTCTGAAATCATTTTCAAATGCTATTCAAATGAGTTTGAATTCAAATTTCCTCTGGATTTTTGTAAAGTACTCCAAGCATATATTTGTGTATAAAACCTTGCTGTTTGATCACAAACTCTTTGTTCCAATTAAAATAGAATTAAAACCATGCCTTAATTAAATATTTATAATAGGCATATAAATGGTTTTGAATTTAGATTTTTGTTTTGAAACTTGTAACAAGCTTGGAGATTAAAATTCAAATCTTTCCTGGTTGAAACAAAGTGTTCTCATGATTTGAAAATGGAATTAAAGCCATTGCCTTTCTTACATAAAATAGTAGGCAACAATTTGCTTCTGTTTTGCAATCTTGTTTTAAATAAATTTTAAAATGCATGAGGATGCATGAAAGATGTGCAACTTTAAATCATGATTTTTGGGATGTTACAAATATAAACCCCTTAAGGTGAATCTCTCCCTGGAGATTCGGATTGGCTAGCAAATAGGTGAGGGTGGTATTTTCGAAGATCATCTTCTCTTTCCCAAGTTGCTTTCTCTTCGGAATGGTGGTTCCACTGAACTTTGCAAAAATTGATAGTCTTAGTCCGAGTAACTCTTTCCGCAGTCTCAAGAATCTTGATAGGATTTTCTTCATAGGTGAGATCACTTTCCAATTGGACCTCTTCCAAAGGTATAGTATCCTTCAAAGAAGTCTCTTGCATCTCCGGGTGGCATTTCTTTAGCTGACTTACGTGAAATACATTGTGAACGGCAGACAGTGATTTAGGCAACTCAATCTCATAAGCCACTTCTCCTTTGCGGCTCAAAATTTTGAATGGGCCAAAATATCTTGGTGCCAATTTTCCTTTGACTCCAAACCTCTTCACTCCACGACGTGGTGATACTCTAAGATAAGCTCTATCACCCACCTCATAAGTGACTTCTCTAGGCTTTGGATCTGCGTAGCTCTTTTGTTGGGACTGTGCTATCTTCAATCTGTCCTTTACCAACTTGAATTTCTCTTCAGCTTCCTTGATTAGTTTTGGCCCGAACAAATTTCTTTCTCCAACACCATTCCATAACAATGGTGTAGTACACTTTCTTCCATAGAGAAATTAAAATGGTGCCATCTCAATACTTCCTTGATAGATGTTGTAAGAGAATTCTGCGTAAGGCAGACCTTCATCCCAACTAGCTCCATAATCTAGGGCACATGCCCTCAACATATCCTCTAAAATCTGGTTGGTCCTTTCTATCTGTCCATCAGTCTGGGGATGAAAAGCAGTGCTGAATTCCAATCTCGTTCCTAATGACTCATGCAGTTGCCTCCAAAAATGGGAAGTGAATTGAGTTCCCCAATCATACAATACTCTTGGGTACTCCATGCAGACACACAATCCTATTCATATAAATCTTGGCTAACTTGGCACTTGTATAGGTTGCCTTCACGGGTATGAAATGAGCCACTTTAGTTAGACGATCTACTACGACCCAAATGGAATCATATCCTGATCTAGTCCTTGGCAGTCCAGTAATAAAATCCATACCAATCTTATCCCACTTCCATTCAGGAATAGGTAGTGGTTGTAACAATCTTGCTGGTTTCTGATGTTCTACTTTCACTCTACTACATACATCACACAAGGCAATATGTTCAGCGATGTCCTTCTTGAGATTATTCCACCAAAATCTTTCTTTCACATCATGTACATTTTGGTGTTACCCAGATGAATGGAATATGGTGAGTTGTGTGCTTCTTGTAAAATCAGTTTCCGAAGCTCCGAATCTTGTGGAATGCAGATACGTTTTCCATACAATAAAGTACCCTGTTTGTCTTCATGGAATCCTTTGGCTTTTCCCTTGCTAATCATTTCCTTAATCTCTTCAATTTCCTTGTCTATCTTTTGGGTTTCCTTGATTTTGTCCAACAAGGTGGGTTGAACATCCAATGACATGAGATGTCCTTCAGGCACAATCTCCAATCTGAGATCTTTGAATTGGGCACACAGCTCATCTGGAAATTCTCCCTTAGTAAGGCCATTCACATAAACCTTACGGCTTAATGCATCCGCTGCAACATTTGCTTTACCGGGGTGGTATTGCAAACTCAAGTCATAGTCCTTGATGAGTTCTAACCATCTTCTTTGTCTCATGTTGATTTATTTCTGAGTGAAGATATACTTCAAGCTTTTGTGATCTGTGAACACTTTGCAACGCTTTCCCAAAAGATAATGTCTCCATGTTTTGAGTGCATGGACAACTGAGGCTAACTCTAAATCATGAGTAGGATAATTCACTTCATGAGTTTTGAGTTGTCTCGAGGCATAAGCCACCACTTTCCCTTTTTGCATCAAAACTGCACCTAATCCTTGGTGAGATGCATCACAATAAACTTGGAAGTCCTTCTCCAAATCTGGCAGACATAAGACTGGTGCTGTCACTAGTCTCTTCTTCAACTCTTGGAAACTGAGTTCACATCCTTCAGTCCAATCAAACTTCTTGTCTTTCTTAAGTAACTCCGTCATTGGCTTACCTACCTTTGAGAAATTCTCAATGAAGCTTCTATAGTATCCTGCCAAGCCAAGGAAACTACGAACTTCTTTCACTGACTTAGGAGATTCCCACTCAGTTACAGCTGACACTTTTGCGGGATCAGCTACTACACCATCTCCTGACACAATATGTCCAAGAAATCCGACTTCCTTCAGCCAGAATTCACACTTGCTGAATTTGGCATACAACTTATGCTCCCTAAGCTTCTCAAGTATCAATCGCAAATGTTCCTCATGCTCTTCATTGCTCTTGGAGTAGATCAAAATGTCATCGATGAATACGACAACAAATTTATCTAGAAATTCCATGAACACCTTGTTCATCATATTCATGAAATAGGCTGGTGCATTTGTCAAACCAAATGGTATCACGGTGTACTCATACAATCCATACCTAGTGGTGAAAGCAGTCTTAGGTATGTCTTGTTCTCTTATCTTTAGCTGAAAGTAGCCTAATCGGAGATCAATCTTTGAGAACACACGGGCTCCTTCTAACTGATCAAACATATAATTGATTCTGGGCAAAGGATACTTGTTCTTTATAGTCACCTCATTGAGTGAGCGGTAATCTATGCATAACCTTTGACTCCTATATTTCTTTTCAACAAACAAGACTGGTGCTCCCCAAGATGAAGAACTTGGTTGAATAAATCCTTTCTGCAACTGTTCTCCAAGTTGTTTCTTGAGTTCCTTCAACTCATCAACTGACATCTTGTAAGGTCTCTTTCCTATTGGTCCTGATCCTAGCAGCAAGTCAATCAGAAACTCAACATCTCTATCTGGTGGCATTCCAGGTAATTCCTCTAGAAACACATCCGGGTACTCTCTCACAATTAGCACACTGTCTATGTTAACCCCCTTAAGAGAAGAATTTAGCTTACTCCCTTTTGATTCAAAGTTAGACTTGAATCTAATCCGTTTCTTATCCGGGGTTGTGAGTGTGATAGTATGATTGGCACAATCTAGTACTCCTTCGTACTTAGTCATCCAATCCATTACCAAAATGACATCCAATCCTTGAGAATCAAGGATTATCAAACTAACGGGAAACTTATACCTCACAAATTCTATCACTAGATCATGACATCCCGAGTTCACTATCATTTCTCCACCAGGAGAACTTACTTTTATAGGACACCCAATAGTTTCAACTGGAAGTCCATTTTTATCAACAAATACTCTTGATATGAATGAATGCGATACGCCAGTATAGAAAAGAACAAGTGCTGGAATAGAATTGAGTTTGAACATACCAGCCACAACATTAGATTCCTCATATATTTCTTCCACATTGATGTGGTTCACTTGTGCCTTTTGGAAGGGATTGGGTTTGTTGGCACCTTGAACTTTCTTTTCTGGGCACTCATTAGCATAGTGCCCCATCTTTTTACACTTGAAGCATTCAATATGGCTAAGATCTTCAGGCTGACTTCCACTTCCACTTCCACCTCCACTGTAGTGGCTCTCGTGTCCACTGTTGTGGTACTTATACTTGTCATTATCATGACTGCGGTGATGATTATTGTCATGATGATGATTGTGATTGTGGTGGTTGTTGTACTTTCCATGTTTGTGGGATCCATAACTCCCACTATCATCATGATGGGAACGCTTGTGAGACGATCCCGAGCTGTGCTTATCAAAGCTATGCTTCCTCTTTCTGCTCTCAACCTGTTTCATCTTGTTTTCCAAGAAGGTAGCCTTATCACAAAGTGATTGGTAGGTTGGAACATAGGCAACAGACAGCTGCAGGTTCAACTCATCATTCAGTCCCTTGAGGAATTTCTCCTTCCTCTTGGCATCTGTATCAACTTCATCCGGTGCATAACGCGCCAGATTGTTGAATTCCTCAATGTACTCAGTCACACTGCGGTGACGCTGTTTCAGATTGTGAAACTCCTTTTTCTTCAAATTCATTACTCCGGATGAGATGTGAGCTGTACGGAATCCATCCTCAAAGATATCCCAAGTCACACCCTCAATGGGGGTGGTGATCTGAAAGTTGTCCCACCAGGTTGCTGCTGGCCCTTCAAGCAGATGTGCTGCGAACCTGACCTTTTCCTCGTCAGTGTAGCCAACGGTCACTAATTCTTTGTTCACTGAATGTAACCAGTCATTGGCTATCATTGGATCAGTGGTTCCCGAGGAATTGGCAGGCCTTAGTCTCAAAAATCTGGTGAGCATGTCAAATCCTCGAGGATTATTCTGATTGTTGTTATTATTATTATTATTATTATTGTTGTTGTTATTCTGGTTCTGCATAAATGTTGTCATCATCTGCATTAGTTGAGCTTGCACTGTCATCAACTTTTGCATCTCGGGAGTGACGTTGTTGTTGTTGTTGTTGTTTTGGTTCAGGTTGGCACGTCGACGAGGCATCTGTGGTTTTAATAAGGATAAGAATGAGATACCCATAGATGCTTAACATGCACAATACATCACATAGAACAAACACAATAACCAAGCATCAAAATAACATAGAGTTTGAACGACATAAACAACAAGTTTTTAAAATGCAAACACACCATAGCAAGCCATCCACATGTTGGATGGTCATTGCGACTCAATAATCAAATTAAGGTAGATGAAAGATAATCGAGTAGTCTACACTACTACTCCGCATCAATCTCCACATCAACGAGGGTAAGACCTGCATTCTCCATGGCGGTCGTGTACTCATCAACACTAGTGGTCAAGGACTCAATCTTGGCCCTAAGAGCCCTCTTTTGTGAGCGAAGCCTCTCGATCACTCCCTGCTGGTGCTCAAGCTCGAAGTCCTTGGCCTCTAACTCCTCCTTCATCTCCTGGATCTTCTTGTTCCTGTCTTGGACTCTTTTCTCCTGGCTCTTGAACTTATTGTCCTGGCTTTCAAATTTGGCCTCCATTTCCTTGACGATCTCGTCTTGCTCCGCGAAGAGCTTGTCCTTCTCTCGTAGCTGAACCTGGAGCTCGTCATTACTAAGCATGACGTTGGTCCTATCAGTATCAAGGTGTCTAACAAGACCCTCTAGGTCCTGAAGGTACAGACGAATCGGCTCCATCGTCTCTCTAGTAGCATCATCGTACTCTATAGCCTCACCCTCCTCGTTGCGTCTCCTGAAGGGGTGAAAGTAAAGACCTCTAAGCTCGGTGGAGTGACTCCCTACCAGGCGTCCAAGTAACTCCTGCATGACTACATCTAGGCCTCTCTCCTTGTCATCATGCATCAGCTTTAAAGTGATAGCCTCCGTGGGTGGCTCTGCCTGGCATCCCGGCTGTGTGACTCTGAAGCCCCATAGGTCCTTCCTCTCAAAATTGGTGACCTGAAGTGTCGTGATGCTAGGAAGTGGAAGGTTGAGCACACTAGTGAGCTCAATGAGAAGAGTACCAAAACGAGTTCCCTTGAACTCCTCGGCCGTGCTGATAACAACGTTAGGCATCTATTTTTATAAGATAGAGAAAAGTTAGAATCAACACAAGTAGAGAAAAATTGACAAGACAAAATATCACAAGCACATCTTTTAGCAACAAACACACAAGTCATGGCATACCCAAATCCATTACAAACACCAAAGGTTCAACCTAACTTAACAAATTTTTGGAAGTAAAAACGATAAGTGTGGTGGTCCAACCAACGAAGTACGTTACAATTCTCATTCTCTAGACAAAATAGCTATCAAGGCATCCTTAGTGGCCATCTGTCTATCTTGTTCACAAGACTCCCATATTAAGTCTATGATGTCTCCCCTTAGTTGTTGGTTGGTAGTCTCTAATTCTTGGGTATGCTTCTTTCTTCTCTAAGGTCATTTTGAGTGTTGAGCATTCTGCACTTGAGTCTATCACCAAGCTCCTTGATGGCATTCCATGCTGCATTTCTTGTAGAGTCAAAGAATGTTGTGTGCATTTCAGAGTTGGTGACCATGCAGAATCCTAACTCCTTGTGGTTGTCTTCCTTGTTTTTGTACAAGTGAAGTTGCACCCACCAATACTCTTCTCCTTCATCCATCACAGGGAATCCCTTGTATACAGCTGCACCATGTATCCCCATGGTAACCATAAGGTTATTGAGTGCCTTGGTAAATTCAGTCTCACACTCCAAAGTCATGGTCATGAGTAGTCCCTTCCTGACAGCTTCGTTGATGGAGTTCATCTACAAATTGAGATGAGAAAGAAGATTAGAAAAGTTTACGAGAAGAAAAAGACAAGTGTGGAATTTTCAAAGTGTTGAAATTTTCCTTAGTGGTTTCTTAGTCTAATCCACCCTAGGGTCATAATCCTACAGGAAACACAGTGCTCTGATACCATCTATAAGACCCCACCTTTGTAAAGGTAAAGGTCCCTATGATTGCGATGCTAGTCCCTGGATCAAATGCTGGCATCCACAGTTTAAGATGAAGTACACAGAAACAAAGGTCATTATTACATCGTCATTCCAGAGATAACATAGTCTTTTACAACTCCATAGCCATAGGCTAGTACACCAGTTTAACTTAACAATAATGTAAATAAAAGTCTTCATCTTCATGTGCCACAGGCAAGCATGTTGAGTGTAGACTCATAACCCTAATCCTCATCAGAGTAACCTACAACATCACAAGTTACAACCACAGTGGGTCAATACATTGGAATAGTATTGGCAAGTGATACCTTAGTAGAATAATAGTTTCTAGCTTCGACATGAATTTGGCTAAGTGTAGCTTAGGCTTGCTTTGCTGTAAATAGGTTTTACCTATCAGTTGAAAACACTAAGTTTTTGTTTGGCAAAATTCCCAAGGAACCACCAATAGACATTGGTGAACCTCTACCCTTGTTCAACCACAAGTTTTTAACTTAGAAATTGGGATGAGGATATTCTTGATAGCTTCCATGTCTTGATGCTCAAATTGTCCATTGTCGAGGACACGGCTAAGTACTTAGATTCTTCCTTCTGTAGAGGTGGTGCACTTTCCCCACAAGACTCGACATGCATCGATACAGGACCTTTCAGAAGCCTTCCCTTAGACCAAAATTGACGTGTTCCCAAACCTATCACCCCCTACCACCAACTGTCCATTTGGCTAAGTTATAGCAATCTATATGATCCAGTCAAAGCCCATAATTCCATGTGGCTGCACTAGAAGCTTCTTAACATATGGAATCTCAAATCCCTTTGTTCCTGGGTGGATTTCCACAAGTGTGATACACAAGGTAGACCATAGATATGGGCCTTGTGTAACCACTCAACATAAACCAAACATACCATTCCACCCAGGTGATTCATTCACTTAGTTGTTTTATTAAGCAAAAACACAAGTCAAAAGACTTAGCAATATTTTCCATAGCATGTATATATTCCACCCTTTGTTACTACTAGCTAGGCTAAGAATGGAAATAGCAAGTATATTAACTTAGAGAAAATTCTACTACTACTTGGATTTCCCAAGCATAGCATATAGATACTTAGCAAAAATTATCATGCAAGCCCTATACAAAATACCACTAATGCATAGTCAAAATATTGGGACAAGAATATGAAGCACCACTTGCCTTGGTAGTTGGGGGAATAACAACAATCCTCACAGTCACAATCACCACTAGCACCAAAATCGAAACATAAAATGATAGCACCAAATTCATATTTCAAATAATCAAGCAAAAATATATGAATGCATGCAAATGCCATGTGATGATTTTTCTAAACTGAACAAGACAAGCAAAACAGTACTGATCAATAAAATAAACATTTATACACCAATTAAACTTAATTTGGCCTTTAAAACATTTTCCAAATAATTTTTGTACACAAAATAGGCCTACAAATGTCTCTGCATAAAATTCTAATTTAACAGAATCAAATCATAAAACTAAGCCTACATATGTGTAGGATTTATTTTTGTGATTCCAATGATATATTATTTGTATTTTTTTGGATAAACAGAATAAAAGTTATTAAATTTACAAGTTAATTATCTAATTAAATCAAATCTGAATTTTAAATCGAAAATTCTGACAAGCGGCAGCGTCTGATTGGCGCGTACCGGTTCGCTCTGGATCACGCGTCCACACCGTTGGATCTAACTTAATCTAACGCACCATATCGCACCATACCCCTTCACGGGTTGATCTAATCGCATCTGCTGGATCCAGATCCAGCGGACCACATCGCACTGACCATTCGCGGGCGGCGCAAATGGCCTCCACGACGGCTGCGCGTCTGCCGGTAAAGTTCCGGCAAGACCAGAGGGCAAAGGCGAGGGTGCTAATGCTTACCGAGGTCATGGAGACACGGCGAATCTCAACGTATAGGTGGACAGGGTCGGGGCGCACGGACACGGCGAGGATTCCTCTTCGGAGTTGCAGGCGGCTTCGGGTGTGCTCGGTCGTCGTCACTAGAGGCGCTACAAGGCACGGGAGAGGAAAAGGAGGGCAGCGTTAGACGCGTACTGAAGCTGGGAGTGTGTGAGCATGAACCAGAGAGGAAGGGGAGGGCTAGGCTTACCGCAATCGGTCGACGGAGTTCATCGGAATAGTGGCGATGCAAAGAGAAAAGCGAGCATCCTGGCGACGTTCAGAGGAAATTGAGTGGGGGGAAATGGAGCGAGGGCTGTGGGGTTTAAGTAGCCGGAGCTGGGCGAGGAGTTACTCGGAGAATCAACGGCAATAACTCGCGCAATCAACGGCAGTGACGCGGGGAGGAAACGGCGGAGGGCCTGGTCGTGGGCGGGGTTTGGGGACGATGATGAAGGGGCACGTGGGACCAGCGCATCAGTGAGGGAAGGGTGTGCGCGCGGGTGAGAAACAGAGAGGAGAGGAAACCCGGGTGGGCTGGCTTTTGGGCCGCATCTGCTATTGGGATGGAATGGTGGCGCCGGCCTTTTCTTATTTTCTTATTCCTTTTCTATTTCTGATTTGATTTTCGGAAATCATTTTCAAATGCTATTCAAATGAGTTTGAATTCAAATTTCCTCTGGATTTTTGTAAAGTACTCCAAGCATATATTTGTGTATAAAACCTTGTTGTTTAATCACAAACTCTTTGGTCCAATTAAAATATAATTAAAACCATGCCTTAATTAAATATTTAAAATGCATGAAAGAAATTTTGTTCTGTTTTGCAATCTTGTTTGAAATAAATTTTAAAATGCATGAGGATGCATGAATGATGTGCAACTTTATAAATCATGATTTTTGGGATGTTACACTTAGTGATTTTTCCCATCAGACATGCTTCGCATCTTTCAAGTGATTCGAAATCAAGTGATTCAAGAAGTCCATCAGAATGGAGTTTCTTCTTACGCATCACTCCAATGTGACCAAGACAACAATTCCACATGTATGTAGAATTATCATTCAATTTCAAACGTTTAGCTTCTATATTATGAACATGTGTATCATTACAATCGAGATTCTATAAGAATAGACCATCTATCAAAGGTGCATGAACATAAAAGATATTACTCATATAAATTGAACAACCATTATTCTCGGACTTAAACAATTAACTGTATCGCAATAAAGAAGTTTCGGATACAATATTCATGCTCAACGCAGGCACCAAATAACAATTATTTAAGTACAAAACTAATACCGATGGTAGATGAAGAGGGAGTGTGCCGACCGCGACCACATCAACTTTTGATCCATTTCCAACGCGCATCATCACCTGGTCTTCTGCTAGTCTCCGTTTATTCTGTAGTACCTATTTCGAGTTACAAATATGAGCAACCGAACCAGTATCAAATACCCAGGAACTACTACGATTACTAGAAAGATACACATCAATAACATGTATCTCGGATATACCCTTCTTCTTGATGTTGCCATTCTTAAGATCCGCCAAGTACTTGGGGAAATTCTGCTTCTAGTGACCTTCTCCCTTGCAGTAAAAGCACTCAGTATCAGGCTTAGGCCTATCCTTGGCCTTCTTTGTTAGCGCGGTATCTTTCTTACCACCCTTCTTGAAGTTTCCCTTTTTCTTAGGCCTGCCTTGCTTCTTGAAATTGCTGGTCTTATTGACCATCAACACTCCGTGATCTTTCCTGATCTCCACTTCTGCAGACTTCAACATAGAGAAGAGTTCTGGCAACGTCTTATCCATGCGCTGCATGTTGTAGTTGATCACAAAGTTCTTGTAACTTGGTGGTAGTGATTGGAGGACACGATGAATCCCCAACACATTAGGAATTATTATGCCCAAGCTCTGGAGATTATTACCATGCCCAGGCATCTTAAGCACATGCTCACTGAGGGAGCTGCCCTCTTCCATCTTGCAGTTGAAGAACTTTTCAGAAGCTTCATAACTCTCAACTGCTGCGTGAGCCTCAAATATCATTTTGAGTTCACGGACAATATCATGTGGGTCCAAGTTCTCAAACCTTTTCTAAAGCATTGATTCCAATCCATACAAGATAGCACATTGAACTGTGTTGTATTGATTCTTCCGAGTACGGAAAACATTTTTCTCATCATTGGTAGCATCTTCTGCAGGTGGGTCACCCAGCGGTGCATCCAGCACATAGGTCAACTGACCAGCATTGAGGACAATCCTCAAATTGCGGAACCAATCCACGAAGTTGCGTCGATTGTTTATCAACTTTTGTTTCTCTAGGAATGCATTAAAAATTGATGGTAGGGGCCCCCATTGATCTACAACATATTTGCAAAAGTTTAGACTAAGTTTATGACAAATTGAGTTCTAATTAATAGTTAAATTAATCTAGGTGAACTCCCACTCAAAACAATATCCCTCACATTGTTTTAGTGATCACACGAACCAAATCCACTACATCAAAACCGATCATCACGAGAGATGATGTAGTTCCAAAGGAGAACAATCAATATGTTCATCATATCAACTATATGACTCATGCTTTACCTTTCTGTGATCCGTGTTTCGAGACCATGTCTGTACATGCTAGTCTCATCAAGATTAACCTTAGTTTCTAAATGAGAAAATATGTCTTGCTCCCATTGTATGCACACGTTGATTCTATCACACCCGATCATCATGTGGTGCTTCAAAATGACGAGTGTTGGTAACTGTGCTAACTAAGGGTGAACACTTCACTTGATAATTTTGTGAGAGGGATCATCTTATAATGCTACCGTCGCAATCTAAGCAATACAAGATGCATAAAAGGATTAACATCACATGCAATTCAAAATATGTGATATGATATGGACTTTCTTCATGTGCTTCCAATCTTCATCTTCAAGCCCGAACATGATCTCCATCATCACCGGTGTGGTGTCTGTTGTTGGATTGTCGACAAGTACGCCATAGGGGGTCCTAACGGCGTTGAGAAGGTGGGGTGTGAGATGTCGGATGTTCTAGGAGCGGTGGTCACAGGTTTACCCAGGTTCAGATCTGACTGCGGTGATCGGATCCGACTCCTGCTAGCAACCCAGCAATATATCAACGTAAGCCGGATGTTACATCGGATTACAAGAGAGGTTCGCCTGTGCGAGTTGTGATTGCTGCTATTTCTATGGTTGTTGGCCTAAAGGATCCCATAGGGCTGGTTTATATAGTCACCAGGACCTAGGGTTATAGGAGAGACCTATCCGACTACGTTACAGAGTCGGTAACTAGATACAACTTGGACTACAACTAATACTACATGCCTAAGTTGGTAACTCTTCTGTGCCTTGCTGTAGCCGGAACAGGCTCCTCCTCTTTCTCTGATTGGGCCGCCCGTGAAGCAAAGCTCTAACCCATTGGTGGGCCACCTTGGTCAGCTAGTCCTATGGGTATCCCGGGAAAGTATATCCCCAACAGTAGCCCTCGGAAGTCTCCAAGATCCAAAGTCGGATAAATCATCTAGCTTGATGGTTTCTTAGTCTTGAGAATCTTGAAGGGTTCTCGAAAACTTCATTTAATAGTGTAGGATTCCGAGTCAGTTGAGTCGGATATGTTTTGTTCTGACTTTTAGTATTTTCCTTGCTTAGTTTGAAACATGATCCGGATTTCAAACAACGGCGTGCGGGCTGACAACTTTTCAGACCAGGTCCTATCACTGACAGGAGTCCGTCAACACAACCGTTGGTGGGTCTGCGAGCACTGTTTTAATGCTCGCACAAGAATCGAGGGGGGCAGAGGAGTCACGAGGAAGCCACCTCCCTCTCTCCTATTTGCGTGGCGTAAATCGTGCAACTGAATCACGAATCTTGGCGCAGAGGCAAATAAAAGAGAGGAGAAACCCTTTTCTCTCAGATTCATCTCTCCAGCGTTCTCACTTATTGCCTCCTCGAGCCCTCCGCAGCCACTCTCATCTACACACCGCGAGAAAAATCTCTTTTCCCCACCAATCCTTCATCTTATCTAGGAGCGATGGCTTCTGCATCTGGCTCCGAAGCGGCGGAGTGTACATCGGTGGCGGCCGAGAGGAAGTTGCGGGGCCTCTAGGTCCCAAGCTTCATGGACGACACCGAGCTCCAGGTCATGGAGGATGAGGGCTACATCGTCACTAGCGCGTGGCGGAGCGCCTCAGGACACGCCACTCCTACTACCGCGCGATGGCAAGATGGTGTTGTTCGGCACACACATCGACCGTGGCCTCAGCCTGCCACCGTCAGACTTCTTCATCGAGGTCCTCAAATACTACGGTGTGCAGCTCCATAATCTTCCTCCCAACTAGAGCTTAGTACTCATGCAGTTTTGTGCGAGGGATTTCTTGGCATTAGGCCAAGTCTCACCCTTTTCCGGTACTACTACGGTACCCGGAAGAACTCCATTAGTGTCGGTGTTCCTTACACCACTGGAACTCTTAGCTTTGTCCTTAGGAGAAACCAAGTTTATCCTAGGATTAACGCTAGTGAATCTGTTAAACGCTACGCCGGAACATTCTTCTACCACAAGGATATTCTGGCTCCTTGAAAGGCGAAAGGTCTTCCGGCCTTCGTCGACAGTGTCGCTCCCCACCAAAAATCATGGGATGCGGAGGCGCTGGAACTATCGGATATCTTGGTCCTCGCCAAGGGCCTCCACGGATCCGACTTGATCCACTGCTGGCTTGATCGTTGGATCCAGCCTCTGCAGCATCACGGAGATCGCCTCTACACACATTTACCAGTGACAAGAAAGACAGCGTGCGGGTCAGCACACATCGTATTCCGACAAAGGATTACAAGACCCTCATGCAGTATTTGATCAAGGAGAGAGCGGAACGAAAAGTTCCGGATGTCTGTATGAAGATGTTCACGTCTACCCGTCCTTTGACTCCGGTAAATATTTCGACTCTGCTTTCGTGTTTTATCGTTCTTTTGTTTCTTTCTCCGACTCTATTTTCATCAATGCTCTTTGACTTTGTCAGCTCGAGGTACTCCCCGAGTCTGAGCTAGCTCCACTAGAGGGCTATCTCTCAGACGATCCGGAGGCGACAGAGGATGACGAGGTGCAAGAAGTATCTGCCTCCGCCTCCAAGAAGCATAAGGCGAAGGAAGTTGTTATCACTGCGAGTAGCCAAGTGCCGCCAGTAGTTTAAAAGTAAGCACCCTGTCTTTGTTTTCAGTACTTTGTACCTTTCTTTCTTTCCAAATCACACCTGATATTCGGATTTGCGTGTTTTAGAGCTAAAGCAGTTTTGAAGAGTAAAGCGAAGCCATGCAAGCCACTGTGTCAGCAAAATCTTGTCATCTCCCCAGCGATGCCACCGCCGACTCCAACTAGTACCCCATCATCAGCACCAGAGGTTTCCGCCTCTCCTCATGTCGGCAACATCTCGAAAGCCCTGGTTACCGTTGGTGGCCAGGAAACTAACAAGGGTGAAACCATCAAGGGTAATGACCCCATGGTAATATCTACATGTCAGTTGGATAAAGTAGCTGGCTCTGCTGCCTCCGGCCTAAAACGGAAGAATCAGGAGGAGATCCTCAGGCTGGCTCAGTCCAGCCTTGATAAGCAAACCCTCACTCCAGAGGCAGCAATCCAGGAGATGGTGGACGTGAAGCTAGTCAGCCTCCTGGACCAAATTTTGGTCTCGGACGTGAAGATAGAGTCTAGCGAACTCCCAGCAATGGACGTTCCCTCCCTCTCCCTTGCCGAGAAAGTGTTTCACAATACTAAACTCGGATTTGAGAAGTTGCACCTAGAACACATTGTATGTTTCTGATACTTATTTGTAGTGTTTTATTACCATATCCTCTAGCCCTCAAGCATAAAGTCGGATAAACATCGTTGAATATGAGTTGATGCTTATAGGATGCAAAAGAATGTTGTAGTGTAGCCCCCAAGGCTCGTGCTGTATTTTTACTTAGTTAAATTTGCAGCCCGGGTCTTATTAGCCGTCTGACGGTATTCCGTCTCTAAGCTTATAGAAAATTGCATCTTCCAACCAGGAATTGCTCAAAAATTTCATGGAAATCAAAGCCCTGCGCCTTGTGAATTCAAAGTTGAAAGTTGAAAAGATGAAGCAGAAGGTAAACTTTTCCGACTTCCTCTTTGTCATTTAGCTATAGTCATAGTCAAACTTGTTCTGTCCGACTGATATTTTTCCCTTTGCATAATTGTTGTGTCAATCCAGCAAGATGGTGGAGCAATCTTAGAACTTCAAGGTCTTGGAGATGGAGAATGCTGAGCTCTGGGAGAAGCTTGAGAAGCTTACTATTGAGTTGGAGAAACCCGTAGCCACTGTCCTGGAGTCAAGCAACCATGAGACTGTGAGGCTCGAGAATCTGATAGCCCTTCGAGATAAACAATTGGATTATCTCAAGAAGGACTTCGATAGTCAGAGGGATCTATCCCACGCCAAAGAGAGTGAGCTGAACAGCCTCCGCGAGCAGCGTGCTCAATGGAATCATTCTATGCTAGGTAAGATTTCTGACTTACTTTATTTTATTGATTTTTTGACTTTCTTTTTTGAGATAAATTTTGACTTTTGGTTCTTTCCCAGCCCCCTGAACCTTTCCGACTCTCCTACCTCCGAACCTCGCCTCGAGCGCATAAAGCTCGTCAGAGAAATTTTGTTCGACTTCCGCCAGACTCTTGAAGAGGCTGGCGAGTCGGTCAAACTATCCGATTTGCATAAGATGTCAGTGCAAGAGGTGAGGGACAAGGCTAAGGAGATTCCGAAGCTTATTGAAGACTGAAGAAATCCTACGCTCGGACTACTGCACAGACTGCCCTTACCATGGTGATGAGCCACCATAGCGATATGGAAATCTGACAGGTCACCAGGGGTATCGCCAATGAGGACGATGAGGGTAACCCGCTGAACATCAAAGCTATCCAAGATTCCTGTGCATGTTACGCTTGTCGTGTGGCGGAGATGACAAATTACATGACGCCATTCTTCGAATCCGTCGCTATGCCTCCCTCGCCTCAAGAGCCAGAAGTCAGCCTCGCCGAAGCAGCTTCTAAGTCCGAGGTCCATGCGACAATGTTTTCAACTCCAGGCTCCACGCTCTTTATCACCACCACCTGATTCTGAACTTGGGCATGTAATGATGGAAACAATATTTTGATTGTGCTGGTCTGTAAGAACTGTTGCTTTTACTATCGTAGCACTTTGTTTTTATATATTTTATGTGTGTGCTTGAAAATTTCTCAAGCACTATTTTTTATGATTATACTTGTCGTTTTATCTGGCTCTCTGCCTCGTCCCTTTCATGAGCCGGTCAATCTTTAGCACGGAAACTTTGCCGAGCAACGGAGCTCAATTGCTAAACTACTTTAAACTCGGAAACACAACCGGCTTCGAGTACCAACAATTCATTACTCGGAAGATACCCGTGTTTAAGCAATCAAATAAAAAACCAAAATATAAACAATAAATTGAATTTGTTACCCTAGGGTAATTTTTTTAGATATTCCAAAATCATAACCAGAATGAACATGAGCATAAAGTAGTTTCAAGTATTCTGGGATTTCTGAAAATGACATGCTCCTTTTGAAATAAGATGGCAAAAAACTTCTCAAAGATAACATATGAGGAAACCAACACTTTATTTCACTTTGAACATGTACATATATGATTACATGGAAATATAACTAAGAATAGAAGGGACGTTGTTGTGCAATATTCCATGGATGGTCTATCTCATCTGGTCTATACTACCACCAGCTCTCTTTCTTTTCCGAGTATCTGGTCTTTCCTTGACTGGTCTCATATCGGTTAAATAATATGACCCATTATGCAAAACCCTGCTGATCATAAAAGGTCCTTCCCAAATCGGGGAAAGTTTGTTCTTTCTTTTTTGCACAAGTTGGAGAACCAAATCGTCCTTCCTGAAAGAACAGTTCTGTACTCTCTGACTATGATACTTGCGCAACTTCTACTGATAGGCTGTAGATCTCTGCTTAGCAACGATGCGTACTTCTTCGATTATATCGAGATCATCCTGTCGATAAACTTCTGCATCTTCTTCGATATACACCTTGACTCGTGGAGAATGATGAATTAGATCGCTTGGAAGAACTGCTTCTCCACCATAGACCAAGAAGACAGGAGAGTATCCGATTAATCTATTAGGAGTTGTACGTAAGCACCATATCACAAACGGTAATTATTCCGTCCAAGCCCCCGTGACACGACAAAGTTGTGCCTTGAGACAAGGTCAGAGTCCTTGTAAAATAAGACCGTCAGCTTTTTCAACTTGTCCATTAGCTTGTGGATGCGCGACTGATGCAATATCGAGTCAGATCCCTTGTTCTTCATAGAATTCGGCAAGTTCTCCCATGGAAAAATTGCTCCCGTTGTTAGTAATTATACTGTGCGGATATCCGAATCGGATTATCGCATCCTTGACGAACTTTCTGGTTGTGGCTCCATCGCAACTTGTTACAGTTTAGCCTCAATCCACTTTGTGAATTTATCCACCATCACTAGTAGGTGAGTAAATCCATATTTTGCCGTGTAAAACGACCCTACCATATCAAGCCCCATACCGCAAAAGGCCATGTAATAGGGATTGTTCGCAGCTGATCAACCGGAACATGTGCCTGACGGGCGTACTTTTGGTAGCCTTTGCACGTTTTGACCATTTTATCGGCATCCGCCTTAGATCTAAGCCAAAATAATCTGTGTCTAAAATATTTTGTCACTAAGGATCTGGCTACAGCATTGTGACCACACTCTCCTTCGTGGATTTCTCGTAAGATTTCCACTCCTTCTTTTGGAGAAGTACGTCGCTAAAAAACCATAGAAACACTCCACTTATAGAGCTCACCATTTATTATTGTGTAGGCTTTCGCTCGTCAGACGATCTGTCTGCTCAGTACTCACCACTTTGCGACACGTCCTATGGCGTCGTGATTATTGATTATATCTCGTAGGGGAGCAGTACTCACCACTATGATCTTATGCTCTTAAAAATAGTGGTGTTGCTTTCTGGATGCGAAGAACACTCTAGGCTAAATTTTGATGGTGTGGATACCGTTGTTTCAACTCCGTCAGAACCTCACTCAGGTAATAATTTGGATGCTGCACCTTATGCTCGTGGCCTTCTTCCTCGCGCTCCACTACTGTTACCACACTTATGACCTTGTTGGTCACTGCAATGTAGAGTAACATAGGCTCCTAAGGTTCTCGTGCTGCGAGAACTAGTGGTTTTGAAAGTAGGTCTTTCAAACTTTGTAGTGCAGTATCAGCTTCCTGGGTCTAGACAAATTTGTCGGTTTTTTTAAGAGTTTGTATAATGGTGCGGCTCTTTCTCCGAGCCGGCTGACGAACCGGCTCACTAATGCGATGCAAATAGTGCGACATTGCACATCGTTTAGGCGAGTTGGCCTAGTGATGTTGAGTATAGAATTGATTTTGTCCCGGTTCACCTCCATGCCTCGCTCAGAGACGATGAAACCTAACAATTTTCCGGCTGGAATTCCAAACAAACACTTCGTCGGATTTATCATCATGTTAAATTTTCATAGAATAGCAAATCTTTCCTCCAAGTCAGAAATTAAAGTCCCCTTATTTTTGGACATAACTGCTATGTCATCTACGTATATATGGACGTTGCGTCCGATTTGATCGTTGAGACAACGTTGCATATTACGTTCATATGTTGCTCCTATGTTCTTTAAGCCAAAAGGAATAGTTTTTCATCATAAGGTTCCAAAAGGAGTGATGAAAGACGTCTTAATTTGATCCGACTCTTTCATCGGTATTTGGTGATATCCGAAATATGCGTCGAGAAAATAGAGTAATTTCGTCCCTGCCGTCGAGTCGATAACTTGATCAATTCTTGGCAAAGGGAATGGGTCTTTTGGGCATGCCTTGTTCAAAGCGTTATAATCAACACACATCCTTAAATCTCCTTTTTAGGGACAACTATAAGATTTTCCACCCAATCTATATGGATGACCTCTATTATGAATCCAGATAATTCTAGTCTGGCCAATTCCTTGGCTATTGCTTTGCGCTTTTCATCACAAAACCATCGTAAGGACTTTTTGACGGGTTTAGCGTCATGGTACACATTAAGAGAGTGCTCGGCAAGTTCCCTAAATACTCTGGTCATGTCAGAAGGCTGCCATGCGAAGATATCACTATTAGCTTTGAGGAACTCGACGAGTGCGCTATCCTATGCAAGGTCTAAGCCTACCGCTATGTTTGTCGTCTTGGAGGGATCATCTTCCTTCAGCGATGTTTTCTTCGTCTCTTCCGATGCCTTGAACTATATGCTTGGCTTCAGCACCTCATTCTTCATAGCGGGCATCTCGGACGGGTTGATGGTCTTCTTGATCTCCTGGTACTCCTAGGCATGTAGCACGGCTTCGGTAAAGGCAGCAGATCCTTTGTCGCACTCACGCGCTTTCCTCGGATTTCCTCGGATGGTGATGATGCCCTTTGGACCTGGAAGTTTTATCATATTGTAGATGTAACAGGGACAAGCCATGAACGCCCTGTAAGCCGGACGTCCGAAGGTGGCGTGGAAAGCACTTTTGAACGGTACCACCTTAGACGAGAGTGGCTCGGCCCGGTAATTTTCTTGGGTTCCAAATGTCATGTTCAGAGTAATCTCACCTAGAGAATCCGCCTGTCTCCCTGATACAATGCCATGGAAAGTTACACTACTGTATCTCAAATGGTTTTCGTGGATCTTCATGCGATGGAGCGTTTTGATGGAGAGGATGTTAATGCTGCTACCACCGTCCATGAGGGTTTTTGAGAACTCATAACCATAAATAAGAGAATTGACGACCAGAGGATATTTTCCTCCACAATGTGTTTTCCTCAGGTGATCTAAGCGATCAAAGGTGATGGTTACATCCGACCAATCCAGAAATTGTGGAACAGCCAAAACCATGGCATTGAGCTCACGGCGAACCGCCTTCTTGTCCTTAGCCGGTTGAGAGCCAAGGAAGCAGACGTATGCGTCTTTCTTAGTCAGAAAATCCTTCTTTCCATCTGACTTGGGCTGTGTGGCATCCGCTTCTTCCATGTCGGAATCTTCCTTGGGCTCCTCGCCTTTCTCAGAATTTTCCTTTCCTTTTCGTCGCTTTGCCACTACTAGGAAAAGGGCTATAGGTAATCCGCACATCTGTGGCTCACATGGTTGAAGTGCCCCACGAGCAAAATAGGCGTGGCTCACCTGTGGGCAGTGCCCTACTAGTAACTAGAACAACCGTGGCGCACGTGGGCTATGTGCGCCATAGATGTGTGTGGGCCAGGTGACTGTTGGCCGCATGCCACATACTCGTAGCGCACATGGGGTATGTGCGCAATGCTTGTTAGGGTTAGCCGTGTCGCACATGATGGGTGTGCGCTACGCCTATGTTAAGCCCCCTCTGCTCCGTAAATGGGGAAACACATCCGTGGCGCACTAGGGCCTTGTGCCACACGGTTGCTTTTAATGCTTGTGGTGCACTAGGGCCATGTGCGCCACGGATGTGTCGACCATTTTTTTGGCAGCTCCACTTTATGCACATGTGATCATCCATCACCCACACTTCACTTTCCCCTCTTTCTCCTCCTTAGATCTAGTCGGGATCCTTCTCCTTCCCACCTTAATTTCTCCACTCATTCACCATTTTTAGCATATAGAACTTGCCTTGGATGTTACATACATAATAGAGGAAGCTCTCCGGTCTCGCGCGCACCTCTCCTTTCCATCTTCTCGTGATCGGTCTCTCATCTCGGTAAGTTGTCCATGTAAGGATGTGTTCATGTGTATATGGATGATATGCTCATATGTATGTAGATGATCGATGCTCATGTGTGTATGGAGAGGATCGATGGTGATATGTGTGTGTATATGGAGAGGATCGATTCTCATGCATGTGTGTATATATGGAGAGGATGATATGTTCATGTGTATGGATCGGTCTCTCTCTCTCTATCCTATGTTTGTGTGTGAATGAGTTGCTATTTGTTTTGCCAAATTGTTGATTCATTTCCATTTTGGCAAGACTTTGGCATTTCGCAAAGGTCCTTATTTTAGGATAGATCATGCCGAAATTTTCTATCGACCATTACATGCATGCATTGATTATGTGGTTCTAATAGACTTCTAATTGTACCGTGTACACCATGCAGGCAAAAATGGTCCGCATAATGAGCGAAGGCATTGTGGCTAGATTTTTGAAATGTGCGACGACCGACATGATACGAAATAACAAGACGGAGATAAGATGTCTGTGCAGAAGATGCAAACTCAACTGGTTGATCGACCCAGATTCTGGGAATCTGCAGGCGCACCTGCTCCGCCATGGTTTCATGGATGGATACACTAGTTGGATAAGTGATGACGAATATGATGGAGATGGTGAAGGTGGGCAACATGATGATGATCATCACGGCGAGGACGGGCGAGATGATGAAGAGTCTCCTGGAGATGGTGAAGGTGCGGAAGCAGACCGGGATGATGATGATCTAGATGCCGGAGGAGCAGACGATGATGGAACAACATCAGGCTGGGTGCGGGAACCTTATGTGCAAGAGCTCCTTCTCAAGCAGACGAGTAATGCCAGGGATGCCGCTAGAGAAAAATCCAAGCTTGCGCAACTTGAGGAAGACGCAATTACTCCTTTGTATGAAGGATGCAGGCCAGATGATACCTGGTTAAATGTAACGCTCAAGGCTATGGAGATGAAGGCAAACCACAAATTGAGCGATGCAAGCTTCGACGATATGATGGCATTCTGGCATGATCATCTCCCGGAGGGGAACACGTGTCCAACTAGTATCGAGGACGCCAAGAAAATCGCCTGTCATCTCTATCTACCGCATGTTAGATACCACGTATGCATCAACGATTGCATCATTTATCGGGGCTAGGACGCGGAGAAAACCACATGTCCGGTGTGCGGCATGAGTCGATACAAGAAAGGGAATAAAGCACCTCGAAAAGGGGTATGGTAATTTCTTGTCACTCCTCGTCTGCAGCGCTATTTCTCGAACCCTAAGGAAGCGAAGCTCATGCGATGGCATGCGGAAAGGAAGAAGCCAGGAGATGACGATGACCCCGAAAAGGACGAGCTACTAATGCACCCTTCAGATGCTAGCCAGTGGAAAGCATTAGACCTCGAATTCCCATAATTCGGTGGAGATTCGAGGAACATCAGGCTTGGTGTGAGCACCGATGGAATCAATCCGTTTGGTAGCCAGAGCAGCACGCACATCACTTGGCCCATGTTTGTATGGATGTACAACCTCCCTCCATGGATGTGCATGAAGAAGAAGTACATACAAATGAGTATGCTAATTAAGGGCCAAAACAACCTGGTACCGACATCAATTTGTATGTCAGGCTTTTGAAAGAGGAGCTATCCATGTTATGGGAATATGGAGCCAATACTTACGACGCCGTCGCACTAGATTATTTCACTATGAGAACCGCATTGGTCACTATGGTGCAAGACTATCCAGGTTGCGGGTATATCTCGGGGCAGGTAATCCAAGGATTCTCCGCATGCGTTAGGTGCATGGAAAACACAAGCTATCTCCAACAAGAGAAAGATCCAGGGTCTTCGAAAACCGTGTTCATGGTGCACCGGAGGTGGCTCGGAAAGAATAATCCATGGAGAAAACATGGAGACCTGTTCGATGGAAAATCCGAGACCCGAGGAATCCCAGAGCGGAGGAGCAACGAAGAAGTGGAAGAATTGCTGAAAAACTGGAAAGATTGTCCTAAGCCTGGAAAGAAGCAAAAGAGGCAGCAAGACAAGCCGCTGCTGAAGGTATGGAAAACAAGGTCTATTTTCTAGGAGTTGCCATACTAGAATTTTCTCCAGCCTTGACATCATGCATATCACGAAAAACGTGTGCGAGAGTCTGGTCGCCACCATAATCAACATGCCAGATAGGACGAAAGATGGTCCGAAAGCAAGGCACGACCTGATATTCATGGGCATCCGGAAGGAGCTACACGGAGGACGCAATACTCCTGATGATTAGGAAGATGACGATGATCATGAGTCGGAGACGACACAAGGTCGTCAGAAGGGTAAAAAGTTCAAGAAAAACGAATATTACTGCCCTCCTTCTTGCTTCACTCTAAGCCAGGTTGAGTTCAAATAGTTTTTCAAGTGCCTTCTAGGAGTCAAATTTCCTTACGGATATGCTGGCAAGATAAGCAGATACCTAAACAAGGCGAAGTAGAGGTTCAGTGGCATGAGGTCTCACGACCGTGCCATTCTAATGACGCAGGTACTTCCTGTTGCACTAAGAGGAGGATAATGTACGAGCACGTCCGTGAAATGTTGTTTGGCCTCTGCAAGTTATTTGATGTCATCTCTAGGAAGTCGATTGGCTTGAATCAGCTCGGGAGGCTACAGGAGGAGATCGTGGTGATACTATGTGAGCTTGAGGTCTACTTCACGCCCACATTCTTCGACATTATGGTGCATCTGCTGGTCCATGTCGTGAAGGACATCGTCCAAATCGGGCCGATGTTCCTCCGCAGCATGACAGTGTTCGAAAGGATGAACGGACACATCAAAGGACACGTTCGCAACAGGTCCCGTCCAGATGGAAGCATAGCCAAGGGCTTTCTGGCCGAAGAGTGCATCTCTTTCTGCACGAATTATCTAGACATCGAGAACCCTCTCGGTCTTCCCGTCAACAGGCACCTTGGCAAGCTCGACGAATCTGGTCACCGAGAGGGTCGTCGCGTAATGCATGAATACTTCGATTCTCGATGCACAGACTTTGATCGAGCAAACCTTGTCGCGCTATAGCATTTAGAACTGGTCGATCCTTGGGTACATAAGCACAAAAGGTTAATCGAGAAGAAGTACAGTGATCGGGGGATATAGAGGACATAGGGAGAAATAATCCAAGAGCACAACTCAGATTTCACGCGTTGGTTTAGGCAGATGCTCCTTGATAATCCCCCGCGATCGCATTCTTCTGACACGGAAAAGATCATATTCACCTTGTCGCAGGGACCCATGCAAAACCTGGTGACCTATCAGGCGTATGATATCAACGGCTAAACATTCTACCCGGACGAAAAGGACAACAAGTGTGATTATCAGAACTCGGACGTAACATCAGAATTCTACACCAATGACAACGTGAAGGAAAGATTCTACAGAAGGATCGAGGAGATCTGGGAGCTCGACTACTGTGGAGAAAAGGTGCCAATGTTCCATGTCAGATGGGCAAAGAGCATCGAAAGAGAAGACCGGTATTTCACAACCATGGTTATACCCGAAGCAGCCAAATGCAAGGCCGCTGGTGCGAACGTGGCCGCAAAAAATGAACCGTGGGTACTGGCTACCAAAGTGGACCAATGTTTTTTCATTACCAACCCGACAAAGCCTAGCCGTGTTGTCGTGTGGAGAGGAAAAAGAAACATCATCAGAATGGATGGAGACGCCAACGAGCAAGACTTCGACCAGTATGGCGATCCAAAGATTGAAGATGATGACGACTATGATGCAGCAACATACATCACAAGAAGAAAAAGGACAACCCTACCCAAAAAAGGTAGCCCATTTGAAAGAATAAACATTAAAGTTCCAGGGAAAAATTATTCAACCGCGACAAAGAAGGGAAAAAGATTGTAAAACGCTAGCTCAAAAAATATTGTAAAACGCATGGTCGAAAAAGATTGTAATATTCATGGACAAATTATTATTTAATTTAGTTATACTTTGAATCATATTTGTACCACTTTTATGACATATATTATCAGTTTTGGGCATTTTTGGAATATATAAAAGTATTTTAAAAACAAAACAAAACTTTTATGGCATATATCACCACTTTTGGGCATTTTTTGGAACATTTAAAAGTATTTTTAAAATAAAAATGAAAAAGGTGGGCACCAGGATTCGAACCTGGGTGCTCACAGGTATAGAATAGTGCAGTGGGAAGAACGAGTGGGATAGGCAAGTATAGTTGCTAGAAGCAGTGATGCAGTAGTATAGAATGGCTAGAACCCGATAGGCGTAGCGCACTAGCCCGGAATGCACTACAGATATCCGTAGCACACTATGCCAGAGTGCGCTATGCCTATCTGGGTTTTATCCACGTCATCGATCCCCATCTCATCCCCATCTCTCACACAGCCTGAGCCCGACGACCCCCCCCCCCCCCCCCCCCGCCGCCGCGCTCGGTCCGCCAGCCACCGCCGCTGCACTAGATCCACCTGCGACCGCACTTGCGCCTGCCGTACATGTTTTCCGTAGATGGATGTTCCTTGCACTCTCTTATGCTACGTGAACAATGAGCTGAGGGATGTTGCCAAGGGTACCATCATTCAACCCTTGCAGCGCACGTTCCACTAAAGGTCGATGCCAGATAGCGTGCATAGGGTTAAAATTAGTCGGGTGCTAAGGGGCTGCGATGACCTAGAACCTCCCATTCAACCCCTAGAAGCGGATGGAGAAGAGCCGGCTGTCCTCAGAAGTTGCTTCAGCTTATTCTTGCAATGGCAAAAGAGAATGATCCGTTTGGGGACGGCGGGGGACATCACGCCACAAACAACAGCACCGCCTGTCGTGCCAGTGACAAGCGGTGGCAAGGCCCCCTTACCACCCTCACCGTCACCTCCACGCGGTGGGTCGGATGATCATGTTGATGATATGCACATGGCACAGGATCCGGCCGAGGACGACGAAGACTGGAATGATCAGTTCTTCAACACTCAGTTTAGCAACAAAGACCCAGCTGGTGGCCCCACAGAGAAACCCACTATCACCAAGCATCTGTTTGGTTCTCAGGAGACGCCTCCAGCTTGCTCCTTCACTGAGCCAGCTGATACAACCAAGCAGCCCTTTATTCTAAGCCCTAACACACTACATAGGGCAGACGGTGCTCAGATTGCGGTGCCTGTCCACTCTCCAAAAGGAAAAAAGGCTAGGAAAAGAAAATCTAGCAGCTCGAGCCAGCTGGTGGCGTCAACTGCGAAAACGATCAGGTTTCGGGACGGTCCACCAAGACCCGAGGGTATTATGTGGTGTATTCATGTGGCGGGTGAGCCCATGCTACCTAAGAATTTGTGGAGGCTCGCCAGTTCGGAGCTGAAGAGTGTGCATGACGGTGTGCTAATGGTAGAGAGACGCCTTCTGGCAGAGAAAGATCCCTCGCACCCGGTATTCTTGGTTAAGGTGCCACCGGGCTTGGGCTTCGTCGACAATGCCCCTGCGGATATGTTCTTCCTGCGGTTTGATGACATCTTCAATATGTTCCACCTATACCTATTGCACAATACCATGGTCCGCATGTTTTCTCTCAGCCTGGGCATGCAAATCATTAGAGAGAACACAGCGGGCTTCGCTATGGTGGACCCCTACTACATGTGTGACGGCTGCTTGGGAAGCGCCGCAGAACGATGTATCGTGGCCTCATACCTAAAAAGAATCTTCGTGGCGAACAAGACAAAGGAATACATTCTCGTGCCTTACTTTCCCGAGTAAGCCATTATTCACTCGCCACCATCGCGATTAGCTTTATTAGATTATCATCATTCTTTTTACAACACATTCCATTTGAATTTTTTTGTGCAGAGATGAACACTGCACGCTCATCTCCTTATCGCCGAAGCATTCGCCCGCCACGTATTTCAAATCGGGGAGTCTAGAAATGAAGAAAAACTACGACAAGATCAAGGAAGTTGTGGATGATGCTCTCACTGGCTATGCCTCGATGGTAGACACCACCTTTGTGCGTACGAAGGTCAAGTTCGGTAGGCATGTCTTCACCCACGTAACGGAGTTCCCCTACATGAAGCATCCGGAAGGCATTAAGAAGGAAGCCTACTACGCCCTCCATCACATGAGGGCGTTCCTACTAGACTAGCATAATTCTACGCTGCCAGATCATCTCAAACAGTGGGCCAAAGCCAAGGCAAGATCACTGATTCAGATATTAGACAAGAGATGTATCGCATCTAGCAGCAGTTTGGGGCAATCATCTTTCGTGATGTCATGACTTTGGGGGGGGGGGATCTTCTACGGAGTAAATATCCTGAATAACCGTGACACAGAAGATCGCCTAGAGATACATGGTGACTATAGGAAGTTCATGACGAGACAAGGCGTCCTTCCGTTCCCTGAGCCGAGCCAGAAGGCTTGATGTTGGCCTAGTTGTAGTTCCAAACTATATATGACCTTTGTGTATGTGTGGACAAGTGTACATGCTACTACTTATCTTATTAGGTTTATGAATCATCGCTTACTTATTTTTCTTATTATTATATATGAATCAATGCTTGGTTTTTTTTGCTTACTCTTTGGTCCTTTGCTCACTTTGGTCCTTCTTTTTTCCTTACTTTATTACTCTCTTTTCGAGAATGTCGATGATTGAAATGTCGTGGGACACTATATATGTGAATGTGCTACGACGGGATTGTGAGCCTTGTGATATGCACAAGTCCAGGTCTTGTGCATCCCACTTGGCTTACAGTTCCATCATAGCATATTCATGTATCCAACGACCTATGTATATATATATGAGGCATTCTTTTAAAGTTACTTTGGTCTTTTTCGAGAGTAATGCCGATGATTGAAATGTCGTGGCACACTATATATGTGAATGTGCTATGACAGGATAGTTAGCCTTGTGATATGTACAAGTCCAGGTGTTGTGCATCCTACTTGGCTAACTATTCCGTCGTAGCATATTCCTGTGTTAAACGACCTATGTATATATATGAGGCATTCTTTTTGAGTTACTTTGGTCTTTTTTGAGATAATGCCGATGATTGAAATGTAGTGACACACTATATATGTGAATGTGCTGTGATGGGATTGTAAGCCTTGTGTTATGCACAAGTCCATATGTTGTGCATCCTACTTGGCTTATAATTCCATCATAGTATATTCCTGTGTCCAACAACCTAGTTATATATGAGGCATTCTTTCCGAGTTACTTTGGTCTTTTTCGAGAATGCCGATGATTGAAATGTCATGGCACACTTTATATGTGAATGTGCTGCGACGGGATTGTAAGCCTTGTGCTGTGCACAAGTCCAGGTGTTGTGCATCCTACTTGGACGGCGCTTCCGTCATAGCATATTCCTATGTCCAACGACCTAGTTATATGTGAGGCATGCATTTTGAGTTACTTTGGTCTTTTTCGAGAATGCCGATGATTGAAATGTCGTGGCACACTATATATGTGAATGTGCTGCGATGGGATTGTTCGCCTTGTGCTATGCACAGGTCCAGGTGTTGTGCATCCTAGTTGGCAGACAGTTCCATCGTAGCATATTCCTGTGTGGCAAAACCTAGTTATATATGAGGCATGCTTTTTGAGTTAGTTTGGTCTTTTTGAGTTGGGAGTACTTTCTATAAGTGTATCTTCATATGCGACTTTAATTATACATGTTTTTTTCAATCACGGTTAATTATTATTGCCAACTTGTAGATGGCATGGTACGGCGTGTACAAGGGACGGGTTCCTGAGAGGTGCACCATTTCAGCGGCAATAGTTACAAAGGGTACAACACTATGGTGGAGGTGGAAGCTAGATACACACGCTATCTAGCGGGAGTTAGGACGAGAAACTGGATGAAGACCTACACCTTCGTCGCGGTGATGGTTATCGTCTTTGGTTGTTTATCCCGCGCTTGTTTCTAGCTAGTTTAGATGTCTAGGCAAGCTTCCGGTCTCTAACTTGTTCAAGACACATGTATTCGCATGTCACCAACTACTTTGTAACTTGACCGAAACAATGAAACTTATACTATGTATTCATGTATGGGAGTTATCTATATGTATTGTTTCAATCTTGTTTTGCAAATTGTGTATTTATATATATAATTGTATATCTTATATTTGTGTGTGTATATCTACCTGTAATATTGTATATAATCTGTATTGTATATTATCTGGCTCTAAAATGAAAAAAAAAACAAAAAAACGCCTATGGCGCACATGCCATAGCTTTAGTGGCGTACTGTAACTAAAGCGCACCTGTGCAGATCAGTGGCGCACTGCAATGTGCGCCACAGAAGATCCTGCCCGTAGTGCACCTGCCTTCCTAGCCATGGCACACTGGAAGGTGCGCTATGCCTATCTCGACATAACCGTAGCACACCAGGTAGTGCGCCATTGCTAGGGGATAGCTGCAGCGCAAGGCTAGTGGCGCACGGCCAGTGCGCCATGGATGCCCTTTTAATGTGCGCCACGAATGGCCATTTTCCTAGTAGTGGGCTTTGTAGCCAGCAGATTCGTCTTTTTTGATGTCGTCATTGAAACGACACTCGGCATTTGTGTGGGTAGATCCTCTATTACTATCCAAGTGGTGGACATAGGGATTGTTGGCAATGTCGGCCCAGGTATAGGTTCTTCCGGGCTGCTATTCTCCTCTGCCCTGGATTCAAGAAGTTCCACGGCCTCGACCCCGGCCGCCTCCGCGCCCTCCCTCCGGATCCGAACATTGCATTGATAGTTGTGTTGTCCAGAGCCAGTTTATCTTCCGAGATGTTCTTTCACTTCTGATCTTGTTGTTTTGGCTGTTTGGCCGCATTGGGATTGGCTAGAATACTTAGCAGCCCTCCTGAATCATCATCGACATTAGCATACTTGACTGCCATCTCTATCATTTCTTAAAAATCTGTGACGTGATCACGCTTCAATCTGTGATGCAAAAGTCCGACTAGGAGTCTTGCGATGAAAGCTTATACCGTAGTTTGCTCGTTTACTTCTTCACAGGAGTTCTTCATGTCAATCCAGCGTCCGAGGTAATCCCGACAAGTTTCTCTGGGTCTTTGAGTGCAACGCTGCAAGTCTCCGACTACCGGGCCTCCTGTATGTTCCCTCGAAGTTTAAAAAGAACGCAGTTTGAAGGGAATATGCGCGAGAGGCAATAATAAAGTGGTTATTATCGTATTCCTTATTTATGTGAAATGTTTATTTTGCATGCTATAATTTTATTAATACGGAAACATTAATACATGTGTGTTTAATAAACAAAAAGGAAGTTCCTAGTTATGCCTCTCTCATAAACTAGCTCATTGATTAACATGATGATCAAGGTTTCTTGATCATGGACATTAGATGTTGTCAATAACGAGGTCACAACATTAGTGTAATGATGTGATGAACATTCATCCGAAGTATAGCATTACGATCAAAGTCATCGAGTTTATATTGCTATAACAACTTATGAAGTGATCCTAATCCTTAGACCATGAGATCATGTCAATCACTAACACCGGAAGAGTTTCTTGATCACATCAAACGTCACACCGTAACTGGGTGATTATAAAGATGGGTTTAGAGCTACTAAAGTGTTATGTTGAGGCCCATGGATCAAGAGTGGAATTTGTTCATCCCAATGATGGATAAATATGCTCTGGGCCCTCTCGGTGATATCATATTGATTAGCTTGCAACCAAGTGATTTGATCACTAGAATGTTATATCACTGGAACGAGAAAAGAGTGCATGTCAGTAACGAGATCAACCTAGGTATGGAGATACCAATGATCAAATCTCGGACATGTAATATATCGCGAATCAAAGGGATTAAGATACTAGCGTAAAAGGTTCTCGCGATCACAAGAAAGTCATCGCTGAATGTGTGGGAGTCAGTATGGGTCTCCAGATCCCGCTTTTGATTATTGATCTGAGAGGGGTCTCGATCATGTCCGCATTATTCACGAACCGTAGGGAGACACACTTAATAGACACCGACATCCATTTGGAGCAAAAGTTTTATGCCGGAAAGAATAACAAGTGCAGGAATTTATTTCACTAGATACCGAAACGGTTTTTCTAGTGAAATTGCAGAAAGTGTTTCTGCATGTGAAATGAAATACTAGCAAGGGGTTATATGTGAATATTTTCATTAAAGTAATTGAAAAAATTCTTAATAAATAAAAGGAGTTTTATTTAATGAGAGTTTGCATTAAATTTGGTGGAAATTTAGTGGGAATTTGAGTGGGTTTTTGAGTGGAGGGAATTGAAAGGCATTTGAGTGAGTGGAGTGTCCACCCACATGAATATGGAAGAGGTGGGGGCCGCCCCCATGGCTGGTCACCATGCCCCTTGGGTGCCCCCACTCTCCCCTATAAAAGGCCCCCCTCTCATCCTCTCAAAGCACACCTCCTCATGAAGGATCTCTCTCCCCCTCTAGTATTTATCCCCCATGGTCTCGGACTAGCGAGATACATGTTCCGAGTGGATATTCGGCAAGAATGAGTTGTGCTTCCTGTAGAGGGAGTGTCCCAACCTTAATACAACATAAGGTGGTGTCCCCTGTGTTTACAATGCTAGTCCCTGGATCAATAGCTAGCATCCACAGTTTAGATGTAATATCAAGAAACAAAGGTCATAATATAACTTCATAACCAGAAACAACATAATTTTATTACATCAAACATAGCTCATTTGGCTATTACATTACATTGCAGCGGAATAACTATAGTCATGGGGTTCTTCATCTTCAAAGTGCCACAGGCAAATGCTGGTTGTAGGCTTTATAATCCTATTCAATCAATCTTCACTAAAACAATCAAACCTGCAACATTACAAGTTACAGCCACAAGGGTCAATACATTTGAATTGTATTGGCAAGTTTCACTACTATGTATAATGTGAGTGGATCCTATCAATACATGCTTATTTGGCTAAGTAGAGTTATAGGCTCATTTGCTTAAAGCAATAATTTATCCTATCTTTTCAAAATGGTTTTGGTCCTTTGTCAAATCTCTTTTCCAAGTTCCTTGAACTCCTTGGTAGAAACTCAAGTGTCCAAGTCCTTGTCAAAATCTCTTGGGCTACTTGGTAACCCCAAGTGCAACAAGCTTTAAGCAAAATCTCTTGAGTACCTTGGTAACCCCAAGTACATCAAGCTTTAACAAAACCTCTTTGAATTCCTTGGTACCCCCAAGTGCATCAAGTTTTTATTTAAGAAGTTGGAATGTCGAGATCTCCCATAGTTCAAACTTTAGTTGCTCAGTATTGTCCATAACCGGGGACACGGCTAAGTACTTAGATTTTATTATCTTCTGCAGAAGGAGTACACTTTACCCACATGTCACAATCCCATCCTTTGCCACCAGTGGCCTACTGGATTAGTGCTCACCAAGATGGAGTACTGGCAGATTGAGAATGTGACGAAGTCTTTCCAAAGGGTCCTCCCATACACCATTGCTAGCTTGCCTTCAGCACCCATGTAGGATTCCAGGTCCCCATGTCCAGTTAACTGAGGACAGTGCATGAGTCTTCCCAATGTAGTTGACTAAGCCAGAGCCATAATAGCATGTGGTTGCACACGAAAGCCACAATTGGAGAAACATGTTCAATCTCTAAGTTTCCTAGGTGGTTTTCTTTTGGAGCACAACACAAAGTGATTCCCATAGACATGGTTCCTTTTGTTGCCACCCTCTCCAAAACTTAAAGTATCCTCCACCTAGGTGGTTCATTGAGTCCTTGTTTTATTATGAAAAACACAAGTCCTTTTCTCAACCTTTGTAAAATCTCAACATGTATCTCTTTTCAAAATATAGCATGGCTAAGTATGTAACAACTACATTGTTCTCTCTAAGGAATGTATAGAGAATCCTATTAGGATTTAGCATAGCATAAGTATAAAAATTTGTTTTCATGCATGTTTCAAAATCCACTAAGTAGAATGAAAATAGTAGGACTTTAGATGATAGTGTAACTTGCCTTTTTGGTAGGGAATGATGGTTCACTCCTTGATCTTGCTCGTCTCACTCTTTTCTAATTTCACTACAATCAATCAAGCAAGCATAGTATCAAGTATCATTCCAAACCATTAATCATTCAACAATTCACACACACAAAACAATGGGAACTAAGTCATGCATGTAAGCATGCAAGAGATGGTTCCATTTGCAAAGATGGTCTCCACTAGGCTTCTAACTTTGTAAGTTCCAAATTGGTCATTTTCCAAAGTGGCAAAGTCATTGCAAATGGGTTTTGTCCAAAAACCATTTTTAAATCCAATCATCATTTTATGTAGTGGAAAATATTTTTATTAAAGTAACAACCTTAATTTGTTCATCAAATGAGTTGCTATTTGCAAAAAAAACTTAGTGTTTTGGGTCAGTAGGTTTGTTTCAAATCATTTTCCCAAAGCTTTCACTCCAAAACCATTTTTATAATAAAACCATTATTTTCCTTGGGCTAGAAATGGGCTAAGTCAAATAATTCATCCTAAATTTTACCAAATCCATTTCCAAGACCATGGGTTGGTTCCTAGGGTCAGTAAGTTCACATCAAAACAATTTGCAAAGGTTTTAACCCTAAAAACATTTTTGAAACATTTTTCTACTCTAAATAAGCATACAAAAGTTTCTGTAAAAACAAACACTCTAATGGATACTATTTGCTAAACTAAGGGCATGGTTGGCTAGGGTTTGTTCCACTGATTCCAACGGTACCAAATTTGTAAATTTTGGACGTGTGGATCGAAAGTTACAAAGGTTTGAAATTGCAACTTAAATCTGATTTCCAAATTCTGTTTTAAACAGACCTGGCCACGCGCCGCTATTTCACTGGTCGAGACCGGTTCAGCCGGATCGGCTCTGCGGTGCGTTGGATCTAATTAGATCGTGCGGTTCTGAGAGCGTACCCCTTCGCGGTTTAAGTGATTCTTATCGTGCCCGCCCGATCTAGATCGAACGGCTCCTACTGTCTTGCCAAAAGCTGGCGGCGCTAGGATAACGGCGAGCGGCGGAGCGGCCAGATAGTGGCGGCGCTGGCGAGGCAGGAAGCGAGTAAGGGAGGGAGTAGGCTCACCGAGATCGCAGAGGACTGGGGAAGCTCAACGTGTGGTCGACGAGGCAGGTGGCGCACGGTCGTAGGAGTAATCGCTCGCCGGAGTTCGTTCTGGCGACGGCGGGCTCTGGTCGCGGTCGGAGACGAGGCTGTGGTTCATGAGAAGGCAAACCGAAGGTGTCGTCAGACGCAGGAGAGTGAGGCGAATGTGTGAGCGTGATTTAGAAAGCACGGGGTGGTCTGAACTACCTGGGTGCTTGCCGGAGTTGAAGACAGACGTGGCGGCGAGGTCGGAGCTTGTCGAAGACGGCTCCCTGGGGCGCCCGCGGTCGAGCTAAGGGCACAGGAAGATGCGTCAGGAGGTGGGGAATCTCCTAGTGTGCTCAGGGAGGCAGGAGGTGGCTGTGGTTTGTCGGATTTCACCGGAGGAGCTCGCCAGAACAGCGGCGGTGCAGGGCCAATTCGAGGCAGCCTGGTGGCGATGTGGCGTTGGCGTTTGAGGGGAATGACAGAGGGAGGAGAGGTGCTTTTGTATGCATGGTCAGGGCAAGATTAACGCGGCCATTACTCGTGAATTTACGCGCGGTTGAATGACAGTGAACGGCAGCGAGGTTTGGGAGGAGGTGGTCGCGCGGGTGAGGAGGATGAACAAGAGAGTGGGGTCCAGTCGTCAGTGAGGATGTGAGAAGGAGAGGAGGTCCACCGGTCAGTCTCTGCATGGGTTAGAATTTTGAGTACGAATCGTTTTCTTCGGGGAGGGAAGCTGGGCTGGTTTGTTGGGCTCGTGGGCTTGGCCGGCTGGGCTGGTCCAGATTCTATTTTTTCTTCCTCGAACCTTTTTCCTTTTCTAATTCTTTTTCTGTTTTTGAAATTCAAACAATCAAACAACATTCAAACCAATTCAAACAATCACTAAACTTTGTACTTTGAATTTGGTTCTGTTTATCAACATAAACCAAATTCCAAAATAAAATAATATTTTTTATTCTTTTTAGGATCCATTCTTTAATTAAATAAAACGGATCTTTAGTTATTTAATAAAATAGGGTTTGATTTAATTAATAAAATCTCCATTTGAAATCCAAATATTTTCAAAACCAAATCAGTAGGTTTTATTTGGAAATAATGAATACTTGGAAACTTGTTTAAAACAAAATAACCTTTTATTTTAGGGTCCATTATTAATTAAATACAATAGACTTTCATTATTAAATCAAATAGGATTTGTTTTATTAAAATATTTATTTTGAAATCTAAAATAAAGCCAAA
This sequence comes from Avena sativa, assembly GCA_916181665.1. Classification (NCBI taxonomy): domain Eukaryota; kingdom Viridiplantae; phylum Streptophyta; class Magnoliopsida; order Poales; family Poaceae; genus Avena; species Avena sativa. The sequence goes on from OV702296.1 coordinate 80,406,165, forward strand.
ACACTTCAGTAGGTTTTATTTGAGAATATAAAATATTTGGAAAACTTATTTAAAATAATTTAATAAGTTTTGATGTTTCAATTAAAATGGTAAAACCTTTTATTTAAATATAATTGGATATTAAATCCTTATTAATTTATTTAAATAAACCTTTGCTATTTTTATTCAAAACAAAAAGTTTTAATTCCAAAGCTTGGCCAAAGTTTAATTTGGCTTTATAAAATAATCTTTATTTATGAATCCACCTTTTCTTTTGAATACGAAATCTTTTATTAAAAGATCCAAAATAGTAATTTCAAAATATTTTAATTTCCTTTAATAAATGTTTATCCTTATAAATCCCTTTAGGATTTATTTGATTCAAATTGGTTTGAAGTTCCAATTAAATTCAAAAAGTTTCTTCTGGCCCTGAAAACCAAACAAAGTTTTATTTTATTCATTTATTTTCACATTGCAAGATTTGGAAAATCTTGGGATGTGACACTTTCGCTGCATCGCTGGAGCGAGGAGGCAGAGGTTGCTCGGGGCCTCGTACGTGTGCGCGAGCATGGATGCGCCGCTGTTTTGCGGTGCTAGGACTTCCTCTCAATCTTGAGATCGGCAAGAGATCGTCTACATCAACCACGAATTTAACTCGTTAAGCTTTGTCGGTCTTCAAGGGTATGTTCTCTACGGATATACATCCGCCCATTTCTTGTATCTAGTAGATAGATCTTGGTACATAGTTGTTCCCATCGTAGGAATTTTTTTGTTTTCTATGATGCAAACCCTATAGTGGTATCGAGCCGGATCTATGCATAGATGCTTTGCACAGGTAGTACACATATGAGTATGTGGGCGATGATGATCATTTTATTGCTTCTTAGTTGTACTTTGTATATTGGTGGCATAGTGGGATGAAGCGGCCCGTACAAACTTTACATGTCCTCGCACATGAGACCTTTTCCACGCTTGACATGCAACTAGTTTTGCATAAGTGGCTAGCGGGTGTCTGTCTCTCCTACTATAGTCAATATCGAATTTGCAACGAGTTGTCATCAATTTGGTTATCCTCGTTGTGGTTCATGTTCGTAGGTAAGGACGGTTCTATCTTCGAAAGCCCTAAGCCACGTAAAACTTGCAATGGATAAATTAGAGGCGTCTAGTTTAGATTGTTGCTGGGATAGTGTCATGATATGGTGATGTTGTAAGTAGACATTGACATGGTTATACCCTACGGGTACGTAACTTCAGCATACCTAGTCCAGCCCAAGGAAGGCCCATAGCAGACATACGCTGGCCCATGAAGATTTTCGGGTGGCCAAGGCCCATGACGTCTTCGGATCCTTGGAGAGCAAGACTAGAGGAGATAGGAAATTCAAAGGGGTAAAACCCTAGAACTTGTAACCGACTAGGACTATGCCCGGGACCTGCCTAAGTCTATATAAAGGCCAGGAGGGCACGCCCTAGATCTCTCGACTCATACTTTTCGCACATGCATCCACGCCAGATCGAATCTGCGCACCCTGTAACCTTCGGTTCCGCCGTAATCAAGAGCAGACAAGCAGGAGTAGGGTTTTCCCTCCGGGGGCCTGAACCTGGGTAAATCTCGTGTCCCCTGGTTGCTTGTCTGTTAACCGTGCCACGATCTCCAGCATCCCATCTTCTCCAAAACCCAAGTCCATAACAATGGGCATTGACGAGACTAAACCTCGTCAATTGGCGCCGTCTGTGGGAACTGGGGCTGCTGATTGTGCGGTCGTGACGGTTCCGACCCGATCGATCTACAACTCGGCGGCGACAGAGAATCACCTCCTCTTCGGCGCTTTCGACTTCACCGCCCACTCGCCGGCTACCATGAAGGATTTCGAGCCCGTAGGCGACGGACTCGAAATTTTGTTCGGGAGCTTCTGCTTCCAGGTGGGACAAACTGGCACCCTCCGCCTCCCTGAGCGGGTGCCCGTGCCGTCAATCAGGCCCGCTTCGTGGGATCCACACCCCATGCTACGCATGTCACCTGAAACAGATGAGTTCTACAGCAGCAGCAGCTGCAACTCCGATCTGTGCGATCCACCTTCAGATGAAGGGACCTACGGTTCCGGATCCGAAAGCTGCGGCAGCAGCCAACCAATCTGCAGGCGCTATCTGTGCGCTGCAGTCATCCAAACCGTCGAGGAAATGCCTAACCCGCCGCCCAACCCCAACCCGCAGGACAGAAACGGCGAAAACGGTGGAAACGGCGAAAACGGGGAAAACAGTGGCCACCTCATCCAACTTAGCAAAGAAGGATGGGTCGAAGCACGCCGCGCCGTCGCAGGCGAAATAGTCCTACCTCTGGACTCCCCACGCGATCTGCTGAGGGCATACCACTACCTCCTCATCGAGGAGCACAAGAAGCAAGTCAAGATGCAGGAGACGCTCGACAAACGCAAGCAAGCAGCCTCTGAGTCCAGTGCGCGACGAGCTGCGCTCTCCGCCATGGGACCCGGCTCTAGCACAAACGGAAATCAGGGAAACAAGCACCGCTCTCGGGTGGAAAACATGCACCCCAAGGAGCGGCGTGACGTGACCCGAACTCTCCATACATCATTCATGGATATGGACGCTGACGGCAACATCATCCCGAAGACGCCACAAGCTACGATCATGGCAGCCACTGCATATCTCGCGGCTCACCCACCTCCGGAGGGGGACCCGAAAAGGGCCATGCATAGGTCCGCACTCACCGGACTAGGACTAATCGGAGCTGCGCTCCACGAAGACGCTCCTGCGGAACCGAAGAAAAAAGCTCCGGCCAGGCGCGACCGGAGTCCCACCCCCTCATCCGAAGAGGAAGAGGAGCACGATCTTCCTTGAAGGAAGAAGAGCTCGCACCGCCATAAAAGCGACTACGACGCTAGAGACAAGCTTACACAGCGCAAGATCGATAAAGCACGCGCTAAACGCGCATGCTCGTCTGAATCTGAGATGGATGAAGACGAAGGAGAACTCGGCGGGGCTCGATGCTTCAGCAGATCCGTTCGGTGAACACAGATGCCACGCAACTTCAAGCTTCCTTCGGATACTCCGAAGTTCAACGACACGCAAGATCCAAAGTCCTGGCTCAGTGACCATCTGTCGTCCGTCAAGCTTCACGGAGGCAACAAAGAAACCGCCATGCAATGCCTTCAGCTGCAGCTAACAGGCGCGGCGCGGGTCTGGCTTAGCAGCCTATCATCAGGATCCATCCGAAGCTGGGAGGAGCTCGCTTACAGCTTCATCCGAAACTTCAAAGGCACCAGCAAGAGGCCCGCCTCAATCGAAGAATTGCGAGCCTGCACTCAGAGAACGGGTGAATCTATTCGCTCGTACATACTATGCTGGTCTACAACCAAAAACTCCGCAGCACACATCTCCGAAGAGCGGGCCATCGACGCCTTCAGGGACGGCATCAAGCGCCCAGACTTCAAGGAGAAACTTGGACGTGTAAAGCCCAAGACACTCGACCAGCTCATGGAAATCGCCAACAGTTGGGCAGACGGCGAAGATTGCATCCAGCGAGCACAATCAGATGAAGAGGACGACTACGGCCGAAGACGCGAACGCCGCAGCATGAGGAGATCGCGTGTCTACGAGGACCGCGACGGACCCGACATGGTCGCAGCCGGCTACGCCGACCGCCGTAACGACAACAGCCGCAACAGCGGAGGATATCGCAGTGGAAACTTCCGCGACAACAGACGACCAACGCAGTCGTGGCAACGCCGCGACCGCGACAACGGACCCTCAGCATTCGACAAACTTTCGGGTCCATGCACCATCCACTTCTACATCGACAAACATGATGGCAAAAAGAAAGCTAGCCACATGCTCAAGGACTGCCGCGAGTTCCAGAAACTCAGTGAAGGCATGGTGCAGATGAGGCAACAAGCTCCAATCCCTGCGTTCGGAAACGCACCTGCGCCAGGTGAAATAGCACACGGAGCTCCTCCACCGCCGCCTATTGGAGGCCCAAATCAACCAGTCGCACCAGCGCAAAACAACGCCGGGGTCGCATACCCCCCACCAAAAGGAGCACTCAATATGATACAGAAGGGACGCCCCACAAATAAGGTGCAGAAGAAAATCACCCGACAAATCAACTTGGCCGTGGCAACTCCGCCTGCAATCCCTGAGTACCTCAGCGGATCGGAGTCCTGCATCACATTCACTCGCGCGGATCACCCTTGCCAGATCCCTTGGCCAGGTCATGCTGCCCTGGTGCTAGAGGCGCAGATCAGAGGCTTCGAGATGAGTCGCGTCTTCATGGATGGCGGCAGCGGCATCAACCTAATGTTCGCAAGCACTCTAGCAGCTATGCGGATCCCGCAATGCAGCCTGGAACAATCAGACACAACGTTCCACGGCATTGTCCCAGGGAAGGGCATCTTCCCCTGGGCAAAATAGGGCTCGACGTCATCTTCGGGAAGCCGGACAACTTTCAGTAGGAGCGCCTAGAATTCGAAGTGGTGGACTGGCCGTCGCAATACCATGCCATCCTGGGACGTGTAGCATTCTCAAGGTTCCTGGCTGTCCCACACTACGCCTAGAATTTGTCCTTCACCCGATCGGACAAATGCGACAGGGATTTCAACAAAATCTCCCAGTCCTTCGGCATGCAAGACGAGCTCGTAAGGCTCCGCGAGGTGACGGACAATGGGCTACCCCCAGTCACAAGGCAGAACGCACCTGACATGTCCTTCGACTCCACCGTCAATACCAAGAAAGTGCAGGTCCATCCGACAGACGCCTCCAAGATGGCGCTGATCGCCAACGACCTCAGCACCGTATAGGAAGGCGCGCTCATCGAATTCCTCCGTGAGCGCTAGGAAATCTTCGCCTGGTGTCCTGCGGACATGCCAGGAGTTCCCAGGGAATTCGCCGAGCACGCACTCAATGTCTTCCCAGACACCAAGCCAGTTAAGCAGTCCATCCAAAGACTGTCGGAGCCACGAGCCGAAGCTATCGACAAGGAGATCAATAGATTACTCGCAGCAGACTTCATCCGGGAAATCAAGGAAAGCGAGTGGCTGGCAAATACGATGATGGTCCCGAAGAAGGACACGGACATCCTACGGATGTGCGTGGACTTCACGTCACTAAACAAACACTGCCCAAAGGACCACTTCCCTCTTCCTCGGATCGACCAGATCATTGATTCGACTGCAGGTTGTGAGAAGCTATCCTTCCTCGACGCCTACTCAGGCTATAACCAAATTCGACTCAGGGTCGAAGATCAAGAGAAAACGGCGTTCATCACACCGTTCGGAGTATTCTGCTACAACACAATGCCCTTCGGGCTAAAGAAAACGGGTGCCACGTACCAGCGATGCATGCAGGCCTGCCTCAAGGACCAGATCGGTCGCAACGTCCAAGTCTATGTCGACGACATAGTCATAAAAACCAAGGAGGCAAGAACACTTATCGACGATCTCCGCGAGACGTTCGACAACCTTGATCGTTACAGGATCAAGCTCAATCCAGAAAAGTGCGCCTTCGGCGTCCCCTCGGGTCAGCTGCTCGGGTACTTCATCTCTCAACGAGGGATCGAAGCGAACCCGAAGAAAATCAAAGCTATCATGACAATGGAGAAGCCGAAAAACCTCAAGGGCGTTCAGCAGCTCGCAGGGCGAGTAGCGGCACTAAGCAGGTTCATCAGCCGCATGGGCGAGAAGGCCCTACCATTTTACCAGCTGCTGCGCAAGGCAGACAAGTTCGAGTGGACACCAGAAGCCAACAACGCATTCGAAAGCCTCAAGCGGCTCCTCTCCACCTCGCCCGTTTTGGTCACGCCAAAAGAGCGCGAGCCCCTGCTGCTGTACATAGCAGCCACACACCAGGTGGTCAGCACAATACTCGTGGTCGAACGACCCGAAGAAGGCAAGACCCACGGGGTACAACGCCCAATTTACTACCTCAGCGAGGTTCTCACTCCAACAAAACAGCGGTACCCGCACTACCAGAAGCTGGCCTACGGCGTGTTCATGACGGCTCGATGACTGAGCCACTACTTCCAGGAGCATCAGGTGATGGTCGTCAATGAGGCACCCCTGAACAGCATCCTGAATAACCCAGAGGCCACAGGACGCGTAGCCCTGTGGGGCATCGAACTATCACCTTTGGACATTGTCTACGAGAAACGACACGCAATCAAATCTCAAGTCCTTCCAGACTTCCTGGTGCACTGGATGGAGCTACAGCTGCCTGACACCCCAGACATGTCGCAGTCCTGGACAATGCATTTTGACGGCTCCAAACGCGAAGCCGGAGCAGGGGCAGGAGTCATACTGACCTCCCCGCAAGGTGACAAGATTAAATACGTCCTTCGGATGAAATTCAGAGCCTCCAACAACGAAGCCGAATACGAAGCCCTCATCCATGGCATGAAGATGGCAAAAATATGTGGCGCAACGCGCCTGGTCATCTACGGTGACTCTAACCTTGTCGTGCAGCAGACAATGAATGAGTGTGAGGCACACGCCGAAAACATGATCGCGTACCGCGCGCTATACAACGCACTCGAAGGAGAATTCGACGGCTGCGAACTTCGACACGTTGGAAGGGAGAGCAACGAGGAGGCCGATAGACTCGCCAACATCGGCTCCACTTGTGCAAAGGTACCACCAGGTGTGTTCCTCGAACAGATCGGCGTGCCATCCATCAAGCGGAAATTTCCCAAGGGATCACCCGAAGAAGCAGAACACTCGGGGGCTACGCTACCCGAAGGTCATGAAGGACCCGAAAAGTTGGATACCGAAGTTGCCATGGTCAACCTGATGTAGGTCATGGCAGTCAAAGAAACCTGGACACGTCCATACCTCCAGTTCCTAATAAACGGAGAATTGCCAGACAGCCCGACAGATGCCCGGCGCGTATCTCATCGGTCAAAAGCCTTCACCATCATCAACAGCGAGCTGTACAAACGTAGCATTACGGGTGTACTACAACAGTGCGTCACCATCAACGACGGCAAGGCCATACTCCAAGATATCCACGAGGGCATCTACGGCCACCACGCAGGTAGCCGCTCCCTCGTCGCCAAAGCTCTGCGAGCAGGATTCTACTGGCCAACGGCCACGAGCGACGCGAAGGACATCGTCCGAAGATGCAACGGGTGCCAACGGTTCGCCGACAAACCGCACGCACCTGGGTCCGAACTTCGACCCATACCCATAGCCTGGCCTTTTGCTCAATGGGGCCTTGACATGATCGGCAAACTGCCAAAATCCTCGAAGGGAGGACACGTCTTCCTCCTGGTCGCAGTCGACAAATTCACCAAGTGGATCGAAGCCATGCCAGTCACAAACCAGAAGGGCAAAACAGCCGTCAAGTTCTTCGAATCCATTGTCTACAGGTTTGGCGTACCGCATAGCATCATCACCGACAACGGATCAAACTTCATCTCCGAAGAATTCCAGGACTTCTGCGAAGGCCTTGGGATCAATATCACGTATGCCTCAGTGGCACACCCGCAAACAAACGGGCAAGTGGAAAAGGCGAACGGCCTAATCGGCGCCGGCATCAAGAAGCGCCTCATGAGCTCACTCGAGCACAAAGCTGGAAACTGGACGAAAGAGCTACCGTCTGTCCTGTGGAGCTTACGGACTACGCCAAACAGCTCCACCGGCTACACACCATTCTTCATGGTACACGGAGCTGAGGCAGTGCTACCAGCCGAAGTATGCCATCAGGCTCCACGAGTCGTCGCGTACAGTGAAGCCGAATCCACGGCTGCACTCGAAGACGCCGTCGACACACTCGATGAAGCGCGGGATATAGCAGCCGCTCGATCAGCGGTGTACCAGCAGAGTCTCCGCAACTATCACAGCCGCCGGCTGCGCCCAAGGTCCTTCGTCGAAGGAGACCTCGTCTTGCGACTCAAGCAAAAGCGACCGAACAAACTCGATTCACCATGGGAAGGACCCTATGCCATCACCGAGGTCATCCCAGGTGGCGCCTATCGCCTCAAGCACGTGGAGTCCGGAGTCGCATACTCCAACCCATGGAACGTCTCGCACCTGCGATGATTCTACCTGTAGCAATCTACCCCCCTTTTTACTTTCAATAAGGCTTTCAGCCAAGGCTACTCAGCCGAACCATGTACCTCCTCCATTACGATATAAATAAAGCTAAGTACCTCGCCCCCAACCTTCGGTTGACTATTTTCTGCAACTTTACTACATGCTACATATGCACTCGGGGGCTCCCCCCACCTCACGATTTCATCGACTGAGGACAAAACGTGTACACCCGAGTAGCTGACCATGTCAGGCAAATGAAAAGGGCACGTACTCAATCAAAGCACTGCGTGCTCACAAACAAGCAAACCTTTACAACAAAGGGCACATAAACGCCCAGCCGCAATATACAAATTTTACATCTATCTGTTTATTTTCAGGTCCTACCTATTCTGAAGAATAACCTGAGCACGCTGCTCAAACAAATCTACAATCTGTTTGGCATACTGCCTTACAGCCGCGTAATGCGGACGCATGCTCCACTCGCCACCATCTGGTCGAGGAGGTGGTCCAGTCACCACAACAGCCAAATCTACGTCAGGGCGGTGCACCCTCACAAGAGACAAGGCAGCCTTCACCCCTGCGACGAGCTGCTGCCGCACCAGCTCCTTGACATTGCTGGCACTCCGAAACTTCGTCAGAAGACCTGCAAGGGTCGTTGGCACGGCATCCAATGGAAACATGACGTGCAACACCGAGGAAAGTGATGTCTGCACCTGGCGGAGCACCCGCGAAACCTGGTAGACACGATCCTGCACCGTCGCCAGAACCATGGCGCGATCACGATCCATCCAGAAGAAGCCGCCAACCTCCATGTCCTGTTGAGTCAAGCAATTGACTCGAACAGCGATACGCTCCTTTTCTTCCCTCGGAGCAAGATTGGCACCTGCGACAACCGCACAAAACAAGAATAAGGCTAGCAGGCTCACCCGAAGAACTGAGCTACAGCCCGAAAGAAGGATCAACTTACATTGCAGCTGCTCGGATAGCTGACCCAGCTCCGCCATCAAATACTCCTCTCTGGCTGCACCACGGTCTGCCTTGGATTTCCAAACGTCGGCGCGACCGCGTAACCCAAGCAAATCTCTCTCCAAGCTGCGCACGCGATCTCGAAGAAAAGCAAGCTGCGAAGAATCATCCAATGATGGTCGCAAGGGCCTTTCGGATGAAGTGTCAACTGGGTCAGCACCCGAAGGAACCTATAGCAGCAGAAAAAAGAAGGCACACAGACATTCAGCCAAGGATAGAGCACAACTCGGAGGAATTCATTAAAATATATAAGGCCACTACGTGGCACAAGGATGGTACTACAAAAGATATTTACAACAAAAATAGACTACAAACTACCCTACGTCTACTATGCCTAAGACGGAGGACACTGAGTCGCCTCAGAACCAGACTGCCTAGCTTTGGCCTCGCCCTGCTGCCGCAATGCGTACTCAGACAGCAAGTCAATGAGATTGGGCCCATATCGTCTGCAGCGAGCGGAGTAGGCGGCGAAGGCTACCTCGGATCCGTCTGCAGCCGTCGGCATCCGAGATGTAATCTGGGGCAGGTCCAGCTCTGCCCCAGCCGCCATGGCCATCGCCAGCCCGATGGACGCGTCGATGCCCTTCTGCTTGCGCTTGTACGCTGTAGGCGCCTCGGATGACAGAGCCTCTGCCAGGGCATCCACATCTTCAAGGGATGCACCCTTCGGGAAGAGCTCCTGGTAGAAGCGACCAAGGACCTCTTTCGCCTTGGCAAGAGAGTTGACGACGGTGCTGCAGCGGTCTTCGACCGCTACAGTGGCGTCATCTAGAGCACTCCCGTGCTCCAGAGCACCGCGGTCGAACTCGATGCTTGCGGCATCTGAGACAAAAAAGAAGAAAAACATGAAGAAAGGCAGCATAAAAAGAAGATCCTTAGAAAAAGAAACAAGTCCACAAGCTTGTACTCACCCGAAATGGCCTTGGCAGCAGCCATGAGCTTATCTGCCACCCCTCTCTCACGAGCAGCAGCAACGGTGGCCAGCTGCTCCTGACGATCTGCAGCCTCCTGCTGCAGACGCTCCTTCGCTTCGGCTGCCTTCGACAGCTCTAGCTCAAGGCGCTCTTTCGCACCAGCGGCGGTTTCGGCCTTCTGCTCCGATTGGCCAAGGCTCTTCTTAAGAGCGTCGACCTCACGGAGAGAGTCATTATGCTCCTCTGCATATCCAACAAGCAAGTGTCAAAGAACAGGACCAGGATAAACAAGAAAGGTACTACAAGGCAGATGAATACCTTGAAGCTGCCGTAGTTTCACCTCCAGCGTCAGGCGTTCCTCCAGTAGCCGTTTGGCCTCTTGGACAAAAGGCTACAGCAAAAGGCAATAGCAGTAAGAACAGGACTTGGGGGCTACGCCCAACACAAGGAAGCAAAAACAACATCAGCATACGAAGACACCCGGGGGCTCCCCCCGTAACATAAAGCAGAAAAACTTACGTGCTCCGAAGGCGAACCCGCAGGCCCGCCTGCGAAATTCTGAGGCGCAACCACCAGCCTCTCCTGCACAGGAGGAACTGGAGCAGCGTCACCCGAAGTCGCCACAGTCTGAGGAGGAGGCGACGCAATGTTCGACTCCCCCATCATCTCCCGCGCACCATCACTAGAGCCATCGGAGGATTGCCTGCATACGAACCAATCAACGCAGATGCAAAAATAAGAAGGGAACAAAGGACAACAATGGCAACAAGAAAACTTACGAGCCCAACGCGCTCAGGTCGAAGATAGGAGAAGCCCTTCGGGCCCTCTTCTCCTCCTTCTTCTCTTCCTTCTTCTCCTCCTTTTCTTCCTTCTTCCGCTTTGCTGGCGGGTGCGGAGCAACAGCCCGCACAGGAATGGCAGGAAGGGGAGAAGAAGAACCCCCATGAACATCATCATGACGCTCAAGGCCCAGAGGATTTCTGGGAGTCGGAGGAGTCGAGGCATCTGACGACTCGCTAGAACTCCGTGATCGCTTGCGCGAATGGTCCTCACTCGATTTGTTGGCATCCTCCGCTGGGGATCGCGCTGACGGTAGCTCAGACACGGAATCCACCACTTCATTATCCGGGGCATTCGGATACCTTTCGGGCAACGGTGGTGCCATGCCCGGCACTTTGAAGCTCTGCAAAAGGAAAAGGAACTTTGTTAGCAAACAAAGGAAAAAGTACACAGCTGACAAAAACAAAAAGGGAGCACTACGTGCGCAAATCTACACCTTCGGTATGACCAACGTCTAAGAAAAGGGAGGAGTCAGCGACTTCCCCGGGATTTCTTCGTCGGCCTTGAACTTCAACAGCGCGCGAAGAGCCTTGTCAAGTTCCACCTCGGAGATTTTTTCACTCGAAACCCTCGTCGGATCACGGCGCCCAGAGTAAAGAAACATCGGGTGCGCCCTCGCTTGGAGAGGCTGCACCCGACGCTCAAGAAACATCCGGATGATGTCGACACCGTTCACCTCCTTCTCAGGAATCAGTTGGAGATCCTCCACCCAACGGTACAGGGCCTCTATCTCCGCCACCTCACCATCTAAGATTTGGTTTTTCCAGGATCTTTTCTTCTCAATCAATTGGGAGGGGTCAAAAGGAACGAGACCAAAATCTTGCCCAGGTAGTACGGAGTCACGGATGTAAAACCATTTCCTCCGCCAGTACTGGACAGATTCGGACATGGAAAAGGAAAAGAATTGCACATTGGGACTAAGGGAGATGATGAAACCCCCAATGGGATACACACCATCCGAACCAGACTGCCTCTTCACAGAATAAAGCTTCCGGAAGAGGCCAAAGTGCGGCTCAATGCCCAGCCAGCACTCGCAAAGGGTGATAAAACAAGCAATGTGGAGAAGATAATTGGGAGACAGATGATGCAACTGAACCCCATAGAAGAAGAGCAGTCCACGAAAGAAGTCATGGACTGGATACGAAAATCCACGCAAGACGAAGGCAAGAAACATAACCCGGTACCCAGATGGGGGACGGGGGATTACCTCATTGCCGGGGAGTTTGACGGCCGTCGTATCCTGCGGGATCAGGCCCCGCTCGCGCAGTTTGCGGAGATCGCTCTCCCGCGTCTCTGATCGCCGCCAGCCACCATCGGTGACGCGCGCAGCGACGGTGCTCTTCTTGCCTCCGGCGGCACTGGTCCCAACCGCAGATGAGGATTTCTTTGTTTTCCCCATGGTTCTATGGCGGTGGTGGCGTTGCCAACGAAGAAAGACAAAGGAAATGTGGAGGAAACTCTCAGCGCGCAGCAAGAATAGCTCAAGAACAAGGAGGCAGTGAATAGATGAACTGCTGTGGTGAAAAACAAACCACAATTTCACCAGGCATTATAACAGCAAAGACGACGCACGCTGGCCGTCCATCGAGAAGACCTAACACCAACGGTAGATCTGGCCGTACACGTGTCAGCACCAAAACGAATCGTCGATACCACGCCGTCCACTACGTGTGGAAATCGAGGAGACGCCGTAATCATCTCCACGCTGCGCGTGACCGGTCAATTCAAAGTCAGCAAGTGGGACCCACGCTTCGTCCAGTCAAGTCATCTCTGGCGTAGCAGACGCTTGAGGTCATCGATCGTAAGCACTGACGTCATCAAAAGCTATACTAGCACCACTTCGGCTCCACAGCTAAAAGTACTCACTCGAATCTACTATTCGACTAAATACTTGGGGGCTACTCCTATCAGGAGCGCTGGCCGCGCACCCGACAGACAAATGAGGACAAAATTACTTCTCTGAGTCCTACGTCGAGTCTACGACTCCACTACGGACTCGGGGGCTACTCCCATAGGGAGGATGGATTTAAGCATCCGAAAATTTTCGAGTCCTGCGGACCTAATGATTGAAACAATGCTTGAACTAAAAGTCTCCGTTCAAGTCTACGACTCGAACAGACACTTGGGGGCTACTCCCATAGGGAGCGCTGGTCGCGCACCCTATGAAATCTTCGACTGCGATCTTTCGGATCAGCACGCAAAAACTTTTTGGCAACTCTACCCCAACAAAACGCTGAGTGAGCGACAATCTCCTTGGCCACCCGAAGCACCTCCGAGGTGATAAATGTTCGGATGCTGCGTCTGCGACGCAAAGATAAGACCTACAGATATCATCTGATGGCCTGGCAACGCACCTGACTGCGCTCTGCTAGTATGAACCCGTACCAGCAGGTACGATGAAAAATCCCGACGGACGCGTTGGGTACACCAATTAAAATCACTGGAATTCCACTCCTATAAGTCCTCCGCGGCCTGAGTTGAATTACGCCAGCATATGTTCCAGGCCCGGGTTAAGGGACCCGAACCTGAAGAAGATCGTGTTGTTTCGTCCTAAGACAGTTAACTGACCCTGATCCGTCAGGTGAGTCAGACACACGCATCAACAATCCCTACACACATATACTATTAACATATAGCTGCTCCCGAAGGATGGAAGAGTCCTCAGCCGAATCTACGATTCGACTGATCACTCGGGGGCTACTGACATGGTTATACCCTACGGGTACGTAACTTCAGCATACCTAGTCCAGCCCAAGGAAGGCCCACAGCAGACATACGCTGGCCCATGAAGATTTTCGGGTGGCCAAGGCCCATGACGTCTTCGGATCCTTGGAGAGCAAGACTAGAGGAGATAGGAAATTCAAAGGGGTAAAACCCTAGAACTTGTAAACGACTAGGACTATGCCCGGGACCTGCCTAAGTCTATATAAAGGCCAGGAGGGCACGCCCTAGATCTCTCGACTCATACTTTTCGCACACGCATCCACGCCAGATCGAATCTGCGCACCCTGTAACCTTCGGTTCCGCCGTAATCAAGAGCAGACAAGCAGGAGTAGGGTTTTCCCTCCGGGGGCCTGAACCTGGGTAAATCTCGTGTCCACTGGTTGCTTGTCTGTTAACCGTGCCACGATCTCCAGCATCCCCATCTTCTCCAAAACCCAAGTCCATAACGATGGGCATTGACGAGACTAAACCTCGTCAGACGTATAAGTCAATACTCTTACAACACACATAACGTGTAAGTTCCATAGACCTTGGCCCTACACATAGAGGTATGATGACGATCATACCATGATGCATATGATGGAGATCAAGTGCAAGAACCATATTATTTCACTTATTCACATGTGATGTTTGTTGCATCTTATATTGCTAGTTTGGCGTTTTATTAGAATAATAAGATGATCCCTGATTTAGATATCAAGATAAAAATGTGTTCTTTATTAAGTATGCACAGATTATGTTTCGTCGCTCCAAGACATCACGTGATGATCGGGTGTTCTTGGATCCACGATCATATTTCAGGTGTAAGACAGTTACACACGTGAATACTAAGGTTCTTACTTGGAGAGTCTAGCATGTACAGACATGGACTCGGAACACGAACCGAAATATTAAGCATGAGTCATATGAAATATATGATGCCCATTTGATGCTCGCCTTTGAAGCTACACCGACTCACATGATGATCGGACTTGGTGTAGTGGATTTGGTTCATGTAATCACCAAAAAGACACGAGGGATGTCGTTTTTGAGTGGGAGTTCATTTCTAATTTGGATTAGTAGAACTCAATTTATCATAAATTAAATCAAAGTGAATTTTCATAATTTGTTATAGTCATTGGCATTCGTTCACCACCTTATACTTAGTTGTAATTGAGATAATAGAACTATAGAATTATGGATATTTACTTTACGAACTGGTATCGTATTGTGTTGAGTGTCAATCTAAAGTTTAAAGTCCTATTGCAAACTTTCAGCAAACTCTGTTTACTCCATGAAATTTAATAATTGGTATTAAATCGAGAGTAACAATTCCAGTGTTAGTATCTTAAGTATCATGTTTGCCTCCATGATTCTTGATTGTTTTAATATCAAGTTTATCTAGGAGCTGAAAGAATTTTATGAGAAACTATCATGTGTGACAGATATAACGATATCTGAAACAATGTTTTGGTTGCAACATGATAGAGTATAATATATGTTCTCATATTGGATGAGAATTTGCAAAGGTTGGAGATGCTCGACATCCTAATCATCCAAAAGGGTTTTGGAAAGTCATTTTATACTCACGATTCGCCTTTATAAGATACATTAGCTTGATCATGAAAGTTGTCATGATAAGGATGAATAGAAGATGTATGCAAAGTGTTTACTACACTAAAAGATTACTAAAGAATGGATTTTGAAAGAATGTTGATCATTATTATGATGGTGATCTACTTCAAAGTGCAAGTCCAAAGGTATTATTATTTGAATATACACGCTTTGGACTATGTGTCATGTATATGGCGCCACTTTTGATGTTGATAGATTCTTTTAAAAGGAAAAAGAAAATGCTGAAAGAGAATCTATAAAATATATTTGGCAGAAAAGAAAAGACTGGAAATATCTAGTTTAGGTATATAGATGATATACATGTTATGACTGTATTCTTTGCTTGTTACACAATGTGCTTCTTGGGTATTGGATACCGAATTGGTTGGTATGAAATTTCATACGGAATGACGCAATTCATGAACCACAATGGCCTAATTAACTAGCAAGAGAATATGTGATGATGTTCATCAAAAACAAACAAACCGTTGTTTGTATTTCTCGTTGACATCAAAGCTTGACTTCAAGATTTGTTTTAATAATTGTTATTTAAATCATGTATTATGAGAACAAAGGTTGTTCAAATAATTACCGTATTCCATATAAGATGGATGATTTACAAATCTAGTTGGAGAAATCATATCCATAAAGCTAATGCTAAAATTTCGAAGTACAAATGATTGGAAGATCACTTACGAAGTGACATCGCTGTTTAAATTATATTGGAAAGAAAACATGAAGAAACTCCATTTTCTTGGATTTTTGGAGTATTTGATTTGATCAAATGGCGCTTGTGAGACTTTCCTCGGGATACTTAAAACTTCGTTCAAAGACCAAAGCAGAACGATCGACTAAATTATTGGAATTTATACATATCGATGTATGTAGTCCATTATGTGTAGTCGTAAGTGATGGACTTCAACTTCATATGTTTTCTCTGGAAATTTGAGTGAATATTCACTTAATGAGAAAGAAGTATGAAATATTTTAAAACATTTCAAAGACTTTCAAGATGAAGTGGAAAATCATTGTAACAAGAAAAAAATGATTTATGATTTTATCATAAAGGGATTTATTTGAGTTGCAAGTTTAGCAAAACACCTAGATTTATATCTCCCAAAAAACCATAGGAGTATGGAGTGTTTGATATTTGTAATAAAACCTTGTTTGACACGGTTGGATCAAAGGTGTTATTTATGAAACTTCCACTATGTTTTAAAAGATTAAAAGCTTTAGAGACTACCGCTTTTACACTGAAAAGAGCTTCATCTTGATCCGTTGAAATGACACCACGGAAGTTATGGTTTGGGGTAAACCCCAAATTGTCATTTCTTAAATTTTGGTATGCTAAGCATAAGTAAGATGTTTACAACCAAAGTCAGTTGAGCATATCTTTGTAGGTTATTTCGAATAACCATTGGATATTCCTCCATAACACCGAGGACAAAAGGGTTTGTCGCTTGAAATGTGAAGTTTCTTGAAAAAGGAATTTTTCGCAAAAGTTAAGTGGGAGGACAATAGAACTTTGATAAGGTTAACGAACATTATCTATATGTGCTGAGTTGCGCAGCGCCGGAAAATGTTCTAGAGGTAGCCAGAATACTGA
Source organism: Avena sativa (assembly GCA_916181665.1). Lineage (NCBI taxonomy): Eukaryota > Viridiplantae > Streptophyta > Magnoliopsida > Poales > Poaceae > Avena > Avena sativa. The sequence goes on from OV702296.1 coordinate 80,422,886, forward strand.
TGGCTGACGTACCTCAAAGGTCGTGGTCACGGAGGTCTAAGTTCCTATTGAAGCAAGTAGGTCAGATAAACAATCAAATGCTATGATTTGAGAGTAAATCGTTGTTGTTTGACAATGATGAACCGACTGCATGAAAAGTAGCGATGATGGGCCCTGACTCCGTCAAATGTCTTGAAGCCATAAAATCCTTGATAGTTCCATACACGAGAAATCAAGTTTTGAACTTGGAAGACCCTCCGGAAAGGTGTAAAACCTATGGGTCGTATTTGGATCTATAAAGAAACAGAGATGGATGTTTCACATCTATGAAATAGTCGACATGTCGTAAAAAAAATTATGACAATGTTCAAGGAGTTGACTATGACAAGATTGGATCTTTAATAGAGATATTTAGTCTGGACGGATTAATGTAGCAACCACTACATATAATTTAGTATATGGTAGATGAATAAACAAAACAAAGTTCTTATAAAAAGAATGGTTACCTAGGACGTGTACATGACACGATCCAAAGGGTTTTGTTAATTCAAAGGATGCTAAAAAGGGCATGCAAACTTCAATGGTTGAAGTAAGCATCGCGGAGTTGGAATCTTCGCCGTGATGAAACTGTTAGAGGAGTTTTTCATCAGGAGACGATGAAGATTCTTGCGTTTGCAAGAAATTAAGTGGGAGAGCTGAGACACATTTCTAATACATTATGTGGATGACATCTTGTTTATTATAAATGATGTATCTTTTATTGACAAAGGTTAAGAATTTCATTTCGATGAAAGACTTAGGCAAAACCTTAATATTTAGCATGAATGTCTATAGTGGATAGACTATGACACTAATATGGTTGTGCCAAATGTACATATATGAGATATTGAAGGATTTCAATATAGAAATGACAAGAAACGGTTCTTGTCACATGGAAAGGAATTGAATCAAGATTCAAGTGTATCGACACTTGATGAGTGAAACAAGATTCAAGTGCTTTGACACTTGATGAGTGAAATCACAAGGATGTTTTGATCAATCATACCATGATATGTACACATCTGGATATGTCCTATGCTCTAAGTGTTATGAGCATATACCAGAATGAATCATAAAATGATCATTAGACGATAGTGAGGATATTCTTATGATCTTTTGGAAGAACTAAGAATATATTTGTGTAGAGGTGACAAAAAATTACAAATAATTCATTGTAAAGCGTTACATTTATACTAGTTTTGTCACAAGATACAAATTAAGTTTATCTCAATTTAAACTATGGGGGCACAATGTAATGGAAAGGAGATTCCATGATGGATTTGGATGAATTCCAAAGTGAAGACATTATGACGGATACTACAACAAAAGGCTAAGTATATGACCTCTATAGTAGCCACAAAGGAGGGAATTTGTATCAAGTAGTTTGTTATCAAACTAAGGTGTGGTTCGCAACGGGATAACACTAAAGATATATTGTACGACAATAGTATAGACATGATTTAACCCCAAGGAACTAAAGGTCTCACCAAAAGACCTAATTTATACAATGCCATCTCATTGGAGAATGAGTGATGCGTGGAGACGCAAAGACATGTAAATACACACAGACATGAAGCGTTATCCGTAGATTATGTTAACCACTTGCAATTGCGTATATGGAACACTAGAAAGCCATAGGTGTTCAATACGCAAAGTTTCTAAACTAGATTATTGTCTCTAGTGCAGCGGGAGACTGAAGGGAATATGCCCGAGAGGCAATAATAAAGTGGTTATTATCGTATTCCTTATTTATGATAAATGTTTATCTTTCATGCTATAATTTTATTAATACGGAAATGTTAATACATGTGTGTTTAATAAACAAAAAGGAAGTTCCTAGTTATGCCTCTCTCATAAACTAGCTCATTGATTAACAAGATGATCAAGGTTTCCTGATCATGGACATTGGATGTTGTTAATAACGAGGTCACAACATTAGTGTAATGATGTGATGAACATTCATCCAAAGTATAGCATTATGATCAAAGTCATCGAGTTTATATTGCTGTAACAACTTACGAAGTGATCCTAATCCTTAGACCATGAGATCATGTCAGTCACTAACACCGAAAGAGTTTCTTGATAACATCAAACATCACACCGTAACTGGGTGATTATAAAGATGGGTTCAGAACTACTAAAGTGTTATGTTGAGTCCCATGGATCGATAGTGGAATTTGTTCATCCCGATGACGGATAGATATGCTCGCCCTCTCGGTGATATCACATTGATTATCTTGCAAGCAAGTGATTTGATCACTAGGGAGTTATATCATGGGAACAAGAAAAGAGTGCATGTCAGTAACGAGATCAAACTAGGTATGGAGATACCGATGATCGAATCTCGGACATGTAATATATCGCGAAACAAAGGGATTAAGATACTAGCATAAAAGGTTCTCGCGATCAGAAGAAAGTCATCGCTGAATGTGTGGGAGTCAGTATGGGTCTCTAGATCCCGCTTCTGATTATTGATCTGAGAGGGGTCTCAATCATGTCCGCATTATTCGCGAATCATAGGGTGACACACTTAAGAGACACCGACATCCATTTGGAGCAAAAGTTTCATGCCAGAAAGAATAACAAGCGTAGGAATTTATTTCACTAGATACCAAAACGGGTTTTCGGGTGAAATTGCAGAAAGTGTTTCTGCATGTGAAATGAAATACTACCAAGGGGTTATATGTGAATGTTTTTCATTAAATTAATTGACAAAATTCTCAATAAATAAAAGGAGTTTTATTTAATGAGAGTTTGCATTAAATTTGGTGGAAATTTAATGGGAATTTGAGTGGGTTTTTGAGTGTAGGGAATTCAAAGGCATTTGAGTGAGTGGAGTGTCCACCCACATGAATGTGGAAGAGGTGGGGGAATCTCCCATGGCTGGGAGCCATGCCCCTTGGGTGCCCCCTCTCCCCTATAAAAGGCCCCCCTCTCATCCTCTCAAAGCACACCTCCTCGTGAAGGATCTCTCTCCCGCTCTAGTATTTATCCCCCATGGTCTCAGACTAGCGACATACATGTTCCCGGTGGCTATTCAGCAAGAAAGAATTGTGCTTTCGCTGCATCGCGGGAGCAAGGAGGTGGAGGTTGCTCGGTGCCTCGTACGTGTGTGCGAGCACGGATGCGCCGCTGTTTTGCGGTGCTAGGACTTCCTATCGATCTTGAGATCGGCGAGAGAACGTCTACATCAACCATGAGTTTAACTCGTTAAGCTTTGTCGGTCTTTAAGGGTATGTTCTCTATGGATTTACATCCGCCCGTTGCTTGTATCTAGTAGATAGATCTTGGTACATAGTTGTTCCCATCGTAGGAATTTTTTGCTTTCTATGTTGCAAACCCTACACACTTTGCATATCATACCAGTTATGAATTGAATTTTCTAGCAGTTCATTGAGCAATGATTGAGTCGTCTTCCTCAGCATAAGCGGGAGATATCAGACTGCGACCAGGCTGTTTCCTCCTTTGGAAATGCAGCAGGCCTGGAAAAAGTCCTCGAGCAAGGTATCTGGCCGAGCCGCGCTGTCATAGGGTTGGATGTGTTTGGCGATACCAAAGTCAACCGGAAATTTTTTCTAACGGATGCGTGGGCCAAAGCACTTGGGTCTCACGTACACGTCTTCTTTCTCATACCTCCGCGCCTCTATGTTTGACTCAATGCGGTGGTGAGCATCATTTGGCGAGAGAGACCAGCGCCTGTGAGGCTCACGGATTCTGCGCGGTGGAGTTGTATTTCTACTTCTACTCTCACCATTGCCGCCTCCGCACCTGCGGCTTTCATGGCTACGATGGGATCCTTCATGGTCGCTACCTGAGGACGATGGTGGCCCTGGTGGATTGTTTCCGGCTGGATTATGCGGTGGTGGTGGACCCTCATTATGCTGACTCCGATGCTGGTTTCTTCAGGCTCCGTCCCTACTTTATTCAGGTTGATTCGGATTATCTCCTCGTCTGGCGTTACCAGCCGGACGACTTGGTGGTGGAATTCTTAGCCAACCTTGCTCTCGCCGGCAACACACTTCCGGGTCTTCTATATGGCGATTGTTTTGCCGACGACGGCCCTGATGGGGAACCATTGCCCTTATGGCATCTTCGGACGCAGCCGGAATAACTCTTGCCCAGTCATGTGCGGGCCAGCGATATTGGCCGTTTGAGCCAGTCCTTGAATTCTCTTCTTCTCCCTGGGGACGATAGCGTTCATCTTTATCCCTACAGGGTCTTTGATCAGCGCTTTGGTCGGCGCCAGTGTGGCAAAATTACGACTTTGAGGCCAGCTTGCCACTGAACGACGTGGCCGTCTTCTTTTGCTTCAATCCTTTTTCTAGCAACGCAACGCATTGCCAGACCTACTCTGGAGACGGATTATTGACGAGGATAGCTTGAGATGTTGTAGTGTTTTCCAATAGCGTGCTGTAGACTCGGATTTTCTCTCCATTTTTTCTGTCAAATAGACCTCTATGGATATTCGGGTTGTCATTGGCAAGAACCAGACCTCCTCTTGTTTTGTTTGGTAGTCACTTGAAATCTCACTGATATTTGGCAGGATCACTATCTAACTGCTATTTAAGCTCGACAATGCGCACAACCTCTTTGAGGAAAAACAAGCAGTGCTTTTCCAGGTCCTCAGCCCTTTTCTTGAGAGCATCCGGAGTAAGATTCGAAGCCGTTGGGATTGGAATTGTTAGAGAATATCGGTAATTTCACGTGCACCCTTGGTGATGACGTGTCCATCCACGGGAGGGTCGATCGGCGTGGTATTAATCAGATCTCCTTCCTGATTCTCCGTCTCAATATCTTCATCAACTTTTTCTTTGTTGGTTTCCTCGACATCTGGCTCTTCCTGTGTGAGATTCTTGTTCTTGTTCCTCTTCTTTGACTGCCTAGTAGCCTTAACATGTGTACCGGTGGCAAAGATGGCTTTTGGTCCGGTACCGGGGGATAAAATTCTGTCGGTACTTTCCATAGTGGTTGTCTTGTGGACCTCAGACGAATCTCTGGTATCCATGTCATCCTGCGAGGTGTAGCTTTCATCCATGCTATCATATGGACTAGGGGGATTTTCTGACTCACCTTGCATTGGCTTGGAGTCATGTTCTTATTTATACTCCTCCATCTACTTCTCGAAATCCCGAAGTTCCTGCGACATTATTGACTCTTCAGGGGATCCAGGTAATTTGGTGTTTTCTTCGATTGCATTAAGAACTGAATCGCTGTCGGCTCCAGCATCGACAGAGTTAGATCCAGATCTTATGTGGTACACGAAGCAGTGCTTCTTCTTGTTCATGTTCTTGAGGTAGTGGCATAGCTGGGTTTCCACCTCCTCCATCTCAAAGTTTTCCTTGATATCAGCGATTGCTTCGTAATCGATGTAGGGGCGTCTCATCATCTTCTTTATCTTGCTCCTCAAGAGTGATTTTTCTTCTACGGCTTCAGTAGGACTGGATCCATAGCAGATTTAATCCTCGTCCGTGTATCCTATCTCGATAAGGAGATCACATATAGATTTTCCCTCCACCGCTTCTTCCACCATAGGAGTGGGCTAGGTGTGTTCGATTTTTTCCGGGAACTTGAACTCTTCCGCGGGCAGAGTAGATCCAGATTTTTCTTCTGCCATGGTCATCATCTTAAGGATGGGTTCAATGAAACCGAGATAAATATCGCTCTCGCTGATAGACATGATCGTGTAGGTCGTCACAGGTTTGCTAGCCGGAATCCAAGTCTCATCGAGTAGAACGAGAGGGACATCACTGGCATAGACCATGTGACCCATGGCGATTGTTTCGCCCATTCCTGCACGTGCGGATTCCTCCTGGAACAAAGCTCCAAAAGTCACCCGCCCCACGGTGGGCGACAACTGTCATCCGATTGTCGACAAGTACGCCATAGGGGGTCCTAACGGCGTTGATAAGGTGGGGTGTGAGACGTTAGATGTTCGAGGAGCGGTGAGAACAAGTTTACCTAGGTTCAGATCTGACTATGGAGATCGGATCCTACTCTTGCTAGCAACCCAGTAATATATCGGCGTAAGCCGGATGTTACAGCAAATTACAAGAGAGGTTCGCCTGTGCGAGTTGTGAATGTAGCTATTGATATGGTTGTTGCCCTAAAGGCTCTCATAAGGATGGTTTATATACTCACCAGGACCTAGGGTTACAGGAGAGACCTATCCGGCTACGTTACATAGTCGGTAACTAGATACAGCTTGGACTAGAAGTAATACTATAGGCCTAAGTCGGTAACTCTTCTGGGCCTTGCCATAGCCAGAACTGGCTCCTCCTCTTTCTATGATTAGGCTGCCCGTGAAGCGAAGCTCTAACCCGTTGGTGGCCCACCCTGGTAAGTGAGTAATGTGGGTATACCCAGAAAGTATATCCCCAATGGTAGCCCCCGGAATTCTCCAAGATCCAAAGTCAGATAAATCGTCTAGCTTGATGGTTTCTTCGTCTTGAGAATCTTGAAGGGTTCCTGAAAACTTCATTTAATAGTGTAGGATTCCGAGTCAGTTGAGTTGGATATGTTTTGTTCTGACTTTAAGTCTTTTCCTTGCTCAGTTTGAAACATGAGCCGGAGTTCAAACAGCGGCGTGCGGGCTGACAACTTTTCAGACTAGGTCCTGCCATTGACAGGAGTCCCCTCAACACGACCGTTGGTGGGTCCGCTCACTACGAAAAAGAGCATCGTTTTGATGCTCGCGCGAGAATGGAGGGGGCGGAGGAGTCGTGAGGAAGCCACCTACCTCTCTCCTATAAGCGTGGCGTAAATCGTGCAACTGAAGCACGAATCTTGGCGCAGAGGCAAATAAAAGAGAGGAGAAACCCTTTTCTCTCAGATTCATCTCTCCACCGTTCTCGCTTATTTCCACCTCATACTCCTCGAGCCCTCCGCGGCCACTCTCATCTACACGCCACGAGAAAAATCTCTTTCCCCCACCAATCCTTCATATTCTCCAAGAGCGATGGCTTCTGCATCTAGCTCCGGAGCAGCGGCGGGTACATCGGCGGCGGACGAGAGGAAGTTGTGGGGACTCTGGGTCCCAAGCGTCATGGACGATGCCGAGCTCCAGGTCATGGAGGATGAGGGCTACATCGTCGCCGCCGCGTGGCAGAGAACCTCAGGACACGCCACTCCTACCCTGCGTGACGGAGAGCGGGTGCTATTCGGCACGCACATCGACCGTGGCCTCAGCCTGCCACCGTTAGACTTCTTCATCGAGGTCCTCAAATACTACAGTGTGCATCTCCATAATCTTTCTCCCAACTCCCTGCTAGAGTTTAGTACTCATGTAGCTTTGTGCGAAGGGTTTCTTGGCCTTAGGGCAAGTCTCACCCTTTTAGGTACTACTACGGTACTCGAAAGAACTCCATCAGTGCCGGTGTTCCTTACGCCACTGTCACTCTTAGCTTAGTCCTTAGTAGAAACCAAGTTTATCCTAGGATTAATGCTAGTGAATCTGTTAAACGCTGGGCCGAAACTTTCTTCTACCATAAGGATATTCCGGCTCCTGGAAAGGCGGAAGGTCTTCAAGCCTTCGTCGACCGTGTCGCTCCCCACTAAAATTCATGGGAAGCGGAGGTGCCGGAACTGTCGGATATCTTGATCCTTGCCAAGAGGCGCATTGAGTTTCTAATGAAGCACAAGGCCCTCCGCGAATCCGACTTGATCCACTGCTTGCTAGATCGCCAGATCCAGCCTCTGTAGCATCACGGAGATAGCCTCATGCACATATTTACCAGTGACAAGAAAGACAGCCTGTGGGTCAGCCCACATCATATTCTGACAAAGTATTAGGAGACCCTCATGCAGTATTTGATCAAGGAGATAGTGGACCGAAAAGTTCCGGATGTCTCTATAAATATGTTCACGTCTACCCTCCCTCTGACTCCGGTAAATATTTTGACTCTGCTTTTGCGTTTTGTCGTTCCTTTCTGTTTCTTTCTCTGACTCTATTTTCATCGATGCTCTTTGACTTTGTCAGCTCGAGAAACTCCCCGAGTGTGAGCTAGCTGCACTAGAGGGTTATCTCTCAGACGATCCGGTTGCGATGGAGGATGACAAGGTGCAAGAAGTATCTGCCTCCGCCTCTAAGAAGCATAAGGCGAAGGAAGTTGTTCTCACTGCTGACATGGATATACCCTATGGGTGCATGACATTGGTATTGACGGAAATATGCCCTAGAGGCAATCATAGAGATGCTTATATTTCTTATGTATCCATGAGTTATTGTAATGTTCCTTGAATATTAATATTAGGAAACTTGTATTGATTGGCAATTATGTGAATTGTTTGTGAAACTCTTTACTTGTATGGTTATTTAATAGTTTTCCCTAGTCGGAGTTCATGTGAGGAAACACGTGAATATTAGACTAGCACATCGATTGGTTGATGACTATGTTTCGCAAGTCATAGACATCGAGATGTCAAACTAATGATGTGGACACATGTTATGAACATGGGGTTGGACTGACCCAACTTGAGACTGGCAATTAGACTTGCAGCTCTCTCTACACATCGTGTATGTTTTGTCCTTAGATCTGAGATTGTCACATGTACTTGAGATGTGGATCGACCTACTTTGGGGCTATCAGATGCTACTCCATAACTGGGTAGTTATAAAGGTAACTTTCGGGTTTGTCCTGAAGCATGCTGCACAGCATGGTCAATCAAGATGGGATTTGCCCCTCTCTACTTGAGAGAGATATCTCTGGGCCCCTTGAGTGATCGGAGCTAGAAATGCATGGCCGTGCTACATATGGTTAAAAGTTAACCTAGTAAAGGGATTCTGAATCACAGTAGCGAGAGGGGAGGTCAGCTTGGAGCTAGACCAAATTTCATGAGGCAAAGGGAAAGACATGTACTAAATCTTGTGATGGTTCGTTCGATATGATCTTTGTATGCGTTTAGGAGTTGGCATGCCTTGCTAGAGGCCGCTACCAACTATTGATAGAATAAGTATATTCTTGTCATGTATATATGTATATGAACCTATAGGGTCACACACTTAAGGGACTATAAGCCTAATGAGGATTAGATCCGAATTAGACTAGGCTTAGGATACGAATGGGAAGCTAATGTAGAAGCCCACTAGGGATGCCTATATAAGATAGGCTGGGATGAGCTGACTAGGGTTAGACCATTCCAGCCAGCCTCCACTCCTCATGCCTGTGTTGCACGCGCGGACATAGCATTCCGGCGTCTGACGCTTCCACCCCGCACGTGTGGATACCTCGGAGGTGCTGCATATGTGGAACTTGGATGAGCCGTGCAAGGGGAGCTTCTCGTGGGACGAGGACGAGGAGGAGACGTGGAACATCTACACTGCCTCGACGCGCTTCATCAAGTTCCGCAACTGCGCGTCTAGTGGTAATCCCGTGATGTATGACAACAGTAATCCTGGTTTATGCGGTAGAAAATTTTGTTTTGCACTAGCGTATCCTACCAGTATCCCATCATTGGTATCAGAGCCGATGCTATTTAGTTATAGGTTCGGGGTGTTTGCATATGGTGATATGTAGATTGATATGAATGATGTTATCGTTTGTATTGCGGTGGTTCAGGATTGATCTATGATCTTGCTTTTCGTGATCGTGATTCTGAGGTTGTCGAACGACTTACCCCTACTGGTCGATTTCCGCCATCGGGGTTGACAGTGACACATAAATCCTGTTGAATCACGCGAAGATCAATATGATTGATCGAATTGGAACCTAGATCTAAAATCTATGTACCGCGATCAAAGGAGTTTGATCAAATCGGAACAATAGACGGTTTATGGTAAATTTGATTTGCTGATCAAAATCCTTAAAGAAAATTGTATAGATACCGCGAGGGGCGCTGCCCCTTTGAACCCCGTAGGGGGAGACCCCCTAGATCCCCCTTAGTCGTAGCCCTTTTTTATCTTGTTAAGGTAACGAGGTGCTGCGATGTCACATGATCCCGTAGAATGCGATTACATGCATAACTTGTTTTTCCAGGATGTATGTGATTAGTATGGCCCATATATGTATGTGATGCATGTATAAAATTTATCATGGCCTGCGTGTCGTGAGTAGGGCAACACGGCTGGAGCCATATGTGTTGTCAATTATTTTAATGGCCTGCGTGCCAACTTGTGATGATCCCAATACTATGTAATTTTGATTACTAGCTGTTAGGAGTAATAGCTTGTATTAGTTCTTGGACGACTCATCACTTGGAGGATGGCTCACATGGAACATGAAGATGGAGATCATCATGGTGGACAGGTTCTATGGCGATAGAGATCACCATGAGAAAATGGGCCATACTGTGTCACAACTATGTGAATGCTATTCTTATGTGTTTTACTCTATGCATGATTAGATGATAGAAGTAGAACGATGCCTTCCCAACCAAACCTTGCACCATCCTATGCCCTGTACAATCGTTGGTGGGCCTATGAAATTAGGGTGCCGCGGTTTTCCTTGGCTGGATGGGTTTGTATCGGATACCTACACGCATTAGGGTTGGTGAGCTTGACAAGGTCATCTCAACAGTTAAGGACCTTGGGGCATAAAGGTTGGGCGCCTAGTTTTTACATAGAGATGTCACCCAACAATAAGAGTCATATGTGATATGAGTAGCAAGTGTTGCTTACTGATTTACCTTGTCTTCTAGCAATGATGCTAAAGCTCACTGGTCGACTTGTTAACTGTGGATCTTGAATCACTTGGTATCAATAGATGGGTATTGATTTAAGTGGGAGTATATGCTATAAAATTGATTAATATGTTTTACTCTTTCATGGTTACATGGATTAGTATTTTGCATGTTTTTTGTTGTAGATCAATTGCACCAAACACTACATCACCTTTTTCTTTGCGTTCGATTCTTGACAAAGATAAACTAAATGGAACAAACTATTCGGACTGGGTCCGTAACCTGAGAATTGTTCTCAGGTCTGATAAAAAGGAAACGGGTCTGGATATCCCAATCCCCGATGAACCTGCTGATAATGCGTCTGCTGCCCTCAAGAATGCCTACAAGAGAGCATGTGATGATTCTCTTGAGGTTAGCTATCTTATGCTTGCATGCATGCAACCTAAACTCCAAAAGAAGTTTGAGGATCAGGAAGCATATGATATGATTGTCGCTCTTAGGGACATGTTCCAGACTCAGGCCAGGACTGAGAGGTACAATTTCGCCAAGTCCTTTGTGGAATGCAAGCTGGCAGAGGGAGAAGGTGTAGGCCCCCATGTGATCAAAATGGTTGGTTATAGAAAGACTTTGGAAAATCTTGGTTTTCCACTAGGCCAAGAGTTGGCTACTAATTTCATTTTGGCGTCTCTTCCTTCTAGCTATGGGCAGTTCATTTCGAACTACCATATGCATGGGGTGGAGAAGGGCCTTAATGAGTTATGTGGGATGCTAAAAATAGCAGAAAGTGACATGAAGAAGTGTGCAGGGCGTAGCCATGTGATGGCTGTGCAGAACATGCCTAGCTTTAAGAAAAAAAGGCACTTCTTGGAAGAAGAAGGGCAAGGATAAGGATACGATCCCTAAGCCTGCACCCAAGTAAAAGGCTGGACCTGCAGATGACACCGAGTGCTTCTTTTGTCATGAACATGGCCACTAGAAGAGAAACTACAGCAAGTACCAGGCTTCTTTGAAGAAGAGTGGAAGTAAGAGTACTTCCCACTCAGGTACGCTTGTTGTAAATGTTGTGGACATTCTTCTCGCTTATTCCAATGTTAACTCTTGGGTATTTGATACCGGATCAGTTGCTCATATTTGCAATTCGATGCAGGGGCTAATAAGAACTAGAGAAGTGTAGAAAGGCGAAGTGGATTTTCGCGTCAGAAATAAAGCAAGGGTTGCTGCATTGTTCGTTGGCGTCATGCAACTTCACCTTCCATCAGGATTTATTATGGAGTTCAATAATTGTTATTACATTCCAAGTATGGGTCAAAACATTTTATCACCTTCATGTTTGATGAGGGATGGATATTCATTTATGAGTATGAACAATGGTTGTGTAATCTCTAAGAATGATGTGTTTATGGCTGATGCTCCCATTGTGAATGGGTTATTTATTTTAAATCTTGATGATGCATTTGTTTACAATGTTAGTGCTAAAAGGCTTCACCCTAATGATTTGAGTCCTACCTATTTATTGCATTGTCGTTTGGGGCATATAAGTGAAAAGCACATGAAGAAGCTCCATGGTGATGGTCTTGTAACTTTATTTGATTTTGAATCATACGAGACATGTCAAGCTTGTTTACTTGGAACGATGACCAAGTCGCCTTTTTCGGGTTTACCCGACAGATCGACAGACTTGTTGGAACTCATAAATACTGATGTATGTGGACCAATGAGAACGATAGCAAGAGGAGGATATCACTACTTCATTACTTTCACTGATGATTTCAGTAGATATGGTTATGTCTACTTAATGAACCATAAGTCTTAAACTTTTGAAAAGTTCAAGGAGTTTCAGAGTGAGGTAGAGAATCAACGTGGCAAGAAAAAAAGGCCTTGCGATCTGATCGTGGAGGTGAATATTTGAGCCACGAATTTAGCAATCATCTTAAGGGTTGCAGAATTGTTCCATAGCTCACGCTGCCCGGAACGCCTCAAAGGAACGGGGTCTTCGAATGGCGCAATCGAACTTTGTTGGACATGGTTCGATCGATGATGAGCCAGTCGGATTTACCATTATCATTTTGGGGATACGCTCTAGAAACGGTAGCTTTCACACTTAATAGGGTACCATCTAAATCCGTAGTTAAGACACCATATGAGATGTGGACTGGAAAGAATCCCGGTTTGTCTTTCCTAAAGATTTGGGTTTGTGATGCATTTGTCAAGCAACTTCAGTCGGACAAGCTAACACCCAAATCGGATAAGTGCATTTTCGTGGGATATCCAAGGGAAACCTTAGGGTATTACTTCTACAACCGAGAAGAGGGAAAAGTGTTTGTCGCTCGTAGCGGTGTTTTCCTAGAGAAAGAGTTTCTCACAAAGGGAACGAGTGGAAGGTCGGTGCGACTTGAAGAAGTTCAAGATGAGCCAGTCGGGGATGCTTCTACGAGTGATGCTATTGTAGCAGAACAAGTTGAGGAACCCGTGGCAATAGAAGAACCACAACCACGAAGGTTAGCGAGGCTCCGCGAAACACGGTAATTATTATTGTTAGACAATGATGAGCCAGCGACCTATGCAGAAGTGATGGTGGACCCAGACTCTAAAATATGGATGATAGCCATGAGATCCAAAATAGAGTCCATGGGAGACAATCAAGTTTGGAACTTGGTTCACCTGCCTGATGGTTTTAAAGCCATCGAGTGCAAATGGATCCATAAGAAGAAGATTGATATGGATGGAAATGTTCACATCCATAAAGCTCGACTTGTTGCAAAAGGTTTTCGACAAGTTCAAGGAGTTGACTACCAAGAGACTTTCTCGCCCGTATTGATGCTTAAATCTATACGAATCATTCTAGCCATTGCTGCACATTTCAACTATGAAATATGGCAGATGGATGTCAAGACAGCTTTCCTAAATGAAATCCTAAGTGAGGACGTGTATATGATGCAACACGAAGGTTTTGTCGATCCAAACAATCCTGGAAAGGTATGCAAACTTCTAAAGTCCATTTATGGGTTAAAGCAAGCATCTCGGAGTTGGAACATTCGATTTGATGAAGTTGCAAAGGAGTTTGGCTTCATCAAAAACGAATTCTCTGGATCTCACTATGACAAGATTGGATCTTTAATAGCGATATTTAGTCTGGACGGATTAATGTAGCAACCACTACATATAATTTAGTATATGGTAGATGAATAAACAAAACAAAGTTCTTATAAAAGAATGGTTACCTAGGACGTGTACATGACACGATCCAAAGGGTTTTGTTAATTCAAAGGATGCTAAAAAGGGCATGCAAACTTCAATGGTTGAAGTAAGCATCGCGGAGTTGGAATCTTCACCGTGATGAAACTGTTAGAGGAGTTTTTCATCAGGAGACGATGAAGATTCTTGCGTTTGCAAGAAATTAAGTGGGAGCACTGAGACACATTTCTAATACATTATGTGGATGACATCTTGTTTATTATAAATGATGTATCTTTTATTGACAAAGGTTAAGAATTTCATTTCGATGAAAGACTTAGGCAAAACCTTAATATTTAGCATGAATGTCTATAGTGGATAGACTATGACACTAATATGGTTGTGCCAAATGTACATATATGAGATATTGAAGGATTTCAATATAGAAACGACAAGAAACGGTTCTTGTCACATGGAAAGGAATTGAATCAAGATTCAAGTGTATCGACACTTGATAAGTGAAACAAGATTCAAGTGCTTTGACACTTGATGAGTGAAATCACAAGGATGTTTTGATCAATCATACCATGATATGTACACATCTGGATATGTCCTATGCTCTAAGTGTTATGAGCATATACCAGAATGAATCATAAAATGATCATTAGACGATAGTGAGGATATTCTTATGATCTTTTGGAAGAACTAAGAATATATTTGTGTAGAGGTGACAAACAATTACAAATAATTCATTGTAAAGTGTTACATTTATACTAGTTTTGTCACAAGATACAAATTAAGTTTATCTCAATTTAAACTATGGGGGAACAATGTAATGGAAAGGAGATTCCATGATGGATTTGGATGAATTCCAAAGTTAAGACATTATGACGGATACTACAACAAAAGGCTAAGTATATGACCTCTATAGTAGCAACAAAGGAGGGAATTTGTATCAAGTAGTTTGTTATCAAACTAAGGTGTGGTTCGCAATGGGATAACACTAAAGATATATTGTACGACAATAGTATAGACATGATTTAACCCCAAGGAACTAAAGGTCTCACCAAAAGACCAAATTTATACAATGCCATCTCATTGTAGAATGAGTGATGCGTGGAGACGCAAAGACATGTAAATACACACGGACATGAAGCGTTATCCGTAGATTATGTTAACCACTTGCAATTGCGTATATGGAACACTAGAAAGCCATAGGTGTTCAATACGCAAAGTTTCTAAACTAGATTATTGTCTCTAGTGCAGCGGGAGACTGAAGGGAATATACCCGAGAGGCAATAATAAAGTGGTTATTATCGTATTCCTTATTTATGATAAATGTTTATCTTTCATGCTATAATTTTATTAATACGGAAACGTTAATACATGTGTGTTTAATAAACAAAAAGGAAGTTCCTAGTTATGCCTCTCTCATAAACTAGCTCATTGATTAACAAGATGATCAAGGTTTCCTGATCATGGACATTGGATGTTGTTAATAACGAGGTCACAACATTAGTGTAATGATGTGATGACCATTCATCCAAAGTATAGCATTACGCTCAAAGTCATCGAGTTTATATTGCTGTAACAACTTACAAAGTGATCCTAATCCTTAGACCATGAGATCATGTCAGTCACTAACACCGGAAGAGTTTCTTGATAACATCAAACGTCACACCGTAACTGGGTGATTATAAAGATGGGTTCAGAACTACTAAAGTGTTATGTTGAGTCCCATGGATCGATAGTGGAATTTTTTCATCCCGATGACGGATAGATATTCTCGCCCTCTCGGTGATATCACATTGATTATCTTGCAAGCAAGTGATTTGATCACTAGGGAGTTATATCATGGGAACAAGAAAAGAGTGCATGTCAGTAACGAGATCAAACTAGGTATGGAGATACCGATGATCGAATCTCGGACATGTAATATATCGCGAAACAAAGGGATTAAGATACTAGCGTAAAAGGTTCTCGCGATCAGAAGAAAGTCATCGCTGAATGTGTGGGAGTCAGTATGGGTCTCTAGATCCCGCTTCTGATTATTGATCTGAGAGGGGTCTCGATCATGTCCGCATTATTCGCGAATCATAGGGTGACACACTTAAGAGACACCGACATCCATTTGGAGCAAAAGTTTCATGCCAGAAAGAATAACAAGCGTAGGAATTTATTTCACTAGATACCAAAACGGGTTTTCGGGTGAAATTGCAGAAAGTGTTTCTGCATGTGAAATGAAATACTACCAAGGGGTTATATGTGAATGTTTTTCATTAAATTAATTGACAAAATTCTGAATAAATAAAAGGAGTTTTATTTAATGAGAGTTTGCATTAAATTTGGTGGAAATTTAATGGGAATTTGAGTGGGTTTTTGAGTGTAGGGAATTGAAAGGCATTTGAGTGAGTGGAGTGTCCACCCACATGAATGTGGAAGAGGTGGGGGAATCCCCCATGGCTGGGAGCCATGCCCCTTGGGTGCCCCCTCTCCCTTATAAAAGGCCCCCCTCTCATCCTCTCAAAGCACACCTCCTCGTGAAGGATCTCTCTCCCCCTCTAGTATTTATCCCCCATGGTCTCAGACTAGCGAGATACATGTTCCCAGTGGCTATTCAGAAAGAAAGAATTGTGCTTTCGCTGCATCGCGGGAGCAAGGAGGCGGAGGTTGCTCGGTGCCTCGTACGTGTGTGCGAGCACAGATGTGCCGCTGTTTTGCGGTGCTAGGACTTCCTATCGATCTTGAGATTGGCAAGAGATCGTCTACATCAACCATGAGTTTAACTCGTTAAGCTTTGTCGGTCTTTAAGGGTATGTTCTCTATGGATTTACATCTGCCCGTTGCTTGTATCTAGTAGATAGATCTTGGTACATAGATGTTCCCATCGTAGGAATTTTTTGTTTTCTATGTTGCAAACCCTACACACTTTGCATATCATACCAGTTATGAATTGAATTTTCTAGCAGTTCATTGAGCAATGATTGAGCCGTCTTCCTCAACATAAGCGGGAGATATCAGACTGCGACCAGGCTGTTTCCTCCTTTGGAAATGCAGCAGGCCTGGAAAAAGTCCTCGAGCCAGGTATCTGGACGAGCCGCGCTGTCATAGGGTTGGATGTTTTTGGCGATACCAAAGTCAACCGGAAATTTTTTCTAACGGATGCCTGGGCCAAAGCACTTGGGTCTCACGTACACGTCTTCTTTCTCATACCTCCGCGCCTCTATGTTTGACTCAATGCGGTGGTGAGCATCATTTGGCGAGAGAGACCAGCGCCTCAGAGGCTCACGGATTCTGCGCGGTGGAGTTGTATTTCTACTTCTACTCTCACCATTGCCGCCTCCGCACCTGCGGCTTTCATGGCTACGATGGGATTCTTCATGGTCGCTACCTGAGGACGATGGTGGCCCTGGTGGATTGTTTCCGGCTGGATTATGCGATGGTGGTGGACCCTCATTATGCTGACTCCGATGCTGGTTTCTTCAGGCTCCGTCCCTACTTTATTCAGGTTGATTCGGATTATCTCCTCGTCTGGCGTTACCAGCCGGACGATTTGATGGGGGAATTCTTAGCCAACCTTGCTCTCGCCTGGCAACACACTTCCGGGTCTTCTATATGGCGATTGTTTTGCCGACGACGGCCCTGATGGGGAACCATTGCCCTTATGGCATCTTCGGACGCAGCCGGAATAACTCTTACCCAGTCATGTGCGAGCCTGCGAGATTGGCCGTTTGAGCCAGTCCTTGAATTCTCTTCTTCTCCCTGGGGACGATAGCGTTGATCTTTATCCCTACAGGGTCTTTGATCAGCGCTTTGGTCGGCGCCAGTGTGGCAAAATTACGACTTTGAGGCCAGCTTGCCACTGAACGACGCGGCCGTTTTCTTTTGCTTCAATCCTTTTTCTAGCAACGCAACGCATTGCCAGACCTACTCTGGAGATGGATTATTGACGAGGATAGCTTGAGATGTTGTAGTGTTTTCCAATAGCGTGCTGTAGACTCGGATTTTCTCTCCATTTTTTCTGTCAAATAGATCTCTATGGATATCCGGGTTGTTATTGGCAAGAACCAGACCTCCTCTTGTTTTGTTTGGTAGTCACTTGAAATCTCACTGATATTTGGCAAGATCACTATCTAACTGCTATTTAAGCTCGACGATGCGCACAACCTCTTTGAGGAAAAACAAGCAGTGCTTTTCCAGGTCCTCAGCCCTTTCCATGAGAGCATCCGGAGTAAGATACGAAGCCGTTGGGATTGGAATTGTTAGAGAATATCGGTAATTTCACGTGCACCCTTGGTGATGACGTGTCCATCCACGGGAGGGTCGATCGGCGTGGTATTAATTAGATCTCCTTCCTGATTCTCCATCTCGATCTCTTCATCAACTTTTTCTTCGTTGGTTTCCTCGACATCCGGCTCTTCCAGTGTGAGATTCTTGTTCTTGTTCTTCTTCTTTGACTGCCTAGTAGCCTTAACATGTGTACCAGTGGCAAAGAGGCTTTTGGTCCGGTACCGGGGGATAAAATTCTGTCGGTACTTTCCGTAGTGGTTGTCTTGTGGACCTTAGACGAATCTCTGGTATCCATGTCATCCTGCGAGGTGTATCTTTCATCCATGCTATCATATGGACTAGGGGGATTTTCTGACTCACCTTGCATTGGCTTGGAGGCATGTTCTTATTTGTACTCCTCCATCTACTTCTCGAAATCCCGAAGTTCCTGCGACATTATTGACTCTTCAGGGGAGCCAGGTAATTTGGCGTTTTCTTCGATTGCATCAAGAACTGAATCGCTGTCGGCTCCAGCATCGACAGAGTTAGATCCAGATCTTATGTGGTAAACGAAGCAGTGCTTCTTCTTGTTCATGTTCTTGAGGTAGTGGCATAGCTGGGTTTCCACCTCCTCCATCTCAAAGTTTTCCTTGATATCAGCGATTGCTTCGTAATCGATGTAGGGGCGTCTCATCATCTTCTTTATCTTGCTCCTCAAGAGTGATTTTTCTTCTACGGCTTCAGTAGGACTGGATCCATAGCGGATATAATCCTCGTCCGTGTATCCTATCTCGATAAGGAGATCAGATATAGATTTTCCCTCCACCGCTTCTTCCACCATAGGAGTGGGCTAGGTGTGTTCGATTTTTTCCGGGAACTTGAACTCTTCCGCGGGCAGAGTAGATCCAGATTTTTCTTCTGCCATGGTCATCATCTTAAGGATGGGTTCAATGAAACCGAGATAAATATCGCTCTCGCTGATAGACATGATCGTGTAGGTCGTCACAGGTTTGCTAGCCGGAATCCAAGTCTCATCGAGTAGAACGAGAGGGACATCACTGGCATAGACCATGTGACCCATGGCGATTGTTTCGCCCATTCCTGCACGCGCAGATTCCTCCTGGAACAAAGCTCCAAAAGTCACCCGCCCCACGGTGGGCAACAACTGTCATCCGATTGTCAACAAGTACGCCATAGGGGGTCCTAACGGCGTTGAGAAGGTGGGGTGTGAGACATTAGATGTTCGAGGAGCGGTGAGCACAAGTTTACCTAGGTTCAGATCCGACTATGGAGATCGGATCCTACTCTTGCTAGCAACCCAGTAATATATCGGCGTAAGTCGGATGTTACAGCAAATTACAAGAGAGGTTCGCCTATGCGAGTTGTGATTGTAGCTATTGATATGGTTGTTGCCCTAAAGGCTCTCATAAGGATGGTTTATATACTCACCAGGACCTAGGGTTATAGGAGAGACCTATCCGGCTACGTTACATAGTCGGTAACTAGATATAGCTTGGACTAGAAGTAATACTATAGGCCTAAGTCGGTAACTCTTCTGGGCCTTGCCATAGCCAGAACTGGCTCCTCCTCTTTCTATGATTAGGATGCCCGTGAAGCGAAGTTCTAACCCTTTGGTGGCCCACCCTGGTAAGTGAGTCATGTGGGTATACCCAGAAAGTATATCCCCAATGGTAGCCCCCGGAAGTCACCAAGATCCAAAGTCAGATAAATCGTCTAGCTTGATGGTTTCTTCGTCTTGAGAATCTTGAAGGGTTCCTGAAAACTTCATTTAATAGTGTAGGATTCCGAGTCAGTTGAATCGGATATGTTTTGTTCTGACTTTAAGTCTTTTCCTTGCTCAGTTTGAAACATGAGCCGGATTTCAAACAGCGGCGTGTGGGCTGACAACTTTTTAGACTAGGTCCTGCCATTGACAGGAGTCCCCTCAACACGACCGTTGGTGGGTCCGCTCACTACGAAAAAGAGCATCGTTTTGATGCTCGCGTGAGAATGGAGGGGGCGAAGGAGTCGCGAGGAAGCCACCTACCTCTCTCCTATAAGCGTGGCGTAAATCGTGCAACTGAAGCACGAATCTTGGCGCAGAGGCAAATAAAAGAGAGGAGAAACCCTTTTCTCTCAGATTCATCTCTCCACCGTTCTCGCTTATTTCCACCTCATACTCCTCGAGCCCTCCGCGGCCACTCTCATCTACACGCCGCGAGAAAAATCTCTTTCCCCCACCAATCCTTCATATTCTCCAAGAGCGATGGCTTATGCATCTAGCTCCGGAGCAGCGGTGGGTACATCGGCGGCGGACGAGAGGAAGTTGTGGGGACTCTGGGTCCCAAGCGTCATGGACGATGCCGAGCTACAGGTCATGGAGGATGAGGGCTACATCGTCGCCGCCGCGTGGCAGAGCACCTCAGGACACGCCACTCCTACCCTGCGTGACGGAGAGCGGGTGCTATTCGGCACGCACATCGACCGTGGCCTCAGCCTGCCACCGTTAGACTTCTTCATCGAGGTCCTCAAATACTACAGTGTGCATCTCCATAATCTTTCTCCCAACTCCCTGCTAGAGTTTAGTACTCATGTAGCTTTGTGCGAAGGGTTTCTTGGCCTTAGGGAAAGTCTCACCCTTTTAGGTACTACTACGGTACTCGAAAGAACTCCATCAGTGCCGGTGTTCCTTACACCACTGGCACTCTTAGCTTAGTCCTTAGTAGAAACCAAGTTTATCCTAGGATTAATGCTAGTGAATCTGTTAAACGCTGGGCCGAAACTTTCTTCTACCATAAGGATATTCCGGCTCCTGGAAAGGCGGAAGGTCTTCAAGCCTTCGTCGACCGTGTCGCTCCCCACCAAAATTCATGGGAACCGGAGGCGCCGGAACTGTCGGATATCTTGATCCTTTCCAAGAGGCGCATTGAGTTTCTGATGAAGCACAAGGCCCTCCGTGGATCCGACTTGATCCACTGCTTGCTGGATCGCCGGATCCAGCCTCTGTAGCATCACGGAGATAGCCTCATGCACATATTTACCAGTCACAAGAAAGACAGCCTGTGGGTCAGCCCACATCATATCCTGACAAAGTATTAGGAGACCCTCATGCAGTATTTGATCAAGGAGATAGTGGAACGAAAAGTTCCGGATGTCTTTATAAATATGTTCACGTCTACCTGCCCTCTGACTCCGGTAAATATTTTGACTCTGCTTTTGCGTTTTGTCGTTCCTTTCTGTTTCTTTCTCTGACTCTATTTTCATCGATGCTCTTTGAATTTGTCATCTCGAGAAACTCCCCGAGTGTGAGCTCGCTCCACTAGAGGGCTATCTCTCAGACGATCCGGTTGCGATGGAGGATGACAAGGTGCAAGAAGTATCTGCCTCCGCCTCTAAGAAGCATAAGGCGAAGGAAGTTGTTCTCACTGCTGACATGGATATACCCTATGGGTGCATGGCATTGGTATTGACGGAAATATGCCCTAGAGGCAATCATAGAGATGCTTATATTTCTTATGTATCCATGAGTTATTGTAATGTTCCTTGAATATTGATATTAGGAAACTTGTATTGATTGGCAATTATGTGAATTGTTTGTGAAACTCTTTACTTGTATGGTTATTTAATAGTTTTCCCTAGTCGGAGTTCATGTGAGGAAACACGTGAATATTAGACTAGCACATCGATTGGTTGATGACTATGTTTCGCAAGTCATAGACATGGAGATGTCAAACTAATGATGTGGACACATGTTATGAACATGGGGTTGGACTGACCCAACTTGAGACTGGCAATTAGACTTGCAGCTCTCTCTACACATCGTGTATGTTTTGTCCTTAGACCTGAGATTGTCGCATGTACTTGAGATGTGGATCGACCTACTTTGGGGCTATCAGATGCTACTCCATAACTGGGTAGTTATAAAGGTAGCTTTCGGGTTTGTCCTGAAGCATGCTGCACGGCATGGTCAATCAAGATGGGATTTGCCCCTCTCTACTTGATAGAGATATCTCTGGGCCCCTTGAGTGATCGGAGCTAGAAATGCATGGCCGTGCTACATATGGTTAAAAGTTAACCTAGTAAAGGGATTCTGAATCATAGTAGCGAGAGGGGAGGTCAGCTTGGAGCTAGACCAAATTTCGTGAGGCAAAGGTAAAGACATGTACTAAATCTTGTGATGGTTCATTCGATATGATCTTTGTATGCGTTTAGGAGTTGGCATGCCTTGCTAGAGGCCGCTACCAACTATTGATAGAATAAGTATATTCTTGTCATGTATATATGTATATGAACCTATAGGGTCACACACTTAAGGGACTAGAAGCCTAATGAGGATTAGATCCGAATTAGACTAGGCTTAGGATACGAATGGGAAGCTAATGTAGAAGCCCACTAGGGACGCCTATATAAGATAGGCTGGGATGAGCTGACTAGGGTTAGACCATTCTAGCCAGCCTCCACTCCTCATGCTTGTGTTGCACGTGCGGACCTAGCAGTCCAGCGTCTGACGCTTCCACCCCGCACATGTGGATACCTAGGAGGTGCTGCATATGCGGAACTTGGATGAGCCGCACAAGGGGAGCTTCTCGTGGGACGAGGACAAGGAGGAGACGTGGAACATCTACGCTGCCTCGACGCGCTTCATCAAGTTCCGCAACTGCGCGTCTAGTGGTAATCCCGTGATGTATGACAACAGTAATCCTGGTTTATGCGGTAGAAATTTTTGTTTTGCACTAGCGTATCCTACCCGTATCCCATCATTGGTATCAGAGCCGATGCTATTTAGTTATAGGTTCGGGATGTTTGCATATGGTGATATGCAGATTGATATGAATGATGTGATCGTTTGTATTGCGGTGGTTCAGGATTGATCTATGATCTTGCTTTCCGTGATCGTGATTCTGAGGTTGTCGAACGACTTACCCCTACTGGTCGATTTCCGCCATCGGGGTTGACAGTGACACATAAATCCTGTTGAATCACGCGAAGATCAATATGATTGATCGAATTGGAACCTAGATCTAAAATCTATGTACCGCGATCAAAGGAGTTTGATCAAATCGGAACAATAGACGGTTTATGGTAAATTTGATTTGCTGATCAAAATCCTTAAAGAAAATTGTATAGATACCGCGAGGGGCGCTGCCCATTTGAACCCCGTAGGGGGAGACCCCCTAGACCCCCCTTAGTCGTAGCCCTTTTTTATCTTGTTAAGGTAACGAGGTGCTACGATGTCACATGATCCCGTAGAATGCGATTACATGCATAACTTGTTTTTCCAGGATGTATGTGATTAGTATGGCCCATATATGTATGTGATGCATGTATAAAATTTATCATGGCCTGCGTGTCGTGAGTAGGGCAACACGGCTGGAGCCATATGTGTTGTCAATTATTTTAATGGCCTGCGTGCCAACTTGTGATGTTCCCAATACTATGTAATTTTGATTACTAGCTGTTAGGAGTAATAGCTTGTATTAGTTCTTGGACGACTCATCACTTGGAGGATGGCTCGCATGGAACATGAAGATGGAGATCATCATGGTGGACAGGTTCTATGGCGATAGAGATCACCATGAGAAAATGGGCCATACTGTGTCACAACTATGTGAATGCTATTCTTATGTGTTTTACTCTATGCATGATTGGATGATAGAAGTAGAACGATACCTTCCCAACCAAACCTTGCACCATCCTATGCCCTGTACAATCGTTGGTGGGCCTATGAAATTAGGGTGCCGCGGTTTTCCTGGGCTGGATGGGTTTGTATCGGATACCTACACGCATTAGGGTTGGTGAGCTTGACAAGGTCATCTCAACAGTTAAGGACCTTGGGGCATAAAGGTTGGGCGCCTAGTTTTTACATAGAGATGTCACCCAGCAATAAGAGTCATATGTGATATGATTAGCAAGTGTTGCTTACCGATTTACCTTGTCTTCTAGCAATGATGCTAAAGCTCACTTGTCGACTTGTTAATTGTGGATCTTGAATCACTTGGTATCAATAGAGGGGTATTGATTTAAGTGGGAGTATATGCTATTAAATTGATTAATATGTTTTACTCTTTCATGGTTACATGGATTAGTATTTTGCATGTTTTTTGTTATAGATCAATTGCACCAAACACTGCATCACCTTTTTCTTTGCGTTTGATTCTTGACAAAGATAAACTAAATGGAACAAACTATTCAGACTGGGTCCGTAACCTGAGAATTGTTCTCAGGTCTGATAAAAAGGAAACGGGTCTGGATACCCCAATCCCCGATGAACCTGCTGATAATGCGTCTGCTGCCCTCAAGAATGCCTACAAGAGAGCATGTGATGATTCTCTTGAGGTTAGCTATCTTATGATTGCATGCATGCAACCTAAACTCCAAAAGAAGTTTGAGGATCAGGAAGCATATGATATGATTGTCGCTCTTAGGGACATGTTCCAGACTCAGGCCAGGACTGAGAGGTACAATTTCGCCAAGTCCTTTGTGGAATGCAAGCTGGCAGAGGGAGAAGGTGTAGGCCCCCATGTGATCAAAATGGTTGGTTATAGAAAGACTTTGGAAAATCTTGGTTTTCCACTAGGCCAAGAGTTGGCTATTAATTTCATTTTGGCGTCTCTTCCTTCTAGCTATGGGCAGTTCATTTCGAACTACCATATGCATGGGGTGGAGACGGGCCTTAATGAGTTATGTGGGATGCTAAAAACAGCAGAAAGTGACATGAAGAAGTGTGCAGGGCGTAGCCATGTGATGGCTGTGCAGAACATGCCTAGCTTTAAGAAAAAAAGGCACTTCTTGGAAGAAGAAGGGCAAGGCTAAGGATACGATCCCTAAGCCTGCACCCAAGAAAAAGGCTGGACCTGTAGATGACACCGAGTGCTTCTTTTGTCATGAACATGGCCACTAGAAGAGAAACTACAGCAAGTACCAGGCTTCTTTGAAGAAGAGTGGAAGTAAGAGTACTTCCCACTCAGGTACGCTTGTTGTAAATGTTGTGGACATTCTTCTCGCTTATTCCAATGTTAACTCTTGGGTATTTGATACCGGATCAGTTGCTCATATTTGCAATTCGATGCAGGGGCTAATAAGAACTAGAGAAGTGTAGAAAGGCGAAGTGGATTTTCGCGTCAGAAATAAAGCAAGGGTTGCTGCATTGTTCGTTGGCGTCATGGAACTTCACCTTCCATCAGGATTTATTATGGAGTTGAATAATTGTTATTACATTCCAAGTATGGGTCGAAACATTTTATCACCTTCATGTTTGATGAGGGATGGATATTCATTTATGAGTATGAACAATGGTTGTGTAATCTCTAAGAATGATGTGTTTATGGCTGATGCTCCCATTGTGAATGGGTTATTTATTTTAAATCTTGATGATGCATTTGTTTACAATGTTAGTGCTAAAAGGCTTCACCCTAATGATTTGAGTCCTACCTATTTATGGCATTGTCGTTTGGGGCATATAAGTGAAAAGCGCATGAAGAAGCTCCATGGTGATGGTCTTGTAACTTTATTTGATTTTGAATCATACGAGACATGTCAAGCTTGTTTACTTGGAAAGATGACCAAGTCGCCTTTTTCGGGTTTACCCGAGAGATCGACAGACTTGTTGGAACTCATAAATACTGATGTATGTGGACCAATGAGAAAGATAGCAAGAGGAGGATATCACTACTTCATTACTTTCACTGATGATTTCAGTAGATATGATTATGTCTACTTAATGAACCATAAGTCTGAAACTTTTGAAAAGTTCAAGGAGTTTCAGAGTGAGGTAGAGAATCAACGTGGCAAGAAAAAAAAGGCCTTGCGATCTGATCGTGGAGGTGAATATTTGAGCCACGAATTTAGCAATCATCTTAAGGGTTGCAGAATTGTTCCACAGCTCACGCCGCCCGGAACGCCTCAAAGGAACGGGTTCTTTGAACGGCGCAATCGAAATTTGTTGGACATGGTTCGATCGATGATGAGCCAGTCGGATTTACCATTATCATTTTGGGGATACGCTCTAGAAACGGTAGCTTTCACACTTAATAGGGTACCATCTAAATCCGTAGTTAAGACACCATATGAAATGTGGACTAGAAAGAATCCCAGTTTGTCTTTCCTAAAGATTTGGGGTTGTGATGCATTTGTCAAGTGACTTCAGTCGGACAAGGTAACACCCAAATCGGATAAGTGCATTTTCGTGGGATATCCAAGGGAAACCTTAGGGTATTACTTCTACAACCGAGAAGAGGGAAAAGTGTTTGTCGCTCGTAGCGGTGTTTTCCTAGAGAAAGAGTTTCTCACAAAGGGAACGAGTGGAAGGTCGGTGCGACTTGAAGAAGTTCAAGATGAGCCAGTCGGGGATGCTTCTACGAGTGATGCTATTGTAGCAGAACAAGTTGAGGAACCCGTGGCAATAGAAGCACCACAACCACGAAGGTTAGCGAGGCTCCGCGAAACACAGTAATTATTATTGTTAGACAATGATGAGCCAGCGACCTATGCAGAAGTGATGGTGGACCCAGACTCTGAAATATGGATGATAGCCATGAGATCCAAAATAGACTCCATGGGAGACAATCAAGTTTGGAACTTGGTTGACCTGCCTGATGGTTTTAAAGCCATCGAGTGCAAATGGATCCATAAGAAGAAGATTGATATGGATGGAAATGTTCACATCCATAAAGCTTGACTTGTTGCAAAAGGTTTTCGACAAGTTCAAGGAGTTGACTGCCAAGAGACTTTCTCGCACGTAGCGATGCTTATATCTATACGAATCATTCTAGCCATTGCTGCACATTTCAACTATGAAATATGGCAGATGGATGTCAAGACAGCTTTCCTAAATGAAATCCTAAGTGAGGACGTGTATATGATGCAACACGAAGGTTTTGTTGATCCAAACAATCCTGGAAAGGTATGCAAACTTCTAAAGTCCATTTATGGGTTGAAGCAAGCATCTCGGAGTTGGAACATTCGATTTGATGAAGTTGCAAAGGAGTTTGGCTTCATCAAAAATGAACAAGAACCTTGCGTTTACAAGAAGGAAAGTGGGAGAGCGCTGGTATTTCTAATCTTATATGTAGATGACATATTGCTTATTGGAAATGACATTGCTATGCTCGAGTCTATTAAGACCTCGTTGAAAAATAGTTTTTCAATGAAGAACTTGGGAGAAGCGGCATATATTCTGGGCATCAAGATCTATAGAGATAGATCAAAGAGGCTAGAATGTTGTCAACTCCAGTGCTCCACGCTCTTAATCACCACCACCTGATTCTACAGCATAAACATTTTATAATGCATTATTATGAACTTGGGCATGTAATGATGGAAACAATATTTTGATTGTGCTGGTCTGTAAGAACTGATGCTTTTACTATCGTAGCACTTTGTTTGTATATATTTTATGTGTGTGCTTGAAAATTTCTGAAGCACTATTTTTTATGCTTATACTTTTCGTTTTCTCTGGATCTCTGCCTCGTCCCTTTCATGAGTCGGCCAACCTTTAGCACAGAAACTGTTGTGAGCAACAAAGCTCAATTGCTAAACCAGTTTAAACTTGGAAACAAAGCCGGCTTCCAGTACTAACCATTCATTACTCAGAAGATACCCACGTCTAAGCAATCGGATAAAAAACCAAAGTATAAACAATAAATTGAATTTTTTACCCTAGGGTAACATTTTTTAGATATTCAAAAATCATAACTAGAACGAACAAGAGCATAAAGTACTTTCAGGCATTCTGGGATATCTGAAAATGACATGCTCCATTTGAAATAAGATGGCAAAAAACTTCTTAAAGATAACATATGATGAAACCAATTATTTATTTATCTTTGAACATGTACATATATGATTACAAGGAAATATAACTAAGAATAGAAGGGACGTAGCTATGCAATATTCCATGGATGGTCTATGTCATCCGGGTCTGTACTACCGCCAGCTCTCTTTCTTTTCAGAGTATTTGTTCTTTCCTTGACTGGTCTCATATCGGTTAATTAATATGACCCATTATGCAGAACCCTACTGATCATAAAAGGTCCTTCCCAAATCAGGGAAAGTTTGTACTTTCTTTGTTACACAAGTCAGAGAACCAAATCGCCCTTCCTGAAATAATGGTTATGTACTCTCTGACTATGATACTTGCGCAACTTCTACTAATAGGATGTAGATCTCTGCTCAGCAACGATGCGTACTTATTTGATTATATCGAGATCATCCTGTCGAGAAACTTCTGCATCTTCTTCGATATACTCTTTGACTCGTGGAGACTAATGAATTAGATCGCTTGGAAGAACTGTTTCTGCACCATAGAGCAAAAAGAAAGGAGTGTATCCGTTTGATCCGTTAGGAGTTGTACGTAAGCTCCATATCACAAACGGTAATTCTTATGCCCAAGCCCCCATGACACGACAAAGTTGTGCCTTGAGACAAGGTCAGAGTCCTTGTAAAATAAGACCGTTAGCTCTTTCGACTTGTCCATTAGCTTGTGGATGCGCGACTGATGCAATATCGAGTCGGATCCCTTCTTCTTCACAGAATTCGGCAAGTTCTCCCATGGAAAAATTGCTCCCGTTGTCACTAATTATACTGTGGGCACTCTGAATCGGATGATCACATCCTCGACGAACTTTCTAGCTATGGCTCCATCGCAACTTGTTATGGGTTTAGCCTCAATCCACCTTATGAATTTATCCACCATCACTAGTAGGTGAGTAAATCCACATTTTTCCATGCAAAATGGCCCTACCATATCAAGCCCCTAGACCGCAAAAGGCCATGTAATAGGGATTGTTCGCAGCTGATTAGGCAGAACATGTGCCTGACAGGCATACTTTTAGCAGCCTTTGCACGTTTTGACTAGTTTATCGACATCCGCCTTAGCTGTAAGCCAAAAGAATCCGTGTCTAAAAGCTTTTGCCAATAAGGATCTTGATGCAGCATGGTGACCGCACTCGGCTTCGTGGATTTCTCGTAAGATTTCCACTCCTTCTTCTGGAGAAATACATCGCTGAAAAACCCCAGAAACACTCCGCTTATAGAACTCACCATTTATTATTGTGTAGGCTTTCGCTCATCGGACGATCCGCCAGCTCAGTACTTCGTCTTGGTAATTTTTCGTCTGTCAAAAAATCCAGATAGGGTTTTGTTCAGCTGGGAATTATAGCAAGAACTGCTATTAAAGGTGAGTCGGATTTTGTCGGATGGTCCGCATCAACTCCGCTTACGGAGGGGACCCTTAAATGTTCTAAAAAAGCGACATCTGGGAATTTAAACACTTGGAAAATAAACCAAAACCCTAAAAACCCTAATGGAATAAAATCATTTCCAAGATATCTCTAAGACCATGGTTTTGGAAACATTTACAAATGATCAAGAATGACAAATAGAAATATTATAAAACCATATAAATTGGTTTCACTTAATTTGGAGCCATAGATAAAATCTTATGAATTTAATAAGATAAGGAAATTGAATTTCCAAAGCTAATAAAGCACCTATCTAGAAATCCATACCAAATGGTGAGCAAATCATCCTAAAGATATTTCAAAGCATAAATAAATATTAAATAAGATTTTACAAATTGGAATCACCAAGTTTGGATCTATAAATAAAAAGATATGGATTTTATAAGATGAAGAAAGAAATATTAAATGAGGAATATTGGAAAAGTTTTACAAAAATGTTTTATGGAAAAATCCTTGGTGAGGTGTGACCTACCAAGAGAAGTTCGAGGAATGAAAAAGTTTTTTTTACAAAAAGGCTGGACGAAGGACGGAGGAAAAGGTTCACAAAAATGCTCTCGGTTCTTTGCAGTTTTGCTAGAACAATTAACACGTGCAACCACATTACTCTGGAATGGGACATGGCTTGACTTGAAGTTGTTTACTCTGGTATAAGCTGCCTCACTACTACTATAGGGGATTTCAAGGTCCTGTAGGGTAGGTCTTCTCTAGAAAATGCTCCATGTAAATTATCGACCAGGAGAAGAAACAAATGGTCTATGGGTCTCCATGCATTACTATGAGACCCTCATTGAAAGCGCACACTTTGTGAAGTGGAAAAAGCGTCCCGGTTGGCTTTTGAACTATACAGCGCATCCCGGTTGAAAGGGCATGTATCCCCCATGTGTGGTTTTAGTAATTAATGACAATCTCTATGGACTAATGTGCAAATTGAGTTTCTCTTGTAGGTTTGTCCATTGGCATCGCTTGGCCCATGTGTTGCTCTCAAGGTTAAAAGATGAAGGGATGTCCAAGGGCTTTGTGCTCATTTTAATCATGAAAAAAAGTGCTTGAAGGTTGATCAAGACATGTGCAAAGAGTTGCATCAAGAAGGATCATCCTTAAGAAGGGATGAAGAAGGGAAAGCTCAAGATGCTCCATCTCTAGAAGATATCATGCTTGAAGCTTGCCATCCTCGTGATCATGGAGTGATGAAGACAAGTTCAAGAAGATTTTTCCCCATGGAGTATGGGAGAGCAATTTGCAAGTCTTCATCAAGCAAGAGCGATAAAGTGCAAATAATAAAGGTGTTCCCACTTGAGAAGAACAATATGGTCTACATCAAGTTTAAGGGGAATGCTCAAGGCAAAGGTATGATCTTGATAGGGCTTCCCTTTTGCTGGTCTCGTGTTGTTAGTTGGGAGACCAGGTTTAGGATAGATAGTCATACTATCAAGAGGGGCTCTCAAGCGGGTGTCTCGATCACATTGATTGGAGAGAGCTCAAACCTTTGCATGAATAACATCATCTTTCTTGGTTGTTATTTGGTTCTTGTCCATGAGTGGATCTAGAACTTGTGGTCATCATCATAACAAGCTCTAGTTCATCAAATAAGGATTTCACTTGCATATCTTATTGCGATTTTTTATCTTGTGAGTTTTCCGGCTCCACACCTTGGGAGATACATCACATATATATTCATAGGATTCTATTCGTCGTTATCTTTCCAACAAAATTTGTTTCATCTCGTTCGGAGTTCAGATGCGAGTTATTGCATTTTTGGTTTCTGAAATTTCCCTGACCGGAAGTTCTGGCAAGCCACCGGTAGTACCGCTAGGGAAATTTTCCGCCGGTAGTACCAGTGGAAGTTCTGCTACTTCTTACACTCATGTACTATAACCTCTGTGTTTTGTGTGCTCTATTTGACAGAACTTCGGCCAGAATTTCCACCAGTAGTTCCGCTCCCACCGAATGTTTCGGTGGTCTGGCGGAAGTTCCAGACAGGATCTTGTTTTCAGTCTTTCGCATCGCAGTTTTCCGACCGTTGGCTATGTTCCACCAGAATTTCCGGCCTCCCACCGGAAGTTCCAGCCAGGGTCGTGAATGCCCATAACGGGCAGATCTGGGAGCCCTTTAAAAGTGGCTCCTCTTCCCCTTCGTGGGTAGAGGCTCTTTTCTTTGTTCTTGGCTTTCTCTCTCTCCTCCATTGTTGAAATTGAAGAGTTTTCCCTCTCCCCTTTCCCTTCCTATGATTCTTGCATATTTTTTAGGGTTTTGAGAGAGGATATCTAGATCTACAATCCCCCCAAGCCAAATCCATTCTTTGTGTAGGAATCATTGGGATCTAGATCTTTGAGAGTTTTGTGTTCTCCTCTTGTGTTCTTCCTCCTTTATTTCCCCCAATAACTTTTGTAGTTTTGTTGGAATTTGGGAGAGAAGGACTTGCCCTTGCATTTGTTGCATAGGTTTGGGTTCTCCATGGAGATTTGGCGAGTTTAAGCTTGTGGGCTTGTTACCCTTGGGTTCTTGGAACCCTATACGGTTGTGTGGTTGGGTTGTTGACTTCTTGTGACCTTTTGTGCTCTTTCAGCCTTTTGTGGCTTTGTTGGCCTTTTGTGGCTTTGTTGTTGGGAGCCTCCAATTGAGTTGTGGAGATAGCCCCAACCTTGTAAGGGTTTTACTGAACGCCCTCAAGTGTCCCTTAGTGGATAGTGAGTAGGCCTTTGTGGCGAGCTCACAGGAGAATATGTGGCGCCGGTGAGTTGCGTGCCTTCGCATCCGGGGTGAGGCCTTGTGTGGAATTGGGTGAGCATCGAGCCATGACACATCGGGGTGAGCCATTTGTGGCGTTCGGAGAGCATTGCGCCATCGCACCTCTCCAACAGAGACGTATCTTCTTTGGAAGTGATCTTCGGGATAAAAATCTTTGTCTCCGTGTCCATCCGTTATCTCTCAACCAATTCCTTTACTTATGAACTTTACTTTGGGATAGCCATCGTGCTAAAGTATTTATATCTTGCTATCACCTTGTTGCTTGTATTTCTTAGCATAGGTTGTTGGTGCACTTAGGTGAACCTAGTGGTTAGGTTTTGTGCACAATAAATTAAACGTTAGTTCTATTCCGTATTTATTTGAGCCTAAACCGTATTAATTTTAAAATCCTATTCACCTTCCTCTAGGCGACGTCCATTGCACTTTCACCTATATTGAGAGGAATAACTCTCCTTGGGTACACACTTATCCTGGAGCGGCATCCGGAGGGTCTCGACTGGTTACTCGAGCCACGATTGGTGTAGATCAGTGTAGGGTAACCGGATGGTATGGGTAAAGTGTACAACCTCTTCAGAGTGTAAATCTATTCAAATAGCCGTGTCCATGGTCATGGATGGTTGGGAAGGTTGCTATAGAGCGGTGCTATTTTTGTTTTCAAAAAGGATTTCAGAAAAGCAAAGGCTTTGGAAGTTTTTTGACCATGGGATGGTCGGAAAGTAAGAAAAGGAGTATGGTCAGAAGGAAAGAAAGATGGGTGACCCAATCCTAGTGTTTTCCAAAAAAAATTTAAAAGGTTTCCAAAATGTTTACCAAAGTTTTCAACAAACATATGTAGATTCTATATGTATAATATAAACTATTTGAGAAAATAAACTCTCTTGGAGCCCTCATACTACCACAACCATATTGCATATCCTCTTGTTATTATTATTCTCTTGAGGTGGTTTGCGAGTTTGTTCAAAGTACTCACTGGCATTGTCCCTGGCTATTAACTTGGTCAGATTTGAGAAGTAAGGAAGAAGAAAAAGGTGACATTGATGATTATGCAAGCTAGGACGTTCTCCCAGTCAGCTGCCTATAGGTTAAGGCGGGGCTCGACTCTACGCTCTATCAAAGTTCCACTGATGTTGATCATTGTAGCCATAATGTCATTAAGGTATGAGTTGTATCCGTGTAAGTAATGGATGATTACTGTGATACTTGTCGATTATGTGCCACGACAAACTAATCATCGGATCCTGGTGATATGCATAACAAGGATTGTCAGAGGATTAATCCGGGGGCCCACACCTTTGCTAAAATAAATATTTTAAGGAACTCTATTGACAAAACTATGGATATCTGTAACATCCCAAAAATACTAAACTTGGATCATCAAACTCTAAGCATCAAAATTAGGGTTAACAAAAACTTGTCTAAATAAAATTATGAAAGCATGCCTATGTGTATGCATTGAATTTGAAATTCTTTTGAACCACCTTGTTTGTGTGTTTCTTTGCTTGTAAAATGTTTCTTAGGTGAAATAAACATCATCTAAACCTTTCCCACCCTTTTCCCAAACACAAGTAAAGCAAAACAAATAAAATAAAGGAATGGTCATTTTGACCAATTTAACTCCCATGCCTACTTTGGCTGTCTCAAACTTTTAGAACCTAACTAAAACTTTTCTGGATCTTTGCACCCCTTGATTGTACTCATAACAAAGTATCAAGGTCCACTTTGTGATCATCCAGAAACTTTCAAATGCATAGTTTAAATGACAATTCAAAATTGAATCTTTATCATATGGGAAGATCCCACTTTTTCAAAAACCACTCATACAAGCTCAACTTTCAAAACCCAAGCATCTGCAGACTCACCAGCACCAATCTAGCACACCCACTAAAAATCTTTTCAAAATTCAAAACTTGAATTCATGCGGCCATTTCATCAAACACTTGGCAGACACAAATCAAACAAAATCAAAACACTATAGTGTGCAGTGTTTTGAGCCTAACTGGTTCCCTATCTAGCTCACAACCATCTCAGTAGATCATCTAGAAAGATTAACCAATCACTAGCACCACTGTGAGCTTGCCAATATCATCAATGGTGAACAGCCGAGTGCATCCTTGCCACCCCAGTGTAGACAGCAAGCTAGGAAAGAAACTAGCCATGACAACCTTGTCTGGGAGATCACCCATGCCTCACCGCCCCCTCTCGACCAGGCCTGCCTCGAGGACACCGACCAGAGCACCCAGGAACGTCGCGCCCGTGCCTCTGCCAACCGTGCCGAGCGTGCGCCAGAGCGCCACCCTCGACCGAAGCCCACGGACCGCGCGCCGCCCTCGCCACGTGCATACACGATCGCCACCGACCCAGGAGACCGCCAGACATCCCCGTTCGCCAACCCATGCCGCACAGCCACTGCTCGCCGTTGAAGACGCCGCCTCTGCCGCGCAGAGCGTCGCGTGTTCCAGACCAACCCGCACCGCCCCACGTCTCGCCACCGTATCGTTGAGCATCGCCAGGGAACACCGCACCATCCCCTACCTTCTCCCATGCCAATAGTCGTCTGTACCATCGCCCCCGACGAGCTCACCATGCGCCCCGTCGGTCCCCTCGCTCGACTATAAATAGAGGCTACCCCCAGCCGAATTGAGCACACCATTCTACTCCCCTCTCCTCATGATCGTGCCACACCATTCCCGGAGCAAGGCGAGCAGCACCTCGTCGGAATTTCACCGGAGCCCGCCGCCTCTGGAGAAGAAGGGAGCCAGCGATTGGAGCCGCCCCAGGAGGAGCCACCGGTACCAGGAGATTCGCCGTGGTCGACTTCGTCGATCGCCCGCCTCGCCGACCCTCTCCTGCACCCCGGTGAGCCCCCAGCAACCCCCACTGGCCGCGCTAGGTTTCTATCTCACCGGCATTGCCCAACGTCGACGATGACTCTCAGCCGTTGGATTAGAATCAGATCGAACGACCCACATCGCCCCATACCGCTTCGCACCCCTTGTCTCACTGACGAGTGGGGACAGCCACTTAAACCGCCCGCGGAAGCACTGTGCTTAGCACGCCGGCCCGTTAACTTTTCCCGCGCAGCCCAGTTATTTGAATTAAAACTTTTCAATTTTATTTCAAACTCACTTCTGTACCCAGTTTCAAAAATCAACCCAGATCGATTCAGTGCACCAAATTGAATGAAACCAATTTTGTTAGAAAGGTCTGGGAATGCTGAATACAAGCCCATTGGATTCAAGTCATTTGGATCTATAGATCACCCATGGTAAAAATAACAAGGCAGAAGCTTTTCTGCATTCAAACATTTTTCAAATTTAAACCATAATAGCTTTTGAGTTGATTCCAACTCTCAAAAATCACATTTAACCATACCTGTCAGAATATATAAAAATATATATGTTTACTTACAGAACTAATGTTCAAGTAATAAAAGAATGCTACATAGGCATTTCTAGTCACTTTATCTAATTAAAATAAAAGGGTAAAACCTTATTAAATTGTGAAACCACTTTAAATCATATTCCCATGGACTAAAATATGTGGTGATGACATGTGTCAACATGATCCCATGTTTGGTTTGGAGAATATTAAATCTTAAGTAGTTTTTCAATGAGTAGAAATTACTTTTCTAAAAATAAATGGATTTAAACCAAGCATTAATCTTATAATGTTAGAGATGATGTTAGATCATCTATAGGACCCTTTTGTGTGATGATTGCAAGTAGTTAAGTATTGTTTGGTGATTGTGTACATCGTATTTATTTATAGACGCTAGTACTGACCAAGGATACGAGGAGGAAGGAGGATTCTACGAAGAAGAAGCCGAGGAGAACTTCAACCACTGCTCTGCACAAGGCAAGCTAACCCTTGCAATTTAGCAAGCTTATATTGACACTAATGCAAGCCTATTACTACCAGTTGAATGTGCAATCTAACACTTGCAAGATACTCTACTGATGCAAACAAACCCCTACTTGATACTATGCCCACTATATGCCTTAAGCATATATGCTCATCTCCACTTGATAAACCAATCCTAGTTTTACTTGCAAGCTTCTTACTTTATTTATTTATCAAAGCTCTTACATAGATTTTACCTAAGTGAATGGTAGATACTAGAAAGATATGTGAAGGTTGCATAAAGAGCATAAAATTTGGCCTAAGATAGATAATCTTGATGTCATCCTAAGGCATGAGATTGGACTTAGTTAAAACTCCACTAGTTTACCACCTCTTATTGGTACCCACCTCCAATTGTAGATGCTAGTGCTAAGCATAAAACTTGATCAACTTTAGATGGGAATACTTGGTGGAAAAATGGTTATGAAAACCTTGGAATGATGGATCATCCTATTGAAATGTTTTGGACATGTGTTTCCGAACACCTGATGATTTTGGTGATGAAAATGTTGAGGCATGAGCCTTAGCCCTTTATAAAACTGATGGTTGTCTGGATGCGATACCATTCCAATTTTATCGTACAACCACAATACCCGAAGATTGGGTAGGGCTTGACTGGAACTCATATACCTTAGTATTAGTTCCCTCACGGCCAAGGTCTGAGCTGAGGATACCTTGTGAAGATTGTACACCTGTGCAGTACCCAAGATGACAGTTGGTCATGGTTGGGAGGCCAAACTCACAGGAGAGGCGCTTATACTAGTGCGTGTAATTGAAAGGTTAGGATTGATTATCCGCATACTGAGTATGGTGAATTCAGGATTTGCTCCTGACGGATGTATCGAATGTTGTGGTGAAAGTGTACGACCTCTGCAGAGTGTCAAACTATTCGAATAGTCGTGTCCACAGTTATGGACAGTTGGAGTGGCCATACTGTTCCCCCGTCAGACTTTTCAAAATGACCTGTGAAATGAATTGAGACTTTGACTTGACCACAACAGGGTTGTGATATGAAATACAAGTTCCCATTTAGGTGTTATAAAACTTCAACTAGCATTCGTTGCTCCTAAACTTAGTAGAGATAAATCTGGCTTTTGCAAAACAACCCTAGAGCCTATTGCCCTATTATCAAAAAACCCTCTCACTTGTTAGTATTAGTTTGCGAGTACTTAAAGAGTACTCATGGCTTTGTCCCTGGCTATTCCCATGGCCAAACTATGAAGAGGAGTACCTGGAGGATGGACCCCAGGAAGGTTACGACAACTAGGATCATCTCCCATCGTCAGCATTGCCTGTGACCCCGAAGATGGAGCTTCGCCCACGCTACCGTTATTATTACGTATTCCGCTGCTTGATGTTGTATTAAGAACTGGATCATGAGATCCCTATTTGTGTAAGAACTTATGTATGGTTTGTAATGGATGATGTACTATGGTATCCAATTCTGTTATGTCTCGCAAAAATGGTAATCCTGGGATTGCGATGTATGGCATAACAGGCATCTGGGATTAAAAATCCGGGTGTTGACAAGATCTATATGTTATCATCTCCTTATATCTTCAAGATAGAACTTCCAAATGATCTTACCTCTAGTTTTCTAAAACCTTTTATTTAACTTTTGTATTCCACACCTAGTAGAAATATCAAGGACTCTTACCTACTTCAAAACACAACCTTTTCAAAATACCCATATTTACCTCAAGATAATCTTGATGGTACCCGTAGTAATAGACTTAAGATGTTATTAAGATGAATTTCCTTGATATGCTGCTTGAGTTGCTTGAATAGGAATAATTGTGAGCTACCCTATGAGAATACTTTAGCAACAAAATACCCAAACAAAGTAATCTCTACTACCTTGAGAATAAATTATCAAAACCCAACAAGTATATAAACCCTCCCTCTGTTATTAGGGTCATCTTGGATAAGCTACAAAAAACCCCTAACTCTTGATCTAAGGCCTAGTTCCACCCTTAACATCATCATTGGGATGTAACCCACCATCTCCTATACTCTACCATGATCAATAGATCCATCCCCAACTCCCCCAAGCCTGTCTTGACCCTTAGTCACCCAAGTGACCATCTGTTCTTCCTTATCCATTTTGAGCCATTTCCCCTTTATAGCTCTCATAGTAGAAAGGACCAACTCAAGCCATGTATTGTATCTACTTAAACCACTCTTCAACACCACCCACTTGGTGATGCGTTTGGAACCATCTATCCTTTCAAAAGCACCCCCTCTTGTATCCTAGTCAAAAAACCCAAATTTGCCAAAATTTGATCAAGTCGTGAATTGTTATGAACATCACCTCTCTGAGTCTCTCCCTTTTTCAAACCTTGCACATTTTTGGAAATGCACTTGAAGCATATTGTAAAACATCATAAGTACTTCCAAATCACACTCTTCCACTTGGCTTTATCATCCTTTGACACACTTGTTGTTGATGGTTTTTTGGCAAGAAAACAATCTCCTTTTGCCAATCTTAGTAACATGCCTACTTTGGAAGAAGCTCCCATCTCCATGCCATATTATTTTGACCAACTCTTTTCATGATTGTGATCTTCAAAACATGGTCTATCAATCCACACTTCCCTTGTTTTAGTTGGATCCTTGTGGTTCTTAAACCCACATGGTTTTTGAGGCTAAATGTTATCCTGTTTTGACAACCTTATTATCACCCAACTTTGGCATCAACTCTAGGAAATCTCAATCATGATCCACCCCAGCCCTCTAGACCATCTTGATCTACATAACTTGGTCCATCCATCCATGTGACCCTTGTTACATTTGAAGCTTTGAGACATCGACTATTGCTTGACCAAGTTTGCATCATGATAATAAAACCCTAGATCACATCCCTCAAAACTTCATGATTCTTAAATCCAATTTCTCTCCAAACTTGACCAGTGATCTCCACCAACCTTCCCTTCACCTTGAACATGCCTAGCTTCATCAACCCTACCTTCACCCTTGATCACCTAGGTGTTGGGGGAGAAAATTTAAATCCAATAAAAAGAATGCATCTTAAGGGCACTTACTAAAACCCTCAAATTTTCCATAAATCTATTAGATAACCACCACATCACCCATCCAGCACCCCTGGTCGTGTATACTATAGAAACACTATAGCACCACCACCTCATCTTTGTCCTCTTGTCTTGGAAAGTAAGAGCGAGGGAGACAAGCCTATCTCCACAAATCTTGTCCAATTATTGCTTGGTAGAGGCCACCCCCTTGCTCTCACTCCTTGGTCATGCACTAGACCACACACTTCCCTGACCACCCCTGCTAGCCAATGGCAACAACCTTAGCCATCCCCACACCCATCTACATCTACATTCTTTTTATTTGGATGAAATGCAAGTGACACATGCATTACTACAACACAATATCCTCCCACCACACTTTGCCCTCTCTGGACCCCAGGCACCTCCCAACATCGCCCTAGGACAAATCCCCTACTACCATGGACAAACCTAGACCTAGCGCACCATGGACCAGTGGCGGAGGACCTATTATGGCAAGCTATGGAACTTGCCATACCTTAATCAGGCCACAATTATTATAACTCAGTAGAGCGTACTTCTTATTACTCAAAATTTTGCATTTCTTTAGCCCATGGTGCATGACTTCGCCATACCAAAGTTTGAACCTGTGCTCCAACACTGCCATGGACCAGAACTCCTCGGAATAAATGGCCTCAGGGCACTCCGACCCTCCCCACCACTCCCATTCTTCTCCCCGGCCTCACCTCTCACAGCTCCCCTAATCTTAGTACCCCTATCCCTCTCGACAACTCGGAAGAAGGAAAACACAAACTCGAGTATGCAAGATTGCATGCAAGTTTCCAGCCATTCTGACCTCACCCTCTCCATCTCTTTACATGCATGTTATCCGCTCCCTTTTATCTAACCAACCACGTGCTCTTCCTTGCCCAGAACTACCCTCATCTCACCGTGGAGTTCCCTAGAAAGCTTCTCAGGGGATTTGCACGAGTCATCTTCTAGAGAAGAATTCCTATTTATGCCCCTCCCTGAGATCCCCACGAATCGCCGCTGCACCTCCACTATTTCCCCCTTGTTGGCAGGCCTCTAGTAAGCAGCCCCACCCTCCATAGTTGCCGCCTAGGGTTTCCTCCCATCGGGCCCAAAGAGAAGTAGGAGACGACCCCTTGGCCACCTATCTTCTTCTAATCGGACGAAAAAGGGATTCCGATACCCCTTCGCTCCCCGGTGGCACTGACGTATGGCCACCGTGATCATACAAAAGAAGTACCACTGGTGTATACCTAAAGTGTGTTTCCCGCAAGAAGGTATTGATATCCTTCATGAGATCCACCTCAGAGATTGCGAGCATCACGCCACTCCTCGATATTTGGCCTCCAAAGCCTTCCAACAAGGATTATACTGGCTGACCGCAAAGGCGAACGCCGACAAGATGTTCAAGATATGCATAGGATGCTAATATTATTCCCGACAACCACATGTACCAGCTCAAGAATTGCGGACTATACCAATAACTTGGCCGTTTGCAGTCTGGGGGTTTGACATGGTTGGACCTTTAGATACGACACCTTGTGGGTTTACACATCTGCTAGTAGCAGTTGGTAAATTCACAAAATGTATAGAAGCTAAACCCATTAGAAAGCTTGATGGGGAAACTGCCCTTAGGTTTGTCTGAGATATAGTGGTGATATTTGGTCTCCCACATAGCGTCATCACCGACAACGGCAGCAACTTATCACTCGGAGAACCACAGGATTATTGTTGGGAGAAGGGCATCCGACTTGATCTAGGATTTGTCGCGCATCCACAATACAATGGTCAAGTTGAGCGGACCAATGGATTAATTCTGCAGGAAATAAAGCCACGTATAGAAGCACCGCTACATAGGGAAGTTGGAGCCTGGGCAGAGGAGTTGCCATCTGTTTTATGGAGTTTATGAAACTCTCCCAAAAGATCCACCGACTACACCCCTTTTTTCATGGTATATGGAGAAGAAGCAATTATACCTTCCAACATCCTTACGATTCACCAAGGGTTGCCGCCTACGACGAAGATGACGCTGAAGATTCCAGATGCCTAGATGCAGACCTTCTCGAGGAGGAGGGTGTGCTGGGATACCAGAGGTCCGCCATCTACCAACAGAAGCTACGTAGCTACCATAGTCGCTGCGCCCGACATCGCTAATTTAAAGAGGGGGATTTGGTGCTCCGACTTAAGTAGAAGAAGTCACACAAATTATCCTCGCCATGGGAAGGAATGTTCATCATAAGTAATGCGCTACTCAATGGTTCCTATTACCTCATTGACAATCGTGAATTAGAGGATAGGACAAACGAGGATCATAAGCATAAGCAAAATGACCCGGATTAAGACTACCCGAAGCTTGATCGTCCATGGAACATAGCACAGCTACGTCCTTTCTATACTTAGTATATTTTATTATCTATTATATACTTCTTATATGATCAATGAAATAAAGCTATTTGGTTCAATCATATGCTTGCGTATTTTACCTCCTTTAGTGTTCATTTTTTTGGATCATATAAAACCTTTATGCACAAGTTTGGATTTGCACTTGTGAAAATTCCGCCCATGGGAGTTATCTTAAGTTTTCTGATCTACACGTTCTTTGTTGTTTTTATGTGGATTCTAGAGTAGTGACTTTCGGCACTCAAAGTCGGCGGTTTTGTGCTTAGGTTTTTGACGGTGCCATTGGGTATCATCTCCTAAGCGCATAGTTCTAACTAAGGGTCTTCCGACTCACGAAAAGTCAAGCATAAGAACTAGAGTAATGGATAAGACATCACTTCCTTAAAAAATATATACATGCTGGAAGTAGTTCTTAAGTAGCCGGAAACTTATAGGAATAGTTTTCCGCCTGAAGATAAACAACATTGTTTTTCTGCATACATAAATCAACCAGAGGTGATAAATATTACAAAGTGTTTTCATTTCTCTGGTGCAAGGGACTTCGAGGCTGCATTATCGGCCGTAGGAGAGCCATCTTGATCATCAACGAAGTCGGTGGTCTTCAAGGACTGGGAGGTAGCCTGGTCCGCATCAAGCACCTCAAGGGGAAAAATGTGTCCGACTTGACCAATTTGGCGACCCTGGTGTCGCAGCCGGAAAGCGAAGAACAGATTGAATCGTGGTCGATTTAATGACCGTTTTCGCCCATGTCACGGAGACCAGAGGTCACCGTATTGATGTCGGCGTAGTCATAATGGGCCTTGACCATGTCTAGGGACATCCTAGCGCCATCCCGGGTACATGAAGTTTTCCAGCTTATGATACGCTCGGGGGATCGGCGAAGGATTTCTGAGTACTTCATGACGGAGTCTACTGCCTTGATGTTGATGTCCATGGGCTTGGAAATCTCTTTGGCCTGGATCATTGCGGTGTCGATGAAGTTGCCGGCAAGAACCATGCATTCTTTTGGCGGAGGAGGCAATAGGGATTGTATTTCGGACCACGATATTTGAGTACATGAGTTTACCACAATAAGATCAAAAGTACCTGATTTACAGAAGTACAAGACAGAGAATGCTTACCAAAGACGATGCTTTTAGCTTGCTGGAGAACCTCCGCCATGGAGTCCCGTTCCTTTCTGAGGGTCTTATACGCCTTAAGGTTCCGATTATTTTTCTCGTTGGCAGATTTCTTATGCTCCTTGAGGATCGCAATCTCCTCCTTAAGGCGGTTGATCTTCATGTTTGGATATTCTTGCACGGCAGCTAGCGTATCTTCGTGCATCTTCATCGAATCATCCCTTTCCTGCTTCAAGATTTTGTTTTCGCTATCCATCTCCTGGATGTGCTTGGATTGCTCAACAGTATCTTTGGCCTTGGCAATAGCTTCTGCAAGTCGGAGAAATGACAGAGCACAATGAGTAGTCAGAAGATAACAACATAAGACCAATTTGAGAATGAAACTAAAAAGATAACAGACTCTTGCCCTTGGCGATCTGTTTCTTCAAAAAGGCGGTTTTGCCCTTTTTAGCTTCAAGATCCTTGCGCATCTTGTGGAACTTGTCGTTGGCGGAAACCCTCTAAGCATTCTCATTCTGCAAATAACAAAAAAGGTTACTTAGTCTACTTGGAGCATCTATCCGGATAAATTTCCACCTAGAGACTCGGGGGCTACGGTATGAGTTTTGAACTCAAATATATGCTTAGTCTTTCTTTAAGAATCTAGTCGTAACTAATTATATTCAACTAGAGGCTTGGGGGCTACAGTATCGAATTACAAATACTACGTATGCTACTCTAAAAGTATCTAGTCGGAAAAATGTAGCACCCCGGGAAAAACACTACTAGAAAATCGCATGCTATTTTTCTTATTCATTTTCACCACCATCATCATCGTGCATACTCTGCCCCTATAACTATTTCATTAAAAACATATTTTGTTTTCTAATTAGTCCCCTCCCGTATTTCAAACTCAATTCCCAGTTTGTTCCGGATATTTTATTTGTCTAACAAATTGTCTACAAAATCTTTTATTAAAAATGACAGCCACTGGCTAGGCCCAAGACCCAACCGGCGGCCCGTATACCACCCAGACCAACCCTAAACCTATTCCGCAAAACCCTAACCCTAAATACCACCTACCC
The DNA here is from genome assembly GCA_916181665.1 of Avena sativa. Classification (NCBI taxonomy): domain Eukaryota; kingdom Viridiplantae; phylum Streptophyta; class Magnoliopsida; order Poales; family Poaceae; genus Avena; species Avena sativa. Next base: position 80,466,469 of record OV702296.1, read on the forward strand.
CACCTACTCCACACCACCCCCGCCACCAATCGCACTTGGTATACCACACACACACCCACACACTACCCCGGACCAACACGACACCACCTAACCAACTGACCCACATAACACAAACGGATGCACACACACACCTGCACGCGACACAACCCTCGGCCCACCCAGTCGCTAACCGACCCACACGATGCGCGCTTCCCATAACCTTGCTCGCCGCTTTGACCTGGCCCTGTCCCGATCCGTACGCCACACCCACCCCTGGCCCCACCATCGTGTGCAGCGCTCGGTCGCATCCTTCTCAAGCGACGAAATTCTGCCCACGCGGCCTCCACTCCGTGTTGTCGCTCCTGGCCCCACCTCATCCCCTCGTGAACCCTCCCTCTCATCTCTCCCCTGCCCGAGCCTGACTGCCCCTCTACCTCATGGTTTCGCTCGCCCTTCCCTCTCAAGCTCCCCATCTCCTCCCTGCGTTGAGACCCTGCCATGACCACGTGCGCCTAATCCTTATTGTGGGACCCCTCTCCCTCGCATATGCCACCTTCTCCCAACACTGACACCCTCGTGGGCTGCCATTCTTGTAGATCCCCGCTGCCAAGACCCCTCGGTCTTCGCCTCGTCGGAGCTTCCTTGAGTGCTGCGCGGCTGCCCTTCTCCCCGTTGAGCTCCTCTGCCGCGTGCATCGAGCCCTCTCCTTGAGTCAGTGCTATCTCCCCGCCACCTTCCTGGGTCTCCCCTGCACCGACCCCGCCACCAAGCATAGCCTGGTCGCCAGCCGTCCTCATTACCCCGCCACCTCGCCGGCCAACATCTCCTCTATCAGCATGCCGGAATCAGCCGCCGCTGTGCCTGCCCTAACCCTACCTCCATAGGTCGCGGTCCCTAACCGACCACAGCCTCCTGAGCGTGCCGAAGTAGAGCTCTGTGCTACCTCCCTCCTCAGGCCGCTGTCATCCTCTTCCTCGTCACCACCCTCCGCACGTCCCCATCTCGCAGCGCCCTCCTTGTTCTGCCCCTGCCCCGAGCCCCCGGATCCTCCACACCATGGGAGCCAGTTTTACTCCTCTGCCAAGGTCGTGTCCTCCCTGTCCTGTTTACTACCGATACCACTAGTTTTGGGATGGGCTCCCGATGATGTATTTTGCGGGTGGATGCCGTGGTGTTGTGCTACATCGGTGTGGATTCTGTTGAACTGATATTGGATTCAGAGTGCTCGCACAAACCCCTAACAACATCCACTCTTGCTCACATACATGGAGGACTCCATTGAGGAGCACTAAGAACCCATACACGAAGACGGAGCCCAAACACGGACGCCAAGGCTCCTTCATGGAGTCCGAGGATTCGATGACCGAGACTCCGAGCACCAAGGCCTTCCACATGGAAACCGAAGACCCCGGATACCCGAAGATCCAAATACCGAACCGCGAAGCCGAGACTGACCCTGCCGCACCCCTGGATCCCAAGATAGCCTAAAACCATGTGTGACCCCGATTCTATAGCCCTATTTTATAAAATGCTATATATCTACTTCTTGCATATAAATTGTCATGCTTGCACACATATCATGTGGTTTGGGGGCCTTATGTCGAATCATCTCATAATTAAATATGGAGACCATATACGGACTATTCTAGTCTGGCCCATTTAAATTTGTGTGGCAAACCGGGTGCTATATTTTGTCTTGTTAAGCAAACATTTAAATTGCGGGGTGTCTAAACAACATGAACCAGCTAATTAATTGTCGGGACCCATTTCCGCTTAATATTGCCTAATTGCGTCGCATATTTGCCATGTCATGCATCATACATGCATAATGCCCGATATTTTGCCATAGTATTAAATAGTATATCTGATGTTTCTTCTAGGCCGATGATTTGATGCGCGTGTCGACCCAATCTTCAGATGAACCTTCAGCAATGTTTTCAGGCGAGCATTCTCTCCCCCTTTCTACCTATCTTACTTTTATAGTCTTTATTTCCTCCTATTTTATCTATTGCTATCTTTGATGTGATGCTTTAGTTTTCGTACCTGTAATATCCCTTGCCGCCTCTATATTGCCTTAGACACCTCCTATTACTTGATTTTTGGTAGATACTTAGCCTTGTGACTCGTAGTTGCTTGCGCAAGTGTTGCTTCACGCCGTCGATGTTCCACAGTTGTTGGAGAAATGCCTCATGCTTAATGTTGGAGATGATCATGACTTTAATTACAGTTTAATAAATAATATTGAAAGTAGGTAAATAATGCAGTGGCATTGGTGGGAAATAGATGTTATTTGGTTTTTAACAGCCCACTTGTGTCCCGTAGGACCCCAAGTATTCGATACCTGTTCCTTGACTATCCGCACTATCCGCATGTGGGACCATGAATCCCCTTAGCGAGAGCTTGAGTCATATATTATTTCTTGGAGCCACAAAGTAGTTTGGGGCTTTATTACTATCCTATACTTATGCCATGTTTACTACTTTATTTACTACTGTTGCTCGAGGAGCGTTTACTACTTACTGTTTTGGAACCCCATGCCACGTTTTCGTTATATCGACAAGCCCAGTCACACTTTCAGGTTCCCAGTCGTTTACAACCGTCGTCACAAACTTCTGGGTCCGTTTCGACGCCGGCCAACTTCATAGCGGGTAGCTTAGTGGGGTTCCCCCCTAAAATATTATATGAATCTTGTGATTGCCTTGTCGTGATGCCACGTTGGGTTTTCATTTGTTTTTCCGAGGTTGGTCGTGCGTGTGTTGCTATTTGTGCCCCCCTACAGGGTAAAACTTTCTGAAAGCCGTGTCCACGGTTATGGACGTCTTGGAGCATAGTATATCGATCATAGACAAGTATAACTAAAGTAGTGTCTCATGGCTTCAGTACAAAGGAATGACTAAATAAAATTACTAACAACTGCTGGGTTTTTGAATGTCTCATGGCATATGTATCTGACTAGTAAGTATTGCAACTACAACGGAATGGTTAACTAAAACCGCCCACTGCTTATGTTATCAGGATGACTCATGCTATTTATATCTGACTAGTAATTGTTGCAACTATAATGGAATGAATAAAACGTCCAACTGTATGAGTTCCTCGGTTTGACTTCCTCGTTTGGTCTCGAAGGGGAAATACCAAGATGGGTATGTTTGGTGTTAGTATCAGGTTGGTTTGGAATAGGTCTTTCTTATCCCTCTCTGATAGTCGCTAGTTTATCGAGTCTCTATAGGTTGTTTAGTGCATGCCGCGCTACCGCTTCAGCCCACCATACCTATGTAGGATAGGACCGCCAAATTCTAAGTCTCGCTGTGTACTGGCCTCAGTACTGACCGCTCTCTTTTTCCTTTGTCCTTTGCCATCACCCCTTTTGTTTATCAGGTTTGAGATCGATGTCGTTAGCAATGTTACCCTTCCAGCTTGGCCTGGGCAGGGTTATGGATGCCATTGGCTATTCTTCAGGGCACTTAGCCCAATTTTCATCTTGTCTATACCCGGACGCTATATTGTTTTCAAGGTGATTTGGATATTTGTATTGTATATATGTATTCTTGACTCTTTGAGTCGATGTTGTATATATCTGTTCTGTGGGTTCCATCATGGACTAATGTGTAATGATATTAATTTGTTTTCCACATGAACAAAAGTTACCGGTGAGCACCTTTGAATCGTTTCCATGCGGGTTTGGCAAGAATCGCTAAAAATTGCATAGGGCCGATCCGAGGGTGTTGCAAAAAATTCATTCAAACTACTTACTTGGGGGCTACAGTATAAAGTTTCTTACTTAGTCACTCTTAGAGCATTCAGACAAAAAGACCAAGGGCTTTCCATCTAAATCCTCTAGGGCTACAGTGGGATATTATGTATGAAATACAAAAGGCATATAAAAATTACAAGTGAATGATCTTGAGGTTGCTGGCGCTCTCAGCAAACAGTTTGCCAAAGGCAACTGTGTTAACTCGGAGAATTTCTGCTTGCTTGAGAAGCTCCTCAATACCGCACGAAGGAGAAGTCCGTGCATCACCAGGAGCCAGGGAATAGTTGCTCGGAGTGAGCACCGGGAAGATAATCTTCAAAAGCTCAGTCTGGTTCATGGGCACAGCAGCTCCGCCGTCCACAAAAGTTTCGTGTTCCACCATCAAGTCATTATCGCTTCTAGTGGTATCCTTAGCCGGAGCTTCAGCCACTTTCGAGTATGTGCCCTCCTCCATCGCCTACTCTCCGCCAACATGGATCACCGCGGCAGCATCTGGGACCTCTTGAGAAGGAGTATTGTCCACTTCCATGGCGGAAGGTTCAGATGTTACCATTGTTGGAGATCCAATGTGTGTGGTGGAGGGTTGAACAGCAGGAGTAGGATGAGCGATGGCAGGAGAAGCTTGGACAAGCATATCTCTAATGCTTTTAGAAGCCCCAATGTTTTGGAGGTCTTCTTCAAACTCAGGCTAGCCTTCTTCCTAAAACATGCAAAAGTATAAGTACAGGAATAAGATGAGAGAAATGACAATGTCGGACGAAAAGAGCCTTACACAACATTTGGCGCCTTGTTCAGGGGGATACTGGTTAATCTTCTTTTCTCCGCCTCAAGGGAGGCGGTGGATCTATTGGAGAATCCACCCTTCGTCTTCTTTTTCTTGCCTCCATCAGTAGCATCAGAGGTGGAGCACTTAGGCTTTCTCACTAACGGGACCTCGTCGTCGGACAAGACAGTGAATTCCTTCATCTTAGGGTCATAGACTTGGGAAGCCATGCAAGTCTCCTCCAAATCCCCCAGCTGTTAAGTGAATCCTAAGTGTTAGATGCAAAGGTACGTGCAAGACGGAAGAACTGGAGTATATGTCAAAAAGAAATAAACATGAAATAAATTAATACCTTTGGGCACTTGCCGCCCTCAAACATGTCATAGGTTATGGTGAAGCCATGCTTCCGATCCTTCACCTTGACTATGTCCTTGAGGCGAAGTTTGATGGAGTCACTAGAGAAATTGTTCTCGGAATCCGGAGGCTATCCTTTCTATCTTTGTTACTGGTGCATGAGCTTCACGCGGTGTTGCAGAGGTTGGACCTTCTGACGAACCAGTACATGGCGAGGTCCAAGCCAGTCAAACCCGTCTCTACAAACCAGTAAATTTTTCTTATGGCGCGAGAGGCTTCATCGTCAAAGGGGAGGAGGTCTTGTGATCTCCATGTCGGGGCTTCAATGGCGGCCTCGTCAACAAAGTCCGGGTATGACTCTTCTCGGCCAGACAGAGGGATATCTAGGCCATAGAAGTACATCCGCTTCCAGTTCTTGTAGAACTCATGTCCTATGATGTCAGGGAATCGCCGGCCAGGACAAATCTTGAAGCTAATTGTTTTGCAGTTTTTGAGCTCCTCTTTGCTCACTTCCGCTTCCCTCTTCACGGTAAAGAAATAAATAAACAGATCTAACCTAGGCCTAATCCCTAGGTATCCCTCACATAATGTCGCGTAATTGCTAAGCGCGCGGATGCTATTCGGATACAGGTTCTGAGGTTGAACCCAGAAGTGCTTAAGGACTTGGATGCAGAAGTTGGATAGTGGAAGGAATATGCCATGCACAAATTGGGCCTTAAGTTATACCTTTTCTCTGGGTTTGGGAGAAGGGATGACCTTGCCGACTGGCGCTGCCCACCATACCAGGTCCTCCATTGCAGGGAGGTACCCCTCAGAGATCATCTCCTTGATATTGCTCTCGGAGATGTCCGAGCCTCACCACTCTCCCTTGTGGGAGTCTGCTTCTTCCCCCAATGTCTCTAGCGCCACTAGTACATGGTCGCCGTCGGTGGACTCAACCACCGCAGAACATGGCACCACCATGCCCTCCGGTGGGACGTGGAACGTGTTAGATGGCTTGACCGAGGCCTCGCCAGACACCGCCATCGATGGTGTGCTACTGCTTCTAGCCATTGGAGCAAAGGGAGATGGGTTGGATATTGGAAGGATTTATGGTTTTCCTCTATGTACGTGATGAGCTCGAAGAGGGGCTTGGGCTAGAGGAAGACGATGAAACGAGGGGGAATGAGGTGAAAAGGTAAAATGCCACCACGGTTAAAATATATACCCCTTGGCGTCAAGATTCGTGCAAGTTGATTTGTAATATCCCAAATTTTTATTAAACCAAACATCATCATTGCATTCATATCATCATGGAATGTGTTGCATTGCACGAAAAATTTCAAAGTTTAAACCCTAGGAAAAACCCCTATTAAAACCCACTCCTTTATATTAAGTGTGGAGCTTTGTGATTTTATTTTTATTTTACCCAAATGATTTATTAGAAGTTTGATGTTTTTTAAAACATTTCTGAACACTAGGTTCACCCCTTAAAAATCTGGTGAAATTTGAATTGATTTGAAGCTTTTTTGGGAGTTCAAATGTTTTATAAAAATTAAGAAACAAAAAAAAGAAAAGGAATAAGAAGAGAAAAAACCTCAACCAACCATTCGGCCCAGTACCCCCCATGGCCCACTAACTACAGCCCACCCGGAACCCCTCCTCTCTCCCCCTAGATTTCTTTTCTCACCGTCCCCTCTTTGCACCCACTCACTGACGGATCGGTCCCACCTGCCCCATCACCATCATCTTTAACCTAGCGCGCTGAGCCTGCTCCCGTCCTCTGCTATAACACCACAATTTAACGCCCATAAATTCGCGTGATTCCTGTCGTAATCCTTCCACCCGACCCCTGCCTCTTAAACCCACTCGCCCCTCACTGTTTCCCCTCAAACTATGCCGCTAGAGAGCCCCCAGGCTCTTCCATTTTGACCTTGCAACGCCGCGGCCACCGACGAACTCCGGCAACAATTCTGGTTAGAATCTACCTCCCCTTGCCCTCTTTACTGCCCTATGATCTTCGCCATCCTCAGATGCACCTATTAAACCACACCGTTTGTTTTTATCGTGCCCAGGTCGTCGCCATGGTCACCACCGGAGCCGCTTTTGCCATTTGTGTACGCTGACTAAATACCAGTGAGACACAGATCCCCTCCACTCTATTTTGCCACCAAGGTCTCTTAAAGGACCTAGAGCACCCCACTAACATCTTGTTTTACTTGCTCGAGCCCCAGATTCTCGGCAACGTCTTCATCTGTAAGACACCGCCTTCGGCACGAACTCCGACAAGGAATCAGAAGAAAACAAGAGCTCCCCTTGCTCGACCACGTCCACCACTGCGACCACCTCAACCACCTCGACCACCGCAACATCTGGTAATATTCCATGCCCCTTACCCTTTAGAACCGCCGGAGCGCCACTCACCCGCCATGCCGCCGCCGTGCGCAGTTGTCAGCGCCGCCAGTTCTTGGCGGGACATTGAGATCCATTGGATCTGCAACCTAGGGTTAGGATTAGATCGTTTAGCAAAAGGGTATCATCAATCTGGCATGTTCGTTTTCACTTACATCATGCGGCTCGCGTTGACGATCCAGCCGAAGCGGTATCGGCTAGTAATTTTATGCCACGTGGTCAGAACCTTCTGTTAAAACCAAAATTAGATTAAATAGATGGTTAAACTTAGAAATTCAATAAATTTTGATCCACAAATCAGAAAAATACAAACTTGTTGTCCATGGTTTCAGAAAAATGTGAAATACACTACTGTGAGCTTACTTTGTTCAGTAGCTTCTGTAAAATTTGTGTTTTAGGCAGAAAGCTTTTTAGGGCTATTTTGACTTTAAAAATTGTTGTATAAATTTTAGGTGGACCTTATGTTCTGATGACTTTAGATGGTGTATTACATCCTCTAAATTGTAGGGTCTGAATTTTAAAGTGTAGATTTCATCTTATTGCATACTTGCATGCATTCATATTTTTGGGTGCCTATATTGATTTTTATATTTTGTTGTTTGATTGGGATGTGTAGATTGTGTGGATTGTGAAGTTTGTTGATGTTAGGATTGTACCTACTCTCCTAGCTACCAAGGAAAGTGATATTTCATCATATGTCCTATTATTTCAACTATTGCATCAGTGATATTTTTGTAGAACCTTTGCATGATAGTTTTTACTTATATTGCTATTTTATAGTTATCCTATAGAATATACATTGGTAGTATTTTCCTAAGTTAGGGGACATCGTATGCTAGAATGTTTAGCCTTGCTATTAGAATTCATGGGTGGAATTCATATTATGGTGGTATGGAAAGTTTATATACTTATTTATTTTTGACTAAGAAAACAACCAATGTTAATGAAACACCTGGGTGGAAATGGGACTTGTATAGATTATGTCGACTAGTTACTCAGGGCCCATGTCTATGGTTTACCCTGGTGTATCACACTTGTGGATGGCCACCCAGGAACAAAGAGATTGGAGACGTTCGTGTCGCGAAGATTCCAGTGCAACCACATGGCATATGGGCTCTGCCTTGACCAACTAAATTATGAGATCTCAACCAGACGGACAGAGGGTGGTAGAGTTGATAGGCTGGAACACGTCCATGCTGGTCTGAGGGATTGCTTCTGAAAAGTCTCGCCTCGATGCATGTCGAGTCTTGTGGTGAAAGTGCACCACCTCTTGAGAGGTAAATCAAAGTACTTAGCCGTGTCCCCGGTTATGGACAATTTCTGAGAGTCAAGACAATGAAATAGTTCAAGAAGATCCTCATCCCAATTTCTCTAAGATAAAATTGTGGGTGAACAAGGGTAGAGATTCACTGATGTCTATTGGTGGTGAAAGGATCATATGGGCACCTAGAGGGGGGTGCATAGGTGATACTTCAAATTTTCTTCTTTTTAAAATTAGGGTTTGACAAGAAAGGTAAATTCTCTAGATTATGCAACTAAGGTGAATTTACCTATATGTAAACTAGCACCAACAAGCACAACACTAAGCAAGAACAAGTAATGTAAAGTGCGGTAAAGGATATAAGTAACCAAAGTGGTGGACGCGGAGACACAAGGATTCGTTTCCCGTAGTTCCTTCCTTTTGAGGGGAAGTACGGCTACGTTTGGAGAGGGGGTGGTTTCAAACCACCAACGCCATGAGAGGCATCCCTTGTTCTCCGATGAATCTCACCCCAAAGGGTTCGATTCACCTCTTCCACTATATTGGCAACCTTAGAGGTGGAAGCCGGCACCTTTACAACAAGTTCGGGGCACCCATCCACAACTTAATTGGAGGCTCCCATATACAAGAAAGCTGTCAAGCAATCAAAGACAAGATCGTAAGAACCAAATCAAAATCTAGGGTTTCCAAAGAAACACTAGAGCATGGGATCCCTCAAGTGAATTAGGGGGAAATGAAGATCTCTCTTCGTGAAGCTGTAGATCAAGGCCTCCTCCTTCGATTCTCCAAAGATCAATGAATTTGAATGGTTGGATGAAGATATCTTGTTGATTTGGTGGCTCAAAAGGGGATGGTGTTCTTTAGTGGGTGGAGCAGCTGGAAGAAGGGGATAAGGTGCCCTATTTATAAGCAGCCCCCTCCACTGAACCGTTTTCTGACCGTTGGAGAAAAGTCAGACCGAAGACTCCAACCTGCACACCGAAGACTCCGGTCCACACCGGAGATTCTAGCCCATCTCCAGACCAGCCTCCGGACCAGTGATGTAGTGCTGAGTTGATGGGAGGAAGAGGTTGAAGTAGATTCCTCCGTCAACGGCGCCAGAAAACTTGTTGATGCGCCTGTGTAGAGCACTTCGTTGGGAACCCCAAGAGCAAGGTGTGAAGCAGCAAGAAGCAAGTCTTCCCTCAGTAGAAACTAAGGTTATCGAACCAGAAGGAGGAAGGAAATTTCACACAGGTGTTGGGAGCAACGTGGAGACCTGCACAACAGAAACTCAATACTTTGCCGCAATGAATCAGTGAGTTTGTCAAGCTCACCAGTTTGCTGTAACAAAGGATTAAACGTATGGCGTGGAAGGTAATGGTTTGTAGCAAGTAAACAAGTAACAGTGGAATGTATCAATGGTAAATATTTGACCAGGGTCCATAGTTCACTAGAGGTGCTCTCCTTGGATAAACAACATGGCATGAAGGGTAAACAAATTATAGCGAGGCAATTGGCAGGAACTGAGCAAGGCATAACAATGCAATTACTAGCCAGAAAGATCCTATAAGGTTGATTGGGCAATACAACAATATACATAGACCGTCATCCAACTGCATCTATGACTAGAAGTCCACCTTCAGGTTATCATCCGAACCCCCTCCAGTATTAAGTTGCAAGCAATAGACAACTGCTTTAAGCAAAGTGTGTAAGGTAAACAGTCCACATGTTCCATGAACAATAGCCCGTTGTTTTCTCCCTAGTAGCAACATAACATATACAACCGAAGAGATTATTGTCACTTCCCTTCGAAACTAGAGGCATGAACCCACTATCGAGCATAAATACTCCCTCTTGGAGTCACTAGCAACTACTTGGCCAAGATAACCACTAGCAACGGAGAGCATGCAAGATCACAAACAACACAGACATGATAGAATCATAAAGATAAAACCATTAATCAAACCAGCATAATAATCTCAATATCCATCGGATCCTCGCAAACACAACATGCATGATTACAAATAGATTAGATCTTGATCATGAACGGAGCTCACAAGATCTATACATGAAAGCACAAAGGAGGAGATACAACCATCTAGCTACTACATGGACCCATAGTCCATGGTGGAACTACTCACGAATCATACCGGAGAGAAGGCCTTTGGGATGATCTCCCCTCCGGCAGGGTGCCAGGAAGAACTTCAGATCCCCCCCCCCCCGATCTAGGGACGATGGTGGTGGCGGCTATAGACGGTTTCGTGGATTTCTGATCCGGTCCTTAGGGTTTTTGTATCGGGGGCTTCTTATAGGCGAGGGGGCGAGACCGGGAGGCGGCCGGGGCTTTCAAACCCTAGCCAGGCGTCGGCTAGGGCCCACCCGCTCCTAGGGTTGGTCTGGCCCCCCTGGCTGGCCTTCCGGGCTCCCCTCTGGACTTCTTGTTCCCCACGGAAAGTTATTGACTTTGTCCTTCGTCCCATCCAATTCCGAGAATATTTCTTTACTAACTTTTTTGAAACCAAAAACAGTAGAAAACAGGCATCTGGCACTGTTGCAACTTGTTAATAGTTTAGTACCAGAAAACATGTAAAAATCACCTCAAAGTGTGGACAAGTAAAGCAAAGTAGATACTAAACAAGCATGGAGCATCAAAAATTATAGATACGTTTCCAACGTAGCATCCCTAAGCTTAGCTCCTGCTCGTCCTCGAGTAGGTAAGTGATAAAAGAATAATTTTTGAGGTGACATGCACCCTCACAATAAAGATCCAACCATTTACAAGCATTGGAAGTTGGGATCAAAGAACTCTAAACATGTGCATGAAAGATGGAGTTCTAACAATAGAACATAGTAATTATGCATGCAACATGGCAAGCTACAAACAAAGATCATTAATAATATGTATTGAAAAACATTTGTTTGTTTCACATGCAGAAAACATAGCATAGTGGCAATCAGCTTGTCCCTCATAGAGTAGCAATATAATGCATAGGACACCTGCAAAGTTCACAAGGGTGACTAGAAACAAATAGCACAAGAGCAAGTAATAACACAATATGCATCAATTAATAAGCTTTGAAACATTGCACACATAATGACAACTATGCTCTCTTAATGGTGCCTAAAGGTAGAAGGTGGAGACTCAATAATGGTTGAAGAAATGCCTTTTTGTAAAGGAAGAAGGGATTACAAGTTTCAAAAAAAGCTTCCAAAAATTATGGTACTTGTTAGCTTTTAGCCCTCATTGCCCCTATCATAAGCATCTTGAAGTGATTAAGGTTAAAGTGGCAAAGCTGGAGTATATGCTTTATGAAGTATAAGTTGGCAATCTCATGCCCCTTGAACACGAGGGCCACACCTCATGCATACTCAACTTTGGGTCCAGGTAAGTTCTTATCACTGTAAGTATTTGCATATCATTGAGAACCGCCAACAGGGTACCCCTTGCACATGGCACAGGAGCTTTCCCATAACCAAAATGACAAGGCAAGCAGACAATGAGCATCTCAGTAATTCTTCTTATGTACCATGGGAATATGATGCTTTTATCTCTCTTTTGTCTTTTCTCAATGTGTCTCTTTTTTTATATGAAGAATGCTTCATAGATGTCACTATGGTGATGCTGCAAGTTTCCACCATGATTAGGCATGGCTTAGGCTAGCGTCCCAGGCATTTCTCTAACACAGGATACAAACTCCACGAACTTAAAAGTTCCCTCTTTATTTCACACCGGTGACATCCATAGACAAAATAACATGATATCAACTAAGTACAACAAGGTACAAGTGCAATGTTGAAAACGTTCCCCGTGACAGCACGGTTCTGCTAATTCCAACTTATAAGTGCAAGCATATACAACAAAGTTGTCACAATGGTTCAAGTTTATTAGGGGCAAAGAATAAAGTGTGCCATCAAGTTCGTGAGGGATTTAATCACTAAGTTTTCACATAACAAAATAGTTTTTATTTGGAAGATAGTTGAAAACAAGAATATACTTTGGAGTGGTGTAACACACCATGCATAGGAGTTTACAGTGGACACTTTGGAATAACTTGGTTTCTTGGGAGTTGGAAGCATGAGTAGAACTTACTCATACAAGTGGAGGCTAGCAAAAGACTGGGAGCAACCAACTAAGAGAGCAATAATGGCCAAAATTATGCAATGCAACAAAGCAAACTAATCAAAGAAAAGAGTGGTACTACAAGTCAAGGACTAAATGATCATAGAGGCTAATGGTGACTTGTCATAGTCATAAAATGGTGTGAGCATGTGCCAAGTCAACCCAAGCAAAATATCAAAGGAGAATACCACAATACTGTGCTTTTGTATGCTAAAACAATGCATAATTTCTTCAAGGCACACTAAGAAATCCCAATTGTTTGGAACAAGATATGCTACAGCAATAATCACTAAACATAATGCTAAAACAACACCTAGCATGTCATGCTAAAGTATAAATCACAGTCAATGTAAGCTCCTCTTGCACTTCAAGCAAGAACTTACTACTCCTTTCCAAACACCAAGCAAACTTATTTGCAAAACAAAACAGAGAGAACGGGGGTCCAAACTACTAAAGCAAACTAAACAAACTAAGCAAAGCAAACGAAAACTAAGACGCTCCAAGAACAACACAACTGTGCATGAAACAATAAAAAACGAAGTGTCTAGACAGACCTGAGCTTTTTATTGATGAAGAAGGGGATGCCTTGGGCATCCCCAAGCTTTGACGCTTATACTTCTTGGATATTTCTTGGGGTGACACCATGGTGGCATCCCCAAGCTTGAGTTTTTGTCCATTCTTCATCTCATTGCATCATTCTCTCTCTACACCTGAAATTTTTCCTTCATACAAAACTTCACACAATCTTCATTAGAAACATTAGCTTATTCAAAAGATATTAGACTATTGTCAAAGCATTGAAACAGCAAGGCTTTTCACTAAAAATACAAGGTACTGTAGTAACTCCTTCAAAGAAACTCAATTTACGTGAAGAGAGCTCAAAAAGGAATCAATAAGAAGCCAACGCAAATAATGGTAGATATCTGTCAAAACAGACCAGCAGGTAGAAACGATTTTTTTCAAACATCTTCTGTTTCTGAAATAAAAAAGTGTTGAACTAACGAAAGTTATCCAACATACTAGGGGATTTATTCGTAAATTTTGAGCTCAATCCGATTTACAGATTCTCCTCACGAATTTTTTTGGTGGAGGACAGAAATCTGTTTCGGGACAGCAACTCCCCAAATCTTACTTCCCTCTTATTAGAGGTCATTCTTGGCACAAAAAGCAAACAAAAAGGATAAGGAGAGGTCATTACAGAAGTAATAACTTCCAATACTCAAGAAAACTCTTGGGTTATCTCCCAACAAGTACTTTTCTTTAACGCCTTTAAGTTAGGCACAAGAAGCAAGGAGAATCAAGTATTTTCAAATGAGGAAGCATTAACATTCATACTTGCAAATTCTTCAACTATGAAAGCTATCTCATCCAAATGGGTTTTGGAGGATCCTTTTTTATCTCTCTTTGGTCTACTACCTTTATCAAAAAGATTTTCAGGGGCAATCCGATCGAAGTTATTTTCGAAGGCTTCATGCATTCCAACAAGCTTATAGGCTATGGGTATATTGAATTCCTCTCTAGGCTTAGTTTTATCAGAAATACCCACAACATCTACACTTGAACCTAGGTTATTGAAACATTCAAAAACCTTTTTGGCCTACCTAGCAACATCATGGAGTTCTTTTGATAAAGTTTCAAGGATGAATCCCCTTTTTTCAACATTCTTCTCTTCTTTTAGTTTTAGGAATAAGAATTGTATGAAGGGGTTAAGGCTAACAAACCTAGCCTCCAACATATGAACTAGAGAAGCTGCAGCAATCTCATAATTAGGAGCAAGTTTAGCTATATATTTATCATCAATATCCTCATGCTTGCTAACATAATTAAAGAATTATTCAATGTTATCTTTCCCAATTATGGAACCACTACCTATTGCAAGATTTTCAGAGAGAACTGGGGGAGTAACATGGTGAGTTAGAGCAAGGTGGCAACTAGAGCAGGAAATAATTGTTTTGTGTTTTTGAATAAGGCAAGCAAACCAAGCTAGACTAATTTTTTTGGGTTTTTTGAAAAGAGGCAAACAAAACCAAGCAAAAGAATCAAAGCAAACTAAAAACAAAGTAAAGAGAAAGGAAGTGAAGGACTCCCCTAGTGAAAACATCCTTAGGCTCCCCGGCAATGGCGGAAAACTTGATGCAGTGCTGAGTTGACAGGAGGAAGAGGTTGAAGTAGATTCCTCCGTCAACGGCGCTAGAAAACTTGTTGATGCGCCTGTGTAGAGCACTTCGTTGGGAACCCCAAGAGCAAGGTGTGAAGCAGCAAGTCTTCCCTTAGTAGAGACCGAGGTTATCGAACCAGAAGGAGGAAGGAAACGTCACACAGGTGTTGGGAGCAACGTGGAGACCTACACAACACAAACTCAAGACTTTGCCCCAACGAATCAGTGAGGTTGTCAAGCTCACCGGTTTGCTGTAACAAAGGATTAAACGTATGGTGTGGAAGTTAATGGTTTGCAGCAAGTAAACAAGTAACAATGGAAGATGTATCAATGGTAAAGATTTGACTGGGGTCCATAGTTCACTAGAGGTGCTCTCCTTAGATAGACAACATGGCATGAAGGGTAAACAAATTACAGCGGGGCAATTGTCAGGAACTGAGCAAGGCATAACAATGCAATTACTAGCCAGAAAGATCCTATGAGGTTGATTGGGCAATACAACAATATACATAGACCGTCATCCATCTACATCTATGACTAGAAGTCTACCTTCAGGTTATCATCCGAACCGTCTCCAGTATGAAGTTGCAAGCAATAGACAACTGCTTTAAGCAAAGTGTGTAAGGTAAACAGTCCACATGTCCCATGAACAAGAGACCGTTGTTTTCTCCCTAGTAGAAACAACATATCTACAACCGAAGAGATTATTGTCACTTCCCTTGGAAACTAGAGGCATGAACCCACTATCGAGCATAAATACTCCCTCTTGGAGTCACTAGCAACTACTTGGCCAAGATAACCACTAGCAATGGAGAGTATGCAAGATCAAAAACAACACAGACATGATAGAATCATAAATATAAAACCATTAATCAAAGCAACATAATAATATCAATATCCATCAGATCCCCGCAAACACAACATGCATGATTACAAATAGATTAGATCTTGATCATGAACGTAGCTCACAAGATCTATACATGAAAGCACAAATGAGGAGATACAACCATATAGCTACTACATGGACCCATAGTCCAAGGTGGAACTACTCACGAATCATATAGGAGAGAAGGCCTCCGGGATGATCTCCCCTCCGGCAGGGTGCCGGGAAGAACGTCAGATCCCCCCGGATCTAGGGATGATGGTGGCAGCGGCTATAGACGGTTTCGTGGATTTCTTATCAGGTCCTCAGGGTTTCTGTATCGGGGGCTTCTTATAGGCGAAGGGGCGAGACCGGGAGGCGGCCAGGACTGGCAAACCCTAGCCAGGCGCCGGCTAGGGTGCACCTGCCCCTAGGGTGGGTCTGGCCCCCTGGATGGCCTTCCGGGCTCCCCTCTGGACTTCTTGTTCCCCATAGAAAGTTATTGACTTTGTCCTTCGTCCCGTCCAATTTTGAGAAAATTTCTTTACTAACTTTTCTGAAACCAAAAACAGCAGAAAACAGGCATCTGGCACTGTTGCAACTTGTTAATAGGTTAGTACCAGAAAACATGTAAGAAGCACCTCAAAGTGTGGACAAGTAAAGCAAAGTAGATACTAAACAAGCATGGAGCATAAAAAATTATAGATACGTTTCCAACGTATCCAGCATCCAGACTGTCCCAGCCCTGCTGCGATCCAAGTGGGCTGGAGACTCCGGTCCAGCAGAACGGGAGACTCCGGTCCGAGGCTTACACCACTGACTCTGGACCTGTCTCCGGACCCCCTATCAGACTGTCCCAGGCAGCAAACTGGATCCCCCTCTAGGGATTCCTGCGGAAACTCCGGTCCACACCGGAGACTCCGGTCTAGAATTCCTAGAAACATGAAAATCTTGCAGGAAACTTTCCTTAGAGTAAGGGTCTTTTTCACTTTGCATTATATCAACCTGTAGATAGTAGCACACTATAAAATGATCTATTTGTTGTTAACGAAGACCAAAAGTGATTATTACAGTAAATGTCCTTTCAATCTCCCCCTTTTGGTGTTCGATGACAACAAGTGATTTTGCATGGAATAATTTGCATTAAGATAATAATTCTCCCCCTGACTATGTGCATTAAGGTAAAAAAGTAAAACATGCATGCCAGGTGATACATAGATAAATCACATAGTTCTCACATGAGTTACAATAATATAGGTGCAACCACATAGTCACTCAGAAATAGCAAATATTCTTGCAAGCACATAAGGAAAATAAAATACGAAGTTCGAGATAGCAAATAAACATCAAATCCAAGCCCAAACCCATGCAAATCCCGATGACAATGTCTTCTCCCCCCTTTGGCATCGAAACACTAAAAAGGGAAAAGACCTAAGCTTGCGCCCCAAGGAATTAGTAGTCCTCATCATCATCCACATCCTCCTCATCCATGTCCTGATCCTTATCACCCTCATCATAGTCATCATCATCATCACCATCTGGAGCTGCTGGACCTTTGCCATGAGGGCGAGAAGAGGAGGTACCCTGGTACCCATATCTAGAGGTGACATCAGAAAAGGTCTTCTAGTCCACCAAGCTGTCCTTTTGGGAATTCCATGCCCCAAAAGAAAGAGTGTGGTCCGACTCAGTGGATTGCGGAGCGCCATGCTCATCATTGTACTCATCCACTCCTTCCTCATCATCCTCTTCAATCTGAGCCTTAATCTCCTTGAGAAGATTCTCTATGCGCCGGTTGCTCTTGTAGGAGGCATGTTGTTGCTTGCAGATGTCTACATTCATGCAACAAAGGGTCCTCTCCCATAATGAGGCCTTCTTGACTTTATCATGTACATAGTCACGTGTCATGGGAGGTAGAGGTGCATTGGAGGCACTCTTCCTCCGAGCCCTAGTAGGAGAGGGCCCCCTCTTAGTCTTAGTGATCTCCTCCTCCTCATTGACATAGGAGAGTATAGGAGGAGGCCCCATGCACCCCTTCTGCTGCAGTGATACAAGATTGTGCTCGGTAAGGTTGGGGACCAAGCCAAGTGGGGAACCATGCTCCTGGGAGTTGATGAGTCGCATGACAAGTGGTGAAAATGGAGGAGACTTCTTGAATAATATAGCATTGTACATCTCTTGAAATATGAAATCCATCACATCAGTAGGATTTGCATCTACCTCGGGGCCAGCCATGTGAATCCTGTGGGTATGATATAGCAAGTTGACTAGACCACATCTGATGGCATCATCATTTCCAGCACTCGGGAAAATGGTATGGCAGAATATCCTCAACATCAGATTTTAGAGGGGCTTGAGTCCCTTGGACCCCCCTAAAACACCCTCGCTTCTATATAGAGGGGCAAGCTTGTTCTTGTTATCCCCAAGAGCTGTAGAGTGCATGCGCAACCCAACATGAGTGGACACGCCATGGAAGGTCTCGAAGATGAGATTAGCAAAGTCATAGAAAGTTGCAGAAGAGCAGGTGGTTCCAGTCATCAAAGTCATGGTCCTGGCTTGGTCAGATCCAAACAAAACAGTAGCGTAGAACTGCTGCACAAGTGTGATGTTGTAGTCTTCACGGAGCTCCATCAAGTTGAACAACCCCAACTTCTCACTAATCCACAATGCATCAGAGAAGTAGGAGTTGTTCCTCATCTTCTCAACACACATATATTTCTGGGGGCACACAGGTGACTTCTTGAGCACACTGTAGATGTCTTTCATGAACACACCCTGCTCCTTCCTCCAAAAGCTTGGATCATCGCTGGTACGAGGAAAGTCATAGAAATTAGTCTTCCGCAGCTCACGGTACTCTTTCTTTGACATGTAGGCCAAAGACTGAAGGTTGTCATACTTTGCCCTCTTGGCACTGCTCTCATCCTCGTTCCTTTCCTGCTCCCTCATCATGTAAGCTGCATCACGGGCCTGCTGTCTCCGGTTGGATGGTGGCACAACATACTGCCCTTCTGACTCATCAAACCACAGATTAGCCCACCTTGTGGAGGACTTAGTGCGAGGAGGACGATGAGAACCAGCACCTATGAAAAGCAATGATGGACATAGCATGGAGGTAAGCATACATGTCCCAAGAATGCAGCACAAGAGCCTTGAGGCATTACTAAACCTGTTTGAGTCACCCCACACTAGAGTCTCCGCAGCTTAGACCGGAGTCTCTCGCTTAGACTGGAGTCTTCGGTCCTGTGGACCGGATTCTCCGTCCTGGACCGGAGTCTCCGGCCCTGGGGCCGAAATCTCTGGTCGGGAGGCTCGAGCATGACCTGGGAGGCTACTAGAGGGGTGAATTTAATAGACCGGGCAAGGCAACAAGGCTAATGTACCAGTTTGCATGCATACAAGTGATTCCAATGGACAAAACAACACCAATCCTCAAAAATAAATCAAGGGATGAACCCTAGGAGAAAAAAGAGGAGGAGAGCTACCACATCTATCCATGGGATTGATTCCATCGGTGGGAATGACCCAATGGTGGAGAGGAGGAGGCTGGCCGGCGGGATGATGGATCCAGGGGGCTTCTTGACCTCCGGGGAGGAGTTTTGGATGAGGGAGCGACGGGTTTGAGAGTGGGGAATGGGGGTGGATGAATGAAACCATAGAAATCCACAGAAATATTCAAGAAAGCTCCAAATAGACACGAACCAAGACCCAACTCTTCATTAAGAAGAGGGCGGTGGCCGAGGCCACCATTTAAGAGTTTGTGACATGACACCGTGAAGAATTAACCTTGGGTTCATAGCCACTACTCATCAATGAAGTTCACATATCACAAAATGATATTAAAAGAATTAAATTTCTTAAATTTGGCATTATGGGGGGAGGGATGGCCCAATTTATTAGGACCACACTCCCGCTGTCTCCATGCCTGCATCTAAACAAAATAAGAGTCGACATAGGTGAATATGCAAGGTGATCAAGTCAAGCTCCTTGAATCTATGTTATTTAGTTCATTCCTCAAATAAAAAAACCTTGCCTCATCAAGTGGCTTCATGAATATGTCGGCAAGTTGGTCTTTGGTTGACACATATGATAGCTCACTATCACCTCGAGCAACATGATCCCTAATAAAGTGATGATGAATCTCAATATGCTTTGTCCTTGTGTCATCCACCGGGTTGTAGGCAATCTTGATAGCACTTTCATTGTCACATAGAAGAGGCACTTTTTCATAATGGACACCGTATTCCTTTAAAGCTTTTCCCATCCATAGCAATTGAGTGCAAGCACTAGCAGCTGCCACATACTCGGCTTCGGCGGCGGAGAGAGATATACAATTTTGCTTCTTAGAAGACCAACATACCAAGAACCTATGTAACATCCTAATTTTTTCGAGTTTTTTTAAACCAAAGGATGTTGCAACACGGTCAAATAAAAATAAATTTTTAGTTAGAGTTGTTAAAAATTATTTCCAAATGTTTTGAGAATTCATTTTCCATATAAAATTAGGAGATTAATTTCTAAAGAGTACTCCTCGTTTTATTTTTTTATGTCTTGTTTTAATGTGCCAAATTCCTTTTCTATTTGGCTCTCTCTCTAAATTTCTATTTGGATTTGATCTTTTTACCCATAGCCATGCAACCTACGTGTGCATGCCATGTCTCTAGCTGGACTTCGTTTATTTTTCTTATCCTCTTATTATGCTTTTTCTCTCTTTCCTTGGCACCACCGAAACACCAGCCAAAGTCATCTTGTTAGTTGGTTTTGGTAGCCGAAGCGTCGCACTACCCTGACCCATGCAGCGATCAGTTCTGATGGACTAGCTCGCACGCACGGACAGAATCCCAGCACAACAAGTACGTACACCTGGGTTATAGTACTGAGTGAATCGTCAACTAAGGCGCCACATTATTCGTCTTCCCGAACGCATGCACGAGTGAGCCAGCTGAAACGCCTCATACCAGAAACGGCAGTCATCTCACCTCGCCTTTAACGTCCGAACGTTTTTCCCTCTCTTCTCTTTCGTCCCCGCTGCTACCCAGCGCCCCGGAATCAATCTCGCAGAGCTACGCCACAGTATAAGCATCGGCCGCCGTCCGTATTCTTGGCGAGTCCGGCCACCCAAGACAAGTGCTGCGCCGTAGCATCTCAAGGAGGAGAAGGGCGGATCACTGGAATCGGAAAGATCGATTTTTTGATCAATCAGAACATACTTCACTGCTCCATCATCTCGGTTCATCTACTTTGTCGGACGTTTTCTCATACACGGTGAGCGCCATGTAAAATCCTTTTCACCCACACACTACCTGCAAGCAGTATGCCTACCTCCTAGACATGATTTCTAGTTGTAGTTCTCTAGTTGACCGTATAGCCGGTGAACCGAACGCCGTCCGGTGGCATTCATAGTACCTGCAAGTATGCCTACTTCCTAGACATGATTTCTAGTTGTAGTTCTCTAGTTGACCGTATGGCCGGTGAACCGAACGCCGCCCGGTGGCATTCGCAGTGTAGACCGACTTATCCATCTCGGATCCAATCTAGTCCAACCTAGAAAATGTTCCAATTAACTCTACGAAACCATCGGTGATGTTAGATGGAAATATTTTCAAGGTTTATCAAACTATTTTGAAAAGAGATTTGAATTTGGTGCATAGCATGAGCATCCTGTCATGTCTGTGTAGTAATTGGTTTCTCTCCGGTATATCTGCTAGTTTATTTTGTACGTCATCATATTTACCTTGTTTGACTTCAGTTCACCTGTATCGATCTTCTAGGCTGCATATTCTAGTCGTGTAATATTTTTTGTATAAATTGATTACACATGCTTAGTGATATATTTATTTATTATAATTAGAGAACATGATCTTTGTTTTGTCTCACACTAGTCTATACACGTTAGCTATATAGATATAGATGCTAGAGTTATTCAAGGTCTTACTTACATGTTTTTCCTAACATGTTAATTACTTCATGTACTGTTCGTAGACCATATGAGGTGCTTTATAAACCATATTATACTGTATGCTTGTCCTGCTTAGTATCATGTTAATTTGCTAGGATTTATTTTAGTGCATATTGCTCGTTGTGTTGTGTAGTAGACTAGTAGGTAAATTTGTTGTGAGCATAATACTCATTTTTTTGTTACGGTAGCTTTATTAGATACTTAGCCGTGAGTGTTTGAATTTGTTACAGTAGCGTTTCTAAGAGTACATTGTTAACATGAGGTGGTCCATATCGTCCTATTTTAGTTCATGGATTTAAATCTTAGAGTGAGACATTATTTTCTAGGTTCGAATACATGCTTAGTAGTGATAAATAACATAAGTTGGTACTGTAATATTCATATCATGAGTTGTTCTTGTTATTTGTTTATTTGATGTAAGCATATGATAGATTTTTCATTACACTGCTACCACATGATTCATTGTAGAATGGTCGATACAATGTTTGTGCATTGCATACTGACACTAAACCACCTATAGTGGTTATCTTTCACATGTAATATTTTTTCAAATATATTATTATTATTAGGTTTGGGAAGGGTAGAATCAACCATTGTTCCATAAACCACTTGAACTTTCTAGCCTTTCTTTGGATTTTATCCGACACTCGCTCATTTGAATCTTGTTTGTTATATTGATTTTATTTATTTGAATCGTTATTGTTTCGACGCGATGAGTAGGGAGTGGAACGCGATACTATTTCTATCAAGAAGGTGAAGAGCAAGAGTTCAACAACGAAGGCATGCCCCCTCTTTGAACATGATTTATCCCATGTTTTACAATAGCCATATTATTTTATTGTTTTATAAATATACTCGCTATTTTATTCGTGTCGACTGACACACATATCTTGATATGCTTGTCGCCATATACATGTTATCCCGAGTAGAGATTATATAGTAATCCTGATAGAGTAGAATTTCTTAGCCATGCTCAATAATATTTAGGATATTCTATCTTGCCTCTTTGGAGGAATTGGATGACCTTCAGGTCACACACACCTTTTGAATCGTGTTGAGCTTGTTGAGTTAGGCTGAATATCCGTTGTTGTTTCCTCTACTCTATTCTACTCTGGGTGAAACTTACCATCTAAATACTGGCGCGGGCGACAGCTGTATCATAAGGAAGGAGCGACTGGCTGCCCTTCACTAGTTGGAGGGAGCAATACGTCGTCTGTGCCGCATGAGGGCCTAATAAGTCTTGGATTTGAAGATTGTGACCATCGTATAGACACATGCTATAATGGGCACTGGCTTGGTCAAGTAGGTTAGTCAGTCTTAGGTGTTGATGTTGCCGTACCGCTGATGAGGTGTCGGCCTGCGGGGGAGCCTTCGGCATAGATGGGGGACCGGTTTGGGGACATACTCTCAGTTCCATGTGCCATACCCGGTGGGCTCGTCACATCTTTGGGGGATCTAGCTAAAAGACCTCGTCACGATCCCTCTGCCGGTACACCAACAGGTCTGTACTAAACCAGCGGCCACTGGTGGGCAACAAGGCGGGATTGTGTCATGTGAGAAAAGTGTACAACCTCTGCAGAGTGTAAACCTATTCGAATAGCCGTGTCCATGGTCATGGACGACACATGAATCTTTCTTGACATACAGGAACCTGTCTTGCTACTTCCCTCTTTGCCTCCATCCTTCTCCTGAAATAGGTGCTACTTCAAACCAATTGAAAGGATCGTATGGGCACCCAGAGGGGGATGAATAGGTGCTACTTCAAATTTTCTTATTTTTAAAATTAGGGTTTGGCAAGAAAGGTAAATTCTCTAGATTACGCAACTAAGGTGAATTTACCTATATGTCAACTAGCACCCACAAGCACAACACTAAGAAAGAGTAAGTAAAGTAAAGTGCGGTAAAGGATAGAAGTAACCAAAGTGGTGGACATAGAGACACAAGGATTTATTTCCCGTAGTTCCTTCTTTTTGAGGGGAAGTACGTCTACGTTTGGAGAGGTGGTGGTTTCAAACCACCAATGCCATGAGAGGCCTCCCTTGTTCTTTGATGAAGCTCACCCCAATGGGTTCAATTCACCTCTTCCACTATATCGGCAACCTTCAAGGTGGAAGCCGACACGTTTACAACAAGTTTGGGGCACACATCCACAACTTAATTGGAGGATCCCAAATACAAGCAAGATGTCAAACAATCAAAGACAATATTGTAAGAACCAAATCAAAAGCTAGGGTTTCCAAAGAAACACTAGAGCATGGGGGCCCTCGAGTGAATGAGGGAGAAATGAAGATCTCTCTTTGTGAAGCTATAGATCATGGCCTCCTCCGATTCTCCAAAGATCTATGACTTTGGATGGTCGGATGAAGAGATGTTGTTGATTTGGTGGCTCAAAGGCGGATGGTGTTCTTCAGTGGGTCGAGCAGCTGGAGGAAGGGGATAAGGTCCCCTATTTATAAGCAGCCCCCTCCATTGAACATTTTTCTAACCGTTGGAGAAAGTCAGACCGGAGACTCTGGCCTGCACACCGAAGACTTCGGTCTACACTGGAGATTCGGGCCCATCTCCGGACCATCCTCCGGACCAGCATCCAAACTGTCCCATCCCTGCTGCGAGCCATGTGGGCCGGAAACTCCGGTCCAGCGGTACTAGAGACTCCGGTCCGAGGCTTACACAGGAGACTCCGGACCTGTCTCTAGACCTTGCTCCGGACCCCCTATCAGACTATCCCAGGCAGCAAACTAGAGCACCCTCCGGGGATTCCTGTGGAAACTCCGGTCCACATCAGAGACTCCGATCCAGCCAGACCAGAGAATCCGGTCTGGAATTCCCAAAAACATGAAAATCTTGCAGGAAACTTTCCGTAGAGTAAGGGTCTTTTTCACTTTGCATTATATCAACTTGTAGACAGTAGCACATGTCGTCGGATTGTCGACAAGTACGCCATATGGGGTCCTAGTGGCGTTGGAAGGATGGGGTGTGAAACATCGGATGTTCCAGAAGCGGTGAGCACAAGTTTACCCAGGTTCAGATCCAACTGCGGTGATCGGATCCTACTCCTGCTAGCAACCCAGTAATATATCGGCATAAGCCGAATGTTACAATGTATTACAAGAGAGATTTGCCAGTGCGAGTTGATTGTTGTGGTTGTTGTGTTATTGCCCTAAAGGATCCCATAGGGCCGGTTTATATAGTCACTGTGGCCTAGGGTTACAGGGAGAGACCTATCCGGCTATGTTACAGAGTCGGTAACTATGTACAGCTTGGTCTACAAGTAACACTATAGGCCTAAGTCGGTAACTCTTATGGGCCTTGTCGTAGCCGGAACTGGCTCCTCCTCTTTCTCTGACTGGGCCGCCCGTGAAGCAAAGCTCTAACCCGTTGGTGGCCCACCCTAGTCAGCGAGTCCTGTGGGTATACCCGGAAAGTATATCCCCAACAGTAGCCCCCGAAAGTCTCCAAGATCTGAAGTCGGATAAATCGTCTAGCTTGATGGTTTCTTCGTCTTGAGAATCTTGAAGGGTTCCAGAAAACTTCTTTTATTGATGTAGGATTCCGAGTCAATCGAGTCAGATATATATTGCTCTGACCTTGATCTTTTCCTTGATTGATTTAAAACATAAGCCGGATTTTACGGCGACATGCTGACTGACAACTTTACAGGCCAAGTCCTATCACTGACAGGATTTCCATCAGCACGACCGTTGGTGGGTGCGTTCTTTACGGAACATAACACCGTTTCAATGACTGCGTGAAAATCGAGGGGGCAGAAGAGTCACGAGGAAGCTAACTCCCCCTCTCCTATATGCATGGCGATAATCGTGTGTCTCACCGCACGAATCTGGACGCAGGGAAAACTAAGAGGAGAGAAAACCCTTCTTCTCAGATGCACCTCTCCGTGGATTCATTCATTGCTTCCTCGTACTCCTCGAGCTCTCCACACCAGTTCCCATCTGCACACCATTGAGAAAAAATCTCTCCTTCCCTACCAGCCCTTCTTCCTCCAAGATTTATGGCTTCTGCCAAATCCTCTAGAGCAGCGGCGGCGGGTTCGTCGGCGGTGTAAGAGAAGAAGATGCGGGGTCTTTGGATCCCCAGCGCCATGGAAACTTCGTAACTCCAAGTCATGGAGGATGATGGGTACATCGTCGCGGTCCTCAACTATTACTGTGTGCAACTCCATAACCTTCCTCCCAATTCTCTGCTCGAGCTTAGTGCCCATGCAGCTTTGTGTGAGGGGTTTCTTGGCATTAGGCTAAGTCTCACCCTTTTCTGGTACTACTATGGTACTCGGAAGAATTCCATCAGTGCTGGTGTGCCTTATGTCACTGGCACTCTTAGCTTAGTCCTTAGGAGGAATTGGATTTATCCTAGAATTAACGCTAGTGAGTCCATCAAACGCTGGGCCAGAACTTTCTTCTACCCTAAGGATATTCCGGATTCGGGTAAGGAGGAAGGTCTTCTGGCGTTCTTCAATGGCGCCGCTCCCCACCAAGATTCATGGGACGCGGAGGCGCCGGAGTTGTCGGATATTTTGATCCTGGCCAAAAGGCGGATTGAGTATTTGATGAAGCATGAGGGACTTCGTGGATCCGACTTGATCCACTGCTGGGTGGAACACCGGATTCAGCCTCTCCAGCACCACGGAGACCGCCTCATGCACCAGATTACGAGCGACAAGCAGGACAAGACGAGGGTCAGTTCTAGCCGGCTCGCGCCGAAGGATTACAATACCCTCCTGAAGTACTTGATCAAAGAAAAGAGTGGAACGGAAAGTTCCGGAAGTTTCTCTAAAGATGTATACGACCAACTGTCCTCTGACCCCGGTAAACATTTCGACTCTTCTTTTTGTGTTTCGTCATTCTTTTCGGTTCTTTCTCTGACTCTATTTTCATCGATGCTTTTTCGACTCTGTCAGCTCAACAAAATCTCCGAGTCTGAGCTAGCTCCACTAGAGGGTTATGCTTTAGATGTCCCGGAGGCAACGAAGGATGATGAGGTGCAATAAGTTGCCGCCCCTTCCTCCAAGAAGCGCAAGGCGAAGGAAGTTGTTGCTGCTAGTAGCCAAGTGCTGCCAGTAGTTAAAAAGTAAGCACCTCACCTTTCATTTTTATTACTCTTGTACCTTTGTTATCTTTCTAGAGCACACCTAAACTTTAGGATTTCCATGTTCCAGAGCTAAATCAGTGTTGAAGAGCGAGATAAAGCCGGATAGCAAGCCGGGCAAGTAGATGCGTCAGCAGAAGCTTGTTATCTCCCATGCTGTGCCGCCGTCGGCCCCATCCACTACTTTGTGAGCACATGGAGCTTCTGCATCCCTTGATACTGGCAAGACCTTGAAATCCCTGGTCACCGTTGATGACTAGGCAACTAACAAGGGTGAACCCATAAAGGGTAATGATCCCATGGTAATGACCACAGGTACGGTGGATAAGGTGGTTGACTGTGCTGTTCCTGGCCTCAAGAGGAAGGAGAAAGAAGAGATCCTCAGACTGGCTCAGTCCAGTCTTGAGAAGCAAGTGTTGACCCTAGAAGAAATGAGCCAAGAAGAGGAGGACATCAAGCTGGTCAGCCTCCTGGACCAAATTTTGGTCCGAGACGCTAAAGTCGCATCGGGCAAGCTTCCAGTGACGGATGTTCCGTCCCTCACCCTTACCGAGAAGATGTTTCACAACACCAAACTCGGATTTGAAAAGTTGCACCTGGGACACATTGTAAGTTTTCGATTCTTATTTGCATTTACTATCATATCCTCCAGCCCCCAAGCATAAAGTCGGATAAACATTTCTGGATCCGGGTTGATGGGGATGTACCTACCGGGGTATACCCAGCAGGACGTTTCCGACTGGCCCAGGAACTGGCGAGTGGGCCTGCAAGACGGCGACTGGATCAAGGCCCGGCATGGATCCAAGCGACTGGAAGCTGAAGGCCCAGGCGAGTAGATAGGCCCAGTCGGATTAGGTTAAACAAGTACCGAAGCCTTAACTGATTCGGTTGAGATATGTAAACCCTAGGGGAGGTGAGCCTATATAAACCTCCCTGCGGGGCGTGTAGAGATACGTTCCATCATACACCCAAGCGACTCGCCGCCTAGCCGCCGAGCTCGCCCATTGTACCACCTTCATAATACAATCTAGCAGGAGTAGTTCTTTACCCTCCGGGAGGGCCGAACCTGGGTAAAACCCTGTGTCTCCGCCCTCATCTCGCACCGCAGATGGCTGGCCGCCCTTGCCCCTCGTTCTACTACTCGCTGCCGATTGCAGCATCTGCCGTGACCATTCCCACGACATGGGTTGATGCTTTTAGGTTGCAAAAGAACGATGTAGTGTATTCCCCAAGGCTCGTGCTGTAATTTACTTAGTTAAATTTGCAGCCCGAGTCTTAGTAGCCGTCTGACGGTAATCCGTCTCTGAACTTATAGAAAATTGCATCTTCCAACCAGGAATTGCACAAGGATATTTCCAATAAGCGCAAAGAAATCAAAGCTTTGCACTTTGAGAATTCAAAGTTGAAAGTTGAAAAAGATGAAGCAGAAGGTAAACTTTTCCGGCTTCCTCTTTGTCAGTTAAATGTTTTGTCATAGTCGAATTTGCTTTATCCGACTGAGATTTTTGTCTTTGCAGAATTGTTATGCCAATCTAGCAAGATGGTGGAGCAGGCCGAAAACTTCAGGGTCTTGGAGGCAGAGAATGCTGAACTCCGGGAAAAGCTTGAGACACTAACCGTGGAATCGGAGAAATCCATAGCCGTTTTCCTGGAATCAAGCAACCACGAGACCATGAGGCTCGAGAAGCTCCTAGCCCTCCGAGATAAGGAACTTGGTGATCTCAAGAAGAACTTTGATATCTAGAAGGATCTTGCCCAGGCCTCAGCAAGTGAACTAGACAGCCTCCGCAAGGAGCATGCTGAATGGAATCACTCCGTACTTGGTAAGATTCTGAATATTTTCTTTGTGTTGTTCATTTTTTCGACTTCCGTTTTAGCCAGAATTTGACTTTTTGGTTCTTTCCCAGCCCTCCTGAATCTTTCCGACTCTTCCAATTTTGAGCCTCGCCTCGAGCGCATTAAGCTCGTCGGAGATGTCTTGTTCAACTTCCGCCAAACTATAGAAGAGGCTGGCGAAGCCGTCAAGCTTTCCGACTTGCACACAATGTCAGTGCATGAGGTGAGGGACAAAGTTAAGGAGATTCCGAAGTTGATCGAGGACTGGAAGATCTCCTACGCTCAGACTACTACGCAAACAGCTCTGACCATGGTGATGAGCCACCATAGCGAGATGGAAATTTGGCACGTCACCAAGAGCATTGCCGAGGAGGATGATGAGGGTAACCCGCAAGACATCAAGGCCATCCAAGAATCTTGTGCAGGTTAAGCTTGTCGGGTGGCTGAGATGACCAACTACACGACACCATTCTTCGAATCCGTCGCCGTGCGTCCTTCGCCTCAAGAGCCAGAAATTAGCAACGCTTCCGAGTCTGAGATCGAGGGCGACACTGCTATTGATTCCAGTGTTCCATCTGCTTCATCACCACCGCCTGCAGCATAAACAATTTCTATGCATTATCTTAAACTTATGGTAATGTAATGATGGCTCCAATATTTATTTTGTGCTGGTCTGTAAAAACTGATGCTTTTACTATCTTAGCACTTTTGTTTATATATATTTATGCTTTGTGCTTGAAAGTTTCTGAAACACTCTTTTTCTATTTATGCCTTTACTTATCGGTTTATCTGGCTCATTTGCCTCGTCCCTTTCATGGGTCGGCTAAACTTTAGCACGGAAACTTTGCCGAGCAACGGAGCGCAATTGCTAAACCAGTTTTAACTCGAAAACAAAGCCGGCTTCCAGTACCAACAACTCATTACTCGGAAAATGTCCGCGTCTAAGAAATCAGATAAAGAATCAAACTATAGACAATAATTTAAACTTTGTACCCTAAGCTAAAAATTTTAGATTGTTCAAAAATCGTAACCAGAAAGAACATGAGCATAAAGTACTTTCTACATGCTCTTTTGGAAATAAGATGGCAAAAACGTCTCAAAAATAACAGTATGAGGAAACCAATACTTTATTTCACTTTGAATATGTACATATGTGATTACAAGGAAATATAACTAAGAATAGAAGGGACGTAGCTGTGCAATATTCCATGGAAGGTCTATTTCATCCGGGTCTATGCTGCCACTAGCTCTCTTCCTTTTCCGAGTATCAGGTCTTTCCTTGACTGGTCTCATGTCGGTTAAATAAAATGACCCATTATGCAAAACTATGCTAACCATAAAAGGTCCTTCTCAAATTGGGGAAAGTTTGTGCTTTCTCTTTTGCACAAGTCGGAGAACTAAATCGCCTTTTCTGAAAGAACGGTTATGCACTCTCTGACTATGATACTTGCATAACTTCTGCTGATAGGCTGTAGATCTCTGGTCAGCAACGACACGTACTTCTTCGATTATATCGAGATCATCTTGCCGAGAAACTTCTGCATCTTCTTCGATATACACTTTAACTCGTGGAGCCTGATGAATCAGACCAGTTGGAAGAACTGCTTCTGCACCGTAGACCAAGTAGAAAGGAGTATAGCTGGTTGACCTATTAGGAGTTATACGTAAGCTCCAAAGCACAGACGGTAATTCTTCTGCCCAAGCCCCCGCGGCCCGACGAAGCGGTGCCTCGAGGCGAGGTCAGATTCCTTGTAGAATAAGGCCATTAGTTCTTTCGACTTGTCCATTGGCTTGTGGATGTGCGACTGATGCAATATCAAGTCGGATCCCTTGTTCTTTGCAGAATTCGGCAAGTTAACCCATGGAAAAGTTGTTGCCGTTGTCAGTAATTGTACTGTGCGGATATCCGAATCTGATGATTACGTCCTCGACGAATCTTCTGGCTGTGGCTCCATCGCAACTTGTTACGGGTTTAGCCTCAATCCATTTTGTGAATTCATCCACCATCACTAGTAGGTGAGTGAATCCACATTTTGCCGTGCGAAACGGCCCTACCATATCAAGCCCCCATACCGTGAACGGCCATGTAATAGGGATTGTTCTCAGCTGTTCAGCCAGAACATGTGCCTAATGAGCGTACTTTTGGTAGCCCTTGCATGTTTTGACCAGTTTATCGGCATCCCCTTAGCTGTAAGCCAAAAGAATCCGTGTCGAAAAGCTTTTGCCACTAAGGATCTCGCTGCAGCATGGTGACCATAATCTCCTTCGTGGATTTCTCTTAAGATTTCCACTCCTTCTTCCGAGGAAATACATCTCTAAAACACACCAGAAACACTCCGTTTATAGAGCTCACCATTTATTATATTGTAGGCTTTTCCTCGTCGGACGATCCACCGTCTCATGAATTCGTCTTCGCGTAGTTTTCCGTCTATCAGGAAATCCAGATAGGGTTTTGTCCAGCTAGGAATTATAGCCAGAACTAATATTAAAGGTGAGTCGGATTTCGTCGGATAGTCCTCATCAACTCTGACTATGGAGGGGACCCTTAAATGCTCTAAAAAAGCTCCATCTGGTACTTGTTTCCGTGTAGAGCCTATCCTTGATAGTGCATCTGCTTCCTCATTTTCTGCTCGAGGGATGTGTTGAACCTCAAAGCCCTCGAATGATTTAGATAGTTCATCCACAATAGATTTATATGCTGCCATGTGCTTGTTTGCCTTGCAGATATCAGATACTTGATGAGCAACTAAATCTGAGTCTCCGTAACACATGAGTCTTGATATGCCCATTATCTTGGCCATGCGTATTCCATGTAGCAGTGCTTTGTACTCGGCAATATTATTGGTTGCCGTGAAGTGTATTTGCAACACATAGAACATCTTATCTCCTTGGGGTGATTTGAGCACCACGCCAGCCCCCGAGCCTCCTCGTGCTTTTGATCCGTCAAAGTGAAGGGTCCAAAATTCCGAGTCTGGAGGGCCTGAGTTTTCTGCCGTTTCTATCCAATCAATGACAAAGTCGGCGAGAATTTGGGACTTGATTGCTGTACGTGGTTTGTACTCAATGTCGAAAGCTGCAAGCTCTATTCCCCACTTTGCGACACGTCCTGTGGCGTCATGATTGTTGATTATATCTCACAGAGGAGCCATGCTCACTACTGCGATCTTGTGCTCTTGAAAATAGTGACGTAGCTTTCTGGATGCAAAGAACATTCCATAGGCTAGCTTTTGATGATGTGGATACCGTTGCTTTGATTATGTTAGGACCTCTCTTAGATAATAAGTTGGCCGCTACACCTTATGTTCGTGGCCTTCTTCCTCGCGCTCAACTACTGTTACCACGCTTATGACCTTGTTGGTTGCTGCGATGTAGAGTAACATAGGTTCTTGAGGCTCTGGTGCTACGAGAATTGGTGGATTTGAAAGCAGATCTTTCAAACTTTGCAGGGCAGTTTCGAATTCTGGGGTCGAGACAAATTTGTCGGTTTTCTTCAAGAGTTTGTATAAAGGTGCTGCTCTTTCACCGAGCCGGCTGACGAACCGACTCACTGCTGCAATGCAACCAGTGAGGCGCTATACGTCCTTCAGACGAGTCGGCCTGGTAATATTTAAGATAGCCTTGATTGTCCCGTTTCACCTTGATGCCTCGCTCAGAGACGATGAAACCAACAAAAATTCCGGCTGGAATTCCAAAGAAACACTTCTTCGGATTTAGCATCATGTTAAATTTTCGTAGACTAGCAAACATTTCATCCAAGTCAGAAATTAAAGTTTCCTTCTTTTTGGACATAACTGCTATATCGTCTACGTATACATGGATGTTGCGTCCGATTTGGTCGTTGAGACAATGTTGCATGGTACGTTGATATGTTGCTCGTGCATTCTTAAAGACAAAAGGCATAGTTTTGTAGAAGATGGTTCCGAAAGGAGTGAAAAAAGACGTCTTAATTTGATCCGACTTTTTCATCGGTATTTGGTGATATCTGGAATATGCGTCGAGGAAACAGAGTAATTCCGATCCTACCGTTGAGTCGATAACTTGATTGATTCTTGGCAAAGTAAATGAATCTTTTGGGCATGCCTTGTTCAAAGCGGTATAATCAACACACAACCTTAAACCAATGGTGTCCTTTTTAGGGACGAGTACATGATTTGCCATCCAATCTATATGGATGACCTATTTTATGAAATCCACTAACTGTAGGCGGGCTAATTCCTTGGCTATTGTTTTGCGCTTTTGATCACCAAACCATCGTCAGGACTGTTTGACGGGTTTAGCGTCTAGGTACACATTAAGAGAGTGCTCGACAAGTTCCCTAGGTACTCTGGTCATGTCAGATGGCTGCCATGTTAAGATATCACTATTAGCTTTGAGGAACTCGATGAGCGCGCTTTCCTATGCATGGCCTAAGCCTACCCCTATATTCGTTGTCTTGGAGGGATCATCTTCCTTCAGTGACGTCTTCTTCATCTCTTCTAACGCCTTGAACTGCAAACTTGGCTTCAACACCTCGTTCTTCGTAGCGGGCATCTCGGATGGATTGATGGTCTTCTTGATCTCCTGGTACTCCTGGGCGTGTAGCATCGCTTCGGCGAAGGCAGCAGATCCTTCGTCGCACTCTCGCACCTTCCTCGGATTTCTTCCTATGGTGATTATGCACTTTGGACCTGGAAGTTTAATCATGTTGTAGATGTAACAGGGATGGGACATGAACGGCTAGTAAGCCGGACGTCCGAAGATGGCGTGGTAAGCACTTTTGAACGGTTTCGCCTAGAATGAGAGTGGCTTGGTCCGATAATTATCTTAGGTTCCGAATGTCACATCCAGAGTAATATCACCCAGATAATCCGACTGTCTTCCTGGTACAATGCCATGGAAAGTTACACCGCTGTAACTCAACTGGCTCTCGTGTAGCTTCATGCGGTGGAGCGTCTCGATGTAGAGGATGTTAATGCTGATCCCACCGTCCATGAGTGTTTTAGAGAACTCATAGCCATCAATAAGAGGATTGATGACCAGAGGGTACTTTCCCCGACGATGTGTTTTCCTCGAGTGATCTGAACGATCAAAGGTGATGGTCACCTCTGACCAGACCAGGAATTGGGGGACAGCCGTAACTGTGGCATTGAGCTCACGAAGAAACGCCTTTTTTCCTTAGCTGGTTTGGGATCCAAAGAAGCATATGTATGCGTCTTTCTTAGTTGGAAAAGTTTTCTTTCCATCCGTCTTGGGTTCTACGGCGGCTTCCGCCTCTTCCATGTCGGAATCTTCCTTGGGCTCCTTTCCTTTCTCGGAATTTTTGTTTCCTTTTCGTCGCTTAGCTCTGTAGCTAGCGGATTCGTCTTTCTTGATGTCGTCATTGAAACGACATTCAGCATTTGTATGGGTAGATCCTCCGTTACTATCCAAGTGGTGGACACAGGGATTATTGGCAATGGCAGCCTAGGTATAGGTTCTTCCGGGTTGTTGGTCGGCCTCTACCACGGCCTCCTCCGCGCCCTCCTCATCCTCCAGATCTGAATGTTGCATTGACAGCTGTGTTGTCCGGAGCCGGCTTTTCGTCCGAGGTGTTCTTGCACTTTTGAGTTTGCTTTGGATGTTTGGCCGCATTGGGATTGGCCAGAATATTTAGTAGCCCTTCTGAATCATCATCAACGTCAGCATATTTGTTTGTCGTCTCTATCATTTCTCCCAAATCCGTGAGATGGTCACGCTTCAGCCTGTGACATAAAAGTCCGACTGGAAGTCCTGCAATAAAATCTTCTATCGCAGTTTGCTCGTTTACCCCCTTTGCAGGAGTTCTTTGTGTCGAGCCACCGTCCGAGGTAATCCCGGCAAGTTTCTCCGGGTCTTTGGGTGCAAGTATCCTACTGTGCAGGGCCTCCTGTATGTTTTCTCGAAGTTTGAAAAGAACACACTTTGCATGTCATACCACTTATGAATTGAGTTTTCTGGTAGTTCATTGAGCCATGATCGAGCCGTCTTCCTCAGCATCAGTGGGAGATATCGAACTGCAACCAGGCTGTTTCCTCCTTTGGCGATGCAGCAAGCCTGGAAAAAATCCTGGAGCCAAGTATCTGGCCGAGCTGCACCGTCATGGGGCTGAATATGTTTGGGAATGGCAAAGTAAACCATAAATTTGGTCTGACGTATACGTGGACCAAAGCACTTGGGTCCCACGTACACATCTTCTTCCTCTTCTTCTTCTTCTTTGACCGCCCAGTAGCCTTAACGTGCGTACCAGTGGCAAAGACGGCTTTTGGTCTGGTACCAGGGGATAAACTTTCGTTGGTACTTTCCGTCATGGTAGGTTTGTGGACCTCAGAGGAATCTCCGGTGTCCATGTCATCGTGCGAGGTGTACCTTTCATCCATGCTATCATATGGACTAGGGGGAGTTTCCGTCTCACTTTGCGTTTGTCTGGAGACATGCTCTTGCTTGTACTCCTCTATCTCTTTGTCGAAGTCTCGAAGCTCCTGCGACGTGATTGACTCCGCTGGGGAGCCAGGTAAGTCGGCATTTTCTTCGATTGCGTCTAGGACCGAGTCGCTACCAGATCCAGCATCGACAAAG
The DNA here is from genome assembly GCA_916181665.1 of Avena sativa. NCBI lineage: Eukaryota > Viridiplantae > Streptophyta > Magnoliopsida > Poales > Poaceae > Avena > Avena sativa. Next base: position 80,501,558 of record OV702296.1, read on the forward strand.
TCGGATCCAGCGCTTATGTGGTATACAAAACAGTGCTTCTTCTTGTTCATGTTCTTGAGGTACTTGTATAACTTGGTTTTCGCTTCAACGTCAGCAAAGCTGGATCCGTAGCCGATGTATTCCTCATCTGTATATCTGAGCTCGCTGGAGAGGTCGGATCTGGCTTCTTCTTCCACTAGAGGAGTGGGTTGGGTGGGTCTGATTTTCTCCGGGACCCTGAACTGTTTCGCCTCTACGGACAAAGTAGATCCGGATTTTTCTTCCACCATGGTCATCACCTCTAGGGTGGGTTGGGCGGGTTCAGCGAAACCGAGATAAATATCGATCTCGCCGATTGACATGATCATGTAAGTTGTTACGGGTTTCGAAGCCGGAATCCAAGTCTCATCGAGGAGGATGAGAGGGACATCACTGGCATAGACTACGTGACCCATGGTGATTGTTTTGCTGATTCCTGCACGCGCAAATTCTGCCTGGAGCGATGCTCCAAAGGTCACCTGCCCCACGGTGGGCGACAACTCTCGTCGGATTGTCGACAAGTACGCCATAGGGGGTCCTAGTGGCGTTGGAAGGATGGGGTATGAGACGTCGGATGTTCCAGGAGCGGTGAGCACAAGTTTACCTAGGTTCAGATCCGACTACTGTGATCGGATCGTACTCCTGCTAGCAACCCAGTAATATATCGGCGTAAGCCGGATGTTAGAATGGATTACAAGAGAGGTTCGCCTGTGCGATTTGATTGTGGTGTATGATTGATTGGTTATGCCCTAAAGGCTCCCATAGGGTCGGTTTATATAGTCACCGAGGCCTGGGGTTACAGGGAGAGACCTATCCGGCTACGGTACATAGTCGGTAACTACGTACAGTTTGGACTACAAGTAATACTACAGGCCTAAGTCAGTAACTCTTCTGGGCCTTGTCGTAGCCGGAACTGGCTCCTCCTCTTTCTCTCACTAGGCCGCCTGTGAAGCAAATCTCTAACCCGTTGGTGGGCCACCCTGGTCAGTGAGTCCTGTGGGTATACCTGGAAAGTATATCCCCAACAATTGCTACTTTATGTTTCTTATAGACTTGTGTTATCTCTAATTTTTCTCCATCCTATGCAAAATATGCCAAGCTTCTTCTACATCACTACGGAGCAATTCAAGGGAACTCGCTTTGGGACTCGCATTTTGGAGCTCGTCAATGTGCTCGCTCTTCCAATCCCTACCATGAAGGGACTTCAGCTAAGGAAGGTTCAAAGGAAGGACTTATGGGGATTTAGAGTTACCTAGCCAGGATGCCAGACATAGCCTCTAACTGAAAAAATTGCCTTCAAGATACTCCACGATGACTTAGAGAGGGGCCTCGACGTCGCCATGCAGGAGCCGATAGGACACTTATGTGGACGTCACTCTACCGAGATTAAGAACCACTACTTCCACTTCTTTGGGAGACGCGACGAGGATGGAGAGCCTATTAGGTTGGACGAGGCCACTAAGGAGACCATCAAGCCTGTGCGACACTACCTCTAGGACTTAGAGAGTCTCATTAGGAGCCTTGATACTGATAGGACTAATGTGATGCTTAGCAACGATGAGCTGCGTGTCCAACTTAAGGAGAAGGACAAGGCCTTCCAGGAGCAGGAGAACCAAATCAAGGAGATGGAGAAGAAGTTTGAAGGGCAAGAGAAGAAGTTCAAGAGCCAAGAGAAGAGGATCCAAGAGAGGAATAAGAAAATTAGAGATTTGGAGATTGAGTTAGAGCTTGAGGACATTGAGCTAGACGGGGATCACGAGGTGATAGAGAGGCTGCGCACATAGAAGAGAAATTTACAAGTGAAGATTGATGCTTTGTCTACAAGCTTGGAGGACTACAAGGCGTGATTCTCCACAAAAGGACTTGCGTTAGTGGAGGAGGAAGTCGACATAGAGGAGTAGTGATATCTATTTATCTTACCGTTTTATTATCGAGTCGCATTAATCATGCCAACTTGTTGATGACTATGATAGTATGTTATTTATCTTTTCAAACTTGTTGATCGTGATGTTTGAACCCTAAGTTTATCAAGTGTTTTCTTGTTTGCTGATTGTTGTTATATGTTGTAATGTGCATATTAGGGTCTATGGGGTTATTTATTGTTACTTATCCTTATTGAAACCTTAGATGCCTCCTCGTCGCACCAATAACAACAATAACAACAACAATGGAAATGAGATGCAACAATTGATGAATGCACAAACACAATTGATGCATATGATGACCCAGTTCATGGAAAACCAGAATCAGAATCAGAACAACAACAACAACAACAACAACAACAACAATAACAATAACAACAACCAGAACAATCCATCAGCTCTTGATATCCTCACAAGGTTTCTAAGGTTGAGACCTGCTAAGTTTTCTGGTACTACTGATCCCACGATAGCAAATGATTGGCTATGTTCCTTGAACAAGTACTTGGTCACAGTTGGTTGCAATGATACCGAGAAGGTCAGATTTGCAGCACACTTGTTGGAAGGACCGGCAGCTACTTGGTGGGATAACTTCCAAGTTACTCACCCTAGTGAAGAAGTGACTTGGGCAATGTTTGAGGATGGATTTCGCACTACGCACATCTCTTCCGGAGTAATGGGCTTGAAGAAAAAGTAATTTCACAACCTTAAACAATGCCATCATAGTATTTCCGAGTATATTAAAGAGTTCAACAATATTTCATGCTATGCACCGGATGATGTTGCCTTGATGGGTTGAATGATGAGATATCCATGCAAATATTTGTTGCTTATGTTCCAACCTATCTATCTCTATGTGACAAAGCTACCATCTTAGATAGAAAGATGAAGCAAGTTGAGATAGGAAGAGGAAACACCATTTTGATAATCATGGATCAGGATCACCTCACATGCGTTCTTATGGTGAAGTAGTGGAAGTTCTGGATCCCACAAGCATGGGAATTATAACAACCACCACAACAATAACCACCACCATGATGGCAATAATCACCATGGACACAACAATGGGGGTTACCAAAACAAAAAAAAGTGGATACAAGAATCACCATAATGGACATGGCAATGGGAATCATAATGATAAGAACCGCCATAATCAGCCAACAAAGAGGGAAATTAGTCAGGTTGAATGTTTCAAGTGTAAGAAAACAGGACACTATGCTAATGAATGCCCAGTAAAGAAGGCTGACGGGGCTAACAAGCCAAATCCTTTTCAAAAAGGTCATGTGAATCACATCAATGTGGAGGAAATACAAGAGTCTGATGCCGTGATTGGTAAGTTCAAGATTAATTCCTTTCCAGCACTTATCCTTTTTTTACCGGCGCATCGCATTCATTCATTTCAAGAGCATTGTAGACAAAAATAAACTCCCAACTGAAACTATCGAATGTCCTATTAAGGTAAGATCCCCAGGTGGAGAGACGGTAGTAAATTTTGGATGTCGTCAACTAGTCCTAGAAATTGGAAAGAACAAGTTTCTAGTTAATTTAATAATCCTAGAATCCCAAGGATTGGATGTAATATTAGGTATGGACTGGATGAATCGTTTTGAGGGAGTGATAGACTGTGCCAGACTAACTGTTACACTCACAACCCCAGAAAAGAAACAGATTAGGTTCAAGTCTAACTTTCAACCCAAGGGATGTAAACTAAATTCTCTTAAGGGGTTAGCCTAGACAGTGTACCAGTAGTGAAGGAGTACCCTTATGTGTTTCTAGAAGAATTACCTGGCATGCCACCAGATAAGGATGTGGAGTTTCTGATAGACTTACTGCCAGGAACTAGACCCATAGCAAATATACCTTACAAAATGTTAGTGGATGAGTTAAAAGAGCTCAAAAAACATCTTGGAGAATAGTTGAAGACGGTATTTATCCAACCAAGTTTTTCTTGTTGGGGAGCACCAGTTTTGTTTGTCGAGAAGAAAGACAGAAGTCAAAGGCTATGCATAGATTATCAATCGCTTAACAAAGTGACCATAAAGAACAAATATCCCCTACCTAGAATTAATGATCTCTTTTATCAACTAGAAGGAGCTCGTGTGTTCTCAAAAATTGATCTTCGATCAGGTTACTTTCAACCAAAGATTAGAGAACAATATATACCAAAGACTGCTTTTACCACAAGATATGGATTGTGTTAGTATACAGTGATGCCGTTTGGACTAACTAATGCACCAGCTTATTTCATGAACATGATGAACAAGCTGTTCATCGAGTTTCTTGACAAGTTTGTAGTGGTATTCATTGATGACATATTGATTTATTCCAAGTGCAATGAGGACCATGAAGAACATCTGCGCTTGATTCTAGAGAAACTCAGGGAACACAAGTTGTCTGCCAAGTTCAGTAAATGTGAATTTTGGCTAAATGAAGTTGGATTTATTGGACATGTTATCTCTGGGAATGGTATAGCTGCCGATCGAGCAAAGGTAGCAGCTGTAATGGAATGAGAACCTCCTAAAATAGTTAAAGAGGTCTGTGGCACCCCGGATTTACGGTCTGAGAATACCCATTATGCCTGCAATTCATGTTCACATGATTAGTGAGCCATGAGCATAACCGACAAGTATCATTACATCATCCATAAAGAACAAGAACAAAGTACTTATACAACATCAATAGAAGAAGTCTTCAAGCATAGAGGCCATGTCATGCCTCAGACTACAGGCAACTGACTGGGGAGACGGCCTAGCTCGCATAGACATCAGCAGCTCCATCGTTTCTCTCGATCATCTGAAAGTCTAGACAAGTAAATAGATAGGGACAATGCGGGTGAGTACTTTGAATGTACTCGCAAACCATCGTAAGAGAACAACAAATAAGGATATGCAATATGGCAGTAGTAGGATGACTCCAGGAGAGGTTCTTTTATAAACTAGTTTCTATTGTAGATATATCATATCTCTATATCTTTGTTGAAAAAACTTTTGTAAAACAATTTGGAAACCTTTTTGAAAAGTTTTAAGAAAACACTAGGATTTGGGTCACCCATTTGTTTTTATTTCCGGTCATCTCATGACCAAACTCCTTCCTCCTTTTTCTTGACCATCCCATGGTCAAAACATTTCCAAGCCATTGCTTTGACGAAGTCCTCTTTGAAAACAAAATCATCACCACTATACAGCTGCCAGCACAACCGTCCATGACGGAGGAATCGTCTATTCGAATAGATTTACACTATATAGAGGTTGTACACTATACCCACACCATCTGATTACCCGTCCCTGATCTACACCGATCGTGGGACGAGTAACTTTTCAAGACCTTCCGGATGCCCTCTCCGATACAAGTGCCTACCCTATGAAGTTAATCCCCTCAAAACTAGGATGCCCTATATAGTAACCATCCAACCGAAGCGCGTAATGCACCTCACTAGTGTGCGCTTTCAATAAGGGGCTCATAGTATCGCTTGCAGGCCCGCAGACCCTTCGTTCCTTCTCCCGGTCGATGCCACGCATGGACCGTTGGACAGAGAAGGCCAACCCTCTGGGGATTGTTTTCCCCTGTAGTAGTGTGAGGAACCTATACCAGATTAGACAAACTTCTAGCTGAGCCCCGTCCCATTCCAGACTAATGTGGTTGCACGGGTTAATTGTGCTAGCTTCAAAACTAGCCAGCCCGACAGTTTTCGTAAATATTTTTCCTCCATCTTTTTTCCAACCATTTTGTAAACTAAAACCTTTCACATTTTAAACATCACTTGGTAGGCCGGGCCTCATCAAGGTTTTCTCATAAAACATTTTTTTAAACCTTTATCCGGGGTCTTCCCATCCCATAGTTTTTGCTTCGGCTAAAGCGGGGTTTCCAAGGGGGCATGGTGTTATACACCATCTATCACACTAGGGGCAGGTAGGTACCATAAAAGGGGGGTTGTACCTAATGGTACTACGGGGTAATGGTTTGGAGGAGCCAAACATTCCCAACATAACATAATATAGTAAAATAATGCAATTTGCATAAACGGGTAGGTAAAACCATGCATAGATAAAAATAATAGGACAAGGTGTATGAGCAAGAAGGTGTCTTTTCTGTGACTAGTGAGATGTCTCGAGACTTATTTAGAATACCAAAAAACCAATACTAACAATGATAGCAATAATAATGCTCCGAGGCTTCCTTCTTCTCGATAGCACACAATCGCAACTATCGTCGTTATCGAGCATACATGCACACAAAAAATACCACAATAAATACAAGGCATACAAGCACAAATACATATAGCAAGCAATTTTACGGAGCAGGTTTATTGATCTGTAAGGATTGAGGATTTGATTGGGGGTACAAAGGAAATGCTTTGGTGTCATTTGTGGATTGATTATTTAGGATTTATAGTCCAAAACTAACTAGATAGGGGGTTTTAGAGCAAGGTCAAGTCCTATAAGCTAACATTGGGTAGAGATGATATCACCATATAGGATAAAATGAAACCGACAAAAGTGGTTTCACTATTTTATCACTTACCATTAATTTATAATGGATTTTATAGTGATTAAAACTCTAGTTTTAGGAAATAATTCACCAGAACTGTTACGTAGTTTAAAATATTATTTCCTTGGGTTATTAGATAGTATTTGATGGACTGATTCAAGAGGGGTTGGAATCATCTCAAAACAATTAACAGAATGTCCTCAGGAAAATCTCGAATGCAGTACTAGATGAGATTTGTCTTTTTCATCATATTTAATATAAAGAAGATTTTGACGTGATTCGAAGGAAACTTCTTAGGTACCGAAAATACCTTCCTATAGAAATTTGAATCAACCCTTTTGGAGTTACAGAGCTAAATCTATGGATTTATTGGTGATTAAACAATACACAAAATAGTTTAATTCACCAAAATTCAACAGAGGTTCCTAAAATTATGATCTGCTAGGGTTTGAGAGATATAGTTATGTGTGTCCACTGGAAGTTGGAATTAGGTTAAAACCTTATTCGGTTTAACCTAGGGAATTTTCTAAATGCAGAAAATGCCTGATTTTGTTATTTTTATTGTGGGTAAGCTAGGAAGCCAAAATAGGTGAAACCAGTGGACATGCAAGGTATGGCGAATAAATTTCAGTAACTATTGGATGTACTCCATTCGGATAAACCAAACTCTCTAAAAGCATTTATTAGTGGAAGGAATAAGCTTGGATGTTTTATTTTCTATGATTTATCTATTGAGTATTTTGGTCCAAATCCAAGTCTGCATGTTAGAGTGTGGACTTAGGTACCTGTGGAAAATATAAATTAAATTTATTTAGGCCCTTTTCATTTTCAAAAATATTTAAACCAAAAGTTCAATTTCCTAGATATGGGCAAAAGAATAAAAAGTGCATTGCTTCTGGGCCGGATCTGGCAGGAAGATGGGCCACCCAAGGGGAATCAGCCCACCCGGGCAGCGCCTGTGCATGGGAATAAACGGGATGCTGGCCTAGCTAGGCCGGCCCGTCACCGGTGCCCGTGGTTGAAGGGGTATGGGGCGTCTACGACCGTCGGATCAGACCCATATCGACGGCCATGAGCCGTCTTCCTCCTCCCTTCGGTTCTCTAGGGCAGGAACCCTAGCTGAGGGGGACGCGAGGGCAGGAGGGGAGTCGGGCAAGGGGCGGCATGGTCGGTGTCGACGCCGGGAGTGGTCTCGCGCGGGCATGCCTCGAAGCACGCTCGGGAACTGCTAGAGTGGCGCCCACAGTTACTGCATTCCCAAAAGGGGTACACACTAGCACCAGGAGGAGGAGGGGACCTTAGGTAGGTGACATGTTGAGGGGAAAGGAGGAGGGGTGGAGGGCTCGATTTCCTTGAGAAGGCCGAAGTGCCTTCTCCTCCCTCTCTAGAGCAGCCATGAGCATGGGAGGATGAGGGGGTTCTGGGGTTGCTGTGTAGAGGGGAGAGGGAGAAAATGAGCCAGGGGAGGGGCGCTGTACTGGCCTGTGGCCTTATAAACTGAAGGGGAGGTCCATGGTGGACTTAGAGTAGAAGGAGCTACTGGGAAGAGAGAGGGCCATGGATTGGGAAAGAGGGGTGGTGCTGGGAGGGGGTGGGACTAGCAGCTCTACCAGGGGGTGGTGGGGAGAGTTGGTGGCTGTTGCCCCCTAATAGCCAAGATATTTACCTCATGAGGCATCACTCTCTCTCTATCTCATGAACTTAAAGGACCAAGCTAGGGTTTGCTACAGTGTTCGTCGACCAGGGGTGTGGTCTGTTGTTGGTGAGGATCAACAAGGTCATGGATGGTGGTTTGGTTAGGTTTTTCTTGGGACAAATGCTTGATAGGAAAAATTGTCCCAAACAAGGGTTGTGAAGGAAGTTGAAAAAGTTGCATTAGTCAAGGTGAGAAAAAGGTACTGGTATGTGTATAGGGTCATTGCATAACCCTAGGAATTATATGGGATTTTTCAAATGATTAAAATTGCACTTAAACTCAAATATTTAAATAGTCCAGAAGTAGTTTCTAGAAGCTTATTTGATATTTTTTACATTGGCCAGGGTTTGTTTTTTATGTGAGTTTGGTCCTAAATACCATATTACACATTGGATAATTTATTGAGATGGGAAAGTATTTTTAAGGAGTTATTTCTTGTTTCTACCATTTAATAAAAGGGCAAAAATAAATAATAAAGAATCTCAAAAATATTTATTTTTGAGATGTGAAGACAGGATATGATGTATAGAAATCAAATGTGCATTGAGTTGGAAAAGTGATGTGGAGAAAAACATACTTTCCTTTATATAAATGATCAGGGAGGCAAGGGTTGGGCTTATATGTATTTGAGGTGGTGTAGAAGAGATGGCTAACTTTGTTGAAAATAAGGCTGCCATAACAGATACATCATGATGCCTCATAAACCATGGGGGTTTAAGAAGCACAAAGCTCCAATGGGATCAAGGGAATTAGGTTTTGATAGACCATGGTTAGTAGACCATAACCATGGAGAGAGTTGGTCAAGGGGTGGTAGCATATAGATGTGATCTTCTGCCAAAGTAGGCAAGATGATAAGATTTGCAGAAAAGGTTATTATCTTGACTATAAAACCATCATGGATGAGTGGGAACCAGAATGGTTAAATCAAGGGAAAGAGTGGGCATTGGTAGTACTAATGATGTACAACAAGGTGGTTCAGGTACATTTTCAAGAATGCATATAGGTTGGAAAAGGTAGAGCTCCAAAGATTGAATCTATATAAGAAATCTAGACGGCCATTTTGGCAGATTTAGGGTTTTTGACTAGCTTACAAGTGTAGGTGATTTTGAGGGAGAACTATGTTCCAAACTCATGATCAAGGAGATGATGTTGAGTTGTTAACTAAGTAGGTAGGATCCATGCTTAGATTAGGTCTTCACTTAGTTAGAAACTATCAGATGGGATTATCCCTAGATTGATCTGATTAGAAGATGAGATGGTCACTTTAGTGGATTAGGATAGATCCAAACTTGGATACTTGATATGAGATTTATGATCGTAAGCATAGATTGGGTCCTAAGGGATGAGCTACTACATTATCTCACTCTGGTTCCTAAGCAAACAAGGCAATCATCAGATCAAGGCAATTCATCAGACAGAAGATCAAGGCAAACCATCTATTGACACTTATCAACTACTACCAAGGTTACCATCAAGCCTAGCTTGAGGTAAGGATGGGTATTTTGAAGAGGTTGTGTTTCGAAGTGAGATAAGGACTTCTTGGTACTTCTATCAAGACTAGAATGAATAGGTTTTGAATAAAGTTTTTGGAAAACCTAGGGGTAAGAGTAGTTGAGAGTTCTGTCTTGAAAACATAGGGAGATTATATTTTAGTTCTCCATAGTTTTGTTAGAGGGAGACTAATAACATATTGTTGTTTTATTAAAATCATCTTGTCTTAAGTTTGAAATGCCAGAACATTTGAGAATATGAAAAAGGAGCCAAGATGTCTCTTTTGTAGAATAGCTTTTGTCAACTAGTGTTGAGATAAGAAGTATGTCACCTCTTACACAATCAACTGCATGAACATAAGCAATCAAGTAAGCAAACATTGCAACACTTACTAAGAAAAAGTTTTTGTTCCCCCTGATTTTTGCCTTCCTAACAGAAGATCAGGGTTGCTGAAATTGGGATGTTACAGACCTTTCCCCCTTAAAATAATCTCGTTCCGAGATTAGGGAGGAGTAGGCTTAGGTGATAACATCCGCTTAACAATTTCAGTGGCAGAAATTATTAGGCACTAACAAGTTTTGCAGCTAACCGGCGCGGGTAGTTATGGATCGGAGCTGAATGGCTTCAGATTGAGTTGCTTGGATGAAACAAATGGAAAAGACGTAGTCTTTTCCTCTTAGGACGATTCTAGGTAGGTTTAGCATCGACAGGGTACTTCCTTCTTGATGCGAGATAGCGAGTTTAGCCTTCTTCAAACCTTTACCATTGAAGCCAGCTTCTTTGCCTTCTTGGTCTTGAAATGCCGGAAGTGCTGGCTAGGTTGTCGACTCTGCGATGGAGAACTTTCCTAAAGTGCCTTTTGATTCCAGAGAAGTGCTGATTGTCTTTCTTCTTGTAGGGTCGATGATTCGGATTCCACAGGGGTGGTCATCACTTGACGATCACTAGTGTTCGAGTCTAGGGTACTATCGAGTTTTTGGGCGGGAAAGATGCATTCTTTGCCCCTTAGATCGACACTAGGGGTTCCTGGTGGAGTCGCCGGCTTCCTTCATTGGAGTAGTATGCTGATGCTGGGGAATGGCTCTACACCCTTGATCCTGAGGTGGTTACCTTTTGTCGACCTTGTACCGCCTCGTGGGAGGCGTTGATGCCACTTCTTGAAGTAATAGTCGTAGTGGGAGAGGCGTTTAACTAGCTTCTAGTTAGTTAGTTTTGAGCTAGGTAGGGGTCCAATAAGTTGAGGATTGCCATTGGCTGTTGGCGGTATCGGAACACGGTCCTTTAGGAAAGGGGTCTCTTTCTACTTTGGTTTGATGCCATATCATGGGTAAAACACGCAAAGAAGGGCATTATTCTTGCCTACCATCCAACAGGGTCCATCCAGAATTCAGCAGATTTTCACCGACCACTCGTGAAGGTACTTGACGCCTTACTGAGCAGGTTTCGAGACGATCCATCACTTGCTAGAGGTTAGCGGAATAAGTTGGTAGGGTACGAAGGACTATGTCGAGAGTGCTCCTTGAATCTTGTAGCCGTCCTTGGGTTGGGTACCAACTTAGTTATTGTATTTACTCGAGGGTATGTGGGACATTCAGCTCTTCAGCGGTTAGGGTTGTGCCTTCTCTGATGTTTGCTTTGATGAGTGGGTCTCCCGGGGGTGGTGACTTGAGGGGGTGATACTTCTGAAGGGGATAGTTCTTCATCCTCCGTCTCGAGGTTTGCAGATTCGAGGGTCTTTTTCGGTGGATCGTTAGTAGCAGAAGCAGAGAAGGGCTTCATGATGTCTTTAGAGAAACTTGATGTTTTGGGTTTCTTTCTACTCCTTAGGGAGTAGTATTGACGGTGTCGGGAAGTCTTATCGTCTTAATTTTGAACGTCTCGGTTGTTGGGAGGATCAAGCAAACTTCTAAAGCGTGTTGATGATGTCTGTGTTCTGTCCCTCTGATGACTCTTGAGGTGGTGTTTGTAACAGGTTCTTGGATTGGAGATCTTATGGTATTATCTTTTCATGGTCAGTCTTCGGGAATTAAGTGGAAAGACGCAGCCTTTCCACCTTAGACCTTTACTTGGGGTCGTCGAGGTTGGGGGGGTAGATCCTTCGTCTTGGAGCAAGACGTGACGCTTGAATTGAGGTCTTCAGGTGACGCCTTATTACGACTCCTTGCTATGGAGGTTACCTAGCGAAGCCATAAAGGTTAACTCGGGGTTGTTTTAGTGGTTAGCGACGGTTCTTCTTGGTCCTTCGTCGGGGTGGAGGCATGTTAGCTTCAGAGTGGTGGCCGTAACTCGAGCTCTTTGTGTTGCTTTGGGTCGATGACGGAGTAGACTCGTTGGTCTCGGGCCTCCTTATCTTCCGTAATCTTGGGGCGTTTGTGTTATGGTGAGTAATTCCCGTTGATTTGGTGGAGAGTTGACTAGGTCATTGCCCCATTGGGGTGATTAGAACTAAGGCACAGGCAGGAGTTGTCGGTGATTTCTTTATGTGGCCATCCTGCTGAGGAGAGGTTTCCAGCTATGGGGTTGTGAGGGTTAGCGTCGGGATACGCCAACTAGGTGGTCAGAACTTTAGGATCGGGTGGTCCTAGGAATACAAGCAACACAATCCAAGCATAATATAAGCACAAGACAAGAAAGCAAGGCATACCATAGGTACTAAGGGGTGACTACACGCCATAAGGGGAATTCTATATTAGGGATGCTAATCCTAAGTACGGACGTTACGGGTGTCTTGAGTTCTATCTTACCATCTGTTCTTGTTGGTGCTGTACTTGATCAATTGGGGGGGATGAAGGACTCCATTGGTAGGGGCAATCTTGTAGTGTGTTTCGTAGTTGGTAGCTCTGTTGTTTTGCTTGTCTCGGTGTCTCTTCATTCCGGATCTCCGTCTTCATAGTCTCCGAGTTGGACTTTGTTTTTGAAAGCAGAACCTTTGAAGTAGATGAGATATAGAGTAATCCATCTTCAAATAGTTTAAGTCAGAGAAGATAAGATAAGAAGTCGTCCGAAAAGCTTGTGAGAAAATAGTTTTCGGAATTCGGTGTTTTCAGAAATAGGGGTTGTCCTGTCTAACGTCCATGATAACTAAGGTCTCCTACAGTCAGGATGGCTCTGATACCAAGTCTGTGGCACCCCGGATTTACGGTCCGAGAATACCCGTTATGCCTGCAATTCACGTTCCCATGAGCAGTGTGCCGTGAGCACAACCGACAAGTATCATTACATCATCCACAAAGAACGAGAACAAAGTACTTGCATTAATGCCATTATGGCGATACAACATCAATAGCGGAAGTCTTCAAGCATAGTCGTGTGCGTTGCCAGACCATCAGATGATATCTGTAGGTCTTATCTTTGCGTCGCAGACACAACATCCAAATGTTTATCACCGCGGAGGTGTTTCGGGTGGCAAAGGATAATGTTGCTCACTTAGCATTAATTGGGGTAGAGTTGCCGGAAAAAAATTGCGTCTTGATCCGGAGGATCTCAGTCGAAGAATTTATAGGGTGCGCGACCAGCACTCCCTATGGGAGTAGCCCCCGAGTGTATGTTCGAGTCGTAGATTAAAGGAGAGACTTTAATTTAGCCGTTGTTCAGCTTCAGGTCCGTAGGACACAATCTATTCTCCCTATGGGAGTAGCCCCCGAGTCCGTAGTGGAGTCGTAGACTCGACATAGGACTCGAAGAAATAATTCAGTGATGTAGTGTTTTGTTCACATTTCGGGTGCGCGGCCAGCGCTCCTTATAGGGTAGCCCCCGAGTAGTTAGTCGAAACGTAGATTCGAGTGAGTACTCTTAATTGTATAGACGAAGAATTTTAATCGTTGCTAGCATAGCTTTTGATGACGTCAGTGCTGACGATCGGTGACCTCAAGCGTCTGCGGCGCCAGAGATGACGTGGCTAGACGAACATGGGTCCCACCTTCTGACCTTGAGTTGACCGGTCACGCGCGGCGTGGAGATAATTACGGCGTCGCTTCGATTTCCGCACATAGTGGACGGCGTGTGAGCGACGGTTTGCTGCTATGCTGACACGTGGACGGTCAGATCTTGCAGTTGGCGCTAGGTCTTCCCGATGGACGGTCGCCATGCATCGTCTTCGTCCTTATAATCATTGGGGAAAAATTAATATGTTTTCACCGTAGCCATTCTTGTTTCACTGCTCCAATCTTCTCTGAGCTTTCTTGCTGCGTGCTGGAATATCCTCGAACATTTCCTTCTTTGATCCTACGTTCTCTCCGCCGGCGCCACCGCACCACAATGGGGAAGCCTAAGAAGTCCTCTTCTGCGGTTGGCACCAGCGCTGCTGGTGGCAAGAAAGGTTCTACCGCTGCCCGTGTCACCGATGGTGGCTGGCGGCGATCGGAGATGCGGGAGAGTGATCTCCGCAAGCTTCATGAGCGGGGCTTGATCCCGCAGGATAGGGAGGCCGTCAAACTCCCTGGAAATGAGGTAATTCCCCGTCCCCCACTGGGTTTCGGGTTATGTTCCTCGCTTTTGTTCTTCGGGGCTTTTCCTTCCCAGTCCACAATTTCCTTCGTGGACTGCTTTTTCTTTACGGCATCCAGCTGCATCATCTTTCCCCCAACTCTCTTCTTCATAATGCTTGTTTCGTCACTTTCTGCGAGTGCTGGCTCGGTACCGAGCCGCACTTTGGCCTCTTCCGGAAACTCTATTCTATGAAGAGGCAATCTAGTTCTGATGGTGTCTATCCCATTGGGGGTTGCATCATTTCCCTTCGATCCAATCTTCTTTTCTTCTCCTTTTTCATGTCCGAATCTGTCCAATACTGGCGGAGGCGATGGTTTTACATCCGCGACTCCACGGTGGCTGGGAAGGATTTTGGTCTTTCTCCTTTTGACCCCTCCCAAAATATCGCGCCGAAGAGGTCCTGGAAGAACCAGATCTTGGATGGCGAGGTGGCGGAGACAGAGGGGCTCTATTATCGGGTGGAGGATCTCCAGCTGATTCCGGATAAGGAGGTGAACGGTGTGGATATCATCCGAACTTTTCTCAAACGTCGGGTTCAACCGCTCCAGGCTAGGGCGCACCCGATGTTTCTTTATTCGGGTAGCCATGATACGACGAGGGTTTCGGCTGAGGAATTCTCCAAAGGGGATCTCGACGGGATCCTTCGTCCGCTGCTGAAGTTCAAGGCTAGAGAGGATCTTTCGGGGAAATCATTGACTTCTCCGTTCTCCGCTTCCCATCCGGTTCCGGAGGTGTAGAACTGTGATGTGCGTGTAGCGCTATTTTTCGACTGCGTTTGGTTTTCCACCTTCTGTACTGAAATTTTTTGCTATCTTTTCGCAGGAATTCAAGGTGCCGGGCATGTCGCCTCATTGCCCGAGCTATTTCCGAATGCTCCGGACAATGAGGTGGTGGATTCCATGTCCGAGCTACCGTCGGCGCGGTCTCCGGCTGAAGAGGCCAACGAGTCGAGCGAGGATCATACTCGCAAGCGGACGAGGAGCTCCAGCGAATCGTCGGATGCCTCGACTCCGCCGACCCCTAGGAACCCGTTGTGCCTTGAGCGTCACAGTGATGGGCATGGGGGCTCTTCTTCTCTAATTCCTGCCGTTCCCGTGCGGGCTGTGGCACCGCACCCGCCGGCGAAGCGGAAGAAGGAAGAAAAGAAGGAAGAGAAGAAGGGAAGGAAGACCCCTCCTGTCTTTGACTTGAGCGATCTCGACTCGTAAGTTTACTTAGCCCATTTTTTCTTTCTCTTGTCTGTTTGTTTTTGAGCTTTGGCGATATTTCTTTTGTAGCAGTTCCTCTGACAGCTCCTCCAGTGATGGCGCTCGGGAGATGGTGGGGGAGTCGAAGGTTGTGCCTCCTCCTCCTCCTCAGATGGTGGCCACCTCTCAGGGCGCTGCCCTGAACCCTTCCCACAGGAGGATCGAGTGGTTGTCCCTCAGAAGACTGCGAGCGGACCTTCGGAGTCGCCGTCTAACCACGTAAGTAATTTTTGGTTTCTATCGTAGGGCGAGCCCCTGAGCCTTTTCGGATGATCTGCTGATCCTTGTTTTTTGCTTCTTGTCTCGGGGGTGAGCCCCCGAGCGTTTTTCGGGTGATCTGCTGATCCTTGTTGTTTGCTTCCTGTCTCGGGGGGAGCCCCCGAGCGTTGCTCGTTTGTTTTTGGGCCTAGCCCCCGAGTCGTCCTTTTGACGAGTGGTTCTTTTTGCAGCCTTTTGTGCAAGGCGCCAATCAGCTGGTGCAGCAGCATCTGGCATTGGAGGCCAGCTTCAAACAGCTTCAAGGTATGTTTACGACCTGGTCTTTTTGCTTCTTTATGTATTTTTTGTCCTTCGATCTAATAGGTTTGTTGCTGGCTGCAGAGGACCACAATGTCTCTCTCCGCAAGCTTGATGCTCTCAAAAAGAGCCTTGGGCAGGCGGAGAAGAAATCTGAGGTCGCCGTTTGTGTGAAGGAACGCCTCGAGCTAGAGCTAGCCAACGCGGTCGAGGCCAAGGAGAGCCTGCAGCAGGAGGCTACGGATCGCGAGGAGCAGCTCGCCACCGCCACGGCTTCACGCGAGAAAGAGGTAGCCGACAAGCTGATGGCCGTTGCCAAGGCTGTTTCGGGTGCGTTTCCTCGCCTTCCCCTTTCGGATTCCTTGTCTTTCCTTGTGGTGCTTTTATTTATGATGCTTCCTTTGTTTCTTTAGATGCCGCGGGCATCGAGTTTGATCGCGGTGCTCTAGAGCACGGAAGTTCTCTTGATGATGCTGCTGCGGTGGTCGAAGACCGCTGTAGTACCGTTATCAGCTCGCTTGACAAGGCCAAAGAGGTCCTTGGGCGCTTCTACAAGGATCTCGTCCCCAAGGGCGTGGCCCTCGAAGATGTCGACTCCTTGGCGGAGGCGCTATCAGCCGAAGCGCCTGCGGCGTACAAGCACAAGCAGAAAGGCATCGGCGCCTCTGTTGGGCTGGCCATGGCCTTGGCGTCTGGAGCTGAGCTGGATCTTCCTCAGATCACCTCCCGAATGTCGACGGCTGCTGACGGATCCGAGGTAGCCTTCGCCATCAATGCTGCTCGCTGTAAGCATTATGGGCCGAAGTTGATTGACGTGTTGGCCGAGTACGCCCTGAGGCAGCAGGGAGAGGCTAAGGCGAGGCAGTCCGGCTCCGAGGCTACTCAGGATGCAGCTTCGTAAGCTTTGTAGAAGTAGGATAGCTTTTGGTTCTAGCTTTTGTAACTATGTTTATGAACAAACCCAGCGCTACGTAGTGGCTTTTTGATGTACATAATGAATTTCCTAGTTCTGAGTTCCTTCGTCTGTTTGTTCATATCCTTGTCTTCTTTTACTCTAGGATCCTTCGGGTGATGATCCCGCTGACACTTCATCTGCACCACAGCTGCGGCCATCCTTGGATGGTGCGTTGCAGCTTGTGTTTCTTCGAGACCGCATTCGTAGTCTTGAGAGGGAGTTTCTAGGAGTGCGTGGCCATGCAGATGTTTGAAAGCCGAAGGCGGAGCGAGGCGCTGCTCGAGAGGAATTTTTTATGGGGGAGTAGCGTTGTTTGGCCGAACAGCTTGAATGTGAGTTTTTTGAGCTGCTGCTCATTGTTTCGGATGCGCCTGTTGGCCTTTCGCCTTACCCTTGCAAGTATTGTAGGTGCTAACCTTGCTCCGAGGGAGGAAAAGGAGCGTGTTTCTGTTCGGATCAATTGCTTGACTCAGCAGGACATGGAGGCCGGCTTGTTTTTCTGGATGGACCGTGATCGTGCCCTGGTCCTTGCGACAGGGCAGGATCGTGTCCACCAGGTATCGCGGGTGCTGCGTCAAGTGAAGTCTTTGCTGGCGTCGGTTCTGCATGTGATGTTCCCGCTGGATGATGCACCGTCAACTCTTTCTGGCCTGCTATCGAAGTTTCGGAGTGTGCATCGTGTCAGGGAACTGGTGCGGCATCAGCTCGTCGCGGGGGTGAAGGATGCGCTCTCCCTTGTGCGGTTACATCGTCCTGATGTAGATCTGTCTGCTGTAGCGGCTGGGCCGCCTCTTTGGCTAGATGGTGCCGAGTGGGATATGCGTCCACATTATGCGGCTGTAAGGCAGTATGCCGAACCAATCGTAGATCTGTTTGAGCAGCGTGCTCAGGTTATTCTTCAGAATAGGTAGTACCTGTAAAAAAAGATAGATGTAAAATTTGTATATATTCGACTGGGCGTGTTTTGCCCTTTGTTGTAAGGGTTTGGTTGTTGTTCTAGCACGTACTGCTTTGTTTGTATACATGCCCTTTTCGTTAGCCTGACGTGGTAGTTGCGGAGACTCTGTTGGTACACCGCTGATCGAGTCGCTGCTATGTCGCGCGCTTCGTCGAACGTATCGACGGCATCTTCGAGTGCAGCCGTCGATTCGGCTTCGCTGTAAGCGACGACCCGTGGGGCCTTATGGCGTACTTCTGCTGGTAGCACGGCTTTGGCTCCGTGCACCATGAAGAAAGGCGTGTAGCCGGTTGAGTTGTTTGGCGTCGTGCGTAGGCTCCACAGGACTGAAGGTAGCTCTTGTGTCCAGGCACCCGCAAGTCGCTCGAGTGGGCTCATTAGGCGCTTCTTGATGCCAGCACCGACGAGGCCATTGGCCTTTTCGACCTGCCCGTTTGTTTGCGGGTGCGCCACGGAGGCGTATGTGATGTTGATTCCGAGGTCTTCGCAGAAGTCCTGGAATTCTTTGGAGATGAAGTTCGACCCATTGTCGGTGATGATGCTGTGCGGCACGTGGAACCTGTAGACAATGGATTCAAAGAACTTGACGACAGTTTTGCCCTTTTGGTTAGTGACTGGCATGGCCTCAATCCACTTGGTGAATTTGTCGACTGCGACAAGGAGATAAATGTGACCTCCTTTCGAGGACCTTGGTAGCTTGCCGATCATGTCGAGGCCCCACTGGGCGAAGGGCCAGGCCAAAGGTACGGGCCTGAGTTTTGATCCGGGTGCGTGTGGTTTGTCGGCGAACCTTTGGCACCCGTTGCATCTTCGGACGATGTCCTTGACGTCGTTCATGGCCGTTGGCCAGTAGAATCCATCTCGTAGAGCTTTGGCGACAAGGGCGCGGCTGCCCGCGTGATGGCCGCAGATGCCCTCATGGATGTCTTGGAGGATGGTTTTGCCGTCACCAATGGTGACGCACCTTTGGAGTAC
The DNA here is from genome assembly GCA_916181665.1 of Avena sativa. Taxonomy (NCBI): domain Eukaryota; kingdom Viridiplantae; phylum Streptophyta; class Magnoliopsida; order Poales; family Poaceae; genus Avena; species Avena sativa. The sequence continues at coordinate 80,520,309 of OV702296.1, forward strand.
ACCCGAAATGATGCGCTTGTACAGCTCGCCATTGATGATGGTGAAGGCCTTTGACCAGCGAGATATGCGCCGGGCATCTGTCGGAATATCAGGCAGCTCGCCGTCTATCAGGTACTTGAAGTATGGTTGCGTCCAAGTTTCTTCGATTGCCATGACCTGCATCAGGTTGACCACAGCGACCTCTATGTCGAGTTTTTCGGGTCCTTCCTGTCCTTCGGGTAGCGCAGCCCCCGAGTGCTCTGCTTCTTGGGGTGATCCCTTTGAGAATTTCTGCTTGATGGATGGTACGCAGATTTGTTCGAGGAACACGGCTGGTGGCACCCGTGCACAGGTGGAACCGATGTTGGCGAGTCTGTCGGCCTCCTCGTTGCTTTCTCTCCCAACGTGCCGAAGTTCGCAGCCGTCAAATTCTCCCTCGAGTGAGTTGTATAGTGCGCGGTGCGCGATCATGTTTTCGGTGTGTGCGTCGCACTCATTCATCGTCTGCTGGACAATGAGGTTCGAGTCTCCATAGATGACCAGGCGCGTTGCACCGCAGATCTTTGCCATACTCATGCCATGGATGAGGGCTTCGTATTCGCCCTCGTTGTTGGAAGCTCGGAATTTCGTCCGAAGGACGTACTTCATCTTGTCGCCATGCGGGGAGGTCAATATGACCCCGGCTCCTGCTCCAGCCTCGCGTTTGGAGCCGCCGAAGTGCATCGTCCATGACTGTGTCATGTCCGGTGTGTCTGGCAGCTGCAGCTCCATCCAGTGGACGAGGAAGTCCGAGAGGACCTGAGACTTGATCGTGAGTCACTTCTCGTAGACGATGTCTAGAGGTGACAGCTTAATGCCCCATAGGGCCACGCGTCCTGTGGCCTCTGGGTTGTTCAGGATGTTGTTTAATGGTGCCTCGTTGACGACCATCACTGGGTGCTCCTGAAAGTAGTGGCTCAGCCGACGAGCCATCATGAACATGCCGTAGGCGAGTTTCTGGTAGTGAGGGTAACTCTTCTTTGTCGGCGTCAATACCTCGCTGAGGTAGTAGATTAGGCGTTGGACCCCATGGGTTTTGCCCTCTTCGGGTCGCTCGACCACCAGTACGGTGCTCACCACCTAGTGTGTAGCTGCTATGTACAGCAGTAGAGGCTCGCGCTCCTTTGGCGTAACCAAGACGGGCGAGGTAGAGAGTAGCCGTTTTAGATCTTCAAATGCATCATCCGCCTCAGGCGTCCACTCGAATTTATCTGCCTTGCGCAACAGCTGATAAAATGGGAGGGCTTTCTCGCCCATGCGGCTGATGAACCTACTCAATGCTGCGATTCGTCCTGCAAGCTGTTGGACGCCCTTGAGGTTCTTCGGCTTCTCCATGGCCATGATGGCCCGGATTTTCTTCGGGTTCGCCTCACTCCCTCGCTGGGAGATGAAGTAACCAAGCAGCTGGCCAGATGGGACGCCGAAGGCGCAGTTTTCAGGGTTAAGCTTGATCCTGTAGCGGTCGAGATTATCGAACGTCTCGCGGAGATCGTCGATGAGTGTTCTCGCCTCCCTGGTTTTGATGACTATGTCGTCGACATAGACTTGGATATTGCAACCGATCTGGTCCTTCAGGCATGCCTGCATGCACCATTGGTACGTGGCACCTGTGCTCTTTAGCCCGAAGGGCATTGTGTTGTAGCGAAACACTCCGAACGACGTGATGAATGCCGTTTTTCCTGACCTTCGACCTTCAGTCGAATTTGGTTATAGCCTGAGTAGGCGTTGAGGAAGGAGAGCTTCTCGCATCCCGCCGTCAAATCGATGATCTGGTCGATCCGAGGGAGAGGGAAATGATCCTTCGGGTGGTGCTTGTTTAGCGATGTGAAGTCCACGCACATCCGCAGGATGTCCGTGTCCTTTTTGGGGACCATTACGGTGTTAGCGAGCCACTCGCTCTCCTTGATCTCACTGATGAAGTTTGCGTCAAGTAGTCTGTTGACTTCGACCCCAATTGCTTCGGCCCGTGGTTCGGTCAGTCGTCAACTGGACTTCTTGACGGGCTTGGCGTCTGGAAAGACGTTGAGTGCGTGCTTGGCGAATTCCCTGGGAACTCCTAGCATGTCCACAGGACACTAGGCGAAGATTTCCTAGCGCTCACGGAGGAATTCTACGAGCGCGCTTTCCTATGCGGAGCTGAGATCATTGGAGATCAACGCCGTCTTGGAGGCATCCGTCAGGTGGACCTGCACCTTCTTTGTGTTGACGGTGGAGTCGAAGGACATATCTGGTGCGTTCTATCATGCGACTGGGGGTGCCCCGTTGTCCGTCACCTCGCGGAGCCTTACGAGCTCCTCTTGCATGCTGAATTACTGGGAGATTCTGTTGAAGTCCCTGTCGCAGTGGTCCGATCGGGTGAAGCTCCTGTGGATCGTGATGACGCCCCTGGGTCCTGCATCTTGATTACCAGGTACGCGTAGTGCGGTACTTCCAGGAACGTTGCGAATGCTACACGCCCGAGGATGGCGTGGTATTGTGATGGCCAGGCCACCACTTCGAACTCGAGCCGCTCGCATCAGAAGTTATCCGGCTTGCCGAAGATGACGTCTGCCATATCTTTCCTAGGGGAATATTCCCTTTCCTGGGACGATGCCATGGAACGTTTTGTCTGACTGTTCCAGGCTGCATAGCGGGCTCCACATTGCTGCTAGGGTGCCGGCGAACATCAGGTTGATGCCGCTGCCGCCATCCATGAAGACGCGGCTCATCTAGAACCCTCCGATCTGCGCCTCAAGCACCAAGGCAGCATGACCTGGGCGATGGATCTGGCAAGGGTGATCCGAACGGCTAAACGTGATGCAGGACTCTGATCCGCTGAGGTACTCAGGGATGGCGGGTGGAGCTGTCACAGCCAGGTTGATCTGACGGGTGATTTTCTAATGAACCCTATTCGTTGGGCGGCCTTTTTGGATCATCAGGATCCTTTCGGAGGGGGATACCCGTGCCCACCGTTATTCCGTGTGGGCGCGATTGGGTGGTTCAGGCCTCCTGCAGGTGGCGGTGGAGGAGCTCCATGCGCGATCTCGCCTGGTGCGGGTGCGTTCCCGAATCCAGGGTTTGGGGCTTGCTGCCTCATCTGAGCCATGCTTTCGCTGAGTTTCTGGAACTCGCGGCAGTCCTTGAGCATGTGGCTTGCCTTCTTCTTACCATCCTGCTTGTCAATGTAGAAGTGGATGGTGCATGGACCCGACAATTTTTCGTATGCTGAGGGTCCGTCATCGCGACCGCGGCGCTGCCACGACTGTGCTGGGCATCCTCCATCGCGGAAATTGCCTCCACGGTATCCGCCGTTGTTGCGGTTGCCATCGCTGCGGCGGTCGGTGTAGCCAGCCGCGACCATGTCAGGTCCATCGCGATCATCGTAGACGCGCGATCTTCTCTTGCTACGGCATTCGCGTCGCTGGCCGTAGTCATCTTCTTCCTCCGAGTGTGCTCGGTGGACGGAGTCCTCACCGTCGGCCCACCTGTTGGCGATGTCCATGAGGTGGTCGAGTGTCTTGGCCTTGACGCGCCCAAGTTCTTCTTTGAAGTACTGGCGCTTGACGCCGTCCTTGAAGGCGTCGATAGCCCTCTCCTCAGAGATGTGTGCCACGGAGTTCTTGGTGTTGGACCAGCGCAGTATGTACGAGCGAATGGATTCGCCCGTTCGTTGGGTGCAGGCCCGCAGCTCCTCAATCGAGGCAAGTCTCTTGCTGGTGACCTTGAAGTTTCAGACGAAACTGTACGCCATCTCCTCCCAGCTTTGGATGGATCCCGAGGATAGGCTGCTGAGCCAGATTCGGGTTGCGCCCGTCAGATGCAGCTGAAGCCATTGCATGACGGTTTCCTTATTCCTGCCATGTAGCTTGACGGACGACAGGTGGTCGCTGAGCCACGCCTTGGGGTCCTGTGTGCCGTCGAACTTCGGAGTGTCCGAAGGAAGCTTGAAGTTTCGCGGCATCCGCGTCGGCTGGACGGATCTGCTGAAGCATCGGGCTCCGCAGAGTTCTCCTTCATCGTCGTCCTCCCCAGATTCGGACGAGCATACGCGCTTGGCGTGTGCTTTGTCGATCTTGCGTTACGTTAGCTCGTTTCGAGCGTTGTAGTCGCGACTGCGACGGCGCGAGCTCTTATGCCTTCGAGGAAGGCCGTTCTCTTCGTCCTCAGATGAGGGTGTGGGGCTGCGGTTGAACCTGACCGTAGCCTTCTTCTTTGGCTCCGTAGGAGCTTCTCCGTGGAGCGCGGCTCCAACGAGTCCGAGTCCGGTGAGTGCGGACTTGTGCATGGCCCTCTTAGGGTCCCCCTCCGGAGGTGGATGGGACGCGAGGTACGAAGTGGCTCCCATGATCGTAGCTTGCGGTGTTTTCGGGATGACGTTGCCGTCGGCATCCATCTCCATGAAGGACGTGTTGAGGGCTCGGGTCACCTCGCGACGCTCTTTAGGGTCCATGTTCTCCATCCGAGAACGGTGCTTGTTGCCATTGTTTCCGTGCGAGCTGGAGTTAATGCCCATGGCGGAGAGTGCAGCTCGTCGCGCACTAGACTCCGAAGCTGCTTGCTTGCGCTTGTCAAGCACTTGCTGCATCTTGATCTGCTTCTTGTGCTCCTCGATGAGGAGCATGTGGTATGCCATCAGCAGATCTCGTGAGGCATCAGCGGGAAGGATTTTGTTGCCTGCTACGACCTCGCGTTCTTTAGCCCATCCCTCCTCGTTGAGGTGGATGACCCGATTATTGTTGTCCTCGTTGGGTGGGGGGGACTGGCTTCTTATGTTTCCATCGTTTCTACCCTAAGGGGTGGGTGGAGGATTGTGTTCCTGATACTGGATGACTACGGCGCATTGGTAGCGCTCGTAGATCGGTCTGCTGCTACCTCAGCTTTCGGATCCGGAACCGTAGGTCCCTTCATCCGATGGTGGATCGCACAAATCAGAGTTGCAGCTGCTGCTGTCATAGGACTCGTCTGTCGATGGTGATGTGCGTAGCACAGGGTGTGGAGCCGATGAAGCGGGCCTGATCGATGGCAGGGGCACCCGTTCTGGAAGGCGGAGAGTGCCGGTCTTCCCCACCTGGAAGCAGAAGCTCCCGAACAGGATATCTAGTCCATCGCCAACGGGCTCGAAGTCCTTCATGGTGGCCGGTGAGTGGGCGGTGAAGTCGAAGGCGCCAAAGAGGAGATGACTCTCCGTCGCCGTGCAGTTATAGATCGCTCGGGTTAGGACCGTCACGATCGCACAATCAGCATCCCCAGTTCCCACAGACGACGCCAATTGACGATGTTTAATCTCGTCAATGCCCATTGTTATGGACTTGGGTTTTGGAGAAGATGGGGATGCTGGAGATCGCGGAACGGTTAGCAAACAAGCAACACGGGGACACGAGGTTTACCCAGGTTTAGGCCCGCGGAGGGAAAACCCTACTACTGCTTGTCTGCTCTGATTATGATGGAACCAAAGGTTACAGGGGTGTGCATATGCAATCTGGCGTGGAGGTGTGTACGCGGTGGTGTGCGAGAGATTGTAAGAGAGCCTCCTCGTCGTGCCCTCCTGGCCTTTATATAGAGATAGGCAGGTCCAAGGCACATATCGACTCGGTTACAGGTTTTAGGGTTTACCCCTTTGCATTTCTTATCTACTCTACTCTTTCTCTCCAAGGATCCGAAGGCGTCATGGGCCTTGGCCACCCGAAAGTCTTCATGGGCCGGCGTATATTTGCCGTGGGCCTTCCTTGGGCTGGACCAGGTATGCTGAGATCGTGTACCCGCGGGGTATAACCATGTCAGATGTATTTGAGGTGGTGTAGAAGAGATGGCAAACTTTGTTGAAAATAAGGTTGCCATAACAGATACATCATGATGCCTCATATACCATGGGTGTTTAAGTAACACAAAGCTCCAATGGAATCAAGGGAAGTAGGGGTTGATAGTCCATGGTTAGTACACCATAACCATGCAGAGAGTTGGTCAAGGGTTGGTAGCATATAGATGTGAGCTTCTGCCAAAGTAGGCAAGGTGATAAGATTTGCAGAAAAGGTTATTATCTTGACTACAAAAACATCATGGATGAGTCGGAACCAGAATGGTTAAATCAAGGAAAAGAGTGGGATTTGGTAGTACTAATGATGTACTACAAGGTAGTTCTGGTAATTTTCAAGAATGCATATAGGTTGGAAAAGGTAGATCTCCAAAGATTGAATCTATATAAGAAATCCAGACTTAGCCATTTTGGAAGATTTAGGGTTTTTGACTAGATTACAAGTGTAGGTGATTTTGAGGGAGAGCTATGTTCCAAACTCATGATCAAGTAGATGATGTTGAGGTGTTAACTAAGTAGATAGGATCCATGCTTTTATTGGGTCTTCACTGAGTTAGAAACTATCAGAAGGGATTATCCCTAGATTGATCTGATTAGTAGATGAGATGGTCACTTTAGTGGCTTAGGATAGATCCAGAATTGGATGCTTGATATGAGATTTATGATCACATGCATAGATTGGGTCCTAAGGGATGAGCTACTAGATTAGCTCACTCTGGTACCTAAGCAAACAAGGCAATCAACAGATCAAGGCAATTCATTAGACGGCAGATCATGGCAAACCATCTATTCACACTTATCAACTACTACTAAGGTTACCATCAAGCCTAGCTTGAGGTAAGGATGGGTATTTTGAAGAGGTTGTGTTTCTAAGTGAGATAAGGACTTCTTAGTACTTCTACCAAGACTAGAATGAAGAGGTTTTGAATAAAGGTTTTGGAAAACCTAGGGGTAAGAGTAGTTGAGAGTTCTGTCTTTAAAACATAGGGAGATTATATTTTATTTCTTCATAGTTTTGTTAGAGGGAGACTAATAACATATTGTTGTTTTATTAAAATCATCTTTGCTAAAGTTTGAAATGCTGGAACATTTGAGAACATGAAAAAGGATCCAAGATGTCTCTTTTGTAGAATAGCTTTTGTCAACTAGTGTTGAGATAAGAAGTATGTCACCTCTTACACAATAAATTGCATGAACACAAGCAATCAAGTAAGAAAAACTTGCAACACTTACTAAGAAAATGTTTTTGTTCCCCCTAATTTTTTCCTTCCTGACAGAAGATCAGGGTTGCTGAAATTGGGATGTTACAAGGTCGGTAGTTTCATGGGCTTGGCAGGATACTATAGAAGGTTCATCAAAAATTTCTCGAAATTAGCAAAGTCGATGACTGATCTGCTGAAGAAATAGAAGAAGTTTGATTGGACTAAAGCATGTGAAACCAGTTTTCAAGAGTTGAAGAAGAGATTAGTGTCAGCACCAGTGTTATGCTTGCCGGATCTAGAGAAATATTTTCAAGTTTATTGTGATGCATCCCACCAAGGACTTGGAGGTGTGTTAATGGAAGATGGAAAAGTGGTAGCATATGCCTCGAGACAACTCAAGAATCACGAAGTAAATTATCCTACATATGACTTAGAGTCTAAAATACATTTTCGCACAAAAGTAACTCAACATGAGACAAATAAGATGTCTATAACTTTTCAAAGATTACGACTTAAGTTTGCAATACCATCCTGGTAAAGAAAATGTCGTAGCCGATGCACTAAGCCGTAAGGTTTATGTGAATGGCCTCACGAAAGGAGAATTGCCAGAAGAATTAAGTGCTCAATTTAAATGAGCTAAGATTAGAGATAGTGCCTGAAGGATATCTCATGTCCTTGGAAGTACAACCAACACTATTGGATAAATTAGAGAAGCCCAAAATTTAGACAAAGAAATAGAAGAAATTCAGAGTAAATTGGTAAAGTAAAAGCAAAGGGATTCCATGAAGATTAACAAGGAACCTTATGGTATGGGAAATGTATCTGCATTCCACATGATCCTAAACTTCGGAAATTGATCCTACAAGAAGCACATAATTCACTGTATTTGATTCATCCTAGCAACACTAAGATGTACATGGATGTGAAGGAAATATTTTGGTGGAACAATTTAAAGAAAGATATCACAGAGCACATTGCCTTGTGCGACATGTTTAGTTGAGTAAATGCGCAGTATCAGAAACTGGCAGGATTATTAAAAACACTGCCAATACCTGATTGGAAGTGGGATAAAATCGGTATTGATTTTATCACAGGACTGCCAAGGACTAGATCTGGATACGATTCTATATGGGTTGTTGTGGATCGTTTGTCAAAAGTGGTTCATTTCGTACCCGTAAAGATCACCTATACAAGTGCTAAGTTAGCCAAGATCTACATGAACATAATTGTGTGTTTACATGGAGTACCCAAGAGTATTGTGTTGGATAGAGGAACTCAGTTCACTTCACATTTTTGGTGACAACTGATGGACAGACAGAAAGGACCAATCGGATTTTGGAAGATATGTTGAGAGCTTGTGCGCTAGACTATGGATCTAGTTGGGATGAAAGTCTACCATACACAGTGTTTTCCTACAATAATAGCTATCAATCGAGCATAGAGATGGCCCCGTTTGAATTCCTATATGGAAGAAAGTGTACCACACCATTATTTTGGAATGGAGTAGGAGAAAGAAACTTATTCGGACTAGACCTGATCAAGGAAGCCGAAGAGAAATTCAGGATGGTAAAGGATAGACTAAACATAGCTCAATCTTGACAAAAAAGTTATGCAGATCCTAAACGTAGAGAGGTCACCTATGAGTTAGGTGATAGAGCTTATCTAAGAGTCTCAAAACTTTGTAGTGTGAAAAGATTTGGTGTCAAACACTACTAGGAAAACGGCCTTTAGTGGCGCACCTGAAAAGGCCATCTATGGCGCACTAGCAATGCGCCACGAGCCTCGCGCTACGGCTATCTCCTAGCCCAGGCGCACTACCTGGTGCGCCACGGTTGTGTCGAGATAGGCGTGGCGCACATGCCAGTGCGCCACAGAAAGTAGTCCAGGTGCGCCACGCGTATGAAACGATAACCGTGGCGCACTAGGTGTTGTGCGCCACGGATATAAATTTCAAAATTCAAAAAAAAAGCAGCAGATCTGGATCTCGTCGTCAGTGCCGTCGCGTGTCGGTGCAGGTCGCCGTCGTCGCCTCGTCGTCGCCTCCTCGTCGTCGTCGTCGGAACTGCAAGGAGGAGGAGGAGAATAGGAGGAAGAGGAGGAGAAGAAGAGGAGGAGGAGAAGAAGAAGAGGAGGAAGAGGAGGAAGAGGAGGAGGAGAAGGAGAAGAAGAGGAGGAGGAGGAGAAGAAGAAGAAGAGGAGGAAGAGGAGGAAGAGGAGGAGAAGAAGAGGAGGAGAAGGAGAAGAAGAGGAGGAGAAGGAGAAGAAGAGGAGGAGGAGAAGAAGAAGAGGAGGCCTCGTCGTCGTCGGAACTACAAGGAGGAGGAGGAAGAGGAGGAGAAGAAGGAGCCCACCGTCTCGTTGTTGGAACTGCAAGGAGGAGGCCGCCGCCATCACCATCTTCACTGCAAGGAGGAGGAAGAGGAGAAGGAGAAAGAGAAAGAGAAGGAGAAGGAGGAGAAGAAGAAGGAAATGAGAAGGGAGGAAAAGGAAAAGGAGAGAAGGGGAGGGAAGGTGGGCGGGGTGAGGATTCGAAATTTGAATCCCGCCCAAGCTTATCTGTGGCGCACTAGGTGGTGGTGCGCTACGGGTAAGTCGCCCTCTATTTTTTTTCTGCAGGAAAAAACGGTCTTTTGACCGTAACTTTTTACTCTTTTCGAATTTTGAAAATCTAGAAAATCGCTAAACGACCAAAGGTCGTTGCCAGCGGATGCGAAATATCGTTCTGCTCATTTTGGTATATTATACGATTTTTTTTGATATTGTATGCAAAAGTTACGGTCTTTTTACCGTGGCATGACTTTTTTTTGCAAATAAAGTTGAAACTCATGTTTGTTAATTTTACTAGAAGCTATACCACATTACGTACCTATATATGAAAGGATTTAATTTTTTAAAGTGTTTATCATTTTCTTTTATTTTTTGCAAAGCCTAAAAAGGCGATCCAGGGGGGGGGGTGGAGTTGGTGCAGGATAGTTAGGCGTAGGGCACTAGGGCAAGGTGCCCTACTACTAAGTTTATACGTCCGTGGCGCACATGCCATAGTGCGCCACAGATGTGTCTGACCGTGAGGGACAGAGAGGGGCATGCGCTTAGGCGTAGCGCACCCCCTCCATGTGCGCCACGGTTGACACTAACAACCGTAGCGCACCTACCCTATGTGCGCTACGGATGTTTGGCGTGCGGCCAACAGGGCCCTGGCCCACACATATCTGTGGCGCACTATGGTCATGTGCGCCACGGTTGTTCTAGTTACTAGTAGGGCGCTGCCCACAGGTGAGCCACGCCTGTTTTAGCCGTGGGGCACTTCAACCATGTGAGCCACGGATGTGCTGATTACCTATAGCCGTTTTCTTAGTAGTGAAAGGGAAATTGGCACCACATTATGTAGGACCATTCAAGATTTTGAGCCGCAAAGAAGTGGCATATGAACTATAATTACCAGAATCTTTGTCAGCAGTTCATAATATGTTCCATGTTAGCTAGTTGAAAAAGAGTCACTCAGAGATGGAAGAAACTTCGTTAGGATACACTATACCATTACAAGAGGTTCAGTTAGAGAATAATATCACTTATTAAGAGAAACCTATCAAGATTCTAGAGACAGCAGAAAGAATCACTCGTACTAAGAAAATCAAGTTCTACAAAGTAAAGTGGAACCATCACACTGAGGAGGAAGCAACTTGGGAACGGGAAGATGAGCTTCGAAAAGATCACCCGCACCTATTTGTTAGCTAACTCGAATCTTGAGGGCGAGCTTCACCTTAAGGGGGTTAGATTTGTAAAATCACAAATTTTTATTAAACCAAACATCATCATTGCATTCATATCATCATGGCATGTGTTGCATTGCACAAAAAAATTCAAATTTAAACCCTAGGAAAAACCCCTATTAAGACACACTCCTTTATATTAAGTGTGCAGCTTTGTGAATTTATTTTTATTTTACCCAAATGATTTATTAGAGGTTTGATTTTTATTTTTATTTTAACCAAATGATTTATTGAAGCTTGTTTGGGATTTCAAATGTTTTGTAGAAATTAAGAAACAAAAAAAGAAAAGGAATAAGAAGAGAAAAAACCTGCCAGCCAACCATTCGGCCTAGTACCCCCCACGTCCCACTAACTATAGCCCACCAAGCACCCATCCTCTCTCCTCCTGGATTTCTTTTCTCACTGCCCCCTCTCTGCACCCACTCGCTGACGGATCGGTCCCACCTGCCCCATCACCATCATCTTCAACCCAGCGCGATGAGCCCGCTCCCCTCCTCTGTCATTACCTCTCGATTTAGCTCGCATAAATTCACGTGATTCCTGGCGTAATCCTTCCACCAACCCTGCCTCTTAAACCCCAATCACCCCTCATAGTTTACCCTCAAACCATGCCGCTAGAGAGCCCCCAGTCTCTTCGATGTTGACCTCGCAACACCGCAGCCACCGACGAACTCCGACGACAATTCCGGTGAGAATCTACCTCCCCTTGCCCTCTTTCCTACCCTATGATCTTCTCCATCCTCATACGCACCTATTAAGCCACAACATTCGTTTTTATCATGCGTAGGTCGTCGCTGTAGTCACCAACGGAGCCGCTTCTGCCGTCTGTGTTCGCCGATGAAATTCAGGTGAGACACAGCTCCCCTCCGCTCTATTTTTCCACCAAGGTATCTTACAGGACCTAGCGCACCCCACTGGCACTTTATTTTACTTGCTCGAGCCCAGATTCTCTGTAACGTCTTCATCTGCATGACACCGCCTTCGGCAGGAACTTCGGTGAGGAATCAGAAGCAAACCAGAGCGCCCCTTCCTTGACCACCGCCACCACTGCGACCACCTCGACCACCGCAACATCTGGTAATAGTCCATGCCCCTTACCCTTTAGAACCGCCAGAGCGCCACCCACCCGATGCGCAGCCGCCGGACGCAATTGTCAGCACCGCCAATTCTTGGTTGGGCGTTGAGATCCATTGGATCTGCAACCTAGGGCTAGGATTACATCGTTTAGCAAAAGGCGACCAGTCAATCTGGCCCATTCATTTTCACTTAGACCCTACGGATCGCGTTGATGATCCAGCTGAAGGGGTATTGGCCAGTAGTTTTACGCCACGTGGACAGAACTTTCTGTTAAAACCAAAATTAGATTAAATAGATGGCTAAACTTAGAAATTCAATAACTTTGGATCCACAAATCAGAAAAATACAAACTTGGTGTCCATGGATTCAGAGAAATGTGAACTACACTACTGTGACCTTACTTTGTTCCGTAGCTTCTGTAAAATTTGAGTTTTAGGCATAAACCTTTTTAGGGCTATTTTGACTATAAAAATTGTTGTATAAAAAGTTTGAGGGCATAAACCCTCAAACTTCTGTGGCGCATGGAATTTGCCAATGTGCCATAGAAGTAAGGTGGGACCCACACCAGGCCTTGCTCTATGAAACTTCTATTGCGCATTTGAGCATATGCATCATAGAATCATCAGGTGGACCCACAACAGGCGGGCTTTGACCGTGCTATTACAACCATCTGTGGCGCATAAGGTGATATGCGCCACAGAAGTTTATGTCTTCTGTGGCGCATATCACCATATGCGCTATAGAACATGGATGTGGGCCCCACAGTATGGCCACCTATGACCAAGCTTCTGTGGCGCATATATAGATATGCGCCACAGAAGATCAAACTTTTGTGGCGCATATCTACAATATGCGCCACAGAATGGTGTGTGCTACTCTGAATATATTGAGAATTTCTAGTACATTTTGCTCTTGCTCTTCCGAACTAAACAAGTATAAGTGGCATAGGTAGAATACTAGACAATCTACTAGATAGACAGTGGCATACATCATTGCAAATGCACATACTAAGCATATCCCTTGAACAACAACAAAAACAATGGCATACATCATTGCAAATGCACAAACTACAACAAACATTGCAAACTCCTTCACAGAGCCGGGGGTGATGGCGGTGGAAGATGCCAGACCTCCCTATTCACGCACGCCTGTAGCCTACGAACGTGCTCCTCCATGGACACATTGGGTCGAGCACCGTGTGCCACCCGATTGGTTCTGCCATGCGCGCCCTCTCCTCCGCGGACACGAGCATGGCGTTCAACCTCATGGCCTTGTTGTAGAGGGCCTCGTGCTGTAGCCTGGCCTCCTCCTCGATTAGGTTAACCTCTGAATCTCGTGGCGGCTGACTCCGAGAACTACCCCTCAACCTCGCCCCTCCACAGGTAATGCGAGTGAGTTGTGCTCTCCAGCGAGTCTTCCCACGAGTTGTGGGAAGAAGCCATCAGGGACAGGGATAGTGTTTTTGACAGGGATTGTGGTACATATATATAGAGGGGTGTCATTACAGCAGCTAGCTACCACCTTTAATTTTATGAAGATCTGGACGCAGGGTTCTATGGTGCATATGGACTATATGCGCCACAGAAGTTCGATCTTCTCTGGCACAAATCATTCACATGCGCCACAAAACCCTGCATCCAGATATTCTTTTGACCGGGCTCTGACCGACCATATGTAGGCCCCATAGTATGGCCACCTATGGCCAAGGTTCTGTGGTGCATATCATCCATATGCGCCACAGAACACTGCGTCCAGATCTGCACAAAAGGTGGCAGCTTGCACCCCTCTATCTACCACTATCCATTTCACATCCTTCTTCCCCTTCCTCCTAGCTCGTCTTCCTCCTCTCTCCCACCCCATTGTGCCCATAAATTTGTCCATTTTGTTGTTTGTAAGCCTACTATAGTTTATAGATTGGTTAGGGAAATCCTTTCTCCAACTTGTAGATCTAATACACACTTACTTTTCTCCTCCACATCTCTATTTGTGTACCACTATCTCTCCATAGATCTATTGGTCCACACTCTCTCACATCATGGTCTTGACTCGGTATTCAATCAACTAGGTGAGTAATCGGCCATGAATATGCATGTTTTGTAGGTGTAAAGCTTGTCGCACGGGCGGTGTGTACATGCGATGAATGGTGCCAAGATGATGTTTGTGCATGAATGTTTGCATGGGAAGAAGTTTCTTGTTGTTGCTTGTCTACTCCGGTGTGGTGCATGGATGTTTGCCGAAATTTTGATTCATTTCCATTTCGGCAAATTTTTGCACTACCCATATGTCCTACTTTTAGGAAAGGTCATGCCGGATTTTTCCGGCGACCATGCATGTGTGTTTGTGTGTGCATAAGGTGTGGTTTCTAATTAACCTATTCTGTCTTTTTCTCTATATGTGCATATCGCATAGGCAACCATGGTTGTCCGGATGAGCGAAGATCGAGTTACTAGGTATAATAAAGACGCAAAGGCGGACATGATTCGGAACAACAATACCCAGATAAGATGTCCATGTTAAACATGCAAACTCCAACAGTGGATCGACCCTGATTCTAGACAATTAGAGGATCACCTGCTCAGGCGCGGTTTCATGTGCGACGACTTCGATGAGGAGCCAGCATCAAATGGTGGTGGTCATCATGAAGATGTGGGCGGGCGAGAAGACGAAGAGTCTCCCGGCGGGCATGGTCATCATGATGAAGAATATACCGACGGGCATGATCATCATGACTGTAAGATCCCTCCCTTTATAAAGGTAAGGATCCCTATGATTGCAATGCCAGTCCCTGGATCAATGCTAGCATCCACAGTTTAAGATGAAGTACACAGAAACAAAGGTCATTATTACATATCATTCCAGAGACAAACATAGTATTTTACAAACTCCATGGCCACAGGCGTAATACAAGAGTTCAAATATATAATAAGATAAATAAGTCTTCATCTTCATGTGCCACAGGCAAGCATGTTGAGTGTAGACTCATAACCCCTAATCACCATCAGAGTAACCTGCAACATCACAAGTTACATCCACAGTGGGTCAATACATTGGAATAGTATTGGCAAGTGATACCTTAGAATAATATTGGCAACTAGATACTATATGCATTTTGGCTAAGTGTAGCTTAGGCTTGCTTGCTCAAAATAGGTTTTACCTATTAGTTGAAAACACTAAGTTTTTCTTTGGTAAAAACTTTCCCAAGGAACCACCAATAGACATTGGTGAACCTTCACCCTTGTTCAACCACAAGTTTTAACTTAGAAATTGGGATGAGGAGATTCTTGATAGCTTCCATGTCTTGATGCTCAAGTTTTCCAATACCAGGGACATGGCTAAGTACTTAGATTCTTCCATCTGCAGAGGTTGTGCACTTTCCCCACAAGACTTGATTTTCACCAAGACAGGACCTTTCAGAAGCCTTCCCTTAAACCAAATGGACGCTCTCCAACCTATCATCCCACTACCACCAACTGTCCAAATGGCTAAGTTATTGCAACCTATATGATCCAGGCAGAGCCCATATTGCCAAGTGGCTGCACTAGAAGCTTCTTAACATATGGCATCTCCAATCCCTTTGTTCCTTGGTGGCTTTCCACAAGTGAGATACACAAGGTAAACCATAGAAATGGGCCTTGTGTAACCACTCAACAAAAATCATTCCTTCCATTCCACCCATGTGTTTCATTCACTTAGTTGTTTTATTAAACAAAACACAAGTCCAAAGACTTAGAAATATTTTCTCATGGCATGAATATATAACCACCCTTGGTTGCTACTAGCTAGGCTAAGCATGGCATTGATAAGACTTAGAAATATTTCTAGCAATTCTACAACTACTAGGATTTCCCAAGTATAGCATATAGATCAAAAATATCCATGCAAGACTAGCAAAATATTTCTAATGCATAGTTGAAAAACATAGAATAAATCATGAAGCACCACTTGCCTTGGTAGTTTGGAGAGTAGCAACAATCCTCACGATCATAATCACTATTAGCAACAATCCTCACAATAATAATCCTTACAATCCTCAGAATCATAATCTACACATAAAATAATAGCACCAAAATCACATACAAAATAAATACAAGCAAAATATATGGATGCATGCATAATGCCATGTGATGATTTTCTACACCAAACAAGACAAGTGCACAGTACTGAATCTTAGACAAGTTCAAAACTTCCCAAATAAACTTTATTGAACAATAGAACATTTTTCAAATAATTACTATACCCAAATTATGCCTACAAATGTTTCTGTGAAAACAATCATTTTAACAGAAGCAAAACATTAAACACATTGCATAAATGGAAAGGATTTTCTCTCCTGATTCCATTGATATAAAATTTGTCAAATTTGGACGTGGGAATCAAAAGTTATGAATTATTCAAGTTTAAACATCTAATAGATCTAATTTCTGATTTTTATTAAACAGACAGGCCACGTGGCTGCTTTCTATTGGTCCATACCGTTTGGGTTGGATCGGCTAACACAGACCACATGATCTCATTTAGATCTTACGGTGCAGATGCATCCATACCGCTTCGGTGATTGAATCTATCGCGTCCAGTGGATCAAGATCTAACAGCCCTAAGCAGCTAACCCTAAACGGGCAGCGCTAGCGGCAGCGACAGGCGGCGGCGTGCTCTGGCGGTGAAGTTGCCGGAGTTATAGGAGGCGAGAGGAGTAGGGTAGAATCTCACCAGAATCGTCGTGGCGAGGGGATGCTCGACGTGAGCTCGGTTGGCGAAGGGGTGTACGGAGTCGATGTTGATTGCTCGTCGAAGATCGAGACGGTGTCGGTTGTTCTCGGTTGGCGACGGAGACGATGTTCTGGGCCACGCTAAGATGAGAAAAGGGTTGCGTTAGGTCCATAGGACGCTGGGGATCACACACGTATCAAACAGAGGAAGAGGGGAAGCTGGGGCTTACGGGGAATGGTCGCCGGAGTTCGAGCAGACGGTGGCGGAGCTCAGTCGATGTCACTTCCGAGGACACAGAGCATGCGCGGGCGAGAGGGAGGTACCGAGAGATGCGCCTGGTGATGGGGAGTGTGCTCGTGTGGTCGAGGAGGCGAGGGGCGACGGGGTTTGGCTGGAATCGTCGCCGGAAGGCGTCGGAGCAGAGGGAGGTTCTGAGAGAATTCCAAGCAGCCTGGTGGCTCCGGTGGGGTGGGGTTTGGGGGAAAAGGGGAAGGGAAGCATGGTGCTTAAGTAGGCGAGGACGTGGGCATGAATTACTCGAGCATTGAATGGGAATTGAAGCCGCGGAATTAAACAGGAAACGGCCGGAGGAATTTGGGGAAGAACTGGTCGTTGGGGGTGGAGACGATGACTGACGCGTGGGCCGCTGTTGTCAGCGAGAGAAAAAGAGAGGAGGTGGGGTCCAGTCGTCATAGACTCTGCAGGTGTGGTTGCGAGTAAAAGAAAATGTTTCGCGGGAGGGGATAGTTGGGCTAGATGGGTCGGACTGGGCTGGGTTTCGCCATATTAGCTGTTTGCTTTATTTTTTTCCTACCTTTCACTTTTCCTTCTCTGATTCGAAATTCTGGTTTGAATTTGAAAGATCAAATCAAATCTGTTTTAAATGAAACTTCCCCACACTAAAGTTTGTTGAATCTTGCCTCCTGAATTTGTAACACAACTGTTCACCCTTTAAAATCAACTCGAGTTTTGAAAAGAATTTAAAAACAAGCTCTAGTTAAGTAATTATAAATAGTAAAAGATTGGTTTATAAATCATAATTTGTTTTGAAACCTTGACCAAACTTCAGAAACAACACTCAAGTTTGAACTCAAAACATTTCTGAGTAAAATAAGTACCTTTCTCATAGAAGGTAGCAACAAGGCTATAGCATACTTACATAAAATAATGAGCATCAGATGCTCCTATTTTTGAAATGATTTTGAAAAGGAATCCTAAATGATCATGGATGATATGCATGAGTTTTGAAACATGATTTTAGGGATGTTACAAATCTAACCACATTAAGGTGAATCTCGCCCTCAAGATTCGGGTTGGCTAGCAAATAGGTGAGGGTGGTCTTTCCGAAGATCATCTTCTCTTTCCCATGTTGCTTCTTCTTCGGAATGATGGTTCCATTGAACTTTGCAGAATTTGATAGTCTTAGTCCGAGTAACTCTCTCTGCAGTCTCAAGAATCTTGATAGGTTTCTCCTCATAAGTGAGGTCACTCTCCAATTGAACCTCTTCCAAAGGTATAGTATCCTTCAAAGAAGTCTCTTCCATTTCTAGATGCCATTTCTTAAGCTGACTCACATGAAACACATTGTGAACGGCAAACAATGGTTCAGGCAATTCAATCTCATATGCTACTTTCCTTTACGGCTCAGAATTTTGAAAGGTCTAACATATCTTGGGGCCAATTTTCCTTTGACTCCAAACCTCTTCACTCCATGAAGTGGTGACACTATAAGATAAGCTCTATCACCTACTTCATAGGTGACTTCTCTACGCTTAGGATCTGCGTAGCTCTTCTGTCGGGACTGTGCTATCTTCAACCTGTCCTTAACTAGCTTGACCTTCTCTTCAGCCTCTTTGATTAGTTCTGGTCCGAACAAACTTCTTTCTCCCACACCATTCCATAGCAATGGGGTGGTACATTTTCTCCCATAGAGAAACTCAAATGGTGCCATTTCAATACTAGCTTGATAGCTGTTATTGTAAGAGAATTATGCGTAAGGAAGACTTTCATCCCAACTGGCTCCATAATCTAGAGCACATGCCCTCAGCATATCTTCAAGTATCTGGTTGGTCCTTTCTGTTTGTCCATCTGTCTGAGGATGAAAACCAGTGCTGAATTCCATCCTTGTTCCCAATGACTCATGTAATTGCCTCCAAAAATGAGAATTGAATTGAGTTCCCCTATCAGACACAATACTCTTGGGTACTTCATGTAGACATACAATTCTACTCATATAGATCTTGGCTAACTTAGCACTTGTGTAAGTTGTCTTCACGGGTATGAAATGAGCCACTTTAGTTAAGCGATCCACTACTACCCAAATAGAATCATATCCTGACCTGGTCCTTGGCAATTCGGTGATGAAATCCATGCCAATCTTATCCCACTTCCAATCAGGAATAGGTAGTGGTTGCAGCAATCCAGCCGGTTTCTGATGTTCTGCTTTCACTCTGCTACATACATCACACAACGCAATATGTTCGGCGATGTCCTTCTTGAGATTATTCCACCAAAATCTTTCCTTCATATCCATGTACATTTTGGTGTTACCCGGATGAATGGAATATGGTGAGTTGTGTGCTTCTTGTAAAATCAGTTTCCGAAGTTCCGGATCTTGTGGAACACAGATACGTCTTCTATACCATAAAGTACCCTGTTCATCTTCATGGAATCCTTTGGCTTTTCCCTTGCCAATTTTTTCCTTAATCTCTTCAATTTCCTTATCTGTCTTTTGGGCTTCTTTGATCTTGTCGAACAAAGTGGGTTGAGCATCCAAAGACATGAGATGTCCCTCCGGCACAATCTCCAATCTGAGATCTCTAAATTGGGCACACAGATCATCAGGCAATTCTCCCTTAGTAAGGCCATTCACAAAAACTTTACGGCTTAGAGCATCTGCTACAACATTTGCTTTACCAGGGTGGTATTGCAGACTCAAATCATAGTCCTTAATGAGTTCTAACCATCTTCTTTGTCTCATGTTAATTTCTTTCTGGGTGAAGATATAATTCAAACTCTTGTGATCTGTGAACACTTCACATCGCTTTCCCAAAAGATAATGTCTCCATGTTTTGAGTGCATGGACAACAGAGGCTAACTCTAAATCATGAGTAGGGTAGTTTACCTCATGAGTTTTCAGTTGTCTCGAGGCATAAGCCACAACTTTCCCTTCTTGCATAAGTACTGCACCTAATCCATGATGAGATTCATCACAACATACTTGGAAATCTTTCTCCAAATCTGGCAAACATAAGACATGTGCTGTCACTAGTCTCTTCTTTAATTCTTGAAAACTAAGTTCACAGCCCTCAGACCAAGCAAATTTCTTGTCTTCCTTTAGAAACTCTGTCATAGGCTTAGCTACTTTGGAATAATTACCGATAAATCTTCTGTAGTATCCTGCCAAGCCAAGGAAACTACGAACCTCTTTCACTGACTTAGGAGATTCCCATTCAGTTACAGCTAAAACTTTAGCAGGATCAACTGCTACACCATCTCCTGACACAATGTGTCCAAGAAATCCAACTTCATTCAACCAAAACTCACACTTGCTGAATTTGGCATACAGCTTATGCTCTCTAAGCTTCTCAAGTATCAAACATAGATGTCCTTCATGCTCTTCTTTGCTCTTGGAGTAGATCAAAATGTCATCGATGAAAATGACAACAAACTTATCAAGGAACTCCATGAACACCTTGTTCATCATATTCATGAAGTATGTTGGTGCATTGGTCAAACCAAATGGCATCACGGTGTACTCATACAATCCATACCTAGTGGTGAAAGCTGTCTTAGGTATGTCTTGTTCTCTTATCTTGAGTTGGAAATAACCTGACCGGAGATCAATCTTTGAGACCACACAAGCTCCTTATAACTGATCAAACAAGTCATTGATTCTTGGCAAAGGGTATTTGTTCTTGATAGTCACCTCATTGAGTGAACGGTAATCTATACATAACCTTTGACTTCTATCTTTCTTTTCCACGAACAACACTAGTGATCCCCAAGATGAAGAACTTGGTTGGATAAAACCTTTCTGCAACTGTTCTCCAAGCTGCTTCTTGAGTTCTTTCAACTCATCCACTGACATCTTGTACGGTCTCTTTGCTATTGGGCCAGATCCTGGTAGCAAATCAATAAGAAATTCCACATCTCTATCTGGTGTCATTCCTGGAAATTCTTCCGGAAACACATCCGGATATTCACTCACAATTGGCACACTATCTATGCTAACCCCCTTAAGAGAATTTAGCTTACTCCCTTTTGATTCAAAGTTAGACTTGAATCTAATCCGTTTCTTTTCCGGGGTTGTGAGTGCAACAGTACGATTGGCACAATATAGTATTCCTTCATACTTGGTCATCCAATCCATTCCCAAAATTACATCCAGTCCTTGGGAATCTAGGATTATCAGACTCACTTGAAACTTATGTTTTCCAAACTCTATCACTAGATCCCGGCATCCAAGACTTACTATCATTTCTCCACCAGGAGAACTTACTTTTATTGGACACCCAATGTTTTCAGTTGGAAACCCATTTCTATCAACAAATGCTTTTGATATGAATGAATGTGATGCACCAGTATCAAAAAGAACAAGTGCTGGAATAGAATTGAGTTTGAACTTACCAGCAACAACATCAGATTCCTCATAGATCTCCTCCACATTAATGTGGTTCACTTGTCCCTTTTGGAAAGGGTTGGGCTTATTGGGTCCTTCAACTTTCTTTTCTGGGAATTCATTTGCATAATGCCCCATCTTCTTGCACTTGAAACATTCAACCTGACTAAGATCCTTCTTGACAGGCTGGTTTCCACTACCACTTCCACTTCCATTGTGGTGGCTCTTATATCCACTCTTGTGATTCTTGTACTTATCATTGTCATGACTACGGTGGTGCTTGTTGTCATGATAACGGTTGTGGTTGTGGTGTTTGTTGTACTTCCCATGCTTGTGGGATCCAGAACTCCCACTATCATCATAATGGGAACGCTTGTGAGACGATCCCGAGCTGTGCTTGTCAGAGTGCTTTCTCTTCCTGCTTTCAACTTGTTTCATCTTGCTCTCCAAAATAGCAGCCTTGTCACCAAGAGACTAATAAGTGGGAACATAAGCCACATATAGCTGCAGGTTCAGTTCTTCGTTCAATACTTCAAGGAACTTTTCTTTCCTCTTAGCATCAGTGTCAACTTCATCCGGTGCATAACGCGCCAGATTGTTGAACTCCTCAATATACTCTGCCACGCTGCGGTGGTGCTGCTTCAAGTTATGAAATTCCTTTTTCTTCAGACTCATCACTCCGGATGAGATGTGAGCGGTACGGAAACCATCTTCGAAGATAGCCCATGTCACATCCGCAATGGGGGTGGTGATCTGGAAGTTATCCCACCTAGTGGCAGCTGGTCCTTCCAACAAGTGCGCTACAAATCTGACTTTCTCTTCATCAATACAGCCAACAGTTACCAAGTCCTTGTTCACAGAGCGTAGCCAATCATTGGCCACCATAGGATCAGTAGTTCCTAAGAACTTTGCTGGCCTTAGTCTTAAGAACCTGGTAAGCATGTCAAAACCCAGTGGGTTGTTCTGATTGTTGTTGTTGTTGTTGTTATTGTTATTGTTATTATTATTATTGTTGTTGTTGTTCTGATTCTGGATGAACGTGGTCATCATTTGCATCAACTGAGTCTGAGTTGTCATCATCTGCTGCATCTGAGGGGTGATGTTGTTGTTGTTGGGGTTGGGATTGGCACGTCGGGGAGGCATCTGTGGTTTTCAATAAGGATAAGAATGAGAAACCTATAGATGCTAACATGCACAATACATCACATAACAAACCACAATCATGCATCATAGTATTAAAAGTTCAACAACACAGACAACAAGTTTTTGGAAAAGTAAACACACCAATAGCAAGCCATCCACATGTTGGATGGTCATTGCGACTCAATAATCAAAAGCATGGTAAATAAATGGTAAATGAGTAGTCATCACTACTCATCTGCATCAACCTCCTCATCAACAAGTGTAAGACCTACATTCTCCATAGCGGTCTTGTATTCCTCGACATTGGTGGTTAAGGTCTCTACTTTGGCTTTGAGAGCCCTCTTCTGTGCACGAAGCCTCTCAATCACACCTTGCTGATGTTCGAGCTCGAAGTCCTTGGCCTCTAGTTCTACATTCATGTCTCGAATCCTCTTGTTCCTACCTTGGACTCTCTTCTCTTGACTCTTGAACTTTCTATCTTGACTCTCAAACTTGGCCTCCATTTCCTTGACTATCGCATCTTGCTCTGCGAAGAGATTGTCCTTCTCACGCAGCTGCACCTGGAGTTCGTCATTGCTGAGCATGACGTTGGTCCTATCAATATCTAGGTGCCTAAGAAGAACCTCTAAATCCTGGAGGTATAGACGAATCGGCTCTGCCGTCTCTCTCGAATCATCCTCGAAGTCAATGGCCTCACCATCCTCATCACGTCTACCGAAGGCGTGGAAGTGAGTACCTCTAATCTCTCGAGAGTGTCTCCCTAGTAAACGTCCAAGCAAATCCTGCATGACTACCTCTAGGCCTCTCTCCTTGTCATCATGCATGAGCTTGAAGATGATTGCCTCCATGGTAGGCTCAGTCTGGCGTCTTGGCTGATTAACCTTGAAGCCCCAAAGGTCTTTCCTCTCAAACTTGGTGAGGGGAAGCATCATGATGGTAGGAAGTGGGAGATTGAGCAAACTAGTGAGCTCAATAATGCGAGTGCCAAAACGAGTTCCCTTGAACTTTTCAGCCGTGCTGATAGTAACATTAGGCATCTATTTAATAAGATAGAAAAAGTTAGAATCAACACAATTTAAGATAAATCACAAGATAAGGCATCACATGCATATCTTTGGAAATCAAAACACACAAGTCATGGCATACATGGATCCATTACAAACAACCAAGGTTCAACTTATTTTAAACAACATTTGGGAAATAAAATGATAAGTGTGGTGGTCCAACTAACGAAGTACGTTTACAATCCCATCTCACTTGCCAAGTTGGCTAACAGGGCATCCCTAGAGGCAATCTGTCTATCTGGATCACATGGCTCCATTGCTAAGTCTATGATGTCCTTCCTTAAACTTTGGTTGGTAGCCTCTAACTCTTGGGTATGCTTCTTTTCTTCCCTAAGGTCATTCTGGGTGTTGAGCATTCTGCACTTGATTCTATCACCAAGTTCTTTGATGGCCTTCGAAGCTGCATCTCTTGCTGAATCAAAGAATGTAGTGTGCATCACTGAATTGGTCACCATGCAGAATCCTGATTCCTTGTGGTTGTCTTTGTTGTTTTTATACACGTGAAGTTGCACCCACCAGTATTCAACTCCTTCATCCATCATAGGAAAACCTTTGTACACAGCTGCACCATGTATTCCCATGGCAACCATGAGGTCCTTGAGAGCCTTGGGGAATTCTGTCTCACATTCCAAAGCCATAGTCATGAGTGGTCCCTTCTTCCCGGCTTCGTTGATGTACTTCATCTACAAATAGAGGTGAGAAAGAAGATTAGAAAAGTTTACGAGAAGAAAAGACAAGTGTGGAAGTTGTTAAAAAATTCCTTAGTGGTTTCCAATCCTAGGGTCATAATCCTACAGGCAACACAGTGCTCTGATACCATTTGTAAGATCCCTCCCTTTATAAAGGTAAGGATCCCTGTGATTGCAATGCCAGTCCCTGGATCAATGCTAGCATCCACAATTTATGATGAAGTACACAGAAACAAAGGTCATTATTACATATCATTCCATAGACAAACATAGTATTTTACAAACTCCATGGCCACAGGCCTAATACAAGAGTTCAAATATATAATAAGATAAATAAGTCTTCATCTTCATGTGCCACAGGCAAGCATGTTGAGTGTAGACTCATAACCCCTAATCACCATCAGAGTAACCTGCAACATCACAAGTTACATCCACAGTGGGTCAATACATTGGAATAGTATTGGCAAGTGATACCTTAGAATAATATTGGCAACTAGATACTATATGCATTTTGTCTAAGTGTAGCTTAGGCTTGCTTGCTCAAAATAGGTTTTACCTATTAGTTGAAAACACTAAGTATTTCTTTGGTAAAAACTTTCCCAAGGAACCACCAATAGACATTGGTGAACCTTCACCCTTGTTCAACCACAAGTTTTAACTTAGAAATTGGGATGAGGAGATTCTTGATAGCTTCCATGTCTTGATGCTCAAGTTGTCCAATACCAGGGACATGGCTAAGTACTTAGATTCTTCGATCTACAGAGGTTGTGCACTTTCCCCACAAGACTTGATTTTCACCAAGACAGGACCTTTCAGAAGCCTTCCCTTAAACCAAATGGATGCACTCCAACCTATCATCCCACTACCACCAACTGTCCAAATGGCTAAGTTATTGCAACCTTTATGATCCAGGCAGAGCCCATATTGCCAACTGGCTGCACTAGAAGCTTCTTAACATATGGCATCTCAAATCCCTTTGTTCCTGGGTGGCTTTCCACAAGTGAGATACACAAGGTAAACCATAGAAATGGGCCTTGTGTAACCACTCAACAAAAACCATTCCTTCCATTCCACCCAGGTGTTTCATTCACTTAGTTGTTTTATTAAACAAAACACAAGTCCAAAGACTTAAAAATATTTTCTCATAGCATGGATATATAACCACCGTTGGTTGCTACTAGCTAGGCTAAGCATGGCATTGATAAGACTTATAAATATTTCTAGCAATTCTACAACTACTAGGATTTCCCAAGTATAGCATATAGATCAAAAATATACATGCAAGACTAGCAAAATATTTCTAATGCATAGTTGAAAAACATAGGAATAAATCATGAAGCACCACTTGCCTTGGTAGTTTGGAGAGTAGCAACAATCCTCACAATCACAATCACTATTTGCACCAAAATCTACACATAAAATAATAGAACCAAAATCGCATACAAAATAAATACAAGCAAAATATATGGATGCATGCATAATGCCATGTGATGATTTTATACACCAAAGAAGACAAGTGCACAGTACTGAATCTTAAACAAGTTAAGAACTTGCCAAATAAACTTTATTTGAACAATAGAACATTTTTCAAATAATTACTGTACCCAAATTATTCCTACAAATGTTTCTGTGAAAACAATCATTTTAACTGAATCAAAACATTAAAAACATTGCATAAATGGAAAGGATTTTCTCTCCTGATTCCATTGATATAAAATTTGTCAAATTTGGACGTGGGAATCAAAAGTTATGAATTATTCAAGTTTAAACATCTAATAGATCTAATTTCTGGTTTTTATTAAATAGACATGCCACGTGGCTGCTTTCTATTGGTCCATACCGTTTCGGTTGGATCGGCTAACATAGACCGCAAGATCTCATTTAGCTCTTACGGTGCAGATGCATCCATACCGCTTCGGTGATTGAATCTATCGCGTCCAGTGGATCAAGATCTAACAGCCCTTAGCAGCTAACCCTAAACGGGCGGCACTAGCGGCGGCGACAGGCGGCGGCGTGCTCTGGCGGTGAAGTTTCCGGAGTTACAGGAGGCGAGAGGAGTAGGGGAGAAGCTCACCAGAATCGCCGTGGCAAGGGGATGCTCGACGTGTGCTTGGTTGGCGAAGGGGCGTACGGAGTCGATGTTGATTGCTCGTCGGAGATCGAGACGGCGTCAGTTGTTCTCGGTTGGCGATGGAGACGATGTTCTGGGCCATGCTAAGATGAGAAAAGGGTTGCGTTAGGTGCGTAGGATGCTGGGGATCACACACGTATCAAACAGAGGAAGAGGGGAAGCTGGGGCTTACGGGGAATGGTCGCCGGAGTTCGAGCAGACGGTGGCGAAGCTCAGTCGATGTCGCTGACGAGGATACAGAGCATGCGCGGGCGAGAGGGAGGTACCAAGAGATGCGCCTGGTGATGGGGAGTGTGCTCATGTGGTCGAGGAGGCGAGGGGCGACGGGGTTTGGCTGGAATCATCGCCGGAAGGCGTTGGAGCAGAGGGAGGTTCTGAGAGAATTCCGAGCAGCCTGGTGGCTCCGGTGGGGTGGGGTTTGTGGGAAAAGGGTAAGGGAAGCATGGTGCTTAAGTAGACGAGGACGTGGGCGTGAATTACTCGAGCATTGAACGGGAATTGAAGCCGCGGAATTAAACAGGAAACGGCCGGAGGAATTTGGGAAAGAACTGGTCGCTGGGGGTGGAGACGATGACTGACGCGTGGGCCGCTGTTGTCAGCGAGAGAAAAAGAGAGGAGGTGGGGTCCAGTCGTCATAGACTCTGCGGGTGTGGTTGCGAGTAAAAGAAAACGTTTCACGGGAGGGGATAGTTGGGCTAGATGGATCGGACTGGGCTGGGTTGGGCCAGATTAGCTGTTTGCTTTATTTTTTTCCTACCTTTCACTTTTCTTTTTCTGATTCGAAATTCTGGTTTGAATTTGAAAGATCAAATCAAATCTGTCTTAAATGAAACTTGCCCCACACTAAAGTTTGTTGAATCTTGCCTCCTGGAATGTGTAACACAACTGTTCACCCTTTAAAATCAACTTGAGTTTTGAAAAGAATTTAAAAACAAGCTCTAGTTAAGTAATTATAAATAGTAAAGGATTGGTTTATAAATCATAATTTGTTTTGGAACCTTGACCAAAATTTAGAAACAACACTTAAGTTTGAACTCCAAACATTTCTGATTAAAATAAGTACCTTTCTCATAGAAGGTAGCAACAAGGCTATAGCATACTTACATAAAATAATGAGCATCAGATGCTCCTGTTTTAAATGATTATGAAAAGGAATCCTAAATGATCATGGATGCATGGATGATATGCATGAGTTTTGAAACATGATTTTAGGGATGTTACAATGACGAATAAGGAGTTGTCGACGGGCATGACCATCATGAAGAAGGAGAATAAGCGAACACCCAAATGTTGCTAACTTCGTCGTTAGGGGACCCTCATGTTCTAGAACTGCTTCTCAAAGAGACGAGCAACACCAAAGCTACAGCCAGAGAGAAAGCCAAGTTGATGCAAAAGGAGATAGATGGGATGAATCCACTGTATCCTGGGTGTCGGCCCGAGGCTACACGCCTGAGTGTAACACTCAAGGCTCTAGAGATGAAGGCGGAACACAAATGGACCAACGTGAGATTCAATGCTAATATGGAATCCTGGCGCGATTGTCTTCCTAACGGGAACACATTGCCAACAAGTATAGAGGAGGCCAAGAAAATCGTGTGCCCTCTCGACCCACCGCATGTTAAATACCACGCATGCATCAATGATTGCACGCTTTATCGTAACGAGTACGCGGAGAGAAACACATGTCCGGTGTGCGGCCATGGACGGTACAAGAGAGGGAACAAGAAAGTTCCTCGAAAAGTGGCATGGTACTTTCCTATCACTCCCCGTCTACAGAGATATTTCGCAGATCCTAAGGAAGCAAAGCTAATGCAATGGCACACAAAAAGGGATAAACCCGAAGATGATCCGGAGAAGGGCAAGATCCTAACAAACCCTTCAGACGCTAGCCAGTGGAATGCATTCGACATCGATTTCGAAGAGTTCGGAGGCGATGCAAGGAACGTTAGGCTGGGTATGAGCACTGATGAACTCAATCCTTTTGGCAACCAGAGTAGCACGCATAGCACCTCGCCCGTGTTTGTATGGCCGTACAACATCCCCACGTGGCTCTACACAAAGCAAAGGTATGTACACATGAGCATTCTTATTCATGGGACGAAATAGCCAGGTATAGATATGCATTTTTATCTCGGGCTGTTGAAAGAGGAGTTAGACACACTGTGGGAGACGCCAGCCCGTACGTGGGACGCCTACACTAAAGAATATTTCCCTCTGAGAGCCACATTGCTCACGACGGTGCAAGACTATCCTGGTTACGCATATGTATCGGCCCAAGTGAACCATGGACACAATGCATGTGTCAAGTGCATGGATAAGACCTCGCATCTCCAGCTACCAAAGGATATCGGGTCTTTGAAAACCATGTTTCAAGGGACTCGAAAGTGGCTCCGCATGGATCACCCGTGGAGAAAACGCGGTGACCTGTTCACTTGTAAAAACGAGATCAAAAGAGCCCCGCGTATGAGGAGCGGTGAAGAAATCGAGGAGCTTCTGAATAATTGGGAAGAGTGCCCTGTGCCAGGAAAGAAGCGACCGAGGATAAAGCCGCTTCTGGGTGTATGGAAACTGGGGTCTGTTTTCTGGGACCTGGCATACTGGAAGGTCCTCCACACTCCCCATAGCCTCGAAGTAATGCACATCACGAAGAACGTTACCGAGAGTCTTCTTGGCACTCTGCTCAACATGCCGGTGAGGACCAAGGATGGGTTGGAAGCAAGAAACGACCTGAAATTGCTTGGCATCAAGAAGGAGCTTCAGTACCCTGATACTGATGATGATGATGATGATTAGACGGAAGGGACTCAGGGTCGACGCAAAAGGGTTGAGCAGAATGAGGTGGTTGTGCTTCGCATTGCCTGGTTCACTCTGTGTCAGGAGGAGATCGAGAAGTTTTTCAGGTGCCTCCTACGAGTCAAAGTTCCTCACGGTTACTCGGTAAAGATAAGCAGATATCTCGAAGTAGAGAAGAAGAGGTTCAGCGGTATGAAGTCCCACGACTGTCACGTGCTGATGACACAGATACTTCCAATTGCCATCCGAGGGCTAATGGACGAGCACGTCCGTGAGACGCTATTTGGCCTGTGAAACTTTTTCGACATCATCTCTAGAAAGTTGATCGGCATGAAGCAGCTCGATAGTCTATAGGAAGAGATCGTGGTGATACTATGCGAGCTATAGTTTTACTTCCCGCCCGCATTCTTTGACATCATGGTGCATCTGCTTGTCCATGTCGTGGATGACATCATCCATCTCGGGCCGACATTCCTACACAACATGATGACGTTTGAAAGGCTAAACTGTGTCATCAAAGGGTTCGTTCTCAACAGGTCCCGTCCAGATGGAAGCATAGCCAAGGACTTTCTGATTTATGAGTGCATCTGTTTCTTCCAGAACTATCTAACCACCGAGAACGAGGATGTTGGAATACCCACCAAGAAGCACCTCGTCAGGCTCAATGGGTATGGTCACCGCGAGGGACACCGCTCACTGCATGTCGACATTGCTAATCGATGCGCCGACTTTGGCAGGGCACACTGAGTCGCGCTACAACACATTGAATTGGTCAGCCCTTCGGTGGAAGAGCACAAAAGCTTGATCGAGCAAGAGTACGTGGATCGGGCCCGCCCGAGGAAGAAAGGAGACGTAACAAGAGAGCACAACTCCAGCTTCACGGGTTGGTTCAAGAAAAGGCTGCTGGACAATCCCCCGCAGACGCCTTCTATGGAAGATCAACAACTCATATTCTCCTTATCACAGGGCCCATCGCATAATGTAAAGACCTATCAGTCGTATGACATCAATGGTTACAGATTCTACATCAAGGAAAAGGACATGAATAGCGAATATCAAAACTCAGGAGTAACTATGACGTCGTTTGCCGATGACGAGACTACTGTCATGGAAAGATTCTACTAAAGGATTGAGGAGATATGGGAGCTCGACTACTGTGGACAGACGGTACCGATGTTCTGTGTTAGATGGGCCAAGAACATCAAAAAAGAAGGCTAATATTTCACCACCTGCGTTATACCCCGATGCCAAGTTGGCAAAGAAGGCCTCCATGAAAAATGAGCCCTGGATACTCGCTAGCCAAGTTGATCAATGTTTCTTTATTACCGACCCATCAAAGTCCAGTCGTGTTGTAGTGAGGAGGGGCAAGAGTAGCATCATCGGAATGGAAGGATCCGCCAATGAGCAAGACTTCAACAAGAACGACGATCCAAAGATCGAAGAGGAATTCGACAAGTACTTCAACATGCCTACTACTACAGTAAGAAGAAAGACCACACTACCTACTAAAGGTTGACCGTTCATGAGAAGAAATCTCATAGTGACCGGGATAAAGTATTAAACCGCTAAGAAAAAGGGCAAGAAGATTGTGAAGAGAGGCTAGCTCGAAACATCACATGATGATGTGTGACCTTTTTTGTGTATTCATTCAGATGTGTGCTCTCAAATATATATTAGTTAAAGACTAAACATATATTGTGATATTCGTGTGGGTATACAAATTCACATGTGTTTGTGAGAATCACAATATATACATATAATTCGGGGAGGTTTTTTTGAATAAATATACATGTGTATGTGCTTGGTTTTAAATATATTTGTAACATATAATTTTTAAATAAAGAAAAAAGTTGATGCATCCAGGATTCGAACCTGGCTGCCATAGGTTCATGTCCAACTACATGCCTCATAACCACTAAGCTAGTGTCGCTTTCATGTCCAACTACAGCCGCTTTGACTAAGTGCCAACTTTTGTGGCGCATTCTAGTGATATGCACCACAGAAGCTTGGCACTTAGCCATATAACCGGTTCGGCAGCACGACCCTTTCTCCTAGCTTTCCTCCTTTCCCCCGTGCACCTGAATCGAACCCTAGCCTAGCCGAACCACCGCCGCTACTCTCCCGCACGCCTCCGCCACCGCACGCCTCCGTCGCTCGACTGCTGCTCGCCTACACGCTTCTGCGACTGCATGCCTCTGTCGCTCGCCCTAGCGCCTGCACACCGGAGGTGGAGAGGAGCCCGTGGTGGAGGAGGAGAGACACCACCGCCGGAGCTCGTGGAGGAGTAACCCGTGGAGGAGAGCCGCCCTCGCCGCCGGAGCCCGTGGAGGAGGAGCCCGTCCGCAGCGTGCAGGAGGATAAGGGAAGTGCACCAGCGTCCAGAAGGAGGAGAAAGGTAGTGCACCGGTGCGACCTCACCGTCCATCGGCGTTCACCTGCTACCCACCTAGGTAATGCTCTAATTAGGATTACGGTTCTTTGGATTAGCTAATTAGGATTAGTGTTAGGGTTCTTTGGATTAGGATTAGGGTTCTTTGGATTAGTTTGCAGATTAGGGTTATTTGGATTAGTTTGCAATGCCTACTCCTGGCAGTACGTGCAGTGATAAAGTAACCATACCTTCATTAGATGCATGAGTTGATCCCTGAAATGCCAAGATCTGTCAGTCTAAAGACTGTTCATGCATATCAGGCACACCTAAAGAACAGTCATTCAATCATCATAGGGACAAAGCAAAATAAAATATACTCATCACCCATGTTGTTTCTTAATGCATTATGCATTTTATGCAAGTTAATGCTAGAAAAACTTAGTTTGCACATTAATTTACTAATGAATATTTGGGGAGGAAGACTACAAACAGTTGGTCCTCTAAAAAGTAAACGAGATGGTGGATTGGTATAAGAATTTAAAATGTAAATTGTATTCCCTCTGTCCCAATAATATAAGATGTTATTACAACCAATATAGGAGTATATTTGTTGAAGTACAGACTTATATTATGGGGGGAGGGAGTAATATGCATGCCCCTTTTACATCACTGAATCACAAAATGTAACCACACCGAGTGATCTACTCAACCAAAAAAGTGCAGGTTTCTTCATTAAACCTGAATTGACAACTGTTGGGTGCTACAGCCAGTTAATGTAGTAGTGCTGTCCTATTGGGTGCTTCATCTACGTTACCAGGTATAGTGCTGGGTGCCAACTTGTAGCATAGAAAAAGTGCAGATTTCTTCATTAAACCTGAATTGACAAGTGCTGGGTGTTGGGTGCTGTTGTGCTGTTTAGTAAACAACTGTTTGTGTATACGATATGGTGCTCCTACTGTATATGTATATGAAATGGTGCTGCTGTGTTGTTCATGTATATGAAATGGTGTTGATGCTGATTTTATGTATATGATATGTTGCTCATGTTGTTTATTTATATGAAATGGTGTTGCTGCTGTTTGTGTATATGGTATGGTGCTGCTACTATTTTTGTATATGAAATGGCTGTTCTGCTGTTTATGTATCTGCTTGATGATGGATGATGGAAGCGGAGGCGGCGATGATGGATTGGGTTATTTTCTTTGTGTGTGAGAATGATGGATGGGTTCAATGGGGTTGTCAATTGGGCTATGGGGCTATTTTTTCTTGCAGGGATTTCAATTTAGTTCCCCGTTTCTCCCGAAGTTTTGATTCACTTCCGTTTCGGTTGAGAAATGGGCACTCGTAGGTCCAAAAATTAGCAAAGGTCATGCCAATTTTTTTGGTCGATATTTGTGATAACTTTTTGCCTCTTGTTTTAATAATAAAGCGCAAACATGTCGACCAACGATGAGGCCGGTCCTTCTAAGCAAATGAGCATCGAGGATCTACCCCGAGAGGCCAACAAGTCATTCTAGGGGGCGTCCCAAGAGCATGAGGAGGCGGAGGAGATGATAATGACACCACCACCGGGGACCATCGTCAGAGGTGCTGGGGTCAACGAGGGTGATCCAGATTACAAGGGGTACGAGGACGACTACGACATAACTAGTGAAGGCGGCGAGGAGGGTGACACCACCACCGATGGCGGCGAGCGCACGGATGGCGGTAGAGGCAACCCGACCGCTATACAGAAGAAGAAGAAGAAGAAGATGATGATGATGATGATGATGATGGTGATGATGATGATGAAGGAGATTAAGGATCGGAAGCCGCAAGTTCTCACCAACGTCTGTGATGAGTTCACTGAGGTCACAGAAAGTGGCCAACCCGTTGCGCCTGCGTCGATTGCCAGCTGGTACGGCATGAAACTCGGGAGTATCATCTGGGAAAGCATGTCGATCAACACAACGTACATCGGAAGTGCTGCCAATCGGGCTTTGGTCGAGAACCTCCTTAAGAAGCTTCACAAGCGATACACATTCCCAGAGAAGTTCAGAAACTGGAGAGAAAGACCCCGGTTAACAAACTAGCACTGAAAAAGATGAGAAACGCCTTGAGCAGCTAGAAAACTCGGGTAAAGAACAACATTGACAAAGGTGAAAGCAGGGAGATTATAAGTAGGAAAAATCTGATGCTCGACGAAGAATAGTTCAAGATATTAAAGGCGGACTTAGCTAACGCTGATTCTAAATCATTGACTGTGTGGGGAAAGGAAATGTGAGAGCATATCATAGGTAACCACCGGCTTGGAAGCAGCGGATACAGATGGAAACAGCCCATTTGGGACAAGGAGGACGCTGATCTTGAACCCCTGGGTAAAGAGAACCCATGGCATAAAATCACGGACCTGGAGCTCCAAAACTTTGTCTGGGCCCGCTACTACCTGCACCCGATTACAGGGGAGTTTGTCACCGATGACCCGGAGGCGAAGGCCTTTGAGGATGAGCTGGTAAGGAATTTACCGCGGATCTCTCAAGAGTTTCTAATTAAAATAATTAAGCCAAGAATCTAAATTCATGGGTTCACCTCTCCTTGTCTCTCTGCAGGAGAAGGAATTGAATGCTACTTCTGACTTGTCATCCCATGATTCGACGGCGGAGCCGTGGGACACTGTTTTCAATAGGGCGACGAACACTTACAAGAAGAGGGACAAGAATTTGCCGCCAAAACCAGCTGGCCGTGTGTCCGGCTTCTCTATGAGCATGAAGTTTGCCGAGTACTACAAAGAGGACAAAAAGAAGAGAAGGGAGAGGAAGAACCAGTCGGCTGATCAAGATAAAGCCGAGGCTAAAGAGTCAAAGATGAAGGTGAAGACATTAGAGGAAAAAGTGGACGAGAAAAAAGTGGACATGTTAGTGGAAGTGAATCTCCGCATCATCATCCCCCCTGGGTTGTTCGAGGGTCTAGCTATTTGGAATTCGGTAGGTCGACAGGGGCCGATACATGTGCCCAGCTTTAGCGGCAGCAACTCGAGCATCAACTCTAACGCGTCGCCGGACTTGGTGACCCCGTCGGCCACCATCGCCGCGATGTAGCCGCAAGAACTGGTTGTCGCACAGCTTCCCCATGCAGCTCCTGCCAAAAATACCATGCCACAGCCGGCGACGACACCACGACGGGAGAATGCTGATGATAAGCCTGCCTCCGGGACCGGCCGTGTGGTGACATTAGCTGATCTCAATGCCCTCACCAAGGTAACTATTTAGTTACTCCGCTTCATCTTATTTATGCGCCTTTGGTGACTACCACCTCGATCATGATGCCCAACATATGTGTTTTGACTCAGGACGCTGCTTGCGTACTACTCCACAAAGTTGCCGGCGACGAGTTGACGGATGTTGCCAAGGGCAATATCATACCACCGGCGAACCGCACGATGCAAAACAATCCAATGGACGATGCCGTGATGAGGGTCCGGATTCCTCGGGTGTTTCCAGGGTGCAATGACATGGAACCCCCGTTTCAACCTTAGGGATCCGACAAACACAAGACCCTTGTAGAATGCCATGGCTGGCCCTTGACATGGCTGAAGACTCGATTTCGTCTTGTGGGGCGCACCGGCGCCACCTCAAACGTCCGGCCACAACCTCGAAAGCCGGCGGTGATCGTCGCCACCACCAATCGCCACCAACAACTATTGGGAGCATGTGGGCCGCCCCAAGGTGAAGACGTCGCACCGCAACCGCCGTCTTCCCCGCCACCACCATCACAACATGGTGGCAACAACAAAGATGATGAATAATTTGTCAACATCAACGACTTCATAAACACCAACATTTATCGAAACATTTTTATGACCAACTCTGCCCACTAATGTTTTTATGCCGATTTATCGAAATTAGGTCAAATTTGAACTACAAGTAAATTGTAGTTTGCTTTGAAAGTTTTGTGGATTTTTTTGAGGTAACCATCGAGGGTCATTTAATAGATCACAAACCACCACCGACAGTTTTGACAACATGTTTAACTTATTGCAGATTCTGTATCTTGACATTTTAACGAAATTATGTCAAACTTGAGCTACAAGTAAGCGCGATAGATTTCCCTTGAACTAGATGTATTTCCGGAGGTAGATGTTTGCATCTTCTTATAGTAAACAATGTCGTCGGTATGAGTTTCAAACTATAAGGAATATTTTCAATTTTCCGAGTGATGACGAGATTGTTCTTTTCCGTAAAGAAATTACGAAGAATATAGATCTGAATGCCACAAGACAAGATTCCGGACATATATAGTGGACCAACATGTTTTATTTATGATTCTGTGTGTTTTATGAGTTTGTAAACGTCTTAGATAACTGTGACCACTTGAAAGACTTTGTGTCTATTTAACGAAATTAGGCGAAAATTTGAACCAAGTAAATTGTAGGTTTCCTTGAAAGTTTACGAAAAACTTTTGGAGGTACCCATCAATAGATCACAATTAAATGTATTTCTATAGGCAAATGGGTGCATCTTCTTGTAGAAATCAATGTCATCAATGTGAGTTTTGAACTACCGGGAAAGAACATTCTATTCTCAATTTTTTGAGTGATGACGAGATCGTTTTTTTCCGTAAATAAAAGTCCGAAGAATATTGGATCTAAATGTGTAACATCCCAAAAATCATGATTTCAAAGTTTGCATATCATTCATGCATTCATAATCATTTTAGGATCATTTCTTCAGAAACAGAAACTTTGTGATCTATTATTTTATGTAAGCAAGGCAATGGCCTTAATGTTACTCTCTAATATGAGAAAATTTGTTTTGACTAGAAAAGAATTGAGCATAGGATTGATTGATATTTCCAAAGCTTGGACAAAGTTTTTCAAAACAAAAATATGAATTCAAATCATTCATATGACTATTGTAAACAAATATTTGAGGCATGGTTTAAATTCTAAAACTCAATGGGCCAAAGTAATTTGAGTGAGCAACATTGTTCTGTAAGCAAGAGGGTGCAAGTTTTACTTTACAAAAATTCAGAACAAATTTGAATTAAAACCTACCATTTGAAAAACATTCCTGAAAATCCAATTAGAAAAAGAAAAGGGAAAAGAAAAAAAAAAGCAGACGCTACCATTTGAGGCTAGCACTAGAACCGGCCCAGTAATGTCAACACCCAGATTTTTAATCCCAGATGCCAGTTATGCCATACATCGCAATCCCAGGATTAACATTTTTGCGAGACATAACATAATTGGATACCACAGTACATCATCCATTACAAACCATACATAAGGTCTTACACAAATAAGGATCTCATGATCCAGTTCTTAATACAACTCAAGCAGCGAATAACGTAATAATACAGGCAATGCTGACGATGGGAGATGATCCTAGTTGTCATAACTTTCCTGGGGTCCATCCTCCTGGTACTCCTTTTCATATTCTGGCCACGGGAATAGCCAGGGACAAAGCCATGAGTACTCTTTAAGTACTCGCAAACTAATACTAACAAGTGAAGAGGGTTTTTGTAGTAGGACACTAAGCTCTAGGGTTGTTTTGCAAAAAGCCAGATTTACCTCTACTAAGTTCAGAAGCAAAGAAAAGCTAGTTGAAATTTTATAACACCTAAGTGGGAAATTGAATTTCATCTCACAACTCTGTTGTGGTCAAGTCAAAATCTCAATTCATTTCACAAGTCAATTTGAAAACATCTGACGGGGGAACAGTATGGCCATTCCAACTGTCCATAACCGCGGACGTGGCTATTCGAATAGTTTGACACTCTGCAGAGATTGTACACTTTCACCACAACATTCGATACATCCGTCAGGAACAAATCCTGAATTCACCATACTCAGTATGCGGATAATCAATCCTAACCTTTCAATTACACGCCCTAGTATAAGCACCTCTCCTGTGAGTTTGGCCTCCCAAACATGACCAACTGTCACCTTGGTCATGAGGGAACCAATACTAAGGTATATAAGTTTCTATTCAAGCCCTACCAAATTCTCAGGTATTGTGGTTGTACGGTAACATTGGAATGGTATCGCATCCAGACAACCATCAGTTTTATAAAGGGCTAAGGCTCATCCATCAACATTTTCATCACCAAAATCATCTGGTGTTTCGGAAACACATGTCAAAACATCTTAGTAGAATGATCCATCATTCCAAGGTTTTCATAACCATTTTCACCAAGTATTCCCATCTAAAGTTGATCAAGTTTTATGCTTAGCACTAGCATCTACAAATGGGAGTGAGTACTAATGAGGGGTGGTAAACTAGTGTAGTTTAACTAAGTTCAATATCATGCCTTAGGATGACATCAAGATTATCTAGCTTAGGACAAATTTTATGCACTTTATGCAACCTTCAATTATCTTTCTAATATTTACAATTTACTCAAGTAAACTCTAAGTAAGAGCTTTGATAAAGAAATAAAGTAGACGCTTGCAAGTAAAACTAGGATTTGGTATCCTCAAATGTGTCTAACCAAGCATGCTTAGTGCATTGCATAGGTTATATAACTTTCATAATTGCAAGTGTTAACTTGCACATTCAACTAGTAGTATTAGGCTTGCAAGTATTGTCTTGCCTTGTGCAGAGCAGTGGTTGAAGTTCTCCTCGGCTTATTCTTCGTAGTATCCTTCTTCCTCCTCGTATCCTTGGTCGTTACTAGCGTCTATGAATAAATACGAGGTACACAATCACCAAAAAATACTTAACTACTTTCAATCATCACACACAAGGGTTCTATAGATGATCTAGCATCATCACTAACATTCAAGATTAAAGCACTTGCATTATTTATTTATTTTTAGAAAAGTAATTTCTACTCATTGAAAAACTACTTAAGATTTAATATTCTCCAAACCAAACATGGGATCTTGTTGACACATGTCATCACCACATATTTCATTACATGGTAATGTGATTTAAAGTGGTGTCACAATTTAATAAGGTTTAACTTTTTATTTCCATTAAATAAAGTGACTAGAAATGTCTCTATGGCATTCTTTTATTACTTGAACATTATTTCTGTAAGTAAACCCATATGTTTTTATATATTCTAAAAGGTATGATCAAATGTGATTTTTGAGAGTTCGAATCAACTCAAAAGCTATTATAGTTTAAATTTGAAAAATGTTTGAATGAAGAAAAGCTTCTGCCTTGTTATTTTTACCAAGGTTGATCTATAGATTCAAATGATTTGAATCCAACGGGCTTGGATTAATATTTTCAATATCTTTCTAACAAAATTGGTTTCATTCAGTTTGGTTCACTGAATAGAGTTGGGTTGATTTTTGAAACTAGGTACAGAAATAAGTTTGAATCTAAATAGAAAAATCTAAATTCAAACGAGTGGGCTGCGCGGGAAAGTTTAATGGTCCGGCCTAGTGTCACTCCGAGGCGCGGGGCGCTACTGACAGGGCGGGTCTACTGGTCAGCGACTCTTAACACGCGAAGCGGTACGGGGTGATGTGGTGCGTTGGATTAGAATGAAGATCGACGGTTGAGGGTCGTCGTCGATGATGAACTAGTCACCGTCGAGCTCAAACCCTAGCGGCTCAGTGGGGGTCGTCAGGGGCTCACCGGGTCTCAGGCGAAGGTCGGCGATGCGGGCGAACGACGAAGTCAACGACGGCGAACTCAGGGGTGGTCGCGGAAGCTCCTAGGGTGGACGAAATCGACGGCGCCCTTCTTCTCTAGAGGCGGCCTATTCCGGCCAAATTCCGGTGATGCGCTGCTCGCCTTGATCCGGCTACGGGGGGGGGGGAGGGGACGATCAGTGAGGTGAGGGGAGTGATGAAATGGTGTGCTTCAATCGGCTGGGGGTGGCCTCCTTTTATAGGCTCGACGGCGAGACCGAGAGGGATGGGCAGGCGACGGTGGCGACACGGCTACGGGCTGCTAGAGGCATGGCCGAGCGTGGCGATCGATCGGTGGTCTCCTAGCGATGCTCTAAGGTTTGAATGCACTTGTAGGGGCGGTGGCAAACGGACGGGAATGCGCGATGCTCTACGAGGCAGAGGCGGCAAACTCTGCGGCGAGCGGTGGCTACGAGGTACGGGCAGTGAAATGGGCATGTCTGGTGGTCTCCTGTGACGGTGGGGTGCATGCTGGCGGGTGGCGAGGGCTCGAGGTGGTCGGGTTGCGTGGGAACGGAGTGTGCTCTGCGGTGCACTTCGGCATGGTCGACAGCGGCGCGGGCGCGGCGTTCCTGGTGGTTCTGGTTGCTGTCTTCAAGGCAGGGTTGGTCGAGAGAGGGCGGTGAAGCTTGGGCTACCTCCCAGACAAGGTTGGAACGGCTAGTTCTCCTAGCTTGTTGTCCACACTGGAGTGACATGGGTGCTCTCGGGGTGTTCACCATTGATGACATTGGCGAGTTTACAGTGGGGCTAGAGC
Source organism: Avena sativa (assembly GCA_916181665.1). Classification (NCBI taxonomy): domain Eukaryota; kingdom Viridiplantae; phylum Streptophyta; class Magnoliopsida; order Poales; family Poaceae; genus Avena; species Avena sativa. Next base: position 80,560,067 of record OV702296.1, read on the forward strand.
TTATTTAAGTTTGCCAGGTGATCTACTGAGGTTGCTGTGAGCTAGAGAGGGAACAAGTTAGGCCCAAAACACTGCTCAAGATAGTGTTTTGATTTTGTTTGATTTGTATCTGCAAGCTGTTTGATGAAATGGCCGCATGAATTCAAGTTTTTAATTTTGAAATTATTTTTGGTGGGTGTGCTAGGCATGTGCTGGTGATACTGTGGATGCTTGGGTTTTGCAAATTGAGCTTGCTTGAGTGGTTTTTGAAAAAGTGGGATCTTCCCATATGAAATAGATTCAATTTTAAACTATCATTTAAACTATGCATTTAAATGTTTTGGGATGATCACAAAGTGGGCCTTGGTGCCTTGTTATGAGTACTATCAAGGGGTGCAAAGATCCATACATGTTTCTGTTAAGTTCTGAAAGTTAGAGATAGCCAAAGTAGGCATGGGAGTTAAATTGGCAAAGTGACCATTCACTTAATTTGATTGTTTTGATTTGTTTGTCTTTGGGAAAAGTTTGGGGATTGTTTAGATGATGTTTATTTCACCTAAGAATCATTTTACAAGCAAAGAAACACATAATTATGTCAATTCAAAAGAATCCAAATTTTAATGCACACACATATGAATGCTTTCATATTTTAATTGGAAAACTTTTTGTTAACCCTAAATTTGGTGATTAGAGTTTGATGATTCTAGTTCAATATTTTTTGGATGTTACAAACCTTCCCCCCTTAAACAAAATCTCGTCCCAAGATTTGAAAAAGGACAAAAAAGATTACCTAGGATTTGAAGAGATCGGGAAACTCCGTCCTGATGTGGTCTTCGCGCTCCCAGGTAGCTTCCTCTTCTGTGTGGTTGCTCCACTGAATCTTGAGAAACTTGATGCTTCGGGTTCTGGTAGTTCGGAAAGCTTCTTCCAAAATATGGATGGGTACTTCGGGATAGGTCAGGTCATAGTTGATTTCTATGGTCCGGTGATCAATATTCTTGAACACTTCAGTCTTCTCCGGAACTTCGAGGAACTTGCAAAGTAATGAGATATGGAACACATTGTGCACGGCTGACATCTCTTCGGGTAGTTCCAATTTATACGACACTTCTCCTCGACGGTTCAGAATTTTTAAAGGTCCGATATATCTGGGGGCTAACTTTCCTTTGAGTTGGAAACGCTACATTCTTTTCAATGGCAACACTTTCAAATACACAAAATTTCCTATGTTGAAGGCGAGGTCTCTATGTCTCTTGTTGACGTAACTCTTGTGCCCTGATTAGGCTGTCTTGAGGTGCTCACGAACCTTGTGAACCTTCTCTTATGCTTCTCGTAGGATATCGGGTCCGAAAATCTGACTCTCTCCTACTTCCGACCAATTCAAAGGGGTGCAACACTTTCTTCCATACATAAATTCAAATGGGGCCATTTGCAAACTAGCTTGATAACTGTTGTTGTATAAAAATTCTGCAAACGGCAGACAGTCTTCCCACTTAGATCCATATTCTAACACACATGCTCTTAGCATATCTTCAAGTATTTGATTTCCTCGCTTCGTTTGTCCATCGGTCTGAGGGTGATAAGCGGTGCTGAAATCTAGTCGGGTTCCTAAACCTTCTTGGACTTTCTTCCAGGATCTCGAGGTAAACTGAGTTCCTAGATCCGATACGATGTTCTTAGGGACTCCATGCAAACTGACGATTCTAGCGATGTATAACTCCGCTAGCTTCGAACTCTGATAGGTGGTCTTGACGGGTAAGAAATGGGCGACTTTGGAGAATCTGTCCACTATGACCCAGATAGAGTCATTTCCCCTACTAGAAGTAGGCAATTTGATGATAAAGTCCATTCCAACGGAATCCCATTTCCATTCCAGAATCTGCAACGGTTGCAACAATCCAGCGGGTCTTTGATGTCCCACCTTAACTTGCTGACATATATCACACTTGGCGATATAGCTTCCAATTTCTCTCTTCATCTTATGCCACCAAAATTGCTCTTTCAAATCTTGATACATCTTCGTTCCTCCGGGGTGCATAGAATAAAGAGTATCATGAGCTTCCTTCAAAATAACTTCTTTCAACTCAGAATCTGCTGGTACACAAAGGAGTTCTTTGTACCACAGAACTCCTTCTTCGTCTTCGGTGAATCCGGGCACTTTGCCTGTACCGATGCGACGCTTGATTCCGTCGATACTAGCATTTCCTTTCTGCACCTCTTTGATCTGGCTGATCAAAGTGGGTTGAAGTTCTATGCTAGCCAAAAATCCTTCACTCACTAATTCCATTCGAAAATCTTCCATCTCCTTGTGCAAGCTCGGTTGCTCCTTCAAAATCATGGAGTTCAAGCGGCACGGCAATCTTCTAAGGGCATCTGCTACCACGTTGGCTTTACCAGGGTAATAGTGAATGTCCAGATCGTAATCCTTGATTAGCTCAATCCATCTTCTCTGTCTCATATTCAGCTCCTTCTGAGTGAATATATACTTTAGGCTCTTGTGATCCGAATAAATCTCACAACGGTTTCCCATCAGGTAATGCCTCCATGTCTTCAGGGCTAGAACTACGGCTACGAGTTCGAGGTCATGGGTTGGGTAATTCTGCTCATGTTGTTTCAGTTGTCGAGATAGATAAGATATAACTTTGCCTGCTTGCATTAGCACACATCCGAGACCGATCTTGGATGCGTCACAATACACGTCGAAGGGCTTCGTGATATCCAGCATGATTAAGATTGGGGCTGAAATCAATCTCCTCTTGAGTTCTTGAAAACTCGCTTCACATTTGTCAGTCCATTCAAACTTCTTGTCCTTCTTCAGCAATTGGGTCATGGGTCTGGCGATACTCGAGAATCCTTCTACGAACTTGCGATCCAAGAAATGCATGAACTTGGGTTTGAGTGGTTGGGGCTTGCCAATCTTCGACATCTTTCACCTTTGCAGGGTCAATGGCAATTCCTCTGGCTGATACAATGTGGCCGAGGAATCCTACCTCCTGTAACCAGAATTCACATTTGCTAAACTTGGCATACAACCGATGCTCTCTAAGGGTTCCAAGAATGGTCCTTAGGTGTAGCTCATATTCTTCTTCTGATTTGGAATAAATCAGTATGTCATCGATGAAAACAATGACAAACTTATCCAGGAAGTCCATAAAAATTTTATTCATGAAATAAGCGGGGGAATTGGTTAATCCAAAATACATGACAGTATACTCGTATAATCCATATCTGGTGGTAAAGGCAGTCTTGGGGATATCCTCTGCGCGAATCTTGAGTTGATGATAGCCTATTCTAAGATCAATCTTAGAAAACACTTTGGCACCGGTCAACTGATCAAACAAATCTTCTATTTTGGGAAATGGGTACTTGTTCTTGATAGTGACATCATTCAACTTCCGATAATCCTTACACAAACGGTTACCTCCATCTTTCTTGTCCACAAATAAGACAGGTGATCTCCATGGTGACGCACTTGGTTGAATCAATCCAATTTCTAACATGGAATCTAGTCGCTTCTTCAGTTCTGCTAGTTCAGACAGGTTCATACTATATGGTCTCTAAGCTATGGGTCCTGTTCCGGGGATTAGTTCAATGATAAATTCGATATCCCGATCTGGGGGCATACCGGGCAAAACATCTGGAAATACATCGGGGTATTCACAGACTATCTGGACTTGGTCAATGGTAGGTTGGGCTATACTCTTGTTGCACTTGAATTGACGAGGTAAGGTTTCAGATATATGCTCGACTGATAATCCGGCTGTACTGGTCATGGTTATGGCTTTCTTGGCACAGTCAATTAATCCTTTATGTTGGACATCCAATCCATTCCTAGTACTACTTCCAAACCTTTAGTTCCGAGTACTATCAGATTAGCATAAAAATCTATGCCATGGATTCGGATAGGGACGGCTTTGCAAATTTTCCTAGCTTTGGTGGTTGAACCGGGGATTTGAACAATCATAACATGCTTCAGTTTTGTTGGCTGAATCTTACTAGTGCAGGCAAATTCTTCGGTGACAAATGAATGCGATGCACCCGAATCAAACAACACTCTTGCAAGTACTGAATTAACAGAAAACATACCCAGCACGACGTCTGGCGCTTCCTGAGCTTCTTCAGCATGCATGAGAAAAAGACGGCCGTTGCGGTTGAGTGAATTCCCTGGGGCAAATCTTCTTCCGGGCTGAACACGACATTGCTGCTGAGCTGGGGCATTTGCATTGGGGGCTGCGGCATTCTTTTGTTGGGGCACTCGTTGGAGTAGTGACCCTTATTTCCACAGTCATAACAAGTCACTTGCGACTTGTCCTTTGCTGCAACAGGCACAATATTGCTTCCAGTCCTCGGGGCAGTGTTGGTGTTAGCGGTAGCATTGTTGTTGTTGAACTTGGGTGGGGCACGGTTGAAATTGTTAGAGTTGCCGGTGTTGTTGTGATTTTCTCCGGGCCTCGGGTTTCCACGGTTGGGATGTCTATTGGTTCTCGGGGCAAATCCTGGAGATGGGTTAGGGCGATACTTTGGGGTCTGATGGGTTCCTGGCTGATGCATCATGCGACGCTTGCGATTCTCATTGGCTTGGTTGATCTTCCCTTCCATGTGGATGGCAGAGTCGACAAGGGCTTCAATATCAGCAAAAGGGATATTGACTAACACATTATGCATCTCATCGTGCAGACCATTCAAGAACCTTTCCTTCTTCTTGGATTTGGTGTCGATCTCATCCGGGGCATACCTAGCTAATGACAAGAATTTGTCACGGTATTCCACTACGGTCATCCTTCCTTGCTTCAGTTCTCTGAACTCATCTCTCATTCTCTTGATCAAACCCGGTGGCACATGGGTTCTGCTGAACTTGACCTTGAATTCCTCCCAGGTCATCATCTGTCCTCCGGTCATTGCACGAACGCTGTTCCACCATGCTATTGCATCTTCGGCTAGATAATGGGTGGCAAACAGAACTTTCTCGTTGGCTTCCACACCGGCAACTTCTATGTTATTTTCCATGGTTTGTAACCAATCGTCTGCATCTAGGGGCTCTTCTGACTTAGTGAAAACAGGTGGGTTGGTGTTCTGGCAATTTTTGAGCTTAGATCCATGATTGTCCTGGTTTCCGTGGCCTTGATTGTTGTGGGCTAGCTAAGCTATCTGTTGAAGGGTGGCTAGGTTGGCTTGACATTCGGCTCTTTCAGCTTCGCAGTCAGAAACCAACATTTGCAGGATCTGCAACATCAGGTCCGGGGATGAACCACTTCCTCCGCGTGGCATCTGAAGATTGAGATGGATCATGAGAAATGAGGGAAATTTCTAAGGTTCCGGGACTTTGAAAAGTTTTTAAATTTTGACTCAGATTTTTTTAGCAACTTTCTTTTCATTCATTCATTCATTCATAGAACATGATACAAACACACACCACAACAAAGGTAAACAGATGGTTTTAAGAACCATTCTGGAAACTTCGATACAGTGGGACCGAATACAACTCACTACGCTAGTGCTCAAGTGCTACTACTCCTCAGAGTCGGTGTAGTCGTCATCCTCATCGTTGTAAGGTTCACAACCTGGTGTTTAGGTTCAGAAGGTTTGAATCACATCATTTCCCAAAGGTTTTACTTTAAAAATCATTTCTAAACCATATTCAATAATTTTATTTAGCTAGAAATGGTTTAATCCAAGTATTTATTCCTTAGTCTCACAAAATATGTTTCTAAGCCCAAAAGTTGGTTTCTATGGTCAGTAGGTTCAAAAGAAACCATTTAGCAAAGATTTCACCTTAAAAATATTTCTAGAACAATTTTTATATTCAAAATATGACTACACATGTTTCTGCAAATTCAACCAATTTTCCAGAAGCAAAACATTAAACAAAGTGCATGGTTGCAAAGTACTGGTTCTGCTGATTCTATTGATATTAAATTTGAAAAATTTGAACGTGTAGAATTAAAGTTATGAATTTTGCAAGTTTGCAAATCTAATAGATCAAATTTCTATTTTAAATCCTGAGTGTGGCCACGTGGCTTAATTCTACTAGCTGAAAACGGTTCGTGCGGATTGATCAATACTGGCCGCAGGATCTCACTTAATCGCACGGCACAGATCACACGTACCCCTTCGTTTAAGTTAATCTATCGTGTCACTTGGATCAATATCCAACGGCTCACAGGCACTGACCATCTACTGGCGGCGCTGGCGGCGGCGAGTGGCGGCGACGCGCTCGGGCGGTGGCATTGGCGATGAACCAGGTTGTGCGGGGAAGGGAGAGATTGCTCACCGTGCTCGCAGGAGTGCGGCGAAGCTCAAGATGTGGTCAGCTTGTCGAGGGGCGCACCAGAGAAGCGACGATTGCTCGTCGGAGTCAGTGGCGGCGTCGGATGCTTCGGTTCATCATCGGGGGCGAGGCTGTAGGTCACCCTAAGGCAAGATAAAGGTATGGTTAGACACGGACGAGTGCGTAGATAATAGGAGCATCAACGGGAGGTGCTAGGGCAGTCTGTACTCACCGGGGAAACTCGCCGGAAAAATGGCAGACGACGGTGGCTCTCGGGTGTCGAGGTTGCCGAGGCTACGATGCTCGCGTGGGTGTGGGGTTGGTGCAGGGAGATGTGCAAGAAGAGGGGGAGCAGTCTCGTGTGCTCTGGGAGGTGAGGGGCGGTTGGACGACGCCGGAATCGGCTGGAGAAGCTCGTCGGGGCTGTGGTGCTCGAGCTCAAAATTGGGGCAGCCTAGAGGCAGAGAGGAGGTGCTGCTTGGGGGAAATGGAAGAGGGGAGGGAGACGCTTAAGTGTGCATGGTCACTGGCGAGTTTAATGCAGCCATCAACGCGAATTCATGAAGATTTAAACGCGGCAGTAAACGGCAAGGTCGTGTGGGGAACGGTCGCGAGGTTGATGATGCTGCGCTGGCCAATGGGGCCCGTTGACAGCGAGAGAGAGGGAGGGGGAGTGGGGTCTGCAGCTCAGTGACTTAGCGGCTGCACTTCTGGGTGAAAAACGGTTCGCTAGTGGGGTGAGTAGGTGGGCTACGAGTGGGATGGACTGGGCCTGCTGGCTGGGCTGCTTTATTTATACTGAATGTTTTTCCTTTTACTATTTGGATTTTCTTTTTTGATTTTCATTCAAATAATTCAAACTCTATTTCAATTCAAACCACCACCAAACTTTGGTAAATTTTAATTCTGTTTATCAACTTATTCCAGAGTCCAAAATTAGAACAATTAGTTTTAGGGTTTATTATTTATTAAAAATAAATAAATAGACTTTAGTCTTTATTTCAAATATGATTCAAATATGTTTAAAACTCTATTTGTCTTTATAAATTTTACCAAAACCTTTTCAGTAGGTTTTATTTTAAAAATAAAATACTTTGAATTCCTTTATTTAAAATACTTTATAATGTTTTTAATGTTTATTTAAAATGGAAACAACCTTTACTTAAATAAAATTGGGTATTAATAAATCCTTATTATTTTATTTAAATAATCCTTTACTCTTTTTATCAAATAGAAATATTTTATTTTATTTGCTTGGCCAAGATTTAATTTGACTCTTTAAAATAGTCCTTATTTATTCATTTCTACCTTTACTTACAAAATTCATATCTTTTTATTTAAAGATCCAAAAGATGGTGATTCCAACTTTTATAACTTTATTTATTAATTGTTTATCTTTTTAAATCCCTTTAGGATTTTATTTGATCAAAATAGGTTTTGATGTTTCCAATTGGAATCAAAAAGTTTCTTCTCACCCTAAAATTTCAACAATTATTTATTTTGTTTATTTATGTTCACATTTAAAAATTTGGAAAATTTTGGGATGTGACAATCATCCTCATCGTCATCGATGAAGGCGTAATCATCCTCATCGGTGAAGAAATCCATAGCCTGATCCTCCAGAAAATCATCATCATCGCTGAGATAGGAGTAGGGGTCTCCACGAAGATCTTCTCTGGCATTCTCCCTTTCCTCCAACTTCATGTCTCTCTTGTGGATGGTCTCCTCCAAATCCGAGATACGGTGGCGAAGACGGGCAATGAGGCGCTCCTTCTTGTCGAGCTAACGGCGGCGAGACTTGCGATCCTTCGCTAGCATGGCGATGGTCTGATCCTTCGTCTGGATGATGGCGGACTTGTGATTGGAGTAGTCATGGCAATTGTCCAATTCCTGCTGACGATCGTACATCATGAAGCTAAGGTGGTCCAATTGGGTCTTCAGCTCGTGGTGATATGGGGCTTCCAGTGGCTGTCCATTAGCATTACTCCTTGGACAAAACTCAAAGCGGGTACCTTTGATCTGGTTGATACTCTGCCCACACAGATGGGCAAGAGCTTCCTGCATGGCCATGGCAAGTCCATCGAGCCAGTTGTTCTCGCTTAAGGTGAACTGAATTCCCTCGGCAGTGGGAGGTTCAATCTTTCCTCGGATACTTGCAACAATTAGCCACTGCAGATCTTCTCCTCCTTAATCATTGAGCTGAGCTCTGAAGAACTCGGGGTGCGGACGCTCTAGAAGTTCCGAAAGCTGGTCCAAATCCCGCTCAAAGATAAGGTCTCCTCCATTCCCCAACTAATAAAACTTGTTGTACTTCACATCCATCTATAAGAATATAGGATGACTAAGTTAGTAGAGTGATCAAGGGTGTCAAATTTTATGTATTTTGTAAGAGTTTTTGAGGAACATGAATTTTTATGATAGAATCAAGGTGATAAGAATGGGAATAAATTTTTGTAAATATTTGCTTCCTTTGGTTTTGAAACTAAGTTTTTGATTCAAACGTCCAGTCTAACTAGGGTCTCCTATGGTCAGGATGGCTCTGATACCAACTTGTCAACACCCGGTTTTTTAATCCCAGATGCCTGTTATGCCATACATCGCAATCCCAAGATTACCATTTTTGCGAGACATAACAGAATTGGATACCACAGTACATCATCCATTACAAACCATACATAAGGTCTTACACAAATAAGGATCTCATGATCTAGTTCTTAATACAACTCAAGCAGCGGAATAACGTAATAATAACGGTAGCATAGGCGAAGCTCCATCTTCGGGGTCACAGGCAATGCTGACGATGGGAGATGATCCTAGTTGTCGTAACCTTCCTAGGGTCCATCCTCCTGGTACTCCTCTTCATATTCTGGACACGGGAATAGCCAGGGACAAAGCCATGAGTACTCTTTAAGTACTCGCAAACTAATACTAACAAGTGAAGGGGTTTTTTGTAGTAGGACACTAAGCTCTAGGTTTTTTTTGCAAAAAGCCATATTTACCTCTACAAAGTTCAGAAGCAAAGAAAAGCTAGTTGAAATTTTATAACACCTCAGTGGGAAATTGAATTTCATCTCACAACTCTGTTGTGGTCAAGTCAAAATCTCAATTCATTTCACAAGTCAATTTGAAAACATCTGACGGGGGAACAGTATGGCCACTCCAACTGTCCATAACCACGGACGCGGCTATTCGAATAGTTTGACACTCTGCAGAGATTGTACACTTTCACCACAACATTCGATACATCCGTCAGGAACAAATCCTGAATTCACCATACTCATTATGCGGATAATCAATCCTAACCTTTCAATTACACGCCCTAGTATAACCACCTCTCCTGTGAGTTTGGCCTCCCAACCATGACCAACTGTCATCTTGGGTACTGCACAGGTGGACAATCTTCACAAGGTAGCCTCAGCTCAGACCTTGGCCGTGAGGGAACCAATACTAAGGTATATAAGTTTCCAGTCAAGCCCTACCCAATTCTCGGGTATTGTGGTTGTACGGTAACATTGGAATGGTATCTCATCCAGACAACCATTAGTTTTATAAAGGGCTAAGGCTCATGCCTCAACATTTTCATCACCAAAATCATCTGGTGTTTCGGAAACACATGTCAAAACATCTCAGTAGAATGATCCATCATTCCAAGGTATTCATAACCATTTTCACCAAGTATTCCCATCTAAAGTTGATCAAGTTTTATGATTAGCACTAGCATCTACAAATGGGAGTGAGTACTAATGAGGGGTGGTAAACTAGTGTAGTTTAACTAAGTTCAATCTCATGCCTTAGGATGACATCAAGATTATCAGGCTTAGGCCAAATTTTATGCTCTTTATGCAACCTTCAATTATCTTTCTAATATCTACAATTTACTCAAGTAAACTCTAAGTAATAGCTTTGATAATACATAAAGTAGATGCTTGCAAGTAAAACTAGGATTTGGTATCCTCAAATGTGTCTAACCAAGCATGCTTAGTGCATTGCATAGGTTATATAACTTTCATAATTGCAAGTGTTAGCTTGCACAGTCAACTAGTAGTATTAGGCTTGCAAGTATTGGCTTGCAAGTATTGGCTTGCCTTGTGCAGAGCAGTGGTTGAAGTTCTCCTCGGCTTCTTCTTCGTACTATCCTTCTTCCTCCTCGTATCCTTGGTCGGTACTAGCGTCTATGAATAAATACGAGGTACACAATCACCAAACAATACTTAACTACTTTCAATCATCACACACAAGGGTTCTATAGATGATCTAGCATCATCACTAACATTCAAGATTAAAGCACTTGTATTATTATTATTTTTTTAGAAAAGTAATTTCTACTCATTGAAAAACTACTTATGATTTAATATTCTACAAACCAAACATGGGATCATGTTGACACATGTCATCACCATATATTTCAGTACATGGGAATGTGATTTAAAGTGGTGTCATAATTTAATAAGGTTTAACTTTTTATTTCTATTAAATAAAGTGACTAGAAATGTCTATGTGGCATTCTTTTATTACTTGAACATTATTTATGTAAGTAAACCCATATGTTTTTATATATTCTAAAAGGTATGATCAAATGTGATTTTTGAGAGTTCGAATCAACTCAAAATCTATTATAGCTTAAATTTGAAAAATGTTTGAATGCAGAAAAGCTTCTGCCTTGTTATTTTTACCAAGGTTGATCTATAGATTCAAATGATTTCAATCCAACGGGCTTGGATTAAGCATTTCGATATCTTTCTAACAAAATTGGTTTCATTCAATTTGGTTCACTGAATCGAGCTGGGTTGATTTTTGAAACTAGGTACAGAACTGAGTTTGAATCTAAATAGAAAAATCTAAATTTAAACGAGTGGGCTACGTGGGAAAGGTTAACGGGCCTGCCCAGTGTCACTCCGTGGCGCGGGGCGCAACTGACAGGGCGGGTCTACTGGTCAGCGACTCTTAACACGCGAAGCGGTATGGGGCGATGTGGTGCGTTGGATTAGAATGAAGATCGACGGCTGAGGGTCTTCGTCGATGATGAACTAGTCACCGGCGAGCTCTAACCCTAGCGGCTCAGTGGTGGTCGTCGGGGGCTCACCGGGGCTCAGGCGAAGGTCGGCGATGCGGGCGAACGACGAAGTCAACGACAGCGAACTCAGGGGTGGTTGCGGCAGCTCCTGGGGTGGACGAAATCGACGGCGCCCTTCTTCTCCAGAGGCGGCCTGCTCCGGCCAAATTCCGGCGATGCGCTACTCGCCTTGCTTCGGCTACGGGGGTAACGATCAGTGAGGTGAGTGCAGTGAAATGGTGTGCTTCAATCGGCTGGGGGTGGCCTTCTTTTATAGGCTGCAAGGCAGAGGGGGCGAACTCTGCGGCGAGCGGTGGCTACGGGGTACAGGCGATGAAATGGACATGTCTGGCGGTCTCCTGTGACGGTGGGGTGCATGCCGGCGGGCGGCGAGGGCTCGAGGTGGTCAGGTTGCGTGGGAACGGAGTGTGCTCTGCGGTGCGCTTCGGCATGGTCGGCAGCGGCGCGGGCGCGGCGTTCCTGGCGGTTCTGGCTGCTGTCTGCGAGGCAGGGCTGGTCGAGAGGGGGCGGTGAAGCATGGGCTACCTCCCAGACAAGGTTGGCACGACTAGTTCTTCTCCTAGCTTGCTGTCCACACTGGGTGACATGGGTGCTCTCGGGTTGTTCACTATTGATGACATTGGCGAGTTTACAGTGGGGCTAGAGCTTATTTAAGTTTGCTAGATGATCTACTGAGGTTGCTGTGAGCTAGAGAGGGAACAAGTTAGGCCCAAAACATTGCTCAACATAGTGTTTTGATTTTGTTTGATTTGTATCTCCAAGCTGTTTGATGAAATGGCCGCATGAATTCAAGTTTTGAATTTTGAAATTATTTTTGGTGGGTGTGCGAGGCATGTGCTGGTGATACTGTGGATTCTTGGGTTTTGCAAATTGAGCTTGTTTGAGTGGTTTTTGAAAAAGTGGGATCTTCCCATATGAAATAGATTCAATTTTAAACTGTCATTTAAACTATGCATTTAAATGTTTTTGGATGATCACAAAGTGGGCCTTGGTACCTTGTTATGAGTACTATCAAGGGGTGCAAAGATCCATATATGTTTCTGTTAAGTTCTGAAAGTTAGAGATAGCCAAAGTAGGCATGGGAGTTAAATTGGCCAAAGTGACCATTCACTTAATTTGATTGCTTTGATTTGTTTGTCTTTGGGAAAAGTTTGGGGATTGTTTAGATGATGTTTATTTCACCTAAGAATCATTTTACAAGCAAAGCAACACATAATCATGTCAATTCAAAAGAATCAAAATTTTAATGCACACACATATGAATGCCTTTATATTTTAATTGGAAAAATTTTTGTTAACCCTAAATTTGGTGATTAGAGTTTGATGATTCTAGTTCAATATTTTTGGGATGTTACAAGTAAGCCCACCCAGAGCAGCCCCTTCCCTCTCCCTCTTCCACGCGCGCAAACTTACCCCGCGGACACTGACTGGTGGACCCTCGCCAGCTCATCTTCGTCTTCCCCAAATCACGCCCGCGACCACGTTGTCGCTGGCTGTTTCTCGTCCTTCACTGTCGCTCCATAACTCGAGTAATTGCCGGCGTTTCCGTGCGTGATCCTCGCCCCGGCTCCAGCTACAAAACCCCCTCCCCACCCCGCACATTTTCCCTCGCTCCATTCGCTCGCTCCGCCACCAGGCTGCCCCTATTTCACTAAACACCGCAGCTGCTCCGACGGACTGCAGCTCCAATTCCGGCCAACCCCGTCCACCCCTCCACTCCTGGTTCACACGAGCACGCTCCACTTCGCCTTGCGCACCTCCCAGTACCACAAGCTCACACGCGCGCGCCCCGAAACCTTGACTACATCTTCGACCAGAACCGCGCCGCCGTCTACTTCCTCTCCGATGAACTCCTCTGGTTAGTACTGACCGCGCCTCCCCCTCTCATTGACACTCGCATGACCAGCATCTCTTTACGCATCTGACGCACTGCTTGTTTCTCCCTGGCATGATCTGTACCCTCGCCAACAACGTCGAGCAGCCGTACCTGACGACCGAAGCAACTCCGGCGAGCAATCCCTGACGACCACGTGCGCCCCTCGACAAACGGCGACCACCTCGAGAACCAGCACTTCACGGCGAGACTGGTGAGCTAATCTCCTTCCCCTAGCACTTCATGTATTGCCGGTAGCATCACTGCCTGAGCACGCCACCGCCACTCGCCGCAGCCAGCGCCGCTCACTTATGGTCTTTTGGATTTGAGTCGTTGGATCTAGTGTGTTAGATCACTTAAGCGAAGAGGTAAGTTTAGATCTAAGTCGTGCGATGCACTTTTAATCCAATGATCCAGAAAGCCTGATCGACGCGAAACGGTATCGACCAATCAGATAGCGCCGTGTGGCCTGTAGTTGATTTAAAATCTGGATTTAAATCTATTAAAAGTTCAAACTTGCAAAATTCATAACTTGTGATCCACCCGTTCAAATTTTGTAAATTTTATATCATTGGAATCAGGATAAAGAATTCTATCCAACCATACACTTTGTTTAATAAATTGAATCTGAAAAATTGGTTATTTTTGCAGAGAGATTTGTAGGCTTATTTTATGTATAAAAATTAATTGAAAAATGTTTTAAAGGCTAAATAAAGTTTATTTTGTGTATAAATGTTTAGTTTAGTGTTCAGTAATGTTTCAGTCATCTTGCTTGAATTGGAAAATCATCACATGGCATTTGCATGCATTCATATATTTTTTCTTGTTTATTTTGATACGTGAATTTGGTGCTATCATTTTATGTGTAGATTTTGGTGCTAGTGGTGATTGTGATTGTTTGGATTGTTGCTACTCCCCCAACTACCAATGCAAGTGGTGCTTCATATTTTTATCCCAATATTTTGACTATGCATTAGAAATATTTTGTATAGGGCTTGCATGAATATTTTGCTAAGTATCTATATGCTATGCTTGGGAAATCCTAGTAGTTGTAGAATTGTTAAAATTTTATCTAAGTTAAGATACTTGTTATTTCCATGCTTAGCCTAGATAGTAGCAACCAAGGGTGGAATATATACATGCTATGGAAAAATATTGCTAAGTCTTTGACTTATGTTTTTGCTTAATAAAACAACTAAGTGAATGAAACACCTGGGTGGAATGGTAATTGCTTGGTGGTTTTTGGTTGAGTGGTTACACAAGGCCCATTTCTATGGTTTACCTTGCGTATCTCACTTGTGGATTGCCACCTAGGAACAAAGGGATTTGAGATGCCAAATGTTAAGAAGCTTCTAGTGCAGCCACATGGCATTATGGGCTCTGCCTGGATCATATAGGTTGCAATAACTTAGCCAAATGGACAGTTGGTGGTAGGGGATTGATAGGTTTGGAGCGCGTTCATTTTGGTCTAAGGGAAGGCTTCTGAATGATCCTGTCTTGGTGAAAATCAAGTCTTGTGGGGAAAGTGCATCACCTCTGCAGATGGAAGAAACTAAGTACTTAGCCGTGTGCCCGGTAATGGACAAATTGAGCATCAAGACATGGAAGCTATCAAGAATCTCCTCATCCCAATTTTATAAGTTAAAACTTGTGGTTGAACAAGGGTGAAGGTTCACAAATTTCTGTTGGTGGTTCCTTGGGATTTTTTTCCAAACAAAAACTTTTTCAACTGATAGGTAAAATCTATTTTGAGAAAAGCAAGCCTAACCTACACTTAGCCAAATTCATGTAGTACCTAGATGCTAATATTCTACTAAGGTATCACTTGCCAATACTATTCCAATGTATTGACCACTGTGGCTGTAACTTGTGATGTTGTAGGTTACTCTGATGATGATTAGGGGTTATGAGTCTACACTCAACATGCTTTCCTGTGGCACATGAAGATGAAGAATTTTATTTATATTGTTATGATAAACTCTTGTACTAGCCTATGGCTATGGAGTTGTAAAAGACTATGTTATCTCTGAGATGACGATGTAATAATGACCTTTGTTTATGTGTACTTCATATTAAACTGTGGCTGCTAGCAATTGGTCCAGGGACTAGCATTGCAATCACAGGGATCTTTACCTTTATAGAGGTGGGATCTTACAGATGGTATCAGAGCACTGTGTTGCCTGTAGGATTATGACCCTAGGATTGGATTAGAAACCACTAAGGAAAAAATTTCAACCATTTCCACACTTGTCTTTTTCTTCTCGTAAACTTTTCTAATCTTCTCTCTCATCTCTATTTGTAGATGAACTCCATCAACGAAGCCGTGAGGAAGGGACCACTCATGACCATGACCTTGGAGTGTGAGACTGAATTCCCCAAGGCCCTCAAGAACCTCATGGTTACCATGGGGATACATGGTGCAACTGTGTACAAAGGATTCCCCGTGATGGATGAAGGAGAAGAGTATTGGTGGGTTCAACTTCACTTGTACAAAAGCAAGGAAGACAACCACAAGGAGTCAGGATTCTGCATGGTCACCAACTCAGAAATGCACACAACATTCTTTGACTCTGCAAGAAATGCAGCATGGAATGCTATCAAGGATCTTGGTGATAGACTCAAGTGCATAATGGTCAACACCCAAAATGACCTTAGGGAAGAAAAGAAGCATACCCAAGAGTTAGAGGCTACTAACCAATGTTTAAGAGAAGACATTATAGACTTCGCAATGGAGTCATGTGATCAAGATCGACAAATTATCTCTAGGGATGCCCTGATAGCCAACTTGGAAAGTGAGTGGGGATTGTAATGTACTCCGTTAGTTGGACCACCACACTTATCGTTTTTATTTCCAAAAATTTGTCCAAGGTATGTAGAACCTTTGATGCTTGTAATGGATTTATGTATGCCATGACTTGTGTGATTGTTGCAAAAGATATGCTTGTGATGTTTTGTCTTATGATTTTTTTCTATTGATGTTGATTCTAACTTTTCTCTATCTTATAAAAATAGATGCCTAATGTTATTATCAACACGGCCGAGGAGTTCAAGGGAACTCGTTTTGGTACTCGTCTCATTGAGATCACTAGTGTGCTCAACCTCCCGCTTCCTAGCATCATGACACTTCCACTCACCAAGTTTGAGAGGAAGGACCTTTGGGGCTTCAGAGTCACTCAGCCGGGACGCCAGCCGGAGCCAACCACGGAGACCATCACTTTCAAGGTGATGCATGATGACAAGGAGAAAGGCCTAGATGTGGTCATGCAGGAGTTACTTGGGCGCCTGGTAGGGAGACACTCCAGAGAGCTTAGAGGTCTTTACTTTCACCCCTTCGGGAGATGCAACGAGGAGGGTGAAGCCATAGAGTACGAGGGTGCTGCTAGAGAGACGATGGAGCCGATTTTTCTATACCTCCAGGACCTACAGGGTCTTATTAGGCACCTAGATACTGATAGGACCAACGTCATGCTTAGCAATGACGAGATCCAGGTTCAGCTCCGAGAGAAGGACAAGCTCTTCGCGGAGCAAGACGAGATAGTCAAGGAAATGGAGGCCAAGTTTGAAAGCCAGGACAAGAAATTCAAGAGCCAGGAGAAGAGAGTCCAAGACAGGAACAAGAAGATCCGGGATATGAAGGAAGAGCTAGAGGCCAAGGACTTCAAGCTCGTGCATCAGCAGGGAGTGATTGAGAGGCTTCGCACACAGAAGAGGGATCTTAGGGCCAAGATAGAGGCCTTGAGTACTAATGTTGAGGAGTACAAGACCGCTATGGAGAATGCAGGTCTTACCCTTATTGATGTGGAGATTGATGCGGAGGAGTACTAATGGCTACTCATTTATCTTTCATCTACCGTACTTTTGATTATTGAGTCGCAATGACCATCCAACATGTGGGTGGCTTGCTATTGTGTGTTTTGCATTTCCAAACTTGTTGTTTATGTCGTTTAAACTCTATGTTATTTTGATGCTTGGTTATTGTGATTGGGTATGTGATGTATTGTGAATGATAAGCATCTATGGGTATCTCATTCTTATCCTTATTAAAACCACATATCCCTCCTCGACGTGCCAACCCCAACCCAACCAACAACAATGTCACTCCCGAGATGCAGTAGTTGATGACAGCACAGGCACAACTGATGCAGATGATGACCACTTTTATGCAGAACCAGAATCAGAATAACAACAACAACAATAACAACAACAACAACAAGAAGAACAACAACAACAACAACCCAAACAATCCACCAGGATTTGACATGCTCACCAGATTCCTAAGACTGAGGCCTGCAAAGTTCTCAGGAACCACTGATCCAATAGTGGCCAATGATTGGCTACATTTGGTGAACAAGGATTTGGTAACTATCGGCTACATGACGAGGAGAAGGTCAGGTTTGCAGCACATCTATTGGAAGGACCAACAAAAACTTGGTGGGATAACTTTCAGATCACCACTCCCATTGAGGATGTAACTTGGGCTATCTTTGAGGATGGATTCCGCACAGCTCACATCTCATCCGGAGTGATGAATTTGAAGGAGTTCCACAACCTGAAATAGCATCACCACAGCGTGGCTGAATATATTGAGGAGTTCAACAATCTGGCACGTTGTGCACCGAATGAAGTTGATATTGATGCCAAGAGGAAGGAGAAATTCCTCGAATGACTGAATGATGAACTGAATCTGCAGCTATCTGTTGCCTATGTCCCAACCTACCAATCACTTTGTGACAAGGCTACCATCTGGGAGAACAAGATGAAATAGGTTGAAAGCAGAAAGAGGAAGCACAACTTTGACAAGCATAGCTCGGGATCGTCTCACAAGCGTTCCCATCACGATTATAGTGGGAGTTCTGGATCCCACAAACATGGAAAGCACAACAACCACCACATCCACAACCGCCATCATGACAACAAGCATCACCGTAGTCATGATAATGACAAGTACAAGAACCACAAGAGTGGACACAAGAGTCACCATAGTGGTGGTGGAAGTGGAAGTGGTAGTCAGCCTGCAAAGAGAGATATTAGCCAGGTGTCGTGGTATTGCCGACGAGTACGCCATGGAGGGGTCCGCACAGTGTGTGTTTAGAGACGTGGGGTAAGGCGGACGGTTGACGGGTACGAGGTTACACAGATTACCCAGGTTCAGATCCCACAACGGTGGCGGAATCCTACTCCTGCTATAAATCACTATAATGGCAATACGCCGAGTTACAGAGATCAGGTTCGCTGTGCGAGGTGACTAGAAAGTCTAAGTTATCGTCTGAGATTGTGCCCTAAAGGCTCCCATAGGCCCGACTTATATAGTCGCCAGGTCCTAGGGTTACAGGGAAATGTCCTAGCCGGACAGGTTACAAAGTTCTACACCGTCTATTACTAGTCTTGTGTATCTTGCACTCCAAGGCTCCGGGTACACTGGTGACTCCACCGTAGCCTTCCTTTATCCGGCATGGGCCTTCCTTCTGGATCCACCTAACTGGGTCGCCCAGCAGGCCATAGGCCATGCTACCGACTATGGGCCACCCGGGTTAGTCGGATAAGAGACATGCTATGAGGATACCCATATAGCATATCCCCAATAGTAGCCCCCGGAGAACTCCGAGATCTTGCGCCGTCTTGCCTCTTCTCATGGAATGCTCCGTCTATATGGATGTCGGCAAATCGTCAAGCAATATCTTGTAGTCCTCCCAAAGAACCCTGCAAGGTTTTCTCCGTCTTTGATTAGTAAGTCGGAGAAATGCTGAATCTTCCATCGTACGCTCCCGTTGTCGGATTAAATCCGTACATGCCGGAATCTTCGATGGGACGGCTCATCTACCATGTCAGTTAAGGCGACGTAGGCCGTAGGTCAGCGACGCCTCGTAACTCACACATGTAGAGAACGTAATCATATACGATTTTCCCGCGCGAGCGATACGAACCGTTGGCGGCGACGGTTGGAGATGTGGCGAAATTACCGCGCACGCTCACGAACACGTCGTCTACGCGGCAACCGTCTGATTAGCTGCACGAATCTTGACGCAGAGTAAGATAAATAGCGGTCGTGGGACACTTGCCACTTTTTCACCTCATTCTCTCGCGTCATCGTCTTCTTCCTCCAGCCGCGCGCCTCCTCGAGCTCTCCGCGAAAACCTCCAGAAACCCTAGCCTCTTGCCTGCACCAGTCACGTTCTTTCCTTCCTCCATGTCTAGCAGCAGCTCATCCCCGTCAATGGCAGCGTCGAGCAAAGTCGCGGTGAAGCCGGCAAGCTCCGTCGTCATGCCCCCAGAGGGTCTAGTCATCCCCGCATCAGCGGTGATAAAAACCACCGGCGGCAACCATAATCTGGCGGCGCTGCAGCCCCTGGAAGAGGAGCCAGACTCGCACAAAGGCGACTAGCGCGGCTCGGACATCACCGGCCACGACATCCAAGAGATGGTCGTTGAGGGTTATCTCCCTACGATGGAGGGGCTCGCCTGGCGGGCGGCGCCGGCCGGCGAGGTGACCCCTTCTCCTCAAGTCGGAGAGAAAGTATACCTCAAGGCGCAATTGGTACACGGCGTTTCTCTGCCCATCTCCCACTTCTTCCTGTCCGTCTTGAATCACTTCAAGGTCCAACCCCACAACCTCTCCCCCAATAGTATCCTAGTGCTCAGCAACTTCACGGCACTTTGTGAGGGTTACCTAGGGATTAGGCCTAGGTTAGATTTGTTTGTGTACTTTTTTACCGTCAAACGCGAAGCCGGACACAGCAAGGAGGAGCTTAGAAACTGCGGCACCATAAGCTTCAAGATCCGTCCTGGCCGGCGGTTCCTCGACATCGTCGGCCACGAGTCATGCAAAAATTGGCAGCGGACATACTTCTACGGCCCCGACATTCCTTTGTCGGGCCGAGAAGTAACGTACCCGGACTTTGTGGACGGAGCCGCCGCCGAAGTCCCCACATGGCAGTCCCATGCCTCCCTTCCCTCCGACCTCAACGCTTCTCACGCAATAAGGCGGATAGAATGGTTCGTAGAGACGGGTCTGACCGGCTTGGACCTAGCCATGTGTTGGTTCATCAGGCGGATCCAACCTCTGCAGCACCGTACGAAGCTTATGCACGAGTACACCGGTGACCGAAGGGATACCCTCCGGATCTCTGAGGACAACTTCTCGAGTGACTCCATCAAGTTCCGCCTTAAGGACATCGTCAAGGTGAAGGACAAGAAGCATGGCTTCACCCTCACCTACGACATGTTCGTAGACGGAAAGTGCCCAAAGGTAGGTATTTATTTTCCGTGTATGACATTGCTCCAGTTTTTCCGTCTTGCTAATACCATCTTGTCTAACACAATGATTTCTCACTTAACAGCTTAGCGATCTAGAGGAGGGCAACCTGGCCGCCCAAATCTACGATCCCAAGATGAAGGAAGTCACGGTCGTGTCCGACGATGATGCCCCGTTGGTGCGAAAGCGGAAGAGCTCCACCTCTGACGCTGCCGATGGAGGCAAGAAAAAGAAGACGGAGGGTGGAGCCTCCAAAAAGAGTACTGCCGCCCTGGAGGAGAAAAAGAAGAAAGCCACCGGGATGTTTGCTAAAGCGCCCCCCCTAGTGTAAGCTTCTTATTCTCCGACATTGTCTTGTTTATCTGTCTTATTCCTGTACTTATGCATTTTGCACGTTTCAGGAAGAAATCCACAACCAGCCTCAAGAAGTCCTCCAAGAATCTTGCGGCTTCTAGAAATATAAAAGATATGCTGCATCGCGACTCTTCCCCCGCCATCGCCCCTGATACTCCTGCCATCAAGCCCTCCTCTGCTCCGACAAGCTCCCAAGCCCAGGAGGCACCAGTCCCTTCCGTTATGGAAGTGGATTCTGGCGCCTCTACCGAGCTCGCAGTTGTTGGCGAGCAGGCGACGCAGGAGAGCGCTGCTCTTCAAATGGCTGAAGCTCCGGCTAAGGATGCCATCGGTAGCGACAAGGCAGTGGTGGGTGCTGGTACTTCTGCCGAAGGCGGCGCCTCTACTCCCCAGAAACCCTTAGAATTGCCGAAGATTATCTTCCCGGTGCTTACGCCGGGTAGCACACCTATGGTTCCTGGAGAAGTGCCATCATCTCCGACGTGCGGTCTTGAGGAGCTACTCTATCAAGCAGACATCTTGCGAAGCAACAGCGTTTCCTTTGGCAAGCTGCTGGCCGAGAGTGCTACAAACCTCAAGATCATCGCACTTGTAAGTTTTAATTTACCTCCTGCATTTCATATGAGTATCCCACTGTAGCCCCCGAGGATGTAGATGGAAAACCATTGGTTTTGCATCTATATGCTCTAAGAGTGACTGGGTTAGAAAAAACTCTCACTGCAGCCCCCAAGAATTTAGATGGAAGAAATTATTCCGACTAGATGCGTTAAGAGTAGCATACACAGTGTTTATATTTTTAAGTGATGTAGCCCCCAAGCCTCTAGTTGAGAACTGAATTAGCTCCGACTAGATGCTTAAAGAAAAGCTAAGCATATTGCTAAGTTAAAATCTTGCGCTGTAGCCCCCGAGCGCCTAGATGGAAAAATCTCTGACTAGGGGCCCCAAGTAGACTGAGCAACGACTTGACTTTGTATTTGCTTCCACAGAACGAGAATGCTCGGAGGGGCATGGCCAATGATAAGTATCAGAAGATGCGCGCGGACCTTGAAGCTGAAAAGGGTAAAACCACCATCTTGAAGGAACGGATCATCAAAAACAAGAGTCTGTTTTCTTTTTGCGCATTTCCGTCTTTCTTTTGTGCCTATAATCTCCGAGTACTCACTGTGTACTATGTTTTCTCCAAGTACTCAATGTGTACTTTGGTTTCTCCGACTTGCAGAGCATGTCGCCAAGGCCAAGGATATTGTCGAGCAGTCCAAGCACATCCAGCAGCTGGACAGCGAGAACAAGATCCTTAAGAAGGAGAGGGAAGAAATGCTGAAGATGCACGAGTATTCCATGAAAGCCCTGCAAGACTCCGCCTCTGCTGAGATCAATCGCTTGAAGGAGGAGCTTGCGATCCTAAAGGATCACAAGCAAGCTGCCGATGAGCAAAACCTTCGCCATAGCGAGGCGTTTAAGCTCCTCCAACAAGAGAAAGAATCCTTGGCGGACGTCGTCTGGCAGGCTAAGGCCAGCATCTTCAGTAAGTATCCTCCGCCTTGTAGCTCTGTAGTCTGGGTACTTAGAATTTTTGAACTCATGCAATCGTTGTCGGAATTTTCAGCGCCCCTGGGTTTAACCCGCTCGCCTCCTTCGGACAAGGAATGCATGATTCTTGCTGGCAACTTCATCAACACCGCCATCACCCAAGCCAAGGAGATCGCCACGCCTCTGCAGATTTACATCAAGGCCTCGGACTCCATGGTGAAGTACTCGGAGATTCTGCGCTGAGCCCCCGAGCATGTTGCAAGATGGAAAGCTTCATGTGCACGGGCTAGCGCAAGGATGGCATTATCCATGGTGAAGGCACACTATGAAGGTGCCGACATTGACACGGTGACATCTGGTATCCCCGACGTAGATGATGACGGCAAAGAGATCGATCACGAAGCCATCCTGTCATCACTCGCGGGTTATGACACTAGGGTTGCCGAGTTGGTGGACATCGACGTCTTCGTGCCCAGGAACTTTCTTGACAATGCCAACCCTGAATCCTCCGAGTCTCCTCACAGTGGCGACGTTGAGGGTGAATCTCCGGATGGTGATGATGCGGCCTCCAAGTCCCCCGCACCCAAGGAGTGAAAAAACACTTTGTAATTCTTGTTTCCCCTCTGGAGTGTGTATTGAAAAAACTTGGTGATGTAATCTTAAGGCGGAAAACAGTGGCTGTCGTATCCTGCAACTTAAGAATTAATGCCCATTATGTATATATTTTTTAAGCAAGTGCTGGTTTATCCATTACTTTGGTTCTTATGCTTGACTTTTCGTGAGTCGGAAGACTCATTGTCGGAACCATGCGCTTAGGTGATGATGCCCAATGGCACCGTCAATAACCTGAGCACAAAATCGCCGACAATAAGTGCCAAAAGTCACTACTCCAGAATCCACATAAAAACAACAAAGAACGTGTAGACCAGAAAACTTGAGCTAACGCCCGTAGGCGGAATTTTCACAAGTGCAATCGCAAAGCTTGTGCATAAAGGTTTATATGATCCAAAAATGAACACTAAAGGAGGTAAAAGACTCAGTAATATGAGTGAACCAAAGAGCTTTATTTCATTGATCATATAAGAGGTACACGATTAGATAAAAAATGCTAAGTGTAGAAAGGACGTAGCTGTGTTATGTTCCATGGCCGATCAAGCTCCGGGTAGTCATCATCCGGGTCACGTCGCTTACGCTTATGATCCTCATTGGGTCTATCCTTGAGCTCATGATTGTCGACAAGGTAGTAAGACCCATTGAGCAGCACCTTGCTTATGATGAACGGTCCTTCCCATGGCGGGGATAATTTGTGTGACTTCTTCTGCTTAAGTCGGAGCACCAAATCCCCCTCTTTAAACGAGCGATGCCGAACGCGGTGACTATGGTAGCTGCGTAGCTTCTGCTGGTAGATGGCGGATCTTTGGCATGCCAAAACGCGCTCCTCCTCGAGAAGGTCCACATCTAGGTGTCTGGATTCTTCAGCGTCATCTTCGTCGTAGGCGGCAACTCTTGGTGCATCGTGGAGGATGTCGGAAGGTAGGATGGCTTCTGCTCCATATACCATGAAATAGGGGGTGTAGCCAGTGGATTTGCTGGGTGTAGTTCGTAAACTCCACAACACAGATGGCAATTCTTCCGCCCAGGCTCCAGCTGCTCTGTGTAGCGGTGCCTCAAGACGTGGCTTGATTCCCTGTAGAATTAATCCATTGGCTCGCTGAACCTGACCATTGGATTGTGGCCACAGATGCAAGGTCAAGTCGGATGCCTTTGTCCCAGCAATAGGCCTCCACTTCTCCGAGTGACAAGTTGCTTCCATTGTCGGTGATGATGCTATGTGGGAGACCAAATCTCACCACTAGATCCCGGACAAACCTGAGGGCAGTTGCCCCATCAAGCTTTCTACTGGGTTTAGCTTCTATCCATTTGGTGAATTTGTCAACTGCTACAAGCAGATGCGTAAATCCACACGGTGCCGTTTGTAACGGCCCCACCATGTCTAGCCCCCGGACTGCAAACGGCCAAGTTATTGGTATTGTTCGCAATTCTTCAGCAGGAACATGCGGTTGTCGGGCATAATACTGGCACCCTGTGCACGTCTCAACCAGCTTGTTGGCGTCCGCCTTCGTGGTCAGCCAGTAGAATCCTTGCCGGAAGGCTTTCGCGACCAACGATCGAGGAGCGGCGTGATGCCCGCAATCTCTGAGATGGATTTCGCGTAGGATTTCCATACCTTCTAGTTGGGAAACACACTTTAGGTATACACCAGTAGTGCTCCTTTTATAGAGTTGCCCATTGATTATGGTATAACCCTTTGCTCGTTGTACTATTTGCCATCTTTCGACCTCGTCGTCGGGCAAAGTTCCGTGTTCGAGATATTCCATGAACAGTTTTGTCCAAGCCAGTGGGACCTTTGTCGCCATGTTGATGAAAGAGTCAGCTCTATCCAGGTTGTCTATGTCAGCTCCCTTCACGGATGGTGTACTTAGATGCTCTAGGAAAACTCCTGGTGGAATTTTCTTGCGCCCTGATCCAAGTTTAGACAGTAAATCAACCGCCTCGTTTTGCTCCCTAGGCACATACTTGACTTCGTAGCCCAAGAAGCTCTTGGGCTATCTCGTCCACTTCGTCTCGATATTTCGCCATCATAGGTTCCGCGCATTCCAGGTGCCAGCCACCTGCTGGGCAATGAAGTTGGAATCTCCATAGCAAACTATGCGCTTGATGCCAATATCCTTGGCTACACGCAGTCCATGAATGAGTGCTTCATACTCCGCCATGTTATTTGTAGCCTCGAAGTTGATCTGCAGAACGTAGTGTAGCTTGTCTCCTTTTGGCGACTGTAGCAATACAGCAGCCCCCGAGCCGTTGAGCAGCTTTGATCCGTCAAAGTGCATCACCCAGTACTCTGGTTCTGGCAACGGAGTGGCATCTGGCATCTCCGTCCAATCTGCAATAAAATCCGCCAAGGCTTGTGACTTGATAGCGTAGCGTCTCTTGTAGGTGATCTCGAAGGCGGCAAGTTCAATGCCCCACTTCGCGACCCTTCCTGTAGCGTCGCTGTTGTTAATAATGT
Source organism: Avena sativa (assembly GCA_916181665.1). Classification (NCBI taxonomy): domain Eukaryota; kingdom Viridiplantae; phylum Streptophyta; class Magnoliopsida; order Poales; family Poaceae; genus Avena; species Avena sativa. The sequence goes on from OV702296.1 coordinate 80,585,467, forward strand.
CGGACAGTGGAGTCTTGCTCACTACTGTGATTGGGTTCTCTTGAAAGTAATGCCTTAACTTCCGAGAAGCAAGGAATACTCCATAAGCTATCTTTTGGTAGTGCGGGTAACGCTGCTTGGACTCCGTCAAGACCTCGCTTACATAGTAAACTGGTCGTTGCACTCCCTGCTCATAGCCTGGCTCCTTCCGCTCTACCACGACGACGATGCTGATAACCCGGTTGGTTGCCGCCATGTAAATTAACAGGGGCTCGCCAGGCTCGGGTGCTGCAAGGATGGGCGCTGAGGAAAGACTCTCCTTGAGTTGCTTCAATGTTGCATCTGCTTCGTCTGTCCATGTGAATTTGTCCGCCTTCTTCAACAACTTGTACAGTGGCAGAGCCTTCTCTCCAAGTCGGCTGACGAACTGACTAACTGCTGCAACACAGCCTGTTAGTCGCTGGATGTCCTTTAGGCATGTTGGACGGTTTATGTTTAAGATGGCTTTGATTTTCTCCGGGTTGACCTCGATTCCACGCTGGGAAATGATGAAGCCCAACAATTTGCCGGTTGGAACCCCGAAGACGCACTTCTTAGGGTTGAGCATCATGTTGTATTTCCAGAGATTATCAAAGGTTTCTTTTAAGTCGGAGATTAAGTCATTTGACTTTTTAGACATCACCGCGATATCGTCAAAATAGGCGTGAACGTTCCGACCAATTTGGTCGTGAAGGCAACGTTGCATTGTCCGCTGGTAGGTAGCACCTGCGGTTTTATCCCAAAGGGCATCGTGACATAGCAAAACGTGCCGTATGGGGTAGTGAACGAAGTGGCCAATTGGTCCGACTTCCTCGTCTTGATCTGGTGGTATCCTGAGTATGCATCGAGAAAACACAAAAGTTCCGAGCCAGCCGTCGAGTCAATGACTTGGTCAATGCGAGGCAAAGCAAACGGATCTTTGGGACATGCTTTGTTCAAGCCGGTGTAATCAACGCACATTCTTAATTCATTGGTTCCCTTTTTGGGGACAAGTACATGATTGGCCACCCATCGGGTGTGAAGGACTTCTCGGATAAACTCATCCTTAAGTAACCTAGCTATCTCTTTGCCAATGGCGCGTCTCTTCTCATCTCCGAAGCATCATAGAGGTTGTTTCACTGGTTTGCATTTTGGATCTATGTTTAAGCTGTGCTCGGCAAGTTCCCTAGGTACACCTTTCATTTCGGCAGGTTGCCAGGCAAAGATGTCCCTATTCTCATGGAGGAACTCGACGAGCGTGCTTTCCTATTTGGGATCCAGGTTCGTCCCAATGGCGACGGTCTTGGAGGCATCGCCTACCACAAGTTCCACCGGCTTGGTCTCGATGGCGGCCTTGAACGCAGGAGCGGAGTCGGAGATCTGCTTCTTCGACGCGGGCATCTCTGAGTCATTGACCTTGCTCTGGATCTCCTTGAATTCTTCGCTGTAGAGGACAGCTTCTGCAACGGCTGCTTCATTGATCTCGTAGTCCCTTGCCTTGGTAAAGCTTCCGGATACGGTGATGACACCGTTCGGTCCGGGTATCTTGAGCTTGTTGTAGACGAAGCATGGCTTGGCCATGAACGTGTGGAATATGTCGTGGCCGAATATGACGTGGTACACGCTCTTGAAGGGGACTACCTCAAAGGTCATGCGCTCTTGGCGGTAATTATTAACGTCGCCAAAGGCTACCTGAAGTGTGATGCACCCAAGGGACCGAGCCTCCCGACCAGGCACTACGCCATGGAACACGGTGTTGGTCCTCCTTAGGTTCGCCTCCGTCAAGTTCATCTTCTGCAGTGTATCCAGGTACATGATGTTGATGCTGCTTCCACTATCCACCATGCACTTGGTGAACTCCACTCCGTCAATCAATGGGTTGATGACCATGGCGTACTGGTTCTCCATGGGCACAAGGTCTGGGTGGTCCGTCCTGTCCCAAGTGATTGGAACCTCCGACCAGCGCAGGTACTGGGGAACTGGGGGGAGAGTAGCCATCAGGATCCTTAGAGAGGTCTTCTGTTGTCGCACGGTGGGGTGCTAAGGAAAGTGTGGTAGATTGGGGCCTTCTTTGCAAAGGGGTTCTTGCCCTTGTCGTCGCTCTTGGCGGCGTGCTTGGGGTCAATGTCCTCGTCCATGTCACTTGAATCCTTGGACTCCTCCTCCTTCTTCTTCCCCTTGCCCTTGCCTCGCGGTCTGTTCTTCCGACTTCGCTTATAGCCGGACTCCGGGTCTTCCTTGAGGTCGTTGACGAACTTGCAGTGTCGATTGGTATGGGTGACCTTGCTGTTGGCGTCGAGGTGTACGAGGCATGGCATATCGCGGTACTCTTTGTAGGTTTAGGGAACACGGAGCGGCACCGAGTTAGTTTCACTTCCTCGCTGCTGCCCCCGTCCTGCTCCCCTTCCTCGGCCACGTTGTCCGCCTTCGCCTCGTCCTGCAAAAGTCATGGCGACCATGTCGGTAGATTGCTTTTCTTCTGGAGCGGTTTTCCGCTTTGTACTGCTGTTCCTCCAAGCTTGAGTTGGAACGGACGTTGCCGGCAAGGAGCCACGAGCATCGTCGTCGGCAGCTGCGAACTCACTAGCTAACTTAATCATCTGATTCAAGTCAAGCTGATGATTTTCCTGCAAGCGCTTCAGCTTATGTCGGAGCAACGTGCCCCTTTCCAACCCATCAATGAAGGCGGCCATGGCGGTCTGGGCGTGCACTCCTGCGCAGGAATTCTTCATATCCAGCCAGCGGGAGAAGTAGGCGCGAGATGTCTCGTCTTTCTCTTGCACGCACCGCTGTAGATCGCCCACCGTGCAGGGATGCTTGTATGTACCCTCAAAGTTTTTGGTGAATGCTTCTTGCATGTCTAGACAGTTGTAGATAGATTTCTCCGGCAAGTCGCCGATCCATTGACGGGCCGTACCCACCAACATTAACGGGAGGTACTTGACGGCAATGTTGGGGTTGCCTCCGGCAATCTCCACTGCGTTGCCGTAGTCCTGCAACCATGTGGCAGGCTTGGCGGTGCCGTCATAGGGCTTGATGGTCTTGTCGATCCGGAATCCTTTGGGGTAAGTTGCGGACCGTATTGCAGGTCCAAAGCAACATGGTCCCATGTATGATCCTTCCCGGGCCTCGTGAATCTTATCGATCCGCGAACGTGCATCGTACGGCTCCAGGTTCTTCTTATTTTTATCAACAGGGGATGGGCTGCGCGAACGACACGGGCCTCCTCCGCCATGGTGACTGCTTGGCAGCGACGGAGGCGGAGGTGGCGGTGGGTTAGCCTTCTTGCTGTTATCCTCCTATGATGCCTCACGTCTGTCGCGGTTGCTTGTCGGACGCGGAGGGTCATGGTGTGACCTACTCTTATGTCCTTCGTTGTGCTTTCCGTCATGATGGGACTGCTCCGCGTTGTCGCGGATGACAATGCCGCACTGCTTTGGTAGGGTCATACCGTGCGATGGTGAGCCTTATAGTCTTCCTGACGTCGGGGGGATCGGGGCGGTGGCGATGGGCGGCGAGGTTGGGCTCTTTCTCCGTGGTCGGAGGATATGAGGATAGCATCCTTCCTGTTGCGCGCATCCCTCCGTCTTCGTTCTGATGAACCCGTCCGTGATCCGACATCCTGAGGAGATCTGTCCCTTGGCGGTTTGTACTGGCTAGATCGGCAGAGCGCTGGGTCAGACTCAAGCCTCTGAGAGGTGTCCTTTTCCTGCTGCTTTACCGCCTTGGCCACTAGGTCATAGACCTGTTCCACTGCTTTAGGCGATCTATCCTGTTCCAGAAGGGTCTTGGCGACGGCGAGGTTAAGGAGTGGGGTGGGCATCACCTGCTTGCCTTCACTGTCAATGTATGGCTTGGCCTGTGCCGGCTTTGAGGGAGCCCATCCTAGGTTGCGTCGTACACCAGGATCGTTGATGACGCGAGCCGGAGCCTTCTTGGCCTTCTGCTGCTGGAGCAGAGTCTTGTACTCGGCCTCCATTGGTCTAGCTTTTTCTATGGACTTCTGCATGTTGACCAGATCTTGATCTAGTTTAGCGCCTTGCTCCGCGATGGCTTGCGCTTCCTCTAGCAGTTGCTGGCGCTTCTCGTCAAGCTGAGTCACATTCCGGATATGATCAACAGTTAATGGCTCAAAGAGGAGATTGCCGTACATCACTCTATCAGCTGGAGTAACACGGGCTGCTGTCGACATAGATGCTGGAGGCGGCAAGTTTGCGGTGTTGTTGTTGCTCGGACCGGTGCCGAGTTCCTGCGGCTGCTGCACTGGATTAGGCGGGGGAGGCATGACTCTTGCGCGATCATCGTCAGCAGCAATAAGTGGCCCCTTCCCCTTATCCAGCGCCGTAGGTGGAGCTTGCCCGGGCTGGTCTTCGTCCATCGCTGTCCCAATGGTGACGAACACCCCTCGGGACATGACGGTGTTATTGGCTTGTTCGTCGCGCGAGTACTCCTCCTCCATCTCCTGCATAGCGGAGTCTAGCTCTTCTGGACAGAAGTTTATTTCCTCTGAATCTGCACTGAAATCAGCATAAAGCGCGTCAATGACAGAGTCGGAGGGTGCTAGGACTTCCTCGATGATGGGCGGTGGAGGTGCAACGGCCTCGACGATGACTGGAGGTGGTGGCGCTGCTGCGACGATGACGGCCAGAGGCGGTGGTGGTGGCTGAATCGGAGGTGCTCCGTCAATGAGCGCAAGCGCTGTCTGAGCTGCCGCTTCAGCCTCTGTGTAGTTGTTGACGGTGTTCACCATGCCTTCGAAGGTGAGGCGTCCTGACGCCTGTTGCCGTCTTAGAGAGTGTCGGAGAAGCGTGTCGTGGTCCAGTACTTCCACAAAGTGATAGATGGCATCATCATTGGGGTAATTGTGGCTCGTATACGTAGCCACCTGGCGAGGTAGCCGCAGGGGTTTTCGCCCTCTCTCTGAATGCAGCGCGCCAGATCGAAGATGGTAACCACGCCGACGAACTTGGATCTCTGCTGTCCAGACGCACGGACAAAGCCGGCGGATTTGCAGTGATCTTCCACCTTTATATCCTGCACAGGGGCGGTTTGGGTGGTTCTTGAATTTTTCCGATCTTTGCCGGCAAACTCCGAGGAGAGATCCGACATCGATCCTTCCGCGAACGTATCCTGCCCGTAGGCGGTTCGTGCGGGTCTTGAGTTTTTCCGATCTTTGCCGGCAAACTCCGAGGAGAGATCCGACATCGATCCTTCCGCGAACGTATCCTGCCCGTAGGCAGTCCGTGCGGGTCTTGATGCTCCTCCGACTCCCAGGGAACTAGTGCCCGAGTCGATTTCGCCGATGAAGAGGTGGATGTCTCCGATAGGAACGATCGAACACCGCGTAGGGTTCGTCTTCACCGAGATCCAGAACTTGTCGGGGGGGACGATCGGAACGTTGCCGGAGAAGAGAACGCGACCGATGGCTATGGTTTCGCCGATTCCCGCGAAGATCTTGGTCCTCGCCCTTTGAAGAGCCTGAAGCGCCTCTTGCCCCATGGTGGGCGCCAACTGTCGTGGTATTGCTGATGAGTACGCCATGGAGGGGTCCTCACAGTGCGTGTTTAGAGACGTGGGGTAAGGCGGACGGTTGACGGGTACGAGGTAACACAACTTATGGGTTCAGATCCCACAACGGTGGCGGAATCCTACTCCTGCTATAAATCACTATAATGGCAATACGCCGAGTTACAGAGATTAGGTTCGCTGTGCGAGGTGTGTGTAAAACTATGTTATCATCTAAGATTGTGCCCTAAAGGCTCCCATAGGCCTGACTTATATAGTCGCCAGGTCCTAGGGTTACAGGGAAAAGTCCTAGCCGGACAGGTTACAGAGTTCTACACCGTCTATTACTAGTCTTGTGTATCTTGCACTCCAAGGCTCCGGGTACGCTGGTGACTCCACTGTAGCCTTCCTTTATCCGGCATGGGCCTCCCTTCTGGATCCACCTAACTGGGCTGCCCAGCAGGCCATAGGCCATGCTACCGACTATGGGCCACCCGGGTTAGTCGGATAAGAGACATGTTATGAGGATACCCATATAGCATATCCCCAACAAACGGACCTCCTCTTGTCTTGTTTGGGTGTCGCTTGAAATATGACTGATACTTGGTAGGATCACTGTCTAACTACTGTCTAAGCTCGATGATGCACGTGGCTTCCTCGAGCAGAAAAAGACGGTGCTTTTCTAGGTCCTCAGCCCTTTTCTCCAGCGCCTCCGGTGTAAGATCCGAAGCCGTTGGGATAGGAATCGTGAGAGCATCTCCGTAGATTTCACGCGCACCCTTGGTGACGACGTGTCCATCCACAAGAGGGTCGATCGGGGTGGTATTAATCGGATCTCCGTCCTGATTCTCCATCTCGATCTCTTCATCAACTTTTCTTCGTTGGTTTCCTTTACATACGGTTCTGCCGGTGTCAGATTCTTGTTGTTGTTCTTCTTCTTGTTTGACCGCCCAGTAGACTTAACATGCGTACTAGTGGCAAAGACAGATTTTGGTCCGGTACCGGGGGATAAACTTCCTTTGGTACTTTCTGTCATGGTTGGTTTGTGGACCTCGAAAGAATCTCCGGTGTCCATGTCATCCTGCGAGGTGTAGCTTTCATCCATGCTATCATATGGACTAGGAGAATTTTCTGGCTCACCTTTCGTTGGCTTGGAGATGTGTTCTTGTTCATACTCCTACATCTCTTTGTCGAAGTCTCGAAGTTCTTGCGACGTTATTGACTCCTGAGGATCCAGGTAAGTCGGTGTTTTCCTCGATTGCGCCTAGGACTGAATCGCTGTCGGCTCCAGCATCGACAAGATTGGATCCAGAGCTTATGTGGTACACGAAATAGTGCTTCTTTTTGTTTATGTTCTTGAGGTAGTGGTATAACTTGGTTTCCGCTTCAACATCGGCAGAGCTGGATCTGTAGAGGATGTATTCCTCATTTGTGTATCCGATCTCGCTAGAGCGATCAGATCTAGATTCTTCTTCCACCTCTTATTCCACTACACGAGTGGGATGGGTGGTTTGATTTTCTCCGAGATCTTGAACTCTTCCGCTTCTGTGGACAAAGTAGATCCGGATTTTACTTTCGCCATTGTCATCAACTCAAGGGTGGGTTGGGAGGTATCAGCGAAACCGAGATAAATACCAATCTCGCTGATGGACATGATTGTGTAGGTCGTCACGGGTTTCGAAGCTGGAATCTAGGTCTCGTTGAGAAGGACAAGAATGGCGATAGTTTTGCCGATTCCTGCACGCGCGCCTGGAACGAAGCTCCAAAGGTGACCCACCCCACGGTGGGCGCCAACTGTCATCTAATTGTCGACAAGTACGCCATAGGGGGTCCTAGTGGCATTGGAAAGATGGGGTGTGAGACGTCGGATGTTCCAGGAGCGGAGAGCACAAGTTTACCCAGGTTCAGATCCGACTACGGTGATCGGATCCTACTCCTCCTAGCAACCCAGTAATATATCGATGTAAGCTGGATGTTACAATGGATTACAAGAGAGGTTCGCCTATGCAAGTTGTGATTGTGGTTATTGCTATGGTTGTGCCCTAAAGTCTCCCATAAGGCTGGTTTATATAGTCACCAGGACCTAGGATTACAGGAGAGACCTATCCGGCTACGTTACAGAGTCGATAACTAGATACAGCTTGGACTACAAGTAATAATACAGGCCTAAGTCGGTAACTCTTCTAGGCCTTGTCGTAGCCGGAACTGGCTCCTTCTCTTTCTCTGACTGGGCCGCCCGTGAAGCAAAGCTCTAACCCGTTGATGGGACACCCTGGTCAGCGAGTCCTGTGGGTACACCCGGAAAGTATATCCCCAACACTATCACCCCCATGGGAAGGACCATTCATTGTAAGCAAAGCATTGCACAATGATTCATATTATCTGATAGATGCTCGTGAAGCATAAAAGAACAAGGCGGACAGATCGGGTGATGAGACCAAAAGGCCATGGAATGTGGCATTGCTCTGTCCTTTCTACACTTAGGAGAAGCGGTGTATGTATCTCTCGAACTCTCATATGTCGGACACTCATGCCGGCTATGTGCTGATAATAAAATGGATTGATTCAGAAAACTGACTTGGGGACTGCCCCTCATGTTTACTCTTGAATATTTTATGTCGGCTGGCATTGACACTTAAACTTATCTCGGAATAAGTAATGTTTACTCGTATGAGGTCAACTCTTCGACTATGTTGTTGTCCAAAAACATGGCTTCATGGCAAGCAAGAGAAAAAGACCAAGGACGAGTAAACATGAACAGCGGATAAGTAAGGGAAGAAATGCGAGTCAGCCCTATGTATGCTTATAACTAACCCATTGCAGGATATATCGTCTTGTATGTCGAATGACCCTAGGTCAAGTTGTCTAGTTTCATATCCACTAACTAAATCCTTAGAACTTTGCGACTCTAATGTTCAACGCCAAAAAAGGTAGACAAGAGCCAAATTCAAGGATAAGGAAAACGACAAATGAAACTCAGGGACTTGCCCTTGGATGATTTGCATTCAAGCAAAATAAAGTTTAAGACTTAGAAAAGTCACACACCCAAAATAACTGTAGTATCTCTTACATCTGCACCCGGCATACCAGGGATCTCATCAGAATTAGGTGTTTTTGATAAACCAGCTTAAGAGGCAGCTGGACTCGAAGGAGCATCGTGGGGGTTGGAGCTAGGAGCGTCATCAGAAGCATCTACCGAGTCAGGCGCATCGACCGAGTCTACCATGTTTGACTCAGTGGCCTCGCTATCAGCATCGTCATCATCAGCAGTCTTGGCAAGCGGCTCGGCGAGATCAAGGAAGCTGGGCCCATCGCACCAGGCATGCACCAGAGCATACTCCACCATTGCATAGGCTCGCTCTTGGCGCTTATTGATGATACCATGGTTGTGGGTCCACTTGCCTTTGTCTCTCATATGCTGGAGAACATCAAGATTGATATCCTCATACCATGAAAGCACAAAAGCAAGGGCCTTGTCTGCTGCGACACGACCATCTGACTCACGCCATTGATCAAGTCTTTCCTCGGTGAGTAACAGCTTGGCAGCCAAAGTCTCAACGAGCATGGGCACATCTTTATCCGGCCAGAGCATCCTGAATGCATGGATTGCCAACTTAAGTAAGTCAACACCGCATGACTTCATTGTGGTCACGCGCTCAGAGAGAGTAGCAAGATGCTCATCGATGGTGATCTCGCCATTTGCTGGGGCTCCAGATTCGGCTCGCACTTTCTTCATATCCCTTAAGGCGAACATGTCGGCCTCAGTAAAGTTCTCTAAAAAATGGAGGAACATCAAAAATAGCGGAAAAGAAGTAAAGAGTAAGGATAAGAGCATAGTGAAAAGAGTAAGAACTCACTACCGATGAAGGAGTTGATCGTGTCGACCTTGGTCTGCCAGGTCTTTTGCCTTGGCCTAAAGAGCTTCTAGATCTTGATGAGCCGACTGCACCGCTAACTCGGCATCCTTGAGAAATTGATTTGTCTTCTCACCACTGGCGGCATGCTTCTCATCTTTCTTGGCAAGCTCCTGGTGCAGGCCCTCCAACTCGGACTTGTGCTTCTGCTCCATGTCTGCCACTTGCTGCTTCATCCGAGTCACCTTGTCTCACTCCTTCTGGAGCTCGAACTGGTGCTGATCTGCTTATTCAGAACATGTGACTCGTCAGTAACAGCAAACCATCTCAGCCTTGATGAGATAAAAATGGAAAATGAGAAAACACAAATGCTAAGCAATCACAAGATTTCTAAGGAAAAGAGAGTTATTTTCAGTGTCGCTGATCTGCTTATGCAGCGTATCAATGGTGGATTGGTAAGAAGCTGTGGAAAAAACAGCGAGGAAAACTCAAAAGGACAGAACAAAAAGTATCTGCTAAGTAAAGCAAGCCGGGTAAGACAAATACCTTGGCCCTGAACCTCAACCTTCAGATCCTGGTGAGCAACCTCAAGCTTTCGGTACTCCAAAAGAAGAACCTGATGCACCTTGGTACACTTGTTATGCGTAATATATACGAAAGAGATTCAATCAAAAAATACTCAGTACATCAAGTAATTCTATCCTGGTAGAAAGAGGAAAGGATGTATGAAAATGGTTGAGCTTACAGCCGAATAAGTGCCTTACTCAGCAGTAACCTCGGGGACTAGAGAAGATGTATGCATATAAAAATACTACGTATACAAAAGATTAATGATATCACATACCTCATTCACATTATCTACTCGGGCCATCAGTGCGATGGCCTGCTGGGTCATCTCGGAGACGGCCTTGGGGCCCAACTGTAGCTGCTGGCCAGAACTAGAGCTCACTTCTTGCTCACCTGTGGCATTCCAAGCTATGGCATAGCACTCTACAGATCCAAGGCCTTGCCCGCTGAGTGTCCGAGTAAGGATTTGACCTTTTTTCAAGCTATCCCCCACTCCAGCACGGGTAGCGGTGACACTGTCATGCAAGGTGCCAGCCTTGGGAGCGCAGCCAGACCCGGCAGCGGCAGATTTGCCCAACTGACCCGCTGAAGCAGGTGTCATTGTTATGGTGTGGGACAAATCTGCGGAGCGGGGCCTAGGGCGTAGACCAAGGTCAATTGCCTGGAAGATGATGGCTTAATGGGCGTAGAGCGAGTCTGTCCTTGAGGAACAAGCCGGGTCTTATCCTTGACCAAAGAGGCAGCGGGAGCAGATCTGGTACTGGTTTGAGAAGACAATGGAGCCGAATGAGAAGGCTCGACAACTGGCAAGGGAGCAATAACTGGATCAACTGGTGGATCAAAAACAGGAGGAGTAATAACAGGGGTGTTCTGGGTGGACTCAGCACCGATATTGCTAGCGCCGGGTCCTAGGTTCTGATCAGAAGGAGCAACGGGAGAAGAAGGCCGAGTCTCCTCTGATGGGTGCGCCGCCGAATCAGCCTGACTCTGAGGTGCAGGAACCTCAGCTGTGGGAGCAGTGACCCGAATGGGCCTCTGCAGAACTGTATCGGCATGGAGAGGATAAACGGGTTTCGACACGGAAGAGGTCATGCTGGGAGCAGCTTGGTTGGCAGACATAGCAGCACTGAAAATAAAAACAAAGTTCTTTAAGGGAGCGAACATAAAAGAGAAAAACTTAAGGTAACAGGCAGCGGAAGTTACCCAGAGATGGTAGGGTCATGCGGAGTGCGACGAACAGTGACCCGGTGTGTGTTAGTCTTGCGAGGTTGGGAGGATGTGGCCTCAGGAGGAGTAGCAAGATCGAGTCGGCACCTCTTGGAAGGCTGAGTGCTGGAGGAGGTCCCGCGCCGCTTACTCGGCTTGGCAGCAGGGACCTTGCCATACCCACTGGTAGCAAGAGGAGGATCCTCGTGTACCTGGACAGATGCATCAGTAAATACAAAGCTCAATGGGACAAGAAAAAATATCAAGACAAAGAATAAGTACCTCCAGGACTTCACAATCCACATCGTCATCGTATGACCAGACCCGCAAAGGATTTTGGGTAAAGATCTTACCCGAAGGAGGAGTAGTGGCAGCGTGAGGGATCGGCACTCCAGGTCATACTCGACCTCGTCCTCATCCGATCGATCATCAAGATAACCGGTAGGAGGGACGGTGTTGTCATCAACCTGATGCACAAGATTCTGCGAAAGATAAACAGAATGAAATCAGTAAAAATACGGAACTGCGAATAGGTGCCGGATAAAGTATGTCGGCAGCCCACAGTTACTCGGATGCTTACCCACGAGACAATCCTATCTCGGCTGAAAGGAGGACAACTCCAAGCCCAGTTTTTTGCTATGTTCAGCTTAAAGATTGAGCTGACTCGGCGGGAAACGGAACCTTTGGTGAGCTCAAGTGTGGAATGTCGAGTAGGATCACGGGGACCTCTCATGAAGCACATCTTGTGGCTTATGGCCTGGATGGGACTGACTCGGCGGGCGATGAAGGCGCACATGAGATCTTCCTCGATTAGATGGAAGTTCTCCTCCGGGTCAAGCAACCTCTCAACAATCCCATGGGCCTCATTCACTGCCTTGTTCTTGTCGCGCGGGTCAAGCTTCCAAAGCTCCTTGCTAGGAACCTCGTCCTTGAAGGGGGAATCCGGATACAGTCGTTGGACCCGCTATTCTTGACATAAAAAAGGTTCTATGCCATTTCTTGCAAGAATCTATCTCGGTGACCCGGGGAAGACAGAATCCCTCCTGGGTGTGATGCTTGCAGCACCGCACCTGGTGGGCCTCTTCTCAGTGCGAGGAACGCCGGGGTCAGGGACAACTTGGATTAGGAAATTGAAGTATTTGCCCCAAAGAAGGACAGTGGGCCAAATGCCGAGATAGCCTTTGCAGGAAGAGATGAAACAGGAGAGAGAGCCAATAGCATTGGCAGGCAGGTGATAGGTTTGTAGTTGAAAAGTGAAAAGAAAAGACTTTAAGAAATCGCTAATAGGAAGAGAAAAACCACGCTCAAAATGCGAAAGGAAAACCACCCGCTCATCGGGCTCAGGCTTGGGAACGATCTCACCAACGGGGAGGCGACAATCAACCTTAAGCGGAATACGCCTAGTGGAGTGCAACCACTCAAGCTCCTCCATGGTGACCACGGATCCCTCCCAGCCGCCGCGCTCGCCGATGGTCTCGTGCTCATCCACTTCTTCACCACCATCACGGGCATCCATGATTTCGTGCGGCTCGAGCTCTTCCATCATTGGAAGAGGCCTGGAAACACAGGGACCCGTCGGGGAATTGGAAGAAGGAGGAGAGAATCGTTGGAGCAGAGAAGAAAGTAAGAGGAACAACAAAGGGGAGGTTCTGGATTGAGAGGATCAAGGATGAGAAGGCAAGGGGGGAAACTGAACCAGCGGGTGCAGTTAAGTTCCCCGCGCACCTACTTAAGGGGAGTAAAACCCCTGGCGTGGGATACCTTTGCGCTGTGAGGCTGCTGTGGTGTCGTGTACCCGACCGAGTGAGCACATCAGCAAGCGCCACGTGTACGCGATACACAGAAAATTCAAAGCCACGTCACACTGCGCGGGACACGAGGCGATGAGCGATGGGACTGCCACAGTGATGAGCGATGGGGCATAGCTAGGGTTTGGGGAGGTTGGACCAAGTAGGAGACTAGTGCCCTGAGGCTATGCTTGAATAGCTCTAGGAGCACTTGTAAACTTCTTGGATAAATAGAAATCCTAAGTGTGGAGAGTTCATCTTGTTCTTCGTGCGCGGTAAGACCGCGCACTCCCTCCCCTGTTACCTCAAGCGTCATTCGCCCCCCCCCCCCCCCAACTTAAGCCTACCCATGGAATCTGTTGTGACACCATCACGACATCCAGAACTCTTGGTTCATTTGAAAATTACAAGATCTTCTCCTCAAGTTCCATCCAAGATATATCCACCTTTATGCACCCAAAGGGCTCGGTCTATGGGGAATCAAAGGAGGAGGGCTCGATCTTCATGAACAGCAATCAAGTGTTTCACCTCCTCTCCATTCATTTGGAGAACCCTCGATCTAGTATTTCTTGCAAATATCTAGATCCTTGTTTTGATTATTTTGATAATCCTTGTTCTTGTGGCAGCTTGTTGTCATTACGGGATCCTCCAATTTGGTTGTGGATGTGTGCCTCGCTAGAGTTGTAAAGGCACCGGTTCCCGCCTCGAAGGGTACCAATAGTGGAGAAGGTGGATCAGGCGTTTCATGGCGAGATCCATCGGAGAATAGGGTGAGGCCTATTGTGGCGTGGTGGTATTAGAACTGCCCACCCCTCCAACACAGATGTACTTCCCTTAACCAGGAAGGAACTGCGGTAAAACAAATCCCTGTGTCTCCGCGTGCTCCGCTATGGTTTCCTCGCTTAACCGCCACTTTATTGGGGCTTTGGTATCAGAGCCCCGGCTCTTTATTCAGGCTTAACCTCCTAAGAGAAGTATGGGTTCCAAGGGAGATGGGAGTGATGGTGCGAACATAGTCACCATGAACAATCTCAAAACATTGGAAACAACCTTGATTAGTTCTATGGAGGCTAAGATGGAAGAGATGCGCCAAATGATAATGCGTCTCTCCACACCCGCGGCACCACCTCCATCTACCCCTGAGGCTACCACTCTGCAATCTAAGGAAAAGGATAACTCCAACTCCAAAGAGAACGAGGTGGTTGGTGATGGCACTAGTAAGAGATCCTCCTCGAAAAAGGATAGTGGTAAGGAAGGATACAATGAGGTTTCTCATGTGTATTCACCTGATCCACCTATCCCACAACCTCATATACATAATAGGGGTGATCCACCCAAACTTTCAGCATCTACTTTTAATCAATGGCACTATTTGATGAAGTCTCATGTGTGCAGCTCCTCCATTGAGTTATGGAAAATCATAGAGAATGGTATTCATGTTGGAGATCCAAAAACCTAACAAGAAGAGAGGTTGTAGACAGTCAACTCAATGCAACGGCTCTACACATGATTCAGCTTGGTGTGGGTACCAAAGACATGCCTCACGTAGAGCATCTCAACATAATGAAGGAAGCTTGGGATGCCCTCACCGAGCTCTTCATTGGAAATGAAAGAATGAGAAGGAATAGGTATGATGCTTTGAGTAACCAAGATTAAGGGTTCTATATGATGGATGGAGAAGATCACGAGGACATGTATAGGCGGCTCAAGTCAATAGCCACCACCTTTAGAAATCATGGTGCTTCCCATGTTGATGATGCGTGTATCAAGAGAAAGTATGTTAGTGCTCTTATGCCTTTTGAGTCCACAGATTTGAAGAGTCTCCAAGGAAGGCATAACTACCACCTAATGACATCCAGTGAGGTAATGCAAGAAATGGCAGCTTTCAAAGTGGCTGCCAGGAATGCCGAAGATGCACATGCACGAGCCATTGGGATGCAAAAGGGGGTCAACATGGCTTTGAAGACAAGTGTGGTTGAACAAGATAAAGATGACATTGAATCGATGGACTGTCCCGAGGATGTAAAGAGGGCTCATGGTGATTACATGGCCTTCTATGCCAGAAACTTTTGGATCATGGTATCAATCGTACAGCCATTGTTTTTACCCATGACATCTGGTGCATGCTTCTGAACTACCCACAGCAACTTTGGGATCCTGAATCTGTGATGAAAACTTTTATCCCCTTTGGTAGATTTCTTGTCTGGAATAAGGATTTGTCAAACAAGGCTAGAATTCTTGTCAAATTTCGTGCTTATGATAGTGACACCCTTCCCCTGAGTGTGGTGATTGGTAAGAATGTGGCTGATGATAGCAATGGTGACTCCTGGACATGCCCCATGATTTTTCTCTCCTCTACTCTGCTTGGTGCCAATGCTGGTGATGAAGATTCCCTGCCACCTGATGGTGGTAACCCTCACCCCTGCCCATGGTTCATCAGGGGTTTTGGCATGATGCACAACATGACCATGTGATGGAGGAAAATGTTGCTGACAACATAAATGTTACACCTGTACATGTTGCAGTTGGACAAGCTGCTCCTGCAGCCAATGTTCAGAATGTACCTGTGGCCAACCTGGAGCCTGCTACCCCTCCACTACAGCCTGAGATTCAAGAAAATCGGAATATGCGTGTTGCTGAACTAGATCCAATTACTAACCTCTCCAATCTGCTTGTTAGCCTGATGGGTGGTGAAGAACATGCAAACTTCCCCAATATTGCTGGTAGCACTATCACTGGTGCTAAAGTTCAGATGAATGAATTTGTCAACAATGGCATCAACACTATCAAAGTGACCTTGGAGATGAATACTGTCCCACCCAATCAACAAAGCACCATGCAGCATGATATCCAGATTGAGGCAAACAATGTTTCACAGGTGGTGGACAAAAATAATGTTGCAGTTAATGAAGCTGGTCCAAGCTTCATTCCAGTTCCTGCAGATAGCTCTGACAGTGTTACTGTGATCCCCAAGCCTGATAACTTCCCCAAGAGTAAAAGGAAGAAGCCTGAACCTAGCTCTGTCAAATATGTCAGGAGAAGCTACAGGATTGCAAGTCTGAATGCAGGTTTCAAAAATAAAGCAAGTGCAGATGAACATGCCTCCAATGCCCAAGTCACACCCATGAACCTCTCTGGTCACTTTGAAGCTATTGTCATGGACAACAACAATGCACCCCCACCAATTCTCCCAGTTGATACAATCCAGGCTATTGGTACCAGCTTCTGTCAGATTCCTCCTGGGGAGGTTTCTGCTGCAAACCTGAACTATGACAGTTCTAATGATAGTGCTTAATCACTACTCCACTATGTCCAAGAGCATGGACAGTAGAGGCTCTGTTATCCTAGGATTTTATTCCAGTCTTTATCATGTAAGGTCACTGTGTCAAACTCATTTTGTTTATCATCCAAAGTCTCTGATGTGTGCAGAGCAAAACATTTATCTTATAATATCTGGGTTGTACTATCCTCTGTCTCAGATGATTTTATCTTATCTGGACTACAATGATCTCCTACTCAAGATTTACTTTTGCCTACTGCCTATGTACATGAAAACCATGATTTTGGTCAGTTGGTCACACCTTTACACACAATGTACTGATCATCATAGATATAAAAACAGATCCCTCTTGTCATGTATTATCACCCATGATATACAGTACCTGTATATCTACTGCAACAAATCTTACTTGGTTTCTAATGAGTAGACAAATCAAAATACTAGACTGGAACATTAGAGGTGTTAACTCACAGGAAAGATGGGATGACCTTGCTGACAAAATAAATCAGAGCAATTGTAATATCATATGTTTACAGGAAACTAAGAGAGAAACATTTGACAGTAATTACATCAAAAAATTCTGTCCTAGAAGACTTGGGTAGTTTGCATACCAACCTTCAATTAGTAATTCTGGTGGATTGATCACCATTTGGAATGGGAACATGTATAATGGTAGTGTGATCAGCCAATCATCATTTCATTTGACTGTTAAGATGCACTGCAATCTTACTAATGAGGAGTATTACATCACCAACATTTATGCCCCATGCACAAGTGATGGAAGGGCTGATTTTATTGATTGGTTCTTAAATGTTGATTCCTCTATCTTCAAATTATGGATAATTATGGGAGATTTCAATATGATCAGAAGCACTGAAGATAGAAACAGAGCAGGAGGCAATATTTCAAATATCCACTCTTTCAACTCCATCATCCAGGAACATGATCTAGAGGAAATACCACTTAAAGGGAGATATTTTACTTGGTCAAATATGCAACAGCAACCTCTACTTGAAATGCTTGATTGGATTTTTACATCACCTGAATGGACCACTACCTTTCCCAACACTATGGCCACTCCATTGGCCAGATTGGGATCAGACCACATTCCTATATTGATACAAATCAATCAAATTTATTCAGATTTGAGGATTATTGGTTGGAATTTGAAGGACTATCTGATATTGTGAAAAACAATTGGGACAATAAAGGATGTTTCAAGAATGATGCACATGATCTGGCTGCCAGATTCAAAAACTTGAGACATGCTATCAAAAAATGGAGTAAATCCATCTCCAACCTCAACATTGTCATTGATAACTGCAACTTTGTTTTATCTCTTTTGGATGGTCTTGAGGAACAAAGAGCATTATCTGTACCTGAGATAAATTTTAAACATATCATAAAGTCTCATCTTGCCAAACTGTTGGAAGCTAAAAGAATATATTGGAGGAAAAGAGCTAATATTAGGTGGGCTAAACTTGGTAATGAGAACACCAAGTTCTTCCACTCCATTGCCACAAGAAACTACAGAAACAATTATATTGATGCACTGCTGGATGAACAGGGCAATGAAATTACTGACCATGATCACAAAGCTGCTCTATTATGGACTGCCTTCAGAGATAGACTTGGAAAAACTTCTGAAACTGAGATGAGGTTTGACCTGCAGGATCTTATCACCCCACATGATCTCACATCTCTTGAAGAACCATTTACCCAACTAGAAATTGATGGTATTATCAAATTCATGCCAAATGATAAATCACCTGGACCTGATGGATTTAATGGCTACTTCATGAAAAAATATTGGAGTATCATCAAATCCCAATTTTATAATCTTTGCAATAGATTTCACTCTAGGGAGCTGGACATTGTCAGCATCAATACTGCATACATTGCACTCATTCCAAAAATCTCAAACCCCATTAAGCCTTCTGATTTCAGGCCTATCTCACTGGTTAGCATGGCACTCAAGATTCTGACTAAGCTTATTGCCAATAGAATACAGAACATTATCATTCCAATTATAAGCAAAAACCAATATGGGTTTATCAAATCCAGAACTATTCAGGATTGTCTGGCATGGGCATTTGAATATTTACACATTTTTCATAGATCCAAGAGAGAGATCATCATCCTAAAGCTTGACTTTGAGAAAGCATTTGACATGATAGAATATAATACTATCATCACCATAATAAAGCACTTTGGATTTGGGGAAAGATCATTGGATGGATCAGCAAGATACTTCATAGTGCTAACACCTCTGTGATACTAAATGGTGTCCCTGGAAAAAATATTAGATGCAAGAGAGGTTTCAGACAGGGTGATCCATTATCACCTTTATTGTTTGTTGCAACTATTGAACTTCTGCAAATTATTGTGAACCATGCATGGCAGACTAATGAGTTAGATCTACCTGTTGATAATGCTTATGGACAGAATTACCCAATTCTTCAGTATGCAGATGATACACTACTCATCTTACCTGCTATTCAGGAGCAGCTCACCTATCTGAAAAATCTGCTGATAGATTTCTCCAAATCAACTGGACTTAAAATAAATTTCCATAAATCATCTATGGTCCCTATCAATATGGCAGCTGACAGATGCAGAACATTTGCTGATAGTTTTTGTTGCAGACTTGAAACTTTGCCATTCACATACCTGGGTCTCCCTATGGGCACAACTAAACCCAATGTCAGTGATCTTTCACCATTGATAAGAAAAATTGATAAAAGGCTGGATGGTATCTCAAATTTATTATCTCACTGTTCTAGAGTTGTTGTCATCAAATATGTAATATTTGCTATGCCTAACCATATTATGTGTGCCATGAAACTGCACTACACACATATTGACCATGTGAACAAGTCTACAAGAACCTTTCTTTGGCATGGGAATGAAATTGAAAAAAAAAGGTAAATGTCTGGTTGCATGGGACAAGGTTTACCTTTCCAAAAAAGCAGGGGGACTAGGAATATTGAACTTGAGAAAACACAACAAGGCAATGATGATGAAAAACCTTTACAAATTCTACAACTATCTGGACATTCCCTGGGTCAAACTTATCTGGCAAGCATACTATCAAAATGGTTCCCTACCAGATCACAATACACACAAGGGATCTTTCTGGTGGAGAAATTGCCTCTCATTTCTGATAGACTTCAAGAATATGACTACTATTGTGCCTGGCCAGGGAAACAACACTATGTTTTGGCAGGCCAAATGGCATGACACTGAGTTATGCAATAAATTTCCTGAATTATTTTCATTTGCCAAAAAACCAAAAATCAGAACTGAGGAAGCTAAGCAATATCAGATTATAGGGGAGTTAATAAGCTTGTTCCAATTGCCACTATCCCTTATTGCTGAGAATCAGATGAATAGTCTTTGTATAATCCTTCAAAATTCAAATGTTCCTGGAAAAGGCAGATGGACATTCCCATGGGGAGGAGACAGATTCTGTACAAAAAAGGTATATGACATCCTTATCAAAGCACCTGATGCACCAAAGACCTTTGAATGGATCTGGAAATCTCCATGTCTTCCCAAACATAAGTTCTTCTTTTGGCTGCTATTAAATGATAGATTGAATACCAGAGAACTTCTTGTCAGGAAAAATTTCATCATTGAGGAGGACACTTGTGTCCTTTGTGAGGAAAGCTCTATTGAATCTGTTGAACATCTCTTCTTCAGATGTGACTTTAGTCAAAATTTCTAGTGGAAACTTGGAATTGAATGGAATACTGACTATCCACTGATCAATATGATTCAAGAGGCTCATGATAGATCGATGGAATAGTTCTTCAGCATTACAATGATAATAGGCTGCTGGAGCTTATGGAATCACAGGAATAACATCATCTTTGAGCAACACACTAGGTGCATGGATAATTGTTATGGCATATTCAAATTATCAGTGGCTGATATTAGACATAGAATTAAATCCAGTTTACTGGATGGCATGCAAGCATGGCTAGATACTTTGTAATTTTCTGTGCTTTTTCTCTGTGACTCACATCCTGTATAGTGTCTTATTTATAAAATGAAAAATGACACAGTGGGGGACTTCCCCACTGTCTTTGTGTCAAAAAAAGCCAAATCTGAACTAGAACGCAAGAGTGGAGCAAATGGAAGAAGGGAAAACGGTCCCAAGCTGAGAACATGCTTCAATTGTGGAGACCGGCTGCACTTTGTAGCTGAGTGTCCTTATAAAAGTAGAGAAGATAATGGAGGAATACTCATCCTCAAAGAGAAGTCAAAGGCTCCACGAAAGAAGCAAGTGTTGAAGAAGAGTGCTCCATTCAAAAGGCAGCCAAAGATTGTCTTAGTGGCTCAAGAGGAGTATACACCGGGAAGTGAAGATGAAGATGAGGATGATAGCTCTGAGAGGTGGTTGCCATAGTCACCACGACTACACCAACATCTCTCTTCGACTCTCCGAATGAAAACATCATCAACAAGAACGCCACTTTCCTCATGGCAAGAGGTTCCAAGGTATCATCCTCCAACACTTCTTGTCCTAAGTCTATGATTGACATGGATGATCCTACCAGTCTTAAGGTTAAATAAGAAATTATTGCTTTGGAATATTTTATCACTAACTTGCAAGGTGATCACAAAAGACATTTTGAGGCTATCATGGACCAGTTGGCCCAAAATGAAGTGCTTCTTGAAGAAAAGGGCAGGATTGAAAGGGAGGATGCAATGGAGATTGCATCCATAAAAAATGCTCTAGAGGAAGAGGCTCACGTTTCTCTTGAAGAGAGACTTGAGTCAATCGAGGAGTGATACGTCCAATTTGCATCACCATTCTATATCATAATTTGCCTCTATTCATTGATATGTGTCTTATTATGAGGTGTTACTTATGTCTTTTCATCTATTTTTGCATGTTGGATGATTCTTGGAGGATGGACTGCCGGAGTCAGGATTCTGATGGAAAAATAGGTGTTTTGATGCAATTTCGCGAAGATCATAAAAATACCAGAAAAATCATGGAAAATTATATTTTTCCAGAAAACGAAGGAAGCCAGAAGGGGAGGTAGAGATGGGCCACAGGGGGCCCACAACCCCCCCCCCCAGTCGTGGTCCACCTTGGGCCACGCCTAGGGTGGGTGTGGCCCACCTGGCTGGCCTCTGACTCCGCCCTCTCGCCTATATCTTCCTCTCGGAACCCTAAAACATGGGGGAGTGACCACAGAAAGATTCCACTGCCTCTGCGGGGCGGAAAACGTCG
Organism: Avena sativa; assembly: GCA_916181665.1. Classification (NCBI taxonomy): domain Eukaryota; kingdom Viridiplantae; phylum Streptophyta; class Magnoliopsida; order Poales; family Poaceae; genus Avena; species Avena sativa. The sequence continues at coordinate 80,606,908 of OV702296.1, forward strand.
AGAGAGAAAGAGCTCTCCGGCAGACAGATTACTGCCGGGGAAATTCCTTCCCGGAGAGGGAAGATCGTCGCCATAAACACCGTCATCAAGCTAGGCTTCATCAGGATCATCATCATAATCATCCACACCATCATCTCTAGAAGCACCATCATCACCACTCCATCCCGCTGTAACAATTGTGTTGAATACTTGCATAGATCTTAGAGGAAACATTCCCGGTGTTGATTACTATTGTAGTTGATGCTTGTGAGTGGAACCTTGGGACTATTGTTTACGTTCAGATTGTTATCTGTCACCATATCATATTTGATCTTGATCCATAGGATGTCTTGTGAGTAGTTCGTTTAGTTCTTGAGGACATGGGAGAAGTCATGTTGTTAGTAGTGGATTTGTGTTGAGATATTATTCAATGGTTTAGTATTTAAGTTGTGGTGCTATTCTTCTAGTGGTGTCATGTGAACGTCGACTACATGATACTTCACCATTTATGGGCCTAGGGAATGCATTGTGTATTTGGATACTAATTGTGGGGTTGCCGGAGTGACAGAAACCTGAACCCCCGTTAGGACACCGTTGCACAAGGGTGTGTAGGATCTCAGAGTTTAAGGATGTGGTTAGGTTTATATCTTAATTACTTTCATATAGTTGCGGATGCTTGAAGGGGTTTAATCACAAGTATGTATTAGTCCAAATAAGGTTGGTACATTAGCACAGGTTCACCCACACAACACTTACGACACCAAAGAAGGGTACTCAACTATTTGAAGCGAAAGCACTTGATAGAATTCCCATGTGTCCTCGAGAATTTTTGGTCCTTGTAAGTATTTCCACCGGCTTGTCCTTTGCTAAGAAAGGATTGGGCCACTTGCTGCAGTTGTTCGTTGTCTTTATAACTTGCACTTTGTTTCTTTTCTTTATTAGAAAACCCCTAAAAATCCATTTGCTAAGTATTTACAGAGGTTTCCTGCTCCTTACCACTAGTCAACACCTTCTGCTCCTCGTTGGGATCGACACTCCTATTTATCGAAAGTACTACGATACACCCCATATACTTGTGGGTCATCAAGACTATTTTCTGGTGTCGTTGCCGGGGAGTGAAGCGCTATTGAAGAGTGGAACTGGTAAAGGAAACTTCTACTGTGAGTATTGCTTTTTATTTTTGTTTGTTACTTTGTTTCCAATATGGATAACCCACTTGGTTTCCTATTTGGGAAAACTACTACCACAGTTAGGGTAGTAGATGAACCACCGCCTGTTGAGATAGATCCTTTTAAGATACCTACAAGTATTGTTTAAGTGTGTAGGTATCACAACTGAATAGGTGTAGAAGAAGTTACTCTCTATATCCTTGAAAGGGAGAGCTGAAGAATGATATAAGCTGCTGAAGAATGGAAAATCCATGGAATGGGAGGAAATAGTACCTCTCTTTTATTCTAAATTTTATCCTACCAGTGAGATTCATAAGGATAGAAATCTGATATATAACTTTTGGCCTCATGATGGAGAGAGTACAACTCAAGCTTGGGGGAGATTGAAGTTACTAATGCTTAAATGTCCTATTCATGAACTCCCTAACAATATTATTATCAATAACTTTTATGCTAGGATTTCTCTCCATGATAAAGATTTACTAGATGCTTCTTGCGCTGGATCATTCACACGTATGAAGGAAGAAGCTAAATGGGATCTCCTAGACCGTATTCAAGAGAACACTGAAGCTTGGGAGAATGACAAGGGAAGAAAGTCAGGTATAAATTATAATTTTGAATGCATTAAATCTTTTATGGGAACTGATGACTTCCGTGATATTAGTAATGAGTTTGGTCTTGACTCCCAGAGTATTGCAAATTGTTTTAAGGCCTTTTCCTCTTACATAGAAATTCCTAAAAAGAAGTGGAACAAGTACCATGCACCTTATAAAGATGTTGTTAATCATGTTCCTATTAGAAATACTGAAGTTTGTACTACTAATCATATTGTGCTTGAACCTTATGTTGAGAAAACACCTTTCCCAGCTAAGGTAAAGGAATATTCTATGATGATTAGTGCGAATGACAAAGGTACAAAGAAAACTGTGGAACCTAATGAGCAAATGAATATTGAACCTATGGTAGCTATTATGAAAGATCTTGTCACTAGAAATATAGAGGATGAGCACATTATCTTCTGTGAAGACCCTTCTAATATTATTTCTCATCCTAGTAAGGCTAGAAAAGCTAGTGTACCTGTGCTTTCTGTTAGAATTGGTGATCATTGCTACTATGGTCTATGTGATATCGGTTCTAGTTATAGTGCTATACCTTATGAGCTTTACAAGGAAATTATGCATGAAATTGGTCCTTGTGAGCTTGTGGACATTGATGTGGTTATTCACCTTGCTAATAAGGAAACCATTTTCCCTATTGGTATTGTAAGAGATGTGGAGGTCCTCTGCGGTAAGATTAAGTATCATGTTGATTTTCTAGTGCTTAATTCAGCAGCTAGCAAAACTTGTCATATCATTTTTGGTAGACCTTTCTTGAACACTTGTGGAGCTATTATAGATTGTAAAAAGGAAAAAGTTTTAACTAAGTTTGATGGATATTCTTATGAGTTTAACTTTTCCAAATTTGCTAAATCTCCTTGTGAAAATAGCTTGCCTAATGAAGATTTCAGGATGGAACAACTTGCTTCTATTGATCTGGTTTATGACCTTGGACCTCTTTTTGATGATTATAAGTATGCTCATTCTGATGATAAAGTTGTTGACAGTGACAGTTATATTGTCAATTTTATTCAAAGTTCTACTGAAAGTTATTATGAGAGAGGGAAACATGGTTTTATGCATCTCAATAATTTTAAGTTTCCCCATTTTATGTTGAAAACTTTGAAGTTGCATTTGTTTTGTCTTCCTAGGCTAGTGGATTTTTGTTTCAACAATTTGTTTTCTCATGATACCCCCATGCATAGGAAGTAGGTTAGACTCAAATGTGTTGGTTATTTGATTCCTGATGCTCTCTTTCACTCCAGATATATATATACCCTATGTGAGCATCTTTGAAACTATCTAGCCTAACTTAAAGGAAATAAAGAAAAGTACTTCTTGGGAGATAACCCAATAGTTTTGTCGAGTCTTGGAAGTTATTACCTCAGTAATAACTGCTCCTTATCGGTTTTTTTTTGGTTTTTGTGTCAAGTTCAACTAATTTTGAGAAGTAGCGGACTTGTGAAAAGTGGCTGTCCTGGGACAGATTTTTGTGCTGCATTGTAAAAATTCGTGAAGGAGCTGTATTTTTCTATGCTTGTTCTCCAAGTTGTTACCCAACTTTCATTAGTTTTGCACTTTTTTATTTGAGCAACAGAAGGTTTTCGAAAAATTGAATATTTACCCGCTGGTCTGTTTTGACAGATTTCTGCCATCATTTGCATTTGCCTCTTATATTGATTCATTTCCAGATTCTTTTGGGTTTTTGGAAAGGAGTTGCTACAGTAGCTTTTTTATGGATTTTAGTTGAAGTGTGAACCTAAAGGTTTATTGTTTTTGCTTACACTATTGTTGCCATTGAGGTTTGTGTAAAGCCTTGCATGAAAGAAATTTCCAAGAGAAGGAGAAAAGGAATCTGTAGAGTTCGTCTTTGAATAGGTAAACATGGTGAAAACAGAAGGTTCGTGAAAACCATACCTTTTTATATTTTTGATGTTTTTATTACATACAGAAGGTTACGAAACGAAATAGAGGAGGAAACGGAGGCCAGGATGGCCACACCCACCCTAGGCGCGGGCCCCAGCTGGCCGCGCCTAGAGGGGGTGTGAGCCTCCTGAGCTCCGTCTCTGCCTCGTTTTTGCACCAGTACCTTTCTTATGCACTGAAACTTCGTAATATATAACCCCCGGGTTCCCCGAGGTTCTTGTATCGTGTTCTCATCGGGTTTCTGTTTCGATCTATTTTTGTCAGCCAGATTCTCAGTTTTGGAGTCACAATGTCTTCCTCTAGATCACCCATGGAGAATTCCTCTGCGGATGTCATCAACCTGTACATGTATGAGTTGAAGATTTATCCCAAGGAGTTGATTCTCAAGGATGGGAAGGTGCAGGTGAAAGAAGTTCAAGGCCCTAAAGGAGAAGGCAATCTGGAAGACAGGATGGAAGCATTGGAGCAGGAAGTTTTCAGGTACAAGAAGATGGCGGAACGCAAAGTGGATATCATCCATAAGATAAGTTTAGAAATCATAGCCAAGCACGAGGAGTAAGTTGCTGTGCTTCAATACGAAATATTCTCGCTCCATCGGACCACCAACCAACTACAAGCACAGCTCTTTGACATACAAAATCAAAACTGTGAGTATGAGGCTAGATTTAATCGCATAAGCTCTGCTGCTAGTTTCAGGATTGTGGAAACCAGGACGTCCTTTTTGGATGGGGAACCTTTATCTTGGAAGTTTGATAATGACCAAAGAACACCACCACCACCGAAGGAGTGATTCGTCATCAGGTTTGGCATCCCCTTGGCTTGTTCCAAGCTCGGGGGAGTGTTGTGGTATCACATCATTATCTTTTATCTTTTACCTTTTTAGTGGATTCATGTCTTTGGTAGAGAAGTTATCTTATAGGTTGGTTTTCATGTGGAAGTATCTCTCCTTTAGTTGATTATGTATGTATCCCTTGGTGTGAGTGCCTTTATGGAATATTAATGAGAAGTTTCATCTTTTACTTTTTGCACTTCATATTTTAGTTTGCAATCTCTATTATATGATTGATCTTGTTGATAGGTATTGGCATCACTTTGGGAGCATCAAGTAAATCTAAATTGGTTTTGGCAAACCAAGCTCTGGTCAGTAGCAACACTTTTTGAGGTTTGAAAGGAAAAGAGAAAAAGCTTACATGTATTTTGTATCATTTATTTTCTTTCTTGATTGGCCCAGAAGCTTAGTATTCTATTTAAGATATTTTGTGTCTTCAAGGAGGATTTCATGTTTGTCTCTATCACTTGTATGTTTGCTTGTTTCCTTCAACTCTTTTGCTTGCTACCCAGACTTGCTAACCAAAAACATGTGTTGAGAAGGCTTACTTATCATGCTTCCAACCCCTTTGAACCAAACCTGTGCCATTTGTGTCCACCATATCTACCTATTATCATTATAGCTATTCCAAGCAAATTCTCAAGATTCATCTATCTTTCAAATTAAAAAGTATTTTGTTATGTGAAAACTAGTTAGTAAAGCTCTCACGAACTTGATGTCACACCTTATTTTCTTGCCCCTAATAGACTTGAACCATTGTGTCATCGAAATTGTATATGCTTGCATCTATACGTTGGAATTAGCAGAACCGTGATGTCACAGGGAACGCTTTCAACACTTATGGATACTCATCCAGTTGATATCATGCTCTTTTGTTTGCGGATGTCGTCGGTGTGAAATAAAAGGGGAGCTTGTAAGTCCATGGAGTTATGTATGTGTGTTAGAGAAACACATGGGCCGCTAGCCTAAGCCATGCCTAATCATGTGGAAACTTGCAGCATCACCATAATGAGCAATCTGTGAAGCATCCTCAATAAAAATCTATGCAAATAGTAAATAAAAAGATCGCTGAGATTCTCATTGTCTGCTTGCCTTGTCATTTTGGTTATGGGATAGCTCTTGTACCATGTGCAAGGGGTACCCCGTTGGCGGTTCTCTATGATACACATGTACTTACAATGACAAGAACATACTGGTAACTAAAGTTGAGTAGCATGAGGAGCGGCCCTCGTACTCAAGGTACATGAGATTGCCAACTTATATTTCGTCAAGCATATACTCCATCCTTGTGCACTTTAACCTTAATCATATCAAGCTGCCTATGATAGGGGCAATGAAGGATCAAAGCTAGTAAGTACCATAATCTTTTGGAAGCTCTTTTTGACTTGAAATCCCTACTTCCCTCTATGAAGGGACCTTTCTCCTATTTCTATGTTGAGTCAGTAAACCTACTTCCTCTCTATCTCCAGCAAGCATTTGAGATTGTTGTGTTGCAAGCATTCATATGATGATTTATTCACTCATGTTCTCTATCTTCCTTGTTTGCACAAGACTCTTATCTATTGAGTATTACTTTCAAAGCCATCATTGTGAAAAACCTTTTTGAGCAAAGAGTGCTCCTGCTTTTGAAGACTTCTACAAAGGCTTTATTTGTGAAACTGTTTGCCAGCTATTCTCTGACCAAGAACAAAGTTTGCCAATTCCAATTATGATTTGTCTTTATGCATCTCTATTGTGACTCTTGTACTTGTTGCAAGCTAAGTTATATAATGGTGAGTTGCTTTCTTCTATGAGTTGTGTAATGGTAAGTGTGATGCTTCTTGTCTGTACTCTTTTATCGACACTTCACTCCATAAACCTATGGACATGCTTACTGAGCTCAGTTTTCGCTTGGGGACAAGCGAAAGTCTAAGCTTGGGGGGAGTTGATACGTCCAATTTGCATCACCATTCTATATCATAATTTTCCTCTATTCAATGATATGTGTGTTATTATGAGGTGTTACTTATGTCTTTTCATCTGTTTTTGCATGTTGGATGATTCTTGTAGGATGGACTGTCGAGTCAGGATTCTGATGGAAAAAGAGGTGGTTTGATGCAATTTCACGAAGATGAGAAAAATCATGGAAAATTATATTTCTCCAGAAGACGAAGGAAGCCAGAAGGGGAGGCAGAGTTGGGCCACAGGGGGCCCAGCCCCTCCCCCAGGCGCGGCCCCCCAAGGTCGCGCCTAGGGTGGGTGTGGACCACTTGGCTAGCCTCCGACTCCGCACTCTCGCCTATATCTTCCTCTCAGAACCCTAAAACATGGGGGAGGGACCACAGAAAGATTCCACCGCCTTTGCGGGGAGGAAAACACTGAGAGAGAAAGAGTTCTCCGGCAGATAGATTTTTGTCAGGGAAATTCCTTCCCGGATAGGGGAGATCATTGCCATCAACACCGTCATCAATCTAGCCTTCATCGGGATCATCATCCACACCATCATCTCCACCAGCATCATCATCACCACTCCATCCCGTTGTAACGCTTGTGTTGAATACTTGCATAGATCTTAGGGGAAACTTTCCCGGTGTTGATTAGTATTGTAGTTGATGCTTGTGAGTGGAACCTTTGGATTATTGTTTATGTTCAGATTGTTATCCACCACCATATCATCTTTGATCTTGATCCATATGATGTCTTGTGAGTAGTTCGTTTAGTTCTTGAGGACATGGGAGAAGTCATGTTGTTAGTAGTGGATTTGTGTTGAGATATTATTCAACGGTTTAGTATTTAAGTTGTGGTGCTATTCTTCTAGTGGTGTCATGTGAATGTTGACTACATGATACTTCACCATTTATGGCACTAGGGAAATGCATTGTGTATTTGACTACTAATTGTGGGGTTGTCGGAGTGACAGAAACCTGAACCCCCGTTAGGACACCATTGCACAAGGGAATATAGGATCTCAGGGTTTAAGGCTATGGTTAGGTTTATATCTTAATTACTTTCCTGTAGTTGTGGATGCTTGCGGGGGGTTTAATCACAAGTATGTATTAGTCCAAGTAAGATCGGTACATTAGCACAGGTTCAACCACACAACACTTACAACACCAAAGAAGGGTACTCAGCTATTTGAAGCGAAATCACTTGACAGAATTCCCATGTGTCCTCAAGAACGTTTGGTCCTTATAAGTATTTCCACCACTTGTCCTTTGCTAAGAAAGGATTGGTCCACCTGCTGCAGTTGTTCTTTGTCTTTATTACTTGCACTTTGTTTCTTTGCTTTATTAGAAAACCCCTAAAAATCCGTTTGCTAAGTATTTATAGAGATTTCCCACTCCTTACCACTACTCAACACCTTCTGCTCCTCGTTGGGATCGACACTCCTATTTATCAAAAGTACTACGATACACCCCTATACTTGTGGGCCATCAAGGAGTCACATGAAGAAGTGGTGACAAAGCTTGTTAAGGAACGTGACAATGCATTAACCAAAGCAAAGAAACTAAAGAAAGAAAAGGTTGAATTTGGGGATGCTCATGCTAGACTCTCCGAGGAATTGGAGAAACTTGAAATTTCTCACAAGGCTTTGAAAAGTGAATTCTCTATTCTCAATGAGTCTCATGATCATCTCCAAATTCGATTGACTAATTATGATATCCCTAGCACATCTAAGTCATCATATGCCCATGAAGAAAATGCTAGGGTGGAAGATGAGCTTGCTGAAGCCTCCACTTCCAAAGGTAAGGGAGTTCTCGATGACATTCTTGGCAAGCAAAGATCAAACCTTGGAAAAGGGGGAGTTGGCTATGTTCCCAAGTCCAAGAAAAAGAATAACAAGAAAAAGAAGACCAAGAGTGCACAAGCAAAGACAAGCACCGTTGAGAACAACATCACAAAGGACAAAACTGACCACATTGGTTTGGCTTCTGATTCAATAGACCCCCAAAGGAATGAAAATAAGGAGACAAATTAGATTGATGGCTTGGATCGACCGGTACCTCTTCATGTGTGGTGGTAGAATCAGGACTCATAAAATTTAGACCCTGTATGTAATGCCCACCAAGCCCGTATGGGACCGAATCATGTCAGTTATCGGGTATTTTGTGCATGCGACGTGGAAACATAAGTGTCCAACTCGAATACAACACTTGCATGTGTGCGTCGACATTGCAACACCACGTACGTGATTTAGAGTGAGTTCTTTTGAACCCATCGAAGGTCTACCCTCATGCGCCCTCCTCTAATACGCATAGGGGAAATTCTACCCTTTCGGATATTTACAACTTTTTAGAGTAGGGGGCTATGGAATCACACCTCACATTGGTTTTGCAGGGCCTAACAATCCTAGTTATGAGCTATTTTGTGATTAATATGGTGATATATATGCTAACTATGTTGGTCGTTTTGATGAATATATTGCTTGGTCTATTTGGGTTCCAAAGACCCTTGTTACTAACATGAGAGGACCCATTCAAAAATGGGTACCTAAAACGAAGAAGTAATTTTCTTGCAGGGCTATGCTTCCGGTGGTTCTAAATGGGTGCTGGAAAGTGGGTGCACTAGTCATATGACCATAAGAAAAGATATCATCACGGATATGAGACCCAACCATGATCATATTATAGTCTCCTATGGTGATAAATCTAAATCTGAGGTATTGGGTCTTGGCAAGGTTGTGGTTGCCCACAATATCTCTCTCGTGGACATCATGCTTGTTGAGACCCTCGGTTACAACTTACTTTCTATTCGTGCCCTTGGTAAGATGGGCTTTGTTGTTTTCATAGATGGTGATTTGGTAAGATGAGCAAGTCTCTAAAGGTCGCTTTTGTTGGGTACGTCGAAAATGACTTGTATGTGGTGGAGTTTTCGGGGAAAACCACTATGGGCCTGATGTGCTTATTCGGAAAGGCCTACTTGGGCTGGTTATGGCATCGCCGTCTAGCCCACGTCAACATGAGAACTTTTGCAAAGTCTTCACAAGGGTGGCCACATCCTTTGACTAAAATACAATGTTTCCTTTTCCAAAGACCGTGTTTGCAGGGCATGTGTGGAAGGCAAGATGCACGACTCTCCCCACAAGAGGAAAACTATAGTTTCCTCAAAGAGGATTTTGGAATTACTTCATGTGGATCTGTTTGGTCCTCCATCTCATGCTAGACTCGGTGGGAAGAAATATTGCTTAGTGATAGTCGATGATTACTCAAGATATACATGGGTCTATTTTTGATTTTGCCAATGAAGTTCAGCGTCAACACAATGTCCCAATTCTGGCAATAAGAAGTGACAACGGCCCCGATTTAAAAAACTGCACCTTAAATGAATTTCTAAGTGAAGAGGGGGTAAGACATCAATATTCCACCGCGTACACCTGTCACATCCCAAGATTTTCCAAATCTTGTAATGTGAAAAATAAATGAATAAAATAAAACTTTGTTGATTTTCAGGGTGAGAAGAAACTTTTTGAATCCAATTGGAAACCTTCAAACCTTTTTGATCAAACAAATCCTAAAGGGATTTGAAAAGTTAAATAATTAATAAAGAAAATATTTTTGAATAAGTGGAATTACTATTTTGGATCTTTTAATAAAAATATTTGGTTTTCAAATGAAAAAGGATAGATTTATAAATAAAGATTATTTTATAAAGCCAAATTAAACCTTGGCCAATATTTTGAAATAAAATGTTTTGTTTTGATTGAAAATAGTAAAGTTTTATTTAAATAAAATAAAAAGGATTTAATATCCAATTTTATTTAAGTAAAGGCTTTTCCCATTTAAAATAAACACTAAAACTTATTTATTTATTTTAAATAAGTTTTCCAAGTATTTTATATTCTCAAATAAAACCTACTGAATAGTTTTGGTACTATTTTGGATTTCAAATAGAGTTTTGAAAATAAATAAAACAAACCTTATTTGATTTAATAACTAAGGTCCATTTTATTTAATTATTAATTGAACCTAAAATAAAAATATTATTTTAAACAAGTTTTCCAAGTATCTTCTATTTTCATATAAAACCTACTGATTTGGTTTTTAAAATATTTAGTTTTCAAATGGATATTTTATTAAATAAATCAAACCTATTTGAATTAATAATCAAGGTATATTTTTATAATTAAATGGATCCTAAAAAGATTATTTTATTTTTGGACTTTGGTTTTGTGTTGCTAAATAGAACTAACACAATACAAAGTTTGGAGAGTGTTTTGATTTGATTTGGTTGTTTGAATTGATTTGTTTGATTGAATTTCAAAACAGTAAATAGAAATAGAAAAGGAAAAAGATTCTGTACAAAAAAAAAGAAACAACAACAGCCCAGCAAGGCCCAACTCGCAGCCCACCTTTCTTTCCCCTCAGCGAAATGTTTTCACTCGAACACGCACCCATACAGACGATGACATGTGGACCCTCCCCCTCACTCCCTTTCTCACTGACCAGCCGACCCCACCCTCTCCTGTTCATCGTCTACACCCGCGACCAGTTCTTCCCCGCTCCTGTCGTTGATTCCTCCGGTTTAATTCATCTTAACGCGGACACCATTACTCGCCGTGACCATGCACATTTAAACGCCAGCGACTCTCCTCCATTTCCCCTCTATCTCCTCCCCCAAGTGCGCCCCCAGGCTGTCGAATTTCGCCAGACACCGCCCACTGTCCGACGACACTCCAGCGACAATTCCGACCAAACCGCGCCACCCCTTACCTCCCCGACCAAGCTCACACCTTCCCCACTCCCAGGAGCATCTCCCTGTACCTCCCATTCAACCGCGGGTGCCCCAGAACCTCGACTCCAACAACCACTGAGCGCCGCCGCGTCTGGTTCTTCTCCGACGACCTCCCCCGGTAACACTGACCTCCCCTTCATCTCAGTATGATACTCCTACGCTCTACTCTCTCTTGCGCGTCTAACAGACCCCCTGTTTTACCTTTCTGTGACCTGTAGCCTCGCCAACTGCGACGCCAGTGCGTGCCCGACGCTGTCCTAAACTCCAGCGAGCGATTGTCGTCCACCCCGAGCGCCCCTTCGACGGAGACGACCACGTTGAGCACCAGCATTCCACGGCGATTCTGGTGAGCATCTCCCCTACTCCTCTCGCTTCCTGTTCTCGTTGTTACGCCGTAGCCAGAGCACCGCCGCCGCGCGCCAACGTCGTCGCGCCGCCAGTTCTTGGCAAGGCATTAGGAGCCGTCCGATCCAGATCCGAGGCACGCGATTGATTGACTTATCAAAGGGGTAAGATCGATCCTGTGCCGCACGATTCACTTTAAATCCTGCGGTCCATGTTGCTGATCCGAACGAACCGGTATGACCCAATGGGAATCAGACACGTGGCTCTGAGTGTGAGTTAAAACAGAAACATTTCAATATGATATGTGATTTTGAAAATTGCACAACTTTTGATCCACACGTCCAAAAATTACAAATTTTATATCAATGGAATCAGTGGAGCAAGCCCTAGCCAACCATGCCATTTGTTTAGTAAAAAGCCTCTGGTAAAATGTTTGTTTTTGCAGAAACATTTGTATGCTTGTTAAGAATGTGAAAATTGTTCAAAAATGATTTTGGGGTTAAAATCTTTGACAAATGGTGTGATTTGAACCTACTGACCATAGGAAACACTTTGTGGTTTCAAAAATATATTTGGTGATGCAAAAGAATGATTCTTTGATTTAAAACCATTTCTAGACAAATAAAAATATAGTTTATTTATCAAAAATGGTTTTGGAAGAAAACTTTTGGGAAATGCTTTGTTTTAAACTCTCTGACCCGAAACACCAAGTTTTATGGTTTGAAAACATATTTTGTGAACCCTATAGATTAATGCCTTAGTAAAAACATTTCTACACCACATGAAATGATACTTTGTTTTGAAAATGGTTTAGGAAATGAAATCCTTTGCAAATGACTTTGCCACTTTATAAAATGACCATTAGGTGTTTTCAAGTGTTTATGACCCATTAGGAACCACTTTTTCAAATAAAACAATCCTTGGCATGCTTGCATGCATTACTTTGACTTTGTCATTTTATGTGATGAATTGCTTGATTGGTAGATTGAGTTTGCGCCTTGCTTGATTGAATTGTAGTGACTTGAAGAGTGTGATTGTTGCAAGGACAAGGAGTGAACCCATACCCTACCAAAAAGGCAAGTGATGCTTCATACTTTTTGTCCCATTACTTTCACTATGCATTAGTGATTTTCTCTAAGTAAAACTTGCATGGAATTTTTGTTAAGTATAAACCTTGCTATAGTAAAACCTAGTAGATGAAACCTTAGTAGAAATCTTCCTAAGTTAAGATTCCTATTACTATCATGCTTAGCTTAGCTAATAGAAAACAAGGGTGGAATATATATTCACACTATGGAAAAATTTCTAAGTCTGAGGACTTGTGTTTTTGTTTAATAAAACAACTAAGTTAATGAATCACCTGGGTGGAATGGTAATTGCTTGGTGGATTTTGGTTGAGTGGTTCACAAGGCCCATGTCTATGGTTTACCTTGTGTATCTCACTTGTGGATGGCCACCCAAGAACAAAGAGATTTGAGATGTCAAATGTTGAGAAGCTTCAAGTGCAGCCACTTGGCATTATGGGCTCTGCCTGGATCATATAGGTTGCAAGAACTTAGCCATATGGACAGTTGGTGGTAGAGTTTGATAGGTTGGAGCGCGTCCATTTTGGTCTAAGGGAAGGCTTCTGAAAGATCTTGTCTTGGGAAACCAAGTCTTGTGGGGAAAGTGCACCACCTCTGCAGAGTGTCAAATCTAAGTACTTAGCCATGTCCCTGGTAGAGGACAATTTGAGCATCAAGACATGGAAGCAATCAAGAATCTCATCATTCAAATTTCTAAGTTAAAAACTTGTGGTTTGAACAAGGGTTAAAGGATCTTCAATCTTTGATTGAGAAAAATGATTTTGTCAAGCAAAAACTTAGTGTTTTCAAATGTTAAGGAAAAACTATTTTGAGCAATGCAAGCCTCAACTCCACTTAGCCAAATGCATATAGATGATATACTCCACTATACTACCATAGTATCACTTGCCAATACAATTCAAATGTATTGACCCTTGTGGCTGTAACTTGTTATGTTGCAGGTTTGATTGATTTAGTGAAGTTTAAGTGATTAGGATTACAAGTCTACAACCAACATGTCTGCCTGTGGAACCTTGAAGATGAAGGACCCCATGCTTATAGATATTCTGCTGCAATGTAATGTAATAGCCAAATGAGCTATGTAAGATGTAATAAAATTATGTTATTCCTGGTTATAAAGTTATATTATGACCTTTGTTTCTTGATATTACATCTTAACTGTGGATGCTAGCTATTGATCCAGGGACTAGCATTGTAAACACAGGGGACTCTACCTTATTAAAGGTTGGGACCCTTACAACACCCCTCAACAAAATGGTGTAGCCAAGCGGAAGAACCAGACTTTCATGGATATGGCTAGATCTATGTTGGCTGAATTCAGTTCACCATACAACTTCTGGGTTGAAGCCATATCTACTGCATGTCACTCATCAAACCAGCTCTACCTCCACAAGATCATGGACAAAATGCCATATGAGATACTCACCGGTAACAAGCCCAACATATCATATTTCTGGGTAATCGGTTGTAAATGTTTCTTTCTTATCAAAGGAGTTCGTTTGTCTAAATTTGAGTATAACACTGTAGAAGGCATTTTTGTTGGATATGGTGTTGAATCCCACACTTATAGAATCTACAATAAGCTCTCTAGAACTGTTGTAGAATCTTGTAGTGTGGAATTTGATGAGAATGATGGCTCCCATGTGGGCAAGCTGATGTTTGTGATGCAGATGTTGAAATACCCCAAGATGCCATAATAAGAATGGGCGTGGGATTTTTTCGCCCCATTGAGGAACCCCTTGTGGCGGATCGGGGAGGACAATGCTCTACTCAAATAGAGCCCTCATCTACACAAGGTCAACAAGCCCCTCCTGCTGGAGAAACTATTGTACCAACACCACAACCTCCTGAAGATCATCAGTCTTCTTGGCAAACTGGCAGTTCCAGGCCGGACTATGGTATCTTCTCTCTCCAAGGGGCGAACTATCCGGCCCTGGCACTCCAACACGTACCAGGGGCAATCAGGACGAATAGGAAGACGCTAAAAATCCTAGGCCAAATTATCCGGCCCCTACCAGGCGTGGATTATCCAGGCCTGGCACTCCAATTCACGACATGGGCATCCAGGAAGAGCGAACCGAATATGCAACTCCCAGGCCGGATTATCCGGCCCCTCCTAGGGGCGGATTATCTACCCCTAAAGCTCCAGAACAACAGTAGCCTCCTATTATGAAAGCAAATAAAGATCAAGGGCAAGGTTCTTAATCTCCAGTTTGCAGTAATCAAGTTGTTGATGAAGGACAAGGTAGTGGTCAAGACGAGGTCCCAAATGTTGAACCAATTCCTCCAAGAAACAATAAGGAAATTGAATCTCATCACAAAACACATGCTGAAAGGAACCTTGAGTTAAGAGGTCATACTCTTGACAAGGTTGTAAGTGATCTAAGAAGAAGAGTCTCCACTAGAAGTGAGCTTGCAAGCTTCTGTGATCATCAAGCTCATATATCAATGGTAGAACCAAAGAAGGTTTTTGATGATCTTGAAGATCGAGATTGGATGATTGCAATGCATGAAGAACTAAATAACTTCGAGTGCAACAAGGTATGGAATCTCGTAGAAAAACCCAAAGAGTGCCGCAATGTTATTGGCACAAAGTGGATTTTCAAGAACAAGCAAGATAAAAATGGGATTGTTGTAAGGAATAAGGCAAGAATGGTGGCTCAAGGATTCTCTCAAGTGGAAGGCATCGATTTTGGCAAAACATATGCTCCAGCTACTCCAATGCAAACTAAATGTCATCTCAAGCTTAATCCAATGGGTAAAGATGTGGACCAAAAGGTATATCGGTCCATGATCGGCTCTCTCCTTTACCTCTGCGCATCTAGACCCGATATCGCGTTGAGTGTAGGAGTGTGTGCAAGATATCAAGCCACTCCTAAAGAAAGCCACTTAGCGGCGGTCAAGAGAATCTTCAGATATTTGATTCATTCCCCAAATTTTGGTCTATAGTATCCCAAAGGCTCCAGTTTTTCTCTATATGGATATACTAATTCAGATTGGGCTGGTGACAAGGATGATCGAAAATCAACTTTTGGTGCATGTCAGTTCTTGGGCAGGTCTTTAGAGTGTTGGTCCTCGAAGAAACAAAATTGTATATCTCTATCAACAACCAAAGCTGAATCTGTTGCTGCTTCTAGTGCTTGTATGCAATTATTATGGATGAGGCAAACTTTAAAGGAATATGGTGTCAATTGTGACAAGGTGCCTCTTTTATGTGATAATGAAAGTGCTATTAAAATTTCTTACATCCGGTGCAGCAAACAAGGACAAAACATATTGAGATTCGCAATCATTTTATTCGGGATCATGTTGCTCGTGGTGATATTGCCCTATGTTTTTTGAGCATGAAGAACCAACTTGCTGATATTTTCATGAAGCCACTTGACGAAGCAAGGTTTTGTTCTTTGAGGAATGAGCTAAATATCGTAGATTCAAGGAGCTTGGATTGACTACCCTTGCATACTCACTTTCACTTCCTCATGTATTTGGTTTAGATGCGGGCATAAACATAGGGGGTGTGGTCCTAACTGATTGGGCTAACTCTCCCCCCATAATGCCGAAAGCAAGAAAAATCATTTCCCTTAATATCATTTTGTGATATCTGGGTTATTGATGATCATTGGTTTTGAACTCAAGAGACATCTTCGCGGTGTCATGCCATGCGCTTCAACATGGTGGCTTCGGCCACCGCCCTCTTCCTTGCGAAGAGTTAGTTTCTATTGGATATTTTGCATTTTATTGCATATCTTGTGTTCTTATGGAAAACCCACCCAATTTTTTCTTTTAGTTGATTTGTTCTTGCAAGTTTGGGTGTGTATTACCATCTCAGGTTGGTGCTCTAAACCCAATCCTTTTTTCTTATCTCGAGCCGTCTTTTCTTGCACACAAGTCTCATATACACTTGCGAGGGTTTTGTTTGGAGTGCTCCGGCCTGAATCTGTGTTTACAAAAAATTTAGAGAGGGGGCGAACTATCCGCCCCTAGTCGGGGGCGAATAATCCGCCCTGGACTGTTTTGTCCTCTAAGGGATCAGGATCGGGGGAGGGCTCGAATAGAGCTGCCCATCCTCCCCCACCCTGTGTCCTGCCCTCAGCTGCCGCCGGAGCCTCCGCCCCTTCCCAGAGTCAATTCGACCGCCAGATTCTCCGGGCCTTCCCTGGATCTTCTTCCCAGCGCCTCCGGGTATCTTCTCCCCCGAGCTCTTCCTCCAATGAGTGAGGGTAACTCGCTCATCCATCTCTTATGCATGGAAGTTGTTGTTCTTGGTGGAACCTCATTGTAGAAGATCATATGTCATTCCCTTGCATGTTAGATTCTGTAGTCTTGCAACCATAGGGCCTGATATGCGTTGCTATGGTGAATCCATGGTGAAACTGAAAAGTTCGCAGGGGGCGGATTATCCGCCCAGGCATGGCCGGATAATCCATCCTGGAGGTTCACTGCCTGTTTCAGTTATGTCTTAGCTTCTCCTAGTGTGCATCATTGTACCATGGGTTGTTTTTCTACTGTCTCTATCATACCTCCTGGAATTGTGTGTATGCTTATCCCCATGCTACCTATCTATTTCTTCTCACAGGTGGTTCTAGTGCTCCCAAGACCTACGAGCGTTGTCCCTGTGCCCGTTATCTCAAGCAGAACAAAGACGGTAAGCTTATTGATGAGACTGAAATCCGAAGGTCGCAAAGAGAGGCTGGACGGATGGCCGAGCAAGCTAGAAAATCCAAGAAGACTACCGCTCGCAGGGGCAAGGGCAAGCAGGCTCGTGCCAACTATAAGGCCATGGATAGCGTTGAATACTCCTCCATTCGCCACCATGATTACTATGCCGAGGCTGAAAGTGATGGCCCTCCGGAGGATAGTATGTTTTGGTGCTCCCACTTCAGGTACATTCATAATGATGTTTATGCTACTCTCAAGATCCGCCCCATGCATCCTCTGAATTTTACTGAGGCTCAATCCAAGGCAAAACTTCGTGAGGCTTTGGAAGTGACTGGTAGAATGGGGTGCACCATCTTATGACTTTACAATGCAACTATGACTCCTCGGTTATGAAGCAATTCTTCTCTACACTTGTGATTTGCGGAGATGAGCTTCGCACCATGAAGTGCATGACCGGGACCACTATGATTCAGTCGGATTTCCGCATTTTTGGTCGGGTCCTTGGATATGCCTTCCATGGTCGTGACACAACTTCTGGCCACCACATCGTTTCTCCAATCAAGCCTAGCAAGGATTCTGCTCTCCCTCCATGCCTGACTTCCGCTGGTGTTGCTGGTACTTTCGTTGGTCTATATCCTTTATATGCAGCTCTTGTTGGTTTGTTCCGGGACAGCATTGCTCCAAGCGGGGGCAATAATGATAATATTAGTGGTCACTTGGCTCCCCTACTTGCTTTTTACCATGAATGTGCGGCCAATACTGAGTCATCTACGGGGTACAAGTTGGATGTCATGGATTACATCTACCATGAGATGATAGATGCAATGTTCAACAGGCTCTCCATCCCTTTTGATCCCTATATTATGATGCTTATCAAGTACATGCTGCCACATGAGGAGTTTGGTAGCAATTTGGATAGTGTGAACAAGTCCAAGAAGATCTACAACAAGGCACAAAAGACCTCCCATCCTTCAACTGCTCCTGAGTCTTTCATTGCGGGCTAGTGGTCGCAGGCCCACGGTGTCTCCTATGGCCCATGAGGTCAAGCAGCTCAACTGGTTTCAATGGAACATTCTTTGCATGGGGGTCGACACTCACAAGGGCCAGTACGAGTCCTATCGGCAGCGCCATGAGATGGCCCACACCCAGCAGTTGATTCTCCACCATGTGTCTGGTGCGTATGGCCATCCTCCTCCTCCTACTACTTCGGAACCATATGCTCAATGGAAAACCTCAGGGATTAACTACGAAGAGCTCGAGAGTCACATGTTTCATGCACCGCCTAGGGTGCCTACTCCTCCATCTAATGATGATGCGTATGATGAAGAGGAAGAGGAAGGGGATGGGGACGACTACGATGATGTCGAGGAGGACTATGAGGAATGATCTCTTGGGGTGTTAGCATCGCTCTTCTTCCTTTTTGGCGTTTCGATGACAAAGGGGGAGAAGTAGTTCTATTTAGGTATCAGTGGATTTGCATGGGGGTCGGTCGCAAGCATTTGCCTTTTTATTCGTTCTCTTTACTTGTTGCTTGTGCCCCTTTAGTTTGGAACTCCTATTTGTGCTTCATTTTGTATGAGACTATGTTGTGTGTGGCACTATCGTTTATGTGTGGAATTCTGGAGTTATCTATGGAGTTCGGAATTATCTATGGTCATATGGAATTATGGATTCATATCTTTTGATGCATCAAAATGGTGGGATGTTTTCAAGGCCTAATATTATCACTTATTATATTGGCTGATTCACATCCCGGTGGTATGAAAAGTTTTTCCTAACTCATCTTCGTTATAGTCATCAATTTTATGAAATTGGCTTATTACTTAGTATGTGCATTTGTATTCAAATGCAATTTATTGATATGCAAACATTTAGGGGGGAGCCTCTTTCATTTCTTAAAGATGATGTTAGTAGGTTTTATTCCAAATCCTAGTATGGTCATCTAACACCAAAAAGGGAGAGATTGAAAGAACATTTCATGATCTCTAGTGTTTTGTGTGCTAGATAACAATATCAAGGATTATTTAATGTGTGTTGAAGTGCTGCAAATCTTGCAATGTCAATAGGAGCCTAAAAGTGTTTTTTTGGGGCGAGGGGATAATCCGCCCCTCCCTAAAATCTCAAAGGGAGCAACAGCGCGGCTCTCTGTGTGGGGGCAGAATATCTGTCGGATTGTCCGGCCAGGGCTGGAGTTTTTGCCTAGGCCGGACAATCCGCCCCCAGGATTTCTGCAAAGTCTGCCACAGCGTGCCTCCCAGTGAGGGTGGCGGAGTTTTCTCCGAAATCTCCGGCTCTGGGGCGGATAGTGCCACACACAACATCCAAACTTTGGATGGGGGCGGATACTCCACCCCTCGAGGATTTTTTCCCAAGATAAGCACGACGCGGCTCACTGTGAGGGGGGCGGATTTTCCCCCGGACTTTCCGGCCCTAGGGCGGATATTTTCCCCAGGGAGGATAGTTCGCCCCTAGTGGGGGCGGATAATCCGCCCCCAAATTGCTCCAACGGCCAGTTCTGGGCAGAGGGTATTTAAATCCATCTTCCCCCTCCTGCCAGAACTCTTGGTTCATTCGAAAAGTACAAGATCTGCTCCTCAAGTTCCATCCAAGAGATCTCCGCCTTCATCCACCCAAAGGGCTCAGTCTTTGGGGAATCGAAGGAGGAGGGCTTGATCTTCATCAATGGCAATCAAGTGCTTCACCTCCTCTCCATTCATTTGGAGAACCCTCGATGTAGTATTTCTTGCAAATATCTAGATCCTTGTTTTGATTATTTTGAATCCTTGTTCTTGTGGTAGCTTGTTGTCATTACGGGAGCCCCCAATTTGGTTGTGGATGTGTGCCCCGCTAGAGTTGTAAAGGCATCGGTTCCCGCCTCGAAGGGTAACAATAGTGGAGAAGGTGGATCAGGCCTTTCGCGGCGATATCCATCGGAGAATAGGGTGAGGCCTATTGTGGCGCGGTGGTATTATAACCTCCCACCCCTCAAATGCAGACATACTTCCCCTAACCAGGAAGGAACTGCGGTAAAACAAATCTCTGTGTCTCTGCGTGCTCCATGACGGTTTCCTCGCTCCTCTCTTTACGTGTTTAGTAGATAGGTTTGCATATAGGAAAATTCTCGTAGTTTCATATCTAGAGAATTTACTTTGTGTGAAGCCTAAAATTGAAAAAGAACTAAAAATTTTGTAGCACCTATTCACCCCCTCTAGGTGCCCATACGATCCATTTCACAAAGGACCGGAGGATGAGGTTGGGAACACCAGCTCATGTAGTAGGTACTCAACCCATATAAGCTCAGCTATTGCATTGGCAACTGCCTTATACTCAGTTTATGTACTGTTGGGAGAGATAGTAGCTTGCTTGTGTGCACTCCAGGTGATCAAATTAGGACACAGGAACACAACATATCCCCCCGTAGAGCGCCTATCATCTGGACAACCAGCCCAGTCGGCATTAGAAGGCAGATAGAACTCCTGATGAACTGGCACATAGGTGTAGATAAAAGGACACAGTGAGACGCACATAACGCAAGATGCGCTTGATAGCAGACCAGTGTACGTCAGTAGGATCATGTAGATACTCACATA
The DNA here is from genome assembly GCA_916181665.1 of Avena sativa. Classification (NCBI taxonomy): domain Eukaryota; kingdom Viridiplantae; phylum Streptophyta; class Magnoliopsida; order Poales; family Poaceae; genus Avena; species Avena sativa. The sequence goes on from OV702296.1 coordinate 80,627,797, forward strand.
ACCTATTGATGTCAAACGATAGATCCCGATGCATGATCATCAGATACTGCAAGCCACCAACAATACTGTGGTACTTAGTCGCATCCTTTGGGGGGGAAAGAACACCCTCAGATGCTAAGAGTTTGTTAGTGGATGACATGGGTGTGGGCAAAGTCTTTCACTTGAGCAACCAACATGTCACAAGATATCAAGAGAGACTTCTTCTGTGTGAGGGCCAAGCCATGAGAACGATGAGCAACCTCAATACCCAGCAAGAAGTGTAGCTGACCCGGATCCTTAACTACAAAGTTAGTGCCAAGTGCAGAAATTAGAGCATCCACGGTCATTGAAGAAGAACTGACCAGTATAATGTCATCAACATACACATGAAATTACATGGTCACACTCTGTCGCTGAAACAAGAATAGTGAAGTATCTTCCATCGAGGGAACAAATCCATGAACACGAAGAGCTAAAGCCAAGCGAGCGTGCCAGGCACGAGGCACTTTCTTTAGACCATAAAGTGCCTTCGTCAGATGACACAGATGTTGAGGTTGAGTGTGATCAACAAATCCTGGTGGTTGGTGCATATATACCTCTTCTTCAAGCAAACCATGTAGGAAAGCATTATGCATATCAAGCTAGTGAAGAGACCATCTCGAGAAACTGCCAGATTCAGAAGAAGCTGAATAGTGGTAGGCTTAACGACGGGACTGAACGTGTCCTTATAATCCAGGCCATATCGATGTTTGAAGCCCTTAGCCACAAGACACATTTTATAGCACTCAATGGAACCATCAGGATGTTTCTTCACCTTGAATACCCACTTTGAGTCAATGATGTTGACACGAGGTGGAGGGGGAACAAGTTTCCAGGTCTCGTTCTGCATCATTGCCTGATATTCCTGTTCCATAGCAGCCCTCTAGTGCGGTATACTCATAGCGGCTTGATAGTTTCCTGGTTCAGAGGTTGGGTCTTCCACAGCATGAGCCATACACGTGCCCATACAAGCTACAGTGCCGTCGGTGCATACTCTGGGGCAGGTGATGCCGCTCCGGCTGCACATATGTGGGCGAGCCGCGGCAAGCATAGGAGCTGGCAGTACATCAGGTGACTCAGGAGCTCCCATGGGCGACGCTAGCCGAGGGGAATCCGCCGGCGAGGGCCCAGGAGACATGGGCGGCGTGGAGGAATGTGAGGCCGACCCAGGCGACATGGGTGGCACATAGGTGCGTGGGGCTGTCCCAAGTGATGTGGGCGACTTAGGGGCACCTACGACCGGCCCAGACCAGGAGGCCGGTTGAAGTGGTGGCGATGGGGGCCGCTCGGGCGAGGCGGGCATTGAGGCTGGCCTAGGCACGTGAGCGGGTGAGGCGGCCGTAGAGTTGTCGAGGGAAAGAGAGGGTGCATGCCCATGCACCAGTCGATCGATGGAAGGCACCGCTGCGCCAGTAGGAGCATCCGGTAGTAGTTCCAAATGAGCACTGCGACCAATTCCTACACCATGATTAGGCAACAACATAGGCCAATATGCAACATCTTCAAATTGGCCAGGCAAAGTAGGAGATGAATGCATGGATGGGGCTGTGATGGGTTGCTGGGGTAGGGCGTAAAAGGGGAAAACATTCTCATCAAAGACAACATCACGAGATATGTAGACACGATTTGTTGGAACATGGAGGCACGTGTAGCCTTTATGGAGAGAACTATACCCAAGAAAAACACATTTTTCTGACCGAAACTCAAGCTTTCGGTTATTATATGGACGAAGGTGAGGCCAACACGCACACCCAAACACCTTAAGGAAGGTATAATCATGAGTTTCATGCAAGACAAGCTCAATAGGAGTTTTCATATTAAGAACACGCGTAGGTAATGTTTTAATGAGAAAGCACACGGTGGCAAAGGCATCACTCCAAAAGATAAAAGGGATAAAATCATGATCGAGGAGTGTGAGGACGGTCTAAACTATATGACGATGCTTGTTCTCAACAACGCCATTTTGCTGATGTGTATGTGGGCATGAAAAACAATGGGAAATCCCAAGCTTATTAAAGAAGGTGTTGAGATTGCGATATTTGCCTCCCCCAAGTCTGACTGAACTTGAATAACCTTATGCTTGAGAAGGCGTTCAACATGCTTTTGGAACTGAAGAAATATATAAAACACATCAAACTTATGCTTAATAATATAAAGCCAAGTAAATCGACTATAAGCATCAATGAAACTGATATAATAGTGTGACCACTAACAGAGGATTGTGTTGGATCCCACACATTTGAGAACACAAGTTCAAGTGGACTTTTTTACTTCTCTAGTAGATGGAATAAATGGTAGCTGATGTATTTTTCCTTGCTGACAGGCATCACACACAACCATCTCTTTATTGTTATAGACTTTAAGGGAAGCTCGTGAAGTTGGAGAATGTGACGAACTATGGGAGTGGTAGGATGAACAAGGTGAGAGTGCCACTGGGACGGCGACACACGAACACCACTAAAGATGCACGGGGCGGATGGATCCTCCAAATGCTACAAGAATTGGGTCAAGCGACCACTAAGCAGAACGTCCCGGGTTGCTTGATACTTAATAAAAAGATCAAAAGGGTGAAATTCACATAGGACTTTATTATCAAAGGTGAGCTTAGGAATGGATAAAAGATTGCGAGTTACCGAGGGGACTCGCAAAATACTGCGAAGGTGGAGCTGCCTAGAGGTATGACTAGTTAAAAGATATGCTTGGCCAATATGAGAGATGGGCATACCTACACTATTGGTGGTTAGGAGGCGAGCTTGTTGAGCTTTAATCGTGTGATCCGTGGCACCAGTATCCATGTACCATGAAGGATCAATAGGGTAGGATGGAGTATACCCATGTTTCTTGGCCTTGGCGATTACGTGAATGGCAGGGGCAGCAAGAGGACCAAAGTCCGCCATAGAAAATTGTCTCTCATTGTTCTTGCCATCGTTGACTATGCCCAGGAAGCTCTGCTGGAAGAGGCGGTGGCACTTGGAGGCAAGGTGCCTCTCGCGGACACATAGCTGACACACACGGCCGTCACGGCCCCCACCCGAGGTCGGTGCAGAGGGTTAGGGGGCCTTGTCCATGGAAGGGGATGCGCGGTCGGTGCTAGGGGGCGCGGGTGAGCGTTGGCCACAGGAGGCTAGTAGGCCGCCGACTAGTTAGCGATGGCAGTGGTTGAGCGGCGAGCCTCGACGCGCTGCTCCGTAAACAAGAGGCGTGAGTAGAGCTCGTGAGGGGGCATCGGCGGCTTGGTGCTATGGAAGGCCTCGTCGAGATTATCATACTTAGCATCGAGACCTTGAAGGACAAAGCCAGTAAACTCCTCATCACAGAGCGGTTGACCAATAGAGGTCCGCGTGTCTGCCACCACATTGAGCTTGTTGAAGTAGGTTGTGGCAGAGAAGTCGAGCTTCTTGATTTCGCCAATCTCGTGATGCAGGGCCATCAAGCACGAGGTTGACACGAAATCAAACACGTTCTCCAGAGTGTTCTAGGCGTCCAAGGAGGTGGTAGCAAAGAGGACAAGGCCGAAATCCCCCTCGCCTAGAGATCCCTGGATGGTGGAGAGGATCACCTGGTTCTGTTACACCCACACACGGTGCTCGAGATTGATGGCCGGGTCATCCATGGTTGCGATCACCTATGAGGTACACGGAAGAGAACCATCAACATAACCGAGGAGAGAGCGGTTGCGGAGCAGCGGTACCACCTTGGCGCGCCAGAACAAGTAGTTGTCCGGTGTCAGACTGATGGTGATCAGGTTGTCAAAGTGGAACGGGGCTGCAACATCACCAATCGAGGCAGTACGCGACATGGCGACGATGGTGGACGTGGGTGCGGATGAAGCATCAGGGGATACCGAGGCCTCCGGTGGGACGGCGAGTGTCGGCAGGCCAGAGGAGACCGTGGGTGGATCCTCAAGAAGGTTCGTCGTCATGGCGACAGAGACCGCAGGGGCGGCAGCGACGGTACTAGGCAGCGGGATCGTGCTCGAGAGGATTGACCCGACGTTGGTTGTAGCATCCCAATTGTCTAACATTGGAATGCTACATAAGAAATACAGATCAACACTACCATATGTTATTTGTTCCATTATCATGACGGAATGCTCATGTCATCATGCCACATTGCATTTGAGCATCCTCATGACTGCATGCATCTGTTCGCCACAAACTATTTTACAAAGTCTATTTTGTATGCTAAATATCCCTCGCATTTTATTTCAAATCAAAAACTTTGGCTTGTCTAGAGTATTTTGTTCGTCTAAAAACCTATTTGAAAATGTTTTATTTTAAAGAAAATAAATATTTAAAATAAAAATGTTTTATCGGGAGAGGCAGCCGGCCAGGCCCGAAGGCCTAGCCAGCCAGCCTACTACCCCATCTACGATACCCTAACCTAGTCCCTGGAAACCCTAACCTAACTAGCCCCACCTAATCCAACCCCAACCCTCTCTCCCCTAACATCCGTCGCTGCTGTTAGTGGCAGCACGACATGCACTAAACAACCTATAGAGACTCAATACAACTGGCGGCTATCAGAGAGAGATAATAAATACCTATTCGGATCCAACCCGATACTAACACCAAGCATACCCATCCTGGTATTTCCCCCTCAAGACCAAACGAGGAAGTCAACCAAAATTTTATTCATTCTATTATAGTTGCAACACTTACTAGTCAGATATAAATATCATGACTCATCCTGATATAATAAGCAGTGTGCACTTTTAGTTAACCATTCTGTTGTAGTTGTGATACTTACTATTTAGATACATATAGCATGAGGCATTCCACTTCCAGCAGTTGTTGGTACTTTTATTTAGTCATCCTGTTGTAGTGAAGCTGATTACTAGTCATTACAAAGTCAAATTTATACCACTACTTTAGTTATAGTTGTCTATGATCGAGATACTTGCCCCAAGTCGTCCATAACTGCGGACACGGCTTTCAGAAAGTTTTACCCTGCAGGGGGGCACAAATAGCAACACACGCACGATCAACCTCGAAAAAACCAAATGCAAACCCAACGAGGCATCATGACAAAGAAATCGCAAGATTCATATAATATTTTAGGGGGGCACCCCACCAAGCTACCCGTGACGAAGTTGGTGTAACATCCCAAAAATACTAAACTTAGATCACCAAACTCTAATCACCAAAATTAGGGTTAACAAAAACTTTTCTAAATAAAAATATGAAAGCATGCATGTGTGTATGCATCCCATTTTGAATTCTTTTGATTTTCCTTGTTTATATGTTTCTTTTCTTGTAAAAGGATTCTTAGGTGAAATAAACATCATCTAAACAATTCCCAAACTTTTCCCAAAGACAAATAAATCAAAACAAACAAAATGAGTGAATGGTCATTTTGACCAATTTAACTCCCATGCCTACTTTGGCTGTCTCAAACTTTCAGAACTTAACAGAAACTTAATTGGATCTTTACACCCCTTGATAGCACTCATAACAAAGTATCAAGGCCAACCTTGTGATCCTCCAGAAACATTCAAATGCATAGTTTAAATGACAATTCAAAATTGAATCTTTATCATATGGGAAGATCCCACTTTTTCAAAAACCACCCAAACAAGCTCAACTTTAAAAACCCAAGCATCTGCAGACTCACCAGCACCAACCTAGCACACACACCAAAAATCTTTTCAAAATTCAAAACTTGAATTCTTGCGGCCATTTCATCAAACACCTTGCAGATACAAATCAAACAAAATCCAAACACTATTGTGAGCAGTGATTCTTGCCTAACTTGTTGCCTCTCTAGCTCACAGCAACCTCAGTAGATCATCTAGCTAACTAAACCAAGCACTAGCCCCACTGTAAGCTTGGCAATGCCATCAATGGTGAACAGCCGAAGCTCACCATGCCACCCCAGTGTAGACAGCAAGCTAGGAGAGAAACTCTGTCCTGATGTGATCTTCGCGCTCCCAGGTAGCTTCCTCTTCTGTGTGGTTGCTCCACTGAATCTTGAGAAACTTGATGCTTCGGGTTCTGGTAGTTCTGAAAGCTTCTTCCAAAATACGGATGGGTACTTTGGGGTATGTCAGGTCATTGTTGATTTCTATGGTCCGGTGATCAATATTCTTGAACACTTCAGTCTTCTCCGGAACTTCGAGGCACTTGCGAACTAATGAGATATGGAACACACTGTGCACGGCTGACATCTCTTCGGGCAGTTCTAATTAATACGACACTTCTCCTCGACGGTTCAGAATCTTGAAGGGGGCGATATATCTGGGGGCTAACTTTCCTTTCAGTTGGAAACACTGTATTCCCTTCAATGGCGACACTTTCAGATACACAAAATCTCCTATGTTGAAGGCGAGGTCTCGACGTCTCTTGTCGGCGTAACTCTTCTGTCTGGACTGGGCGGTCTTGAGGTGCTCACGAATCTTGTGAACCTTCTCTTCTGCTTCTCGTAGGATGTCGGGTCCGAAAATCTGATTCTCTCCTACTTCTGACCAGTTCAAAGGTGTGCGACACTTTCTTCCATACATGAATTCAAATGGGTCCATTTGCAAACTAGCTTGATAACTGTTGTTGTATGAAAATTCTGCGAAGGGCAGACAATCTTCCCATTTAGATCCATGCTCTAACACACATGCTCTCAACATGTCTTCGAGTATTTGATTTACTCGCTCCATTTGTCCGTCGGTCTGAGGGTGATAAGATGTGCTGAAATCTAGTCGGGTTCCTAAACCTGCTTGGACTTTCTTCCAGAATCTCGAGGTAAACTGAGTTCCTCGATCCGATACGATGTTCTTGGGGACTCCGTGCAAACTGGCGATTCTAGCGATGTATAACTCCGCTAGCTTCGAACTCTGATATGTGGTCTTGACTGGTAAGAAATGGGCGACTTTGGACAATCTGTCCACTATGACCCAGATAGAGTCATTTCCCCTACTAGAAGTAGGTAAGCTGGTGATAAAGTCCATTCCAACGGAATCCCATTTCCATTCTGGAATCTGCAATGGTTGCAACAATCCTGCGGGTCTTTGATGTCCCGCCTTGACTCGTTGACATATATCACACTTGGCGATATAGCTTCCGATTTCTCTCTTCATCTTATGCCACCAAAATTGCTCCTTCAAATCTTGATACATCTTCGTTCCTCCGGGGTGGATAGAATAAAGAGTATCATGAGGTTCCTTCAGAATAACTTCTTTCAACTCAGAATCTGCTGGTACACAAAGGCGTACTTTGTACCACAGAACTCCTTCTTCGTCTTTGGTGAATCTGGGTACTTTGCCTGTACCGATATGACGCTTGATTCCGTCGATACTAGCATTTCCTTTCTGCGCCTCTTTGATCTGACTGATCAAAGTGGGTTGAAGTTCTATGCTAGCCAAAAATCCTTCACTCACTAATTCCATTCAGAAATCTTCCATCTCGTTGTGCAAACTTAGTTGCTCCTTCAAAATCATGGAGTTCAAGCGGCACGGCAATCTGCTAAGGGCATCTGCTACCACGTTGGCTTTACCAGGGTGATAGTGAATGTCCAGATCGTAATCTTTGATTAGCTCAATCCATCTTCTCTGTCTCATATTCAGCTCCTTCTGAGTGAATATATACTTCAGGCTCTTGTGATCCGAATAAATCTCACAATGGTTTCCCATCAGGTAATGCCTCCATGTTTTTAGGGCTAGAACTACCGCTGCGAGCTCGAGGTCATGGGTTGAATAGTTCTACTCATGTTGTTTCAGTTGTCGGGATAGATAAGATATAACTTTGCCCTCTTGCATTAGCACACATCCTAGACCGATCTTGGATGCATCACAATACACGTCAAAGGGCTTCGTGATATCCGGCATGACTAAGATTGGGGCTGAAATCAATCTCCTCTTGAGTTCTTGAAAACTCGCTTCACATTTGTATGTCCATTCAAACTTCTTGTCCTTCTTCAGCAATTGGGTCATGGGTCTGGCGATACTCGAGAATCCTTCTACGAACTTGCGGTAATATCCCGCCAATCCGAGAAATGCACGAACTTGGGTTTGAGTGGTTGGGGCTTGCTAATCTTCGACATCTTTCACCTTTGCAGGGTCAACGGCAATTCCTCCGGCTGATACAATGTGGCCGAGGAATCCTACCTCTTGTAACCAGAATTTACATTTGCTAAACTTGGCATACAACTGATGCTCTCTAAGGGTTCCAAGAATGGTCCTTAGGTGTAGCTCATGTTCTTCTTCTGATTTGGAATAAATCAGAATGTCATCGATGAAAACAATGACAAACTTATCCAGGAAGTCCATAAAAATCTTATTCATGAGATTCATGAAATAAGCGAGGGCATTGGTTAATCCAAAGGACATGACAGTATACTCTTATAATCCATATCTGGTGGTAAAGGCAGTCTTTGCAATATCCTCTTCGTGAATCTTGAGTTGATGATAGCTTGTTCTAAGATCAATCTTAGAAAACACTTTGGCACCGGTCAACTGATCAAACAAATCTTCTATCTTGGGCAATGGGTACTTGTTCTTGATAGTGACATCATTCAACTTCCGGTAATCTGTACACAAACGGTTACCTCCATCCTTCTTGTCCATGAACAAGACATGTGATCTCCATGGTGACGCACTTGGTTGAATCAATCCAATTTCTAGCATGCATCCAGTTGCTTCTTCAGTTCTCCTAGTTCAGACAGGTTCATACTATATGGTCTCTGAGCTATGGGTCCTATTCCGGGGATTAGTTCAATGATAAACTCGATATCCCGATCTGGGGGCATACTGAGCAAAACATCTGGAAATACATCGGGGTATTCACAGACTATCCGGACTTGGTCAATGGTAGGTTGGGCTACACTCTTGTTGCACTTGAACTGACGAGGTAAGGTTTCAGATACATGCTCGACTTATATTCCGGCAATACTGGTCATGGTTATGGCTTTCTTGGCATAGTCAATTAATCCTTTATGTTTGGACATCCAATCCATTCCGAGTACTATCAAATTAGCATAAAAATCTATGCCATGGATTCGGATAGGGACGGCTTTGCAAATATGCCTAGCTTTGGTGGTTGAACCGGAGATTTGAACAATCATAACATGCTTCAGTTTTGTTGGTTGAATCTTACTAGTGCATGTAAATTCTTCGGTGACAAATGAGTGCGATGCACCAGAATCAAACAACACTCTAGCGAGTACTGAATTAACAGAAAACATACCCAGCACAACGTCTGGCGCTTCCTGGGCTTCTTCAGCATGCATGAGAAAAAGACGGTCGTTGCGGTTGAGAGAGTTCCCTGGGGCAAACCTTCTTCCGGGCTGGACACGACGCTGCTGCTGAGCTAGGGCATTGGCATTGGGGGCTGCAGCATTGTTCTTGGGGCACTCATTGGAGTAGTGACCCTTATTTCCACAGTCATAACAAGTCACTTGCGACTTGTCCTTTGCTGCAACAGGCACAGCATTGCTTCCACTCCTCGGGGCAGTGTTGGTGTTGGCGGTAGCATTGTTGTTGTTGAACTTGGGTGGTGCATGGTTGAAATTGTTAGAGTTGCCGGGGTTGTTGTGATTTCCTCCGGGCCTTGGGTTTCCACGGTTGGGATAGGTAGGACGGTTCATCGGGGGTCTATTGGTTCTCGGGGCAAATCTTGGAGATGGGTTAGGGCGATACTTTGGGGTATGATGGGTTCCTGGCTGATGCATCATGCGGCGCTTGCGGTTCTCATTGGCTTGGTTGATCTTTCCTTCCATCTGGATGGCAGAGTAGACAAGGGCTTCAATATCAGCAAAGGGGATATTGACCAACACCGTCTGCATCTCATCGTGCAGACCATTTAAGAATCTTTCTTTCTTCTTGGCTTCGGTGTCGATCTCATCCGGGGCATACCTAGCTAATGACAAGAATTTGTCACGGTATTCCACTACGGTCATCCTTCCTTGCTTCAGTTCTCTAAACTCATCTCTCATTCTCTTGATCAAACCCGGTGACACATGGGTTCTGCTGAACTTGACCTTGAATTCCTCCCAGGTCATCATCTGTCCTCCGATCATTGCACGAACACTGTTCCACCATGCTCTTGCATCTCCGGCTACATAGTGGGTGGCGAACAGAAGTTTCTCGTTAGCTTCCACTCCGGCGACTTCTAGGTTGTTTTCCATGGTTTGCAGCCAATCATCTGCATCTAAGGGCTCTTCGGACTTGATGAAAACAGGTGGGTTGGTATTCTAGAAATTCTTGAGCTTAGATCCATGGTTGTCCTGATTTCCTTGGCCTTGATTGTTGTGGGCCAGCTGAGCTATCTGCTGAAGGGTGGCTAGGTTGGCTTGATGTTCTGCTCTTTCAGCTTCACGGTCAGAAACCAACATTTGCAGGATCTGTAACATCGGGTCCAGGGATGAACCACTTCCTCCGCGTGGCATCTGATGATTGAGGTAGATCATGAGAAAAGAGGGAAATTTCTAAGGTTCAGGGACTTTGAAAAGTTTTTAAAGTTTGACTCGGATTTTTTTGCAACTTGCTTTTCATTCATTCATAGCACACGATACAAACACAGACCACAAAACAAGAAAAACAGATGGTTTTAAGAACCATTCTAGAAACTACGATACAGTGGGACCGAATACAACTCACTACGCTAGTGCTCAAGTGCTACTACTCCTCGGAGTCGGTGTAGTCGTCATCCTCATCATCCTAGTCGTCATCGATGAAGGCGAAATCATCCTCATCGGTGAAGAAGTCCATAGCCTGATCCTCCAGAAAATCATCGTCATCGCTAAGATAGGAGTAGGGGTCTCCATGAAGATCTTCTCTGGACTTCTCTCTTTCCTACAACTGCATGTCTCTCTCGTGGTTGGTCTCCTCAAAATCCGAGATACGGTGGCGAAGACGGGCAATGATGCACTCCTTCTTGTCAAGCTGACGGAGGCGAGACTTGCGATCCTTCGCTAGCATGGTGATGGTCTGATCCTTCGGCTTGATGATGGCGGACTTGTGGTTGGAGTAGTCACGGCAATTATCCAATTCCTGCTGACGATCATACATCATGAAGCTAAGGTGGTCCAACTGAGTCTTCAGCTCGTGGTGGTATGGGGCTTCCAGTGCTTGTCCCATAGCATCACGCCTTGGACAAAACTCAAAGCGGGTACCCTTGATCTGGTTGATAATCTGCCCACACAGACGGGCAAGAGCTTCCTGCATGGCCCTGGCAAGTCCATCGAGCCAGTTATTTTCTCTTAAGGTGAACTGAATTCCCTCGGCAGTGGGGGGTTCAATCTTTCCTCGGAGACTTGCAACAATTTAGCCACTGCGGATCTTCTCCTCCTTGATCATTGAGCTGAGCTCCGAAGAACTCGGGGTGCAGATGCTCCAGAAGTTCCGAAAGCTGGTCCAAATCCCGCTCAAAGATGAGGTCTCCTCCATTCCCCCAACTGATAAAATTTGTTGTACTTCACATCCATCTATAAGAATATAGGATGAGTAAGTTATTAGAGTCATCAAGTGTGTCAAATTTTTGGTATTTTGCAAGAGTTTTTGAGGAACATGAATTTTTATGAAAGAAACAAAGTGATAAGTATGGGAATAAGTTTTTGTAAATATTTGCTTCCTTTGGTTTTGAAACTAAGTTTTTGATTCAAACGTCCAGTCTAACTAGGGTCTCCTATGGTCAGGATGGCTCTGATACCAACTTGTCAACACCCGGATTTTTAATCCCAGATGCCTGTTATGCCATACATCGCAATCCCAGGATTACCATTTTTGCGAGACATAACAGATTTGGATATCATCATACATAATCCATTACAAACCATACATAAGGTCTTACACAAATAAGGATCTCATGATCCAGTTCTTAATACAACTCAAGCAGCGGAATAACGTAATAATAAAGGTAGCGTACGCGAAGCTCCATCTTCGGGGTCACATGCAATGCTGACGATGGGAGATGATCCTAGTTGTCGTAACCTTCCTGGGGTCCTTCATCCTGGTACTCCTCTTCATAGTCTGGCCACGGGAATAGCCAGGGACAAAGCCATGAGTACTCTTTAAGTACTCGCAAACTAATACTAACAAGTGAAGGGTGTTTTTGTAGTAGGACACTAAGCTCTAGGGTTGTTTTGCAAAAAGCTAGATTTACCTCTACTAAGTTCAGAAGCAACAAAAGCTAGTTGAAATTTTATAACACCTAAGTGGGAACTTGAATTTCATATCACAACTCTGTTGTGGTCAAGTCACATTCTCAATTCATTTCATAAGTCATTTTGAAAACATCTGACGGGGGAACAGTATGGCCACTCCAACTATCCATAACCGCGGACGCGGCTATTCGAATAGTTTGACACTCTACAGAGATTGTACACTTTCACCACAACATTCGATACATCCATCAGGAACAAATCCTGAATTCACCATAATCAGTATGCGGATAATCAATCCTAACCTTTCAATTACACGCCCTAGTATAGGCACCTCTCCTGTGAGTTTGGCCTCCCAACCATGACCAACTGTCATCTTGGGTACTGCACAGGTGGACAATCTTCACAAGGTAGCCTCAGCTCAGACCTTGGCCGTGAGGGAACCCATACTAAGGTATATAAGTTTCCAGCCAGGCCCTACCCAATTTTCGGGTATTGTGGTTGTACGGTAAAATTGAAATGGTATCTCATCCAAACAACCATCAGTTTTATAAAGGGCTAAGGCTCATGCCTCAACATTTTCATCATCAAAATCATCTGGTGTTCGGAAACACATGTCAAAACATCTCAGTAGAATGACTCGTCATTCTAAGGTTTTCATAACCATTTTCACCAAGTATTCCCATCTAAAGTTGATCAAGTTTTATGCTTAGCACTAGCATCTACAAATGTGGTAAGTACTAATGAGGGGTGGTAAACAAGTGGTGATTAATTAAGTTCAATCTCATGCCTTAGGATGACATCAAGATTATCTGGCTTAGGCCAAATTTAATGCTCTTTATGCAACCTTCAATTATCTTCCTAGAATCTACAAGTCACTTAAGTAAACTCTAGAGAAAGCATTGATAAAGAATTAAAGTAATAAGCTTGCAAGTAAAACTAGGATTGGGTATCATCAAATGTGTCTAACCAAGCATGCTTAGTGCATTGCATAGGTTATCTAACTTTCATAATTGCAAGTGTTAGCTTGCCTTGTGCAGAGCAGTGGTTGAAGTTCTCCTCGGCTTCTTCTTCGTAGTATCCTCCTTCCTCCTCATATCCTTGGTCGGTACTAGCGTCTATAAATAAATACGAGGTACACAATCACCAAACAATACTTAACTATTTTCAATCATCACACAAAGGTGCACTATAGATGATCTAGCATCATCACCTATATTACAAGATTAAATCATTTGCCTTATTTATTTTAATTTGATTAAAGTAATTTCTACTCATTGAAAAACTATTTAAGATTTAATATTCTCCAACTCAAACATGGGATCATGTTGACACATGTCATCACCACATATTTCAGTACATGAGAATGTGATTTAAAGTGGTGTCACAATTTAATAAGGTTTAACCTTTTTATTTTAAATAATTAAAGTGACTAGAAATGCCTATGTGGCATTCTTTTATTACTTGAACATTATTTCTGTAAGTAAACCCAAATGTTTTTATATATTCTAAAAGGTATGGTCAAGTATGATTTTTGAGAGTTGGAATCAACTCAAAAGCTATTATGGTTGAAATTTGAAAAATGTTTGAATGCAGAAAAGCTTCTGCATTGTTATTTTTACCAAGGTTAATCTACAGATCCAAATGATTTGAATCCAACGGTCTTGGATTAAGCATTTCAGTACCTTTCTAACAAAATTGGTTTCTTGCAATTTGGTTCACTAAATCGAGCCGGGTTGATTTTTGAAACTAGGTACAGAACAATGTTTGAATAAAAATAGAAAAAGCTAAATTCAAACGGTTGGGCTGCGCGGGAAGGGTTAATGGGCCGGCGCAGTGTCACTGCGCAGCGCGGGGCTCAACTGACAGGGGGGTCTACCGGTCAGTGGCTCATTACACGTCAAGCGGTACAGGGCGATTTGGTTCGTTGGATTAGAAGTGAGATCAACGGCTGAGGGTCGTCGTCGACGATGAACATGTCACCGGCGAGCTGGAACCCTAGTGGCTCGGTGGGGGTGCATAGGGGGCATACCGGGGCTCCAGTGACGATGGAGAGGCGGGCAAACGACGAAGTCGACGACGGAAAACTCAGGGATGGTCGCGGCAGCTCTGGGGGTGGTCGAAATCAACGGCTCCCTTCTTCTCTAGAGGCGACCTACTCCGGCGCAATTCCGGCGAGCTGCTGCTCCTCGTGCTCTGGCTAAGGGGTGGAAGGATCAATGAGGTGAGGGGAGTGAGATGGTGTGAAGAAATCGAGCGAGGGTCGTCTCCTTTTATAGGCTCGACGGCGCGACCGAGAGGGATAGGCAAGCGACGGTGGCGACACGGCTACGGGCGGCTATAGGCATGGCCAAGATTGGCGATTGACGGGCGGTCTCCTGGCGATGCTCTAGAGCTTAAATGCGCGTGTAGGGGTGGTCGCAATTGGTCGGGAACGTGCGATGCTCTGCGAGGCAGAGGCAGCAAACTCTGCGGCAAGCGGTGGCTACGGGGTACGGGCGGTGAAACGAACATGTCTGGTGGTCTCCTGGGACGGTGGGGTGCATGCTGGCGGGCGGCGAGGGCTCGAGGTGGTCGGGTTGCATGGGAATGGCGCGTGCTCCGCGGTGCGCGTCGGCATGGTCGACAGCTGCACGGGCACGGCGTTCCTGGCGGTTCTGGTCGCTATCTTCGAGCTAGGGCTGGTCGAGAGGGGGCGGTGAGGCATGGGCTGCATGCTAGACAAGGTTGGCACGGCTAGTTCTTCTCCTAGCTTGTTGTCCACACTGGGGTGACATGCTGAGGCTCGGCCTGCTCACCATTGATGGCATTGGCAAGCCCACAGTGGTGCTAGTGGTTAGTTAAGGGTGCTAGATGATCTACTAAGGCTAGTGGTAACCAGAGAGGGAACAAGGTTGGCCCAAAACACTGCTCATCATAGTGTTTTTGATTTTGTTGATTTGAATCTGCAACCTGTTTGATGAAATGTCCGCATGAACTTGAGTTTTGAATTTTGAAAAGATTTTTGGTGGGTGTGCTAGGCATGTGTTGAGGATTCTGTGGGTGCTTGGGTTTTGAAAATTGAGCTTGTTTGAGTGGTTTTTGAAATAGTGGGATCTTCCCATATGAGATAGATTCAATTTTAAACTGTCATTTAAACTAAGCATTTAAATGTTTTTGGATGATCACAAAGTGGGACTTGTTACCTTATTATGATTACTATCAAGGGGTGCAAAGATCCATTCATGTTTCTGTTAAGTTCTGAAAGTTAGAGATAGCCAAAGTAGGCATGGGAGTTAATTTGGCAAAAATGACCATTCACTTCATTTGCTTATTTTGAGTTGTTTGTCTTTGGGAAAAGTTTGGGGATTGTTTAGATGATGTTTATTTCACCTAAGAATCATTTTACAAGGAAAGAAACATAGTACCATGGCAATTCAAAAGAATCCAAATTTTAATACACACACATGAATGCTTCCATACTTCTAATTGGAAAAGTTTTTGTTAACCCTAATTTTGACGATTAGAGTTTGATGATCCAAGTTTAGTATTTTTGGGATGTTACATCTACCATAGTATCACTTTCCAATACAATTCAAATGTATTAACCCTTGTGGCTGTAACTTATTATGTTGCAGGTTTGTTTGATGTTAGTGAAGTGTGTTGATTAGGATTACAAGTCTACAACCAACATGATTGCCTGTGGCACTTTGAAAATGAAGGAACCCATGCTATAGTTAGTTCTGCTGCGTTGTAATGAGATAGCCAAATGAGCTATGTAAGATGCAATGAATTATTTTTTTCCTGGTTAAAAAGTTGTACTATGAACTTTGTTTCTTGATATTACATCTTAACTGTGGATGCTAGCTATTGATCCAGGGACTAGCATTGTAAACACAGGGATCTCTACCTTATTAAAGGTTGGGACCTCTACAGCGATCTAGGGTTTAGAGGTCGAGGTTTAGAGGTAGCTAGCAAGTATGGTTTAGCTAGTTGGTAGCGGTTTAGAGGAGAACTAGGGCAGCCGCATCTAGAAGGGGGCCAGCGGCTGGCCTAGGGTTTAGAGGGGGGCGCCAGCTAAGGGGCAAGGTGTAGGCAAGGGGGCGCCCTACCCCTCCTTTTATAGGTGGGGAGGCGAGGGGAGGGATTCCTCCTGAAACTCCACTTCATGTGGCCGGCCCAAGGGAGAGGGAGGATTCCTTCCCTATGTAGGAAACCTTCTCTCCCTTCACTTGGAAATATTGTCCCAGTTTGACTTTTTCAAACTGCCCTTTTGACTTTCAAATTAGAGTTTGATTTCTCTCTTTCAAGTGTACAGCCAAGTCACCTAGGACATGACGCAACCATTCCACTTTGTCATGACACATCCATGTACCCTTCCCTTCCGGATCGGTGAACCTTCTAGACCCTTCTAGAACATTCCGATGAAAAACACCGGAACCATTCCCGAACTCCGGAATTGGACTTTCCTTATATGAATATTATTCTCCGGATCTCCTCGTGATATCCCGGATCCCATCCGAGACTCCGAACAACATTCGGTCTCTTTACTCACATTCCATATCTACTAAACAACATCGAATCCTTAAGTGTGTCTCCCTACGGTTCGTGAATTATGCAGACATGATCGAGACTCTTCTCCGATCAATAACCAATAGAGGAATCTGGAAATTCATATGGCTCCCACATATTTCTATGATTACTTTGCGATCAAATGAACCATTTACATATGATACCAATTTCCCTTTGTCTCGTGATAGTTTAATTATCCGAGGTCTGATCGTCGGTATCTCTGCATACCTAGTTCAACCTCGTTACCGATAAGTATTCTTTTCTCGTTCTGGTGATATGTGATCCCTTGTGAGCCATTCACATGCTTGCAAGCTAATTGGATGACATTCCACCGAGAGGGCCAGAATATATCTATCCGTCATATGGATGGAAAAATCCCACTCATGATCCATGTGCCTCAACACATACTTTTCGAACACTCAGTGCCACCTTTATAGCCACCCAGTTATGGTGTGGTGTTTGATGTCATCAAAGCATCCTTCCGGTGATAGTGATTAGCATGATCTCATGGTCACAGGAATTAGGTTACTATGTATCAGAAAGCTTATAGCAAGTGAACTATTTGAATGACTTGATCTTATTCTACGCTTAACTATAGAAGTATATCCATCACATCATTCTCCTAATGATATGACCTTATTGTTAATAACATCTCAATGTTCATGATCAGGAAACCATGATCATATATTAACCAACAAGCTAGTTTAACAAGAGGCTTTACTAGGGACTCTTTTATGTCTACAAATCACACAAGTATTAATGTTTCTGGTTAATACAATTATAGCATAGTATGTAAACATTTATCATAAGCGTGAAGATATGATAATAACCTCTTTATTATTGCCTCTTGGGCATATCTCCAACAATCTCCCACTTGCACTAGAGACAATAATCTAGTTTCAAATCTTTGTGTATTCAACACCTATGGCTTTCTGGTGTTGTATTTACACGATTGCTAGTGGTTAACTGATCTTCGGATCTGACTCTTTCAGGTTCGTGTGTAATTGCATGTCTTTGCGTCTCTACGCATCACTCGTTCTCTAATGAGATGGCTTTGTATAAATTTGGTCCTTTGGTGAGACCTTTAGTTCCTTGGGGTTAAAACATGTTGATAATATTGTCGTACAATATATCTTCATAGTACTATCCCGATGTGAAACACACCTAGTTCGATAACAAACTACTTGACACAAATGCCCTCTTTTACTGCTATAATAGCAGTCATATACTTAGCCTTTTGTTGTAGTATCTGTCACAATGTCTTAACTTTGGAACTCATCCAAATCCATTATGAAACTTACTTTCCATAATATTGTGCCACCCTTAGTTTAGATTGAGATAAACTTAATTTCTACTTTGTGACAAAACTAGAATCAATGTAGTACTTTAACAATGAACTAATCATCTATTTGTCACATCTACAAAAAAAATATTCTTAGTTCTTCCAAAAGAGCATAAGAATATCCTTACTATCGTCCAATGATCATCTTATGAATCATTGTGGTATATGCTCATAACATTTAAGAGCATAGGACATATCTGGATTTGTACATATCACAGTATGATTGATATAAACACTCTTTGTGATTTCATACATCAATTATCAATCTATACTTGAATCTTTATTTCACTTACCAAGTGTCGATACACTTGAATTTCGATTTAATCCTTTCTGTCTGGCAAGAACCTTTCTTGTTATTTCCATATTGAACTCATTCAATATCTCATCTATGTACATTTGGCACAACCATATTAGCATCTCAATCTATCTATATAGATATTGATGCCAAATATTTGGGTTTTGCCTAATCTTTCATCGAGATGAAATTCTTAACATGTTTTAATAAAAGATACATCATTTCCAATCAACAATATGTCTTCCACATAATGTATTAGAAATATGTCTTAGCGCTCCCACTTAATTTCTTGCAAATGCAAGCATCTTCATCGTCTCTGATGAATTTAAACTCTTTTAACGGTTTCATCATGGTGAAGATTCCAACTCCGCGATACTCACTTCAACCATTGTAGTTTGCATACGCTTTTAACATCCTTTGAATTAACAAAACCCTATGGACCATGTTATACACACGTCCTAGGTAACAATTCTATTAGAAGAACTTGTTTTGTTTATTCAACTACCACATAACAAAATTATATGTAGTGGTTGCTACATTAATCTGTTTAGACTAAATATCGCTATGAAAGATCAAATCTTGTCATATTCAACCTTTGAACATTGTTGTGAACTCTTTCCCAACATGTCGACTATATCATAGATGTGAAACATCCATGTCTATTTGTTTATAGATCCAAACACGACTGTAAGGTTTTACACCTTTCCAGAGGGTCTTTCAAGTTCAAAGCTTGATTTCTTGTGTATGGAACTATCACGGATTTTATGGATCCAAGCCATTTGACGGAGTCAGGGCCCATCATCGCTTCTTTGCATGTAGTCGGTTCATTATTGTCAAATAATGATTCAACCCTCAAATCTTGGTGTTTGATTGTTTATCCGACCTACTTGGTTCAATAGGAACTTAGACTTTCGTGACCACAACCTTTGAGCCACGTAAGCCATGAGCATTGTTGTTGCGTCCGGAACACTTTTCGGCGCTGCACAACTTTGCACATATAGCTAAGGTTCTTTTAACCTTATCAAAGTTCTATTGTCCTCCCACTTAACTTTTCACGGAAAATTCCTTTCTCAAAGAAACTTGACATTCTAAGCTACAAACACTTTTTTCTTCGGTGTTATGGAGGAATACTTAACGGCTATTCAAAATAACATACAACGAAATATTCATCCGAATTTGGTTGTAAACATCTTCTATATGCATAGCATATCAATGTTTAATAAAGGACAATATGGGTTTTATCCCAAACCATAACATTATATGGTGTCATTTCAACGGATCATGATGGAGCTCTTTTCAGTGAAAAGCGGTAGTCTCTAAAGCTTTTAATCTTTAAAATATAATGGCAGTTTTATGAATTGCACCTTTGATCTTACCATGTCAAACAAGGTTTCATTCCATATCTCGATTATTCCATACCCATATGGTGTTTAGGCAAATGCAAATCCATGGAACGATTCCTCTAATCTTAGGTGTTTTGCTAAACTTGCAACTCAAAAATCTTCCTTTATGATCTTATCATAAATTCTTTATTTTCTTGCACTTCATCTTGAAAGTCTTCAAACTTTTCAAATGTTTCACACTTCATCCTCATTAAGTAAATATTCATATATTCACTCAAATTTTCGGAGAAAGCATATGAAGTTGAAATCCATTGCTCTTGACTACACATAATGGGCTTTATACATCTATATGTACAAGTTATAATAAGATAGTCATTCGTTCACTTTTGGCCTATGAACAGAGTTTTAGTTATATCTAGGAAAGTTTTGCAAGCGTCATTTGATCAAAAATCAAAAGACTCCAAAATTCCATCCACATGGAGTTTCTTCATGTTTTCTTTCCAATATAATTTAAACGGCGATGTCACTTCTTAAGTGATCTTTCAATCAATTGTCTTTCGACATTTTTAGCACTAGTTTTATGGATGTTATTTCTCCAACGATATTTTTAAATCATCCATGTTTTATGGATTATGGCAATTATTTGAACAACCCTTTTTGTTCTCATAATACCTGATAAATCAAATCTTGAAGGAAAGATTTTATGTTAACGAGAAACACATCAACACTTTATTTGTTCTCGATGAACATCATCACATATTCTCTTGCTAGTTACTTAGGACATCGTAATTCATGAATTGTGTTGTTTCGTATGACGATTCACACCAACAAATTCAGTATCTAATACTTAAGAACCACATTATTTAACAAGCAAAGAATACAGCCATAACACGTATATCCTCTATATACCTAAGATGAACAATTCTATTCTTTTCTTTTCTGCCATATATTTATGAAATTCTCTTTTAGTATTTCCTTTTCCGTTTGAAAGAATCTATCAACATCAATAGTGGAGCCATACACATGACACATAGTCCAAAGCATGCATAGTTAAATACCAATGTCTTTGGACTTGCACTTTGAAGTAGATCACCATCATCAAATGTTTGGTGTTCTTTCAAATTCCATTCTTTAGCAATCATTTAGTGTAGTAAACCTTTTACCTACATCAAATATTCATCCTTATCATGGAACAATTCATGATCAAGCTACTTTAGCTTATAACGGTTAATTGCGAGTATAATGTTGCTCTCCAAAACCTTTTGGAGGATTAGTAAGACCAGCGTCTCCAACCTTTTGCAAATTCTCATCAAATATGAGAACATAAACTTTTCCATATTATACTCTATCATGTTGTAAACAAAACATTGTTTCAGATATCGCAATATCTTCCACATATGATGGTTTCTGAAACAATTCCTTCAGCTCCTAGATAACCTTGATATTAATACAATCTTTTGAATATCAAGAATCATGGATATAAATATGATACTTATATACTAACACTGGAATTGTTACTCTTGATTTAATACCAATTATTAAACTTCACGGAGTAATCGGAACTTATTGAAAGTTTACAATAGGACTTTTAAACTTTAGATTAACACTTCAAAACAATACGATACCAATTCGTAAAGTAACTAACCAGAATTCTGTAGTTCTATTATCTCAATTATAACTAAGCGCAAGGTGGTAAACGGATGCCAATGACTACAACAACTATGCAAATTCACTTTGATTGGATTTATGATAAATAGTGTTCAACTTTTAATCATATTGCTGTTGAACTCCCACTCAAAACAATATCCCTCACATTGTTTTAGTGATTACATGAACCAAATCCACTATACCAAGTCCGATCATCACGGGACATAATATAGTTTCAAAGGCGAACAATCATCATGTTCATCATATCATCTATATGACTCATGCTTTACCTCTCGGTGTTCCGTGTTCTGAGACCATGTCTGTACATGCTAGGCTCGTCAAGATCAAACCTTAGCTTCCGCATGAGCAAATCTGGCTTCCTCCCGTTGTATACACTCGCAGAATCTAACACACCCAATCATCACGTGGTGCTTCGAAACAACGAGCTTTGGCAACGGTGCCTACTAAGGACGAACACTTTATAACTTGATATTTTGAGAGAGGGATCATCTTATAATGCTACCGTCGTGATCTAAGCAATACAAGATGCATAAAAGGATTAACATCACATGCAATTCATAATATGTGATATGATATGGCCTTTCTTCTTGTGCTTTCGATCTCCATCTTCAAGCACGAACATGATCTACATCATCACCGGCGTGGCGTCAAGGTCAATGGCGCCGCTCCATGGTTGTCGTCCACCAGCATCAACTATTACAACTACTTTGAATAATAGACACGCAGGTCTTAACAAAATTAAAAGACAACCATATGGCTCCTGCCGGTTGCCGACTTACAATAAGGAACATTGCATACATCATATATAATCACAATCATGGCCATATCACATCATAGCACACCCCTGCAAAACAAAGTTAGACGCCTCTAATTTTCTTTGCATGTTTTACGTGGTTTTAGGCTTTTAATAAGTGTCGTTCTAACTTACGAACAAGAACCACAACATTGATACTAGTATTGTCAATCACCCGTTGTAAATTGATTCTTAACTATGTTGGGAGAAACAGGCACCCGCAAAGCCATTTATGCAATACGAGTTGCATGTCAAGCGTGGAGCAAATCTCATGAACGATGTCATGTAAGGTTAGCCCGGGCCGCTTCATCCCACCATCCCGCAAGATGCAAAGTACACAAGAAGCGATCGACAACAAAAGCATCAATGCCCACAATGACCATTGTGTTCTACTCGTGCAACAGATCTACATATAGACACGGCTCTGATACCACTGTAGGGGTTCGTAGCATGGAAAACAAAAAATTTCTACCTCATGAAAACACAATCAAGATCTAATCTATGAACAATCCAAGATCTATCTACTAGATCGGTGCAACGAGTTGATAGAGTACTAACCCTCGAAGATCCAAAGCGGTTAACGAGAGTAGATTCTCGTGGGTGATGTAGTCGTTCACTTGTTGATCTCAAGATCGCATAGACGATCCTTCCGGCGCCGCGTTCCGGTAGCTCTCCCGCAGTCGGTCACACGTACGGTACTCGATGAAGACCTTCTTCTCCCTTGTTCCAGCAGGCAGCAGAGGTTGTAGCTCTCTCCTCGCGATTCCGGCAGCACGACGGCGTGGTGTCGAAAGTAGAGGGGAGATCCCGTAGGGCTTCGCCTAAGCCAGAGCGAGTATGGTGGAGTAGAGAGAGCCCCGGCAATCTAGGATTTATAGGCCAAGGTTTAGAGGTAGCTAGCAACTAGGTTTTAGCTAGTTGGTAGCGGTTTAGAGGACATCTAGGGCAGCCGCATCTAGAACGGGGCCGGCGGCTATCCTAGGGTTTAGAGGGGGTGCGCCAGCTAAGGGGCAAGGTGTAGGCAAGGGGGGCGCCCTACCCCTCCTTTTATAGGTGGGGAGGCACCAAGGGGAGGGAGTCCTCCCCAAACTCTACTTCATGTGGCGGGCCCAAGGGAGAGGGAGGATTCCTTCCCTAGGTAGGAAACCTTCTCTCCCTTCACTTGGAAATATTGTCCCAGTTTGACTTTTTCAAACTGCCCTTTTGACTTTCAAATTAGAGTTTTGATTTCTCTCTTCCAAGTGTCCATCCAAGTCACCTAGGACATGATGCAACCATTCCACTTTGTCATGACACATCCATGTACCCTTCCCTTTCCGGATCGGTGAACCTTCTAGACCCTTCTAGAACATTCTGATGAAAAACACCGGAACCATTCTCGAACTCTGGAATTGGACTTTCCTTATATGAATCTTATTCTCCGGACCATTCCAGATATCCTCGTGATATCCCGGATCCCATCCGAGACTCCAAACAACATTCGGTCTCTTTACTCACATTCCATATCTACTAAACAACATCGAATCCTTAAGTGTGTCTCCCTACGGTCCGTGAATTATGCAGACATGATCGAGACTCTTCTCTGATCAATAACCAATAGAGGAATCTGGAAATTCATATGGCTCCCACATATTTCTATGATTACTTTGCGATCGAATGAACCATTCACATACGATACCAATTTCCCTTTGTCTCGCGATAGTTTACTTATCCAAGGTCTGATCGTCGGTATCTCTGCATACCTAGTTCAACCTCCTTACCGATAAGTATTCTTTTCTCGTTCCGGTGATATGTGATCCCTTGTGAGCCATTCACATGCTTGCAAGCTAATTGGATGACATTCCACCGAGAGGGCCCAGAATATATCTATTCGTCATATGGATGGACAAATCCCACTCATGATCCATGTGCCTCAACACATACTTTCCGAACACTCAATGCCACCTTTATAGCCACCCAGTTACGGTGTGGTGTTTGATGTCATCAAAGCATCCTTCCGGTGATAAGCATGATCTCATGGTCAAAGGAATTAGGTTACTATGTATCAGAAAGCTTATAGCAAGTGAACTATTTGAATGACTTGATCTTATGCTATGCTTAACTATAGGAGTATATCCATCACATCATTCTCCTAATGATATGACCTTATTGTTAATAACATCTCAATGTTCATGATAAGGAAACCATGATCATATATTAACCAACAAGCTAGTTTAACAAGAGGCTTTACTAGGGACTCTTTTATGTTTACAAATCACACAAGTATTAATGTTTACGGTTAATATAATTATAGCATGGTATATAAACATTTATCATAAGCGTAAAGATATGATAATAACCTCTTTATTATTGCCTCTTGGGTATATTTTCCAACAAAGAAACCCGACGCTGGCGGCACCTGAGGCGGAAGTGGAGGTCATAGTGGGTGGAGGCACCGGCTAGGGTTAGATAGGCGGCGTTGTCTAGGGTTAGGGTGCTGGCATCGGCTAGGGTTTGGGCGGCGGCTGGGTGAGGGGTAGGGATCGTAGGGTAACGCTGATACCATGTAAAACGTGTATATTGAGGGAACTTTTGCTCAACCCTTTGGTGGTGGAATACCTCATATATATATAGGGGTACGACATACCAATACTATACACAAATACATCAGCTATACAAATCCAACAAAATGAGTTGTTTTTTCCAGCTTCCTAATTTTAAGATCTTGTTAAAAAGGATAGCTTGACTCGAAAGCTAATAAATCCTATGTAACTACCAACTAACTGCATGATTTATTTCCTACGGAATTTAGAAGTAACTTAGAATAAAATGATACCCATTATCAGATCATGCTCACCCTCCATCTATACAAAATTAGTTCTTTCGTCAAATCAATCTATACTTGCGCGCACATTACAAATCTAACATACATGAGACATGGTAGGTAAACTGCAACAAGTTATTTAACTACGAGAAACAAGATGCATACGATATGTTCAATCAATTTTAGAGACGAATGAACCTCTCACACATAAATGGCAAATTCTACTCACCGAAACAACATAGTTGTATTTCTCGATAGGAGCTACTGGGCAGATGGGCCATTACCTGTATGGAAAACCTTACAAATGCTATCAATCATATAGATATAACCCACCGTCATATATTTTCACCAAGGTGTAGAGGGATAAACAGAGTTATGCCTAAGCATTAATAAGGATGAAAACGAATTGCACATGACCGTAAATCACTTTATTATTTATTTCACCATGAAGCACCAGTCACTAATGGAAACAGGGCCTCTAGTCCCGGGCCATAAGGGCCTTTAGTCCCGGTTTTTGAACCGGGACTAATCAAGTGGAACTAGAGGCCCACCACTAGTCCCGGCCCAGTTACCAGCTGGGACTAGTGGATGTCCACGTGGTTGCCCCTACGCGCTCGTGGTGCACCCCCACTAGTCCCGGTTGGTGTTAAAGACTGGGACTAGTGGGTCTCTGCCGCGGAAGCATTTTTTCCTTTTCTCTGCCGTGGAAGAGCATTACCTTGGACTAGTGGTTCTCTGCCACGGTAGAGATTTCATTTTTTATTGTTGTATTTACTTATTTTTTCATTTCAACATAGTTTTTGAATATTTCTACGCCACCACACATTCGTGCATATATAAGATAACTTGTATTACGATATCGAGCATACAAATATATACAATTTACATAGTTACATGGATATCACAAAATCTTGGGACTAGAGCACGTCTGTTCGACTAAATGGAGATTAGTAGCGCCTATTCACACTAAATTCTCCTGCATCGTCTACGGTCTCTTTGACAATAAATCCCGCCAGCTCTTCCGCAATTACTAGTACGCGTTGCGTTGGTAGTAGTTGATCCCGCATTCTCTCGAACTATATATAAAAAAGGAGATCAATATGAATATCAATCATGATAACAAAAGGTGACGGCAATAAAATGATGGTGTGAATGCATTGCTTACATCGACTCTATAATCATTGTGTTCGGTGGTAAATGTGCGAATGAACTCGCATACGTAGAATCCACATAGATTCGACCCCTGTGGCTGCCTCACGCACTTTACAAGAATAGAATTCAATCAAAATAATAATCTAGCATCATTATTGTATTGAACCTAGAAGTAAAGAGATACGCGGACATATCACGTGCTACTTACCAAGACCGTCCTAAACGTCAGCTTCTCACTAAATACACCGGTAACCTCACGCTTGAACCGGATCCAAACCCTACCCGACAAAGAAAATGAATGAATGAGTTATTCATTACCTGATATCTCAGGAAATCAATTAAAGAGACTGATATAGCGCGAAACTTACTTCTGGAGCATGTCCTGCATGCAGCGGAAATCTTCCAGGTTTCTCTTTGATGGGTCCATGACATCAGCTCTTCCCTTATCAAGTTGAATGTCTAGCAGAACCCAGTGGAAGCTACAAACATTTATTTATACATCAGTAACTCATCAGTTACACTTATTAGCATCGACTAATCAAAAGTGAATGTGTACAACTGAGTAAGACCCTCACCTGAAATTGTAAGGAAACAATATGTGGTCAGAGAAATTTTGCTCCATTAGAAACCTTAGAATGTTTTCCTCCGTCTCCTCGGGGTTATCCGTTAGCGTGGTTATATGCACTTTATCTGGGTCAATGAACCCAATATTGTAGATTATTTTTCTTTTACATTCCAGGATCTACATTCTGCATAATAAGGATAATTACATGTTATAAACTAAACAACTGAAAAACTGAACATGTAGACAATGAATTCAACAATTTACAGACAATAGCAGCTGAGGATGGATTTGTCCAGGGGGTCGAGATGGTATAACTGAAACAGTTCTGGGAACTCAATATGGACCTCTTCGGGTCTGAAGTAGTACTCATGTGGGACATTGGCTACGATCATTATTCTCCCATGTTTCATGACTATCGAGTACCATTGATGGAGATTCCGCATTTGTGTTGGAAGTTCTTTCAGCCTCTCTTTGCTGACCAAATCCTCACCTGCGACATATTTAGGGGCTATTGGCATCTTGGGTAGAAGGTCGAGTTGGGGGCCTAATGGTTCATCAAGAACAATTTCCATGCTGGCCGCCAACTCCGCAGCTACTGACATATCTACTGGCTGTTGTGCGAGGAGTGGAACGTTTTGTGAAACCACCTTGAGGGGTGCGATCATTTGTTTTGCCTGTTGTCCGAGAAGGGGAATGTCTGATTTTTTACTGATTGCAGTTTGGGTCCCGCTTGCACCTGTGCTTGCTGATTTTTTACCGCTTGCACTTGATTTGCTTGATTTGCTCTTCCCCACTTCTTTCTGAAGTGTGCGTAGATAGTCATCTGGCTTATGGTGCAATTCATATTGCGATTTTGTGTTCAGAAAATCAAGTGCATATGCCTTTTGCTTATCGGTGTATACTGGAGCGGGCTCGGGTTTCTTCTTCTCAAAATGTGCCACCACTTTAGCCTTTGCTATCGCTGCAGATTCCGCATCAGTACGATCGTAAGGTATGATGGGAAGATTCTTATGAGGCACTGTTGGGAGGGGCGACATTTTCCGTTTTGGGCTGCCGTGTCCTTTAGTACTCACTAACGGAGCACGCTTCCGCTTATTGTCCTTAGCGGGCGACGAAGACTGCTGAGCCTGCGGCGGAGATCGAGATGGACTCGGGATGTGGTGGTCGTAGTCATCATGTGGTGGGCTTATTGGAGGTGATGGAGGTGGAGGAGACCTGCGACGACTCGGAGGCGGTAGTGTTAACCTTGGGGCCGAGCCTGGAAACCGTATGTTGTTTTTGTCCCATAGAATGATCCCAGCAAGTACTTCTTCGAGTGTGATCTCACCTTCAGGTCCAGGGATGTCAAGCTCCATTTACTCCCACTCCTTTACGATTTGATCCACCCTGACTTTAGCATAGCCAGGTAGAATCTCACGGCCATGCCAACATGCGTCAGGCGGACAAGGCAAATCCGATCCGACCGCCACCTTCATAGATACGTTCTTCAATTTATTATGGAGCTCACAAGGTATCTGCTCCTTAATTCCATCCACGGGATAGCCGGGACCGCCATCTGTATAGGATGCATCGTCAGAAAGGACCTCTGATTCAGCCATGCTGCTTCTCCGCTGAGATGGGTTGGCGGTAATATCGAGTGTAGGATCTTGCAAGCGCGCTATTCCTCTAAGTTTGTCGATCTGCTGCTACTGTTTGTCAAGTCTTGCTAGCAACTGGTTGAACTTGTCTGCCTCCTCCTCCTCCCATCTCTACTTTGCTCTTGCTCGGCTTCTATAGGTACCTTGGTCCTTAGGAAACCCAGTCTCCCACGTAAAACTCCCGTCAAGGCCTCGGACTCGTCCTGTATGTTCATGATTCCCGAGGACCAAGGTCAGCAAGTCTTTCTCTCTATCGGGCTGAAACTGTTTTATTCCATCTTTAATATCTTTCACCACTTTTATCCATGTACTCCTGGGTACCTTTATCCCGTTACTGCAAACAAGGTCCCCTGTAAGTTCGTCATATGTACTCCCATGCCCAAGGAACCAATTTCTTGCCCTCAAATCTTCTTCGCGAATTGGTTCTGGAATGATCCCTTTATCATGAAGCTCTTTCTCTTTTGCATCCCACTTAGGCATGGCAGCCACGTAGCCCCCTGGACCCATGTTATGGTGATATTTCTTCTTCACAGCATTTATCTTGTTTTTTTCAGACTTTTCCTCTACAACTCCTGAACCCCTATACTCCACAAATGCATCCCAGTAAGGCTGCTGCTTCGCTAGATAGCCTTCGAATAATGGGGTTTTCTTGTCCTTCTGATACTGTTGCCATAATGACTTCTTCTAGTTCTTGAATAGTTTGGCCATCTTCTTCAGTGCAAACTGCTTGACTTTCTTTCTCATTTCAGCCGTCTCGTCATCAGTGTCACATTCAGGCAGCTTGAAATGTGTCATTAGGTCAGTAAATAGTTGCTCTTTGAATCTATTGTCGATATACACATCACTCCATTCCGCCTCTTTGGGCTTATTCCATTTTCTGTTTTATAAATAATTATTTTAAATTGTCAAATTATTAACCATTTTGCCATTATCAATTTAAAAATGCATTAACTATTATTTTTGCATATTTTTGAATCTCACTAAACTTTCAACATGAAAAGTTCTTGAATTTGAATAATTAATCCAAATCCATTTTCTGAATAAGATTTAGTCCTGGTTGTATCCACTAACAGGGACTAAAGATATTTCCCGCCATTTCTCACCACTTCCCGCCAAGTTTTTCCACCCTTTCCTCTGAACCGAGCTTTTAGTCCCGGTTGTAGCCACTAACAGGGACTAAAAATATTTCCCGCCATTTCCCACCACTTCCCGCCATGTTTTCCCGCCCTTTCCATCTATATATAGGCTGACCGCGCCATGGTTATGCACACATCCACACCTTCCTCTCTCACAAAAATGGACAGTGCCTACTGGGCTATTCTGACCCTCGAGGAGACTATGCGCCTCAAGCTATCCTTGCCCACCAGGCTACCGGCCTCCCGCCAGATGGATGCTGAGCGCTGGAAGGGTTCATGTCCCTCCTGTGCCTCAAGGCTCCGCCCGACAGGAGGCCATCACGAACCACTTCTACCATGAGCTCATGCCGAAGCAGTGGATAAATCCCTAGTGGGATCCCGACAACTAAGACACTTGGGATGCCTTCTTCGCTAACCGGCGGGAAAGGGAGCTCGCCAGGTATGATGGTGATGGCCCGCCCCCGGTGAACCACAACGAAGCCGTCCGCCGTCTGTGGTGGGCAAACCGTACTATCATCGGCGTGATGCGCTACATCGCCGGGGGAGACCATCCTCGCCTGTGGTGCCCACAAGTCC
The DNA here is from genome assembly GCA_916181665.1 of Avena sativa. NCBI lineage: Eukaryota > Viridiplantae > Streptophyta > Magnoliopsida > Poales > Poaceae > Avena > Avena sativa. The sequence goes on from OV702296.1 coordinate 80,657,760, forward strand.
ACCTGCCATAGAGCCACAAGAAGGCCCCTCCCCTGCCTGGCGGTAGCGGCATCATCTTCCAGGAGACCCCTCCCCCGCCCGCCGTGAATCCGAGGCCGGAGTGGCAGGTGCCCCCAGTATATGCCATGGATGGGCTAAGGATCCCCGGGGTAGAAGGTGACGATGACGATGATGATGACGATGACGAAGAAGACCCTAAAGCTGCGTACTATAGGACTAGGCATGATTATGACTAAAGGGGGTGGATTTAGTCCTGAGTGTTAGCTAGTCCCGGTTTGTCCTGGTTTTTAATATTAATAAATGTATTGAGTGTTAGTCCCGGTTTGGGGCTGGACCGGGACTAAAGGGGGCCTTTAGTCCCGATTCTGTAGTCTTAGTTTTTAAATATTAAAAAAAGTCTTGAGTGTTAGTCCCGTTTTGTGGTTGGACCGGGTCTAAAGGGGGGCCTTTAGTTCCAATTTGTACTACGACTTTCCCAAACTATGAAGATGTTGTCCCAATTCGTACTTACCATGAAGATCTGATCTCCAAACACGTGCGGTCACATATTAGGGAGTGCCTCTATGACCAGTTTCTTGGAGATGCCGGAGGACTGGGTTCCAGCGGCATCTCCCTGAAACTGGCCGTAGTGGTGTCCCTGATCTCGACGACCATCTTGCAGCTTGTAACTTCTCTAACTAGATCAATATGCCTGGGATCTAACCTAATTTCACATATTAGGGAGTGCCTCTATGACCAGTTTCTTGGAGATGCCGGAGGACTGGGCTCCGGCGGCATCTCCCTAAAACTGGCCATAGTGGTGTCCCTGATCTCGAAGACCATCTTGCAGGTTGTAACTTCTCAAACTAGATCAATATGCCTGGGAGCTAACCTAATTTCACATATTAGGGAGTGCCTCTATGACTAGTTTCTTGGAGATGCCGGAGGACTGGGCTCCGGCAGCATCTCCCTGAAACTGGCCGTAGTGGTGTCCCTGATCTCGAAGACCATCTTACAGCTTGTAACTTCTCTAAATAGATCAATATGCCTGTGAGCTAACCTAATTTCACATATTAGGGAGTGCCTCTATGACCAGTTTCTTGGAGATGCCGGAGGACTGGGCTCCGGCGGCATCTCCCTGAAACTGGCCATAGTGGTGTCCCTGATCTCGAAGATCATCTTGCAGCTTGTAACTTCTCTAACTAGATCAATATGCCTGGGAGCTAACCTAATTTCACATATTAGGGAGTGCCTCTATGACTAGTTTCTTGGAGATGCCGGAGGACTGGGCTCCGGCGGCATCCTCCTGAAACTGGCCGTAGTGGTGTCCCTGATCTTGAAGACCATCTTGGAGATGCCTCAAACTGGCTGGAGGACTGTACTCACAAGGATTCCTATTTATAGTGTAGACACTCACGACATAATGTCGACACTCACCCCTATTATTAGGGCTCACTCATGTTTTGTCCCGGTTGGTGTCTCCAACCGGGACTAAAGGTTCATCCAACCGGAACTAAAGGTTCAACCCCTATTATTAGTGTTGTCTGGCCCAGCCTGCCGCAATCCCTTCAATCGCGGTTGGTTTCTCCAACCGGGACTAATGGTTCAACCCCTATTATTAGTGATGTCTGGCCCAGCCTGCCGCAATCCCTTCAGTCGCGGTTGGTTTCTCCAACCGGGACTAAAGGTTCAACCCCTATTATTAGTGCTGCCTGGCCCAGCCTGCCGCAATCCCTTCAGTCGCGGTTGGTTTCTCCAACCGGGACTAAAGGTTCAACCCCTATTATTAGTGCTGCCTGGCCCAGCCTGCCGCAATCCCTTCAGTCGCGGTTGGTTTCTCCAACCGGTACTAAAGTTTCAACCCCTATTATTAGTGCTGCCTCGCCTAGCCTACCGCAATCCCTTCAGTCGTGGTTGGTTTCTCCAACCGGGACTAAAGGTTTAACCCCTATTATTAGTTCTGCCTGGCCCAGCCTAGCCCGCCCTTTCCCTCTATTTATAGTGCGACCGTCATGGCCACCCACAGATACACACATTACTCACTGCCTACTTTAGGATGCCCGTCCTGCATCCTCATAGTCGACTCGGCGACAACGATGGAGTACTGGGCTTCGCCGGGCATGTCCGAAACTAGGCTCCGCCAGGCTGGCACTGGATGGTGCTACCTTCTGGGACACATAGCTTGGTGAGGAATTGGGTGTCATTGTTGACCCAGAGCTTCTTTGGTGGAGGTCGCCTGGTCCAGGAAGGGTGCAGAGGGAGACGGCCACCGAGGAGGTGGTACTTCGTCGTGTCAGGGAGGAGGACGAGCACGTCCGTCGCTATATGGCTGTGTTGGACACCAGGGTCAATGATACCTGGCAGATTCTTCAGGGATCTCACCCGAGCTATGCTCGTGTGATGGTTCAGTCTCTTTGGGTTTCACCTCCCGCGGCTTAGGCACTGGGAGTTGTCGTCCAGTTTGATTGAGCAAGATGACCAATGTTGCATGCATGTGGATCTGGGTAAAATATTTGACTCACAATATGATTACATAAAAGATTTAATATATTACACCAACATCCCTATCTAGTGTTGTTGTTTTCTTCTGCGCCGTAGCCATGGAGAATCTTCATCATTTAACAGGAGGCTTGGGTCAGTTTTCACTTTGAAGGGCGGGATTTCATGAAACTTATTATAATCTTCTGACATATCTATCTTGTCATCTGTAACACCCTCAGAATCGGCCCTATGCAAGTTTCAGCGACTCCCGCCAAACACGCATAGAAACGATTCAAAGGTGCCCACCAGGCACTTTCGTGCGGGTGGAAAACAAAGTAATACCATTACACAATAGTCCACGATGGAACCCACAGAACAGATATATACAACATCGACTCATCGAGTCAAGGATACAATGTACAGTACAAAGATCCAAATCACCTTTAAAACGATACAGCGTCCGAGTACGGACAAGATGCAAATTGGGCTAAGAGCCCTAAAGAATAACCAATGGCGTACATAACCCTGCCCAGGCCAAGCCGGAAGGGTAACCCTGCTAACGACGTCAATCTCAAAACCTGCTTAAACAAAAGGGGTGCCGACAAAGGGAAAAGGAAAAAGAGAGCGGTCAGTACTGAGGCCAGTACACGGCGAGACTAGAATTCGGCGGTCCTCGCCTACATAGGTATAGTGGACTGAAGCGGCAGCGCAGCATGCACTAAACAACCTATAGAGACTCAATACAGCTGGCAGCTATTAGATAGGGGTAAGAAAGGACTATTCGGATCCACCCGGAAACTATCACCAAGCATACCCATCCTAATATTTCCCCCTCAAGACCAATCGAGGAGGTCAACCGAGGAACTCACACAGTTGGCAGTTTTATTCATTCCGTTATAGTTGCGGCAATTACTAGTCAGATATAGATAACATGAGTCATCCTGATATAATAAGCAGTGGGCAGTTTTAGTTAACCATTCCGTTGTAGTTGTAGTACTTACTAGTCAGATACATATAGCATGAGGCATCCCAAAACCCAGCAGTTGTTGGTATTTTTATTTAGCCATTTTGTTGTAGTTACAATACTTACTAGTCAGATACAATGGTAACAGAGGACAACCCAAACCAGCAGTTGTTGGCACTTTTATTTAGCCATTCCATTATAGTGAAGCTAATTACTAGTCATTATATAGTAAAATTTATAGCACTACTTTAGTTATAGTTGTCTATGATCGAGATACTATGCTCCAAGTCGTCCATAACCGCGGACACGGCTTTCAGAAAGTTTTACCCTGCAGGGGGGCACAAATAGCAACACATGCACGATCAACCTCGAGAAAAACCAATAAAAACCCAACGAGGCATCACGACAGAGCAATTGCAAGATTCATATAAATTTCAGGGGGCCACCCCACCAAGCTACCCGCGACGAAGTTGGCCGGCTCCGAGACGGACCCAGAGGTTTGTGTCGACGGCTGTAAACGACTGGGAACCCGAAAGTGTGACTGGGCTTGTCGATACCGCATAAACGTATCACAATTCCTAAATAGTACAGGCGCTCCACGAGCAATCGTAAATAAAGCAGTAAAGCATGGCATAAATACAAGATAGTAATAAAGACCCAAACTACTTTGTGGCCCCAAGAAATAAATATGACTCAAGCTCTGGCTAGGGGGATTCATGGTCCCACAGGCGGATAGTGCGAATATTCAAAGAATAGGTATCAAGTACTCGGGGTCCTACGGTACACAAGTGGACGGTTAAAAACCAAATAACATCTATTGCCCACCTGTGCCTCTGCATTATTTACCTACTTCAATTTTAGTTATTAAACGGTAATTAAAGTTATAATCATCTCCAACATTAAACATAAGGCATTACCCCAACAACTGTGGAACATCGACGGCGCGACGCAACACCTGTGCAAGCAACTACTACTCGCAAGGCTGACTATCTACCAAACAATAGGTAATAGGATGTGTCCAAGGCAATTTAATGGCTCCAAGGGATATCACGGGTACGAAAACTAGAGCATCGCATCACAGATAGCAATAGATCAACAGAAGGAAATAAAGACTATAAAAGTAAGATAGGTAGAAAGGGGGAGAATGCTCGCCTAAGAAACATTGCCGAAGGTTCATCCGAAGATCGGGTCGACACTCGCATCAACTCATCGGCCTAATCCGTGAAGAACCAAACACTACAAGTAACACCGGATGCACTATTGAATGCTACGGCAGAAGATCGGGCATGATGCATGTATGATATATGACATGGCACAGATGCGATGTAATTAGGCATTATTAAGCGGAACAGGGTCCCGACAATTAATTAATAGGCTCATGTTGTTTGGATACCCTACAATTTAAATGTTGTCTTAACAAGACAAAACATGGTATCGATTCGCTACGCAAATTAAAATGGATCCAATATTAGATTAGTTTCGCCCGCATATGGTATCCATAACAATTATTAGATGAATCGGTGAAAGCCCCCAAACCACATGATATGAGTGCAAGTATGAATGATATAATATGCACAAGATGGATATCATATATTATAAAAAATATGGGGCTTGGAAAAAGGGATCACACATGTCGATTCCGAAGATCTTGGGGCTCCGAGGGTTCGATGGGGTTCGGGTTCGGTCTCAAGCTTCGGACACCGGATACGGGAAGGAGTTCTCAACTCTTCTGGTCCGTGAAGGAGAGCTTGGCGTCCGGAGGTAGATCCTGTCGATTCCACTCAAAAGGTCTTGTTGTTCTACGGCGAAGATTATGGGGTCATTGGGGGTCCGAGAAGTAGATCTTGGCAACCCATCTTGGTAAAAACCGGGGAAGGCGATACCACACCAACTAGATCGCCGCTGTTTATCCACATGTATTATCTCTAACCCAACACACATCGATTCCAAAAGCACTGCGTAAACAGAGAGAAGGTCCCTGTGGGGGCTGCACAGGAACATGGCTCAAGAGAAATAGAGCATGTGGCGGTGGGGCTTGCTGCGGCACTTGGGGCATGGAGGAGAGCTGGCCGCGGGCGAAGCAGAGGTGATGGACGTAGGCAAGCGATGGCGGTCGCAGAGCTCGGCGGAGGACTGCCATGGCGGGGTGGCGACGGGAGGCCGGAGAGGAGGTGAGGGCGACAACGCTTGGGCGGCGGCCATGGCACGGGAAGGAAGTCGCGCAGGCCGACGGTGGCGCTTTGCGGTGCTGCAGAGGCAGGACTGGCGTGGAGCCACGGGAAGGACGGGGACGCATCGGAGGAGCTCGTGGCAGAGGACGATGCCGGCGGGATCCTGCGAGCGAGGGAAGGTGGGGTGGAGACACGTGGTGGCGACCGGGCCTGGGGCCACGCGATGGCAGGGAGAGGCGAGGGAGCGAGGCAGCGGTCGGTTCCGTAGCAGAGGAGACGGGGACGCACTCCTGGAGGTGGTCTTGCTTGCCAGAGGAAGGAAGGAGGGCGGCGGTGGCTTGGCATCGAGGGAGGGAGGCGAGGAGAGGCGACGGGAGGTGGAGCAGCCCTGGCGAAGGGGTCGCTGGCGGCGGCGGTTTTCTGGGGAGGATGGGCGGAGAGGATGCGGGGGTCTCAGGGAGAGATACGGGAGTGGGGGTGGATAGATGGGGAGGTGGGGCCATGATCGCGAGGGAGGACGCGTGAGTGGTGGGCCAAGGCGGAGCGACAGGTGGGATGGGCAGGTGACGGGCGATGGGATCGATGGGGAGGCAGGCAGGGGGTGTGTCGGGTGCCCGCGTGGTGTGCGTAAGTGCAGGCGTGCGTGTGTGCATCCTGCCGCGGTGGGAGTGGGGCCAAGGGAGGGGTGGTATGCGGGGTGTACAGCGGCGGTGGGAGGAGGGAGTAGGTGGTCTAGGTTTGGAAGAGAGGAGGGGATTAGGGTTTCCAGGCGTGGGGTGGCAGTTGGCTGGCTGCTGGGCTTTTGGGCCTGGCTGGCTGTCTCCCAAAAATAATATAAACTTTTTATTCAATATTTAAAAGATGTTTGCAATTCATTTTTAGACAAATAAAATATCCAGATAAATCTGGGGTTTGTATTTTGAAATAAAGAAGGGGAGTATTATAAAAAAACAAAATAGGATTTTGAACTTTTATGACAAGGCATGCATGATGATGTCATGATGATGCACAAAATAAAACACGGCGATTTTCTAGTAGTGGATTTACCCGGGGTGCTACAATTCGACACCACTAACAATGGATCTCGCCCTCGAGATCCGCCTCATCAAACAGGGAAGAAGGTCGACGACCGGAATCTTCTCGCTTCATGTAGATCCTCGCGACACCACTAATAAGGGTTCTTCTCTGTCTTGAAATCGGTGACACCACCAACAAGGGGTCGTTGATCACATTCGTCGAGAGACTTCTCCAGAGAACAAAGGACGAAGGTAAAGGTATCAAAAGATAAGGCCACCTCTAACTTATGTGGAAAGAGTAAAAATTGTATCGATCCACCATTCAATGCACAAGAGCGAATGATAAGAGTAGTCGGATGGTGATCAGTCCATCGCGCACCCAAAGCATTACTCTGCACATAAATAGGAGAATTATGCAACCAACTCTCGGAATTCAGACTAAAGATCTCGACAAGCGAGGTTTGGAAATAAAGGAGGGATGGATATTCTCATCAGATCTGGTGTAGATGACTTCGTCATATCAGAAAACGTCGGAGGATAGAAAGAAAAAAATCTAGTGAATTTTCGGTCCACTGAAAGGTACCACAAATGAAAGATTCATCAGATAGCATGAAGGTCGGATGTTGAAGCACCCTTACAAGAGGATGGAAGCGAAACCCTGAAGGTACGACAAAAACCCAACCACGAGAAATCCTGGACTTGAGAAGAAGATAAGAGAGATAATTCAAAACATGTAGAGATAAGAAGAGACAGCACAGGGGTAAGGAGTAAAACCAGACCTAATCAGATCTATCCAACCGATTTTGCAAAATAGTTTTGACACTCTACAACGTCTGTTAGCTAGGTTATCCTACAGGCTGGACCAGTGGGGTATCGTAACTGTTGAGTTCTGATACCACTCTGTAACACCCTCAAAATCGGCCCTATGCAAGTTTCAGTGATTCCCGCCAAACACGCATAGAAACGATTCAAAGGTGCCCACCAGGCACTTTCGTGTGGGTGGAAAACGAAGTAATACCATTACACAATAGTCCACAATGGAACCCACAGAACAGATATATACAACAGCGACTCATTGAGTGAAGGATACAATATACAGTACAAAGATCCAAATCACCTTTAAAACGATACAGCGTCCGAGTACGGACAAGATGCAAATTGGGCTAAGAGCCCTGAAGAATAACCAATGGCGTCCATAACCCTGCCCAGGCCAAGCCGGAAGGGTAACCCTGCTAACGATGTCGATCTCAAAACCTACTTAAACAAAAGGGGTGCCGACAAAGGGCAAAGGAAAAAGAGAGCGGTCAGTACTGAGGCCAGTACACGGCGAGACTAGAATTCGGCGGTCCTCGCCTACATAGGTATAGTGGACTAAAGCGGCAGCGCAACATGCACTAAACAACCTATAGAGACTCAATACAGCTGGCGGCTATCAGATAGGGGTAAGAAAGGTCTATTCGGATCCACCCGGAAACTATCACCAAGCATACGCATCCTGATATTTCCCCCTCGAGACCAATCGAGGAGGTCAACCGAGGAACTCACACAGTTGGCAGTTTTATTTATTCCGTTATAGTTGTGGCAATTACTAGTCAGATATAGATAACATGAGTCATCCTAATATAATAAGCAGTGGGCAGTTTTAGTTAACCATTCCGTTGTAGTTGTAGTACTTACTAGTCAGATACATATAGCATGAGGCATCCCAAAACCCAGCAGTTGTTGGTATTTTTATTCAGCCATTTTGTTGTAGTTGCAATACTTACTAGTCAGATACAATGGTAACAGAGGATAACCCAAACCAGCAGTTGTTGGCACTTTTATTTAGCCATTCCATTATAGTGAAGCTAATTACTAGTCATTATATAGTCAAATTTATAGCACTACTTTAGTTATAGTTGTCTATGATCGAGATACTGTGCTCCAAGTCGTCCATAACCGCGGACACGGCTTTCAGAAAGTTTTACCCTGCAGGGGGGGCACAAATAGCAACACACGCATGATCAACCTCGAGAAAAACTAATAAAAACCCAACGAGGCATCACGACAGAGCAATTGCAAGATTCATATAAATTTCAGGGGGCCACCCCACCAAGCTACCCGCGACAAAGTTGGCTGGCTCCGAGACGGACCCAGAGGTTTGTGTCGACGGCTGTAAACGACTGGGAACCCGAAAGTGTGACTGGGCTTGTCGATACCGCATAAACGTATAACAATTCCTAAATAATACAGGCGCTCCACGAGCAATCGTAAATATAGCAGTAAAGCATGGCATAAATACAGGATAGTAATAAAGACCCAAACTACTTTGTGGCCCCAAGAAATAAATATGACTCAAGCTCTGGCTAGGGGGATTCATGGTCCCACAGGCGGATAGTGCGAATATTCAAAGAACAGGTATCAAGTACTCGGGGTCCTACGGTACACAAGTGGACGGTTAAAAACCAAATAACATCTATTGCCCACTTGTGCCTCTGCATTATTTACCTACTTCAATTTTAGTTATTAAATGGTAATTAAAGTTATAATCATCTCCAACATTAAACATAAGGCATTACCCCAACAACTGTGGAACATCGACGGCGCGACACAACACCTGCGCAAGCAACTACGACTCGCAAGGCTGACTATCTACCAAACAACAGGTAATAGGATGTGTCCAAGGCAATTTAATCGCTCCAAGGGATATCACGGGTACGAAAACTAGAGCATCGCATCACAGATAGAAATAGATCAACAGGAGGAAATAAAGACTATAAAAGTAAGATAGGTAGAAAGGGGGAGAATGCTCGCCTGAGAAACATTGCCGAAGGTTCATCCGAAGATCGGGTCGACACTCGCATCAACTCATCAGCCTAATCCGTGAAGAACCAAACACTACAAGTAACATCGGATGCATTATTTAATACTATGGCAGAAGATCGGGCATGATGCATGTATGATATATGACATAGCACAGATGCGATGTAATTAGGCAATATTAAGCGGAACAGGGTCCCGACAATTAATTAATAGGCTCATGTTGTTTGGATACCCTACAATTTAAATGTTGTCTTAACAAGACAAAACATAGTATCGATTCGCTACGCAAATTTAAATGGATCCAATATTAGATTAGTTTCGCCCGCATATGGTATCCATAACAATTATTAGATGAATCGGCGAAAGCCCCCAAACCACATGATATGAGTGCAAGTATGAATGATTTAATATGCACAAGATGGATATCATATATTATAAAAAATATGAGGCTTGGAAAAAGGGGTCACACATGTCGATTCCGAAGATCTTGGGGCTCCGAGGGTTCGACGGGGTTCGGGTTCGGTCTCAAGCTTCGGACACCGGATACGGGAAGGAGTTCTCAAATCTTCTGGTCCGTGAAGGAGAGCTTGGCGTCCGGAGGTAGATCCTATCGATTCCACTCAAAAGGTCTTGTTGTTCTACGACGAAGATTATGGGGTCATCAGGGGTCCGAGAAGTAGATCTTGGCAACCCATCTTGGTAAAAACCGGGGACGGCGATACCACGCCAACTAGATCACCGCCGTTTATCCACATGTATTATCTCTAACCCAACACACATCGATTCCAAAAGCACTGCGTAAACAGAGAGAAGGTCCCTGCGGGGGCTCCACAGGAACATGGCTCAAGAGAAACAGAGCATGTGGCGGTGGACTTGCTGCGGCACTTGGGGCGTGGAGGAGAGCTGGCCGTGGGCGAAGCAGAGGTGATGGACGCAGGCGAGCGACGGCGGTCGTAGAGCTCGACGGAGGACTGCCATGGCGGGGTGGCGACGGGAGGCCAGAGAGGAGGTGAGGGCGACGGCGCTTGGGCGGCGGCCATGGAGCAGGAAGGAAGTCGCGCAGGCCGACAGCGGCGCTTTGCGATGCTGTAGAGGCGGGACTGGCGTGGAGCCACGGGGAGGACGGGGACGCATCGGAGGAGCTTGTGGCAGAGGACGATGCCGACGATGCCGGCGGGATCCTGCGAGCGAGGGAAGGTGAGGCGAAGACACGTGGTGGCGCCAGGGCCTGGGGCCACGCGGTGGCAGGGAGAGGCGAGGGAGCGAGGCAGCGGTCGGTTCCGTAGCGGAGGATATGGGGACGCACTCCTGGAGGTGGTCTTGCTGGCCGGAGGAAGGAAGGAGGGCGGCGGTGGCTTGGCATCGAGGGAGGGAGGCGAGGAGAGGCGATGGGAGGTGGAGCAGCCCTGGCGACGGGGTCGCTGGCGGCGGCGGTTTTCTGGGGAGGATGGGCGGCGGGGATGCGGAGGTCTTAGGGAGAGATATGGGAGAGGGGTGGAGCAATGGGGAGGTGGGGCCACGATCGCGAGGGAGGACGCGTGAGTGGTGGGCCAAGGCAGAGCGACAGGTGGGATGGGCAGGTGACGGGCGATGGGATCGATGGGGAGGCAGGCAGGGGGTGTGTCGGGTGCCCGCGTGGTGTGCGTAAGTGCAGGCGTGCGTGTGTGCGTGCTGCCGCGGTGGGAGTGGGTCCAAGGGAGGGGTGCTATGCGGGGTGTACAGCGGCGACGGGAGGAGGGAGTAGGTGGGTCTAGGTTTGGAAGAGAGGAGGGGATTAGGGTTTCCAGGCGTGGGGTGGCAGTTGGCTGGCTGCTGGGCTTTTGGGCCTGGCTGGCTGTCTCCCAAAAATAATATAAACTTTTTATTCAATATTTAAAAGATGTTTGCAATTCGTTTTTAGACAAGTAAAATATCCAGATAAATTTGGGGTTTGTATTTTGAAATAAAGAAGGGGAGTGTTATAAAAAAACAAAATAGGATTTTGTATTATACTTTTATGACAAGGCATGCATGATGATGCACAAAACAAAACACGGCGATTTTCTAGTAGTGGATTTACCCGGGGTGCTACATCATCCACTCCCATGATGTTTCTTTTCCCTGAAAGAACTATGTGGCACTTTGTCTCATCAGACGATGTATTCTTTTGCTGATTTCTTTTTCTCGGTTTCGTAGACATGCCCTTTCACATAGAAAACCTGAGCCACATCGTTGGATAGGACGAATGGTTCGTCCATGTACGCAAGATTGTTGAGATCCATTGTTGTCATGCCATACTTTTCGTCGACATGTACCCCTCCTCCTTTCATCTTGACCCATTTGCACCGAAACAAAGGGACCTTAAAAGTAGGTCCATACTAAAGTTCCCATATCTCCTCTATGTACCCATAATATGTGTCCTTCTGCCCATTGTCATCTGTTGCATCAAAGCGGACACCACTATTTTGGTTGGTGCTCTTTTTATCTTGGGCGATCGTGTAAAATGTATTACCATTTATGTCGTACCCTTGGAAAGTACATATAGTCGAAGATGGTAACCGTGCCAATAAGTACAGCTGATCTTCAACAGTGTTGTTATTCATGAGACATTTCTGCAACCAACTGCTAAAAGTGTCCTCGTGTTCCACTTTAATCGAGAAGTCAGGCTTCCCCAGGTTTTCCGAGCATACAATAATCTTGTGTTTCTCGATATACACACTAAGTAGATGCCGCTGTAACGGGTCAAGTCCCGAAGTCGGTCCCTAGCGATGTGAACAAGGTTTGGGATTACGGCTGACGGGCATCTCCCATTCCCTGCCACGCTTACCTACCTGTATGAATGCACCTCCTTCACCTCCATTCAAGAGCAACCAAGATGCGTATGTCGAATGGAAATCCCGAACTATGTGACTCATGGAATCTACTAGGCAAGTTAGTTGGTCGAGGGGGTTTCCAGGCCCCCGTGTGGTTGTACGCTCGTCTTTGTTCAAGAGGCAAGAACATCGAGTCCTAGGGGTGGCAAGTATGGTACTACAAAAACCACAATCCACGTGGCCTCCCATACAAGCCTTAGCATGTTTATCATCCATCTCTGATCACATCACCACATCCTACCATACCAGATTCATTTGCATCTCCGGTGCATCACCTAAATGGTCAGCATCGGACCACTAAGCATGGCTAAGCTTGATAGAATTGTGGCACCAGAAACGCTCATAAGCCAAACCCTAGTTATGCTAGGAGCAGTGGATCAGGTAATATAGTTAACCAAGGGAAACATGCATCTGATAGGATTACTCTATCTACTGGTAAAAGACTGTTGAACTGAATTCATATGACGAGAATGAAATACTTTGTAAACATAGGTTTCATATGTATGAGTGGGGCTTCGCTTGCCTTGTCCGTTGTTGTACTGGTACTGCTCTTTAGTAGCGTTGACTTCAGCTTCGGGTTCGGTTCCTATTCGCGAAGAACCAATCACCGGAAAAGGAAAAGCAACATTCAACACATGGCATGTGCAATGCTCATACAATATGAATGATATGATAAGTTGAATAGTGTTGAAATGGACCCTAGAATATGCTTGGTCATTTTAAACGGGGTCCGAAAGGTCTAAACCCTAGAACAGGGGGATCCTCGGAATCACCTGTGGGGTTCAATTGGTTCTTCTAATTACACTTGCCATCAAAGTTGATTAACAATGTATGATTATAGCTTAGTTAGATAGGTTTCATTTTTCTGATCATTTTGGTATATTATTTGTATTTTCTAATTTAAAATGAATTAGTTATGAATTACTCAAATTTTAATTTATTTTAAGTCATTTTTGGAATATTTATAATAATTTCCAACTTGGGCCCACATGTCAGACTTTTATTAATTTCAGAAAACATTTACAGAAAAGATTAAATCCTGACAGGCAGGGCCCACCTGTCATATATTTATTAATTACATAAATCATTTAAATAAAACAAAAAGAGTTATTGCATCATGCTGATGTCACCATGACATCAGCAATGGAGATGCCCACTGCTGGGGATCAAATCCGCTGATTCCGAGCGCACCTGCTCGCGCGGAGGGGCGCGATGGAAGGAGGCGAGCGAGGCAAGCAGATTAGAGGTGGCACCGCCCTCAAATGGTTGTCGGAGACGGCGTCGCAATGACGGCAAGCGGCGACGGCGTCGGGCTCTCGCGGGGGTGACGATACAGAGAGGAGGAGAGCGAACGGGGAACACTGGGAGATGCAGGAGCTCACCAGCAACGCGACGGAGGGGTCGGCGAGGCAAGGCGTGCACGGAGGGCGCCGGGATCGATGAAATATGCGGCGGCCGGAGCTCGGGGAGGTGAGGTCGATGGCGACGATTCCGAGCATCTCCGGTCGATTTCTTTCCCATGGATGATCAGCGTGGTGAGGCGAAGCCGACAGTGGTCTCAGATGGCGAGTGGGTTGTCGGGAATGGCGGGGTACGGCGGAGCCCGAGGCTAGGGTTCCGTTGAGTTTGGGGAAAAACTACAGAGGCCACAAGAGAGAGTGAGATGGTTATGGGAAGGAAGAGCTCGACGCGGCGGTCCTTATCCTCATCCTCGCAGGCGGCGGCACGCATCACAGCATCGGCGAGATCGACGGCAAGGGTGCTGCCAGGCAGCTGCTTCGCCGGCAGCTCGGGGAAGAAGAAAAGAGGAGGACGGCGAAGGGCTACGGGCCAGATGGGCTGACGTGGGCCGACTGCTGGGATGCAGCTCGCGCACTGAGCGGCGGGAAGCAGGAGAAGGATAATGGGCTTGGCCCAGAGGGAGTTAGGATTAAGTTTTTATTTGCAGATTTCTTTTTCTATTTCTGTTTTCTAATTTTCTTTGTAAATTTTCATTTGTAATTCTGTTTTGAATATTTTCAAAATACCAGGGTTTTGTAAAATGTATCAGAAGCACTCAGGGGCCCTTGGTACTAATTGGGATCCATACATTTTGTGTTTTCCAAATATTTTCAAAACTAAATGAATGTTTCAAATATAGAAGAGAGTTGGGGTCTGGGGTTTTGTTTGTTCTTTCTTGACTAAACAAAAGTGCAAGTGTTATGCATGCATGCAATGCTTAAACATATCTTATTTATTACATAAAAAGTGGTATGTTACAGCTCTACCCCACTTACAAGAATCTCGACCCGAGATTCCTAGGTTTTAGAAAATAAGGCAGGATACTCAGATCGAAGACGATCTTTGCGTTCCCAGGTTGCTTCTGACTCAGAGTGATGAGACCATTGAACTTTTAGGAACTTGATGGTTTGACGTTGAGTCTTGTGCTCGGTTTCATCAAGAATACGAACAGGGTATTCTCGGTAGGTTAGATCATCTTGGAGATCCAAAGTTTCATGGTCCACACCACGAATGGGATCCTTGAAGCAACGCTTGAGTTGAGACACATGAAAGACATCATGAACCTCTGGAAAAGATGAAGGTAGATCCAATTTGTAAGCAAGCTCACCTCGCTTGGAGAGAATGCGAAAGGGACCAACGTAGCGAGGAGCCAATTTGCCTTTGATACCGAATCGATGGACACCCTTCAGAGGAGTGACCCAGAGATAAACTTGATCACCGACTTCATAATGAACATCAAGATGATGACGATCATAGTTGGTCTTCTGACGAGATTGAGCGGCCCTCAAACGCATTCGAATTATGCGAACTTGATCTTCTGCTTCTTGGATCATGTCCGGACCAAAGAATTGTCTTTCACCAGTTTCTGTCCAGTTCAGCGGTGTTCGACATGTTCTCCCATACAGGAATTGGAAAGGTGCCATGCCCAAATTGGATTGAAAACTGTTGTTATAGGAGAACTCCGCAAAAGGAAGACATTTCTCCCAGTTCTTTCCAAAGGATATGACACTCGCTCTAAGCATGTATTCAAGAATTTCATTCACTCTTTCAGTATGACCACTGGTTTAAGGATGATAGGCTGTGCTGAAGGATACATGAGTTCCCATTGCTTCTTGGAAACTTTGCCAGAATTTGGAAGTAAACAAACTTCCACGATCAGAGATGATCTTCTTGGGAACACCATGAAGAACGACGATCCGAGAGATGTATAGATCAGCCATTTGACTAGCACGGATAGTTTCTCGAACCGGAAGGAAATGAGCAACTTTGGATAGCCGATCAACTATTACCCATATAACATCATTTCCTGCTTGTGTCCTTGGGAGTCCAGTGATAAAATCCATACCAATTTCATCCCATTTCCACTCAGGGATTTTCAACGGCTGCAGAAGTCCAGCAGTTCTTTGGTGTTCAGCCTTCACACGACGGCAAACGTCGCATTCTACAACAAAGCGTGCGATTTCTGGTTTCATTCCACTCCACCAGAATCTTTGTTGGAGATCTCGGTACATCTTGGTACCACCAGGATGGATGGACAGAGGGGATTCATGAGCTTCTAGTAGGATTAGACCTTTGATTTTCTGACTGTTTGGAATCACTAGCCGGTTACCAAAATAGAGGGTACCTTGATCATTGATGGAGAAACATTTGGATTCACCACTTGCAACACGTTCTTTGATCTCGGTGATCTCTCCATCTTGTTTTTGAGCTTCCTTGATTTGGTCCTCGAGAGAAGATTTTATTTCAAGGTTAGCCAGGAATCCACAAGGAACCACTTCAAGGTGAAGACGCTTGATTTCCTCGTAGAGAACAGGTTGGGCTTGTGAAATCACCAGATTGTTGCAATAATACTTCCGACTTAGCGCATCAGCAACGACATTGGCTTTGCTGGGTTGATAATTGAGACCAAAATCATAATCTTTGATGAGTTCCAACCATCGTCTTTGCCTGAGATTCAGATCTGGCTGGGTAAAGAGGTACTTCAAACTTTGATGATCCGAGTAAAGTTTGTAACAGTTACCGATGAGGTAATGTCGCCATTGCTTAAGAGCATGAACAACAGCAGCGAGTTCGAGATCATGGGTTGGATAATTGTTCTCATGTGGCTTCAACTGCCGAAAAGCATAGGCCACTACATGACCATCTTGCATCAACACACAACCGAGCCCTTGGAGAGAAGCATCACAATAGATGACGAAGTCCTTGCTTGTATCCGGAAGGACAAGCACAGGGGCGGTGGTTAGCTTAGTTTTCAAAGCTTGGAAACTTTCTTCTGCCTTTTCTGACCATTCAAACTTCTTGTCTTTCTTAATAAGATCAGTCATAGGCTTGGCTATCTTGGAGAAGTTCTCGCTGAATCGGCGGTAATATCCAGCCATTCTAAGAAAACTTCGGACTTCCTTGACTGAAGTAGGTGACTTCCATTCCAGAATGCTCTGAACCTTATCCGGTATGACAGCAACACCACTTGCAGACACAACATGGCCAAGGAAGACGAGCTCTTGCAACCGGAACTCACATTTGGAAAACTTGGCGTAGAGACGATGTTCTCGAAGTTTAGTCAACACCAAACACAGATGTTCTGCATGCTCTTCTTCGGTCTTGGAGTAGATTAGAATGTCATAAATGTATACCACGACGAACTTGTCGATATACTCCATGAAGACGGAGTTGATGAGCCTCATAAATGTGGCGGGGCATTGGTTAACCCGAAGGACATCACTGTATACTCGTAAAGACCATGAAGAGTTGTGAATGCTGTCTTTGGGATATCTTCCTTTCTGATCTTGATTTGATGATACCCTGATCTTAAGACAATTTTGGAGAAGACAGTGGCACCACTTAATTTATCAAAGAGGTCATTTATCCTGGGAAGTGGGTACTTATTCTTGATTGTAACTGCGTTGAGTGGACGGTAATCAACCACCAATCTTGGAATATGTGTATCCCGCTTCTTGACAAAGATGGTAGGGCAACCCCAAGAGGATGTGCTAGGTTGGATGTATCCTAGACCCTCTAACTCTTCAAGTTGCTTATTCAACTCAACCAACTCATGAGGAGGCATGCGATAATTTCTTTTGGAGATAGGAGCAGTTCCAGGAACTAGCTCTATGACAAACTCCACACTTCGATCATGTGGCATGCCAGGCAACTCTTCAGGAAAGACATCCGAGAAATCACAGACTACAAGGACATCTTGGACCTCGAGAATAGGTACAACATCCATGGCATACAACTCCAAGAACGGTTTAAGAACTGTTGACGGAGACTTTGAACCATCAGTCCAATACTTGACAGTTATGCCAGCAGGAGAGGTCACAGAAACTATTCTGAGTGCACAGTCAATGACAGCTTGATACTTGGTTAACCAGTCCATGCCTAGAATGACATCAATGTCACATAACTTGAGTGCAATGAAAGAAGTGGGGAAATTCTGGTAGGCTATGTCAATCTCATTCCCATGACTAACCATAGTGGTGAACCAGCTAGAACCCGGGGAATGGATGGTCAAAGGAGTGGACAGGGGTTCAAAATTTATCCCATGCTCTTGAGCAAACAAATTTGACATGAATGTATGCGATGCTCCAGAATCAAACAAGACTATTGTGAGAATTGAATTGACACGGAGTGTACCCAGAATGACACGTGGATCTTCCTGAGCTTCCTCAACAGTGACATGGGTCAGATGACCACGTCCAGCACCTTGAGCCTTATCATTCTTCTTTGCCTGCTGATCATTGTGTCCGACAGCCCTTTGAGAACACTCCCTTGAGTAGTGACCAGGCTGACTACAGGAGTAACAGGTAACTCCAGTGTGAGAACCAGCAGGAGGATGATAGTTTGCTCCACCAATATTTGACTGTGGCTGACGAGAATTATTGCCAGAATACTTGGGTGAATAAGGAGCACGAGGCACAGCACTGTATGGAACAAAGACACAGCGCTTCTTGTTACTAGAGGAAGAAGCACGAGAATTTCCTTCTTCACGCTTCTGAGAGACTTCCATGTCCTTCCTTCCATGCTCCAGAGTAAGAGCATGATTGTGCAAGCCTGGAAAGACTAGAACTTGAAGGGCAGCAACTCATAGCGAAGTGCAGGGTTAAGTCCCTTACGGAACAACTCTTTTTTATCTTCATCATTGGTCACATCCCTGGTTGCATAACGAGTCAGGCGAGTAAACTCACGCCCATAGGTTTCAATATCCTTGCGCCCCTGAGTCAGATCCAGAAACTCCCTCCTTTTGAGATCCATGACGGGCTTAGGGATATAAGGGGCACGAAATGCTGCAACAAACTCCTCCCAAGTAACAACATGTCCCTGAGCTTGCAGATTCAGAAAACCTTCCCACCAAACACCAGCCTCACCTTCTAGTTGACAGGTGGCGAAGTTGACACGGTCAGCGGGACGGACACGGAGAGCACTAAACTAGCGCTCTATGGTGCAGAGCCAATCATCAGCTTCAAGGGGCTCCTTGGAGTGGGTGAAGATTGGAGGAAAAGAGCGGATGAAATCTCCAAGTGTGACACAGTCGTCAGGACGACGTTCCGTGTTCTGCGCCACACGCTCCAGAAGGCTTTCATTCCTCAAACGGTTGGTCTCAATGTTGTTAAGAACCTCGGCCATTGTGGGAGGTGGCGGAAGTTCCTGATCAACATTGTTGTTTGCTCGACGGCCAACAGAACAACGAGTACCAGACGACATCCTGAGGAGAAAACAGAAACCATGAGAATGGATTCACCAAAAAGGGTATAACAGAGGATGGCAAAAACCATATCAAAAGATCATGGTAGAGGTGAACATGTGGATGAAAATTATATCAATGCATCAAGTATGTCAGTAGAACAAGCATACGAAACGTATAAGCTACCAACTTAGATACAAACCATAACAATGGAATGCAAGCATGATATGATACCAACCAGTCACAAAAGAATTGAGAGCGGGATTAGAGGCATCCTTAGCAAAGTTGAAAAACAATGCTTCAGTTGCACAGATATATCTTGGAAACTCTGAACCTTGCAACCAAGTACGAAGTACTAGGGAAAAACAACCCAAACCCGTATATCCTAAAGGTTTGAAATGAGACACAAGAAGTGAAAACTTTGCAAAGAAAACGAGGTAAGATAACTCAGCAATAGAACAACCTTGGATAAGGATTAAAAAGGGTCCTATTCAGAGTTTTGCAAACAATTTTAGCTTTCAAATAGTTTTCTTAAACTCTAGACTCAACATCGACCAGCTAGAAGGGTTTCCTACAGGCAGTCCTGCTCTGATACCAAAATCTGTCACGGCCCGGGATCAGGGCTAGACAAATACCAGATCCTCATCTGATATAAGCCTAACATAAATTCCGAAGCGTGCAGGAAAATATCGGTAACATCACAGAACATACAAACCATACATTAAATAGGTAAACTCTTAAAAGAGTTACAGACCAGTCATACAATCCAGGGTTCACAAACCCATCATTACATCAAACAACGAAAGCAAACAAGTTGTTCTAAACAACAAACTTAGCAAAGGGACTAAGAGGCCATAAACAGAAGTAGCGACCCTTCCATAGATCCTAGGCTGTTGCCCGGGAACCCCGACTACTCGTCGACTTCGACGTAGAAACCACCTTTAGTTGGATTAGCACCATTTGTAGAAAAACATCAACAAAGCAATGCTGAGTACAGGGTGTACTCCGCAAGACTTATGGCTAGTGGAGTTATTTTGCATAAAGCCATCTTTTGTTTTCAAGACAAGAGGGATAAGAAACCTCGTCTAGTCAGATCATTTTCAAAAGGGATAAGAAGACTTCAACTCTAGCTCTTAGAATCATCTTTGATATCCACCAAGTACCATCATTAACTGAACCTCTCTTCCCGGAATACCCCCTCAAACAACCCCGAGGAAGTACTCGGGATCTCACATTAGTTTACAAGTTTTAGCATTCGGTTATAGTTCTCTATGATCTTCACGTTCGTTCCCAAGTCGTCCATAACCGTGGACACGGCTTTTCGAAAAGATTAATAACCCTGCAGGGGTGCACAACTTTACCCACACGTACCAACAGATTCTTAAGGCCAAATTATTAGCCCTCTTCCTTGGAAGGCCGACAGAGAGTGGTTAACCACGACCTTTACCCTGCTTTCGCCGAGACCATGAGTCACACACTAAGGAGATGCCGCTGTAACGGGTCGAGTCCTGAAGTCAGTCCCTAGCGATGTGAACAAGGTTTGGGATTACAGATGCCGGGCATCTCCCATTCCCTGCCATGCTTACCTACCTATATGAATTCACCTCCTTCACCTCCATTCAAGAGCAACCAAGATGCGTATGTCGAATGGAAAGCCCGAACTATGTGACTCATGGAATCTACTAGGCAAGTTAGTTGGTCGAGGGGGTTTCCAGGCCCCCGTGTTGGTTGTACGCTCGTCTTGGTTCAAGAGGCAAGAACATCGGGTCCTAGGGGTGGCAAGTATGGGACTACAAAAACCACAACCCACGTGGCCTCCCATACAAGCCTTAGCATGTTTATCATCCATCTCTGATCACATCACCACATCCTACCATACCAGATTCATTCGCATCTCCGGTGCATCACCTGAATGGTCAGCATCGGACCACTAAGAATGGCTAAGCTTGATAGAATTGTGGCACCAGAAACGCTCATAAGCCAAACCCTAGTTATGCTAGGAGCAGTGGATCAGGTAATATAGTTAACCAAGGGAAACATGCATCTGATAGGATTACTCTATCTACTGGTAAAAGACTGTTGAACCGAATTCATATGATGAGAATGAAATACTTTGTAAACATAGGTTTCATATGTATGAGTGGGGCTTCGCTTGCCTTGTCCGTTGTTGTACTGGTACTGCTCTTTAGTAGCGTTGACTTCAGCTTCGGGTTCGGTTCCTATTCGCGAAGAACCAATCACCAGAAAAGGAAAAGCAACATTCAACACATGGCATGTGCAATGCTCATACAATATGAATGATATGACAAGTTGAATAGTGTTGAAATGGACCCTAGAATATGCTTGGTCATTTTAAACAGGGTCCGAAAGGTCTAAACCCTAGAACAGGGGGATCCTCGGAATCACCTGTGGGGTTCAATTGGTTCTTCTAATTACACTTGCCATCAAAGTTGATTAACAATGTATGATTATAGCTTAGTTAGATAGGTTTCATTTTTCTGATCATTTTGGTATATTATTTGTATTTTTCTGATTTAAAATGAATTAGTTATGAATTACTCAAATTTTAATTTATTTTAAGTCATTTTTGGAATATTTATAATAATTTCCAACTTGGGCCCACATGTCAGACTTTTATTAATTTCAGAAAACATTTACAGAAAAGATTAAAATCCTGACAGGCAGGGCCCACCTGTCATATATTTATTAATTACATAAATCATTTAAATAAAACAAAAAGAGTTATTGCATCATGTTGATGTCACCATGACATCAGCAATGGAGATGCCCACTGCTGGGGATCAAATCCGCTGATTCCGAGCGCACCTGCTCGCGCGGAGGGGCGCGATGGAAGGAGGCGAGCGAGGCAAGCAGATTAGAGGTGGCACCGCCCTCAAATGGTCGTCGGAGACGGCATCGCAATGACGGCAAGCGGCGACGGCGTCGGGCTCTCGCGGGGGTGATGATACAGAGAGGAGGAGAGCGAACGGGGAACACTGGGAGATGCAGGAGCTCACCAGCAACACGACGGAGGGGTCGGCGAGGCAAGGCGTGCACGAAGGGCGCCGTGATCGATGAAATATGCGGCGGCCGGAGCTCGGGGAGGTGAGGTCGATGGCGACGATTCCGAGCATCTCCGGTCGATTTCTTTCCCATGGATGATCAGCGTGGTGAGGCGAAGCCGACAGTGGTCTCAGATGGCGAGTGGGTTGTCGGGAATGGCGGGGTACGGCGGAGCCCGAGGCTAGGGTTCCGTTGAGTTTGGGGAAAAACTACAGAGGCCACGAGAGAGAGTGAGATGGTTATGGGAAGGAAGAGCTCGACGCGGCGGTCCTTATCCTCATCCTCGCAGGCGGCGGCACGCATCACAGCATCGGCGAGATCGACGGCAAGGGTGCTGCCAGGCAGCTGCTTCGCCGGCAGCTCGAGGAAGAAGAAAAGAGGAGGACGGCGAAGGGGTACGGGCCAGATGGGCTGACGTGGGCCGACTGCTGGGCTGCAGCTCGCGCACTGAGCGGCGGGAAGCAGGAGAAGGATAATGGGCTTGGCCCAGAGGGAGTTAGGATTAAGTTTTTATTTGCAGATTTCTTTTTCTATTTCTGTTTTCTAATTTTCTTTGTAAATTTTCATTTGTAATTCTGTTTTGAATATTTTCAAAATACCAGGGTTTTGTAAAATGTATCAGAAGCACTCAGGGGCCCTTGGTACTAATTGGGATCCATACATTTTGTGTTTTCCAAATATTTTCAAAACTAAATGAATGTTTCAAATATAGAAGAGAGCTAGGGTTTAGGGTTTTGTTTGTTCTTTCTTGATTAAACCAAAGTGCAAGTGTTATGCATGCATGCAATGCTCAAACATATCTTATTTATTACATAAAAAGTGGTATGTTACAATTACCTTCCGATAATTGCATTGAGGAATGCATATACCTTCACAATGGCCAACCGAACATTTTTCGGTAGAATCCCTCTCAATGCAACCGGAAGCAATTGCGTCATAAGCACTTGGCAGTCATGGGACTTTAGGTTTTGGAATTTTTTCTCTTTTATATTTACTATTCCCTTTATATTAGACGAGAAGCCAGACGGGACCTTGATACTGAAAAGGACTTCCAAAAAGATTTCCTTCTCTTCCTTGGTAAGAGCGTAGCTGGCATGCCCTTGAAACTGCCATGGATGCTTTTCGTCTCGTCCTTTATGACGCTATTGGTCCTCCCGTGCTTCCGGTGTATCTTTTGACTTCCCATACAAGCCCAAGAAGCCTAGAATATTCACGCAAATATTCTTCGTCAGGTGCATCACGTCGATTGTAGAGCGGACCTCATGGACTTCCCAATAGGGTATCTCCCAAAATATAGATTTCTTCTTCCACATGGGTGCGCGTCCGTCGGCGTCTTTCGGAACAGGTGTCCTCTAGGACCCTTTCCAAATATTACATTTAAATCCTGGACCATACCAAATACATCAGCACCAGTACGGGGGGGGGGCAGGCTTCTTCCGGTGATCTGCCTCGCCATTGAAATGCTTGCCTTTTTCCTTAAGGGATGTCTGGGTGAAAGAAAACGACGATTGTATGGGTACACATTCTTACTAGATTTATCCAGATATATACTTTCAGTCTCATCTAAACAGTGTGTGCATGCATTATATCCCTTGTTCGTCTATCCTGAGATGTTACTAAGAGCAGGCCAATCATTGATAGTTACGAACAGCAACGCTCATAGGTCGAATGGCTCATGTTTGTACTCATCCCACACACGTAAACCTAGTTCGGCCCACAATTATAAAAGTTCATCAACTAATGGCCTTAGGTACACATCAATGTCATTGCCGGGTTGCTTTGGGCCTTGGATAATCACTGGCATCATAATGAACTTCTGCTTCATGCACAACCAAGGAGGAAGGTTGTAGATACATAGAGTGACGGGCCAGGTGCTGTGACTGTAGCTCTGCTCTCCAAAAGGATTCATGCCATCTGTACATAGACCAAACCATAAGTTTCTTGCGTCACCAGCAAAGTCCGGGAAGTCTCTCTCTATTTTTCTCCATTGTCGACCATCAGCGGGGTGCCTCAACATCCAGTCTTTCTTATGTTCTTCCATGTGCCATCGCAACAACTTGGCATGCTCTTTGTTTCTGAACAAACGTTTCAATCGTGGTATTATAGGAGCATACCACATCACCTTGGTAGGAACCCTCTTCCTGGGTGGCTTGCCATCAACATCACCAGGGTCATCTTTTCTGATCTTATATCGCAATGCAGTGCATACCGGGCATTTATCCAAATTCTCGTACTTCTCACCGCGGTAGAGGATGCAGTCATTAGGGCACGCATGTATCTTCTGCACATCTAATCCTAGAAGGCAGACTAGCTTCTTTTCTTCGTATGTACTGGCGGGCAATTCGTTATTTCTTGGAAGCAACCTCTTCATGAGTACCAGCAACTTAGCAAATCCCGAGTCAGTCACACCGGTCTCTTCCTTCCACTTCAGCAATTACAGTGTGCTACCCAGCTTCTTCTGGCCATCTTCACAAGTTGGGTACAACAATTTGTTGTGGTCCTGTAACATCCTCTCAAACTGCAACCTCTCCTTTTCTGTGTCGGAATCTCGCTTTGCATCAGAAATGACCCGACCAAGATCATTAGCGGGCCGGTCTGGTTCCCGTTCTTCACCTCCTTCTTCTTCATTGTCTTCCATTGCGGTATCAGCATATTTAAGAAACATAGATCGGTAGTTGTCATCATCGTTCTCTTCTTCATCGCCGTCTTCCATCACAACCCCTCTTTCTCCGTGTTTGGTCCAAACATTATAGCCGGACATAAAACCAGACCGAAGCAGGTGGCTCTGAATGACTCTTGCGGAAGTGTGATCCTTCTCATTCCTACAGTCAACACATGGAAAACACATAAAACCATCCCGCCACTTGTTATCCTCGGCCACAACTCGAAAAGAATGCACGCCTTCTCTGAAAGTGGCAGAGCGTCGATCACCGTACATCCATGGATGGCTCATCTGTATCATACAAATATATGTCAAACGCAATCACTATGCTAAAATTAGTACCGCATGGTCTAAATGAGAAAATAGTTGCTAACCTTTTATTACACTTGGAAACAAAGATGGGAAAACTTAAGTGTGGCTCGGGCACCTCATATCATGTATGTCTTGTGTGACCTAAACTCGCATCGCTCTAATGGACATTTCACCGAACACCTCTAATGCATATATATGAACAAGAAAAAAAATAGCACAATAACACCACCTCTCTCCCATCAGGAAAAAAACAGTTGAGAAGGGAGGAGGCTGTGCATATATATAGGGCTTGAGATACAAACCAGGACTAAAGGGGGTGCCCGTAGCGAACGGCAGGGCCATGGCACTTTAGTCCCGGTTTGTGTCTCAAACCGGGACTAGTGGGGTCTAACGGGCTGGGACGTATGGTTCTGGGTGGCTCGGACCGTCCGACGCGGGTCATTAATTCTGGCCCCAGCCACAGCCGGGACTAATGTCCTGGACGAAAGGCCTATTTTTTACTAGTGAGTAACTAACCATACTATTAAAAGATTCATTTCTATAATATGAAATCTGTAGACTAAGTAAAATTCATTTACCTACTATAGAAACACAAATGCACCAGTGCAATTCTGCACCTTGCCCAACTCGACTTTGAAAAATACATAAGAAGTCCCTACAACGTGAAGATCATAAACAAACCATCTGACAGGCTCCAACATGTGCGAATTGTTGTCATCTCTCCTTATCACAGTCTCCTCATCCATCTCTTGATAAATATGTACAAAACTCAGGACATTGAATTTAAATATGTACAAAATAGGAAACATGAGCATGAATCAGGACAAAATAACCGACTCCCCAAATTTCCCTATGTATACATTGGTAGTAGATCAAATAACTCATCTACCAAATTTTCCTACAAATCCACCCGTACCAAGCATTGTTCAGCTCACAACCTTTAGAACAAAATTTTCAACAGTCGATACTTACCCTAAAAAAATACCACATCATTATTACAAAAATTGAAGTTACAACAGCGCACCAATGTTCATATCATGCATCCTGTGATGAGAATGTATGTGAATTTAAATATATACCAACTTTAGTGTATAAAGTTAGGATAACAATATCATGAGTAATAATTCAAAATAAGGGTTGGTCTGTCCACTTGCGCAAATTTTATCGAAATTTTCTATGGCTTCTTATTGTAGAGTATTTATGGCTATATACAAAGTGATGGAGAAAAGACATTGCCTTTGTTTCCAAATAAAAAACACCTTTTTCCTTATTATATATATATACATATATATATATATGCAAAATAGTGGGATACTTACCTGGCTAGCTGTGCATGGCCGTTCTATCGTAGGATAAACACCGAGCACATAGACGGATTAACGGAACGTAATCTAGACCTAAAAAAGAAGTAAAAAACGTTGTATCCGGAGCACACCTTCGGTTAGAGGTGGAAATAACAACAACCATTCACATGGAGGAGTCTTTCCCACACATTTGTCATTTACCATGTCATATGTACTTTTCTTTTCACTCCTCAATGTGACACATGCAATAGTACACACCTCTGTACAAATATTTTTTATGCGTGTTCGTATCCGTTCCACATGAATCCATCTTGGTGCTAGGCAACTCGTGTGTTTTTGTATTTCCTGCATTGTATGTGACAAATCTTTGTTATGCATAGGATATATGATATTCTACCACTATCCATCTATCTGAAGTCGGGTTGTCTCTGTTTAACCCCTGCCAACCGACCAGAGCACAGATAATAGCGGGAACGCGGAATGGGTCTTTAGGAAGGGGCGGGCGCCGAATGCAAATGCGCCGAGAGAATCCGAAGCAGAAACATTGCGGAAGCGTTTCGTGTTTTTGTCGATGGTTCTAGAAAATGATTATGATCATTACGAACATGTTCCCCTCCCACCAACCCGTCGCAAGCATATGCGCACACAACACGACACCAAGTTTGTACAAGATCTAGAAGAATAAGGTGTTGTATTTTAAAAGTTGGTGTGACGTCTAATTCAATTTTCATCTTATTAAAAAAAGTGCCGAACCTTCCTTTTTCCACATCATATAAACCAAAACCAGTGTCCAATACCGTCTAGTTTAATAATATTTTCACACACCCTTGACAAACTCGAACATGTTCCCCTACCCACCCCATTGCAAGCAGGCATAGACCAAACTCGTTACGCCAACGAGGAGGGTAGTAGATCACCACAACGGAATGTGTCACGCGAGAACTCGTAGCACATGTCACTCTGCGTTGCGATCTCAGTGCATATTAATTTTTACCAAATTCGTCAATCTAGGCAAATATGTGAATAATAAACATTTTTTTAGACGGTTTGATCGATCGACTCTTGCAAGGTTGGAGCAGTTAACTTCTCTTCACCCTTTTGGTACTCCGGACTAGGACAAAAGATTTCTATCTATTTTATTGAGTAGACACGATTTTTTGGAGTTGTTCTTAATGAGTGCATAATTTTACTTTGGTTCTCATATAGTACCAAGAGGTGATGTGTGGGGATGAAAAAAAAGTACTGACAACATATCAAGTTGTATGGAGATGGATTTGTAAATCCATAAACAAATGTCTGTGGTATCAAATATACAAATGTAACAGCACGGGCAAAAGATCAAACTGCATGAAGATGAATTTGGAAACCCACAAACAAACGTATCTGATATCAAATATACAAAAGGAACAACAAAAGACAAATGACAAACCCCACGTTCATGGAAGTGGACTTGTGCATTAGCAGTAGGACGACGAAGGATGTCGTTAATGGAAAACCATTTGTAAGCGACGTTGGGATATTGCGGGATTAAAAGGTAGTAATATCGGACGGTGAAATCCGTATGCACAGCTAGCATAGTGGGTAGTAAATCCGCGTCGATATATATATATAGGAATCGCAAACGGTATGCCCTAGTATCCTGGAGGAAGCATCTTCTACCACGAGCATGCTTTGAGATTCGTACCATTAGTACTCCCCTTTTCTTTTCTTTTTGCACCACCTATTTATGAAATCATTTTCTCTCTCCACACACATGACATAGGCAAGCAAATAAGGAAACTTGGGGCAGTTTGGCAGTTCTAAAAGAGTAATTTTTCCAGCCTTAGTTTGAAACCAATTTGAAAACACATGCAGTTTTGGAAAAATCCTGCGCTGCCAAGCCAGTGGGCTCTGGTGCACTGTCAGCCTGCTGCGCTCTGTCACCCCGCTCCCGCTGGATAGATAGATGAAGCCCAGATTCAAATTTCAAACCATAAGTACCGAAAGGTGCGTCCGCTGGGCTGTCAGCCCGTATTCGGTACCCGGGCGGCCCGGGAGAACAGACGCGTACTACTCACTTCTGGGCTGTCTCTCCCCCGTCACCCCTCTCACGTCAGAAAACTAGAACATTCTCTCCGCCGTGGAAACGAATTGGGGAACGGATCAGAGCTAGTACCTAACACTAGATCCGTAGGGTAATCAGCCTCCATCTCCAGGGATTCATCATTCGGTACCCCCAGCTATCGGATTAAGGATCCCTACTTCGCAGATGATTACAAAATCCCGTGAAGAAGCCCTCTACCCCGGATCGACCCCTAGAGAGAAGAGATATTCCAGAGCTCCGATTGACGACACGTTCTGCCGCCGCCGGCGACCATGTCGGAGCACGTAGATGAAGTTGCGGCCTCCCGCTCCGGGAAAGAATCCTCCACCCCTCCACCGGTTAGTACCTTCCGTTCCCCATCCTCGTAATGAATATTCCGGACCCGGATCTGACATCTCGTAATCCTGTTCTACGCACCAGTCGAAGCACAAGGCGTCCTCTCTGCCGTCGCCTTCAGGGGAGCTGAGATGCGTACTCCGGCTACAAGTTCACCACGATTCTCATGTAAGTTCCTTTTTCTTACACCAGAATCAGCTACCTATAACCGTCGATTTTGTATATGAACGGTGCCCAGAATCTGATACCTCATTTATTGTCAGATTAAACTTTGGTTTCTTGCACTGCCGGCATCGCTGCTGTCTCCACCACCTGCCCGGTTGACCTCCTTAGTCAAAGCGGCAAGATCACCGTAGCATTCTCGGCACCGGCAAGACGCCAATGTCACTGCATCGATCTCTCCGCCATTCTCACCAAGGAGAGCGGTGAGAAGCACTCCTAGACATGCATTCTTCTTCAATTTTCCTTTCTTCTCCATGGACCATCTGAGCTAGTTATTTTTGGGTCACAAAACTACGCCATAGACATAGCAATTGACTAATTGTGGTTACCTTATTTATTGTTCTCGCTGGCTGCTGTACACCCGTCAGTTCACTGTCTGAAAAATTTAGCAGAGAAAGAGTAAGAAATGGTTCCAGCATGCCAACTGCATTTCAGTACTTAACCTATTGTTATTTTCAAAGCAGTAATCTAAAACTCCTGTAAATATTCTGCATATTGTCAAATGAGTAGCTGCATATACTAGGATAGCACCGCGGACTCCTCATTGGTTGTAAAGTGAAGCACTTTGACACTTTCAATCTTCTGCATATTGTCAAATGAGTAGCTGCATATACTAGGATAGCACCGCGGACTCCTCATTGGTTGTAAAGTGAAGCACTTTGACACTTTCAATCGTGAGTAAATCATGGCGTTGGTGAAAAATCCTTCATTCTTTCTGGTGTAAGATTGCATATAAGTAATAATTTTCTGTAACAAATAGATTAAATACTTTGTTTGCAGGTCTAGTCTAGAGATCAGTTCGATATGTGAATTTTGTTGTCTCATGAAACCCACCTGATTGATGGATATAGCCATATAGGTGTTTAGGACTGGATAAATGAAATTCTTCCTTACTTTGTTGCTCTCGTGGGGTTCTTTTTTCTCCAATCGTGTGTGTCCAAATTCTGAATTTGATGTTGTATAATTTTTGAACTTGATGTTCTATGATTTCTCTACAAGTGCAATATACATAAAGAGCAATTTGTTGTCAATCTGCATGGCATGCTGGTGTAACCAGTAACATCGCATAGTGTAGTAGGCTTTGATTTGGTATTTATGCATTTTATCCATACTAGAACGGTTTTAGCTAAATGTCATTATTGTTGTAGCACGAAAGTTTATAATCAAAGAGTTTAATATCTGTGTGTAAAATGCGGAGCTGCGTCCCCATATGACCTATCTGTCATGTCTCTAATTTGTAAACTAGTTTTGTCGACCTGTCTGTGAATGTGCTCGAGCCGTCGCCCCCCCCCCACCCCCCCCCCCCCCCCCCCCCCCCGTCTTGTAAAAGTTTGTTGGGCATCTTTCACCCTTTCTCAATGAAAATTTGCAGGTGGGAAGTTCGCCCCCCGTTGTGCCGTTCAATTTATTTGCTAGGATCTAGACTCTAGAAAATGACAAAGTTAATTTCTAGTGATGGCATGGTTAATTTGCCTTCTGTTTGGTTATTCTGGTTCTATTGCTTCCTTGTTTCGATGTTGGACTCATCTTTTTGCAACACTTGTACACATGAATTCTGAATCCCGCAACGAGTTCATAAGCTGCAGGTACACTAAATAAGCCTATTGGCATTGAATATATTCTGAATAAATTTTGTTGGTGCTAATGGCTGCAGGTACACTAAAAAGCGGGGTAGCATTGCAGATTTGTGGTAGCCAGATTCGCCAATCAGCGTCGTCCTCTTTACCTGTATGTTTGCACCACCTTTATCAGATATTTATTGTGGACATTTTTTTAATTCAGTAAACATTTATGTATGGATATGCTCTAATATAATTTAGAACTGTATTTTTTTGGTTGAAAAGTTGTGCTGTATAAAAAAATGCTCTGAGAAGATTTTGTGTACCATTAATTTTCTAGAAGTTTACTACTGATTCGTGAGTGATATGCAAAACATT
The DNA here is from genome assembly GCA_916181665.1 of Avena sativa. Lineage (NCBI taxonomy): Eukaryota > Viridiplantae > Streptophyta > Magnoliopsida > Poales > Poaceae > Avena > Avena sativa. Next base: position 80,688,626 of record OV702296.1, read on the forward strand.
TATGTATGGAGATAGAAAGAAGAAAAGGTACAAAACGCTGTGGATAAGTTCATCTGGAAAAAGGATCAGGAAAGATTAGAACTGCTGGTTTTATACGATGGTGCATATATTCACACCAGATTGCAGTACGGACTACTAATTTACGTTATAAATTGGAGCCTAAAACAACCGAACATCAATCTTGGAGCATCAACGTGCATCAGCACGGAGAAGCATAGGTGAGGTTGGGTAACAGGATCATAATAGAGCGAAAACGACACGATTGCATAACATAATACGATCAGAATCATTTGTTCATACAGTCTTCGATAGAGAAACAGCCATATAGGAAGTCAACACTACAGTGATGAACAACACATTCGTAACTGGTTGAATGACACATATGGCGCTAGACTCAACCGCACGTCTGCCTCCTCCTTTGAGAGAAACCCTAGCTGCCGCCACAATCTACTTCATCCTTGCCGTATACGATCGAGAATCGACGGGCCCTGCCTTCTCTGCTTGCCGCTCCGGCGGCGGGAGGGGTGGGGACCTTTGACCTGCGCTCGGCGGTGTAGAAGGGTCTTTAAAGATAGAGTTTGGTCAACCGCTATAGTCGTTATGGTGGCTATGACGGCGTTGTGCGGAACAAGAATAAGGTATACCCGCTTCCTCTTCCACCTCATCGGCGACGATCCTGCTGCTGACGCTTAGGAGGGCGGGGATTCGTCTGGTCGCCGCTTCCATGAAATGGTGGATGACGTCCGGTCTACGAGTGTTCTGGATCTCGTCTAGTCTACATTTGTTTTAGGTTTTGTGTTACAATGGCGACAAATTCAGCTCTAGGGCGTTGGTCCTTAGGGGCATCTGCAAGAAGACTTCCTGACTGTCATCAACAATGCCAGGCCCACTCCGTTAAGGGAGCGTGACAGCGGTGTGTCGGCGTCTCGCTCTGGCGGCAGTAGTGGTCGTTAGGTTGTTCAAAGATCTCGATGTAATTTTTATTATGTTTCGGTGCTTTGTATTTCTTATGAACTCATGAAACAGATCTGGATATTTTTCCCGCAAAAAAAAATGACACATACAGCTTGCCCCGATTTGTCTGTGAGTCCTTTTATAGGCCAAAAGATACTCGGGTACCAAAATTTTTAGTTTTTATAAATAGACTCACCAAAAATAATCACTTGAGATAGCTTCCTAGGGTAAGTAATCTAAAATTATTCGGACTAGAGTAATAAAACTTGAAATACAACATATCTCGTGTTTGTAACTTCTTTTATAGGTCAATAATAATTATTTGGCACCAAAGATTAACTAGTCTATGTATTTATAAATAGACTCACCAAAAATAATCAAGCTTTAGGGATCGTTAAGTGCCAACACCCTCACTTTTCGGTACCGAGTGTGGTATCGCGTGGGTTTAGGGTTTGGATATCGATAAGCGCGCGCACCCTCTAGATTCAGTTCCTCGGTCGTGTTAGTGGGCAAGCCAGTCGCATGTTGGTCATGTACCATTGAGATGCGTCACCCCAGGAATGTGGGTTAGTGACTTAGGTAAGTGCCCATGCTATACCACTTGTGGGTAGATTCATCTCCTTGGTCGTGATCTGAATGAGTGCAATGCCAGATGCTTATTGGTTCAGTACCATCAAGATGCGCTCCTTGCTGTGTACCGATTAAGTGGTAGGTCAGTTGTCTATTTAGGTACCACTTGTGTCTTGATTCGGTTTCTCGGCCATGAACCAAATAAGTGGTAGACAACTACTGATGTGGTCTTACCACTTGTGGCTAGATTCGGTTCCTAGTCTGTGTACCAAATAAGTGGTAGGCCAGTTGTATTGGTTCGATACCATCGATATGCTCAGCTCGGGGATGTGGTTTTATGAATTAGGGAACTTTAAGTGCCAATGCCCTACCAATTTGGTACCATGCATGGCTAGATCCGGTTCCTCGGCCGTGTTCCCTACCAGTGATAAGCCATTCAAGTGTTTCGGTATCACTCGTGGCTAGATTCGATTCCTCTATTGTGTACTGAATAAATGGTAGGCCATTCATGTATTGATTCAGTGCCATCGAGATGCACCATTCATTTGGTGATGGAGCAGCACGCTCGCATGCCATACCATGCGCTCATGTGTGTAAGGTCACAGGAGTCAAGAAGCTAGCTGTCGTTGCTATAGGTAAGATGCAGAATACAAGACAACGCAGGTATCGAACGATATGTGGACAAATACTATTGACCAGAGCTACGTCACGCCGGCACGTCATGGTAAGTTTGATTTAGGACCTCCGTTTCAGATCACGAAGATCACCACACAAAACTAGTCAGAAAAAAAATCTTGTCTGAGTGTATTATTAACCGTCTTGACTAGATTCGTTCAGAGTTGTGGAGCGGCCAGGGACAGTGTGTGTGGCGCGGTGATCGAGGCGTGTGCCGGAGCGGCCGGAGACGAGGCGGTCTCGGGGGAGAGGACATACGGCAGAGCGACGACGGGTGTGGGTGTGGTGTGGGGGTATGGTGTGGGGGTATTGGTATTAGAGGTAGCCGTTAGGCGACCTCGCCCATCGCGCCTGACCGTAGTTTCTAAGGCAACCGATTCGGTACAATGAGACAATGGTTCAGAGCCTCGGTCCCAGATGCTCAGTGATGGATTTTGCAGCATAGTAAATCAAAAAAAAATTCTACGGATGCGAACGAGAAAGCCAAGATCTAATCTAGCAGATGCAATCAACGAGAGGGATAGATGAGATCTTCATACCCTTGAAGAAATCGCATAGCGGAAACGTTCAACAGAACGTGGTTGGTGTAGTCGTACTCGCCGTCTCCTCGCGATCCGATCCGATCCAACGCCGCAAGTGGCGGCGCCTTCGAGAGATGCACACGTACGGTGCTGTGACGTCTCCTCCTTCCTCGGTCCAGCAAGTGGGGTGGAGAGATAGATTGGATCTGCAGAACGGCGGCGTGGTGCTATGGTGGAGAGTTTATGCGGCAGGGCTTCGCCTACGCGCAGTCGGGAGAGAGAGAGAGGAAGGGCAGCAGTATGGCGGCTAGGGTTGAAGGATTGGGGGGAGGAGGGTGCGCCCCTGCCCTCTTTATATAGAGGGATGTCCGGCCCCCTTGGCCCCTCCTCCAAGCCCTAGGGCGGCGGCCCCAAGGGTTGGAGTGGGGGGCAAGTCTCCCCCTCCCTTCTAGAAGGGTTCCTAGGGTTTCCCCTAGGGTTTTGGCCGGCTGGGCCTATGGGGCCTTGTGCCCCTGGCCCAAAGCGGCCAGGGCACTCCCTCGTAGGCCCACACACCCCTCCGACAAGTGGGGCCACGTTGGTCCCACTCCGGAAGCTTCTAGAACCTTCCGGTACAATACAGAACACTCCGAAACGATTCCGTAATCCAAAAACTGCTTTCCATTATATGAATCTTATTCTCCGGACCATTCCGAAACCTCTCGTGATGTCCTGGATCTCATCCGAGACTCCGAACAAAAACTCACAAACCAATTATCCATTCTATCCTAGTGTCGAAGCACGTTAAGTGTGTGACCCTACGGGTTCGAGAATATGCAGACATGATCTTCTATCAATAATCAACAGCGGGATCTGGAAACCCATATTGAATCCCACATATTCATCGATGATCATATCGGATGAACCACGATGCCAGGATTCAATTAATCCCATATATATATTCCTTTCGTCACGCGATATTTTACTTGCTCGAGATTCGATCGTCGGTATCGGCATACCTAGTTCAATCTCGTTCACGGCAAGTACTTTACTCGTTCCGTAATCCGATATCACTTTGTGATCAACTCCTTAACCACGTGCTTGCAAGCGGTGTTGATATCGATTACCAAGTGGGCCCGAAGTATATCTCTCCGACTTGGAAGGTACAAATCCCATCTCGATACATACAACCCAACAAGTACTTTACGATCACCTGAGAGATACCTTTATGATCACCCTCACATAGGATGACGTTTGATGACCTCAAAACTTTCTTCCGATACTAGGGAGCTGCATTATCTCATGGTCCAAGGAATACAATATTTGACATAAGAAAAAGCTTCGCAAAGATGAACACGATGACATGATCTAATTGCTCTGCTTGATTTGGGTATGTCCACCATATCATTCTCCTAATGACATGATCTCATTATTAATCGACAACTCATGTCTGTGGTTAGGAAACCTTAACCATCATTAATCAATGAGCTAGTCCATATAGGCGTACTAGGGAAATGGTGTTGTTCATAAACCACACAAGTATCAAAGTTTTCGCTTAATACAATTCTAGCATGGAATATAAACTTTATCATGAACATGAATTATAACAATAACATCTTTATTATTGCCTCTAGGGCATAATTCCAACAGTCTCCCACTTGCACTAGAGTCAATAATCTAGTTTACATCTGGCAACAATCTAACACCCATGGCATTAAGGTGCTGATCATGTTTTGCTCGTGGAAGAGGTTTAGTCAACGGATCTGCGACATTCAGATCCGTATGTACTTTGCTAATCTTCAGATCTCCATCTGTTATATAATCTCGAATTATATGAAACCGGCGGTTGATGTGCTTGGTCTTTGGATGATATCTTGGTTCCTTAGCCAGTGCGATGGCGCCAGTGTTGTCGCACAATATCTCCGGTGGGTCCAAGGCACTTGGAACCACACCAAGCTCAGTGATGAAGTTCCTGATCCAAACTCCTTCACTTGACGCTTCTGCAGCAGCCATGTATTTCGATTCTACTATAGATCCCGCGATCACTCTTTGCTTGCAGCTTCTCCAGCTCACAGCTCCTCCATTCAAAATATAAACGTATCCTGTCTGAGATTTAGAATCATCCGGGTCGGTGTCGAAACTAGCGTCGACGTAACCTTTTACGACGAGTTGCTCATCACCTCGATAGACCAAGAACATTTCTTTAGTCCTATTTAAATACTTTAGGATGTTTTTTACGGCTGTCCAGTGTTCCACTCCTGGATCACTTTGGTATCTGCTCGTCAAACTAAGAGCATTGGACACATCTGGTCTAGTACACAACATGGCATACATGATAGAACCTATGGCCGAGGCATATGACACTTTGCTCATGGTTTCTCTATCGTTTATCGTAGCTGGACACTGAGCCTTGCTCAATATCTTACCTGACAACATGGGCACTGAACCTTTCTTTGCCTTATCCATTCTGAACCTTTTCAGAACTTTGTCTAGATATGTACTTTGGCTTAAAGCTATTAGGCGTCTTTGTCTATCTCTATAGATTTTGATGCCTAATATATAAGCAGCTTCTTCTAGGTCTTTCATTGAAAAACATTTTTTTCAAATAACTCTTCACATCGTTAAGCATACCAATGTCATTTCCAATAATCAATATGTCATCCACATATAGTACTAGAAATGTCACTGAGCTCCCACTCACTTTCTTGTAGATACAAGCTTCGTAGCAATTTGGAACAAATCCAAAGCTCTTGATCACTTGATCAAAACGAAGGTTCCAACTCCGAGATGCTTGCTTTAGTCCATAAATGGAACGCTGAAGTTTGCCCACCTTATCAGCATCCTTAGGATCGACAAAACCTTCGGGCTGCATCATATACAACTCTTCATCAATGTTGCCATTGAGGAACGCAGTCTTGACATCCATCTGCCATATTTCATAATCATGAAACGCAGCAATTGCTAATAAAATTCGAATGGACTTAAACATCGCTACGGGAGAGAAAGTCTCATCGTAGTCAACACTTTGAACTTGCCGAAACTCTTTTGCGACAAGCCGTGCTTTATAGTCAGTAACATTACCATCCGCATCCGTTTTCTTCTTGAAAATCCATTTGCACTCAACGGCCTTACATTCGCTAGGAGGGTCCACCAAAGTCCATACTTGGTTTTCGCTCATGGATCCCAATTCGGATTTCATGGCCTCTAGCCATTTCTCAGAGTCTGGGCTCATCATTGCTTCCTCATAGTTCGCAGGTTCACTGTTGTCTACCAACAAGACAGTTAAGACAGGGTTGCCGTACCATTCAGGAGTGGCACGCGACCTTGTCGACCTGCGACGTTCAGCAGTAGCATCGTTCGAAGTTTCATGATCCTCGTCATTAGCTTCCTCTCTTGTTGGTGCAGACGGCACTGGAACAATTTCAGGTGTTGCGCTACTCTCCAACTCGAGAGAAGGTTCAATAACCTCGTCTAGCTCTACCTTCCTCCCACTCACTTCTTTCGAGAGAAACGCCTTCTCAAGAAAGGATCCGTTCTTTGCGACAAACACTTTGCCTTTGGATCTGTGGTAGAAGGTATACCCAATCGTTTCCTTAGGGTATCCTATGAAGACGCATTTCTCCGCTTTGGGTTCGAGCTTGTCCGGCATCAACTTCTTGACGTAAGCTTCGCATCCCCAAACTTTAAGAAACGGCAACTTAGGTTTAGCACCAAACCACAGTTCATACGGTGTCGTCTCAACGGATATAGATGGTGCCCTATTTAAAGTGAATACAGCGGTTTCTAATGCATAACCCCAAAATGATAACGACAAATCTGTAAGAGATATCATCGATCGCACCATATCTAATAGAGTTCGATTCCGGCGTTCAGACACACCATTGTGTTGTGGTGTTCCGGGTGGCATGAGTTGCGAAACGATTCCGCTTGTTTTAAGATGCGTGAGAAAATCATAACTCAAATATTCACCTCCACGATCGGATGATAGAAATTTAATTTTCCTGTTACGATGGTTTTCCACTTCGTTCTGAAATTCTTTGAACTTTTTAAACGTTTCAGATTTATGTTTAATTAAATAGATATACCCATATCTACTTAAGTCATCAGTAAAAGTGAGAAAATAGCGATATCCACCTCGCCTCGAAACACTCATTGGTCCGCATACATCGGTATGTATGATTTCCAACAAGTCTGTTGCTCGCTCCATTATTTCGGAGAACGAGGTTTTGATCATCTAGCCCATGAGGCACGGCTCGCACGTGTCAAATGATTCAAAATCAAGAGACTCCAAAAGTCCATCAGAATGAAGTTTCTTCATGCGTTTTACACCAATATGACCTAGACGGCAGTGCCACAAATAAGTCGAATTATCACTATCTACTTTGCATCTCTTAGCCTCAATGTTATGGATGTGTGTTTCATTGCTTTCGAGATTCAGAAGAAATAAACCATTCATAGCAGGTGCATGACCATAAAAGATGTTACTCATATAAATAGAACAACCATTATTCTCCGATTTAAATGAGTATCCTTCTTGCAATAAACACGATCCAGATATAATGTTCATGCTCAACTCAGGCACATAATAACACTTATTAAGGTTTAAAACTAATCCTGAAGGTAAAACTAAGAAGAGCGTGTCGACGACCATCACATCAACTCTTGATCCGTTGCCAACGCGCATCGTTACCTCATCCCCTGCTAGCCGCCGTCTATTCCGTAGCTCCTGTTTCGAGTTACAAATATTAGCAACTGAACCAGTATCAAATACCCAGGCACTACAACAAGCGCTAGTAAGGTAAACATCAATAACATGTATATTAAATATACCTTTAATGGTGCCAGCCTTCTTGTCCGCTAAGTACTTCGGACAGTTGCGCTTCCAGTGGCCCTTGTCCTTGCAATAGAAGCACTCAGTGTCCGGCTTAGGTCCAGACTTGAGCTTCTTCTCAGTAGGGGCAACGCGCTTGCCGCTACCTTTCTTGAAGGACTTCTTTGCACCCTTACCTTTCTTGAAGTTAGGGGTCTTATTGACCATCAACACATGATTATCTTTCTTGATATCCACCTCCGTAGCTTTCATCTTAGCGAAGAGCTTAGTGATCGTATCAGTGAAACCAATCTGATTGTGAGTAACTACAAAACCTTTGTAGCTAGGAGGGAGTGAATTCAGAACTCTGTCAATCTTGAGCTCTTCTGGAATCTTGCAGTCCAGTTGCTCAAGACGTTGAGTGTAGCCCGACATCTTAATGGCGTGCTCACTAACGTAACTCCCTTCCTCCATCTTGCAGTTAAAGAACTTCTTAGAGATCTCATATCTCTCAGAACGGGCCTGAGTCTGAAACATGGTTTTTCAGTTCCTCAAGTATCTCAAAGGGCCCGGCGAACTCCTCAAAACGATTTTGAAGGTCCGATTCCATAGCAAACAACATGGTACTCTTAATCACTCCATAATCATCTTTGCGCGACTGATAAACAGCTTTTTCATCAGCCGGCGCATCTATAGCAGGGGCGTCACCTAGCGCTTTCTCAAGGACATAGTCCTTTTGTCCGCCAGCGAGAATGATTCTCAGATTGCAAAACCAGTTGGTGAAGTTAGACCCATCATTCTTAAGCTTTTCTTTCTCATCAAAAACATTGAAGTTGAAGTTGGACTTAGCCATTTGATCTACAAAATTTGCAAGTACAATTTAGACTATGTTCATGATAACTAGTTTAACGTAATCAAATTACTAGATGAACTCCGACTAAATTCAACATCCCTCAAGTTGTTTAGTGAACACGATCCAAATTCACCACACCTAATCCGATCTTCACGAGAAGAGATGTGGTTTCAATGGTGGACAACAAAGTGTCGATCATATCATTCATATGACTCATGCTTAACCTTTCGGTTCGTGTGTTCCGAGGCCATGTCTGTACATGCTAGACTCGTCAAGTCAAACCCAAGTATTTCCGTGTGTGCAAAACTGGTTTGCACCCGTTGTATGTGAACGTAGAGTTTATAGCACCCGATCATCACGAGGTGCTTGAACACGACGAACTTTCGCAATGGTGCATACATGGGGAGAACACAATTTTATCTTGATCTTTAAGCGATGAATCATCTTATAGTGCTACCGTCGCGATCTAAGCATAATAAGATACATAAAAGGATAAACATCACATGCATATAATTTTATGTGACATGGTATAACCAATCTTCGCGCAATGATCTCCATCTTGTGCGCGCCCGCATGATCTCCATAACTCCACCATGATTGCCTCCACCATGAATAGCAACTACAACTATTGCTAACTACTTAGCGGTAAGGTGAAGCTATTACATGGCGTATAAAAAGTTAACACACTGGTCATACACAATTATAAAGACAACCATATGTCTCCTGCCGGTTGTGTACTCATCGACATGCAAGTCGTGAAGTATTACAAAACATGATCATTGCATACAACATACACATCACATCTTGGGCCATACCATATCACAAAACACTCCCTGCAAGAACAAATTAGACGCCTCTACTTTGTTGTTGCATGTTTTACGTGGCTTATGGGAGTAACAAGCTAAGAACGATTCTTACCTATGGAAAGCCACAACGGTGATATTATGGTTGCCAACATCCGGTGTAAATCCCATGACAACTATAGTAAGATAAACTGGCATCCACCAGCCGCGTGTATGGAACAAGCCACACGTCAAGTGCGGAGCCGGTTTCGCGAACGAGGTCGCGTAAAGTTGGCCTGGACCGCTTCGATCTCACTATCCCGCGTCATAAGAAGTACACAACAAGAGGCTTGCAACAGAAAACATCAACGCCCTCAACAAGCATGTTGCGTTCTACTCGTCAAACACATCTACGCATAGATCTAGCTCTGATACCACTGATGGGTTTCGCAGCATAGTAAATCAAAAAAATTATACGGATGCGAACGGGAAAGCCAAGATCTAATCTAGGATATGCAATCAACGAGAGGGATAGATGAGATCTTCATACCCTTGAAGAAATCGCACAGCAAAAACGTTCAACAGAACGTGGTTGGTGTAGTCGTACTCGCCGTCTCCTCCTCGCGATCCGATCCGATCCAACGCCGCAGGTGGCGGCGCCTCCGAGAGATGCACGCGTACGGTGCCGCGACGTCTCCTCCTTCCTCGGTCCAGCAAGTGGGGTGGAGAGATAGATTGGATCTGCAGCACGACGGCGTGGTGCTATGGTGGAGAGTTTCTGTGGCAGGGCTTCGCCTACGCGCAGTCGGGAGAGAGAGAGAGAGAGAGAGAGAGGGAGGGCAGCAGTATGGCGGCTAGGGTTGAAGGAGTGGGGGGAGGAGGGTGCGCCCCTGCCCTCTTTATATAGAGGGCTGGCCGGCCCCCTTGGCCCCTCCTCCAAGCCCTAGGGCGGCGGCCCCAAGGGTTGGAGTGGGGGGCAAGTCTCCCCCTCCCTTCTAGAAGGGTTCCTAGGTTTCCCCTAGGGTTTTGGCTGGCTGGGCCTATGGGGCCTTGTGCCCCTGGCCCAAAGCGGCCAGGGCACTCCCTCGTAGGCCCACGCACCCCTCCGACAAGTGGGGCCACGTTGGTCCCACTCCGGAAGCTTCTAGAACCTTCCGGTACAATACCGAACACTCCAAAACGATTCCGAAATCCAAAAACTGCTATCCATTATATGAATCTTATTCTCCGGACCATTCCGGAACCTCTCGTGATGTCCTGGATCTCATTCGAGACTCCGAACAAAAACTCACAAACCAATTATCCATTCTATCCTAGCGTCGAAGCACGTTAAGTGTGTGACCCTACGTGTTCGAGAATATGCAGACATGATCTTCTATCAATAATCAACAGCGGGATCTGGAAACCCATATTGACTCCCACATATTCATCGATGATCATATCGGATGAACCACGATGCCAGGATTCAATTAATCCCATATATATATTCTCTTCATCACGCGATATTTTACTTGCCCGAGATTCGATCGTCGGTATCGGCATACCTAGTTCAATCTCGTTCACGGTAAGTACTTTACTCGTTCTGTAATCCGATATCACTTTGTGATCAACTCCTTAACCACGTGCTTGAAAGCGGTGTTGATATCGATTACCGAGTGGACCCGAAGTATATCTCTCCGGCTTGGAAGGGACAAATCCCATCTCGATACATACAACCCAACAAGTACTTTTCGATCACTTGAGAGACACCTTTATGATCACCCTCACATAGGATGACGTTTGATGACCTCAAAGCTTTCTTCCGATACTAGGAGCAGCGCATGCAAGCAGCGGGTGGCAGCAGCTAGCCAAGCAAGCGCGCATGCAGGCAGCGCACGCGGCTCGGGCCCAGCGGCAGCGAGCGAGATGGCGCGCGCGGCCGCGGGTCAACGCAATCGGCAGATCTGGATCTGCGAAAGAACTGGGAAACGAATCTGGAAAAATAACTGGGCAAATAAACTGGGTCGGGCGGTATTACCGGCCCACCCGGGCGGTACTACCGGGCCGGCCGGTACTACCGCAAAAAGGTACCTAGCGAGGCAGAAAGAAATCGGGTCATTTTTAGGCCCGGGCGGTAGTACCGTCCGGCGGGCGGTACTACCGCTTGGCCCAGAAAACAGACAGACAGACAAATATTCAAACGACAATAACTTTTGACTGAAAGCTCCGATTGACCCGATTCAAATTGCGTTGGATAGAGGACGACAAGGGCTTCCCAATAAAAAGTGGAAATATTGATTATCACCAAGTGAGAAAGTATCAAGTAGAATAATGCGATATACCTCACTTGGTGAGAAACTGAAAAGCCGCATAAATCAAAATCGCAACAAGATACAAATGGAAGATCTGATTTTGATGAACAAGAGCTTGTTATGGAGATTACCATAAGCTCTATATCCTCACATGGATAAGACCAAATAACAACCAAATACGATGATGCAAGTATGCAAAGATTTGAGCTCTCTTCGAACGATGTGACCGAATTACTCATATGAGAGCTCCTCTTGATAGTACGGTTATCTATCCTAAACCCGGTCTCACACACACAACGTGAGATCGGAAAAAGGGAAAACCTATCAAGATTATACCTTTGCCTTGAGCATTCCACTTGAGCTCGATGTAGACGGTCTTGCCCTTCTCAAGATGGAACGCCTTCCTTAATTCCTCATCATCGACCTCGCATATTGAGCTTGCGCAACAAATCTTCTTTGCATTTCATCGACCTTGAAGCCAACACATGCTCCAAGCGATGCCAATGGAAAAATCCTACAAGTATAACTTAATACACACATTAGTCCATAAAGATTGTCATTAATTACCAAAACCACACATGGGGGCCCAACATGTTCTTTCACATGATCTCATTATTAATCGACAACTCATGTCTATGGTTAGGAAACCTTAACCATCATTAATCAATGAGCTAGTCCATAGAGGCGTACTAGGAACACAGTATTGTTCATAAACCACACAAGTATCAAAGTTTTCGCTTAATATATTTCTAGCATGGAATATAAACTTTATCATGAACAAGAATTATAACAATAACATCTTTATTATTGCCTCTAGGGCATAATTCCAACACTCAGTACCAGGGTGGTCGTCTTCGTGTTAGGGTTAGCCGTTGGGCGGGATCGCCTATCACGTCTCGTGACCGTATTTTCTAAGGCAAGCAATTCGGTACAATGATAAAACGGTTCGGTTCCTCGGTCCAAACGCTCGGAACCAGGAGGGTCGTCTTGGTATTAGGGTTAGCTGTTAGGCCACCTCGCCCATCGCGCCTCGTGGCCGTAGTTTCTAAGGAAACCGATTCGGTACAATGAGAAAACGATTCGGTGCCTCGGTCCCAAACGCTCGATACTAGGAGGGTCGTCTTGGTATTAGGGTTAGCCGTTAGGCGACCTCGCCCATCGCGCCTCGTGGCCGTAGTTTCTAAGGAAACCGATTCGGTAAAATGAGAAAACGGTTTGGTGCCTTGGTACCAAACGCTCGGTACCAGGAGGGTCGTCTTGGTATTAGGGTTAGCCGTTAGGCGACCTCGCCCATCGTGCCTCGTGGTCGTAGTTTCTAAGGAAACCGATTCGGTACAATGAGAAAACGGTTTGGTGCCTCGGTACCAAACGCTTGGTACCAAGATGGTCGTCTTGGTATTTGGGTTAGCCGTTAGGCGACCTCGCCCATCGCGCCTTGTGGCCGTAGTTTCTAAGGAAACCGATTCGGTACAATGCGAAAATGGTTCGGTGCCTCGGTGCTAAACGCTCGGTACCAGGAGGACGTCTTGGTATTAGGGTTAGCCGTTAGGCGACCTCGCCCATCGCGCCTCGTGGCCGTAGTTTCTAAGGAAACCGGTTCGGTACAATGAGAAAACGGTTCGGTGCCTCGGTACCAAACGCTCGGTACCAAGATGGTCATCTTGGTATTTGGGTTAGCAAGCTAGGTACCAGGACCGTATTTTCCAAGGCAAGCGATTTGGTACTAACAAGTATGGTTCGGTGCCTCGGTCCCAAACACTCGGTACCATAAGGTTTGTCTTGGTATTAGAGTTAGTCGTTTGGCGACCCCGTCCCATCTCTTCCCGTGACCATAGTTTCTAAAGAAACCGATTCGGTACAATGAGAAAACGGTTTGGTGCCTCGGTCCCAAACATCGGTACCAATATGGTCATCTTGGTATTTGATTCAGCACCGCATCATACCTTGTGAAGCACCCTACACAAACAATTTGATTCAGCACCATGACATACCTTGATCAACACCCTACACAAACCATTTCATTTTGCTCCACGAGATACCTTGTTAAGCACCCTATAATAACCATTTGATTTAGCACCGCATCATACCTTGTTAAGTAGCACTGCGACATACCTAGCACCATACACAAATCATTTGATTTAGCTCAACGACATACCTTGTTAAGCACCCTATAATAACCATTCGATTCAGCACCGCATCGTACCTTGTTAAGCAACCTACACAAACCATTTGCAAGATCTTCGCCACGGGAGACGCGCCGTCTTGCAAGATATTTGCCGCGGGAGGCCCAAGGAACGCCTCCACGGCCAGATCAATCATGCCCAAGAGACGCGTCGCCCTGCTAGATCGATTCCACCGGAGATCACCACCTCCACCCCGACACAGGGATACCACCCTGGTCGCTATGTGCAGACAACCGCCGCCACCGCCCTAGCGGCTCTTGCGATCGCCCCCGACGCACCACCACACCAACCGCATTTGCCCGTTGGGCCCGCCGCCGCCGTGGATAAGGCCGAGGGCAGTGGCGGCAGGGGGATCCTGTGAGAAGGGAAGCCTCTGGCGGCACCTAGGATTTCGCTCCCGGTGTTGTCCTGGGGAGCAACACGGTGGGGGCACTATAAGTACATTTGAAACAATATTCGACATTCTGGCCAAGCTTGCTAAAACCATACGTGGAGGCAGCCTCTGACGATCACGAGCACACTGCAAAACTCACAATATAATTCAGCACCATAATATGGCTCGCTAAGCACCCTTCAAAACTCACCATACGATTCAGCACCATGACATGGCTCATTAAGCACCCATCAAAATAACACATTACTGCAAACTTAAAATCTCTAAGGTGATAATTACTTTTGAACCTCTGAAACATATGCCCAACTAATACTCCCTCCATCTCATATTAGATTGCGCATAATTTTGTGTGCTAGTCAAACTATATAAAGTTTGATCAAGTTTATACAAAATAATATAAATTTATAAAATACAAAAATAATATTATTAAAATTAACTTAACGTATACTTTTATATTATATAAATTTTATATTATACAAATTTATATTATTTTGTATAATCTTAGTCAAACTTTGTATAGTTTGACTAGCACAAATTATGCGCAACCTAATATGGGATGGAGGGAGTATGTACCAACATCATCACAAGAACACTGCGAGCTTTACGTCCATGGATACTTACCTCACAAAATTTGTCTATCAATAAAAAGACCCAGTGTGAGAGCAAAATAGTATCTCTTAGGGGAAAATCTACATGACGAAAATTCAACAATCCAAAACAAGGATTCAGGGGGATTAAGTTGCCTCGAGGACATCGAATCATACTGATTACAAAGAGGACGTCCAGAACTAAAGACCAAAAAAAATCAGCAGCACCTTTACACCAGATCAGAACGACATATTCAAACATGGCCATCAGTCCATATCCATCTGACAAACAAGAAGTGGCATTTACCATCAGGCCGTTCTGCTCATAATAGCACACCAAGATTAACAACTCCCAAAGACACGCATCTCCCCAACATATACCCTGACCCCAAATAATCAAAGTTTGATACGAGGTACATCTAGGTTGCACTATTTATCCTACTCAAACTTCCCTGGAAAACCAAGCTAAAATGACAATACTGAGCTTGATGATGCTTGAATCCCTCCTCTTGACAAGTGCAGCAGACTAGGACGCATCAGCCTCCGATTTTTAGGGAACACCTGAGGATGGCTGCTGTCAAATCACGGCTGGTGCGGCTTGTCCTCCAACTGATTGATCCTTATCACCCCTCCGGGCATCTTCCAGATCTCCAGTGTGCCTCAGAACAAAGGCGTTGACGAAGTCCATCAAGTGATCCTCCCAAATCCACGTAAACACTACAAAAAATGATGATCAATAGATTGTGTTACTAGCATCTGTCGGCAGTTAACAAGCAACAAAAGAGCCAAATGATCACCAACAGTGTGTTCCCAATTGATTTGATAGATGCTTCTTCACTACTTTTCGGTATCTTCCCCTTCCTCATCAACTCTTGGTCGCTATTTGTTCGCTTGATAGAAGGTGTAACCTCTTGTTTCTATCTATTGTTATTGAAAGAAGATAGAATTTTTTAGATAAGCAAGTATAATATAGGGTATTATCAGTTTTCCCTACAACAAGTACTGAAAGATAAGCTCTTTTAGATCTTCCTATTTAGTAATTTCACCTTCTATCTTTTCTACCAAGTTCAGTGATCATCGCATTGATATAGCTCTCCACTACCCTAATTCATTAGACCGGTCATCTCCCTGTTTGTCTGCTTGTGGTTGGGCAAACAGAAATTACCCATTATTCTTGCCAATCTTATGTTGACCATCTAGATGCATACACATGCACTTAGTTATGTATGAAACGAGCAGCTATATGCTCATGCATGTATTATAGAAGCAGCCAATTCCTATCTTCTTGAAACGTAGGAATCTAACAGATAGAAAATTTTAGAAACTAGTAGTTAATCTCGTACCGGTACTGATGTACATGACTATGATCTAATTCTGCCGGTGATACTAGTGGTTTACTTTCAGATGCAAAAAAATCCTACTCCTACATACATAAGGACATTCTTCTACATGTTACTTTGTCAACAAAAATCCTCAAGACTAAACCTTATTGTACCGCATGTTAGAGGGTTGTCCACATATGTTCCAGACTGCACGATTATGTCAGAGTGAAAACATCGATCTACTCACCGACAAGTTCCTGCACTTGAAGAAACGCTTCCATCTGCTGGCCTCTTTTGTGCAGGTGAATTTAGCGGCAGGCTACAGGCACGGCGTTGAAGAAGAACTCGATCACAGTACTCGTCTAGGTCCAACGACTGGCCTGACGAGGTCAGCGGGGAGCTTCTGCACCTCATCGCTTGAAGGAAGCGACCGACGTCCCGAGCCAATGGACCACAGAGCAGGAAACAGTGTCACCGCCAGTACCTCAAGGAAACTTGTTAAGCACCCAAATGATACGCACCTCATGGAATCTTGCAAAACATGTTTCCTCTCTCTCCATTCTTCAGTTTTTGTACATCCAGAATCTTGCAAAACATAGAAACTAGAAGTGAGAAATAAATTCTATTTATCACCAAAAATTAGAGTTAGACTTTGGAGGAAGCAACAAGAGAAAAACTAGATCAGGCAGCAACATATTAAATTTCATTGCAAAATAATATCACTCCCAGAAATTTCCTTGCAAGGCAGTATACAACATTCATAGTAATGCATGAATGCTCAGCAGAAGGAAGTGATTTCAGTCATTTGAGAAATACAATTTTCACCATAATGAAGTTGTGAGGTATAAACACAATCACAAGCTGGGTAACAAACCACAAACTGATGGCTTACCATATGAAACTAACAAACAAACAAACAAAGCCCACCATCAAGCAAGAAAACAAGCTAGAATGCTTACTTTCAGCCAGTTATTTAATCAAACAGGAGCCTGGATTTCATTCAGTCCCACTACTATTAATTCCCTTTTATCGATACTAGAAAAGTAATAACTCAGCACCTAGGAAACTTTGTTAAGCACCCGTGATACTAAAAAAGGTTAGGAAAAATCAGCAACTCAAGATTTCAGACTTAGCACCGCACCAAACCTTGTTAAGCACCCGTGATATCGCATGATTCGGCACCATACCACTAATCGTCAAGGAGTTTCACAGGATACAACAGGCATACCACTTGGACTTGTTAAGTACCTGTCGGAAGAAAAAGTCTTATAACCATATCTTGTTAAGCACCCAAACCATTTAGCACCTTAGAGAACTTGTTAAGCACCCATATGATTATGCACCTCAAATAAACTTGATAAACACCCATATGATTCCGCACCATAGCTTACCATTAATGAAGTAATTTACATAAAGAAATTTTCTGATTTCAGAGGATAGATTTGAAATGAACAAGTGGTCAAGGACATCAAACTAGTGGAAAGAGGGAGCCCATAGCAAAAGAACAAAAATGGTTATAGTCTTGGGCTCAGCATAATTTAGTCACTAACACATGTATCAATTTTCACTCAGTGTATAGCTCACAGTGCAAGGTGCTTAATCTCAAATGAAGGGGTACTTTGTTATCTCACGCTGGGTACTGAAAAAGAACAGCTACTAGCCAAACAACCACCACCATCAGCTACGGAATAAGCAAGTGCTTAGCAAATCAGAACAGGAAAAACAACCCATCAGGAATATCAGACTACCACCACCACAGTGGGTGCTCTCCCTTCTCGGTGTGAACAAACAGCACCTACAAACTATTCGGACTGACCTCAAACACGAATCCAAGACTTGTGTCTCTAACCGGATGCAAGATTTTTGATTAGGTGGGAGAACAGTGCAACTCACCCTCGAGGTCTTGCATTTGAAGAAACGCTTCCCCCTGCTATGCTCCTTTGTTGATGTCAGACGGGCCGCGGGGTCCCTGCAAGCGCACTGCAAGATAATCTCCCGCCCGTGGTCGACTGCCTCTGTGGCGCCATACAGGACTGAATCGGCAGACCCGCCGCAGCTACAGGAAGCCATCTACTCCCCCTCCCGCCGGAGCCAGTCCGCTGAAGACCGCTGTCGACGGGACTGGTCCACGTGACCCCTAGGGCCTAGAACCACGGAAGGAGGAGTGCGTCCCCACTGCCAGCGGTGGTTCTCGGATGCTATCGCCGCCGGATTTGGCTATGCGGAGGTGCGGTTGATCGGGGGTGGGTGTTGGGGGCGGAGAGAGAAGATGCCTGCTGCCGGTCTGGAGATGGTGGTTGCGGTACCACCGGAGAGTGGATGGCGACGATGAAGATGGAGATCGCCGGAGCAGGATGGGAGGGTGGGGGGGGGAGGCCCAGAGATGTTGGTGCCGGCGATGTAGATGGAACCCCCCGCGATGTGGCTCGGAACTGGCTGTGCGGCGACGGGGAGATGGATCTGCTCCGGTGGTTGCGGTACCTGGGAGAATGGATGGCGGCGATGAAGATGGAGCTCGCCGGAGAAGGGGGTGGGGGTGGGGGGTTGAGGCCCAAACTAGGTGGTGCCGGCGATGGAGCTGGAACCCCCCGCGATGTGGCGGCGGATCTGGCTGTGCGGTGACGGGGGAGATGGAACTGGAGTCTAGGTGTGTCGCGTGAGGTATTTGATGGATGCGGTGCAATGGTCACCTGCAACTCTGCGGCGGTGAGGAGGGCCCGTGAGCACTGCGGCGGTGACAGGCGAGGACGGTGTCTGGAGGGCAGGCCTGGCGGGGCGTTGCAGAGAGGCAGAAGGGAGCAGAGAAAGATTTTCAACAAAATACTACTTTAGGATATATTGGATATGGGATGAAAACATAGGCTGTGTGTATATTCTAGCCACGTGCGCAAATCTCGAAGCGACGGACGGTGTGAGATGCTTTCTCTATATTATACAGGCATACCATGTGTTTTGTATAAATATATATATATATATATTATATATATATATATATTCGAAGCAACTATTTGAATCTAATCAAATAGACAGGTACAAAACTGAATACTACTATTTTAGCTCAAAAGTGTATTTAGCATGAGATGGTGTGCATTAGTCAGATAAACACAACGACATGTACCATTCAAGAAATTTGCATACGACCTGAAAGG
Source organism: Avena sativa (assembly GCA_916181665.1). NCBI lineage: Eukaryota > Viridiplantae > Streptophyta > Magnoliopsida > Poales > Poaceae > Avena > Avena sativa. The sequence goes on from OV702296.1 coordinate 80,707,696, forward strand.
TGATTTTTCTTTATAGGAGCTACAGCCCCGAAGTTCAGCTCAGAGGGATTGGAATTGAGCATATTTTTGTATGCCTCAGAGATAGAGAAAGATAGAGAGACAGAGAGGAACCTCAGCAGCCTTTTATCTTGTACCATTGCTACACTCGGACTGGATCCCTTTTGCCGTTATCCTCATGTCGAGGAAGCAGCCGCCTTGTTTCTTCCAGTAGCTAAATTATACAAGTGGAGCATGACACATGAAAATTAAAATATCTTTACAATGAAATCATGTATAAAATAGAACACCGCTGACAATCGGTCTAATTTGAGTGCTAATTCTGAAAGAGACCCTAAAGAAAATCAGGACCGGACGCCTGACGATAAGTTTTTCTATCTTACCAAAAGGTCAAGATGGATATCTACCAAGAACTTATTTTAGATCACGACCCAATAACCGAAATCAAAATCAAAATCTGTAGCAAAAGGGGCCAAGTAGCTCGAGTATCCTGAATTAGCTAGAAAGGTAATATAAATTATAGAATAAAGTCAAACACCTGATAATACACTACTTATTATGTCCCATGCATTTGATCGTGTTTACAGACTTCATTTCTACACTGCACCTTCAGCACCATGACTTCATTTCTACACTGCACCTTCAGCACCATGACTTCATCGCATGTAGCGCTGCCAAACTGACGTACGAATTTCCGTACATAAAGCCCCGGAGCTTCAACTCACAACTATTATATCTTAAATAAGGGAACGCCTACGTCTCAGGCGACTGAGAAATAACTATTTCTCAGTCGGCTGACGTGGCTGGCTCAATAGAATGAAAACATGCATGATTTACAAACAAAAAACTGTAACCAGATGGCTCAAATCGAATCTTGGAACCAAAATTCAATGGTGAACAAGATGACTGAGAAATAACTGGCGCCTGAGAAATAGCAAAACCGCTTAAATAATAGTTCGAGTATATGTTTTTTTAAAAATGATACACATCCTCCGGAAATCGAACCCTCGGATCGTCATTGGCCGTTCGTACGTTTACGCCAGGAGAGGCCCACCGTGTTGTCTTCTCTTTACTTATCCCGTCGTCTTCTTTTCCACAAGCATACTTCACGCAGCCGCCGCTTCCCGCCGGCACGCGCCCACCGTTGAGCTCCGCCCTCCACCACGCGCCACCGCTGACCTCTGCCCTCCGCCACGCGCCGCCGCGACCTCCGTCCTCCGCCACCACCACGGCCGGAGTAGGCCACCGCCACGCGCCGCCGCGATCTCTACCCTCCGATACGTGCAGCCGCCGAGCTCCGCCCTCCGCCGGTGCTCCCGCCGGCGGTCGCCGCCCGCCCCGCGCCCTGTCGTTCCTGGTGCTTCGTCCTCCTGGCCTCCATCCCGCGCCTCTCTGCAAATCTCTGTCTGATGTGATGCTACATGTGAGCTCTGATCTGGCGTACCGTCGCTGCTGTCAACGACGACGGCAGTCTCCTCACGTGCGGTCGCCAATATTGCTACCGAAGGACACCCTTGCCTCAACCCATCATAGATGCAACCGGAGATTTCGTGCATCTCCTTCTCGTTTGGCACGGTCCTACACAGGCAAGATGACGATGCTACTGGAAGTGGTCATCGTTGCTACATATGAAGGGTCGCGATGCTACCGAGGAATAGATGTGTTTTGATATTTTTGCTAAAGTGCGATGCTACAATAGTTGCAAGTTTTTGTTATTTCTCTTCTATGTTTTTGCTACAATATCACAAAGTATCTGCTATGACATTTTCGACGAAAGTCCTGAGCAGAGTTGGTTTTTCTACGGTAGTCACCGGCGATGTCTCCAGCGAGGTCGGTCTTTTTGCTACATTATCACATTTTTTTCTATCATGGTTTTATGATTTTGCTACAAGTGCGGTAAATTTTTTGGTACACGGTCTCCGGCGAGGTCTATCGGCGAAAGTCTCCAGCGAGGTCGAATCTCCTATATTAGCATAATTTTTTTGCTACAGAGTCTCCGGCGAGGTCTTCGGTGAAGTCTCCGGCGAGTCAGTCTTTTTTTTTCTATTTTTAGAGCGAACCGTTTTTCGCTACGTGTAGCAAAAAGGGTCATTATGTAGCAAATTGGGGCATTTTTAGAAAAAGCGGGAAAAGGTACTGATTTTTTGGGACACATGGCGGGGGATCGGGGGAAAATATCCACCGGGAGACGTGTAGTGCTTTCCATGTTTTTTACTATCTTGCACAATTCTTTCAGTTTTCTAGAAAAAGTCGTTCTACAAAAAATTCAGTACAAATACAAACACAAACACAATTAAAGACACAAGAAATTAGGAAACTCAAAGCAAACTTCAAGAGAGATATTGGGGACTTGCCGTCGAATCGTGCAGCAGCAGTGCCATCGGCATCTTCCTCCATGCCACTGATTTGCGAGCTAATGGAGGGCAGCGGTGCAAAGCACAATAGCCAGAGACAGTTTGACACAAACGGCGTCCTGGATGGCCATCTTGTTGGTGACCAAATAACTCAGTTTCGATTCTTTATCTCTGCTGAACAAAAAAATCAAATTAGATGAAACAAAATATAGGAACAACCTGTTTGGAATTTTGTCAAACATCTTGTAGACACATTCACATAGAATCTGCAAACACATATATGATTTAGGGGATAAAATAGAGAGGGAGGATAAAGAGGAAGAGAAGATCCCGATCACATGGTTCCATGTGAGCCTAGACGCAACAGTCCCTTGCTACTACAGGCCTCCATGGGAGGCTAATGGGAGATTGGAGGTGACGTTGTGTTCTTTCTCCTTGTTGCCGGCTGGTGACCCGGTAAAACCACTATTAGAAAATTGTTCGCCTTTATCTCATGATATTATCATAAATACTATTTTTATCTAAAACTATTCACTAAAGACTACTGTTTTCCAAATTAGCCCTCCTTGAATTTCAAATCAAAACTCTTAGTTCGTCCGAATCTTATATTTGTTTTAAACTATTTACCAAATCTTTTAAAACAAAATAATTAAACCAAAACTATTTTTTAGTATCAGGGGAGGCAGCCAGCTCGTAGGCCAGTACTACCCTGGCAAAAATAAACCTAAATCTATATCTAAACCGGCTAGGCCCAAAGGCCCAGCCAGCTGAACCCAAAAGGCTACACGATACAAACACAACGCCACACGACCACAACACAACCACACCAACCACACGACAAAGACCCTCCTTGAACCATCTCCAACCAAACATGGCGAGGGGATGGGACACCGAGCTTCTAGGCCGCGTCACAACTGAAGAAAGGAACTACACAAGACCGATCCAACTCAAGGAAGGCACGGGCCAACGCACCGTTCGCCCATAGCGCCTAAGGTTGGCGAGCGAATGGCCGGACCGAGCCCGACTGGAGGAGGCGTCGATGAGGAAGGGCCATCGACGATGTACATAGCGCCCCGGAAGTCCAAGCTCTAGGCAGCAGCCAAGACCAAACTCCAACTAGCGCGCCGAGGACTCCAAGAACCACCAAGGCGACGCCCCCAAGGAGGGAATGACATAGCTGTGCCGCTGCCACCCGATCCTTAAGTCGGGTCTAGGGTTTCCCCCGGTGTTCGAGGCGGGGAAGCACTGGCAGCGCCATGACGACGCCTCCAAGAAGGTAACGGCGCCCACGGGCATCGCCGCCGCCAGCATCACGCAGGGATTTCTCCCCGGCCCTGCCGCTAACCCCAACATCATCGGACACGCAACAAGGAGCCGCCTTGGACACACCACCCGCAAGAGGAGAGCCACAAATGTCGTGGATGGAGCAGGGGTTGATCGCCGTCTCACCACCACTAAAAAACGAGGGCTGGACGGTGAGAACCCAGCCGCCGCCGCAGCCTGGTTGGCCGCCGGCACCGCCAAGGGTGCTGGCCACCATCGGGCACGCCGCCAGACAACATGGGCTCGGGGGAGGAGGCCCCCCATGCCGGCCGACCATCTCCGCAACAGCATCCATGCAGCACGCCGGTGCAGAAGCTCCCCGCGCCGCCATCGCCCCCGAAGCCGTGGCCCGCACAGGCCCAGATCGGGCCCTGTCTCCACTCGCGACCGCGGGCATGGGCATCCTCCCACCTGCTGCAGCCGCCACCACGTTCCCTCCGCACCAACACGACGCGCCCTCCCTGCGCCGCCACCCGCCGCCACGCCGTCGAGGAGCTCTGCCGCCGCCCCTCCCGACGAGGCCTCACGGGAGAGAAAGGCCCCGCCCCCATTGTCGGTGGCGCGAGCTTTGCCCGGTCGCGTCCTCCGACGGAGGAGGGGGAGAGAGGTAAGGGCGGGGCGACCCCCAGCGGCGGCTAGGGTTGGCCTCCGGTGGCGCCCGAGCGGGGACGGCACGGGAGAAAGCGGGCGTGTTTTTTTCTTTTTCTCCTTCGCGCGCGACCCTCACTCGCACAACCATCCGACCCTATCACGCTTCCCAGCGCGCGTGCACCCGCCCACTGTGCCAGTGCCACGCTCCACCCCACCGCGTCATCGTTTCCTCGCCAAACCTCTACCTCGTCCCGATCCCTGCAGAGCGCCGCCGCCGCTTCTGCCCCAGCGCGCCTCTTGCTGACCCCCGCCCAGGCGTGACCTCGCCACCGACTCTCCGTCCGCCGCCCTCTGCCACGTCCTCATCTCGCCTCTCCCCGGCTTTGCCGTCGTCGGCCCCGCCTCCAAGCCGTCTCCGCCACCCCTCCGCATCCTCCGGGATCTTCCCCACCGCTGGCCAGCGTGGCCGCCTCCTCCCCATCAAGCTCTCCGAGATGCGGCCCCCGCATCCTCCCGCGGTTCCTTGACGCCACGCATTCCCTCCGTCTGCACCTCCACAACTTTCTGCCGTGGCACGCGACCAGCAGCGGAACATGCCTCCCTTCCCCTTCAAGCCTGCCTCCTCCTCAAGTGCCTCCCCGCAGCCGCTAGTTCCTCTCTAGCCACTGCTGTAGCCAGGTATCGTCGACCGCTGGCGTCCTCACCTAACTCCCCCGAGCAGCGTTTCCCATGTTGTTCTCGTGCTTCGGCCACGTCGCCTCAGCACCGCGCTCGCATGCGCGCACCTGCCTGGAGCTTTGTTTCTGTTTGTGCGTGCCCAGTGTAGCAGTCATATATGCCTGCTCGTAATGTGTTCGATAAAATGTCCACATATGTGCTCTTGTTTATCCTATCCGGTGTGGCTAATGCGTTTGACAGACTACTTCATTTAAGTTTGGCGCCTTTGCCACACTTATCTCTAAACATCAATCCGGCGTAACCGCTTCTTCAACGACTTCGTCTTCGCCGTCCCAGGTTTTTGCCAAGATGGTTCGCCAAGATCTCCTGAAAACCCCGGTATCAAACAAGTTCTCCATCGACCATGAGTTATGCTTCATGGATCCAATGACCCGAAGCCCCATCACGGAACACCGAGATCTGCTTCGCGAGCACCGAGCGCCAAGATCGCCTTCCGGACCCAAAGATCCTAACCCCAAGACCCGTTCTCGGAGGCGAAGTTGGACACGAAGACCACCAAGGTCTCCTTCCCGAATCGACAAGTGCTTCGTCACAGATACGATGGTCGAGACCCGACCCATGGATTTGAAGCTCTGATCCCAAAGACCGATCCCAGCGAGACTATACCCGAACCCCTTCGAGCCCTAAGATCTTTGGAACCGACGTGTGTGACCCCAATCCGAGCCCTCTAATTTTATCAATGTTATCTACATACCTTGTTGCATCAATTGTACATGCTTGCATACATATTTGGAGATTTGGAGGTATTTTGTTGACTCACCTAATAATTAAATATGGAGATCATATGCGGGATTTTCTAGCCTTATATTTGCTCCATTTAAATTTGTGTAGCCAACCGATGCCATGTTTTGCCCTCTTAAGCCAACATTTAACATGCGGGGTATATAAATAACATGAACCATCAAATTAATTGTTGGAACCCCAGTTCCGCTTAATATTACCTAATTGCATCGCACCTTTGCTATATCATGCATCATGCCCAATCTTCTGCGGTAGTATTAAATAGTGCATCTGTTGTTTCTTTTAGTGCTTTTGCTTCTTCACAGATTAGGCTGATGAGTTGATGCGAGTGTCATTCTGATCTTCGGATAAACCTTCGGCAGTGTTTCTCAGGCGAGCATTCTCCCTCTTTTTACCTATTTTATCTTTCTAGTATTTACTTCCTCTTGTTGATCTATTGCTATATGTGTTGCGATGTTTTAGATTCCGTACCACTATATATATCCCTTGTAGCCTATATTGTCATGGACACCTCCTATTACCTATTGTTTGGTAGATAGTCGGCCTTGCGAGTCATAGTTGCTTTCACAGTTGTTGCTTCGTGCCGTCGATGTTCCATAGTTGTTGGAATGTTGCCATATGCTTTATGTTGGATATGATCATGACTTAAATTACAACTTAATATTAAAATGCTGGGAATAGTTATAACTAATGAAGAGGCACCGATGGGCAATAGATGTTATTTGGTTTTTAACCGCTCACTGGTGTCCCGTGGGACCGCGAGTACTTGATACTTGTTTCTTGACTATTCACACTATACGCATGTGGAACCATGAATCCCCTTAGCGAGAGATTGAATCATATCTTATTTCTTGGGGCCATAAACTAGTTTGGGGTTTTATTACTATCATGTACTTATGACATACTTATGCCATGTTTACTATTTTATTTACTATCGTTGCTTGTGGAGAGAGTTTACTAATGTACTGTTTAGGTAAGTGAAATATTTTCGCAGTATCAACAAGCCCAGTCACACTTTTGGGTTTCTAGTCGTTTACAGCCATTGACACAAAGCTCTGGGTCCGTCTTGGATCCGGCCAACTTCGTCGCGGATAGCTTAGTGGGATAACCCCATGAAATATTATATGAAACTTGTATTGCTTTGTCGTGATGACTCATTGGGTTTTCATTTGGTTTTTCCAAGGTTGATCGTGCTTGTGTTGCTATTTGTGCCCCTACAGGGTAAAACTTTTTGAAAGCCGTGTACGCGGTTATGGATGACTTGGAGCACAATATCTTGATCATAGAAAACTATAACTAAAGTAGTGCTATAAATTTGACTTTGAAATGACTAGTAATCAGTTTTACTATAATGGAATGGATAAATAAAAGTACCAACAACTGCTGGAATTGGGATGCCTCGTGCTATATTCATCTAACTAGTAAGTATTGCAAATTCAACAGAATGGTTAACTAAAAGTGCCCACTACTATGTATATATGACTAGTAAGTGCTACAACTATAATGGAATGAATAAAATTGCCAACCGTGTGAGTTTCCTCGGTATGACTTCCTCGTTTGGTATCGAGGGGGAAATACTAGGATGGGAATGATTGTTTTTAGTATCAAGTTAGTTCTGAATGTGTCTTTCTTATCTCTATCTGATAGCCACCAGTTGAATTGAGACTCTATAGGTTATTTAGTGCATGCTGCGCTGCCGCTTCAGTCCACCATACCTATGTAGGCGAGAGCCGCCAAATTCTAAGTCTCGTCGTGTACTGGCCTCAGTACTGACTGGTCTCTTTTTCCTTTGCCCTTTGCCAGCATACCTTTTGTTTAAGTAAGTTTTGAGGTCGACATCGTTAGCAGGGTTACCCTTCCGGCTTGTCCTAGGCAGGGTTATGGACGCCATTGGTTATTCTTTAGGGCTCTTAGCTCAATTTGCATCTTGTCCATACTCAGACGTTGTATCGTTGTCAAGCTGATTTGGATCTTTGTACTGTATATCTGTATTCTTGACACATGTAGTCGTGTTGTATATATTTGTTCTGTGGGTTCCATCATGGACTGTTGTGTAATGATATTACTTCATTTTCCACCCACACGCAAGTGCCTGGTGGGCACCTTTGAATCGTTTTTATGTGGGTTTGGCGGGATTCGCTAAAACTTGCATAGGGGTCGATCTGAGGGTGTTACAGAGTGGTATGAGAGTTCAGCAGTTGCGATACCCCACTAGTCCATCCTATAGGATAACCTAGCTAACGGCCGATGTAGAGTGTCAAAACTATTTTGGAAAAAACAGTTGGATAAATCTGATTAGGTTTGTTTTTACTCCTTACCTCTATGCTATTGTCCTCTTACCTTTGCGTGTTTTGAATATGCTCTCTTACCTTTTCTACGAGTCCAGGAATTCTCGTGGTTGGGTTTCCATCATACCTTCAGGGTTTCGCTTCCTTCCTGTTGTAACGGTGTTGCTACATACGGCCTCCATGCTATCTGAGGAATTTTCCTCTGTTGTACCTTTGAGTGGACCAAAATTCAATAAAAAAATTCTTTGTATCTTTCGGTGTTTTTTCAACGTGATGACTTCATCTGCACCAAATCCGATGAAGAACCTGCATCGCTCCTTTATTTCTGAATATCCCTTGTCAAGATCTTTAGTCTGAATTATGACAGCTGGTTGCATAATTCTTCTATTCATGTGCATAGTAATGGTTTGGGTACGCGATGGACTGATCACCATCCGACTACTCTTAACATTCGCTTGTGTACATTGAATTGGTGAATCAATGCAATTGTACTCCTTTTCCTGAAAGTTAGAGGTAGCCTTACCTTATGAGACCTTTACCTTCGTCTTTGTTTCTCTGGAGTGTTCTCGCAACAACCATGAGCAACACCCCTTGTTGGTGGTGTTGCCTATTTCAAGGTGGAGCAAGAATCCTTGTTTGTGGTGTCCCGTGTATCTACTAGAAGCGAGAAGATCCAGACCATCGGCCTTCTTCCCGTACCATGAGGCGGATCTCGAGGGCGAGATCCATTGTTAGTGGTGTTGAATTATAGCACCCCGGGTAAAACCACTACTAGAAAATCACCCGTATTTATCTCTATGCATCATCATGACATCATCATGCATATTATTTTTACCTAAAACTATTTCACTAAAGACTATGTTGTTTTCCAAATTAGCCCTCCTTAAATTTCAAATCAAAACGCTCGGTCCTTCCGGATCTTATATTTGTCTTAGACTATTTACCAAATCTTTTTAAAACAAAATAATTAAATCAAAACTATTTTCTACCAGGGGAGGCAGCCGGCTCATATGCCAGACCATCTACTACCCTGGAAAAAATAAACCTAAATCTATATCTAAACCGGCGATGCCCAAAGGCCCAGCCGGCTGAACCCTAACCAAACCCTGGATCCCTGAAACCCTAACTCTAAACCAACCCTAACCCCTACACCCATGCCATCGTCGCCACCCCACCTAGACTCAACCACGTGCAATGCAAGGAGCGACAACAGCGCAGACGCATGCCACATATGCACCCATCCCCTCCGGACACACCCCACCTGGTCGACCTACACACACACTTGCGTGTGACCCACACCCGCACAACCATCCGACCCTATCACGCTTCCCAGCGCGAGTGCATCCGCCCACTGCGCCAGTGCCATCCTCCAACCCACCCCATCATCGTTTCCTCGCCAAACCGCTACCCCGTGCCCTTCCTCGTCCCGATCCCTATAGAGCGTTGCCACCGCTTCTGCCCCAGCGTGCCTCTCGCCGACCTCTGCCTAGGCGTGACCTTGCCACCGAGTTTCCGTCCACCGCCCTCTGACGCGTCCTCTCCTTGCCTCTCCACTGCTCTGCCGCCGTCGGCCCCTCCTCCAAGCCATCTCTGCCACCCCTGCGCGTCCTCTAGGCTCTTCCCCATCGCCGGCCAGCATGGCAACCGCCTCCCCGTCAAGCTCTGTGAGCCGCGGCCCCGCGTCCTCCCATGGTTCCTCCCTACCACACATCCCCTCCGTCTGCTCCTCGACAACTGCTTGCCGTCGCATTGCTGCCAGCAGCGGAGCACGCCTCTCTTCCCCTTCGAGATGGCCTCCTCCTCGAGTGCCTCCCCGCCGCCGCCGGTTCCTCTCCGGGCACTGCCGTAGCCAGGCGCAGACGGCCACTGGCCTCCTCGCCTACCTCCCCGAGCGGCGTTTCCCCTGCTATTCTCGTGCTTCAACCGCGTCGCCTTAGCGCCGTGCTCGCCTGCGTGCCCCTGCCCTAGAGCTTTGTTTCTGTTTATGTGTGCCCAATGTAGCAGTCCTATGTGCCTACTCGTGATGTGTTCGATAAAATGTCCACATACGTGCTCATGTCTATCCTATCCAGTGTGGCTAATGCGTTTGACACACTACTTCATTAAGTTTGCTGCCTTTGCCACACTTATCTCCGAACATCATCTGGCATAACCGCTACATCAATGACTTCGTCTTCGTCGTCTCCGGTTTTTGCCAAGATGGTTCGCCAAGATCTCCCGAAAACCCTGGTACCAAACAATTTCGCCATCGACCACGAGTTCCGCTTCATGGATCCGATGACCCGAATCCCCATCACGGAATGCCGAGATCTGCTTCGTGGGCACCGAGTGCCAAGATCGACTTCCGGACCCGAAGATCGTAACCCTAAGACACGTTCCCGGAGGCAAAGTCTAGACCCAAAGACGACCAAGCTCTCCTTCTCAGATCGACAAGTGCTCTGTCATGGATAGGATGGTCGAGACCCGACCCACGGATCCGAAGCCCCGATCCCGAAGACCGATCCCGATGAGACTCTACCCGAACCCCTCCTAGCCCCAAGATCTTTCGAACCGACGTGTGTGACCCCGACTCGAGCCCTCTATTTTTATATATGTTATCTATATACCTTGTTGCAACAATTGTACATGCTTGCATACATAAGGTTTGGGGGTATTTTGTCGACTCATTTAATAATTAAATATGGAAATCATATGCAGGCTTTTCTAGCCTTATATTTGCTCCATTTAAATTTGTGTAGCGATACGATGCCATGTTTTGCCCTATTAAGCCAAGATTTAACATGCGGGGTATCTAAATAACATGAACCATCTAATTAATTGTTGGGACCCGGTTTAGCTTAATATTACCTAATTGCATCGCACCTTTGCCATGTCATGCATCATACATGCATCATGTCCGATCTTCTGCCGTAGTATTAAATAGTGCATTCGTTGTTTCTTTTAGTGCTTTTGCGTGTTCATGGATTAGACCGATGAGTTGATGCGAGTGTCGGCCCGATCTTCGGATGAACCTTCGGCAATGTTTTCCCGGCAATCATTCTACCCCTTTCTACCTATTTTATCTTTCTAATCTTTACTTCCTGATACGTCCAAAACGTATCTACTTTCTCGAACACTTTGCTATTGTTTCTCCTCTAAACTTGTGTGATTTGGATACAACTAACACGGACTGGCGATGTGTTCAGCAGAATTACCTTGGTGTCTTGTTTTTGTGCAAAAAATCAACTATCAGGAAAAATCCCGGAAAATATGCCAAAAATTATATTTCACCAGAAGATCCACGGAGCCAGAAGACGAGATAGAGAAGGATCCTGGGGGGACCACACCCATGCCAGGCGCGGGCCCACCACTAGTCGCGCCTGGGGGGTGCAGCCACCCCAGGCACCCCCTCGGCCTCCCTCTGCGCCTATAAGTTGTCTTTCGACCTAAAAACCTCGGGGGGTTCGATAGTTTTCCAGAAAGAGTTCCGCTCCGCTGTCGTCACCAGAAACCAAGATTCGGATCCAGAAACTCCGTTCTGGCACCCTGCCGGGATGGGGAATTTGGATAGGATCATCACCATCGTCATCACCAACGCATCTCCATCAACCACCGATGTTTCCCTCATCCATGAGTGAGTAATCCACCACTGTAGGCTTGGGGATGGTAGGGATTTGATGAGTTCTATCATGTAATCGAATAACATCTGTTAGGGCATAGTGCCTAGTATCTCTATTAGTGCTATTTGACTTTGTTGCAACTTGTTGTGCTTACTGCTTGTCACTAGGGCCCGAGTGCCATGATCTCAGATCTGAACTTATTATTGAATCATTATGATAGTATTGTTTGTGATCTTATCTGCAAGTTGTGTACACATATCATTGTCCGGATCCAAAGGCCCCAAAGTGACAATAATTGGGACAACCGGAGGGGATGACTGTGGTGTGAGGATCACATGTGTTCACGGAGTGTTAATACTTTGCTCCGATGCTCTATTAAAAGGAGCACCTTAATTGCTAGTAGTTCCCTAGAGGCCCCGCTGCCACAGGCTGGCTGGACAGAAGATGTTGTGCAAGTTCTCATTGTGAGAACGTATGACTATATATGGAGCACATGCCTAGGATTGTTTAGTACTTGGATGCTTGTTATTATTTATCTACAATGTCCTAGATCTTGAATTTACATGTTTAGACTCGTCCATGCAACGCCCGTCCATCCATCCCTATGCCTACCGCACTCAAATCCCACTGTTACCGTTACTGTTACTATTGCTACTGTTTCACTGCTGTTGTTGCTACTACCAAACTGTTGCTACTAATAAACTTCTATGAGCAAGAACTATTTCTAGGTGCAGCTGAACTGACAACTCAATTATTAAGGCTTGCAAGTATTCTTTGGATCCCCTTGTGTCGAATCAATAAATTGGGTAATACTACCCGCGAAGACTTGTGGGTCATCAAGACTATTTTCTGGCGCCGTTGCCGGGGGAGCATAGCTTTATTTGTAAGTTCACTTGGATCTATTATTGTTCACTGCTACTCCTTTCATCATGGGGAAGTCTCATGATGGAAAGTTCCCTATTTTACCATCCACTATAACAAGAGGTACAATCCTAAACACCTCTGCTGCTCTTGATTCACCGTCTATTATAAGTAAGCTTGTTACACCACCACCACATACTCATGCTACACACACTGCTACTACTGCTGAATCTGAAACTTCTTTTGATACTCATGATGTTACTTCTAATGTGTTTGATGCAAGTGGTTCATTAGGTCCTTTGCTAGATGCTACTATGGCTAGTCTAGGAAATACCGAAACTCCTAGTGAAGACACTGTTACACCTATTAGCTCACCTGAGTCTAGTGAGAGTTACGATATTAATGATGGTTACATTGAGTTCACTGATGATTTTGTTGAAGAGTGCCGAAACACACATGGTACTTGTGCTATTAAGAGTCTCCTTGCTAGGCGTACTATTATGCCTAAGATGTCCTCTGATCCTAATTTTGCCACCTCTCGCATAGATATTAAAGATGAAGATTATGATTTCTCTCTTGATTTATCTTATTTAGATATTGTTGAGAAAGAACCTTTCCGTGGGACTGAAAATGAGAGTGTTGTGGCTCATATGAATGAGCTTTCTACTATGAGTGCTTTGTTCTCTGATGATTTTAAGATGCGCAAGTACTTTGTTACTAAGATCTTCCCTTTTTCACTAAAAGGAGAAGATAGGTCTTGGTTTAATAGATTACCTCCTGGTTCCATTGATAGCCCTCATTGCTTGATTGCTTCTTTCTTCTAGAAATATTTTACTCCCAGTGCTAGACATGCTGCTTTGCAGAGACTTTTTGATTTTAAACAGGGATAAGAAGAGAAATTGCCTGAGTCATGGACAAGGTTCTATGCCTTGATTCATGCACATCCTGGATGTCCATTACCTAAGAATGAGCTTCTTGATATTTATTATAATGGACTAACTGATGATTCTAGGACCTACCTAGATAGCTTTGCTGATTGTGTTTTCAAGAAAAGAACTCCTATAGATGCTGAAGAATTAATGACTAAAATAAGCAAAAATTATGATGATTGGACTTCAACTGAGCTGAATACACCTGGCCCTATTACTCCTAAACCAGTTGTGCCTGAACCGGTTCCAACACCAACAACAAAGAAGATGGAGTTATTGCATTAAATGATGAAGTGATGAAGGAAGCTAAGAAGTGTCTAAAGGAGAAAGGTATTAGAGCTGAAGATGTGAAGAATCTACCTCCTATAGAAGAATTATCTAAGCCAATTCCTCACTCATACACTATTGAGGTACACTCTCTCCAACACTTTGATGAAGGTGATATTCCTTATGGTAATCCTCCTGATCAATGTTTAGAGGAACTTGACATTTCCATTGTCAAACAAGGTCATTTTAATAAACAAGTTCATAATCATTTATTGGAAAACTCTAGAGCTATCCATGAGTTGAAAGATATTGTGGAAAGAACTTATAATGATATTAAAATGCTTTGTAAACACTTTCAAATGGTTCAAACCCAACTTGATCAACTTGCTAAGGTACAAAAGGATATGCTAGTTAATGCTTCAGGAGATAAACATGCTTATGGAATTATAACTAGGAGTGGTATAGCTACTCAAGACCCTTTATATCCTGAAGGACACCCTAAAAGAATTGAGCAGGATTCCCAACAAGGTGAGAGTAGTGGTAGTCCTCGTAAGAGAAAGAAAAAGAAATATAAAATAGTTGAGGAACCACTTGAACCTGTTGTAGATCCTAATAGTATATCTGTCTTTGATGCTGAAACTGAGAGTGGTAATGATAAAAATGATGCTCGTGATAAGGAGGAAGGTGAGGAAGAACCTGAGGAGCACACTAGGAACACTAGGTACACTAAGGAAGATTTTATTGCTAATAAACACCGTAAAGAGAGAGAACCTTGGGTGCATAAACCTATGCCTTTTCCAGGTAAGAAACACAAGTCAAAGGAGGAAGAACACTACAACAAGTTTTGTGAGTGGATGAAACCTTTATTTTTGCAAATTCCATTGACTGATGCTATTAAGTTGCCTCCTTATTCAAAGTATACGAAGGATATTGTCTATAATAAAAGGAAGATTCCTAATGAGGAGATTTCTACTGTGCTTGCTAATTACTCCTTCAATGGTAAGGTTCCAAAGAAACTTGGTGACCTAGGTATACCAACTATTCCTTGCTCTATTAAGAATTATTATGTTAGAACTGCTTTATGTGATTTGGGAGCTGGAGTTAGTGTTATGCCTTTTTCTCTCTACAAGAGACTCCAGCTAGAAAAGTTGATACCAACTGATATATTATTGCAAATGGCTGATAAGTCAACTACTATTCCTGTTGGTATATGTGAGCATGTTCTTGTTCAAGTGGCTCATAATTTCTTGGTTCTAAATGATTTTGTTGTGCTTGAGATGCCTGAAGATGATAATATGTCTATTATTCTTGGGAGACCTTTTCTTAATACTGCAGGTGCTGTTATTAATTGCAATCAAGGGAAATTAACATTCAATATTAATGACAAAGAGCATACTGTCTATTTCCCCAAGAAGGCTGCTAAAAGCTATTGCCTGAATTCCATTGAAAATATTGAGAGCATCAAGGTTGGAGAAATATATTGTCCCATTCCACAAGAAAATTTTGAAACCTTTATGATTGGGACCATTGATATCAAGTATGAGGTAACATAATCACCTTGTGGAATGCAAAGTTTTGTTTCATATAAGATTGTTTTGGTAACAAGACTTGATCAACCTTGTTAACAAAAGGATTTTAATGAACAAAATAATGCTTTCACTGTGGTTGTACTTGCTCACTTTTATCTTTCTCCTTTCCATTCTTTGCTCTTCGTATAAGATGTTAATGAACAAAAGGATTTTAATGAACAAACAGATTTCTGTCCTCCACCATAAAAATTCGTGAGGAGTCTCTATAAGTCGGATTGAATTTACGAATAAATCCCCCAGTATGTTAGCTAACTTTTGTTAGTTCAACACTTTTTTATTTGAGCAATAGAAGATTTTAGAAAAAATTGGTTTCTACTTGCTGGTCTGTTTTGACAGATTTCTGCCATTATTTGCATTTGCTTCTTATTGATTCCTTTTTGAGTTCTATTCTGGGGAATTGAGATTTGTTTAAGGAGTTGCTATAGTAGTGCGGTGACCCAGCATACCACTGCATGTGTAGTACACTATAGTCGTTGACATGACATCCACAGAACACCGTTCCGTAAATATCACATCCCTCAGAGTGGTATAACAGAAACATTGCGGGTCCATATTACAAAGGTACACACATTATTATTATTACAATACCGGAAGTTCAAGACTTCCAAAAGATCCAACTTACAAACCAAAGTATAAGATGTTCAGCGGAAATTTAAAAGTAACAACTCCGACTAGGAGTGGGGCTCAACAGCTTATTTTATAGAGTTCATGCTGCTCGGCTCCGTTAGTTACTACTAACTAGACCCTTAAGTGGACTCGTTCTCATCGACACCGTAACAGATCTCATAGTACACGCCTTCAATTCCTCCGGATAGATTAGGTTCCTCGTAGAACACGTCTTCTTGGCATTCGGCTGCATACATTGGCACGTCTTCGGAATCCTCAGAGTCTAAGCAAGGGATCAAAGGAAAGAATGAGTAACAGCGTTACCCAACAAGTTCATTATATGCAAGGTGGGAAGTTTAATGCTCTAAACTACCACCTCGGATTATAAATCCTTGGCACTATGCAGTTTTTGTAAATCTTTCTTCAAAGATTGATTTTATTCTAAAAAACTATGACAATCAGCCTTCACAGGTTGACTAGAACTTTCATGGAGTTCCTTTCCTGCTGCGTTCGTAGCTCCTTCCCGGAACAGGGAGTAACAAGTTACAGTTCTTACACTCTGCAGACGTGCGTTACTTTACCTTTGAGAGATCAACTCCTTGTTGCACAACCGGGCGTACTTTCCCGTCCACAATTCCATGATGTGGGGCCCAGTAGTTGGTCCAAGCCAATCACTGCCCCCTTCGCGACCCCGCATGCCTCCTTGGTGTACACCATGCCCACATAATGAATTACGGCAATGGTTTGTACAAACCGTTAGATGCCAGAACTATCGTGGGACGTTGAGGGTTCCCACCCATATGTTGCATATCCTCTATGAATTACCAATTAATATGCACGCTACGAGGATAACAGCCACGACCTGCACATCCGGCTTCATGCGAGAGGAAGAAGATACAGCTGACTTCTCTGTCCCATTCCAAATCTCATGGCTAACGCGTAATATACGACGCTAGAATCACTGATGTCAGGGGTTATTATGTCCCTATTTGATCATCATTGTTGCAATTAGAACTCTAAGTTCTATTGCTCCATTATATCACCACTTAGGATGATATCTATGATTTCTTTGTTTATGAAGATAATACTTTCTTTCTTTTATAGCACATATGACAACACACAATTTGCAAATACTTTGATAAAGACTCTTCAAAGGACATGAGCAAGTGATGAACTTGCCTTGTGATGGCAAGGTAGTGAAGTTTGATGCTTGCACTGGACCTTGAGCTTCTAGTTTTACAAAAACATCATTACTGCCCGGTAAGGACAATATTTAAAGAAGCAAAATGATTAAGCAAGTAATGTAATGCATTATTTAATTTTATATGCATTTACCCCAAAAGGTTCCTTTTTAGTAATAAAGGATTTATAAATATTACCTTTTAATATTTTATAACATATATTGAATTATTTTATTTTATTTCCCTTTTATTTGATTTTTATTGATTTAATAATCCTTTTAGGAATTATCAATTATACATTAAAAATGGTGATTAAATATTTATTTATTATTTTTCTAAAATACTATCATATTAATACATAATGAAAGTGAATTTTAATTAATTTTATCACCTTTTAATAATTTTGTAAAATTCCATAGGGAATATATAATTTACCAAATTCCTAATAAAATTTAAATGTCTAAAATTTTATATTTTTAATTTATTTGGGTAGTTTGGATTTTTGTGAATCCAAAAATATTTTATTTATAATTTTTGGACTTTTATTTTATTTTCTAGAATTTTATTAAGTCCAGGGGTATTTTGGACCTTTTCTTTTTATTAAAACCACTGTTCAAAAAATAGGCCGAATCAGCGATTAATAGGCCGATTAATTGCTACTAGGGACCTGACCGTGTCGATTATCATTAATCCTTTATGTTAATCGTTTAGCCCGATTAATAGGTCTAACACTCCGATTACTAGGTATGTTCCCGATTAACCACTACACTTGGTTAAAAAAGTTGCAATATTATCAACACATATCGCCCATCCATCCGCTAGCCCGCCCCAATGAAGTAGGTGCGAAGCTCCTGTTTGATCCTTGCCTCCAGGAGCTTGATTTCAGCCATTACCAATTAGTTCCTTGTCATTGTTGACCAGTTCCTCGTAGTTGCGGACCAGACCTAAAATACAAGAGCTCGAGCGCCTTGAGGATCTCATCCGGGAGCTTAAGGCTGAGGATTCATACGTGTTTTAGGTGCTAATTTTTGTAGGCTGTACCGATTAATAGCCGACCGATTAAATTAGTTAATCGTCCGAATTCCGATTAATCGTTACTCCCTAGCCAACCGAGCAGCTAACGATTACCGATTTCCTTAACATTGATTAAAACAGGCCTGAAATTGTTTCTGGGCTGGTTATTCTTTTTGGGCCCTGTTGGCCCACTAGTACTAGACAAAAGAGCCACCCCGAAGGGTCTGGCCCTGCTCGGCCCACTCCTCACTGCCTCTCTCTCTCTCTCGTTCATCTTCTTCTCCTCTGACCCCGACCCTGTGGCCGGCGATGCCGCCACCAGCGTCCATTCTGGTCGCCCTCGTGGTGCATTAGGGGGTTGTCGATGATGTCCGTTCGTTCTATCCAATTGGATTCGAGCCTAGGTCTCTCCTGCGATGGATCGATGCCGTCCCGAACCCTAGGGTTTGGGGATTGGCATGGATTCAAGTGCGGCCGTGGTCATCGTGCGTTGAGGTGATGCTCTGCACCTCCAGGCGTGATTAGGGTCATTGCCGTGGCGCTGTGCGGGTTGCAGCACCCCCTCTAGGGTGCTCCCCATGCCGCTATGGTCGTCGCCCCCTGCTTCCTCTTCTATCCTTCAGCGAGGACCTACGGTGAGTTTGATTCCCCGCTCCTGGTGCTCTCTGTGCTTGCTGATTCGATGCTAGATGTTGGCAGTGTCCTCTCTGGCTACTGTCTGATTCAGATTAGGATGATTATCCCTTTCGGGTTCCTGTGATGTGCTTGATCATGTACTAGATGAATTGATTCATGTTTGGATGGTCTGTACACATGCTAAATGCTTATTGGCCTAAGGCTTGTTGCTTAAAATGATATATGATGTTTTTGGTGGCTTACTAGATGATTTGATGCTTGGATTGCATCTGATTCAGATGATGTGGTTGTATGGGAAACATGCTTGGTAAAGCCAATGATTTGATAGCTTTCCACTGTTTATTTGATTCATGGTCATGATTATGATAGGATACAACTACTGTCTTAGTGCTGTTAGCTTGGGAATTAATATGTGGTCTGAGATCATCATGATCTCAAACAGTGAAGTGTATTATAGGAATATCCTAGTTATGATTCCTGTGTTAACAGGAAAATGATTAGTTAGTTGATTGTCTGAATCTATGATGATTTACTGTCTTTCCTGATTCATAATGGATTGTTCTTGTGACACCATCATGTATGGCACACAAGTTTTATTCTAAACCATGGATTTGGTTAGTTTATGTTTAAAACAATCTTGGCTTTGAAACATAAATAGAGATGCTCTTACCTGAATTCCCTATGACCAATGATGTTGGTCTGAGGCTTAGGGATTCAAATCTTATCTAATTGGTTCAACTAGATAGTCCTGGTAGTAGTACCAGCTATTCTTTATTGAATCAAAGCTTGGAAAAAATGATAGTGAGCTTGATTAATCTATGGATCCCAAAGATTTGTTTCTAAGGTGCTACCCTTCCTTTAGGGATGTGCCTAGAAATAGATCATATGTATATATATTTTTGAATTGTAAAGTATAGTTTGACAAACCAGAGAAAGGATGTTGCTCTGAGCTCTGGTTGGATTCTGGTACTTTGCTGTTTGCCTTTAGAGTTTCAGAAATCCCTATGATGGATTCACCCCACTTGGGTGTCTTCTGAGGGTTTGTTTTGTGAAACAATACATGCCTTTCTCTGAATAAGATGATTAGATCATGTGAAGGTTTTATGAAACTCACCACAAAAGCTGATATTTGTGGAGTAAGTTGGTGATGATCTTGATCTGGTTTTGCTGGACTCCTGTGCTTGATCTGGAGCTAGCCTGCTCCTCCTAGCTCCTGGGCTTGGCCTTGCTATCCACCTGATTCATCCCCCTCCTTATGTCACCATCCTGGTGATGTTTGGGTTAATCTGGGTGGTTGGTTTGGCTGTTGTTCTTGGTTTACTTGCTGTTCACCCTGGCTGTGGTGTGGTGTGGTGTAGTGATGCACTGAGGTTCTTCCCTACAACTGTGCTCTGATTTTGTTTGATCTGGTTGTGCTTGTGAAGTCGACAACACACTCTTTGCATGCTTGTGTGTGTGCAGCCTGTGTGCCTGCTATGAACATATGGATAGGTTCAGAAAATTTGAACTTACTATTACCAACCTACTTTTACCTTGGCTGGTGAATTGGTCCCTTTTGGCTGTCATTTGCATTCTGGCTGTGAATTTATGAAAGATGAAATCTTTCATATTGGTGAAACTTTCCCCTCTTTAACATTTCTCAATGATGAGATTGTCAAGTGCACCTAACTGACATATCTGAGAGAAATATATACTAACACTAATCTTGTTTTATTTCTGTTTAATCTTTGTTTTGCAGGTTCAAAGATAAAGATGAAGATTTAGTGTAGGTTTTAGATATAAGATAGTTAGTAGATGTAATTTTCTTAGTCCTTTGTATTTTTTCTTTTATAGTTCTTGTAATCTTTATTTTATTCAATTGTAATAAAGATTATATTATTATTAATAAAGAATATTCTTATTCTTTATTCTGTTGTAACTTGTTTATATCTTTATAATATGAAAATGAATTTCATAATTTCTATTGTTTTGAGATTTAAGTTATACTACCTATATCTTAATTAATTTAAGATTCAAATCTTATATCTAAATCATTTAAATTATTATTCAAACACTTAAGTTTCTTTAAATTCAAACCCATTTCAAAACACACAGATCACATCAAAGTTTATAACAATCCTCCTTTAAGTCTAAACCTAATCTTAAAGTAAGAAAGAAACATTGATCACTTAAGATTTTATTTGGCGAAAATTTTACCCACCTTTTCACAAATGGATGCATGCAACAATACATAATCCTAAATCTACCCTTCGTTAGGTTCCTAAATGCTGGGATGTTACAGACTTCCCCCCTTAAATTAAACTTCATCCCGAAGTTTGTTGGAGATGTACCTGAATAGTTCTGGATAAGTTTTTCTTAAATCCTCTTCCTTCTCCCATGTGGCTTCCCTTTCGGGGTGATGTTCCCATTGTACCTTGCAATATTTGATTGCCCTATTCCTCAATCTTTTCCAATTTTCTTCCAGAATCTTGCAGGGCTTTTCAATATAAGTCATGTGTGCTTGTAGTTCTATCTCTTGATGTGTTATTGCATCCTCTAGAACTTTCAAACATTTGCAATGTTGTGACACATGAAAAACATTATGCACTTGAGCCAGTCTTGATGGTAATTCTAAAGCATAAGCTATAGTTCTGTTTTGGATCAGTATATTGAATGGTCCGATATATCTTGGACTTAATTTCCCTTTAACTCCGAACCTTTTTACTCCTTTCATTGGACTTACTTTCAAATAGACCATATCTCCTACTTCTGGATGCCATGATCTTCGGCTTTGATCCGCATAACTTTTCTGCCTGCTCTGGGCTATTTTCAGTCTATCCCTGATCTTATCAATGATGTCTCGTCTCTCCTTGATATAATCTGGCGCAAATTCTTTGTTGCTTCCAGGTTCGTACCAACATATTGGTGACCTACACTTCCTTCCATACAGAACCTCATATGGAGCTGCCTTCAGACTACTCTGATAGCTATTGTTATAAGAAAATTCTGCCAATGGTAGGTGATCCTCCCATGTTCCTCCAAAATCTAGTGCACAAGCCCTCAACGTGTCTTCTAGTATTTGATTTGTTCTTTCAGTTTGACCTCCTGTCTCAGGATGATATGTCGTGCTGAAATCTAACTTTGAACCTAGTGCTTCATGCAATTTCTTCCAAAATGCTGAAGTAAACACTGATCCCCTATCAGTTACGATCTTCTTGGGTACTCCATGCTTACTTACTATCTCTTTGACATATACTTCAACTAACTTCTCGGCATTATCCTTTTGATTCACTGGAATAAAATGTGCACTCTTAGTGAATCTGTCCACTATTACCCATATCATGTCCTTCTTTTTTGGTGTCATAGGTAATCCTGTGATAAAATCCATGCCTATTTCCTCCCATTTACATTTAGGAATTTCTAAGGGTTGTAATGGTCCTGCTAGATTTTGATGTTCAGCTTTCACCCTTTGACAAGTATGGCATTCAGATACATATTTAGCAATATCTCTTTTCATGTTATTCCACCAGAATAGTTCCTTTAAATCCATATACATCTTAGTACTCCCTGGATGTATAGAATATGGGGTAGCATGTGCTTCTTTGAGTATGATCTTTCTGATCTCAGTCACATCTGGAACACATAAACAATCTTGGAACCATAAAGATCCATAATATCCAAGGCGAAAAACTGATTTTTGACCTTGAGATATCCTCCGAGTTTCCTCAGCAATAAGAGGGTCTTCTTCTTGATGTCTAAAAATTTCTTGCTTAAGATCACTGTCATGTTCTGCAACTACCTACATAGTCGCTAATCCTCCAAGAACCCCTGTCCTGATGAATTGAAGTTCTAATCTTTCCAAGTCCATTTGTAACTCTTTTGGTAACTCTCTGTTGCTAGGCTGAATATCTGCACTCTTTCTGCTTAAAGCATCTGCTACAACATTTGCTTTTCCTCGGGTGTAATTGATTGTTAGATCATAATCCTTGATTAATTCCAACCAACGCTTATGTCTCATGTTCAATTACTTTTGAGTGAAGAAATATTTGAGACTTTTATGGTCAGTGTATAGCTCACATCTGGCTCCATAAAGAAAATGCCTCATCCTTTCAGTGCAAAAACTACTGTTGCTAACTCTAAATCATGATTTGGATAGTTAACTTCATGTGCTTTCAATTGTCTTGAACCATAGGCAATCACCTTCCGATCTTGCATTAAAACACAACCCAAACCTTCTTTAGATGCATCACAGTACACGGTCAAATCCTTCCCTGTTTCAGGAACTGCTAAGATTGGAGCTGTGGTTAATCTCGTTTTCAACTCTTAGAAACTTTCTTCACACTTCTCATCCCACTTAAATGGTGTATTCTTCCTTAATAATTTGGTCATTGGTCCGGCTATTTTGGAGAAACCTTCAATGAATCTCTGATAATAACCAGCCATTCCTAGGAAACCTCGAATTTGTTTCACATTGGTTGGTGCAGTCCACTCTAGTACTGACTGAACTTTAGATGGATTCACAACAATCCCATCTTTACTGATCACATGACCGAGGAATTCTACCTCATCTAACCAGAACTCACACTTACTGAACTTAGCATAAAGCTTATGTTCTCTTAAAGTCTGCAATGCTATTCTCAAATGGTCAGCATGCTCTTCCTTATCCTTGGAATATATCAGAATATCATCAATAAAGACGATGACAAACTTGTCCAAATATGGCATGAAGATCTTGTTCATCAGATTCATGAATATTGCCGGTGCATTGGTCAAACCAAATGGTACCACCAGATACTCATGGTGTCCATATCTTGAGACAAATGTTGTTTTTGGAACATCTTCCGGCTTGATTTTTATTTGATGGTATCCAGATCTTAAATCGATCTTTGAAAATACTCCAGCTCCTTTCACTTGATCAAACAAATCTTGAATTCTTGGTAAAGGATACTTGTTCTTGATCGTCACGTTGTTCAGATTTCTATAATCACCACACATCCGTGTTCCACCATCTCTCTTATCCACGAAGATTACTGGTGTTCCCCATGGAGATACACTTTCTTGTATAAATCCTTTTCTTGCTAACTCATCAATTTGCTCCTTGAGTTCTTTCAAATCCTTGGGTCCCATTTTATATGGTGCCTGAGCTATTGGTGTTGTACCAGGTATTAGGTCAATGGTGAACTCTATCTCCCGGTCTAGTGGCATTCCTGGTAATTTCGTTGGGAAAACATCTTGTAATTCATTCACAATAGGAATTTCTTCTAATTTAACTTCCTTCATTAAATTCAACTGCAGATCCACCATGATATGACTGTGTTTATCTGCCTGTTAAACTATCCTTGCTCCACTTGGAGTTTTGATTGAGATAGTTTTCTCCTCACAATTAATCTGAGTTCCGTGTTCCGTCATCCAATCCATCCCTAGCACTACTGCAATTCCCTTCAAAGGAATCACATAAAGGTCTGCGAAATATGTACAACCATAGATCGAGATAACCTGATCTTTTTTTATGTGGAGTACAATCACATTCCCTCCTGCCGTAACTACGGTCATAGGACGTTCTAACGTTGCCCTTCTAATCCCGAACTTATCACAGAATTCTTCAGAAATGAATGAAGTAGTTGCACCAGTATCAAATAGAACTTTGCCGGGATTGGTAAGGATATTGAGCGTACCTATTACTGCATGCTCCGAATTATCCACCTCCTCGAGGGTTGCACAGTTCAGTTTTACGGCAGGTCAGTTTCTCTTGCCGTTATTGTTCTTGCCATTGTTTCCTCCTTTATTGGGCTGTCCATTTCCTCCACTGGCTTGTCCTCCTCCCTTGGTAGGCCATCCTCCCGGTGGTTTGCTTGGAAAATCCGGCTTGATATGCCCCTTCTGAGCACAACTGTAACATATCACTATAAGCTTTTTGCACTCCCTTTGGAAATGCCCTGGAATTCCACAGTTCTTATAGATAACATTCCTTCTCGGATTAGATTGATTTCCACCACTGCCCTTGTTATTGTTATTGTTGTTGTTGCCATAATTCCTATTTCGGGGTTTGAACTCCAGGTTAGGTTTAGGTTTGCTTGCCTGAATTCTCTTGGTTTCCTTCTTGGCTCTCTTCCTCCGGTCCTCTTGGACATTCTTGTAATCATCTTCAAAAGTAATGGCTGCATCCAACAACTGCTGATAAGTTTGCTTATTGGCTAACCTTAGCCGCATCTTCACAAACGGATTTAATCCATGCAAGAAACGTTTCTTCCTCTTCTCTTCAGTGTTCACATCCTCCTCAGCATAACGAGACAGTTGGCTAAACTCCCGGATGTACTTCATGACACTAGTATAACCTTACTGAAGCTCCTCAAATTCTCTCCGCTTCAACTCCATGACGCTTTCCGGAACATGATATTCACGGAATCTCTGCTTAAACTCCTCCCAGGTAAACTCCCTTCCTGGTGGTTGCATGGCTAATTGATTTTCCCGCCATGATGCTGCAGGTCCGGTCAGCAGATGAGTTGCATACCTCAAATTTTCCTCATCATTGCAACCTACAGTTTTCAGCTTCCTCTCTGTATCCGCTAGCCAGTCTTCTGCATCCATTGGTTCAGGAGCTGATGCAAAAGGTAACGGTCTTGCATTCTGGAAATCAGATAAACTCACTCCTCCACCTTTAGGTGCCCTCTGATTTGCTCTACCCAGCAATTCTTCCATGAACTTGTTCTGGGTCTCTTGCATCATTTGCATACATTGCATAAAGTTCTGCTCCATTAACGGCCTCATTGGTGGTGGTGGTAATGCTCCATGATTTACTGTATCGGCATCGGCTTTTTCCTTGGCCTCACGCTCCATCCGCTGTTGCTCAGTTTCCATTTCTACACCCGTATCCATGACCCCCTAGTCCTGCATCATAAAGCGAATACTCATAATTACATCATGCACATGTGTTCTAAGCTCGACTTTATGCACAGAACTAGTCACACAATAAAGATCCAAAGAAAATCCAAATATGCATTTTACATATTTACATAATATCATAATGATAAAAGGTCATTACAACATATACCATATTGGTATTTTACAAAACTACCTTATTTCTAGAGTACCATACACAGTGCTTGATACTACTGTCTAGTTGTCTCTTTCTAATAGTAACTACGCTCATCATACATGCCTGAGGTCCAACCGTGATGACATGTTGATAGTCGCATAGTTTGTGGAACAAATGGCCTTCCAGAAGGAACATACTCTGTATCTGAAGTATCAGGACTTGAGTCATTACTCAACCTGAGCGCATCGACTCCCTCCAGCTCAGCTAAGAAGTCTTCAGAAACATATTCAACATTATCTCTAGCCTGCATCTCCTGAGCTTCATCTCTAGAGTTGTCATCAGGATACGCAGATCCTGCTGCTCCCCAGGTGCTCTCGTGGACAAGATAGTTGAATACTAGATAATGTATATTCCCTGGGCTTTGAGAAGATGTTGATGATTCAAACACTCTTTCCTCGGGATCTTCTTCTTCATCCTGATCATCTATTGACATGGTATTTCTACTTCTGTTATTAGGATTCATCCTTGCACCCATCCAACTAGATTGTCCAACATTTCTGTCAGAACCATCTGTGGACATCTGGTGTTCATGAGGTCCATTATATGATCCCATTCTCCATCCATCCGAGTTCTCAATAGGAAGTTCCAAGTCAAAACCATCCTCTGAGCCCTGTGGTGCTGCATACCGCATATCTATAGTAGGATCATGTGTAGGTTCAGGTCTTGGTGAGTAAGGATATGGTGTAAAAGATTCCGGATCTATAGGTATATCCTTAAAGATAGGTGTTGCACTACTACTTGCTTCTTTCTCTAACTGGAATGCTAACTTCTTCCTCCTTTCCGGATCAGTTAGATCCTCTAACATGTCATTTTTGTCTTCAACAATCACTTGACGAGTCTTATAAAAAGACGCAACGAGTGTCCCGTATCTGTCCATAAACTTGGAAGCTAACTTAGGATGCTTCTTAACCAAATTAAGATGATCCGGTATAGGCTCCGAGTATATAGAATATGAGGTATCACAGAAAATATGCTACCTTCTAGCTCCTTGGTTTTCTGCTCCCGGATATTAGCTATTGCCTCCACAGCAGCAACATGATAGGCTGCTAAATGACTCCTACCTTCTCCTATGGGTAGATCGTGGTATAGTCCAAGCTTCTCTGGAAGTTGGATACTCACACGATACTTGGATAACATCCGACCATCAAGATAAGTGATAGTGTTCACTGGGATTCTAGTTGGACAATTAAAAAGCTTTAAAAGTTGACGAAGTTGGTCTGTAAATGATCCTTGATAATCATCAAGAGTCTCCTCTTTCCTTACCAAAGTCTGTTTTGGAAACTTTGGTGCCATATCTCTATATATCAGAAAAATAATTTTGATTAGTATCCAATAATATATTGCATCATAACAAAGAATTATCGCACTAAAATATATAACAGAATATTCTCATTTGAATACCCATTATATTACTTTTAGAGAATTCTTTATCGTTGCCAAATCTCCTACAGGTAATACCCTTAACTAGGTTTCCAACCTAAGGTCAAAGCAATTTGCTCTGATACCAACTGCGGTGACCCAACATACCACTGCATGTGTAGTACACTATAGTTGTTGACATGACATCCACAAAACACCGTTCCGTAAATATCACATCCATCAGAGTGGTACAACAGAAACATTGCGGGTCCATATTACAAAGGTACACACATTATTATTATTACAATACCGGAAGTTCAAGACTTCCAAAAGATCCAACTTACAAACCAAAATATAAGATGTTCAGCGGAAATTTAAAAGTAACAACTCCGACTAGGAGTGGGGCTCAACAACTTATTTTATAGAGTTCATGCTGCTCGGCTCCGTTAGTTACTACTAACTAGACCCTTAAGTGGACTCGTTCTCATCGACACCGTAACGGATATCGTAGTCCACGCATTCAATTCCTCCGGATAGATCAGGTTCCTCGTAGAACACTTCTTCTTGGCATTCGGCTGCATACATTGGCACGTCTTCGGAATCCTCAGAGTCTAAGCAAGGGATCAAAGGAAAGAATGAGTAACAGCGTTACCCAACAAGTTCATTATATGCAAGGTGGGAAGGTTGATGCTCTAAACTACCACCTCAGATTATAAATCCTTGGCACTATGCAGTTTTTGTAAATCTTTCTTCAAAGATTGATTTTATTCTGAAAAACTATGACAATCAGCCTTCACAGGTTGACTAGAACTTTCATGGAGTTCTTTTCCTGTTGCGTTCGTAGCTCCTTCCCGGAATAGGGAGTAACAAGTTACAGTTCTTACACTCTGCAGAGGTGTGTTACTTTACCCATGAGAGATCAACTCCTTGTTGCACAACCGGGCGTACTTTCCCATCCACAATTCCATGATGTGGGGCCCAGTAGTTGGTCTAAGCCAATCACTGCCCCCTTCGCGACCCCGCATGCCTCCTTGGTGTACACCATGCCCACATAATGAATTACGGCAATGGTTTGTACAAACCCTTAGATGCCAGAACTATCGTGGGACGTTGAGGGTTCCCACCCATATGCTGCATATCCTCTATGAATTACCAATTAATATGCACGCTACGAGGATAACAACCACGACCTGCACATCCGGCTTCATGCGAGAGGAAGAAGATACAGCTGACTTCTCTATCCCATTCCAAATCTCATGGCTAACGCGTAATATACGGCGCTAGAATCACTGTTGTCAGGGGTTATTAAGTCCCTATTGGATCATCATTGTTGCAATTAGAACTCTAAGTTCTATTGCTCCATTATATCACCACTTAGGATGATATATATGATTTCTTTGTTTATGAAGATAATATTTTCTTTCTTTTATAGCACATATGATAACACACAATTTTCAAATACTTTGATAAAGACTCTTCAAAGGACATGAGCTAGTGATGAACTTGCCTTGTGATGGCAAGGTAGTGAAGTCTGATGCTTTCACTGGACCTTGAGCTTCTAGTTCTACAAAAACATCATTATTGCCCGGTAAGGACAATATTTAAAGAAGCAAAATGATTATGCAAGTAATGTAATGCATTATTTAATTTTATATGCATTTACCCCAAAATGTTCCTTTTTAGTAATAAAGGATTTATAAATATTACTTTTTAATATTTTATAACATATATTGAATTATTTTATTTTATTTCCCTTTTAATTGATATTTATTGATTTAATAATCCTTTAGGAATTATCAATTATACATTAAAAATGGTGATTAAATATTTATTTAGTATTTTTCTGAAATACTATCATATTAATACATAATAAAAGTGAATTTTAATTAATTTTATCACCTTTTAATAATTTTGTAAAATTCCATAAGGAATATATAATTTACAAAATTCCTAATAAAATTTAAATGTCTAAAATTTTATATTTTTAATTTATTTGGGTAGTTTGGATTTTTGTGAATCCAAAAATATTTAATTTATAATTTTTGGACTTTTATTTTATTTTCTAGAATTTTATTAATCTAGGGGTATTTTGGTCTTTTTCTTTTTATTAAAACAGGCCTGAAATTGTTTCTGGGCTGGTTATTCTTATTGGGCCCTGTTGGCCCACTAGTACTAGACAAAAGAGCCACCCCGAAGGGTCTGGCCCAGCTCGGCCCACTCCACACTGCCTCTCTCTCTCGAGTTCATCTTCTCCTCCTCTGACCCCGACCCTGTGGCCGGCGATCACCACCGGCGATTCCCGCCGCCGTCAGCCGTTCTGGTCGCTGCCGTGGTGCATTAGGGGTTATCGACGACGCCCGTTCGTTCTATCCAATTGGATTCGAGCCTAGGGCTCTCCTGCGATGGATCGATGCCGTCCCGAACCCTAGGGTTTGGGGATTGGCATGGATTCAAGTGCGGCTGTGGTCGTCATGCGTTGAGGTGATGCTCTGCACCTCCAGGCGTGATCAGGGTCATTGCCGTGGCACCGTGCGGGTTGCAGCGCCCCCTCTCGGGTGCTCCCTGTGCCTCCATGGTCGTCGGCCCCTGCTTCCTCTTCTATCCTTCAGCGACGACCTATGGTGAGTTTGATTCCCCTCTCCCGGTGCTCTCTATGCTTGCTGATTCGATGCTAGATGTTGGTAGTGTCCTCTCTGGCTACTGTCTGATTCAGATTAGGATGATTATCCCTTTAGGGTTCCTGTGATGTGCTTGATCATGTACTGGATGAATTGATGCATGTTTGGATGGTCTGTACACATGCTAAATGATTATTGGCCTGAGGCTTGTTGCTTAAAATGATATATGATGTTTCTGGTGGCTTACTAGATGATTTGATGCTTGGATTGCATCTGATTTAGATGATGTGGTTGTATGGGAAACATGCTTGGTAAAGCCAATGATTTGATAGCTTTCCACTGTTTATTTGATTCATGGTCATGATTATGATAGGATAGAGCTACTGTCTTAGTGTTGTTAGCCTGGGAATTAATATGTGGTCTGAGATCAACATGATCTCAAACAGTGAAGTGTATTATAGGAATATCCTAGTTATGATTCCTGTGTTAACAGGAAAATGATTAGTTAGTTGATTGTCTGAATCTATGATGATTTACTGTCTTTCCTGATTCATAATGGATTGTTCTTGTGACACCATCATGTATGGCACACAAGTTTGATTCTAAACCATGGATTTGGTTAGTTTATGTTTAAAACAATCTTGACTTTGAAACATAAATAGAGATGCTCTTACCTGAATTCCCTATGACCAATGATGTTGGTCTGAGGCTTAGGGATTCAAATCTTATCTAATTGGTTCATCTAGATAGTCCTGGTAGTAGTACCAGCTATTCTTTATTGAATCAAAGCTTGGAAAAAATGATAGTGAGCTTGATTAATCTATGGATCCCAAAGATTTGTTTCTAAGGTGCTAACCTTCCTTTAGGGATGTGCCTAGAAATAGATCATAGGTATATATATTTTTGAATTGTAAAGTATAGTTTGACAAACCAGAGAAAGGATGTTGCTCTGAGCTCTGGTTGGATTCTGGTACTTTGCTGTTTGCCTTTAGAGTTTCAGAAATCCCTATGATGGATTCACACCACTTGGGTGTCTTCTGAGGGTTTGTTTTGTGAAACAACACATGCCTTTCTCTGAATAAGATGATTAGATCATGTGAAGGTTTTATGAAACTCACCATAAAAGCTGATATTTCAGGAGTAAGTTGGTGATGATCTTGATCTGGTTTTGCTGGACTCATGTGCTTGATCTGGAGCTAGCCTGCTCCTCCTAGCTCCTGGGCTTGGCCTTGCTGTCCACCTGATTCATCCCCCTCCTTATGTCACCATCCTGGTGATGTTTGGGTTAATCTGGGTGGTTGGTTTGGCTGCTGTTCTTGGTTTACTTGCTGTTCACCCTGGTTGTTCTGTGGTGTGGTGTGGTGTAGTGATGCACTGAGGTGCTTCCCTATGGCTGTGCTCTGGTTTTGTTTGATCTGGCTGTGCTTGTGAAGTCGACAACACATTCTTTGCATGCTTGTGTGTGTGCAGCCTGTGTGCTTGCTATGCACATATGGATAGGTTCAGAAAATTTGAACTTACTATTACCAATCTACTTTTACCTTGGCTGGTGAATTGGCCCCTTTTGGCTGTCATTTGCATTCTGGCTGTGAATTTATGAAAGATGAAATCTTTCATATTGGTGAAACTTGCCCCTCTTTAACATTTCTCAATGATGAGATTGTCAAGTGCACCTCACTGACATATCTGAGAGAAATATATACTAACACTAATCTTGTTTTATTTCTGTTTAATCTTTGTTTTGCAGGTTCAAAGATAAAGATGAAGATTTAGTGTAGGTTTTAGATATAGGATAGTTAGTAGATGTAATTTTCTTAGTCCTTTGTAATTTTTCTTTTATAGTTCTTGTAATCTTTATTTTATTAAATTGTAATAAAGATTATATTATTATTAATAAAGAATATTCTTATTCTTTATTCTGTTGTAACTTGTTTATATCTTTATAATATGAAAATGAATTTCATAATTTCTATTGTTTTCAGATTAAAGTTATACTACCTATATCTTAATTAATTTAAGATTCAAATCTTATATCTAAATCATTTAAATTATTATTCAAACACTTAAGTTTCTTTAAATTCAAACGCATTTCAAAACACACATAATTCTTTTAAGATCACATCAAAGTTTATAACAATCCTCCTTTAAGTCTAAACCTAATCTTAAAGTAAGAAAGAAACATTGATCACTTAAGATTTTATTTGGCAAAAAATTTATCCACCTTTTCACAAATGGATGCATGCAACAATACACAATCCTAAATCTACCCTTCGTGGATGTTACAAGTAGCTCGTGTTTTTAGTGAAAAGTTTTGTTGTTCCAAAGCTAAACCTGAATGTCTATTTTCTTTTGAATGCACTAATGTTGCTAATGAAGATTGTGTGAAGTTTTGTATGAAGGAAAATTTTCAGGTGTAAGGAAAGAATGATGTAATGAGATGAAGAATGGACAAAAGCTCAAGATTGGGGGGAGCCACCATGTGTCACCCCAAGAAATATTCAAGAGGTACAAGCGTTAAATCTTGGGGGTCCCCAAGGCATCCCCTTCTTCATCAATAAAAATCTCATGTCTTTCTAGACACTTCGTTTTTATTGTTTCATGCAAAGTTGTGTTGTTCTTGGAGCATCTTAGTTTTTGTTTTTGTTTTTGGTTTTGGTTTTATTTTGATTCGTTTGTTTTTGCTTTTTTTGCTTGTTTTAAAAAATTGAAAACACCAAAAATATTTGTTGTTCTTCTCTGGTTTTGTGAGTTCTTCGCAGGGTTCAGCCATCCACAGTGAATTTTGGTTTCATGTTATTATTCAAGTCACATAAGTGAAAGGCAATAATGAAGATTAAGACAACTTGAGGTGTGGTAAGAGGCTGGTAACAAACTCTATTTGTTTCATTTTTGTACATATACTCATCATTGTGAGCATGCTTAGCCTGTTTGTGTAAGGTGTATGTCATTATGGATGCTTAGTAGTTCTTGCTTGTCTATGATTATCTCCAGCTTGCTAATAGTTTGTAGCATGTCATATGAATGTTTGCTTGCATTGCTTTATTCATATTTTGGTATGATATTGTGGTATCCTCCTATGACTGTTCATGTGAATCGACTTGGCACATGCTCATGCATGCATATGACTAATAAATAGTAATTAAGCCTCGATGATTTATTTTGCCTCAGAGTTCTTGTATCACTTTCATGCCATAATTAGTCATGTTTTGTTGCAAGCATGATTATGACAGCTATTGCTCTTTCGTTTGTCACTCCCTCTCTATTGCTAGCCTTCACTTGCACTGAGTATGTGCTCTAGCTGTGCTTCCAACTCCCCAAAACCAATATTGCCAGCTGTGTCCACCATACCTACCTATTAGCATCATTCGCTATTTCAGTGCATATTCCATATGCCATGTTTTCTTCCAAAATAAAATGTTTGTCTGTTTTGAGAAATTTAGTTAATAAATCTCTCACGAACTTGATGGCACACTTTATTCCTTGCACTTAATAATCTTGAACCATTGTGACTAGTCCATGAAAGTTATATGCTTGCTAATTATATGCTGGGAGTTAGCAGAACCCTGCTGTCACGGGGAACACTTTCAACACCTTTTTGATATCCTATCCAGTTGATACTTTGCTCTTTTGTTTACGGATGTCGACGATGTGAAATAAAAGAGGAGCTTGTGAGTTCATGGAGTTTATACATTGTGTTAGAGAAACACCTGGGATGCTAGCCTAAGCCATGCCTAATCATGGTGGAAACTTGCAGCACACCATAATGAGCATCTATGAAGCATCCTCAATAAAAAGCTATACATATGATAAATAAAAAGATTGCTGAGATGCTCATTGTCTGCTTGCCTTGTCATTTTGGTTATGGGAAAGCTCATGTACCATGTGCAAGGGGTACCCCGTTGGCGGTTCTCTATGATATGCATGTATGAACAATGACAAGAACTTGCAGGTAACCAAAGTTGAGTATCATGCGGAGTGGCCCTCGTACTCAAGGGACATGGGATTTACAGTCTATGCTCTATCAAGCATATGATTCAGAGTGGACCTCACTTTCACCTTAACCACATGAAGATGCCTATGATAGGGGCAATGAGAGCTCAAAGCTAATGAGTACCTTCCTTTCAGCATTTGGAAGCCTTTAAAACTCTACAAAACCGTTTTCACAACTTTGTTGAGTCACCAATTATTCTATGAGTACCTTCTTGAGAGCATAGTTGTCATTCTTGTGTTTGTTTCAAAACTTGGTTAAATATGTCATGACTTTGATGCTTGTATCTCTGACATCTTTATCACTAGTCTTCACTTGAACTTCGGGGGTGCCTTGGCATTTATATTGTTCTCTTGAAACAAAGGCAAGCGAGATACCACTCTATCATACCTTACTATGAGCATTACAATGTTCCTTATGTTTATGTTCCATGCTACTTATTATTATTAAGTTGGTTTCTCTTTATAGATTGCAATGACTATGGAGTAGACTTAGTTGCATACTTCTTATTATGAATATTTAAGCATCTACTGATGTGCTGAGAATATTTACATCATATGAATCAAAGTTTTCATAAAAGTTCTTTTATCGCACTCAGTTTTCAACGGAATTGCTTGATGACAAGCAATAAGCTAAGCTTGGGGGAGTTGATACGTCCAAAATGTATCTACTTTCTCGAACACTTTGCTATTGTTTCTCCTCTAAACCTGTGTGATTTGGATACAACTAACACGGACTGACGCTGTTTTTAGCAGAATTACCTTGGTGTCTTGTTTTTGTGTGCAGAAAATCAACTATCAGGAAAAATCCCGGAAAATATGCCAAAATTATAGTTCACCAGAAGATCCACGGAGCCAGAAGACGAGACAGAGAAGGATCCTAGGGGGCCCACACCCATGCCAGGCGCGACCCCACCACTGGCCGCGCCTGGGGGGGTGCAACCACCCCCAGGAACCCCCTCGGCCTCCCTCTGCGCCTATAAGTTAGCTTTCGACCTAAAAACCGAGGGGGGTTCGATAGTTTTTCAGAAAGAGTTCCGCCGCCGCCGCCACCAGAAACCAAGATTCGGATCCAGAAACTCCGTTCTGGCACCCTGCCGGGACGGGGAATTTGGAGAGGATCATCGCCATCGTCATCACGAACGCATATCCATCAACCACCGATGTTTCGCTCATCCATGAGTGAGTAATCCCCCGTTGTAGGCTTGGGGATGGTAGGGATTGGATGAGTTCTATCATGTAATCGAATAAGATCTGTTAGGGCATAGTGCCTAGTATCTCTATTAGTGCTATTTGACTTTGTTGCAACTTGTTGTGCTTAATGCTTGTCACTAGGGCCCGAGTGCCATGATATCAGATCTGAACTTATTATTGAATAATTATGATAGTATTGTTTGTGATCTTATCTGCATTTTGTGTACACATATCATTGTCCGGATCCAAAGGCCCCAAAGTGACAATAATTGGCACAACCGGAGGGGATGACTGTGGTGTTAGGATCATATGTGTTCACGGAGTGTTAATGCTTTGCTCCGGTGCTCTATTAAAAGGAGCACCTTAATTGCCAGTAGTTCCCTAGAGGCCCGCTACCACGGGCTGACTGGACAGAAGATGTGCAAGTTCTCATTGCGAGCACGTATGACTATATATGGAGCACATGCCTAGGATTGTTTAGTACTTGAATGCTTGTTATTATTTATCTATAATGCCCTAGATCTTGAAGTTACATGTTTAGACTTTTCCATGCAATGCCCGTCCATCCATCCCTATGCCTACCGCACTCAAATCCCACTGTTACCGTTACTGTTACTATTGCTACTGTTTTACTGCTGCTGTTGGTACTACCAAACTGTTGCTACTGATAAACTTCTGTGAGCAAGAACTATTTCTAGGTGCAGCCGAACTAACAACTCAGTTGTTAAGGCTTGCAAGTATTCTTTGGCTCCCCTTGTGTCGAATCAATAAATTGGGTAATAATATTCGCGAAGACTGTTGCGATCCCCTATACTTGTGGGTCATCACTTCCTCATGTTTATCTATTTCTATCTATGTTGCGATGCTTTAGATTCCGTACCACTATATATATACATCCTTTGCAGCCTATATTGCCATGGACACCTCCTATTACCTATTGTTTGATAGATAGTTGGCCTTGCGAGTCGTAGTTGCTTGCACAGTTGTTGCTTGACGCCGTCGATGTTCCATAGTTATTGGAAAGTTGCCATATGCTTTATGTTGGAGATGATCATGACTTAAATTACAAGATAATATTAAACTACTGGAAATAGTTATAACTAATGTAGACGTATTGGTGGGCAATAGTTGTTATTTGGTTTTTAACCGCTCACTGGTGTCATGTAGGACCCCGAGTACTTGATACCCGTTCCCTGACTATTCGCACTATCCGCATGTGGGCTATGAATCCCCTTAGCGAGAGCTTGAATCATATCTAATTTCTTGGGGCCACAAACTAGTTTGGGGTTTTATTACTATCCTGTACTATGTCATACTTATGCCATTTACTATTTTATTTACTATTGTTGCTCGTGGAGAGAGTTTACTACTGTACTGTTTAGGTAAGTGGAATGTTTTCGTGGTATCTACAAGCCCGATCACACTTTCGGGTTCCCAGTCGTTTACAGCCATTGACACAAACCTCTGGGTCCGTCTCGGAGCCGGCCAACCTCGTCGCGGGTAGCTTAGTCGGGTGGTCCCTTGAAATATTATATGAATATTCTGATTGCTTTGTCATGATTCCTCGTTGGGTTTTCATTTGTTTTTTCCGAGGTTGATCGTGCTTGTATTTCTATTTGTTCCCCCTGCAGGGTAAAACTTTTTAGAAGTTGTATCCACGGTTATGGACGACTTGGAGCATAGTATCTCGATCATAGACAACTATAACTAAAGTAGTGCTATAAATTTGACTTTGGAATGACTAGTAATCAGCTTCGCTATAATGGAATGGCTAAATAAAAGTACCAACAACTTCTGGAATTGGGATTCCTCATTGTCAACAGCCGGATTTTTAATCCCAGATGCCTGTTATGCCATACATCGCAATCCTGGGATTACCATTTTTTCTAGACATAATAGATTGGATATCACAGTAGATCATCCATTACAAACCATACATAAGGTCTTACAACAAATAAAGAATCCCATGATCCAGTCTTAGTACATTCAAAGAAGCGGAATAATATAATAACGGTAGTGTGGGCGAGGCTCCATCTTCATGTTCATAGGCAATGCTGACGATGGGAGATGATCCTAGTTGTCGTAACCTTCCTGCGGTCCATCCTCCTGATAGTTGTCACATCCCAAAATTTTCCAAATTTTGAAATGTGAAAAATAAATAAACAAATAACAATTGTTGAATTTTAGGGTGAGAAGAAACTTTTTGATTTCAATTGGAAACATCAAAACCTATTTTGATCCAATAAAATCCTAAAGGGATTTTAAAAAATTATATATAAACAATTAATAAAGAAAGTTTTAATAATTGGAATCACTATTTTTGGATCTTTAAATAAAAAGATATGTTTTTTATAAAGCAAAGGTAGGAATATAAATAAGGATTATTTTAAAGAGCCAAATTAAATCTTGGCCAAACAAATGAAATAAATTATTTCTATTTGTTAAAAAGAATAAAGGTTTATTTAAATAAAATAATATGGATTTATTAATATCCAATTTTATTTAAGTAAAGGCTTTTTCCTTTCAAATAAACATTAAAACTTCTTAAAGATTTTTAAATAAGATTTCCAAGTGTTTTAGTTTTCAAATGAAACCTACTGAAAAGATTTTGATATTATTTAGATTTCAAAAAGAGTTTTTAAAATAAATTAAAAACCTATTTGAATTAAAGACTATGGATTATTTATTTAATTATTAATAGATCCTAAAAGAATAAAAGCTTTTTTCCATTTTGAACTTTGAAATATGTTGATAAACAGAATTAAATTTCACCCAAAGTTTGGTGGAGATTTAAATTCGAATGGAGATTGAATAATATTACTAAATCTTATTTAATTAATACTAGAGCCTATTTTAAATAATTAGAAGACCTTAAAAAGAATAAATAAATTATTCTAAATTTGACTTTGGAATGTGTTATTAATCAGTATATGAATCTACACAAATTTTGGTTGAGGTTTGAATTGATTTGTTGCTTGAATTGTTTGAATGAAAATCAAATCAGAATATTCAAAAACAGAAAAGAAAAAGGTTTAGTATAAAAAAATGGAAAACAAACCCAACCCATCTGGCAGCCCACTAAGGCCCAGCAGCCCACTCCCTCTCACCCCCGAACCGTTTTCTTCTTACTCAGAAGCTCACCCGCACAGCGAATGACAGTTGGACCCCACCTCCTCCTTCTCTCTCTCGCTACCAAGCGACCCCACTGCCACGTCGTCATCGTCCTCACCCGCGCGCGCTGACCACGCCTCCAGGCCGTTTTTCTGCCGTTAACTCCTCAGAGTAAATTCGCTGCAATGGCTCGACGATTAATCCTCATGATCACGCCCGATAAATCCCCTCCCTCTCCTCTTCCTTTCCCCTCAAACTCCGCTGCCAGAGTGCCACCAGGCTGCCCCTAATTTACTTTGCATTGCCGTTGTCTCCGACGTCTTCCGGTGACGATTCCGGCCACACCACGCCGCCCCTTGCCTCCTCGACCATGCGAGCCTGCTCCCCTCTTCCATACGCATCTCCCAGTGGCCTCAGCCCGCTCGCGCATGCCCCCTATCGTCGGCAACCACCTCGACTGACCGCGCCACCGTCTGCTACAACTCCGACGAGCTCTACAGGTAGTCTCTGACCGTGCCGCTCCCTCTCTTTGATGCTCCCGTACTCCCTACTCTTCTAAGCGTCTAACAACACCCTTTGTTCCCTCTCCCGTGCTCTGTAGCGACGTCCCCGACAACGACAGTACGAACCCATCGCCAGGTATCTCTCCGGCGAGCAATCACCATCACCACCGTGCGCCCCTCGAGCTACCACCACCTTGAGCTTCCCCATGCCACGGCGAACCGTGAGCATATCCCTTCGCTCTCTCGCTTCCTGTAACATCAACACCGCCACCTCCTGACCACGCGCCGCCACACGCCGCCGCTACTTCATGGTCAAAGTAATGAGATCCGTAGGATCTTGATCTGACGATTAAGATTAGAACTAACCCGAAGGGGTAAGTAGTGCCTCTGAGCCGTGCGATGTCACTTAGATCCAATGGCTCGCATCTGTCGATCCGCACGAAGCGGTACCGGCCAATAGCAACACGACGCGTGGCCTGAGATTGTTTTAAAAACCAGAAACTTATCTATTTGATGTTCCAATTTGAATAATTCAAAACTTTCAAACCACATGTCGAAATTTTGCAAATTTTATATCAATGGAATCAGCAAGACAAGTACTTTCTGACCATGCACTTTGTTTAGTAAAATTCTTCTGTTAAATTGATTGTTTTTGCAGAAACTTGTGTATGCATGTTTAGAATATAAAAATTGTTCTAAAATGATTTTTGAGATAAAACCTTTGGCAAATGGATTGTTTTGAACCTACTGACCATAGAAATCAATTTGTGATTTCAAAAATATATTTGGTGAAGCAAAAGACTAAACCTTTGATTTAAACCATTTCTAGTCAAATAAAAATAATATTATTTATTTGTTAAAAATTCTTTTTGAAGGAAACCTTTGGGAAATGTTTTGGAATAAACTCTCGGACCCCAAGCATCAAGTTTTATGATTTAAAAATGTATTTGGTAAACCCTATAAAGGTTGCTACTTTGTTAAAGGCATTTTCAACCACATAAAATAATGATTTGGTTTAGAAATGGTTTATAGGTAAAATCTCTTGCAAATAGTTTTGCCACTTTATAAAATGACCAATAAGTGTTTTAGAATGTTTATAACCTATTATAAACCAATTTTGTAAATAAAACAAAGTTTGGCATGCTTGTATGCATTGTTTTGTTTCTATTATTATATGTGATATGTTGCTTGAATGGTAGATTGAAATATTGCTTGCTTGATTGAATTGTAGTGATTTGAAGAGTGTGAATATTGCAAGATCAAGGAGTGAACTTATATTCTCTACCAAAAAGGCAAGTGATGCTTCATACTTTTGTCCCATTATTTTCACTATGCATTAGTGATATTTCTAAGTAGGACTTGCATGGAATTTTTGCTAAGTATAAACTATGCCATGGGAAATCCTAGTAGATGAAACCTTAGTAGAATTATTCTAAGTTAAGATTTATACTACTATCATGCTTAGCTTAGCTAGTAGAAAACAAGGGTGGAATATATATTCATACTATGGAATATTTCTAAGTCAAGGACTTGTGTCTTGTTTAATAAAACAAGTGAGTGAATGAATCACATGGGTGGAATGGAAGGAATGGTTTGTGTTGAGTGCTTCACAAGGCCCATTTCTATGGTTTACCTTGTGTATCTCACTTGTGGATGGCCACCCAGGAACAAAGAGATTTGAGATGTCAAATGTTGAGAAGCTTCAAGTGCAGCCACTTGGCATTATGGGCTCTGCCTGGATCAAATAGGTTGCAATAACTTAGCCAAATGGACAGTTGGTGGTAGGGGATGATAGGTTGGAACGCGTCCATTCTGGTCTAAGGGAAGGCTTCTGAAAGATCTTGTCTTGGTGAAACCAAGTCTTGTGGGGAAAGTGCACCACCTCTACAGAGTGTAAAATCTAAGTACTTAGCCATGTCCCTGGTAAAGGACAATTTGAGCATCAAGAAATGGAAGCTATCAAGAATCTCCTCATCCCAATTTCTAAGTTAAAAACTTGTGATTGAACAAGGGATTGAAAGGATCACCAATTTCTATTGGGAGATGCCTTGGGAAAGATTTTGTCAAGCAAAAACTTAGTGTTTTCAAATGATAAGGAAAATCTATTTTGAGCAAAGCAAGCCTAATCTCCACTTAGCCAAATGCATATAGATGATAGACTCCACTATATTACCATAGTATCACTTGCCAATACAATTCAAATGTATTGACCCTTGTGGCTGTAACTTATTATGTTGCAGGTTTGTTTGATGTTAGAGAGTTTATTGATTAGGATTACAAGTCTACAACCAACATGTCTGCCTGTGGCACTTTGAAGATGAAGGACCACATGCTATTATTATATTCTGCTGTATTGTAATGAGATAGCCAAATGAGCTATGTAAGATGTAATAAATTATTTTATTCCTGGTTATAAAGTTGTATTATGACCTTTGTTTCTTGATATTACATCTTAACTGTGGATGCTAGCTATTGATCCAGGGACTAGCATTGTAAACACATGGATCTCTACCTTATTAAAGGTTGGGAACCTTACAATAGTCCTCTTCATAGTCTGGCCATGGGAATAGCCAGGGACAAAGCCATGAGTACTCTTGAAGTACTCGCAAACTAACACTAACAAGTAAATGGTTTGAGTAGGAATGCTAAGCTCTAGGTTGTTTTGCAAAAAGCCAGATTTATCTCTAACTGAGTTTAGAAGCAAAGAAAACTAGTTTAAGGTTTTATAACACCTAAGTGGGAACTTGAGTTTTCACTTTCACAACCCTGTTGTGGTCAAGTCAAGGTCATGATTCATTTCACATTTCATTTTGAAAACATCTAACAATGGAACAGTATGGCCACTCCAACTGTCCATAACCGTGGACGCGGCTATTCAAATAGTTTGACACTCTGCAGAGGTGGTACACTTTCACCACAATATTCGATACAGCCGTCAGGAACAATACTGAATTCACCATACTCAGTATGCGGATAATCAATCCTAACCTTTCAATTACACGCCCTAGTATAGGAACCTCTCCTATGAGTTTGGCCTCCCAACCATGACCATCTGTCATCTTGGGAACTACACAGGTGGTCAATCTTCACGAGGCAGCCACAGCTCAAACCTGGGCCGCAAGGAAACCCATACTAAGGTATATAAACTTCCAGTCAAGCCCTACCCAAATTTGGGTATTGTGGTTGTACGGTAAAATTGGAATGGTATCGCATCTAGACAACCATCAGTTTTATAAAGCGCTAAGGCTCATGCCTCAACATTTTCATCATAAAAATCATCTGGTGTTCAAGAACACATGTCAAAACATTTCATTAGAATGACTCATCATTCTAAGGTTTTCATAATCATTTCCACAAAGTATTCCAATCTAAAGTCATCATGTTTTATGCTTAGCACTAGCCACTAAAGTTGGGGGTAAACACTAATGAGGGGTGGTAAACAAGTGTGACTTATTTAAGTTCAATCTCATGCCTCAGCGTGACATCAAGATTGATCTAACCTAGGCCAAGTTTTATGCTCTTTATGCTACCTATAAATCTTTCCAAAACGTACGAGTCACAAAGTAAAAGTAATAAAGAGCTTTGATAAATAAATAAAATACTAAATCTTGCAAGTAAACCTAGGATTTGGTATCATCAACTGGTATAACCAAGGCATGCCTAATGCATTGCATAGGTTATCTTGTATGTTTAAGCTTGCAAGTACGACTTGCATGGTTTAGCTTAGCTTGCTAAGATAGTAGCTTGCATTAGATAGCTTGCCTTGTGCAATGCAGTGGTTGAAGTTCTCTTCTGCTTCTTCTTCGTAGTAGTCTCCTTCCTCTTTGTATCCTTGGTCGGTACTAGCGTCTATAAATAAATACGAGGTACACAATCACCAAACAATACTTAACTAGTTCTATTTATCACACCAAGGTTTTCACTAGATGATCTAGCATCATCACAATCATCACATGGATTAAGGCAATAGTTTTATTTATTTTATTTTAGAAAAGTAATTTCTACTCATTGAAAAACTACTTAAGATTTAATATTCTCCAACTAAAACATGGGATCATGTTGACACATGTCATCACCACATATTTCAGTACTTGGGAATGTGATTTAAAGTGGTGTCACAATTTAATAAGGTTGAACCTTTTTATTTTAATTAATTAAAGTGACTAGAAATGCCTATGGGGCATTCTTTTATTACTTGTCCATTATTTCTATAAGTAACCTAGATATTTTTATATATCCTGAAAGATCTTATCAAATGTGATTTTCGAGAGTTGGAATCAACTCAAAAGCATTTATGGTTGAATTTTGAAAAATGTTTGAATGCAGAAAAGTCTCTGCCTTGTTATTTATACTATAGGTGATCTATAATTCCAAATGGTTTGAATCCAATGGGCTTGGAATAAGAATTTCTATACCTTTCTAACAAAATTGGTCTCATGAAATTTGGTTTAGTGAAACTCTCTGGATTGATTTTTGAATCTACTGCCAGACCTAAGTTTGAAATTAAATAGATAAACCTAATTTCAAACGAACTGGGTCATGCGGGAAAGTTAACTGGGCCGTCCCACTGTGCACAGCACGCGCGGGAAGTTTAAGTGGTTGTCCCCACTCATCAGTAAGACAGAGAGTGGCAAATGGGTATGGGGCGATTATAACTGTAGGATTAGAAGTAAGATCAACTACTGAGGGTCTTCGTCCATGTCTGAACAGAACACGACGAGCATGAACCCTAGCATGGACAGTGGGGGTCAGTGGCGGCTCACTGGGGCATAGGCGATGGTCGGCGATGGGGGCGAATGACGAAGTCGACGACGGCGATCCTCCTGGTACTAGCGGCTCCTCCTGGGATGGCTCCAATCAGCGGCGCCCTTCTCCTCCAGCAGTGGCAAGCTCCGGCGAAATTCCGGCAACCTAGTGCTTTCCTTGCTCCGGGGAAGAAGTGTGGTGGTTCTGAGAGAGAGGGGAGTGGAATGGTGTGAAGAATTCGAACGGGGGAGGCCTCTATTTAAAGTGCGACGAGGGAACCGAAGGGTGCGGGTTGAGCTCGTCGGGGTCGGCTTCACAGTGAGCTACGGGCATGGACGAAGGTAGGGGACGGTGCGCTTCCTCCTGGCGAAGCTCAACAGCTTGATGGCGAGGCGTGGGGCTATGCGGTTCGGTCGCAACACGTCGACACTCTAGCCGGCACCGACGGCAGTTTTAATGGTGCATAGCAGCTACGGGTTGCACGGCGGCAAACGGGGTTATCTGGGAGGTTCCTAGGGCGATGGTGATCATGTACGCGAGGGGCAAAGGCAGGGTGCGGTCTGTGCGAGCGTGTTGAGCACGGCGCTCTGGCGTGCTCTCAGCATGGTCACAGAGAGAATGGGAACGAGCGTTCCGTGTGGTCCAGTGGCCAGCAGGGCACGAGGGCTGGATAGGGGGTGGCGATGGACGGTGGCGTGCTTGCTAGACACAGTTGGCGAGGCTGGTTAGGCTTGTAGCGTGCTGTCGACGTTGGGGGTGGCAAGTGTGCTCGGCCATGGT
Organism: Avena sativa; assembly: GCA_916181665.1. NCBI lineage: Eukaryota > Viridiplantae > Streptophyta > Magnoliopsida > Poales > Poaceae > Avena > Avena sativa. Next base: position 80,751,783 of record OV702296.1, read on the forward strand.
GACCATTGATGGCATGGTCGAGTTCACAGTGATCTAGGGCTGCTTAGGCAAGTTTAATGGTGGAGTGTAGTGAGAGCTAGAGAGGGAACAAGGTTGGCACATACACTACTCACAATAATGTTTGATGTTTAATTTGATTTCTGCTCAGAAGGTGTTTGATGAAATGGCCGCAAGAGATTTAAATTTGAATTTTTGGATGAAACTTGGTGGGTTCAATGGTCACATACTAGGTAGTCTCTGGTTGCTTGGATTTGTCAAGGTGCACTATTTGGTTGGGTTTTGAGAAATGGTGATCTTCCCATATGATATAGATTCAATTTTGAATTGTCATTTGAATAGGGTTGCCAAATGTTTTTGTGGGTTTGCAAAGTGGGCTTGGGTTCACTTTCACTTGGTCTAGCAAGGGGTGAAAAGAAATGGATTTGTTTCTGTTTGAAATCTTGGACTAGAAACACTCAAAGTGGTCTAGTGAGCAAGATTGGTAAAAATGACCATTTGTTTGTTTTATTTGTTTTTGAATTTCTATTGATTTATTTCTACTTGGATTTGATTTAGATGATGTTTTTTTCATATTTAAACCATTCCTTTCTATTCACGACAATCACACAAGTCCATTCATGCATTCATACATTCATCACATACACACATGCATTCATATGGATTTTATTAACAAAAGTTTTTGTTAACCCTAATTTTGGGTGATTGGAATTTATAACCTTGATTAATATTTTTGGGATGTTACAAACCTTCCCTCCTTAAACAAAATCTTGTCCCGAGATTTGAGAAAAAGAAAACTAGGATTTAAAGAGATTGGGGAACTCCGTCCTAATGTAATCTTCTTGCTCCCAGGTAGCTTCTTCTTCAGTGTGGTTACTCCACTAGATCTTGAGAAACTTGATACTCCGGGTCCTGGTGGTTCTGAAATCTTCCTCCAAAATATGGATGGGTACATCGGGATACATCAGGTCATCGTTGATCTCTATGGTTCGATGATCAATGTTCTTGAACACTTCGGTCTTCTCCGGGACTTGTAGGCATTTGTGAAGTAACGATATATGGAACACATTATGCACGGCTGATATCTCCTCTTGCAGTTCCAGTCGATACGATACTTCTCCTCGACGATTCAAAACCTTGAAGGGTCCGATATATCTGGGGGCTAACTTTCCTTTGAGCTGAAAATGTTGCATTCCTTTCAAAGGTGACACCTTGAGATACACCAAATCTCCGATATTGAAGGCGAGGTATCGACGTCTCTTTTCGGCATAACTCTTCTGTCTGGATTGGGCGGTCTTGAGGTGCTCACGGATCTTGTGAACTTTCTCTTCTGCTTCTCGTAGGATATCGGGTCCAAAAATCTGACTCTCTCCTACTTCTGACCAATTCAAAGGGGTACGACACTACCTTCCGTACATGAATTCAAATGGGGCCATTTGCAAACTTGCTTGGTAGCTATTGTTGTACGAAAATTCTGCGAACGGCAGACGGTCTTCCCATTTAGATCCATATTCTAACACACACGCTCTCAACATATCTTCGAGTATTTGATTTACTCACTCCGTTTGCCCATCAGTCTGAGGGTGATAAGCTGTGCCGAAATCCAGTTGGGTTCCTAATCCTTCTTGAACTTTCTTCCAAAATATCGAGGGAAAATGAGTTCCTCGATCCGACACAATGTTCTTGGGGACTCCATGCAAACTGACGATTCTAGCAATGTACAACTCTGCTAGCTTCAAACTCTGGTAGGTGGTCTTGACAGGTAAGAAATGGGCGAATTTGGACAGTCTATCAACTATGACCCAAATAGAGTCATTTCCCCTACTAGATGTAGGCAAACCGGTGATAAAATCCATTCCGACGGAATCCCATTTCCATTCTGGAATCTTCAATGGTTGCAACAGTCCTGCGGGTCTCTAATGTCCCGCCTTGACTCCCTGACAAATATCACACTTGGCTATGTAGCTTCCAATTTCTCTCTTCATGTTATGCCACCATAATTGCTCTTTCAAATCCTGATACATCTTCGTTCCTCCGGGGTGGATAAAATAAAGAGTATCATGGGCTTCTTTCAAAATAGCTTGCTTCAACTGTGAATATGCTGGCACACATATATGTCCTTTGTACCACAAAACTCCTTATTCATCTTCGGTGAATCCGGGTACCTTCCCTATACCGATGCGACGTTTAATTCCATTGATACTAGCATTTCCTTTCTGCGCCTCCTTGATCTGACCGATCAAAGTGGGTTGAAGTTCTATGCTAGCCAAAAATCCTTCACTTACTAATTCCATTATGAAATCTTCCAACTCCTTGTGCAAACTTGGTTGCTCCTCCAGAATCATGGAGTTTAAGCGACACAGCAATCTATTAAGGGCATCTGCTACCACATTGGCTTTACCGGGGTGATAGTGGATGTCCAAATCATAGTCCTTGATTATCTCTATCCATCTCATTTGCCTCATATTCAGCTCTTTCATAGTGAAAATATACTTCAGGCTCTTGTGATCTGAATAAATCTCACAGCGGTTACCCATGAGATAATGTCGCCATGTCTTCAAGGCTAAAACTACGGCTGCTAGTTCAAGGTCATGGGTAGGATAATTCTACTCATGTTGCTTTAGTTGTCGAGATAGATAAGATATGCCTTTTCCCTCTTGCATTAGCACACATCCGAGACCGATCTTGGATGCCTCACAATACACATCAAAGGGCTTCGTAATATCCGGCATGATCAAGATTGGGGCTGAGATCAATCTCTTCTTGAGTTCATGAAAACTTGCTTCACATTTGTCTGTCCATTCAAACTTATTATCTTTCTTTAACAATTGGGTCATGGGTCTTGTAATGCTCGAGAATCCTTCTACAAACTTGCGGTAATATCCCGCTAATGCGAGAAATGCACGAACTTGGGTTTGAGTGGTTGGGGCTTACCATTCTTCAACATCCTTAACCTTTCCAGGGTCAACGTCAATTCCTATGGCTGACACAATATGTCCAAGGAATCCTACTTCCTGTAACCAGAATTCACATTTGCTAAACTTGGCATACAATTGATGCTCCCTAAGGGTTCCAAGGATGGTCCTCAGGTGTAGCTCATGTTCTTCTTCTGATTTGAAATAGATCAGAATGTCATCAATGAAAACAACGACAAACTTGTCCAGTAAGCCCATAAAAATCTTATTCGTGAGGTTCATGAAATAAGCGGGGGCATTGGTTAATCCAAAAGACATGACAGTGTACTCATATAGTCCATATCTGAAGGTAAAGGAAGTCTTTGGAATATCCTCTGCACGAATCTTGAGTTGATGATAACCAGTTCTAAGATCGATCTTAGAAAACACTTTGGCACCAGTCAAACCGATCTTCTACCTTTGGAAGTGGGTACTTGTTCTTGATGGTGACATCATTCAGCTTCCGATAATCCGTACACAAACGGTTACCTCCATCTTTATTGTCTACAAAGAATACATGTGATCTCCATGGCGACGCACTTGGTTGGATCAATCCTATCTCCAGCATAGCATCCAGTTGCTTCTTCAGCTCCACTAATTTAGACGGGTTCATACTATATGGTCTCTAGGCTATGGGTACGGTTCCATGGATTTGTTCAATGATAAACTCGATATCCCTATCTGGGGGCATACCGGGCAAAACATCTGGAAATACGTCGGGGTATTCACAGACTACTCTGACTTGTTGCACTTGAATTGACGGGGCAAGGTTTCAGGTACATGCTCTACTGATATTCTGGTTGTACTGGCCATGTTTATGGCTTTCTTGGTGCAGTCGATTAATCCTTTATGTTTCGACATCCAATCCATTCCTAGTACTACTTCCAAACCTTTAGTTCCAAGTACTATTAAATTAGCATAAAAATCTATGCCATGGATTCTAATAGGTACGGCCTTGCAATTTTGTTTAGCTTTGGTGGTTGAACCAGGTATTTGAACTATCATAACATGCTTCAATTTTGTTGGTTGAATCTTACTAGTTCATGCAAATTCCTCTATAACAAACGAGTGTGATGCTCCAGTATCAAACAACACTCTTGCAAGTACTGAGTTAACAGAAAACATACCCAACACGACATCTGACGCTTCTTGGGATTCTTCAGCATTCATGAGAAACAGATGGCCGTTGTGGTTGAGCGAATTCCCTGGGGAAAATCTTCTTCCAGTCTAAACCCGACGCTGCTGCTGAGCTGGGGTATTCACGTTGGGGGCTGCTGAAATCTTCTTGGGGCACTCATTGGAATAGTGACCTTTGGTTCCGCATTCATAACAAGTCACCTGAGACTTGTCCTTTCCTGCAACAGGCATAGCATTTCTTCCAGTTCTTGGGGTAGTATTGGTGTTTTTAGCGACATTGTTGTTGTTGAACTTTGGCGGTGCACGATTGAAATTGTTGGTGTTCCTGGGGTTGTTATTGTGGTTTCCTCTGGGCCTTGGGTTTCCTCCTCCACGGTTGGGATAGGTTGGACGGTTCATCAGGGGTCTTTTGTTTCTTGGGGCAAATCCTGTAGACGGGTTGGGGCGATACTTTGGGCTATGGTGGGTTCCTGGTTGATTCATCATTCTACGCTTGCAGTTCTCATTGGCTTGGTTGATCTTGCCTTCCATCTGAATGGTAGAATCCACTAAGGCTTCAATGTCAGCGAATGGAATATTGACTAACACTGTCTGCATCTCATCATGCAGACCATTCAAGAATCTCTCCTTTTTCTTGGCTTCAGTGTCAATCTCATCCGGTGCATACCTGGCTAGTGATAGAAATTTGTCACGGTACTCAACTACTGTCATCCTTCCTTGCTTCAATTCTCTAAATTCATCTCTCATCCTCTTGATCAAACCCGGTGGCACATGGGTTGTGCTGAACTTGAGTTTGAATTCATCCCAAGTCATCATTTGTCCTCTAGTCATGGCGCGAACGCTTTTCCACCAAGCTCTTGCATCTCCTGCCAGATAGTGGGTGGAAAACAGTACCTTCTCGTTGGCCTCAACTCCTGCGACTTCCAAGTTGTTCTCCATAGTCTGTAGCCAATCATCTGCATCTAAGGGCTCTTCAGACTTACTAAAGATGGGTGGATTGGTATTCTGAAATTTCTTGAGCTTTGATCCATGGTGGTCCTGGCTTCCACGGCCTTGGTTGTTGTTGGCCATCTGAGCTATGTGTTGAAGGGTGGCTAAGATGGCTTGACGTTCGGCTCTTTCAGCTTCGTGGTCAGAAAGCAACATTTGCAAGATCTGCAACATTGGATTCGGGGATGAACTGCTTCCTCCGTGAGGCATCTGAAGATTGAGATAGATCATGAGAAAAGAAGTAAATTTATAAGGTTCGAGGTTTGTTTTGAAAGTTTTTGAAGTTTTACTAAGATTTTTCTAGCAAATTGCTTTTCATTCATCCATTCATAACACACCATACAAACACACACCACAACAAGGAAACATATGGTTTTAAGAACCATTCTGTGAAACTACGATACAGTGGGACCAGATACAACTTCACTAACGCTAGTGCTCAAGTGATATTACTCCTCGGAATCGGTGAACTCCTCATAATCATCTTCATCATCATCATCAATGAAGGGAAAGTCATCCTCATCAGTGAAGAAGTCCATGGATTGATCCTCCAGGAAGTCATCATCGTCACTGAGATAATAGTAGGGGTCTCCATGAATATCCTCCCCTGCATTCTCCCTCTCTTCAAGCTGCATGTCCTTCTCGTGGATGGTCTCCTCCAAGTCTGTTATCCTGTGACGAAGGAGGGAAATGATTCGCTCCTTCTTGTCAAGCTGACGGTGACGAGACTTGCGATCCTTCACCAGCATGGCGATGGTCTGGTCCTTCTTGACTACGATGGCATAGTTGTGGTTGGCATAGGAGTGGGCATTGTCCAACTCCTTCTGCCGGTCATACATCATGAAGATGAGATGGTCCACTTGATGCTTCAGATCTGGGTGACGTGGTACCTCCAGTGGCTGTCCCATAGCATCACGCCTTGGATAGAACTCAAAGTGGGTGCCCTTGATCTGATTGATGCTTTGCCCACACAGATAGGCAAGAGCTTCTTGCATGGCCCTCGCAAGTCCATCCAGCCAGTTGTTCTCCCGTAAGGTGAACTGGACTCCCTCTGAGGTGGGGGCTTCAATCTTCCCTCTGAGACTTGCAACAATCAGCCATTGCAATTCTCCTCCTTCCTGATCGTTGAGCTGGGCTCTAAATAACTCGGGGTGCGGGCGCTCCAGAAGTTCCGAAAGCTAGTCCAAGTCACGCTCAAAGATGAGATCTCCTCCATTTCCCAACTGATAGAACTTGCTATACTTCACGTCCATCTATAAGAATGTAGGATGAGTAAGTTAGTAGAGTGATCAAGTGTGTCAAATTTCATGTAAGTTTGAAAGAATTTTTGAGGAACATGAATTTTTATGAAAGCACCTAAGGGATAAGAATGAGAATAAGTTTTTCATAAATACTCACTTCTTTTGTTTGGAAACTAAGTTTTTGATTCAAGCGTCCATTCTAAACTAGGGTATCCTATGGTCAACCTGGCTCTGATACCAACTTGTCAACACCCGGATTTTTAATACCAGGTGCCTGTTATGCCATACATCAAAATACCAGGATTACCATTTTTGCTAGACATAACAAATTGGATATCACAGTACATCATCCATTACAAACCATACATAAGGTCTTACAACAAATATAGGATCTCATGATCCAGTCTTAGTACATTCAAAGAAGCAGAATAATATAATAACGGTAGTGTGGGCGGTGCTCCATCTTCATGGTCACAGGCAATGCTGACGATGGGAGATGATCCTAGTTTTCGTAACCTTCCTGCGGTCCATCCTACTGATAGTCCTCTTCATAGTATGGCCATGGGAATAGCTAGGGACAAAGCCATGAGTACTCTTTAAGTACTCACGAACTAACACTAATAGGTAAATGGTTTGAGCAGGAATGCTAATCTCTAGGTTGTTTTGCAAAAATCCAGATTAATCTCTGACTGAGTTTAGAAGCAAAGAAAACTATTTTAAGGTTTTATAACACCTAAGTGGGAACTTGAGTTTTCACTTTCACAACCCTGTTATGGTCAAGTAAAGGTCATGATTAATTTCACAAGTCATTTTGAAAACATCTGACGACGGAACAGTATGGCCACTCCAACTGTCCATAACCGCGGATGCGGCTATTTGAATAGTTTGACACTTTGCAGAGGTGGTACACTTTCACCACAATATTCGATACATCCATCATGAACAATCCTGAATTCACCATACTCAGTATGCGGATAATCAATCCTAACCTTTCAATTACACGCCCTAGTATAGGCACCTCTCCTATGAGTTTGGCCTCCCAACCATGACCATCTGTCATATTGGGAACTTCAAAGGTGGTCAATCTTCACGAGGCAGCCTCAGCTCAAATCTCGGCCGCAAGGGAACCCATACTAAGGTATATAAACTTCCAGTCAAGCCCTACCCAAATTCGAGTATTATGATTGTACGGTAATGTTGGAATGGTATCGCATCTAGACAACCATCAGTTTTATAAAGGGCTAAGCCTCATGCCTCAACATTTTCATCATCAAAAATCATCTGGTGTTCAATAATACACGTCAAAACATTTCATTAGAATGACTCATCATTCTAAGGTTTTCATAATCATTTCCACCAAGTATTCCCATCTAAAGTGATCAAGTTTTATCCTTAGCACTAGCCACTAAAGTTGGGGGTAAACACTAATGAGGGGTGGTAAACAAGTGTGACTTATCTAAGTTCAATCTCAGACCTCGGGGTGACATGAAGATTTATCTAACATAGGACAAGTTTTATGCTCTTTATGCTACCTATAAATCTTTCCAAAATGTACGAGTCACAAAGTAAAAGTAATAAAGAGCTTTGATAAAGAAATAAAATACTAAATCTTGCAAGTAAACCTAGGATTTGGTATCATCAACTGGTATAACCAAGGCATGCCTAATGCATTGCATAGGTTATCTTGTATGTTTAAGCTTGCAAGTACGACTTGCATGGTTTAGCTTAGCTTGCTAAGATAGTAGCTTGCATTAGATAGCTTGCCTTGTGCAATGCAGTGGTTGAAGTTCTCTTCTGCTTCTTCTTCGTAGTAGTCTCCTTCCTCTTTGTATCCTTGGTCGGTACTAGCGTCTATAAATAAATACGAGGTACACAATCACCAAACAATACTTAACTAGTTCTATTTATCATACCAAGGTTTTCACTAGATGATCTAGCATCATCACAATCATCACATGCATTAAGGCAATAGTTTTATTTATTTTATTTTAGAAAAGTAATTTCTACTCATTGAAAAACTACTTACGATTTAATATTCTCCAACTAAAACATGGGATCATGTTGACACATGTCATCACCACATATTTCAGTACTTGGGAATGTGATTTAAAGTGGTGTCACAATTTAATAAGGTTGAACCTTTTTATTTTAATTAATTAAAGTGACTAGAAATGCCTATGGGGCATTCTTTTATTACTTGTCCATTATTTCTGTAAGTAAACCGAGATATTTTTATATATTCAGAAAGATCTTATCAAATGTGATTTTTGAGAGTTGGAATCAACTCAAAAGCATTTATGGTTGAATTTTGAAAAATGTTTGAATACAGAAAATCCTCTGCCTTGTTATTTTTACTATAGGTGATCTATAATTCCAAATGGTTTGAATTCAACGGGCTTGGATTAAGAATCTCTATAACTTTCTAACAAAATTGGTCTCATGCAATTTGGTTTAGTGAAACTCTCTAGATTGATTTTTGAATCTACTGCCAGAACTAAGTTTGAAATTAAAGATAAACCTAATTTCAAACGATCAGGGTCATGCGGGAAAGTTAACTGGGCCGGCCGACTGCACACAGCGTGCGCGCGCGGTTTAAGTGGTTGTCCCCACTCGTCAGTGAGACAGAGAGTGGCGAAGGGGTACGGGGCGATTATAACCGTAGGATTAGAAGTAAGATCAATGGTTGAGGGTTGTCGTCCACGTCTGAATAGAACGCGACGAGCACAAACCCTAGCGCGGCCAGTGGGGGTCAGTGGCGGCTCACCGGGGCTCAGGCGATGGTCGGCGATAGGGGAGAACGACGAAGTCGACAACGGTGATCCTCCTGGTACTAGAGGCTCCTCCTAGGGTGGCTCCAATCAGCGGCGCCCTTCTCCTCCAGCAGCAGCAAGCTTCAGTAGAATTCTGGCAACCTGGTTCTTGCCTTGCTCCGGGGAAGAAGTGGGGTGGTTCTAAGAGAGAGGGGAGTGGAATGGTGTGAAGAATTCGAACGGGGAAGGCCTCTATTTATAGTGCGACGAGGGAACCGAAGGGTGCGGGCTGAGCTCGTCGGGGTCGGCTTCACAACGAGCTACGAGCATGGCCGAAGGTAGGGGACGGTTCGCTGCCTCCTGGCAAAGCTCAACGGCTTGATGGCGAGGCGTGGGGCGATGCGGTTCGGTCGGAACACATCGATGCTCTGGCTGGCACCGACGGCAGTTTTAATGGCGTGCAACGGCTACGAGTCACGCGGCAGCGAACATGGTTGTTTGGGAGGTTCCTGGGGCGATGGTGATCACGTATGCGAGCGCCGAAGGCGGGGCGCGGTTTGTGCGAGCGTGTCATGCGCGGCGCTCTGGCGTGCTCTCGGCATGATCGTAGAGAGAATGGGCGCGAGCGTTCCGTGTGGTCCAGTGGCTAGCAGGGCTCGAGGGCTGGACTGGGGGTGGCAGTGGACGGTGGCGTGCTTGCTAGACACGGTTGGCGAGGCTGGTTAGGCTTGTAGCATGTTGTCGACGTTGGGGGTGGCAAGTGTGCTCGGCCATGGTGACCATTGATGGCATGATCGAGTTCGCAGTGAGCTAGGGCTGATTAGGCAAGTTTAATGATCTACTGGGAGTGTAGTGAGAGCTAGAGAGGGAACAAAGTTGGCACAGACACTACTCACAATTATGTTTGATGCTCAATTTGATTTGTGCTCAGAAGGTGTTTGATGAAATGGCCGCAAGAGATTTAAATTTGATTTTTTAGATGAAACTTGGTGGGTGCAATGGTCACATACTAGGTAGTCTCTAGTTGCTTTGATTTTTCAAGGTGCACTGGTTTGGTTGGGTTTTGAGAAATGGTGATCTTCCCATATGATATAGATTCAATTTTGAATTGTCATTTGAATAGGGTTGCCAAATGTTTCTGTGGGTTTGCAAAGTGGGTTTGGGTTCACTTTCACTTGATCTAGCAAGTGGTGAAAAGAAATGAATTTGTTTCTGTTTGAAATCTTGGACTAGAATCACTCAAAGTGGTCTAGTGAGCAAGACTGGTAAAAATGACCATTTGTTTGTTTTGTTTGTTTTTGAATTTCTATTGATTTGATTCTGATTGGATTTGATTTATATGATGTTATTTTCATCTTTAAACCATTCCTTGCTATTCACAACAATCACACAAGTCCATTCATGCATTCATACATTCATACATTCATCACATACACACATGCATTCATATGGATTTTATTAACAAAAGTTTTTGTTAACCCTAATTTTGGGTGATTGGAATGATAACCCTGATTAATATTTTTGGGATGTTACACTCATGCTATATGCATCTGACTAGCAAGTATTGCAACTACAACTGAATGGTTAACTAAACGTGCCCACTACTTATTATATCATGATCACTCATGCTATCTATATCTGACTAGTAAGTACTACAACTATAATGGAATGAATAAAATTGCCAACCATGTGAGTTTCCTCGGTACGACTTCCTCGTTTGGTCTCGAGGGGGAAATAACAGGATGGGAATGATTGGTGTTAGTATCAAGTTGATTCCAAATAGGTCTTTCTTATCTCTCTCTGATAAACGTCAAGTTGAATTGAGTCTTGATAGGTTGTTTAGTGCATGCTGCACTGCCACTTCAGTCCACCATACCTAAGCAGGTTTTGAGATCGAAATCGTTAGCAGGGTTATCCTTCCGGCTTGGCCTGGATAGGGTTATGGACGCTATTGGTTATTCTTTAGGGCTCTTAGTTTAATTTGCATCTTATTCGTACTCGGACGTTGTATCGTTGTTAAGGTGATTTGGATCGTTCTACTGTATATCTGTATTCTTGACTCATAGAGTCGTGTTGTATATATCTATTATGTGGGTTCCATCGTGGACTATTGTGTAATGATATTACTTTATTTTTCATCCGCACGCAAGTGCCTGGTGGGCACCTTTGAATCGTTTCTATGCGGGTTTGGCAGGAATCGCTAAAACTTGTATAGGGTCGATCTAAGGGTGTTACATGTGCCGTGGAGGAGGATATGAAGAGAGCAACAGTGGCAGGTGGGGTTGTGACAGAAGAAGGACGACATATTCTATCTCTGCTCAACAAAAAAATCAAATTAGATAAAAATATGAGAACAACCTTCTTGGAATTTTTTCAAACATCATGTAGGCACATTCACATAGAATGTGCACAAATATATATGATTAGGGGAATAAAATAGAGATAGAGGATAAGGAGGAGGAAGAGAAAATCGTGAGCACCTGGTTCCATGTGACCCTGGATGTAGCAGTCCCTTGGTACTACAAGCCTCCATGGGAGCCTGGTGGGAGATCTTGGAGGCGACGCCATGTTTTTACTCCTTGCTGCCGGCTGTTGTGTCATGGAGGAGAAGATGAAGATAGCAGCAGTGGCAGGTGGAGAGAAGGACGACAACGTGAGGGGATGGGAGGAGACGCGGGGCTAGAGGGTGGCGGCTCTCTTGGGAGAAGAAACACAGGAGTGGGTCAGGCCATGGCATCTAGATTTTCACCGTTTTATATGCATGATCAATGGATCGGATCTCTTCGGAGGGGCGACCCAAAATGCCACTATTCCAAAAGAACGGAGAGGCTTTGCAAGCTCTCACCGTTTATATCATTATATATGAGGCAATGATGAGGTACGGCCGGTATGACCGAGTCATCTGGAAAAAGCTGTGACATTCTCATACTACTGCAACTTCTTTTTTTAGTGTGCATTGGATGCATTATGCGCGTATGCATGTGTTGTGCATTCGGTTTTTATAATTAGCTTGTATGCACGTAATGTTGTATAAAAAGTACAAACCAAGAATGAGAAATAAGATAAAAATATTAGTGAATTTTCTCATGGAAGACTAAGTGGAACAACAAAATTAGTGCTCACCGAGTATACTATCAATACTAATGAGGAAAAATATAACATTGACCGGAACCCAATTTTAACGCCTTAGAACAAATCATGACTAAACGTAAAGTAATTTTTTTACCAACTTGAACAAATTTATACTAACTAAAATTGGCTAGAACAAATCATGCATACGAGGGGGACATTCAGAAAAAGTGAAACAAAAATTTATCACGCATCGAACATCACGGTTTCTATCGAATTAAACTTTGGACCTAGTGGAACAAAAATTACACTAAGTGGAAGAGAATTTTAGTGTGTGTGGAACAAATCAACACTATGGGGAAAGAAAATATTTAGGAAAAGTGAACAAATTTTAGCACACATGGGACAAATCATGACTTTGGGCAGAACAAAACACTAAACCAGACAGAACAGAAAATTATTATTCGGGAAAAATGTGTATAATAATTTAAATGGTTCAGAACAAAGTTTTAACACGCGATGAATAAAACAACACAAGAACTAAAGGAACACAATTTTGCACCGTGGAAAATAATTTTAGTATCAGCAGAATAAATCATGAATACAAAAAGGAACAAAAAAATTAGATTGAGCGAAACTACTTTTAACACATGAGGAACAAAAAAATCGCGACACCTAAAGGATCAATTTTTTTCCATGTGGAACAAAGAACTCGTGGAAGAAAACACGAGTATAAAGTGGAAAAAAATTAGACAATGCGGAACTAAAAAAATTGGATAGTGCAGGCAAAATAAAATACATGAGGAACAAATCTCGAATATTGCCAGAATAAAAATATAAAATATTCCAAACAAATCTCGACTATTGCCATAATAAAAATGTGAGATGTTCCGAACAAAACTTTAGCGCGGATGTAACAAAATTTAGATGATACAAAAAAAGTTTAGATACATGAGAAACAATTGAGATTACTGATGGGGAACAAAAGTTTAGACAAAAAGACGAGAAAGAAAAATGTAAATAAAAATAGACAAGAAAAATGACTTAAGAAAAAAAACCATATAAGAAACTAAATTAAGAAATGAAAAGGAAAAACTGAAATAAAAGAACAAAACCAAACAGGAAAATAAAAGAAATCATTGAAGAAGAAAATAGAAAAAAGTCTCAACGAAGGAAGAAAGAACTTACACGCAAGTAGAAAAACCTCACGTTCAGGAAAGAAAGAACGCACCTAAACAGCGGGCATCCCAGCTTGTGCAAAAAAAAAAAGTATCCCAACGGCTGCTGAACCATTCAACCATCTACTGCTAAAAGACACAGCGATGCGAACACATAAATGGGCCAGTAAATCCTTCGGCTAAATGGAAGCGACCTGACGGGGTCCTTCTCCCTGGCGCCCAGGCGTTCCCGAGGGTTTGTTTCACTCAACGAGGCTTCAATTGGACCCGTGCGGTCTGGCCCATTAAAGCTTCGCTACAGTGCTGCACGGTCGAGGAAAAAAAAAGACGCGATCTTGTATAGTATGCAGTGTATTTAAACCGGTCCGTCGCTCCTTCAGTGGCGAGGTGGGACTAATAATACATGCAGTGCACCGATGGTGCGCATTGACTAGTGTCGCCTCCATGTTCAACTCTCAACGTAGGTGTTGAACTGCTGATCACTGCCACATGCATGCTACATGCCCCACACACATCTGAAACTCTGAACCTACGCTAGGGTGTGCACATTATCAAGTGTGCAGTGCCGAAACTGCCGAATGCATATTACAGAGATCCCGTCTCATGCATGTTATGGAACTGGGTAACGACAAGAAAACGTTTAGTTTATGTGACTAACATTTATTTGATCATATGGCTAATACGTATACATCCAAAGGGGGGCGGATCCAGAATTTGACCATAGGGAGGGCCGAGACGACAACAATCATAAAATAGGTTTATAACGACACTATATTAAATCTTAAATACATGGGCGGATCCAGGATTTGACAATAGGAGGGGCCGATATGACAAAATCATAAAATAGGTTTATAACAACACTATACTAAATCTTAAATATACGTAGTTTAGTTATCCGAACACATTTTTTCTAACTAAAGCTTCATTTTATTTGCTTTATGACTACAAATCCGTTAAATAATAAGTCTATGATCTCATGAACGATAAAATTTACAGATTTTTTCCTTACAAATACGAATAACTATATAAGGTGTAGAAGAATACTAAATAAATCAAGGGGCAAATCAGTCGTGGGGAGAAGAAGAAATTCACCATAAAAGAGATAAACATTAAAACTATGCCAAGTTATATTGTGTATACTATGAATATCAAATTGGAACATTAAATGTTTTGCAATAAAAAAGCAAACTACATTTTACTATTTTGAGTGTAGGTCTATGCCCAGAGCTATCAAATAACTCAATAACACAACAATTCAATAATTATTTAATCACTAAATACTTTGTAAAATTGAGTACAAACTTGCAATAACTAGTCAAATATTCCATGGAGTCAACAAAAAAATTAAAATACATGATAATCCATGAACAAACTTTAAGGTACTAGGGATAACAAAATGCTCGTAAAAGTCCAAAGAATAAATCTTGCTTTCATCATGGCAAAAAAGTAGACTACAAAAAACACAATCACACTATAGTTGGCGTAAAAAAATTGCACCAAAATAACAAATCGAATCGACACGTGGAACAAATCTATAGCATCTAACAAACAAATCTTGCCTTCACACAAAACAAAATATTAGACTACAAGGAACAAATTTCACACTACATTCAAAGCAAAACCTATATTGCAAAAGAACATATCTAAATCTACACGTGGAAGAATACACTAGAATTTAGGGAACAAAACAATAGGAACCATGTAATGAATTGTGAGCGCAAAAGGAAATAGTAGGGTAAGGGAATACATTTTGGAATCCGTGAAAATAATAAAAACAAAAGGAGGAACCATGTTCACAAGAACAAAAAGTTAGGCTAAAATGGAAATAAATCATGATGAAAATTGAGACAAAATTTAACACTAAAGAAACAAACACATTTGCATAGGGAGCGACAAGTAAAGAGACAAGGAACAAAAAATTAGTGATTGTGGACAAATCATGAGTTAAAAGAGAACTAAGCCGAGCGGAATAAAATTTAGCATGCGGGAAACAAATCATTACTACAAGAAGAACAAATAATATGGACAAAAAGTGAAACAACAAATCATGAGAATGGATCACATGGCATTACTACAAGTGGAACAAAATATATGGATAAAGTGGAACAACATTTTATAGCATGTGGAACAAATCATGAGCACACGAGGAACCAAAAAATAGACCAAAACAAAACAATGTATGCACACATGTGAACCAAATCACGAAAACTAGCAAAAATTAAAATTAAGTGCAACAAAAGTTTAGCACCCCTATAAATAATCATAACTATATGCTTGAAAATATAGTGCCAATAAAAAAATTATTTTGACTAACTAGGAAAATGTTGGAGATATGCCCAAGAGGCAATAATAAAAATGTCTATTATTATATCTTTGTTTTTATGATAAATGTTTGCATAGCATGCTATAATTATCTTAACCAGAAACATTAATACTTGTGTGTTCTATAAACATAAAAGAGTCCCTAGTAAGCCTCGTGTTAAACTAGCTTGTTGATTGATAGATGATCATGGTTTTCTGATCATGGACATTAGATGTTATTAATAAAAAGATCATGTCATTAGGAGAATGATGTGATGGACACACTCCTATAGTTAGCATAGCATAAGATCAAATCATTTAGAGTTCATTTGCTACAAGCTTTCAAATACATAGTAACCTAATCCTTCAACCATGAGATTATGTTAATCACCATCACCGGATGGATGCTTTGATGACATCACACTAGTACAAAATATAGCATTAGAGACTATGATCTGAGCCGGTTTGGCACCAACATAATTTAACCGTCGCCCCGCCCTGACCATTGCCGGTTCAAATTTCATAACCGTCTCCAAGAGTTTTAGAGCCGATTGGAAATAATAACCGCCTACGGTAATCGAGACGGACGAAAGTAACACCCGTCTGCCTCACAGGCATAGCCGGTTTGTTGTTGAAACCATCTCTAAGATATTTTGTATTGGAGACAGGTATTTATTTTCACCGTCTCTGAGAAGGTAGAGACGGCTGGTTATCACGACCGGCTGCATAAGGTAAGTATCAGAGACGGTGGAAATTATTAACCGGCTGTGATCTTATTTTTGCCAGTAGATGCCAGACGGAGCAGTCTCGCCAAAAGTTTGAGTGAACATTAAAAAAAACCTGGTAACATCATATATAGTAACCACACAAAAAACCACAAGAAAAAATATAGGAGTTGCACAACATAGCCATATATATAAAAGCAGAGAAGTGTCCAACATAGCCATATATACAAAATTTGCGTAGCAAACCGATTCAACATAAAGTTTGTGCAGAAAACAAAAGGCAAAAGGATTCAACATAACTATCTCATGCTGGTGATCTACTGAAACTGATGCTCAGAGTAGTTTACATCATCAACAACACTGTAAATAGGGCACCTCTTGCCAATGTCACTTGTCTCACTAGCCTTGGTCACACTCTGAACTAAAAAGAACTTGATCATGAACTTGCCAGATATGAAATGGTGGTTTGCCAGATAGTTAAAGTCATCAGGATCATCAAACTTCATGTACACCCTGGGATTCTGATCAACTGCAAACTTGTACTTCTCAGGCCAAGCATGAACCACATGATAAGAATGAGTGATGTGGTGAGGAGAGTAAACAAACTGAATTTTCATAGCCAACAGTCCCTAGTTATGCTGACATTCCACAACACCTAATATACTCATGGTTGTCTCTGACATTATTGGGTTCTAAGTTGTCTCCAGGTCATTGAATAAATTAGAATAACCCTCTAGATATCCTTTTGCCCTCCGTCTTGGAAAAGTTTGAGGCTCCTTAAAAAATATGTCTTCAATTTGTGGAAAAAGATCGAGGCGTACTGGCTTTTAGATCTTCACATGCTCCTCATCAAATTTGAAAGTATACTGTAGTGCCTTCTCAAGATTCTCAGTAGCATGAGGGCCTAACAAGAATCTAGCATTCAATGTTGTGGTTCACAACAAACTCGAAGTTGTTGCCAATGAGCTTCTGAATAACATGAAGGCTTTTGAAAAGTCCATCCATGTCAAAACAGCAGACTGTTTTCACTAGAAACATGTCATCAATCAGACCAGGAGCTGCACCTAAAAGCTTCACTATTACCCTAGAAACCCGAGGCCTCATATCTTCAGGTAATGAACCTGACATGCTGTCTTCCCCAGTCCCCTAAGATAGAAAAAACTATAAAAATATGAACAAAAACTATGAAAAAGGGATTTGATAAATATCTTCAGATTTAATAGTTTATTTAGGTAGCAAATATTTTACTAGTTCATTTAAAATTATGATATCTTGTCTCATGCAAATACAAATTTTCTGTCATGTCTAGGCATTGGATTTAACAGTACACCATTCTTAGTTGTCATTTTCTTGTGTATCATCTAATCTGGACAAGTCAGATTATGATATCTTGTCTCATGCAAATATCATGTATTATTTGTATTACAAGATAGATTTCAATGACATCTAATTGGCTTAAATCTGAACAAAACTTCCGATGACATCTAATTGACTTATGGTACACATGTGCAAGTTATATAAGCAATTGAATTAGCAAAGGCTAAGAAAAATTATGAGATATTAGTAGGTTTATTGGACATGCGTAGACAAATATTATTGAATAAGAGAGACCTAGGATACCTAGGATACAAAGAGTACATACATAGCTAAAAGGATTGTGTGTCTGATGGGAATGGAAGTCCAAAGAATACATGCATGTAAGAATGATTGTATTTTGTACCATGGTGATAAATATATCAAAATGCGTGAATGCCCGATGTGCAAATTTCCTAGGTTCAAGGTTCCGAAGGATGGTGATATGGCCGATGATAGTGATGATGATGATGACATGGATGAGGCTAGCAACAACAAGAAGAAGAAAAGGAGGAAGGTCGACATACCCAACAAAATTTGTTGGTACCTTCCTATTATAGATCGTCAGAGACGTTTATTTGCAAACCCACATACGACAAAACTGATGCGTTGTCACGCAGATGAGCGCTATCAGGACGGAATGCTAAGACACCCTGCTGACTCTCCGCAATGGAGAAATATTGATAGACTTGTACCTTTGGGCGATGGTGGTGATCCTTTTGGCTTGGATCCTAGGAATGTGAGGTTTGCGCTGAGCAAAGTGGAATGAACCCATTCGGCAACATGAGTACCACCCATAGCACTTGGCCTATGAATCTCTGCATTTATAACCTTCCTCCATTGTTGTGCATAAAGTGGAAGCATATCTTACTCGCAGTACTAATCCAAGGACCAAAACAACCTGGTGACGACATATATGTCTACCTTGCACCTTTGGTGGAAGATTTGAAACTTCTTTGGGTTGAAGGTGTGAAAATTTATGATGCGCATTTGAAGGAAAATTTTACCCTAAGATGCATATTGTTCATAACCATCAATGATTATCCGGCTTATGGAGACTCGTCTGGCGAGGCTATAAAAGGGACAAATCCATGTGTCTAATGCCTAGACAAGACAACAAGTTTATATATGCATAAACGTAAGAAGATGGTGTACATGAGGCATCAGAGGTTTTTGCCAAAGAATCATCGATATCGGAAGTTGAAGAAAGAGTTCGATAACACCGTCGAGAAAGGTTTGGATCCTCCAATTTTAAAAGGTTCCGAGATCTATGCTCAGCTTAGACACTTGAAAATTGAGTCGGGAAAGTTCAAACGAAAGGGCTAAGCCAAAGCCAAATCCAAAGAAACGGAAATAGTTATAGAAGATCAGCCTCCCAAGAAAAAAATCCATCTGGAAGAGGAGATCGATACTTTCGGACTTGCCTTACTGGGAGCATCTAAGTGTTAGGAATTCCATAGATGTGATGCATGTTGAGAAGAATGTGTGTGAAATCCTAATAGGGACATTTCTTAACATAGAGGGCAAAACAAAATATAGTGTGAACGCACGGTAGAAGCTCTAAAAATAAGAGGGGAAACACCATATTATAAGCTAGATAAATCAAATAAAAGGGCGCCACCCAAGGTGAGTTATGTCTGCGACAAAGATGATGCACAAGAAGTATGTGAATCTCTATATGGCATGCATTTTCCAGTGGGCTACGCCGCCAACATGCAAAGGATTGTTTCAAGGAAACAAAACAAAGTAACGGGCATGAAGCCTAATGATTTCCATATCATGATGACATAGACGCTCTCTGTCGGGATAAGGGGTGTCTTGACACCACATGTTCGAGATACTCTAATGAAGTTGTGTGAATTTTTCAACATAATTTCTCGGAAGGTGATTGATCCTAATACACTGGATGAGCTACAGAGAAGTGTGGTGGAGACTCTATGAAATTTGGAGACGATATTCCCTCCGTCATTCTTCGATATCATGGTGCATCTTATTGTTCACCTTCTGCACGAGATAAAGATATGCGGTCCCATTTATCTGTGAAGCATGTACCCCTTTGAACACTTCATGGGAATTCTTAAGCACTATGTAAGGAATCGAGCACATACGGAGGTGATACGTCAGAAACATATCTATTATTTTTTTATGTTCCATGCTTGTTTAATATCAACTTTGCTTTGCTTTGTCTACACTTTGAGGTGTTTTTATATGTTTTCTGTTACTAACCTATTAACAAGATGCCACAGTGCCAGTTGCCTGTTTTCTTCTGTTTTTGGTTCCAGAAAGGCAGAAAATCAATATTCTCGGAATTGGACGGGACAAAAGCAGAAGTCAATATTTTACCGTGGGGAACACGAAGCTTGAATACGGGACGGAGGAGAGCCACCAGGGGTCCACACCCCCTGGCCGCGCGGCTAAGGTGGGCCTGTGCCTGGGGGGGTGCGGTCGCCCTGGCGACCCCCTGCCTCGCTTCTTCGCCTATAAAGACCCCATGATGCCTAAACCCTAAGTACCCAATCAATATTCCGCCGCCACCATTGTCCCTAGATGGGGGATCTGAAGCTCTTCCCGGCACCCTGCTGGAGGGGAGATCATCCTGGAGGCCTTCTTCTTCATCATTCCAGCCTCCGGTATGAAGCGTGAGTAGTTCCACCTTGGACTACGGGTCCATGTAGTGGCTAGATGGTTGTATCTCCTCCTTTATGCTATCATGTTTAGATCTTGTGAGCTCCGTTCATGATCAAGATCTTATATATTTGTAATCATGCATGTTGTGTTTGCGGGAATCCCATGGATATTGAGATTACTATGTCAGATTGATTAATGGTTTTGTCTTATTGATTCTATCAAGTCTGTGTTGTTTGAGATCTTGCATGCTCTCTGTTTCTAGTAGCTATCTTTGCGAACTAGATGCTAGTGACTCCAAGAGGGGGTATTTATGCT
The DNA here is from genome assembly GCA_916181665.1 of Avena sativa. Lineage (NCBI taxonomy): Eukaryota > Viridiplantae > Streptophyta > Magnoliopsida > Poales > Poaceae > Avena > Avena sativa. Next base: position 80,772,421 of record OV702296.1, read on the forward strand.
CGATAGTGGGTTCATGCCTCTGTTTAATAAAAGGGAAGTGACAGAAATCTCTAAGGTTGTAGATGTGTTGTTGCCACTAGGGAGAAAACAATGGTCTCTTGTTCATGGAACAAGTGGATTGTTTACCTTACACACTTTGCTTAAAGAAGTTGTGTGTTGCTTGCAACTTAATACTGGAGGGGGTTCGGATGATAACCCGAAGGTGGATTTCTAGTCATAAATGTAGTTCGATGGCGGTTTATGTATCTTGTTGTATTGCCCAATCGAATCTCATAGGATCATGAGTGTCTAGTATTGCATTGTTATGCATTGCTCAGTCCTGTCAATTGTCCCGCTATAATTTGTTTAACCTGCATGCCATGTTTGTTTATCTAAGGAGAACACCACTAGTGAACTATGGACCCCGGTCCAATCTTTACCATTGATACATCTTCCACAGTTACTGTTTACTTGCTGCAAACCACCATTACCTTCCACACCATATAGTTAATCCTTTGTTATAGCAACTGGTGATATTGACAACCTCACAGTTCGTCGGGGCAAAGTCTTGGGTTTGTGTTGTGCCGGTTTCCAAGTTTCTTGCAACACCTTTGAGCTGTTTCCTTCTTCCTGCTGGTTCGATAACATTGATTTCTTACTTAGGGGAGACTTGATGCTGTGCTGCATCACACCTTGCTCTTGGGGTTTCCCGACGAAGCGCTTTCAGGCGCCATCAAGAGGGATGCATCATCGGGGGCTATGTAATCGGAGAGGTTGTTGAGTTCTGCATTGATTACATGGCACGCCTTGACCTGATAGGCGTGCCTAGGTCCATCCATGAGGGAATGCTTACTATTTTCGGAACGAGTGGAAAGATCAAGATCACTCTGAGTGCCATTTTATATTCTTAGGCTCATTTTTATGCGCTAAAGCACATGGTCCAAGTAAGTCCATACATGTAAGAACAAACTTCCCTTCTAAAATAAATGCATCCCACTAGAAGTTCCGTCGAGAAACTCCACATTGCCCAGTTCAACACATGGTTCACTGAGCGTCTACGTAATGTCAAAAATAAAGATCCCACCATTGCTTCTCTAGCGAGAGGCCCAACATGGGAGGTTAGACAATTTCAGGTGTACAAGATCAACGGGTACATATTTGCTATGAATAGGAAAGATAGCACAACAATGATGCAAAACAGTGGTGTCTGCTTAGAGGATGATAAGAAAGATCTATACTGCAGATACATAGAAGAGATTTGGGATCTAGACTATGTGGATTTCTAATTTGCATTTTTCCATTGTCGTTGGGTTACTATGAGTCAAGTGACTCCAAATGACAATGGGCATACTACAGCGAACCTCGATCGTACAACTTACAAGAACGAGCCATTCATACCAGCTAACCAGGTTCATCAAGTCTTCTACATAGTTGGCCTTAAGAATAAGAGTAGACATGTAGTTATGCCATCAAAAAGGAGCATTGATGGCGCCCGGCGTTGACGTGGGAGCGCTTCGTTGGAAACCCCAAGAGCAAGGTGTGAAGAGCACAACATCAAGTCTTCCCTCAGTAAGAAACCGAGGTTATCGAACCAGTAGGAGGAAGGAAATGTCTCAAATGTGTTGCAAGCAATGTGGAAACCTGTACAACACAAACTCAAGACTTTGCCCCAACGAATAGTGAGGTTGTCAAGCTCATCGGTTTGCTGTAACAAAGGATTAAATGTATGGTGTGGAAGGTGATGATGGTTTGCAGCAAGTAAACAGTAACAGTGGAAGATGTATCAATGGTAAAGATTGGACCGGGGTCCATAGTTCACTAGAGGTGCTCTCCTTAGATAAACAACATGGCATGAAGGGTAAACAAATTATAGCAGGGCAATTGACAGGAACTGAGCAAGGCATAACAATGCAATACTAGACAAAAAGATCCTATGAGATTCGATTGGGCAATACAACAATATACATAGATCGCCATCCAACTGCATCTATGACTAGAAGTCCACCTTCAGGTTATCATCCGAACCCCCTCCAGTATTAAGTTGCAAGCAATAGACAACTTCTTTAAGCAAAGTGTGTAAGGTAAACAATCCACTTGTTCCATGAACAAGAGACCGTTGTTTTCTCCCTAATGGCAACAACACATCTACAACCGAAGAGATTTCTGTCACTTCCCTTGGAAACTAGAGGCATGAACCCACTATCGAGCATAAATACCCCCTCTTGGAGTCACTAGCAACTACTTGGCCAAGATAGATACTAACAACGGGGAGCATGCAAGATCACAAACAACACAGACATGATAGAATCAAATAGACAAAACCATTAATCAATCTGACATAGTAATCTCAATATCCATCAGATCTCCGCAAACACAACATGCATGATTACAAATAGATTAGATCTTGATCATGAACGGAGCTCACAAGATCTAAACATGTTAGCACAAAGGAGGAGATACAACTATCTAGCTACTACATGGACCCGTAGTCCAAGGTGGAACTACTCACGCTTCATACCAGAGGCTGGCATGATGAGGAAGAAGGCCTCCGGGATGATCTCCCCTCCGGTAGGGTGCCGGGAAGAACTTCAGATCCCCCCGATATAGGGACGATGGTGGCGGCGGCTACAAACGGTTTCGTGTAGTTTTGATCAGGTGCCTAGGGTTTCTGCATCGGGGGCTTATTATAGGCGAAGGGGCGAGCCAGGGGGGCCACACCCTGCCCAGGCGCGGGCCAGGCCTGGCCACGCCTAGGGGGGTCTAGTCGCCCTATGGCGCCCCTCTGTCTCGTCTTCTGGCTTCGTGTTGCCCATGGTAAAATATTGACTTTGGCTTTTGTCCCGTCCAATTCTGAGAATATTGAGTTTCTTCCTTTCTAGAACCAAAAATAGAAGAAAACAGGCAACTGACACTGTGGCAACTTATTAATAGGTTAGATCCAGAAAACATATAAAAACACCTCAAAGTGTAGACAAAGCAAAGCAAAGTAGATACTAAACAAGCATGTAGCATCAAAAATTATAGATACGTTTCTGACGTATCAAGCATCCCCAAGCTTAACTCCTGCTCGTCCTCGAGAAGGTAAGTGATTAAAATAATAATTTTTGAGGTGAAATGCACCATCAAAACCAAGATGAAACCATTTGCAAGCATTAAAATCTGGGATCAAAGAACTCTAAACATGTGCATGAAAGATGGAGTTCTAACAATAAGACTAAGTAACTATGCATGCAACATGAAAGGATACAAAAAATATCATGAATAACATGCATTGAAAAACGTTTGTTTGTTTCACATACAGAAAACATGGCATAGTGGCATTCAGCTTGTCCCTCATAGAGTAGCAAATAGATGCATATGACACCTTCAATGTTCATAAGAGTGACTAGATACAAATAGCACAAGAACAAGTAATATCACAATATGCATTAATCAATAAGTTTTGGGACACTGCACATAGAACTAAGAATGCAACTATCCTTTCTTAATGGTGCCTAAAGGTAGAAGGTGGAGACTCAATATAATAGTGGAAGAAAGGCCCTTCATAAAGGGAAGAAGGAATTTCAAGTTTCAAAAAGAGCTTCCAAAAATTATAGTACTTGTTAGCTTTCAGCCATCATTGCCCCTATCATAAGCATCTTGAAGTGATTAAGGTTAAAGTGAAAAAACTATGGAGTATATGCTTGACAAAGTATAAGTTGGAAATCTCATGTCCCTTGAATACGAGGGCCACACCTCATGCTACTCAACTTCAGTCACATGTAAGTTCTTGTCATAGTAAGTACATGTGTATCATATAGAACTGCCAATGGGGGTACCCCTTGCACATGGTACAGGAGCTATCCCATAACCAAAATAACAAGGCAAGCAGACAATGAGCATCTCAGCGATCTTTTTATTTAGTATGTGCATAGCTTTTTATTGAGGATGCTTCACAGAATGCTCATTATGGTGATGCTGCAAGTTTCCACCATGATTAGGCATGGCTTAGGCTAGCGGCCCAGGCGTTTCTCTAACATAAAATACATAACTCCATGTACTTACAAGCTCCCTCTTTATTTCACACCGGTGACATCCATAGACAAAAGAGCATGATATCAACTATGTACAAAGTACAAGTGCAATGTTGAAAACATTCCCCATGACAGCATGGTTCTGCTAATTCCAATGTGTAAGTGCAAGAATATACAACTTAGATGACACAATGGTTCAAGTTTATTAGGGGCAAGGAATATAAAGTGTGCCATCAAGTTCGTGAGGGATTTAATCACTAAGTTTTCACATAAAAATACTTTTAATTGGAAGATAGCTAAAAACAAGAATATACTTGGAATGGTGTAACACACCATGCATAGGAGTTTATAGTTACGTCCAAAACGTATCTACTTTCCCGAACACTTTTGCTATTATTTCTCCTCTAAACTTGTGTGATTTGGATACAACTAACACGGACTGACGCCGTTTTCAGCAGAATTACCTTGGTGTCTAGTTTTTGTGCAGAAAATCAACTATCAGGAAAAATGCCGGAAAATATGCCAAAAATTATATTTCACTAGAAGACCCACGGAGCCAGAAGACGAAATGGAGTGGAGGCCTGGGGGGCCCACACCCCTGCCAGGCGCGGGTGGGCCCTGCCCTGCGCCTAGGGGGTGTGGCCACACCAGGCACCCCCTCTGGCTCCCTCTGCGCCTATAAGTTACCCCTTGATCTACAAACCGAGGGGGGTTCGTCGTTTTTCCAGAAAATAGTTCCGCTCCGCCGCCACCATCACAAACCAAGATTCAGATCCAGAAACTCCGTTATGGCACCCTACCGGGACAGGGAATTTGGAGAGGATTATCGCCATTGTCATCACCAATGCCTCTCCATCAACCATCGATGTTTCCCTCATCCATGAGTGAGTAATCCCCCGCTGTAGGCTTGGGGATGGTAGGGATTGGATGAGTTCCGTCGTGTAATCGAATAAGATTATTAGGGCATAGTGCCTAGTATCTCTATTAGTGCTATTTTACTTTGTTGCCACTTGTTGTGCTTAATTCTTGTCACTAGGGCCCGAGTGCCATGATCTTAGATCTGAACTAATTATTGAATCACTATGATAGTATTGTTTGTGATCTTATCCGCAAGTTGTGTACACATATCATTGTCCGGATCCAAAGGCCCCGAAGTAATAGAAATTAGGACAACCGGAGGGTATGGATGTGGTGTGAGGATCACATATGTTCACGGAGTGTTAATGCTTTGCTCCGGTGCTCTATTAAAAGGAGCACCTTAATTGCCAGTAGTTACCTAGAGGCCCCGCTGCCACGGGCTGGCTGGACAGAAGATGTTGTGCAAGTTCTCATTGCGACCATGTATGACTATATAGGGAGCACATGCCTAGGATTTTTTAGTACTTGGATGCTTGTTATTATTTATCTGCAATGCCCTAGATCTTGAAGTTACATGTTTAGACTCGTCCATGCAACGCCCGTCCATCCATCCCTATGCCTACCGCACTCGAATCCCACTGTTTGCTGTTACTACTACTATTGCTCCTGTTTCACTGTTACTATTGCTCATGTTTCACTATTGTTGTTGCTTTGCTGTTGCTACTACAAGATGTTACTACTAATAAACTTATGTGAGCAAGAACTATTTCTAGGTGCAGCTGAATTGACAACTCAGTTGTTAAGGCTTGCAAGTATTCTTTAGCTCCCCTTGTGTCGAATGAATAAATTGGGTAATACTACCCGCAAAGACTGTTGCGGTCCCCTATAGTTGTGGGTCATCAAGACTATTTTATAGCGCCGTTGCCGGGGAGCATAGATTTATTTGTAAGTTCACTTGGATCTACTATTGTTCACTGCTACTCCTTTCATCATGGGTAAGTCTCGTGATGGAAAGTTCCCTATTTTACCATCCACTACAAGAAGAGGTACAGTCCTAAACACCTCTGTTGCTCTTGATTCACTGTCTGTTATAAGTAAGCTTGTCACACCACCACCACATACTCATGCTACACATACTGCTACTACTGTTGAATCTGAAACTGCTTTTGATGCTCACGATGTTACTTCTACTGTGCTTGATGTGAGTGGTTTATTATGTCCTTTCCTAGATGCTACTATGGCTAGTCTAGGAAATACCGAAACTCCTAGTGAAGACACTGTTACACCTGTTAGCTCACCTGAGTCTAGAGAGAGTTATGATATTAATGATGGTTACATTGAGTTCACTGATGAATTTGTTGAAGAGTGCTGAAACACACATGGTACTAGTGCTATTAAGAGTCTCCTTGCTAAACACACCATTATTCATAAGTTGTCCTCTGATCCTAAGTTTGCCACCTCTCCCATAGATATTAAAGATAAAGATTATGATTTCTCTCTTGATTTATCCTATTTAGATATTGTTCAGAAAGAACCTTTCTGTGGGACTGAAAATAAGAGTGTTGTGGTTCATATGAATGAGCTTTCTACTATGAGTGCTTTATTCTCTGGTGATTTTAAGATGCGCAAGTACTTTGTTACTAAGATCTTCCCTTTTTCACTAAAAGGAGAAGATAAGGCTTGGTTTAATAAATTACCTGTTGGTTCCATTGATAGCCCTGATTGCTTGATTGCTTCTTTCTTCCAGAAATATTTTCCTCCTAGTGCTAGACATGCTGCTTTGCAGAGACTTTTTGATTTTAAACAAGGAGAAGAAGAGAAATTGCCTGAGTCATGGACAAGGTTCTGTGCCTTGATTCATGCACATCCTGGATGTCCATTGCCTAAAAATGAGCTTCTTGATATTTATTATAATGGACTAACTGATGATTCTAGGACATACCTAGATAGCTTTGTTGATCGTGTTTTCAGGAAAATAACACCTATAGATGCTGAAGAATTAATGGCTAGGATAAGCAAGAATTATGATGATTGGACTTCAACTAAGCTAAGTACTCCTGAGACTATTATTCCTGAACCAGATGTTCCTGAACCAGTTCCAACGCCAACACCAAAGAAGAGGGGAGTTATTGCATTAAATGGTGAAGTGATGAAGGAAGCTAAGAAATGTCTAAAGGAGAAAGGCATTAGAGCTGAAGATGTGAAGAATCTACCTCCTATAGAATAATTATGTAAGCCCATTCCCCACTCATCCACTTTAATGAAGGTGATATTCCCTATGGTAAGCCTCCTGATCAATGCTTAGAGGAACTTGACACATTTATTGTTAAACAAGGTAATTTTAATAAACAAGTTCAGAATCATTTATTGGAAAACTCTAGAGCTATCAATGAGTTGAAAGATATTGTGGAAAGAACTTCTAATAATATTAAAATGCTTTGTAAACACTTTCAAATGGTTCAAACCCAACTTGATCAACTTGCTAAGGTACAAAAGGATATGCTAGTTAATGCCTTAGGAAATAAACATGCTTATGGAATTAGAACTAAGAGTGGTATAGCTACTCAAGATCCTTTACATCCTGAAGGACACCCTAAAAGAATTGAGCAGGATTCTCAACAAGGTGAGAGTAGTGGTAGTCCTCGCAAGAGAAAGAAAAAGAAACATAAGATAGTTGAGGAACCACTTGAACCTGCTGTAGATCCTAATAGTATATATGTCTCTGATGCTGAAACTAAGAGTGGTAATGATAAAAATGATGCTCCTGATAAGGAGGAAGTTGAGGAAGAACCTAAGAAGCACACTAATAACACTAGGTACACAAAGGAAGATTTTATTGCTAATAAACATGGTAGTGAGAGAGAACCTTGGGTGCAAAAACCTATGCCTTTTCCAGGTAAGAAACACAAGTCAAAGGAGGAAGAACACTACAACAAGTTTTGTGAGTGGATGAAACCTTTATTTTTGCAAATTCCTTTTACTGATGCTATTAAATTTCCTCCTTATTCAAAGTATATGAAGGATATTGTCTCTAACAAAAGGAAGATTCCTAATGAGGAGATTTCTACTTTGCTTGCTAATTATTCCTTCAACGGTAAGGTTCCAAAGAAACTTGGTGATCCAGGTATACCAACTATTCCTTGCTCTATTAATAATAATTATGTTAGAACTGCTTTATGTGATTTGGGAGCCGGATTTAGTGTTATGCCTTTTTCTCTCTACAAGAGACTCCAGCTAGAAAAGTTGATACCAACTGATATATCTTTGCAAATGGCTGATAAGTCAACTACTATTCCTGTTGGTATATGTGAGATGTTCCTGTTCAAGTATCTCATAATTGCTTGGTTTTAATTGATTTTGTTGTGCTTGAGATGCCTGAAGATGATAATATGTCTATTATTCTTGGGAGACCTTTTCTTAATACTGCAGGTGCTGTTATTAATTGCAATCAAGGGAAAGTAACATTCAATATTAATGACAAAGAGCATACTGTCTATTTACCCTAGAAGGTTGCTAAGAGCTATTTCCTGAATTCTATTGAAAATATTGAGAGCATCAAGGTTGGAGAAATATATTGTCCCATTCCATAAGAAAATTTTGAAACTATTATGATTGGGACCATTGCTATCAAGTTTGAGGTAACATAATCACTTTGTGGAATACAAAGTTTTGTTTCATATAAGATTGTTTTTGTAACAAGAATTGATCAACCTTGTTAACAAAAGGATTTTAATGAACAAAATAATGTTTCCACTGTGGTTATACTTGCTTCCTTTTACTTTTCTCCTTCCTAGTCTTTGCTCTTTCTTTTGTTAGCTTTAGTTTGGCTAGTTGTTTGCTTGAGTGTCTTAGCACTTATGTAGTTTGTCTTTTGGTTTGTTTTTGGTTCTTCTGAAAAAACTGTTTCTGCGAGAAAATCAATTTTCATACCTTGAAAATTGGCCAAAAATAAAGTTTCTCGAAAAATCCCAGAAAATTCAAATTAATTTTTTTCTCGGAAAAAGGGGCAGAGGGACACCTGGAGAGACCCAGGGGGGCACCCCAGGCGCCCACACCCCAGGTAGGCGCGGCCTACCCATGAGTGGCGCCTAGGGGGGGTCAGCCCACCTGGGGCCCTCCAAGGTGCCCCCTCACAGCTATCTTATTTCTCTCTCCCAAGAAACACCAGAAAACTTGCTCAAGCTCGATTTCTTGCTGTTCTTGCTCGCGATTTTCGATCTCCTTGCTCAGCCCATCTTTGCTGCTGATTTTTGGAGGGATTGCTCCTTGGTATGTGCCTCCTCCACTTGTCCAATTAGATTTGTGATTGATATATTGTATCTTGAGTATTTTGCTGCTATAGGTGACAGGTTGTGTGAGATTGCATGCTTGTTCTATGCTCAGAGATTTCATTTTTATGCATGTGTAGCCCTCTAGCAAGTTCCTATTGTAGTTTCTCATTATTTGTCAACTTGGAAATCACTTGGTTTGATGTTTGTCTAAAAATTTCATAAAAAAGAGGTCATGGACAACCACACATTTGGTGAAATATTTGAGAGTGATGCACCTAGAAGGGCAAGGCCTTCAAGATCATCCTCCCGTGCCAGTCCCTCATACAATGAGGATCTCATCACTCGGCGATTCGGCGACGAGGGAGATGAGGGGGATGCACACCCCTCCGTCTTTCCTTGCCAAACCTTCTTGCAGGCTGCTGGGATTCTTGATGATTTTATGACCTTGGTTCGAAGGGCTGGACTAACAAGCCTTATGAAGGATGAGATCGTGCAATATTCTACGCTCACTAAAACATTTATGGAGAGCTTCTCCTTTACTAACAGCATGTTCAATCCCGATGTTTCTTTCAAAATTTATGGCAGGTCTTACCATATGACATTGAAGAAATTTTGTGAGGCTCTGGGACTCGGTACAGCTGGGTCAGCAAAGAAGATTCCAGCTCAACCCGCTGATTTGTTGGAGCTCTACTGCGGAATAACCAATGATGATAACCGTAGAGCTCAACGCTGAAAGATAAGAAACATTCAGCTTCCAGCCATCAGGTACTTTGCTTACTATCTTGCCACCAGTGTTCTCGGTAGGGAGAACACTAGTAATATTTCCAGTTATCATTTGGCTTTCTTAGCTGTTGCGCTCAACAATGACACTAAGTACAATCTTGGTTCTCTCATTGCTCATCGCTTAACCGCTAAGGGGCCCATTTATGGGGGAATTATTGCTATGTGTGTTGCTACTGCCTTGGACATTGCTGTTGATCCAAATAATACAGTTTTGGCTCCTCAGAGGCTTGATCTTGCTACCATGAAGGCGCACCACTTTGTCACTAATGGCTCTACCCTTGAGAACTTGGTCTATAAAATGTTGTTTATTGACGGGGAAGAGAGAGAGAGATCCCTCTACCACAAACCACTTTGTTCAGTATTTCTCAGGGACCTTTGTCACGCTCCAAGGAGGAGATGGATGACAAGCTGCGCTCTCTTAGCTTCCATGGTAACTATCAGGAGGAAGCGCCCTCATATGACTCTGTTGTACACTACACAGGGGAGTCCTCGAGCTCGTACTAGGATGAGGGAGCCTCCTCATCATACTATGGAGGTGCACCTACTTGGGAACCATGGGATTGATCCCCACTTAGGCCAAAAGCCTAAGCTTGGGGGAGGTGCCAACATCACACTCATATATATATCATGTTCGGTCCGTTCTTTGTATATCCATTGTCTCACTTTCTTTTTGGTTTTTGTTGCTGCTTTCTCAAAAACACAAAAATACCAAAAATATTTTCGTTGTTTCTCTTGGTTTGTTTCTTTGTTTCTTTGCTTTGGTTTGCCTTATAAGAAAAATCCAAAAAGATTTTTCTTTGTTTGGTTTGTTTTTTCTTTGTTTGTTGGCTTGTTTGAAAAATCGAAAACACCAAAAATATTTGTTGTTCTTCTCTGGTTTTGTGAGTTCTTTGTAGGGTTCAGCCATCCTTAGTGGATTTTGGTTTCATGTTATTATTCAAGTCACACAAGTGAAAGGCAATAATGAAGATTAAGACAACTTGAGGAGTGGTAAGAGGCTAGTAACGAACTCTAATTGTTTTCATTTTTGTATATATACTCATCATTGTGAGCATGCTTAGTTTGTTTATTGTAAGGAGTGTGTTACTGTTGGACGCTTAGTAGTTCTTGCTTGTCTATGATTAGCTCCAGGTTGCTAAATAGTTTGTAGCATGGCATATGAATGTTTGCTTGCATTCTTTTATTCATAGTTTGGTATGATATTGTGGTATCCTCCTCTGGAAGTTTCATGTGAATCGACTTGGCACATGATCACGCATGCATATGACTAAACAATAGTCAGTAAGCCTCGATGATTTATTTTGCTTCAGAGTTCTATTATCACTTTCATGCCATAATTAGTCCTGTTTTGTTGCAAGCATGATTATGACAATAATTGCTCTCTTGTTTTTCGCTCCCTCTCTATTGCTAGCCTTCACTTGCACTGAGTATGAGCTCTACTTGTGCTTTCAACTCCCCAAAACCAATATTGCCACTGTGTCCACCATGCCTACCTATTAGCATCGGTTGCTATTTTCAGTGCATATTCTATATGCCTTGTTTTCTTCCAAATAAAATGTTTGTCTGTTTTGATAAAGTTAGTTAGTAAAGCTCTCACGAACTTGATGGCACACTTTATTCCTTGCACTTAATAATCTTCAACCATTGTGACCTATCCATGAAAGTTATATGCTTGCAAATTATATGCTGGGAGTCAGCAGAACCGTGCTGTCACGAGGAACGCTTTCAACACTTTTTGGATATCCTATCCAGTTGATACTTTGGTCTTTTGTTTTTGGATGTCGACGGTGTGAAATAAAAGGGGAGCTTGTGAGTTCATGGAGTGTATACATTGTGTTAGAGAAACGCCTGGGACGCTAGCCTAAGCCATGCCTAATCATGGTGGAAACTTGCAGCATCACCATAATGAGCATTCTATGAAGCATCCTCAATAAAAAGCTATGCACATAGTAAATAAAAAGATCGCTGAGATGCTCATTGTCTGCTTGCCTTGTCATTTTGATCACAGGATAGCTCATGTATCATGTGCAAGGGGTACCCCGTTGGCGGTTCTCTATGATATGCATGTATGTACAATGACAAGAACTTGCAGGTAACCAAAGTCGAGTAGCATGCAGAGCGGCCCTCGAACTCAAGGGACATGGGATTTCCAGTTTATGGTCTGTCAAGCATATAACTCATACTGGACCTCACTTTCATCATAACCATATGAAGATGCCTATGATAGGGGCAATGAGAGCTCAAAGCTAATGAGTACCTTCCTTTCAGCATTAGGAAGCCTTTCAAACTTTTCAAAACCGTTTTCACTTCCTTGTTGAGTCACCACTTATTCTATGAGCACCTTCTTGAGAGCATATTTGTCATTCTTGTGTTTGTTCCAAAACTTGGTTAATTATATCATGACTTTGATGCTTATATCTTTGATATTTTTACCTCTAGTCTTCACTTGAACTTCAGAGGTGCCTTGGCATTTATATTGTGCTCTTCAAACAAAGGAAAGCAAGATACCATTCTATCATACCTTACTATCAGCATTGCAATGTTCCTTATGTTTATGTTCCATGCTACTTATTATTATTAAGTTGGTTTCTCTTCATAGCTTGCAATGACTATCGAGTAGACTTGGTTGCATACTTCTTATTATGAATGGTTTAAGCATCTACTCCTGTGCTGAGAATATATATATCATGTGAAGCAAATGTGTTCATGAAAGTTCTTTTATCGCACTCAGCTTTCAACTGAATTTCTTGAGGACAAGCAATAAGCTAAGCTTGGGGGGAGTTGATACGTCCAAAACGTATCTACTTTCCCGAACACTTTTGCTATTGTTTCTCCTCTAAACTTGTGTGATTTGGATACAACTAACACGGACCGACGTTGTTTAACAGAATTACCTTGGTGTCTAGTTTTTGTGTAGAAAATCAACTATCAGGAAAAATCCCGGAAAATATGCCAAAAATTATATTTCACCAGAAGACCCATAGAGCCAGAAGACGAAACAGAGTGGAGGCCTGGGGGGCCCACACCCCTGCCAGCCGCGGGTGGGCCCTGCCCCGCGCCTAGGGGGGTACGTCCACCCCAGACACCCCCTCGGGCTCCCTCTGCGCCTATAAGTTACCCCTTGACCTAAAAACCGAGGGGGGGTTGTCGTTTTTCCAGAAATGAGTTCCGCTCCACCGCCACCATCAGAAACCAAGATTCGGATCCAGAAACTACATTCTGGCACCTTGCCGGGACGAGGATTTTGCAGAGGATCATCACCATCATCATCACAAACGCCTCTCCATCAACCATCGATGTTTCCCTCATCCATGAGTTAGTAATCCCCCGCTGTAGGATTAGGGATGGTAGGGATTGGATGAGTTCTATCATGTAATCTAATAAGATTGTTAGGGCATAGTACCTAGTATCTATATTAGTGCTATTTGACTTTGTTGCGACTTGTTGTGCTTAATGCTTGTCACTGGGGTCCGAGTGCCATGATCTCAGATCTGAACTTATTATTGAATCACTATGATAGTATTTTTTGTGATCTTATCCGCAAGTTGTGTACACATATCATTGTCCGGATCCAAAGGCCCCGAAGTAACAGAAATTGGGACAACCGGAGGGGATGGATGTGGTGTGAGGATCACATGTGTTCACGGAGTGTTAATGCTTTGCTCCGGTGCTCTATTAAAAGGAGCACCTTAATTTCTAGTAGTTCCCTAGAGGCCCCGCTGCCACGGGCTGGCTGGACAGAAGATGTTGTGCAAGTTGTCATTGCGAGCACGTATGACTATATATGGAGCACATGCCTAGGATTGTTTAGTACTTGGATGCTTGTTATTATTTATCTACAATGCCCTAGATCTTGAAGTTACATGTTTAGACTCGTCCATGCAACGCCCGCACATCCATCCCTATGCCAACTGCACTTGAATCCCACTGTTTGTTGTTAATACTACTATTGCTCCTGTTTCACTATTACTATTGCTCTTGTTTCACTGTTGTTGTTGCTTTGTTGTTGCTAATAAAAGCTATTACTACTGATAAACTTTTGTGAGCAAGAACTATTTCCAGGTGCAGCTGAATTGACAACTTAGTTGTTAAGGCTTGCAAGTATTCTTTGGCTCCCCTTGTGTCGAATCAATAAATTGGGTAATACTACCCGCGAAGACTGCTGCGGTCCCCTATACTTGTGGGTCATCAAGGGACACTTTGGAATAACTTGGTTTCTTGGGAGTTGGAATCATGAGTAGAGCTAACTCATACAAGTGGAGGCTAGCAAAAGACTGGGAGCAACCAACTAAGAGAGCAATAATGGCCATAATCATGCAGAGCTACAAAACATTACTAATCAAAGCATAGAGTGGTACTACCAGTCAAGGACTAAATGATCATAGAGGCTATGGTGACTTGTTCATAGTAATAACATGGTGTGAGAATGTGCCAAGTCAACCCAAACAAAGCATCAAAGGAGAATACCACAATACTATGCTTTTGTATGCTAAAACAACGCATGATTTCATCAAGGCACACTAAGCAATCCCAATTGTTTGGAACAAGACATGTTACAACAATAATCACTAATCATAAGGTCAAAAAACACCTAGCATGTCATGCTAAAGTCTAAGTCACAGTCAATGCAAGCTCCTCTTGCCCTTTCAAGCAAGAACTTTCTACTCCTTTCCAACACCAATCAACTTATTTGAAACAACACAGCGAGAACGGGGGTCCAAACTACTTTATTCAAGCAAACTAAAAAAACTAAGCAAAGCAAACGAAAACTAAGACGCTCCAAGAACAACACAACAGTGCATGAAATAATAAAAACGAAGTGTATAGACAGACCTGAGCTTTTTGTTGATGAAGAAGAGGATGCCTTGGGCATCCCCAAGCTTTGACGCTTGTACCTCTTGGATATTTCTTGGGGTGACACCGGGGTGTCATCCCCAAGCTTGAGATTTTGTCCATTCTTCATCTTATTACATCATTCTCTCTCTACACCTGAAATTTTTCCTTCATACAAAACTTCACACAATCTTCATTAGCAACATTAGTGTATTCAAAAGATAATAGACCTTTAGGTTTAGCTTTGGAACATCAGAAATTTTCACTAAAAACACAAGCTACTGTAGCAACTCCTTCAAAAATCTCAATTCCCCAAAAGAGAACTCAAAAAGGAATCAATAAGAAGCAAATGCAAATAATGGCAGAAATCTGTCAAAACAGACCAGTAGTTAGAAACCGATTTTTTATAAAATATTCTATTGCTCAAATAAAAAAGTGTTGAACTAACGAAAGTTATCTAACATACTGGGGGATTTATTCATAAATTTTCAGCTCAATCCGACTTACAAATACTCCTCACAAATATTTATGGTGGAGGACAGAAATCTATTTCGGGACATCAACTCCCCAAATCTTACTTCGCTCTCATTAGAGTTCATTTTTGGCACAAAAAGCCAACAAAAATGGATAAGGAGAGGTCATTAATGAAGTAATAACTTCCATTACTCAAGGAAACTCTTGGGTTATCTCCCAACAAGTACTTTTCTTTAACGCCTTTAAGTTAGGCAGAAGAAGCAAGAAATCAAGTATTTTCAAATGAGGAATTGAGATCAATACTTGCAAAGTCTTCAACTATGAGAGGTATCTCATCCAAATGAGTCTTGGAGGATCCCTTCTCATTTCTCTTTGGTTTACTACTTTCATCAAAAGGATTTTTAGGAACAATCCAATCAAAATTATTTTCAAAAGCCTCATGCATCCCAACAAGCTTAAAGGGTATGGGTATCTTAAATTCCTCTCTAGGCTTAGTTTTATCAGAAGTATCCACAACATCTACACATGAGCCTAGCATATTGAAATGCTCAGAGACCTTTTTGGCTTGCCTAGCAACATCATGGAATTCTTTGAGTAAAGTTTCAAAAATAAATTCTCTTTTCAGCATTGTTTTCTTCTTTTAGTTTTAGGAACAAAATTTGCATCATGGGTTAAGGCTAACAAACCTAGACTCCAACATATGAACTAAAGAAGTTGCAGCAATTTCATAATTAGGAGCAAGTTCGCCTATAGATCTATCCTCAATATCCGCATGTTTGCTAGAAATGATCGAAGAATTCTTCAATATTGTAACACCCCTAGTTCTATTAATATTAATTAGGGTTTTGATTGTGCATTCATGAGCATCATATAATCTTGCTAAGATAAAAATTCAAACAAGATTAACTAAACCCTAAACCCTAGCTTCCTCTCTCTATTTGAAACAAATTCAAAATGGTTTTGAATTTTGGAAGTCCAAAAAACTATGCAACCCAAATTGTTTACAAGGGTCCCTGCAATATTTTGAATATTTGCAAAGCTCTAGTAATTTTAAATGTATCAAAACAGATTTCAAAATGAAGATACAAAACATAAATTACAAACAGAAAAAGAAAAGCCTTTGGGAAATAAAAAACAGATCCAGAAACCCTAATAGCCCGTAGCCCAGCAAGCCCACTCCACTCTTCTCCTTTCCAGCCGCTCGCATGCGCAGCCAGCAGCCCAACACGGCCCATCTCTGGCCCAGTACCGTTTCGCCTCTCTACCTATCGTCTTCCTCCCGACGCCAAGCTTCTCTGTGTCGTGTCGCCGGCCGTCGATCCCTCCGCTATGATTGACGCTGCCGATGAGCTCCAGGGGATGGATAAGAGTCGCAGTGACCCTCTTTCTCGTCCTCATCCACTTCCCCTCTCTCTCCCGACCTCTCTCATCTCTTCCTCGCCAGGCGACCGAACCCTAGCCGTCGGCCGCCGCATCGCCCCGTCGTTCCAGGCCTCCCCGGCCCCCGTTGATCTCGCAGGGAGCTCCACCGTGCCATCCTCTCCCTCTCCGTCAAACCACGCAAGCGAGCATGGCCGCAATCGAGCCAATTGTGGCATCTCCTCCGACTCCGGCCGCCGCCTACGCCATTGTTCCCGGCTTCCCCGATCTTTTCTGACACCATCAACATGTTCCTGGTGAGCCTCTAAGCACGCCCGTGCTCTTCTCCCTCTCCCTGTCGCCTTCTTCCATGCCCGCGCCGTGCATCTGCCACCACCGCCGCTCGCCGCCATCACGTGTGCTGCTCTGACGATCAATAAGTGGCGGCACCACCACCGTTTGGTTCGCCTTCGCTTTCTCCGTCCAACACGCACATGTACGCAGCCCCGCATGCCCTCTATCGCCGTTCCCGCCGCCGATCTGCCGCCCACCGCCGTGTTGGCGTCACGCTGGTGTCGGCATGCCGTCAGCATGCACAGTCAGCCCCTGGTCAACAGCCTCTGGGTCCCACCTGCCCACGTGGATGCTAAGGTGGCCTAGGGCCCCTCTGTCAGCCACTGCGGGTAGTTTCTGCCGAGTGTAAAATGGTTTTCGATTTAGTTTAATATTTTTCAGAAAATGAATAAAACTTGTAAATTCAATAAGTAATTATTTATTACTTATAAAATGAACTCTATTTAATTAAATTATAATCATGCATTGATAATAAACTTACATGACAAGTTTAATTAGATAAGAAAATGCACCCTCCCATATGCATTTGGGGTTTTCCCGAGTTAGGGTTTGCACCCCTCGAACCCCGATTAAAATGACCAAGCATGTTTAGGGTTCTAATTTCAATAACATTCAACTTGTCATATCATCATCCTTGTTTGAGCATTGCATCGATGCCATGTGTTGATTGTTTCCCCTTTCTTTCCGGTGTTTGGTTCTTCCTGGTAGAATGCGATATCGGAATCGAGATCGAGTCCAAGACTGAAGATCAAGATCAATACCATCGAAGGTCATCTACGAACAATGCCAACAAGATGAACCCTGGAGAGCTATATCCTTGTGGTTGTCGAACAAGTCAAGATGATGGATACGAAGATCTTTATTGGGTGTCAACAGGCAAAGGCAAGCGAAACCCCACACATGATATGATCCTAAGCTTTCAAGCATTTTAAATTCTTGCCATGTGCATACGATTCCAAAGTCTTTTATAGATAGATAGAATTATCCTATCTGAATGCATGTTCCCTTTGAACCTATAATCCCTGATCCACTGCTCCTAGCATAATTAGGGTTTGGCTTTGTGATCACTGCTAGAGCTACTTTATCTGATGTGCTTAGCCATGCTTTAGTAGTTCTGCTGATTCACTTGGTTGATGGATCTGAGCTTCGAATGAACCTAGTTGGATAGGAGAACGTGGTATGACAGGTGTTGTGAGGTAAACATGCTAAGGCTTGTATGGGAGGCCATGCGGGTTGTGGTTTTTGCACTCCCATACTTGCCACCCTTAGGACCCGAGATTCTAGCCTCTTGAACCAAGACGAGCGTATAACCACACGGGGGTCTATGGGGACCCCCTTGACCCCAACTTGCCTAGTCTGATTCATTAGTCCATAGTTTGAATATTTATTCAGCACCTGCATGGAAAAAGGTTTTGGAAAATGGTGCAAGCATATAGGACGTGGCCGGGTGAAGGATGCTCGGCATTGAACTGGATCCCGGTACACAGAGTCGAGAACCGCCTGGGAGTATGGCCAACTACCGCAGCCGGGAGCCCTTCTGGTGACACATGGATTAGGCAAAAGTAAGGGAAAGGTTTCGGTCGATCACCCTCTGTCAGCACACCAAGGAAGTGTGTCCTGTGACGCTAAGAGTCGGCCGACGCGTGTGGGTAAAGTTGTACACCCCTGCAGGGTTTAATCTTTTCGAAAAGCCGTGTCCACGGTTATGGACGACTTGGGAATGGACGTGGGATCATAGAGAACTTGAACCTAATCGTAAAACTTGTCAAGTTAACTAAAGTGTGCTTAAGGATGCTTCCTCTTGGGTATGATGGGGTGATCGTAATTGAGGTTCGATGATGATGACTTGGTGGATATCAAAAGATAATGATCAATACTATGGAGATGTCACTCTCTTATCCCCTTTTAAAACACTCTGATTAGGCGAGCTTCTTCTCCCTCTTGTTTTACAAACAGAGATGGCTTTATGCAAAACAGCTCCACCAGGCGTAACTCTTGTGGAGTACACCCTGTACTCACCCTTGCTTTGTTGATACTTATGCAGCAGAGTAAGTGTTACCATAGAAGATGAGTTTGGTACGACATTGACATCGACGAGTAGTTTGGAGTTTCTGGCCGGCAGCCTGGAATCTATGGAATGGGATGTCATCGTTATGCTTTAGGCCTCTTAGGCCATTTGTTTAGTTTGCTATACTTAATAGCATAATTTGCCTTACGTTGCTTGATGTTTGTGGTCAGTGACCTCTGCTTGTAATAATTTGGTTCTTCGCTCAGATATGAGCTTGCTGTAATAATTTTGTGTCGTAGGGTCACTGATGTGTTACCGATTCTTCACTGGATATTCTCGAGCTCAAGGTTAAGCTTATGTTCAGACGGTTGTCTGGTATTTGTTTAGCCCTGATCCCGGGGGTGTCACAGGTTTTGGTATCAGAGCAGTACCGACTGTAGGAAACCCTTTCTATTGGTCGATGTTGAGTCTAGTGCTTGCGAAAAATATTTTCAAAGATGAATATTATGTGCGAAAACTCTGGTATGGTTCTTTTTCTTCTTATCCAGTTTCACTCTAACTCTGGGTCATCTTACCTTGTGTTGATTTGTAAAAGTTTTGCTATCTCGTCTCTTCCTTCAAAGGTAGGTGCCTATTCAGGCATGTTGTTTCTCAACCATTTGACCTAGTGTTGTGTTCTCTAGAGTCAGTTGTGTGTGTTTCTTGATCCCCTTGTTCTCTTTCTTCTGAGAGATTTCTTTCTATCATAATCTCTCTATTTTATGGGTCCACAACATGATGTTGATGGTTCCATAGTGTTCTGTTCTAGGTCTCGAGGTTTCCTTTCGCCTCGTATGCCTCCTTTTATTTGTTCGTGTACTTCAGAAGTTGTTTCTTCTTTTAGAAGCTACCTACCTTGTAGTGTACGCTTTTTCACTCAAGTAGTAGTTACTCTTTTCTCTGGGTTTTAACCCTCGGACTTGAACCTAAGATCCCCGATTGTGCTAGATTCCGGTGTTGTGAATCTTGTACATGAAGCTGACCTTTAACCCAAGATCCATTTTGTTGACCCCTGTTGTCAATGCTCATACATTACCTCAGGATGGCTAGTACCTTCTAGTATAGCCTTCAAGCTTGTGGATATTGTCTCTATTGAACAAGTGACGATAAAGGCCTTCCCCTACCACATGCTATGGCAGATGTTCTTTAATGGAACCAAATAGATCACGACAAGAGTGCTCCTCGTGAGTCATACTTCTATACTCGTGACTCTGCCACACCTTACCTATTCTATGCATTGGTTTTCGGAAGGTTGATAATCTATGCATTCACATCTCGGGATTCCAACCTGAGCATGTTCTTCTCCGCTTGTTGTTTTCTGACCTTTGTCTACCAGTTGGTAGCCAAGTAGTAACTTGCATCGGTGTCTTCCGATGTAAGATACTCTTGAGGTCTGTCAAGGCAAACCAGTTTGGGATGTCAGGATAAACAAACTCCAGTACCTCGTCATTTCTAGGACCAGGTCAAAGTGTTTTAATCCGCAGATCAAGAGGCATTGATTAGCTTCTATCTGTTCCACCTTAAAGTGTCACATTCTTTTATACTAAGAGGTCGTGCTGAGTTTCAGGACCCTTAATGAAGTGATGCTTTTACACATATTTACCCACCCTCCCTCGAGCTCTCGTGCTTGTGAATGATGCGTGTGCGTAATAATGTGGTCATCTGAGATTATTAGCAATTTCCATTGCTTTGAACTCAAAAGACATTTCTGTCATTCTTAGCGTGATTGGTTAACCCTATCACTAAGCAAAGTTTGATTGTGCTACCAAGTCCGATATTCTGGTACAACCTTTTCAGTCAAAGAGTTAGGCTCATGCCGAAGCTCTGAGACTATGTCATCTTGCCTTACCAAGCAAGTTTCCCTCTTAAACTAAGTGACATATCGGTGGCCCGTGATATTCTAGATGTCTACTAGAAGTATCGCCATGTTGCCACATGACCGTAATGTCAAGTTCTTGAGTAAGCAAGTTCCCTGAACTGCTCTTTCTCCAAGGATCCATACTGGATACCCCTGAGCTAGTTGGTTGAACTTAAACAACAACTTGGAGAGTTGTAAGACAAAATTTCTATCCAACTCAGTTCCTTCTTAAAGGGATATCTAGTTGTGTTCGTGTTGAAGGAAGATATTATGTCCTTTGTGGATATGTTATCTTCCCTCCCTTTGATTTGATTTGGACTATCGTCAAATCAAGCTCAGTTCCAAGGACTATCTTGATGATGTTTCCTCTCGTGATGTTTCACTTGAGTGCATCTTCATGTTCTTTGGTATGACCAATATTCTTGCTTTGTCCAAGCAACATATGAGTCCCTCTTAATGGAGTGTCTTGATAATTTTGTTATTGAGCTCATCGATGACATCCTTATATTCTCCATGTTATATGAGATTCATATGGAACATTTGGCATTGATGTTGGAAACCTTTGTGAACCAACCTCGTGTTTTCTCGAAGTATGTGTTCTGCATGTTAGAAGTAACCTTCTCTAGTTCACGTGCAATTGTTGAAAGATGTCGCCGTGGATTCGAGTAGAGTTATCATTGCTTCCTTGGGAATCATTTCAAATTAGTCAAGCATGTGCGAAGAATTCTTGATATGGTAGGATGATACCTTCACATATCGAGAAGATCCTCCAAGCACACCAAGTTGCTGATTGATTTGTCATGGAAGAGAAGAAGTCCTACAAAACTTCGATATCCTCCTAAATGTTTCCCAACAGGATTCAATTGTGTTCGTTGCAAACAAATCATGTAGATGCAATTATCTCTTGATAATTTGCTATCACATGGGTTCCGTAATCTATCTCATCTTTGGGAGCTTGACATTTAAGTCCGTGTCTTGAGAATCTAGTGGTTTACCTTTGTGGTAAATGTTGCACACTTTCTATTCGGATATGATGAGTCTAAAGTATCTCTCCACTTAACCAAAGCTGAATCTCAAGCAGCAGTAATGATTGGTGTTCCTCAAGGTTATGACGTTGGTCTATTGTAACTCTGGCAAGATTGATGTAATGGTTGTCACAAATAGCCGTAAGACCTATTGTCACACTATCTTGAATCAGCAATAATAACCACTCTTCATGAGGCATCTTCTATGATTTATTATAGGAGTTGTGCTTATGGTTTCCTTTGTATCCGAAGTCCGAACTTTACTTGATGACTAGTTGAAGGCTTGTTAGAAGTCTAAAATTGGTCTTTAAAACATCAAGGAGAACATTTAAAGTAGTGTTGCTAAATGTCTCTCGGTCAATCCTCCAGACCCTTTTATGATGACAAGCGTCTTGTTATGCCAAGTAATTGAAGTCTGAGAATGAAGTTTCTTTCTTCTCGTGTCATCAGGAATCTTCTTATCTATTCATCTTAGTGGTGTAAAGTGATATCATGGTCTTTGGCAAAGATTTTGATAGACCTGGATGAATAAAGAGTTCCTTTCTCTCTATCTATACATGTTCGAAGAGCGACCATGATTTTGGTAATCAATAGTTTCTCTGGTTACATGTTCCTTGTGACTCTTACGAGTCCTCTCCACCAAAACACCTTTCTGACTTGGCCTTCTGTTGAACGAAAGAGTGAACCTTCTGTCAAAAGTAGTTCAACAGCTTGGTTTTGTTGGTATCTATCTCTTCCACCTGTAAAGCTCTATTAAGTTGTTTAGTAGAGGTTTATCTCTCGAAGTCTGCAGTCATGTTCTTTCTGTTGGAAGTTTCCTTCCTTCAGAAGTCAAACTCTTCTGCAAGTTCCATGGTCTCAATCCTTATGAAGACCAGCTATCTGACACCTTGAAACCATCTCCTTCTGTTTCCTCCTTCACCTTGGCGTGTTTCATGTTGATGGCTCTAGAGATTTTTGTGAAACATATATCCATGAGTTGACCATGAGATACTTAGTTTGTGGTTCCGTGCCATTCCCTCTTATCTTCAGTGTGAGTAGCCACCTTGAAGATCACGAAGCGCTTCGTCCACTCGTGATGGTGGCATGGATCAACCTGTTCTAGAAGATCGTCGAAGTTTAGTGTGAAACTGTTCCTTCTATCTTCCTACCTAGGAATCTCGGGTCGAGATTCTATTAAGGGGGGTAGAATTGTAACACCCCTAGTTCTATTAATATTAATTAGGGTTTTAATTGTGCATTCATGAGCATCATATAATCTTGCTAAGATAAAAATTCAAACAAGATTAACCAAACCCTAAACCCTAGCTTCCTCTCTCTATTTGAAACATATTCAAAATGGTTTTGAATTTTGGAAGTCCAAAAAACTATGGAACCCAAATGTTTACAAGGGTCCCTACAATATTTTGAATATTTGCAAAGATCTAGTAATTTTAAATGTATCAAAACAGATTTCAAAATGAAGATACAAAACATAAATTACAAACAGAAAAAGAAAAGCTTTTGGGAAATAAAAAAACAGATCCAGAAACCCTAATAGGCCGTAGCCCAGCAAGCCCACTCCACTCTTCTCCTTTCCTGTCGCTCGCATGCAGCCAGCAGCCCAGCGCGGCCCATCTTCGGCCTAGTACCGTTTCGCCTCTCTCCCTATCGTCTTCCTCCCGACGCCAAGCTTCTATGTGTCGCGCCGCCGGCCGTCGATCCCCCCGCTGCGATTGACGCTGCCGACGAACTCCAGGGGATGGATAAGAGTCGTAGTGACCCTCTTTCTCGTCCTCATCCACTTCCCCTCTCTCTCCCGGCCTCTCTCATATCTTCCTCGCCAGGCGACCAAACCCTAGCCGTCGGCCGCAGCATCGCCCCGCCATTCTAGGCCTCCTCGGTCCCCGTTGATCTCGCAGGGAGATCCGCCGTGCCGTCCTCTCCCTCTCCGTCAAACCACGCAAGAGAGGATGGCAGCAATCGAGCCAATCGTGGCATCTCCTCCGACTCCGGCCGCCGCCTATGCCACTGTTCCCGGCCTCCCCGATCTTTTATTACCCCATCAACATGTTCCTGGTGAGCCTCTGAGCACGCCCGTGCTCTTCTCCCTCTCCCTCTCGCCTTCTTCCATGCCCGCGCTGTGCATCTGCCGCCACCGCTGCTCGCCGCCGTCAGGTGCGGTGCTCCGACGACCAATAAGTGGTGGCGCCACCACCGTTTGGTTCGCCTTCGCTTTCTCCGTCTAACAGGCACACGCAAGCAGCCCCGCACGCCCTCTATCGCCATTCCCGCCGCCGATCTTCTGCCCACCGCCGTGCTGGCGTCAGCATGACGTCAGTAGGCACGGTAAGCCCCTGGTCAACAACCTCTGGGTCCCACCTACCCACGTGGAGGCTGAGGTGGCCTAGGGCCCCTCTGTCAGCCGCTGTGGGTAGTTTCTGTCGAGTGTAAAATGGTTTTCGATTTAGTTTAATATTTTCTGAAAATGAATAAAACTTGTAAATTCAATAAGTAATTATTTATTAATTAGAAAAATACAAATAATATATCATAATGTTCGGAAAAATGAACTCTATTTAATTACATTATAATCATGCATTGATAATCAACTTACATGACAAGTTTAATTAGATAAGCAAATGCACCCTCCCATATGCATCCGGGGTTTTCCCGAGTTAGGGTTTGCACCCCTCGGACCCTGATTAAAATGACCAAGCATGTTTAGGGTTCTAATTTCAATAACATTCAACTTGTCATATCATCATCCTTGTTTGAGCATTGCATCGATGCCATGTGTTGATTGTTTCCTCTTTCTTTCCGGTGTTTGGTTCTTCCCGGTAGAATGCGATATCAGAATCGAGATCGAGTGCAAGACTGAAGATCAAGATCAATACCATCAAAGGACATCTACGAACAATGCCAACAAGATGAACCCAGGAGAGCTATATCCTTGTGGTTGTCGAACAAGTCAAGATGATGGATACGAAAATCTGTATTGGGTATCAACAGGCAAAGGCAAGTGAAACCCCACACATGATATGATCCTAAGCTTTTAAGCATTTTAAATTCTTGCCATGTGCATACGATTCCAAAGTATTTTATCGATAGATAGAATTATCCTATCTGAATGCATGTTCCCTTTGAACCTATAATCCCTGATCCACTGCTCCTAGCATAATTAGGGTTTGGCTTTGTGATCGCTGCTAGAGCTACTTTATCTGTTGTGCTTAGCCATGCTTTATTAGTTCTGCTGATTCACTTGGTTGATGGATCCGAGCTTCGAATGAACCTAGTTGGATAGGAGAACGTGGTATGACAGGTGATGTGAGGTAAACATGCTAAGGCTTGTATGGGAGGCCACGCGGGTTGTGGTTTTTGTAGTCCCATACTTGCCACCCTTAGGACCCGAGGTTCTTGCCTCTTGAACCAAGACGAGCGTACAGCCACACGGGGTCTATGGGGACCCCCTTGACCCCAACTTGCCTAGTCTGATCCATGAGTCCGTAGTTTGAAGATTTATTCGGCACCCGCATGGAAAAAGGTTTTGGAAAATGGTGCAAGCATATAGGACGTGGCCGGGGGAAGGATGCTCGGCATTGAACTGGATCCCGGTACACAGAGTCGAGGACCGCCTGGGAGTATGGCCAACTACCGCAGCCGGGAGCCCTTCTGGTGACTCATGGATTAGGCAAAAGTAAGGGAAAGGTTTCGGTCGATCACCCTCTATCAGCACACCAAGGAAGTGTGTCCTATGACGCTAAGAGTCGGTCGGCGCGTGTGGGTAAATTTGTACACCCCTGCAAGGTTTAATCTTTTCGAAAAGCCGTGTCCACGGTTATGGACGATTTGGGAATGGACGTGGGATCATAGAGAACTTGAACCTAATCGTAAAACTTGGCAAGTTAACTAAAGTGTCCTTAAGGATGCTTCCTCTTGGGTATGAGGGGGTGATCCTAATTGAGGTTCGATGATGATGACTTGGTGGATATCAAAAGATAATGATCAATAATGTGGAGATGTCACTCTCTTATTCCCTTTTAAAACACTCTGATTAGACGAGCTTCTTCTCCCTCTTGTTTTACAAATAAAGATGGCTTTATGCAAAACAACTCCACCAGCCATAAGTCTTGCGGAGTACACCCTATACTCACCCTTGCTTTGTTGATACTTTTGCAGCAGAGTAAGTGTTACCATAGAAGATCAGTTTGGTACGGCATCGACATCGACGAGTAGTTTGGAGTTCCCGGCCTACAGCCTAAAATCTATGGAATGGGACGTCATCGTTATGCTTCAGGCCTCTTAAGCCATTTGTGAAGTTTGCTATACTTAATAGCATAATTTGCCTTCTGTTGCTTGATATTTGTGGTCAGTGACCTCTGCTTGTAATAATTTGGTTCTTCGCTCAGATATGAGCTTGCTGTAATAATTTTGTGTCATAGGGTCACTGATGTGTTACCAATTCTTCACTGGATATTCTCGAGCTCAAGGTTAAGCTTATGTTCAAATGGTTGTCTAGGATTTGTTTAGCCCTGATCCCGGGGGTGTCACAAATATTATCTTTCTGAATTATGGAGCCACTACCTACAGAAAGGTCCTTCGGGGTGAACTTGGGGAGCAACATGGTGATCTAGAACAAGGTGGCAACTAGAGTAGGAACTAATTTTTTGTGTTTTTGAAAAGAGAAAGCAAACGAAACTAAACTACTTTTTTTGGAGTTTTTGATAATAAAGAGGCAAAAAAACCAAGCAAAAGAAACTAAGCAAACTAAATACAAAGTAAATAGAAAGGTTGAGGAGGACTCCCCTTGTGAAGACGTCCTTGGCCTCCCCGGCAACGGTACCAGAAAACTTGATGGCGCCCAGCGTTGACGTGGGAGCGCTTCGTTGGAAACCCCAAGAGCAAGGTGTGAAGAGCACAGCAAAAGTGTTCCCTCGGTAAGAAACCGAAGTTATCAAACCAGTAGGAGGAAGGAAATGTCTCAAAGGTGTTGCAAGCAACATGGAAACCTGCACAACACAAACTCAAGAATTTGCCCCAACGAATAGTGAGGTTGTCAAGCTCACCGGTTTGCTGTAACAAAGGATTAAATGTATGATGTGGAAGGTGATGATGGTTTGCAGCGAGTAAACAGTAATAGTGGAAGATGTATCAATGGTAAAGATTGTACCGGGGTCCATAGTTCACTAGAGGTGCTCTTCTTAGATAAACAACATGGCATGAAGGGTAAACAAATTACAGCAAGGCAATTGACAGGAACTGGGCAAGGAATAACAATGCAATACTAGACAAAAAGATCCTATGAGATTCGATTGGGCAATACAACAATATACATAGACCGCCATCCAATTGCATATATGACTAGAAGTCCACCTTCAGGTTATCATCCGAACCCCCTCCAGTATTAAGTTGCAAGCAACAAACAACTGCTTTAAGCAAAGTGTGTAAGGTAGACAATCCACTTGTTCCATGAACAAGAGAGCGTTGTTTTCTCCCTAGTGGCAACAACACATCTACAACCGAAGAGATTTCTGTCACTTCCCTTGGAAACTAGAGGCATGAACCCACTATCGAGCATAAATACCCCCTCTTCCCTCTTGGAATCACTAGCAACTACTTGGTCAAGATAGCTACTAACAACGGAGAGCATGCAAGATCACAAACAACACAGACATGATAGAATCAAATAGACAAAACCATTAATCAATCTGACATAGTAATCTCAATATCAATCGGATCCCCGCAAACACAACATGCATGATTACAAATAAATTAGATCTTGATCATGAACGAAGCTCACAAGATCTATACATGAAAGCACAAGGAGGATATGCAACCATCTAGTTACTACATGGACCCGTAGTCCAAGGTGGAAATACTCACACTTCATACCGGAGGCTGGCATGATGAAGAAGAAGGTCTCCGGGATGATCTCCCCTCTGGCAGGGTGCTGGGAAGAACTTTAGTTCCCCCCGATCTAGGGACGATGGTGGCGGCGGCTACAGACGGTTTTGTGGAGTTTTGATCGGGTGCCTAGTGTTTCTGCATCAGGGGCTTCTTATAGGTGAAGGGGCGAGCCAGGGGCCACCAGGGGGGCCACACCCTGCCCAGGCCTGCGCCTAGGGGGGTCTGGCCGCCCACTGGCGCCCCTCTATCTCATATTCTGTCTTCGTGTTGTCCATGGTAAAATATTGACTTTGGCTTTTGTCCCGTCCAATTCCTAGAATATTGTTTTTCTGCCTTTCTGGAACCAAAAACAGAAGAAAACAGGCAACTGGCAGTGTGGCAACTTGTTAATAGATTAGTTCCAAAAAAACATATAAAAACACGTCAAAGTGTAGACAAAGCAAAGCAAAGTAGATACGAAACAAGCATGGAGCATAAAAAATTATAGATACGTTTCCGACGTATTAAGCATCGTGGGTGTGGATGGCGTGATCTCTGAGGAAGAGTATAACAAGATCGATGAGTTTCCTGGATCTTCATCCTTGTTAAATGAAAGAGATCACGACGAGGTTATTCCGGAAGAGCCGTACATTCGAGATGAAGATCCCGAAGCATGAAAGCGCGTGATAATGTAATTTCTAGGACAATTCATAATATATAATAATATTTGTATGACTTTGTAAGCATTTATGGAGAACATTTGTATGAGTTACTAATATATTTAATAATTGTCGGAATTTATCCATTGAGTGCGTTTGTATGAACATATAATTGTTTCTGTTCAAATTCGGGTGGTCCGGATAATTCTGGAGTTGCACTCCAGATTTTGACAGAGAAGGTTTTGTGGTCGGGTTCCCCGCATTCGGACTGTATGGGTTTTGTACCGGAGGGTCCATATTTCCTTGTTTTAAAGACGGTCAGAAACACCAACGGGCTGCCCATCGGGAAATATTGTTGCGGAGGGAAACTGAAAAAGCTAGACGCTTCTTAGAGACAGTTGTTTTTTCGGCTACACGTATGCCCAACCGTGCTCCGAGGAGTTAATCATTTTTCAACCATTTTCTTAGAGTTTTGTGTGTTTAATTAATGTGTTTTATATTTTAACTCTTCATTTAATTTTAGGTCATTCCATCAAGCATTGCACGTGGTTACAATTACCCCAGCAATCACAACTAGCTCTTGTTAGATAGATAGTTAAAATTAATTCCACACACAAAACAATAAAATAAAAAAATGGGTGGTAATTAATTTGAAAAGATTACCATCCTACTTTGCTGGATATTCGTCCTCGTCAAGCGAGTGACAAATGGCAACCCGATGAAGGAATAGTTTGGAGGGAAGTTTTCATTGAGGTAATTCTCCTCACTATGGGTAAGATGGCATCTTTGAGAGATAACTAAAACGGGGTCATCCTCCTCCTCGTCACTACTATATTCCTCCTCCTCGTCACCGCTACTATTGAAATAGAGGAGACTGATCCTTGGCCCAGGAGCTCCCATTGCAAAACAAAGGTATAGACCTACGGTGAGATGGTTTTGGGTAATTAACCACCTGCATTCTACACCTGCAATGTGAGTCAGTGTTTGCTCTTTGTGCACTTCAACCTCGTATGTTCGCCCGAAATCTCGGAATTGCACGCTAGCTCTTGTTATGCGATTAAACTCCAACCTTACATTGCACGGGACAATCTTTACATGAAAGAGCACAAATTAGATTGTAAATATTAGTACCATAAAAGGGTTAATATTATACAAGCATTTTATATATTACATATATACCAGTAAATACTAAACAAATGAAGTATAATTTTAGGATTTGAAGACAAAAATGTGTGAAATAAATAGTTTCCGGAAGGTCCATAAAAATCTGGACCCTCTGAAACACATCGTATAAGCATTCCTTGGAGAAATATTAGTCTATACTTTGTAGTTGCATTTTTTTGACTTGAATTACAACTTAATGTTGCAAATGTGATTTTATAGAATATTTTAAAATTTTATTGGGTATTGTTTCGAATTAAATGAATATTTGGAAATTTAGGGATTTAAATTGATCTTTGAAGTAAGCATGCATAAAAGAGGTTTTAAATGGATGGAAAAATTATATTTGGGTACCTCTATAACCACATTAACTCAATTCATAATCTTACAAGTTACAATAGAAATCATTAGACATCTTAACTAAGTTTGTAGCTACATAGGTAGTTATAGGGATATTGAATTTTTATAATATCTAAAAAATGTAAAGAAAAAGTGAAACTTGCCAAGTGTCCATTTTAAGGTACCTATATAGTGTGGTAAATATATTAGAAATTTTTAGAACAATTTCACCAATGTTGAGTTTCAACAAGTACATATGGGTAGAAATCATCTTACCTTTCAGGGTAGAATCCAAGGTTTATGCCACGTGATATATTTGCTTCAACGTAAAGACCTTATATTAGTTGTAGGACTTCATTTAGCAATGCTAAGACTATATGAAACATTGTATACCCTTTTGTTTTGGAAAAATTGCATTTCTTGAGTTTTGTCCAACTCCGGAGTGTATGGGTTTTGTCCTGGAGGGTCCGGATATAGTACTATTGGAGACGTTTTTAATTTTTGACCGTCTCCCACATGTTTTCCGGCACTTCTATTGGCAACAAAACTAACTTCGTTTTGGGTAATGAATGGATGGAATATTCACATTTGGGTAATTCTATAACCACATTACTTCATAACATAAATTTAAACTAGCAAATTAATAGAGATGGCTTGTACGTTTAAAAAAGTTTAGAAACAAACATTTAGAAACTAGAAAATCAATAGGTTTAGGGGCCACGTGCATGAATGCATGTTCTTAACAAACATTTAGAAACAAGTTTTATCACGTCTGACACACCCGCGGGAAACTCTCTGGCATATATATTAAATGAGTAGCTCGTTAACGAACATCATCTCAAGGTTCCTGCGTGAAGTGTTCCTGCCAGTAAGGAGTATGGCTTGTCCAACTTGTAGATTTGTGTCTTGAATGAAGTTCTTCTATGCCTCCTTTTTGAAAGCGATGTGGCCATCTATATCCGTCTTGTACAGAACTATGCTGACACCACCTGCGCCAACGAGTACGCCAAGCGAGCCTTCTCCAAGAATTCCAAGAGAAGAAACCATTCTCAACGGAAGTTTCTAAAAAGTAAAAGTTAGATAGCTTGTTATAATTAATATCACACACAAAAAATAAAAAAAATAAAATGAGTGGTAATTAATTTGAAAAGCATACCATCCTGCTTTGCTGAATATTCATCCTCGTCAAGCGAGTGACAAATGGCAACCCGATGAAGGAATTGTTTGGAGGGAAGTTTTCATTGAGGTAATTATCCTTATTATGGGTAAGATGGAATCTTTGAGAGATAACTGAAACAGGGTCATCATCATCCTCGTCACTACTATACTGCTCCTCCTCGCCGCTGCTACTATTAAAATAGAGGACACTGATCCTTGGCCCAAGAGCTTCCATTGCAAAACAAAGGTACAGACCTACGGTGAGACGGTTCTAGGTATTAACCTGCTCCATTCTACACCTGTAAGGTGAGTCAGTGTTTGCTCTTTGTGTACTTTAACCTCATATGTTCGCCAAAAAGCTCGGAATTTCTCATTGGCTCTTGTTATGCAATTAAACTCCAACCTTACATTGCACGGGACAGTCTTTACACGAAAGAGCACAAATTAGATTATAAATATTAGTACCATAAAAGGGTTAATATTATACAAGAATTTTATATATTACATATATACCAGTAAATACAAAACAAATAAAGTATAATTTTAGGATTTGAATGGACAAGGTCGTTCCCCTATTGATCGTAGGGGCTGG
Source organism: Avena sativa (assembly GCA_916181665.1). Classification (NCBI taxonomy): domain Eukaryota; kingdom Viridiplantae; phylum Streptophyta; class Magnoliopsida; order Poales; family Poaceae; genus Avena; species Avena sativa. Next base: position 80,804,049 of record OV702296.1, read on the forward strand.
AAGAGGATCACAGAGAAAGTGGTTGGATCCGGGAGCAGGAACGGCGTCGCGATGAAGCGCGGCGTAGGGATGCGAGGCACAGGGATGAGTTGCGGCAGGCGGAGAATGAGGCCAGATTGGAGGATCAGCACAGGGAAGCCATGGCGCGGGAGAGGGCTCTGTCTGAGGCTCGCCATCGTGAAGCAGAGCATGCTCGCAATTGGGACCGTTGGAGTCACCGTCCGGAGATGCAGCAAGGATCAGGGTCGGATGCTACTGCTTCGTCGTTCCCATGCAGATCAGGTAATTCTGATATGAACCCTAGGAGAGGAGAGCCGGTTTTTGCTCGTACGGTGGAGCAGGTTGTTATACCTAGGGTTGTGATGAACACATCTGTTCCTGTGACTCGTTCTGTTTCTGGCTTGAACACTTCTGCGTCAACTTCTGTTAATGTGCCTGCTGGGGGGAATCGCCCTGTGAATTTGTCTCTGATCCTGTCAATTAATCAATCAGATGTTGTTGCCACTACTCTGGTGGGGTCCTCTATACCACCACCAGTAGTAAGTGTGCCGAGAGATGGTAATGTGGCTGGAGCTTCTGGAGATTTACAGTTGTTGGATGTGATTCGGGAGGAAGTGGTGTGTGAGAACTGTGGGAAGGATCATAGCATTTTGGTCTGTCAAGAGAGGAAACCTTGGGAATATGTTCCTCTTTTCTTTGGCAGTACTGATTTTGAACAGGGCTTTCATTCTATTCCTGTTGTAGAATCTAATGTTCAGTCTATGAACCAGCTTCATTATGCTCATATAAGTGTGGTCAGAGGTGATGTTACTGGGAAAGATTTGGAGAAGGAATTTCAAGTGTGGGCTGATGCTTTGGGGTCTGGGTGGAGATTTAATGCTAGGCCTATTAATGATGTGGATTTTTTGATGAGATTTCCTTCTGCCAGATCCATTGATGATTTCCACTTTGGGAAGGTGTTTATGAAAACAATTCCTGATGCTGTTATCCAATTGTCTAAGTGGAATGGGGACCTGGAACCTGTTGAATGGTTGGAGGAGGCCTGGTTTAGGATTGTTGGTATTCCTATGAAATACAGGAAGAAATCAACTGTTTTCTATGTTGCTTCTTTGGTGGGCAAGCCTTTGGTCCTGGACAGGAACAGTTTGAGGAATTTGGCTTATGTGAGGGTGAAGATTGCTTGTCTGGATGTATCTCTGGTTCCTAATACCAGAAGGGGGAAGATGTAGGGAGGAATTTATGAATTCAAATACACTAGGGAGATTTTTGCTCCTGATGTTGTGCCCACCTTGCCTTCTTCTATGGGTATTGATGGACAGGATGGTGATAATGTGCTGGATAAGAGGACTGAGGAGGAAGTTGAGCATAGGAGGCCTGATGGAAATAGTGGGAAAAGGACTGGACCTGGTGCAGGTAGTGGTGGGGTTGCTGGTGGTCGCCAACATGGTGGTGGTGATGCTAGTGGAGCTGGGCTGGACAAGGGTAAACAGGTTGTGGTGGAGCAGGAGGATTCTGGGGAGGGGGGGGGTTCTTTTGGGACCAAAATGGCTAACATTTGGGATAGTTCTAGAGGTGATGGTCGTTCAAGAGGGATAGTTATCAGAGAGAATGTGGAAGGTGACAATGGTGGTGGGACAGTTACTCAAACCAGAACAACTGATGTGGGACTGCAAGTTGGTACTCAGGAGGCTGTGTCAGATAGTGGTGGGTTGGGTGATGTTCACATGGAAGTCATCCAGAATTTATCATCTACCTTGGTTAAAGAACCCAGTATTGAGGTTGCTGCTGGCCCTCAGAGGTTTGATGACTTTATCAGGGGTTTGTTGAAGGATAGGAGCAGTGATAAATACTATGAGCTTAGGAAGCAATATGGTCATTTGTTGGAAGATGAAGAAGAACAGGATGAGGGTGCCCAGATAAAGGATGACAATGTGTCTACTGATGAATCCTTTGGCTCTTCTTCTGATAGTGGAAAAAAAGGGATTGATGGGGGGTCTGTGATGGAGGGAGCTCAAGATATGGAGGTTGTCAATCAAGACCAGGAAGTGGTGGCTGTTGACCTGTCTCAACCTGATGTTTCTACTCAGGAAAGTGTGGGTTCTCAGTCTGAGCATGTGGCTGGTGTAGAAGAACAAGTTATAAGGATGAGTCCAAGGGTGGCTGATCAAGGTGGGGCTAGAAACATGGCTGAAAGTCATTTGGCTCAACAACCTCCTAGAGATTTATCAGGTACAAATTTAACTTTACATAATTCTTTTGTTGCGCTTTATGATGATATCATTATGCATGGAGCTTTGGAGATGGGGATAGATGCTTCTTCTATATCTTTGGATCATATTAATTCTCTGAAAGAATTAGAAATTGCTAGGCATAGTTTGCAGGATAGGAGACAGGTAGAGAATGAGGTTGAGGTTGATTTGAATGAGAAGGTCTTGTTTCTGGACTGGAAGGGTGATAGTAATGATGAGGAGGATTTTACTCCTTTGGTTTCTAGGAAAAAAAAGAAAAGTTGAGAGCTGGTTCTGGTATGAAGGATAGAAAGTTAAAAGCTGCTGCTGTGAAGGTTCACAACTATCACCCTATGAGTGGTGTTGTGACTTGAACAAGAGAGAGAAAGTCTGTATTATGATAGGTGTTATTTTGAATATTAGAGGTGTGGGGAAGAAGGGTGTGAGTGCTTATTTGAATAATTTGTTGAGACAGGAGAGAGTGGATTTCATTGGTTTGCAAGAAACTATTAAGAAGGATTATTCTGATGATTTTTTTAGGAGAATTGATCCTATGAATCAATTCACTTGGAGTTGGCTGCCTTCTGTGGGAAGATCTGGGGGCATTTTGGGGGGCCTACGTTCCTCTAAACTGACTCAGCTTGATGTGTCTGTGGGCAGATTCCATGTTAAGATGAATGTGTTTGATGTTATGAAACAAATTCAGTGGCATTTGGTGGTAGTATATGGGGCTGCTCAAGAGGAGAATAAAGAGGAGTTTTTATTAGAGTTAGCTGATGTTTGTCAGGATCAATCTATTCCTTTGTTGGTGGGTGGTGATTTTAATGTGATCAGGTGTGTTTCTGAGAAAAATAAGGGTCATTCTTTGAATAGGTGGGGGCACATGTTTAATTCGATTATTAATGCATATGGTTTAAGGGAGATTCTCATGTCTGGAGGGCAGTTTACATGGTCCAACAACCAGAAAAATCCTACTTTGGAGAAGTTGGATAGAATATTAGTTTGTAAGGAATGGGAGAAGTTGTTTCCTCTTACTACAGTGCACAAGTTGTCTAGAGAAGTTTCTGATCATAGTCCTTTGATGCTGGATACTATGGAAGGGCAGGAAAAGGGTGGCAGGGAATTCAGATTTGAAAAAAGCTGGTTACAGTGTGATGATTTTTTGATCAGGGTGGAGAAAGTTTGGAAAAAACGTGTGAATGGTAAAAACAGTCTTGATAGGCTGCAGAAGAAACTTAAGAATGTCAGAAATGATCTGAAAGGATGGGGTGCTCATATAAGGGGTGAGGATAAAAAAAGAAGAAGAGATTGGTGGAGGAGCTTCAGGAATTGGAAAGAATTGAGGAGTTGATTTTGCTTACTGCTGAACAACTTAAACGAAAAGTAGTTATTCAGAAAGAATTGCTAGAGGTGTATGAGAATGAGGAGAGATTTTGGCAGCAGAGATCGAGGGATAATTGGTTGCTAAAAGGTGATAATAACACTGAGTATTTTCATAGGATTGCTAATGGGGTGAGAAGAAAGAAAATGATCTTTTCTATGAAAGATGGGGAGAATGAGATTCAGGGGACTCATGATCTCCTACAGCATGCCACTAATTATTATAAAACTCTGTTTGGTCCTGCTGGTGGGTTCTCTATTAGGCTTGGTGATGACAATTGGCAAGATTGGGAGAAGCTTAATGATGAGGATAGGGAAAATATGGGGGTACCATTTACTGAGAAAGAGGTTAAGGAGGTTATTGATTAGATGGAGAAAAATAAAGCTGCTGGCCCTGATGGGATTCCTATTGAATTCTATCAACATTGTTGGATGATTATAAAAAACAGATGTTATGGCTGTGTTTGAAGATTTTTTTGCTCATAAGATTGATTTGAGGAGCATTAACTATGGGGTGATTACTCTGTTGCCCAAAGGTGATGATGCTGATAGAATCCAGAAATATAGACCTATTTGTCTGCTCCAAGTGTTGTTTAAGATTTTTACTAAGACTCTGACAGTTAGAACTGAGCCTGCAATGGGGAAATTAATTAACACATGTTAGACTGCTTTTATTAAAGGGAGGTTTATTGCAGATGGAGTGACTTTGTTACATGAGATCTTGAAAGAATCGAAAAGCCAGAAGCAGCAGGGTGTGGTGTTGAAAATTGACTTTGATAAAGCTTATGACAAGGTCAATTGGGATTTTTTGTTTTACTGTTGTAAGCAGAAAGGTTTCAGTGAGGATTGGATGATTTGGTTAAAAAGTGCTGTGACTCAAGGTACTCTCAGTGTTAAAGTGAATGGGGAAACTGGCCCTTACTTTGGCAGTTATAAAGGGGTCAGACAAGGAGATCCTTTTTCTCCATTCTTATTCAATTTGGCTAGGGAATGTTTGGCTAAGATGGTGCTTAATGCACAGGCTGGTGGGTTGTTTACAGGATTGGTTGATAATCTGTTTGATAAAGGGATTGCTATTTTGCAATATGCTGATGATACCATCCTTTTTATTAAAGATGATCCTGAGGGGGCTAGAAACTTGAAGTTGCTGTTGTATTTGTTGGAATCCATGTCTGGTCTCAAGATTAATTTTGAGAAGAGTGAGGTGATGATGGTGTTGGATGATGAGGAGAAACTTTCCAATTTATGCTGAAATGTTTAACTGTCAGAAAGGTAGTTGACCAATTAAATATTTGGGGTTGCCGGTTTGTGGCAGGAGATGCACAGTGGCTGAGATGAGTTTTATTGGAGACAGGTTGAAGAAAAAGTTAGATGGATGGATGGCGGGTGCTTTATCTCTAGGAGGGAGGCATGTTAAAATCACTGCTTGTGTTTCCAGTGTGGCTGTTTATCCCATGACTATGTTTCTTTTACACAAAACAAATGTGGAAGAAATTGAGAAACAAACTAGCGCCTTCTTTTGGTATGGGAAGGTGGGAAAAAGAAAATATCATCTGGTTAAATGGAAATATGTGTGTAGACCTAGGAAAAAAGGAGGACTGGGGATTAAAAACATTAGACTTTTTAACATTTGCTTGCTTTGTAAGTGGTGGTGGCGCCTTGAAGCTGAGGAGGGTCCATGGCAAGTTTTTGTGAGAAAGAAGTATTTGAAGAGAGGAGGGATCAGTGCTGTGAAACACAGGCAGAATGATTCTCCATGTTGGAATGATTTGATTAAGATTAGGGATCTTTATTTGGCTGGTAGGAAAATGAAAATTGGTAATGGGGAGTTGACTGATTTCTGGCATGATGCTTGGTGTCTGGATATGCCTTTGAAGGATAAGTTCCCTGACTTGTTTGATATTTGCCAGAATCAAACGATCACTGTGGCTGATATGGCAAGAAAAAGGTGGAGATGCTCTTTTAGAAGGTGGTTGGATGTTGATGGGTTGAATCATCAGGAATAATTGAAAAATCTGTTGTCTGGGGTGAGTTTGAATCAGGAAAAAGACAGGCCAGTGTGGATGTGGAATAAATCTGTCAAGTTTTCTGTTAAGTCGATGTACACACATTTGTCGAATATAGGGATTGATAGAAGTTTCAAACATCTATGGAAATCTAAAATTCCCCTGAAGATTAAAATTTGGTTGTGGCTTATCTGGCACAATGCTATTCTCACCAAAGATAACATGAGGAAGAAGAATTGGGTAGGAGATTTTACTTGTAGAATTTGTAGTGAAGATGAAAACATTGGGCATTTATTCTTTTCTTGTGTGGCAACCAGATATGTTTGGGGGGTGGTTGCCAGAGCTATTGGTGCTGCAAATAGGCCTGGGTCCTTTTCTCAGTACTTTTGGTGGGCTTCACAGTTTTTGGGCGTCAGCAGGAATGTGTAGATTACGGTGGTGGCGGCAATTTGTTGGGCTATTTGGAAGCTCGGGAATAGGGCTTGTTTTGAAAAAAAGCTTATTAATTCGCATGTTGATTTGGTTATATATGCCTGTGTGTTCATTCGTTATTGGGCAGGGCTGCATGGGGAGGAAGACCGGGCAGTGTTGCAAGATGGAGCTGATACTCTGCAACAGAATGCGCTGGCTGATGCGGCGGCTATGGATGTGGCTCCTGTTCCTTTTCTCGGACTGCCAGCAATCCCTGAAGATCGTACTCATGAAGCTCCAAAACTGGAAAGGGGGCGGGAGAAAAGAAGGAGAACCTGAAAAGCTGGTTTGTGAGAAGATTGTATTGGCATCTCACGTGGCTTTCTTCGCTTGTTCTGATAGATCCTCGTTGTGTTTGATAATATTGTTCCCCACTAGCCTGAGGGCGGTGTTCTTGCGTCTCCAGCCTTCTCCCTTTTCTCTGTTTAGTTTGTTTTGGTTTGTAATATGGATTCCTTAAGTTGTTTTGACCCCCTAGGTGGGTCAGTACTACGTTTGTGTGTCTGATGATAATGGAACCCGATCCCTCTTTTTGGGGGATTGTATGGAAAAATAATAATTTTAGGATTTGAAGACACAAATGTGTGAAATAAACACTTTCCGGAAGGTCCATAAAAATCGGACCCTCTGAAACACACCCTATGAGCATTCCTTGGAGAAATATTAGTCTATACTTTATAGTTGCATTTTTTGACTTGAATTACAACTTAATATTGCAAATGTGATTTTATAGAATATTTTAAAATTTTATTAGGCATTGTTTCGAATTAAATGAATATTTGGCTATTTAGCGGATTCAATTTGATATTTAAATTAAGCATGATAAAAAAGGTTTTAAATGGATGAAAAATCATATTTGGGTACCTCTATAACCACATTAGCTCAATTCATAAGCTTACAATAGAAATCATTAGACATCTTGACTAATTTTGTAGATACATAGGTAGTTATAGGGATTTTGAATTTTTATAATATCTAAAAAATGTAAAAAAATATGAAACTTTCCAGGTGTCCATTTTAAGGTACCTATATAGTGTGGTAAATATATTAGAAACTTTTAGAACAATTTCACCAATTTTGAGTTTCAACAGGTACATCTGGGTAGGAATCATTTTACCTTTCAGGGTAGAATCCAAGATTTATGGCACATGATATATTTTCTTCAATGTAAGGACCTTATATTAGTTGAAGGACTTCGTTTAGCAATGCTAAGACTATAGGAACCATTGTATACCCTTTTGTTTTGGAAAAAATGCATTTATTGATTTTTGGCCAACTCCGGAGTGTATGGATTGCGTCCTAGAGGGTCCGGCTATAGTACTATTGGAGACGGTTTTAATTTTTGACCGTCTCCCACATGTTTTCCGGCACTTCTATTAGCAGCAAAACTATGTTGATTTTGGGTCATATGGCCACTTGAATGGATGGGATATTCACATTTGGGTAATTATATAACCATAGTACTTCATAACATAAATTCATACTATAAAATCAATACAGATGGCTTGTATGTTTGAAAAAGTTTAGAAACAAATATTTAGAAACTAGAAAAGCAATAGGTTCAGGGGCCGCATGCATGCATGTTCTTAACAAACATTTAGAAACAAGTTTTATCACTTGGAGTAATATATGATGACTCCGACGTCGTCTGACACACCCATGGGGAACTCTCTTCCATATATATTAAACGAGTAGCTCGACGATGAATATCATCCCAAGGTTCCTACACGAAGTGTTCCTGCCAGTAAGGACTATGGCTTATCCAACTTGCAAATTTGCGTCTTGAATGAAGTTCTTCCATTCCTCCTTGTTGAAAGCAACGCGGCCATCTGTATCCTTCCTGTACGGAACTATGCTACCGCCACCTGCTCCAACGCGTACTCCAACCGAGCCTTCTCCAAGAATTCCAACAGAAGAAACCATCCTCAATGGAAGTTTCTAAAAAGTAAAAGTTAGATAGCTTGTTATAATTAATTCCACACATAAAACAATAAAATAAATAAAATGAGTGGTAATTAATTTGAAAAGCATACCATCCTGCTTTGCTAAATATTCGTTCTCGTCAAGCGAGTGACAAATGGCAACCCGATGAAGGAATTGTTTCGAGGGAAGTTTTCATTGAGATAATTATCCTCACCATGGGTAAGATGGCATCTTTGAGAGATAACTAAAACGGGGTCATCCTCCTGAAGGATTTCGCAGCATAGTAAATCAAAAATTTCTACGGATGTGAACAAGAAAGCCAAGATCTAATCTAGGAGATGCAATCAACGAGATAGATAGATGAGATCTTTATACCCTTAAAGAAATCGCATAGCGGAAACGTTCAACAGAACGTGGGTGATGTAGTCGAACTAGCCTTCTCCTCCTCGTGATCCGACGCCGCAAGTGGCGGCGCCTCCGAGAGATACACACGTACGGTGCCGCGACGTCTCCTCCTTCCTCGGTCCAGCAAGTAGGATGGAGAGATAGATTGGATCTGCAGCATGACGGCGTGGTGCTTATGATGGAGAATTTCTGCAGCAGGGCTTCGCCTACGCGCAGTCGGGAGAGAGAGAGGTGGAGGGGCAGCAGGATGGCAGCTAGGGTTGGAGGAGTAGGAGGGGGAGGGTGCGCCCCTGCCCTCTTTATATAGGGGGCTGGCCGGCCCCCTTGGCCCCTCCTCCAAGCCCTAGGGCGGCGGCCCCAACGGTTGGAGTGGGGGGCAAGTTTCTCCCCTCCTTCTAGAAGATCTCCTCTAGGGTTTCCCCTAGGCTGGCCGGTTGGGCCTTTGGGGCCTTGTTCCCCTGGCCCAATGCGGCCAGGGCACTTCCCCTTAGGCCCACGCAGGCCCCCGACAAGTGGGCCCATGTTGGTCCCACTCCGGAACCTTCTAGAACCTTCCGGTACAATACCGAACACTCCGAAACGATTCCGAAATCCAAAAACTGCTTTCCTTTATATGAATCTTATTCTCCGGACCATTCTGGAACCTCTCGTGATGTCCTGGATCTCATCCGAGACTCCGAACAAAAAATCATAAACCAATTATCCATTCTATCCTAGCGTCGAGGCACATTAAGTGTGTGACCCTACGGGTTCGAGAATATGCAGACATGATCTTCTATCAATAATCAACAGCGGGGTCTGGAAACCCATATTGACTCCCACATATTCATTGATGATCATATCAGATGAACCACGATGCCAGGATTCAATCAATCCTATATATGTATTCCCTTTGTCACACGATATTTTACTTGCCCGAGATTCGATCGTTGGTATCGACATACCTAGTTCAATCTCGTTCACAGCAAGTACTTTACTCATTCCGTAATCCGATATCACTTTGTGATTAACTCCTTAACCACGTGCTTGCAAGCGGTGTTGATATCGATTACCAAGTGGGCCCGAAGTATATCTCTCCGACTCGGGAGGGAAAAATTCCATCTCGATACATACAACCCAACAAGTACTTTCCGATCACCTGAGAGACACCTTTATGATCATCCTCACATAGGATGACGTTTGATGACCTCAAAACTTTCTTCCGATACCAGGGAGTTGTATTATCTCATGGTCTAAGGAATACAATACTTGACATAAGAAAAAGCTTCGCAAAGATGAACACGATGACATGATCTAATTGCTCTGCTTAATTTGGGTTTGTCCATCATATCATTCTCCCAATGACATGATCTCATTATTAATCGACAACTCATGTCTATGGTTAGGAAACCTTAACCATCATTAATCAATGAGCTAGTCCATAGAGGCGTACTAGGGACACGGTGTTGTTCATAAACAACACAAGTATCAAAGTTTTCGCTTAATACAATTCTAGCATGGAATATAAACTTTATCATGAACAAGAATTATAATAATAACATCTTTATTATTGCCTCTAGGGCATAATTCCAACACCTCATCCTCTTCACTACCCTCCTCATCACTACTATACTCCTCCTCCTCGTCGCCGCTACTATTGAAATAGAGGACACTGATCCTTTGCCCAGGAGCTCCCATTGCAAAACAAAGGTACAGACCTGCGGTGAGATGGTTCTGGGTAATTAACCTCCTCCAGTCTACACCTGCAATGCGAGCCAGTGTTCACTCTTTGTGCACTTCAACCTCGTATGTTCGCCCAAAAGCTCGGAATTGCACGCTAGCTCTTGTTATGCTATTAAAGTCCAACCTTACATTGCATGGGACAGTCTTTACATGAAAGAGCACAAATTAGATTGTAAATATTAGTACCATAAAAGGGTTATATTATACAAGCATTTATATATTACATATATACTAGTAAATACAAAACAAATAAAGTATAATTTTAGGACTTGAAGAAAAAAATTGTGAAATAAACAGTTTTCGGAAGGTCCATAAAAATCCGAACCCTCTGAAACACACCCTATGAGCATTCCTCGAAGAAATATTAGTCTATACTTTGTAGTTGCATTTTTTTACTTGAATTACAACTTAATGTTGCAAATGTGATTTTATAGAATATTTTAAAAATTTATTGGGTATTGTTTCGAATTAAAAGAATATTTGGCTATTTAGCGGATTTAAATTGATATTTGAAGTAAGCATGCATAAAAAGGTTTTAAATGGATGGAAAAATCATATTTGGGTACCTCTATAACAGGTACTATAGAATAGCAGAACGATGCCATGGAGGAAATAATAGCAGGAACTTAGCTCCAGACGAACCAGATAGATTCAGTAACTATGGAGCAGGGAATCCACACTAATATTTTTCACTAACTTTATATTTTGCAAAAACTACACAATAGCAGACATTTACTGTTGTAGGGATTAGCTAGGAACATGTGCATGACAAAATAACAAACATGTGCATTACTTGAAATTTGTAGAGCCGAATGCAAACAAACATGTCTAGTGACCTTGTATGTAGCACAAAGAATAGGCATTGCCGTGGCACAGAATCCCGGTGAACTAGATCCGATGGGGTGGGTGTCGGTGAAGCGGCACCATGGCAGTGCACAAGACCGCATCTCAAGTGGCTCAGGCCACCGTGGAATTGCCGTCGGCAAGTGCGCGTGGTGATCGTGGAGGGGAAAAAGGAGCTTGGGATTTTTGGGAGGGCCGGTGGGAAAAAATGCGCGAATAGGGACCATAGAGGTGAACATGATACAAATTACGATCATGGCCCCAAGATACCGAGTATAGCCTGCCGATTTGTCGTCTAAACAAAGGATAGAATGAAAAATTTACAGTCAAAAGTTTTTAAAACAGAGAAGCACGAAATGCTTCAAGGTCGATGTGTGATATTGCCGCTCAATTGAGATTTTAAATTGGGCTAGCGCCCATCATCTATTCTAATAAAATGGTATTACCCGGTGGGAGATTTTGGCTCAAATTTTTGAAACGGAGGGGCAGGAAGGTCGGTAGGTGGTTTTGCCGCTCGATTGAGATTTCAAGATTGGCTAGCGTTCATCTAATAATAATAGTACTAGAAAAATGGTACACCAATGGTGGGAGATTTTGCCTAAAAATATTTGAAACGGAGGTGCGTGAAATGCATCTGAGTCGGTGGGGAATTTGCCACTCGATTATGATTTTGAATTTTGTTGCTAGCGTCCAAGTAATAATAGAAAAAAGCTAGTAGACCATACGCTATATGTCCAGGAATTCGAGTCCCAAAGTCACATCAACTGATCATTCATGACCACAATTAATGCGCAGACTAATATTTTTAATTTGGCTAGTGTCCAAGCAATAATAGAAAAAGGAGTATCTCCCTCTTCAGGAATTGAATGTGGAGTTTGACATCAACAGATCATCATCCATAATGAAAATCGGATACAGTACCTCCGATTCAAATAGGATTGGCGGCAGGTTTTGCCGCTCTACTAAGATTTTTGAATTTCGGAAGCATCTAGGGAATAATACTAATGACACTCCTTCTGTATGAATTGAAGGCTGGTCATCAAACAGTTACCATATTGGCAAACAAAATTGGATACAAAACTCTGATTCAAACAGAGTAGGCAGTATGTTTTGTCGATCCACTGAGATTTTGAATTTGGCGGTTTGTTCAATGAATAAAAAACATTTGTGAGTTTCATGAATCCAAGGCTTAAGGGCAGCCACATCGTATGGCTAAAAGTAGTTCCAAAACTGCTATTTGGCTTTTGTAACTGATTCTCTACGCTGTGGAGGTGGTTCCAAAACAAACAAAACTAGGAAATTAGAGCAACGACATGCTCTGAGACCAAATTCTACACCAACAATAAAATAATATATCTCTTCAAACTGCCAGTGACTAGAGCTCTCATATTCCAACCACTAGGCACTTCAGATTACATGAGTAAATTTTAGAACGATTGTTTTTCAGAAAAATTATACACAATAGCACATAGGGAAGCATGTATCAATCACTCACAAAATTCACACGCACATCTGAGAATGGATTAACCAACCTAAGCTAGCTGAGATCTGGACATGCAATAGAAATATGTGAGCTTGGCTACATGTATCACATGATGTTGGCCGCCTCGTGATGCAGGGGTCTGGGATGCGTACTCCATGCCTACAACTAGTCAACTGTCGTCAATACGAGCGCGCCAGCGTATGCCGTTGGAGTAGGCGAGTCGGCCGTTGATCTATCGGCCACCATCGCTTGACTCACCCGCCACCGCAGAGCCAACTCTCACATTGCTCTCAGCACCACAAAGCCGTCTTCCAGGCGCCCACCACCTCTGCTAGGTCAATCCTCTCGGATCTGAAAGCAGGTGAAAAGGAGGAGAAAAGGACAACAAGATTCATGGACGTGTGCGGCTGGGAACAACCTTGAACTCGGGAGAATATTCTGAGGAGGGGAGAGAGGGGGCACTTCTACTATGCTGATTTATTTCATGTTAGGAACCATGGGACATGTATTTGGATATGGAAACACTATTTTGTCATATTTGGCTATCCACACGATGTGTCAGGTTCGGGCGCAGGATTTTTGTGCATGGAGCACAGCGTAAAGTACTGCCAGCACATAAGAAAAGAAAATATCAGGCTGACAAGACAAGGAAATTTATCCTCATTATTGAAAATAACAATCTATTCACATGGCGGCTCTTGCATCACCCTTCAAAAATCATCTTCCTTCAAGGATACTTGGAGCATCTCTGCTTGTTCTTTCACCAGTTCCAAGACCGTCCAGTTGATCTCATTGACATGTGCATCAGCCGGATTGGGAACAAGATTTTCAGCCACTAACTTTTGAAGATCATCGGCAGCATCAAGGCCATATTCAATCATAGAAATCCAGCCCCAGTTCAATTCTCTGATCTGTCGAGTGGCCGTGTACAGATCGTGTTGGAGAAGCCTAATCTTAGCTTCGGCCATGCACCATACTTTTGTTTGGTTCCTAGAAATGGCTGCATCACTTGCATGCTGCTGAATATCTGTGCTGCGAACCTCCTTGGGAGGAACATGATCATGCACTTTCTTATACAAATTGTAGTGGGACAAATAAATCAGCAAATAAAACAAGCAAGATGCAACAAATAGCTATGTCTCTTTAACAGTTGTGTTGTGCTGAGGGGAGCTACATCTGAATGTCAAAAACTCTTCAGGTTTTGTTGTCATCGATTCTCATTGCTCAGTACATCATCTTCCATGCCTTGCAAAAATACAAATAAAAAAATATACTAGTACATGAGAAGGCAGAGCAAGCAAACTATGAACTACTCTCGAAAATACATATATGCAAAGTGGAAGCAAACCTTTGTCTAGGGAGGATTGTTGGGGGTTATCATTGGGTTGGAGAGGTCTTGTACTGCTGCGAGATAACCAATTTGCCTCCATGATTCGTATTTACCTTCTTTTCTCTTGGAACCGATCCCGCAGTACAGCAACTAGCATGCATTATTAGAAATATATTAAGGCACAGCAAGGAAGAAGAGATGAACTACATTCGGAAGTAAAATTCAAGGAAAGCGAGCATAGGAAGTGTGCAACAACCTTCGTCTCAGTAGTAGGGAGTTTTAGCAGTCACCCTGGTGAGGGGTTCGAGTGGCTTACGCATCTCTCGGTTGCGACAGTGGGAAAGAAGATACGACAAAGAAGACTCCAGCGAGGTGGATGACGGCGTCACTGAGTAGACTCCAGCGAGCTGGAAGTCGACTAAGGAGGGACATGATAGAGGAGGATGATGGGATAGAGGGAGGGATCGGCGAGAGAACGAGCCGGAGGCCCCGTCAGTATGCGGGTAGCTAGGAGGATCCCGCCAATATTCCAGTAAAATTTTGAACTAGAAGAAGAACCTTCCAATATCACACCAAAATTTAGTGCTGCGTTACTCTTAGCTCACCTTCCGAGTAATAAAAATATTAAAAGGAAGGCTCGAAATGCAAGAGGCATCGAATGCAATTGGACGATGACGTGTGCAGCTTGTGAAGAAAGGTGGTTGAGTCTAATACGGTTGTGAGGGTGGTGCTTTTCTTTTCTTTTGTTTTTGTGAATAATAAGGAGAGGATAACTCTCGGCTTTTACCGATATACTGCTAATTGACCACCGATGGGTACCTCCAAAATCTTTTTCATAAAACTTTCAAAGAAACCTATGATTTACTTGTAGTTTAGATTTGACATAATTTCGATAAATTGACATAAATTCATTCAAGTGGGAAGAGTTAGCTAGGAAGTTTGAAAACTCATGAGACATGGGATTCGAAAGTACAACATGGCGGTCCACTATATATGATTGAAAGCTCACCGGTGGCATTGAGATCCATATTTTTCAGACTTCCTTTACGAAAAAGAACAATCTCGCCATCACTTGGAAAATTGAGAATGTTCTTTCCTAATAGTTGGAAACTCACACCTGCAGCATTGTTTACTAAAAGAAGATGCACTCATCTACCTACAAAAAGACATTTAATTCAAGAGCATTCTATCACTCTTAGTGGTAGCTCAAGTTTGACCTAATTTCGTTAAATTATCGATATGAATAGTCAAAACTCGCCTTGGTAGTTTGTGATATATTAAATGACCCCCTGATGGTTACCTCCAAAAAACATCGTAAAACTTTCAAAGCAACATACAATTTACTATTCAAGTTGGCAGAGTTACCTAGGTCAATGTTTGAAATCTCGTGAAACATGGGAATCATATAAGTAGTACACAACATGTCGGTCCACTATATATATCTGAAAATCTCTCCTTGTGGTATTTAGATCCGTATTCTTGAGACCTTTACAGAAAGGAACAATTTGGTTATCACTCGGAAAATTGAGAATATTCTTTCTTGATAGTTGGAAACTCACACCGACGATATTATTGTTTACTAAAAGAAGATGCACCCATCTACCTCCAAAAATACAATAAATTCAAGAGCGGTCTACCGTGCATAATGGTAGCTCAAGTTTGACCTAATTTCGTTAAGTTGTCAAGATGCAAAATCTTAGCAAGAAGTTGAACCTATTTTCAAAAGTCTCAATGGTGGTTTGTGATATATCAAATGACCCCCTGATGGTTACCTCCAAAAAAATCGTAAAACTTTAAATGCAATCAACGATTTACTTATATTTTAAATTTGACCTAATTTAGATAAATTGATATAAAGTCATTCAAGCGGACAAAGTTAGCTAGGAAGAAGTTTGAAAACTCATAAAACATGGGAATCGTAAGTACATCATGTCCGTCCACTATGTATATCTCAAAAGCTATCCCTTTGGCATAGATCCATATACTTGAGACCTTCTTTACGGAAACTCACAATGATAGCATTATTGTTTACTAAAACAAGATGCACCCATCTACCTCCAAAAATACAATTAAATAAAGAGCAATCTATCGCGCTTACTCGTACCTCAAGTTTGACCTAATTTCGTTAAGTTGTGAAGATGCAAAATCTTAGCAAGAAGTTGAACTTGTTCTCAAAATTCTCAGTGGTGGTATGTGATATATTACATGACCCCCCTGATGGTTACCTCCAAAACAAATAATAAAACTTTAAACACAATGTGCAATTTACATGCATTTGAAATTCGATCAAATTTTGATAAATTGACATAAAGCCATTCAATTTGACAGAGATTGCTAGGATGAAGTTTGAAAACTCATAAAACATCGGAATCATAAGTGCAACATGCCTGTCCACTATATATATGTGAGAAATCTTGGCTTGTTGCATTCAGATCCACATTCTCTAGACTTTCTTTTCGTAAAGGAACAAATCTTGTCATCACTTGCGAAATTGTGAATGTTCTTTCCTGCTAGTTTCAAACTCACATCGAGGGAGGCGTTTACAAAAAGAAGATGCACACATCTACCTTCAAAAATAAAATTAACTCAAGAGCAATCTATCGCACTTACGTGTTGCTCAAGTTTGATGTTGCTAATTTCGTTAAATTGTCAAGATGAATAATCTTAGTAAGAAGTTGAATCTGTTGTCAAAATTCTTGGTGGTGGTCTATGATATATCAAATAACCCCCCGATGGTTACCTCCAAAAAAAATCACAACACTTCCAAAGCAACCTACAATTTACTTTTAGTTCAAATTTGACCTAATTTAGATAAATCAGCATAAAGTCATTCAAGTAGACAGAGTTAGCTGGGACGAAGTTTGAAAACTCATAAAACATGAGAATCGTAAGTACATCATGTCCATCCATTATATATATCTCAAAAGCTCTCCCTTTGGCATAGATCCATATACATGAGACCTTCTTTATGGAAAGGAACAATCTCGTCATCACTTGAAAAATTGAGAATGTTCTTTCCTGATTGTTGGAAACTCACAACTACGGCATTATTGTTTACTAAAATAAGATGCACCCATCTACCTCCAAAAATACAATTAAATCATGAGCAATCTACCGCGCTTACTCATACCTCAAGTTTGACCTAATTTCGTTAAGTTGTGAAGATGCAAAATCTTAGCAAGAAGTTGAACCTGTTCTCAAAATTTTCGGTAGTGGTTTGTGATATATTAAATGACCCCCCTCCCGATGGTTACCTCCAAAACAAATAGTAATACTTTAAACCCAATCTGCAATTTAAATGCATTTGAAATTCGATCTAATTTTGATAAATCGACATAAAGCCATTCAAGTGGAAAGAGTTTGCTAGGAGAAGTTTGAAAACTCATAAAACATGGGAATCATAAGTACAACACGCCGGTCCATTATATATATGTGAGAAAGCTTGGCTAGTTGCATTCAGATCCATATTCTCTAGACTTTCTTTTTGAAAGGGAACAAATCTCGTCATCACTCGGGAAATTTCGAGGGCATCATTTACAAAAATAAGATGCGCGCATCTACCTTCGAAAATACAATTAATTCAAGAGAAATCTATCGCACATACTTGTTTCCCAAGTCTGACCTAGCTAATTTCTTTAAATTGTCAAGATGAAGAAGCTTAGCAAGAAGTTGAACCTGTTGTCAAAATTCTTGGTCGTGGCCTATGATATATCGAATGACCCCTCATGGTTAACTCCAAAAAGATCACAAAACTTCCAAAGCAACCTACAATTTACTTTTAGTTCAAATTTAACCAAATTTAGATAAATTGGCATAAAGTAAGTGGACAGAGTTAGCTAGGACGAAGTTTGAAAACTCATAAATCATGGGAATCGTAAGTACATCATGCATGTCCACTATATATATCTCAAAATCTCTCCCTTTGGCATAGATCCATGTACTTGAGACCTTCTTTACAGAAAGCAACAATCTCGTCATCACTCAAAAAATTGAGAATGTTCTTTCTTGATAATTGGAAACTCACAAAGACAACATTATTGTTTACTAAAAGAAGATGCACCCATCTACCTCCAAAAAGACAATCAAATCAAGAACAATCTATCACGCTTACTCGTATCTCAAGTTTGACCTAATTTCGTTAAGTTGTGAAGATGCAAAGTATTAGCAAGAAGTTAAACCTGTTCTCAAAATTCTCGGTGGTGGTTTGTGATATAATTAATGACCCCTCCGGTGGTTACCTCCAAAACAAATAGTAAACCTTTAAATGCAATCTGCAATTTACATGCATTTGAAATTCGATCTAATTTTGATAAATCGACATAAAGCCATTCAAGTGGACAGAGTTTTCTAGGATGAAGTTTGAAAACTCATAAAACATGGGAATGATAAGTACAACATGCCGGTCCACTATATAGATATATGTGATAAAGCTTGGCTTGTTGCATTCAGATCCATATTCTCTAGACTTCCTTTTCGTAAAGGAACAAATTTCGTCATCACTCGAGAAATTGATAATGTTCTTTCCTGATAGTTGGAAACTCACATCGAGGGGATCGTTACAAAAAAGATGCACACATCTACCTTCGAAAAGACAATTAATTCAAGAGCAATCTATCGCGCTTACTTGTTGCTCAAGTTTGACCTTGCTAATTTTGTTAAGTTGTCAGGATGAATAATCTTAGCAAGAAGTTGAACCTGTTGTTAAAATTCTTGGTGGAGGTCTGTGATATATCAAATGACCCCCCGATGGTTACCTCCAAAATAATCACAAAACTTTCAAAGCAACCTACAATTTACTTTTAGATCAAATTTGACCTAATTTAGATAAATCGGCATAAAGTCATTCAAGTGGGTAGAGTTTTCTTGGACGAAGTTTGAAAACTCATAACATTAAACATGAGAATCATAAGTAAAACATGTTGGTCCACCTAGTATGTCAGGAAGATTGGCTTGTGGCATTCAAATCCATATTCTTCGAACCTTCTTTACAGAAAAGAACAATCTCGTCACCACTCGGGAAATTGAGAATGTTCTTTTCCAGATAATTGGAAACTCGCACTGGCGGCATTGTTTACTACAAGAAGATGCACCCATCTACCTCAAAAAATACATTTAGTTCAAGGGCAATCTAGTGCTCTTACTTTTAGCTCATGTTTTAACTAATTTTGTTAAATCGGCAAGATGTCAGTGAAGTATGTGAAGTTAGCTAGGAAGCTCAAAAAATGGAACTATAAGAAACCGTGGTCCACTTATTTGTGTGATAATTGGCGTAGCTGAATTTTCTTCTAACTTTGGTAGGTCCCGTATGTGCGAGGTGGTTCAGTTAAC
The DNA here is from genome assembly GCA_916181665.1 of Avena sativa. Classification (NCBI taxonomy): domain Eukaryota; kingdom Viridiplantae; phylum Streptophyta; class Magnoliopsida; order Poales; family Poaceae; genus Avena; species Avena sativa. The sequence goes on from OV702296.1 coordinate 80,823,168, forward strand.
ACGGTCGGTGAAAGTACAAGTTACATCAAGGACCTCATAAAAAATGCAAATTACATCCATGTCCATGCACTTATCATAAGGTCCCTGAAACTATGCAATGAAGTGTGTTTTGAGGTTTGTGGATACTACCGTTCATTGTACATGGTAAAGACTATCAACAGAATCTTCTAGATGCTAAGAATGGAAAAGAAGATCCAATGGTTAGCAATGTTTTGATGTGCCAGTCTTGATCCAACGGTCGAAGTTCAAAGTTATCCGCACACTATATAGTGGTATGGTATTGTAAGAGATAAGAAAAGATCAAGTTAAGATAATAAGTACTACTCAAATGGCCGATCTTTTTAATAACCTTCCCTCCCGATGTTTGGGAAGCAAGTGAAAATTTTGAAACCGGAAAAGTTTGAATTTTTTACCGCCAAGGACCAAAGTGGAAACTCGCACCGACATCGTTGTTTGCTAAAAGAAGATGCACCCATCTACCTCCGAAATTACATTCAAGATCAATCTACCGCTCTTACTTGTAGCTCAGGTTTGACCTAGTTTTATTAAATTGATAAGAAGTACTACTGTGAAGTGTGCGAAGTTAGCTAGGAACCTTGAAAAATGGAATTATATAAGAAATCGTGGTCCACTTTGTGTGATAATTGAGGATGTTGCATTTTCGTCTAACTATGGCAGGTCCCCTAGGAGCGAGGTGCTTGAGTTAACACGGTCAATGGAAGTACAAGTTACATCAAGGACCTCATAAAAATGAAAATTACATCCAAGTCCATGCATTTAGCAAAAGGTCCCTGAAACTAAGCAATGGAGTGTGTTTTGAGGTTCGCGCATACTAGCTTTCATTGTGCCAAATACTATCAATATAACCTTTTAGATGATAAGAATGGAAAAGAAGATCCAACTGCTACCAATGTTTGGAGTTGCCAGTATTGATCCAACGGTCAATGTTTAAAGTTATCCTGCACTATACTATGGTAGTATGGTATTGTAAGAGATAAGACAAGATAAAGATAAGATAAGAAGTACTACCGCAAATGGCCGGTCTTTTGAATAGTGATGACCCACAAGTATAGGATATCGCAACAGTCTTCGAGGGTAGCCAAAGAATACTTATAAGCCTTAACAACTGAATTGTCCATTCAGCTACACCTGGAAATAGTCTTGCTCATAGTAGTTTATCAGTAGCAACAGTTTTCTAGTAGCAATAGCAAAGTAACAGCAGCAGTAAAGCAAAGGCAGTAGTAACAATAGTAGCAAACAGCAGGATTTGAGTGCGGTAGGCATAGGGATGGATGGACGGGCATTGCATGGACGAGAATATTCATGTAATATCAAGATCTAGGGCATTTGTAGATAAATAAGATAAAGCATCCAAGTACTAAACAATCATAGGCATGTGTTCCATATATAGTCATACGTGCTCACAATGAGAACTTGCACAACATCTTTTGTCCTGCCTGCCCGTTGCAGCGGGGCTTCAAGGGAATCTACTGGAAATTAAGGTACTCCTTTTAATAGAGTATGGAGCAAAGCATTAACACTCCATGAACACATGTGATCCTCATATCACAGCCATTCCCTCCAGTTGTCCCAATTTTTGTCATTTCGGGGCCTTCGGTTCTGGACAATAATATGTGTAAACAACTTGCAGATAAGATCACAAAGAATACTATCATCATGAATCAATAACATGAGATCATGGCACCCGAGCCCTAGTGACAAGCATTAAGCACAACAAGTTACAACAATGTCAAAAAGCACAACAAAGATACTAGGAACCATGCTCTAACAATCTTATTTGATTACATGCTAGATCTCATCCAATCCCTACCATCCCCATAGCCTACAGCGGGGGATTACTCATTCATTGATGGGGAAACATGGATGGTTGATGGAGAGGCGTCGGTGATGATAATGGCGATGATCTCCTCCAATTCCCCGTCCCGGTAGGGTGCTATAACGAAGTTTCTGGTTCCGAATCGCGGTTTCTGGTGGTGGCAGCACATCAAAACTCTATCTGGAAAAACGTCCAACCCCCCTATGTTTTTAGGTCAGAGGTCTTATGTAGGCGAAGGGGGAGACTGAGGGGGTGCCCGAGGTGGCCACACCACCCCTAGGCGCGGCCTGGCCTGGCCCGCTCTGCCAGGGGGTGTGGGCCCCTCGTGGCCCTTCTCCATCCCGTTTTCTGGCTCCATGAGTCTTCTGATAAAATAGGAGTTTTGCGATATTTTCTGGGATTTTTCCTGAAAGTTGATTTTCTGCACAAAAACTAGACACCAAAGCAATTCTGCTAAAAACAGCGTCAGTCCGTGTTAGTTGTATCCAAATCACACAAATTAGAGGAGAAACAATAGCAAAAGTGTTCGGGAAAATAGATACGTTTTGGACGTATCAACTCCCCCCAAGCGTAGCTTATTGCTTGTCCTCAAGCAATTAAGTTGAAAACTAAGTGCGATAAAAGAAACTTTCATGAACACATTTGCTTCATGTAATTTAAATATTCTCAGCATATGATCAATACTTAGACAATGCATAATAGGGAGTATGCAACTAAGTCTACTCAATAGTCATCCAAGATATGAAGAGATTCTGTCGTCGGATTGTCGACAAGTATGCCATAGGGCGTCATAGTGGCGTTGGAAAGATGGGATGTGAGATGTCGGATGTTCCAGGAGCGGTGAGCACAAGTCTACCCATGTTCAGATCCGACTGTGATGATCGGATCCTACTCCTGCTAGCAACCCAGTAATATATCATCATAAGCCGGATGTTACAGCGGATTACAAGAGAGGTTCGCCTGTTCGAGTAGGTTGTAGTGTTGTTCCCTAAAGGCTCCCATAGGGCTGGTTTTTATAGATACGAGGACCTAGGGTTACAAGAGAGACCTATCCAGCTACGTTACAGAGTCGGTAACTAGATACATCTTGGACTACAAGTAATACTACAAGCCTAAGTCGGTAACTCTTCTGGGCCTTGTCGTATCCGGAACTGACTCCTCCTCTTTCTCTGACTAGGCCACCCGTGAAGCAAAGCTCTAACCCGTTGGTGGAAAACCCTGGTCAGCGAGTCCTGTGGGTATACCCAGAAAGTTAATCCCCAACAATAGCCCCCGGAAGTCTCCAAGATCCAAAGTCGGATAAATCGTCTAGCTGGATGGTTTCTTCGTCTTGAGAATCTTGAAGGGTTCCTGAAAACTTCATTTAACAGTGTAGGATTCCGAGTCAGTTGAGTCGGATATGTTGTGTTCTGACTTTAGTCTTTTCCTCGCTCAGTTTGAAACATGAGCCGGATTTTACAGCGGCATGCGGGCTGACAACTTCTCAGACCAGGTCTTGTCACTGATAGGAGTCCCATCGACATGACCGTTGGTGGGTCCGTTCCTTATGGAACAGAACACCGTTTCAATGCGTAAACCAAAATCGAGGGGGCGGAAGAGTAGCGAGGAAGCTACCTCCCTCTCTCCTAATCGCGCGTATCAACGCACGAATCTTGGCACGGAGGTAAATAAAAGAGAGGAGAAAAACCTTCTCTCAGATTTATCTCTCCACCGTTTCATTCATTGTCTCCTCGTACTCCTCAAGCACTCCACAACCATTCCCATCTACACGCCATGAGAAAACCTCTTTCCCCACCAATCTCTAATATTCCCCAAAGCAATGGCATCTGCATCTGGTTGAGGAGCGGCGGAGGGTTCCTTGATGGCAGAGGAGCAGAAGATGCGGGGCCTCTGGGTACCTAGCGTCATGGACGACGCCGAACTCCAGGTCATGGAGGACGAAGTCTTCATTGTCGCCGACGCGTGGCGGAGTGCCTCTGGACATGATGTTCCCGCCCCGCTCTACAGCGAGCGGGTGCTGTTCGACACGAATATCAACCGTGGCCTCAGCTTGACACCGTCTGACTTCATCATCGAGGTCTTCGAGTACTATGGTGTGCAACTCCATAACCTCCCTCCCAACTCTCTGCTCGAGCTCAGCACTCACGCAGCTCTATGTGAGGGGTTTCTTGGCGTTAGGCCAAGTCTCACCCTTTGCTAGTACTACTACGGTACTTGGAAGAACTCCATTAGCGCCGGTGTCCCTTACACCACCGGCACCCTTAGCTTAGTCCTTAGGAGAAACCGAGTTTATCCTAGGATTAACACTAGCGAATCCATTAAATGCAGGTCCGGAACCTTCTTTTATCATAAGGATATTCCGGCTCCTGGAAAGGCGGAAGGTCTTCCGGCCTTCGTCGATGGTGCCGCCCCCCACCAAAAGTCATGGGACACGGAAGCGCCGGAATTGTCGGATATCTTGATCCTCGCCAAGAGGAGGGTTGAGTTTCTGATGAAGCACAAGGGCCTCCGCGGATCCGCCTTGATCCACTTCTAGCTGGATCGCCGGATCCAGCCTCTACAACATCATGGAGATCGCCTCATGCACACCTTCACTAGCGACAAGAAGGACAGCCTGCGAGTGAGCCCACACCGGATTCCAGTGAAGGACTATAGAACCCTCATGAAGTATTTGATCAAAGAGAGAGTGGATCGAAAAGTTCCGCATGTATCCATGAAGATGTTTACGTCCAACCGTCCTCTGACTCCGGTAAATATTTCGACTCTGCTTTTGTGTTTTGTCGTTCTTTTCTGTTCTTTCTCCGACTCTATTTTCACCGATGATTCTGACTTTGTCAGCTTGAGAAACTCCCTGAGTCTGAGCTAGCTCCACTAGAGGGCTATCTTTCAGACAATTCGTAGGCGACGGAGGATGATGAGGTGCAAGAAGTTCCTACCTCCGCCTCCAAGAAGCGCAAGGCGAAAAAAGTGTTATCACTATTGGTAGCCAAGTGCTGCTATTAGTTAAAAAGTAAGCACCCTGTCTTTTATTTTTAGTACATTATACCTTTCTTTCTTTCCAAAGCACACCTGATATTCGGATTTTCGTGCTTCAGAGTTAAAACAGTTTTGAAGAGTAAGACAAAGCCAGACAACAAGTCGGGCAAGCAACCGCATCAGCAGAAGCTTTTCATCTACCCTGCCATGCTGCCACCGACTCCATCCAATACTCCATCAGCACTATAGGCTTCCGCCTCTCCTGATGCTGGCAACATCTCGCAAGCCTTGGTCACTGTTGGTGGCCAAGCAACTAACAAGGGTGAACCCTCCAAGGGTAATGATCCCATGGTAATCTCTACAGGAGCATTGGATAAAATGGCTGGCTCTGCTGTCTTTGGCCTGAAGAGGAAGAAGAAGGAAGAGATGCTTAGGCTGGCTCAGTCCAGCCTTGAGAAGCAAACCCTAACCACAGAGGTAGAAAGCCAGGAGCAGGAAGACGTCAAGCTGGTTAGCCTCCTGGACCAAAATTTGGTCTGGGATGCTAAGATAGAGTCTAGCGAACTCCCAGCGACGAATTTTCCCTCCCTCTCCCTTGCCGAGAAAGTGTTTCACAACACTAAACTCGGATTTGAGAAGTTGCACTTGGAATACATTGTAAGTTTCTGATTCTTATTTGCATTTATTTTATTATCATATCCTCTAGCCCCCAAGCGTAAAGTCGGATAAACATCGTTGAATCCAAGTTGATGCTTATAGGATGCCAAAGAATGATGTAGTGTAGCCTCCAAGGCTAGTGTTGTATTTTTACTTAGTTAAATTTGCAGCCCGAGTCTTAGTAGCCGTCTGATGGTATTCCGTCTTCTAAACTTATAAAAAATTGCATCTTCCAACCAGGAATTTCTCAAGAACATTTGTAATAAACGCAAGGAGATCAAAGCCCTGCGCCTTGAGAATTCAAAGTTAAAAGTTGAAAAAGATGAAGCAGAGGTAAACTTTTTCGGCTTCCTCTTTATCAATTAGTTATTGTCATAGTCAAACTTGTTCTATCCGACTGATATTTTTCCTTTGCAGAACTGTTGTGTGAGTCAATCAAGATGGTGGAGAAATTCGAGAACTTCAAGGTCTTGGAATTGGAGAACGCTGAGCTCCGGGACAAGCTTGAGAAGCTGACTATAGAATTAGAGAAATCCGTAGCTGCTGTCCTGGAGTCAAGGAACCATGAGATCGTGAGGCTCGAGAAGCTGCTGGCCCTCCAAGACAAACAATTGGATGATCTTCATAAGAACTTTGATAGTTAGAGGGATCTAGCCCGGGCCACAGAGAGCGAGCTGAACAGCCTCCGCGAGGAGCATGCCGAGTGGAATCATTCTGTGCTAGGTAATATTTCTGACCTACATTTTCGATTGATTTTTCGACTTTCTTCTGAGTCAACTTTTGACTTTTGGTTCTTTCCTAGCCCCTCTGAATCTTTCTGAATCTCCTACCTCTGAACCTCGCCTTGAGCGCATCAAGCTCGTTGGAGATATTTTGTTCGACTTCCGCCAGACTCTTGAAGAGGCTGGTGAGTCGGTCAAACTTTCTGACTTGCACACGATGTCAGTGCAAGAGGTAAGGGACAAGGCCAAGGAGATTCCGAAACTTATCGAGGACTAGAAGATCTCCTACGCTCAGACTACTGCGCAAACTGCTCTCACCATAGTGATAAGCCACCACAGCGAGATGGAAATCTGGCATGTCATCAAAGATATCCCCGAGGAGGACAATGAGGGTAACCCGCAGAACGTCAAGGAAATCCAAGATTCCTGTGCAGGCTACGCTTTCCGTGTGGCAGAGATGACCAACTACACGACGTCGTTCTTCGGATCCGTCGTTGTGCCTCCCTCGCCTCAAGATCTAGAAGACAGCCTCGCTGAAGCACCTTCCAAGTGTGAGGTCTAGGGCGACAACGTTGTAGACTCCAGCGCTCCACCTTCTCCATCACCACTACCTGAATCTGCGGCATAAAAAGTTTTTATGCATTATTCTGAACTTTGGGCAATGTAATGATGGAAACAATTATTTTGGCTGTGCTAGTCTGTAAAAACTGATGCTTTTACTATCATAGCACTTTTTCTTGTATATATTTTATGTGTGTTCTTGAAAATTTCTGTAGCACTAGTTTTTTATGCTTATACTTATCGTTTTATCTGGCTCTCTGCCCAGTCCCTTTCATGAGCCGGCCAACCTTTAGAACAGAAACTTTTCCTAGCAACAGAGCTCAATTGCTAAACCAGTTTAAACTCGGAAACAAAGCCGGCTTCCAGTACCAATAATTCATTACTCGGAAAATACTTGCGGCTAAGCAATCAGATAAAAAACCAAAGTATAAATAATAAATTGAATTTTTTACCCTAAGGTAACATTTTTTAGATATTCAAAAATCGTAACCAGATTGAACATGAGCATAAAGTACTTTCAAGCATTTTGGTATTTTTGAAAATGACATGCTCTTTTGGAAATAAGATAACAAAAAACTTCTCAAGAATAACATATGAGGAAACAAAGAATTTATTTCACTTTCAACATGTACATATATGATTACAAGGAAATATAACTAAGAATAAAAGGGACATAGATGTGCAATATTCCATGGACGGTCTATCTCATCTGGGTCTGTACTACCACCAGCTCTCTTTCTTTTTCGAATATCTGGCCTTTCCTTGACTGGTCTCATATCGATTAAATAATACGACCCATTATGCAGAACTCTGCTAATCATAAAAGGTCCTTCCCAAATCAGGAAAACTTTGTTCTTTCTTTTTTGCACAAGTCGGAGAACCAAATAGCCTTTCGTGAAAGAACGATTTGAACTCTGTGACTATGATACTTGCGTAACTTCTGTTGATAGGCTGTAGATCTCTGCTCAGCAACGACACATACTTCTTCGATTATATCGAGATTATCCTGTCGAGAAACTTCTGCATCTTCTTCGATATACGCTTTGAATCATGGAGACTGATGGATTAGATCACTTGGAAGAACTGCTTCTGCACCATAGAACAAGAAGAAAGGAGTGTATCCAGTTGATCTGTTAGGAGTTGCACGTAAGCTCCATATCATAGACGGAAATTCTTCCGCCCAAGCCCCCGCGGCCTGACGAAGTGGTGCCTCGGGACGACTTGTCCATTAGCTTGTGGATGCACGACTGATGCAATATCCAGTCGGATCCCTTGTTCTTTGCAGAATTCGGCAAGTTCTCCCATGGAAAAGTTGCTCCCGTTGTCAGTAATTATATTGTGCGGATATCCGAATCGGATGATCACGTCTTTGACGAACTTTCTAGCTGTGGCTTCATCGCAACTTGTTATGGGTTTAGATTCAATCCACTTTGTAAATTTATCCACCATCACTAGTAAGTGAGTAAATCCTCATTTTGCCGTGCGAAACGACCCTACCATATCAAGCCCCTAGACCGCAAATGACCGTAAATTTATCCACCATCACTATTAGGGATTCTTCGCAATTGTTCAACCGGAACATGTGCCGGATGGGCGTCCTTTTGGCAACCTTTGCACGTTTTGACCAGTTTATCGGCATCCTCCTTAGCTGTAAGCCAAAAGAATCCGTGTCGAAAAGCTTTTGCCACTAAGGACCTGGCTGTAGCATGGTGACCACACTTGCCTTCATGGATTTCTCATAAGATTTCCACTCCTTCTTCCAAAGAAATACATCGATGGAAAATGCCATAAACACTCCGCTTATAGAGCTCACCATTTATTATAGTGTAGGCTTTTGCTCGTTGGACGATCTGCCAGCTCAAGACTTCGTCTTCGAATAAGTTTTCGTCTATCAGGAAATCCAGATAGGGTTTTGTCCAGCTAGGAATTACAGCTAGAACTGCTATTAAAGGTGAGTCAGATTTCGTCGGATAGTCCTCATCAACTCCCACTATGGAGGGGACCCTTAAATGCTCTAAAAAGCGTCATCCGGTACTTGTTTCCGCGCAGAGCTTATCCTTGATAGAGCATCTTCTTCTGCATTTTCTACTCGAGGGATGTGTTGTACTTCAGAATCCTCGAACGATTTAGATAGTTCATCCACAACAGCTTTGTATGCTTCCATGTGCTTGTTTGCGTTGCAGATATCGGATACTTGCTGAGCAACTTAATCCGAGTCTCCGTAACACATGAGTCTTGTTATGCAAATGTTTTTGGCCATGCGTATTCCATGGAGCAATGCTTCATACTCGGCAATATTATTGGTTGCTGTAAAGTGTATTTGCAACACATAGAACAGCTTGTCTCCTTGGGGTGACTTGAGCACCACGCTATCCCCCGAGAATCCTTGTGCTTTTGATCCGTCAAAGTGAAGGGTCCAAAATTCTGAGTCTGGAGGACTTGTATTTTTTGCAGTCCCTATCCAATCAACCACAAAGTCAGCAAGTATTTGGGACTTGATTGTTGTACGAGGCTTGTACTCAATATCGGAAGCTGCAAGATCTATTCCCCACTTTGCGACATGTCCTGTGGCGTCGCGGTTGTTGATTATATCTCCCAGGGGAGCGGTGCTTTTGAAAATAGTGGCATAGCTTTCTGGATGCAAAGAACACTCCATAGGATAGATTTTGATGGTGTGGATACCTTTGTTTCTACTCTGTCAGAACCTCACTTAGATAATAAGTTGGATGTTGCACCTTATGCTCGTGGCGTTCTTCCTTGTGCTCTACTACTGTTACCACACTTATGACCTTGTTGGTCGGTGCAATGTAGAGTAACATAGGATCCTAAGGTTCTGGCGCTGCGAGAACTGGTGGGTTTGAAAGTAGGTCTTTCAAACTTTGTAGGGCAGTTTCGGCTTCCTGGGTCCAGACAAACTTGTCGGTTTTCTTCAAGAGTTTGTATAAAGGTGTGGCTCTTTTGCCGAGCCGGCTGACACCGACTCACTGCTGCAATGCAACCAGTGAGACGTTGCATGTCCTTCAGGGGAGTCGGCTTGGTAATGTTGAGTATAGCCTTGATTTTGTCCGGGTTCACCTCTATGCCTCATTCAGAGACGATGAAACCTAACAATTTTCCGGCTGGAATTCCAAACAAACACTTCTTCGGATTTAGCATCATGTTGAATTTTCGTAGACTACCAAATGTTTCCCCCAAGTCAGAAATTAAAGTTCCCTTCTTTTTGGACATAACTGCTATGTCATCTAGGTATACATGGACGTTGCGTCCGATTTTATCGTTGAGACAATGTTGCATAGTACGTTGATATGTTGCTGCTGTATTCTTTAAGCCAAAAGGCATAGTTTTGTAGCAGAAGGTTCTGAAAGGACTGACGAAAGACGTCTTATTTTGATCCGACTCTTTCATCGGTATTTGGTGATATCCGAAATATGCATCGAGAAAATAGAGTAATTCCGACCCTGTCATTGAGTCGATAACTTGATTGATTCTAGGCAAAGGGAACGGGTCTTTGGGCATGCCTTGTTCAAAGAGGTATAGTCAACACACATCCTTAAATCAATAGTGTCCTTTTTAGGGACGAGTACAAGATTTGCCACCCAATCTGTATGGATGACCTCTTTTATGAATCCGGCTAACTCTAGTCGGGCTAATTCCTTGGCTATCAATTTGCGCTTTTCATCACCAAACCGTCATAAAGACTGTTTGACGGGTTTAGCGTCAGGGTACACATTAAGAGAGTGATCGGCAAGTTCCCTAGGTACTCCGGTCATGTTAGAAGGCTGCCATGCGAAGATGTCACTATTAGCTTTGAGGAACTCGACGAGCGCGCTTTCCTATGCGAGGTCTAAGCATATCCCTATGTTCGTCATCTTGGAGGGATCATCTTCCTTCAGCGATGTTTTCTTCGTCTCTTCCGATGGCTTGGACTGCAAACTTGGCTTCAGCACCTCATTCTTCATAGCGGGCATCTCGGACGGGTTGATGGTCTTCTTGATCTCCTGGTACTCCTGGGCGTGCAGCACGGCTTCGGCAAAGGCAGCAGATCCTTCATCGCACTCTCGCGCCTTCCTAGGATTTCCACGGATGGTGATTACGCCCTTTGGACCTGGAAGTTTAATCATATTGTAGATGTAACATGGATGAGCCATGAACGCCTAGTAAGCCGGACGTCCGAAGATGGCATGGTAAGCACTTTTGAACGGTACCAACTCAAAAGAGAGTGGCTTGGTCCAGTAATTGTCTCGGGTTCCGAATGTCACATCCAGAGTAATCTCACCCAGAGAATCCGCCTATCTCCCTGGTATAATGCCATGGAAAGTTACACTACTATAACTCAACTGGCTCTCGTGTATCTTCATGCAGTGGAGCCTCTCGATGTAGAGGATGTTAATGGTGCTTCCACCGTCCATGAGTGTTTTAGAGAACTCATAGCCATCAATAAGAGGATTGATGACCAGAGGGTACTTTCCCCGCTGATGTGTTTTCCTCGGGTGTTCTGAGCGATCAAAGGTGATGGTTACATCCGACCAATCCAGAAATTGTGGAACAGCCGGGACCGTGACATTGAGCTCACGGAGAACCGCCTTCTTGTCTTTAGTAGGTTTGGATCCAAGGAAGCAGACGTATGCGTATTTTTTAGTCGAAAATTCCTTTCTCGGAGTTTTTCTTTCCTTTATGTCGCTTGGCTCTGTAGCCAGCGGATTTGTCTTTCTTGATGTCATCATTGAAACGACACTCAACATTTGTGTGGGTAGATCCTCTATTACTATCCAAGTGGTGGACACATGGATTGTTGGCAATGACGGCCCAGGTATAGGTTCGTTTGGGTTGCTGATCTCCTCTGCCCTGGATTCGGGAAGTTCCACAGCCTCTACCCCGGCCGCCTCCGCACCCTCCTCGTCCTCCAGACCCGAATGTTGCGTTGACAGCTGCGTTGTCCGAAGCCGGTTTTTGTCCGAGGTGTTCTTGTGCTTCTGAGCTTGTTGTTTTGGCTATTTGGCTGCATTGGGATTGGCCAGAATATTTAGCAGCCCTTCTGAATCATCATCGGCATTAGCATATTTGCTTGCCATCTCTATCATCTCTCCCAAATTCGTGATGTGGTCACACTTCAATCTGTGACGCAAAAGTCCGACTAGGAGTCCTGTGATGAAAGATTCTATTGAAGTTTGCCCGTTTACTCCTTCGCATGAATTCTTCGTGTCGATCCAGCGTCCGAGGTAATCCCGGCAGGTTTCTCCAGGTCTTCAGGTGCAACGTTGCAGGTCTCCGACTGTGCAGGGCCTCCTATATGTTCCCTCAAAGTTTGAAAAGAACGCACTTTGCATATCATACCAGTTGTGAATTTAATTCTCTAGCAGTGCATTGAGACATGATCGAGCCATCTTCCTCAGCATAAGCGGGAGATATCGGACTGCGACCAGACTGTTTCCTCCTTTGGCGATACAGCAGGCCTGGAAAAAATACTGGAGCCGGGTATCTAGCTGAGCCGCACCGTCATAGGGCTGAATGTGTTTGGCAATACCAAAGTCAACCAGAAATTTGGTCCGACATATGCGTTGTGGCACCTCGTATTTATGGTCCGAGAATACCTGTTACGCATACAATTCACGTTCCCATGATCAGTGAGCCGCGAGCATAACCGATAAGTATCATTACAACATCCATAAAGTAATGAGTACAAAAACTTACAAAGTGGCCATTATGCCGAATACAACACAAATAGCGGAAGTCTTCAGCGCAGAGCCCGTGCCTTAACCTACAGGAAACTGACTGGCAAGACAGCCTAGCTCGCATAGACGTCAGCACCTTCGTTCCATCTTAACATCTGCAATCTGGCCAAGTAAATAGCCAGGGACAATGCCAGTGAATACTTTGAATGTAATCGCAAACCACCAACACAAGGTAATAAGATAATGCATATCTGGCTATGGCAAGATAGCTCTACACTATAGTTGTTTTTGAAAGACCTAACATCGGCATCTCTATATCTTTGTTGACAAAGAGTTTTTGGAAATCATGCCTACTTTTTGAAAACCTGGACATCTCCACATCCTTGTTAAAAAACAGTTTTGTTGTAAAACCCTTTCTAAACATCCTCGACCATCTCTGGTCAAAACAAAACCTGTTCTGATCCTTCCTAGTGACCAAGTCAGATCCTTCTCATTCATCTCAAAATATCTCCCGGTACTCATAGTGATCACCTTTCCAACCATCCTTGACCGTGGACATGGCTATTCGAATAGATTAGACTCTGCAGAGTTTGTGCACTTTACCCACAGGAATCAATACATCCGCCGGGATATAACCACGACCCTCTACACAATGTAGACGGGGGTCCGATAATCGAACCTAACCTTTCATTTGTTGTCCCTAGTATAGGTACATTCCCTATGGTTTCTTAGTTCCCCCGGGGCGTGTACCTGACTTCCCAAGTCCGAATCTCCCTTCCTGCATATCTTTATCCACTCCCATCCATACTGCCTTAACCTGGTACCGTCCGCGGGAGCTCCATAGTTTCAGCTGACTCCGAGGAGTTGAATGGAACCTCTCCAGGCACGACGACCCCCTAAGTGGAAAGAAACCATCTTCCAGGGACTCTAATCCCTTTCTACGCGTTATGGCGTAGCCCATACTAAGTAGGACAAACTACGAGCTAGCCCTGAGTCCCACCCAGGGTAATGTGGTTGCACGGATAAAGTTGTTCCGGTAATAGACTCGAGTACCCCTTTCCTTCTCTTTCCTTTGTTCGACATTCTCTTTATCCTCCACATATCTCCTTTAGTGAAAACTCCACTCGGAATGATGCCTCTTTCCAAGGGTTTTAGTTTGAAACTTTGTAGTCGGGTAAAACCCAAAATAGGTTTATCATTGAAAATCCGTGGGTTCCAAGAGGGAAGATGCTAATCATCTTAGCCTCGATATAAAGGGGTAAAGTAGGTGTCAACAGTGTAGGTGTCCTAATGGAAACTTATCCAAAACTTGGAGGAGCCAAGTTACTCACGCACTTTTATTTGAAATAAAACATGTAATTTATTCGTGCAGTTTATAAACGAGATATCAAACAAGTGATAAAAGGAGTAGGCTAATGTAGGAGTTCAGGAAGGATGGCTTGCCTGTGACCAGCAAGATGTCCCGTGACTTCTTTAGAAAACCAGAATACCAATAATAATAATAATAATAATAATAAGATAAACCCGTTGCTTCCTTCTTCTCGTTGTCACACAATCACAACTATCACTGTTATCGAGCATACATGCAAACAAACAATACACCAATCAATACCAGGCATATAAGCATCAATCCATACAGCAATCAAAGGATAAGTACAGGTTATACATCAGTAGGGTGCTGGGTGGTTGGTGGAGAATATTAGTAAAAAGATTCGGAGGCATTAGAGAAAAGATGCCTTTGGATTTATAGTCTAAGAACTACCTAGGAGATGTTTTTGACCAAGGGCTTGATCTGTAAGATACCATTGTATAAAAATGATATGATCAGATATGTATAGATAAAATGAAGCCAACAAAATTGGTTTCACTATTTTATCAATTTCCCTTGATTTATAGTTGATTTTATAGTGATTAAAGTTCTAGTTTTAGGAAATAATTCACCAGAACTGTTATGGAGTTCCAAACATTATTTCCTTAGGTGATTAGGTAGTATTTGATGGAATGAATCAAGAGGAGTTGGTTTCACCTCAAAACAATTACCAGAATGCCCTTGAGAAATCCCTAAGGCAGTACTGGATGGAATTTGTCTTTTTCATCATATTCAATATACAAAATATTTTTAGGTGATTCTAAGGACACATGTTAGGTACTGAGAATACCTTTCTGTAGAAATTGGAAACAACCTTTTTGGAGTTACAGAGCTACTGTTATGATTTTAATAGTGAATAAACCATGCACAGAAGGGTTTAATTCTCTAAAATTTAATAGGTTCTCATAAAAATATGAGCTGTTGGATTATGAAGGATATGGGTGTATGTGTCACCTAGGAGTTGGAATTAGGTCAGGACCTCATTTGGTGTGACCTAGGGAATTTCCTAAAGGTGGAAAGGCTCTGGTTTTGTTATTTTTACCAAGGTCAAATTAGGAAACAAATTGTTAAGGGATCATGGTGACATGAAAGGTATGCTCAATACCTTATTGTACCAAAAGGATTCATGTCAAATGGATTGGTGAAACTCCCAGGAAGATTTATTTAGTGAAAGAAACACATGTGGCTATTTTAATTTCCAAGATTTATTTATACAATATTTTGGTCCAGCACCAGTTCTACATGTTAGAGTAGATACTTAAGTACCTGCGAAAAATAATATCTAAATCTGTTTGTGTCGTTTCCATTTTCATTTGTATTTCAATAAAACAGCAAGATATAGAGTTTACTGAAAAGGTTAAAAAGGAAAAAGGGGGAGGGAGCAGTGCTGGGCTAGATCTTGGGCTAACTGGGCCTCCTCGCTGGATTCCAGCCCGCCCGAAGTTTCCCTGTGCGGGAAGGGAAGAGTCAAATGGGGCTGGCCGGGGCCCGCGCGTCAGCCTCCTGGAGGGCCAAAATGGTATCTGGCTATGACAGCTGTTTGATCTATTGGCATCGGATGGCTATGGATCGTCTTCCCGCTGAATCCTGGCGGCGGCGAAAAAGACACATGAGAAACCCTAGCGGGGCTTAGGGAGGCACAGGAGCTCACTTGCGGGCTAGGAGGCAACGGGGAGAGGACGAGGTGAAGCGACAGTCGATGAAGACTTCGGAGAGGGGCGGCATCGTCTGGTTTCGCGATTTGATCTTGCTCAGGCAAGGGTGGCCAAGAGGAGTGCGATAGAGCTCAACGGTGGCATCCACTGGAGCGGTTCCTGGAGGTTATGAGCATGGGGATGATTAGATCTGGTGATAGGATAAACACGCATGCATGGAGGCGAGAGGAGAGGGTCAAGGCGAGTTGCTTGCTTGCATGCAAGTTGGGAGACCAAAGATGAAGTTCTCCTGCTCCCGAATTGCAGAGAGTGAGAGGTTCCATGGGATCTAGGGGAGGGGTAATAATGGTGTAGAGGAGTGTCTTGGAAGCAGTAGAGGAATTAAGGGTGGGTGGAAATGAGCATGGGCTTTTGAGCTCTAAAAATGGCCGAGGTGTGGTGGTTCTTCTTCTCCATGGCGAAGGAGGAGGAGGGCGAGATCTGGAGCTTGGGAAGAGGCTCTCTGGTGGTCTGGGGGAGAAATGAGAGGGTAGGGGAGGTGTGCTATGGCCTCTTGGCTTATAAACCGAAGAAGGGGGTGTATGGTGGTCTAAGTCCATGGGGAAAGCTTGGAGGGAGGGAGGTATCCATCTATTGGGCAGCAGGGGTGGTGGATGGTGCTCTGTGGTCAGAGGTGGTGAGAGGGACGTTGCAGCTGCTATGGCCTTTATGAGAAAGAGATCTTGCAAGATATGGATGTCCCTCTATCACATACTCCATGCACTAGGGACAAAGGAGGGGTGTGCTACAGTATAGGGCTACAGTGCTGATCGACCAGGGGGGAGAGGCGTTGTGCTGTGCAAGTTTGGAGAGGGTTTGGTTTTGATCTGATTCAAGTTTGCATTGTTTTATCAAAATTAGTTAGATGGAGACTTATGAAGGAAGTTGAAGAAATTGCATTGGGAAAGGTGTGGAAAGGGTACTGGTAGATAGAGGAGGTCCAATAATCTCTTCATGATTTAAATGGGATTTTTCTAGAGATTATAATCCCATTTAAATGCAATTCTTCAAAAAGTGCTGAAATAGATTATGGAAGAAAAAATGAAAATTTTACACTGGGCAAGCTTGGTTTTTGATGTGATATGGTCCAAAATACCATAACACACATTGGAGGATTTTATTGGGATTTATTGAGGTGGAAACGTATTTTTAGGGAATTATTTCTTGTTTCTGCCATTTAAGAAAAAGGGCAAACAAAAATAATGAAGAATCTCAAAAATATTTATTTTGAGTTGGAAAGATGGGATATGATATATAGGCATCAAATGTGCCTTGAGTTGGAAAGGTGATATGGAGAAGAACAAGCTTGTCTTTATAGACAAGGATTTTGAGAATTTGGTAAGTAGAGGAATTGAAATAGTTTAATAATCCAAATATTTGGGAGAATTATTTGGGGATGCTTATTTCCAAGGTAGAATATGTGAATTTGATGTAGGAATCAAGGTCAACCTTGGTTTTGAAGAAAAGTGGTGAAAAGAATTGAAACTAGATTCTGGAGGATCTAGGGTTTAGTTATTCTGATTCTACATAAACAGGGTTGGATTAGGGAGATCAGAGGTCACCTTGGTACAAGGGGTATATGTATGGATAGACCATGTCATATAGATGATAATGGAAGCAAGAGTTGGGCTTGGTTGGATTTGAGGTAGTCTAGAGGAGATGGCAAACTTTGTTGAAAGTAAGGCTGCCATAACAAATACATTAGGTAGCCTCCTGAACCATGTGGGTTCAAGAAGCACAAGGCTCCAATGGAATCAAGTTAAGTGGGAATTTATAGGCCATGATTAGTAGATCATAACCAAGAAATGAGTTGGTCAAGGGGATGTGGAATATAGATGTGAGTTTCAGCCAAAGTAGGCAAGATGATAAGATTTGCAGAAAAGATTAATATCTTGACTACAAAACCATCATGAATGAGTGGGAGATAGAGTGGCTTAGCCAATGGCAAGAGTGGGCTTTGGTAGTACTAAAGATGTACTATAAGATGGTTCAAATGCATTTCCAAGAATGCACCTAGGTTGGAAGCGTTGGAGCTCCAAAGATGGTATCCAGATAAGAAATCCAGACTCAGCCATTTTGGGCAGATTTGGTGATTTTAACTAGTGTTCAAGAGGGAAACAATTGAGAGGGTGGCAAAGGTTTATCCCTTCCCTCAAGTGGTTGATTTTTAGGTATAGATTGAGGAGAGGGGACTCAAATTTGGATTGGGTATCCACTAGGTTGGAAACCATCAAGAGGGATTATCCCTGGATAGAGATAAGCATGAGATGAGATGATCACTTGAGTGTCTTAGGATAGACCCAGACTTGGATGCTTGCTTTGATATTGATGATCACAAGCATGGGTTGGGTCCAAAAGGATGAGCTACTAGATTAGCTCATGCTAGTTCCTAAGCAAGCAAGGCAAACAACAGATCAAGGCAAAGCTTCAAACACCAGATCAACACTACTAGGAAAACAGCTATAGGTAATCAGCACATCCGTGGCTCACATGGTTGAAGTGCCCCACGGCTAAAACAGGCGTGGCTCACATATGGGCAGTGCCCTACTAGTAACTAGAACAGCCGTGGCGCACATGGCCATAGTGCGCCACAGATATGTGTGGGCCAGGGCCCTGTTGGCCGCATGCCGCATACCCATAGCGCACATAGGGGTGGTGCGCTACGGTTGTTGGGGATAGCCGTAGCGCACATGAGGCAAGTGTGCTACGCCTATGTGAATCCCCCTCTGCTCCTTAAACGGGCATAAACATCCGTGGCGCACTCTGGCCATGTGCGCCACAGATGTGATTTTTCCCTGTGGCGCATTGGGGCCATGTGCGCCACGGATGTGTCGACCTACACAAACATATGTGATCATGTGATCATCTCTCCACCACCCCACACTTCACTTTCCCCTTCTTCTTCCTCCTTAGATCTAGTCGGGATCCTTCTCCTTCCCACCTCAATTTCTCCACCCATTCACCATTTTTAGCATGTAGAACTTGCCTTGGATGTTACATAAGTAATAGAGGAAGCTCTCCTCTCTCATCTCCTTCTCCGGTCTCGCGCGCACCTCTCCTTTCCATCTTCTCGCGATTGGTCTCTCATCTCGGTAAGTTTTCCATGTAAGGATGTGTATATGGATGATATGGTCATATGTATGTAGATGATCGATGCTCATGATGTGTGTATGGAGAGGATCGATATGGTCATATGTGTGTATATATGGAGAGTATCGATGATGCTCATGCATGTGTGTATGGAGAGGATAATGATATGTTCATGTGTGTATGGATCTCGGTCTCTCTCTCTTGTGTTTGTATGTGAACAAGTTGCCATTTGTTTTGCCAAAATGTTGATTCATTTCCATTTTGGCAAGACTTTGGCATTTCGCAAAGGTCCTAATTTTAGGATAGGTCATGCCGAAATTTTCTATCGACCATTGCATGCATGCATTCATTATGTGGGTCTAATAGACTTCTAATTATACTGTGTACACCGTGCAGGCAAAAATGGTCCGCATAATGAGCGAAGGCATTGTGGCTAGATTTTTGAAATGTGCGACGGCCAACATGATACGAAATAACAAGACGGATATAAGATGTCCGTGCAGAAGATGCAAACTCAACTGGGTGATCGACCCAGATTCCGGGAATCTGCAGGCGCACCTGCTCCGCCATGGTTTCATGGATGGATACACTCGTTGGATAAGCGATGACGAAGACGATGGAGACGGTGAAGGTGGCCAACATGACGATGATCATCATCACGGCGAGAACAGGCGAGATGATGAAGAGTCTCCTGGAGATGGTGAAGGTGCGGAAGCAGACCGGGATGATGATGATCTAGATGCCGGAGGAGGAGACGACAATGGAACAACGTCAGGCTAGGTGCGGGACCCTTATGTGCAAGATCTGCTTCTCAAGCAGACGAGTAACGCCAGGGCTGCCGCTAGAGAGAAAGCCAAGCTTGCGCAACTTGAGAAAGACGCGGTTACTCCATTGTATGAAGGATGCAGGCCCGATGATACCCGGTTGAATGTAACGGTCAAGGCTATGGAGATGAAGGCAAAACACAAATTGAGCGACGCAAGCTTCGACGATATGATGGCATTCTGGCACGATCGTCTCCTAGAGGGGAACACATGCCCAACTAGTATCGAGGACGCCAAGAAAATCGTCTGTCCTCTCGATCTACCGCACGTTAGATATCACGTATGCATCAACGATTGCATCATTTATCGGGGCGAGGACGCGGAGAAAACCACATGTCCGGTGTGCGGCGTGAGTCGATACAAGAAAGGGAAGAAAGCACCTCGAAAAGTGGTATGGTACTTTCCTATCACTCCTCGTCTGTAGCGCTATTTCGTGGACCCTAAGGAAGCGAAGCTCATGCGATGGCATGCGGAAAGGAAGAAGCCAGGAGATGATGATGATGACCCCGAAAAGGATGAGCTGCTGACGCACCCTTCAGATGCTAGCCAGTGGAAAGCATTGGACCTCGAATTCCCAGAATTCGGTGGAGATTCGAGGAACATCAGGCTTGGTGTGAGCACCGATGGACTCAATCCGTTCGGTAGCCAGAGCAGCACGCATAGCACTTGGCCCGTGTTTGTATGGATGTACAACCTCCCTCCATGGTTGTGCATGAAGAAGAAGTACATACAAATGAGTATGCTAATTCAAGGGCCGAAACAACCTGGTACCGACATCAGTCTGTATCTCGGGCTGTTGAAAGAGGAGCTAGCCACGTTATGGGAATCTAGAGCCAATACTTACGACGCCTCGCACAAGATTATTTCACTATGAGAGCCACGTTGGTCACTACGGTGCAAGACTATCCAGGTTGCAGGTATATCTCGAGGCAGGTTATCCAAGGATTCTGCGCATGCGTTAGGTGCATGGATAACACAAGCTATCTCCAACTAGAGAAAGATCCAGGGTCATCGAAAACCGTGTTCATGGCGCACCGGAGGTGGCTCGGCAAGAATGATCCATGGAGAAAATGTGCAGACCTGTTCAATGGCAAATCCGAGACCCGAGGAATCCGAGAGCGTAGGAGAAGCGAAGAAGTGGAAGAGTTGCTGAAAAACTGGAAAGATTGTCCTAAGCCTGGAAAGAAGCGAAAGAGGAAGCAACAAGACAAGCCGCTGATGAAGGTATGGAAAACAAGGTATGTTTTCTGGGAGTTGCCATACTGGAAGTTTCTCCTCACGCCTCATAGCCTCGACATCATGCATATCACGAAAAACGTGTGCGAGAGTTTGGTCGCCACCATAATCAACATGCCAGATAGGACGAAAGATGGTCCGAAAGCAAGGCACGACCTGATATGCTTCGGTATCCGGAAGGAGCTTCACGGAGGACGCACTACTCCTGATGATCAGGAAGATGACGATGATCATGAGTCGGAGACGACACAAGGTCGTCGGAAGGGTAAAAAGTTCAAGAAGAACGAATATTACTGCCCTCCTTCTTGCTTCACTCTAAGCCAGGATGAGATCAAACAGTTTTTCAAGTGCCTTCTAGGAGTCAAATTTCCTTACGGCTACGCGGGCAAGATAAGCAGATACCTAGACGAGGCGAAGCAGAGGTTCAGTGGCATGAAGTCTCACGACTATGTCGTGCTAATGACGCAGGTACTTCCGGTCGCACTAAGAGGGATACTGGACGAGCACGTCTATGAAACGTTATTTGGCCTCTGCAAGTTTTTCGATGTCATCTCTAGGAAGTCGATTGGCGTGAATCAGCTCGGGAGGCTACAGGAGGGGATCGTCGTGATACTATGCGAGCTTGAGGTCTACTTCCCACCCGCATTCTTCGACATTATGGTGCATCTGCTGGTCCATGTCGTGGAGGACATCGTACAACTCGGGCCGATGTTCCTCCGCAGCATGATGGCGTTCGAAAGGATGAACGGACACATCAAAGGATACATTCGCAACAGGTCCCGTCCAGATGGAAGCATAGCCAAGGGCTTTCTGGCCGAAGAGTGCATCTCTTTCTGCACGAATTATCTAGACATCGACAACCCTGTCGGTCTTCCCGTCAACAGGCACCTTGGCAAGCTCGACGGATCTGGTCACCAAGAGGGTCGTCGCATACTGCATGCAGACTTCGATTTTCGACGCGCAGACTTTGATCGAGCAAACCTCGTCGCACTACAGCATTTAGAACTGGTCGATCCTTGGGTACAGAAGCACAAAAGGTTAATCGAGAAGAAGTACAGTGACCGGGGCATACAGAGGACGCAGGGAGAAATAATCAAAGAGCACAACTCAGATTTCACGCATTGGTTTAGCCAGACGCTCCTTGATAATCCCCCACGATCGCATTCTTCTGACACGGAAAAGATCATATTCACCTTGTCGCAGGGACCGATGCAAAACCCGGTGACCTATCAGGCATATGATATCAACGGCTACACATTCTACACGGAGGAAAAGGACAACAAGTATGATTATCAGAACTCAGGCGTAACGTCGGAATTCTACACCGATGACAACGTGAAGGAAAGATTCTACGGAAGAATCGAGGAGATCTGGGAGCTCGACTACTATGGAGAAAAGGTGCCGATGTTCCGTGTCAGATGGGCAAAGAGCGTCGAAAGAGAAGACCGGTATTTCACAACCATGGTTATACCCGAAGCAGCCAAATCCAAGGCCGTCGGTGCGAACGTGGCCACGAAAAATGAACCGTGGGTACTGGCTACCAAAGTGTACCAATGTTTTTTCATTACCGACCCGACAAAGCCTAGGCATGTTGTCATGAGGAGAGGAAAAAGAAACATCATCGGAATGGATGGAGTCGCCAACGAGCAAGACTTCGACCAGTACGGCGATCCAAAGATTGAAGATGACGACGAATACGATGCAGCAACATACATCACAATAAGAAAAAGGACAACCCTACCCAAAAAAGGCAGCCCGTTCGAAAGAAGAAACATTAAAGTCCCGGGGCTAAATTATTCAGCCGCGACAAAGAAGGGAAAAAAGATTGTAAAACGCTAGCTCAAAAAATATTGTAAAACGCGTGGTCGAAAAAGATTGTAATATTCATGGACAAATTATTATGAAATTTAGTTATACTTTGAATCATATTTGTACCACTTTTATGACATATATTATCACTTTTGGGAATTTTTGGAATTTTTAAAAGTATTTTTAAAAATAAAACAAAACTGGTATGGCATATATCACCACTTTTGGGCATTTTTTGGAACATTTAAAAGTATTTTTAAATAAAAATAAAAAAGGGGCACCAGGATTCGAACCTGGGTGCTCACAAGTTTAGAATAGAGCAGTGGGCAAAACCAGTGGGATAAGCAAATGTAGTTGCTAGAAGGAGTGTTGCAGCGTTGTTATAGAGTGGTTACAACCCAGATAGGCGTAGCGCACTAGCCCGAGTGCGCTACAGATATCCGTAGCGCACTCTGGCATAGTGCGCTACGCCTGTCTGGGTTGTATCCACGTCATCATTCCCAACTCCCCCCATCTCACACACTCATCGTAGATCCCCATCTCTCCCACAGCGCGCTCGACCCCCCTCCCCTCGCCGCCGCTATGCTCGATCCGCCAACCGCCGCCGCCGCACTCGATCCCCTCAGCAGCCACTGCCAGCCGCCGCCGCACTCGAGGAGGAGGCCATGGAGGATCCCCCAGCATCCACCGCCAGCAGCCGCCGCCCAGGTGTCTCGTCTCTGCAGCCACCACCACCAACGCCGGTGCTCGGCTCCACCGCACGTACATTCTCCTCTCCTCCTCCGAGCAAGCAGCGGCGTCGGCGTCCCTCGCGCTCGTGCGTCCTCTCACGCGTGCCGACCCCTACGTTCGTGTCCTCCTCGTGAGCACAAGCGTCGGCGACAGATCCCACGCGGGGGCTCCTTCTCCAGCTTCCCCCCGCCACAGTCGCCGTCCTCCTCCTCCGTCCGGTATCCCTCCACTGCGTCGACCGGCTCTTGTAAGGTCAGGTTTCTGTTTAGCACTTATTAGGGAGGTGGATAGCGGTAATTGTTTGGTCAGCATTGTTTTGTCATCCTGTCGTGCTAAACAGAAACCTAGCCTGCGAGCATTTCGTTAGAGATTTGAAGGTATCCACCTGATGGTCCTCGATGTTCTTGTTGGGGGTGGTTGTGCATGGCCGGAAACTGCGCCATGAATGAGCCCTAGGAAATGACAGGGACATATACAGTAGCTTTCACCATTCAAGTTCTGCAGTAGTAGTATCTTTAGACATACAAGAGAGGTACACATATAGTAGTAGCTTTTGTTTCGAGGCCAACACTTAAAAATCTGGAGCTTTGGGTTCTACTTAGGGAAGGGGAATTGGGAAACAATGGCTCATCTGCTCATGTAGCTCTAGATTTTAATTGTTGGTGCTTAATCATCACTTGATGTTGCCATTGCTGTCGTGTTTGTATGAGGTCTCAGTCAGATGTAGTTAAGTCTGGATGCAGCAGTTTGCTCATCTACTAGTCAAGCACATGCCAAACAATTTTTTAAAACTAGTACAGGGTTGCACACACACAACTATGCCGTTTCTAATGGACTACCAGTATATTTAATACTATCAGGCAAAAAGGTGGGTTGCGCTCTATCTAAACTAAAGTAAGATGGGAGTTGCTAAACTTTGTATGTTGCCATTCTGGAAACCTGCAGTAGCCTTTACACGATTACTGATTCATTTCAGTCTAATAGTTCAGTCATCGGTTACAAAGATGTAAATAGGCATAAACATTCTACCCACAATACATATAGATGACATCGACTATCAAGTTTGCATTATTGGTTGATAACATGGTATCACTAGCTTCAGCTTTCCTCTACTGACTTTGATGCTTCTGGAATTGTTATATCTCTACTAGATAGATTCATTCTAGGCTTGCATTCCTAATAAAAATTGTCCCATTGTTCTGTTAGGAATTATTACCCCTAAAACTGAAAGAGAAGTTCTTTCATTCTATACATCTTCTCTGTATAAAGAAGTTTATCCATTGAAGATGATGGCCATTTTACTTATGCGAGCTCTAGATACGTCACTCTTCTGGCTCAATTTGCTTGCTGTCAAGTTTGTAGGTTTTGGGTTTTGTTTAGGCTAGAATAGGTTAGCTTGTACATTTTATAGGATTTATTTGTTGAGGTAATTATTTGTTTGTTGTTGTCAATTGCTTGCTGTCAGTTCCTTGCTGTTGTCAATTATTTATTTGCTACTGGTAATTGCTTGGGTTTTATTTGCTGCTGTCAACTGCTTGGGTTTTATTTGTTGCTGTCAATTGCTTGGGTTTTATTTGCTGCTATCAGTTCCTTGCTGTCATTTTCTTGCTTGCTATCATTTGTGCTTCTAAGTTATATGTTGTAGGATTGCAGCAAATGACAGCAAGCATTAAAGTGCAATGGTTATGAAGCACTTGAAATTGTGCTTGTGCTTGTATGGAGCACTTTATTATGTCGTGTATGCGGGTTCTTGTATGAAATGAGTCCCGATTTTTGCCGGAATGTTGATTAACTTCCGTTTTGGCAGAAATCGGGCACTCCTAGTTTAAGAAAATTAGCAAAGGTCATGCCGGATTTTTCCGTGCATTTAACCAATTATTTGTTTTTTATTAGTACAAATATGTGTGACAACGACGAGGCTGGATGTTCTAAGAGCATCAGCGCTGAAGGAGAACTTAGACCTCCGAATAAACAATTCACATTCTGGGAGGTGGCCCAGCGGCTAGAAGACGATGAAGAATACCATCCTTCGGAGAGCGAGGATGATGAGATGGAAGACGCGGAGGAAGAAGCTGAAGGAACGGCGGACGATGAAACCACTGATGGCGGCGAGGGCACAGGGAGTGGTAGCAATCCTCCTAAGAAGAAGAAGAAGCCGAAGGAACGGCGCCCGAACACGGTCGGCACCGTCAGGGAGGAAATTACCGAAGTGAGCCCATTAGGGGTTCCTTTGGAGCCCGCCCTTGTCGTCAAAGGGTACGGTGGGCAAGTGGCGGCGATCACCCGGACAACCATCTCGATCAACACCGAGAATCTCCGGCATAAAGATAATGGCCACTTGCGCACACTCCTCTTCGAGAAGCTGCACGCAAGATACAAGTTCCCCACTAAGTATCAGAACACAAATTATCATGGGAATGAAGTAAACAAATCCGCCCTCACAAAGATGAGCACCGCCCTGGCCAGCTGGAGAACCCGGATAAAGAAGAAGATCTATAAAGAAGGCAAAAGTCTCGAGGAGATCCAGAAGATTGACCCGCAGATCACCGAAGATCAGTTCCGGGAGTTCAAGGAGAGGTGTGAATCCAAAAGAGCCCTGGCCAATAGTAATCGGGGAAAGGTGCTGCAGGCGATGAATATAGGTCATCACCATCTCGGATCTGGTGGATACAGAACCGCGGAGGCCAAATGGAATAAGGAGGACGAAGAGTATAGATCCAAGGGGATAGAAAACCCCTTTGTGAAATTCGAACCCGGGCAGGTTCGAAACTTCATCAGGGCCCGTTACCATGTGGACCCAAAAACCAAACAACTCACCGCGGATCCTGCGGTGAAGGAATTCGAGGAAATTGTGGTAAGTATAATCTAATTACCATGGATCAACTCGATTGCAATCTAATCGATGATCTAAATGATTCACTGTTACTTCTTCTGCAGGAGGAGGAAATTGTTGCTAGTCATGGATCCCTGGGTTCCTCATCCCAGGGGTCGACGGCGGCCACCCGGTGGGATAACCCTTTTAACAGGGCGAAGAACCGGGACAAGAAAATAGAGCCGGTTACGAAGAAGCCGTCGTCGGCTGGCCGTCTGGCCGGCCTCGGGGGTAAGAATTGGGTGGATCATTTTGGTCCACCGCCGAGGACGCATGTGGCGCCGTCGGGAAGGAGCGAGGAGGAAAACCGCGAGGTTCAAGAACTTAAGGAACAAGTGGCGCGGATCCCGCAGATCGTCCAAGACAACCTGGCAATCACCCTCACGTCCTTCCTGCCTACCTTGGTGGAGTCAATAGCGAACTGGAGTGCGGGTGGTCGAGTAGGGTCGTGCCCGATTCCAAGCATAGTCAGCAGCCACTCAAACAACGCGGCGCCGACGAATCAGGCGAACTACGTGTTCGTGACTCCGACCGCTAGCACCACGGCGCCGCAAGTGTTGGTGACTCCCCCTGCCATCACCCCGGCGCCGGAGTACATGTTGGTGCCCCCCTTCCATCATCGCGGCGGCACCGGAGCTCCAAGCACCCGTCGGTAGGGAGAATACACCGGCGGCCAGCACCGCGCCATCAAGCAGCCCTTCCGTCTCTTGCACGCCCGTCGCCATATGCGGCGCATTGACATTAGCCGATCTCAACGCCATCACGGTAAACAAATTGCTTTACCGCCTTTCACGCCATCTATTACTCTTATGGCATCTCTGACGACGTCGTACATGTTTTCCGCAGACGGATGTTCCTTGCACTCTCTTATGCTACGTGAATAACGAGCTGAGGGATGTTGCCAAGGGTACCATCGTGCAACCCTTGCAGCGCATGTTCCACTCAAGGCTGATGCTAGATAGCGTGCACAGGGTTAAAATTAGTCGGGTGCTAAGGGGCTGCAACGACCTAGAACCTCCCATTCAACCCCCAGGAGCGGATGAATAAGAGCCGGTTGTCCTCAGAACTTGCTTCGGCTTATTCTTGTTATGGTCAAAGAGCATGATCCGTTTGGGGACGGCGGGGGCCATCACGCCACAGACAACAGCACCGCATGTCGTGCCAGTGACAAGCGGTGGCAAGGCCCCCTTACCGCCCTCTCCGTCACCTCCACACAGTGGGTCGGATGATCATGTTGATTATATGCACATGGCGCAGGATCCGGCCAAGGACGGCGAAGACTGGAATGATCACTTCTTCAACACTCAGTTTAGCAACGAAGACCTAGCTGGTGGCCCCACAGAGAAAGCCACTATCACCAAGCGTCTGTTTGGTTCTCAGGAGACGCCTCCAGCTTGCGCCTTTACAGAGCCACCAGCTGATACAACCAACCGGCCCTTTATTCTAAGCCCTGACACACTACATAGGGTGGCTGGTGCTCAGATTGCGGTGCCTTCCCGCTCTCCAAAAGGAAAAAAGGGCAGGAAAAGAAAATCTAGCAGCTCGAGCCAGCCGGTGGCGTCAACAACTACGAATCCGATCAGGTTTCGGGACGGGCCACCAAGACCCGAGGGTATTATGTGGAGGATTCATGTGGCGGGTGAGCCCATGCTACCTAAGAATTTGCGGAAGCTCGCCAGTTCGGAACTGCAGAGTGTGCATGATGGCGTGCTGACGATAGAGAGACGCCTTCTATCGGAGAAAGATCCCTCGCACCCGGTATTCGTGGTTAAGGTGCCACCAGGCTTGGGCTTCGTCGACAATGCCCCTGCGGATCTGTTCTTCCTGCAGTTCGACGACATCTTCAATATGTTCCACCTATACCCGCTGCACTATACCATGGTTCGTCTGTTTTCTCTCAGCCTGGCCATGCAGATCATTAGAGAGAACACACCGGGCATCGCTATAGTGGACCCCTACTACATGCGTGACAGCTGCTTGGGTTCCACCGCCGAACGACGTATCGTGGCCTCGTACCTAAAAAGAATCCTCGTGGCGAACAAGACAAAGGAATACATTCTCGTGCCTTACTTTCCTGAGTAAGTCGTTATTCACTCGCCACCGTCGATTGGCTTTATTAGATTATCATCATTATTTTTCCAACACATTCCATTTGAATTTTTTGCGCAAAGATGAACACTGCACGCTCATCTCCTTATCGCCGAAGCATTCCCACGCCACGTATTTCGACTCAGGGAGTCTAGAAAAGAAGAAAAACTACGACAAGATCAAGGAAGTTCTGGATGATGCTCTCACTGGCTTTGCCTCGACGGAAGGCACCACCTTCGTACGTACGAAGATCAAGTTCGGCAGGCACGTCTTCAACCACGTAACGGAGTTCCCCTGCATGAAGCAACCGAAAAACAGTAAGAAGGAAGCCTACTACGCACTCCATCACATGAGGGCGTTCCTACTTGACCAGAAGAATTCTACGCTGCCAGATCATCTCAAACAGTGGGCCGAAGCAAAGGCCAAGATCACTGATTCATATATTAGACAAGAGATGTATCGCATCCAGCAGCAGTTTGGGGCAATCATCTTTCGTGATGTCATGACTTCGGGGGGGATCTTCTACAGAGGAAATGTCCCGAATAACCGTGACATAGAAGATCGCCTAGAGATGCAGGGTGACTATAGGAAGTTCATGACGAGACAAGGCGTCCTCCCGTTCCCTAAGCCGAGCCAGAAGGCTTGATGTTGGCCTAGTTGTAGTTACAAACTATAGATGACCTTTGTGTGTGTGTGGACAAGTGTACATGCTACTATACTTATCTTATTAGGTTTATGAATCATCGCTTACTTCTTTTGCTTATTATTATTATATATCAATCAATGCTTGGTTTTTTTGCTTACTCTTTGGTCCTTTGCTCACTTTGGTCCTTACTCTTTTTTCGAGAATAATGCCGATGATTGAAATGTCGTGGCACACTATATATGTGAATGTGCTACGATGGGATTGTGAGCCTTGTGATATGCACAAGTCCAGGTCTTGTGCATCCTACTTGGCTCACGGTTCCATCGTAGCATATTCCTATGTCCAACGACCTATGTATATATATGAGGCATTCTTTTCGAGTTATTTTTGTCTTTTTCGAGAATAATGCCGATGATTGAAATGTCGTGGCACAATATATATGTGAATGTGCTACGACGGGATAGTTAGCCTTGTGATATGCACAAGTCCAGGAATTGTGCATCCTACTTGGCTAACCGTTACGTCGTAGCATATTCCTGTGTCCAACGACCTAGATAGTTATATATGAGGCATTCTTTTTGAGTTACTTTTGTCTTTTTCGAGAATAATGCCGATGATTGAAATGTTGTGGCACAATATATATGTGAATGTGCTACGACGGGACTGTAAGCCTTGTGTTATGCACAAGTCTAGATGGTGTGCATCCTACTTGGCTTACGGTTCCATCGTAGCATATTCCTATATCCAACGACCTATGTATATATATGAGGCATTCTTTTCGAGTTACTTTGGTCTTTTTCGAGAATAATGCCGATGATTGAAATGTCTTGGCACAATATATATGTGAATGTGCTGCGATGGGATTGTCCGCCTTGTGCTATGCATAGGTCCAGGTGTTGTGCATCCTACTTGGCGAACAGTTCCATCGTAGCATATTCCTGTGTCGAACAACCTAGTTATATATGAGGCATACTTTTTGAGTTTGGTCTTTTTGATTTAGGAGTACTTTCTATAAGTGTATCTTCATATGCGACTTTAATTATATATGTTTTTTTCAATCATCGGTTAATTATTATTGTCAACTTATAGATGACGTGGTACGTCGTGTACAAGGGACGGGTTCCCGGAGTCTACGATGATTGGAAAGACTGCCGAAGACAGGTGCACCGTTTCAGCGGCAATAGCTACAAAGGGTACAACACTATGGCGGAGGCGGAAGCTAGATACACGCGCTATCTAGCGGGAGTTAGGACAAGGAACCGGATGAAGACCTACACCTTCGTCGCGGCGGTGATCATGCTTATCTTTTTTGGTTGTTTATCCCGCGTTTGTGTCTAGCTAGTTTAGATGTCTAGGCGAGCTTCCAAGCTCTAACTTGTTTGATCGACACATGTATTCGCATGTCACCAACTACTTTGTAACTTGATCGAAACAATGTAACTTATACTATGTATTCATGTATAAGACTTATCTATATGTATTTGTTTCAATCTTGTTTTTCAAATTGTGTATTTATATATATAATTGTATATCTTGTATCTGTGTGTATATATCTGCCTGTAATATTGTATATAATCTGTATTGTATATAATCTGGCTCGGAAATTAAAAAAACAAAAAAACACCTGTGGCGCACATGACCTAGCTTTTGTGGCACACTACGTCTAAAGCGCACCTCAGAAGCTTAGTGGCGCACTGGGAAGTGCGCCACAGAAGATACTACGCGTAGCGCACCTGCCCACATATTCGTGGCGCACTAGCAGGTGCGCTACGCCTATCTCGACATAACCGTGGCGCACCAGGCAGTGCGCCACGGCTAGGAGATAGCCGTAGCGCAAGGCCCGTGGCGCACCCCAAGTGCGCCACAGATGATGTTTACAGGTGCGCCACGAAACAGCCTTTTTCCTAGTAGTGCAAGGCAATTCATCTTGTTACTTATCTAACTACTACTAGGGTTACCATCAAGCCTAGCTTGAGGTAAGTATGGGTATGTTGAAAGGGGTTTTGCTTTGAAGTAAGATAAGTACCATCTTGGTATCTCTACCAAGATTGAGATAAAAAGGTTTTAATAAGGTTTTGGAAAAACCTAGAGATAAGAGTAGTTGAAGGTTCTGTCTTGAAAACATAAGGAGATAAGATATAGTTCTCCATAGTTTTGTTAATAGAAACTAGTAAAGTATTTGGTTGTGTCAAAGTCATCTTGGCTCAGGTTTTGAGTTGCCAGAACATTTGAGAATATGAAAGATGAGCCAAGACATCTCTTTTGTAAGATAGTTTTTGTAAGTAGTGTTGAGATGAGGAGTACACAACTAATACACAAACAGTTGCTTGAGCACAAGCAAACAAGTAAGCACACATTACAAGAAATACTTTTTGTTCCCCCTGATTTTTGCCTTTTGGACATTTAATCAGGGTTGCTGAAATTGGGATGTTATAGACCTTTCCCCTTAAAATAATCTCGTCCCGAGATTAGGGAGGAGTAGGGTTCAGGTGATAACATTCGCTTAACAATTTCAGCGGTGGAAGGAAAATAGGCGATTACAAGTTTTATAAATACCCGACGTGGTTAGTTACAGATCGGAGCTGAGTGGCTTTGGATTGGGCGGTTTAGCTTTAAACAAATGGAAAATACGCATTCTTTTCCCCTTAGGACAAGCCTAGGTAGGTTTTGCGTCGACGGGGTACTTCCTTCTTGAGGCGAGACGGCGAGTTGAAACTTCTTCATTCCTTTGCCTCGTGGTGGAATTTTCTCTTTTCAAGGTCTTGATACACCGGGGTGTTGGCTAGAGGGTCGAACTTGGAGTGGAGTTCCTTCCGATTATGGAGAAGTACCAAACGTTGTTCTTCTTGCAGGGTCGGTGCTTTGGAGATGGAGGGGTGGTCATTACTTAACGCTAATTAGGGTCCGGCATCCAGGGGTCTATAGGGTTTTGGGCAGAGAAGACGCAGTCTTTCCCCCTTAGAGCGACACTAGGGGTTCTTGGTGAAGTTGCCGACTTTCTGGATCGGAGTCGTATGCTCATGTCGGGGGATGGCGCTACTCTTGTCTTTGGGGTAGCTATCTTCTGTCAACGTCATCGGGACTTCTTCATAGGGTAGAGGGTCTATCGGAAAGGACGTCTACTAACTTCCAGGTAGTTAGTTCTGAGCGAGGTATGGGTCCGGCGGGTTGGAGGATGCCATTGGAGTTTGGCGGTCTAGGAAATGAGGTCCCTTGGAATGGGGTCGTTCCGGTTTGGTCTGATGCAACGTCGTGGGTAAAACATGCAAAGAAGGATATCATACTTGCATAACCTCCATACATTTAGCATGTTCGAAACGGTCGGTGGCGAAGGTACTTAAGGGGTTACAAAACAGGTTTGTGCCGTGGGGCGACAAGGTACTTATAATTTTACAAAACAGGTCCTGGGGCGGTACATGGGTACCACGATACATTGGTACCACGCTAGGCTAGTTGCCGCTTGCGGACGACCCAGGAGAATCCTCTTTGGCTTCATCTTCGTCTTCAGGGAGGTGGGTGGAGGATCCTTGGATATCTTGGGGTGGCTTGAACCTCTTGACATACCGCCGAGCGGTGACACACTTCTTCCTTCCTGGGAGGATGCGGCTTCTAGTGGCTTCGTACGAGTTCAAGGGTAGCGTAAAAAGTGAGGTATAGGATTGGGTGGAGAGTTATGGTTGACGGTGTCAGGCTAACGGGGGTTTATTTGAGTTGAGTGGAAAGACTGGCTTTACTTGAGGTTGTCGAGGTTTTTCTTAGGTGGCCATCCTGCTGAGGAGAGGTTTCCGGCTAGGAGGTTGCGAGGGTTAGCATCGGGATCTACCAACTAGGGGTTCAAACCTTTTGGATCGGAAGATTCCCGGCAGACAAGCAACATTTTCAAACATCGCGCAATCACATGACAAGCAAACAAGGCATACCCTACGTACTAAGGAGGTGACTACACGCCATAATGGGAATCCTATTTTAGGGATGCTAATCCTAAGTACGGACGTTACTGGGGTCTTAGCTTCGGTCCTGCCGTCTTTTGTCGTCGGTGCCGTACTTGATTGGTTTGGGGGAGATGAAGGACTCCGTTGGTAGGGCGATCTTGTAATGTATTTCGTCATAGGTAGCTCCTTTATTTTGCTTGTCTCGATGTCTCTTTGTTTCGGGATCTTCATCTTCATAGTCTCCGAGTCGGACTTTGTTTTGTGAAAACAGCTTAGTTGAAGTAGACGAGGTATAGAGTAATCCATTTTTCAAGTAGTTTGAATCAGAGAAGATGAGGTAAGAAATTCTTCGAGAAGATTTTGGGAAAATAGTTCTCGAAACCCGATGTTCTTCCAAAATAATGGTTGTCCTGTCTAACGTCCATGCTAACTAAGGTCTCCTACAGTCAGGATGGCTCTGATACCATGTCTGTGGTAGCCCGGATTTACGGCCCGAGAATACCTGTTCTGGATACAATTCATGTTCCCATGATCAGTGAGCCGTGAGCATAACCAACTAGTATCATTACAACATCCACAAAGTAACGAGTACAAAAATTTACAAAGTGGGCATTATGGCGAATACAACACAAATAGCGGAAGTCTTTAGCGCAGAGCCCGTGCCTTAACCTACAGGCAACTGACTGGGAAGGCGGCCTAGCTCGCATAGACGTCAGCACCTTCGTTCCTTCTTAACATCTGCAATCTAGCCAAGTAAATAGCCAGGGACACTGCCGGTGAGTACTTTGAATGTACTCGCAAGCCACCGAGACAAGGTAATAAGATAATGCATATCTGGTTGTGGCGAGATAGCTCTACACTATAGTTGTTTTTCAAAGACCTAACATCAACATCTCTATATGTTTGTTGAAAAAGAGTTTTTGGAAATCATGCCTCCTTTTTGAAAACCTGGACATCTCCACATCCTTGTTAAAAATATTTAAAATAGTTTTGTTGTAAAACCCTTTCTAAACATCCTCGACCATCTCTGGTCAAAACAAAACCTGTTCTCATCCTTCATAGTGACCAAGTCACATCCTTTTCATTCATCTCAACATATCTCCTGGTACTCATAGTGATCACCTTTCCAACCGTCCTTGAACGTGGACACGGCTATTTGAATAGATTAGACTCTACTGAGTTTGTGCACTTTACCCACAGGAATCAATACATCCGCTGGGATATAACCACGACCCTCTACACAATGTAGATGGGGGTACGGATAATCGAACCTAACCTTTCATTTGTTGTCCCTAGTATAGGTACTTTCCCTATGGTTGCTTACTTCCCCCGGGACGTGTACCTAACTTCCCAAGTATGAATCTCCCTCCCTGCGCATCCTTTATCCACTCCCATCCATATTGCCTTAACCTGGTACCGTCAACGGGAGCTCCATAGTTTCAGCCGACTCCGAGGAGTTGAATGGAACCTCTCCGGGCACGACGACCCCTAAGTGGAAAGGAACCGGCTTCCGGGGACTCTAACCCCTTTCTACATGTTATGGCGTGGCCCATACTAAGGAGTACAAACTACGAGCTAGCCCCGAGTCCCACCCAGGGTAATGTGGTTGCACGAATAAAGTTGTTTCGGTAATAGACTCGAGTACCCCTTTCCTTCTCTTTCCTTTGTTTGACTTTCTCTTTATCCTCCTCATATCTCCTTTAGTGAAAACTCCACTCGGAACGATGCCTCTTTCCAAGGGTTTTATTTTGAAACTTTGTAGTCGGGTAAAACCCAAAATAGTTTTATCATTGAAAATCCGTGGGTTCCAAGAAGGCAGATGCTAATCATCTTAGCCTCGATCTAAAGGGGTAAAGTAGGTGTCCTAATGGACACTTATCCATAACTTGGAGGAGCCAAGTTACTCACGCACTTTTATTTGAAATAAAACATGTAATTTATTCGTGTAGTTTATAAACGAGATATCAAACAAGTGATAAAAGGAGTAGGCTAATATAGGAGTTCAGGAAGGGTGGCTTTCCTGTGACCAGCGAGATGTCCCGTGACTTCTTTAGAAAACCAGAATGCCAATGATAACAATAATAAGATAAACCCATTGCTTCCTTCTTCTCGGAGTCACACAATCGCAACTATCGCCGTTATCGAGCATACATGCAAACAAACAATACACCAATCAATACCAGGCATACAAGCATCAATCCATACAACAATCAAAGGATAAGTACATGATATACATTAGTAGGGTGTTGGGTGGTTGGTGGAGAAGATTAGTAAAAAGATTCGGAGGCATTGGGGTAAAGATGCCTTTGGATTTATAGTATAAGAACTACCTAGGAGAGGTTTTTGACCAAGGGCTTGATCTGTAAGATACCATTGTATAAAAATGATACCATCAGATAGGTTTTGATAAAATGAAGCCAACAAAAGTGGTTTCACTATTTTATCAATTTCCCTTGATTTATAGTTGATTTTATAGCGATTAAAGTTCTAGTTTTAGGAAATAATTCACCGGAACTGTTCTGGAGTTCCAAAAATTATTGGGAGATTAGGTAGTATTTGATGGAATGAATCAATAAGAGTTGGTTTCACCTCAAAACAGTTACCAGAATGCCCTTGAGAAATCCCTAAAGGCAGTACTGGATCGGATTTGTCTTTTTCATCATATTTAATATACAGATGATTTTTAAGTGATTCCAAGGACACAGGTTAGGTACTGAGAATACCATTCTGTAGAAATTCTAAACAACCTTTTTGGAGTTATAGAGCTACTGTTATGATTTTAATAGTGAATAAACCATGCACAAAAGGGTTTAATTCACTAAAATTTAATAGTGGCTCATAAAAATATGAGCTGCTGGATTATGAAGGATATGGGTGTATGTGTCATCTGGGAGTTTGAATTAGGTCAGGAACTCATTTGGTGTGACCTAGGGAATTTCGTAAAGGCAGAAAGGCTCTATTTTTGTTATTTTTACCAAGGTCAAATTAGGAAACAAATTGTTAAGGGATCATGGTGACATGAAAGGTATGCTCAATACCTTGCAGTACCAAAAGGATTCATGTGAAATGGATTGGTGAAACTCCCAGGAAGATTTATTAAGTGAAAGAAACACATGTGGATATTTTAATTACCAAGATTTATTTATACAATATTTTGGTCCAGCACCAAGTCTACATGTTAGAGTAGATACTTAATTACCTGTGAAAAATAATATCTAATTTTTTTGTGTCGTTTCCATTTTCATTTGTATTTAAAGCAAACAGCAAGATATAGAGTTTATTGAAAAGGTTAAAAAAAGAAAAAGGGGAGGGAGTAGTGCTGGGCTAGATCTGGGGCTAACTGGGCCTCCTCGCTGGATTCCAGCCCGCCCGGAGTTTCCCTGCGCAGGAAGGGAAGAGTCAAATGGGGCTTGCCGGGGCCCGCGCGTTAGCCTCCTGGAGGGCCAAAGGGGTATCTGGCTATGACAGCCGTTTGATCTATTGGCATCGGATGGCTGTGGATCGTCTTCCTCATTGAATCCTAGCAGCAGCAAAAAAGACACATGCGAAACCCTAGCGGGGCTTCGGGCGGCACAAGGGAGCTCACCTGTGGGCTAAGAGGCGACTGGGAGAGCACGAGGTGAAGTGGCAGTCGATGAAGACTCCGAAGAGGGGCGGTATCGTCTGGTTCGGTGATTTGATCTTGCTCACATGAGGGCGCCCGAGAGGAGTGCGACGGAACTCAACGGTGGCGTCCACTGGAGCGGTTCCTGAAGGTTATGAGCATGGGAATGATTACATCTGGTGATAGGATAAAGACGCATGCATGGAGGCGAGAGGAGAGGGTCGAGGCGAGCTGCTTGCATGCAAGTTGGGAGACCGAAGATGAAGTTCTCCTGCTCCCGAGATGCAGAGAGTGAGAGGTTCCATGGGATCTTGGGGAGGGGTAATAATGGTGTAGAGGAGTGTCTTGTAAGCAGTAGAGGAGTTAAGGGTGGGTGGAAACGAGCATGGGCTTTTGAGCTCTAAAAATGGCCGAGGTGTGGTGGTTCTTCCACTCCATGGCGATATCTGGACCTCGGGAAGAGGCTCTCTGGTGGTCTGGGGAGAAATGAGAGGGCAGGGGAGGTGTGCTCTGGCCTCTTGGCTTATAAACCGAAGAAGGGGGTGTATGGTGGTCTAAGTCCATGGGGAAAGCTTGGAGGGAGGGATGTAGACATCTATTGGGCCGCAGGGGTGGTGGAGGGTGCTCTGTCGTCAGAGGTGGACAGAGAGGTGGTGAGAGGGATGTTGCAGCTGTTGTATTCTTTATGAGAAAGAGATCTTGCAAGATATGGATGTCCCTCTCTCACATACTCCATGCACTAGGGACAAAGGAGGGGTGTGCTATAGTATAGGGCTACAGTGCTGGTCGACCAGTGGGGAGATGAGTTGTGTTGTGCAAGTTTGGAGAGGGTTTGGTTTTGATTTGGTTCTAGTTTGCATTGTTTTATCAAAATTGGTTAGATGGAGGCTTATGAAGGAAGTTAAGAAATTGCATTGGGCAAGGTGTGGAAATGGTACTGGTAGATAGAGGAGGTCCAATAATCTCTTCATGATTTAAATGGGATTTTTCTAGAGATTATAATCCCATTTAAATGCACTTCTTCAAAAAGTGCTGAAGTATATTATGGAAGAAAAATGATATTTTTACATTGGGCAAGCTTGGTTTTTGATGTGATATGGTCCAAAATACCATAACACACATTGGAGGATTTTATTGGGATTTATTGAGGTGGAAAAGTGTTTTTAGGGAATTATTTCTTCTTTCTGCCATTTAAGAAAAAGGGCAAAAAGAAATAATGAAGAATCTCAAAAAAAAATATTTTTGAATTGGAAAGATGGGATATGATATATAGCCATCAAATGTGCCTTGATTTGCCAAGGTGATATGGAGAAGAACAAGCTTGCCTTTATAGACAAGGATTTTGAGAATTTGGTAAGTAGAGGAATTTAAATAGTTTAATAATCCAAATAATTGGGAGAATTATTTGGGGATGCTTATTTCCAACGTAGATGATTTAAACTTGATATAGGCATCAAGGTCAACCTTGGTTTTGAATAAAATTGGTGAAAAGAATTGAAACTAGATTTTGGAGGATCTAGGGTTTAGTTATTTTGATGCTACATAAACAGTGTTGGATTAGGGAGCTCAGAGCTCACCTTGGTACGAGGGGTATATGGATGGATAGACGATGTCATATAGATGATCATGGAAGTAGAGTTGGGCTTGGTTGGATTTGAGGTGGTCTATAGGAGATGGCAAACTTTGTTGAAAATAAGGCTGCCATAATAGATACATCACGTAGCCTCCTAAACCATGTGGGTTCAAGAAGCACAAGGCTCCAATGGAATCAAGTTAAGTGGGAATTCATAGGCCATGATTAGTAGATCATAACCAAGAAAGTAGTTTGTCAAGAGGAGGTGGCATATAGATGTGAGTTTCTGCCAAAGTAGGCAAGATGATAAGATTTGCAGAAAAGATTAATATCTTCACTACAAAACCATCATGGATGAGTGGGATATAGAGTGGCTTAGCCAATGGCAAGAGTGGGATTTGGTAGTACTAAAGATGTACTACAAGATGGTTCAAATGCATTCCCAAGAATGCACCTAGGTTCTAAGAGTTGGAGCTCCAAAGATGGTATCCAGATAAGAAATCCAGACTTAGCCATTTTGGGCAGATTTGGTGATTTTAACTAGTGTTCAAGAGGGAAACAATTGAGAGGGTGGCAAAGGTTTATCCCTTACCTCAAGTGGTTGATGTTGAGGTATATATTGAGGAGAGGGGACCGAAATTTGGATTGGGTATCCACTAGGTTGGAAACCATCAAGAGGGATTATCCTTGGATAGAGATAAGCATGAGATGAGATGATCACTTGAGTGGCTTAGGATAGATCCAGACTTGGATGCTTGATTTGATATTGATGATCACAATCATGGGTTGGGTCCTAAAGGATGAGCTACTAGATTAGCTCATTCTAGTTCCTAAGCAAGCAAGGCAAACATCAGATCCAGGTAAATCATCAAACAGCAGATCAAGGCAATTCATCTTGTTACTTATCTAACTACTACTAGGGTTACCATTAAGCCTAGCTTGAGGTAAGGATGGGTATGTTCAAAGGGTTTTTTCTTTGAAGTAAGATAAGTACCATCTTGGTATCTCTACCAAGATTGAGATAAAAAGGCTTTAATAAGGTTTTGGAAAAACCTAGAGATAAGAGTAGTTGAAGGTTCTGTCTTGAAAATATAAGGATATAAGATATAGTTCTCCATAGTTTTGTTAATAAAAACTAGTAAATTATTTGGTTGTGTCAAAGTCATCTTGGCTCAGGTTTTGAGTTGCCGGAACATTTGGGAATATGAAAGATGAGCCAATACATCTCTTTTGTAAGATAGTTTTTGTAAGTAGTGTTGAGATGACGAGTACACAACTAATACACAAACAGTTGCTTGAGCACAAGCAAACAAATAAGCACACATTGTAAAAAAAAATTTTTGTTCCCCCTGATTTTTGCCTTTTGGACATTTAATCAGGGTTGCTGAAATTGGGATGTTACATGCATGGACCAAAGCATTTCGGTCCCACGTACACATCTTATTCATCGTATTACCGCGCCTCTATGTTTGAGTCAATGCGATGGTGATCATCATTTGGCGAGAGAGATCTATGCCTTGGAGGCTCGCTGCTTCTGCGCGGCGGAGTCGGATTTGTACTTCTCCTCTCACCATTGCTGCCTCCGCCCCTACGGCTTCCATGGCTATGTCGGGATCCCTCATGGTCACTGCCAGGAGGCGATGGTGGCCCTGCTGGATTACTTTCGGTTGGGTTACGCGGTGGTGGCGGTGGAGCCTCATTATGCTGACTCCGACGCTAATTTCTTTGGGCTCCGTCCCTACTTGATTTAGGACGATCCGGATCGTCTCGTCATCCGGTGTTGCCAGCCGGACGGCTCGATGGTAGCATCCTTAGCCGATCTTTCTCTTCTTGCTGGCGGCATGTTTCCGGGTCTTCTCTATAGTGGTTGTTTTGCCGACGATGGTCCTGATGAGGAACCATTGCCCTGATGGCATCTTCAGATGCAGCTAGAATAACTCTTGCCCAGTCACGTGTCGGTCTGCGAGAGTGGCCGTTTGAGCCGGTTCTTGAATTCTCTTCTTCTCCACGGGGACGATAGCGTTGATCCGTATCCCTGCGGAGTCTTCCTTGGCGCTTTGGTCGGCACCAGTGTGGCAAAATTCTGACTTTGAGGCCAGCTTGCCACTGAATGACGTGGCTGTTTTCTGCTGCTTCAATCCTTTGTCCAACAATGCAACGCACTGCTGGACCTGCTGTGGAGACGGATTATTGGCGAGGATAGCTCGAGCTGCAGCGTTTTCCAACAGCGTACTCCAGACTGAGATCTTCTCTCCGTTTTTTCTGTCAAATAGGTCTTTGTGGATATCCGGGTTCTTGTTTGCAAGAAACGGACCTCCCCTTGTTTTGTTTGGGTGACGCTTGAAATCTGACTAATACTTGGCAGGATCACTGTCTAACTGTTGCCTAAGCTCGACGATGCACGCGGTCTCTTCGAGAAAAAATAGACGGTGTTTTTCCAGGTCCTCATCCCTTTTCTCCAACGCCTCCGTTGTAAGATCCAAAGCCGTTGGGATTGGAATTATGAGAGCATCTCCGTAGATTTCATGCGCACGCTTGGTGACTACGTGTCCATCCACAGGAGGATAGATCAGCGTGGTATTAATCGGATCTCCATCCTGATTCTCCATCTCGCTCTCTTCATCAAATTTTTCTTCGTTGGTTTCCTCGATGTCCGGCTCTGCCGGTGTCGGATTCTTGTTCTTATTCTTCTTCTTTGACCGCCCAGTAGCCTTAACATGCGTACCGGTGGCAAAGACGGCTTTTGGTCCGGTATCAGGGGATAAACTTCCGTCGGTACTTTCCGTAGTGGTTGGCTTGTGGACCTCGAAGGAATCTCCGGTATCCATGTCATCCTGCAAGGTGTAGCCTTCATCCATGCTATCATATGGACTAGGAGAAATTTCCGGCTCACCTTGCGTTGGCTTGGAGGCGTGTTCTTGTTCGTACTCCTCCATCACTTTGTCGAAGTCTCGAAGTTCCTGCGATGTTATTGACTCCTAAGGGGGTCTAGGTAAGTCGATGTTTTCTTCGATCACGTCGAGGACTAAATCTCTGCCGGCTCCAGCATCGACAGAGTCAGATCCAGAGCTTATGTTGTACACGAAACAGTGCTTATTCTTGTTTATGTTCTTGAGGTAGTGTTACAACTTGGTTTACGCATCTTCCATCTCAAAGTTCTCTTTGATATCGGTGATTACTTCGTAATCGATGTAGGGACATCTCGTCATCTCTGTTATCTTGCTCCTCAAGAGTTCTTTTTCTGCTAGAACATCAGTAGGGATAGATCCGTAGTGGATGTATTCTTCATCCGTGTATCCGATCTCGTCAGGGAGATCCGATCCGGATTCTTACTCCACCACTTCTTCCACTGCAGGAGTGGGTTGGGTGGGTTCGATTTTCTCCGAGACCTTGAACTCTTCCGCCTCTATGGACAAAGTAGATTCGGATTTTTCTTCTGCCATGGTCATCATCTCAAGGGTGGGTTAGGCGGGTTCAACGAAACCGAGATAAATATCGATATCGCCGATGGACATGATAGTGTAGGTCGTCACGGGTTTTGAAGACGGAATCCAAGTCTCATTGAGAACAACGAGAGGGACATCACTGGCATAGATCACGCGACCCATGGCGATAGTTTTGCCGGTTCCTGCATGTGCAGATTCCGCCTGGAACGAAGCTCCAAAGGTCACCTGGCCCACGATGGGCCCCAACTGTCGTTGGATTGTCGACAAGTATGCCATAAGGGGTCCTAGTGGCGTTGGAAAGATGGCATGTGAGACGTTGTATGTTCCAGGAGCGGTGAGCACAAGTTACCCAGGTTCAGAACTGACTACGGTGATCGGATCCTACTCCTGCTATAAACCCAGTATCATATCGGCGTAAGCCGGATGTTACAGCAGATTACAAGAGAGGTTCGCCTGTGCGAGTAGGTTGTGGTGTTGTTGCCCTAAAGCCTCCCATAGGGATGGTTTATATAGATACCGGGACCTAGGGTTACATGAGAGACCTATCCGACTACGTTACAGATTCGGTAACTAGATACAGCTTGGACTACAAGTAATACTACAGACCTAAGTCAGTAACTCTTCTGGGCCTTGTCGTAGCCAGAATTTTCTCCTCCTCTTTCTCTGACTGGGCCATCCCTGAAGCAAAGCTCTAACCCGTTGGTGGGCCACCCTGGTCAGCGAGTCCTGTGGGTATACCCGAAAAGTATATCCCCAATAGATTCCAACACAATAATAATAAGTATCATGAGACATAAGCATAAGAAACATTGCAATGCTCATAAGAAAGTATGATAGAGTGGTATCTCGCTTGCCTTTGATTGTAGAGAAAAACATAAATGCCAAGGCACCTCTGAAGTTCAGGTGAAGACTAGAGATAAAAATATCAAAGATACAAGCATCAAAGTTATGTCATAATTAACCAAGTTATGATACAAGCACATTACACTAAGAATGATAACTATGCTCTCAAGAAGGTGCTCATAGAATAAGTGGTGACTCAACAAAGAAGTGAAA
The DNA here is from genome assembly GCA_916181665.1 of Avena sativa. Lineage (NCBI taxonomy): Eukaryota > Viridiplantae > Streptophyta > Magnoliopsida > Poales > Poaceae > Avena > Avena sativa. The sequence goes on from OV702296.1 coordinate 80,865,564, forward strand.
AGGTTTTGAAAAGTTTGAAAGGCTTCCAAATGCTGAAAGTATGGTACTCATTAGCTTTGAGCTCTCATTGGCCCTATCATAGGCATCTTTAGATGGTTAAGTTTAAAGTGAGGTCCAATTTTAGTTATATGGTTGACACACCATAAACTATAAATCTCATGTCCCTTGAGTACGAGGGTCATTCCTCATGCTACTCAACTTTAGTTACCGGTAAGTTCTAGTCATTGTAAATACATGTGTATCATAGAGAACCGCCAACGGGGTACCCCTTGCCCCATGATACAGGAGCTATCCCATATCAAAATGACAAGGCAACAGACAATGAGCATCTCAGCGATCCTTTTATTTACCATGTGCATGGTGCATATTTTTTCTCTCTTCTCTTTTTTCTGTATATTTTTTTTCTGAGGATGCTTCATAGATTGCTCAGTATGGTTATGCTGCAAGTTTCCACTATGATTAGGCATGGCTTAGGCTAGCGGCCCAGGCGTTTCTCTTACATATAAACATAACTCCATGGACTTACAAGCTCCCATTTTATTTCACACCGCCGACATCCGTAAACAAAAGAGCACGATAACAACTGGATAATATTTATGGGTGTTGAAAGCATTCCCCGTGACTTAAAAACTCCTAGCCTATAATCTGCAAGCATATAACTTTCATGGACAGTCACAATGGTTCAGGTTTATTAAGTGCAAGAAAATAAAGTGTGCCATCAATTTCATAAGAGATTTACTAACTAATTTTCTCATAACAAGCAAACATTTTATTTGGAAGAAAACGAGGCATAATAAATATGCACGAAAAAGCAATGATGCTAGTAGGTAGATATGGTGGACAATTTTTGACAATTTTGGTTTTGGGGAGTTGGAAGCACGAGTAGAGCTCATACTCAGTGCAAGTGAAGGATAGCAATAGGAAGGAAGTGATAAACGAGAGAGCAATAGCTGTCATAATCATGCGTGCAAAAAAAAATTATGGCATAAAAGTGATACAAAAACTCTGAGGCAAAATAAATCATCGAGACTTAACTGAATTTTGTTCAGTCATATGCATGTGTGAGCATGTGCCAAGTCAATTCAAATGAAGCATTCAGAGGAGGATACCACAATGTCATACCAAGTTATGAATAGAACAATGCAAGCAAACATTCATATGACATGCTACGAACTATTAGCAAGCTGGATCTAATCATAAGAGATCAAGAACTACTAAGCATCCATTAAATAACATACACCTTACATGAACAGACTAAACATGCCCACAATGATGAGTATATGTATAAAAATAAAAACAAATAGAGTTCATTACCAGCCTCTTACGACACCTCGAGTTGTCATTGATCATCATTATTACCTTTCACTTGTGTTACTTAATAATAACATGAAAACAAACTCCAAAGTAGTCACTGAGGACTGCTGAACACTGCAACGAACTTAACAAAACCAAAGAAGAACAACAAATATTTTTGGGTTTTTGATTTTTTTAATGCAAGCACTGAAGGCAAAAGCAAAAAAAAATTGGAATTTTCTTATAACAAACCAAAGCTAAAAGAAGGAAAATCAAACCGAAGCAAAAAGGCAAAGAAACAAACAAAGAGAAACAACAACAAAAAAAATTCTTTTCGTGTTTTGAAAAGCAGAAACAAAAATTAAAAAGAAAGCGAAACATGGATATACAAAGTACCAACAGAACATGATATGTAGATGAGTGTGATGTCGGTATACCTCCCCCTAAGCTTAGGTTTTTGGACTAAGTGGAGATCAATCCCAGCCTGGCCAAGAAGGAGTGCCTCCATAATGTGACGAAGAGGCCCCTTCATCCTGGTACGTGCTCGAGGAAGCCCCTGTGTAGTGCGCATAGTAGTCATAAGAGGGCGCGTCCCCCTGGTAGTGCCCGAGGAAACCAAGCACGCGTAGCTGATCCTCCATCTCCTCCTTGGAGCATGACCAAGGCCCCCTGCAAATACTGAACAAAGTAGACTGTGGCAAAGAAATTTCTCTCTCGTCCCCGTCAGTAAACATCATCCTGTGAACTAGACTCTCAAGGCTATAGCCACCAGTAACAAAGTGATGCGCTTTCATGGAATCTAGATCAAGCCTCCATGGCGCCACCACTGTATCATTCAGATCAACAGAAAGGTCTAAGGCAACAACTACACGTGCATCAATAATACCTCCATAAATGGGTCCTCTAGTAGCTAGGCGACGAGCAATGATAGAACCAAGATTATACTGGTTTCATTGTTAAGTGCAGCAGCGAGAAAAGCCAAATGATAGTTGGAAATATTGCTAGTGTTCTCCCTACCAAGAATGCTAGTGGCAAGATAATAAGAAAAATATCTGAGGCTGGGAGTTGAATATTTATTTTCTTCCCACGCTGGGTTGTGCGGTCATCATCATTTGTTATCCCACGGTAAAGCTCCAACAAATCAGCGGATCGACCTTGAATCTTCTTCACCATTCCAGCCATGCCAATACCTATAATGCTCTAAAATCTTTTCAATGTCATGGTGATAGGCCTATCATAGATTCTGAATGAAACATCTATCCTGAAATGGGTGTTAGTGAAAGTGAAACTCTCCACAAAAGTTTTGGTGAGCAAAGCATATTGCTCACTCTCATCCTGCATATAATTGGTTAGACCAACCCTCTGAACAAGAGTTAGGAAATCATCGAGGATCACTGCAGCTTGCAAAAAGGCAAAACAAGGGAAGTTAGAAGGGTGTGCATCTCCCTCATCTCCCTCATTGCCAAAGCGCGGCGCAATAAGATCCTCATTGTATGATGGCCTAGCTTGAGAGGCTGATCTCGAAGGCCTTGCCCTCCAAGGTGCATCTCTTTCAAACACTTCTCCAAAAGTATGGTTGTCCATGGCCCCTTTTCTGAAATTTTTAGACAAACACCAAACCAAGTGGTTTCCATGTTAATAAACGAAGGGGAACTACTATAGGAACTTGCTAGAGGGCTAAACATGCATCAAAATGAAATCTCTAAGCATAGAACAAGCATACAAGCTCACATAACCTGTAACCTACAGTAGAAGAATACTCAAGATATAATCCACCAATCAAAAATCTAATTGGACAAGCAGAGGAGGCACATACCAGAGAGTAATCCCTCGAAAAATCAGCAGCAAAGATGGGCTAAGCAAGGAGATCGAAAATCGGGAGCAAGAACATCAAGAACTCGAGCTATGTGAAGTTTTCCGGTATTTTTCGGGAGAGAGAAAGAAGTGGCTGGAAGGACTCTAAGTGGAGGGCCAGAGGTGGCCCACACCTGGGCCAGGCGCGCCCCTGGGCTGGTAATGCCACTAGGGGGTTTTTCTGCCTGGTGGGTCCCCTGGGTCCCTCTAGGTGCCCCTCTGCCCCTTTTTTCTAGAAAAAATTTAATATGAATTTTCTGGAATTTTTGGGGGAACTTTAATTTTGGCCAATTTTCAGGTATGAAAATTGATTTTCTCGTAGAAAAAGATTTTTGGAAAACGCAAAAGCAAACCAAAACTAAAACTATAGAAGTTCTAAGACACTCTAAAAAGCAAGCAACTAACAAAACAAAGACAAATAAGATGAAGATCAAAGTTTGAAATGGAGAAAAATAAAAGTGAGCAAGGATAATCATTGTGAAAACATTGTTTTGTCTATTAAAATCCCTTTGTTAATAAGGTTAATCAAGTATTGTTACCAAAACAATTTTATATAAAAGAAAACTTTGCATTTCACGGAATGATTATGTTACCTCAATCTTGATAGCAATAGTCTCAATCATAATAGTTCCAAAACTTTCTTGTGGAATGGGACAATATATTTCTCCAGCTTTGATGCCCTCAATATTTTCAATTGAATTTAGGACATAACTCTTATCAATCTTCTTGAGGAAATAGGCAATATGCTCTTTGCCATTAATATTAAAAGTTACTTTTCCTTGATTACAATTGATGACAGCACCTGCAGTATTAATAAAAGGTCTCCCAAGAATAATAGACATATTATCATCTTCAGGCATCTCAAACACAACAAAATCAGTTAATACCAAGCAATTAAGAGCCACTTGAATAGAAATATCCTCACATATACCAATAGGAATAGTAGTAGACTTATCAGCCATTTGCAAAGATATATCAGTTGGTATTGATTTTTCTAGTTGAAGTCTCTTGTAGAGAGAAAAAGGCATAACACTAACTCCAGCTCCCAAATCACACAAAGCAGTTCTAACATAATTATTTTTAATAGAGCAAGGAATAGTTGAAATACCTGGATCACCAAGTTTCTTTGGAACCTTACCGTTGAAGGAATAAATAGCAAGCAAAGTAGAAATTTCCTCATTAGGAATCTTCCTTTTATTAGAGACAATATCCTTCATATACTTCGAAAAGGAGGCAACTTAATAGCATCAGTCAAAGGAATTTGCAAAAATAAAGGTTTTATCCACTCACAAAACTTTTTATAGTGTTCTTCCTCCTTTGACTTGTGTTTCTTATTAGGAAAAGGCTTTGGTTTTTGCACACAAGGTTCTCTTTCACTACCATGTTTATTAGCAACAAAATCTTCCTTAGTGTTCTTAGTGTGATTTTCAGGTTCTTCTTCAATTTCTACCTTATCAGGAGCATCATTGTTATCATTACCACTTTCATTTCGGCATTAGAGATAGATATACTATTAGGATCTATAGCAGGTTCAGAAGGTTCCTCAACTGTTTTATGTTTCTTTTTCTTTCTCTTAGAAGGAGTATCACTATTTTCAGCTTGTTGAGAATCCTGCTCAATTATTTTAGGATGTCCCTCAGGATATAAGGGATCCTGAGTTGTAGCACCACTCCTAGTTCTAATTTCATAAGCATGTTTATCTCCACAAGCATTAACTAGCATATCTTTTTGTTCTTTAGCAAGTTGATCAATTTGAGTTTGAACCATATGAAAAATTTAACAAACATTTTAACATCATTAGAAGTTCTTTCCACAATATCTTTCAACTCATTAATAGCTCTAGAGTTTTCCAATAAATGATTCTAAACTTGTTTATTAAAATTACCTTGTTTAACAATAAAAGTATCAAGTTCCTCTAAGAATTGATCAGGAGGTTTACCATAAGTAATATCACCTTCATCAAAATGTTGGAGAGAGTGTACCTCAATAGTAGATGAGTGGGAGATTGTCTTACATAATTCTTCTATAGGGGCTAAATTCTCCACATCTTCAGATTTAATACCCTTATCCTTAAGACATTTCTTAGCCCCTTTCATCACTTCATCATTTAATTCAATCACTCCCCTATTCTTGGGTGTTGGTGTTGGAGTTGGTTCAGGCACAATTGGTTCAGGTGTAGTTGGCTCAGGTGTAATTGGCTCAGTTGTAGCCCAATCATCATAATTCTTGCTTATTTTAGCCATTAATTCCTCAGCTTCTGCAGAAGTTCTTTTCCTAAAAACAGAATCAGCAAAACTATCCAGCAGGTATGTCCAACCCTCTCGAGTCACGAACTTATACCCAAAAAAAATTACTCTCCTCTCTCTCGAATTGTTTCTGCTCTTCCTCCTGAGCAGGTCGTACAAACTAGGTTTCTGGCTGCCGCCACACAGCTTCGGCAACAACCATACGCCTCGCATCTTCTCTCCCCACCGCACCTCCTGTCTCCTCCATATCATGTCCATATACCGATGGTCCCCTGAGCTTCCTTTCCACCCGCCCCTTCCCACAGGTCGTCAGATGGATTGGTGTGGTTGATGGGGACGGAGGCTTCGTGGCTGCATGGTTGTCTGGTTTTGTTCGTCGCGGGGCTGGTGCTGAGGAAGGCTTTCCCCCTTTCTCGAATTTGACCTCGAATGGCGTAGCACGGGACGACTTGCCATTTCCCTGTCGGCATCTCTAGGTTGTCGCGCTTCCGCCTTCCCTCTAGGCCATCTGATCCTTGCCCTTTAGGTAAAACTAGACCATATATGTGCGTTGCCGCTCCCGTCCATATTTTAAGAAACATTTTTGATGGATTATGAACTTTTCAATTTTAGTTTTCTTTTAGGGAACTAAGATTTGAAAAATCGTATTATTTGGCTGTTAGTTGGATGTTAGTTGTATATATTAGCATATTGGTGTTAACTCAGTTTTCATTGTAGACGGGCCATAATGCACTGGCGGATCCATGATTTTTATATTGTGTATTGGATTTTTAAAAAAAGATAGAAAGAGATTTGGTCATATTTCAGGTTGAAGTAATTTTCAATTTCTTTGAAGCTATGTCACACATACGTTGCAAAGCATTGCACTTGTCTTACTTGTTCTTCATTTTTATACCTAATAATCCATGAATTATGTAATTATAAGAATCATCCTGTAATCTAAATTTGGGAATTTCAGAAACAAAAAAATAAATGAATGCACTCTGCACATTCATGGTATAGACTCTGATATCATGGACTGAAATCACACGCTGTGGGTGATGTATCGTTGGTTCTGCCTGCTACTTCCTTACCAATGTGCCGCTGCGCCGCGGTCTGAGTTCATCTGATGTAGGGACAATAGAAATAGAGGAAAACATTACAAATTATATCCTCTACTGGCTGAAATTTTCTATTCTTGCATATAAATCAACTCTAACATGAAGTTAGCGTAACTCTAACATGAAGTTAGCGTTCTGAAGAATCCAAGGCTTGCATTGTTCATTACTACTGTATTGTGTTTTAGTGGCTAAATCTGACTGCTAACATGAAGTGCAGGCAGAAGTTATTCAAAAAAAAAGTGCAATACAAAAACTAAAGATGTCCCTCGTAGTAGAGGTGAGCAAAAACCAACATATAAGAAATATGCAAGAATTGGAGCCATTACATTGACATACTTGATGTCACATCCATGTATTCCATATGAACAACGACAATATAATTGACTTTAGTTTGACATATCAAGAGGACGATCTGAATAAGATCAAAGAAAGGTTATTAAACCCTGCATATCAAAGAAAAAACGGAGCTCTCCTCTTTGCTGATCTCAATTTATAATGTATCATCAGGTCAGAAGGTTAGTTATCCACTTATCATGGCATAGTGTAGCATTGAAGATCTCATATGCAATTTAAATAGCAGTTCACGTTACACTTAGGTTATCGGCAAAACATGCACTCAGGTTAACTTGAAAGACACACAAACTAAGTTTATATAATCTGAAACTTCTTATGAAAGAAAATGCAGCCTCTGTAGATTGCACACCAGTCAACTGAAGTTGTAGCTGCAGCTTAAGCATGGCTGAGAGATGGAATGCCAGTACCATGCTAGTCATATTTTCAGTTTCTAAAATAAAAGCATTAGGTCGAATCAGTAAAAGCATGATGATTAAATGATATGCTTCGAATGGAAAAATAAATATTAATCCTGAAAATGACTAAGCATCTGCTCGGAGTGACACGCCAGGCTCTTTGCACAATTGAACATGATTTATTTTGCACGATTAATACCTCTAAAATGATACGATAATGAGGAAAAATCAAGGTTCAACTAGAGAAAATATAAATAGAAATACAAGGGAAAACCCAAAATCTAATGAACAAGGAAACTCTTAATTCTATTGCACTGAAACTGCCATAAGCATAAGCCAGAATTACCACTTCAGTGATGTTCAACAAATATAAACATTTTACCGACCCATCCAAGCAATGAAAAACGACGAGCCAATGACAGACTAATCTAGAAAGCCAAAATGACAGCTCTAGACAACCATGTATAAGACAATTAGCTGGAACAGAAGCTTGCCAGTAAAAAATACCTACGTTTGAAGTTTATTGTCACTTCTCCTGAACAAGAGAGACTGAAGAACTATGCAATGTGTACGGAAATAAAAATCAGGAGATTTTCATGTTACTCATGGCAATTATTCCAATGCACCTACAAGAAAATATGATAAGAGAACAGTTAAGCCCACTGGCCACGACAGAACATATAGACCTCCATCACATACATAGCAGTTATCCATGTGTCATGTATGTGATTGTAGACAACAATCAATTTGGAAGCTGGTGTGGTATAACTCTCCAAGATAAGGTGTTATCGGTCTATTGCAATCCTCCTACCAAAGAACTATAACCTTTACGGTTTAGTTATTAGCAAAGTATAAGAAAGGGAAATAGCCAGAGGACTTCGATCATAATCATCCTGATTGGGTGAGCTCCTTAAAAATTTAGTCCAAATAAATACCGTAGAAACAGTGAGGACAATCCCTGAAGGAAACGAAGAGTATGTCAGATGTATATAGCTAGTGATTGCGCCAATGAAACAATATGAATGAAAAGCAGTGTGAGGTGAAGAAATAACAAACCTAAGCACCGAGCATTTCTGTGATGAACAATGAGAGGTTGAAGGAGATGCGAGGGGCAAGCAGATACGCTTGGATGCGGCACATATTTATACAAAAGAGAGGACAATTGGCAATAAAGATCGACATTTACCACCATAATTAGGGCGCGAACAGTTTCAGTCTCGCCGCTATCATTACAATGTCGGCAACAGAAACAGGAGTAACGAGGGGGGACCAAGACTGAATGGAAGAGGGCAACCGGTCCGCATTCTATCAGCCTGACGAACCTCGCCGTTGCCATTGTCGGAGAAGATAGAGAGAGGAGGAGATCGATACAGGCTGGTACAGAGCAATGTCGGGCCGGGCGGAGGATGCCGGAAAAGCCTACGCGCGGGCGTAGGACGAATGGCAGGGTGGGCGGAGGAGCGATGGCGGCGCGGGCGGAGGAGCAGTGGCGGCGCCGGCGGAACCCAGATGTGTTGTCGGAGGATTTTTTTTTCTTAACGAACAGCGCGATAAGAACGAAGGAGCCACCGCTTTGGTACGCCCCTGCGTGCATAAAGGAGAAAATAGTGGTCTGCTAGGCCCATTAGTAATTCAATAAGGAGCGTAATACGCGTCCCCCGGGGATCGGGGCTTCGGATCCCCCGGATCGAGCGATCGACACGTGTCCCGGGACCAGCACGCGAAAACTGCCCCCTACACGGAAACTGTCCCTCACGATTCCAGGAAGAAAGAAAAAGCAATCCCGCACGTCCTCCAGGATAGGCACAAGCCATGAGCACATCAGCTCCCATGAGGACAGACTGATAGCGTCCAGCAGCTCAGCTCCGGCGGAGTAGCGTCCAACTCCGGAGAGGTTAGCGGCCTTGAACCCCTCGCAGCAAACGACTCGTGTGGTGGTAGAAAACTCTGTCAAATTAGCTCTGGTGAGATATCTCGCCGGCCTTGACCAAGCTGATAGCACCGTCGAAGGCTTCTCGTAGAAGAGGCCGCCCCCGCATGTCGCCTCCCGTAGCAGAAATCACCGCCACTCGTAGCATATGCCGCTGACGCTCTCGACGCCACCGCATGTAGCAGACTCCGCCGCCACATGTAGTAGAAGCCGCTGACGGTGGTAGCAGAGGCCACCAACACATGTAGCAGAGGCCACCAACGGTGGTAGCAGACGCCGCCTGCCGCATGTAGCAAACTCCAGCGCCGCATGTAGTAGAAGCCGCTGACGGTGGTAGCAGAAGCCACCAACACATGTAGCAGAGGCCACCGACGGTGGTAGCACACGACGCCACCGCATGTAGCAAGTTGGGCCGTCTCCGGTAGCAACACCGCTAGCTCCATGTAGCAAGTACAGCCACCTCCGATAGCAACGCCACCCGCCTCCGGTAGCAACGCCGCCTACTCCATGTAGCAAGTCTGGTTGCCTCCGGTAGCAACACCGCTAACTCCATGTAGCAAGTTGGGCCGTCTCCGGTAGCAACACCGCTAGCTCCATGTAGCAAGTACGGCCACCTCCGATAGCAACGCCACCCGCCTCCGGTAGCAACGCCGCCTACTCCATGTAGCAAGTCTGGTCGCCTCCGGTAGCAACACCGCTAACTCCATGTAGCAAGTCGGGCCGTCTCCGGTAGCAACATCGCTAGCTCCATGTAGCAAGTATGGCCACCTCCGATAGCAACGCCACCCGCCTCCGGTAGCAACGCCGCCTACTCCATGTAGCAAGCCATGTGCCGCCTCCTGTAGCAACGCCGCTAGCTCCATGTAGCAAGTTCGTCCGCCTCCGGTAGCAACGCCGCCAACTCCATGTAGCAAGTCTTGCCGCCTTTGGTAGCAACGCCGCTAGCTCTATTTAGCAAGTCCGGCCACCTCATGTAGCAAGCCTGGCCGCACTGCCGTCTTCGCCGATTCATGCATGGGAGAGATGGGGAGCAGCAACAGGCATCATCGAGCGTGGGGGAAAGGAGATGGCGGGAGGTGCCGGTGTTGTGGACAGGCAGAGCGGTGCCGACGTGGTGGTGGTCCGGTAGGCGTCGTGGTACTAGAGCAGGAGAACCGAGCGGGGAAAGAAAGCAGGTTGCAAGAAGAAAAGTGTGTGGAAGGGATTAGTACCAGGAAGAGATAAGCAACAGGGTGAGCCTCGTCGGTGCGTCGTTTTCTCCCGGCTCCAGCCAAGCAGGGGACACGTGTCGCGCGTGGGATGCGGACGATCGCGTCGCGCGATCCCCCGGGGGAGATGTATCCTTTTCCATTCAATAAGGCCTACGACATATCGGAAGGCCGTAGTAATTTTGCAGAGTAGCAGACCAACAACGGACAACAACGTAGCGACGAAGCGAATGTTTGCTAAAGACGTTTCGGGATAGACAGAGTAGTAGAGGCCGTTAGATTTGTTGATCCGATGGCCTAAAACGTCTAATCGCTGCGGAAGGGTCCTCGTAGTTCTATTTTACTGATTCTTAATTCATGCTTTTATATGGTATGCTTAAAGTGGAGAGGGATTTTTCAAGTGTCGGTCTCCTCATCAGAACCATGTTGTCGTTTCTTTACTCCATGCAGTGTGTGTTCTGTTAATTGTTGATTTGTGCATCAGGTCATGAAAGGAAATATCATGTTTGACCGTGTCACCAAATACAGATTGTAAGAATCAACTACATATTATTATTTGTAGATTAAGTCAATGGTGTGGAACACCTAACTGTGATTCACCATATGAGATGGGCAACTCACTAAATGCATTCACTCAGCCACAAACATCTCTAATGATTCTAGGTACCTGCTTAGTTAGTACGATAAAAAACCTATGTATTATGGCTCATGCCATTTTCTTACGTGTGGTTTTCTTATATTAGATATTCAATTTATTGTATATGAATGTTATCTGAATACCTCAGTGAAGGCTCTTTAGTTTAGTGATTACCTCTTTTTTATGTTCCTCGTCGTGGAAATATTTGGGTCAACTTTTGATACACTGGTCTTACTAGAGATGGCTATTCTTTTCTCGCGATCTTTGAAATTTTGGAGGCATAAACCCTACAACTTGACGTGGGGTTGTCTATTGCACATTCATGTCTCCCTATCGATGTGATATTGGCTATATGGATTTTGTTTTGAATATTTTGGGGCGTTTCATTTAGACTTAGGGTCACATTTTGGTTAACGTGACCTGCGTGGGAAGAGTTGGATATGTGGTAGGCGACATAGGCCGTCTGTCTGGTTGGTGGCGGCATACCGATAGGTGTATGTCACTTTGGGGTGACATGACAGTCTTGATTCTTGTGGGTCACCATTTAAGTTGAGCGGGTGCACATTCAGTGGCGGCGTTGTGCATATGTGGGGTTGTCCACAGTAAGCCCGGTGGAGCTGAGGTGGTATTTCCATCTCTCCTTTATCTGCACCTTCATATGCACTCTTGACACTTCCTGTTTCTTGATAAATTCCATCGCGGATTTAGCGGACCAAATATCCATCCCTTGTTTCTCCATGAAGGATGGACGGCGCCCACTAACTCGGAATGTTAAATGATTTATTTCTATTGGTGTTGGCTCATGGACGTTATGTTTAAAACTGATGGTACCATTTTACTTGACAGTAAAGTTCATATTTTTTGATTCCTTAATAGAAAGATTTTCCATGTTAGTGAAAATTTTAGCCTAAGCATTACATTAATCATTAGGCTAATACTTGAATGCTTAGGCCAAAAATTTGTGTTAGATCTACTTCTTCCCCACGATTGGTTGCTCTACTGAAAATGCCCTCTATTTGTGATATATTTTGGGTTTGCAGGTTCACGAGCCTTTATTATACCTTTGCATGACCAGTCGTCCATTTTAGTGCAACTGAACAAGAATATCCCTGCTATAACATTTCAAAGACTATCGATGTTAACTGTTACTTGATCTGAATAACCAGTAGTAGTGCATAGTGAGCCATTTTTTCTTTTCTGTGCAACACAAGTCTCTAATTATTGTATGTGCATTACCAGGATAGACATTCAGGTTACGGGTTGTTTGTCCTTGAATGGATAGTAAAGCTAAAACAAATGGGCATTATATCATGTCAAATGTTACTTGATCTGAATAACCGGTAGTAGTGCATAGTGAGCCCTTTTTCTTCTCTATGCAACACGAGTCTCTGTTTATTGCATGTGCATTACCAGGATACACATCCAGGTTACGGGTTGTTTGTCCTTGAATGGATAGCGAAGCTAAGACAAACAGACATCATATCATGGTTATTGTAGTTTATTTTCAATACTAACTTTTTTAGTATGTTGATGGTTTCATATCTTCTCAACCGAATGTAAAAAGTAGTGTTATATATAGTTTTCTTGCATAGCTTCTTTCCTTTAGAAAATTATGTGGTTTGCTGATGTCTGGACCCTCGAAACCAAATGCAAAGAGTACTCATGTATATAATTCGCTTGTACCTTTTGAGATATTATAATTCATGGTTCTATAATATATAGGGTATTGGATAAAAGAATCCAGAATGTACAATTATAAAAAACATATCCATAACTGTTTAACTTTAACTATGGGGTTATATATAACTTGTTTGACCAAAAGGATCTATACAATTGTTTGACTCAGGTGTTTAATGAGCTTTATATGCAGAAATTGTGTGTTCAGGTTGCGTGATGGTGGGCTATATGTCTAACAGACAACTGGTAAGATTCCACCGACGACTCCCTTTCTTGCAATGTTTAACTGCTAAGGAGCAGGAGGAAATTCAATTTTTAATTACGGCGGATTTCACAGTTGCTTTTGACATGATGAGAATAGGATTCTGGTTCTTTCCTCGCTGGACGGTCTCCCTGATTTTCAAAAAAAAAGTGATCAATTGACTTAGTGTCTCCTACACCTAGTTTTTTTCTTAAGGTAGTCTTCTTTATGGCCATTGAGAAAGTTGTAGCATCAAATTTTACAGTTATGCCATCGAATTATCATGCTTTATTTATCGTGACTGTTACATGAAGGATCTTGCCCCCCTTTGAACTGGTCATTTTCGGATTTTATAAATTTTTCTCTGTCATAGTTCTCATTTTGTCACTTTTCCTTATCACGTACCTATGCATCAGTCTATCACTGAGCGTACTCTTACTATTGTGCACATTGGCTTTACTTGATGTTAGGCTCCTCTTGCCATTAAGTCTTCACGTGTCCATCAAGTTGTTTTAATTGATTCAAGGTTTTAATTTATATTTGTTGGAAGTCATTCCAAAGGGTTTAATTGTACCAATGTATCACTTTATGTAATTTAGCTTTTATCAGCATGTTCTCTTGCTTGGCAATGTACTGAGATGCGGCTACACGAGGGCTGATGACAAGAGATGCCATATAGCCCTGCTATCTTTCTTACTCCAATGGCCAAAGCACGAGGAATCTAGAGTGGGGAGGGCCAGGGGTACTTGGCTGAGCTGCTTGCCATGCTTTTCGGGTCAGGACTAGAGGTGGAGGCCAAGAAGAAGCGGGGGGCAATACTGCTGCCAAGTGCGATTTCCTCGCCCGCAAGCACGAGCGAGTGGCTCCCCAGGGTGGCAGATCAGGTGTGTCCTTGCTGGATCTTGGGACTCTTTTTATGTTATGCTTTTTGGGGAAATACTCGGACTATGAGAACATGTGGTAGTTGATGACACACAAGTATAGGGGGTGTATCGTAGTACTTTCGATAAATAGGAGTGTCGATCCTAACGAGGACCATAAGATGCTGAATAGTGGTATGGAGCAGGAAATCCCTGTGAATACTTAGCAAACAGATTTTTACTGGTTTTCTGACAAGGCAACAAAACAAAGAGCAAGTAACAGAAGTAACGAACAAACAGAGCAAGTGGCCCAATCCTTTCTTAGCAAAGGACAAGCCAGTGGAAATACTTATAAAGACCAAACGTTCTTGAGAACACATGGGAATTATGTCAAGTGTTTTCGCTTCAAATAGCTGAGTTCTCTTCTATGGTGTTGTAAGTGTTGTGTGGGTAAACCTGTGCTAACATACCGCCCTTCTTAGGACTAATACATACTTGTGATTAAACCCCCTGCAAACATCTGTAACTACAGAAAAGTAATTAAGATATAAATCTAACCACAACCTTAAAATCTGAGATCCTACACTCCCTTGTGCAAAGGTGAAAGAACATGTTGGGCCCCCATGTGTGGTTTTGGTAATTAATGACAATCTTTATGGACTAATGTGTGTATTAAGTTATACTTATAGGATTTGTCCATTGGCATCACTTGGAGCATGTGTTGTCTTCAAGGTCGATGAAATACAAAGAAGATATGTTGGGCAAGCTCAATAGGCGAGGTCGATGATGAGGAATTAAGAAGGGCGTTCCATCTTGAGAAGGGAAAGATCGTTTACATCGTGCTCAAGTGGAATGCTCAAGGCAAAGGTATAATCTTGATAGGTTTTCCCTTTTGCCGGTCTCACGTTGTGTGTGTGAGACCGGGTTTAGGATAGATAACCATACTATCAAGAGGGGCTCTCATATGAGTAATTCGGCCACATCGTTCGGAGAGAGCTCAAACCTTTGCATACTTGCATCATCGTATTTGGTAGTTATTTTGTCTTATCCATGTGAGGATATAGAGCTTATGGTAATCTCCATAACAAGCTCTTGTTCCTCAAAATCGGATCTCCCGTATATATCTTGTTGCAATTTTGATTTATGCGGCTTTTCGGTTTCTCACCAAGTGGGGTATATCACATTATTCTATTTGATACTTTCTCACTTGGTGATAACCAATATTTCCACCTTTTATTGGGAAGCCCTTGTCGTCCTCTATCCAACGCAATTTGAATCGGGTCAATCGGAGCTTCCAGTCAAAAGTTATTGTCGTTTAAATATTTGTATGTTTGTCTATTTTCTGGGCCGAGCGGTAGTACCGCCCGGACGGGCCGGTACTACCGCCCGGGCCTAAAAACGGACCGTTTTCCTTCTGCCTCGCTAGGTACCTTTTTGCGGTAGTACCGCCCGGGTGGACCGGTAGTACCGGCCGGCCCGTTTATTTGTCCAGATCTTTTTTCCAGTTTCAGATACAGATCTGCCGTCGCGTTGACCTGGCCCAGTTGCTGCCCCCGCCTGCCGCTTCGCACGCTGCCCCAGATCCGCTCCAGCGCGTCGTTGCCGCCCTGCTGGTCCCATCGCGCTGGCCCGCATTGACCGCCGCTTCTCCCGCCCGCGCCCGCGCTAGATTCCCGCGTGGCCGCCCTGCTCCCGCTCGATTTGCGCGATGCTGCCGGGCGCGCTGCCCCACGTGCGGTCCCTGCTGCTGCCGCATAGCTGCATGCGGCTGCCGCTGCTGCGCTAGCTGCTTGCCTCGCGTGCGCGCCTGCGCGCAGGGCCCGCCGAGCCGCTCGCGCTGCGGCCACCTGCTTGCTGCGCGCCAGCACTGTTGGGCCCCGCCCAGCTGCAGCTGCTGCCGCGCGTGGCCCCGCCTGCCCCTGCCGCCCGCTCGCGCGCAACTGCGCGCCCACCCGCCCGCTGCTGCTTTGTGCCTAGCTGCTGCGCGCAGGCATGCATGCTGCTGCTGGGGCCCCGCTACTCGTTGGCTTGCTGCTTTTCCCAATCGCGTTGCCCAGATTCGATTTGTTCATTTCGCTTCGGTTGGACCAGTGCGGTACTACCGGTAAAATCCGGTAGTACCGGACCGTCCAGGAAAATTCCCCAACGGCCATATTTTGGCTAGCTCTATATAAGTCTTTTGTCCATTTTCATTTAGGGTTGCTTCTTTCCCCTCTTTCTTCAAGCTTTGCCCTATTACTTTTGAGATATCTCTTGCTTGATTTCTTCCTCCCCATCCAATGATTCTTGCACACATTTGAGAGGAAGATTGAGGGGATCTAGATCTACGTTTTGACCAAACCAAAACATATCTTTGTGAGTGTATCTTTGGGGATCTAGATTTTGGGGGATTTTGTGTCTCTCTTTGATTCCTCCTCTCTTGTTCCCCCAATAGCTTTAGTAGCTTTGTTGGAACTTGAGAGTGAGGGATTTGAGCACCTTTATGGTGTTCTTGCCATTTGCATTTGGTGCATCGGTTTGAGTTCTCCTCGGAGGATTTGATTTGAGTTGCTCATTGGAGCTTGTCCCTCTTGGGTTCTTGGAACCCTAAACGGTTTGTGGCCTTGGTGGCATTGTGGCCTTTTGTGGCATTTGTTGGGAGCCTCCAATTAAGTTGTGGAGAAGTGCCCCAACCTTGTGAGAGGTTCTGGTTGCCACCAACAAGTGCACCGATAATGGAAGCGTGGATCGATCCCATTGGGGTGAGATTCACCGAAGAATAAGGGAGGCCTTTTGTGGCGTTGGTGGTTTGATACCAGCCCCTCTCCAAACGAGACGTACTCCATGTTGGGAGGAACTCGGTAAAATATCGGTGTCCCCGCGTGCCTCGGTTATCTCTATACCCGAGCTCTTTACTTATGCACTTTACATTGTGATAGCCTTCGTGCTTGAAGTAATATATATCTTGCTATCACTTTGTTGCTTGTATTGCTTAGCATAAGTTGTTGGTGAACATAGGTAAACCTTAGTTGTTTCTAGGTTGTGCTTTACAAAGTAAACACTAGTTTTATTCCGCCTTTGTTGAGCCACTCTAGGAAAAGTTTTAATCGCCTATTCACCCCCCCCCCCCCCTCTAGGCGACATCCGTATCCTTTCAATTGGTATCAGGGCCCGGTCTCTCATTTTAGGCTTCACCGCCTTGACAATAAAGATGTCGGCTAGGGGATTAGTGCACAAGGACACGCTCACATTCGATGGCACAAATTATGATGTTTGGAAAATTCGCATGCTTAATTTATTTCGGGAAATTCACCCAATTATCGAGGGATATCTATATGTGGGTCTCTCTTCTCCTATGGATACCCAAAACGAATCTTTAGAGGAAAAGTTGAACTCTCGTATAGATGCTCTAGCTACTAAAATTGTTTTGCATGTTGTGAGCAATGTAGTTCTTTCTTCTATCATGCCTTATTCAAGCGCTCGTGAGATATGGACCAAGCTTCAAGATAAATATAGCAAGTCCAACATTATTAAGGATGATTGTGTTGCTTCCACTTCCGGTCGAGATGAGTTCTCATCGTCTACCACTTCACCAACATGTGATTTTTCACAAGGTAATGATATGGTGAGTGGTGATAGAAATTAAAATATGGATAGTGATATTACTACTTGTAATCCTTCATCCCTATCTAGTTGCAATGATCTATCTTTGGACCTTAACACTTATAGCACTCAACTCCTTACATGCTTGTGTTAATAGTCCTTGCATATCATGTAGAAATGACTTGAATAAATCTCATGATGATATGCTTGTTTTGTCTTGTTGCCATGATAAAAATGCTTCCATTTCCTCTAGTTCTTGTGTTTCTAACCATGTAGAGGAAAATGAGGATTCTATGGGCCAAGACAAGGTCTTGAAGAGAGCTACAAGTGCAATCTCATCATCACCTTCCTCCGGTTCTCACATGTGCCTTATGGCTAAGGGAACGAAGGTAACCTCTTTGAATCCCATTGTATCTCATGATGATGATGAGGTTGAGAATTATAATGATGATTATAGAAGTAAGTATGATATTACCTCTATTAAGAAAATGGGAGAGGTTGTCTATAGCGTTCTCTTCAAAAATAAAATTGCTTCCTCCAACTTTCTTGAAATCTTGAATTGTGCCATAGAAGGCAATGATCTTATTGAGGAGCAAGAAAACTTAATTGATGAAAAGTTTGCACTTGAGCGTGAGTATGCTAATGAAGTTGCACAACTAAAGGACTCCCTTGAAGAAGAACAAACCACCAAAGAATCTCTTGAGGAGACTTTTACTCTAGAATTATCTAGAGTAAAGGAATACCATGATAGAGAACTTGCGGTGGCTAACTCCTTCAAGATTAAAAATGATGAACTTGAAGTTTCTTATGCTAAACTTGTTGAGGATTTTAAGCACCTCGAAAATGGCTCTCGGGTCGTTAAGAGGGAGCTCATCAAACTCACCGAGTCACATGAGCAACTTAAAGCTTAATATTTAAAAGAGCTTGACAAGTTGCCCTCACCTCTTTCTAATAATAATGATGCTTGTGCTACTAACTCTATTTCTTGTGAAGCATCTATTTTGAAGGAGAATGTTGAGCTAAAGGCTCAACTTGCTTTGCTAACTAGCAACTATGGGAAATTAGAAGAAAGTCATGATAAGCTCTCGAGCTCGCATGAGGATCTTCTAGTCTCCCATGGTAGGCTAAAGTTAGCTCATGAGGCCATCATGTCAAAGGTAACATCTAGTGGGCCTCATGTGGACATTAGCACTACATCTACTCCAAATGTTATATTGCCATGTGCTAGTCCTTGTAATTCATCCTATCACAACCATGTTATATCTCGTGATGAATTACATTCCGTGCTTTGTTGCTCTAACAATGTAGCACCTACTTCCTCTAGTACTTTTTTTGAAACTAACCATGTAGAGGAAATCAAAGAGCTCAAGGCTCAAGTCACTTCTTTGAAGAATGACTTGAAAAAAGGTCATCAAGGGAAGGTCACACTCAACAAAATCTTGAGTGTGCAAAAATCCCCCAATGACAAGAGTGGTCTTGGATTCAACTCCAATGTCAAGAACAAGTCCACTATCAAGTTGAAGCACAAGGACAACAAGAATAATGGCCAATATCAAGTCAAGAATCCGGCCAACATTGTTTGCTTCAAGTGCAAGGAAGAAGGGCATCATGTTAGATCTTGCCCATTGAAGAAGAAGTCTCCTAGTGTGAAGCAACAAGGGAAGGGGCCTCAAGCTCCACCTCAAGTCATTAATGGGCCTCTTTCTAAGAGGACTACTCGAGCTCTTCCTCTAGTTGTGGCTTCACCTAAGAAGAAAGATGTCAAGAGTAGAACTTTGCTACATATGCCGTGAGAAGGGGCACATTTCTTCCGCATGCATTGTTGGTATCTCCTCATCCAATCCTATTTTGATTGATGATGCTTATTCACTTCGTAAGGATGAGGTTGGCAATGTGTTTGCCAAATTTGTTGGTGCCCAATGTGGTGTCAAGAAAAGAACCATTTGGGTTGCCAAGCCTATCGTGACTAACTTCTTAGGACCCAACTTGGTTGGGGACCAACAAGCCAAAATTTGATCAATAGGTGTGGTTTGGAGGGCATTTGGGTCTTGGCTACATTATGAAGAATTGAGGGATCTTCATCAATTATTATTATCAAGCCAAGCCATTTTGATTATCTTGATTATATTATATTTCCAATGTTCCTCCTTGCGGTAACATATGCTTAACTCATTTCATTGAAAGTTACTCGTCCCCTTGTGTATGTGTTGGTTTTGTATCTTCCATGCTTTTGTACATGTTGTGTTTCCACTTAATTATCTTGAGGTATCAATCATATTTGTGTATGATTAGGTGGCACACCATGTATGTGTGTTTCTTGTATTGGAGCCTTAATTGATTATATTTGATATCTTATTTGGCTCTTGTGAGAGATTAATGGATTATCCCATTTTGGGGGAGTGTTATGCTTGGGCATTCCACAATCCTAAAATTATGTGTACATGAGGAATACCACCTAGTGTTTATATTGGATTATTGTCAAGTCTCTACGTGGTACAAGTCTCATGAGAAATTTATGTTTATAATGTCCATTAATTATCTCTATTTGTATCCTTTTGCCTCGCGTTGGTTTTATGGTAGTATCACATTATGGGGGAGTCATATGCTTAGTGCATATTACAATCCTAGAAGATGTGAATATTCGAGGTTGTGTCACTTAGAATTGATATTGATAATTATCTAGCGCCTATGTGACACATTTGCTCATACAAGTTCCAATTTGCTTGAATGTTGTTGTTGATCATATTTTGGATCTTGTATATGAGAGTGTTTCTTGGTATGTGTTTCCTCATATTTAGATATATATCCTCATGGAAACCATTTGCTTCAAGTTACTCTAATCACTAGTGATTGTGTGACTATTGGAAGCTACCAAGAATCTTGTTCGAAGTATCATGCTTAATTCTTATCTTTTGTTATATGCTTCTTGTTGTATCTATGATCTTGGATATCCATGATAGCTACCTTGGGAAAATTATTCCCAATATTTCTTGTCCTTGGACAATGAGTACTCAATTTATGGTAGAATTTATTGATCATATTCACTTTGGCCCTTGCTTAATACTATCCTATCTTTGGCCAAGAAAATGTTTTGTGTTGTCTCCCAAGCCTTCCTTGCTTCTTGTGGATCTTCTTATTTTATTGATATCCTCTTATGTTTTACTTATTGTAGGTACAAGTGATGATCCCATTTGTGTGCATTTTGAATTTAAAAGGAAAATCCTACATAATGCACTATCTATGGGGGAGCTCTCCTATATTATTTAGAACACTCATATTTATGCTTCATTGTTTGATCCATATCGGGTTTTATGTGCTTGGAAGCTCAACCCTTTCGTTTTGGTATTTTGTGCCATCATGAGAAGTTTGGGAAGTTTGGTTTCTTGTTGGAACGTTGCTTTTTGTTGGGAGTTGGTTTTGTCTCATTCCTTGTTTCATGATTTGACCATTTTAGAATGAGATAAATCCTCGAGCATTTTTATTTCTATCTATCTTTTGCTCCTTTTGGTTTTAGCCTAGTTCATTTGTTGAACTTGTGATCTTTCATGTGTTGAATTGGTTCTTTGATACAATTTGGACATCGTTTGTCATGTCACACTCTTGTGTGTGCAATCTCGATTTACTTGGTGTTTTGTTCAAATTGTATCTCCTTTTTGGTTCTTAAAAGCTTTATGCATGCATATTTACTATATGATTATATGATGGCATGCCTGCTTTCTTTGATCCAATATATAGGGGAAACTCCACCAATTCCCATCGGCTAAGTTGTGCATGAAATTCAATTTCATATCAATGTGCACATAATTATGTGGAGTCTCTCCTATGTATTGTAGTTTCTCTAACTACTTTGGACCCAATAAGTTTGGGGACCATTTTGTACTTAATTGTGTTTTAGGTACATTGGAGATATATTGGATGCTTGTCTTTCAATTTTGAAGAAGTGGTGCATACATGAAAAGTTGAGTCAAGCTATAGGATGATCAACGAATTCATATACTCTACATCCTACCAATTATATCTCGGTAACAAGTATCTCTTTCTCATGCTCATATATCTTGATTCCAACCGTTTGTCGGTTGCCTTCTAGTATGAATTCATGTATTTGTAATTGTTGTAGTTCTATCCATGGTTTTAATAGAACTCTCTATTGTAAATGTGTATAAGTTGAGATGAGTACATATAGTTGGGACTATACAAAATCATGCATATGATCCTCCAATCCCAAATATGTCAATCTAGCAATTTTATTGCCTATCATTTCATCAACTTCTCTCATATGCAATAGTGAGATTTTTGCTAGTCTATTTTATCTTATGATACTTGTTGCCTTTCTCCATATATTCCAACTTTCTCCTTTTCCCCTGGTGAGAGTTGTAATATATGTAGTGTGTCGGTGTTTGAAGCTCATTAATGTACAATAAGATATATGTGAGCCTTTGGCCATGCTTTGAAGCAAAAATCTTATTGATATATGTTATGACTTCATTTTTGCCTTTCATGTGCTTTCTTGTATAATCTTCTTTATGTGTGCACATTTCTTCTTTGGCATATGTCTTTGTGATGTTTTCCAATTAGAGACATATACACATATGAGGAGATAATTTTAGTCGATTTTTAATCCTTGGAGACCACCTTTCTATTTCTTTTGATTCTTCGGTGGCTTCCAAATTTAATTGCCTATGAGTGCTTGTTCCTCTTGGTTGCATCTTTGGGCACTCATATTTGTTCTCTCATGCCTTGTATTATTAAATGAACTTGGATGAGTGAGGATTCCATGATTATGCACCTTGTTCCCAAATCCAATTATCACAATTGGTGCATTACCTTTGGGGAGTTTATCTAATTCATTTAATAATGCTTATTTAGCTTTTTTCTCACTTATTGCGTCTTAAATGCTTATGGGGGAGCAAGGATTCCATATTTGTGCAATATGTATTCTAATGCATTTATGTTGAATAGTGCACAAATCTTGGGGAGCTTCTCTATTAGTCATTTAAAGCACCTTTTTGCTCATATCATAATATCTTGTAGTTTCCATTTGGACTCATTTGTTGTTTTCAAATTGGTTTGTCAGACTTGAAGTTGCTTGCATCATTTGACTTTATTTTAGCAATCTTCGGGTCCTCGATATAGTTCTACTCCCTCCCAAGTATTCATCATTGGATATGTGCGAAGGCACACCTTTGGAGGAATTATTACTATATTTGCCTTCTAGAACTTGTCACCCATTTCGGCAATCGATGCCAATGGGGGAGAAGTTTTAGAGGGTTTAAGGGAAGTTGGGCTATGCCTTGAGTTGGTTCTTAAGCATTTGCATTTCATGCTCTTGCATCTTTGTTGTTGCTTAGCATGTGATATATAGAGGAAACTCCTCCAATGATAATTGGCAATATATGCAATGAAATTCAAGTTAATCACACATGCATAGATTGTGGGGGAGTTTGCTCTATATATGGTGGTGGTACCAATATCACATACTTTTGTAGTATTTGATATTTGTATTACCATTTTATTCATTAATATTCCTTATATAAACCCTCTTAAAGGGATTGTCATCAATTACCAAAATGGGGGAGATTGAAAGAACATGTTGGGCCCCATGTGTGGTTTTAGTAATTAATGACAATCTCTATGGACTAATGTGTGTATTAAGTTATACTTGTAGGATTTGTCCATTGGCATCGCTTGGAGCATGTGTTGGCTTCAAGGTCGATGAAATACAAAGAAGATATGTTGGGCAAGCTCAATAGGCAAGGTCGATGATGAGGAATTAAGAAGGGCGTTCCATCTTGAGAAGGGCAAGACCGTCTACATCGTGCTCAAGTGGAATGATCAAGGCAAAGGTATAATCTTGATAGGTTTTCCCTTTTGCCGGTCTCACGTTGTGTGTGTGAGACCGGGTTTAGGATAGATAACCGTACTATCAAGAGGGGATCTCATATGAGTAATTCGGCCACATCGTTCGGAGAGAGCTCAAACCTTTGCATACTTGCATCATCGTATTTGGTTGTTATTTGGTCTTATCCATGTGAGGATATAGAGCTTATGGTAATCTCCATAACAAGCTCTTGTTCATCAAAATCGGATCTCCCATATATATCTTGTTGCAATTTTGATTTATGCGGCTTTTCGGTTTCTCACCAAGTGGGGTATATCACATTATTCTACTTGATACTTTCTCACTTGGTGATAATCAATATTTCCACCTTTTATTGGGAAGCCCTTGTCGTCCTCTATCCAACGCAATTTGAATCGGGTCAATCGGAGCTTCCAGTCAAAAGTTATTGCCGTTTAAATATTTGTCTGTTTGTCTGTTTTCTGGGTCGAGCGGTAGTACCGCCCGGACGGGCCGGTACTACCGGCCGACCCGTTTATTTGTCCAGATCTTTTTTCCAGTTTCAGATCCAGATCTGCCGCCGCGTTGACCTGGCCCAGTTGCTGCCCCCGCTTGCCGCTTCGCACGCTGCCCCAAATCCGCTCCCGTGCGTCGTTGCCTCCCTGCTGGTCCCACCGCGCGCTGGCCCGCGTTGACCGCCGCTTCTCCCGCCCGCGCCCGCGCTAGATTCCCGCGTGGCCGCCCTGCTCCCGCTCGATTTGCGCGCTGCTGCCGGGCGCGCTGCCCCACGTGCGGTCCCTGCTACTGCCGCATAGCTGCATGCGGCTGCCACTGCTGCGCTAGCTGCTTGCCTCGCGTGCGCGCCTGCGCGCAGGGCCTGCCGAGCCGCTCGCGCTGCGGCCACCTGCTTGCTGCGCGCCAGCACTGTTGGGCCCCGCCCAGCTGCAGCTGCTGCCGCGCGTGGCCCCGCCTGCCCCTGCCGCCCGCTCGCGCGCAACTGCGCGCCCACCCGCCCGCTGCTGCTTTGTGCCTAGCTGCTGCGCGCAGGCATGCATGCTGCTGCTGGGGCCCCGCTACTCGTTGGCTTGCTGCTTTTCCCAATCGCGTTGCCCAGATTCGATTTGTTCATTTCGCTTCGGTTGGACCAGTGCGGTACTACCGGTAAAATCCGGTAGTACCGGACCGTCCAGGAAAATTCCCCAACGGCCATATTTTGGCTAGCTCTATATAAGTCTTTTGTCCATTTTCATTTAGGGTTGCTTCTTTCCCCTCTTTCTTCAAGCTTTGCCCTATTACTTTTGAGATATCTCTTGCTTGATTTCTTCCTCCCCATCCAATGATTCTTGCACACATTTGAGAGGAAGATTGAGGGGATCTAGATCTACGTTTTGACCAAACCAAAACATCTTTTTGTGAGTGTATCTTTGGGGATCTAGATTTTGGGGGATTTTGTGTCTCTCTTTGATTCCTCCTCTCTTGTTCCCCCAATAGCTTTAGTAGCTTTGTTGGAACTTGAGAGTGAGGGATTTGAGCACCTTTGTGGTGTTCTTGCCATTTGCATTTGGTGCATCGGTTTGAGTTCTCCTCGGAGGATTTGATTTGAGTTGCTCATTGGAGCTTGTCCCTCTTGGGTTCTTGGAACCCTAGACGGTTTGTGGCCTTGGTGGCATTGTGGCCTTTTGTGGCATTTGTTGGGAGCCTCCAATTAAGTTGTGGAGAAGTGCCCCAACCTTGTGAGAGGTTCCGGTTGCCACCGACAAGTGCACCGATAGTGGAAGCGTGGATCGATCCCATTGAGGTGAGATTCACCGGAGAATAAGGGAGGCCTTTTGTGGCGTTGGTGGTTTGATACCACCCCCTCTCCAAACGAGACGTACTCCATGTTGGGAGGAACTCGGTAAAATATCGGTGTCCCCGCGTGCCTCGGTTATCTCTATACCCGAGCTCTTTACTTATGCACTTTACATTGTGATAGCCTTCGTGCTTGAAGTAATATATATCTTGCTATCACTTTGTTGCTTGTATTGCTTAGCATAAGTTGTTGGTGCACATAGGTAAACCTTAGTTGTTTCTAGGTCGTGCTTTACAAAGTAAACACTAGTTTTATTCCGCCTTTGTTGAGCCACTTTAGGAAAAGTTTTAATCGCCTATTCACCCCCTCCCTCTAGGCGACATCCGTATCCTTTCAAAAGGTGTCCTAACGGGGGTTCAGGTTTCTGTCACTCCGGCAACCTCGCGATTAGTAGCCAAATACACAATGCATTTCCCTAGGCCCATAAATGGTGAAGTGTCATGTAGTCGACGTTCACACCACACCACTAGAAGAATAGCACCACAGCTTAAATACTAAACCATTGAATAATAACTCATCACAGATTCACTACTAACAGCATGACTTCTCCCATGTCCTCAAGAACGAAACAAACTACTCACAAGACATCATATGGATCAAGATCAAAGATGATATGGTAATGGATAACAATCTGAACATAAATAATAATACAATGGTTCCACTCACAAGCATCAACTACAATAGTAATCAACACCGAGAAAGTTTTCCCTAATGAACTAAGCAATATCCAACATAATTGTTATAGCGGTACGGAGTGGTGATGATGGTGCTGGTGGATATGATGGTGTGGATGATGATGATGATTATCCCGATGAAGCCTAGCTTGATGACGGTGTTGATGGTGACGGTCTCCCCTCTCTGGGAAGGAATTCCCCCAGCAGAAATTTGTCTGCCGGAGAGATCTTTCTCTCTCGGTGTTTTTCGCTCCCCAGAGGCGGCGGAAATCTATTTGTGGTCGCTCCCCGAGCCTTAGGGTTTCGAAGGGAAGATATAGGCGAAGGGGAAGAGTTGGAGGCCGGGCAGGTGGGACACAACTGCCCTAGGCGCGAGGTCAGGTGGGGCCGCGCCTAGGGGGTGTGGGCCCCCTGAGGCCCCACTTCATCCCTCCTTCTGGCTTCTTTCGTCTTCTGGTAAAATAATATGTTTCCATATTTTTTTGGTATTTTTCTGATCTTCGCGAAATTGCACCGAAACGCCTTCTTTTCCATCAGAATCTAGACTCCGGCAGTCCATCCTCCAAGAATCATCCAACATGCATAAATAGATGAAAAGCCATAAGTAATACCTTATAATAAGACAATTATCAATGAATAGAGGTAAATTATGATATAGAATGGTGATACAAATTGGGCGTATCAGTAGTCTCAATATGCATGACCCTCGATGCATAGGTAGGAAATTACCAGCCCTTGAACTCCTGAACACACAATAGGAGAGGATACAGACACACAATGTAGTTGTCATTTTGATAATACTTTTTTCATATATAGGGGATATGTTGGAGGCAATGTATCTGTCCATCTAGGCAATTGGTGCATCTTGGTGAGGCACATATTGTCTATAGTGACTCTAGAGGTTTGACAATATAAAATGCATGATGAATAACAACGACCTATTATGGTGTACAAAAGAATGGTGGATGATCCTTTGTTTTCATGAAACAGAGTGATGAAGTGATTGTAGGAAGATAATGCTTGGGAAAGGATGCAAAGGCATGCACCAAACTTTCTTTTCTCCGTAATTTATCTTTTTGTCAAGGAGAAATGACCATATGAAATGGTAGTCAAAATAAGGCCGTTGATTTGCATGAATTTAATTTGTATGACTTCCAAGCATTTTTTTCCTTTCTTGAATTTTCTTTCTTGCATATTAAGTTGATCAGAGTGTTCGATATTACTTGTTAATAGCCATGTTGAGAGAAGATATGTTATTATGTTTAACTTATTTATAGCCTTACAGAGCAAATTTATTTTCCCAGTTGTTGTTATACCACAGGTTTTTATGCATTTCCTTCTAAATTACATCTTCCATATCTGCTATATCTAAATAGTAATCCCCCACTACAAGGATTTCTCTGCAATCTCCTTGAGCCACGTCACTACAAATAGTTTAGCCGTTGGATATAGTAACTTGATCCACAATAGCCTTCCGATCTGGACGTTGAGAGCCATGCATGTAGCATGCAGTTACCTACGATGCTTCCATGCAGTAATTTACAGACCTTTTCCCCTCCTTTCAATGAGTTATAAGTGTGTCCTTGTCTTTTCAATTTCGTTTCTGCATTGGGTGCCGTAACTAATGCATCCATCGCGATTGCTACTTCTCCATATCAGTATTCTTCATTACTCCCTTAATTATTTGTAACCGGAATTAAGTATCCATATTGGTCTTCTGCTCCACTGCTCCTCTAGATGAAAGGTCGCACGCATAAAACAATCACGACGTCCTATAAATTCCCCTCACTGCTGAAACTGCACATAAAAGATGACTCACATCTGACAGAAGAAAACGTAGTACTCCAAGAAGTGGAGCAAGTTGCCCAAAAAGATCAAGCATTCCGAAGGACCACTGCCTATGTGGTCTCTTCAGGCATCAGGCCCGCTACGTCGCTGTTGTGTTCAAGGTCGTCCATGCAGCTGCTGATGTTGCATGGCCATAATACCTACCTTCTGTGGTCGATCGCCGGTGAGCCCTTATGACCCTTGCAAATCGCCGCCGTCCGAGAAGTCTCATTTTCTATGCCTCTTGGAGCACCGTACCCCCTCCATATGTATCGGTCAGAAGCTCCACAACTTAGTGCTTCGTTTTTTCTCATCTTATACGTGATACTTTGCTTCCTTGACGCAATTACAGCATCGCTACCAGTGTTCTACAATCAACACTTATCCACAAGACCACAACTATCACTCAAGAAGGTAGCTTTGTAGTAGTTAGATAGACGTAATCCGGCCTAGTCTTTTCTTCCCCAGCTTAAGATGAAAGTAAGACAAGAATATTTTTCATTTATTTGCCGAAACTATGAACTTTGATTGTCCTTTTTAGATAGTATTATAACAATATGAATTTAGTCTCGACCAATATCCAATATTGCATATATAGGGTGATTTTATAAAGATTCCCGCAGCAAAGCGCGGGGTATCCTTCTAGTTGTTTTAGTTATGTTTAGAGAGATACTCTCATCTTTAAGCAAATATAAGAGTACATGCCAACTAGAAATTGCCAGCTTAGCATGCAGATGAATTTTCAGAAAACATAGTTGTTTTATCATTTTTTCCTGGCCATTGGACCCTCCTGGAAATACAAATGAAATCCACGCTACCATTGGTAGAAAATTTTCATTGATTTCAATGCACTTTATTTTAAATAATTTTTTTAGGAATTTTTAATTATGTTTAGTGAGATATTCTTAGATTAGGAAAATGAAAGAAGTAACTCAGTTCAGGAGGTTGGCATTTGTTGGTTTGTTAAATGCTTGAGATGTTGGTATGCTTTTGAGTTCGGTGATAGTTATTCAAACCGGGAAGTTGGCTCAGCAAATCTTCAGTTGTTGCAGTATTTATTGAAGTTGTGCTCCTAAGTATGAATTTTACCAAATTTGTTTGCTATTCCGAAATACACATATTTTCCCTCTCTTTCTTCAATATCTTATTTTATTTTATTTTATTTTATTCAGATGGTCATAAAAAATGTTTGGTTCTTTGTTTAGTGTTTTACTATGTAGTACAATCATAAATTTGATGTATGTCAACCACTTTCATTTAGACTATGTCAGTTAGTTATAGATTTTTCTTAAAAAATATTCCAAGCTTCATCCCTGCAGAATAGTGTGACAACTCATTTCTCTTTGAGGTCATAAAACATGTAGGTCATTTCCACCTTCAAGGCACCCCTGCTTGCAAAATATTCATGTTTGATTATTTCTTTTAGGTTATTTAGCTATCACACAAAATGATTGGTCATGGCATAATTGCAAAACTAAGGCTAATTGTTTATTTAGAAGGTATAGTTCACTGAATTGTCGTAAGAAGGTCGCCTGGATAAGATTTGTGCTTTGTCCTAAAGATAACCTGGTTTGGTTGATGGTGCTAATAGTTGAGATAGATGTTTGGTTTATGGTGCAAAGAGTTGAGGTAAATTTCTGTCAACTACGACCAAAGGGCACTGAAGTTCGATGTTCAAGAAATGTTGGTCGAGAAAATTAGTATGGAGATGATTTATGCCATCCCGTGGAGCTACATATGACTGTTTTGGATGTATACATGGCAAACTATTAAACAACCTAAATTTTTTACACCTTTCGGTGTCACTAATGAAATTACGTGCAAATCTACCATGTTGGCCATACTTTGCCAGTGTGAGATGCAGGCGGCGAGCGAAGCTCGTCTGTTCATCTAGTACTTATTATTCCCGTAGACTTGCAAACTACAACTTATTAAGACGAATAGGCGGACGATTCGATCGGGTGTTCACGATTAATGCTGTATGCATGTGCATAATGCCTTTTTCTTGCTTGTTGGATTTTAATGCGTGCATAGTTGATCTTAAATACTAGTGCCTTTGTTTAGAAATATAAGACATTTTAATTTTATGAAATGAATGTATCTAGCTCTCTTTTAGTGTATAGGTTCGACGTTTTAACTTTGTGAATCAAATATATCTAGACGTATTCTAGTGTATAGGTTTGGAGTGTACCATCTTGATATATTCATTTTATAAAACTAAAATGTCTAATATTTCTGAAGAAAGGGAGTATTAATTAGCCTATTACTCTACTGCCTTTTGTGCAATTAAGCCTGTGCAAACCCGGTTTAACTGGACTAGTAATTTTTTACTAGTTTCAAAGTTTGGATTTCATTTGGGCTAGTTCTAACTAGCTGGTTTCTGGTTTGGTCGGTTTCATTTTTTCACACCTTACATGCAACAATACACGTATATACCCCTGCTCGCCCCCTTCCTCCGCCACCGTGAATAACTTTTTTTTTGTGAATAACTATTTTTTAATAACTATTTGATCTACGTGTTTGGTACATAATGGGTATAAGTATATGTCGGGTATATGTATAGTTTTGTACCGATGTATTAGTATTGCTATGGCTTGTCTCGCTATCCTACTCATTGCCGAATTTGTCTATTTAACACCCAACCCACGTATCCGAGCCGGAATATGTTTGAAGCCCAACCCACACTGGTCCACAATCACGGCTTTTCGTTCTGCGCGGGAAACAGTTGCTCATTGGCGCCAACTTTTCCCGCCACTCCCAGCATTTACTCGCATCGCCGCCTCCCTCTTATCACCGGTTTCTCCCCAAGATTCCCCATTCTCGCTGAAACCCTAGCCACACCTAGCCGCCCCAATTCTGCTCCGCAAGAACCTTCTCGTCCCAGCGCATGGTAAGCAAAGCATTCTCTATCTTTTCCTCGCCTCTCCAGGAATCACGCTGCGGCCGACGCGAGCAGTCGTCGCCTCCGGATC
The DNA here is from genome assembly GCA_916181665.1 of Avena sativa. Classification (NCBI taxonomy): domain Eukaryota; kingdom Viridiplantae; phylum Streptophyta; class Magnoliopsida; order Poales; family Poaceae; genus Avena; species Avena sativa. The sequence goes on from OV702296.1 coordinate 80,896,102, forward strand.
TAACGTTTCCGTCGGTTGATTTGTTTCGCCAGGATGACTCTGAGAACAATGCGCCATCGACCCCGGGATCGCCGGGTTTCAGCACCGACCGGCTCCCGCCCAACACCACAACAAGCCGCGGCGCCACTGACCCGTCCTCCTACTCGGACGACGATGGCGAGGCAGAGGTCGATCCCAACGTGCTTCCCGACGACGATGGTGCCGCCGTCGTCGCCGACGATGAGGACGAGGATGGCGAAGACCTGTTCAACGATGACTACCTCAAGTAAGAGAGACATTCCCGAGCTATAGTTGTCGGAATCTTGTGTGATTTGACGCAGCGTTCAGAGGTTTCTAGTAGCTGACAGGTTTGGTCCGTTAGTTCTGGTAAATTGTTTGCTGCATCAGGAAGATAGGTTTTTGCGGCTTCAGAAATAGGCAGATTGTGGCAGTTGGATACCAAGGGAATACTCCAGCACTTCACTTAATTGTGCCTTTTGTGTCATAATTATTGTTTTTTCCAGTTCCTTGAACTTTATAATGTATTCTCTTGGTATTTTGATGGGTTATTTTCATTTAACTACTTAAGTCCTTGCGTTGATTTGTATCTTGTGTCTGGTGTGTTCTGTCCTTGATGAGTTATTTTGTCGAAAAAATAATTCTTGATCAGCTGCCTCCTGTCCAAATGCATACTATTTTCAGTCATGTCAGTTAACATTTTTTTACGGGCAACATATTAACTGATCTTTTGTAGTGTGCGTCAGTTTTGCTAATGTATTTTCTACTTTCTGGATTGGTTTATATTTTGGGAACTGTGTAATCGTGATCCACTTAACTATATAGTGATTCCAATTGTAGTGGTCTCATGGAAATAAGGCATACCTCAAACTAACACAAATATTTCTGATATCATGAAGTTCTTGCTAATCCTGTTTGTTCTTATTAATAAGTAGTGTCTTTTTTTCTTACTTAGTGATTACCGGAGGATGGATGAGCAGGATCAGTATGAGTCAGTTGGGTTAGATGACTCCATAGAGGATGAGAGGAACCTGGATGAGATTATGGCTGATAGAAGGGCTGCAGAAGTGGAACTTCATGCCAGGGATGTGAGGACTGGTGCAATAGCTGATCGGAAATTGCCTCGTATGCTTCATGATCAGGGTAACGGAATCACACATAGTTCTTATTTTCCGGGGAATATTAGGATATACCTTATCTATTTTCCTTTGTACCTGTGTTCCTGTTGTTTGTATTACCCCTTGACCATTTCAGATGTGATGAATTTTCATTTTGTTGTCTTGAAATGTTTTATTTTTATTTACTGAGGAATGAAGAACTGTTCTTATGTAGTTTCAAGTTTGATAGGAATATTACTCCTACATGGCTGGTGACTTCAAAGGCAGATAGCAACACAGTTTTTCCAAAGTTTTCAACATTTAGTATCACATTTTGTACAGGGTGTTATCTGACTGTTTCCATTTATCAATTGCTGTAATGAATCTTCGGAAATTAGGATCACTAGTCATATAAAATATACATATCATATTTCTTATAATTAATCTTGTTGTTGGTGATGTCAATCTACTGAGCATGGAGGTTGATTCGAATTGCACCAATTGGTTGCTTTGGGATTTTAGTTATAATTTCCTCCTATGTATGGTTATGAGTTTTCCTTACAGTGGATATCTTTGACGTGTAACTCAAAAAGCAAATGCTTGGATTTTACTGTAACTTCCAAGACAATATTTCTTTGATATCACAGATACAGATGAGGATATGAACTTCCGGCGTCCTAAAAGGCACAGGGCTAATTTTAAACCAAGTGGACCAAGAACACCAAGAAGCGATGATGATGGCGATGGTGCCACGCCTAGTTCCCCTGGAAGATCTCAGCCTGGAATGTATTCTGGTTGTGATGTGCCTATGACTGATCAGACTGATGATGATGGTTATGAGGTGCTCACATTTGAATGGAAATTAACTTGTGCTGTTGCTTAGCATTTCCAATTGATCTTGTTCCTGTTCTAGATGTTTTAATCTATTTATTTAGAAATATATGTAATATTTTAATTTTATTTAATGAAACAACTCATGTTTGAAGGGCCTAGATAATTGTCCATTTTTGAATTGTTTATATTCTCTGCAGGATGAATTTGATGAAGAAGATGAGATGAGCATGTATCGTGTTCAAGGAACACTTAGAGAGTGGGTCACAAGAGATGAAGTCAGGCGCTTCATTGCAAAGAAATTTAAAGAGTTTCTTCTTACATATGTAAACCCTAAGAATGACCAAGGAGAGTTTGAGTATGTCCGATTGATTAATGAGATGGTTCTAGGTACTGTTTCTTATCTACTTTCCTGTTTTATATGAAAGAAAGCTAAACTATTGTGGTTTAATAATTGTATGATCATAACCTTTTCTTGCATGTTTTGCAGCTAACAAGTGTAGTTTAGAAATAGACTACAAACAATTTATTTATATACACCCGAACATTGCCATCTGGTTGGCTGATGCACCTCAATCAGTGCTTGAAGTTATGGAAGAAGTTGGGAAAAATGTTGTCTTTGATCTCCATAAGAATTATAGAAACATCCATCAAAAAATATATGTCCGAATAACCAACCTTCCTGTCTATGACCAAATACGCAATATCAGGTAACTGACATATTTGCTTTACCTTGTTCTCTCTTAACACTCAAATAAAATCATGTCCTTATGTCCCTAGTTGTTCAGGCAAATTCATCTCAACACAATGATTCGAATTGGGGGTGTTGTTACTCGACGATCTGGTGTATTCCCTCAGCTGCAGCAGGTTAAGTATGATTGCAGCAAATGTGGAACTATCCTGGGTCCTTTCTTCCAGAACTCGTACACTGAAGTGAAGGTTGGATCTTGCCCTGAATGTCAATCCAAAGGACCGTTTACTGTCAATATTGAGCAAGTAAGTGGTTTAAAGCTGACACTTAAATATTTCTTTTCATGCTGTGTGGTGCATGATATTTTTCTGCATGTGTATGCATTTTGGTCTGTTCAATGATTGAACTATTTTCCCTCGAAGACTATATACAGGAACTACCAGAAACTCACTCTTCAGGAAAGCCCAGGAATTGTTCCTGCTGGTAGGCTTCCCAGATACAAGGAAGTAATACTTCTAAATGATCTGATCGACTGTGCTCGTCCAGGAGAAGAAATTGTAATTGTTCACCGTGCTCCTTTTATCTGTCTTTATGTTACAAGTAGAAATCACTTATTTTATACTTGTTCATTTCCAGGAGGTTACAGGGATATACACGAACAATTTTGACTTGTCTTTAAATACCAAGAATGGTTTCCCAGTTTTTGCCACGGTAGTGGAGGCAAACTATGTGGCAAAGAAGCAGGACTTGTTCTCTGCTTACAAATTAACAGATGAGGACAAGGCAGAGATTGAGAAATTGTCAAAGGATCCACGTATCAGTGAACGGGTTTGTCACTGAATCCTTCAATCTCTCGTTGCAGCTATTATAAATAATCAACCTTATTTAACATCGAAATTTTGGGTTTATAGATTGTCAAATCAATTGCACCATCCATTTATGGTCATGAAGATATCAAGACTGCCATTGCACTAGCTATGTTCGGGGGGCAAGAAAAGAATGTGAAGGGAAAGCATCGCCTAAGAGGTGATATAAATGTTCTCCTGTTAGGTGATCCAGGCACTGCGAAATCACAATTTCTCAAGTAAGGAGAAATTAAACAATCATTTTCATGGGTTGCCTAAAAGATAATCCTTCACTAACTGATGTCCTTTAGGTATGTTGAGAAAACAGGACACAGAGCTGTATACACAACTGGAAAAGGAGCTTCTGCTGTTGGACTCACTGCAGCAGTTCACAAGGATCCAGTAACACGGGAGTGGACACTTGAGGGTGGTGCACTCGTTCTTGCTGATAGAGGCATATGCCTCATTGATGAATTTGATAAGATGAACGATCAAGATAGGTATACAGTACCCTTTTCATGCTTAGTGATTATTACAAATGTTAATACTTTCCCCTTATTGTTCCAGGGTAAGTATTCATGAAGCCATGGAGCAACAAAGTATCAGCATATCAAAGGCAGGCATCGTCACATCCCTTCAAGCTCGATGCAGTGTTATTGCTGCGGCGAACCCAGTTGGAGGAAGGTAACTTGATTTACTTGCATGCTAGATCTGGCACACTTATTATGGAATATATTGAATCTCAGCATGCGTACATTGCAGGTATGATTCCTCCAAGACATTCACTCAAAACGTTGAGCTGACAGATCCGATTATTTCACGTTTTGATGTCCTCTGTGTTGTTAAGGTTTGTAAATGTTCTTGTAATATTTCCAGTGCTTGGCTGTCAAATCAATACTTATTTTACTTATCACAATGCAGGATATTGTTGATCCATTTACGGATGAAATGCTTGCAAGGTTTGTTGTAGATAGCCATGCCAGATCTCAACCCAAGGGTGCTAATCCTGAAGATAGAGTTGCAGTTGATGAGGAGGATCCATTAACTGTTGAGAGACAAGCTGACCCAGATGTATTTATCCCGTGCTTTAACTGTAAGAAGCTAATCTTCTTGAATTCTCACCTCTTACATAATCCCAAATTGCCAGATCCTTTCTCAAGACATGCTGAAGAAGTATATTACATATGCCAAGTTAAATGTATTCCCCAAAATACATGATGCTGACCTGGACAAGATTAGCCATGTCTATGCTGAACTTCGACGTGAATCATCTGTAAGCCAAGCACTTCTTTTTGTCTCGTCCAGTATATCCTATGTTCAAATGTTTGAAAATGGATATCCTTGAAAACCAGTAAGCAGTATAGTTTGCAACTACCTTTTGCAGCATGGTCAAGGAGTCCCCATTGCAGTAAGACATATCGAATCAATAATTCGAATGTCTGAGGCACATGCAAAGATACATTTGAGAAGTTATGTGTCCCAGGAAGATGTTGACATGGCCATCCGTGTGCTGCTTGACTCGTTTATTTCGACCCAGAAATTTGGCGTTCAGAAAGCACTGCAGAAGGTAACTTTTGAGCAGTTGAACTTGCTGTCTGGTTTCCAAACACTGTACGGTGTATGTTAAGTTGCGCAGCAGGCTACCTATTGCAGTTTTGTTAGTGAACTACCTACATTAATTTGCTTTGCTTTAAAGGCTGGTACTCACTGGACTTGGCGAATTTGTGCATTGATTTGTTAGTGTCTCTGTTGCATAATTTCTTGTAATTTTGAACAAACTTATGCTTTTTGATCAGAATTTTCGGAAGTACATGACTTACAAGAAGGATTACAATGAATTGCTTCTGCTCCTTCTGCGCACCCTTGTCAAGGACTCACTGCACTTTGAAGAAATCCTGTTGGGATCAACCACACGTCTGACACACATTGAGGTTAAAGTGGATGACCTAAAGAACAAGGTAAGAGCAAGAAAAACCTCTGCTTATGATTCTTACTTCACCTGAGCAACTCTGCTGCCCCTGCATGTTGTCTATTCCTGAGAAGATGGTTCTGTTGAATGCAGGCGCAAGAGTATGAAATCTATGACCTTGGGCCGTTCTTCTCCAGTGCGCATTTCAGTGACAACAGTTTTGTCCTGGACAAAGGGCGAGGGATCATCAGGCATCCAGTTGCAGAGTAAAACTATCTGGATGACTACCGTGTGATGAACAGCTACCTCTTCATCCTCTTCCTGGATGAAGAGTGAGGGATGGAGCTAGGAACGTCCTCTCGCAGCATGAGTAGCAAAACGACAGCTTCTGTCTGCTGTCCGGGACTTCTGCGAATGTTGTACTGTTTATTATCTTAACCTTTACTGCCTTAAACCGGCGTTTAGAGACATGTGCTGTGTTTGACATGATAACTCATAAGTGTTGAAATGAGTTGTATGAATTCGACATCATCTCCTGCTATGTCATCCTGTGTGTGCCAGTGATAGCAAGCATGCGAGATTGATACAAAAGCTGGATGCAATGATGCTTGTGTTAGGAGCTGAACCTGAAGAAGCAGGGGTGGAAACTATTTGAAATCAAGAGAGAACACAAGCAAATGATTTAACCAAAATTTCACGTACCGTTGATGTTCATATTTATACAAGAGGAAGGAACATGATGGAATCTATTAATTAAATCCAAACATTTCCCCTAATCTTTCCTTGTCTTTGCGATCAATCTCTTTGGAATCATATTCTTTAAAAACTCTGTGGGAAAAATATGAGTATTAGTGTGTATAATATGTTGCTAAAACTCCTTCAAACTTATGGAAAAATAAGTAGAAAATTGTGCAACATATAATGGTTGGATATGTTGTTAAAACTCCTTCAAACCAAGTAGAAAAATAAGAAGAAAATGACATAACATATAATGATTATTGACTTTGTCAACTCAATCTGAAGTTAATCCATAGAATATAAAAGTCAATAAATATGTTAATTGTATACTTTCCTAGAAACAGCATATTCAAAACATTGATGGTAGAAACAGCATATTCAAAATATTCAAAACATTGATAGTAAACTTCTAAATAACCCCTCCCCCGCGCGATTCTTGCATATCTTGAAGCCGTCACATACCAATTTCAGGAATATTAAAGTTGTCAGAGACTTCATGAACAAACCAACAAGGTTTTCACGTGATTTGGATTTGTAATTTTTTTATTCCTCGAAACTTCTTTGAGTTCATAGGGATAAAACAATTTAGGGACAATATGCTTAGTGATATTGCTTTTGATGTATCATGTTTGCATTCATGCAACACAAGCAACACTATGTGTATAGATAATGGTTTATGATTCAGAAGAACCAATGCCACATGACTGACGTATGTCATTTATCATTTCGTGAAGCCATGCACATTAACACGTAGCCTTGTTTTCAAAATGATTGGTAAGTGTAGTCATCAGAGTCTGTATGGAAGACGTCGACGGAGTGATAGTTCTAGCATGTAGATATACATTGTGGGATCATAAATATAGCTGTTACGAGACAATCGAGACAGAGACAAATGATTTAACCGATGTCTTATTCCATTGAGGTTCAACATTTTTATACAAGGGGAAGGGGCACGATGGAGAGATGTGTCTATTCGTGAAGGGGCACGTGGTATGTCGGTTGCCATACTATGAACCGACATAGAGAATTACATCGGAGAATTATCCCTTCTATTTAATCTATTAATTAAATCCTAACACCCCCCTAATCCTTCCTTGTCTTTGGGATCGAACATCTTTGGAATCATCTCCTCCAAAAATCCGTGGAAAAATACGAGGAGTAGTGTGTATGATATGCTGCTAAAACTCCTTTAAACCTGGTGGAAAAATAATGAGAAAATGGTGCAACACATAATGGTTGGATATGCTGTTAAAACTCATTTGAACCCAGTGGGAAAATAAGGAGAAAATGATACATCATATAATGATTATTGCCTTTGTTAACTCAATATGAAGTTAATTTATAGAATATAGAGATTAATAAATATGTCGTGTATACTTTCTTAAAAACCCCGATAGGGAAAACAGATAGTATGGCATATTATATCATGTTTAAAAACCTAGACTAAAAGTTGGATAGTAAACTCATAAAGGGAAAAGGAGTATAATATGATGCTCTGAACATTACTATTTTAGGAATATATTCCCTATGAATCTTGCACATATCGAAGCCGTCACATACCAATTTCAGGAATATTAAAGTTGGTAGAGACTTCATAAACAAACCATCAAGGTTTCCGCATGATTTGAATTTGCAGAATGTTTATTCCTGTAGGGTTCGTAGCATGGAAAACAAAAAATTTCTATCGCAAGAACACATAAAACCAAGATCCAATCTATGGCAAAGCCAAGATCTAATCCACGAGATCGGTGCAACGAGATTGAAGAGAACTAACCCTCGTAGATCCAAAATGTTTAGCGAGATCAGATTCTCGTGGTTGATGTAATCGATCACTTGACGATCTCAAGATCGCGTAGACGATCTTTCCGGCGCTGCGTTCCGGCAGCGCTTCCGCACTTGGTCACACGTACGGAGTCGATGAAGACCTTCCTCTCCCCATTCCAGCGAGCAGCGGAGGTAGTAGATCCCCTCGGAATCCCATCAGCACGACGACGTGGTGGTGGAGGAGAATCCCTGTAGGGCTTTGCCTAAGCCGGAGCAGGAAGATGGAGGAGGGAGAGAGGTGGCGGCTAGGGTTTAGAGCCAAGGGCGGAGACAAGGGGTGGTGCGCCCCCATCCCACCTTATATGGAGGGGGAGTGCGGCCAAGGGTTCCCAGCCCTTGACCCACTCCTTCCCCAACTCAGCCAAGGGAAGAGGTGAGAAACTTCCCTCTTTATTTAGGGTTTGAAAAACTAGGGTTTGTCCCCAAATCCTTTGGTGGCCGAATTTGCCCCTTGGGCTTTGGTGCGGCAGGACCTAGTGCTCCCCCGCGACATGCCTCAGCCCAAGTGCTCCCTCCCGGGGTGGTGGTCCCACTGGTGGCCCCTCTAGAACATTCTAGAAGCTTCCGATCAAAATACCGAAAATATTTCCGAACCCAGGAAAGTGACTTTACTTATATGAATCTTATTCTCTGGACCATTACAGGTCTCCTCGTGATGTCCTGGATCCAATCCGAGACTATGAACAACATTCGGTCTCCAACTAATATTCCATATCTACTTAAACAACATCGAACCTTAGGTGTGTCACCCTATGGTTCGCGAACTATGCAGACCTGATCGAGACACCTCTTCGGTCAATAACCAATAGCAGGATCTGGAGATCCATAATGGCCCCTACATATTCAACGATGACTTCGTGATCGAATGAACCATTCACATACGACACCGATTCCCTTTGTCACGCGGTACTTTACTTATCCGAGGTTCGGTCGTCGGTATCTCCATACCTAGTTCAACCTTGTTACCGATAAGTACTCTTTACTCATTCCGTGATATGACATCCCTTGTGACCTAGTCACATGCTTGCAAGCCAATTGGATGACATTCCAGCGAGAGGGCCCAGAATATATCTATCCGTCATTTGAATACCCAATGCCACCTTTATAACCACCTAGTTATGGAAGTGGTGTTTGATGTCATAAAAGTACTCATCCGGTGACGGTGATTAACATGATCTCATTGTCGAAGGATTAGGTTACTATGTATCTGAAAGCTTGTAGCAAAACGAACCGAATGACTTGATCTTATGCTATGCTTACTATGGGTGTATGTCCATCATATCATTGTCCTAATGATATGACCTTGTTATTAATAACATCCAATGTCCATGATCAGAAAACCATGATCATCTATTAATCAACAAGCTAGCTTAATAAGAGGCTTACTAGGGACTCTTCTATGTTTACGAAACACATAAGTATTAATGTTTCCTGTTAATACAATTATAGCATGGGATGTAAACATTTATCATAAACATAAAGATATAATAATAACCACTTTATTATTGCCTCTTGGGCATATATCGAACAATTCCCTGACTCTTCTTGAGTTCATAGGGATAAAACAATTGAGGGGCAATTAATATGCTTAGTGATATTTTTCTTGATGTATCATGTTTGCATCCATGCAACACAGGCAATATTATTTGTGTAGATAATGGTTTATGATTCAAGTGAACCAATGTCACATGACTAATGTATATGGTTTATCATTCCGTGAAACCATACGATGTTAACGTATCGCTATATCTTTCCGCGCTTTGAGTAAATCTTTCTCTACGTCTAGAGATAGAAAAACCGACATGGGCAATGGATATGACTTGCCATTATTCAGTTTATCCAATATTTTCTGACATATCCAACTTGGTGTACCATAATACTTGAGTGAAGGTGATCGAGTATTAGTCACAAGCATTAATTGGTTTTATCCAAATTCTTCATCTCAAATTCTGTCTTTGAGATTATCATGTACTTTGTCATTGTAGGAGTAATCCTTGAGCATGAAAAACATGCATGAGTAATCATCATTATAGTAGTCCTTGTGTATAAAAAATCACTACGTCGGTTGTACCAAAATATAACGACAACAATAAGCCATGTAGTGACTCATTGACTTTACACGATTATGTTGCATTTGTATTTTGATTCAGATTGAGATTCCTTCGGGAACCATACATGTCTGAATCTAGTGATACACAAGGATATATGTAATCACTACATCTATCAACTACATTTATAGATAAATGATTTGTAATGCCAATGATATATGTACCAGAAAAAGAGGATTCCACTAATATCTAGAGAGTAGGTCTCAGATCTCTGCATAAACCCGACCTTGTGCTACAAGCCTTGGTTTCTCACCACCATGTTCTCATTATGTTTCTAGAAGAAAACATATTGAATCCCATATAGGGAATTCATTTGTAAGAGTGAGGCTATTTTCTGCTTGGATTGCACCCTTCGATTGTTTTAGTCCGAGTGAGTGGTTTACACTCTTCCATGGCCATGGTATTTGGATTTGAATCATTGTAAAGGTTATTTTCAATCATACAAGAGAAATTTTTGTTGACAGTTGTAGGCTTTGTTGTATGATTCTACATAATCTATATAGTTGGAGTAAATCACATCCACCCATGATGATTCTTCCTGATTTCCAATTACGCGTGAGTCTAAGTGTTTTGATGTCCCAACCAGTGTGTACAAGCTAAAGCTGGGTTGTGGAGGTTTCCCTTGGACTATGTGTATAGTACCCATCATGTGTTTGTCAATGCTAGGTTAACTTGCATTTACTGGCTTAGATGATTTCTCCTCAATTTCCTTTGTTGCTTGCGGGAAGCTAAATCCTGGTTAAAGGTCGTACTACTCCCTCTCTTCTCATGAACATGAAGTTGAGTGGATTTTATTGCAACCTCCACTCTTTCGGGTGTATTTCTAGCCAGATTATAGGATTTTTGTAACACCTTTGAGATCAGTAAATGGATCTGGCAGGTTATTTTCACTGTCCTACAAATCTGTGAATCTGAACGTAGAGTCTAGATTCTTGATTACATGGATATGAAGTGGAACATGAAGTCCCAATTGAATTACTGTCATTCTACGTGGCACTTCAAATCTCCCCCCGATGCCAGAAAATAATCCTCCTTTAATATATGAGTCGGTGTACTGGGCTATAGATCCCCTATGATGGGTTCAAGGTACTTTGTGATCGACGGGGATCTGTACGTCATATAGATACTAATATGGGGTTCCTTGTGTGATTGACCCTAGGGTGGCCTGATCTTCATGAATTTGAGGCAGGGAGTGAGGGAAAACCCGATGAATACAACTATAATGCAAGGTAAAGATACAAACACACGCAAATACACACCCGATTCAATTTTATCCCGTTGGTTCGAACAACCTCTCCAATAGAATCCCTTGGTGATATACCTTGCGATAGAATCACCCAAGTAGAGATTCACAAGCAAATGGTAGAAGCCCACACAAGGATAGAGTAGCAACCAAGTAGAATCCCAAAGGGAGATACCTAGCACCACTAGAATCCTAGATAAGAAGAGACCAAAGACTTGAGGAGGATCTTGACAACAACACTCACGATCACGCAAGGTGTAGGACTTGTATAACTCATAGATAAACTATAGAGAGGGGTTCCCATATTGGGTTAGTCACAAGCCTTGTCGGGTTCGCAACATAGAAAACAAAAAAATTCATACGATGGAAACAACTATGTACCAAGATCTATCCACTAGATACAATCAACGGGCGGATATACATCCGTAGAGAACACACCCTTGAAGACCGACAAAGCTTAACGAGTTAAACTCGTGGTTTATGAAGACGATATCTTGCCGATCTCAAGATCGAGAGTAAGTCCTAGCACCGCAAATCAGCGCCACATTCGTGCTCGCACACACGTCCGAGGCACCGAGCAACCTCCGCCTCCTCGCTCCAGCGATGTAGCGGAAGCACAACTCTTTATTGCCTAATTGCCATCGGGAACATGTATCTCGCTAGTCCGAGACCATGGGGATAAATACTAGAGGGGGAGAGAGATCCTTCACGAGGAGGTGTGAGTGAGAAGTGAGGAGGGGGATCCTTTTATAGGAGATGGGGGGGGGGGGGGGGAAGGGAACCCCAAGGGGGTGGCTGGCGCATGGGGGCTGCCCCCTTGCCCTCCCCTCATTCATGTGGGTGGACACTCCACTCACAAAAATCCCTTTCAATTCCCTCCACTCAAAAACCCACTCAAATCCCCATTAAATTTCCACCAAATTTAATGCAAACTCTCATTAAATAAAACTCCTTTTATTTATTCAGAATTTTTTCAATTAATTTAATGACAAACATTCACATATAACCCCTTGATAGTATTTCATTTCACATGCAAAAACACTTTCTACAATTTCACCTAAAAACCTGTTTCGGTATCTAGTGAAATAAATTCCCGCGCTTGTTATTATTTCCGGCATGAAACTTTTGCTCCAGATGGATGTCGGTGTCTCTTAAGTGTGTCACCCTACAATTCGCGAATAATTCAGACATGATCGATACCCCTCTCAGATCAATAATCAGAAGTGGGACCTGGAGGTCCATACTGACTCCCACACATTCAGTGATGACTTTCTTGTGATCGCGAGAACCTTTTACGCTAGTATCTTAATCCTTTTGTTTCACGATATATTGCATGTCCGAGATTTGATCATCGGTATCTCCATACCTAGTTTGATCTCGTTACCGACATATACTCTTTTCTCGTTCCCTGATATAACATTCTAGTGATCAAATCACTTGCTTGCAAGCTAATCAATGTGATATCACCGAGAGGGACCAGAGCATATCTATCCGTCATCGGGATGAACAAATTCCACTCTCGATCCATGGGACTCAACACGACACTTTAGTAGTACTGAACCCATCTTTATAATCACGTGTGACATTTGATGTTATCAAGATACTCTTTCGGTGTTAGTGATTGACATGATCTCATGGTGTAAGGATTAGGATCACTTCGTATGATGTTATAGCAATATAAACTCAATGACTTTGATCGTAATGCTATACTTCGGATGAATGTTCATCACATCATTACACTAATTTGTGACCCCGTTATTAACAACATCCAATGTCCATGATCAGGAAACCTTGATCATCTTGTTAATCAACAAGCTAGTTTATGAGAAAGGCATAACTAGGAACTTTTTGTTTGTTTATTAAACACACATGTATTAATGTTTCCATATTAATACAATTATATCATGCAAAATAAACATCTATCATATACTTGGAATATACACAATAACCACTTTATTATTGCCTCTCAGGGCATACTCCCTTTAGTCTCCCACTTGCACTAGAGTGTCAACACCCAGATTTTTAATCCCAGATGCCTGTTATGCCATACATCACAATCCCAGGATTACCATTTTAGCGAGACATAACAGATTTAGATATCACAGTACATCATCCATTACAAACCATACATAAGGTCTTACACAAATAAGGATCTCATGATCCAGTTCTTAATACAACTCAAGCAGCGGAATAACGTAATAATAAAGGTAGCATAGGCGAAGCTCCATCTTCGGGGTCACATGCAATGCTGACGATGGGAGATGATCCTAGTTGTCGTAACCTTCTTGGGGTCCTTCGTCCTGGTACTCCTCTTCATAGTCTGGCCACGGGAATAGCCAGGGACAAAGCCATGAGTACTCTTTAAGTACTCGCAAACTAATACTAACAAGTGAAGGTTTTTTTTATAGTAGGACACTAAGATCTAGGGTTGTTTTGCAAAAAACCAGATTTACCTCTACTAAGTTCAGAAGCAAGAAAAGCTAGTTGAAATTTTATAACACCTAAGTGGGAACTTGAATTTTATATCACAACTCTGTTGTGGTCAAGTCAAATTCTCAATTCATTTCATAAGTCATTTTGAAAACATCTGACGGGGGAACAGTATGGCAACTCCAACTGTCCATAACCGCGGACGCGGCTATTCGAATAGTTTGACACTCTGCAGAGATTGTACACTTTCACCACAACATTCGATACATCCGTCAGGAACAAATCCTGAATTCACCATACTCAGTATGCGGATAATCAATCCTAACCTTTCAATTACACGCCCTAGTATAGGCACCTCTCCTGTGAGTTTGGCCTCCCAACCATGACCAACTGTCATCTTGGGTACTGCACAGGTGGACGATCTTCACAAGGTAGCCTCAGCTCAGACCTTGGCCGTGAGGGAACCCATACTAAGGTATATAAGTTTCCAGTCAAGCCCTACCCAATTTTCGGGTATTGTGGTTGTACGGTAAAATTGGAATGGTATCGCATCCAGACAACCATCAGTTTTATAAAGGGCTAAGGCTCATGCCTCAACATTTTCATCATCAAAATCATCTGGTGTTCGGAAACACATGTCAAAACATCTTAGTATAATGACTCATCATTCTAAGGTTTTCATAACCATTTTCACCAAGTATTCCCATCTAAAGTTGATCAAGTTTTATGCTTAGCACTAGCATCTACAAGTGTGGTAAGTACTAATGAGGGGTGGTAAACAAGTGGTGATTAATTAAGTTCAATCTCATGCCTTAGGATGACATCAAGATTATCTGGCTTAGGCCAAATTTAATGCTCTTTATGCAACCTTCAATTATCTTCCTAGAATCTACAAGTCACTTAAGTAAACTCTAGAGAAAGCGTTGATAAAGAATTAAAGTAATAAGCTTGCAAGTAAAACTAGGATTAGATATCATCAAATGTGTCTAACCAAGCATGCTTAGTGCATTGCATAGGTTATCTAACTTTCATAATTGCAAGTGTTAGCTTGCCTTGTGCAGAGCAGTGGTTGAAGTTCCTCCTCGTATCCTCCTTCCTCCTCGTATCCTTGGTCGGTACTAGCGTCTATAAATAAATACGAGGTACACAATCACCAAACAATACTTAACTATTTTAAATCATCACACAAAGGTGCACTATAGATGATCTAGTATCATCACCTATATTACAAGATTAAAGCATTTGCCTTATTTATTTTAATTTGAGTAAAGTAATTTCTACTCATTGAAAAACTATTTAAGATTTAATATTCTCCAACTCAAACATGGGATCATGTTGACACATGTCATAACCACATATTTCAGTACATGAGAATGTGATTTAAAGTGGTGTCACAATTTAATAAGGTTTAACCTTTTTATTTTATATAATTAAAGTGAATAGAAATGCCTATGTGGCATTCTTTTATTACTTGAACATTATTTCTGTAAGTAAACCCAAATGTTTTTATATATTCTGAAAGGTATGATCAAATATGATTTTTTAGAGTTGGAATAAACTCAAAAGCTATTATGGTTGAAATTTGATAAATATTTGAATGCAGAAAAGCTTCTGCCTTGTTATTTTTACCAAGGTTGATCTACAGATCCAAATGATTTGAATCCAACGGGTTTGGATTAAGCATTTTAGTACCTTTCTAACAAAATTGGTTTCATGCAATTTGGTTCACTGAATCGAGCTGGATTGATTTTTGAAACTAGGTACAGAACTATGTTTGAATAAAAATAGAAAAAGCTAAATTCAAACGGTTGGGCTACGCGGGAAGGGTTAATGGGCCGGCCTAGTGTCACTCTGCAGCACGGGGCTCAACTGACATGGGGGGGGGGCGTCTATCGATCAGTGGCTCATAACACGCGAAGCGGTACGGGGCGATTTGGTTCGTTGGATTAGAAGTGAGATCAATGGCTGAAGGTCATCGTCGACGATGAACATGTCACCGGCGAGCTCGAACCCTAGCGGCTCGGTGGGGGTGCATAGGGGGCATACCGGGGCTCCAGTGACGACGGCGAGGCATGCAAATGACAAAGTCTATGATGACGAACTCAGGGATGGTCGCGGTAGCTCCGGGGGTGGTCGAAATCAACGGCTCCCTTCTTCTCTAGAGGCGGCCTGCTCCGGCGCAATTCCGGCGAGCTGCTGCTCCTCGTGCTCTAGCTAAGGGGTGGAAGGATCAGTGAGTTGAGGGGAGTGAGATGGTGTGAAGAAATCGAGCGGGGGTCATCTCCTTTTATAGGCTCGACGGCGAGACCGAGAGGGATGGGCAGGCGACGGTGGCGACACGGCTACGGGCGACTAGAGGCATGGTCGAGGTTAGCGATCGACGGGCGGTCTCCTGAGGATGCTCTAGAGATTAAATGCGCGTGTAGGGGCGGTGGCAATTGGCCGGGAACATGCAATGCTTTGAGAGGCAGAGGCGACGAACTCCACGGCGAGCGGCGGCTACGGGGTACGGGCGGTGAAATGAACATGTCTGGTGGTCTCCTGGGACGGTGGGGTGCATGCTGGCAGGCGGCGAGGGCTCGAGGTGGTCGGGTTGCATCGGAATGGCGCATGCTCTGCGGTGCACGTCGGCATGGTCGACAGCGGCGCGGGCGCGGTGTTCCTGGCGGTTCTGTTCGCTGTCTTCGAGCTAGGGCTGGTCGAGAGGGGGCAGTGAGGCATGGGCTGCATGTTAGACAAGGTTAGCACGACTAGTTCTTCTCCTAGCTTGCTGTCCACACTGGGGTGACATGGTGAGGCTCGGCCTGCTCACCATTGATGGCATTGGCAAGCTCACAGTGGTGCTAGTGGTTAGTTAAGGGTGCTAGATGATCTACTAAGGCTAGTGGTAACCAGAGAGGGAACAAGGTTGGCCCAAAACACTACTCAACATAGTGTTTTTGATTTTGTTGATTTGAATCTGCAACCTGTTTGATGAAATGGCCGCATGAACTTGAGTTTTGAATTTTGAAAAGATTTTTGGTGGGTGTGCTAGGCATGTGTTGAGGATTCTGTGGGTGCTTGGGTTTTGAAAATTGAGCTTGTTTGAGTGGTTTTGGAAATATTGAGATCTTCCCATATGAGATAGATTCAATTTTAAACTGTCATTTAAACTAAGCATTTAAATGTTTTTGGATGATCACAAAGTGGGCCTTGGTACCTTATTATGAGTACTATCAAGGGGTGCAAAGATCCATACATGTTTCTGTTAAGTTCTGAAAGTTAGGGATAACCAAAGTAGGCATGGGAGTTAATTTGGCAAAAATGACCATTCACTTCATTTGCTTATTTTGAGTTGTTTGTCTTTGGGAAAAGTTTGGGGATTGTTTAGATGATGTTTATTTCACCTAAGAATCATTTTACAAGCAAAGAAACACAGAACCATGGCAATTCAAAAGAATCCAAATTTTAACACACACACATGAATGCTTTCATACTTTTAATTGGAAAAGTTTTTGTTAACCCTAATTTTGATGATTAGAGTTTGATGATCCAAGTTTAGTATTTTTGGGATGTTACAAACCTTCCCCCCTTAAACGAAATCTCGTCCCGAGATTTGAAAAAGGATGAAAAAGATTACCTAGGATTTGAAGAGATCGGGAAACTCCGTCCTGATGTGATCTTCGCGCTCCCAGGTAGCTTCCTCTTCTGTGTGGTTGGTCCACTGAATCTTGAGAAACTTGATGCTTCGGGTTCTGGTAGTTCTGAAAGCTTCTTCCAAAATATGGATGGGTACTTCGGGGTAGGTCAGGTCATCGTTGATTTCTATGGTCCGGTGATCAATATTCTTGAACACTTCAGTCTTCTCCGGAACTTCGAGGCACTTGTGAAGTAATGAGATATGGAACACATTGTGCACGGCTCACATCTCTTCGGGCAGTTCCAATTGATATGACACTTATCCTCGACGGTTCAGAATCTTGAAGGGGCCGATATATCTGGGGGCTAACTTTCCTTTTAGTTGGAAATGCTGCATTCCCTTCAATGGCGACACTTTTAGATACACAAAATCTCCTATGTTGAAGGCGAGGTCTCGACGTCTCTTGTCAGCGTAACTCTTCTGTCTGGACTAGGCGGTCTTGAGGTGCTCACGAATCTTGTGAACCTTCTCTTCTGCTTCTCGTAGGATGTCAGGTCCGAAAATCTGACTCTCTCCTACTTCCGACCAGTTCAAAGGTGTGCGACACTTTCTTCCATACATGAATTCAAATGGGGCCATTTGCAAACTAGCTAGATAACTGTTGTTGTATGAAAATTCTGCGAACGACAGACAGTCTTCCCATTTTGATCCATACTCTAGCACACATGCTCTCAACATGTCTTCGAGTATTTGATTTACTCGCTCCGTTTGTCCGTCGGTCTGAGGGTGATAAGCTGTGCTGAAATCTAGTCGGGTTCCTAAACCTTCTTGGACTTTCTTCTAGAATCTCGAGGTAAACTGAGTTCCTCGATTCGATACGATGTTCTTGGGGACTCCGTGCAAACTGGCGATTCTAGCGATGTATAAATCCGCTAGCTTCAAACTCTGATATGTGGTCTTGACTAGTAAGAAATGGGCGACTTTGGACAATCTGTCCACTATTGATAGGGCAAAGGTGTCCGATCTTTCGATGAGATGATGATAATCGATTTGGTGGAGTTCGGGCTTGACGATCCGACTACTTGTGCGAGCACGAGCGCCAATGCAATCGCTAGGCCAATCTCCTGGAGGTTACCGATCCCGCGGGAGCATGATCAGCCTGACCAGCGAGGGTCTTAATTCCTACCTGAAATCGAGAACAAGTAAGAACCAATATTGCAATAGAGATATTGCGGATTAAGAGGAAAACTTTATTAAATAGGTGGGATCCTGAATAGGTGCGAAGTACAAGAGGCCTCTGCGATGCTCGAGCCTTGGCGAAGTTGCTATGATGGCTAACTTAATGTCTAAACAAAATCCGAGTCTAGGGGGACGGCTATGGGGAGTATTTAAGGGCGAAAAGGTGGGGTTTCGGCCAGCCATGGAAGTGGTGGCCGAATCCAACCCTAAAAGTCCTTTTCCCCTCAAATACGGACTCTAAAAAGTGGCTAATTAAAATCCTGCGAAAATTACATGGGCCTGGCCCAAAATAAAGGTGTCGCAGCACCATATTAAGCTATGGACGAATTCGCAAAGTATTGATCTTGAATATTTCGTCCAAGCCTTCTTTCTTCATTATGGTGGCCTCAAAGTCTGAAATCTTCATCCGTGGCCTTCTCTTGGATCATCACATGCTTGCTGCCATCTCCATGCATGGCCATGCTCCAATGCTTGTCCCTCTCATCCATGCTGGGTCCATCATTCCTAAGAGTAAGAAATACATCTGATTTAGGCAGCATCATATTCTCATGTATGTGAGGAATAGCTCCAAGAAACGAAAGTACCTGATAGTTAAGTTGTTTGACACGAGATCTTGTGATGGGTCCTTGTATGTGTGTTGCTGTAGGTACAACGGTTGTATCAATAGAAGGGATGTCCACAAGTGTCAAATCTAGCATCAACATAACACTTAGCGACGAGCTCTTCTTCACCTCCGTACATAAGAAACACATCCTTAGTTCTTCACAAGTACTTAAGGATATTCTTGACCGCTATCCAGTGTTCCGAACCTGGATCTGATTGGTACCTACTAGTAAAACTAATAGCATGTGCCACATCCGGTCTTGTACATAGCATGTCGTACATTATAGAGCCTATGGCTAAAGCATATGGGCCTTTGTCCATTATCTCTCTTTCTTCCGTCGTAGCCGGACTTTGAGTCTTACTCAATGTCTTGCCTTGCAACATAGGTAAGAACCCCTTCTTACTTCCGTCCATTTTAAACTTCTTTAAAATCTTATCAAGGTGTGTGCTTTGCGATAGCCCTATTAGGCTCCTAGATCTATCTCTATAGATGTTTATGCCCAATATGTATGACGCTTCACCTAGGTCCTTCATTGAAAATTTTGCTGTTTAGATAACTTTTAACACTGTTTAAAAGATCTATATCATTTCTGATAAATAATATGTCATCCACATATAATATTAGAAATGCCACATTGCTCCCACTCACTTTCTTGTAAATACAAGCCTCTCCATAAGTTTGGATAAATCCAAACTCTTTGATCACCTCATCAAAGCGAAGATTCCAACTCTGGGATGCTTGCTTCAGTACATAGATGGATAGCTGAAGCTTGCATATCTTGTTAGCATCCTTAGGATCGACAAAACCCTTTAGTTGTATCATGTACAACTCTTCTTCAATATTTCCATTGAGGAACGCGATTTTGACATCTATCTGCCATATCTCATAATCGAAATATGCATCAATTGCTAACATAATCCTAACTGACTTTAGAATCGCTACGGGAGAGAATGTCTCATTGTAGTCAACTCCTTGAATTTGTCGAAACCCCTTTGCGACAAGTCGAGCTTTATAGACGGTCACATTACCATCAACATCAGTTTTTCTTTTGAAAATCCATTTATTATCCACGGCCTTTCGGTCGTGAGGTAAGTCCACCGAGTTCCAAACTTGCTTTTCGTACATGGATTCCATCTCGGATTTCATGGCTTCTAACCATTTGTTGGAATCCGGGCTCATCATCGCTTCTTCATACGTCGCACGGTCATCAATTTCATCAACCATGAAATTCATAACAGGGTTTCCGTACAGCTTGGGAGCTGCACGCGTCCTGCTAGACCTACGAGGTTCGGTAGTACTCTCTTTCAGAGTTTCATGATCATTATCATTAGTTCCCTCTTCAATTGGTGAAGCCAACTCTGAACGACTTCCGGCACTGTGCTACTCGCCATACTATGAAGTGAAGGTTCAACAACCTCTTCGAGTTCTACCTTCCGACTACTCACACCTTTCGCGAGAAACACTTTCTCTAGAAAGGATCCATTCTTGGCAACAAAAATCTTGCCCTCGGATCTGTGATAGAAGGAATACCCAATAGTTTCCTTAGGGTATCCTATGAAGACGCATTTTTCCGTTTGGGTTAGAGTTTATCTGGTTGAAGTTTCTTCACATAAACATCGCATCCCCAAACTTTAAGAAATGACAGCTTATGTTTGTTGCCAAACCACAATTCATACGGTGTCTTTTCAATGGATTTAGATGGTGCCCGATTTAAAGTGAATGTAGCGGTTTCTAGTGCATAACCCCAAAATGACAACGACAAGTCTGTCAGAGACATCATAGATCGAACCATATCCAATAAAGTACGATTATGACGTTCCGACACACCATTTCACTGTGGTGTTCCGGCAGGTGTGAGTTGTGAAACAATTCCACACTCTTTCATATGAGTGCGAAACTCTTAACTTAGATACTCACCTCCACGGTCGGACCATAGAAATTTGATCTTTCTATTACGATGATTTTCCACTTCACTCTGAAATTCCTTGAACTTTTCAAAGGTTTCAGACTTGTGTTTCATCAAGTAGATATAACCGTATCTACTCAAATCATACATGAAAGTTACAAAATAACGATATTCACCTCGCGCCGACACACTCATTGGACCACATACATCAGAATGTATGATCTCCAATAAATCTGTCGCCCGTTCCATTGAACCGGAAAACGACGTTCTAGTCATCTTGCCCATAAGGCATGGCTCACATGTATCAAATGATTCAAAATCAAGTGATTCCAAAAGTCCATCCGAATGGAGCTTCTTCATGCATTTAACGCCAATATGACCTAGACGGCAGTGCCACATATATGCGGATATATCATCATTAAGTTTAATTCTTTTAGCATCAACATTATGAATATGTGTATTACTATTATCGAGATCCAATAGAAATAAACCATTCATCATCGTGCATGACCATAAAAGATTTCATTCATATAAATAGAACAACCATTGTTCTCGAATTTAAATGAATAACCACTTCGCATCAAACATGATCTAGATACAATGTTCATGCTCAGCGTTGGCACAAGATAACAATTATTCAAGTTTATTACTAATCCCGACAGTAAGTGGAGAGATAGTGTTCCGAAGGCGATCACATCAACACTTGATCCATTGCCGAAATGCATCTTGACCTCACCCCTTGCTAGCGGTCGCTTATTCCGCAACCCCTGATTCGAGTTACAAATATTAGCAACTGAACCGGTATCAAATACCCAGGTGCTACTATGAGTACTAGACAAGTACACATCAATAACATGTATATCATATATACCTTTATTTGCCTTGCCGGCCTTCTTGTCTGCCAAATACTTGGGGCAGCTGCGCTTCTAGTGGCTAGTCCCCTTACAATAATAGCATTCGGTATCAGACTTAGGGCCAACTCGGGGTTTCTTTTTAGGCACGGCAACTGGCTTGCCGCCCTTACTTCCCTTTTGTTTTCCCTTGTCTTTGTTGAAACCAGTGGTCTTATTGATCATCAACACTTGATGTTCTTTCTTGATCTCCACTTCTGTAGTTTTAAGCATTGACAGAAGCTCGGGGAGAGACTTCTTCATTCCTTGCATATTATAGTTCATCATGAAGCTCTTATAGCTAGGTGGCAGAGATTGCAGAACACGATGGATGCCTAAGTCAATGGGAATTGTTATTCCCAAGGACACAAGCTTATCAGCATAACTCGACATCTTGAGTACATGCTCAGTTATGGAGTTGTTATCTTCCATCATGCAGCTAAAAAACTTTTCTAAAGCATTGTAGCTCTCTACAGCAGCATGTGTGTCGAAAATCATTTTCAACTCACCCATTGTATCAAATGCATTGCCGTTTTCGAAACGCTTTATAAGTTCTGGCTCTAGCCCATACAATATGCCGCAATGAACTAAATTGTGGTCCTCCTGATGAGTCTGATAGACATTCTTCTCCTCGTCAGGGGCATCATCGAATGGTGGGGGGCCCTAGTGGTCCTCCTGTCACTCTCCAAGCAGAACTACCCCCACTACCAGAAGTTGGTGTATGGCATGTACATGGACGCCAAGAAACTCAAGCACTATTTCCAAGAGCATTCCATCCGGGTGGTGGCGCTAGCCCCGCTCACAGAGATAATCGGCAACAAGGATGCCACCGGGCGTATGGCGAAATGGGCCATAGAGCTCGCTACGCACAACATTCAGTACGAGCCAAGGACGGCGATCAAATCCCAGGCGCTGTCCGATTTCATTGTCGACTGGTCAGAGACACAGTACATGCCACTGGTCCTTGATTCAACACACTAGAAGCTGCACTATGACAGCTCCAAGATGTGGGTAGGACTCAGAGCCAGAATCGTAATAACCTTGCCCAAGGATGACCGACTGGAGTACATGCTCCGGATCCACTTCAAGGCATCAAATAACGTCGCCGAGTTGTGGATCACCGACTTAGGTTCTATTAAATGTTGTTCCGTCATAAGGCAGTCATAAACGCAGAGTTCGGGTCGACTAAGAATCCAAGTTCGTGATGTGGATAACCAAGATGGGATTTTCCCCCTCCAACTGGAGAGATATTATCTAGGCCTTCTCATGTGATATGATTTGAAAGCATGCCATGCATGAATTAGTTAAGTGTTAACTAAGGCGATCAACTAAGAGTTATTCAGATGAATCACATATCACAGATCGATAAGAAAGTCGTACTATCGAAGAATGTGTCCCATGATGGAACAAGGGGTCCAACAAGCCCTGAGTTCATTAGGGGTATTGTCGGGGGGATAACCCCCGGGTGAGGAAAGCTAAGCCTAAGTAGGCCGGCTCCAGAAGATGCAGGCCGTCTAGCCATCAAGCAGGACAGCTCCAGCCGCCTGGCTAGTACTGCCAGGCCAGGTTTAAAGCTTTCCTGGCTGGCCCGTCTAGCCAGAAGAACCGGCCGGGTGGCCGCTTCCACCCGACTAACCTCGGATTCGATGGAAAGCACAGAGGGGGAGATGCTCCTTGCGGGGTACGCCTCTAGCTCCGTTCGTCATTAGACAGGCTGGCGTGCCGTCACGACCTGCGCTACCCGACGAAGATAAAGCAAAGTGGTCGGCTGACCGCCAAAGCAGTCCGGGTGACCGTTAAAGCAAGGGTGACGCCCCAAAGGAAGCCCGGGTGACCGCTAAAGAAGGGAATGACGCTAAAATAAGGGCGGACTAGGTCCTGGCCCATCGGCTGGACCTTGCAGCCGGCCCTGCCTTGTGAGCCCATATCAAAGTAGTAAACCCTAGAGCCAAAATTGTAATCTACCTCCCCCGACCAGTATATAAGGGCGGGTAGATATGGGGTTCTAGGGAAGGAACATCCATGGTAGCAAGAGCTTGCCTCTAGTTCTTCTTCTTCCTCTAGCCTTTGATAGTAGCTAAGGAAACAGCTCTAGGAGCACTTGAACTGGGCGTTCGCCCCCATATAGTTGATCTTGCAGGAGTAGGGGTGTTACCTCGCCGAGAGGGCCCTGACCTGGGTACGTCGCTGTGTTTGCAGTTCACCATGCCCAACCTGTTGCGTGAGCCACCGATTGCATCCGAGTGTCCCTATTTAGCCATCCCCGATGGCACTACCGTGTTCCACACCACGACAGTTGGCGCCCACCATGGGGCACAACGCTTTGGCTGGGATCATCTTCCGCACGGGACTTCCGCTCGTCGCCGGTGAACGCGTGGCCTTCGGCCTTGTCCTCACACTCGGCGCTTTCGACTGTGTCATCAACAACGCCGCGTGCTTCGCCGGGAACACCTTCCCCGCCAACGGCTCCATCATGCACTTTGGGGACCTTCGCGTCTACGTCACCACCGTCGCCATGGTTTTCCCCAGCACGGTCGACACCGTCTCTGACGTGCCTCTCGACCACCTCGCCCGCAGCCCTGCCGCGGCGAACGGCTGCGCCGAGGTCATGGTGGTAAACGCCCGTGAGAACCACCACCCGCCTTAGGAGCACCGAGCGGGAGGGAAGAGCTCCACGCTTGAGCAGGAGCAAGACCCGCTCACCGCCTCCATCCAGCACCTTCGCATCCCCGTCGTAATCGAGGCGGACCCAGCTGCCGTTGTGGCTGCGCTTGAAGCCATGCACTAGAAGCTCCCGGAGGAGGCCACCAAGGTTGATGCTAACTAGCGCCGACTGAACGCCACCGTGCACGAGTACAACGCCGCCCACGGCTTCGTCAGGCAAATCCAGCACCGGGGGCGCGACCTCGTGTCGGAACTAGACCGCGCTGCCGACTCGCGCGCTGGCATTGCGCAACCTGTCTACAACACCCCCACCAAAAACATGAGAGCGGCCGAAGCAGCAGCCACGGAACCGAGACACCTCGAGGGAGAAGAGCTTCGTCGCCAGCAGGAATGCGTCCAGCTCCTCGTCGCCACCGCCAACAAGTAGCAAGCCGAAGGGCGCACCAGTCAAGCGGGCAACACCCGAGACATAGTCCCCCGCAAAGGCGCGGACCGGGCAGAATAGCTTCCTGCGCGGTGGGTCCGGCAGTCATGGCCACAATAACCGCGACGCCGCCGTCACCAGCGGGAGCTGCGCGCCGGCTGCAGGAGCTTCCCAAGGAAAGAAAGCATGCATGCCGGAGGAGGGAGCTGGCGTGAACAAGGACCCACCCGCGTCAAGCCTGAACGGGAGGCTCGGTCCCCGAGAACTGGCTGACGCACGCGAGCGCATCGATCTCTTGGTGCAGTCATGCGCGCTGGAAGAAGAAAGTCCGGCTGGACCAAAATGTTTCAGCCTGCGCATCCGTAATGAGCCGTTTCGAAAGGTTTTTTCGCTTCCAAGAGACAAGCTAAAATACAATGGCATGGTCAAGCCCGAGGATTGGCTGGTGGACTACACCACCGCCATGGGAATCGCCAACGGAAACCTCCGTCTGGCCGTCCGTTACGTCCCCCTCATGCTCGTCGACTCGGCAAGAACGTGGCTCAACAACCTCCCTGACAACAGCATCAATGCCTGGTTGAACTTCGAAGAAGCGTTCATTCGCAACTTCACCGGAACATACAAGAGGCCGGGTCGACCTCGCGAGCTCGCCCTATGTGTACAAGGCAAAGAATAGTCCGACCGCGCATACCTCACCCGGTGGACCAGCACGCACAACTCGTGTGAAGGGGTGCGCAAGCATCATGCAATCGACTTCTTCACCAACGGCTGCCGAGATGGCACCATGTTGAAGCACAAGCTCAGCCGGGCAGACCCGCAAACCATGGCGCAGGTCATGGCCATTGCGGACAAGTACGCCACCGCCGACGCGACCATGAAGAATCCCATCATGGTGGACTACCAAGGACAGATCGTGACGGACGAGCAGGAAGAGCGCCGCCAGCCAGGTGAGCATCACTCCAGGCGGCACAGTCATGACAACCGCCATGGCAAGAGGAAAGATGACCAGCCCGATAGCCGATACGGCACCAAGGAAGTAGCAGCGGTGCACGAAGATCCGACTGCAGGCGACAACCGGAGGAAGATACCGGATGACCGGCCGCCATGGCCCAAGTACACCATGGAATCCATGCTCGATGGGCCCTGCAAGTTCCACAGCGGTCAGCAAGCCCGTGAACCATACAACACGCCAGTGCAGCTGGACGATGAAGATGGCTAAAGCCGGCTGTCTCCCACCACCACCTCCACCCCCAGCTGGAGGCCCGCCGGACAATAGGGAACGACACAACCGCCATGAGGATGACGAAGATGGTTACCCACGTCAAGTGGGAAATTACCACATCTTCCTTGCGGAGGCGGATACCAAGCACAACAAGAGAAGGCACGAGGCGGAGGTGAACGCACTTGTTCCCCTATTCCTTAGTACCTACATTGGTCTGACCAGGCAATCACCTGGAGCAAAGAAGACCAGCCGGTCGTGCTGCCAAGCCCTGGCAGCTATGCACTAGTCCTGGACCCCATCATCGTCTCTAGGAAGCATGCCATTTCTCCCATGTGCTCATTGACAGAGGCAACATCATCAACCTCCTGTACTGCAGCAGCCTCGAGCGGCTCGACATCAGTGAGTCCCAGCTGTAGCCCTCAAGAACTTCATTTCACGGGGCGGTACCGGGTCCATCGCACTCGCCAATCGGCAAGATCCGCCTAGATGTCATCTTCGACAACGAGAACAACTTTCGTCGCGAGCCGATATGGTTCGAGGTGGTGAACCTCTCTAGCGCCTACCACGCCATACTAGGGCACCTGGCTCTCACCAAATTCATGGGAGTGCCACACTACGCGTACCTCAAGATGAAGCTGCCAGGCCCGAAAGGAGTAATCACCGTCGACGGCTGCTACAAGCGTTCGATCGAATGTGCCACAGATGGATCCAAGCTAGCCGAGGCGATGATCATCGCAGAAGAGAAGCGCATCATAATGTAGAATGTGGCAGCCCTGCAGGCAGATATGCCGGCTGGGGTGCCCAAGCCGGCTGGCGAGTCATAGTTCAAGCCATCCAAGGGCACAAGGAAGATCCTGCTGAACGAGGAGGACCCAAGCAAGTTCGTCCTAGTCGAAGACGGCCTGGACAACAAATAGGAAAGCGCGCTCATCGACTTCCTCCATGAGAATCAGGACATTTTCGCATGGTGCCCCAAAGACATGCTAGGTGTCCCGAGGGAACTAGCCGAGCATTCTCTCCATTTTTGACCGGATGCGAAGCCGGTCAAACATTCTTTACGCTGCTTCGCAGAGGAAAAGAGAAGAACCATTGGTGAGGAGATCACACGGCTGCTCGCAACCGGCTTCATCATGGAAGTTTTCCACCCGAAATGGTTAGCCAACCCGGTGCTGGTGCTGAAGAAGAACAAGACGTGGCGCATGTGTGTTGACTACACTAGCCTCAACAAGGCATGCCCCAAGGATCCTTTCGCTCTGCCACAGATAGATCAGGTCATCGATTCCATGGACGGATGTGAATTGTTGTCTTTCCTGGACACTTACTCGGGATATCACCAGATTAAGCTCAAACCGATCAAATAAAGACATCATTCATAACCGCGTACGGGGCTTACTGCTACACCACCGTGCCCTTTGGTATGAAAAACGCAGGAGCAACCTACCAGTGCTGCATGCATAAATGCCTGCAGGCGCAGATTGGTAGAAATGTGCACGCCTACATCGACGACATCGTCATCAAGACCAAAGAACAGCACACACTGCTCGAGGACCTGAAGGAAACATTCAACAACCTCTGCCACTTCCAGATCAAGCTAAACCCGGAGAAGTGCGTCTTCGACGTCCCAGCCGGTAAACTCCTCGGTTTTCTCGTATCGGAACGAGGAATCAAGGCGAACCCGGAGAAGATAGGAGCCATCGAGTGCATGGAGCTGCCAAAGAAATTGCGCGACATGCAGAACTTTATCGGGTGTTTGGCCTCCCTAATCCGGGTCGTCAGTCGGCTGGGTGAGAAGGCCCTCCCCTGTACCAACTCATGAAGAAAACGGACAAGTTCTTTTGGACGGCTCAGGCGGACGAAGCTTTCCGTGACCTCAAGCACATGGTCATGTCACCGCCCATCTTGGCGGTGCCGGCTGCAAAGGAACCAATGCTGCTGTACATCGCGGCCACTAACATGTCGTCAGCGTGGTGCTGGTAGTGGAAAGACCAGAAGAGGGGAAGGCCTAGCCAGTCCAGTGCCCCTGTACTACCTGAGTGAGGTGCTGTCACTCTCCAAGCAGAACTACCCCCACTACCAGAAGTTGGTGTATGGCGTGTACATGGCCGCCAAGAAACTCAAGCACTACTTCCAAGATCATTCCATACGGGTGGTGGCGCTGGCCCCGCTCGCAGAGATAATCGGCAACAAGGATGCCATCGGGCGTGTGGCGAAATGGGCCATAGAGGTCGCTACGCACAACATTCAGTACGAGCCAAGGACGGAGATCAAATCCTAGGCGCTAGCCGATTTCATTGTCGACTGGGCAGAGACACAGTACATGCCACCGGTCCCTGATTCAACACACTGGAAGCTGCACTTTAACGGCTCCAAGATGTGGGTAGGACTCGAAGCCGGAATTGTAATAACCTCGCCCAAGGGCGACCAGCTGGAGTACATGCTCCAGATCCACTTCAAGGCATCAAATAACATCACCGAGTACGAAGCACTCAGCCACGTGCTTAGTATGGCCAAGGAGATAGGCATTCATAGGATACTCTGCTTCGGAGACTTAGATCTGGTGGTGCAGCAAGTCTCAGGCGAATGGGACGTGAGGGACGCCAACATGGCCCTATATCGTTTCTTCGTTCAACAGCTGTGTGCTTGCTTCGAATGGTGTGAGTTCCACCACGTACCCAGGGCCAACAACGAAGCCGCTGACGCCTTGGCCAGAGTCGTCTCTACAAGATAGACCATACCGCCTGGAGTCTCCCTCGAGCACCTGCGCAATCCCTCCACCACTCCCTCCTCGGAGTCTGAATCCATAGTGCTCGACATAGACCTAGGGGCAGCCGGAGCGACGCACCTAGGGACTGCTCCGCCGCACCCATGGACCGCCTCGCCACACCCGAGGATTGCCATGCCACACTCAGGGACTGTCGTGTCGCACCCGGGGACTACCGTGTCGCACCCGGGGACTGCTCCACCGCACCCAAGGACTGCCGCCAACGAGTTTCTGCCTGGCAAACCCCCCGACGCTCCGGAGCCAGCTGCCCACGAGGAGATCAAACTCATCATGCAAACGGTGTATGCCATCTGGGAAACACCCGTCTGGGCAAAACCATCCATGAACTTCTTGGCCAAGGATGAGATACCAGAGGAGGAAGTGGCGGCGCGACAAGTGAGATGAAGGGCAAGCGCATACACCATCATCAATAAAGAGCTGTACAAGCGCAGCGTCGGAGGCATCTATCAACGATGCGTAAGCCAAGATGAAGCAATCAAGCCCCTAGTGGACATACACCAGGGCGAATGCGGCCACCACGCTTCATCAAGAGCAATAGCAGCCAAGGATCTTCGCCATGGTTTGTATTGGCCAATAACACTAAAGGATGCTCAGGAACTGGTCAAGGCATGCAATGGCTGTCAGCGATTCGGCCAGCTGAAGCACACACCGTCTGCAACGCTTAAGACGATACCTATTACCTGGCCGTTTGCAGTTTGGGGGATGGACATGGTTGGACCATTCAAGACAGCTTGATCCGGCATGACGCACTTGCTCGTAGCCGTGGAAAAATTCACCAAATGGATCGAGGCAAATCCCATAAGAAGCTGGACGGAGCAAGAGTGATCAAGTTCTTCACGGACATCATCATTCGGTTCGGTTACCCATAGAACATCATCACACACAATGACACCAATTTCGCCAAGGGGGTTTTCGCTCTCTTCTGTGGAGAAAAGGGCATCCGCTTGGACCTAGCCTCGGTCGTGCACCCTCAGTCGAACGGGCAGTGCGAGCATGCTAACGGCCTAGTCCTAGCTGGAATCAAACCAAGACTGATTGAGCCACTCATCAGGTCACCTGGAGCTGGATTGAGGAACCGCTAGCCGTGCTATGGAGCCTACACACAACCTCCAACCATTCAACTGGCTTCACGCTGTTCTTCCTTGTCTATGGGGCAGAGGCCGTCCTTCCCACTGACATCCAGTTCGACGCACCCCGCAAACATCTCTACACAGAGCAAGAAGCCAAGGAAGCATGGGAGGACAACATGGACTTTATTGAGGAGGCGCGCGAGCTGGCCCTGTCCAGATCAACAATCTATCAGCAGGACTTGCACCGCTACCATGCCAGCCGGATCTGTCCCACCTCTTTTCGCGAGGGGGATATGGTGCTGTGCCTGGTTCAGAGCACGAAGGGAATGCACAAATTATCTCCGCCTTGGAAGGGTCCATGTCGTGGTATTGCCGACGAGTACGCCATGGAGGGGTCCTCACAATGCGTGTTTAGAGACGTGGGGGAAGGCGGACGGTTGACGGGTACGAGGTAATACAGCTTACCCAGGTTCAGATCCCACGACGGTGGCAGCATCCTACTCCTGCTATAAATCACTATAAGGGCAATACGCCGAGTTACAGAGATAGGTTCGCTGTGCGAGGTTGTATGAATCGATGCCCTAAAGGCTCCCATAGGCCCGACTTATATAGTCGCCAGGTCCTAGGGTTACAGAGAAAAGTCCTAGCCGGACAGGTTACAGAGTCCTACACCGTCTATTACTAGTCTTGTGTATCTTGCACTCCAAGGCTCCGGGTACGTCGGTGACTCCAACCGTCGCCTTCCTTTATCCGGCATGGGCCTCCCTTCTGGATCCATCTAACTTGGCCACCCAGCAGGCCATGGGCCATGCTACCAACTATGGGCCACCCGGGTTATCCGGATAGGAGACATGCTATGAGGATACCCATATAGCATATCCCCAACAGTATCCCCCGGAGAACTCCGAGATCTTGCGCCGTCTTGCCTCTTCACGTTGAATGATCCGTCTAGATGGATGTCGGCAAATCGTCAAGCAACATCTTGTAGTCGAGAACCCTGCAAGGTTTTCTCCGTCTTCAATATGTAAGTCGAGAAATGCTGAATCTTCCATCGTACTCTTTCTATAGCCGGACTGGATCCATCCATGCCGGAATCTTCCGATGTGACGGCTCATCTGCCTATGTCAGCTAGGGCGACGTAGGCGTAGGTCAGCGACGCCTCGTAACTCACACATGCAGAGAACGCAATCATGTCTGATTTTCCCGCACGAGCAATACGAACCGTTGGCGTTGACGGTTGGGACGTGGCGAAATTTCCGCGCATGTTCGCGCACACATCGTCTACACGGCAATCGTCCGATCAAGCTGCACGAATCTTGATGCCGGAGACCATAAATAGTAACTGCGGTGGAATTTTTTACTTTTCACCTCATTCTCTCCTCGCATCGTCTTCTTCCTCCAGCGCGTGCCCCCTCGAGCTCTCCGCGCAATCTTCACGAAAAACCCTAGCTCCAATCCTCGCCAGTCACCTCCAAACCCACACAATGGCCAGCAGCAACACTACTCCTTCCATGGCGGCGTCGGGCGAAGCCGCTGCGAAGCCGGCGAGCTCTGTCGTCGTGGCTCCAGAAGGTTTGGTCATCCCCGTCTCGGCGGTGGTTGAGTCCACCGCCGGCGACCATAACCCAGTGGCGCTGGAGCCGCTGGAGGAGGATCTCGACTCCCACAAAGGCAATTGGCGTGGTTCAGATATCACAGACCGCGATATCAAGGAGCTGATCGCCAAGAGCTACCTCCCTGCGACGGAGGGGCTCGCCTGGCGGGCGGCGCCGGCCGGCGAGGTGACACCTTCTCCCCAAGCCGGAGAAAAGGTGTACCTCAAAGCCCAATTGGTACGCGGCGTCTCCCTGCCCATCTCTAACTTCTTCCTTTCCGTCTTAAACCACTATAGAGTCTAGCCCCAAAACCCCTCTCCCAGTAGCATCCTAGTGCTTAGCAATTACGTGGCGCTCTGCGAGGGTTACCTAGGGATTAAACCTAGGCTAGATCTCTTCGTGTATTTCTTCACCGTCAAGCGTGAAGCCGGAGCCAGTAAGGAGGAACTTAGAAATTGCGGCACCATAAGATTCAAGATCCGTCCTGGCCGGCGGTTCCCCGACATCCTCGGCCACAAGTCCTGCAAAAACTGGCAGCGCACTTACTTCTATGGCCCCGACATCCCTCTGGCCGGCCGAGAAGTAACGTACCCGGACTTTGTCGACGGAGCCGCCGCTAAAGCCTCGTCATGGAGATCCCATGCCTCCCTTCCCTCTGACCTCGATGCTTCCCGTGCCATAAGGCGGATAGACTGGTTCGTGGAGACGGGTTTGACCGGCTTGGACCTAGCCATGTGCTGGTTCATCAGGTGAATCCAACCTCTACAGCACCGCGCGAAGCTCATGCACGAGTATACCAGCGATAGAAGGGATAGCCTCCGCATCTCCATGGACAATTTCTCGAGTGACTCCGTCAAGCTCCGCCTCAAGGACATCGTCAAGGTGAAGGACAAGAAGCGTGGCTTCACCATCACCTACGATATGTTCGTAGACGGCAAGTGCCCAAAGGTAGTTATTTATTTTCTGTGTATGACATATGCTCCAGTTCTTCCATCTAGCAAATGTCATCCCGTCTAACACGGTGGTTCTTCACCTTACAGCTTAGCGACTTAGATGAGGACAACATGGCTCCTCAAATCTATGATCCAAAGATGAAGGAAGTCACCGTCATGTCCGACGACGATGCTCCATTGGCGCGAAAGCGGAAGAGCTTCACCTCTGACGCTGCCGACGGAGGTAAGAAGAAGAAGACGGAGGGTGGAGCCTCCAAGAAGACTACCGCCGCCTTGGAGGCGGAGAAGAGAAAAGTTACCAGGATCCCCTTTGCCAAAGCATCCCCACTTGTGTAAGCTTCTTTCTCTCCGACATTGTCTATTTATCTGTCTTGCTCCTGTACTTATGCATTTTGCACGTTTCAGGAAGAAAGGCACGACCAGCTTGAAGAAGACCTCCAAATCATTGGGGGATTCTAGAACCATCAAGGATATGTTGCATCGCGACGGATCTCCCGCCATCGCCCTTGCCACTCTCTCCGTCAAGCCTTCGTCTGCCCCGACAAGCTCACAAGATAAGGAGGCATCTGGCCCTTCCATCATGGAAGTGGACTCAGGTGCCTCTACCGAGGTTGCTGTTGTCAGCGAGCAGGCGACACAGGAGAGTGCCACCCACCAAATGGATAAAGCTCCGGCTAAGGATGCCATCGGTAGCGGTAAGGCGATGGTGGAAGCAGGTACTTCTGCCGTAGGCGGCGCCCCTGCACCCAAGAAAGCCATAGCTTATCCAAAGATAGTCTATCCGGTACTTACACTGGGTAGCGCTGCTCTGGTCCCTGGTGCGGCGCCGACATCTCCGACGTGCAGTCTAGAGGAGCTCCTCCGACAAGCAGAAATTTTGCAAGGAAACAGCGTATCCTTTGGCAAGATGCTGGCCGAGAGCGCTACCAACCTCAAGATCATTGCACTTGTAAGTTTTGTTTGACTTTTGCATTTCATATGAGTATCCCACTGTATCCCCCGAGGATGTAGATGGAAAACCATAAGTCTTTGCGTCTAGATGCTCTAAGAGTGACTAAGCTAGAAAACTTCTCACTGTAGTCCCCAAGCATATAGGTGGAATGAATTATTCTGACTAGATGCTTTAAGAGTAGCATACGCAGTGTTTATAAATTTCAATACTGTAGCCCCCAAGCCTCTAGTTGTAACTGAATTAGTTCTGACTAGATGCTTAAAGAAAAGATAAGCATATATCCGAGTTAAAAACTCTCGCTGTAGCCCCCGAGCGTCTAGGTGGAAAATTTCTGACTAGATGCTCCAAGTAGACCAAAAAACATTTTAATTCTTCCCTTTTTTCCACAGAACGAGAAAGCTAGGAGGGGCATGGCCAACGACAAGTATCAGAAGATGCGTGCAGACTTGGAAGCTGAAAAGGGTAAAACTGCCTTCTTGAAGAAACAAATCACCAAGAGCAAGCGTCTATTTTATTTTTTGCATTCCGACTTGGTTTTGTGCCCATATTCTCCGAGTACTCACTGTGTACTTTGTGTTCTCCGACTTGCAGATACCATTGCCAAGGCCAAGGACATTGTCGAGCAATCCAAGCACATTCAAGAGCTGGATAGCGAGAACAAGATCCTTAAGCAGGAGAGGAAGGACATGCTGAAGATGCACAAGGAATCCATGAAAGTCCTGCAGGACTCCGCCACCGAGGAAATCAACCGCTTGAGGGAGGAAATCTCGATCTTGAGAGATCATAAGAAAGCTGCCGACGAGCAGAATCAACGCCATCATGAGGCGTATAAAATCCTCCAAAAAGAACGGGACTCCTTGGCGGACACCCTCTGGCAGGCTGAGGCTAGCATCTTCAGTAAGTGATTCTCCGTCTTGGATTTCTGTAGTCTAGATACTCTGAAATTTTGAACTCATGTGCCCCTTGTCGAAATCTGCAGCTCCTATGGGTTTAACCCGGTCGCCTCCTCCAGCCAAGGAATGCATGGTTCTTGCCGGCAATTTCATCAACACCGCCATCACACAAGCAAAAGAGATCGCCAATCCCCTCCAGATCAACATCAAGGCATAAGACTCCGTGGCGAAGTACTCGGAGATTCTGCGCCGAGCCCCCGAGCGTATCACAAGATGGAAAGCTTCATGTGCATGGGCTGGCGCAAGGATGGCGCTGTCAATGGTGAAGGCACACTATGAAGATGCCGACATCGACACGGTGACCTCTGGCATTCCTGAGGTAGATGACGATGGCAAAGAGATTAATCATGAATCCATCTTGTCGTCACTCGCGGGTTATGACACCAGAGTTGCCGAGTTAGTCGAAGTCAACATCTTCGTGCCAATGAACACCATTGATGGCGGCAACCAAAGCTCCTCCGAGTCTCTTCACACCGCCGACTTCGAGGGTGGTTCTCCTTCTGCTGATGACGCTGCTTCCAAGTCGCCTGCGCCAAAGGAATGAAAAACAACTTTGTAATATTTGTTTCACCTTGATGCGTATGTGAAAAAAGCTATGTATTTAACTTAAGGCGAAAAACAATGTTATATGTCTTGCTACTTAAGAACCAGTCTCCAGCATATATATATTGTTTAAGCAAGTGCTGGCTTATCCATTACTTTGGTTCTTATGCTTGACTTTTCGTGAGTCGGAAGACTCGTTTTCGGAAACATGCGCTCAGGTGATGATGCCCAATGGCACCGTCAATAACCTAAGCACAAAATCGCTGACAATAAGTGCCAAAAGTCACTACTCCAGAATCCACATAAAAACGACAAAGAACGTGTAGACCAGAAAACTTAAGCTAACGCCCGTAGGCAGAATTTTCACAAGTGCAATCGCAAAGCTTGTGCATAAAGATTTTACATGATCCAAAAATGAACACTAAAGGAGGTAAAAGACTCAGAAATATGAGTGAACCAGAGAGCTTTATTTCATTGATCATATAAGGGTACACAATTAGATAAAAAATACTAAGTGTAAAAAGGACATAGCTGTGCTATGTTCCATGGCCAATCAAGCTCCGGGTAGTCATCATCCGGGTCACGTCGCTTACGATTATGATCCTCGTTGGGTCTATCCTTCTGTTCACGATTGTCAACGAGGTAGTAAGACCCATTGAGCAGCGCCTTGCTTATGATGAACGGTCCTTCCAATGGCGAGGATAATTTGTGTGACTTCTTCTGCTTAAGTCGGAGCACTAAATCCTCCTCTTTAAACGAGCGATGCCGAACGCGGCGACTATGGTAGCTACGTAGCTTCTGCTGGTAGATGGCGGATCTTTGGCAGGCCAAAACGCGCTCCTCCTCGAGAAGGTCCACATCTAGGCGTCTAGATTCTTCAGCGTCATCTTCGTCGTAGGTGGCAACTCTTGGTGCATCGTGAAGTATGTCAGAAGGCAGGATGGCTTCTGCTCCATATACCATGAAGTTAGGGGTGTAGCCAGTGGATCTGTTGGGTGTAGTTCATAAACTCCACAGCACAGATGGCAATTCTTCCACCCAGGCTCCAGCTGCTCTATGTAGCGGTGCCTCAAGACGTGGCTTGATTCCCTGCAGAATTAATCCATTGGCTCGCTCAACCTGACCGTTGGATTGTGGATGTGCTATAGATGCAAGGTCAAGTAGGATGCCTTTCTCCCAACAATAAGCCTCCACTTCTCCGAGTGACAAGTTGCTGCCGTTGTTAGTGATAATGCTATGTGGGAGACCAAATCTCACCACTAGATCCCGGACAAACCTGAGGACAGTTGCCCCATCAAGCTTTCTAATGGGTTTAGCTTCTATCCATTTAGTTAATTTATCAACTGCTACTAGCAGATGCGTAAACCCACATGGTGCCATCTGTAACGGTCCCACCATGTCTAGCCCCCATACTGCAAACGGCCAAGTTATTGGTATTGTTCGCAATTCTTCAGCAGGAACATGTGGGTGTCAGGCATAATACTGGCATCCCATGCATGTCTCAACCAGCTTGTCGGCGTCCGCCTTCGCGGTCAGCCAGTAGAATCCTTGCCGGAAGGCTTTCGTGACCAACGATCGAGGAGCGGCGTGATGCCCGCAATCTCCAAGGTGGATTTCGTGTAGGATTTCCATACCTTCTAGCTGGGAAACACACTTAAGGTATACACCAGTAGTGCTCCTTTTGTAGAGTTGTCCATTGATTATGGTATAACCCTTTGCTCGTCGTACTATTTGCCGTCTTTCGACCTTGTCGTCGGGCAAAGTTCCGTTTTTGAGATATTCCATGAACGGTTTTGTCCAAGCCGAAGGGACCTTTGTCACCAAGTTGACGAAAGAGTCAGCTCTATCTGGGTTGTCGATGTCGGCTCCCTTCACGGATGGTGTGCGTAGATGCTCTAGGAAAACTCCTGGCGGAATTAACTTACGCCCTGATCCAAGCTTAGATAGCAGATCAGCCGCCTCGTTTTGCTTCCTAGGTACATACTTGACTTCGTAGCCCAAGAAGCTCTTGGCTATCTCGTCCACTTCGTCTCGATATGCCACCATCATAGGGTTCCGCGCATTCCAGGTGCCAGCCACCTGCTGGGCAACCAAGTCGGAATCTCCACAGCAAACTATGCGCTTGATGCCAATATCCTTGGCTACACGTAGTCCGTGAATGAGTGCTTCATACTCTGCCATGTTGTTTGTAGCCTCGAAGTGGATCTGCAGAACGTAGTGTAGCTTGTCTCCTGTTGGTGACTGTAGCAATACACCAGCCCCCGAGCCATTCAGCATCTTTGATCCGTCAAAGTGCATCACCCAGTGTTCTGGTTCCGGCAACGGAGTAGCATCTGGCATCTCCGTCCAATCTGCAACAAAATCCGCCAAGGCTTGTGACTTGATAGCGTCGCGTCTCTTGTAGGTGATCTCGAAGGCGGCAAGTTCAATGCCACAGTTCGCGACCCTTCCTGTAGCGTCGCTGTTGTTGATAATGTCGGACAGTGGAGTCTTGCTCACCACTGTGATTGGGTGCTCCTGAAAGTAATGCCTCAGCTTCCGAGAAGCAAGGAATACTCCATAAGCTATCTTCTGGTAGTGCGGGTAACGCTGATTGGACTCCGTCAAGACCTTGCTTACATAGTAAACTGGTCGTTGAGCTCCGTGCTCATAGCCTGGTTCCTTCCGCTCTACCATGACAACGGTGCTGATTACCCGGTTGGTTGCCGCCATGAAGATTAATAGGGGCTCGCCAGGCTCGGGCGCTGCAAGGATAGGCACGGAGGAAAGAATCTCCTTGAGCTGCTTCAATGCTGCATCTGCTTCGTCCATCCACGTGAATTTGTCCGCCTTCTTCAGCAACTTGTACATCGACAGAGCCTTCTCTCCAAGTCGGCTGACGAATCGACTAACTGCTGCAACACAACCTGTTAGTCGTTGAATGTCCTTTAGGCATGTCGGATGGTTTATGTTTAAGATGGCCTTGATTTTATCTGGATTGACCTCGATTCCGCGCTGGGAAACGATGAACCCCAACAATTTTCCGACTGGAACCCCGAAGACGCACTTCTTAGGGTTAAGCATCATGTTGTATTTCCGGAGATTATCAAAGGTTTCTTTTAAGTCGGAGATTAAGTCATTTGACTTTTTAGACATCACCGCGATATCATCCACATAGGCGAGAACGTTCCGACCAATTTGGTCGTATAGGCAATGTTGCATTGTTCGTTGGTAAGTAGCACCTGCATTTTTCAGCCCAAAGGGCATCGTAACATAGCAAAACATGCCATATGGGGTAGTGAACAAAGTGGCCAATTGGTACGACTTCCTCATCTTGATCTGGTGGTATCCTGAATATGCATCGAGAAAACACAAAAGTTCCGAGCCAGCCGTCGAGTCAATGACTGGTCAATGCAAGGCAAAGCAAACGGATCTTTGGGACATGCTTTGTTCAAGCCGGTGTGATCAACGCACATTCTTAATTCATTGGTTCCCTTTTTCGGGACAAGTACAGGATTGGCCACCCATTGGGTGTGAAGGACTTCTCGTATAAATCTTTCCTTAAGTAACCTAGCTATCTCTTTGCCAATGGAGCGTCTCTTCTCATCTCCAAAGCGTCGTAGAGGTTGTTTCACTGGTTTGGGTTTTGGATCAATGTTTAAGCTGTGCTCGGCAAGTTCCCTAGGTACACCTTTCATGTCGGCAGGTTGCCAGGCAAAGATGTCCCTATTCTCATGGAGGAACTCGATGAGCGCGCTTTCCTATTTGGGATCCAGGTTCGTCCCAATGGCGGTGACCTTGGAGGCATCGCCTACCACAAGTTCCACCGGCTTGGTCTCGATGGCAGCCTTGAATGCAGGAGCGGAGTCGGAGATCTGCTTCTTCGACGCGGGCATCTCCGAGTCATCGACCTTGCTCTGGATCTCTTTGAATTCTTCGCTGTAGAGGACAGCTTCCGTGAATGCTGCTTCGTTAATCTCGTAGTCCCTTGCCTTGGTAAAGCTTCCGGATATGGTGATGACACCGTTTGGTCCGGGTATCTTGAGTTTGTTGTAGACGAAGCATGGCTTGGCAATGAACATGTGGAATATGTCGCGGCCGAATATGACGTGGTACACGCTCTTGAAGGGGACCACCTCAAAGGTCATGCGCTCTTGGCGGTAATTATTAACATCGCCAAAGGCAACCTGAAGTGTAATGCACCCAAGGGACCGAGCCTCCCGACCAGGAACTACGCCGTGGAAGATGGTGTTGGTCCGCCTTAGGTTTGCCTCCGTCAAGTTCATCTTCTGCAGTGTATCCAGGTACATGATGTTGATGCTGCTTCCACTATCCACCATACACTTGGTGAACTCCACGCCGTCAATCAAGGGGTTGATGACCATGGCGTATTGGTTCTCCGTAGGAATAAGGTCTGGGTGGTCCGTCCTGTCCCAAGTAATTGGAACCTCCGACCAGCACAGGTACTGGGGAACTGGGGGCAGAGTAGCCATCAGGATCCTCAGAGAGGTCTTCTGTTGTCGGACGATGGGGGTGCCAAGGAAAGTGTGGTAGACTGGCGCCTTCTTCACGAAGGGGTTCTTGCCGTTGTCGTCGCTCTTGGCGGTGTGCTTGGGGTCGACGTCCTCGTCCATGTCACTTGAATCCTTGGACTCCTCCTCCTTCTTCTTCCCCTTGCCCTTGCCTTGCGGTCTGTTCTTCCGACTTTGCTTGTAGCCAGACTCCGGGTCTTCCTTGAGGTCGCTGACGAACTTGCAGTGTCGACTAGTATGGGTGGCCTTGCCGTTGACATCGAGGTGTACGAGGCACGACATATCGCGGTACTCCTCGTAGGTTTGGGGAACGTGGAGCAGCGCCGAGGTAGTTTCGCTTCCTCGTTGCTGCCCACGACCAGCTCCCCTTCCTCGGCCACGTTGTCCGCCATCACCTCGTCCTGCAAAAGTTATAGCAACCATGTCGGTAGATTGCTTTTCTTCTGGAGCGGTTTTCCGGTTTGTACTGCTGTTCCTCCGAGCTTGATTTGGAACGGACGTTGCCGGCAAGGAGCCGCGAGCATCGTCGTTGGCAGCTGCGAACTCACTAGCCAACTGAATCATCTGGTTCAAGTCAAGATGGTGATTGTCCTGCAAGCGCTTCAGCTTATGTCGAAGCAACATGCCCCTTTCCAACCCATCGATGAAGGCGGCCATGGCAGTCTGAGCGTGCACTCCTGCGCTAGAATTCTTCATGTCCAGCCAGCGGGAGAGGTAGGCGCGAGATGTCTCATCTTTCTCTTGCATGCACCGCTGTAGATCGCCAATAGTGCAGGGATGCTTGTACGTACCCTCAAAGTACTTGGTGAATGCTTCTTGCATGTCCAACCAATTGCAGATGGATTTCTCTAGCAAGTCGTCGATCCATTGACGGGCCGTGCCCGCCAACATTAACGGGAGGTACTTGACGGCGATATTGGGGTTGCCTCCGGCAATCTCCACCGCGTTGCCGTAGTCCTGCAACCATGTGTCTGGCTTGGTGGTGCCATCATAGGTCTTGATGGTCTTGTCAATCCGAAAACCTTTGGGGTAAGTTGCAGACCGCATTGCAGGTCCAAAGCAACGTGGTCCCAGGTACGGTCCTTCCCGGGCCTCGTGAATCTTGTCGATCCGCGAACATGCATCGTATGGCTCCGGGTTCTTCTTCTTCTTGTCAACAGGGGATGGGCTGCGTGAACGACGCAGGCCTCCTCTGCCATGGTGACTGCTAGGTGGTGATGGAGGCGGCGGTGGCGGTGGGTTAGCCTTCTTGCTATTACCCTCCTACGACGCCTCACACATGTCACGGTTGCTTGTCGGACGCGGAGGGTCATGGCATGACCTGCTCTTGTGTCCTTGGTTGCTCTCTCCGTTATGACGGGTCTGCTCCACGTTGTCGCGGATGACGATGCCTCACTGCCTTGGCGGGGGCATATCCGTACGATGGTGAGCCTTGGGATCTTTGCGATGCCAGGGAGATCGGGGCGGTGGCGATGGGCGACGAGGTCGGGCCTCTTCTCCGTGGTCAAAGGATATTGGGATAGCATCCTTCCTGTTGCGCGCATCCCTCCGTCTTTGTTCTGATGAACCCGTCTGGGACCCGACATCAAGAAGAGATCTATCCCTTGGCAGCTTATACTGGCTAGACTGGCAAAGCACTGGGTTAGACTCAAGCCTTTGAGAGGTGGCCTTTTCCTGATGCTTCACCACCTTGGCCACTAGGTCATAGACCTGTTCCACTACCTCGGGCGATCTATCCTGCTCCAGAAGGGTTTTGGCTACGGCGAGGTTAAGGAGTGGGGGTGGGCATCACCTATTTGCCTTCACTGTCAATGTATGGCTTGGCCTATGCCGGCTTCGTGGGAACCCATCCTAGGTTTCTCCGTACATCAGGATCGTTGATGACGCGAGCTGAAGCTTTCTTAGACTTCTGCTGCTGTAGAAAAGTCTTGTACTCGGCCTCCATTGCTCTAGCTTTCTCTATGCACTTCTGCGCGTTGACCAGATCTCGATCTAGCTTGGCGCCTTGCTCTGCGATGGCCTATGTTTCCTCCAGCAGCTGCTGGCGCTTCTCGTCAAGCTGAGTCACGTTCCGGATATGAGATACGGTTAGTGGATAAATGAGGAGATTGCCGTACATCACTTTATCAGCTGGAGTAACTTGGGCGGCTGCAGACGTAGATGTCGGAGGCGGCAAGTTTGCGGTGTTGTTGTTGCTCGGGCCGGTGCCGAGTTCCTGCTGCTGCTGCACTGGGTTAGGCGTAGGAGGCATGACCTTTGAACGATCATCGTCAGCAGCAATAAGTGCCCCTTCCCATTTTCCAGCGCTGTAGGCGGAGCTCGTCTGGTTGATCTTCATCCATTGCTATCCCAATGGTGACGAACACCTCTCGGGACGTGACGACATTGTTGGCTTACTCGTCGCGCGTGTACTCCTCCTCCATCTCCTGCATGGCGGAGTCTAGTTCCTCTGGACTGAAATCTATCTCCTCTGAATCTGCACTAAAGTCAGCATAAAGCGCGTCAATAACAGAGTCGGAGGGTGCCAGGACTTCC
Source organism: Avena sativa (assembly GCA_916181665.1). Lineage (NCBI taxonomy): Eukaryota > Viridiplantae > Streptophyta > Magnoliopsida > Poales > Poaceae > Avena > Avena sativa. The sequence continues at coordinate 80,938,277 of OV702296.1, forward strand.
TCAATGACGGGCGGTGGAGGTGCAACAACAGCGACGATGGCTGGAGGTGGCGGCGCAACTGCGACGATGGTGGCCGGAGGCGGTGGTGGTGGTGGCTGAATCGGAGGAGCTCCGTCAATGAGCGCAAGCGCTGTCTGAGCTGCCGCTTCGTCCTCCGCGTAGTTGTTGACGGTGTTCACCATGCCTTCAAAGGTAAGGCATCCTGACGCCTGCTGCCACCTTAGAGAATGTCGGAGAAGCATGCCATGGTCCAGTCCTTCCACAAAGTGATACATAGCATCATCATTGGGGTAGTGGGCCAGATCGGCTCGTATACGGAGCCACCTAGCTAGGTAATCACGGGAGTTTTCGCCCTCTCTCTGAATGCAACGCGCCAGATCGAAGATGGTAACCGCGCCGACGAACTTGGATCTATGCTATCCAGACGCACGGGCGAAGCCGGCGGACTTGCAGCGATCTTCCACCTTTATATCCTACACAGGGGCGGTTTGGGTGGGCCTTGAACTTTTCCGATCTTTGCCGGCAAACTCCGAAGAGAGATCCGACATCGATCCTTCCGCGAACGTATCCTGCCCATAGGCGGTCCGTGCGGGCCTTGATGCTCCTCCGACTCCTAGGGAACTAGTGCCCAAGTCGGTTTCGCCAATGAAGAGGCGGATGTGTCCGATAGGAACGATCGAGCACCGTGTAGGGTTCGTCTTTGCCGGGATCCAGAACTCGTCGGGAGGGACGATCGGGACGTTGCCAGAGAAGAGAACGTGACCGATGGCTACGATTTCGCCGATTCCCGCGAAGATCTTGGTCCTCGCCCGCTGAAGAGCCTGAAGCGCCTCTTGCCCCACGGTGGGCGCCAACTGTCGTGGTATTGCCGATGAGTACGCCATGTAGGGGTCCTCACAATGCGTGTTCAGAGACATGGGGGAAGGCGGACGGTTGACGGGTACGAGGTAACACAGCTTACCCTGGTTCAGATCCCACGACGGTGGCGGAATCCTACTCCTTCTATAAATCACTATAAGGGAAATACGCCGAGTTACATAGATAGGTTCGCTGTGCGAGGTTGTATGAATCGATGCCCTAAAGGCTCCCATAGGCCCGACTTATATAGTCGCTAGGTCCTAGGGTTACAGGGAAAATTCCTAGCCGGACAGGTTACAGAGTCCTACACCGTCTATTACTAGTCTTGTGTATCTTGCACTCCAAGGCTCCGGCTACGTCGGCGACTCCAACCGTAGACTTCCTTTATCCGGCATGGGCCTCTCTTCTGGATCCATCTAACTGGGCCGCCCAGCAGGCCATGGGCCATGCTACCAACTGTGGGCCACCCGGGTTATCCGGATAGGAGACATGCTATGAGGATACCCATATAGAATATCCCCAATAGTCCATTCATCATCAGCCGAGCGCTGCACAACGACTCATAGTACCTGATCGATGCCTAGCAGCCGGTGAAGAACAAGGCAAACCGCTCTGACGAGGAAACCGAACACCCATGGAACGCGAACCTACTCCGTCCATTTTACACTTGAGCGATAAGTGTATGTATCTTCCTTTTCATTAAATAAATGAACAAGCTTGGAAGCGTCGGCACAACCCCGAGGACTTTGTCCCAATTTGCCCACCACTTCTGCCCGGCTTCGGCAACCTTTACCACAAGGTTCCCGGCTGGCCTGGACGCCCGTGATTTCTACAGGAGGTTTAGTATTGTACGGGGCGCCTAAAGCCCACTCTTCGCTCCCGGCTTCAGACCGCAAGCCGGCTGTCGACCCGGTAAGAGCAAAAGCTCGAAGTACCCCCTACAAGAAAGTACCCAAGGAGAAAGCAAGGGTGCCTGGGCGAACCGGCTGCGCCTGGTCGAGCTAAGCCAATAGCAATACACAGAAGTATCGTGAGGCACGCCAACCTATCTACCCCTTCGGTTCCAACTGCAGACCGCAACTCGGCTAGTAGACGAAAAGGTCAAAGCTTGAAAGGCCAATGCTCGCTGAGAAAAGGAACCTGTTAACGGCCTAGTTCAAAAGGGCATCGTTTTCATGTTCTATCTTAGCTATGAACGAATGCACAAGTAATGAAACTAACTAAAACGACGCTGTGTCTTGTACTACACGAGCCACAACGAAATAAGGTGGCAAAGAGCTTCGACCCGGCTGGCTACCCCAGCCGCCCCGAACCTCGGGGACTACACGTAGTGGGCACGCTCCCGTGCACCCATCAGAACAAGTAAGGTGACAAAGAGCTTCGACCCGGCTAGCTACCCCAGCCGACCCGAACCTCGGGGACTACACCCAGTGGGCGCACTCCCGTGCACCCATCACATCAAGTAAGGTGGCAAAGAGCTTTGACCCGACTGTCTACCCCAACTAACCCAAACCTCGGGGACTACACCCAGTGGGCACACTCCCGTGCACCCATCACAACAAGTAAGGGCGACAAAGAGCTTCGACCCGACTAGCTGCCCCAGCCGGCCCGAACCTCAAGGACTACACCCAACGATCACGCGGCCACAAGGCGCTCCAGCCGCACGATGCTACAGTTTCGGATCATTTGCACCGTCGTGACCCAGCATAGAAGATCCACATGCATTACCAGGAGATGAGGCGTGCGCACTCGCCCTGAGAAACTGCTACGGCAAGTGGCGGGCGCAGTTACCAAAAAACTGGCGCAACGACACGGAAGTCAAACTGACGCGACATGCGCTAGAGCAACAGTCATGGCTGACGACATCATCGACCTCATCAAACTGACGTTTCGGCTCCAGCTTTGCCAGCCGGTCGCTGCCTTCGCTGTTTACACCCAGTGGGCGGCCATTGATTCTGCAGTCGGTTGAATCCAGCCGGAAAGCAAAAGTAAAAGCTTCAGCCGGACTACATCAAGATACAAAGGAGCTCGCAAGACCTTACCCACCAGCCAAGTCCTTACGCGCTCGGGGACTAGTGTCCGGGGGATAACCCCCGGTTGGGGAAAGCCAAGACTAAGTAGGCCGGCTCCAGAAGATGCAGGCTGTCTGACCATCAAGCAGGACAGCTCTAGCTGCCTGGCTAGTAACGCCAGACCAGGTTTAAAGCTTTCCCGGCTAGCCTGTTAGCCGGGTAGCCGGAAGAACCGGCCGGGTGGCCGCTTCCACCCGGCTAACCTCGGATTCGATGGAAAGCGCAGAGGGGGAGATGCTCCTTGTGGGGTACGCCTCTAGTTCCCTTCATCATCAGACAGGCTGGCGTGCCGTCACGACCTGCGCTACCCGACGAAGATAAAGCAAAGTGGTCGGCTGACTGCCAAAGAAGTCCAGGTGACCGTTAAAGCAAGGGTGACATCCCAAAGGAATCCCGGATGACCGCTAAAGAAGGGACTGGCGCTAAAAGAAGGGCGGACTGGGTCCTGGCCCATCGGCTGTGCAGCCGGCCCTGCCGTGTGATCCCATATCCAAATAGTAAACCCTAGAGCCCAAATTGTAATCTACCTCCCCCGACCAGTATATAAGGGCCGGTAGAGCTGGGTCTCTAGGGAAGGAACATCCATGGTAGCAAGACCTTGCCTCTAGTTCTTCTTCCTCTATCCTTCGATAGTAGCTAAGGAAACAACTCCAGGAGCATTTGTACTGGGCGTTCTCCCCCATATAGTTGATCTTGCAGGAGTAGGGGTGTTACCTCGCCGAGAGGGCCCCAAACCTGGGCACGCCATTGTGTTTGCAGTTCACCATGCCCAACCTTTTGCGTGAGCCACCAATTGCATTCGAGTGTCTCTCTTTAGCCATCCCCGATGGCACTACCGTGTTCCACAGCACGACAGGTATGCACACCTATTCTAAGCTTCTCAACGACATCGGAAACATCAGAGCAGCGACATGACATAGAGTGGACACGAGATGGTTTTTTTATCTAGGTTTGGGACCCTCGTGAGGAGGTAAAGCCCCTACTGCTGCTTTGTTGTATTGCTCGCGTGCTTCGCGAGGATACAATGGTGGATCAATGTCTAGGGTTTGGGATCTCTGGGATCGACCTATTCTAAGGTAGGAGAAGGTCCCCTTATATAGTAGCATCGGGCCTCTTCCCCCAATTCTTGGGCGGGAAGGGTCACCAAAATGCCACCCCTCGATGTCACGGTTTATGAGACTACTTTAATTGAACTAAGTACAATTACCTAGGGGCTTCTCCATACCTCCATAAAGCTAACTCCGTTGGCGTCATTTTTTGCCACACGGTGCCATCGGCTCCCTCTCTTGCACCAAAATAACAAAGGGGAGAGATTCCAATGACGAGGTCGTCTGTCCTCCTTTGGCACCAAAGGGGCCAGACCGACTTCTCTTTATCGAGGCATACCGGGTGGTCCTCAGGGTCACAACACCCCTTGTCGAGTTGCACTATCCTTGCTGCCTTTGCGGTGAGATTACGAGGTATCCAAGGCCCGGGGCATGCCAAAATGTCACGTGGGGCTCACCTTCACAGGATTCCCTCTTAAAGTCGAGTTGTGTCGAGGCCAAGGCCTCGCGAGGGATCATCCCCTGGCGTCGCCTCCAGAGGCATCATAGCTTCATAAGGGTGCCTCCACTCATATGTTGGACTTGTCAACCGTTGAGACGAGGCACCCTGGTTGCCAAGACCCTGACAGTAGCCCCCAGGCGCTTGCCGTGCACGTGTCCCTTGGTAGAAACGAAGGGGCAAGGGCCCTAAAAGGGTTGATGGGTCCCGGTATCCTCTTGGTCAACATGATTCTACCCCGCGATCATCTCGACCATGCACATGAAACAAAGACGCGCCCTCCACCGTCGGACGCGGTAACACCCGCCTTGTTTTGGAGGTCGTTCCCATGACATGATAGCATGTGGGGGGGGGGGGGGCTAGCGGTTAATGTCGCGTGCCCGACATAGTGACGCGTCCCTTCTTCTTGTATTTTCAAGTTGGGGAATGGGGCAGTGCTCTCTATTCGACGCCATTTCCTCTGCTCCTCCCTCCTTCCTTCTTTTCTCACAGAGTCGGGGCCCTGTTCCTCTCAATGGCGCCCAAGCGTTTCTTCGTCGATGAGAAGGGCAAGTTCACGATGGTGGAGGTGGAGGATACCCCACCAGTATAGCGTGGCCATAGGAGGCCATGTGGAAGAGGTCACAAGAGGCATGGAGGCCGTGGCGCCGTCCTAGATGACGCCTCTTCTCCCTGCACTATTGCGGTGGCCAAGGGGGAAACGCTAGCCCTGATTGTGGCTATCAGGAGCGCCTCGTTAGGCTAGTAGGCATCTTAGGACGCGTGCCACTCTCACCCCCGGTTTCCCCTCCGACTATGGTCAAGGTCGAGGACAGACCCATGCCCGTCCGGGTCACTGACTTTGTCCTCATCCTTAGGGCTGATGACTGGTCCATGAGAGTGAAGCTTTCCACATGGTTCACTCTTGCTGCCTGGGGCCATATCCAGGAGAGCATGCGGATGAAGCACTCCGGTGGTGGTGATGGCTGGAGAATGACTGTCGAGTCCCCCGTGCTAGGCGTGATGTACCTTACTTCCGGTTGGAAGAACTTCATCCGCGACCACGAGATTGGCGCGACTCTGTGCTATGGCTCTGCTACGTCAACGGGAGGGACTTCACCATGTCTATGTATGACCCACTATCGTGTCACGTCGACTACCCCCGCCACCTCTCGAGCATCTAGGCGGAGGTCTTGCTGGGGCCAGCGTAGCGTCGATGGGGCCACCGGTCTTTGAAGGGTGGACGTGAAGCCATGATGGTCTCTAGACTTTTGCCTTGTAAGCTTTGACTGTAATGAACATCTTTAAGCAGACTCCTGTGCTAGTTGTCTTCCTTTTTGTGCGCTTTGTCGAGGCGCCAGCCCTCGAGCGAGATGGCATCCAGGATCCATCTTGCGGAAGCCCGTGGGAGTTGCTTGTGTGGTTATTTTGGGTGATATTCCTTGTGAGGTCCCTTTGACATGGATATACCCCACTGGTACATGACATTGGTATACCTGGTCCAGCACAAGGAAGGCCCACGTCAAGATACGCGGCCCATGAAGACTTCGGATGGCCCAAGTCCATGAAGTTTTCGACTCCTTGGAGGACAAGTCTAGATTAGATAGAATTTCAAAGGACACCAACCCTAATCTGTAACCAACTCGACCTACCCCTGAGACCTGGCCTATCTATGTAAAGTCCAAGAGGGCATGACGAGAAGGATCTCTTCCACCACCGCATACACACCTCCACGCCAGATTGCATCTACGCACCCCTGTAACTTCCGGTTCCGCCGTAATCAAGAGCAGACAAGCAGGAGTAGGGTTTTCCCTCAGGGGGCCTGAACCTGGGTAAACATCGTGTCCCTCGTTGCTTGTCTGTTAACCGTTCCGCAACTTCCAGCATCCCCATCTTCTCCAAAACCCAAGTCCATAACAATGGGCATTGACAAAATCAACCCTTGTCAATTGGGGCTGTCCGTGGGAAGGGGGGAAGCTGATCGTGCGGCCGTGACGGTTCCATCTAGAGCGATCTACAACTCATCAGAAATGGAGAGTCACCTCCTCTTCGGCGCCTTCGACTTCACCGCCCACTCGCCGGCCACCCTGAGGGATTTTGAGTCTGTCGGCGATGGGCTTGAGATGTGTTCGGGAGCTTCTGCTTCCATGTGGGGCAGACCGGCACCCTCCGCCTCCCAGAGTGGGTGCCACCACCATCAGTTAGGCCTGCTTCGTGGGTCCCACCTATCGGCGCGTTACACGCGTCGACGCTGACAGACAAGTCAGATGATAGCAGCAGCTACAACTCAGATCTGTGCGGCCCTCCCTCAGATGAAGGAACCTACAGTTCCAAATCCGAAAGCTGTGGCAGCAGCGATCCAATCCGCAGGCACTACCTATGCGCTGTTGTCATTAACAATGTAACAGATCTGCCGCCAGGTTCGAGTGCACAGCAAACACCCAACCCCGATCTCAACCCACAAGCTGAGAACTTAGGAAACAGGGGAGATCCGCCTAACAGGCCTAACGAAGGCGAAACTCATGCCTACAACAAGATCAACCTCAATGAGGAAGGCTGGCGCCAAGCACGCGATGCCGTGGCAGCAACATCATCCTACCTGTGAATGCTTCACGGGATCTATTGACGACCTACCACCTCCTCCTCATCGACGAGCACAACCGACAAGTGAAGCTGATGGAGGAGCTTGACAAGCGCAAGAAGGCAGCTGCGGAATCCAGCGCGCGGCAAGCTGCGCTCTCCGCCGCTGGTGGCTCCAGTTCGTGTGGCAACAACGCCAACAAATACTGCTCCCGAATGGAGCACATGGACTCCGCCGCGCGACGTGATGTCACTCGGGCCCTCAACACGTCCTTTGTGATGATGGACATCCACAGCAACGTCATGCCAAAAACGCCGCAGGCTACGATCATCGCGGCCACTACATATCTCGCGTCCCATCCACCTCCGGTGGGCGACCTAAAGATCTCCATGCACAAGTCCGCGCTAGCCGGACTCGAACTCGTCGGAGCCGCGCTCCATGATGAGGCTCCTACGGAGCCGAAGAAGAAAGCTGCGGTCAAGTTCAACCGCATCCCTACGCCCTCATCCGAAGATGATGAGCACGACCTGCCCCGATGCCGCAAAATCCCACAACGCCATAGTAGCAACTACGATGCTCGCAACGAGCTCATCTAGAGCAAGATCGACAAGGCACCTGCCAAACGCGCGTGCTCGACCGAGTCCGAAGAAGAGGACGACAGGGAGCTATGTGGAGCCAGATGCTTCAGCAGATCCGTTCGGCGAACGCGGATGCCAAAAAATTTCAAGCTCCCTTCAGACAACCCGAAGTTCGATGGTACGCAAGAACCAAAGGCCTGGCTCGACGATCACCTGTTGTCAGTCAAGGTCCACGGCGGAAACAATAACACCGCCCTACAATGCCTTTAGCTGCAGCTGACAGGCGTGGCCAGAGTCTGGCTCAACAGCCTATCCTCTGGCTCCATCAAAAGTTGGTAAGAGCTAGCATACATCTTCATCCACAACTTCAAGGGCACCAGCAAGAGGCCAACATTGATCGAAGAGCTACGGGCCTGCACCCAACGGTCCAACGAGTCCATCCACTCATACATACTCCACTGGTCCCACATCAAGAACTCTGCTGCGCACATCTCCGAAGAATAGGCAATCGACGCCTTCAAGGACGGTGCCAGGCGCCCAGATTTCAAGGAGGATCTTGGGCGCGTCAAGCCCAAGACGCTCGACCACCTCATTGACATCGCCAACTGGTGGGCAGATGGTGAGAATTCCGTTACCCTAGCACATTCGTATGACGAAGATGACTACGGACGCAGACTCGAACGCCGCAACAAAAGAAGATCGCGCGTCTACGATGATCGCGATGGAGTCGACATGGTCGCGGCTGGATACGACGATTGATGCAACAATAGCAACCGCAGCAGCGGATACCGCGGAGGCAAATACCGCAACAGCGGGCGACCCACACAAACATGGCAACGCCGTAGCTGCGACAACGAGCCTTCGGCATATGACAAGTTGTCTGGTCCCTGCACCATCCACTTCTACATCGTCAAAAATGATGGTAAGAAGAAGGCCAGCCACATTCTCAAGGACTGCCGCGAGTTCCAGAAGCTCAGCGAGGGTCTCACCCAAATGCGGCGCCAGATCGTGAACCCTGGATTTGGGACCACACCCGTACCAGGTCACATCGCCCATAGAGCTCCTTCACCACCACCCGTCGGACCATCGCAGCCGGCGATCGCACCAGCACCAAATAACGGTGAGGAGGGTACCTGCCGCCAAAAGGGTCCCTGATGATCCAGAAGGGGCGCCCAACCAACAGGGTGCAAAATAAGATCACCCGCCAAGTCAGCCTGGCCGTGACCTCTCCACCAGCCATACCTGACTACCTCAGTGGCTCAGTCCTGCATCACGTTCGATCGTTCGGATCACCCACTCTAGATAACTCGCCCAGGTCATGCTGGCCTGGTGCTCGAGGCGTAGATCAGAGGATTCAAGATGAGCTACGTCTTCATGGACGGCGGCAACATCATCAATCTAATGTTCGCCAGCACACTCGCAGCGATGCGGATCCCGCTGTGCAGCCTAGAGAAATCAGACACGATATTCCACGACATAGTCCCAGGGAAGGGCATATACCCTCTGGGCAAGATATGGCTCGATGTCATCTTCGGCCAGCCCAAAAACTTCAGGCGTGAGCGGCTAGAGTTCGAAGTGGTGGACTGGCCATCATAGTACCACGCTATCCTTGGGCGCGTGGCATTCACATGATTCTTGGTAGTACCGCACTATGCGTACCTGCTACTGAAGATGCCAGGACCTAGGGGCATCATCACCATCTAGGGAATCTTCACCCGATCTAACCACTGCGACAGAGACTTCAACAAAATCTCCCAGTCATTTGGCATGCAAGAGGAGCTCATGAGGCTCAGAGAGGTGATAGACAACGGGGCACCCCCAGTCACCAGACAAAATGCACCCGATATGTTGTTTGACTCCATGGTCAACACAAAGAAGGTGCAGGTGCATGCGACGGATGCCTCCAAGAAGGTGTTGATTGCCAATGACCTCAGTCCCGTGTAGGAAAGCGCGCTCGTCGAATTCCTCTGTGAGCACTGGGAAATTTTCGCCTGGTCTCCTGCAGATATGCCAGGAGTTCCCAGGGAATTCGCCGAGTATGCACTCAATGTGTTTCCGGACGCGAAGCCCATCAAGCAGTGATCCCACGACTGTCCGAACCAAGAGCTGAAGCCGTTGGAATCAAATTCAACAGACTGCTCGATGCCAACTTCAACAGGGAAATCAAGAAGAGCGAGTGGCTGGCCAACACCGTGCTGGTCCCCAAAAAGGACACGGACATCCTATGGATGTGCGTGGACTTCACATCGCTCAACAAGTACTACCCTAAGGACCACCTCCCTTTACCGCGGATCGATCAAATCATCGATTCGACTATAGGATGCGAGAAAATCTCCTTCCTCGATGTCTACTCAGGCTATAACCAGATTCGACTGAAGCTCAAAGATCAGGAGAAAACAACATTCATTACGCTGTTCGGAGTGTTCTGCTACAACACTATGCCCTTCGGGATGAAGAATGCATGTGCCACGTACCAGAGGTGCATGAAGGCATGCCTGAAAAACCAGATCGGTCGTAACATCCAAGTCTATGTCGACGACATAGTAATCAAGACCAGGAAGGCCAAGACATTGATCGACGATCTCCGCGAGATGTTTGATAACCTTAATCACTGCAAGATCAAGATAAACCCATAAAAGTGCGCCTTCGGCGTCCCATCTGGCCAGTTACTCGGCTACTTCATCTCCCAGCGGGGGATTGAGGCGAATCCAAATAAAATCAGGGCCATACTGGCCATGGAGAAGCCGAAGAACCTCAAAGGTGTCCAGCAGCTGGCTGGGAAGATCACGACACTGAGCAGATTCATCAGCCGCATGGGCGAGAAGGCCCTACCCTTTTACCAGCTGCTGCGCAAAGCAGACAAGTTCGAGTGGACACCCAAAGCATACAACACATTCGAGGACCTCAAGTGGATGCTCTCCACCTCGCCTGTCCTGGTCACGCCAAAGGAACGGGAGCCTCTGCTGCTATACATTGCAGGTACACATCAGGTGGTAAGCACCGTACTCGTGGTCGAGCGACCCAAATATGGCAAGACCCACGGGGTCCAATGCCCAATCTACTACCTCAGCGAGGTACTGACCCCGACAAAGCATAGGTACCCTCACTACCAGAAGCTCGCCTACGGCGTATTCATGATAGCTCATCAAATGTGCCACTACTTCCAGGAGCATCAGAGAATGGTCATCAACGACGCCCCGTTATCAAACATCCTGAACAACCCCGAAGCCACGGGGCGTGTATCCTTGTGGGGCATCAAACTATCCCCTCTGGATATAATCTACGAGCGACACACTGCCATTAAGTCTCAGGTCCTCCCTGACTTCCTCGTCCATTGGATGGAGCTCCAGCTACTGGATACTCCGGACATGTCGCAATCCTGGATGATGCACTTCGATGGCTCCAAGCGTGAGGATGGAGGAGGAGCCGATGTCATACTGACGTCCCCTCAAGGCGACAAGATGAAGTACGTCCTTCGGATGAAATTTCGCGCCTCCAACAACGAGGCCGAATACGAAGCCCTCATCCACGGCATGAGGATGGCCAAGATATGCGGCGCAACACACCTCGTAATCTACGGTGACTCGAATCTTGTCGTCCAACAGACAATGAATGAGTGCGACGCTCACAACGCCAACATGATCGCGTACCGCGCGCTCTACAACTCACTTGAAGGAGACTTTGATGGCTACGAGCTTCGCCACGTCGGCAAAGAAAGCAATGAACAAGCTGACAGGCTCGCCAACATTGGATCCACCTACGCACGGGTGACACCAGGCGTGTTCCTCGAATAAATCTGCGTACCCTCTATCAAGAGGAAATTCCCAAAAGGCTCAGCCGAATAAGCAGAGCACTCGGGGGCTGCGCCACCTGAAGGACAGGAGGGACCCGAAAATCTCGACACCGAGGCTGAGCTTGTCAGACTAATGCAGGTCATGGCGGTTGAAGAGACGTGGACACAGCCGTACCTTCGGTACCTAATAAACAACCAACTGCCCGATGACCCGACAGATGTCCGACGCATATCTCACCGGTTAAAAGCCTTCACCATCATCAACAGCGAGCTGTACAAGCACAACATTTCGGGTGTGCTCCAATGGTGCATCACCATCGGTGACGGCAAAAGCATCCTCCAAGACATCCATGAGGGTATTTGCGGCCATCATGCAGGCAACCGCTCCCTAGTAGCCAAATCTCTACGAGATGGGTTCTACTGGCCAACCGCCATGAACGACGCCAAGGACATTGTCCAGAGGTGCAACGCCTGCCAGCGATACACAGACAAGCCACACACGCCTGGATCCGAGCTGAGGCCCATACCGCTGGCCTGGCCCTTCGCCCATTGGGGCATCTACATGATCTGCAAACTGCCAAAGTCCTCGCCAGGAGGCCACGTCTTCCTCCTAGTCGCAGTCGACAAATTCACCAAGTGGATCGAGGCCATGCATGTTGTTGGGGATATGCTATATGGGTATCCTCATAGCATGTCTCTTATCCGACTAACCCGGGCGGCCCATAGTCGGTAGCACGTCCTATGGCCTGCTGGGCGACCCAGTTAGGTGGATCTAGAAGGGAGGCCCATGCCGGATAAAGGAAGGCTACGGTGGAGTCACCAGCGTACCCGGAGCCTTGGAGTGCAAGATACACAAGACTAGTAATAGACGGTGTAGGACTCTATAACCTGTCCGGCTAGGACTTTTCCCTGTAACCCTAGGACCTGGCGACTATATAAGTCGGGCCTATGGGAGCCTTTAGGGCACAATCTCAAACAATAACTTAGACTTTATAGTCACCTCGCACAGCGAACCTAATCTCTGTAACTCAGCGTATTGCCATTATAGTGATTTATAGCAGGAGTAGGATTCCGCCACCGTTGTGGGATCTGAACCTGGGTAAGTTGTTACCTCGTACCCGTCAACCGTCCGCCTTACCCCACGTCTCTAAACACGCACTGTGAGGACCCCTCCATGGCGTACTCGTCGGCAATACCACGACAGTTGGCGCCCACCGTGGGGCAAGAGGCGCTTCAGGCTCTTCAACGGGCGAGGACCAAGATCTTCGCGGGAATCGGTGAAACCGTAGCCATCGGTCGCGTTCTCTTCTCCGGCAACATTACGATCGTCCCCCCGACGAGTTCTGGATCCCGGCGTAGACGAACCCTACACGGTGTTCGATTGTTCCTATCGGAGACATCCACCTCTTCATCGGCGAAACCGACTCGGGCACTAGTTCCCTGGGAGTCGGAGGAGCATCAAGACCCGCACGGACCGCCTACGGGCAGGATACGTTCGCGGAAGGATCGATGTCGGATCTCTCTTCGGAGTTTTCTGACAAAGATCGAAAAAATTCAAGACCCGCACGAACCGCCTATGGGCAGGATACTTTCGCGTAAGGATCAATGTCGGATCTCTCCTCGGAGTTTGCCGGCAAAGATCGGAAAAATTCAAGACCCACCCAAACCGCCCATGTGCAGGATATAAAGGTGGAAGATCACTGCAAATCTGCCGGCTTTGTCCGTGCGTCTGGACAGCAGAGATCCAAGTTCGTCGGCGTGGTTACCATCTTCGATCTGGCGCGCTGCATTCAGAGAGAGGGCGAAAACCCCCGCGACTACCTCGCCAGGTGGCTACGTATACGAGCCGACCTGGCTAATTACCCCAATGATGATGCCATCTATCACTTTGTGGAAAGACTGGACCACGACACGCTTCTCCGACACTCTCTAAGACGGCAACAGGCGTCAGGACGCCTCACCTTCGAAGGCATGGTGAACACCGTCAACAACTACGCGAAGGCTGAAGCGGTAGATCAGACAACGCTTGCGCTCATTGACGGAGCACCTCCGATTCAGCCACCACCACCGCCTCCGGCCGCCATCATCGCAGCAGCGCCACCACCTCCAGTCATCGTCGAGGCCGTTGCACCTCCACCGCCCGTCATCAAGGAAGTCCTAGCACCCTCCGACTCTGTCATTGACGCGCTTTATGCTGATTTCAGTGCAGATTCAGAGGAAATAGACTTCAGTCTAGAAGAGCTAGCCTCCGCTATGCAGGAGATGGAGGAGGAGTACTCGCGCGACAAACAAGCCAATAACACCGTCATGTCCTGAGGGGTGTTCGTCACCATTGGGACAGCGATGGATGAAGACCAGCCCGGGCAAGCTCCGCCTACGGCGCTGGATAAGGGGAAGGGGCCACTTATTGCCGCTGACAATGATCGCGCAAGAGTCATGCCTCCCCCGCCTAATCCAGTGCAGCAGCCGCAGGAACTCGACACTGGTCCGAGCAACAACAACACCACAAACTTGCCGCCTCCAGCATTTACGTCGGCAGCAGCCCATGTTACTCCAGCTGATAGAGTGATGTACGGCAATATCCTCGTTGAGCCACTAACTGTTGATCATATCCCGAACGTGACTCATCTTGACGAGAAGCGCCAGCAACTGCTGGAGGAAGCGCAAGCCATCGCGGAGCAAGGCGCTAAACTAGATCAAGATCTGGTCAACACGCAGAAGTCCATAGAAAACGCTAGAGCAATGGAGGCCGAGTACAAGACTCTGCTCCAGCAGCAGAAGGCCAAGAAGGCTCCGGCTCGTGTCATCAACGATCCTGGTGTACGGCGCAACCTAGGATGGGCTCCCTCGAAGCCGGCACAAGCCAAGCCATACATTGACAGTGAAGGCAAGCAGGTGATGCCCACCCCACTCCTTAACCTCGCAGTCGCCAAGACCCTTATGGAACAGGATAGATCGCCTGAAGCAGTGGAACAGGTCTAAGACCTAGTGGCCAAGGCGGTAAAGCAGCAGGAAAAGGCCACCTCTCAGAGGCTTGAGTCTGACCCAGCGCTCTGCCGATCTAGCCAGTACAAACCGCCAAGGGACAGATATCCTCAGGATGTCGGATCGCGGACGGGTTCATCAGAACAAAGACGGAGGGATGCACGCAAGAGGAAGGATTCTATCGCCATATCCTCCGACCACGGAGAAAGAGCCCAACCTCGCCGCCCATCGCCACCGCCCCGATCCCCCCGACGTTAGGAAGACTACAAGGCTCACCGTCGCATGGATATGCCCCCACCAAAGCAGTGTGGCATTGTCATCCGTGACAACACGGAGCAGACCCGTCATGACGGAAAGCACAATGAAGGACATAAGAGCAGGTCGCGCCATGACCCTCCGCGTCCGACAAGCAACCATGACAGGCGTGAAGCGTCGCAGGAGGGTAACAGCAATAAGGCTAACCCACCGCCACCTCCGCCTCCGTCGCCGCCAAGCAGTCACCATGGCGGAGGAGGCCCGCGTCGTTCATGCATCCCATCCCCTATTGACAAAAGAAGAAGAACCCGGAGCCGTACGATGCACGTTCGCGGATTGATAAGATTCACGAGGCCCGGGAAGGATCATACCTGGGACCACGTTGTTTTGGACCTGCAATACGGTCCGCAACTTACCCCAAAGGTTTCCGGATTGACAAGACCATCAAGCCCTATGACGGCACCGCCAAGCCTGCCACATGGTTGCAGGACTACGGCAACGCGGTGGAGATTGCCGGAGGCAACCCCAACGTCGCCGTCAAGTACCTCCCATTAATGTTGGCGGGTACGACCCGTCAATGGATCGACGACTTGCCGGAGAAATCTATCTACAACTGGCTGGACATGCAAGAAGCGTTCACCAAAAACTTTGAGGGTACATACAAGAATCCCTGCACGGTGGGCGATCTACAGCGGTGCGTGCAAGAGAAAGACGAGACATCTCGCGCCTACCTCTCCCGCTGGCTGGATATGAAGAATTCCTGCGCAGGAGTGCACGCCCAAACCGCCATGGCCGCCTTCATTGATGGGTTGGAAAGGGGCACGTTGCTCCGACATAAGCTGAAGCGCTTGCAGGACAATCATCAGCTGGACTTGAATCAAATGATTCAGTTAGATAGTGAGTTCGCAGCTGCCAACGACGATGCTCGTGGCTCTTTGCCGGCAACGGCCGTTCCAACTCAAGCTCGGAGGAACAGCAGTACAAAGCGGAAAACCGCTCCAGAAGAAAAGCAATCTACCGACATGGTTGCCATGACTTTTGCAGGATGAGGCGAAGGCGGACAACATGGCCGAGAAAGGGGAGCAGGCCGCGGGCAGCAGCGAGGAAGTGAAACCAACTCGGCGCCGCTCCGCGTTCCCCAAACCTACGAAGAGTACCACGATATGCCATGCCTCGTACACCTCGACGCCAACGGCAAGGTCACCCATACCAATCGACACTGCAAGTTCGTCAACGACCTCAAGGAAGACCCGGAATCCGGCTATAAGCGAAGTCGGAAGAACAGACCGCGAGGCAAGGGCAAGGGGAAGAAGAAGGAGGAGGAGTCCAAGGATTCAAGTGACATGGACGAGGACATTGACCCCAAGCACGCCGCCAAGAGCGACGACAAGGGAAAGAACCCCTTCGCAAAGAAGGCCCCAATCTACCACACTTTCCTTGGCACCCCCACCGTGCGACAACAGAAGACCTCTCTAAGGATCCTGATGGCTACTCTCCCCCCAGTTTCCGCAGTACCTGCGCTGGTCGGAGGTTCCAATCACTTGGGACAGGACGGACCACCCAGACCTTGTGCCCACGGAGAACCAGTACGCCATGGTCATCAACCCATTGATTGACGGAGTGGAGTTCACCAAGTGCATGGTGGATAGTGGAAGCAGCATCACCATCATGTACCTGGATACACTGTAGAAGATGAACTTGACGGAGGCGAACCTAAGGAGGACCAACACCGTGTTCCATGGCGTAGTGCCTGGTCGGGAGGCTCGGTCCCTTGGGTGCATCACACTTCAGGTAGCCTTTGGCGACGTTAATAATTACCGCCAAGAGCGCATGACCTTTGAGGTAGTCCCCTTCAAGAGCGTGTACCACGTCATATTCGGCCACAACATATTCCACACGTTCATGGCCAAGCCATGCTTCGTCTACAACAAGCTCAAGATACCCGAACCGAATGGTGTCATCACCGTATCCGGAAGCTTTACCAAGGCAAGGGACTACGAGATCAATGAAGCAGCCGTTGCAGAAGCTGTCCTCTACAACGAAGAATTCAAGGAGATCCAGTGCAAGGTCAATGACTCAGAGATGCCCGCGTCGAAGAGGCAGATCTCCGACTCCGCTCCTGCGTTCAAGGCCACCATCGAGACCAAGCCAGTGGAACTTGTGGTAGGCGATGCCTCTAAGACCGTCGCCATTGGAACGAACCTGGATCCCAAATAGGAAAGCGCGCTCGTCGAGTTCCTCCGTGAGAATAGGGACATCTTTGCCTGGAAACCTGCCGACATGAAAGGTGTACCTAGGGAACTTGCCGAGCATAACTTAAACATAGATGCAAAATGTAAACCAGTGAAACAACCTCTACGACGCTTCGGAGATGAGAAGAGACGCGCCATTGGCAAAGAGATAGCTAGGTTACTTAAGGCTGGTTTTATCCGAGAAGTCCTTCACACCCGATGGGTGGCCAATCCTGTACTTGTCCCCAAAAAGGGAACTACTGAATTAAGAATGTGCGTTGATTACACCGGCTTGAACAAAGCATGTCCCAAAGATCCGTTTGCTTTGCCTCGCATTGACCAAGTCATTGACTCGACGACTGGCTCAGAACTTTTGTGTTTTCTCGATTCATACTCAGGATACCACCAAATCAAAATGAGGAAGTCGGACCAATTGGCCACTTTGTTCACTACCCCTTACGGCACGTTTTGCTATGTCACGATGCCCTTTGGGCTGAAAAACGCAGGTGCTACCTACCAGCGGAGAATGCAACGTTTCCTTCATGACCAAATTGGTCGGAACGTTCACGCCTATGTGGACGATATTGCGGTGATGTCTAAAAAATCAAACGACTTAATCTCCAACTTAAAAGAAACCTTTGATAATCTCCGGAAATACAACATGATGCTCAACCCTAAGAAGTGCGTCTTCGGGGTTCCAGCCGGCAAACTGTTGGGCTTCATCGTTTCCAAGCGCGGAATCAAGGTCAACCCGAAGAAAATCAAGGCCATCTTAAACATAAACCGTCCGACATGCCTAAAGGACATCCAACGACTAACAGGTTGTGTTGCAGCAGTTAGTAGGTTCGTCAGCCGACTTGGAGAGAAGGCTCTGCCGCTATACACGTTGCTGAAGAAGGCGGACAAATTCACATGGATAGATGAGGCAGATGCAACATTGAAGCAGCTCAAGGAGATTCTTCCCTCGGCGCCCATCCTTGCAGCACCCGAGTCTGGAGAGCCCCTATTAATTTACATGGCAGCGACCAACCGGGTTATCAGCATCGTCGTCGTGGTAGAGCGGAAGGAACCCGACTATGAGTACGGAGTTCAACGACCAGTTTAGTACGTAAGCGAGGTCTTGACGGATTCCAAGCAGCGTTACCCGCACTACCAAAAGATAGCTTATGGAGTATTCCTTGCTTCTCGGAAGTTAAGGCACTACTTTCAGGAGCACCCAATCATAGCAGTGAGCAAGACTCCACTGTCCGACATTATTAACAATAGCGACGCTACAGGAAGGGTCGCGAAGTGGGGCATTGAACTTGCCGCCTTAGAGATCACCTACAAGAGACGCGACGCTATCAAGTCACAAGCCTTGGCGGATTTTATTGCAGATTGGACGGAGATGCCAGATGCTACTCCGTTACCAGAACCAGAGTACTGGGTGATGCACTTTGACGGATCAAAGTTGCTTAACGGCTCGGGGGCTGGTGTATTGCTACAGTCACCAAAAGGAGACAAGCTACACTACGTTCTGCAGATCCACTTCGAGGCTACAAACAACATGGAGGAGTATGAAGCACTCATTCATGGATTGCGTGTAGCCAAGGATATTGGCATCAAGTGCATAGTTTGCTGTGGAGATTCCGACTTGGTTGCCCAGCAGGTGGCTGGCACCTGGAATGCGCGGAACCCTATGATGGCGGCATATCGTGACGAAGTGGACGAGATAGCCAAGAGCTTCTTCGGCTACGAAGTCAAGTATGTGCCTAGGGAGCAAAGCGAGGCGGCTGATCTATTGTCTAAACTTGGATCAGGGCGCAAGCAAAATCCTCCAGGAGTTTTCCTAGAGCATCTACGCACACAATCCGTGAAGGGCGCCGACTTCGACAACCCGGATAGAGATGATTCTTTTGTCAACATGGTGACAAAGATCCCTCCGGCTTGGACAAAACCGTTCATGGAATATCTCGAACACGGAACCTTGCCCGACGACGAGGTCGAAAGACGGCAGATAGTACGACGAGCAAAGGGTTATACCATAATCAATGGGCAACTCCACAAAAGGAGCACTACTGGTGTATACCAAAAGTGTGTTTCCCAGCTAGAAGGTATGGAAATCCTACGCGAAATCCATCTCGGATTGCGGGCATCACGCCGCTCCTCGATCGTTGGTCGCGAAAGCCTTCCGGCAAGGATTCTACTGGCTGACCGCGAAGGCGGACGCCGACAAGCTGGTTGAGACATGCACAGGATGCCAGTATTATGCCCGACAACCACATGTTCCTGCTGAAGAATTGCGAACAATACCAATAACTTGGCCGTTTGCAGTCTGAGGGCTAGACATGGTGGGGCCGTTACAAATGGCACCGTGTGGATTTACACATCTGCTTGTAGCAGTTGACAAATTCACCAAATGGATAGAAGCTAAACCCATTAGAAAGCTTGATGGGGCAACTGCCCTCAGGTTTGTCCGGGATCTAGTGGTGAGATTTGGTCTCCCACATAGCATCATCACCGACAATGGAAGCAACTTGTCACTCGGAGAAGTGGAGGCCTATTGCTGGGACAAAGGCATCCGACTTGATCTTGCATCTGTGGCACACCCACAATCCAATGGTCAAGTTGAGCGAGCCAATGGATTAATTCTGCAGGGAATCAAGCCACATCTTGAGGCACCGCTACATAGAGCAGCTAGAGCCTGGGTGGAAGAATTGCCATCTGTGCTGTGGAGTTTACGAACTACACCCAACAGATCCACCGGCTACACCCCCTATTTCATGGTATATGGAGCAGAAGCCATCCTACCTTCCGACATCCTCCACGATGCACCAAGAGTTGCCGCTTACGACGAAGATGACGTTGAAGAATCCAGACGCCTAGATGTGGACCTTCTCGAGGAGGAGCGTGTTTTGGCATGCCAAAGATCTGCCATCTACCAGCAGAAGCTACGCAGCTACCATAGTCGCCGCGTTCGACATCGCTCGTTAAAGAGGGGGATTTGGTGCTCCGACTTAAACAGAAAAAGTCACACAAATTATCCCCGCCATAGGAAGGACCGTTCATCATAAGCAAGGCGCTGCTCAATGGGTCTTACTACCTTGTCGACAATCATGAGCTCAAGGATAGACCCAACAAGGATCATAAGCGTAAGCGACGTGACCCAGATGATGACTACCCGGAGCTTGATCGGCCATGGAACATAGCACAACTACGTCCTTTCTACACTTAGCATTTTTTATCTAATCGTGTACCTCTTATATGATCAATGAAATAAAGCTCTTTGGTTCACTCATATTGCTGAGTCTTTTACCTCCTTTAGTGTTCATTTTTGGATCATATTAACCTTTATGCACAAGCTTTGCGATTGCACTTGTGAAAATTCCGCCTACGGGCGTTAGCTTAAGTTTTCTGGTCTACACGTTCTTTGTTGTTTTTATGTGGATTCTGGAGTAGTGACTTTCGACACTTGTTGTCGGCGATTTTGTGCTCAGGTTATTGACGGTGCCATTGGGCATCATCACCTAAGCGCATGGTTCCGACAACGAGTCTTCCGACTCACGAAAAGTCAAGCATAAAAACCAAAGTAATGGATAAGCCAGCACTTGCTTAAAAAATATATACATACTGGGCATTAATTCTTAAGTAGCAGGATACGACAACCACTGTTTTCCGCCTTAAGATTACATCACCAAGTTTTTTCAATGCACACTCCAGAGGTGAAACAAGAATTACAAAGTGTTTTTCACTCCTTGGGCGCAGGGGACTTGGAGGCCGCATCATCATCGGCCGGAGATTCACCCTCAACGTCGCCACTGTGAGGAGACTCGGAGGATTCAGGGTTGGCTTTGTCAAGAAAGTTCCTGGGAACGAAGACGTCGACATCCACCAACTCGGCAACCCTGGTGTCATAACCCGCGAGTGATGACAGGATGGCTTCGTGATCGATCTCTTTGCCGTCATCATCTACGTCGGGAATACCAAATGTCACCCTGTCGATGTCGGCACCTTCATAGTGTGCCTTCACCATGGACAGCGCCATCCTTGCACCAGCCCGTGCACATGAAGCTTTCCAGCTTGCGACACGCTCGGGGGCTCGGCGCAGAATCTCCGAGTACTTCACCATGGAGTCAGAGGCCTTGATATAAATTTGGAGGGGCTGGGCGATCTCCTTGGCTTGGGTGATGGCGGTGTTGATGAAGTTGCCGGCAAGAATCATGCATTCTTTGTCCGAAGGAGGCGAGCGGGTTAAGCCCAGGGGCGCTGAAAATTCCGACAATGATTGCATGAGTTCAAAAATTCTAAGTATCCAGACTACAGAACTACAAGGCGAAGGACACTTACTGAAGATGCTGGCCTTAGACTGCCAGACGACGTCCGCCAAGGATTCCTTCTCTGGTTGGAGGAGCTTGAACGCCTTGCTATGGCGAAGGTTTTGCTCATCGGCAACTTGCTTCTGATCCTTTAGGATAGCAAGCTCCTCCTTCAAGCGATTGATCTCGGCGGAAGTGGAGTCCTGTAGGGCTTTCATGGAATCCTCGTGCATCGTCAGCATTTCTTCCCTCTCCTTCTTAAGGATCTTGTTCTCGCTGTCCAGCTGCTGAATGTGCTTGGACTGCTCGACAATATCCTTGTCCTTGGCGACATGCTCTGCAAGTCGGAGAAAACAAAGTACACAGTGAGTACTCGGAGATTATGGGCACAAAAGTAAGACGGAAATGCGCAAAAAGAAAACAGACTCTTGTTTTTGATGATCTGTTCCTTCAAGATGGCGGTTTTACCCTTTTCAGCTTCAAGATCCGCCCGCATCTTCTGGTACTTATCATTGGCCATGCCCCTCCGAGCATTCTCGTTCTGTGGAAACAAATACAAAGTCAAGACGTTGTTTAGTCTACTTGGAGCCCCTAGTCGGAGATTTTCCATCTAGGCGCTCGGGGGCTACAACGAAAGATTTTAACTTAGCAGTATGCTTAGCTTTTCTTTAAGCATCTAGTCGGAGCCAATTCAGTTCTCAACTAGAAGCTTGGGGGCTACAGTATAAAGTTTTAACTCGGAAAATACTTAGCTTTTCTTTGAGTATCTAGTCGGAACTAATTCAGTTACAACTAGAGGCTTGGGGGCTACAACACTTAAAATTATGAACACTGTGTATGCTATTCTTAAAGCATCTAGCCGAAATAATTTCTTTCATCTAAATGCTTGGGGGCTACAGTGAGAGTTTTTTCTAACTTAGTCACTCTTAGAGCATATAGATGCAAAACCAATGGTTTTCCGTCTACATCCTCGGGGGCTATAGTGACATACTCATACAAAATGCAAAAGGTAAAGTAAAACGTACAAGTGCGATGATCTTGAGGTTTGTAGCACTCTCAGCCAGCAGCTTGCCAAAGGAAACGCTGTTGCTTCGCAAGATGTCTGCATGACGGAGTAGCTCCTCGAGACCGCACGTTGGAGATGACGACACTCCTCCAGGAACCATAGTTGTGCTACCCGGCGTAAGCACCGGGAAAATAATCTTCGGCAATTCGAAGGGTTTCTGGGGAGTAGAGGCGCCGCCTTCGGCAGAAGTACCAGCACCCACCACCGCCTTGCCGCTACCGATGGCATCCTTAGCCGGAGCTTCAGCCATTTGAAGAGCAGCGCTCTCCTGCGTCGCCTGCTCTTCGACAATTGCGAGCTCGGTAGAGGCGCCAGAATCCACTTCCATAGCGGAAGGGCCTGGTGCTTCCTGGGCTTGGGAGCTTGTCGGAGCGGAGGCGGGCTTGACGGCAGGAGTAGAAGGGGTGATGGCGGGGGAAGAGTCGCAATGCAGCATATCTTTAATATTTTTAGAAGCCCCAAGAGTCTTGGAGGACTTCTTGAGGCTGGTTGTGGCTTTCTTCCTGAAACGTGCAAAATGCATAAGTACAGGAATAAGACAGATAAATGAGACAATGTCGGAGAATGAGAAGCTTACACTAAGGGGGGCGCTTTAGCAAACATCCCGGTGGATTTCTTCTTTTCCGCCTCCAGGGCGGCAGTACTCTTTTTGGAGGCTCCACCCTCCGTCTTCTTTTTCTTGCCTCCGTCGGCAGCGTCAGAGGTGGAGCTCTTCCGCTTTCGCGCCAACGGGGCATCATCGTCGGACACGACCGTGACTTCCTTCATCTTGGGATCATAGATTTGGGCGGCCAGGTTGCCCTCCTCTAGATTGCTAAGCTGTTAAGTGAGAAATCATTGTGTTAGACAAGATGGTATTAGCAAGACGGAAAAACTGGAGCAATGTCATACACGGAAAATAAATGTCTACCTTTGGGCACTTTCCGTCTACGAACATGTCGTAGGTGAGGGTGAAGCCACGCTTCTTGTCCTTCACCTTGACGATATCCTTAAGGCGGAACTTGACGGAGTCGCTCGAGAAGTTGTCCTCAGAGATCCGGAGGGTATCCCTTCGGTCGCCATTGTACTCGTGCATAAGCTTCGTACGGTGCTGCAGAGGTTGGATCCGCCTGATGAACCAGCACATGGCTAGGTCCAAGCCGGTTAGACCCGTCTCTACAAACCACTCTATCCGCCTTATTGCACGAGAAGCGTTGAGGTCGGAGGAAAGGGAGGCATGGGATCGCCATGTGGGGACTTCGGCGGAGGATCCATCCACAAAGTCCGGGTACGTTACTTCTCGGCCCGCCAAAGGAATGCCGGGGCCGTAGAAGTACGTCCGTTGCCAGTTCTTGCACGACTCGTGGTTGATGATGTCGGGGAACCGCCGGACAGGACGGATCTTGAAGCTGATGGTGCCGCAGTTTCTAAGCTCCTCCTTGCTGTGTCCGGCTTCACGTTTGACGGTGAAAAAGTACACAAACAAATCTAACCTAGGCCTAATCCCTAGGTAACCCTCACAAAGTGCCGCGAAGTTGCTAAGCACTAGGATACTATTGGGGGAGAGGTTGTGGGGTTGGACCTTGAAGTGATTCAAGACGGACAGGAAGAAGTGGGAGATGGACAGAGAAACGCCGCGTACCAATTGCGCCTTGAGGTATACTTTCTCTCTGGCTTGGGGAGAAGGGGTCACCTCGCCGGCCGGCGCCGCCCGCCAGGCGAGCCCCTCCGTCGCAGGGAGATAACCCTCAGCGACCATCTCTTGGATGTCGTGGCCGGTGATGTCCGAGCTGCGCCAGTCGCCTTTGTGCGAGTCTGGATCCTCTTCCAGGGGCTCCAGTGCCGCCAGGTTATGGTCGCCGCCGGTGGTTTCTATCACCACCGATGCGGGGATAACCAGGCCCTCTGGGGGCACGACGATGGAGCTCGCTGGCTTCGCCGCGGCTTCGCTCGACGCTGCCATTGACGGGGATGAACTGCTGCTAGCCATGGAGGAAGGAGAAGACGCGACTGGTGCAGGAAGCAGGGCTAGGGTTTCTCGAGGTTTTTGCGGAGAGCTCGAGGAGGCGCGCGGCTGGAGGAAGAAGACGATGACGCGAGAGAATGGGGTGAAAAAGTGGCAAGTGTCCCACGGTCACTATTTATCTTACTCTGCGTCAAGATTCGTGCAGCTAATCGGACGGTTGCCGCGTAGACGACGTGTCCGTGAACGTGCGTGGTAATTTCGCCACGTCTCCAACCGTCGCCGCCAACGGTTCGTATCGCTCGCACGGGAAAATCGGATATGATTATGTTCTCTGCATGTGTGAGTTACGAGGCGTCGCTGACCTACATCCTACGTCGCCTTAACTGACATGGTAGATAAGCCGTCCCATCGGAGATTTCGGCATGGACGGATTTAATCCGACAACGGGAGCGTACGATGGAAGATTCAGCATTTCTCCGACTTACTCATAGAAGACGGAGAAAACCTTGCAGGGTTCTTTGGGAGAACTACAAGATATTGCTTGATGATTTGCCGACATCCATCTAGACGGAGCATTCCACGAGAAGAGGCAAGACGGCGCAAGATCTCGGAGTTCTCCGGGGGCTACTGTTGGGGATATGCTATATGGGTATCCTCATAGCATGTCTCTTATCCGACTAACCCGGGTGGCCCATAGTCGGTAGCATGGCCTATGGCCTACTGGGCGGCCCAGTTAGGTGGATCCAAAAGGGAGGACCATGCCAGATAAAGGAAGGCTACGGTGGAGTCACCAGCATACCCGGAGCCTTGGAGTGCATGATACACAAGACTAGTATTAGACAGTGTAGGACTCTGTAACCTGTCCGGCTAGGACTTTTCCCTGTAACCCTAGGACCTGGCGACTATATAAGTCGGGCCTATGGGAGCCTTTAGGGCACAATCTCAAACGATAACTTAGACTTTCTAGTCACCTCGCATAGCGAACCTAATCTCTGTAACTCGGCGTATTGCCATTATAGTGATTTATAGCAGGAGTAGGATTCCGCCACCGTTGTGGGATCTGAACCTGGGTAAGTTGTGTTACCTCGTACCCGTCAACCGTCCGCCTTACCCCACGTCTCTAAACACGCACTGTGAGGACCCTTCCATGGCGTACTCGTCGGCAATACCACGACACCTTTCACTAACCAAAGCGGCAAAACTGTCATCAAATTCTTTGAGTCCATTGTTTGCAGATTCGGCATGCCTCATAGCATCATAACGGACAGCGGCTCGAACTTCATCTCGAAGGAATTTCAAGCCTTCTGCGAGAACCTAGGCATCAACATATCCTACGCCTCCGTGGCGCACCCGCAGACCAACGGACAGGTCGAAAAGGCTAACGGCCTCATAGGCAATGACATCAAGAAGCGCCTGCTATGCCCACTCAAAAGGCTCGCGGGAGCCTGGGCAGATGAGCTACCCTCTGTTCTCTGGAGCCTGCGTACAATGCCAAACAGCTCAACCAGCTACACGCCCTTCTTCATGGTGCACAGAGCCGAAGACGTACTACCTACCGAGGTACGCCACAAGGCCCCATGAGTCATCGTCTACAGCGAAGCCGAATCATCGACAACACTCGAAGAGGCCGTCGACACACTCGATGAGGCACGCGACATCGCCGCGGCTCGCTCCGCGGTCTACTAGCAGAGCCTCGACAACTATCACAGCCGTTGGCTGCGCCCAAGGTCCTTCGTCAAAGGAGACCTCGTCCTGTGACTCAAGCAAGAACAACCCAAGAAGCTCGAGTCACCCTGGGAAGGACCCTACATCGTCACCGAAGTCATCCCAGGTGGAGCCTATCGCCTCATGGATGTCGCATCATGAGTCGAATACTCCAACCCCTCAAACATCGCACAATTGTGACGCTTCTACCCCTAGTTACCCTTTACTTTCAATAAGGCTACTCAGCCAAGGCTACTCAGCCGAACAATGTAACTCCTCGTTTGCCATGAATAAAAGCTAAGTTCCTTGGCCCAAATATCTTTTCTCCTTACATTATTTCTCGCTGAACACACTCGGGGGCTACACCTCACCTCACGACTTTGTCGACTAAGAACAATGCATACAACCTGAGTAGCTGACCACATCAGGCTAACGAAAAGGACATGCACATAACAAAGCACCACATGCTAATACATAATAAAAATTTACAAAGGGCATTACGCGCCCACTCGAATAAATACACAATTTACACCATCTGTTTTCCTTACAGGATCTACCTATTCTGGAGCATTACATTCGCCCGCTGCTCGAACAAATCTACAATCTCCTCAGCATGCTGTGCCACAACCGCATAATGATGGCGCATGTCCCATAGACTACCATCCGGTCGAAGGGGAGGCCCAGTCGCCACCTCCGCAAGATTAACATCACAACGATGCAACCGCACGAGAGACAAGGCAGCCTTCACCCCAGCAATCAGCTGATGCCGCACCAACTCTTTAACGTGGCCCACATTCCGAAATTTCGCAAGAAGACCCCAAAAATTGGAAGGCACAACATCCAAGGGGAACATGATGGACCAAATGGCTGCAAGATAAGACCTCGCCTGCCAAAGCACCCAAAGAACCTGGTGTACGCGATCTTGCACCGTCGCAAGGATGATGGCTCAATCACGGTCCATCCAGAAGAAACTACCAGCCTACAGGTCCTGTTGCATCAAGCAGTTCATCCGAATCACGTCATGCTCCTTCTCTCCCCTTGGAACGAGATTCACATCTACACCAAGCACGGAATGAGACGGCATACAAATAGGGTGCACCCTAAATAACATCGGTTCACAAAGATTTACATTGAAGTTGCTCACCCATCTGCCGCAACTCCCCAAGCAAGAATTCCTCCCTGGCCGTGGCTCGCTCAGCCTTGGACTTCCACACATCCGCGTGGGCTCGAATGTTAAGGATGTCCTTCTCCAAGCTGCGGACACAATCACGCAGAAAAGCCAATTGCGACGCATCATCCAAAGATGGTCGCGACTTAGGAGCAGTCGGAGTGACAACTAGAACCTCACCCAAAGGACCCTAAAGGCAAATAAGCAAGCATGGACATGACAAGCACTTCTAGCAGCAGCTCAAAAGACAAACTTATATACATAAATAACGCCACCTCGTGGCATAATTGGACTTGTTCATTAGCAAGATGTTACAAAAGGAAGCAAAAGAACAAACTATACTAGCTATAATACATGGGACTAAGCACCCGCATCTGGAGCAGCCTCGGAGACAGAATGCCTGCTCTTGGCTTCATTCTGCTGCATCACCGTGTAATCAGCCAGGAGGTCGATGAGCTTAGGCCCATAGTGCTAACAATGAGAAGCAAAGAGGCAGAAATCTACCTCTGAGCCATCCGCCGCTGTTGGCATCCTGGATGTGACCTGAGGCATGTCCAGTTCGGCTCCAGACGCCATTGCCATGGCCAGCCCCATGGAAGCGCCGATGCCCTTCTGCTTGTGCTTGTAATCCGCCGGAGCATCCTCTGATAGGGAATCTGCAAGGGCGTCGACACCGTCAAGGGCAATGCAATTAGGAACGATCTCCTTGTAGAAGCTCGCGAGCACCTTCTTGGCTTTCTCCAAGGAGCCAGCGGCAAGGGCGTAGTGATCCTCGATCGCAGCGGTAGCATCTGCCAAAGCATCTCCGTGCGCCAACGCACCACGATCAAATGTGATGCCTGAAGTATCTGAAAAGAAGAAGGAAACACACTCGAATGAGGAAGGATAAAGAGCACTCAAAAACCATAAGACCCAAAGGATACAAGCATAACTTACCAGAAATAGCCTTGGCAGTAGCCATGAGCTTGTCGGCCATCTCCTTCTCCCGCGTGGCTGCAACGGCCGCGAGCTGCTGCTCGCGATCCTCAGCCTCCTTCTGCAGGCGCTCCTTGGCCTCCGCAGTATCTGCGGCCTTCTTCTTCGCTCGACCGAGGCTCTTTCCGAGAGCATCCAGTCTTCAAAGGGCAGCATTATTATCATCTACAACATGAAGAAGTTTCGGATGAATACAAAAAACACACTTGGCAAACTAGACGAACAAGAGACAACTATGCACCTTGGAGCTGCTGCAGCTGACCCTCCAGCCCTAGATGCTGCTGGATGAGAAGGTTGGTGTTGTGCACAAAAGGATACAGAAAAAAGTAGAAACAATAGTCGATAAACAAAGGGCTCGGGGGCTCCCCCCGCAAAAGCAAAAAAGATCAATGGGTCATCCAAAAAGGACTTGGGGGCTCCCCCCATGGAGTAAAAAAGACAACACTTACGTGTTCAGGCGTGGACTCCGAAGGTCTGCATGCTGCCTTCTGAGTTGTGACTACCCGAGCTTCTCTCCTGGAGGAGTTCGGGCCATCGTCCTCAGAGTCGGCCACCACCTGGGGGACAGAAGCCGTCGGCTTCGACTCCGCCATTAATTCTTGAGTGTCCCCGTCGAGGGACTCCTCCGAAGGATTGCTGCAAATAACCAATCAAATCAGAAACAAGCTAAAATTACAAAGATGAAAATAAAAACAAGACTCAAGCACAGTGACTTATGACTCGATGTCCGATAAATTGAAGACAGGAGCTGCCTTCTCCTTCTTCTTCTTGGTTGTCTGCTGCGGAGCCACCGCCCGAATAGGCACGACAAGGAAAGGCGCAGACGACGCACCTTCTTACACACCATGCTGCTCGAGGAACAGCGGACCTCTTGGAGTTGGAGGGGTAGATGCATTCGAAGACTCACTCCTGGTGCGCTTTCGGGTCCGCCCTTCGCTCGTGTCGGGGGCATCCGCAGTAGGAGACTGCGTCGGAGGAAGCTGAGACTCAGAATCCACAACTTCGTTGTCCGATGCAACCGGATATTTCCCAGGTAGCGGAGGCATCATCCTATGTACCTTGAGGTCATGAAAACCAAAGATGGAAGATTAGTAACACTACAAGCTGCAAAAAAAAAACACTCGAAAAAGCGCAACGCGCAAACTACAATTTTCCACCTGTGGAACTGCATTTTTGGCGCTGAAGGGGGAGGTAAACAATTTCCCCGGGAGGTCCTCATCAACCTTGAACTTCAATAGATGCCAAAGGGCTCTATCAAGGTCACCCTTGGACAGCACCTCGGATGAGACCCTCGTCGGATCGTTGTGGCTACCATAAAGAAACATCGGGTGCGCCCTCGCTTGGAGCGGCTGCACCCGACGCTTGAGGAAGGTGTGAATAATGTCGACACCGTTGACCTCCTTATCGACCACCATCTGGAGCGCCTCCACGCGACGGTAGAGCTCCTCCACCTCCGCCATTTCACCCTCCAAGATGTGGTTCTTCCACGACCTCTTTGGGACGATTTTTTGAGCAGAGTCGAACGGGGCGAGACCATATTCTTGTCTGTCCAAATTGGTGTCGCGGATGTAAAACCACTTCTTTCTCCAATACTGGATGGACCCGCACATGGAAAAGGAGAAGAAAAGAATAGAAGATAGAATGGAGATGATGCAGCCGCTGAGCGGATAGACTCTGCCGGTGCCAGACTGCCTCTTCACGGAATAGAGATTCCGGAAGAGGCCAAAGTGCAGCTTGATACTGGGCCAACACTCGCAAAGAGTGATAAAGCAGACGATGTGGAGAAGAGAGTTGGGAGACAAATGATGCAATTGAATCCCATATAAAAAGAGGAGTCCACAAAGAAATTTGTGGACAGGAAGAGAAAGACCGCGGATGACAAAGCCGTAAAACATCACCCGAAACCCTTCGGGTGGGCGCGGGATTACGTCGTCACCGGGGAGGATGGCTTCCTCCTTGTTCTAGGGAATCAACCCAGAATCGCGCAGCTTGCGTAGGTCCCAATCGCGCATCTCTGTGCGCTTCCATCCGCCATTCGTGGTGCGGGTGGTAGCGGCGACTTTCTTGCCGCCGCCGGCGGCGCTCGAACCAGCTCTGGCAGCGGTCTTCTTTGGCTTGCCCATCTTGCAGCGGCGAGCGCGGTGGTGCGAGCGCAAGAAGGAAGAAGGGAAAGTGCAAAGAACGTCCAGACCGTAGCAAAGGGCAGCGAAGCTCATGAAAATGGAGGCAATGGAGATGGACAAATGACGAAGGGTAAAATAAAACTACTGTTTACCTAAGGTATAGAAGGAAGAAGACAACTCACATGAGCCGTTGACTCAGAAGCCCTAGCACGCACCACATATATAACCATACACGTGTCCACACTACACCGAACCGTCGCTAGCACGCCGTCCACTACGCACGGAAATCAAGGAGACGCCATAATTTTCGCCACGTCTGTGCGTGACTAGTCAACTTGAAGTCAGGAGGTGGGACCCATGATCGTCTCGTCGGATCGTCTCTGCTACCGCAGACGTTTGAGATCACCAAGCGTCAGCACTGGCGTCATCAAGGCAAAGCTAGCAATGGCTCGAAGTTTTCGGCTGATCAATCAAGTACTTACTCGAATCTACGATTCAAGAAATTACTCAGGGGCTACTCCTATCAGTAGTGCTGGCCGTGCACCTGAGAAATGACTAAGGTAACTACACCTCGCCACTATCTTCGAGTCCTACGTCGAGTCTGTGACTCCACTATGGACTCGGGGGCTACTCCCATAGGGATCGTCGGTTGAAGCATCCGAAAAAATTGTGTCCTTCGGACCTAAGCTGAAAACAACTGAACTAAAGTCTTTGCTCGAGTCTATGACTCGAATAGACACTCGGGGGCTACTCCCATAGGGAGCGCTGGCCGTGCACCCTATGAATTCTTCGACTGTGATCCTTCAGATCAAATACAACAAAAATCTTTTTGGGAACTTTGCCAAACCAATGCTAAGTAAGAAGCATTCTCCTTGGTCACCCAAAACACCTCCGCGGTGATAAAATTTCGGATGCTGTGTCTGCGACGCAAAGATAAGACCTACAGATATCATTTGATGGCCTGGTAATGCACCTGACTGCGCCTGCCAGTAAACTTCCATGTCATCAGGCTCGATGAAAATCCCGACGGATGCGTTGGGTACATCACTTGAAAATCACTGGGATTCGACTCATGTAAGACCTCAACGGCCTGAGTTAAATCACACCAGCAATCATTCCAAATTCGAGTCCGGGGACTCGAGTTTGACAAAGATCGTGTTGTTTTGTCCTATGACAGTTAACTGGCCCTGATCCGTCGGGTGAGCCAGTCACACACATCAATAATCCCTATGAACTAAAACATTTATCCTTGTAAAGCAGGTTCAAATCACCCGAAAGATTGAAGAGTCTCCAGCCGAATCTACGATTCGACTGAACACTCGGGGGCTACTGACATGGATATACCCCACGGATAGACGATATTGGTATACCTGGTCCAGCCCAAGGAAGGCCCACGTCAAGATACACGGCCCACGAAGACTTCGGATGGCCCAAGCCCATGACGTTTTCGACTCCTGGGAGGACAAGTCTAGATTAGATAGAATTTCAAAGGACACCAACCCTAATCCGTAACCGACTCGACCTACCCCCGAGACCTGGCCTATCTATATAAATGCCAGGAGGGCACATCGAGAAGGATCTATTCCACCACCGCATACACACCTCCACGCCAGATTGCATATGAAAACCCATGTAACTTTTGATTCCGCTGTAATCAAGAGCAGACAAGCAGGAGTAGGGTTTTCCCTCCAGGGGCCTGAACTTGGTTAAATCTCGTGTCCCGTGTTGCTTGTCTTTAACCATTCCGCGACTTCCAGCATCCCCATCTTATCCAAAACCCAAATCCATAACAATGGGCATTGACGAAATCAACCCTCGTCACCCTTCATACCCGCTCTCCACGGGTCGTGCTTTTGGCAGTACCCGTGTAGGGTTTGTTGCATGGAAAACAAAAAAATTCTATCGCAAGAACAAATGAAACCAAGATCTAATCTATGAAAAAGCAAAGATCTAATCTACGAGATCGGTGCAACAAGATAGAAGATAACTAACCCTTTAGATCTGAAGCATTTAACAAGATCAGATCTCGTGGTTGATGTAGTCGATCACTTGCCGATCTCAAGATCGCGATGATGATCCTTCCGGCGCTGTGTTCCAGCAGCGCTTCCGCACTCGGTCACACATACATAGTTGATGAAGACCTTTCTTTCCCCCGTTCAGCGGGCAGCGGAGGTAGTAGATCCCCTCGGAATCCCAGCAGCACGATGACATGGTGGTGGTGGTGGAGGAAAAAACCTGCAGGGCTTCGCCTAAGCCAGAGCAGGACAGTGGAGGAGGGAGAAGGGCAGCGGCTAGGGTTAGGGAAAAGGGGGCAGGGGTGTGCCCTCCCACCCCTCTTTATATAGAGGGTGGGGTGCAGCCAAGGTTTCACAGCCCTGGCAGAGTCCTTCCCCAACTCAGTGGCCCAAAGAGAGAGAGGGGGAAACTTGCCCCTCAAGTTTTCCCTTCTTTCCTTATTAGGGTTCTCCCCTTTTCCTTGTGCTGGCTGGTTGGGCCCCTTTGGCTTCGTGGGGCTGGACCTAGGCCCCCCCTCGTGGCATGCCACAGCTCAAGTGTCCCCTCCCGGGGTGGTGGACCCATTGGTGGTCCCTCTAGAACATTCTAGAAGCTTCCGGTCAAAACACCGAAAACATTACCGAACCCCGGAAATTGAATTTGCTTATATGAAACTTATTCTCCGGACCATGCCGGATTCCTCGTGATGTCCTAGATCCAATCTGAGACTCCGAACAACATTCAGTCTCCAACTCATATTCAATATCTACTTAAATAACATCGAATCTTTAAGTGTGTCACCCTACGGTTCGTGAACTATGCAGACCTAATCGAGACACCTCTCTGATAAATAACCAATAGTGGGTTCTAGAGATCCAAATGGATCCTACATATTCAATGATGACTTCATGATCGAATGAACCATTCACATACGATACTGATTCCCTTTGTCGCACGATACTTTACTGATCCGAGGTTTGATCACCGGTATCTCTATACGTAGTTCAACCTCGTTACCGATAAGTACTCTTTACTTGTTCTATGATAAGACATCCCTTGTGACCTAGTCACATGCTTGAAAGCCAATTGGATGACATTCCACCAAGAGGGACCAGAGTATATCTATCCGTCATTTGGATGGACAAATCCCACTCTTGATCCCTGCGCTTCAACACATACTTTCAGAATAGCCAATGCCACTTTTATAACCACCCAGTTATGGAAGTGGCGTTTTGATGTCATGAGATTACTCATCTGAATATGGTGATTAACATGATCTCATGGTCGAAGGATTAGGTTACTATGTATCTGAAAGCTTGTAGCAAAATGAACTTAATGACTTGACCTTATGCTATGCTTACTTTGGGTGTGTGTCCATCACATCATTCTCCTAATGATATGACCTTGTTATTAATAACATCCAATGTCCATGATTAGGAAACCATGATCATCTATTAATCAATAAGCTAGTTTAACAAGAGGCTTACTATGGACTCTTTTAAGTTTACAGAACACACAAGTATTAATGTTTCCTATTAATACAATTATAGCATGGGATGTAAACATTTATCATAAACACAAAGATATAATAATAACCACTTTATTATTGCCTCTCGGGCATATCTCCAATAGTCTCCCACTTGCACTAGAGTTAATAATCTAGTTTGAAAAACTTTGTGCATTCAACACCTATGGCTTTCTGGTGTTGTATATACACGATTGCTAGTGGTAAACATAATCTTCGGATCTGACACTTCCAGGTCTGTGAGTATTTGCATGTATTTGCATCTCTATGCATCACTCATTCTCCAATGAGATGACATTGTATAAATTTGGTCCTTTGGTGAGACCTTTAGTTCCCTTGGGTGAAATCATATCGATATAATTGTCATACAATATATCTTCATAGTACTAGCCCGTTGTGAACCACATCTAGTTTGATAACAAACTACTTGACACAAATGCCCTCTTATGCTGCTAGAATAGTAGTCATATACTTAGCCTTTTGTTGTAGTATCTGTCATAATGTCTTAACTTTGGAACTCATCCAAACACGTTATGGAACTTTCTTTCCATTACATTGTGCCACCCATAGTTTAAATTGAGATAAACTGAATTTGTATCTTGTGACAAAACTAGTATCAATTTAACACTTTATAATGAACTATCTACCTATTTGTCACCTCTACATAAATAACATATTCTTAGTTCTTCCAAAGATCATAAGAATATCCTTACTATCGTCCAATTATTATCTTATGAATCATTTTGGTATATGCTCATAATATTTAGAGCATAGGACATATCAAAGTATGATTGATCAAAATATTCATGTTATTTCACTCACCAAGTGTCAATACACTTGAATTTTGATTCACTTACCAAGTATCAAAACACTTGAATCTTGATTCAATCCTTCTAGTGCGACTAGTACCTTTCTTTCATTTCCATATTGAACTCATTCAATATCTCATATTTGTACATTTGGCACAATCATATTAGCGTCTCAATCTATCCATATAGACATTGATACCTAATATTCAGGTTTTGCCTAAGTCTTTCATTGAAATGAAATTCTTAACTTGTGTCAATAAAAGATACACCATTTCAAATCAATAAGATGTCCTCCACATAATGTATTAGAAATATGTCTTAGTGCTCCCACTTAATTTCTTTTAAATGCAAGCATTTTCATCGTCTCCGATGAAATTAAACTCTTTTAACAGTTTCATCATGGTGAAGATTCCAACTCCGTGATGCTTACTTCAACCATTGAAGTTTGCATATGCTTTTAGCATCCTTTGAATTAACAAAACCCTTTGGATCGTGTCATGTACACGTCCTAGGTAACCATTCTATTAGAAGACCTTAATTTTGTTTCTTCAACTACCATATACCAAAATTATATATAGTGGTTGCTACATTAATCCGTCCAGACTAAATATTGCTATGAAAGATCAAATCTTGTCATAGTCAACTCCTTGAATATTGTCATAAACTCTTTCCCGACATGTCGACTATTTCATTGATGTGAAACATCCATGTCAGTTTTTTTATAGATCCAAATACAACTGAAAGGTTTTACACCTTTCCAGAGGGTCTTCTAAGTTCAAAATTTTGATTTCTCGTGTATGGAACTATCACGGATTTTATGGCTTCAAGCCATTTGACAGAGTCAGGGCCCATCATCGCTTCTTTGCATGTAGTCGGTTCATCATTGTCAAACAATAATGATTTACTCTCAAATCTTAGTATTTGATTGTTTACCCGATCTACTTGGTTCAATAGGAACTTAGACCTCCGTGGACATAACCATTGAGGCACGTGATCCATGAGTTTTGTTGCTACCTCCGGGACACTTTCCAGCGCCACGCAACCCAACACATATAGTTAAGGTTCAATAAACTTATCAAAGTTCTATTATCCTCACACTTAACTTTTTACGAAAAAACGTTCTAAAGAAACATGACGTTCTAAATGAGAAACACATTTGTTTTCGATGTTATGGAGGAATACCCAACGGTTATCTAAATAACATACAAAGACATGCTCATTCGACTTTGGTTGTAAACATTTTACTTATGCCTAGCATACCAAAATTTAAGAAAGGACAACTTGGATTTTATCCCAGACCATAACTTATATGGTCTCATTTCAATGGATCACGATGGTTCTCTTTTTAGTGTAAAAGAGGTAGTCATTAAAGCTTTAATCTTTAAAATACAATGGCACTTTTATAACTGACACCTTTGATCTCACCATGTCAAACAAGGTTTCATTACATATCTCGAATACTCCATACTCCTATGGTGTTTCGGGGAATGCAAATCCATGGAACGATTCCTCAGATCTTAGGTGTTATGCTAAACTTGTAACTCAAATATCTTCCTTTATGATCCAATCATAAACTCTTTATTTTCTTGTTGTAATGATTTTCAACTTCATCTTGAAAGTCTTTGAACATTTTCAAATATTTCACACTTCTTCCTCATTAAGTAAATATACACATATATTCACTCAAATTTCCGGAGAAAACAAATGAAGTTGAAATCCATCGCTCACTACAATACATAATGGACTACATACATCAATATGTACAAATTCCAATAAGTTAGTCGTTTGTTCTTCTTTGGACTTTGAACAAAGTTTCAATCATCTCTTGGAAAGTCTTACAAGTGTCATTTGGTCAAAATCAAAATACTCCGAAATTCCATCAATAAGGAGTTTCTACATGTTTTCTTTCCAATATAATTTAAACGGCGATGTCACTTCTTAAGTGATATTTCAAACATTTGTCTTTCGACATTTTTAGCATTTAGTTTTATGGATGTGATTTCTCCAACTAGATTTATAAATTATCCATTTTTTATGGAATACGGTAATTATTTGAATAACCTTTTGTTCTCATAATACCTGATAAAAAATAACAATTATTGAAACAAACCTTGAAGGAAAGCTATGATGTCAATTAGAAATACAACAAGACTTTGTTTGTTTTTGACAAACATCATCACATATTCTCTTGCTGATTACTTAGGCCATAGCAGTTCATGAATTGGTTGTCCTGCATGACATTTCACACCAACCAATTCGGTATCTAATACCCAAGAACCAAATTGTTTAACAAGAAAATAATACAACCATAACATGTATATCATCTATATATCTAACATGGACAATTCCAGTCTTTCCTTTTTCTGCCAAATATTTCTGAGATTCTCTTTCAGCATTTCCTTTCCCTTTTAAAAGAATCTATCAACATCAACAGTGGCGCCATACGCATGACACGTAGTCCAAAGCGTGTATAGTCAAATAATAATACCTTTGTACTTGCACTTTAATGTAGATCACCATCATCAAATGTTTGGTGTGCTTTCAAAATCCATTCTTTAGTAATCTTTTAGCGTAGTAAACATTTTACCTACATATTCTATTCATCCTTATGATGACAACTTTCATGATCAAGCTACCACAACTTATAAAGGAGAATCGCGAGTATAATGTTGCTTTCCAAAACCCTTTTGAGGATTAGGATGTCTAGCATCTCCAACCTTTGGAAATTCTCATCAAATATGAGAACATAAATTTTGCTACATTATACTCTATCATGTTGTAACCAAAACATTGTTTCAGATATCACAATATCTTCCACACATGATGGTTTTTGAAATAATCCTTTCATCTCTTAGATAACCTTGATATTAAAACAATCTTTTGAATATCAAGTATCATGGAGGCAAACATGATACTTTAGATACTAACACTGGAATTGTTACTCTTGATTTAATACTAATTATTAAACTTCACGGAGTAAATGGAGTTTGCTGAAATTTTGCAATAGGAATTTTAAACTTTAGATTGACACTCAAAACAATACGATACTAGTTCATAAAGTAACTATCTAGAATTCTATAGTTCTATTATCTCAATTATAACTATGCATAAGGTGGTGAACGGATACCAATGACTACAACAATTATGCAAATTCACTTTGATTTAATTTATGATAAATTGTGTTCAACTTTAATCATATTACTATTTGAAATCCCACTCAAAACAACATCCCTCATGTTGCCTTAGTGATTACACGAACCAAATCAACTACACCAAGTACGATCATCACGAGAGAACATGTAGCTTCAATGGCGAACAATCAACATGTTCATCATATCATCCATATGACTCATGCTTTACCTTTTGGTATTCTGTGTTCCGAGGCCATGTATGTACATGCTAGGCTCGTCAAGGTTAACCTTAGTATCCGCATGTGAAAACCCGGCTTGCACCCGCTATATGCACACGTAGAATCTATAACACCTGATCATCACGTGATGCTTCAAAACGACGAGTCTTATAAACGGTGCCTACTAAGGATGAACACTTTATTACTTGATATTTAGTGAGAGGGAGCATCTTATCATGCTACCATCGCGATCTAAGCAATACAAGATGTATAAAAAGGATTAACATCACATGCAATTCATAATATGTGATATGATATGGCCTTTCTCCTTGTGCCTTTGATCTTCATCTCGAAAGCACGGACATGATCTCCATCATCACCAGCATTGCGTCAAGGTCCGTGGCGCTGCTTCATGGTTGTCCATCACTAATAGCAACTACTACAACTACTTGGAATAAAGCTATTACATGATGAATAGACATGCAGGTCTTTAACAAATTTAAAGACAACCATTAGGCTCCTGCAAGTTGCCATATTACAATAAGGATCATTGCATACATCAAATATAATCACAATCACATCATGGCCATATCACATCACATGCCCCTGCAAAAATAAGTTAGACGCCTATAATTTTCTTTGCATGTTTTACGTGGCTTGGGGCTTTCGAATAAGAACCGTTCTTACCTACAAACAAGAACCACAACGCTGATACAAGTGTTGTCAAGTGCAAATTGTAAGTTGGATCTTAACTATGGTGGGAGAGACAGACATCCACAAAGCCACTTGTGTAATGCAAGTTTCACGTTGAGCGTAGAGCAAGTCTCATGTGCGACAACATGTAAGGTTAGCCCAGGCCGCTTCATCCCACCATACCGCAAGATGCAAAGTACACGAAAATCAAGCGACAATAAAAGCATCAACACCCACAAAACCATTGTGTTCTACTTGTGCAACAGATCTACGCATAGATTCGGCTCTGATACCACTATAGGGTTTGTTGCATGGAAAATAAAAAATTTCTATCGCAAGAACACATAAAACCAAGATCCAATATATGGCAAAGCCAAGATCTAATCTATGAGATCAGTGCAATGAGATAGAAGAGAACTAACCCTGGTAGATCTAAATCGTTTAACGAGATCGGATCTCGTGGTTGATGTAGTCAATCACTTTCCGATCTCAAGATCACAATGATGATCCTTCCGGCGCTGCGTTCCGGCAGCGCTTCCGCACTTGGTCACACGTACGGAGTCGATGAAGACCTTGCTCTCCCCGTTCCAGCAGGCAGCAGAGGTAGTAGATCCCCTCGGAATCCCAGCAGCACGACGGTGTTGTGGTGGTGGTGGAGGAGAAAACCTGCAGGGCTTTGCCTAAGCTGAAGTAGGATGATGGAGGAGGGAGAGGGGCGGCGGATAGGGTTAGGGACAAGGGGCAGGGGTGTTCCCTCCCACCCCTCTTTATATAGAGGGGGTGCGACCAAGGGTTCACAGCCCTGGCCGAGTCCTTCCCCAAGTCGATGGCCCAAAGAGGGAGAGGGGGAACTTGGCCCTCAAATTTTCCCTTCTTTCCTTATTAGGGTTTTCCCCTTTTCCTTGTGCTGGCTGGTTGGGCCCCTTGGGCTTAGTGCCGCTGGCCCTAGGTCCGTCGCGGCATGCGACATCCCAAGTGGCCCCTCCCGGGGTGGTGGACCCACTGGTGTCCCCTCTAGAACATTCTAGAAGCTTCCATTCAAAACACCAAAAATATTTCCGAACCCCGGAAATTGACTTTCCTTATATGAATCTTATACTACGAACCATTCTGGATCTCCTCTTGATGTCTTGGATACAATCCGAGACTCCAAACAACATTCAGTCTCCAACTCATATTCCATATCTACTTAAACAACATCGAATCCTTAAGTGTGTCACCCCATGGTTCGTGAACTATGCATACATGATTGAGACATCTCTCCAATCAATAAACAATAGCAGGATCTGGACATCCATAATGGCTCCTACATATTCAACGATGACTTCATGATTGAATGAACCATTCACATACGATACCAATTCCCTTTGTCGCGTGATACTTTACTTATCCGAGGTTCGATCGCTGGTATCTCCATACCTAGTTCAACCTCGTTACCAATAAGTACTCTTTACTCGTTTTGTGATATGACATCCCTTGTGACCTAGTCACATGCTTGCAAGCCAGTTGGATGACATTCCACCGAGAGGGCCCAGAGTATATCTATCTGTCATTTGGATGGACAAATCCCACTCTTGATCCATGCGCTTCAACACATACTTTCAGAATACCCAATGCCACTTTTATAACCACCCAGTTATGGAAGTGGTGTTTTGATGTCATCAAAGTACTCATCCGATGACGGTGATTAACATGATCTCATGGTCGAAGGATTAGGTTACTATGTATCTGCAAGTTTGTAGCAAAACGAACTTAATGACTTGATCTTATGCTATGCTTACTTTGGGTGTGTGTTCATCACATCATTCTCCTAATGATATGACCTTGTTATTAATAATATCCAATGTCCATGATCAGGAAACCATGACCATCTACTAATCAACAAGCTAGTTTAATAAGAGGCTTACTAGGGACTCTTTTATATTTACAAAACACACAAGTAATAATGTTTCCTATTAATACAATTATAATATGGGATGTAAACATTTATCATAAACACAAAGATATAATAATAACCACTTTATTATTGCCTCTTGGGCATATGTCCAACAATCCAAGGAGCGTTCTTTGTTGGGAGGGAAGAGAGGGTGCCTCACGGGGGGAGCATATATGACTTTAAACCCCATCGCCTAGTGACAGCCACGACCGTGACGCATGCGTCGTGCCCAAGCTACCTGAGGAGGAAAACTTTCTCGCAGGCTGCTCCATGCTTCTCTTTCATGGGACTAATGCCTTTCCTGTGGACCTCTGGGTGATGTACATAGGCCTTGCCCGTCCCATCTCGTAGGCTCTCATGCGGAGTGGATCATAAGACCTGCGCTCGCCCTATTGGCTTCCTTGGGAGGAAATCCATAGGCGCGACGGGTGTGTGACTTTCCTGGTCATGAAAAATCTTGGTATCCATGCCGCTGATTCGATGTGGCAACACCTAGGGGGCTTATGCGCTTTCGACCAGGCGTCTCCCCGACCTTGAAGAGGATCTCCGGTAGTAGGCGTGGTTTCACTTGTGCATCGGGGTTAAGCGCGAATAGATCTCCTGCATGCCCTTACGAAGGGACACACTTCTATCCCCCATGTCGAAGGTGCCCCGCAGGTCAATCCGCTTCGTTTGCCCAGGATCGAGAGGGATGTAGCACCCCGGGTAAAACCACTACTAGAAAATCGCTCGTTGTGCATCATCATGACCGCATTCTTATGTCATCATGCCACATTGCATTTGAGCATCGTCATGTCATCATGCATACATCTGTCTAAAACTATTCTCCAAAAACCTATCTTTGTTTTCTATCTACCTCCCTTTTTATTTCAACTGCAAAACCCGGTCCGTTCGGATATTTTTTTTGTCTAAAAATTTACAAAGAATATCAACAACTAAATAAATAAGCTAAACTATTTTCAACCGGGGGAGGCAGCGTAGGCCAGGCCACCTACCAACCCGGGTGGCCCAGCCTGTTTTACTATAAACCCTAACCCTAGCTACCCCACCTACCACCAGATCCAACTCCCACTGTTGGGGATATGCTAAATGGGTATCACCATTGCATGTCTCTAATCTGGATAACCCGGGTGGCCCACAGTTGGTAGCAAGGCCTATGGCTTGCTGGGCGGCCCAATTAGATGGATCCAGAATGGAAGCCCATGCCAGATGAATTAAGGCTATGATGGAGTCATTGGCGTACCCGGAGCCTTGGAGTGCAAGAGATGTTAGACTAGTTGTATACCGTGTAGGACTTTGTAACCTATCCGGCTAGGACTTTTCCTATAATCCTAGGATCCGGCGACTATATAAGCTAGACCTAGAAGATCCTTCAGGGCAACGGTCAGATGTAACAACACAACTCGCACACAGCGAACCGATCCCTGTAACCCGACGTATTGCCGTTATAGTGATTTATGGAAGGAGTAGGATTACACCATCGTCGTGGGATATGAACCTGTGTAAGATTTGTCACCTCGTACCCGCCAACCTTACGCCTTACCCCACGTCTCTAAGCACGCTCTGTGAGGACCCCTCCCTGGCGTACTCGTCGGCAATACCAGGATAGTTGGTGCCCACCATGGGGCAAGAGGCGCTTCAGGCTCTACAACGGGCGAGGTCAAAGCTCTTCGCGGCAATCGGCGAAACCGTAGCCATTGGTCGCGTTCTCTTCTACGAAAACGTTCCGATCATCTATCCCGATGAGTTTTGGATCCCGGCGAAGACAAACCCCACCCGCTGCTCGATCATTCCAATCGGGGACATCCACCTCTTCATCGGCGAAACCGACTCAGGCACTAGTTCCCTGGAAGTCGGAGGATAGTCAAGGCCCGCATAGACCACCTACGGGTAGGATACGTTCACGGAAGGATAGAAGTCGGATCTCTCTTCGGATTTTTTGACTTAGATCAGAAAAATTCAAGGCCCACCCAAACCGCCCGTGTGCAGGAAATAATGGTGGAAGATCGCTGCAAATCCGCCGGCTTCGCCCATGCGTCTAGAAAGCAGATATCGCACTTCGTCGGCGTGGTGACTATCTTCGATCTGGCACGATGCGTTCAGAGAGACGGTGAAAACCCCCTCGATTACCTCGCCAGATGGCTCTGGATACGGGCCGACCTGGAACACTACCCTAGTGATGATGCTATCTATCACTTTGTGGAAGGGCTGGACTACGGTACACTTCTCTGGCATACCCTAAGGCGGCAGTAGGCCGCCGGTCTCCTCACCTTTAAGAGCATGATTGACACTGTCAACAGTTACGCCACCGCTGATGCATCTGCTCCGATAGAGCTCGATGCCATAGCCGAGATACCACCGCCATAGCCACCCAGCCACCGCCTCCAGTCAACATCCCTGCTGCCTCAGCATCATCCTCCGTCATCGAGGAAGCCCCCGCACCCTCCGACTCCGTTCTAGACATGCTCTATGCCTACATCAACATGGACTTGGAGGAGATGGATATCAACCCGGAGGAACTGGACTCAGCCATGAAAGAGATGGAGGAGGATATCAAGCATGAGGAGAAGGTCAACAAGGCCGCCACATCCCGAGAGGTGTTCATCTCCATTGGAAGCGTGATGGAAGAATATCAAACCGGACAAGCTCCGCCTAAGCCGCTGGACAATAGGAAGGGACCAGCCGATGCTACCGACAATGATCGCGCAAAGGCCATTCCTCCTCCGCCTAACCCAGTGCAACAACCGTAGGAACTCAACACCGGTCCGAGTAACACCAACACCACAAATCCGCCGCCACCAGCATCTACGTCTGCGTCCGCCCAAGTCACTCCAGCAGATAGAGTGATGTACGACAATTTTCTCGTCGTGCCTATGACTGTGGCCCATATACGGAACATAGTCCAGCTCGATGAGAAGCGCTAGCAGCTACTAGAGGAAGCGCATGCCATCGCGGAGCAAGGCGCAAAACTAGATCGTGATCTAGCCAAGGCACAGAAATCGATTGAGACAGCTAGGGCACTGGAGGCCGAATACAAGACTCTGCTTAAGTAGCAGAAGGCTAAGAAAGCTCTGGCTCATGTTGTCAATGACCCTGGCATATGACGCAACCTAGGGTGGGCTCCCTTGAAGCCGGAATATTCCAAGTCATACATTGACAATGAAGGCAGACAGGTCATGCCCACACCTATTCTCAACTTGGTCGTCGCCAAGACCCTACTAGAGCAGGATAGATCGCCCGCAGCTGTGGAACAAGTCTATGACCTTGTGGCCAAGGCTATCAAACAACAGGAAAATGCCACCTCTCAGAGGCTTGAGTCTGATCCAGCATATTTCCAGTCTAGCAATCCTAAGCCGCCAAGGGAGAGATCTCCTCATGATGTCGGGTCCCAAACGGGTTCATCAGAACGAAGGCGGAGGGAGGCGCGCAACAGGAAGGATGCTATCCCCGTATCCTCCGACCATGGAGGAAAGGCTCACCCTCATCGCCCGTCTCCACCACCTCGCCCCCCGACATCACGAAGACCCAAGAGATCACTACCGTACGAGCATGCGTCCACCTAGACGCCCTTAGGGCGGCATTGTCATTCACGACAACAGGGAGCAACCTTGTCATGGCGGGGAGCGCGATGGCAATTAGGGACATAAGATCGGGTCACACCATGACCCTCTGCGTCGGACAAGCAACCGCGACAGACGTGAGGAGTCGCAGGAGGGTAACAGCAAGAAGGCTAACCCACCGCCACCTCCACCCCCATCGCCCCCTAGAAGCCACCATGGCGGAGGAGGCCCGCGTCACTCACGAAGCCCGTCCCCTGATGGCAAGAAGAAAAAAGCAAGCCCGGAGCCATACGACGCACATTCACGCTTGGAAAAGATTCACGAGTCCCGGGAAGGACAGTACCTGGGACCATGTTGCTTTGGACCTATGATATGGACAACAACTTACCCAAGGGTTTCCGGATAGACAAGACGATCAAGCCCTATGACGGAACTGCCAAGCCAGCTACATGGTTGTAGCATTATGGTAACACGGTAGAGATCGCCGAGGGAGAACCCAACGTTGCCATCAAGTACCTCCCACTGATGTTGACGGGCACAACCCGCCAATGGATCGACGACTTGCTGGAGAAGTCTATATGCAATTGGTTGGACATGCAAGAAGCATTCACCAAGAACTTTGAGGGTACGTACAAACGTCCCTGCACTATTGGCTATCTACAGCGGTGGGTGCAAGAGAAAGATGAGACATCTCAGGCCTACCTCACCCGCTGGCTGGATATCAAAAATTCCTGTGCAGGAGTGGACGATCAGACTGCTATGGCCGCCTACATTGATGGCTTGGAAAAGGGTACTTTTCTCTGACATAAGTTGAAGCACCTGCAGGACAATCATAGGCTAGATCACAATCAGATGATCTCCTTGGCTAGTGAGTTCGCGGATGCTGACGATGATGCTCGCGGCTCTTTGCCGGCAATTGCCAT
Source organism: Avena sativa (assembly GCA_916181665.1). Lineage (NCBI taxonomy): Eukaryota > Viridiplantae > Streptophyta > Magnoliopsida > Poales > Poaceae > Avena > Avena sativa. The sequence continues at coordinate 80,983,220 of OV702296.1, forward strand.
TCCAACCCAAGCTAAGAGGAACAACAACACTAAGCAGAAGAGTCTGCCAGAAGAAAAGCCAACCTCCGACATGGTCGTGATGACGTTTGGAGGAAGAGGTGATTGCGAACAGCGAGACCGAGGACAGGGGGCTGGTCGTGGGCAGCAGCGCGGTAGTGAAACCACCCCGGCAGCACCCCGTGTTCCCCAAACGTACTAGGAATACCATGATATGCCATGCCTTGTACACCTCGACGCCAATGGCAAAACCACCCACACCAACCTCCATTGCAAGTTCGTCAACAATCTCAAATAAGACCTAGAGTTCAGCTACAAACAAAGCCGGAAGAACTAACCGCGAGGCAAGGGCAAAGGGAAGAATAAGGACGAGAAGTCCAATGATTCAAGTGACATGGACGAGGACGTTGACCCCAAGCATGCCAACAAGGGTGTTGGCAAAGGAAAGAACCCCGTCGAAAATAAGGCCCCCGTCTACCCCACTTTCCTTGGCACCCCAATGGTCCGGGCCCAGAAAATCTCATTAAGGATACTAATGGCCACCCTACCCCCAGTTCCCCAATACCTATGCTGGTCGGAAGTTCTAATCACTTGGGACAGGAAGGATCACCCAGACCTCGTTCCAATGGAGAACCAATATGCCATGGTCATCAACCCTTTGATTAACGACAACGAGTTCACCAAATGCATGGTGGACAGTGGAAGCAACATCAATATCTTGTACCTGGATACACTGCACAAGATGAACTTGATGGATACCAACCTAAGGCGGACCAGCACCGTATTCCATGGCATAGTTCCTGGTCGGGAGGCTCGGTCCCTTGGGTGCAGCACGCTTTCAGTTGCTTTTGGAGTTGTTAACAATTACCGCCAAGAACGCATGACCTTCGAAGTGGTCCCCTTCAAAAGCATGTACCACGTCATATTCAGACGCGGCATCTTCCACTCCTTCATGGCCAAGCCATGCTTCATCTACAACAAGCTCAAGATACCCGGACCGAACGATGTCATCACCGTATCCAGAAGCTTTTCAAAGGCAAGGGACTGCGAGATTGGAGAAGTAGCCTTTGTAGAAGATGACCTCTACAGTGAAGAATTCAAGGAGATCCAGAGCAAGGTCGACGCCTCGGAGATGCCGACATTGAAGAAGCAGATTTCTGACTCCAATCCTGCCTTCAAATCCGCCATCGAGACCAAGTCGGTGGAACTTGTGGTAGGCGATGCCTCCAAGGTCACCGCCATTGGGACGAACCTAGACCCTAAATAGGAAAGCACGCTCATCCAGTTCCTCCATGGGAATAGGGACATCTTTGCCTGGCAACCTGCGGACATGAAAGGTGTACCTAGGGAACTTGCCGAGCACAACTTGAATATTGATCCAAAATGCAAACCGGTGAAACAACCTCTATGATGCTAGGTTACTTAAGAATAGTTTTATCCGAGAAGTCCTTCACACCCAATGGGTGGCCAATCCTGTACTTGTCCCCAAAAAGGGAACCAAAGAATTAAGAATGTGCGTTGATTACACCGGCTTGAACAAAGCGTGTCTGAAGGATCCGTTTGCTTTGCCTTGCATTGACCAAGTCATTGACTCGATGGCTGGCTCGGAACTTCTGTGTTTTCTAGATGCATACCTGAAGGACATTCAACCAGATAAAGACGAGGAAGTCGGACCAATTGGCCACTTTGTTCACCACACCTTATGGAACATTTTGCTATGTCACCATGCCCTTTGGGCTGAAAAGCGCAGGTGCTACGTACAAGCGGACTATGTAGCATTGCCTACACGACCAAATTGGTCGGAACGTTCATGCCTACGTGGATGATATCGCGGAAATACAACATGATGCTTAATGCAAAAGCAGATGACTTAATCTCCGACTTGAAGGAAACCTTTGATAATCTCTGCAAATACAACATGATCCTTAACCCAAAGAAGAGCGTCTTCGGGGTTCCAGCCAGCAAATTGTTGGGCTTCATTGTTTCCCAGCGCAGAATCGAGGTCAACCTAGAGAAGATCAAGGCCATCCTATACATCAATCGTCCAACATGCCTGAAGGACATTCAACGGCTCACAGGCTACATTACAGCGGTAAGCCCGTTCGTCAGCCGACTTGGAGAGAAGGCTCTGCCGCTATACAAGTTGCTGAAGAAGGCGGATAAATTCATATGGACGGACGAAGCAGATGCTGCGCTTAAGGAGATAAAAAGGATACTTTCTTTGGCACCTATACTCGTAGCGCCCGAGCCAATAGAGCCTATGTGAATTTACATGGCGGCCACCAACCAGGTTATCAGCATCGTTGTCTTGGTAGATCGGAAAGAAACAATGCATGAGTACGAAGTACAACGACTAGTTTAATATGTAAGAGAGGTCTAGACGGAGTCCAAGGAGCGATACCCGCACTACCAAACGCTAGCTTATGGAGTGTTCCTTGCTTCTCGGAAGCTGAGGCACTACTTCCAGGAGCACCCTATCATAGTAGTGAGCAAGGCTCCACTGCCCGATATCATCAACAATAGCGACTCTATAGGACGGGTCGCGAAGTGGGGCATTAACCTTGCCGCCTTCGAGATCACCTACAAGCGACGTGACGCTATCAAATCATAAGTCTTGGACGATTTTATTGCAGATTGGACGGAGATGCCAGATGCTACCCCTATACCAGAGCCAGAATACTGGGTGATGCACTTTGAAAGATCAAGGCTACTGAATGGATCTGAGGCTGGTGTGCTATTTCAATCACCAACAGGTGAAAATCTGCACTATATCCTGCAGATCCACTTTGAGGCTGCAAATAACATGGCGAATATGAAGCACTCATTCACGGACTTCGCGTAGCGAAGGATATTGTCATCAAGCGCATAGTTTGCTATGGAGATTCCGACTTGGTTGCCCAGCAGATGGCTGGCACTTGGAACGCGCGTAACCCTATGATGGCGGCATATCGAGACGAAGTGGGAGAGATAGCCAAGTGCTTCGAAGGCTACGAAGTCAAGTATGTCAAAAGGGAAGAAAATGAGGCGGCTGATCATGGCACAAACCAATTCCGCCTGGCATTTTTCTGGAGCATCTACGGACCCCATCCGTGAAGAGAGCGGACCCCGAGAACACGGATAGAGTCGACTCATTTGTTAATGTAGTAATAATAGTCCCTCCGGCTTGGACAAAACCATTCATGGAGTATCTCGTACACGGAACTTTGCCAGTCGACGAAGTCAAAAGTCGGCAAATAGTATGTAGAGCAAAGGGCTATACCATAATTAATGGGAAACTCTACAAAAGAAGTACAACTGGCGTATATCTAAAGTGTGTATCCAAGCAAGAAGGTATTGATATCCTTCGTGAGATCCATCTCGGAGATTGCGGGCATCACGCCGCTCGTCGATCATTGGTCTCCAAAGCCTTCCGGCAAGGATTCTACTGGCTGACAACAAAGGCAGATGCCGACAAGCTGGTCGAGACATGCATATGATGTTAGTATTATGCTCGACAACCACATGTACCAGCTCAGGAGTTGCGAACCATACCGATAACTTGGTCGTTCATAGTCTGGGGGCTAGACATGGTTGGTCCATTACAGACATCACCTTTTGAGTTTACGCATCTGCTGGTAGCAGTTGATAAATTCACAAAATGGAAAGAAGCTAAACCCGTTAGAAAGCTTGACGGGGCAACTGCCCTTAGGTTTGTCCGAGATCCAGTGGTGAGATTTGGTCTCCCACATAGCATCATCACCAACAACGGCAACAACTTGTCATTCGGAGAAGTGGAAGCTTATTGTTGGGAGAAGGGAATCTGTCATGATTTGGCATCTGTGGCACATCCACAATCCAATGGACAAGTTGAGTGAGCCAATGGATTAATTCTGCAGGGAATAAAGCCACGTCTAGAAGCACCGCTACATAGAGAAGCTCGAGCCTGGGCGAAGGAGTGGCCATCTGTTATGTGGAGTTTGCGAACTACTCCCAACGGATCCACCGGCTACACCCCTTACTTCATGGTATATGGAGCAGAAGCAATTCTACCCTCTGACATCCTCCACGATTCACCAAGGGTTGCCGCCTATGACGAAGATGACACTGAAGAGTCCAGACGCCTATATGTCGACCTTCTCGAGGAGGAGCACGTATTGGCATGCCAAAGATCCACCATCTACCAGCAGAAGCTATGCATCTACCATAGTCGCCGCGTTCGGCATCACTCATTTAAAGAGGGGGACCTGGTGATCTGACTTAAGCAAAAAAATCACACAAATTATCCCCGCCATGGGAAGGACCATTCATCATAAGCAAGGCGCTACTAAATGGTTCCTATTACCTCGTTGACAATTGTGAACTAGAGGATATACCAAACGAGGATCATAAGCGTAAGCAACGTGACCCGGAAGATGACTACCCGGAGCTTGATCGGCCATGGAACATAGCACAGCTGCGTCCTTTCTACACTTAGCATATTTTACTATCTACTGTGCATCTGTTATATGATCAATGAAATAAAGCTCTTTGGTTCACTCATATGCTTGAGTCTTTTACCTCCTTTAGTGTTCATTTTTGGATCATATAAAACCTTTATGTGCAAGTTTTGCATTTGCACTTGTGAACATTCTACTTACAGGCGTTAGCTTAAGTTTTCTGGTCTACACATTCTTTGTCGTTTTTACGTTGATTCTGGAGTAGTGACTTTCGGCACTCGAAGTCGGTGATTTTGTGCTTAGGTTTTTGACGATGCCATTGGGTATCATCACCTGAACACATCGTTCCGACTAAGGGTCTTACGACTCACGGAAAGTCAAGCATAAAAACCAGAGTAATGGATAAGCCAACACTTGCTTAAAAAATACATACATGCTGGAATTAGTTCTTAAGCAGCTAGAAGCTTATAGCCAGAGTTTTCCGCCTTAAGTTAAACAACATTGTTTTTCCGCATACATACAACATCCATAGGTGACAAATATTACATAGTGTTTTCACTTCTCTGGTGCAGGGAGACTTCGAGGTCGCGTCATCAGCCGCAAGAGAGCCATCTTTCCCATCAACAAAGTTGGCAGTTTTCAGGGACTCGGAGGAGCTAGCTTGGTCGGCATCAATTACCTCAAGAGGCACAAAGGTGTTCGCATTGACCAACTGGGCGACCCTGGTATCGTAGCTAGCAATCAAAGTCCAGATAGTAACATGATCGATCTTCTGTCCGTCTTTGTCTATGTCCAGCAACCTAGAGGTAATCGTGGTGATGTAGGCATCGTCGTAGTGGGCCTTGACCATGGATAGAGCCATCCTAGCGCCGACCCGGGTCGTACATGAAGCTTTCAATCTTACGATATGCTCGGGGGCTCGGTGCATGATCTCCGAGTACTTCATTACGGAGTGCACTTCCTTAATGTTGATGTCCAAGGGCTTGGCGATCTCTTTGGCTTGGGTGATGGCGGTGCTGATGAAGTTGCCGGCAAGAACCATGCATTCCTTTGGCGGAGGAGCATTATTGGTCAAACCAATAGGAGCTGCATTTTTGACCAAAATTTTAGAGTGCATGAGTTCAACACAATTAGATCAAAGTACATGGTTTGCAGAAGTACAAGATGGAGAATGCTTACCAAAGATGCTATCCTCAGCTTGCTGGAGAATTTCCGCCATGGAATCCCCTTCCTTTCGGAGGGTCTTGTATGCCTCAAGGTTCCGAGTATTCTGCTTGTCGGCAGCTTTGTTCTGATCCTTGAGGGTTGTCATCTCCTCCTTAAGGCGGTTGATTTCCATGTTTGCGGATTCTTGCACGGCATCCATTGCATCTTCATGCATCTTAAGCGAGTCAGCCCTCTCCTGCTTCAGGATCTTGTTTTTGCTATCTAGCTCTTGTATGTGCTTGGATTGCTGTAACATCCCAAATTTCAACAAACTCAAAACCATGTTGTTGCATTCATATCATCATGGCATATTTATCTTGCATAAAATTTTTCAAAGCAAAACCCCTAATGGAACCATATTTAAACCCCTTTCTTATATTATATATATGGGGCATGGTTTTATTTTATTTTAAGACCCCAAAATGATTTTTGAGTGGTTAGATGTGTTTGACTCACTTTTGGACACAAGGATCATAGCAAAAAGGTTTTGTGAAGGTTTGAATTCATTTGGATTTGAAATGACCATTCAAATCTATTCTAGAAAATCAAAATAGAAAAAAAGACCAAAGAGGGAAAAAATAACAGCCGGCAAACCTTCTGGCCCAATTACCCCTGGCAGCCCACTAAGCCCACCCGGGAACACCCCCTCTCCTCTATGATTCTCACCCACTCGCGCACACCCCCTCACTGACCAGTGGCCCCGCTTCCACGTCAACCCCGTCGTCCCCAAACCCCGCACGACGACCGCGCCGCTGGCCGTATCCTCTCCTTCACTGTCGATGAATTTGCGAGTAAATCTCGTTGATTCTCCGAGTAATTATTTCCCCTTCTCCGGCTACTTAATCCCCACCTCCTCGCGACCATTTCCCCTCACTTAGCCAGCACCAAGCACCGCCAGGCTCCTCCAATTTCACCTTACACCACCGCAGTACAGAGCAACTCCGACGAACTATCCTGGTAAGCACAATGCGCCCCTCTGCCTCTAGTTCACACGAATGTGTTCCTCTTGAACTTGCGCATCTGCTCATGCCCTTGGTTTGTCCAATCGTGCCCTAGGTCATTGCCCCCGTCGACGTCTGGAAGCAACCGAGGCGCAACTCAACTCCGGCAAGCAATCTCGGTAAAATTCATGCTCCCCTTGACCTCTGCTTCACACGACTGAGTTCGCCGTGTCTTTGTGCGCCTTCTAATACCAGACGCTTGTCCTATTTCTCCCTAGGTTGTCGTCTTCGTCTCCGACCGTGAGCACCCGACGACAGGACGAACTTCGATGAGGATTTTCTCCGTGTTTGTGCGCCCCCGTCCAAGCCGCATCCATGTTGAGATTCCCCACCTTATAGCGACCGTGGTAAGCGCCAGCACACACCCCTACCCCTCTTATCTCGACGGGTGTCACCTCCAGTGGCGTCGCTACCGCCAGAGCCATTGTCGCCACTAAGTTTTGGTCAGGCGTGTCTGATCCGTTGGATCTGCATCTAGTGGCCACGATTAGATCACTAAGAGAAACGTTGTGTTTAGATGTGGGCTGTGCATTGTCACTTAGATCCTACAGTGTGGAAACGTGATCTGGCTGAACTGGTACGCGCCAATAGGATGCTGCCGCGTGGCTAGGGTTTTGATTTAAAATCCAGATTTTGTTCTATTAGTTATTCAAACTTGTAAATTCAATAACTTTTGTTCTGTTTATCCAAAAATTACAAATTTTATATCTATGGATTCAGAAAATTAAGACCTATGCATTTATTTCCTTGTTATTTCCATTTGCTTTTGAAAAATTAGGATTTTATGCAGAAGCATTTGTAGGCCTATTTTGACTATAAAAATTATTTAGAAAATTGTTTTAAAATAATTTTTGGTTTATTTAGACTTTAGAAAGTATGCCTTGTGTTTTGTACTGTTTAGTTTGATCTGAAAAGTGTGGAAAATCATCTCATTGCATTTTGCATGCATTAGGATTGTGTCTATTCCCCTAACTACCAAGGAAAGTGATTCTTCATCTTTTTGTCCTAATATTTTATCTATGCACTAGTGATATTTTGAGTAGGATTTGCATGGTGATTTTTCTAAATATATGCTATGCTATGGTGGATCCTATAGATGATATCTTAGTAGAATTTCCCTAAGTTAAGTGACATGTTATACTAGTATGCTTAGCCTATCTAGTAGAATGCAATGGTGGAATATTCATGTTATGATACTATGCAAAGTCTATGCCTATGTTTTTGATTATTAAAACAACATGTTAATGAATCACCTGGGTGGAATGGGAAGATTGGTTTGCGTTGAGTGGTTACACGAGGTCCATGTATATGGTTTACCTTGTGTTTCACAACTGTGGATGACCACCCAGGAACAAAGAGATTTGAGATGTTTAGTGTTGAGAAGCTTCTAGTGCAACCACATGGCATATGGGATCTGCCTTGACCAACTTGGTGGCAAGAAATCAGCCAGATGGACAGTTGGTGGTAGTGTTGATAGGATGGAATGCGTCCATGGTGGTATGAGGGAATGCCTCTGAAAAGTCTCGTCTCGATGCATGTCGAGTCTTGTGGGGAAAGTGCACCACCTCTCGAGAGGGTAAAACCTAAGTACTTAGCCATGTCCCCGGTAACGGACATTTTGAGCATCAAAGACATTGAAATGATCAAGGATCTCCTCATCCCAATTTCTCTAAGCTAAAACTTGTGGTTGAACAAGGGTAGAGGTTCACCAATCTCTATTGGTGGTTCCTTGGGTGTTTTTGTCAAACAAAAACTTAGTGTTTTCAAACTAATAAGACAAACCTTATTTTTGAGCAAAGCTAGCCTGAACTACACTTAGCCAAATTCATATAGTTGCTATATGTTACTATACTAGTATGGTATCACTTGCCAATACAATTCCAAATGTATTGACCCTCTGTGGCTGTAACTTATTATGTTGCAGGTTACTCTGATGGTGACTAGGGTTATGAGTCTACACTCAACGTGTTTGCCTGTGGCACATGAAGATGAAGACTTTATTTATTTACTTTGTTTTGAGAAACTCTATGTATTAGCCTTGGGCTAATGAGTTGTAAGAACTATTGTATCTCTGGATATTACGATGTAATAATGACCTTTGTATCTGTGTACTTCATCTTAAACTGTGGATGCTAGCAATTCGATCCAGGGACTAGCATTGCAATACCAGGGGCCTTTACCTTAAATGGTGAGGTCTTACAGATGGTATCCGAGCACTGTGTTCCCTGTAGGATTATGACCCTAAGATGGATTATACTAAGGAAACCACTAGGAAAATGCAAACTCCTTTGTAAATTTCCACACTTGTCTCTTTTTCATCTTGTACAACTTCTCCTAATATTATTTCTCATCTCTATTTGTAGATGGCCGCCATCAACGAAGCCGTTAGGAAGGGACCACTCATGACAATGACCTTAGAATGTGAGACGGAGTTTCCCAAGGCACTCAAGAACTGTAAGACCCCACCTTTATAAGGTAAAGGATCCCTGTGATTGCAATGCTAGTCCCTGGATCAATTGCTAGCATCCACAGTTTAAGATGAAGTACATAGATACAAAGGTCTTTATTGCATCGTCATTCCAGAGATAACATAGTATTTTACAACTCCATAGCCAAAGGCTAGTACAAGAGTTCATAACATAAGTAACCTAAAGCAAAGTCTTCATCTTCATGTGCCACATGCAAGCATGTTGAGTGTAGACTCATAACCGTAATCCTCATCAGAGTATCCTGCAACATCATAAGTTACAGCCACAGTGGGTCAATACAATGGAATAGTATTGGCAAGTGATACCATAGTAGAATAGTAGTTTCTAACTTCTATATGAATTTGGCTAAGTGTACCTTAGGCTTGCTTTGATCAAAATAGGTTTTTCCTATTAGTTGAAAAACACTAAGTTTTTGTTTATCAAAAACTCCCAAAGAACCACCAATGAATATTGAGGAACCTTTAACCCTTGTTCAACCACAAGTTTTTAACTTAGAAAATTGGTATGAGGAGATCCATGATAGCTTCAATGTCTTGATGCTCAAATTGTCCATTGCCGGGGACACGGCTAAGTACTTAGACTTTCCTTCTTGAAAGGTGGTGCACTTTCCCCACAAGACTCGACATGCATCGATACGAGATCTTTCAGAAGACTTCCCTTAGACCAAATGGACGCGTTCCATCCTATCACCCTACCAACATATGTCCATTTGACTAAGTTATTGCAACCTATATGATCAAGGCAGAGCCCATATGCCATGTGGCTGCACGAGAAGCTTCTAAACACTAAGTATCTCAAATCCCTTTGTTCCTTGGTGGCTTTCCACAAGTGAGATACACCAGGTATACCCCTGAGTAACCACTCAACACAAACCATTCTTTCCATTCCACGCAGGTGATTCATTCGCTTATTTGTTTTATTAAGCAAAAACATAAGTCAAAGACTTCGTAAAATTTCCATAGCATGTGTATATAATCCACCCTTGTTTACTACTAGCTAGGCTAAGCATGATATCAACAAGTATCTTAACTTAGAGAATAATCCTATCAAGACTACAACTACTAGGATTTCCCATAGCATAGCATATAGATACTTAGCAAAAATTTCATGCAAGCCCTATACAAAATATCACTAGTGCATATTCAAAATAATGGGACAAATACATGAAGCACCACTTGCCTTGGTAGTTGGGGGAGTAGAACCAATCTTCACAATCAGAATCACTACTAGCACCAAAATCTACACATAAAATAATAACACCAAATTCACATTCCAATATTCAAGAAACAATATTATGAATGCATGCAAATTCCATGTGATGATTTTTCTAAACTAAACAAGACAAGTCAAACAGTACTAAACACAAAAATAATTAAAAAATAGTCTAAATAAACTTAATTTGGCCATATAAACATTTTCAAAATAATTTATATAGTCAAAATAAGCCTATATTTGTCTCTGCATGAAATTCCGTTTTTACAGAAGCAAAATACAAAATTAAGTCCACAGTAATGTAGGATTTATTTTTCTGAATCCAATGATATATTATTTGTATTTTTTGGATAAACAGAACAAAAGATATGAATTTTACAAGTTTGAATCTCTAATAGATACAAAATCAGATTTTAAATCGAAACCCTACCACGTGGCTATGTCTGATTGGCTGATACCGTTTCGGTTGGATCGATCATCTAGAGCCGTAGGATCTAAGTGATACTATGTGGCTCAGATCTAAAGAAAACGTTTCGTTAAGTGATCTATCGTGGCCACTGGATCTAGATCTGACTTTTGCGAAGCAAGCGACCATAGCCTGGCGGCACTAGCGACGACGGCGCTCTGCCGGTGATGTTCCAATGGCTATAGAGGGGGTTGGGGAGCTGTGGTTTGGCTTACCAGACTCGCGAGGTTGTGCTGAAGCTCAAGGTGTCCCTGGCGTGGACAGGGGTGTGCTGTGGTGGCCGGAGGAGCTCGTCGGAAACCTAGCTGGCGTCGGGCACGGACTGACGACGACATTCCCGGCCTCCATAAGACAAACGAACAACATCAGCGTGTGTGCAAGGACAACACGGTCACCGTCGTTTGATCTAGAGGTTGGGGGGTGGTCACACCTTACCAGAATTCCTCGCCGGAGACGTGCGTGGCGTCGGGTGCTTGTGGTGGTGGACGAATCTGATGACCTAGGTCACGAACAGACGAACCAAGCGTATGAGAAGAAGCGCACGAGCACGAGGATCATTATAGCAAGAACGAGAGAGGACGGGGTGGACGGAGCTCACCGCAATGTCTCGTCAGAGTTGCTTAGGCAGCGGCGTTGCAGCACGAATTCTAGGCAGCCTGGTGGCAGAGAGAGTGTGCCGAGTGAGGGGAAAGGATCGCGGTGGGGAGGTGCTTATGTAGGCAGAGGCTCGGCAAGAAACGCTTGCGGAATCAAGGGCATTTACGCCGCGCCATCAACGGAGCAACGGCAGCGGCGACGAGGTCTGCGGGCGTGATTTGGGGAAGATGGTGACATGGCGTGTGGGGCCAGCGCATCAGTGACTGCGGGTAGGCCTGTGCGCATGAGAGAGAGGAGAGGGGGAGGTGTCCGGGTGGGCTTAGTGAGCTGCTTCTGCTGCTGGGCTGAATAGGTGGCGCCGGCCCTTTTCCTTTTCTTCTCTCTTTTTCTTTTTCTATTTTGATTTTCAGGAATCAAATTCAAACCAAATTCAAATGGATTTAAATTCAAATCACCTCTGAATTTTTGTAGTGTAAACCTTGTACTTGTTTGTGTATAAAACACTACTATTTAGTCAAATGCACTTTGACACTTTGAAAATAAAATAAAACCTTGCCTTATTGATATATAGATAATAGGCATATAAATGGTTTTATTTTGGATTTTGTTTTTGAAAGTTTTTGTGCAAGCCAAGGATGCTATGAATGAAGGAATGAAATGCAAACTTTTAAAACTCATGATTTTTGGGATGTTACACATCTAACCCCCTTAAGATGAATCTCGTCCTCGAGATTCGGATTGGCTAGCAAATAGGCGAGGGTGATCTTTCTGACGGTCATCTTCTCTTTCCCAAGTTGCTTCTTCTTCGGAATGATGGTTCCACTGAACTTTGCAGAATTTAGTAGTCTTGGTTCGAGTAACTCTTTCTGCAGTCTCAAGAATCTTGATAGGCTTCTCCTCATAGGTGAGATCACTCTCTAACTGAACCTCTTCCAAAGGTATAGTATCCTTCAAAGAAGTTTCTTCCATATCTGGATGGCATTTCTTCAACTGACTCACGTGAAACACATTGTGAACGGAAGACAGTGATTCAAGCAATTCAATCTCATAAGCCACTTCTCCTTTGCGGCTCAAAATCTTGAATGGTCCAATATACCTTAGAGCCAACTTTCCTTTGATCCCAAATATCTTCACACCAAGCGAGTGGTGAGACTCTAAGATAGGCTCTATCACGTACCTCATAGGTGACCTCTCTACGCTTTGAATCCACATAGCTTTTCTGTCAGGACTGTGCTATCTTCAATCTGTCCCTTACTAATCTGACTTTCTCTTCAGCTTCCTTAATCAGTTCTGGTCCGAATAACTTTTTTTATCCTACACCACTCCATAGCAATGGTGTAGTACACTTCCTTCCATAGAGAAATTCAAATGGCGCCATCTCAATGCTGGCTAGGTAGCTGTTATTGTAAGAGAATTCTGCGTAGGGTGGACTTTCATCCCAACTAGCACCGTAGTCTAGGGCACATGCCCTCAGCATATCCTCTAGAATTTGATTGATTCTGTCTGTCCATCAGTTTGGGGGTGAAAAGCTATGCCGAACTCCAATCTTGTTCCCAATGAATCATGCAATTGTCGCCAAAAATGCGAAGTGAATTGAGTTCCTCTATCAGACACAATACTCTTGGGTACTCCATGCAGACATATAATCCTGTTCATATAGATTTTGGCCAACTCAGCACTTGTATATGTGGTCTTTACGGGTATGAAATGTGCCACCTTAGTTAGGCGATCTACACTAACCCAGATAGAATCATATCCTGATCTAGTCCTTGGCAGTCCGGTGATGAAATCCATACCAATCTTGTCCCACTTCCAATCGGGAATAGGTAGTGGCTGCAGTAATCCTGCCGGTTTCTGATGTTCCGCTTTCACTCGACTACACACATCACACAATGCAATATGTTCTGCGATGTCCCTCTTGAGATTATTCCACCAGAATCTTTCCTTCACATCCATGTACATTTTGGTGTTACCCGGATGAATGGAATATGGTGAGTTGTGTGCTTCTTGCAGAATCAGTTTCCAAAGTTCTGGATCTTATGGAATATAGATACGTTTTCCATACCATAAGGTACCCTGTTCGTCTTCATGGAAACCTTTAGCTTTCCCCTTATTCATTATTCCTTTGATCTCATCAATTTCCTTGTCCATCTTTTAGGCTTCCTTGATCCTGTCCAACAATGTGGGTTGAACATCCAATGACATGAGATGTCCTTCCAACACTATCTCCTATCTAAGATCTTTAAATTGGGCACATAGATCATCTGGCAATTCTCCCTTAGTAAGGCCATTCACATAAACCTTACGGCTTAAAGTATCCGCTACAACATTTGCTTTACCGGGATGGTATTGTAAAATCAAGTCATAGTCCTTGATGAGCTCAAGCCATCTTCTTTGTCTCATATTGATTTCTTTCCGAGTGAAGATATACTTCAAACTTTTGTGATCTGTGAACACTTCACAATGTTTTCCCAAAAGATAATGCCTCCATGTTTTGAGTGCATGGACAACAGAGGCTAACTCTAAATCATGAGTAGGGTAATTCAGTTCATGAGTTTTGAGTTGTCTCGAGGCATAAGCCACACCTTTACCTTCTTGCATCAAGGCTCCACCTAGTCCTTGGTGAGATGCATCACAATAGACTTGGAAATCCTTCTCCAAATCTAGCAGACATAAGACTAGTGTTGACACTAGTCTCTTCTTTTGTTCTTGGAAACTAAGTTCACATCCTTCAGTCCAGTCAAACTTCTTGTCTTTCTTAAGTAACTCCGTCATTGGATTAGCTACCTTTGAGAAATTCTCATTGAATCTTCTATAGTATCCTGCCAAGCCAAGGAAACTACGAACCTCTTTCACTAACTTAGGAGATTCCCACTCAGTTATAGCTGACACTTTTGCAGGATCGGCAGCTACACCATCTCCCGACACAATATATCCGAGAAATCCCACTTCATTCAACCAGAATTCACACTTGCGGAATTTGGCATACAACTTGTGCTCCCTAAGTTTCTTAAGTATCAAACACAAATGCTCTTCATGCTCTTCTTTGCTCTTGGAGTAGATCAAAATGTCATCGATGAATACGACAACAAACTTGTCAAGAAACTCCATGAACACTTTGTTCATCATGTTCATGAAATAGGCTGGTGCATTTGTCAAACCAAATGGCATCACAGTTTACTCATACAAACCATACCTAGTGGTGAAAGCAATCTTAGGTATGTCTTGCTCTCTAATCTTTAGTTGAAAATAGCCTGATCGGAGATCAATCTTTGAGAACACACGGGCTCCTTATAGCTGATCAAACAGGTTGTTGATTCTAGGCAAAGGATATTTGTTCTTGATATTCACCTCATTGAGTGAACGGTAATCTATGCATAACCTTTGACTTCTATCTTTCTTCTCAACAAACAGAACTGGTGCACCCCAAGATGAAGAACTTGGTTGAATAAATCCTTTCTGCAACTGTTCTCCAAGTTGTTTCTTGAGTTCTTTCAACTCATCAACTGACATCTTGTAGGGTCTCTTTGCTATTGGTCCAGATCCTGGTAGCAAGTCAATCAGAAACTCTACATCTCTATCTGGTGGCATTCCAAGCAATTCCTCCAAAAAGACATCTGGATATTCTCTCACAATTAGCACACTGTCTATGCTAAGTCCCTTAAGTGAATTAAGCTTACTCCCTTTAGATTCAAAGTTAGACTTGAACCTAATCCGTTTCTTATCCGGGGTAGTGAGTGTGACAGTACGATTGGCACAATCTAGTACTCCTTCATACTTATTCATCCAATCCATGCCTAGAATAACATCCAATCCTTGGGAATCTAGGATTATTAAACTAACTGGAAACTTATACTTCCCGAATTCTATCACTAGATCATGACATCCAAGGTTCACTATCATCTCTCCACCAGGAGAGCTTACTTTTATAGGACACCCAATAGTTTCAGTTGGAAGTCCATTTTTATCAACAAATGCTCTTGATATGAATGAATGCGATGCGCTAGTATAAAAAGAACAAGTGCTGGAAAAGAATTGAGCTTGAACTTACCAGCCACATCATCCGATTCTTCATAGATTTCCTCCACATTCATGTGATTCACCTGGACCTTCTAAAATGGGTTGGGCTTGTTGGCTCCTTCAACTTTATTTTATAGGCACTCATTTGCATAGTGTCCCATCCTCTTACACTTGTAACACTCAACCTGACCGAGATCTTTCTTTACAGGCTGACTTCCACTACCACTTCCATTGTGGTGGCTCTTGTGTCCACTCTTGTGGTTCTTATACTTGTCGTTATCATGACTGCGATGATGCTTGTTGTCATGGTTACGGTTGTGGTTGTGGTGGCTGTTGTATTTCCCATGCTTGTGGAATCCAGAACTTCCACTATCATCATTATGGGAACGCTTATGAGACAAACCCAAGCTGTGCTTATCAAAGTTATGTTTCCTCTTCCTGCCCTCAACCCATTTCATCTTGTTTTCCAAGATGGTGGCCTTGTCACAGAGTGATTGATATGTTGGGACATAGGCAACAAATAGCTGCAGGTTCAATTCATCATTCAATCCTTCGAGGAACTTCTCCTTCCTCTTAGCATCAGTATCAACTTCATCCGGTGCATAGCACGCCAGATTGTTGAACTCCTCAATGTACTCTGCCACACTACGGTGACGCTGTTTCAGATTGTGGAACTCCTTCTTCAAGTTCATCACTCCAGATGAGATGTGAGCTATACGAAAACCATCCTCAAAAATAGCCAAAGTCACATCCTCAAGGGGAGTGGTGATCTGAAAGTTGTCCCACCAGGTTGCTGCTGGTCCTTCGAGCAGATGTGCCGCGAGCCTGACTTTTTCCTCGTCGGTGTAGCCAACAGTGACTAAATACTTGTTCACAGAACGTAACCAGTCATTGGCTTCCATCGAATCAGTTGTTCCAGAGAACTTTGCAGGCCTCAGTCTTAGAAATCTGGTGAGCATGTCAAATGTTGGAGTATTGTTCTGATTGTGGTTGTTGTTGTTGTTGTTTTTGTTGTTGTTGTTGTTGTTGTTATTGTTGTTGTTGTTGTTGTTGTTGTTGTTGTTGTTGTTGTTGTTGTTGTTGTTGCTGTTGCTGTTGCTGTTGCTGTTGTTGTTGCTGTTGTTGTTGTTGTTGTTGTTATTGTTGTTATTGTTGTTCTGATTTTGTATGAACTGCGTCATCATCTGAATCAGTTGAGATTGATCTATCATCAACTGCTGCATCTCGGGAGTGACATTATTGTTGTTGTTTTGGTTGGGATTGGCACGACGGGGAGGCATCTGTGGTTTCAATAAGGATAAGAATGAGATACCCATAGATGCTTAACATGCACAATACATCACATAGAAACAATCACAATAACCAAGCTCAAAATAACATAGAGTTTGAACTACGTAGACAACAGGTTTTGAAAATGTAAACACACAATAGCAGGCCATCCACATGTTGGATGGTCATTGCGACTCAATAATCAAAGTATGATAGATAAATGATAGTCAAGTAGTCTATACTCCTCCTCCATGTCGACCTCCATGTCAACAAGTGTAAGTCCGGCTGACTCCATGGATGTCTTGTACTCATCGACATTGGTGGTCAAGGCCTCGACCTTCGCACGGAGAGCTCTCTTCTGTGAGCGCAGCCTCTCGATCACTTCCTGCTGGGTCTCGAGCTCGAAGTCCTTGGCCTCTAACTCAGCCTTCATCTCCATGATCTTCTTGTTTCTATCTTGGACTCTTTTCTCCTTACTCTTGAACTTCTTGTCCTGGCTCTCGAATCTGGCCTCCATCTCTTTGACGATCTCGTCTTGCTTCGCGAAGAGCTTATCCTTCTCCCTCAACTGAACCTAGAGCTCATCATTGCTAAGCATGACGTTGGTCCTCTCCGTGTCGAGGTGTCTAATAAGACCCTCTAGGTCCTGAAGGTACAGACGAACTGGCTCAATCATCTCTCTAGTAGCATCATCATACTCTACAGCCTCACCCTACTCGTCACGTCTCCCGAACGGGTGAAAGTAGAGGCCTCTAAGCTCGGTGGAGTGTCTTCCAACAAGGCGTCCAAGTAACTCCTGCATGACTACATCTAAGCCCTTCTCCTTGTCATCATGCATCAGCTTGAAGGTGATCTCCTCCGTGGGTGGCTCCATCTGGCGTCCCGGCTGTGTGACTCTGAAGATCCAAAGGTCCTTCCTCTCAAACTTGGTGAGCTGGAGTGCCTTGATACTAGGAAGTGGGAGGTTGAGCACACTAGTGAGCTCCACAAGACGAGAACCGAAACGAGTTCCCTTGAACTCCTCGGCAGTGCTGATAACAATGTTAGGCATCATTGTATAAGATAAGAAAGGTTAGAATCAATACAAGTAGAGAAAAATCACAAGACAATAAAACATAAGCATGTTTTCTACAATAAAACATACAAGTCATGGCATACAGAAATCCAATACAAACACTAAGGTTCAACATGACATAGACAAAGTTTTGCGAGAAAAACGACAAGTGTGGTGGTCCAACTAGCGGAGTACGTTACAATTCTCACTCATATGCTAAGTCTATGATATCCTCCCTTAGACATTTTATGGCAGTCTCTAAGTCTTGGGTATACTTCTTCTCCTCTTCAAGGTCACTTTTGGTGTTGAGCATCCTACAATTGAGTATTTCACCAAGCTCTTTGATAGCATTCCAAGCTGCATTCCTTGCAGAGTCAAAGAATGTTGTATACATTTCTGAGTTGGTGCCCATGTAGAATCCCGTCTCTTTGTGGTTTTCTCCCTTGTTTTTGTACAAGTGAAGTTGCACCCACCAATATTCTTCTCCTTCATCCATTACTGGAAATCCTTTGTACACGGCCTCACCATGTATCCCCAAACTAACCATAAGGGTTTTAGGTGCTTTGGGAAACTCCATCTCCCATTCTAATGTCATGGTCATGAGTGGTCCCTTCTTGACGGCTTCGTTGATGGCGGCCATCTACAAATAGAGATGAGGAAGAAGATTAGGAAAGGTTACGAGAAGAAACAAGTGTGGAAGTTGCAAAGAGTTGCATTTTTCCTTAGTGGTTTTCTTAGTCTAATCCATCCTAGGGTCATAATCCTAAAGGCAACACAGTGCTCTGATACCATTTGTAAGACCCCACCTTTATAAGGTAAAGGATCCCTGTGATTGCAATGCTAGTCCCTGGATCAATTGCTAGCATCCATAGTTTAAGATGAAGTACACAGATACAAAGGTCTTTATTACATCGTCATTCCAGAGATAACATAGTCTTTTACAACTCCATAGCCAAAGGCTAGTACAAGAGTTCATAACATAAGTAAAATAAAGTAAAGTCTTCATCTTCATGTGCCACAGGCAAGCATGTTGAGTGTAGACTCATAACCCTAATCCTCATCAGAGTATCCGACAACATCATAAGTTACAGCCATAGTGGGTCAATACATTGGAATAGTATTGGCAAGTGATACCATAGTAGAATAGTAGTTTCTAACTTCTATATGAATTTGGCTAAGTGTAGCTTAGGCTTTGTTTGCTCAAAATAGGTTTTTCCTATCAGTTGAAAAACACTAAGTTTTTTTTATCAAAAACTCCCAAGGAACCACCAATGAATATTGAGGAACCTTTAACCCTTGTTCAACCACAAGTTTTTAACTTAGAAATTGGGATGAGGAGATCCTTGATAGCTTCAATGTCTTGATGCTCAAATTGTCCGTAGCTGGGGACACGGCTAAGTACTTAGATTTTTCCTTCTCGAGAGGTGGTGCACTTTCCCCACAAGATTCGACATGCATCGAGACAAGATCTTTCAGAAGCCTTCCCTTAGACCAAATGGACGCGTTCCATCCTATCACCCTACCACCATCTGTCCATTTGACTAAGTTATTGCAACCTATATGATCAAGGCAGAGCCCATATGCCATGTGGCTGCACGGGAAGCTTCTAAACACTAAGTATCTCAAATCCCTTTGTTCCTGGGTGGCTTTCCACAAGTGAGATACACCAGGTAGACCCCTGAGTAACCACTCAACACAAACCATTCTTTCCATTCCACCCAGGTGATTCATTCATTTAGTTATTTTATTAAGCAAAAACATAACTCAAAGACTTAGTAAAATTTCCATAGCATGTGTATATAATCCACCCTTGTTTACTACTATCTAGGATAAGCATGATATCAAGAAGTATCTTAACTTAGAGAATAATCCTATCGAGAATACAACTACTAGGATTTCCCATAGCATAGCATATAGATACTTAGCAAAAATTTCATGCAAGCCCTATACAAAATATCACTAGTGCATATTCAAAATAATGGGACAAAAACATGAAGAACCACTTGCCTTGGTAGTTGGGGGAGTAGAAACAATCTCCACAATGACAATCACCACTAGCACCAAAATCTACAAATAAAATAATAGCACCAAATTCACATTCCAATATTCAAGCAAAAATATTATGAATGCATGCAAATGCCATGTGATGATTTTTCTAAACTAAACAATACAAGTCAAACAGTACTGAACACAAAACCAATTAAAAATGGTCTAAATAAACTTAATTTGGCCTTATAAACATTTTCAAAATAATTTATATAGTCAAAATAAGCCTATACTTGTCTCTGCATAAAATTCCATTTTATACAGAAGCAAAATACAAAATTAGGTCCACAGTAGTGTAGGATTTATTTTTCTGAATCCAATGATATCTTATTTGTATTTTTTTGGATAAACAGAACAAAAGATATGAATTTTACAAGTTTGAATCTCTAATAGATACAAAATCAGATTTTAAATCGAAACCCTACCACGTGGATGTGTATGATTGGCTGATACCGTTTCGGTTGGATCGATCATCCAGAGCCGTAGGATCTAAGTGATACTGTGCGGCTCAGATCTAAAGAAAACGTTTCGTTAAGTGATCTATCGCGGCCACGGGATTCAGATCTGACGGTTGCGAAGCAAGCAACCATAGCCTGGCGGCGCTGGCGACGGCGGCGCAGCGGCGACACTCTGCCGGGGTTGTTCCGGCGGCTATAGAGGGGGTTGGGGGCTGTGGTTTGGCTTCCCAGACTCACAAGGTTGTGCTGAAGCTCAAGGTGTCCCTGGAGTGGACGGGGGCGTGCTGTGGCGGCCAGAGGAGCTCGTCGGAAACCTAGCTGGCGTCGGGCACGGCTTGATGGCGATGATGGCGATGCTCCCGGCCTCCATAAGACAAATGAACAACATCAATGTGTGCGCAAGGACAAGGCGGTCACCATCATTTGATCTAGAGGTTAGGGGGTGGTCACACCTTACCAGAATTCCTCGCCAGAGACGAGCGTGGCGTCAGGTGCTTGCGATGGTGGACGAATCCGATGTCCTAGGTCACGAACAGACGAACCAAGGGTATGAGAAGAAGCGCATGAGCACGATGATCATTATAGCAAGAACGAGAGAGGGCGGGGTGGACGGAGCTCACCACAATGTTTCGTCGGAGTTGCTCGGGCAGCGCCGTTGCAGCACGAATTCTGGGAAGCCTGGTTGCAGAGCGAGTGTGCTGAGTGAGGGGAAAGGCTCGTGGTGGGGAGGTGCTTATGTAGGCAGAGGCTCGGCAAGAAACACTCGCGGAATCAAGGGCATTTACGCCGCGCCATCAACGGATCAACGACAGCGGCGACGAGGTCTGTGGGCGTGATTTGGGGAAGATGGTGACATGGCGTGTGGGGCCAGCGCATCAGTGACTGCGGGTAGGGCTGCGCGCGTGAGAGAGAGAGAGGAGAGGGGGAGGTGGCCGGGTGGGCTTAGTGGGCTGCTTCTGCTGCTGGGCTGAATAGGTGGCGCTGGCCTTTTCCTTTTCTTCTCTCTTTTTTATTTTTTCTATTTTGATTTTCAGGAATCAAATTCAAACCAAATTCAAATCACCTCTGGATTTTTTTAGTGTAAACCTTGTACTTGTTTGTGTATAAAACACTACTATTTAGTCAAATGCACGCTGACACTTTGAAAATAAGATAAAACCTTGCCTTATTGCTATATAGATAATAGGCATATAAATGGTTTTATTTTGAATTTTGTTTTTGAATTTTTTTGTGCAAGCCAAGGATGCTATGAATGAATGAATTAAATGCAAAATTTTGCAAATCATGATTTTTGGGATGTTACAAGAACCTTATGTTTACCCTGGGGATACATGGTGAATCTATGTACAAGTGATTCCTAGTAATGGATGAAGGAGAAAAATATTGGTGGGTACAACTCCACTTGTACAAAAACAAGGAGGACAACCACAATGAGTCGGGATTCTGCATGATCACCAACTCTGAGATGCACATGTCATTCTTTTACTCTGCAAGGAATGCATCTTGGAATGCCATCAAGGAGCTTGGAGATAGACTCAAGTGTAGAATGCTCAACACTAAAAATGACCTTAGAGAAGAAAAGAAGCATACCCAAGAATTAGAGGCCACCATAAAAGGTCTAAGGGAAGATGTTATAGACTTGGCATTTGAGTCTTGTGATCAAGACAAGCAAATTGCAACCTGATGTCTACGCACTTCTATTCTTGTAGACAGTTGTCGGGCCTCCAAGTGCAGAGGTTTGTAGAACAGTAGCAAGTTTCCCTTAAGTGGATTACCCAAGGTTTATCGAACTCAGGTAGGAAGTGTTCAAAGGTATTCCCTCTCAATCAACCCTGCAATCAAGATACAAGAAGTCTCTTGTGTCCCCAACACACCCAATACACTTGTCAGGTGTATAGGTGCACTAGTTCGGTGAAGAAATAGTGAAATACAAGTGGTAACGGTGCCAGAAAAGAGCTTGCCGGTGAGGTAAAGACTAAAGGCAAAAAGATGGAAGCAAGAAAACATGCAACAGATCTAGATGTGAACGGTATTTCAATGCTTAGAAACAAGTCCTAGGGATCATACTTTCACCAGTGAACACTCTCTCATAAATATATTCTCTTCATGATACTACTCTTAACTACTCTCTGGTTGGTGAACTCTAATCCATGGTAGGCCTATAACATCACACTTCAAAGTCCGCCTTCCCCAATATAGATAACCCACACTGTCACCTTGAGCGCTAGATGGTTCCAACAAACACCACAATTTCATAGAGACAACCAACTCAAAATATACTCACGATAAATATATATGTAACCTAGCTTAAGTGCCACACACGGCGTGCATGCTGTCACTTTCACACACGTGGGGAAAAGCATAGATCTATTAAAGCACAATGAGTATTTATGTAGACTCTATCCTAAGTGCCACCATGGCATGCACGCTGTCATTTTCACACACATGGGGAGAGCAGAGATCTATTAAAGCACTTGAGTAGCAAGGTAGATCTACTTGATTACAAAGATCATGACAAAAACAAGATCATGCATAGAGAGTGATGAACACATAGCTACTGGTAGAGCCCTTAGCCTCGAGGAAGAACTACTCCCTCCTCATCATGGGAATCAACAACGGTGATGGATATGGTGGTGAAGATCGATGGAGATGGATCCGAGGGCACTTCCGTGTCCCAGCAGGGTGCCGAAACAGACACTTTCTGTCACCCGAATCTCCCCTTCGGTGGAGGCGGCGCTGCGGAACTTTTCATGGCTTTCTGGTCAATAGGTTAGTTCCAGAAAGTGTATAAAAATACCTAAAAGTGTAGACAAAGCATGTCAAAGTGGATACTAAACAAGCATGGAACATCAAAAATTATATATATGTTTACGATGTATCAAGCATCCCCAAGCTTAACTCCTGCTCATCCTCGAGTAGGTAAGTGATAAAAAGAATAATTTTTGAGGTGACATTCACCATCACAATCAAGATTAAACCATTTTCAAAGAATTGAAAGCTAGGATCAAAGTACTCTAAACATGAGCATTAAATATGGAGTTCTAACAGTAAGACAAAGTAACTATGCATGCAACATGAAAGGTTACAAACAAAGATTCATGAATAACATGCATTGAAAGATGTTTGTTTGTTTCACATATAGAAAACATAGCATAGTGGCATTCATATTTTCCCTCATGGAGTAGCAAATAAATGCATAGGACACCTTCAAAGTTCATAAGAGTGACTAGATACAAATAGCACAAGAACAAGCAATATCAACAATATGCATCAATCAATAAGTTTTGGGACAATGCACATATAACTAAGAATGGAAACTATGCTCTCTTAATTTGTGCCTAAGGAGAGAAGGTGGAGACTCAATATACAAGTGGAGAAGAAAGTCCCTTCATAAAGGGAAGCAGGGAGTTCAAGTTTCATAAAGAGCTTCCAAAAGTTATGGTACTTGTTAGCTTTCAGCCCTTATTGCCCCTATCATAAGCATCTTGAAGTGATTAAGGTTAAAGTGAACAAACTATGGAGTATATGCTTGACAAAGTATAAGTTGACAATCTCATGTCCCTTGAATACGAGGACCGCTCCTCATGCTACTCAACTTTAGTCACCTGTAAGTTCTTGTCATAGTTAGTACATATGTATCATAGAGAACCGCCAACGGGGTACCCCTTTCACATGATACAGGAGCTATCCCATAATCAAAATGACAAGGCAAGCAAACAATGAGCATCTCAACAATCTTCTTATTTACCATGGTAAAATGGTGCTTTTTTATCTATTTCCTCTTTTCAATATGTCTCTTTTTATATATAAGAAGAAAGCTTCATAGATGTCATTATGGTGATGCTGCAAGTTTCCACCATGATTAGGCATGGCTTAGGCTAGAGGCCCAGATGTTTCTCTAACATACATACATAACTCCATGGACTTACAAGATCCCTTTTTATTTCACACCGGCGACATCCATAGATGAAAGATCATGATATCAACTGTGTACAAAGTACAAGTGCAATGTTGAAAGCGTTCCCTGTGACAACACGGTTCTGCTAATTCCAACGTATAAGTGCAAGAATATACAACATAGATGACACAATGGTTCAAGTTTATTAGGGTCAAGTAAATAAAGTGTGCCATCAAGTTTGTGAGAGATTTAATCACTAATTTTTCACATAACAAAATACTTTTTAATTGGAAGATAGATGAAAACAAGAATATACTTGGAATGGTGTAACACACCATGCATAGGAATTTATAGTGGACACTTTGGAATAACTTTGTTTCTTGGGAGTTGGATGCATGAGTAGAGCTTACTCATAAAAGTGGAGGCTAGCAAAAGACTAGGAGCGACCAACTAAGAGAGCAATAATGGCCATAAGCATGCATAGCGACAAAACATTATTAATCAAATCATAGAGTGGTACTACAAGTCAAGGACTAAATGATCATAGAGGCTATGGTAACTGGTTCATAGTCATAACCTGGTGTGAGCATGTGCCAAGTCAACCCAAACAAAGCATCAAAGGAGAATACCACAATACTATGCTTTTGTATGCTAAAACAACGCATGATTCTTTCAAGGCACATTAAGCAATCTCAATTGTTTGGAACAAGTCATGCTACATCAATAACCACTAATCATAAAGTCAAAACAACATCTAACATGACATGATAAAGTCTAAGCTACAGTCAAAACAAGCTTCCTTTTGTACCACATAAGCATGCTTTCTACTCTTTTCCAACACCAATCAACTTATTTGAAACAACTCACAAAGATAATAATCAATAAATATCAGAAAGCTTGTCTCACAAATCCACAAATAAGAACTAAAAAGTTCTAAGCTGAAAGCATAAGAAAACTAAGGCTAAACACAGTGCTAGCAAAAGAGAACACTCACAAGACAATAAGAATGAAAACTAGAGTGTTCTAGGCAATGAAAACAGAGTGTGTCTCTCTCCAAAAGAAGTGTGCTAGGATCCAACCAACTTTATTCAAGCAAACTAAGCAAACCAAACGAAAAGTAAGACGCTCCAAGAACAACACAACAGTGCATGAAACAATAAAAATGAAGTGTCTTGAAAGACCCGAGCTTTTTATTGATGAAGAAGGGGATGCCTTGGGCATCCCCAAGATTTGACTCTTGTACCTCTTGAATATTTCTTGGGGTGACATGGGTGGGCATCCCCAAGCTTGAGCTTTTGTCCATTCTTCATCTCATTACATCATTCTTTCTCTACACCTGAAAATTTTCCTTCATACAAAACTTCACACAATCTTCATTAGCAACATTAGTGTATTCAAAAGACAATAGACCCTTGGGTTTAGCTTTAGATTAGCAAAAATTTCACTAAAACAGAAGCTACTGTAGCAATTCCCTTAAAAAGCTCAATTTTCCAAAAAACCCAAAAATAAATCAATAAGAAGCAAATGCAAATAATGGCAGAAATCTGTCAAAACAGACCAATAGGTAGAAACCAATTTTTTCGAAGACCTTCTGTTGCTCAAATCAAAAAGTGTTGAACTAACAAAAGTTACATACTAGGGATTTATTCAGAAAATATAAGCTTAATCTGACTTATAGAGATTCTTTACAAATTTTTATGGTGGAGCACAAAAATCTGTTTCGGGACAGCAACTCCCCAAATCTTAGTTCCCTATCATTAGAGGTCATTCTTGGAACAAAAAGCAAACAAAAATGATAAGGAGAGGAAATTACTGAAGTAGTAACTTCCAAGACTCAAGAAAACTCTTGGGTTATCTCCCAACAAGTACTTTTCTTTAACGCCTTTAAGTTAGGCTTGATATTTGAGAAGATGCTCACATAAGAAATATGAATTGAAGTAAAAGAGAGCATAAAGAAGCAAATTCAAAACACATTTAAGTCTAACCCACTTTATATGCATAGGAATCTTGTAAAGAAACAAGTCATGAAAGCACAAAACAACAAGCATAGGAAAGCAAATCAAGTGCACCTTCAAAATTTTCAACATAAAGAGGGGAAACTTAATATTTTTGAGATGCATAAAACCATGTTTCCCTCTCTCATAATAACTTTCAGTAGCATCATGAATAAAATTAACAATATAACTATCACATAAAACATTCTTATCATGAGCCACATGCATAAAATAGTTATTACTCTCCACATAAGCATAGTCATTCTTATTAATTGTGGTGGGAGAAAATTCAACAAAATAGCAATCACTATTATTCTCATCACCATAGTCATCAAATATAGGAGGCATATTGTAATCACAATCAATTTCCTCCTCAATAGTAGGTGGACTGAAAATATCATAATCATCATTGTAATCATCATAAATTGGAGGTTTGGTATCATCATAAGCAATAGAATAGCTATCTTCCCAAGTGTATTCATTTGTAAACATATCATCATTGGAAGGAACATGGATAGCACTAATAGCACAAAAACTATTAATATCACCATTTTCAGAATTGGTACCAAAGAGATTTTCAATATCAAAAGTGGTCTGCTTTTCCCAATCATGATCACTACTATAGGTAACAGGCATAGGAACATCATCTAGTTCAGACTCATCAGCAAAAACTATGATAGGAGTAACATGCTTAGAGGAAGATACCATTTCCTCTCTCCTTTTACTCCTCCTCCTCCTCTTCTTCTTATTCTTCTTCTTCTTCTTCTTCTTCTTCTCCTCTTTAGGAGGGAGAGGCTTGAAAGGAAGCTTCTCCACATACCCTGGTTTATTGTTAGAGACAATAGAAGAAACTTTGGAGGATTCCTCCTTTTCATTAATAAGAACAAAACTCATATCAGTCCTGTCATATTTTGGTAAAATATCATCTTTTATAAGATTTTGTATGTAAGTATTTGCGTGGCAATTATCAACACAATAAATATGACAACCATGCAGGATGCTATTCATATCAAAAGCACTCATGTCTACCAAAGAATTTTTCTTGATAACTCTTCACACCCCAAGAATAATGTAAGTTCATCATGTTGATTATCAGTGATCGCGTTATCACAATACAAACTTGCAGTACTCATTGGATTAGCAAGGTCATTATTATGGCCTGTGCATTGAAAATTGAAATGTCCCACTTCATAGCAGAGTTCACAAATAAAAGGATAGCGGGCACAAACTTTTTTACCAAGATCATTTAGATCCTTATACCACATTCTAGTTTTTTCATTCTAGTGGGTGATACAATAATAATCTTAATTTTGATTATTTTCACAAGGTCTATGTATTCCACAAAAATTAACATGCTTATAAGAATTAGTACTTTCAGAAGTTTGAGCATGTTTATTGCAATCATTAATAACATTTTCATTTTCCATGCAAGTGTCTTTAAAAGGTTCTTGATACATGTCCCATTTTTCTTTAGGACCATTAATATGGGAAGAAAAGGCTCTATAATATCTAAAAATAATTTGAGGATCAAGACCATATTTAGCACCAAGCTCTTGAAAATCAGCAGTTTCAGCGAAAGACTTAATGCAATCATACTCATAGTTTATACCTGGTTCTTTACCTTTGTCATTATCCCAATCTTCGGTACTGCATTGAATTGTTTCAAGAAGATCCCACTTAGCTTTGACCTCCTTACTTGTGAAGGATCCCTCAAAACAGGTATCTAGATAGTCCTTGTAATGTCCTGAAAGCCTTGCATAAAAAATATTAATAACAATATTACTGGGGAGCTCATGAATGGGACATTTGAGCATTAGTGACTTCAATCTCCCCAAGCTTGGGCAATACTTTCTCCCTCATGAGGATGAAAATTATAAATATAATTCCTATCTTCCAAAGCTGGGGAACTAAAAATATCATTTTCATAAAAATCAGCTTCCCCAAGCTTAGACGTTTCTATAGCATTAGCAATAATGGTGTCCAAATAATTCATACTAATAACATTGCTACTAGCATGCAAATAAAGTTCCATAGTTTTTTTTAATTTTCTCTTCAAACAATTCATGTCCTAACTCAAGATAAATACTATAAAGCTCTCTAATTTTTTGTAGTTTTCCATTAAGCCTAACTAGTAAAAACAAGAAACAAAAATACCAAATTGAAGAATCTAAAGGAAATAACTTCGAGCATTCACACACCAAGAGCATGTTAGTACCTTTTACCTTACCTCCCGGCAACGGCGCCAGAAAATAGCTTTCTGGCTTGCTGTTGCCGTGGGGTAACGTGTGTGAGTTCCTTTTACCTTTCCTCCCCGGCAACAGCGCCAGAAAATAGCTTCATGTCTATGCACTTCTATTCTTGTGATAGTTGTTGGGCCTCCAAGTGTAGAGGTTTGTAGAACAACATCAAGTTTCCCTTAAGTGGACTACCCAAGGTTTATCGAACTCAAGGAGGAAATGGTCAAAGGTATTCCCTCTCAAGCAACCCTGCAATCAAGATACAAGAAGTCTCTTGTGTCCCCAACACACCCAATACACTTGTTAGGTGTATAGGTGCACTAGTTCGGCGAAGAGATAGTGAAATACAAGTGGTAATGGTGCCAGAAAAGAGCTTGACGGTGAGGTAAAGACTAAAGGCAAAAAGATGGAAGCAAGCAAACATGCAACATATCTAGATGTGAACGGTGTTTCAATGCTTAGAAACAAGGCCTAGGGATCATACTTTCACTAGTGAACACTCTCTCATAAATATATTCTCTTCATGATACTACTCTTAACTACTCTCCGGTTGGTGAACTCTAATCCATTGTAGGGCTATAACAGCACACCTCAAAGTCTGCCTTCCCCAATCTAGATAACCCCACACTATCACCTTGAGCGCTAGATGGTTCCAACAAACACCACAATTTCATAGAGACAACGAAATAAAAATATACTCATGATAAATATATATGTAACCAAGCTTAAGTGCCACACACGGCGTGCACGCTGTCACTTTCACACACGTGGGGAAAAGCATAGATCTATTAAAGCACAATGAGTATTTATGTAGACTCTAGCCTAAGTGCCACCATGGCATGCACGTTGTTACTTTCACACACATGGTGAGAGCAGAGATCTATTAAAGCACTTGAGTAGCAAGGTAGATCTACTTGATTACAAAGCCCATGACCACAACAAGATCATGCATAGAGAGAGAGATGAACACATAGCTACCGGTAGAGCCCTTAGCCTCCAGGAAGAACTACTCCCTCATCATCATGGGAATCAACAACGGTGATGGAGATGGTGGTGAAGATCAATGGAGATGGCTCCGAGGGCACTTCCCCATCCCGGCAGGGTGCCAGAACAGAGACTTTCTGTCCCCCGAATCTCCCCTTCGGTGGCGGCGGTGCTGCGGAACTTTTCGTGGCTTTCTGATCCATAGATTAGTTCCAAAAAGTGTATAAAAATACCTCAAAGTGTAGACAAAACATAGCAAAGTGGATACTAAAGAAGCATGGAATATCAAAACTTATAGATACGTTTACGACGTATCTCAACCAAGGATGCTCAGATAGAAACCTTGACTAGAGAGTGAGAATTATGACGTACTCCAATAGTTGGACCACCACACTTGTCATTTTTATCGCGTTAATAATTTGATCATACCAACCTATGTGGTATGGCAAAATTTAGTCTAAGTAGTGTGTGAACCTTGGTGCTTGTGATGGAGTTTTGTATGCTATGACTTGTGTGCTTGAAATAAATTATGTGTTTGTTTTGGCTTTTGTCTTAGTACTTTATGTTTTCTCTTTACTTGTGTTGTTTCTAATTTTCTCCATCCTATGCAATATATGCCTAGCTTTGTTCTTAGCACCGCCGAGGAGTTCAAGGGAACTTGTTTTGGATCCTGTATCGTGGAGCTCGTTAGTGTGCTCAATCTTCCCCTCCCTAACATTAAGGGACTTCAACTCAGGAAGTTTGAGAGGAAGGACCTATGGGGATTTAGAGTCTCCCACTGAGGAGATTTCCTTCAAGATTCTCCATGACGACAAGGAGAAGGGACTCGACGTTGCCATGCAGGAGCTGCTAGGACGTCTATGTGGGCATCACTCCTCCGAGCTCAAGGGCATCTACTTCCATCCATTTGGAAGACGCGACGAGGAAGGAGAGGCTATAGTGTACGACGATGCCACTAGAGAGACCATTGAGCCTGTACGTCTCTATCTTCAGGCCTAGAGGGCCTCGTTAGGCACCTTGACACTGATAGGACCAACGTCATGCTTAGCAATGACGAGCTACACATCCAGTTGAGGTAGAAGGATAAGGCCTTCAAGGAGAAAGAGGAGAGCATCAAGGAGATGGAGGCTAGGTTCGAGAAGCAAGACAAGAGGTTGAAGAACCAAGAAAAGAGAGTGCAGGATAGGAACAAGAAGATCAATGAGATGAAGGCCGAGATGGGGCTCAAGGATCTTGAGCTAGAGACACGACAAGAGGTGATTGAGAGGCTGCGTTCGCAGAAGAGAGAGCTTCAGGTGAAGGTCGATGCTTTGACCACCAGCGTGGAGGAGTACAAGGAAGAAATCGAAGTAGCAGGACTTACTCTAGTGGATGAGGAAGTCGATATGGAGTAGTAGTGTGGACTACTTAGCTATCTATCCATATATCATCATTTATTTATCGAGTCACATTGATCATCTAACATGTGGATGACTATGCTAGTGTGTTTGCTTTACAAAACTTGTTGTTAGTGTTGTTTAAACTCTAAGTTTATTGTGCTTGCTTATTGTGATTGTTGCTATGTATTGTATTGTATTGTATTGTATTGTATTGTATTGTATTGTGCATGTTAGTATCTATGGGGTATTTATCCTTTCTTATCCTTACTGAAACCACAGATGCCTCCCCGTCGTACCAATCCCAACAATAACAACAACAACAATGACAATGAGATGCAGAAGCTGATGACAACCCAGACTCAGGTGATGCAAATGATGACCCAGTTTATGGCGAACCAGAATCAGAACTAAAACAACAACAACAACCCACCAGCTTTTGATATGCTTACAAGGTTTCTGAGATTGAGGCTTGCTAAGTTTTCAAGAACGACTGATACTATGGTAGCAAATGATTGGCTACATTCTGTGAACAAGGACTTGGTCACAGTTGGTTGCACTGATGAGGAGAAAGTCAGGTTTGCAGCACATCTGCTAGAAGGACCAACAACTACTTGGTGGGATAACTTCCAAATCACCACCCCTATTGAAGAAGTGACTTGGGCAATGTTTGAAGATGGATTCCGCATTTCTCATATCTCTTTAGGAGTGATGAGTTTGAAGAAGGAATTTCACAACCTTAAGAAATGCCATTGCAGTGTAGCGGAATATATTGACGAGTTCAATAATCTAGCACGCTATGCACCGGATGATGTTGACACTGATGCAAAAATGAAGGAGAAGTTCCTTGAAGGACTGAATGATGAGATGTGCATGCAGCTATCCGTTGCATATGTTCCAACTTACCAATCCCTGTGTGACAAAGACACCATCTTGGAAAGAAAGATGAAGCAAGTGGAGAATAGGAAGAGGAAGCACCACTTTGATAAGCATGGATCTAGATCGTCTCACAAGCGCTCTTTTGGTGAAGGAAGTGGAGGTTCTGGATCCCACAAACACGGGAATCATAACAACCACCACAACAGTAACCGTCACTATGATAGAAATAAACATCGTGGGCACAACAATAGTGATTACCGCAACAACAAGAGTGGACACAAGAGTCACCACAGTGGAAATGGCAATGGAAGTCAGCCGACTAAGAGAGACATTAGTCAGGTTGAATGCTTCAAGTGCAAGAAAACTAGGCACTATGCAAATGAATGCCCAGAAAAGAAGACTGATGGAGCCAAAAAGCCAAACCCTTTTCACAAGGGTCATGTGAACCACATCAATGTGGAGGAAATCCATGAGGAGTCTGATGCTGTGGCTGGTAAGTTCAAGGTTAATTCCTTTCTAGCCCTTATCCTTTTTGATACCGGCGCATTGCATTCATTCATATGAAGAGCATTAGTAGACAAAAATAGACTCCCAACTGAAACTATTGGATGTCCTATTAAAGTAAGCTCCCAGGTGGAGAGATGATAGTAAATTTTGGATGTCATGATCTAGTAATAGAGTTTGGGAAGTATAAGTTTCCAGTTAGTCTGATACTCCTAGATTCCCAAGGATTGGATGTAATTTTGGGCATGGATTGGATGACTAAGTATGATGGAGTAATAGATTGTGCCAATCGTACTGGTACACTCACAACCCCGGAAAAGAAACAGATTAGGTTCAAGTCTAACTTTGAACCCAAAGGGAGTAAGCTAAATTATCTTAAGGGGGTTAGCATAGACGGTGTACTAGTAGTGAAACAGTACCCGGATGTGTTTCCGAAGGAATTACTAGGAATTCCACCCGATAGAGATGTGGAGTTTTTGATTGACTTACTGCCAGGATCTGGACCAATAGCAAAGAGACCCTACAAGATGTCAGTTGTTCAGTTAAAGGAGCTCAAGAAACAGGTTGGAGTACAGTTGTAGAAAGGATTTATCCAACAAAGTTCTTCATCTTGGGGTGCACCAGTTCTGTTTGTTGAGAACAAAGACAGAAGTCAAAGGCTATGCATACATTATCGTTCACTCAACGAAGTGACCATAAAGAATAAGTATCCCTTACCTAGAATCAATGATCTATTTGATCAGCTAGAAGGAGCGCGTGTGTTCTCAAAAAATTGATCTCCGATCAGGCTACTTTTAGCTAAAGATTAGAGAACAAGACATACCTAAGACTGCTTTACCACTATGTATGGATTGTATGAGTATACCGTGATGCCATTTGGACTAAAAAATGCACCAGATTATTTCATGAACATGATGAACAAGGTGTTCATGGAGTTTCTAGACAATTTTGTCATCGTGTTCATCGATGACATATTGATCTATTCCAAGAGCAAAGAAGAGCATGAAGAACATTTGTGTTTGATTCTTGCGAAACTCAGGGAACACAAGTTGTATGCCAAGTTCAGTAAGTGTGAATTTTGGTTGAATGAAGTTGGATTTATTGGTCATATTGTGTCTGGAGATGGTATAGCTATCGATCCCGCAAAGGTTCTTGTGCAGAGCAGTGGTTGAAGTTCTCCTCGGCTTCTTCTTCGTAGTATCCTTCTTCCTCCTCGTATCCTTGGTCGGTACTAGCGTCTATGAATAAATACGAGGTACACAATCACCAAAAAATACTTAACTACTTTCAATCATAACACACAAGGGTTCTATAGATGATCTAGCATCATCACTAACATTCAAGATTAAAGCACTTGCATTATTTATTTATTTTTAGAAGAGTAATTTCTACACATTGAAAAACTACTTAAGATTTAATATTCTCCAAACCAAACATGGGATCATGTTGACACATGTCATCACCACATATTTCAGTACATGGGAATGTGATTTAAAGTGGTGTCACAATTTAAAGTGGTGTCACATATTTCAGTACATGGGAAAGGTTAACGGGCCGGCCCAGTGTTACTCCGCGGCGCGGGGCGCAACTGACAGGGAGGGTCTACTGTTCAGCGACTCTTAACACGCGAAGTGGTACAGGGCGATGTGGTGCGTTGGATTAGAATGAAGATCGACGGCTGAGGGTCGTCGTCGACGATGAACTAGTCACCAGAGAGCTCGAACCATAGCGGCTCAGTGGGGGTCGTCGGGGGATCACCGGGGCTCGGGCGAAGGTCGGCGATACGGGCGAACGACAAAGTCGACAACGGCGAACTCAGGGGTGGTCGCGGTAGCTCCTGGGGTGGACGAAATCGACAGCGCCCTTCTTCTCTAGAGGCGGCCTGCTCCGGCCAAATTCTGGCGATGCGCTGATCGCCTTGATCTGGCTATGGGGGGGGGGGACGATCAGTGAGATGAGGGGAGTGAAATGGTGTGCTTCAATTGGCTGGGGATGGCCTCCTTTTATAGGCTCGACAGCGAGACCGAGAGGGATGGGCAGGCGACGGTGGCGACACGGCTACGGGCTGCTAGAGGCATGCCCGAGGGTGGCGATCGATCGGTGGTCTCTTGGCGATGCTCTAAGGTTTGAATGCGCTTGTAGGGGCGGTGGAAAACGGTCGGGAATGCGTGATGCTCTGCGAGGCATAGGCGGCGAACTCTGAGGCGAGCGGTGGCTACGGGGTACGGGCGGTGAAATGGGCATGTCTGGCGGTCTCCTATGACGGTGGGGTGCATGCTGGCAGGCGGCAAGGGCTCGAGGTGGTCGGGTTGCGTGGGAATGGCGCATGCTCTGCGGTGCGCTTCGGCATGGTCGACAGCGGCGCGGGCGCGACATTCCTAGCGGTTCTGGTTTCTGTCTGCGAGGCAGGGCTGGTCGAGAGGGGGCGGTGAAGCATGGGCTACCTCCCAGACAAGGTTGGCACGGCTAGTTCTTCTCCTAGCTTGCTATCCACACTGGGGTGACATGGGTGCTCTCGGGCTGTTCACCATTGATGACATTGGCGAGTTTACAGTGGGGATTGAGCTTAGTTAAGTTTGCTAGATGATCTACTGAGGTTGCTATGAGCTAGAGAGGGAACAAGTTAGGCCCAAAACACTGCTCAACATAGTGTTTTGATTTTGTTTGATTTGTATCTGCAAGCTGTTTGATGAAATGGCCGCATGAATTCAAGTTTTGAATTTTGAAATTATTTTTGGTGGGTGTGCTAGGCATGTGTTGGTGATACTGTGGATTCTTGGGTTTTGCAAATTGAGCTTGTTTGAGTGGTTTTTGAAAAAGTGGGATCTTCCCATATGAAATAGATTCAATTTTAAACTGTCATTTAAACTATGCATTTAAATGTTTTTGGATGATCACAAAGTGGGCCTTGGTACCTTGTTATGAGTACTATCAAGGGGTGCAAAGATTCATACATGTTTCTGTTAAGTTTTCAAAGTTAGAGATAGCCAAAGTAGGCATGGGAGTTAAATTGGCCAAAGTGACAATTCACTTAATTTGATTGTTTTGATTTGTTTGTCTTTGGGAAAATTTGGGGATTGTTTAGATGATGTTTATTTCACCTAAGAATCATTTTACAAGCAAAGAAACAAATAATCATGTCAATTCAAAAGAATCCAAATATTAATGCACACACATATGAATGCTTTCATATTTTAATTGGAAAAGTTTTTGTTAACCCTAAATTTGGTGATTAGAGTTTGATGATTCTAGTTCAATATTTTTGGGATGTTAAAAACCTTCCCCCCTTAAACAAAATCTATTCCCGAGATTTGAAAAAGGACAAAAAAGATTACCTAGGATTTGAAGAGATCGGGAAACTCCGTCCTGATGTGATCTTCGCGCTCCTAGGTAGCTTCCTCTTCTGTGTGGTTGCTCCACTGAATCTTGAGAAACTTGATGCTTCGGGTTCTGGTAGTTCGGAAAGCTTCTTCCAAAATACGGATGGGTACTTCGGGATAGGTCAGGTCATCGTTGATTTCTATGGTCAGGTGATCAATATTCTTGAACACTTCAGTCTTCTCCGGAACTTCGAGGCACTTGCGAAGTAATGAGATATGGAACACATTGTGCATGGCTGACATCTCTTCGGGTAGTTCCAATTGATACGACACTTCTCCTCGACGGTTCAGAATTTTGAAAGGTTCGATATATCTGGGGGCTAACTTTCCTTTGAGTTGGAAACGCTGCATTCCTTTCAATGGCGACACTTTCAGATACACAAAATCTCCTATGTTGAAGGCGAGGTCTCGACGTCTCATGTCGGCGTAACTCTTCTGCCTTGACTGGGCTGTCTTGAGGTGCTCACGAATCTTGTGAACCTTCTCTTCTGCTTCTCATAGGATATCGGGTCCGAAAATCTGACTCTCTCCTACTTCCGACCAATTCAAAGGGGTGCGACACTTCCTTCCATACATGAATTCAAATGGGGCCATTTGAAAACTAGCTTGATAACTGTTGTTGTATGAAAATTCTGCAAACAGCAGACAGTCTTCCCACTTAGATCCATATTCTAACACACATGCTCTTAGCATATCTTCGAGTATTTGATTTACTCGCTCCGTTTGTCCATCGGTCTGAGGGTGATAAGCTGTGCTGAAATCTAGGCGGGTTCCTAAACTTTCTTGGACTTTCTTCCAGAACCTCGAGGTAAACTGAGTTCCTCGATCCAATACGATGTTCTTAGGGACTCCATGCAAACTGACGATTCTAGCGATGTATAACTCCGCTAGCTTCGAACTCTGATATGTGGTCTTGACGGGTAAGAAATGGGCGACTTTGGACAATCTGTCCACTATGACCCAGATAGAGTAATTTCCCCTACTAGAAGTAGGCAATCCGGTGATAAAGTCCATTCCAACGGAATCCCATTTCCATTCTGGAATCTGCAATGGTTGCAACAATCCAACGGGTCTTTGATGTCCCGCCTTGACTCGCTGACATATATCACACTTGGCGATATAGCTTCCGATTTATCTCTTCATCTTATGCCACCCAAATTGCTCTTTCAAATCTTGATACATCTTCGTTCCTTCGGGGTGGATAGAATAAAGAGTATCATGAGCTTCCTTCAAAATAACTTCTTTCAACTCAGAATCTGCTGGTACACAAAGGCGTCCTTTGTACCACATAACTCCTTCTTCGTCTTCGGTGAATCCGGGTACTTTGCCTTTACCAATGCGATGCTTGATTCCATCGATACTAGCATTTCCTTTCTACGCCTCTTTGATCTGGCTAATCAAAGTGGGTTGAAGTTCTATGCTAGCCAAAAATCCTTCACTCACTAATTCCATTCGAAAATCTTCCATCTCCTTGTGCAAGCTCGGTTGCTCCTTCACAATCATGGAGTTCAAGCGGCACAACAATCTGTTAAGGGCATCTGCTACCACGTTGGCTTTACCAGGGTGATAGTGAATGTGTAGATCGTAATCCTTGATTATCTCATTCAATCTTCTCTGTCTCATATTCAGCTCCTTCTGAGTGAATATATACTTCAGGCTCTTGTGATCCGAATAAATCTCACAACGGTTTCCCATCAGGTAATGCCTCCATGTCTTCAGGGCTAGAACCACGACTGCGAGTTCGAGGTCATGGGTTGGGTAATTCTGCTCATGTTGTTTCAGTTGTCGAGATAGATAAGATATAACTTTGCCTTCTTGCATTAGCACACATCCGAGACCGATCTTGGATGCGTCACAATACACGTCGAAGGGCTTCGTGATAT
Source organism: Avena sativa (assembly GCA_916181665.1). Classification (NCBI taxonomy): domain Eukaryota; kingdom Viridiplantae; phylum Streptophyta; class Magnoliopsida; order Poales; family Poaceae; genus Avena; species Avena sativa. Next base: position 81,020,585 of record OV702296.1, read on the forward strand.
CCGACATGATTAAGATTGGGGCTGAAATCAATCTCCTCTTGAGTTCTTGAAAACTCGCTTCACATTTGTCGGTCCATTCAAACTTCTTGTCCTTCTTCAGTAATTGGGTCATGGGTCTGGCGATACTCGAGAATCCTTCTACGAACTTGCGGTAATATCCCGCCAATCCGAGAAACGCACGAACTTCGGTTTGAGTGGTTGGGGCTTGCCAATCTTCGACATCTTTCACCTTTGAAGGGTCAACGGCAATTCCTCTGGCTGATACAATGTGGCCGAGGAATCCTACCTCCTGTAACCAGAATTCACATTTGCTAAACTTGGCATAAAACTGATGCTCTCTAAGGGTTCCAAGAATGGTCCTTAGGTGTAGCTCATGTTCTTCTTATGATTTGGAATAAATTAGTATGTCATCGATGAAAACAACGACAAACTTATCCAGGAAGTCCATAAAAATCTTATTCATGAGATTCATGAAGTAAGCGAGGGCATTGGTTAATCCAAAAGACATGACAATATACTCGTATAATCCATATCTGGTGGTAAAGGAAGTCTTGGGGATATCCTCTACGCGAATCTGGAGTTGATGATAGCCTGTTCTAAGATCAATCTTAGAAAACACTTTGGCACCGGTCAACTGATCAAACAAATCTTCTATTTTGGGCAATGGGTACTTGTTCTTGATAGTGACATCATTCAACTTCCAATAATCCGTACACAAACGGTTACCTCCATCTTTCTTGTCCACAAATAAGACAGGTGATCTCCATGGTGACGCACTTGGTTGAATCAATCCAATTTCCAACATGGAATCCAGTTGCTTCTTCAGTTCTGCTAGTTCAGACGGGTTCATACTATATGGTCTCTGAGCTATGGGTCCTGTTCTGGGGATTAGTTCAATGATAAACTCGATATCCTGATCTGGGGGCATACCGGGCAAAACATCTGGAAATACATCGGGGTATTCACAGACTATCTGGACTTGGTCAATGGTAGGTTGGGCTATACTCTTGTTGCACTTGAATTGACGAGGTAAGGTTTCAGATATATGCTCGACTAATATTCTGGCTGTACTGGTCATGGTTATGGCTTTCTTGGCACAGTCAATTAATCCTTTATGTTTGGACATCCAATCCATTCCTAGTACTACTTCCAAACCTTTGTTCCGAGTACTATCAGATTAGCATAAAAATCTATGCCATGGATTCGGATAGGGACGGCTTTGCAAATTTTCCTAGCTTTGGTGGTTGAACCGGGGATTTGAACAATCATAACATGCTTCAATTTTGTTGGTTGAATCTTACTAGTGCAGGCAAATTCTTCGGTGAAAAATGAATGCGATGCACCCGAATCAAACAACACCCTTGCAAGTACTGAATTAACAGAAAACATACCCAGCACGACGTCTGGCGCTTCCTGAGCTTCTTCAGCATGCATGAGAAAAAGACGATCGTTGGGGTTGAGTGAATTCCCTGGGCCAAATTTTCTTCCGGCCTGAACACGGCGCTGCTGCTGAGCTGGGGCATTTGCATTGGGGGCTGTGGCATTCTTCTTGTTAGGGCACTCGTTGGAGTAGTGACCCTTATTTCCACAGTCATAACAAGTCACTTGCGACTTGTCCTTTGCTGCAACAGGCACAACATTGCTTCCATTCCTCGGGGCAGTGTTGGTGTTGGCGGTAGCATTGTTGTTGTTGAACTTGGGTGGGGCACGGTTGAAATTGTTAGAGTTGCGGGGTTGTTGTGATTTCCTCTGGGCCTCGGGTTTCCATGGTTGGGATAGGTCGAACGGTTCATCGGGGGTCTATTGGTTCTCGGGGCAAATCCTGGAGATGGGTTAGGGCGATACTTTGGGGTCTGATAGATTCCTGGCTGATGCATCATGCGACGCTTGCGATTCTCATTGGCTTGGTTGATCTTTCCTTCCATCTGGATGGCAGAGTCGACAAGGGCTTCAATATCAGCAAAGGGGATACTGACTAACACTGTCTGCATCTCATCATGCAAACCATTCAAGAATCTTTCCTTCTTCTTGGCTTCGGTGTCGATCTCATCTGGGGCATACCTAGCTAATGACAAGAATTTGTCACGGTATTCCACTACGGTCATCCTTCCTTGCTTCAGTTCTCTGAACTCATCTCCCATTCTCTTGATCAAACCCGGTGGCACATGGGTTCTGCTGAACTTGACCTTGAATTCCTCCCAGGTCATCATCTGTCCTTCGGTCATTGCACGAACGCTGTTCCACCATGCTCTTGCATCTCCGGCTAGATAATGGGTGGCAAACAGAACTTTCTCGTTGGCTTCCACTCTGGCGACTTCTAGGTTATTTTCCATGGTTTGCAGCCAATCATCGGCATCTAGGGGCTCTTCTGACTTAGTGAAAACAGGTGGGTTGGTATTCTAGAAATTCTTGAGCTTAGATCCATGGTTGTTCTGATTTCCGTAGCCTTGATTGTTGTGGGCTAGCTGAGCTATCTATTGAAGGGTGGCTAGGTTGGCTTGACGTTCGGCTCTTTCGGCTTCGCGGTCAGAAACCAACATTTGCAGGATCTGCAACATCGTGTCTGGGGATGAACCACTTCCTCCGCGTGGCATCTGAAGATTGAGATAGATCATGAGAAAAGAGGGAAATTTCTAAGGTTCCGGGACTTTGAAAAGTTTTTAAATTTTGACTCAGATTTTCTAGCAACTTGCTTTTCATTCATTCATTCATTCATAGCACACGATACAAACACACACCACAACAAAGGTAAATAGATGGTTTTAAGAACCATTCTGGAAACTACGATACAGTGGGACCGAATACAACTCACTACGCTAGTGCTCAAGTGCTACTACTCCTCGGAGTCGGTGTACTCGTCATCCTCATCATCCTCATCGTCATCGATGAAGGCGTAATCATCCTCATCGGTGAAGAAATCCATAGCCTGATCCTCCAGAAAATCATCATCATCGCTGAGATAGGAGTAGGGGTCTCCACGAAGATCTTCTTCGGCATTCTCCCTTTCCTCCAACTGCATGTCTCTCTCGTGGATGGTCTCCTCCAAATCCGAGATACGGTGGCGAAGACGGGAAATGATGCGCTCCTTCTTGTCGAGCTGACGGCGGCGAGACTTGCGATCCTTCGCTAGCATGGCGATAGTCTGATCCTTCGTCTGGATTATGGCGGACTTGTGGTTGGAGTAGTCACGGCAATTGTCCAATTCCTGCTGACGATCGTACATCATGAAGCTGAGGTGGTCCAATTGGGTCTTCAGCTCGTGGTGATATGGGGCTTCCAGTGGCTGTCCATTAGCATCACTCCTTGGACAAAACTCAAAGCGGGTACCCTTGATCTGGTTGATACTCTGCCCACACAGACGGGCAAGAGCTTCCTGCATGGCCCTGGCAAGTCCATCGAGCCAGTTGTTCTCTCTTAAGGTGAACTGAATTCCCTCGGCATGGGAGGTTCAATCTTTCCTCGGAGAATTGCAACAATTAGCCACTGCAGATCTTCTCCTCCTTGATCATTGAGCTGAGCTCCGAAGAACTCGGGTGCGGACGCTCCAGAAGTTCCGAAAGCTGGTCCAAATCCTGCTCAAAGATAAGGACTCCTCCATTCCCCAACTGATAAAACTTGTTGTACTTCACGTCCATCTATAAGAATATAGGATGAGTAAGTTAGTAGAGTGATCAAGTGTGTCAAATTTTATGTATTTTGTAAGAGTTTTTGAGGAACATGAATTTTTACGAAAGAATCAAGGTGATAAGAATGGGAATAAATTTTTGTAAATATTTGCTTCCTTTGGTTTTGAAACTAAGTTTTTGATTCAAACGTCCAGTCTAACTAGGGTCTCCTATGGTCAGGATGGCTCTGATACCAACTTGTCAACACCCGGATTTTTAATCCCAGATGCCTGTTATGCCATACATCACAATCCCAGGATTACCATTTTTGCGAGACATAACGGAATTGGATACCACAGTACATCATCCATTACAAACCATACATAAGGTCTAACACAAATAAGGATCTCATGATCCAGTTCTTAATACAACTCAAGCAGCGGAATAACGTAATAATAACAGTAGCGTAGGCGAAGCTCCATCTTCGGGGTCACAGGCAATGCTGACGATGGGAGATGATCCTAGTTGTCGTAACCTTCCTAGGGTCCATCCTCCTGGTACTCCTCTTCATTGTCTGGCCACGGGAATAGCCAGGGACAAAGCCATGAGTACTCTTTAAGTACTCGCAAACTAATACTAACAAGTGAAGGGGGTTTTTGTAGTAGGACACTAAGCTCTAGGGTTGTTTTGCAAAAAGCCAGATTTACCTCTACTAAATTCAGAAGCAAGAAAAGCTAGTTGAAATTTTATAACACCTAAGTGGGAAATTGAATTTCATCTCACAACTCTGTTGTGGTCAAGTCAAAATCTCAATTCATTTCACAAGTCAATTTGAAAATATCTGACGAGGGAACAGTATGGCCACTCCAACTGTCCATAACCACGGACGCGGCTATTCGAATAGTTTGACACTCTGCAGAGATTGTACACTTTCACCACAACATTCAATACATCCGTCAGGAACAAATCCTGAATTCACCATACTCAGTATGCGGATAATCAATCCCAACCTTTCAATTACACGCCCTAGTATAAGCACCTCTCCTATGAGTTTGACCTCCCAACCATGACCAACTGTCATCTTGGGTACTGCACAGGTGGACAATCTTCACAAGGTAGCCTCAGCTCAGACCTTGGCCATGAGGGAACCAATACTAAGGTATATAAGTTTCAGTCAAGCCCTACCCAATTCTCGGGTATTGTGGTTGTACGGTAACATTGGAATGGTATTGCATCCAGACAACCATCAGTTTTATAAAGGGCTAAGGCTCATGCCTCAACATTTTCATCACCAAAATCATCTGGTGTTTCGTAAACACATGTCAAAACATCTCAGTAGAATGATCCATCATTCCAAGGTTTTCATAACCATTTTCACCAAGTATTCCCATCTAAAGTTTATCAAGTTTTATGCTTATCACTAGCATCTACAAATGGGAGTGAGTACTAATGAGGGGTGGTAAACTAGTGTAGTTTAACTAAGTTTAATCTCATGCCTTAGGATGACATCAAGATTATCTAGCTTAGGCCAAATTTTATGCCCTTTATGCAACCTTCAATTATCTTTCTAATATCTACAATTTACTCAAGTAAACTCTAAGTAAGAGCTTTGATAAAGAAATAAAGTAGAAGCTTTTAAGTAAAACTAGGATTTGGTATCCTCAAATGTGTCTAACCAAGCATGCTTAGTGCATTGCATAGGTTATATAACTTTCATAATTGCAAGTGTTAGCTTGCACATTCAACTAGTAGTATTAGGCTTGCAAGTATTGGCTTGCCTTGTGCAGAGCAGTGGTTCAAGTTCTCCTCGGCTTCTTCTTCGTAGTATCCTTCTTCCTCCTCATATCCTTGGTCGGTACTAGCGTCTTTGAATAAATACGAGGTATACAATCACCAAACAATACTTAAAAACTATCAATCATCACACACAAGGGTTCTATAGATGATCTAGCATCATCACTAACATTCAAGATTAAAGCACTTGCATTATTTATTTATTTTTAGAAAAGTAATTTCTACTCATTGAAAAACTACTTAAGATTTAATATTCTCCAAACCAAACATGGGATCATGTTGACACATGTCATCACCACATATTTCAGTACATGGGAATGTGATTTAAAGTGGTGTCACAATTTAATAAGGTTTAACTTTTTTATTTCCATTAAATAAAGTGACTAGAAATGTCTATGTGGCATTATTTTATTACTTGAACATTATTTCTGTAAGTAAACCCATATGTTTTTATATATTCTGAAAGGTATGATCAAATGTGATTTTTGAGAGTTGGAATCAATTCAAAAGCTATTATAGTTTAAATTTTAAAAATGTTTGAATGCAGAAAAGCTTCTGCGTTGTTATTTTTTACCAAGGTTGATCTATAGATTCAAATGATTTGAATCCAACGGGCTTGGATTAAGCATTTCAATATCTTTCTAACAAAATTGGTTTCATTCAATTTGGTCCACTAAATCGAGCTGGGTTGATTTTTGAAACTAGGTACAAAACTGAGTTTGAATCTAAATAGAAAAATCTAAATTCAAACGAGTGGGCTGCGCGGGAAAGGTTAACGGGCCGGCCCAGTGTCACTCCGCAGCGTGGGGCGCAACTGACAGGGCGGGTCTACTGTTCAGCGACTCTTAACATGCGAATCGGTATGGGGCGATGTGGTGTGTTGGATTAGAATGAAGATCGACGGCTGAGGGTCGTCATCGACGATGAAATAGTCACCGGCGAGCTCGAACCCTAGCGGCTCAGTGGGGGTCGTCGGGGGCTAACCGGGGCTCAGGCGAAGCTCGGCGATGCGGGCGAACGACAAAGTCGACGACGGCGAACTCAAGGGTGGTCGCGGCAGCTCCTGGGGTGGACAAAATGGACGGCGCCCTTCTTCTCTAGAGGCGCCCTGCTCCGGCCAAATTCCGGCGATACGCTGCTCACCTTGCTCCGGCTACGGGGGGGGGGGGGGGGCGATCAGTGAGGTGAGGGGAGTGAAATGGTGTGCTTCAATCGGCTAGGGGTGGCCTCCTTTTATAGGCTCGACGGCGAGACCGAGAGGGACGGGTAGGCGACGGTGGCGACACGGCTATGGGCTGCTAGAGGCATGGCCGAGGGTGGCGATCGATCGGTGGTCTCCTGGCGATGCTCTAAGTTTTGAATGCACTTGTAGGGGCGGTGGCAAACGGTCGGGAACGCGCGATGCTCTGCGAGGCAGAGGCGGCAAACTCTGCGGCGAGCGGTGGCTACGGGGTACGGGCGGTGAAATGGGCATGTCTGGCGGTCTCTTGTGACAGTGGGGTGCATGCTGGCAGGCGGCGAGGGCTCTAGGTGGTGGGGTTGCATGGGAACGGTGCGTGCTCTGCGGTGCGCTTCGGCATGGTCGACAGCGGCACGGGCGAGGCATTCCTGGCGGTTCTGGTTGATGTCTGCGAGGCAGGGCTGGTCGAGAGGGGGTGGTGAAGCATGGGATACCTCCTAGACAAGGTTGGTACGGATAGTTCTTCTCCTAGCTTGCTGTCCACACTGGGGTGACATGGGTGCTCTCGGGCTGTTCACCATTGATGACATTGGCGAGTTTACAGTGGGGCTAGAGCTTAGTTAATTTGCTAGATGATCTACTGAGGTTGTTGTGAGCTAGAGAGGGAACAAGTTAGGCCCAAAACACTTCTCAACATAGTGTTTTGATTTTGTTTGATTTGTATCTACAAGCTGTTTGATGAAATGGCCACATGAATTCAAGTTTTAAATTTTGAAATTATTTTTGGTGGGTGTGCTAGGCATGTGATGGTGATACTGTGGATGCTTGGGTTTTGCAAATTGAGCTTGTTTGAGTGGTTTTTGAAAAAGTAGGATCTTCCCATATGAAATAGATTCAATTTTAAACTGTCATTTAAACTATGCATTTAAATCTTTTTGGATGATCACAAAGTGGGACTTGGTACCTTGTTATGAGTACTATCAAGGGGTGCAAATATCCATACATGTTTCTGTTAAGTTCTGAAAGTTAGAGATAGCCAAAGTAGGCATGGGAGTTAAATTGGCCAAAGTGACCATTCACTTAATTTGATTGTTTTGATTTGTTTGTCTTTGGGAAAAGTTTGGGGATTGTTTAGATGATGTTTATTTCACCTAAGAATCATTTTACAAGCAAAGAAACACATAATCATGTCAATTCAAAAGAATCCAAATTTTAATGCACACACATATGAATGCTTTCATATTTTAATTGGAAAAGTTTTTGTTAACCCTAAATTTGGTGATTAGAGTTTGATGATTCTATTTCAATATGTTTGGGATGTTACAAACAGGATTGTGTGTCTGCATGGAGTACCTAAGAGTATTGTGTCAGATAGAGGAACTCAGTTCACTTCACATTTTTGGAAGCAAATGCATGAGTCTTTGGGAACTAGACTAGAATTCAGCACAACTTTTCATCCTCAGACTGATGGACAGACATAAAGGACCAATTAGATTTTGGAAGATATGTTTAGAGCATGTGCACTAGACTATGGATCTAGTTGGGATGAAAGTATGCCATACGCAGAATTCTCTTATAATAACAGATATCGATCGAGCATAGAGATGGCTCCATTTGAATTCCTTTATGGAAGTAAGTGTACTACGCCATTACTATGGAGTGGAGTAGGAGAAATAAATTTGTTCGGACCAGAACTGATCAAGGAAGCCGAAGAGAAAGTCAGAATGGTAAAGGATAGATTGAAGATAGCCCAATCCCGACAAAAGAGCTATGTAGATCCAAAACGTAGGGAAGTCACCTATGAGGTAGGTGATAGAGCTTATCTTAGAGTCTAACCACTTCATGGTGTGAAGAGATTTGGAGTCAAAGGGAAATTGGCACCTCGTTATGTAGGACCATTCAAGATTTGAGCCACAAAGGAGAAGTGGCCTATGAGATAGAACTACCAGAATCATTGTCAGTAGTTCACAATGTGTTTCATGTAAGGAAGTTGAAAAAGTGTCATCCAGAGATGGAAGAAAGTTCGTTAAAAGACACTATACCATTGGAAGAAGTTCAGTTGGAGAGTGATCTCACTTACGAGGAGAAACCTATCAAGATTATCGAGACAGCGGAACGAGTTACTCATACTAAGACTATCAAATTCTGCAAAGTATAGTGGAATCATCATATCGAGGAAGAAGCAACTTGGGAAAGAGAAGATGAACTTCGAAAAGATCACACTCACATATTTGCTAGCCAAACCGAATCTAGAGGGCGAGATTCATCTTAAGGGGGTTAGATTTGTAACATCCCAAATTTCATAAAAATCAAAACCATGTTGTCGCATTCATATCATCATGGCATATTTATCTTGCACAAAAATTTTCAAAGCAAAAACCCTAATGGAACCATATTGAAACCCCTTTCTTATATTATATATATATTGGGCATGGTTTTATTTTATGACCCCAAAATGATTTTTTAGTGCTTAGATGTGTTTGACACACTTTTGGATACAAGGATCATAGCACAAAAGTTTGGTGACGGTTTGAATTCCTCTGGATTTGAAATGACCATTCAAATATATTCTAGAAAATCAAAACAGAAAAAGAAAAGACCAAAGAGGAAAAAAATAACAGCCTGCAACCCTTCTGGCCCAATTCCCCCTGGAATCCCACTAAGCCCACCCGGGAACACCCCTGTCCTCTCTGATTCTCACCCACTCGCGCACACCCTCCTCACTAACCAGTGGCCCTGCTTCCGCGTCAATCCCGTCGTCCCCAAACCCCGCGCGACGACCGCGCCGCTGGCCGTATCCTCCCCTTCACTACCGATGAATTCATGAGTAAATCCCATTGATTCGCCGAGTAATTCTTTCCACTTCTCTGGCTACATAATCCCCACCTCCTCGCGGCCATTTCCCCTCACTTAGCCAGCACCAAGCGCCGCTAGGCTCCTCCAATTTTACCTTACACCGCCGCAGTACAGAGCAACTCCGACGAACTATTCTAGTAAGCACAGTGTGCCCCTCTGCCTCTAGTTCACACGAACGTGTTCCTCTTGACCTTGCACATCTGCTCATGCCCTTGGTTTGTCCAATCGTGCCCCTGGTCGTCGCCCCCGTCAATGTCTGCAAGCAACCGAGGCGCAGCTCAACTCCGGCGAGCAATCTCGGTAAAATTCGTGCTGCCCTTGACCCCTACTTCACATGACTGAGTTTGTCGTGTCCTTGCGTGCCTTCTGATGCCAGCCGCTTTTCCTATTTCTCCCTAGGTCGTCGTCTTCGTCTTCGACCGTGAGCACCCAACGCCAGGACAAGCTCTGACGAGGATTTTCTGCCGTGTCCGTGCGCCCCCGTCCAAGCCGCGTCCATGTTGAGCTTCCCCACCTTCTCACGACTATGGTAAGAGCCAGCACACACCCCCTACCCCTCTGACCGCCAATGGCGTTTCCGACGCCAGAGCCATTGCCGCCGCTAAGTTTTGGTCAGGCGTGTTTGATCTGGTAGATCTACATCTAGTGGCCACAATTAGATAAACTAAGCGAAACGTTGTGTTTAGATGTGGGTCGTGCATTGTCACTTAGATCCTACGGTGCGGAAACGTGATCCTGATGAACCGGTACGCGCCAATAGGATGCTGCCGCGTGGCTAGGGTTTTGATTTAAAATCCAGATTTTGTTCTATTAGTTATTCAAACTTGTAAATTCAATAACTTTTGTTCTGTTTATCCAAAAATTACAAATTTTATATATATGGATTCATAAAAATGAGCTATTTGCATCTATTTCCTTGATTTGGCCATTTGCTTCTGAAAAATTAGGATTTTATGCAGAAGCATTTGTAGGTCTATTTTGACTATAAAAATTATTTAGAAAATTGTTTAAAAATAATTTTTGGTTTATTTAGACTTTAGAAAGTATTACTTGTGTTCAGTACTGTTTAGTTTGATTTGAAAAGTGTGGCAAATCATCTCATTGCATTTTGCATGCATTCATAATTATTATTTTTTGTATATTGAATTGAATATTGTTGTATGAAATTGTTGTGTAGATTTTGTGGAATTTGGGGAGTGTGATTGTGAGGATTGTGTCTATTCCCCTAGCTACCAAGGAAAGTGATTCTTCATCATTTTGTCCTAATATTTTATCTATGCACTAGTGATATTTTGAGTAGGATTTGCATGGTTATTTTCCTAAATCTATGCTATGCTATGGTGGATCCTATAGATGATATCTTAGTAGAATTTCCCTAAGCTAAGAGACATGTTATGCTAGTATGCTTAGACTAGCTAGTGGAATGCAAGGGGGGGATATTCATGTTATGATACTATGCAAAGTCTATGCCTATGTTTTTGATTATTAAAACAACATGTTAATGAATCACCTGGGTGGAATGGGAAGATTGGTTTGTGTTTAGTGGTTACACAAGGTCCATGTCTATTGTTTACCTTGTGTTTCACACTTGTGGATGGCCACCCAGGAACAAAGATATTTGAGATTTTTAGTATTGAGAAGATTCTAGTGCAACCACATGGCATATGGGATCTGTCTTGACCAACTTGGTTGCAAGATCTCAGCCAGATGGACATTTGGTGGTAGGGTTGATAGGATGGAATGCGTCCATGGTGGTCTGAGGGAATGCTTCTGAAAAGTCTCGTCTCGATGCATGTCGAGTCTTGTGGGGAAAGTGCACCACCTCTCGAGAGGGTAAAACCTAAGTACTTAGCCGTGTCCCCGGTAACGGACATTTTGAGCATCAAAGATATTGAAATGATCAAGGATCTCCTCATCCCAATTTCTCTAAGTTAAAACTTGTGGTTGAACAAGGATAGAGGTTCACCAATGTCTATTTGTGGTTCCTTGGGTGTTTTTGTCAAACAAAAACTTAGTGTTTTCAAACTAATAAGACAAACCTTATTTTTGAGCAAAGCTAGCCTGAACTACACTTAGCCAAATTCATATAGTTACTAGATGTTACTATACTACTATGGTATCACTTGCCAATACAATTCCAAATGTATTGACCCTCTGTGGCTGTAACTTATTATGTTGCAGGTTACTCTGATGGTGACTAGGGTTATGAGTCTACACTCAACATGTTTGCCTGTGGCACATGAAGATGAAGACTTTATTTATTTACTTTGTGTTGAGAAACTGGATGTATTAGCCTTGGGCTAATGAGTTGTAAGAACTATTGTATCTCTGGATATTACGATGTAATAATGACCTTTGTATCTGTGTACTTCATCTTAAACTATGGATGCTAGCAATTTGATCTAGGGACTAGCATTGCAATAATAGGGGCCTTTACCTTAAATGGTGAGGTCTGACAATTGCTCAACAATGTCCTTGGCCTTGGCAATAGCTTCTGCAAGTCGAAGAAATGATAGAGCACAATGAGTAGTCGGAAGTTAACGACACAATAAGAAGTTGAGCGTGAAATAGAAAAGAAAACAGACTCTTGCCCTTGGTGATCTGTTCCTTTAAGATGGCGGTTTTACCCTTTTTGGCTTTAAGGTCCTTGTGCATCTTGTGGAACTTATCATTGGCGAAAATTCTCCGAGTATTCTCATTCTGCAAAAACAACAAGGCTACTTAGTCTACTTAGAGCATCTAGGTGGATAAATATCCGCCTAGAGGATTGGGGGCTAGAATACAAATTTTTAACTCAAAACTATGCTTAGTCTTTATTTAAAGCATCTAGTCGGAACTAATTATGTTTCAACTAGAAGCTTGGGGGCTACAGTATTGAAATATACAAACACTTCGTATGCTACTCTAAAATTATCTAGTCGGAATAATTCATTCAAACTAAATACTTGGGGGCTACAGTGCAAAGTTTCTAGCTTAGTCACTCTTAGAGCATTCAGACCCAAAGACCTATGGTTTTCCATCTAATCCTCGGGGGCTATAGTGGGATACTGCATATGAAATGCAAAAGGCATACAAAACTTACAAGTGCGATGATCTTGAGGTTGCTGGCGCTTTCAGAGAATAACTTACTAAAAGCAAGTGTGTTAACTCGGACAGTCTCCGCCTGTTTGAGCAGCTCCTCAAGGCCGCAGGAAGGAGAAGTTAGCGCAGCACCAGGAGCCAGAGCTGAGCTACTCGGTGTGAGCACGGGATAGACAATCTTGGGAAGCTCAGTTGGCGTCTTGGGTGCAACGATTCCGCCTTTAGAAGAAGTTATGCCTTCCACCATCTCCTTACCGCCACTAGTGGCATCCTTAGACGCAGCTTCAGCCACTTTGGAAGAGGTTCTCTCTTGCGTCGCCTGTTCGCCGGCAATGTGGAACTTCACAGTAGCATCTGGGACCTCCTGAGAAGGAGTAGGGTCCACTTCCATGGAGGAAGGTTCACATGTTACCTTTGCAGGAGATCCAGCGGGTGCGGCAGAAAGCTGGACACTGGGAGTAGGAGGAGCGATGGATATCTTGGAGGCTCCACCCTTCGTCTTCTTCTTCTTGCCTCCATCGGTAACATCATAGGTGGAGCCCTTCCGCCTTCACACCAACGGGACTACGTCGTCGGACACGACAGTGACTTCCTTCATCTTGGGGTCATAGACATGGGAAGCCATGCAGGTCTCCTCCAAGTACCCTAGCTGTTAAGTGAATCCTAAGTGTTAGATGCAAAGATTTGTGCAAGGCGGAAGAACTGGAGTATATGTCATACACATAAAATAAATAAGTACCTTTGGGCACTTGCCACCCTCGAACATGTCATAGGTGATGGTGAAGCCATGCTTTCGATCCTTCACCTTGACTATGTCTTTGAGGCAAAGCTTGACGGAGTCACTGGGGAAATTGTCCTTAGAAATCTGGAGGCTATCTTTCGTATCCTTGGTGTACTGGTGCATAAGCTTCATGCGGTGCTGCAAAGGCTGGATCCGCCTGACGAACTAGCACATGGCTAGGTCCAAGCCGGTCAGACCCGTCTCAACCAGTCAATCTGCCTTACGGCGCGAGAGGCTTCGTCGTTGCAGGGGAGAAGGGATTGTGATCTCCATGTCGGGGCTTCAGCGGCGGCCCTGTCGACAAAGTCCAGGTACGATTCTTCTCGGCCGGCCAGAGGGATGTCTGGGCCGTAGAAGTACGTCCTTTGTCAGTTTTTGCAGGACTCATGTCCTACACTGTCGGGGAACCGCCGGCTAGGATGGATCTTGAAGCTAATAGTTCCACAATTTCTAAGCTCCTCCTTGCTCACTCCGGCTTCCTTCTTCACGGTGAAGAAGTAAATGAATATATCTAACCTAGGCCTAATTCCTAGGTAACCCTCGCATAACGCCGCCTAATTGCTAAGCGCGAGGATAATATTCGGAGAAAGGTTCTGAGGTTGAACCCGGAAGTGTTTGAGGACTTGGATGAAGAAGTCGGAAATTGGGAGGGAGACGCCACGCACCAACTAGGCCTTGAAGTATAACTTTTCTCCATCTTGTGGAGAAGGGACGACCTTGCCGGCTGGTGCTTCCCGCCATACTAGGCCCTCCGTCGCGGGGAGGTATCCTTCAGCGAGCATCTCCTTGATGTCACTCTCGGAGATGTCCGAGCCTCGCCACTCTCCCTTGTGGGAGTCAGCTTCCTCCTCCAACAGCTCCAGCGCCACTAGAATTTGGTCGCCGCTGGTGGACTCGATCACCGCACTAAGCGGCACCACCATGCCCTCCGGTGGGACATGATCAGAGCAAGATGGCCTGGCTGTAGCCTCGTTAGACACCGCCATCGATGGTGTGCTGCTGCTGCTCGCCATTGGAGTGGATGGAAGTGATTGGAGATTGGAAAAAGGTTAGGGTTTTCCTCTATGTGCACGAAGAGCTCGAGGAGAGATTTGGCTGTACGATGACACGAGGAAGAATGAGGTGAAAAGATAAAATGTCACCACAGTTAAAAAATATAGTACTCAGCATCAAGATTCGTGCAAGTTAATCCAATGATTGATGCGTGGACAATGCGTGCGCGAGCGTGCGGGGAAGTTTCGCCATGTTCCCACCATAGCCGCCAATGTTTCATATCCTTCATGCAGGAAAAACGGATATGATTACGTTCTTTGCATGTGTGAGTTATGAGGCGTCACTGACCTATGGTCTACGACACCCTACTGACACGGGCAGGTGAAAAGTCCCATATGAAGATTCCGGCATGGACGGATCCCGTCCGGCTACGAGAAAAGTACGATGGAAAGCTCAGTGATTCTCTGACTTATGTATCAAAGACGGAGAACATCGCAGGGTTCTTGGGAGGACTACAAGATGTTGCTTGATGGTTTGCCGTCATTCATTTAGATGGAGCATACAACCTGAAGAGGCATGACGGCGCGAGATCTCGGAGTTCTCCGGGGGCTACTGTTGGGGATATGCTAAATGGGTATCACCATTGCATGTCTCTAATCCGGATATCCGGGTGGCCCACAGTTGGTAGCAAGGCCTATGGCTTACTGGGCGGCCCATTTATATGGATCCAGAAGGGAGGCCCATGTCGGATAAAGGAAGGCTATGGTGGAGTCATTGGCGTACCTGGAGCCTTGGAGTGCAAGACACGTTATACTAGTTGTATACCATGTAGGACTCTGTAACCTGTCTAGCTAGGACTTTCCCTGTAACCCTAGGATATGGCGACTATATAAGCCGGACCTAGAAGAGCCTTTAGGGCAACGATCAGACGTAACAACACAACTCGCACACATCGAACCGATCCCTATAACCCAGCGTATTGCCGTTATAGTGATTTATAGAAGGAGTAGGATTCCGCCACCGTCATGGGATATGAACCTGGGTAAGCTGTGTCACCTTGTACCCGCCAACCTTCCACCTTACCCCACGTCTCAAAACACGCTTTGTGAGGACCCCTCCATGGCATACTCGTCGGCAATACCACGACACCCACCCCTCCACCTGGGTGCCGCCATGCCCAGGAACCACTCCCTCGTGCGGCAACCTTCCCCTGGACCCACCCCACAACACGCCTCACGTCTCTTGCGCACCCCGCGAGCACACATGCCACACCTCGCGCACGGCCCCACCCATAGCAGCCATGCGGTCAACCCACCCAACTGAAAGAACATTTCATAATCCCTAGTGTTTTATGTGTTAGATAACAATATCAAGGATTATTTAACGTGTGTTGAAGTGCTGCAGATCTGTACATTGAGAAGGGAAGGAAACTGCTTTCTGGGGGCGGATAATCTGCCCCTCCCAGGGGCGGATAATCCGTCCCATCCATCCTTCAAGAGTGCGCGACCCCCAGAGAGGGGGCGGAGTTTGTGGCCGGATTTTTCGGCCCGACCGGATTGTTCGCCCCTTGGGGGCGGACAGTCCGCCCCTCGAGGATTTCCTTCAAGTCAAGGCTGCGTCGCTCTCTGTATGGGGGTCGGAGTTTTCCTCGGACTTTCTGGTCCTTGGGCGGACTTTCTCCCAAGGGCGGATAGTCCGCCCCTGGCGGGGGCAGATAATCCGCCCCCTCTGGAAATTTCTTCAAGTCAAGGCTGCGTCTCTCTCTGTATAGGGGGCGGAGTTTTCCCCGGAGTTTCTATCCTGGGGGGCGATTTTCTCCCCAGGGCGGATAGTCCGCCCCAAAGGGGGGCGAATAATCCGCCCCCAAATTTCTCCAACGGCTTGTTCTGGGAAGGGGGTATTTAAGCCTGTCTTCCCCCTTTGTCCAGAACTCTTGATTCACTCGAAAAAGAACAGACCTGATCTGCAATCTTCACCCGAGAGAACTCCACCTAGATACACTCAAAAGCTCCGTCCATCGGGGAATCAAAGGAGGAGGACTCGATCTTCATCAACTACAATCAAGCGCTTCATATTCTCTCCATTCATTTGGAGAACCACTGATCTATTATTTCTTGCAAATACCTAGATCCTTGTTTTTGTTTATATTGATAAACCTTGTTCTTGTGGCAGCTTGTTGTCATCTCGGGAGCCCCCAATTCGGTTGTGGGTGTGTGCCCCGATAGTGTTGTAAAAGGCACCAGTTCCCGCCTCGAAGGGATCCAATAGTGGAGAAGGTGGATCAGGCCTCTCGTGGCAAGATCCATCAGAGAATAGGGTGAGGCCTATTGTGGCGTGGTGGTCTTAGAAACGCCCACCCCTCCAACGCAGATGTACTTCCCTTAACAAGGAAGGAACTGCGGTAAAAAAATCCCTGTGTCTCCGCATGCTCCACTATGGTTCCTTCGATCCTCTCTTTACGTGCTTAGTTGTTAGGGTTGCATATAGGGAAATTCTCGTAGTTTCATATCTAGAGAATTTACTTTGTGTCAAGCCTAAAATTGAAAAAGTATTAAAAATTGGTTAGCACCTATTCACCCCCCTCTAGGTGCCCATACGATCCATTTCAATTGGTATCAGAGCCCCGGCTCTTATTTCGGGCTTAACCGCCTAAGAGAAGTATGGGTTCCAAGGTAGATGGGAGTGATGCTCCGGATGTAGTCACCATGAACGATCTCAAGACGTTGGAAACGACCTTGGTGTGTTCTATGGAGGCTAAGATGGAAGAGAGGAGTCAATTGATAATGCGTCTCTCCCCATCCACAACATCACCTCCATCTAACTCTAAGGCTACCACTCCGCAATCCAAGGAAACGGGTAAAACCGATTCCAAAGAGAACGAAGTGGTTGGTGATGACACTAGCAAGAGCTCTTCCTCGAAAAAGGATAGTGTTAAGGATGGATACAATGAGGTTTCTCATGTGTATTCTCTTGATCCACCTATCCCTCACCCACATATACATAATAGGGGTGATCCACCCAAACTTTCTGCATCTACTTTTTCTCAATGGTAATTTTTGATGAAGTCTCATGTATGCAATTCCTCCATTGAGTTGTGGAAAATCATAGAAAATGGTCTTCATGTTGGAAACCCCAACAATCTCACAAGAAGAGAAGTTGTTGATAGCTAACTCAACGCTACAGCTCTACACATGATACAGCTTGGTGTGGGTGACAAACACATGCCACACATTCAGCATCTTAGCACAACTAAGGAAGCTTGGGATGCCTTCACCGAGCTCTTCATCGGAAATTAAAGTGTGAGAAGGAATAGATATGATGCTTTGAGCAACGAAGCTGAAGGATTCTATATGTTGGATGGAGAAGACCACGAGGACATGTATAGGAGGCTTAAGGCAATAGCCACAACTTTCAGAAACCACGGTGCAGCTCATGTTGATGATGCTTGGATCAAGCGCAAGTATGTTAGTGCTCTTATGCCATTTGAACCCACAGATTTGAAAAGTCTCCAAGGTAGGCATAACTATCACCTCATGTCATCCAATGAGGTAATGGAAGAAATGGCCGCTTTCAAAGTGGCTGCCAAGAATGCCGAAGATGCTCGTGCTCGAGCTATGGGGATGCAAAAGGGGGTCAACATGGCCTTGAATACTAGTGTGATTGATCATGATGAATATGTCATAGAAGGTCTGGACTGTCCCGAGGATATAAAAAGGATCCACGGACAATACTTGGCTCTTTATGCTATAAACTTTTGGAAAGATCCAGCCAAGGCTAAAGCTGAACTAGAACGCAAGAGTGGAGCCTATGGAAGAAAAGAAAATGGTCCCAAGCTGAGAACATGTTTCAACTGTGGTGACCGGCTGCACTTTGTAGCTGAGTGCCCATATCAACGTAGGGAAGATAATGGAGGAAGACTTATTTTCAAGGACAAGTCAAAGGCTCCACACAAGAAACAGTTTGTAAAGAAGAATGCTCCCTTCAAGAAGCAACTGAAGATTGTTCTAGTGGCTCAAGAAGAATACTCATCGGGAAGTGAAGATGAGGACGAGGACGAGGACGATAGCTCTCAAGAGGTGGCTTCTATAGCCACCACATCTACATCAACATCTCTCTTCGACTCTCCGAATGAAAACATCATCAACAAGAATGCTACTTGTCTCATGGCAAGAAGCTCCGAGGTAACGACTTCTAACTCTTCTTTTCCTAAGGCTATGATTGACATGGATGATCCTACTAGTCTTAAGGTTAAAGAAGAGATTATTGCTTTGGATTACTTCTACACTAACTTGCAAGGTGAGCACAAAGATCGTTTTGAAGCTCTTATGGATCAGCTGGCCCAAAACGAAGCTCTCCTCGAAGAAAAGGGCAGAATTGAAAGGGAGGATGCAATGGAAATTGCATCCTTAAAAAATGCTCTTGAAGAAGAAGAAGCTCGGGTTTCTATTGAAGAGAGGCTTGAGTCCATTGAAGAGTCACATGAAGAAATTGTGGCTAAACTTGTTAAGGAGCATGACAATGCAGTCACCAAAGCAAAGAAGTTAAAGAAATAAAAGATTGACTTTGGGGATGCTCATGATAGACTCTTCGAGGAATTGGAGAAACTTGACAATGCTCACAAGGCATTGAAAAACGATTTCTCTATTCTCAATGAGTCACATGATCAGCTTCAAAGTCAATTAACCAAATATGATGTTCCTAGCTCATCCAACTCAACATATAGCCAAAAGGTAAATGCTAGTGTGGAAAAAGAAGTGGTCAAGGACATCACTCCCAAGGATAAGCAATCAAATGTCAAATCATGGTAAAGAGGGACTTGGGTATGTCACCAACTCCAAGAAAAAGAAAAACAAGAAGAACAAGACCAAGAATGTGCAATCAAAGACAAGCGCCGCTAAGAAGAATGTCACAAAAGATAAGACTAACAATATTGGTTTTGCAGGATCTCACAATCTAAATTATGAACTCTTTTGTGATGATTATGGCGATGTTTATGCTTATTATGTCGGTCCCTTTGATGAATATATTGCTTGGTCTATTTGGGTCCCAAAGACCCTTGTTACTAACATGAAAAGGCCCATTGAAAAATTGGTACCTAAAATCAAGAAGTAATTCTCTTGCAGGGCTATGCTTCCGGTGGGTCGAAATGGGTGCTGGATAGTGGATGCACTAGTCATATGACCGGAAGCAAGGAGATCATCACGGATATGCGTCCAAATCATGATAATATCACAGTCTCCTATGGTGATAAGTCTAAATATCAGTTATTGGGTCTTGGCAAAGTTGTGGTTTCCCATGATATCTCTCTCGTGGACGTCATGCTTGTTGAGACCCTCGGTTACAACCTTATTTCTGTTAGTGCCCTTGGCAAGATGGGTTTTGCTGTTTTTATCGATGATGATTTGGTGGTACTCTTGTGGAGCAAGTCTCTAAAGGTCGCTTTCGTTGGATACGTCGAAAATGACCTGTATGTGGTGGACTTTTCGGGGAAAACCACTTCGTGTCCGATGTGTCTATTCGGAAAGGCTGACGTGGGCTAGCTATGGCATCGCCGTTTAGCCCATGTCAACATGAGAACTTTGCAAAGTCTCCACAAGGGTGGCCACATCCTTGGACTAAAAGACAATGTCTCCTTTGCCAAAGATTGTGTTTGCAGGGCTTGTGTTGAAGGCAAAATGCACGACTCTCCCCACAAGAGAAAGACTATTGTGTCTTCACAGAGGATCTTGGAATTACTTCATGTGGATTTATTTGGTCCTCCTTATCATGCAAGTCTTGGTGGGAGGAAATATTGCTTGGTCATTGTCGATGATTACTCAAGATATACATGGGTCTATTTATTCAAACTAAAGAGTGAGACCCAACAAACAGTCATTGACTTTGCCAATGAAGTTCAACATCAACACAATGTTCCTATCTTGGCAATAACGAGAGACAACGGCTCCGAATTCAAAAACTACACCATGAATGATTTTCTAAGCGAAGAGGGGATTAGACATCAATATTCCGCTGCGTACACCCCTCAACAAAATGGTGTAGCTAAGAGGAAGAACCGGACTTTGATGGATATGGCAAGATCAATGTTGGCTGAATTCAAGTCTCCTTACAACTTTTGGGCTGAAGCCATATCCACTGCTTGTCACTCATCAAACCGCCTCTACCTCTGCAAGATTTTGGACAAGACTCCTTATGAAATACTTACCGGTAACAAGCCCAACATCTCATACTTCAGGGTATTCGGGTGTAAGTGTTTCTTCCTTATTAAAGGTGTCCGCTTGTCTAAATTTGAGTCCAAGGCTTTAGAAGGTATTTTTGTTGGTTATGGTGCCGAATCCCACACTTACAGAGTCTACAACAAGCTCACTGGGATTGTTGTAGAATCGTGTAGTGTGGAGTTCGATGAAAATAACGGCTCCTTTGTAGGGCAAGTTGATGTTTGTGATGCAGATGTTGAAATACCCCAAGATGCCATAAGAAGAATGGTCGTGGGATTTTTCCGCCCCATTGAGGAACCCCTTGTGGCGGATCGGGAAGGACAATGCTCCACTCAAGTGGAGCCCTCATCTACACAAGATCAACAAGCTCCTACTATTGAAGAAAACTCTGCACCAACACCGCAACCTGCTGAAGATCATCTGTCTCCTGGACAAGTTGGTAGTCCCAGTACGGACTATCTGCCCCCTCCAAGGGGCGGACAATCCGCCCCTAGCACTCCAACTCGTTCCAGGGGATCCGAAGGAGAAGACAACAGTCAAGAAGCTCCTAGGCCGGATTCTCCGGCCCCCGAGGGCGGATTATCTGGCCCTGGTTCTCCAACTCCTGTCAGGAACTCTCAGGAAGAAGGCACTGGTGCTTCACCTCCCAGGACGGATAGTCCGGCCCCTCCAAGGGGCGGATTATCCGGCCCTAAACAACAAACTCAGCAGCAATCTCCTGGTGTTAACTCAGTTCAAGATCAAGGGCAAGGCAGTGGTCAAGACCAGGATATAAATAGTGAATCAACTCCTTCTAGAAAAAAATAAGGACATTAAGGCTCGTCGGAAGGCTCGTGCTGATCAGAACCTTGAACTAAGGGGTCACACTCTTGACAAGGTTGTTGGTGATCTACGAAGAAGGGTATCTACTAGAAGATAACTTACAAGCTTTTGTGATCATCAAGCTCACATTTCCATGGTTGAACCGAAGAAGGTCTTTGATGCTCTTGAAGACCCTGATTGGGTTGTTGCAATGCATGAAGAATTAAATAACTTCGAACGCAACAAAGTTTGGAAGCTCGTAGAGAAACCCAAGGACTGCCGCAATGTTATCGGTACCAAGTGGATCTTCAAGAACAAACAAGATGAAAATGGCATTGTTGTGAGGAATAAATCAAGACTCGTGGCTCAAGGGTTATCTCAAGTGGAAGGAATTGATTTTGGCGAGACTTATGCTCCTGTGGCTCATCTTGAGTCCATCTGTATCCTTCTTGCCTATGCAGCCCATCATAATTTTAAATTATAGAAAATGGATGTTAAGAGTGCATTTCTTAATGGTCCTCTCCATGAGTTAGTATACGTCAAGCAGCTCCCGGGTTTTGAGGACCCAAATTTCCGAACCATGTCTACAAACTCGATAAGGCGCTCTATGGCCTTAAACAAGCCCCACGTGCGTGGTATGAGCACCTTAAAGAGCTTTTCTAGACCGTGGATTCGAAGTTGGGCAAATCGATCCCACTCTTTTTACTAAGAAAGTTAATGGGGAGCCTTTTGTATGCCAACTTTATGTAGATGACATTATTTTTAGCTCTACTAACCAAGATTTTAACGATGAATTTTCAAAGCTTATGACTGACAGGTTTGAGATGTCCATGATGGGTGAGTTGCGGTTCTTTCTTGGATTTGAGATCAAACAACTTAGAGAGGGAACCTTTATTAATCAAGCTAAGTACATCCAAGACATGCTCAAAAGGTTCAAGATGACGGATCTCAATGGTGTGGCTACTCCAATGCAAACAAAGTGTCATCTTGAGCTCAATCCCAAGGGTAAAGACGTGGACCAAAAGGTATACCGATCCATGATCGGCTCTCTCCTTTACCTTTGCGCATCTAGGCCCGATATCGTGTTAAGTGTAGGAGTGTGTGCAAGGTACCAAGCCGCTCCTAAAGAAAGCCACTTAGTGCCAGTCAAACGAATCTTCAGATATTTGGTTCATTCCCCAAATTTTGGGTTATGGTATCCCAAGGGTTCAAGTTTCTCTCTATGTGGTTACACTAATTCAGATTGGGCTGGTGACAAAGATGATAGGAAATCAACCTCTAGTGCATGTCAATTCTTGGGCAGGTCTCTAGTGTGTTGGTCTTCAAAGAAACAAAATTGTATTTCACTCTCAACAGTCGAAGCTGAATATGTTGCTGCTGCAAGTGCTTGTACACAATTGTTATGGATGAGGCAAACTTTAAAGGAATATGGTGTCAATTGTGACAAAGTGCCTCTATTATGTGACAATGAAAGTGCTATCAAGATTGCTTACAATCCCGTGCAGCATACAAGAACAAAACATAAATAGATTCGCAACCACTTCATTCGGGATCATGTTGCTCGTGGTGATATTGCCCTATCCTTTGTGAGCAAGAAGAACCAACTTGCTGATATGTTCACGAAGCCCATGGACGAAGCAAGATTTTGTTATTTGAGGAATGAGCTAAATACCATAGATTCAAGGAGCTTGGTTTGACTATCCTTGCACACTCACTTGCTCTTATTCATGTATTTGGTTTAGATGCGGGCATAGACATAGGGGGAGTGTGGTCCTAATTGATTGGGCCAACCCTCCCCCCATAATGCCGAAAGCAAGTAAAATCATTTCCCTTAATATCATTTTGTGATATGTGGGTCATCGATGAGCATTGGTTTTGAACTCAAGATACATCTTCGCGGTGTCATGCCATGCGCTCCAACATGGTGGCTTCGGCCACCGCCCCCTTCCTAGAGAAGAGTTGGTTTCTAATGGCTCTCTTTGGATTTTCTTGCATATCTTTTGTTCTTATGGTAAACACACTCAACTTTGGCTTTTGTTTGATTTGATTCTTGCAAATTTGGGTGTGTAGTACCATCTTAGTTTGTTGCTCTAAACCCAAGCCTTTCTTTCCCTCCTTGAGCCATCTATTCTTGCACACAAGTCCTCAATACACCATCGAGGGGTTTTGCAAGGTTGCTCCAGCCTGAATCTGTACTTAACAGAATTTTCAGAGGGGGGACGGACTATCCGCCCTAAGTGGGGGCGGATAATCCGCCCTGGGCGAAATCCGCCTGTATAGGAAGGGTCGGGGAGGGCAGGCTCAAACAGAGCAGCCCATCCTCCCCCAAACCTCCCTCAGCCCCCAGCCGTCGCCAGGGCTTCCGCCCCTCCCTGGAGTCGATTCGACCACCGAATTCTCCGGGCCCTCCCCGGATCTTCTTCCTCACGCCTCCGGGTACCTTCTCCTCTAAGCTCCTCCTCCAATGAGTGAGGGTAACTCCCTCATCCATCTCTTTTGCTTGATATTCATTGTTGTGGTGGAAATCTCGTGGTAGATGATACTTGGTGTTTTTCCCGTGCATGTTAGAATTCGTAGAAATACATCCCTTGTGCCCGATCTGTGTTGCCGTGGTAAATCTGGGCCAAACCAGAAAAATTTCGACAGGGGCGGATTATCCGCCCCCATGGCCGGAAAGTCCGGCCTGGAGACAACGTGTCTGGTCTGGTTTGGTTCCGATTTTCTCCCATGCACTCTTCTGGCTCATGGACTGTTTTCTTACTCGTTCTACCATGTCTCCTGGACTTGTGTGTGCGCTTATCCCCATGCTACCTCTCCATGCTTTTCACAGGTGGTTCTCGTCCTCCTAAGACATACACGTGTCGTCCTCGTGCCCGTTATCTCAGGCTCACTGCAGAGGGCACATTTGTTGACGAAACCGAGGTTCACAGGTTAGCCAGAGAAGCTAAACAGATGGCAGAGGCAGCAAGGAAAGCCAAGCAGGTTGCATCTCGCAAGGGCAAGGGTAAAGGCAAGGAAGCTCGGCCTAACTACAAGGCCATGGACAACACTGATTACTCCTCCATGCGCTAGACAGATTTTTATGCAGATGTTGACAGTGATGGTGTGCCAGAGGATTCTATGTTTTGGTGCACTCATTTTCGGTATATCCATGATGATGTCTATGTTCCTCTCAAGATTCGCCCCATGCACCCTCTGAATATGACTGAGGCTCAATCAAAGGCTCGCCTTCGTGAAGCTTTGGATGTGACAAACAAGATGCGGCTTCATCCTCTTATGACTCTGTAGCGCCACTATGATTCCAAGATTGTGAAGCATTTTTTCTCCACTCTGGTTATCTGCGGCGATGAGCTT
Source organism: Avena sativa (assembly GCA_916181665.1). NCBI lineage: Eukaryota > Viridiplantae > Streptophyta > Magnoliopsida > Poales > Poaceae > Avena > Avena sativa. The sequence continues at coordinate 81,045,245 of OV702296.1, forward strand.
CGTACTATGAAGTGGATGACGGGAACATCAATGATCCAGTCTGATTTCCGCACCTTTGGTCAGGTTCTTGGCTATGCTTTTCATGGGCGGGACACCCCTTCAGGACACCGCATTATCTCTCCGCTCAGGCCATCCAAGGATACTATGCTTGCTCCATGTTTGTCGCCCAATGGCGTTGTTGGTACCTTCGCTGGACTTTCACCACTGTATGCCACCCTTGTAGGCATGTTTCAGGACAGCATTACTCCCAGTGGAGGCAACAATGAGAAGATCCGCGGTCACCTGGTTCCTCTTTTGGCCTTTGCTCATGAGTGTGCCACCAATGCTAGCTCTTCTACATGATACAAGTTGGATGTGATGGATTTCATTTATCATGAGATGACCGATGCGATGCTCAACAGACTCTCCATTCCATATGCTCCTTTTATCATGATGCTCATCAAGCATATGCTGTCCCATGAGGATTTTGGCACTGAGTTGGATGGTTTGCACAAGTCAAAGAAAATTTACAACAAAGCTCAGAAGACCTCTCACCCTCCACTACTCCTGAGTCCTTTATGCGTGATGCTCGGGCTAGTGGTCATCATTCCGCCGTGTCCCCAATGGCTCGCGAGGTTAAACAGCTCACGTGGTTCCAGCGACACATTCTTTGCATGGGTGTTGATACACACAAGGGACAGTATGAGGCATACCGTAGGGACCATGCAAGGGATCACACTCAGCAGCTCATTCTTCACCATGCTTCTGGTACCACTGGCCTTCCACCTCCTCCCATTGCTCCGGAACCGTATGCTCAGTGGAACACTTCAGGGATCAACTATGGTGAGCTTGAGAGTTGCCTGTTTGCTCCACCTATGAGGGCACCCACTCCTCCAGCTGATGACGATGATGATGAGTATGACGAAGAGGAAGGGGACGGGGACGACTACAATGAGGAAGAGGAGGCGTGATCTTCTAGGGCGTTATCATCGCTCTTCTTCCTTTTTGGCGTTTCGCGCCAAAGGGGGAGAAGTAGTTCTATTAGGTCACTGGATTTGGATGGGTCGGGCACAAGCACTTGCTTTTCCATTTCGTTCGTTTTACTTGTGCCCCTTTAGCGTGAACTTATTTGCTATTTGCTATTTGTTGCTTCGTTATTGTAAGACTCTGTCGTGACTTATTATGTATGGTCCTATGGCATTCTGGATTTATATTGTGGACCTACTATCATGAAATTCTGGATTTATCTATGGAGTCTGGCATTCTAGTTGATGACATATGGAATCATGAGATTATCTTATGTATGCATCAATTTTGTGGGATGTGCAATCTCATTAGTTTATTTGGCAATATTCACATCCCGGTGGTATGATCTCGTTTACCAACCCATCTGGTTTTAATTGTTCTTGCTATGAAAGTTGTGTTTTATCTAGTGTGTGCATGTGTGTTTCAAAGGTAAATTTTAATATGCACATATCTAGGGGGAGCATCTTTCATTTATTTTAAGGGTGTCGTTGGTAGTCATTTGCAAATCCTAGTATTGTCATCTAACACCAAAAAGGGGGAGATTGAAAGAACATTTCATAATCCCTAGTGTTTTGTGTGTTAGATAACAATATCAAGGATTACTTAATGTGTGTTGAAGTGCTGCAGATCTGTACATTGAGAAGAGAAGGAAACTGCTTTCTGGGGGTGGATAATCTACCCCTCCCAGGGGCGGATAATCCGCCCCATCCCTCCTTCAAGAGTGCGTGACCCCTAGAGAGGGGGGCGGAGTTTGTGGCCGGATTTTTCAGCCTGGCCGGATTGTCCGCCCCTTGGGGGCGAACAGTCCGCCCCCTCGAGGATTTCCTTCAAGTAAAGGCTACATCGCTCTCTGTATGGGGGGCGGAGTTTCCCTCGGACTTTCCGGTCCTTGGGCGGACTTTCTCCCAAGGGTGGATAGTCCGCCCCTTATCCGCCCCCTATGGAAATTTCTTCAAGTCAAGGGTGCGTCGCTCTCTGTATAGGGGGCGGAGTTTTCCCTGGAGTTTCCATCCTAGGGGGCGGATTTTCTCCCCAGGGCGGATAATCCCCCCCAAATTTATCCAACGGCTTGTTCTGGGCAGGGGTATTTAAGCATGTCTTCCCCTCTGTCCAGAACCCTTGATTCACTCGAAAAAGAACAGACCTGATCTGCAATCTTCATCCGAGAGAACTCCACCTAGATACACTCAAGGGCTCCGTCCATTGGGGAATCAAAGGAGGAGGACGCGATCTTCATCAACTACAATCAAGCGCTTCATCTTCTCTCCATTCATTTGGAGAACCACCGATCTAGTATTTCTTGCAAATACCTAGATCCTTGTTTTTGTTTATATTGATAAACCTTGTTCTTGTGGCATCTTGTTGTCATCTCGGGAGCCCCCAATTCGGTTGTGGGTGTGTGCCCCGATAGTGTTGTAAAAGGCACCGGTTCCCGCCTCGAAGGGATCCAATAGTGGAGTAGGTGGATTAGGCCTCTCGTGGAGAGATACATCAGAGAATAGGGTGAGGCCTATTGTGGCATGGTGGTCTTAGAACCGCCCACCCCTCCAACACAGATGTACTTCCCTTAACAAGGAAGGAACTGCGGTAAAACAAATCCCTATGTCTCCGCGTGCTCCACTACGGTTCCTTCAATCCTCTCTTTACGTGCTTAGTAGTTAGGGTTGCATATAGGGAAATTCTCGTAGTTGCATATCTAGAAAATTTACTTTGTGTCAAGCCTAAAATTGAAAAAGTATTAAAAATTGGTTATCACCTATTCAACCCCCCTCTAGGTGCCCATACGATCCATTTCACCAACACGCCTACACCCGACGCACCTGATGCACCCCACCCCGCAAACCAACCTCACATCGCTCTGCGCCCCACCTACCCAGGACGTGTGACCGCGTCCTACTCCCACCCCGTGTTCTCCTCTCCTCCACCTTGCATTTCCTCTCGCCGCTCGCTCACGCCCTCCACCTCGAGGCAGAGCCCCGCCACCGACTGCTCCGCCTACTGTCCGCGCATGCATCCGCCGACCACCACGACCTCTGTGCACCGCCAGGGCCCCCTCTCCCTTCCGCGTGCTAAGCTATCGAGTTCGTAATTTGTACCTCGTGGGTATTTTGCTCGCGCTCCGGTGAACATCCGTCACCAAGTTCAGACCGAAGATCGTGTGCCGACAAGATCCGGAGCTATTCTAGAGATCAAGGCCAACACGAGAGGAGAACCCAAAGATCCACACAAGGCCATCGGTGCCAATTCCGAGAACTTAGACCTGAAACATCAAGTTCTCCATCACGACATGCCAAGATCTCCTTCCCGGATTCGAAGGCCGATCCTGCCAACCCAACCCGAATACCGACCCCTCAAACAGTCCGAGCCAAAGACCTTCGCCTGAATATGTGACCTCGATCCTATAGGCCTATTTTATAAATTGCTATATATCTACTTGTTGCATATTAATTGAACATGTTTGGATACATATTGTGGGTGTTTTGGGGTATTTTGTCGATTCACCTAATAATTAGATATGGAGATGATATGCGGGCTTTTATAGTCTTATATTGGCCCCATTTAAATTTGCGTAGCAAACCGATGCCATGTTTTGCCTTGTTAAGATAACATTTAAATTGCTGGTATAGCTAAACAACATGAACCTAATAATTAAATGTCGGGACCCCGATTTTGTTTAATATTTCCTAATTGCATCGCACCTTTGCCATGTCATGCACCATACATGCATCATGCCCTATTTTATGCCGTAGTATTAAATACTGTATCCGGTGTTTCTTTTAGTGCTTTGCTTCTTCATGGGTTAGGCCGATGAGTTTATGCGAGTGTCGACCCGATCTTTGGATGAATCTTTGACATTGTTGCCGATGTGAGCATTCTTCCTCTTTCTACCTATTTTACCTTTATAGTGTTTACTTCCTCCTATTGATCAATTGCTATCTGTGTTGCGATGCGTTAATTTCTGTACACTTGTTATATTACTTGTAGACTCTATATTGCCTTGGAAACCACCTATTACCTGTTGTTTGGTAGATACCGGCCTTGCGAGTCATAGTTGCTTGCTCATGTGTCACTTCACGTCATCGATGTTCCACCGTTGTTGGGGATGGCACATGCTTAATGGTGGAGATGATCATGCGTTTAATTACAGTTTAACAATTAATATTGAAAGTAGGGATAATTAATGCAGAGGCACAGAGGGGTAATAGGTGAGATCTGGTTATTATCCTGCCCCCTGTGTCCACCTAGGACTCGAGTTCTTGACACATCTTACGAGAATAAGCGCGCTAACCACATGTGGGGTGTATGGGAACCCATATTGGCTTAGTACCTGATTTTAAAGTACTATTCTAGGGGCCACAAACTAGTTCTGGCTTTATACGTTACTACTATACTTATGCCATGTCTGTTGTAACATACCACCTTTTGTGCAATATTAATAAAGACATGTTTGAGCATTGCATGCATGAATAATAGTTGCACTTTGGTTAAATCAAATAAACATAAGCAAAACCCTAATTTCTTTCCCTCTCAAAACCATTCAAATGGTTTTGTATTTTGAAAACTAACCAAAAGAATGGAACCTAAAATGAATAAAAAGGGTCCCACACTATTTTATATACTTTATAAAAAGTTTCTGTAATTTTGAAATATTCAAAACAGTTTGGAATTTGAAAATACAAATAGATAAATAGAAAACAGAAAAGAAAAAGGTTTAATGGAAAAAAATCTAAACCTAACCTAGTTACTGGGCCAAGCCCACCTCTTCCTTCTCTCTCTGCCGCCCAGCGCAGCTAGCAGCCAGCCCACCCGGGTCCCAAGCCAGCCCACCTCTGGCCCATACCGTTTCGTCGATGCTATCGTCGTCGTCCACCTCTCGCAGCTCCCGAAGCAGCTCGCTGTCGCTTCACCGCCGGCTGCCGTGCATCGGGATTCGTGTCGCCACCCGCGAGCGTCTACAAGTGACCCTAGCCGCTGTTGACGAACCCTAGCCTGCCAGTTCCCCCTCTCCTCTCTGTTTTCTCTCGCCATGGCCGAAACCTAGCCGTCAGATCCTCCTCGTCCCCGCCGTCTCTGGCCGCCCCAGCTCAAGCCGATGCCACCGCTAGAACCGCCGTGCTCGACTCTCTCTCCCTAGCCCTTTTCCCCCTCGCGCGCGACCTCAATCGGGCAAATCGGAAGCTCCGGCCGCCGTCGGTCTCCGTCGATCCCCGTCGATTCCGAGCTCGCCTCGCCTCGCCGTCAAGCCCGTCGTGCTCACGGTGAGCTCCTCGACCTCGCGGTGTCCTCCATTTCTTCCTATCCCCCTGTGTCGCTCTCCCCTCATGTGCCCGACGCTGCCGCTAGAGCTTGTCGGAGGCGACGCTCCGATGACCAATAACGAGCGGCGCTGCCACTAGCATGCTCAGCGCGATGCGCTGCGTCGAACGTGCCCCTCCACGCAGCCCCGCGAGCTCCCTAGCGCTGGCCTCGCTCTCGATCTGAGAGCTTGGCCATTGCTGACGTCATGCTGGCGTCAGCATGATGCAGTAATTCTTTTCTTTTTATTTTAATTGTTTTGTAAATCATTTCTGTAAATGGAAAATGTATGACAGGTGGGCCCTGCCTGTTAGGGTTTTATTAAAATCTGACATGTGGGCCCAAGTTTGGAAATTATTTTAAATATTCCAAAAATTATTTAAAATGAATTAAAATTGGAGAAATTCATAACTAATTCATTTTAAATCATAAAAATACAAATAATATACCAAAATGATTAGAAAAATGAAACCTATCTAACTAAGCTATAATCATACATTGGTAATCAACTTTGATAGCAAGTTTAATTAGAAGAACAAATTGAACCCGATAGGTGATTCCGATGATCCCCCTGTTTTAGGGTTTGGACATCTCGAACCCCCTTTAAAGTGACCAAGCATGTTCTAGGGTTCATTTCAACACTATTCAATTTGTCATATCATCCATATTGTATGAGCATGGCATATGCCATGTGTTGAGTGTTGCTTTCTCTTTTTCGGTGATTGGTTCTTGCGAATAGGAACCGAACCCGAAGCTGAAGTCAACGCCACCGAAGAGCAGTATCAGTCCAACAACGGACAAAGAAAGTGAAGCCCCACTCATACATATGAATCCTATGATTACAAAGTATTTCATTCTCGTCATATGCATTCGGTTCAACAGTCTTTTATCAGTAGACAGAGTAATCCTATCTGATGCATGTTTCCCTTTGTGAACTATATTACCTGATCCACCGCTCCTAGCATAACTAGGGTTTGTCTTATGAGCATCTCTAGTGCCACAGTTCAGTCAAGCTTAGCCATGCTTAGTGGTCTGATGCTGATCATTCATGTGATGCACCGGAGATGCTAATGAATCTAGTATGGTAGGATGTTGTGATGTGATCAGATATGAATGATAAACATGGTAAGGCTTGTATGGGAGGCCACGTGGGTTGTGGTTTTTGTAGTCCCATACTTGCCACTCTTAGGACCTGATGTTCTCGCCTCTTGAACCAAGACGAGCGTACAACCACACGGGGGCCTGGAAACCCCCTCGACTCACTAACTTTCCTAGTAGATTTCATGAGTCACATAGTTCGGGCTTTCCATTCGACATACGCATATTGGTTGTTCTTGAATGGAGGTGAAGGAGGTGCATTAATACAGGTAGGTAAGCGTGGCAGGGAATGGGAGATGCCCGACATCCGTAATCTCAAACCCTGTTCACATCGCTAGGGAGCAACTTCGGGACTCGACCCGTTACGGCGGCATCTCCTTAGTGCATGACTCATGGTCACGGCGAAACCAAGGTAAAGGTCGTGGTCAACCACTCTCTACCGGCCTTCCAAGGAAGAGGGCTAAAAATTAGGCATTAAGAACCGGTTGGTATGTGTGGGTAAAGTTGTGCACCCCTGTAGGGTTATAATCTTTTTGCAAAGCTGTGTCCACCGTTATGGACGACTTGGGAACGGATTCTGTGATCATAGAAAACTATAACCGAATGATACAACTTGCCAACTAATGTGAGATCCGGAGTACTTTCTCGGGGTTGTTTGAGGGTGTAGTCCGGGAAGAGAGGTTCAGTTGATTATGGTTCTTGGTGGATATCAAAGATAAATCCGAAGAGCTAGAGTTGCATTCTTCTTATCCCCTTTTGAAAATGATCTGACTAGGTGAGTTTCTTCTCCCTCTTGTTTTGAAAACAAAAAGATGTCTTTACGCAAAATAACTCCACTAGCCATAAGTCTTGCGGAGTACACCCTATACTCAGCCTTGCTTCGTTGATGTTTTTCTATAGATGAAGCTACTCCAACTGAAGGTGGTTTCTACGTCGAAGTCGACGAGTAGTCGGGGTCCCCGGGAAGCAGCCTAGGATCTATGGAAGGGTCGCTACTTCTGTTTATGGCCTCTTAGGCCCTCTTATAAGTTTGTTGTTTAGAACAACTTGTTTGCTTCCGTTGTTTGATGTAATGATGGGTCTGTGACCCCTGGCTTGTATGACTGGTTTGTAACTCTCTTAAGAGTTTACCTTATTAATGTATGGTTTGTATGTTCTGTAATGTTACCGATCTTTCCCTGCGTGTTTTGGAATTTACGTGAGGATTATATTAGATGAGGTTCTGGTATTTGTTTAGCCCTGATTCCGGGTCGTGACAGATTTTGGTATCAGAGCAGGACTGCTTGTAGGAAACCCTTCTAGCTGGTCGGTGTTGAGTCTAGAAATTAAGAAAACTATTTGAAAGCTAAAATTATTTGGAAAACTCTGAATAGGACTCTTTTTAGTCCTTATCCAAGGTTGTTCTATTGCTGAGTTATCGTATCTTGTTTTCTTTGCAAAGTTTTCACTTCTCGTCTATCATTTCAAACCTTTAGGATATACGGGTTTGGGCTGATTTTTTCCCTAAGTACTCCGTACTTGGTTGCAAGGCTCAGAGTTTCCAAGATATACTGAAGCATTGTTTTTCAACTTTGCTAAGGATGCCTCCAATCTCGCTCTCTATTCTTCTGTGACTTGTTGGTATCATATCATGCTTGTATTCCATTGTTATGGTTTGTATCTAAGTTGGTAGCGTATACGTTTCGTATGCTTGTTCTACTTCCATACTTAATGCATTGATATAATCTTCATCCACCTGTTCACCTCTACCATGATCTTTTGTTATGGTTTTGCCATCCTTTGTTGTACCCTTTTTGGTGAATCCATTCTCATGGTTTCTGTTTTCTCCTCAGGATGTCATCTGGTACTCGTGGTTCTGTTGGCCGTCGAGCAAACAACAATGCTGATCAGGAACTTCCGCCACCTCCCACAATGGACGAGGTTCTCAACTACATTGAGACCAACCGTCTGAGGAATGAACGCCTTCTGGAGCGTGTGGCGCAGAGCACTGAACATCGTCCTGACGACTGTGTCACACTTGGAGATTTCATCCGCTCTTTTCCTCCAATCTTAACCCACTCCAAGGAGCCCCTTGAAGCTGATGATTGGCTCCACACCATAGAGCGCAAGTTTAGTGCTCTTCGAGTTCATCCCGCTGACCATGTCAACTTCGCCACCTATCAACTGGAAGGTGAGGCTGGTATTTGGTGGGAAGGTTTTCTGAATCTGCAAGCTCAGGGACATGTTGTTACCTGGGAAGAGTTTGTTGCAGCATTCCGTGCCTCTTATATTCCTAAGCCCGTCATGGATCTCAAAAGGAGGGAGTTTCTAGATCTGACTCAGGGGCGCAAGGATATTGAAACCTATGGGTGTGAGTTTACTTTCCTGGCTCGCTATGCAACCAGGGATGTGACCAATGATGAAGATAAGCAAGAGATGTTCCGTAAGGGACTTAATCCTGCACTTCGCTATGAGTTGCTGCCCTTCAAGTTCCAGTCTTTCCAGGACTTGCCTAATCAGGCTCTTACCTTGGAGCATGGAAGGAAGGACATGGAAGTCTCTAAGAAGCGTGAAGAAGGAAATTCTCGTGCTTCTTCCTCTGGTAACAAGAAGCGCCGTGTCTTTGTTCCATACAGTGCTATGCCTCGTGCTCCTTGTGCACCCAAGTCTTCTGGCAATAATTCTCGTCAGCCACAGTCAAATACTGGTGGAGCAAACTATCATCCTCCTGCTGGTTCTCACACTGAAGTTACCTGGTACTCCTGTGGTCAGCCTGGTCACTACTCAAGGGAGTGTTCCCAAAGGGCTATTGGACGCAATGATCAGCAGGCAAAGAAGAATGATAAAGCTCAAGGTGCAGGACGTGGTCGTCTGACCCATGTCACTATTGAGGAAGCTCAGGAAGATCCACGCGTCATTCTGGGTATGCTCCGTGTCAATTCAATTCTTGAAACAGTCTTGTTTGATTCTGGAGCATCGCATACATTCATGTCAAATTTGTTTGCTCAAGAGCATGGGATAAATTTTGAACCCCTGTCCACCCCTTTGACCATAAATTCCCCGGGTTCTAACTGGTTCACCACTATGGTTAGTCACGGGAATGAGATTGACATACCCTACCAGAAGTTCCCCACTTCTTTCGTTGCACTCAAGTCATATGACATTGATGTCATTCTGGCATTGGACTGGTTAACCAAGTATCAAGCCGTCATTGACTGTGCACTCAGAACAGTTTCTGTGACCTCTCCTGCTAGCATAACTGTCAAGTATTGGACTGATGGTTCAAAGTCTCTGTCAGCAGTCCTTAAACCTTTCTCGGAGTTGTATGCCATGGATGTTTTACCTATTCTCGAGGTCCAAGATAACCTTGTAGTCTATTATTTCTCGGATGTCTTTCCTGAAGAGTTGCCTGGCATGCCACCTAATCGAAGTGTGGAGTTTGTCATAGAGCTAGTTCCTGGAACTGCTCCTATCTCCAAAAGACCTTATCGCATGCCTCCTCATGAGTTGGTTGAGTTGAAGAAGCAACTTGAAGAGTTAGAGGGTCTAGGATACATCCAACCTAGCACATCCTCTTGGGGTTGCCCTACCATCTTTGTCAAGAAGCGGGATACAAATATTCCAAGATTGGTGGTTGATTACCGTCCACTCAATGCAGTGACAATCAAGAATAAGTACCCACTTCCCCGGATAAATGACCTCTTTGATCAATTAAGTGGTGCCACTGTCTTCTCTAAAATGGACTTAAGATCAGGGTATCATCAAATCAAGATCAGAAAGGAAGATATCCCAAAGACATCATTCACAACTCGTTATGGTCTTTACGAGTACACAGTGATGTCCTTCGGGTTAACCAATGCCCCAACCACATTTATGAGGCTCATGAACTCCGTCTTCATGGAGTATCTCGACAAGTTCGTCGTGGTATACATTGATGACATTCTAATCTACTCCAAGACCGAAGAAGAGCATGCCGAACATCTACGTTTGGTATTGACTAAACTTCGTGAACATCGCCTCTACGCCAATTTTTCCAAATGTGAGTTCTGGTTACAAGAGTTCATCTTCCTTGGCCATGTTGTGTCTGCAAGTGGTGTTGCTATCATACCGGATAAGGATCAGACCATTCTGGAATGGAAGTCGCCTACTTCGGTCAAGGAAGTCCAAAGTTTTGTTGGAATGGCTGGATATTACCGCTGATTCTTCGAGAACTTCTCCAAGATAGCCAAGCCTATGACTGGCCTTCTTAAGAAAGATAAGAAGTTTGAATGGTCAGGAAAGGTAGAAGAAAGCTTCCAAGCTTTGAAAACTAAGCTAACCACCATACCTGTGCTTGTCCTTCCGGACACTAGCAAGGACTTTGTCATCTATTGTGATGCTTCTCTCCAAGGGCTCGGTTGTGTGTTGATGCAAGATGCTCATGTAGTGGCCTATGCTTCTCGGCAGTTGAAGCCACATGAGAACAATTATCCAACCCATGATCTCGAACTCGTTGTTGTTGTTCATGCTCTTAAGCAATGGCGACATTACCTCATCGGTAACCGTTGCATACTTTACTCGGATCATCAAAGTGTGAAGTATCTCTTTACCTAGCCAGATCTGAATCTCGGGCAAAGACGATGGTTGGAACTCATCAAAGATTATGATTTGGGTCTCAACTATCAACCCGACAAAGCCAATGTCGTAGCTGATGCACTAAGTCCGAAGTCTTATTGCAACAATCTGATGATTTCACAAGCCCAACCTGCTCTCTACGAGGAAATCAAGCGTCTTAACCTTGAAGTAGTTCCTTGTGGATTCCTTGCTAACCTTGAAATAAAATATTCTCTAGAGGACCAAATCAAGGAAGCTGAAAAGCAAGATGATGAAGTTACTAAGATCAAAGAACGTGTTGCAAGCGGTGAAGCTAAATGTTTCTCCGTCAATGATCAAGGTATCCTATACTTCAGTAACCGGCTAGTGGTTCCAAATAGTGGGAAAATCAAAGATCTAATCCTACTAGAAGCTCATGAATCCCCTCTGTCTATCCATCCTAGTGGTACCAAGATGTACCGAGATCTCCGTCAAAGATTCTGGTGGAGTGGAATGAAACCAGAAATCGCTCGCTTTGTTGCAGAGTGTGACGTTTGCCGTCGTGTGAAGGCTGAACACCAAAGGCCTACTGGACTTCTATAGCCATTGAAAATTCCTGAATGGAAATGGGATGAAATTGGTATGGATTTCATTACTGGACTCCCAAAGACACAATCTGGACATGATGCCATATGGGTAGTTATTGATCGATTATCCAAAGTTGCTCACTTCCTTGCTGTTCGGGAAAGCATTACTGCAAGCCAGTTGGCAGAGCTATATGTATCCCGGATAGTCGTTCTTCATGGTGTTCCCAAGTAGATCTTATCTGATCATGGAAGCTTGTTCACCTCCAAATTCTAGGCTAGTATCCAACAAGCAATGGGAACTCAGGTCTCCTTCAGCACAGCTTATCATCCTAAAACCGGTGGTCAAACTGAAAGAGTGAATCAAATTCTTGAAGACATGCTTAGAGCGTGTGTCATATCCTTTGGAACGAACTGGGAGAAATGTCTTCCTTTTGCGGAGTTCTACTTTAACAACAGTTTTCAATCCAGTTTGGGCATGGCACCTTTCCAATTCCTGTATGGGAGAACATGTCGAACACCGCTGAACTGGATAGAAACCGGCAAAAGACAATTCTTTAGTCCGGAAATGATCCAATAAGAAGAAGATCAAGTTCGCATAATTCGAGAGCTTTCGAAGGCCGCTCAATCTCGTCAGAAGACCAACTACGATCGTCATCATCTTGATGTTCATTATGAAGTTGGTGATCAAGTTTATCTCCGGGTCACTCCTCTGAAGGGTGTCCATCGATTCGGTATCAAAGGCAAATTGGCTCCTCGCTATGTTGGTCCCTTTCGCATTCTCTCCAAGTGTGGTGAGCTTGCCTACAAATTGGATCTACCTTCCTCTTTTCCAGAGGTTCATGATGTCTTTCATATGTCTCAACTCAAGTGTTGCTTCAAAGATCCCATTCGTGGTGCCGACCATGCAACTTTGGATCTCCAAGATGATCTAACCTAACGAGAATACCCTGTTCGTATTCTTGATGAAACCGAGCGCAAGACTCGTTGCTAAACCATCAAGTTCCTGAAAGTTCAATGGTCTCATCACTCTAAGTAAGAAGCAACCTGGGAACGCGTAGATCGTCTTCGATCTGAGTACCCTGCCTTCTTTTCTAAAACCTAGGAATCTCGGGTCGAGATTCTTGTAAGTGGGGTACAGCTGTAACATACCACCTTTTGTGTAATATTAATAAAGACATGTTTGAGCATTGCATGCATGCATAATAGTTGCACTTTGGTTAAATCAAATAAACATAAGAAAAACCCTAATTTCTTTCCCTCTCAAAACCATTCAAATGGTTTTGTATTGAGAAAACTAACCAAAAGAATGGAACCCAAAATGAATAAAAAGGGTCCCACACTATTTTATATACTTTATAAAAAGTTTCTGTAATTTTGAAATATTCAAAATAGTTTGGAAATTTGAAAATACAAATAGATAAATAGAAAACAGAAAAGAAAAAGGTTTAACAAAAAAAATCTAAACCTAACCTAGCTACTGGGCCGAGCCCACCTCTTCCTTCTCTCTCTGCCGCCCAGCGCAGCCAGCAGCCAACCCACCCGGGGCCCAAGCCATCCCACCTCTGGCCCATACCGTTTTGTCGACGCTATCGTCGTCGTCCACCTCTCGCCGCGCTCGAAGCAGCTCGCTGTCGCCTCGCCGCCGGCCGCTGTGCGCCGCGATTCATGCCACCGTGCGCCGTGATTCGTGCCACCGCCCCCGAGCGTCTACAAGTAACCCTAGCCACCGTCGACGAACCCTACCCATCCAGTTCCCCCTCTCCTCTCTGTTTTATCTCGCCATGGCCGAACCCTAGCCGTCAGATCCTCCTCATCCCCGCCGTCTTTGGCCGCCCTAGCTCAAGCCGACGCCACCGCTGGAACCGACGTGCTCGACTCTCTCTCCCTAGCCCTTTTCCCTCTTGCGCACGACCTCAATCGGGCGAATCGGAAGCTCCGGCCGCTGTCGGTCTCCGTCGATCCCCGTCGATCCCGAGCTCGCCTCGCCTTGCCGTCAAGCCTGTCGTGCTCACGGTGAGCTCCTCGACCTCGCAGTGTCCTCCATTTCCTGCCTCTCCCCCTGTGTCGCTCTCCCCACATGTGCCCGCCGCCGCCGCTGGAGCTCGTCGGAGGCGATGCTCCGATGACCAATAACGAGCGGCGCCACCACTAGCGTGCTCAGCGCGATGCGCTGCGTCAAACACGCCGCTCTACACAACCCCGCGAGCTCCCTAGCGCTGGCCTCGCTCTCGATCTGAGAGCTTGGCCATTGCTGACGTCATGCTGGCGTCAGCATGATGCAGTAATTCTTTTCTTTTTATTTTAATTGTTCTGTAAATCATTTCTGTGAATGGAAAATGTATGACATGTGCGCCCTGCCTATCAGGGTTTTATTATTCTCTGTAAATACTTTCTGAAATGATTAAAAATCTAACATGTGGGCCCAAGTTTGGAAATTATTTTAAATATTCCAAAAATGATTTAAAATGAATTAAAATTGGAGAAATTCATAAATAATTCATTTTAAATCAGAAAAATACAAATAATATACCAAAATGATCATAAAAATGAAACCTATCTAACTAAGCTATAATCATACATTGTTAATCAACTTTGATAGAAAGTTTAATTAGAAGAACCAATTGAACCCACAGGTGATTCGGATGATCCCCCTGTTTTAGGGTTTGGACATTTCGAACCCCCTTTAAAGTGACCAAGCATGTTCTAGGGTTCATTTCATCACTATTCAAATTGTCATATAATCCATATTGTATGAGCATTACATATGCCATGTGTTGAGTGTTGCTTTCTCTTTTCCGGTGATTGGTTCTTGCGAATAGGAACCGAACCCGAAGCTGAAGTCAACGCCACCAAAGAGCATTCTCATTCCAAAAACGGACAAGTCAAGCGAAGCCCCACTCATACATATGAATCCTATGATTACAAAGTATTTCATTCTCGTCATATGCATTCGGTTCAATAGTCTTTTATCAGTAGACAGAGTAATCCTATCTGATGCATGTTTCTCTTTGTGAACTATATTACCTGATCTACCGCTCCTAGCATAACTAGGGTTTGGCTTATGAGTATCACTAGTGCCACAGTTCAGTCAAGCTTATCCATGCTTAGTGGTCTGATGCTGATCATTGATGTGATGCACCGGAGATGCGAATGAATCTAGTATGGTAGGATGTTGTGATGTGAACAGATATGAATGATAAACATGCTAAGGCTTGTATGGGAGGCCATGTGGGTTGTGGTTTTTGTAGTCCCATACTTGCCACTCTTAGGACCTGATGTTCTCGCCTCTTGAACCAAGACGAGCGTACAACCACACGGGGGCCTGGAAACCCCCTCGACTCACTAACATTCCTAGAGATTCCATGAGTCACATAGTTTGGGCTTTCCATTCGACATACGCATATTGGTTGTTCTTGAATGGAGGTGAAGGAGGTGCATTCATATAGGTAGGTAAGCGTGGCAGGGAATGGGAGATACCCGGCATCCGTAATCTCAAACCCTGTTCACATCGGTAGGGACCGACTTCGGGACTCGACCCGTTACGGCGGCATCTCCTTAGTGCGTGACTCATGGTCTCGACAAAATCAAGGTAAAGGTCATGGCCAACCACTCTCTGCCGGCCTTCCAAGGAAGAGGGCTAAAAATTAGGCATTAAGAATCGGTTGGTACGTGTGGGTAAAGTTGTGCACCCCTGTAGGGTTATAATCTTTTCGAAAAGCCGTGTCCACGGTTATGGATGACTTGGGAATGGATTCTGTGATTATAGAAAACTATAAGCAAATGATAAAACTTGCCAAATAATGTGAGATCCGGAGTACTTCCTCAGGGTTGTTTGAGGGGGTAGTCCGGGAAGAGAGGTTCAGTTGATGATGGTTCTTGGTGGATATCAAAGATGACTCCGAAGAGATAGAGTTGTAGTCTTCTTATCCCCTTTTGAAAATGATCTGACTAGGCGAGTTTCTTCTTCCTCTTGTTTTGAAAACAAAAGATGGCTTTACGCAAAATAACTCCACTAGCCATAAGTCTTGCAGAGTACACCCTATACTCAGCCTTGCTTCGTTGATGTTTTTCTACAGATGAAGCTACTACAACTGAAGGTGGTTTCTACGTCGAAGTCGACGAGTAGTCATGGTTCCCGGGTAGCATCCTAGGATCTATGGAAGGGTCACTACTTCTGTTTATGGCCTCTTAGGCCCTTTGCTAAGTTTGTTGTTTAGAACAACTTGTTTGCTTCCGTTGTTTGATGTAATGATGGGTCTGTGACCCCTGGCTTGTATGACTGGTTTGTAACTCTCTTAGAAGTTTACCTTATTAATGTATGGTTTGTATGTTCTGTAATGTTACCGATCTTTCCCTGCGTGTTTTGGAATTTAGTTTAGGCTTATATCAGATGAGGATCTGGTATTTGTCCAGCCCTGATCCCGGGTCGTGACATCTGCCATGTATGAGATGTTTATTACATATTGCTCGGTGATTGTTTATTATTGTTGCATAGGTGCGACACTCTGTCATGGGAATATATTCTCTATGGCCTCTGCTCACGTGACAAGTGCATGCAACCTCAGGGTCCGTACGAGGAGGATTAGCTATACCTCATATGGGTAACTCTTTTTGGGTGGCCCCATGTACTTGCTTTGGGTATGGGAAACATTCGTGTCTATAGCCCCACTGACATACCGATGGGTTTATGTTAATTGATATGGAAAAAGGAGTGAAAGTCCGTGTGAAAACTTTGGTGCACCCCTGCAGGGTTAAATCTTTTTGAAAGGTCGTGTCCGTGGTTATGAACGACTTGGAGCACAAAATCTCGATCATAGACAACTGTAAATAAAGTTTACTGCTATAATTTGACTTGTATGTGATACGGCTAGTAAGTTGGATAACCACCATGGTAAGAATGAACAAAATTGTCAGCCATGTGAGTTTCCTCGGCAGAACTTCCTCGTTTGGTTTCGAGGGGGAAATACTAGGATGGGTATGTTTGGTGGTAGTATCAGGTTGGTTCCGCATAGGACTATCTTATCTCTCTTTGATAGCCGACAGCTGTATCGAGTATCTATAGGTTATATAGTGCATGCTTCGCTGCCGCTTCAGTCCACCATACCTATATAGGCGAGAGCCGCCAAATTCTAAGTCTCGCCGTGTACTGGCCTCAGTACCGACTGTTCTCTTTTTTCTTTGCCTTTTGTTGGCTCCCCTTTTGTTTTAGCAGGTTTGAGATCAACGTCGTTAGCAGGGTTACCCTTCCGGCTTGGCCTGGGCAGGGTTATGGACTCCATTGGTTATTCTTTAGGGCTCTTAGCCAAATTTTCTTCTTATCTTCAATGTTTTAGCGTTTTGAAGGTGATTTAGATCTTTGTATTGTACATATGTATTCTTGACAATTAATATTGAAAGTAGGGATAATTAATGCAGAGGCAGAAAGGGGTAATAGTTGAGATCTGGTTATTATCCCGCCCCTGTGTCCACCTAGGTCCTGAGTTCTTGACACATGTTCTGAGACTAAGCGCGCTAACCACATGTGGGGTGTATGGGCACCCCTATCGGCTTAGTACCTAATTTTAAAGTACTGTTCTAGGGGCCACAAACTAGTTTGGGCTTTATACGTTACTACTGTACTTATGCCATATCTTCCATGTATGAGATGTTTATTACCCATTGCTCGATGAGCGTTTATTATTGTTGCATAGGTGCGACACTCTGTCACGGGAATATATTCTCTATGGCCTCAACTCGCTTGACAAGTGCATGCAACCTCAGGGTCCGTATGAGGAGGATTAGCTATACCTCGTATGGGTAACTCTTTTTGGGTGGCCACCATGTACTTGATTTGGGTCTAGGAAAGCGTCCTGTCCGTAGCCCCACTGACATACTGATGGGTGTATGTTAATTGATCTGGCAAAAAGGGTGAAAGTGCGTGTGAAAACTTTGGTTCACCCCTGCAGGGTTAAATCTTTTTGAAAAGCCATGTCCATGGTTATGAACGACTTGGAGCACATAATATCGATCATAGGCAACTGTAAATAAAGTTTACTACTATAGTTTGACTTGTATTTGTATGACTAGTAAGTTGGATAACCACCATAGAAAGAATGAATAAAATTTACAATCGTGTGAGTTTCCTCGGCAGGACTTCCTCATTTGGTTCGAGGGGGAATACTAGGATGGGTATGTTTGGTGGTAGTATAAGGTTGGTTCCGCATAGGTCTTTCTTATCTCTCGTTGATACCCGATAGTTGTATTGAGTCTCTATAGGTTGTATAGTACATGCTTCGCTGCCGCTTCAGTCCACCATACCTATATAGGCGAGAGCCACCGAATTCTAGGTCTCTCCGTGTACTGGCCTCAGTATTGACCACTCTTTTTTCCTTTGCCTTTTGTTGGTGCCCCTTTTGTTTTAGCAGGTTTGAGATTAACATCATTAGCAGGGTTACCCTTCCGGCTTTGCCTGGGCAGGGTTATGGACGCCATTGGTTATTCTTCAGAGCTCTTAGCCCAATTTTCTTCTTATCTGCACTCGGATGTTGTAGCGTTTTGAAGGTGATTTTGATCTTTGTATTGTATATCTGTATTCTTGACAATTAATATTGAAAGTAGGGATAATTAATGCAGTTGCGATACTCCACTAGTCCAACCTGTAGGATAACCTAGCTAACGAGCAATGTAGATGTCACATCCCAAGATTTTCCAAATCTTGTAATGTGAAAAATAAATGAATAAAATAAAACTTTGTTGATTTTCAGGGTGAGAAGAAACTTTTTGATTCCAATTGGAAACCTTCAAACCTTTTTGATCAAACAAATCCTAAAGGGATTTGAAAAGTTAAACAATTAATAAAGAAAATATTTTGAATAAGTGGAATTACTATTTTTGGATCTTTAAATAAAAGATTTGGTTTTCAAAAGAAAAGGTAGATTTATAAATAAGGATTATTTTATGGAGCCAAAATAAACCTTGGTCAAGCTTTTGAAATAAAACATTTTGTTTTGATAAAAATAGTAAAGGTTTATTTAAATAAAATAATAAGGATTTAATATCCAATTTTATTTAAGTAAAGGCTTTTCCCATTTTAAATAAACACTAAAACTTATTTATTTATTTTAAATAAGTTTTCCAATTATTTTATATTCTCAAATAAAACCTATTGAAGTGTTTTGGTGTTATTTTAGATTTCAAAATAAAGATTTTAATAAAACAAATCCTATTTGATTTAATAACTAAGGTCCATTTTATTTAATTATTAATGGACCCTAAAATAAAAATGTTATTTTATTTTAAACAAGTTTTCCAAGTATCTTATATTTTCAAATAAAACCTACTGTTTTGGTTTTGAAAATATTTAAATTTCAAATGGAGATTTTAATAAATCAAATTCTATTTTGATTTAATAAACAAGGTCTATTTATTTAATTAATAATAGATCCTAAAATAAAAATATTATTTTTGTTTTTGGGACTTTGGTTTATGTTGTTAAACAGAACCAAAAACTCAATGCCAAGTTTGGGAAATTTTGAATTGATTTGTTGATTGATTTGTTTGATTTAATTTCATAACAGAAAATAGAAATAGAAAAGGATAAAACAATCAGACAGGAAAAAAAATATGAAAACGGACTGACCCAACTCACCAGGCCCAGCAGCCCAGTCCAACCCACCTATTCCCCTCGCCCCCGAAACGTTTTCCTTACCGCAGGAAGAACCCGCACCCTCACTGACTGGTGGACCCCGTTCCCTTTCCTTCTCTCTCGCTGCCAGTGGACCCCACAGCCACGCGGTCATCTTCCCCACCCGCGACCTATTCTTCCCCAGACCTCGCTGCTGTTCTCTGTCAATCAATCCCCGAGTAAATTCACTTAATTGCAGCGTTGAATCCGCATGGTAACCTCGCTCACTTAAGCGCCCACTCCCCCTCTCCATTTCCCCTCTCTCGCCCGGCTCTCTCGGCCACCAGGCTGCTCGGAATCCTCCCCGAACCACCACAGCCTCCGGCGAACTCCCGTTCAAATTCCAGCCACCACCGCCAGCCCCACTGCTTCCAGAGCACACCGGCTTGCTCGCCATCATCTCCTGCACCTACCAGTGCCTTCCCCTCGCTCGCACGTGCTCTGCAGTGTCGACTTCGTCTTCGACTGAACGACGCCGCCGTCCGCTCCAACTCCGACGAGCCCCACATGTAGTTTCCGACCGCCCCTCTTCTTCTCCTTCATGCACGCATCTTCGCCTTGACCTTGCGCATCTAACCTTGCTCTCCGTTTGCTCTCTCGTGACCCGTAGCGCCGCCCTAGACGACGACAGAACATGGCCGTCGTCAGACGCAACTCCGGCGAGCCATTATCCTCACCTCCGTGCGCCCCTTCAGCAACGACAACCTCCTTGAGCTTCCCTACGACGCCGCGAACACTGTGAGCATCTCCCCAGCCATTCTAGCTTCCTGTATCGCCGGCGCCGCCACCGTCTGGCCGCTCCGCCGCCAGTAGCCACCGCAGCGCCGCCCATCTATGGCTGGCACGTTGTACACCGTAGGATGTAAATCCAAGCACCACGATAGAACAGGATCGAAGGGGTATCGAGCGATCTGTGCCGTGCGATCAAGTTGGATCCTACGGTCTGTGTCTGTCGATCCGAACGAAACGTTTTTGACCAATAGGATTGCACCACGTGGCCTGGAGTTTGTTTATAAGGCAGAAACATTTCTATTAGTGGTTTGAATTTGTAAATTGCATAACTTTTGTTCCACACATCCAAAATTTGCAAACTTTATATCAATGGAATCAGTGGAACAAGCCCTAGCCAACCATGCCATTTGTTTAGTAAAAAGTTTCTGTTAAATGGTTTGTTTTTGCAGAAACATTTGTATGCTTGTTTAGATTGTAAAAATAGTTCAAAAATGATTTTGGGGATAAAATATTTTGAAAATGGAGTGATTTGAACCTACTGACCATAGGAAACACTTTGTGGTTTCAAAAATGTATTTGGTGAAACAAAAGAATGATTCTTTGATTTAAAACCATTTCTAGACAAATAAAAATATAGTTTATTTATTAAAAATGGTTTTGGAAGAAAACTTTTGGAAAATGTTTTGATTTAAACTCTCTGACCCCAAACACCAAGTTTTATGTTTTGAAAATATATTTGGTGAACCCTATAGATTAATGCCTTAGTAAAAATATTTCTACACCACATAAAATGATACTTTGTTTTGAAAATGGTTTATAAAGTGAAACCTTTTGAAAATGACCTTGCCACTTTATAAAATGACCATTAGGTGTTTTCCAATGTTTATGACCCATTAGGAACCACTTTTTCAAATAAAACAATCCTTGGCATGCTTGCATGCATTATCTTGGTTCTATGATTTTATGTGATGTTTTGCTTGATTGGTAGATTGAGATTGTGCCTTGCTTGATTGAATTGTAGTGACTTGAAGAGTGTGATTGTTGCAAGGACAAGGAGTGAACTTATACCCTCTACCAAAAAGGCAAGTGATGCTTCATACTTTTGTCCCATTACTTTCACTATGCATTAGTGATTTTCTCTAAGTAAAACTTGCATGGAATTTTGCTAAGTATAAACCTTGCTATGGGAAAACCTAGTAGATGAAACCTTAGTAGAAATTTTCCTAAGATAAGATTCCTACTACTATCAAGCTTAGCTTAGCTAATAGAAAACAAGGGCGGAATATATATTCACACTATGGAAAAGTTTCTAAGTCTGAGGACTTGTGTTTTTGTTTAATAAAACAACTAAGTTAATGAATCACCTGGGTGGAATGGTAATTGCTTGGTGGTTTTTGGTTGAGTGGTTCACAAGGCCCATGTTTATGGTTTTCCTTGTGTATCTCACTTGTGGATGGCCACCCAGGAACAAAGAGATTTGAGATGTCAAATGTTGAGAAGCTTCAAGTGCAACCACTTGGCATTATGGGCTCTGCCTAGATCATATAGGTTGCTAGAACTTAACCATTTGGACAGTTGGTGGTAGTGGGATGATAGGTTGGAACGCGTCCATTTGGTCTAAGGAAAGGCTTCTGAAAGATCTTGTCTTGGTGAAACCAAGTCTTGTGGGGAAAGTGCACCACCTCTGCAGAGTGTAAAATCTAAGTACTTAGCCATGTCCCTGGTAAAGGACAATTTGAGCATCAAGACATGGAAGCTATCAAGAATCTCATCATCCAAATTTCTAAGTTAAAAACTTGTGGATGAACAAGGGTTAAAGGATCTTAAATCTTTGATTGGGAGATGCCTTGGGAAAGGTTATTTTGTCAAGCAAAAACTTAGTGTTTTCAAATGATAAGGAAAATCTATTTTGAGCAATGCAAGCCTAAGCTCCACTTAGACAAATGCATATAGATGATAGACTCCACTATACTACCATAGTATCACTTGCCAATACAATTCAAATGTATTGACCCTTGTAGCTATAACTTGTATGTTGCAGGTTTGATTGATTTAGTGAAGTGTGTTGATTAGGATTACAAAGTCTACAACCAACATGTCTGCCTGTGGCACTTTGAAGATGAAGGACCCCATGCTTATAGTTATTCTGCTGCAATGTAATGTAATAGCCAAATGAACTATGTAAGATGTAATAAATTATGTTATTCCTGGTTATAAAGTTGTATTATGACCTTTGTTTCTTGATATTACATCTTAACTGTGGATGCTAGCTATTGATCCAGGGACTAGCATTGTAAACACAAGGGACTCTACCTTATTAAAGGTTGGGACCCTTACAGTAGAGTGTTAAAACTATTTTGGAAAATCGGTTGGATAGATATGATTAGGTATTTTTTACTCCTTACCTCTATGCTATTATACTCTTACCTCTGCGCGTTTTGAATCTGCCCTCTTATCTTTTATTCGAGTCTAGGAATTCTTGTGGTTGGGTTTCTGTCGTACCTTCAGGGTTCCGCCTCCTTCCTCTAATAATGGTGCTTCTAAATCCGGTCTTCATGCTATCTAATGAATCTTTCATCTATTGTACCTTTCGGTGGACCAAAAATTCACTAAACCTTTTCTTTGTATCTTCCGGTGTTTTCTGACATGATGACATCATCTGTATCACATCCAATGAAGAGCATGTGATGATGGTTCGACTCATTAATGACCATTGTTATGGACTTGGGTTTTGGAGAAGGAGGGGACGCTAGAAATCGCAGAACGGCTAACAAATTCGCAACACGGGTTCATGAGGTTTACCCAGGTTCAGGCCCTGGAGGGAAAACCCCACTAATGCTTGTCTTTTCTTGATTGATGGAGGAACCGAAGGTTACAAGGGTGCATAGATTGGATTTGGCGTGGTGTATGCTAGGGTATGAGGTCCTCCTCGCCATGCCCTCCTGGCCTTTATATGGGGAGGCCAGGGCTCGGGGTAGGCCGAGTCAGTTACAGATTAGGGCTGGACCCTTTGAAATTATATTTATAGCTAGTCATGTTCTCCAAGAAGTTGCACCCGTATGGGCCTAGTCCACCCAAATCCCTCTTGGGCTTCGTTATCCATAGAGGGTGATTGGATGTGTTGGGGATATGCTAAACGGCTATCACCATTGCATGTCTCTAATCCGGATAACCCGGGTGGCCCACAGTTGGTAGAAAAGCCCATGGCCTGCTAGGCGGCCCAGTTAGATGGAACCAGAAGGGAGGCATATGACGAATAAAGGAAGGCTACGAGGGAGTCACTGACGTACCCGGAGCCTTGGAGTGCAAGACATGTAAGACTAATTGTATTCTGTGTAGGACTCTGTAACCTGTCCATCTAGGAATCTTCCCTGTAACCCTAAGACCCGGCATCTTTATAATCCGGAACTACGACAGCATTTAGGGCATGACCCAACTCATATCGTGCACAACGAACCAATCCCTGTAACTCGGCGTATTTCCCTTGTAGTGATTTATAGCAGAATTAGGGTTCTGTCATTGTCGTGGAACCTGAACCTGGGTAAGATGTGTTACCTCGTACCCGTCAACCTTCCTCCTTACCCCACCTCTCTAAACACGCACTGTGAGGACCCCTCCATGGCGTACTCGTCGGCAATACCATGACAGTTGGCGCCCACTGTGGGGCAAGAGGCACTTCAGGCTCTACAACAGGCAAGGTACAAACTCTTGACGGGAATCGGTGAAACCGTAGCCATCAGCCATGTTATCTTCTCCGGCAACGTTTCGATCGTCCCTCCCGACGAGTTCTGGATCCCGGCAAAGACGAACCCCACCCACTGCTCGAAGTTTCCAATCGGGGACATCCACCTCTTCATCAGCGAAACTAACTCGGGCGCTAGTTCCCTAGAAGTCGGAAGATCATCAAGGATCGCATGGACCGCCTACGGGCAGGACACATTCGCAGAAGGATCCAAGTCGGATATCTCTTCGGAGTTTTGCCATCTTAGATGAAAAATGCAAGTCCCACCCAAACCGAAGGATATAATGGTGGAAGATCACTACAAATCCGCCGGTTTAGCCCGTGTGTCTGGAAGGGAGCGATCACATTTCATCGGCGTGGTAACCATCTTTGATCTAGCGCATTACGTTCAGAGATAGGGTGAAAGCCCCCGATATTACCTTGTCAGATGGATCCGGATACGAGCCGATATGGAGAACTATCGAGACAATGACACTTTTTACCACTTCGTCGAAGGGATGGATCACGGCACACTTCTCTGGCATACACTAAGGCAGCAGTAGGCCGCGGGTATCCTCACCTTCGAATAGATGATCGACACTGTCAACAGCTACGCCGCTGCTGATGAGGTCGCTCAGGCCAAGCTCCTCGCCATACCCGTGAAGGAAATATGCCCTAGAGGCAATCATAGAGATGATTATATTTCTTATGTATCCATGAGTTATTTTAATTTTCCTTGAATATCTATATCAGGAAACTTGTATTAATTGGAAATTATGTGAATTGTTTGTGAAACTCTTTACTTGTATGGTTATTTAATAGTTGTCCCTAGTCAGAGTTCATGTGAGGACACATGTGAATATTAGACTAGCACACCGATTGGTTGATGACTATGTTTCGCAAGTCATAGACATGGAGATGTCAAACCAATGATGTGGACACATGTTATGAACATGGGGTTGGACTGACCCAACTTGAGACTGGCAATTAGTTGCAGCTCTCTCTCTACACATCGTGTACGTTTTGTCCTTAGACCTGAGATTGTCGCATGTACTTGAGATGTGGATCGACCTACTTTGGGGTTATCAAACGCTGCTCCGTAACTGGGTAGTTAGAAAGGTAGCTTACAGGTTTGTCTAGAAGCATGCTGCAAGGCATGGTCAATCAAGATGAGATTTGCCCCTCTCTACTTGAGAGAGATATCTCTAGGACCCTCGAGTGATCGGATCCAGAAATGCATGGCCGTGCTACATATGGATAAGAGTTAACCTAGTAAAGGGATTCCTAATCACAGTATCGAGAAAGGGAGGTCAGCTTGGAGCTAGACCAAATATCGTGAGGCAAAGGGAAAGACATGTACTAAACCTTGTGATGGTTCGTCCGATATGATCTTTGTATGCATTTAGGAGTTGGCACGTCTTGCTAGAGGGTGCTACCAACTATTGACAGAACAAGTGTATTCGTGTCATGTCTATACGTATATGAACCTATAGGGTCACACACTTAAGGGGCTAGAAGACTAATGAGGATTGGATCCGAATTAAACCAGGCTTAGACTACTAATTGTCTGCTAATGTAGAAGACCACTAGGGACGTCTATATAAGAGAGGGTGGGGCGAGCTGATTAGGGTTAGACCATTCCACCCAGCCGCCACTCCTCACGCTTGTGTTGCACGCGTGGACCTAGCAGTCCGGCGTCTGACGCTTCCACCCTGTACGTGTGGATACCTCGGAGGCGCTGCATCTATAGTGCTTCGACGAGCCGCGCAAGGGGAGCTGCTCGTGGGACGAGAACACGGAG
The DNA here is from genome assembly GCA_916181665.1 of Avena sativa. NCBI lineage: Eukaryota > Viridiplantae > Streptophyta > Magnoliopsida > Poales > Poaceae > Avena > Avena sativa. The sequence goes on from OV702296.1 coordinate 81,070,699, forward strand.
GAGATGTAGATCGTCTACACTGCCTCGCCGTGCTTCATCAAGTTCCGCAACTGCGCATCTAGTGGTAATCTCGTGATCTATGACAACCGTAATCCTGGTTTACGCGGTAGAAAATTTGATTTGCGCTAGTGTAGCCTACCCGTATCCCTTTAGTGGTATCAGAGCCGATCCTATTCAGTTATAGATTCAGGATGGTTGCATATGGTGATATGCAGATTGATATGAATGATGTGATCATTTGTATTGCGGTGGTTCAGGATTGATCTATGATTTTGCTTTCCGTGATCGTGATTCTGAGGTTGTCGAACGACTTACCCCTATCGGTCGGCTTCCGCCATCGGGGTAGACAGTGACACATAAATCCTGTTGAATCACACGAAGATCAATATGATTGATCGAATTAGAACCTAGTTCTAAAATCGATGTACCATGATCAAAGGAGTTTGATGGATCAGAACAATAGTCGGTTTATGGTAAATTTGATTTGCCGATCAAAATCCTTAAAGAAAATCATGTAGATTCGATCTCTCATTTTTCACAGTCATAGCACATTTTTGTACCGCGCAGGGGGAGACCCCCCTAGTCGTAGCACATTTTTTGTATCTCGTTAAGGTAACTAGGAGCTGCGAGGTCACATGATCCGGTAGAATGCGATTCTATGCATAACTTGTTTTTGCAGGATGTATGTGATCAATATGGCCCATATATGTATGTGATGCATGTATGAATATTATCATGAACTGCGTGTCATGAGTAGGTCAATATGGCTGGAGCCATATGTGTTGTCAATTGTTGTAATGGCCTGCGTGCCCTCTTGTGATGATCCCAATTCTATGTAATTTTGATTACTAGCTATTAGGAGTAATAGCTTGTATTAGTTCTTGGAGGACTCATCACTTGGAGGATGGCTCACATGGAACATGAAGATGGAGATCATCATGGTGGAAAGGTTATATGGCGATGGAGATCACCATGAGAAAATGGGCTATACTGTGTCACATTTATGTGAATGCTATTCTTATGCGTTTTACTACTATGCATGCTTAGATGATAGAAGTAGAACGATCCCTCACAAAGTTTAAGTTAAACCATGCCCTCCCAACCAAACCTTGCACCATCCTATGCCCTGTACAATCGTTGGTGGGCCTATGAAATTAGGGTGTCGCGGTTTTCCTTGGCTGGATGGGTTTGTATCGGATACCTACACGCATAAGGGTTGGTGAGCTTGACAAGGTCATCTTAACAGTTAAAGACCTTGGGGCATAAAGGTTGGGCGCCTAGTTTTGACATAGAGATGTCACCCAACAACAAGAGTCATATGTGATATGATTAGCAAGTGTTGCTTACCGATTTACCTTGTCTTCTAGCAGTGATGCTAAAGCTCACTAGTCGACTTGTTAATTGTGAATCTTGAATCACTTAGTATCAATAGAGGGATATTGATTTAAGTGGGAGTATATGCTATTAAATTGTTTAATATGTTTTACTCTTTCATGGTTACATGGCTTAGTATTTTGCATGTTTTCTATTGTAGATCAATGGCACCGAACACTGCATCACATTTTTCTTTGTGTTCGATTCTTGACAAAGATAAACTAAATGGAACAAACTATACAGACTGGGTCCGTAACTTGAGAATTGTTCTTAGGTCTGATAAAAAGGAAACGGTTCTGGATACCCCAATCCCCGATGAACCTCCTGATAATGCATCTTCTGCCCTAAAGAACGCCTACAGGAGAGCATGTGATGTTTCTCTTGAGGTTAGCTGTCTTATGCTTGCATGCATGGAACCTGAACTCCAAAAGAAGTTTGAGGATCAGGATGCGTACAATATGATCGTCGCGCTTAAGGACTGAGAGGTACAATGTTGCCAAGTCCTTTGTCGAATGCAATCTAGCAGAGGGAGCAGCTGTAGGCCCCCATGTGATCAAAATGGTTGGTTACAGTCAGACTTTGGAAAAGCTTGGTTTTCCACTAGGCCAAGAGTTGGCTACTGTCTTCATTTTGGCGTCTCTTCCATCTAGCTATGGACAGTTCATTTCGAACTACCATATGCATGGGGTGGAGAAGGGCCTTAATGAGTTATGCAGGATGCTAAAAATAGCAGAAAGTGACATGAAGAAGTGTGCAGGGCATAGCCATGTGATGGCTGTGCAGAACAAGCCTAGCTTCAATAAAAAGGGTACTTATTGGAAGAAGAAGGGCAAGGCTAAGGATACGATCCCTAAGCCTGCACCCAAGCAAAAGGCTAGACCTGTAGAAGACACTGAGTGCTTCTTTTGTCATGAACATGGCCACTGGAAGAGAAACTACAGCAAGTACTAGGCTTCTTTGAAGAAGAGTGGAAGTAAGAGTACTTCCCACTCAGGTATGCTTGTTGTAAATGTTGTGGACATTCTTCTCGCTGATTCCTATCTTAACTCTTGGGTATTTGATACCGGATTGGTTGCTCATATTTGCAATTCGATGCAGGGGCTAATAAGGACTAGAGAAGTGCAGAAAGGCGAAGTGGATTTTCGCGTCGGAAATAAAGCAAGGGTTGCTGCATTGTTCGTCGGCGTCATGCAACTTCACCTTCCGTCAGGATTTATTATGGAGTTGAATAATTGTTATTACATTCCTAGTATGGGTCAAAACATTTGATCACCTTCATGTTTGATGAGGGATGGTTATTCATTCGCGAGTGCAAACAATGGTTGTGTAATCTCTAAGAATGATATGTTTATGGCTGATGCTCCCATTGTGAATGGCTTATTTATTTTAAATATTGATGATGCATCTGTTTACAATGTTAGTGCTAAAAGGCTTCGGCCTAATGATTTGAGTCCTACCTATTTATGGCATTATCGTTTGGGGCAAGTGAAAAGCGCATGAAGAAGCTCCATGGTGATGGTCTTCTAACTTCGTTTGATTTTGAATCATACGAGACATGTCAGGCTTGTTTACTTGGAAAGATGACCAGATCGCCTTTTTCGGGTTTACCCGAGAGAGTGACAGACTTGTTGGAACTCATACATACTGATGTGTGTGGACCAATGAGCACGACAGCCAGAGGAGGATATCACTACTTCATTACTTTCACTGATGATTTCAGTAGATATGGTTATGTCTATTTGATGAAGCATAAGTATGAATCTTTTGAAAAGTTCAAGGAGTTTCAGAATGAGGTAGAGAATCAACGTGGCAAGAAAATAAAGGCCTTGCAATCTGATCGTGGAGGTGAATATTTGAGTCACGAATTTAGCAATCATCTTAAGAGTTGCAGATTTGTTCCACAGCTCACGCCGCCCGAAACGCCTCAAAGAAATGGGGTATCCGAACGGCGCAATCGAACTTTGTTGGACATGATTCGATCGATTATGAGCTAGTCAGATTTACCATTATCATTTTGCGGTTATGCTCTAGAAACGTCAGCTTTTACACTTAATAGGGTACCATCTAAATCCGTAGTTAAGACACCATATGAGATGTGGACTGGAAAGAATCCCAGTTTGTCTTTTCTAAAGATTTGGGGTTGTGATGCATTTGTCAAGCGACTTCAGTCGGACAAGCTAACACCCAAATCGGATAAGTGCATTTTCATGGGATATCCGAGGGAAACCTTAGGGTATTACTTCTACAACCGAGAAGAGGGCAAAGTGTTTGTCGCTCATAGCGGTGTTTTCCTAGATAAAGAGTTTCTCACAAAGGGAACGAGTGGAAGGTCGGTGCGACTTGAAGAAGTTCAAGATGAGCCAGTTGGGGATGCTTCTACAAGTGATGCTATTGTAGCAGACCAATTTGAGGAACCCGTGGCAATAGAAGCACCACAACCACGAAGGTCGGCGAGGCTCCGAGAAATGCGGTAATTATTATTGTTAGACAATGATGAGACTGTGACCTATGCAGAAGCGATGGTGGACCCATACTCTGAGAAATGGCTGATCGCCATGAGATCCGAGATAGAGTCCATGGGAGACAATCAAGTTTGGAACTTGGTTGATCTGCCTGATGGTCTTAAAGCCATCGAGTGCAAATGGATGTATAAGAAGAAGATTGATATGGTTGGAAATGTTCACATCCATAAAGCTCGACTTGTTGCAAAAGGTTTTCGACAAGTTCAAGGAGTTGACTACGACGAGACTTTCTCGCCCATAGCTATGCTTAAATCTATACGGATTATTCTAGCCATTGATGCACATTTCGACTATGAAATATGGCAGATTGATGTCAAGATGGCTTTCCTAAATGGAATCCTAACTGAGGACGTGTATATGATGCAGCCCGAGGGTTTTGTCGATCCAAACAATGCTGGAAAGGTATGCAAACTTCTAAAGTCCATTTATGGGCTGAAGCAAGCATCTCGGAGTTGGAACATTCGATTTCATGAAGTTTTAAAGGAGTTTGGCTTCATCAAAAACGAACAAGAACCTTGTGTTTACAAGAAGGAAAGTGGGAGAGTGCTGGTATTTCTAATATTATATGTAGATGACATATTGCTGATTGGAAATGACATTCCTATGCTCGAGTCTGTTAAGACCTTGTTGAAAAATAGTTTTTCGATGAAGGACTTAGGAGAAGCGGCATATATTCTGGGAATCAAGATCTATAGAGATAGATCAAGGAGGCTAATTGGATTAAGCTAGAGTACATACATTGACAAAGTGTTGAAATGGTTCAGCATGTAAGAGGCTAAGAAGGGGTTCTTGCCCATGTCTCATGGCATAAAACTCAGCAAGACTCAGTGTCCTTCGACTACTGATGAGCGTGAGCGCATGAGTAGGATTCCATATGCTTCGGCTATTGGATCCATCATGTATGCAATGATATGTACTCGCCCAGATGTTTCCTATGCTCTAAGTGTTACGAGCAGATACCAGGCTGATCCAGGTGAAGGTAACTGGACAACGGTGAAGAATATCCTTAAGTACTTGAGAAGGACTAAGGATGTGTTCCTAGTTTATGGAGGTGATGATGAACTCAGTGTAAGGGGTTACAAAGATGCGAGTTACCTTAACGACTCAGATGACTCCAGATCTCAATCTGGTTACGTGTTTGTCATGAATGGTGGTGCTGTTAGTTGGAAAAGTTCCAAGCAAGATACGGTGGCCTCCTCTTCAACAAAAGCTGAATATATTGCTGCCTCGGAGGCTACAAAGGAAGCTGTTTGGATTAGGAATTTCCTGATCGCTCTTGGTGTGGTTCAGGGCACGTCCAATCCCATGGACGTTTATTGTGATAACAGTGGTGCTATTGCACAAGCCAAGGAACCTAGACAGCACCAGAAGAACAAACATATTCGCATGAGTTACCATCGGATTCAAGAGTTCGTTGATGATGGTAGTGTCATGATATGAAAAGTACATACAGACTCAAATGTTGCTGATCCTTTTACAAAGCCACTCCGGCAGCCTATGCATGAGGCGCACGCAAGAGCAATAGGTATTAGATACAATCTAGATTGACTCTAGTGCAAGTGGGAGACTGAAGGAAATATGCTCTAGAGGCAATCATAGAGATGATTATATTTCTTATGTATCCATGAGTTATTGTAATGTTCCTTGAATATCCATATCAGGAAACTTGTATTGATTGGAAATTATGTGAATTGTTTGTGAAACTCTTTACTTGTATGGTTATTTAATAGTTGTCCCTAGTCGGAGTTCATGTGAGGACACATGTGAATGTTAGACTAGCACACCGATTGGTTGATGACTATGTTTCGCAAGTCATAGACATGGAGATGTCAAACCAATGATGTGGACACATGTTATGAACATGGGGTTGGACTGACCAACCTTGAGACTGGGAATTAGTTGCAGCTCTCTCTCTACACATCGTGTATGTTTTGTCCTTAGACCTGAGATTGTCGCATGTACTTGAGATGTGGATCGACCTACTTTGGGGTTATCAAACGCTGCTCCGTAACTGGGTAGTTATAGAGGTAGCTTTCGGGTTTGTCCTGAAGCATGCTGCAAGGCATGGTCAATCAAGATGAGATTTGCCCCTCTCTACTTGAGAGAGATATCTCTAGGCCCCTCGAGTGATCGGATCCAGAAATGCATGGCCGTGCTACATATGGTTAAGAGTTAACCTAGTAAAGGGATTCCGAATCACAGTATCGAGAAAGGGAGGTCAGCTTGGAGCTAGACCAAATATCGTGAGGAAAAGGGAAAGACATGTACTAAACCTTGTGATGGTTCGTCCGATATGATATTTGTATGCGTTTAGAAGTTGGCACGTCTTGCTAGAGGCCGCTACCAACTATTGACAGAATAAGCATATTCGTGTCATGTCTATACGTATATGAACCTATAGGGTCACACACTTAAGGGGCTGGAAGCCTAATGAGGATTGGATCCGAATTAGACCAGGCTTAGACTACTAATGGGCTGCTAATGTAGAAGCCCACTTGGGACGTCTATATAAGAGAGGGTGGGGCGAGCTGATTAGGGTTAGACCATTCCACCCAGCCGCCACTCCTCACGTCTGTGTTGCACGCGCGGACCTAGCAGTCCGGCGTCTGACACTTCCGCCCTATACTTGCGGATACCTCGGAGGCGCTGCGTCTGTAGTGCTTGGCCGAGTCGTGCAAGAGAAGGTGCTTGTGGGACAAGAACAAGGAGGAGACGTAGATCGTCTACACTGCCTCGACGCGCTTCATCAAGTTCTGCAACTACGCGTCTAGTGGTAATCCGGTGATCTATGACAACAGTAATCCTGGTTTATGCGGTAGAAAATTTTGATTTGCGCTAGTGTACCCTACCCGTATCCCTTCAACCCGGCCTATCGCCGCCACCGCCACCTCCATCGCCATCCAATGCCCTACTGCCTCAGCATCGTCCTCCGTCATCGAGGAAGCTCCTGCACCCTCTGACTCCGTTTTAGATGCGCTTTACGCCGACATAAGCATGGACTCGGAGGAGATGGATATCAACCTGGAAGAACTCTACTTTGCCATGAAGGAGATGGAGGAGGATATCAATCGCGGGGAGTGGGCTGACTAGGCCGTCACATCCCAACAGGTGTTCGTCGCCATTGGGAGTGTGATGGAAGAATACCAACCCGGACAAGCTCCGCCTAAACCGCTAGACAATGGGAAGGGGCCAGCTGATGATGCCGACAATGATCATGCGCGGGCCATGCCCCCTCCGGTTATCCCAATGCAACACCCACAGGAACTCCCTACTGGTCCAAGAAACACCAACTGCGCAAATCCGCCGCCACCAGCATCTACGTCTACGGCTGCCCAAGTCACTCCAGCTGATAGGGTGATGTACGCCAATCTACTCGTCGAGCCTCTAACCATGGACCCATATATGAAACATTGTCCATCTTGATGAGAAGCGCCAGCAGCTACTACAGGAAGTCCATGCCATCGCAGAGCAAGACGCAAAGTTAGATCAAGATCTGGCCAAGGCGCAAAAGTCGATCGAGACGGCTCGGGCTCTAGAGGCCGAGTATAAGACTCTGCTCAAGTAGCAGAAGGCTAAGAAAGCTCCAGCTAACGTTGTCAACGACCCTGGTGTATGATGCAACTTGGGGTGGGCAACTTCGAAGCCAGCGCAAGATAAGCCATACATTGACAGTGATGGAAAGCAAGTCATGCCCATGCCCGTCCTCAACTTGGCCGTCACCAAGACTCTACTGGAGTATGGTAGATCGCCCACAGCTGTGGAACATGTCTATGATCTTTTCTCCAAGGCTGTCAAACAGCAGGAAAAGGCCACCTCTCAGAGGCTCGAGTCTGACCCAGCATATTGCCAATCTAGCACTCGTAAACAACAGAGGGCAAGATCTCACCATGATGTCGGATCACAGACGGGTTCATCAGAACAAAGACGGAGGGACGCACGTAACATGGAGGATGCTATCCTCATATCTTCTGACCATGGAGGTAAGGCTCACCCTCGTCGCTCGCCAGCACCGCCGCGATCTTCCCGACATCACGAAGACCCAAAGGCTTACCATCATACGAGCATGCTCCGCCTATACGCCCCCAGGGTGGCATCGTCATTCATGACAACGTGGAGCAGCCTCGTCATGGTGGGAAGCGCAGTGGCAACCAACGTGGAGCAGGTCGTGCCATGACCCTCCGCGTCTGACAAGCAACCACAATAGACGTGAGGAGTCGCAGTAGGGCAATAGCAAGAAGGATAACCCACCGCCACCTCCGGCCCCATCGCCCCCTAGCAGTCACCATGGCGGAGGAGGAACGCGTCATTCACGCAGCCCTTCTCATGGTGGCGATAAGAAGAAAGCAAGCCTAGAGCCATACGATGCATGTTCATGCTTGTACAAGATTCAGGAGGCCCAGGAAGGACAATACTTGGGACCACGTTGCTTTGGACCTATGATATGGACTGCAACTTACCCCAAGGGTTTCCAGATTGACAAGACGATCAAGCCCTATGATGACACTGCCAACCAACTATGTGGTTGCAGGATTATGGCAACACGGTCGAGATTGCTAGGGGGAAACCCAGTATTTCTATCAAATACCTCCCACTAATGTTGATGGGAATGACCTGCCAATGGATCAACGACTTGCCAGAGAAGTCCATATGCAATTGGTTGTACATGCAAGAAGCGTTCACCAAGAATTTCAAGGGTACGTACAAACGTCCCTGCACTATCGGTGATCTACAACGGCGCATCCAGGATATGGAAGACACATCTCGAGCCTACCTCTCCCATTGGCTGGATATGAAAAATTCCTGCGCAGGAGTACACGATCAGACTGCTGTGGCCGCCTGCTCCGACATAAGTTGAAGCGCCTGCAGGAAAATCACAAGCTGGATCTCAATCAGATGATCTCCTTGGACAGTGAGTTCGCGGCTATCGACGACGATGCTCTTGGATCCTTGCTGGCAATTTCCATTCCAACCCAAGCCAAGAGGAACAGTAGCACTAAGCATAAGAGCCCGCCAGAAGAAAATCCAGCTTCCGACATGGTCGCTATGATGTTTGCAGGCAGAGGTGATGGCGGACAGCGCGGCCGAGGCCGGGGGGCTGGTCATGGGCACTAGCGCGGTAGTGAAACTATCCAGATAGCGCCTCGCGTTCCCCAAACATACGAGGAGTACTGACATGCCGTGCCTTGTACATCTTGACGCCAATGGCAAAGCCACTCACACCAACCGCCATTGTAAGTTCGTCAAGGACCTCAAGGAAGACCCGGAGTCCGGCTACAAGCAAAGCCGGAAGAACCGACCGCAAGGCAAGGCAAAGGGAAGAAGAAGGAAGAGGAATCCAAGGATTCAAGTCACATGGACGAGGACATTGACCCCAAGCATGCTGACAAGTGCGATGGCAAAGGCATGAACCCCTTCGAGAAGAAGGCCCCCGTATACCACACTTTCTTTGGCACCCCAATTGTCCGGGCACAAAAGACCTCTCTGAGGATACTGATGGCAACCCTACCCCCTGTTCCCCAGTTCCTGCGCTGGTCGGAATTTCCAATTACATGGGAAAGGAAGGATCATCTCGACCTTTTTCCAATAGAGATCCAGTATGACATCGTCATTAACCCCCTGATTGACGGCTGCGAGTTCACCAAGTGCATGGTGGATAGTGGAAGAAGCATCAACATCATGTACCTGGATACACTGCACAAGATGAAATTGACAGAGGCCAACCTAAGGCAGACCAAAACCATGTTTCAAGGCGTAGTTCCTGGGCTGGAAGCTCGGTCCCTTGGGTGCATCACCCTTCCGATCGCTTTTGGTGATGTTAACAATTACCGCCAAGAATGCATGACCTTTGAAGTGGTCCCCTTCAAGAGCGTGTACAAGTCATATTCGGATGAGACATCTTAGACTCCTTCATGGCCAAACCATGCTTCGTCTACAACAAACTCAAGATACCTGGACCAAACAGTGTCATCACCGTATCCGGAAGCTTTTCAAAGGCAATGGACTATGAGATTGGAGAATCAACCTTTCCAGAAGCTCTCCTCTACAACAAAGAATTCAAGGATATCCAGAGCAAGGTCGACGCCTTGGAGATGCCGACATCGAAGAAGCATATTTCTGACTCTAATCCCGCCTTCAAGAACGCTATCGAAACCAAGCCGGTAGAACTTGTGGTAGGCGATGACCCCAAGATCACGGCCATTGGGACGAACCTGTATCCCAAATAGGAATGTGCGCTCGTCGAGTTCCTCTGTGAGAATACTGACATCTTTGCCTGACAACCTGCCAACATGAAAGGTGTACCTAGGGAACTTGCCGAGCATAGCTTGAAAATTGATCCAAAATGTAAACCGGTGAACAGCCTCTACGACGCTTCGGGGACGAGAAGATACGCGCCATAGGCAAGGAGATAGCTAGGTTACTTAAGGCTAGTTTTATCCAAGAAGTCCTTCACACTTAATGGGTGGCCAATCCTGTACTTGTGCCCAAAAAGGGAACCAAAGAATTAAGAATGTGCGTTGATTATACCGGCTTGAACAAAGCGTGTCTGAAGGATCCATTTGCTTTGCCTCGCATTGACCATGTCATTAACTCGACGGTTGGCTCGAAACTTCTATGTTTTTTATATGCATACTTAGGATACCACCAGATCAAGATGAGGAAGTCGGACCAGTTGGCCACTTTGTTCACCACACCTTATGGCATGTTTTGCTATGTCACGATGCCCTTTGGGCTTAAAACACAGGTGCTATGTACCAGCGGACCATGCAACATTGCCTACACGACCAAATTGGTCGGAACGTTCACGCCAACATGGACGATATCAAGGTGATGTCTAAAAAGTAAAATGACTTAATCTCCGATTTAAAGCAAACCTTTGATATATAATATCCAGAAATACAACATGATGCTTAACCCTAAGAGGTGTGTCTTCGGGGTTCTAGTCGGCAAATTGTTGGGCTTCATCGATTCCTAGCATGGAATCAAGGTCAACCCAGAGAAGATCATGGCCATCCTCAACATTAATCGTCTGACATGCCTAAAGGACATTCAACGGCTCACAGGTTGCATCGCAGCAGTAAGCCGGTTCGTCAGCCGACTTGAAGAAAAGGCTCTGCCGCTATACAAATTGCCGAAGAAGGCGGACAAATTCGTATGGATAGACAAGGAGGACGTTGTGCTTAAGGAGCTAAAGAGGATACTCTCTTCTGCCCCTATACTTGTAACACCTGAGGCCATGGAGCCTATGTTGATCTACATGGCGGCCACCGACCGGTTTATCAGCATCGTCGTCGTGGTGGAGCGGAAGGAACCAACGCATGAGTATGGATTAGAGTGACCAGTTTACTATGTAAGAGAGGTCTTGGCAGAGTCCAAGAAACGTTACCCGCACTACCAGTAGCTAGCTTATGGAGTGTTCCTTGCTTTTCGGAAGCTAAGGAACTACTTCTAGGAGCACCCTATCACACTAGTGAGCAAGGCTCCACTGTCCGACATCATTAACAACAACGATGCTACAAGAAGGGTCGTGAAGTGGGGCATCGAGCTTGCCGCCTTCGAGATCACCTATAAGAGACGCGACGCTATCAAATCTTAGGCCTTGGCGGATTTTATTGTAGATTGGACGGAGATGTCGGATGACACTCCTGTACCAGAACCAGAGTATTGGGTGATGCACTTTGACGGATCAAATCTTCTCAATGGCTCAGGGGCTGGTGTACTGCTACAGTCACCAACATGAGAAAAACTGCACTATGTCCTGCAAATTCACTTTGAGGCTACAAAAAACATGGCGGAATACTAAGCACTCATTCACAGACTTTGCGTAGCCAAGGATATTGGCATCAAGCGCATAGTTTGTTGTGGAGATTCCAACTTGGTTGCCCAGCAGGTGGCTGGCACCTGGAACGCGCAGAACCCTATGATGGCGGCAAGATTTTTAACTTGCGGCCCAAAAGTTGAAGCGCCAACAAAACACGGGGTCCGACTTCGTCGGTATTGGATCGCGATACCCGGAGTTGGCGTGCCAAATTCTCAGAGGGTCTTTTTAGGCACAAATTCAACAAACCGTTTGAACACGAGAAAACTCGCTAACGCTCGTCAAATTGGGCCCTTCCTGTTACTTTTGACCGTTAAGTCACTGCCAACCTGTCTGCCATGTAGACTTGTAGCGCTGTCGCCCTCGTGTTCAAACGTTCTTTTTGACGCGGCCTTCTTCTTCCCCAAAGGGGCGATCTGTGGTCGCCGCTATGGCGTGGAGCTGGGAGGGAATTCCTTCAGACACCCGACTGAACCTGATCGGTCTCGCCCTCCTCCTCCCAAACCGGAGCTCGGACGATGGCACGGAAGCACCCATGGCACACCACCGGGACGAGATTTTGGTCCCATTTTCCTCCTCCATAATCCGTGCTTGTCGTCGCCATGGTCGCACTCGCACCAGCCAGGGCGCCTTACTCTCCGAACCCTAAGGCCACATCTACTCTGTTCGTCACAATGCCAACAAGGTGAAATTCCATCCAGCTTTCTTTTTGTGATTGTGGTAGAAAACATTTACCGATATGTTGTTTAATAGACTTTCATTTGAAATTAGTAGCTCCATGATGAAGAAAAAGAGAGAACCTAAATGGAACAACAATGAATACCATAGTCTGTACTTTGCATTGCATCAACAAGGGCTCGTTGATGAAGCATGTTACCAAGAGAGTGGAGTTCATCAGCCATTGCCAAAAAATATGGGAACAAATCCATGAACGATTGAATGCAAATACACGAACAGAAGCTAGATCCATGTCATCAATCATCAATAGGTGGCACATTCTAGTGATGCGTTCAAATACGTACACATTCACAACAATAACACTGTCGGCAGTGTTGCTAGCTATTTGTATGAGCTATTCATTTTATATGATCGTGGCACCTTACTTTCCTGGATAGTAAACTTGAAACTGCAATTAACTTGAAATGGTTATTATCCCGAGCAAAATGTCTGGTATACACATGACCCTTGTATGTTATATGCTGCAATTCTTCTGTTGTGGGCAGGCAAAAAAAAGCTGGGTTTCACTGAATATTACGCAGTTAGGCATAACTTAGTCTTACACACATAGTCTTAACATGTTCTTACACAAATAAGCAAAGCAGTCTTACACAAATAAGCGTAACTAAGTCTTGAGCAAAGAAGCATTTACTTCGTAGAACTAGGGGAGAAACTAAAGATAAAGATAAATGGTTCATCTGATATGGCAGTTGAGCACTAGGTCTCTAGAGCTGGTGGCATCATTGGAACGAACTAGAATGCTGTATTTGGTTGTCTCTCATTCTCTATCAAATTGTACGACTCCACTAATGAGCCAATTGTAGGCCCCCTCCCCCCGACGTGGATTCGGCTCCATGTCGGATCTGGAGTATCAATATAATAGACGCGTGAGTGCGCAGCAAACACACAGTCTGCTATCAACACTGGAAGTGCTGGCACCTCGGCAACAACACCAGAATGATTTCCCTAGACTCCAGCAGCAGCCTCAGCAAGTATTCCGTCAGCTTCACCAGCAGCAGCATCAGCAAGTATTTCATCAGCTTCACCAGGAGCAGCATTAGCAAGTATTTCGTCAACTTCACCAGGAACATCAGCAGCTAGTTCTTCGTTAGCTCCACCACCAGCAGCAGCATCGTCAGGAGCCGGGGTTACCTGAGCAATTATAGGTTCAACAGCTTCAGGGGATCTGACAAAGAAAGGGTAGTTGATCCCAAGAAATAGAGATTTTCCCTTCATATTGTCAACTCTGCTTTAGACCTGTTCTACTGGGTCTTTTGATGGACATGCAGATCTCAAGAAAACGTGACACCGCAGCGATGGGTATGAAGAAAGTTGTGTCCCCATATGTTCTATTGTATCACCAAAGCTGTTTAGTGTTCCCCTAATATGAATCCACATGAGTTTAGTATCCTTTTTGACATTGCCTCTGAGAGGTGCAAGGAACCAGTGTCGTGATACAAGATCAGCATCTACTACTGCATCTTCGATCACCGAAGCTGGAATGACGCGTGGGGCTGCGTGTGTACCTACGTGTTACCTTCAGTCAGTAAGCAGAATTTTGAATGGGATTTACATGCTATATGACACCATGACTCACCCCAGGTGAACGACTCTCAAACATGCACGTCTCCTCTAGGTTCACTGACCACGTAAATGCGTTGAGGTGTGTCGTCATACCAACTGGAGGTGAAGATGGTGTCGACATACTTCTTTGGCTGTAGATGGTCGTCGCGCAAGACTGTCCATTCGTTGTCATATGGGCATCTAATGAGTGTGATTGCCTTGTCGAACACCACTAAGAGGTCATAGTGCCAAGTCATCCACACCAGGTGAGGCTTATGTGGGAGCTGTACCTTCAGGAGCTCAAGTTCTGCCATGTTGAACCTGTAAGAGAATTCAGATTTTGGCGGCGGCCACCCGTGGTTGAATGCATTAATGCCAACACCCACTAAAGATGGCAGTGTAAGTCTCAACGATCTGTAGACATTTTTAGAGTCCAAGCACTCCCGTCCTAGGATAAAAGGACCAGCCACTCGCCGTTTTCACCCACCTAGTTCTGCTCATCATCCATTTCCGTCTCCTCTGTCTCCTTGATATTCACCACTACTGATTGCGACCACTTATCCAGCAACATCAGTTTTGCATGAACATTCTGCAAATTTTGTAGTCAGTTGGTAGAATCACCTAGCATAGATTCCATTGCAAATACAATTTGACACCTAGGAGCTTAGATTAAAGTATTATATACGACTGTCTCCTTAGCTCTCGCCAAAATTGTGCCTGTGTCACTATGAAAATACCCAATATATCAAGTAGGACCAGAGCTTCCCCCGAACAAACTCCCGACGGTGATCATAAATAACTAGGGACATAATACTCTTAAATCATCTAGTTTGTTTATTTTTTTAGAAAACAGAATATCACCTAGCATGCATTCCATTGCAAATCCAAATTCACTCCTCAGCTATCACCTAAATTAAGACTGTATCACTATGAAAATACCAGAATATCAAGTAAGAGCAGAGCTTCCTCTGTATAGAATAGTCTTAAATGGTTCAATTTGTTCAAACGACGCATGCACACAACACGTTCGAAAGAAGGAACATAGGATTCCGACGAAAGTTCAGCACATATGAATCAACGATATGACTGAATCAATAAGCAAGATACTGGAACTTACATGGCCATCGCAGTCATTTGGGCATACGCTGGTATCAGGGTAAAGAAGTCCTGGCGTGCCAAATGGTTGTTCGTCCATTTCCCGGATCAGCGGGTGGGAGCCAGGGATGCAGCGACCGACGCGACTGGCGGAGATGATGTCGAACTCCTTGGCGACCCTGTACATGTTCGCAACACTGAGGTTTGGCCATCCCTAATCCTCGTGGTGGAGGTCGCCATGGCCAGACGCAACGTCGTTGTCATCTACCTTACGCTTCATCCTGTTGCTAGCCCAATGTTTACCCACTGTTTACCCATAGCGGCAAATGTAGGCTGGAATCAGGCAGATTAATGGAGGCGGTGTGTTCCGGACGCGGATGGATTCCCGAGGGGATGGAATCAGGGAGGGAAGCAGTTGTTCGAGTAGGGAGTGAGGAACCGCTGCCGCAGGTCTCGTCCGCATGGAATACAAGGAGGGGGAGGGGGCATAATTAGTGAGGGTGGGCACGGGGACCGTCTAAAGGGGCACAAAAATTAATCGTGAGGGGAAACGTATGGTCCCACCTATCGGCGAGGGAAGGTCGACACATGCAAACATGAGTATGTTTGACTTGGGTCGTGCATGGCGACCTCGATTCAACAATATTCAAGTGGCGCAGAACCAATTTCATGCAGCGCTAGAGTCGCCAGGTAAAGAGCATCACTAGCAATGCAACTACCACATGGATATATGGAATGATGCACCAGTGTGACAGAAGATACATCACCACATCCATTGGAGTGTACGTGTGGTCGTGTGGATCATTGTGGTTTGTTAAATGACATATGAAATGACTCTAGGGACTCCATGTGTCAAACCATGTCCAGAAATCCCCAAAAAGCCCCTAGAATGCAACCGCCACATGGAATGATGCACCAGTGTGACGTAAGTTGCATCCCCACATCAGCTTGAGTGTGTGGTCATGTGGATCATTGTGGTTTAGTAAATAACACATGATACGACTCTAGGGACACCATGTATCAAACCATGGCCAGAAATCCTTAGGAAGTCCATGGAATGCAGCTGCCACATGGAATGATGCACTAGTGTGGTAGAAGTTGCATCACCACATCCACTTGAGTGTGTGTGGTCATGTGGATCATTGTGGTTTGGTAAAAAACACATGCAATGAATCTATGGACTCCATGTGTCAAACCATGGTCATAAATCCCTAGAAAGACACTCGAATGTACCTGCTTCATGGAATGATGCACCGATGTGACATAAGTTGCATCGCCACATCCATTGTAGTGTGTGTGGTCGTAACCATATGCAAATGACTCTGGGGACTCCATGTGTCAAACCATGGTCATAAATCCCCAGAAAGCCACTGGGATGCAGCTACCACATGGAATGATACACTAGTGGGACATAAGTTACATCACCACATCCACTTGAGTGCGTGTGGTCATGTGGATCATTTTGGTTTCGTAAAGCATCTAAAAATTATAGTTGATCTTCTGTGATCCCAATGTGATGTAAAACCACACAAGCATGCAACTAGAAGGTTTCAAATTGTAGTTTTGGTACTTGCTTCACAAATGAAAGCCCTTTTTAAGTTTGAGGGTGAAAATTTTGAAATTTTCAAACTAAAATGTCTAGATACAATGCTACCATCATTAGGAATGTGGTGATCCCCCTTGTGCCAAATTTGAGTCCATTTGAAGAAAGCTAGATGAAAACATGGTACACAAGTTGCTCTTTCGAGTAGTTAGACATGATCGTTGACCTAACTACCCCCACATTTCAGACTAGACTGCTAGGGGATATTTTTTCCAAAGTTTGTCATTTATATTCAATGTATTTGCCACACAATGAACAAATTTGAAGGTTTCCAAGAGAATTTCTCAATTTATTATGAAATTTACAAGGTTTGGTCAACCCAGGCTTGACCATTAGAGAGATTGTGAATGCATCTAAAAAGTACAACTGATGTTCTATGGTCCCAATGTGATGTACAACCACACAAGCAACTAGAAGGTTACAAATTTTAGTTTTGTTACTTGCTTGACAAATGAAAGCATGTTTTTGAGTTTTGAGGGTGAGTTTTTTCAAAATTTGAAACCATAATGGCTAGATAGAATGCTAGCATCATTAGGGACATGGTGATACACCCTTGTGCCAAATTTGAGTCCATTTGAAGAAATGTAGATGAAAAAATGGTACACATGTGGCTCTATCGAGTAGTTGGACATGCTCGTTGACCTAACTACCCCACATTTGATAGTAGACTGCCAGGGGCATTTTTTTCCATGTTTGTCATTTTTATCACAAAGTATTTGCCACACAATGACCAAATTTCAAGGTTTCATAAGAATTTGAGAATTTCTAATTTTATTATGAAATTTACAATGTTTGGTCAAACTAGGGTCCAAATGTGATGTAAGACCACACAAGCATGCATCTAGAAGGATTCAAGTTGTAGTGTTTGCACTTTCTTCACAAATTAAATCCTTATTTTGAGTTTGAGGGTGAAATTTTTAAAATTTTCAAAACAACATGGCAAGAGAGAATGCATGCTATCATCATTACATATCGTGGCGCAAACACAGGTATATAATTACACAATAAGTCACGATGATTCCCATACATATTAAATATGGTTCGTACACTAATAATTCCACAGGACCAACAGAAGTTCTTGACAAGCTACCAGACATATACAGAAACATAACTGAAAGAAGTAAAATTTAATTCACTCCTCATCAGACCACTTGATGCGCTTGCCATCTTTCCTAGGAGACCAACGACCATCATTCCATCTGTCGCTTGTGTTATTGGCTACCCACCGCTGACGATATGCAAGTTCATCCCACATGGAAGGGGCCTTGGCTTCCCTATCTTCAGCTGTAGCCTCTCTATTTGCTGCTTTAGCTGCAACCTCTGTATTTGCGGCTCCAGTTGTAGCCTCTCTGTTTGCAGATTTAGCTGCATCCTCTCTCTTTGCAGTTTCAGTGTCACGCTCAGCTATGCTGCATTTCCGACAAAGGGCACCCCTTTGCTTGTCTTCCCTCTTGCAACTGGGGCAAAACACGAGGAAAGTTTGAAATAAATGGATCTGAGCATATAGCTGGTAGGTCACGTAAGAATCTATGGCTGCATACTTTAGGTTTGTCTTAGATAACGGCCTCTCCTCCCAAAAATCATGCCTATCTCCAGAGAAATCTTCCTTCATTTTGGTGTATGACAGACCGATGATTCTAGACGCGAGACTATCCATTCCATCGCTCCTCCATCCCCCTTTGATCTTGACAAGATCTTGAATATCGATCCACTTGTGCTTAGGAATTTTGATTCCCGCATGAAAAAAACTTGACAAAATCAGATGTTTTGTCGATAGTTCAAAAAATAATTCCTTTATGCACAAGGAATTGGCGCAGCGCTGGACACTTCTTGTCAGTCCTGAAAGTATGTAGTTTGTCATCATAAAATGCATGACCAAAACAATGACAAATTGAGTAACTACAAATGTTTTGTCAATGCAAGATCATCATCTCTGAATATATTTTTATGGTACAAAAGTTTAGTAAATGCAAAATCAAGACTCTCAACATTGGCTTGTCATAATTTTTTTGGTCCTAATAAAATTTAGTAGTTGCGACATGACCAAATGGATAGATTTCATACGCAATAAAATTCACTAGTTGCAAAAATGCAGTACTTGCAAAAATCCACTATAATAAAATTTGGGACTACGACTATTTAGACAATGAAATACTATATCCCGAATAAAAATTGAAACTACAAAATTTTAGTAAATCCAAGGTGAACACTCTGAAAGTTATATAGTCATAATTCATTTGGTACTAACAGAATACAGTAAACGCAATATGAGCATATGGAAAGATTGCATTACTTGCAAGGACAATATTTGAGAAACATTTGGGACTAAGACTGTTTAGTAAAGGCAAGATCAACTGATTCAAAATCATACAAGTGACCACTAAAAGTAAGAAAACCCTGAAAGTGGTAAACTAAAGAGATCAGATCTACAAACCAGGAGTAGTGGTAGACGAGGACGTGTTTCCTCATTGCCAGTTGAACGACGGCCACATCATTTCATACAATTCCTCCTCCTTGGTGTACTCGAGGTCCAATCCGACAAACTTGTCCTAGTCTTTCTCAAGCCATTCCTCGTACATCCTTAGTACTCGCACAATTGCATCCTCCTCGTTGGTGTAGACGACATCTAAATTTGTATTGCCATGGGCGGTGAAGCTTGTCTCTCGAGTGTAACCTTCCATGACGGCAAGGAGTAGATAGAAAGAACAATAGATGGGATGTATAAGATAGAGGATAGGAGTAAGAAGAAGGCTTTCAGCGAAACAAGGGAGGGCTGGAACCGTTGCTGCAATTCAGACGTCCTTATGGAGAAGCGTGGCGGTGGCAAGGAGAAGACAGAAAGAACAACAGATGGGAAACAGAAGATAGAGGACATGAGGAAGAAGAGGGATTTCTTCCAAACATGGGATATGCTAGAACCGTCGATGCGATTAAGAAGTACTTGTGGAGATGTGTGGCGACGGCCATTCCATCTTCTAAGTAAACAAATATTTAAAAGGATCCCTCATTAAAAAGATTAATAACGAGGATATATGTGTCTTGTGTTGTCATGTCAATTCAAGCTATCAGTTGTTTAGTCCTGTCCATTGCGTCACCTATAGCTCATGTGCTCTGCATCACTACTTATCATGTGTCAAATCCTACCATGCAATTTAATTGCGCATACATAGTTCATCCGCTTGGAAGGCAAGGAAGGGGCTGTAATTAGTGAGGGTGGGCAAGGGGACCGTCTAAAGAAAGTGAAAAGATTAATCTCAAGGGGAACGTAGGGTCTAATTAGCGAGTGAAGGTCGGCACGCGCAAACGTAAGTATGTTTGACTTGGATCGTGCATGGTGGACCTCGATTCCACTGCATGTAAGTGGCGCAGAACCAATTTCATACAGCGCTAGCGTCACCATGTAAGAGCATTAACAATGCAACTGCCACATGGAAATTTGAAATGATGCACCAGTGTGACAGAAGCTACATCACCACATCCATTGGAGCGTACATGTGGTCGTGTGGATCATTGTAGTTTGGTAAATAACACATGAAATGACTCTAGGGACTGCATGCGTCAAACCATGTCCAGAAAGCCCCTAGAATGGAACCGCCACATGGAATAATGCACCGGTGTGATAGAAGATGCATCCCACATCAACTTGAGTGTGTGTGTGTGTGCTCATGTGGATCATTGTGGTTTGGTAACAAACACATTATATGACTCTAGGGACACCATGTATCAAACCACTGCCAGAAATCCCTAGAAAGCCACTACAATGCAGCTGCCGCACGGAATGATGCACCGGTGTGACAGAAGTTGCATCACCACATCCATTGTAGGGTGTGTGGTCCCGTGGATCATTTAGGTTTTGAAAAGAACATATGAAAATGCCTCTGGGGAGTCCATGTGTCAAACCATGGTTATAAATTCCCAGAAAGCCCGTAGAATGCAACTGCCACATGGAGTGATGCACCAGTGTGAAGAAGTTGCATCACCATTGGAGTGTGTGTGGTTGTGTGCATCAAGGTGGTTTGGAAAAGAACACATACAATGACTATATGTACTCCCATGTGTCAAACCATGGTCAGGAATTCCCAAAAAGCCCCTACATTGCCACTACCACATGGAGTGATGCACCGGTGTGACAGAAGTTGCATCCCCACATCCATTTGAGTGTGTGTGGTCATGTGGATGAAGGTGGTTTGGAAAATAACACATGATGCGAATCTAGAGACACCATGTGTCAAACCATGGATAGAAATCCCTAGAAAGCCACTGCAATGCAGCTGCCGCATGGAATGATGCACCGGTGTCACAGTAGTTACATCACCACATCCATTGTAGGGTGTGTGGTCCCGTGGATCGTTTAGGTTTTGAAAAGAACATATGAAAATGACTCTGGGCACTCCATGTGTCAAACCATGCTCATAAATCCCTAGAAAGCCCCTAGAATGCAACTGCCACATGGAGTGATGCACCAGTGTGAATAAGTTGCACCACCATTGGAGTGTGTGTGGTCATGTGCATCAAGGTGGTTTGGAAAATAACACATACAATGACTATATGTACTCCATGTGTCAAACCATGGTTAGGAATCCGCAGAAAGCCACTTCATTGCCACTACCACATGGAGTGATGCACCGGTGTGACCGAAGTTACATCTCCACATCCACTTGAGTGTGTGTGGTCATGTGGATCAAGGTGGTTTGGAAAATAACACATGAAATGACTCTATGGACTCCATGTGTCAAACCATGGCCAGAAATCCCAAGAAGCCAATACAATGTAGCTGCCGCATGGAATGATGCACTGGCGTGACATAAGTTGCATCATGTCAACACCCGGATTTTTAATCCAAGATGCCTGTTATGCCATACATCGCAATCCCAGGATTACCATTTTTGCGAGACATAACATATTGGATATCACAGTACATCATCCCTTACAAACCATACATAAGGTCTTACACAAATAAAGGATCTTATGATCGAGTCTTAATACAATTCAAGCAGCGGAATAACATAATAATAGCGATAGCGTAGGCGAGGCTCCATCTTCATGGTCACGGGAAATACTGATGATGGGAGATGATCCTAGTTGTCATAACCTTCCTGCTGTCTATCCTCCTGATAGTCATCTTCATAGTCTGGCCACAGGAATAGCCAGGGACAAAGCCATGAGTACTCTTTAAATACTCGCAAAATAATACTAACAAGTGAAGTGTTTTTTGAGTAGGAAATACAAAGATGTAGGTTGTTTTTGCAAAAAGCCAGATTTATCTCTACTGAGTTCAGAAGCAAAGAAAGCTAGTTGAAAATTTTATGACACCTAAGTAGGAACTTGAGTTTCATGTCACAAGTCTGTTGTGGTAAAGTCAAAGTCATGAATCAGTTCACAAGTCCTTTTGAAAACATCTGACGATAGAACAGTATGGCCACTCCAGCTGTCCATAACTACGGACACGGATATTTGAATAGTTTGACACTCTACAGAGGTGGTACACTTTCACCACAACATTCGATACATCCGTCAGGAACAAATCATGAATTCACC
Source organism: Avena sativa (assembly GCA_916181665.1). Lineage (NCBI taxonomy): Eukaryota > Viridiplantae > Streptophyta > Magnoliopsida > Poales > Poaceae > Avena > Avena sativa. The sequence goes on from OV702296.1 coordinate 81,092,927, forward strand.
ATACTCAGTATGAGGATAATCAATCCTACCCTTTCAATTACACGCCATAGTATAGGCACCTCTCCTGTGAGTTTGGCCTCCCAACCATGACCAACTCTTATATTGGGAACTGCACAGGTGGACAATCTTCACAAGGTAGCCTTAGCTCAAACCTTGGCCGCAAGGGAACCCATACTAAGGTATATAAATTTCCAGTCAAGCCCTACCCAAATTTCGGGTATTGTGGTTGTACGGTAAAATTGGAATGGTATAGCATCCAGACAACCATCAGTTTTATAAAGGGCTAAGGCTCATGCCTTAACATTTTCATCATCAAAATCATCTGATGTTCAAGAACACATGGAAAAACATTTCAGTATAATGACTCATCAGTTTAAGGTTTCCATAACCATTTTCACCAAGTATTCCCATCTAAAGTGATCAAGTTTTATGCTTAGCACTATCATCTACAAGTGGGGGATAAACACTAATGAGGGGTGGTAAACAAGTGTGTCTTATCTAAGTTCAATCTCATGCCTCAGGATGACATCAAGATTATCTAACTCAGGCCAAGTTTTATGCTCTTTATGCTACCTTCATATATCTTTCTAATATCTACAAGTCACCAAGTAAACTCCAATAAAAGCTTTGATAAAGAATTAAAATAACTAAGCTTGCAAATAAAACTAGGCTTGGTTATAAAATGGTGTAAGATTGCAAGTAAAACTGGGATTTGGTATCATCAAGTGGGTATAATCACATATGCTTAAAGCATCTAGTTTGCATAGTATTATGCAAGTTTTAACTTCTCAAGTAATCTGGTAGTATTAGGCTTGCAAAGTTGCAAGTATAGGCTTGCCTTGTGCAGAGCAGTGGTTGAAGTTCTCCTCGGCTTCTTCCTCATAGTATCCTCCTTCCTCCTTGTATCATTGGTTGGTACTAGCGTCTATAAATAAATACGAGGTACACAATCAACAAACAATACTTAACTACTTTTACTTATCACACCAAGGTTTTCACTAGATGATATAGGATCATCACAAGCATTACAATCATTAAGGAAAATAGTTTTATTTCCTTTATTTTAGAAAAGTAATTTCTACTCATCGGAAAACTACTTAAGATTTAATATTCTCCAACTATAATATGGGATCATGTTGACACATGTCATCACCACATATTTCAGTACATGGGAATGTGATTTAAAGTGGTGTCACAATTTAATAAGGTTTAACCTTTTTATTTTATTTAATTAAAGTGACTAGAATGGCCTATGAGGCATTCTTTTATTACTTGGTCAGTATTTCTGCAAGTAAACCTATATATTTTTATATATTCTGAAAGGTCTTGTTAAATGTGATTTTTGAGAGTTGGAATCAACTCAAAAGCTTTCATGGTTGAATTTTGAAAAATGTTTGAATACAGAAAAGCTTCTTCATTGTTATTTTCACTATAGGTGATCTACAATTCCAATTGAATTGAATCCAACGGGCTTGGATTAAGAATTCTAGTACCTTTGTAAAAAAATTGGTTAATGCAATTTGGTTTAGTGAATCGAGCTAGGTTGATTTTTGAATCTGGGTACGGAACAGAGTTTGAAACTAAAAGAATAAACCTAAATTTGAATTACTGTGCCATACGGGATGTTACTGGGCCGGCCCACTATGCACAACGTGCGTGCGGGCTGGTTAAGTGGCTGTCACCACTCGTCAGTGAGACAGGGAGTGGCGAAGCGGTACGGGGCGATTAGGGTCGTAGGATTAGAAGCTAGATCTACGGCTGAGGTTCATTGTCCACGCCTGAACAGGACACGGCGAGGTCGAACGCTAACGCGGCCAGTGGGGGACGCTTACCGGGGCTCAGGTGAGGGTCGGCGATGGGGGTGAGCGACGAAGTCGACAACGGCGATCCTCCTGGTACCGGCAGTTCCTCCTGGGGTGGCTCCAATCAACGGCGCCCTTCTCCTCCAGCAGCGGCAAGCTCCAGCGAAATTCCGCCGCCTTGCTCCGGGAGTGATGTGGGGTGCTTCAGAGAGAGAGAGGAGTGATATGGTGTGAAGAATTCGTGTTGAGAAGGCCTCTATTTATAGTGCATCGAGGGGACCGAATGGCACAGGCGAAGCTCGTCGGTATCGTCGGCACAACGAGCTACTAGCATGGGCAAAGGTTGGGGATGGTGCGGTGTCCCTGGCGAAGCTCAATGGCATGGTCACGAGGCGTGGGGCGGTGCGAAATGGTTTGAACGTCGCGGTGCTCTGAGCGGGTCCGACGGTGGGTTTAATGGCGCACATCGTCCATGGTCCGCGCGTCGACGAATGGGCATGTATGTGGGGTTCCTGGGGCGGTGGCGATCCTACTTGCACGCGACGAGGGCGGCGCGCGGTCTGTGGGGTGACACTCTGGCGCGCTCTCGGCATGCTCGCAGAGAAACTAGGTGCACGCTTTCCGTGTGGTCCAGTGGCTGGTTGCGCTCGAGGCTTGGACAGGGGGTGGCGATGGACGGTGGAGAGTGTCCTAGACAAGGTTGGAGAGGCTAGAGCTTCTCCTAGCTCACTGGCGACATTGGGGTGGCAAGGGTGCTCTCGGCATGCTTGCCATTGATGGCATGGTCTGCTTTACAGTGAGCTAGAGGGGTTAAACAAGTTAGATGGAGAGTGTAGTGTGAGCTAGATAGGGAACAAGTTAGGCCAATATTACTGCTCACAATAGTGTTTGTGGTTTGTTTGTTTGGTGCCAGCAATGTGTTTGATGAAATGGCCGAAAGAGATTTAAATTTGAATTTTTGAATCAAACTTTGTGGGTGTATTAGTTACATACTAGGGAGTCTCTGGGTAGTTGGAAAGGTCAAGGGGCACTGGTTTGGTTGGTTTTTGAAAATGGGTGACCTTCACATATGATAAAGATTCAATTTTGAATTGTCATTGGAATCAAGTTGCCAAATGTTTCTTTAAGTTTGAAAGGTGGGCTTTGATTCCCTTTTATTTGGTCTAGCAAGGGGTGAAAAGAAATGGAAATGTTTCTGTTTGAAATCTTGGACTAGAAACACTCAAAGTGGTCTAGTGAGCAAGATTGGCAAAAATGACCATTTGCTTATTTGATTTGTTTTTGATTTTCTCTTGATTTGTTTCTGCTTGGAAATGTTTTAGATGATGTTGTTTTCATCTTTAAACCATTCCTTGCTATTCAGATCAATCACACAAGTCCATTCATGCATTCATACAATCATCACATTCACACATGCATTCATATGATTTGAATTAACCAAAGTTTTTGTTAACCCTAATTTTGGTGATTGGAATTTGATAATCGTTGTTCCACATTTTTGGGATGTTACAAACCTTCCCTCCTTAAACAAAATCTTGTCCCGAGATTTGAGAAAGAAGAAAGAAGAAAACTAGGATTTAAAAAGATCTAGAAACTCCGTCTGGATGTGATCTTCTCGCTCCGAGGTAGCTTCTTCTTTAGTGTGGTTACTCCACTGAATCTTCAGAAACTTGATGCTTCGGGTCCTGGTGGTTCTGAAATCTTCCTCCAAAATACGGATGTGTACTTCGGGGTATGTCAGGTCATCGTTGATCTCTATGGTTTGGTGATCAATGTTCTTGAAAACTTCGGTCTTCTCTGGGACTTCTAGGAATTTGCGAAGTAACGATATATGGAAACATTATGCATGACTGACATCTCCTCCGGCAGTTCTAGTTGATATGATACTTCTCCTCGTCGATTGAGAATCTTGAAAGGTCTGATATAGCTGGGGGCTAACTTCCTTTGAGCTAGAAACGTTGCATTCCTTTCAAAGGTGACACTTTGAGATACACAAAATCTCCGATATTGAAGGCAAGATCTCGACGTCTCTTGTCGGCATAAATCTTCTATCTGGATTGGGCGGTCTTGAGGTGCTCACGGATCTTGTGAACTTTCTCTTCTGCTTCTCGTAGGATGTCGGGTCCGAAAATCTGACTCTCTCCTACTTCCGACCAATTCAAAGGGGTACAACACTTCCTTCCGTACATGAATTCAAATGGTGCCATTTGCAAACTGGCTTGATAACTGTTGTTGTACGAAAATTCTGCGAAAGGTAGACAATCTTCCCATTTTGATCCATACTCTAGCACACAAGATCTCAACATATCTTCGAGTATTTGATTTACTCGCTCCGTTTGTCCATCGGTCTGAGGGTGATAAGCTGTGCAAAAATCTAGTCTTGTTCCTAATCCTTCTTGGACTTTCTTCCAAAATCTCGAGGTAAACTAAGTTCCTCGATCTGATACAATGTTCTTGGGGACTCCATGCAAACTGACGATTCTAGCAATGTACAACTCCGCTAGCTTCGAACTTTGGTAGGTGGTCTTGACTGGTAAGAAATGGGCGACCTTGAACAATCTATCAACTATGATCCAAATAGAGTCATTTCCCCTACTAGAAGTAGGAAATCCGATGATAAAGTCCATTCCAACGGAATCCCATTTCCATTCCGGAATCTGCAGTGGTTGCAATAGTCCTACGGGTCTCTGATGTCCCGCCTTGACTCTTTGACAAGTATCACACTTGGCTATGTAGCTTCCGATTTCTCTCTTCATCTTATTCCACCAAAATTGCTCCTTCAAATCCTGATACATCTTGGTTCCTCTGGGGTGGATAGAATAAATAGTATCATGGGCTTCTTTCAAAATAGCTTGCTTCAACTCGGAATCTGCTGGCACACAGATATGTCCTTTGTACCACAAAACTCCTTCTTCATCTTCGGTTAATCCGGGTACTTTCCCTGTACCAATACGATGTTTGATTCCGTCGATACTAGCATTTCCTTTCTGCACCTCCTTGATCTGACTGATCAAAGTGGGTTGAAGTTCTATGCTAGACAAAAATCCTTCACTAACTAATTCCATTCTGAAATCTTCCATCTCTTTGTGCAAACTTGGTTACTCCTTCAGAATCATAGAGTTCAAGCGACAAGGCAATCTGCTAAGGGCATATGCTACCACATTGGCTTTACCGGGGTGATAGTGGATGTCCAGATCATAGTCCTTGATTAACTCTATCCATCTTCTTTGCCTCATATTCAACTCCTTCTGAGTGAAGATATACTTAAAGCTCTTGTGATCCGAATAAATCTCATAACTGTTTCCCATAAGGTAATGCATCCATGTCTTCAGGGCTAGAACTACGGCTGCGAGTTCAAGGTCATGGGTTGGATAATTCTGTTCATGCTGCTTTAGTTGTCGGGACAAATAAGATAGAACCTTGCCTTCTTGCATCAATACACATCCGAGACCGATCTTGGATGTGTCACAATACACATCAAAAGGCTTCGTGATATCCGGCATGATCAAGATTGTGGCTGAAATCAATCTCCTCTTGAGTTCTTGAAAACTCGCTTCACATTTGTCCATCCATTCAAACTTCTTATCCTTCTTCAGCAATTGGGTCATGGGTCTTGCGATACTCTAGAATCCTTCTACGAACTTCTGGTAATATCCCGCTAATCTGAGAAATGCTCAAAATTGGGTTTGAGTGGTTGGGGCTTGCCAATCTTCAAAATCTTTCACGTTTGCAAGGTCAACGATAATTCCTCCGGCTGATACGATATGTCCGAGGAATCCAACCTCTTGTAACCAGAATTCACACTTGCTAAAATTGGCATACAACTGATGCTCCCTAAGGGTTCCAAGGATGGTCCTCAGGTATAGCTCATGTTGTTCTTCCGATTTGGAATAAATCAGAATGTCATCGATGAAAACAACGACAAACTTATCCAGGAAGTCCATAAAAATCTTATTCATGAGGTTCATGAAATAAGCAGGGGCATTGGTTAATCAAAAATACATGCCAGTGTACTCATACAATCCATATCTGGTGGTAAAGGCAGTCTTTGGAATATCCTCTGCGTGAATCTTGAGTTGATGATAACCAGTTCTAAGAACAATCTTAGAAAACACTTTGGCACCGGTTAACTGGTCAAACAAGTCTTCTATCTTCGGTAGTGGGTACTTGTTCTTGATGGTAACATCATTCATCTTCCGATAATCCGTACACAAACGGTTACCTCCATCCTTCTTGCCCACAAACAAGACAGGTGATATCCATGGCGATGCACTTGGTTGGATCAATCCTATCTCCAGCATAGCATCCAGTTGCTTCTTCAGCTCCCCTAATTCAGACGGGTTCATACTATATGGTCTCTGGGCTATGGGTCCAGTTCCAGGAATTAGTTCAATGATAAACTCAATATCTCGATCTAGGGGCATACCGGGCAAAACATCTGGAAATACATCGGGGTATTCATAGACTATCCGGACTTGGTCAATGGTTGGTTGGGCTATACTCTTGTTGCACTTGAATTGACGGGGAAAGGTTTTAGATACATGCTCTACTGATATTCCGGCTGTACTGGTCATGGTTATGGCTTTCTTGGCACAGTCGATTAATCCTTTATGTTTCGACATCCAATCCATTCCTAGTACTACTTCCAAACCTTTAGTTCCGAGTACTATTAGATTAGCATAAAAATCTATGCCATGGATTCAGATAGGAAAGGCCTTGCAAATTTGTCTAGATTTGGTGGTTGAACCAGGTATTTTAACTATCATAACATGCTTCAATTTGGTGGGTTGAATCTTACTAGTGCATGCAAATTCTTCGGTAACAAACGAGTGCGATGCTCCAGAATCAAACAACACTCTTGCAAGTACTGAGTTAACAGAAAACATACCTAGCACGGCATCTGGCGCTTCTTGGGCTTCTTCAGCATGGATGAGAAAGAGACGGCCGTTGCGGTTGAGCGAGTTCCCTGGGGCAAACCTTCTTCCAAGCTGAACATGACGCTGCTGCTGAGCTGGGGCATTTGCATTGGGGGCTGCGGCAATCTTCTTGGGGCACTCATTGGAATAGTGACCCTTGGTTCCACATTCATAACAAGTCACCTGAGACTTGTCCTTTGCTGCAATAGGCACAACATTGCTTCCAGTCCTTGGGGAAGTCTTGGTGTTGGTGGCGACATTGTTGTTGCTGAACTTGGGCGGTGCACGGTTGAAATTGCTGGGGTTGCCGGGGTTGTTATGATTTCTTCCAGGCCTTGAGTTTCATCCTCCACGGTTGGGATAGGTCGGACGGTTCATCGGGGGTCTATTGGTTCTTGGGGAAAATCCTGGAGATGGGTTGGGGCGATACTTTGGGGTATGATGGGTTCCTGGTTGATGCATCATGCGACGCTTGCAGTTCTCATTAGCTTGGTTGATGTTGCCTTCCATCTGAATGGCAGAGTCCACTAAGGCTTCAATATCAGCAAATGGGATATTGATTAACACTGTTTGCATCTCATCGTGCAGACCATTCAGGAATCTCTCCTTCTTCTTGGCTTAGGTGTCTATCTCATTAGGTGCATACCTAGCCAATGACAAAAAATTGTCACGATACTCAACTACGGTCATCCTGCCTTGCTTAAGTTCCCTAAATTCATCTCTCATCCGCTTGATCAAACCTGGTGGCACATGGGTTCTGCTGAACTTGACTTTGAACTCTTCCCAAGTCATCATCTGTCCTACAGTCATGGCATGAACGCTGTTCCACCATGCTCTTGCATCTCCGGCCAGATAGTGGGTGGCGAACAGGACTTTCTCGTTAGCTTCCACTCCCGCAACTTCTCGGTTGTTCTCCATGGTCTGCAGCCAATCATTTGCATCTAGGGGCTCTTCAGTCTTAGTGAAAACGGGTGGATTGGTGTTCTGGAAGTTATTGAGCTTGGATCCATGGTTGTCCTGATTTCCATGGCCTTGATTGTTGTTGGCCATCTGAGCTATCTGTTGAAGGGTGGCTAAGTTGGCTTGACGTTTGGCTGTTTCAGCTTCGTGGTACGAAACAAACATTTGCAATATTTGCAACATCGAGTCTGGGGATGAAGTGCTTCCTCCACGAGGCATCTGAAGATTGAGGTAGATCATGATAAAAGAGGGAAATTTCTAAGGTTCAGGTTTTGTGTTTGAAAAGTTTTCAAAGTTTGACTCAGGTTTTTCTAGCAACTTTCTTTTCATTCATTCCTTCAGAGCACACGATACAAACACACACCACAACAACCGAGACAAATGGTTTTAAGAACCATTCTGTGAAACTACGATATAGTGGGACTGAATACAACTCACTAACGCTAGTGCTCAAGTGCTACTACTCCTTGGAGTCGGTGTCCTCATCATCCTCATCATCATCAATGAAGGCGAAGTCATCCTCATCGGTGAAGAAGTCCATGGCCTGATCCTCCAGAAAGTCATCATCATCACTGAGATAGGAGTAGGGGTCTCTACGAAGGTCTTCCCCTGCATTCTCCCTCTCCTCCAGCTGCATATCCCTCTCGTGGACAGTCTCCTCCAACTCAGTGATCTTGTGGAGAAGACGGGCAATGATACGCTCCTTCTTGTCGAGCTGACGGCGACGAGACTGGCAATCCTTCACTAGCATAGCAATGGTCTGATCCTTCTTGACCGTGATGGCGTACTTGTGGTTGGCGTAGGAGCAGGCATTGTCCAGCTCCTTCTGACGGTCATACATCATGAAGCTGAGGTGGTCCAATTGAGTCTTTAGCTCATGGTGATATGGGGCCTCTAGTGGATGTCACATAACATCACGCCTTGGATAGAACTCAAAGCGGGTACCCTTGATCTCATTGATACTCTACGCACACAGACGGGCAAGAGCTCCTGCATGGCCCTGGCAAGTCCATCGAGCCAGTTGTTCTCTCTCAAGGTGAACTGAATTCCCTCTAAGGTGGGGGCTTCAATCTTTCCCTGGAGACTTGCAAAAACTAGCCATTGCAATTCCCCTCCTTCCTGCTTGTGGAGCTGAGCTCCGAAGAACTCGAGGTGCGGACACTCCAGCATATCCGACAGCTGGTCCAAGTCATGCTCAAAGATGAGGTCTCCTCCATTCCCCAACTGATAAAACGTGTTGTACTTCACGTCCATCTATAAGATTATAGGATGAGTAAGTTAGTAGAGTGATCAAGTGTCTCAAATTTTATTTAAGTTTGCAAGAATTTTTGAGGGACATGAATTTTTAGGAAATAATCAAGTGGTAAGAATGATAATAAGTTTTCATAAATACTCACTTCCTTCGTTTTGGAAACTAAGTTTTTTTGATTCAAACGTCCATTTTAAACTAGGGTCTCCTATGGTCAGGATGGCTCTGATACCAACTTGTCAACACCCGGATTTCTAATCCCAAATGCCTGTTATGCCATACATCACAACCCCAGGATTACCATTTTTGCGAGACATAACAGATTGTATATCACAGTACATCATCCATTACAAACCATACATAAGGTCTTACACAAATAAAGGATCTCATGATCCAGTCTTAATACAATTCAAGCAGCGGAATAACGTAATAATAGCGATAGCGTAGGCGAGGCTCCATCTTCATGGTCACATGCAATGCTGACGATGGGATATGATCCTAGTTGTCATAACCTTCCTGCTGTCCATCCTCCTGATAGTCCTCTTCATAGTATGGCCACGGGAATAGCCAGGGACAAAGCCATGAGTACTCTTTAAGTACTCGCAAACTAATACTAACAAGTGAAGTGGTTTTTTAGTAGGAAATACTAAGCTCTAGGTTGTTTTGCAAAAGCCAGATTTATCTCTACTAAGTTTAGAAGCAAAGAAAGCTAGTTGAAAATTTTATGACACCTAAGTGGGAACTTGAGTTTCATGTCACAAGTCTGTTGTGGTCAAGTCAAAGTCATGAATCAATTCACAAGTCCTTTTGAAAACATCTAACGATAGAACAGTCTGGCCACTCCAACTGTCCATAACCGTGGACGCGGCTATTCCAATAGTTTGACACTCTGCAGAGGTGGTACACTTCCACCACAACATTTGATACATCCGTCAGGAACAAAATACTGAATTCACCATACTCAGTATGCGGATAATCTTTCCTAACCTTTCAATTACACGCCCTAGTATAGGCACCTCTCCTATGAGTTTGGCCTCCCTATAGGGGTTCGTAGCATGGAAAACAAAAAAATTCTACCGCATGCACACAAACAAGCCAAGATCTATCTACTAGATTGTAGCAACGAATAGGTAGAAGAACTCACCCTCGAAGATTCCAAAGTGGTTAACGAGAGGATATTCTCGTGGGTGATGTAGTCATACACTTGCGGATCTCAAGATCGCGTAGACGATCCTTCCGGCTCTGTGTTCCGGCAGCTCTTCCGCAGTCGGTCACACGTTCGGTACTCGATGAAGACCTTCCACTCCCTTGTTCCAGCAGGCAGCGGAGGTTGTAGCACTCTCCTCATGATTTCGGCAGCACGACGGCGTGGTGCCGGAAGTAGAGGAAGATCCCGCAGGGCTTCGCCTAAGCTGGGGCGAGTATGGTGGAGTAAGAGAGGGCCTTGGCGATCTACGGAATAGAAGCACCAAGAGGAGGTGGTGTGGCCGGCGGCTAGGGCTTGGAGAAGCCCTAACTCGACGACTTGGAGGAGCCCTAGGCGGCGGCAGCACTTGGGGTGGTGGCGCCAGGAGCTAGGGTTTTTTTTGGTGTCAGGGTAGGGGTGTGCCCTACCCCTCCTTATATAGGTGGGGAGAGGCGATTTGGGGAGGAGGGAGTCCTCCCCCAACTCCTCTTCATGGCCGGCGGGTGGAGGGAGTTGGACTCCTACCCTATGTAGGTTTCCAAGTCTCCCTCCACCAAGCAAACTTCGGATTTGACTTTTCAAATTGGCGTTTCACTTTCAAACTTGGATTTGATTTCTCTCTTCATATTTCCTAGCCAATTGACCTAGTACATGATGCAACCATTCCACATTGTCATGACACATCCATGTACCCTTCCCCTCCAGAGTGCCGGACCTTCCAGACCCTTCTAGAACATTCCCGGTGAAAACTCCGAAATCATTTCCGAACTCTGAAACAAGACTTTCCTTATATGAATCATATTCTCCGGACCATTCCGGATCTCCTCGTGATATCCCGGATCCCATCCGAGACTCCGAACAACATTCGGTCTCTTACTCATCATTCCATAACTACACAACAACATCGAATCCTTAAGTGTGTCTCCCTACGGTTCGTGAATTATGCGGACATGACCGAGACACTTCTCCGATCAATAACCAATAGAGGATTCTGGAAATTCATATGGCTCCCACATATTTATACGATTACTATGCGATCGAATGAACCACTTACATACGATACCAATTTCCCTTTGTTTCACAATAGTTTACTTATGCGAGGTTTTGATCGTCGGTATCTCTACATACCTAGTTCAACCTCGTTACTGATAAGTACTCTTTTCTCGTTCCCGTGATATGTGATCCCTTGTGAGCCAGTCACTTGCTTTCAAGCTAATTGGATGACATTCCACCGAGAGGGCCCAGAGTATATCTATCCGTCATATGGATGGACAAATCCCATTTTTGATCCATGTGCCGCAACCAATACTTTCTGAACACTCAATGCCACTTTTATAGCCACCCAGTTATGGTGTGGTGTTGATGTCATCAAAGCATCCTTCCGGTGATGGTGATTAACATGATCTCATGGTCGAAGGAATTAGGTTACTATGTATCAGAAAGCTTATAGCAAACAAACTATTAAAATGACATGATCTTTATGCTACGCTTATCTATAGGAGTATGTCCATCACACCATTCTCCTAATGACATGATCTTGTTGTCAAAAACATCTCAAATGTTCATAATCGGGAAACCACGATCATCTATTAACCAACAAGCTAGTATTATAAAGAGGCTTTACTAGGGACTCTAATTCAGTTTACAAATCACACAAGTATTAATGTTTCCGGTTAATACTATTATAGCATGAATGTAAACATTTATCATAAACACAAATATATAATAATAACCACTTTTATTATTGCCTCTAGGGCATATCTCCAACAGTCTCCCACTTGCACTAGAGTCAACTAATCTAGATTACATGGTAATATACCGAACACCCATGGCAGTTTGGTGTTGGTCATGTTTTACCCTCGGGAGAGGTTTAGTCAACGGATCTGCCTCATTTAGATCTGTGTGTACTTTGCAAATCTTTATGTCACCATCTTGGACATGCTCTCGAATAGCGTGAAAACGTAGCTTGATGTGCTTCAGCTTCTTCTGTGACCTTGGTTCTTGCGCATTGGCTATGGCGCCCATGTTTTCACAGTAGATAGACATTGGGTCCAGCGCACTTGGAACCACACCGAGCTCTGTAATGAACTCCTTCATCCATATTGCCTCTTGTGAAGCCTCTGAAGCAGCTATGTATTCCGATTCAGTTGAAGATCTCGCCACAACGCTTTGCTTTGCACTCCTCCAGCTAACTACTGCACCATTCAAAGTAAGTACGTATCTAGATTGAGATTTAGAATCATCCGGATCGGTGTTCCAACTAGCATCGGTGTAACCATTAACAACGAGTTGTTCTTCACCTCCATAAGAAAGAACCATATCCTTAGTTCTTCTCAGGTACTTAAGGATGTTTTTGACCGCTGTCCAATGATCCACTCCTGGATCACTTTGATATCTGCTAGTCAAACTAACAGCATATGCAATGTCGGGTCTAGTACATAGCATGGCATACATTAGAGATCCTATGGTTGAGGCATAGGGAGTCTTACTAATCCTTTCTCTATCTTCTGCCGTTGCAGGACTTTGAGTTTTACTCAAGGTCGTATTGGACAACATGGGCAAGAACCCTTTCTTGCTATCTTCCATTCCAAACCTCTTTAGAACTTTGTCCAAATATGTACTCTGTGACAATGATATTAGGCGCCTCGATCTATCTCTATAAATCTTTATGCCTAATATGTAAGCTGCTTCGCCAAGATCTTTCATTGAAAAACTATTATTCAAATAATCATTGACACTATTAAGAAGGTCTACATCATTCCCAATCAACAATATGTCATCTACATACAATATTAAGAATGCTACAGAGCTCCCACTCCCTTTCTTGTAAATATAAGCTTCTCCATACGTTTGTATAAAACCAAAACTTTTGATTACCTTATAAAAATGTTGATTCCAACTTCGGGATGCTTGCTTCAATCCATATATGGATCGTTGAAGTTTGCATACCTTGTTAGCATCTTTAGGATCAATGAAACCTTTGGGTTGCATCATATACAACTCTTCATCAATGTCTCCATTGAGGAACGTCATTTTGACATCCATTTGCCATATCTCATAATCATAATATGCAGCGATTGCTAACATAATCCTTACAGACTTTAGCTTTGCTACTGGTGAGAAAGTCTCATCGTAGTCAACTCCTTGAATTTGTCTAAACCCTTTTGTGACAAGTCGAGCTTTATAGACAGTTACATTACCATTAGCATCTATTTTCTTCTTGAAAATCCATTTGTTCTCGACAGCCTTTCGGCCATCCGGTAAGTCCACCAAAGTCCATACTTGGTTTTCGTACATGGATCCAATCTCGGATTTCATGGCTTCTTGCCATTTATTGGAATGTGGGCTCATCATCGCTTCCTCATATGTCGCAGGGTCATCGGTGTTATCTACCAACATGACACTCATAACGGGATCATACCAATCAGGAGTGGTAAGAGTTCTCGTTGACCTGCGAGGTTCCGTAGCAACTTCAACCGAAGTTTCATGATCAACATCATTAGCTTCCTCTCTTATTGGTGTAGGCTCCACATGAAATACTTCTGGTGTTGTGCTACTCACAAGTTCGAGAGAAGGTTTAACAACCTCGTCGAGTTCTACTTTGCTTCCAGTCATTTCTTTCAAGAGAAACTCCTTCTCTAGAAAGGATCCATTCTTGGCAACGAAGATTTTTCCCTCGGATCTATGATAGAAGGTATACCCAATAGTTTCCTTCGGGTATCTAATGAAGACGCATTTTTTCGCTTTGGGTTCAAGCTTGTCCGGCTGTAACTTCTTTACATAAGCTTCTCAACCCCAAACTTTAAGGAACGACAATTTAGGTTTCTTCACAAACCATAATTCATACGGTGTCATTTCAACGGATTTAGATGGTGCCTTATTTAAAGTGAATGTGGCTGTTTCTAATGCATAACCCCAAAATGATAGCGGTAAATATGTAAGTGACATCATAGAACGAACCATATCTAAGAGAGTTCGATTACGACGTTCAGACACACCATTACGCTGTGGTGTTCCCTGCGGTGTCAATTAGGAAAGTATTCCGCATTTCTTCAAATGCTCGCCAAACTCGCAACTTAGATATTCACCTCCACGATCAGATCGTAGGAATTTAATCTTCTTGTTACGTTGATTCTCTACCTCACTTTGAAATTCCTTAAACTTCTCGAAAGTTTCAGACTTATGTTTCATGAAATAGATATACCCATATCTACTCAAGTCATCCGTGAAGGTAAGAACATAACGATAACCACCGCACGATTCTACACTCATTGGGCCACACACACATCAGTATGTATGATTTCCAATAAGTCCGTAGCTCGCTCCATCATACCAGAAAATGGAGTCTTAGTCATTTTACCCATCAGACATGCTTCGCATATTTCAAGTGATTCAAAATCAAGTGATTCAAGAAGTCCATCGAATGGAGTTTCTTCAAACGCTTCACTCCAATGTGACCAAGATGACAGTGCCACATGTAGGTCGAGTTATCGCTCAATTTCAAATGTTTAGCTTCAATGTTATTAATGTGTGTATTACCACAATCGAGATTCAATAAGAATAGACCATCTATCAAAGGTGCATGTGCATAAAACATATTACTGATATAAATCGAACAACCATTATTCTCGGATTTAAACAAGTAACCGTATCGCAATAAACATGATCCAGATATAATGTTCATGCTCAACGCAGGCACCAAATAACAATTATTTAAGTATAAAACTAATCCTGATGGTAGATGAAGAGGTAGCATGCCGACCGCGATCACATCAACCTTTGATCCATTTCCAACGCACATCGTCACCTCGTTCTTCGCTAGCTTCCGTTTATTCTGCAGCACCTGTTTCGAGTTACAAATATGAGCAACCAAACCAGTATCAAATACCCAGGCACTACTACGAGTACTAGTGAGATACACATCAATAACATGTATATTGGATATACCTTTCTTCTTGATGTTGCCGTTCTTCAAATCCGCCAAGTACTTTGGGCAATTCCGCTTCCAGTGACCCTCTCCCTTGCAGTACAAGCACTCAGTATCAGGCTTAGGCCCAGCCTTGGTCTTATTTGCCGGCGCGGCAACTTTCTTACCGCCCTTCTTGAAGTTTCCCTTTTGCTTAGACTTGCCTTTCTTCTTGAATTTGGTGGTACTATTGACCAACAACACTTGGTGCTCTTTCTTGATCTCCACTTCTGCAGATTTCAACATGGAGAAGAGTTCTGGCAACGTCTTGTCCATGTTTTGCATATTGTAGTTCATCACAAAGTTCTTGTAACTTGATGGTAGTGATTGGAGGACACGGTGAATCCCAAAGAATTAGGAATCACTATACCCAAGCTTTGGAGTTTGTTTGCATGCCCAGACATCTTAAGCACATGCTGACTGACGGAGCTGCCCTCTTCCATCTTGCAGTTAAAGAACTTTTCAGAAGCCTCATAACTCTCAACTGCCACGTGAGCCTCAAATATCATTTTGAGTTCACGTACAATATCATGTGGGTCATGGTTCTCAAACCTTTTCTGAAGCTCCGATTCCAAACCATATAAGATAGCACACTGAACTGTGGAGTACTGATTCTTCCGAGTGAGGTAAACATTCTTTACTTCGTCGGTATCAGTAGCTGCAAGCGGGTCACCCATCGGTGCATCCAGCACATAGGTCAAATTACCAGCATTGAGGACAATCCTCAAATTGCGGAACCAATCCGCGAAGTTGCTTCCATTCTTTTTCAACTTTTCTTTCTCTAGAAACGCATTAAAATTGATGGTAGGGGCCGCCATTGATCTACAACATATTTGCAATAGTTTAGACTAAGTTTATGACAAATTGAGTTCTAATTAATAGTTAAATTAATCTAGGTGAACTCCCACTCAAAACAATATCCCTCAAATTGTTTTAGTGATCACACGAACCAAATCCACCACATCAAAACCGATCATCACGAGAGTTGATGTAGCTTCAGTGGCGAACAATCAACATGTTCATCATATCTACTATATGTCTCATGCTTTACCTTTCGGTGATCCGTGTTCCGAGACCATGTTTGTACATGCTAGGCTCGTCAAGATCAAACCTTAGCTTCCGCATGAGCAAATCTGGCTTGCTCACGTTGTATACACTGGCAGAATCTAACACACCCGATCATCACGTGGTGCTTCGAAACAACGAGCTTTAGCAACGGTGCTTACTAAGGATAAACACTTTAAAACTTGAAATTTGTGTGCTTGAGGGATCATCTTATAATGCTACCGTCAAAAACTAAGCAATACAAGATGCATAAAGGATTAACATCACATGCAAATCATAATATGTGATATGATATGGCCTTTCTTCTTGTGCTTCCGATCTCCATCTTCAAGCACGAACATGATCTCCATCATCACCGGTATGGCGTCAAGGTCAATGGCGCCGTTTCATGGTTGTCGTCCACCAACTTCAACTATTACAACTACTTTGAATAGACATGCAGGTCTTAATAGAATTTAAAGACAACCATATGGCTCCTGCCGGTTGCCAACTTACAATAAGGAACATTTCATACATCAGATATAATCACAATCATGGCCATATCACATCACAACACACCCCTGCAAAACAAAGTTAGACACCTCTAATTTTCTTTGCATATTTTACGTGGTTTGGGGCTTTCAATAAGTGTCGTTCTAACTTACAAACAAGAACCACAACGTTGATGTTTGAACTATCAAGTGCCCGTTGTAAATTGAATCTATAGTATGATGGGAGAGACAGACACCCGCAAAGCCATTTATGCAATACAAGTTGCATGTTGAGCGTGGAGCAAGTCTCATGAACGATGTCATGTAAGGTTAGCCCGGGCCGCTTCATCCCATCATACCGCAAGATGCAAAGTACACAAAAAGAAATTGATAATAAAAGCACCACCGCCCATAATTACCATTGTGTTCTACTCGTGCAACAGATCTACGTATAGACACGGCTGTACCACTGTAGGGGTTCGTAGCATGGAAAACAAAAAATTCTACCGCATGCACACAAACAAGCCAAGATCTATCTACCAGATTGTAGCAACGAATCGATAGAAGAACTCACCCTCGAAGATTCCAAAGCGGTTAACGAGAGAAGATTCTCGTGGGTGATGTAGTCATACACTTGCCGATCTCAAGATCGCGTAGACGATCCTCGCGGCGCTGCGTTCCGGCAGGGCTTCCGCAGTCAGTCACACGTTCGGTACTCGATGAAGACCTTCCTCTCCCTTGTTCCAGCAGGCAGCGGAGGTTGTAGCACTCTCCTCATGATTCCGGCAGCACGACGACATGGTGTCGGAAGTAGAGGGAAGATCCCGCAGGGCTTCGCCTAAGCCGGAGCGAGTATGGTGGAGTAAGAGAGGGCCTTGGTGATCTACGAAATAGAAGCACCAAGGGGAGGTGGTGTGGCCGGTGGCTAGGTCTTGGAGAAGCCCTAACTCGGTGACTTGGAGGATCCCTAGGCGGCGACAGCACTTGGGGTGGTGGCGCCAGGAGCTAGGGTTTTTTTCGGTGTCAGGGTAGGGGTGCGCCCTACCCCTCCTTATATAGGTAGGGAGAGGCGGTTTGGGAGGAGGGAGTCCTCCCCCAACTCCTCTTCATGGCCGGCGGGTGGAGGGAGTTGGACTCCTACCCTAGGTAGGTTTCCTACTCTCCCTCCACCAATCAAACTTCGGATTTGACTTTTCAAATTGGCGTTTGACTTTCAAACTTGGATTTGATTTCTCTCTTCATATTGCCCAGCCAAGTGACCTAGTACGTGATGCAACCATTCCACATTGTCATGACACATCCATGTACCCTTCCCCTCTGGAGTGTCGGACCTTCCAGACCCTTCTAGAACATTCCCGGCGAAAACTCTGAAATCATTTCCGAACTCCGAAACAGGACTTTCCTTATATGAATCTTATTCTCCGGACCATTCCGGATCTCCTCGTGATATCCCGGATCCTATACTAGACTCCGAACAACATTCGGTCTCTTACTCATCATTCCATAACTACACAACAACATCGAATCCTTAAGTGTGTCTCCCTACGGTTCGTGAATTATGCGGACATGACCGAGACACTTCTCTGATCAATAACAAATAGAGGAATATGGAAATTCATATGGCTCCCACATATTTCTATGATTATTATGCGATCGAATGAACCACTTACATATGATACCAATTTCCCTTTGTCTCACGATAGTTTACTTATCCGAGGTTTTGATCGTCGGTATCTCTGCATACCTAGTTCAACCTCGTTACTGATAAGTACTCTTTTCTCGTTCCCGTGATATGTGATCCCTTGTGAGCCAGTCACATGCTTGCAAGCTAACTGGATGACATTCCACCGAGAGGGCCCAGAGTATATCTATCCGTCATATGGATGGACAAATCCCACTCTTGATCCATGTGCCTCAACCCATACTTTTCGAACACTCAATGCCACTTTTATAGCCACCCAATTACGGTGTGGTGTTTGATGTCATCAAAGCATCCTTCCGGTGATGGTGATTAACATGATCTAATGGTCGAAGGAATTAGGTTACTATGTATCAGAAAGCTTATAGCAAACAAACTATTAAAATGACTTGATCTTTATGCTACGCTTATCTATAGGAGTATGTCTATCACACCATTCTCCTAATGAAATGATCTTGTTGTCAACAACATCTCAAATGTTCATAATCGGGAAACCACGATCATCTATTTACCAACAAGCTAGTATTATAAAGAGAATTTACTAGGGACTCTAATTCAGTTTACAAATCACACAAGTATTAATGTTTCCGGTTAATACTATTATAGCATGAATGTAAACATTTATCATAAACACAAAAATATAATAATAATCACTTTTATTATTGCCTCTAGGGCATATCTCCAACACTCCCAACCATGATGTAAGATCCCCTACCTTTATAAAGCTAAAGATCCCTGTGATTGCAATGCTAGTCCCTGGATCAATTGCTAGCATCCACAGTTTAAGATGAAGTACACAGAAACAAAGGTCATTATTACATCGTCATTCCAGAGATAACATAGTATTTTACAACTCCATAGCCATAGGCTAGTACAAGAGTTTAACTTAACAATAGATAAATAGAAGTCTTCATCTTCATGTGCCACAGGCAAGCATGTTGAGTGTAGACTCATAACCCCTAATCATCATCAGAGTAACCTGCAACATCACAAGTTACACCCACAGTGGGTCACTACATTGGAATAGTATTGGCAAGTGATACCTTAGAAGAATATTAGCATCTAGTTACTACATGAATTTGGCTAAGTGTAGCTTAGGCTTGCTTTGCTCAAAATAGGTTTTACCTATCAGTTGAAAACACTAAGTTTTTCTTTGGCAAAAACTTTCCCAAGGAACCACCAATAGAAATTGGTGAACCTTCACCCTTGTTCAACCACAAGTTTTAACTTAGAAAATTGGGATGAGGAGATTCTTGATAGCTTCCATGTCTTTGTCACATCCCAACATTTTCCAAATTTTGAAATGTGAAAAATAAATAAAAAAATAAATAAAGAATGAAATTTATGGGGAAAAGAAACTTTTTGCTTCTAATTGGAAACATTAAAACCTTTTAAACTATTACAAAAGTTTTCCCCCCCAAAAAAGGTACTCCTTAAAATAAAAATAGCATTTAACAAAAACCCTAAGATCAAAGCATCAAGATTATCCATATAACTCCTCTACTTCAAAATTTTAATTGTAAGATTCCCCTTCAAAATCTTTTTCACAAACTTCCTGTATTTGAAAATCTATTTTTAATCTTGAAGAATGTTCTCAACCAAAAACCATCTATACATCTCAACTACTTCATTTACATTTTTCAAACAACCTTTGTTTTGAACCAAAAATAAAAGCAAAGAGTCTCGTTTTAAAATAAGCACCATAGCTTATGTGAGCTATTTTAAGATTTTATAAAATTATCCTCTCATATTTTCAAACTTTAATTCATGGTTATCCATGTAAAGTGGAACTAAATCGAATCAAGTTCAAATAAGAAAAGAATCGAAGTCATTCCAAATATATTGCCCTACAACTAGGCCAATATCGCACGCACGCAATCGTACAATAATTGACTAATTAATAATTGAGAAAAATAAATATTTCCAAATATATAAAAGTTATGTCCTAAAATATTGCCCATGAATTTACAAACCCGCAGAAATTTGAATCGGTAAATTCGGAGCTCTAAATCAAAAGTTATGAAAGAATTAAGAAATAAAAAAAAAATAAAAGAAAAAAAGCCGGCCAGGCCAGCGAAAATGGGACGGCCCAACCAGGCCGATCGGCCATGAAGGCACCACTACCAGGCACGTACAGGAATGAGGGAACACTTGGTCTTCATTTTCTTTGAATCTAATGCTCCTAAATGACTCTCAATTGCCCTCCTAAATTGCACTAAATGTCCCCTAATTCCTATACCTCTTTAATCTCCTTTAATCCAGCCCCACCCCCTCCTATATAAACCCTACTACATGAAAGTTCAAAGTTTTCAACTCATCATACCTCCATTTTCGTCCAAAATACTTCCCAATCTTCTCCAGCAGAATAGACCTTCAAGATGACCTCGGATCGCGGCGGCTTGAAGACGGAAGTTGTTCCCCTCGTCAAGACGGTTCCATTCCCGCTGGTTTCACCTTGTTTCGTTCATCGAGCAGAGTGAAAAACACGGTCAAAGATTCAGATCTTAGAAGGTATAATCCATTTTACGCCCACCTCGTTGCTCCAAACATAATTTGTTTTAAACAGTAGATAAATCTAGTTGTTATCTACAACTTTCATGTAGAAAGTTTTTCCATCCGAGCAACTTTTTCTCTAGTCAAATCTGACATCATCATGACATCAGCGTAGTCAACAGTCAACTTAGTCAGATTAGTCAAAGTCAATTTCAGTCAATTCCCGAGTTTGACTTTTCCAGATTTTAGTACGAACTCGTATAATTCATAGAAAAAGATTTAGAAGTCCAAAAATTATAAATTTGATATCCCTGAAAACCTGAGATTCTGTAGAATCCATTTCTGCAATAATATTACTTATTCTCTGTAAAAAAAATTGATTTATAAATTAAATGGTTTAATTGGTCATTTTCACCATAAAAATTATATCTTTAGTTCTGTATATCCAAATTTAGCAAATAATATATCTATGGATTCACAAAAACGAGTAGAACACAATAGAGCCATAATTCGGTATTTTCGAGTCTTTTAAAATCACGTTTTATGCAGAACCATTTGTGGACTATTTTGAGTATAAAAATTGTTGTGTAAATTATTTTTAAGTGAATCCTTTTGCAAATCGTTGTATATTGAACCCTCTATACAGTAAGAAAAAAATATATTTTTATTATATTATAATAATACCATGGAAATTATTTAGTGAGAACGTACTTTCCAAGTGTTAGAAAATATTGCTAATTGCTACAATTGCACAAATGGTTGCATTTGTAATCTTGAAAATATAAAATGTTCAGAAATCACTTAGTAATGTTCAGAACCTTGTTATAAAAATTTGTAAAATAAAAATTTCCATCTTGCATGTTTGCATACTTTGCATGATTTTTGTGTTGCCATTAGTGTTGATCTTGTGTATGTTTTGTCTTGGTTGTTTTGCTTGATAGATTGTGTTGATTGTCAAGTGTGTTATTGCGAAGAGTGTACCAACACCACCAACTACTAAGGCAAGTGACACTATCATCCATGTCCTACTAGTTTCATTACACTTAGTGGATTTTTGTAGTATGCATGATAAGACTACTATATTTCTATGCTATGCTAGGTCCTATTAGGAAATCCATCTTCCTTAGTGAAAACATCATAGTTGTAGTATGCTTAGCCATGCTATATACTTGGGGTGGAATACCATATCGGGATTTCATGAAGTGTTGGAAAAATATATGTTTTATATAATAAAACAACTACTCAATGAACCACCTGGGTGGAAAGAGGATACTCACTTTGGACAAGGTGGCAACAAAGGGAACCATGTTTATATGGCTATCTTTTGTATGTGCACTAGAAGAAAACCACCCAGGGACTTAGAGATTGAACATGTTTTTCGTACAGTGGCTTCCGTGTACAGCCACATGCTGAATGGGCTCTGGCTTAGTCAACTACATAGTGGAAGACCCTTGCATTGGCATCTTCAGGTTAACTAGAATTATGTATTGGAAATATATCCTTACATTTGTGCCTGGTAGACAAGCTAGCATTGTGTATTGGGAGGACTTCTATGGAAAGACTTTGTCACATTCTCGATCTGCCGGTACTCCATTTGGTGTGTACTTGTCCAGCGGCCACTGGTGGCATCAAGATGAGATTGTGTCATGTGGGTAAAGTGTACAACTTCTGCAGAAGATCAAATTCTAAGTACTTAGTTGTGTCCCCCGTTACGGACAACTTTGAGCAACTAAGGCCTGAAGCTATGGAAGATCTCGACATTCCAATTTCTCAAAGTAAAACTTGATGGTGTCAACAAGGGATTAGAAGCACTTGGAGTTTTCCAAGGAGTTCAGAAAAGATTGTCAAAAGATCAAAACTATTTTGAAAATATAGGATAAAACTATATTGCTTTCTGCAAATAAACCTAAACCCTACTTATCCAAATATGCATATATTGATAGGTTCCACTTATTTCTACATAGTAGTGAAACTTGCCAATACAATTCAAATGTATTGACCCTTTTGGATGCAACTTATTATGTTGCAGGTTTGTTTGATGTTAGTGAAGTGGGTTGAATAGGATTACAAGTCTACAACCAACATGATTGCCTGTGGCACTTTGAAGATGAAGGACTCCATGATATATAGTTATTCTGCTGTATTGTAATGAGATAGCCAAATGAGCTATGTAAGATGTAATGAATTATTTTATTCCGGTTATAAAGTTGTATTATGACCTTTGTTTCTTGATATTACATCTTAACTGTGGATGATAGCTATTGATCCAGGGACTAGCATTGTAAACACAGGGATCTCTACCTTATTGAAGGTTGGGACCTCTACAGTCTTGATGCTCAAGTTGTCCATTACCGGGGACACGGCTAAGTACTTAGTTTCTTCCATCTGCAGAGGTGGTGCACTTTCCCCACAAGACTTGGTTTCACAAAGAAAGGAACTTTCAGAAGCCTTCCCTTAGACCAAATGGACGCGTTCCAACCTATCATCCCTCTACCACCAACTGTCCAAAAGGCTAAGTTATTGCAACCTATGTGATCTAGGCAGAGCCCATAATGCCATGTGGCTGCACTTGAAGCTTCTCAACATTTGACATCTCAAATCTCTTTGTTCCTGGGTGGCCATCCTCGAGTGAGATACACAAGGTAAACCATAGAAATGGGCCTTGTATAACCACTCAACACAAACCATTCCTTCCACTCCACCTAGGTGATTCATTCACTTAGTTGTTTTATTAAACAAAACACAAGTCCTTGACTTAGAAATATTCCGTAGTATGAATATATCCACCCTTGTTTTCTACTAGCTAAGCTAAGCATGGTAGTAGTAGGAATCTTACTTAGGAAAATTCTACTAAGGTTTCATCTACTAGGATTTCCCATGGCATAGTTTATACTTAGCAAAAATTCCATGCAAGTCCTACTTAGAAATATCACTAATACATAGTGAAAATAATGGGACAAAAGTATGAAGCATCACTTGACTTTTTGATAGAGAATATAAGTTCACTCCTTGATCTTGCAATATTCACACTCTTCAAATCACTACAATTCAATCAAGCAAGGCACCATTTCAATCTACCATTCCGAGCAATCATCACATAAAATAATAAAAACAAAGCAATGCATGCAAGCATGCTAAATATTGTTTTTATTTGGAAAAGTGGTTTATAACATGTCATAAACATTCTAAAACACCTATTGGTCATTTTATATAAGTGGCAAAATCATCTGCAAAAGATTTTACTTATAAACCATTTTTAAATCAAATCAATATTTTATGTTGTTGAAAATGCCTTTAGTAAAGCAATAATTTTTATAGGGTTCACAAAATATGTTTTCAAATCATAAAACTTTGTGTTTAGAGTCAGAGAGTTTAAATCAAAACATTTCCCAAAGGTTTTCCTCCAAAAAGTGTTTTAACAAATAAACAATATTTTTGTTTGACTAGAAATGCTTTAATTCAAAGTTTTATTCTCTTGCTTAAAAAAATATGATTTTGAATCTACAAGTTGGTTTCTATGATCAGTAGGTTCAAAAAAACCATTTGCCAAAGATTTTAACACAAAAATAATTTTAGAATGAATTTTATATTCAAAACATGCCTACACAAGTTTCTGCAAAAACAATCAATTTAACGGATTAAATTTATTAAACAAAGTGCATGGTTGGATAGGGTTTGTCTTGATGAATCCATTGATATAAAATTTGCAAGATTTGGACGTGTGGATCAAAATCCATTGATATAAAATTTGCAAGATTTGGACGTGTGGATCAAAAGTTATGCAATTTACAAGTTTGAACATCTAATAGAATCTATTATGGTTTTTATTAAACAGACAGGGGCACGTGGAATGATTTGATTCGTCGGTACCGGTTCGCACGGATCAAGAAACATGGCGCGTTGGATTAAAATGAGATCGTGCGGCTCTAGATCAAACTTACCTCTTCGTCTAAATCTAATCTTAGCCAGACAAATCGCATCCTACGGCTACTGGGCGTTTGCCAGGAACTGGCGGCGCAATCCAGCGACGAGCGGCGGCGCGGCTCTGCTTGCAGCGGTTCTGGAGGAGAAGGAAGCAAGGAAGGAAGAGAGACGGCTCAACAGGTTCGCAGGAGGTTAGAGAAGCTCGACGTGGCCGTGGGAGATCAGGGGGCGCTCGAGGTTGACCGTAATTGTTCACCGGAGCGATGCCTGCCGTCGGGTGCGGTCAGTCTTCGTCGAGGGCGACGCTACGGAGCACGAGAGAGCAAACAGAGGATGCGGTTAGCTTCGTACGCGAGTCACGGACATGTGTGCATCAAAATGAGGGCAAGGGGGGGTCTGTGCTTACCAGAAGGACTCGCCGGAGTGGAAAACAGACGGCGGCGCTGACGGTCTTGGTCGTTGCCGAGCTTAGGGAACGCACGCGGGTGAGTGGGGAGTACTGGGAGATGCGCAGGGGTCTGGGGAACATGCTCGTGTGGTCGAGGAGGCGAGGGGCGACGGGGTTTGGCCGGAATCGTCGCTGGAAGGTCGTCGGAGAAAGTGGCTTGCAGCAAAGAATTGGCGCAGCCTGGGGGCAGAGGGGGGGCGATGTCTGGGGGAAATGAAAGAGGAGGAGCAGGCATTTAATACTGCATGGTCACTGGACTGAATCAACGCGGCAGTAACGAGTATTGACGCAAGTTTAATCGGGCAGAAAAGGCCGGCGAGGTTGGCGCGGGTGGGGAAGACGATGATGTGGCGTGGGGTCGAGACATCAGCGAGAGAGAGAGAAGGAGTGGGGTCCGGACGTCAGCGGCTTTGCGGGTGAGAGCAGCGGTGTGAAACGTTTTCCGCGGGGAGAGAGGGAGTGGGCTGATGTTGGGCTTAGTGGGCCAGGTCTGGTTGGGCTGCTCTGTTTTATTTTTTTCTCCTCCTGTTTATTTTTCTTTTTCCAATTCTTTTATTCTGTTTTGATTTTGTTTAATCAATACAAACATTCATTTGAAATCAAACTCTTTTCAAACTTTGTGAATAATCAAACACTGTTTATTAACACATTCTGAAGTCAAATTTAGAATAATAATTTTATTCTTTTTAGGGTCTTTTAATTATTTAAAATAAAGCCTTTTTTTTTAAATTCAATTAATATCAAATATATTTTTAACCCTTATTTAATTTCATTTTTTACAAAAACCTTTTCATTAGGTTTTATTTATTTATTAGGGTGTCAAATACTTCACTTTGAATTATTTGGAATATTTTTAATATGATTTTAAATTGGGTATTTGTTTTTATTCCAAATGAAAATAATTATGGGTTTAATTCCATAAATTTATTTAGTTGATTTATTTGATCCCATTTAAGTTAATTAAACAACTTTTATTCCACTTGGGTAAATTCCAAATTCTATTTTCCCATGATTTAATTAATCTTTTCTAATAGGCATTTTATCTTTATTCAAATAGATATAGAATCTGGTTAATGCCATTATATTTTATTTGGAAAATTCTTTATCCATTTATTTTATTTGGATTTGGATTATATTTATTCCATTTGCTTATGGATTAGGTCAAGAGTTAATTTAGTCTTTAAATATTCCTCATTTAATATTTCTATCTTTACCTTATACAATCCATATCTTTTTATTTATAGGTCCAAACTTGGTGATTCCAATTTGTAAAATCTTATTTAATATTTATTTATCCTTTTAAATCTCTTTAGGATTATTGCTCACCATTTGGTATGGATTTTTAGGTAGGTGTTTTATTATCTTTGGAAATTCAATTTCCTTAACTTATTAAATTCATAAGATTTTATCTATGGTTCCAAATTAAGTGAAACCAATTTCTATGGTTTTTGTAATATTTCTATTTGTCATTCTTGATCATTTTGAAATGTTTGTTTTACAAATTTTTATATGGATCAAATCCATAGGTTTGCAGATAGCTTGGAAATGTTTTCCTTCCATTAGGGTTTTAGAGTTTTGGTTTATTTTCCAAGTGTTTAAATTTCCAGATGCATTTATGAAGAATGCAATTCACTTGATTTGAATTTAGTTGGATTCAAACATTAACCAAAGTTTGTTCAAGATGGGATTTTAAGTTTCCACTTAGAAACAAAAGTTTCTTTTCACCCTAATTTTCAACAATTATTTATTTTTCACATTACAAGATTTGGAAAATCTTGGGATGTGACATCAAGCCACATAATGTTTTAATAAAAATTTAGAAAAGTCAAGCCACGGAAAGTAATCCTAGGCGCTGCATGGCAGTTCTGGATGCTGCCGCATGCATAGGGCACAAATAGAATTTGCACAGCGCAGGGCTGCGGGGCCGGGAGGCCCTTCGTTAAAAGGGGATGGGGAGGTGGGCCGGGGAGGGTAAATCGCATTTACCATCACTACGGTCTTTACCTACCCTGAAGCAAGTTTGGCCGGTCGAGCACCGTTGGTTTCGACATCGTAGGGCTACGATTGCGTGGTCGTGCCAAACAGGAAGGGTGTGCGTGCGACTTGGCGATGGCGTGGGGATCGAGAGGGAGGTGACACGGATACCGTGAGAATGCACCATGGAGTCCACCCATCCCGTTGGCGCTGTGCAGTGGGTGAGTAGTGCTGACGCGATGTAACTGTGACTTGACAGAACACAGAGATAAATTAATTTGTCATCATCAATGTAACACCCCAGTTTTACCTAATGTATAATTAGGGTTTTAATTGTGCATTCATGAGCATCATCCTTTAAATTGTGCATTGAAGAAATAAATAAAACCCTAAACCCTAGATTTTCCTCCCTATTTGAAAATCATTCAAAAGAATTTGAATATTTTGAAAAGTACCAAAAATATTGGAGACCAATCAGTACCAAGGGCCCCTGAGTGCTTTCGATACATTTTACAAAACCCTGGTATTTTGAAAATATTCAAAACAGAATTACAAATGGAATTTACAAAGAAAAAATAGAAAACAAAAAAGAAAAATATTTTTGTAATAAAAATCTGTAGCTAACCTAACCTGGTGTAACACCACGGTTCTGAAAAGACCGTGGCTTCTATGTGACATGCCAATCCCTGGATCGGTTCATTGGCCCACAATAGAATAAGATGAATAACATAGCAAAATATCCGTGTATCATAAATAACGAAGATCCAATGTACTATAATTGCAATAAAAGATTAGCTCAAGGCTAGCTCAAATTATTCAGGTAGCAACATAAATAAAGCAAATCCTCCATTCTTCAAATTG
This sequence comes from Avena sativa, assembly GCA_916181665.1. NCBI lineage: Eukaryota > Viridiplantae > Streptophyta > Magnoliopsida > Poales > Poaceae > Avena > Avena sativa. The sequence continues at coordinate 81,120,940 of OV702296.1, forward strand.
CCCACAAGTGAACAAGTGCCGAGTGGAGTACCGTGGCCTATATCGATTACTCAGAATCGGAATATCCTGCAACATGAAACGTAGCAGCCCCGAAGGGTCAATACATGGAATGTATGGCAAGTAGAGCTATTAAAGGAGACAATAATGCTAACATCTACATGCATATCTGGTAAGTGGAGCTGTGGCTAGCTTGCATTTGCAAATACCTTTGTCCTACTTTCATAAACAGTTTTTGATTTTCTTTGAAAAGATCCCAATTAAGTTAACCCAACAAAGTTAAAGCAATTATGAAATTAGAATGAGCGAGAAACATGTCATGGAATCAATATCAAGCAACTCAGATGTCCATAACCGGGGACACGGCTAATCGATTAGATTACACACCCTGCAGGGGTTAGTACACTTTACCCATGTGACTTGGCCAGCCCAGCTCGTACCATCACTCTCATTTTGGGTGATGATAGGGAGAAGTCCAAGAAGAGACTGTTTGGGAAGTAGCTCCCCAATCCCGACGTGCACCGGTCCAACCTACCAAAATTCTATATCTCTGGATACGCGGGCTCGAGTTACCACAACCTACTAAGTCCAACCAACCGCCCATTCCATTATTGGCACATGGTTGTACACGTAAGCTACAACATAAAGAAGACATCATTTTCTCTTGATACCTGGGTGCCTTTCCGCAATGATACCACCAAAATTTATCAATCCCATCACACTCAGGATGTTCATTGATTAAGTTGTTTTAGTTTTCGCAAACCAACACATTTAGAAACAACTTTCAGTGATGTAACCCAGCCCTCGTTCATCCTAGCATGGCTAAGCACATCTACCAACGGTGGTTCATCTACAAGGAAAGCCCTACCACATAATAGGACATAGCATAGCGATAGTATCATCCTACACATGCTACTACAAAATACACGACAATGCATTGAAAAATTAGTAGGACAACATCATGAACAAAGTAGCATCTACTTGCCTTGGTTGTAGCGGTCGGAAGAACAATCCACACACGAGCAAGCGTTGCACTTGTCACAATCTACACGATACAATTGCAATCATAAACAAACCATCCACAAGCATATGCAAACAAAGATGATGCAAGATGCATGCATGAAAAGTGGATTGATTCTACAGCAGCACCATATAGTCTTACTCAGTAAAGCTACTGAATGCATGCATGGAAAATAATTTTAGCGCAAGGAAAACTATTATGCAATTTATAATGCTCAAAACTAGACCTAGAACCCAAATAATTCACTACTGTTAACATACTATTTGTAAAATCTTGGGAAAATTCTACTGTGTAGGCATTGCTAATTAGGAACAGTACCAATTGGAATTTCTCAAAAAGGAATTATACAACTCCCTAAGTAATTAAAATACTGAAGAAAGCCATTAAATAGTTTCAGCAAAAGTTTTTACTGTAAGCCTAACCTTTTTATTCACTTTGAGATTCCCCTTGTTCTACTGATTCCAGGGACATATTATTTGCCATTTTTGGAGTTACAGATCTTTTTCTACAAATTAATTACTCCAAAAAGGCCATTAACTCATTTAATTAATCTGTACAAAATCTTGCTGCAAAAGTGTAAAACAATGGTACATCAAGATTCTACACGACTTACTGAATCTACACATATTTTATTTGCAATTTTGGCCCAGTAGTTTATTTTCTATGCAATTTACAAGTTTTACCTAAAATCTGTCAATTAAATCTATTTAAGAAAAACCCAGTCAAACTCTGACTTTGACCGGCTGAGGTGGCGCTGACGTGGCGGTGGACTGGCTGTTAACCAGTCAATCGCCCAAGCTGACTAGTCCACGCCCGCTCTCGGCCGTTGGATCAAGGATCGACGGCAGGGAGGGGTGGCGGCGGCGAGCTCACCTGAGCGGCGGCGAGGTGCGGGCGGCGGCGGCGAGGCCTTCCGATGGCGGTGGGCGGTCGGCGCGGCGTCGAGTCGTTGGGGCAGCGTCGGCGCGGAGAGGAGGCGGCTGGCTTGCGCGGTCGCCGGCGGCGGCCTCGGGCTCGGGCGGCGGCGGCGGCTCGGGCGAGTCGTCGGGGCGGCGTCCTGCGGGGGAAGAAGGGCGGCGGGTCAGCGGGGAGACGCGGGCGAGCTCGCGGGTCGCAGGCAAGGCGAGGATGACGCGGGCGAGGTTCTCACCTTGCTAATGGCGGCGGCGGGCTCGAACTCCGGCGAGAAATCGCCAGAGATTTGGGGCGTCTCGGTTGCGATTAGAGGGGGGTTTGGAAGAGGGGCTCGAGGAGATCGTTATAGGCAAGAAAAATCGTTGAAATCGGTTCGGAATCGACATGAAAATCCCGCGAGAAACGTGCTGGTAGTTGGAGCTCGAGACGAACTTGGATGACAGGCGGGTCCCGCGTGGAAGTGACTGGAGGCGGCCGACGGGCGGGCCCCGCTCGTCAGCGGGTCGGCAGCTGGAGCCGGCAGCTACTACACGCCGCGCGGTGCGCGCTGCTGCTGGCTGCCGCTGCGGGCTGGCGCGGCTGAGGCGGCTGGGCCGGCGCGGCCCAGCAGGCTGGCGTGCCCTTTTTTTTTCCAATTCCTGTTTCGAATTTCTGGCATAACTTTTCCATATGAACTCCAAATCGAGTGATTCTTGTTCCTAAATTTTTGTAAAATCCAGGGGATAAACCTAGGTTCATGTGGTATTTAATTCCACTAGTTTACAAGGGTGGAAAACACAAGTCCTAGTATACCCCCTCGTAGGAGCATTATAGCCATTCAAAATAGGGTTTTGAGAGTTGTGTTTTTCCAGAATCATTTCAATCGAGAGTTTTGCATGGATGATTATGATGCAATGACATGAATGATATGCAGAACCAAATCTAAAATTTGGGATGTGACAAGACTAACCCCCTTAAGATGAATCTCGTCCCCGAGATTCGGCGCGGCTAGCGAATAGGTGTGGGTAGTCCTCTCGAATGTCATCCTCACGCTCCCAAGTGGCTTCCTCTTCGGTGTGGTGACTCCATTGCACCTTGCAAAACCTGATCATCTTGGTACGGGTAATCCTCTCCGCTGTCTCCAGAATCTTGACCGGCTTCTCCTCATAGGTTAAGTCATTCTCAAGCTGAACCTCCTCTAGTGGCACAATGTCTCTCAATGGTGTATCCACTATCTCTGGATGGCACTTCTTTAGCTGGGACACGTGGAACACATTGTGAACAGCGGACAGAGCCTCTGACAACTCCAACCGATAAGCAACTTCTCCTTTGCGTGCTAAGACCCGATACGGTCCAAGAAACCGAGGTGCCAGCTTACCCTTGATTCCAAATCTCTTGATTCCACGAAATGGCGACACTCTGAGGTATGATCTATCACCTATCTCATACACCACTTCCTTGTGCTTGGCGTCAGCGTAGCTCTTCTGGCTTGATTGTGCTACCTTCAGCCTATCCCTAATCAAGGCGACCTTCTCCTCAGCGTCCTTGATCAAGTCAGGTCCAAACAACTGACGTTCTCCTACTCCATCCCATAGAAATGGTGTCCGACACCGTTTCCCATATAGCACATCGAACGGTGACGTCTTGATGCTGGTTTGATAGCTGTTGTTGTAGGAGAACTCAGCATATGGCAAATTCTCATCCCAACTAGAACCATGAGCCAAAGCGCAAGCTCTTAGCATGTCTTCCAAAATCTGATTCACCCTCTCGGTCTGTCCATCAGTCTGGGAGTGGAACGCTGTGCTAAACTCCAATCTAGTCCCCAATGACTCGTGCAGCTGGCGCCAAAAGTGTGAGGTAAATTGGGTGCCTCTATCGGATACAATATTCTTAGGAACTCCATGTAGGCACACAATTTTGTCCATGTAGATCTTGGCCAACTTTGCACTCGTGTAGGTCGTCTTCACTGGTATAAAGTGGGCTACCTTGGTCAAATGGTCGACCACTACCCAGATGGAGTCATATCCTGACCTGGTCCTGGGCAATCCTATGATAAAATCCATTCCCACTCTATCCCATCTCCATTCCGGCATAGGCAATGGCTGCAGTAGTCTTGCTGGCTTCTGGTGCTCCGCCTTCACTCGGCTACACACATCACATAGGGCAATATGCTTGGCGATGTCTCCCTTCATGTTATTCCACCAAAATCTGCTCTTCAAATCCATATACATCTTTGTATTGCCCGGATGTATGGAGTATGGCGAGTTATGAGCTTCCTACAGAATTAACTTCCTTATCTCCGGGTCGCTGGGCACACACAAAAGATCTCCATACCACAAGGTACCATGCTCATCCTCGCGAATATCCTTTTCTCGATTCTCCTTCATCTTTTCCTCTATCTCTTCTATTTCCTTGTCTCCTACCTGAGCCTTCCTGATCCTGTCCTGTAGCGTTGGTTGGACTTCCATTGCTGCCAGGTATCCTTCAGACACTACCTCTAGTCTAAGGTCCTTGAATTGCTTGCAGAAATCCTCGGGCAATTCCCCAATTGTCAATCCATTGGCATAAACCTTCCGGCTCAGAGCATCTGCTACTACATTGGCCTTTCCTGGGTGGTATTGCAGATTCATATCATAATCCTTGATAAGTTCCAACCATCTCCTTTGCCTCATATTCAGTTCCTTCTGTGTAAATATGTACTTCAGGCTCTTGTGGTCGGTGTACACATCACAGTGTTTTCCCATTAAGTAGTGTCTCCATACCTTGAGTGCATGAACCACTGATGCTAATTCCAAATCATGCGTGGGATAATTCCTCTCATGGTGTTTAAGTTGCCGCGAGGCATACGACACCACTCTTCCATCCTGCATCAGCACACTCCCAAGTCCCTGTCGGGAAGCATCACAGTACACTTGGAAATCCTTCTGAAGATCTGGTAAACATAGAACAGGTGCTGTCACTAGTCGACGCTTCAGTTCCTGAAAGCTGGCTTCACATGCATCCGTCCATTCAAACTTCCTCTCCTTCTTCAGAAGTTCTGTCATCGGCTTAGCAATCTTGGAGAAGTTTTCAATGAACCTCCTGTAATATCCAGCGAGTCCCAAAAAGCTTCGAATCTCTCCCGCATTCTTGGGCGCTTCCCACTCAGTTACTGCAGTCACTTTGCTTGGATCAACAGCGACTCCTTCTCCTGACACCACGTGTCCAAGAAATCCAACAGTGTTAATCTAGAATTCGCACTTGCTGAATTTGGCATACAGCTTGTGTTTCCTCAGCTTCTCCATAATCAGTCGCAGATGTTTCTCATGCTCAGCATCATCATTGGAATATATCAGTATGTCATCAATAAGCACCACCACGAACTTGTCCAAGTACTCCATGAATACCTTGTTCATCATGGTCATGAAATATGCTGGGGCATTCGTTAGTCCAAAAGACATAACTGTATACTCATATAAACCATACCTAGTAGTGAAAGCGGTTTTTGGTATGTCCTCCTCCCGGATCTTCAATTGGAAGTAGCCCGATCGCAGATCAATTTTGCTAAACACCTTCGCTCCTTCCAGTTGATCAAACAAATCATTTATGTTCGGCAGGGGGTATTTGTTCTTGATGGTCACTTCATTCAGTGAGCGATAGTCCACCACTAATCTCTTGCTGCTGTCCTTCTTCTCCACAAATAGTACGGGTGCACCCCATGACGACGAACTAGGCTGAATGAATCCCTTGTCCAACTGCTCCTTTAACTGTTTCTTCAATTCCTTCAGCTCATCCACATCCATCTTATATGGTCTCTTGGCTATTGGTCCTGTTCCCGGCATCAGATCGATGAGAAACTCCACTTCCCTGTCAGGTGGCATCCCTGGCAGCTCTTCCGGGAACACATCGGGGTAAGCCTTAATCACAGGCACAGTATCCATGCTAACCACCTTAAGAGAATTCAGCTTACACCTTCCCGGTCGCACAACCGACTTGAACCTAATTCTCTTACCATCCGGGGTTTTGAGTGAAACAGCTCGCTGTGCACAATCTATGTGTCCCCCATGCATAGACATCCAATCCATACCCAGAATAACATCTAACCCTTGTGATTCCAACACTACCAGATGTGCAATGAAATTGTGTGCTCCAATCCTCACAGTTAAGTCGCGGCATCCCGCGCTAGCTATCATATCCCCTCTAGGTGAACTCACTCTAATAGACTCTTTCATAGACTCCGTAGGTAATTTATACTTATCCACAAATGCCCTTGAAATGAATGAATGCAATGCACCAGTATCGAAAAGTATAAGCACAGGGTGAGTGTTGATTGGGAACTTACCAATCACAAGGTCAGGCTCATCTGGGATCTCCTCCACATTCATGTGGTTCACTGTGGCCTTCTGGTTGTTGGTTGGCTTCAGTCCCTTCCTCTCCGGGCAGTTGTCAGCATAATGTCCCTTCTGGCCACACTTGAAGCATGTCACCTCACTCAGATCCTTCTTCACAAAGCTGCGATCACGGTTGCGGTCATGTCCACCGTGTCCTCCAGAATGGTGAGAGTGTCCTCCCTTGTGGCTGTGGTGGCTGCTCTTGTGGTTGTCATGGCGATGTCCATCGCCTCCATGGTGGTGGTGGTCATGGCTCCCGTGGTGCCCATGGTCACTCCCTCCATGCTTCGAGTATCCATCGTAAGAAGTGCGAGACTTGTGGTGAGAACCAGAGTGGTGATTGTTGCTCTTCCTCTTGCGGATTTCCACCTGCTTGTGCTTCCCTTCCAAGATCCTGGCCTTGTCCATAAGCTCCTGGAAAGTGGGGCAATAAACCACCAGTAGCTGCACTGAAAGCTCATCACTGAGGCCATCCAGGAATCTCTCCCTCCTTTTTGCATCAGTGTCAACATCCTCAGGTGCATAACAGGACAGGTTGTTGAACTCCTCAATGTACTCAGCCACAATGCGGTTGGTTTGGTGCAAGTTGCGGAACTCCTTCCTCTTCAGGCTCAGAACTCCTGAAGACACGTGGTTGGTCCTGAAACCCTCCTCAAACATTGCCCAAGTCACGGTGTCCAGCGGGTGGGTGATCTGAAAAGTGTCCCACCAAGAAGCGGCTGGTCCCTCCAGTAGGTGAGCGGCAAACCTCACCTTCTCAGCATCAGTGCATCCAACAGTTACCAGATCCTTGTTGACTGAACGCAACCAGTCGAGATCAACCATTGGTTCCGTTGCAGTAGAGAACTTAGCTGGCCTTAGCCTCATAAACCTGGTGAGAGCATCTCCCTGAGGCTGGTTGTTCCCATTGTTGTTGTTGTTCTGAGCTTCCATGAACTGGGTCATAACTTGGGTCAGCTGTGCCTAAGCTGCCATGAGCTACTCCAACTCAGTGGGTTGACGGCGGGGAGGCATCTGTGGTTCAGCACGGGTAAGCTTAGAAAGATTCAACTACGAAAACAGGATTCTACCCATGCATTATGATCAAACAACAACAAACAATAGCAGACAATCTCAAGCAAGCAACACATCAACAAACAAGTGATCGAGCAACATCCCAGGGGTTATCCTAGCAGTATATACCTACTGAAATAGTTTTTAGAAGAGCTGGCAATGGTTATCTAAACAGTTGATCAACAAAGCATTAAAACAGTAATCTGCCAGAACAGTCCAGCAGTGTTCACGAATTTTTCTACCTGACTTAAACTCGTCAGGAATTTTAGCTGATTTATGTACATACAGTGAAGAGAGTTCCGCACCAGCCCTAGTTTTTTCAGATTTTTCCCAGATACCAGTAATATATGAAAAATCGTACAGTACTGCTGTATCAGCAGAAAACTGCAGCAGGAATAACACAGATATTAACCGAACTTGCCATAACTCTTTCATAAAATTCGCACAAATAATCCTGGGATATTGGAGTACACAAATAAGCAACTAAACACTCTTAAACTAAAAGTAATTAAGTTTTACATCGATTAAGACTAATCCTAACGATTTTACCTAACGAGGACTAATTGGTGGACTTCTATCTACTTCTTGAAGAGGTTGCGGTAGGTCCTTGCACTCATGCGCTGGCGCTTCTGTCCACGGTTCAACCATGGCGGCAGAGTGTACACCTCTCCTGAGTCATCACTTGAAATCTCAAACTAAACCTCTTCTGGATCCTCCTCCTCTTCTTCACTCTCTGTTGCAACTGCAACAACTTCATCTCCTCCACCATCATCGTCTCCATCATCATCATCCTCGTCCTCATCATCATCATCGTTCCCACTGTCATCATCATCATCATTGTTGCCACCATCTCCATTGTCATCATCAGAGGGTGGATTCAGCTGTGCTTGGAGAGCGGCAATCTGGGCTGCCATAACTTCAATAGTTTGATCCCTTTCCTGGACGGTCCCTTGCAACTGTTGTATGGCCTGGGTGTTATCCTGCACAGTCCCATTAAGATGAGCTATGGTTGCATCCCTGCCTATCAGGGCATTTTCCAGAACTCCCACAACTTCATGCAAGGTGTCAATCTCCTGTCCTTGGACCACCATACCATTGTTGGCAAAATCTGCAATCTCCTTTACCATCATCACTTTCTTAGCTAGAGCTCCATTCTCCCTTTCCATGTCCTCTATGTGCCTCCGATGGGGCGGCATGTTGTTCCTGTCGCCCGGGGTAACCACAATGTTCCCCTCTTCATCATGCCTCCCATAGTCACGGTAGGGTGAGTCTGCTGGTAGCAGGTGTCGGACAAGATGGCACTGGCGAGACAGGGCTTCATGCATGGCCAAGTTTATTCCAAGTCCCCAGTTGCAGTATGTCTTGGTGTAGATCATATGCACAGGTTTTGGCAAGGCGGCATCTCTGAATATGAAGGTGGTGATCTCCCATGCATCCTCACCATATCCATAGGTGTACAGCCTTCTTCCCTTGAACATGGGCAGTGGCAATCCCAATGACTGCGAGAGCTGTGCTAACTGTCTTGCAAAGGGCCTTGGTGACTCCATGGTTGCATACTCAGTCCTGACTTCTCCCATCTATCAATTAAAAGAGGAAAGTGTGATAATAGCATATGGTAAGAATTTATGAGAGTGAAAGGCATAAGATGAAAGACAGAGTTAATATAAGCTTTAATAATTCTATGGCTTCCTAATCCAATCCTAGGTCATGATCCTACAGTCGACACACGGGCTCTGATACCATCTTGTAACACCACGGTTCTGAAAAGACCGTGGCTTCTATGTGACATGCCAATCCCTGGATCGGTTCATTGGCCACGATAGAATAAGATGAATAACATAGCAAAATATCCGTGTATCATAAATAACGAAGATCCAGAGTACCATTATGACAATAAAAGCTTAGCTCAAGGCTAGCTCAAATTATTCAGGTAGCAACATAAATAAAGCAAATCCTCCATTCTTCAAATTGCCCACAAGTGAACAAGTGCCGAGTGGAGTACCGTGGCCTATATCGATTACTCAGAATCGGAATATCCTGCAACATGAAACGTAGCAGCCCCGAAGGGTCAATACATGGAATGTATGGCAAGTAGAGCTATTAAAGGAGACAATAATGCTAACATCTACATGCATATCTGGTAAGTGGAGCTGTGGCTAGCTTGCATTTGCAAATACCTTTGTCCTACTTTCATAAATAGTTTTTGATTTTCTTTGAAAAGATCCCAATTAAGTTAACCCAACAAAGTTAAAGCAATTATGAAATTATAATGAGCGAGAAACATGTCATGGAATCAATATCAAGCAACTCAGATGTCCATAACCGGGGACACGGCTAATCGATTAGATTACACACCCTGCAGGGGTTAGTACACTTTACCCATGTGACTTGGGCAGCCCAGCTCGTACCATCACTCTTATTTTGGGTGATGATAGGGAGAAGTCCAAGAAGAGACTATTCGGGAAGTAGCTCCCCAATCCCGACGCGCACCGGTCCAACCTACCAAAATTCTACATCTCTGGATACGTGGGTTCGAGTTACCACAACCTACTAAGTCCAACCAACCACCCATTCCATTATTGGCACATGGTTGTACTCGTAAGATACAACATAAAGAAGCCAATCATTTTCTCTTGATACCTGGGTGCCTTTCCGCAATGATACCACCAAAATTTACCAATCCCATCACACCCAGGAGGTTCATTGATTAAGTTGTTTTAGTTTTCGCAAACCAACACATTTAGAAACAACTTTCAGTGATGTGACCCAGCCCTCGTTCATCCTAGCATGGCTAAGCACATCTACCAACGGTGGTTCATCTACAAGGAAAGCCCTACCACATAATAGGACATAGCATAGCGATAGTATCATCCTACACATGCAACTACAAAATACACGACAATGCATTGAAAAATTAGTAGGACAACATTATGAACAAAGTAGAATCTACTTGCCTTGGTTGTAGCGGTCAGAAGAACAATCCACACACGAGCAAGCGTTGCACTCGTCACAATCTACACGATACAGTTGCAATCATAAACAAACCATCCACAAGCATATGCAAACAAAGATGATGCAAGATGCATGCATGACAAGTGGATTGATGCTACAGCAGCACCATATAATCTTATTCAGTAAAGCTACTGAATGCATGCATGGAAAATAATTTTAGCGCAAGGAAAACTATTATGCAATTTATAATGCTCAAAACTAGAGCTAGAACCCAAATAATTCACTACTGTTAACATACTGTTTGTAAAATCTTGGGAAAATTCTACTGTGTAGGCATTGATAATTAGGAACAGTACCAATTGGAATTTCTCAAAAAGGAATTATAGAACTCCCTGAGTAATTAAAATACTGCAGAAAGTCATTAAATAGTTTCTGCAAAAGTTTTTACTGTAAGCCTAACCTTTTAATTCACTTTGAGATTCCCCTTGTTCTACTGATTCCAGGGACATATTATTTGCAATTTTTGGAGTTACATATCTTTTTCTACGAATTAATTACTCCAAAAGGCCATTAAATCATTTAATTAATCTGGACATAATCTTGCTGCAAAGTGTAAAAAAAATGGTACAGCAAGATTCTGCACGACTTACTGAATCTACACATATTTTATTTGCAATTTTTGGCCCAGTAGATTATTTTCTACGCAATTTACAAGTTTTACCTAAAATCTGTCAATTAAATCTATTTAAGAAAAACCCAGTCAAACTCTGACTTTGACCGGCTGAGGTGGCGCTGACGTGGCGGTGGACTGGCTGTTGACCAGTCAACCGCCCAGGCTGACTAGTCCACGCCCGCTCTGGGCCGTTGGATCAAGGATCGACGGCAGGGAGGGGTGGCGGCGGCGGCGAGCTCACCTGAGCGGCGGCGGCGGCGAGGTCTTCCGGCGGCGGCGGGCGGTCGGCGCGGCGGCGGGTCGTCGGGGCGGCATCGGCGCGGAGAGGAGGTGGCTGGCGCGCGCGGTCGCCGGCGGCGGCCTCGGGCTCGGGCGGCGGCGGCTCGGGCGGGTCGTCGGGGCGGCGTCCTGCGGGGGAAGAAGGGCGGCGGGTCAGCGGGGAGACGCGGGCGAGCTCGCGGGTCACAGGCGAGGCGAGGGCGGCGCGGGCGAGGTGCTCACCTTGCTAATGGCGGCGGCGGCGGGCTCGAACTCCGGCGAGAAATCGCCGGAGATTTTGGGCATCTCGGTTGCGATTAGAGGGGGGGTTTGGAAGAGGGGCTCGAGGAGATCGTCATAGGCAAGAAAAATCGTTGAAATCGGTTCGGAATCGACACGAAAATCCCGCGAGAAACGTGCTGGTAGTTGGAGCTCAAGACGAACTCGGCTGACAGGTGGGTCCCGCGTGCAAGTGACTGGAGGCGGCCGACGGGCGGGCCCCGCTCGTCAGCGGGTCGGCAGCTGGCGGCGGCAGCTACTACGCGTCGCGCGGTGCGCGCTGCTGCTGGCTGCCGCTGCGGGCTGGCGCGGCTGAGGCGGCTGGGCCGGTGCGGCCCAGCAGGCTGGCGCACCCTTTTTTTTTCCAATTCCTGTTTCGAATTTCTGGCATAACTTTTCCATATGAACTCCAAATCGAGTGATTCTTGTTCCTAAATTTTTGTAAAATCCAGGGGATCAACCTAGGTTCATGTGGTATTTAATTATACTAGTTTACAAGGGTGGAAAACCCAACTCCTAGTATACCTTCTCGTAGGAGCAATATAGCCATTCAAAATAGGGTTTTGAGAGTTGTGTTTTGCTAGAATCATTTCAATCGAGAGTTTTGCATGGATGATTATGATGCAATGACATGAATGATATGCAGAACCAAACCTAAAATTTGGGATGTGACACCTGGGTCGAGCCCATCTCTCTCCCCCTCACTCCCTACCGCTCAGTGTGCGTCCCGAAGCAGCCCAGGCCCAACTCGTGGCCCGGCGCAGCCCGGTACCGCTTCGATCACTTCCCCGTCGTCTTCCTCGCGTGGTCAAGAAGGTGCGTGTCAACGCCGGTGCCGTACGCCACCGCTGCGGTGCACGCCCAGCGCCGTGATCCCCGCCGCCGCCTGGAGGAGGATAAGGCCGCCCGTGCACGCCTCTCCCTCTCCCCTATCCTCTCTTTTCCCCCAGGTGCTCTCTTCCCTCACCTCTGTGAGCAGCCCAAACCCTAGCCACCGAAAACCGCCAGTCGCCATCATTCTGTGCAGCCTCGAGCCTCTTCGTGGTGTATAGGGGCTCCGGTGTGCTCGACTGCTTCTCCCTGTTGAAGGAATCGGGGAAAGGTGCCCTCTATCGCTGCCGACGACCTCGCCTACCCGAGCGACGGCCGCCACCTTCACCATCAATTCCGGCATCTCCTAACCTCGCCTGCCCTCCCCGACCCCATCGTCATGATCTCGGTGAGCTCATGGTCCGAAAGGACCTCTCTGCTGTTTTCCTTCCTTCCTATGTCGCGGTCTCGCCGTTGCTCCGCCGTCGCTGCTGTTGTAGCTAGTCGCCGTCGGCGCTCCGATGACCCAAACGGGGCGGCACCGCTACTCTTTGGCTCGCCTCAACCTCCTCTCTCTAACGCACGCACGCACATGCCCTAGGTCGCCATCCACCGCCGTCCCCTTGCCGTTCTGTGGCTCATCGGCATCGATAACGTCACGGTGATGTCACCCCGGCGTCAGCACGCAGTCAGACCCGGTCAAACCCGGCCTAGGTCCCACCCTACCCACGTGGAGGATGAGTTGGCCTAGGGCCCAACTGTATGTATCTGCGGCTAGCTGTTGCTGCGGTGTAAAAAGTTTAACAATTTGGTTTAATAATTTCAGAAAAGGTTTAAAGATTGTAAAATCAGTAACTTTTAATCTATAATTCAAAAAAATACAAATAATATATCAAAATGTTCAGGAAAACCAGAGCTATCTATTTAAGCTATAATCATGAATTGTTAAGCAAATTACATGAAAAGTATAATTATAAGAACATAGTAACCCCTCTCATATACATCCGGAGTTTTCCCGAGTTAGGGTTTTCACCCCTCGGAACCCCGATTAAATGGTTGAGCATGCCTTAGGGTTACTTTTCAATACAGTTCAACTTGTCATATCATCATACTTTCTTGAGCATTGCATCGATGCCATGTGTTGATTGTTTCCCTCTCTTTCTGGTGTTTGGTTCTTCCCGGTAGAATACGATATCGAGATCGAGATCGCAGCCCGAGGTTAATAACGTCGAAGATCGAAGATCGACGAACAATACTTGACCAACTATAACCAAGTCATGTACAAGGCTCCCGAAGATCTATTTATCTGTTATCAACTGGCAAAGGCAAGCATAGCCCCACCATGATATACTCCTATGCTTTTGAAAGCATTTCATTTCCTGCCATGATGCATACGATTCTACTGTGGTCTTTTATCGATAGATAAAGTATCCTATCCGTTGCATTACTCCATTTGAGCTTATACTACCTGATCCACTGCTCCTAGCATAACTAGGTTTGGCTTGTGTGCACTGCTAGAGTTTATATCTGTGTCCTGTTTAGCCATGCATAGCTGTTGAGTCTGGTCCATCCAGATGATGAATCAGATGCAGAGAATCTATTATGACAGGAGAACGTGATGCGATGAGATCAGTGATATGAGTTAAACATGCTAAGGCTTGGATGGGAGGCCACGGTGGGATGTGGTTTTTCTAGTCCCATGCTCGCCACCACTAGGAACTGAGTTCTTTCCTTTGGAACCGAGACGAGCGTACAGCCACACGGGGCTTGGGAACCCCTCGCCTGATTAACTTGCCTAGTAGATTCCATGAGTCACATAGTTCGGGCGTTCCATTCGGCATATGCATAGAAAACCTTTTGAAAGATTTGCCGGGTGAAGTTGGTGCATCATAACAGGTAGGGAAGAGTGGACCGGGTTGCTTGGGGTAGATAGCGCCCCTGGTAAACCAACCTCGCCTCACATCTTTAAGTATGGCTTCGGGATTTGACCCGTTACGGCGGAACCATACTTATTTTGTGACTCATGGTCTCGGCGAAAGCAAGGTAAAGGTCGTGGCCAACCACCCTCTGCCGGCCTTCCAAGGAAGAGGGCTAATGTACTGGCATTAAGAGTCGGTTGGTACGTGTGGGTAAAGTTGTACACCCCTGCAGGGTTAAATCTTTTCGAAAAGCCGTGTTCACAGTTATGAACGCTTGGTGACCAGATTCTAAGATCATAGAGAACTATAACCTAATCGTAAAACTTGGCAGATCCACGTGTGCTTAAAGATGCTTCCTCATGGGTACGAGGGGGTTATCCTAGATAGGGTTCAGATGATGATGACTTGGTGGATATAAAAAGATGATGATAAATATTTTAGAGACGTCACTCTTGTATCCCTTTTAAAAATACTCTGCATAGACGAGCTTCTTCCCTCTCTTGTTTTATAAACAAAGATGGCTTTATGAAAAACAACTCCACCAGCCATAAGTCTTGCGGAGTACACCCTGTACTCACCCTTGCTTTGTTGATACTTTTGGCAGAGTAAGTGTTCCCTTGAAGACGAGTTCCTTACTACATCGACATCGACGAGTAGCTTGGGGTTCTCGGTCGGCAGCCTGGAATCTATGGGCTAGGACGTCATCGTTATGCTTCAGGCCTCTTAGGCCATTTGTTAAGTTTGCTATACTTAATAGCATAATTTGCCTTCCGTTGTTTGGTGTTTGTGGTCAGTGAACTCTGCTTGTAATAATTTGGTTCTCTGCTCAGTTATGAGCTTGCTGTAATAATTTTGTGTCGTAGGGTCACTGTTGTGTTACCGATTCTGCACTGGATATCCTCGAGCTCAAGGTTAAGCTTATGTCTGACGGAGGTTTGAGATTTGTTTAGCCCTGATCCCGGGGGTGTCACGGGTCTTGGTATTAGAGCAGTACCGACCGTAGGAAAACCTTGCTATTGGTCGATGTTGAGTCTAGTGTTTGAGAAAACTATTTTAAAGATGAAAACTATTTGCGAAAACTCTAGTATGCTTCTTTTTCTCCTTATCAAGTTTCTCTCTAACTCTGGGTTATCTTATTTAGTGTTGACTTTTGGAAAAAATTTGATATCTCTTATAGTCTTTCAAAGCTTAGGTGCCTTCTAGGCATGTCGATTCTCAGCCAGTTGACCTAGTGTTGAGATCTCTAGAGTTATGTGTGTTATCAATTCCTTGTTCCCTTGCTCTGTTTCTCCTGAGAGATTCCTTTCTACCATGATCTCTCTATCCTTTGGACCCACAATATAATATTGTTGTTCCAAAGTGTTCCGTTCTAGGCCTCGAGGTTTCCTTTCTCCTCGTGTGCCTCCTTTTTATTTGTTTGGGTACTTCAGAAGTTGTTTCTTCTCTTGGAAGTTACCTCGTGGTTACTAACTTGCAGTGTACGCTACGTCACTCAAGCAGTAAATATTCCTTTTTTGGGGGGTTTTAACCCTTGGACTTGAACCTAAGATTCCCGATTGTGCTGGATTCCGGTGTTCTGAATCCTGTACATGAAGCTGATCTTCAACCCAAGATCCATTCCTTTGTCCCCTATCGTTAATGTTGACACATTACCTAAGGATGGATGGTAATAGCATTCTAGCCTTCAAGCTTGTGGTCTCTATCGCGATTGAATTGTGACAATGGAGGACTTCCCTACCACATGCTATGGCAGATTTTCTTCAATGGAACCAATAGATCTCGACAAGATTACTCTTCGTGAGTCTCGCGTCCATACTAGTGACTCTACCACACCTTACCTTTTCTTGCATCGGTTTTCGGAAGATTGTTGATCTATGCATCGACATCTCAGGATTCAATCATGAGTATGTTCTTTTCCCCTTGTTGTTTTCTAACCTTTGTCTACCATTTGGTAGCCAAGTAGTAATGTGCATCGGTGTCTTTTGATGTAAGATACTCTTGTGGTCCGTCAAGACAACCCATTTTGGGATGTCAGGAGAAACAAACTCCAATACCTTGTCGTATCTAGGACCAGGTCAAAGTGATGTAATCCACAGATTAAGAGGCATTAAGTGTATTTCATCTGTTATACCTTAAAGTATCACACTCTTTTATACTAAGAGGTCGTGTTGAGTTTCATGACCCCTTAATGAAGTGATGCTCTTACACATATTTACCTACACTTCCTCGAGCTTTCTCGCTCGTGAGTGATGTGTGTGCGTAATAATGTGGACATCTGAGATTATAGCATTTTTTATTGCTTAGAACTCAAAAGGACATTGAGTCATTCCTAGCGTGGTTAGTTAACCCTATCACTAAGCAAAGTTTGAACTGTGCTACAAAGTCCATTGGTCTGGTGCACTCTCTTAGGTCAAAGAGTTAGGCTCGTGCCGAAACTATGAGACTATGTCTTCTTGCATTACAAAGCAAGTTCCCTCTCGAACTAAGTGACATATCGGTGGTTTGTGATATTCTGGATGTCTACTAGAAGTATCACCATGTTGCCACATGACCGTATTGTCAAGTTCTTGAGCAAGCAAGTTCTCTGAACTACTTATTTCTCCAAGAATCTGTACTGGATACCCCTGAACTATTTGGTTGAGCTTAAACAACAACTTGGAGAGTTGCAAGACAAAAGTTTTAACCGAATTTGTTATTTCTTAAAGGGTTGTCTAGTTTTCTTTGTGTTGAAGCAAGATAGTATTTCCTTCATGGATATGTTATCTTCCCCCAACTTTGATTTGAATTGGGTTATTGTCAAATCAAACTCAGTTCCGAGGACTATCTTGATGGTGTTGCTACTTGTGATGTTTCACTTAAGTACATCTTCATGTCCTTTGATCTGACCAATATTCTTGCCTTGTTCATACAACATACGAGTTCACCTTCTAGGAGTGTCTCGATAAGTTTGTTGTTGAGCCCATCAACAATATTCTTATCTTCTCCATGTTAGATTGGATTCATATGGAACAATTGGTATTAATGTTGGAAACTTTCGAGAACCGTCTTCGAGTCATTCAGAAGTATGTGTTCTGGATGTTAGAAGTAACCTTCTCTGGTTCATGTGAAAATGATGAAAGTGTCACTGTGGATTAGAGTAGAGTTAACTCCGTTCCCTAAGGACACATGTGTGTTGGATTGTCAGTACCTTATATGTGTGCAATTGTCTTTCGACAAGTTGCTAAATACATGGGTCTAGCAATCTAGCTCGTTTTTTGGAGCTTGACACTGTAGCCCATATCTTGAGAATCCAGCAACTTTACCTTTGCGGTAAACATTGCAAACTTTCTATTCGGACATGCTGAGTCTGAAGTATCATTTCACCTAACCAAAAGCTGAATCTCAAGCAGCAATGATGGTTGGTGCTTCCCAAGGTTTTGACATAGGTCTCTTTGTAAATCTGGCAAGGTTGATGTAATGGTTGACACACTTAGCCGGAAAGACCTTTGCCATATTCTCTTGATTCAGTAATAACAACCACTCTTCATGAGGCTCCTTCTATATTTTATTATAGGAGTTGTTCTCATGGTTCCTTTGTATCCTAAGTCCGGCCTTTACTTTGATGTTTTTCTAGAACATCAAGGAGAACATTTAAAGTTGTATTTCTAAATGTCTCTCGATTGATCCTCCAGACCATTTTATGTTGGCAAGCTGTTGTGCCAAGTAATGGAAGTCTGAGAATGAAGTTTCTTTTTCTCGTGTCATCAGGAATCTTCTTACCTATTCATATAGTGGTGTAAAGTGATATCATTATCTTTGGCAAAGATTTTGATAAACCTGGATGAATAAAGAGCTTCCTTCGCTTTCTCAACCATGTTTTAAGAGCGACTATGATTCTGGTAATCAAAAGTTTCTCTTGTCACATGTTCCTTGTGACTCTTACGAGTCCTCTCCACCAAAACATATTTCTGCCTTAAGCCTTCTATTGAATGAAAAAGTGGCTCTTCTGTTTCAGAAGTAGTTCAACAGCTTGGTTTTGTTGATTCATATCTCTGCAACCTGAAATATCTACTTAAGTCATTTAGTAGAGGTTCCCTATTGAAGTCTGTGTTGTGATCTTTCTGTTGGAAGCTTTCTTTTTTAGAAGCTTCAAAACCTCCTGTAAGTTCCATGGTCTCAATCCTTATGAAGACCATCTATCTGACAACTTGAAACCATCTCCTCTTGTTTCCTCCGTTACCTTGATGTGTTTCATGTTCGTCATCTCAGAGTTGTTTTCTAAACACTCCATCCATGAGTTGACCATGAGATACTCTGTGTGTTGCTTAGTGTATTCCCTCTTATCTTTAGAGTGACCCTGTTCTTTCTCTCTCTGTCTCTTTTCCTACCTTTGGAATCTCAGGTCAACATTCTCGTAAGGGAGATAGAGCTGTAACACCCTAGTTTTACCTAATGTATAATTAGGTTTTTGATTGTGCATTCATCAGCATCATCCTTTAAATTGTGCATTGAAGAAATAAATAAAACCCTAAACCCTAGCTTTTCCTCCCTATTTGAAAATCATTCAAAAGGATTTGAATATTTTGAAAAGTACCAAAAATATTGGAGCCCAATCAGTACCAAGGGTCCCTTGAGTGCTTTTGATACATTTTACAAAACCCTGGTATTTTGAAAATATTCAAAACAGAATTACAAATGGAATTTACAAAAAAAAAATAGAAAACAGAAAAGAAAAATGTTTTTGTAATAAAAATTTGTAGCTAACCTAACCTGGGCCGAGCCCATCTCTCTCCCCCTCATTCCCTGCCGCTCAGCGTGCGTCCCGCAGCAGCCCACCTGGCCCAACTCGCGGCCCAGCGCATCCTGGTACCACTTCGATCACCTCCCCGTCGTATTCCTCGTGTGGTCAAGAAGGTGCGTGTCAACGCCGGTGCCGTCCGCCACTAGCGCGATGCGCGCCCAGCGCCGTGATCCCCGCCGCCGCCTGGAGGAGGATAAGGTCGCCTGTGAACGCCTCTCCCTCTCCCGTATCCTCTCTTTTCCCCTAGGTGCTCTCTTTCCTCACCTCTGTGAGCAGCCCGAACCCTAGCCGCCGAAAACCGCCAGTCGCCATCATTTCTCCGAGCTCCGACGTGCTTGACTGCTTCTCCCTGTTGAGGAATCGGGGAAAGGTTCCCTCTATCGCCGCCGCCGACCTCGCCTACCCGAGCTCCGGCCGCCACCTTCACCATCAATTTCGGCGTCTCCTGACCTCGCCTGCCCTCCCCGACCCCATCATCGTGATCTCGGTGAGCTCACGGTCCGGAAGGACCTCTCTGCTGTCTTCCTTCCTCCCTGTACCGCGGTCTCGTTGTTGCTCCACCTTCGTTGCTGCTGTAGCTAGTCGCTGCCGGTGCTCCGATGACCCAAACGGGGCGGCGCCGCTACTCTTTGGTCGCCTCAACCTCCTCTCTCTAACGCGCGCACGCACACGCCCTAGGTCGCCCTCCACCGCCGTCCCCTTGCCGTTCTGTGGCTCACCGTCGTCGATGACGTCACGGTGACGTCACCCTGGCATCAGCACGCAGTCAGACCCAGTCAAACCCGGCATAGGTCCCACCCTGCCCACGTGGAGGATGAGTTGGCCTAGGGCCCAACTGTCTATCTCTGCGGCTATCTATTGCTGTGGTGTAAAAAGTTTAACAATTTGGTTTAATAATTTCAGAAAAGGTTTAAGTATTGTAAAATCAATAACTTTTAATCTATAATTCAGAAAAATACAAATAATATATCAAAATATTAAGAAAAATGAGAGCTATCTATTTAAGCTATAATCATGCATTGTTAAGCAACTTACATGACAAGTATAATTATAAGAACATAGTAACCCCTCTCATATACATCCGGAGTTTTCCCGAGTTAGGGTTTTCACCCCTCGGAACCCCGATTAAATGGTCGAGCATGCCTTAGGGTTACTTTTCAATAAAGTTCAACTTATCATATCATCATACTTGCTTGAGCATTGCATCGATGCCATGTGTTGATTGTTTCCCTCTCTTTCCGGTGTTTGGTTCTTCGCGGTAGAATACGATATCGAGATCGAGATCGAAGCCCGAGGTCAATACCGTCGAAGATTGAAGATCGACAAACAATACTTGACGAACTATAACCAAGTCATGTACAAGGCTCCCGAAGATCTGTTTATCTATTATCAACTGGCAAAGGAAAGCATAGCCCCACCATGATATACTCTTATGCTTTCAAAAGCATTTCATTTCCTGCCATGATGCATACGATTCTACTATGGTCTTTTATCGATAGATAAAGTATCCTATCTGTTGCATTACTCCCTTTGAGCTTATATTACCTGATCCACTGCTCCTAGCATAACTAGGTTTGGCTTGTGTGCACTGCTAGAGTTTATATCCGTGTCTTGCTTAGCCATGCATAGCTGTTGAGTCTGGTCCATCCAGATGATGAATCAGATGCAGAGAATCTAGTATGACAGGAGAATGTGATGCGATGAGATCAGTGATATGAGCTAAACATGCTAAGGCTTGTATGGGAGGCCATGGTGGGATGTGGTTTTTCTAGTCCCATGCTCGCCACCACTAGGAACTGAGTTCTTTCCTTTGGAACCGAGACGAGCGTACAGCCACACGGGCCTTGGGAACCCCTCGCCTGATTAACTTGCCTAGTAGATTCCATGAGTCACATAGTTCAGGCGTTCCATTCGGCATATGCATAGAAAACCTTTCGAAAGATTTTCCAGGTGAAGTTGGTGCATCATAACAGGTAGGGAAGCGTGGACCGAGTTGCTTGGGGTAGATAGCGCCCCTGGTAAACCAACCTCGCCTCACAACTTTAAGTATCGGCTTCGGGATTTGACCCGTTATGGCGAAACCATACTTATTGCGTGACTCATGGTCTCGGCGAAAGCAAGGTAAAGGTCGTGGCCAACCACCCTCTGCTGGCCTTCCAAGGAAGAGGGATAATGTACTTGCATTAAGAGTCGGTTGGTACGTGTGGGTAAAGTTGTACACCCCTGCAGAGTTAAATCTTTTCGAAAAGCCGTGTTCACGGTTATGAACGCTTGGTGACCAGATTCTAAGATCATAGAGAACTATAACCTAATCGTAAAACTTGGCTTGGTGGATATCAAAATATGATGATCAATATATCAGAGACGTCGCTCTCGTATCCCTTTTAAAAATACTCTGAATAGACGAGCTTCTTCCCTCTCTTGTTTTATAAACAAAGATGGCTTTATGCAAAACAACTCCACCAGCCATAAGTCTTGCGGAGTACACCCTATACTCACCCTTGCTTTGTTGATACTTTTGGCAGAGTAAGTGTTCCCTTGAAGACGGGTTCCTTACTACATCGACATTGACGAGTAGCTTGGGGTTCCCGGTCGGCAGCCTGGAATCTATGGGCTAGGACGTCATCGTTATGCTTCAGGCCTCTTAGGCCATTTGTTAAGTTTGCTATAATTAATAGCATAATTTGCCTTCCGTTGTTTGATGTTTATGGTCAGTGACCTGTGCTTGTAATAATTTGGTTCTCTGCTAAGTTATGAGCTTGCTGTAATAATTTTGTGTCGTAGGGTCACTATTGTGTTACCGATTCTTCACTGGATATCCTCGAGCTCAAGGTTAAGCCTATGTCAGACGGAGGTCTGAGATTTGTTTAGCCCTGATCCTAGGGGTGTCACAATCAATATGCTCCGCGGAATATAGTCGTGATCGTTATGCAAGAATCATCAAACAAGGATGCAACACACACACAAAGACATTGCGTCCGGTCCAACACACCACATATAGTCTCATGTTCTAGAAAGGACAGAAACAACTTAAAATTATTAGGTGCCATAGGAGGCAGCAAGGTCACTTCTTGGCTGGATCGGAGCGGCGGATCCCCATCCCGAAGGATGGGGATACAAGGTCGGCCTAACTTACTCGCTCAGCAATTTGCCATACGCAGCGTGCTTAGCCTTGGTCGCTGTCTTGTGTGTCGCTTTGGGGATTTTATCGATGTCAACCGCATGCGGAATCATGTTGTCAATCCTCGGGTTGACTCTTTTGCTACAGAAGGGGCACCCGAGATCCCCACTTAGAGTGCGTAAATGGACCTTCCCGCTCTTGATACTCTTCAAGACGTGGTGTATCTTGTCGTCCTTGTACTCCTTGTCAGAGTCCACCTCACTTGAATCAACCTGTAATGTGCAAAAAATGCAAAAGAAATGAGAAAAATAAATTTACTTAGTCTACTTGTTCGAAAAAATCGCACAAACTAGTAGTGAATTTACCTATCATGCATATATATATTCGAACAACCATTTCAAGTTAATTTGAAAACCACAGCATAATTTTACAAGTTTATTATGGTATCTCAATAGCTCGCTCCTAAATCTAGAATGTGGAGTAATTCTGAACATACTAAATCTCTACATGTAGCGGGTTGTATGGTGCATCTGATCACGATCGGTAGAATAAGGAGTACTTGAACAGATTCAGTACTAGTACATCTAAAACCCGACCAGAAAATATAAACAGTAAACTAGAAAGATGGAGAAATAAAAGTACCTCCAGTAACTCTAGCGGAACATGCTCGTCGAACTCCTCGCCCTCATCAGGGGCTCCAAAGTCTTCTGCACCCGCGACGACATAGTCCTCATAAGGTTCGAACTGGATGTCCTCCTCGCCCTAGGTTGCATGCATCTCCTCCCGATCTGCAGCGGGAGGCACCGCATCGCCTGTGGCAAGCGCAGGCAGCCCGGTGGCAACACCCCAAGACTCAGCTATAAGCACTCGCTTCATGGCATTGGAAGGGAGAAGGTGGTTGTTTGTCCTCGAGCTGTACGGTGAGGTTTTTGGTTTTTTTTTATCGGGGAGAATAGGTCAATGCGTGGGAGGGAGACGATGCAAAGGAGTAGGTTTTAAAGACGAGGCATTGTTAAGTCTCCTCCTGGGGCCCTCCGCCTCGAGGCTCAATTGATGCCCCGATAGCTAGATGTCCGGCTTCTGGCTGATGCGTGGACAGTTCGTGCCATGGCCCCAGCTAGAAGTGAGATTGCAGGCGCGGTACTGTGAGGCCCGTTCCAGTTTGCAGCTGGAGTAGTAGTAGGCTTTTCATAGGCATGACATGACCACTTGACGGATTCTTGAATCTACGGCTTGATCAATTGCTTCTAGTAGAAGGGTCGAAAGGAGGGACAACTAAAAACATTACGGTTAAAGCATGGCTAGCCAGACCCGTGCGTTGTCACGTTCTAATGTGAAGGGTATGATGCGTACAGAGGATGCATAGTTCGACCCCCGCTGACACAACATTACAGTGCATCGTACTTGGTCCATGGTGGACGCGTTGCAACCGGTTAGACGAGCATGCCGCTGTGTTTTCCCCTTGCTGGACTAGAAAACACACACATTTTTTTATATTTTATCTACCCTCGTGTATATAAATCTAAATAGTTTATAATTTTTAGAGAATAAAAGGAAATGCATAGACACGCATATACAAAAATTATACGCCTTTGTACACTTTCCTTCTATTTTATTATGGAAGTAAAGTATCGGCGGCAAACTCGTTATTTCGCGTGGATAAAGAGGTCAATCTAGAGAGAGAGAGAGAGAGAGAGAGAGAGAGAGAGAGAGAGAGAGAGAGAGAAGATGAGGGGGCTATCTTGCCCATTAGATCATAGAGGATCAACATTGGGTGGGCATGATCTGCATGACAACCGTCTCGACCAATCAGGGCATACCAACCAAAGTGAGGACACGAGTTATCGTGAGAGGGGGAAAACCGAGTACTACCATTTTCATATAAACCCTAGACAAAACACAGGCACACTAGACATCCCCCTCACTGCCCAGAATGTGGATCCATTGCACGGATTGAGCCCAAACCCGACACCTAGCTCCCTCTCGGTATTCTAAGCAACTTATCCAACTAGAGATTCCAGGATTCCATGAAGAAATCCAGAGTTTCCATTTACCAACTCCGAAAAACAAGCTATTTTGCAAAGGAGGTGTGAGAATTGAGTGTGCCCTAGGCCCCGAGGCAATTTACACGCATGCTACATCGTGGTGGACCGCCATCCCCGGGAGTTTGGTACTTATCTCGTGGTGAAAGCATATACTATATTTTTCCTGAGTTACACCTCGGTAATTGCGGTTTCTAACTATAGATACCCTAGAAATGGCCCTCAACTTTCAGGAAAAAATGTTTTGGGGTGCTCCATCCGGTACCTAGGCTGGGCACGTGCCTAGGTTCAAGGTTGCAATGGACCTCGCGTGCCTATGCGCGCCGGCGAGTGTGCCGATTTTGAGCCCACCCCTGAACCCTGGCAATAGGACATTCATCAAAAATAAAAAAAATGAAACCAGCTCGAGTATCCCTTGTGTGTCACCCACTACCAACATAAAATAAAAAACAAGGCAAAAACCAGGACTTTTGGCACACATCGCACCCCCGGGATGGCTATCGAGTCGGAGTTAACATGGCTTTCAACCCTAGACCTCCCCCTCACTGCCGGAACATGGATCCACTGCATGGATTTGATCCCAAACCTGACACCTAGCTCCCTCTCGACATTTTAAGCAACTTCTCCAACTAGATATTTCAGGGTTCCATAAAGAAATCTAGAGTTTCCATTTACCGACTCCAAAAAACCGGCGATTTTGCAAAGGAGGTGCGAGAATTGAGCGCGCCCTCGGCCCCGAGGCAATTTACACGCATGCTATGTCATGGAAGACCGCACCCCGAGAGGTTGGTACTTATCTCGTGGTGCAAGCATATACTGTATTTTTCCTAAGTTACGCCCCGGTAATTGCGGTTTCTAACTATAGGTACCCTAGAAATGACCCTCAATTTTCAGGAAAAATGTTTTGGGGTACCTAGGCTGGGCACGTGCCTAGGTTCAAGGTTGCAATGGACCTCGCGTGCCTGCGCGCGCCGGCGGGTTTGCCGATTTGCCCACCCCCTAACCCTGGCAATAGGAAATTCATCAAAAATCAAAAAAAAATGAAACCAGCTCGAGTAGCCCTTGTGTGTCACCCACTACCAACATAAAATCATAAACAAGACAAACAAGGACTTTTGGCACACGGCGCAACCCCGGATGGCTATCGAGTAGGAGTTAACATGGCTTTCAACCCTAGACCTCCCCCTCACTGCCTAGAACGTGGATCCACTACGCGGATTGAGGTCAATCCCGGCACCTAGCTCCCTCTCGGCATTCTAAGCAACTTCTCCAACTAGAGATTCCAGGGTTCCATGAAGAAATCCAGAGTTTCCATTTACCGGCTATGAAAAACCAGCGATTTTGCAAAGGTGGTGCGAGAATTGAACGTGCCCTAGGCCCCGAGGCAATTTACACGCATGCTACGTCATGGAGGACCGCCATCCCCGAGAGGTTGGTACTTATCTCATGTTGCAAGCATATAGTGTATTTTCCTGAGTTACGCCCCGGTAATTACGGTTTCTAACTGTAGGTATCCTAGAAATTTCCCTAAATTTTCGGGAAAAATGTTTTGGGGTGCCCCATGGGGTACCTAGGCTAGGCACGTGACTAGGTTCAAGGTTGCAATGGACCTCGCGTGCCTACGCGCACCGGCGGGTTTGCCGATTTTCCCACCCCCAAACGTCGGCAATAGGAAATTCATCAAAAAACAAAATATATGAAACCAGCTCGAGTAGCCCTTTTGTGTCACCCACTACCAACATAAAATCATAAACAAGACAAACTGGGACTTTTGGCACATGGCGCATGTAACGATTCCCGCCAAACCCGCATAGAAATGATTCAAAGGTGCCCACCAGGCACTTTCATGTGGGTGGAAAATGAAGTAATATCATTACATAATAGTCCATGATGGAACCCACAGAGAAAATATATACAACAACGACTCCATGAGTCAAGAATACATATATGCAATAAAAAGATCCAAATCACCTTGAAGACGATACAACATCTGACTACAGACAAGATGCAAATGGGACTAAGAGCCCTAAAGAATAACCAATAGCGTCCATAACCCTGCCCAGGCCAAGCCGGAAGGGTAACCCTGCTAATGACGTCGATCTCAAAACCTGCTTAAACAAAAGGGGTGCCGACAAAGGGAAAAGGAAAAAGAGAGCGGTCAGTACTGAGGCCAGTACATGGAGAGTCTTAGAATTTGGCGGTCCTCGCCTACATAGGTATGGTGGAATGAAACGGTAGCGCAACATGCAGTAAACTACCTATAGAGACTCGATACAACTAGTGGCTATCGGAGAGGGATAAGAAAGACCTATTCGGATCCAACCTGAGACTAACACCAAACATACCCATCCTGGTATTTCCCCCTCGAGACCAAATGAGGAAGTCAATCGAGGAACTCACACAGTTGGCAGTTTTATTCATTCTGTTATAGTTGCAACAATTACTAGTCAGATATAGATAGCATGAGTCATCTTGAAATCATAAGTAGTGGGAAGTTTTAGTTAACCATTTCGTTGTACTTGCAATACTTACTAATCAGATATAGACGTAGCATGTGACATCCCAAATCTAGCAGTTGTTGGCACTTTTATTTGCATTCCATTATAGTGAAGCTGATTACTATTCATCACAAAGTCAAACTTATAACACTACTTTAGTTATAGTTGTATATGATTGAGATATTGTTCTCCAAGTCATCCATAACCGCGGACATGACTTTTAGAAAGTTTTACCATGCAGAGGGCACAAATGGCAACATATACATGATCAAGCTTGGAAAAACCAAATGAAAACCCAACGAGGCATCACGACAAAGAAATCACAAGATTCATATAATATTTTAGGGGGCCAGCCCACTAAGCTACCCATGACGAAGTTGGCCGGCTCCGAGACAGACCTAGAGGTTTGTGACGACGGCTGTAAATGACTGGGAACCCGAAAGTGTGACTGGGCTTGTCGATACCTCGAAAACATGGCAAGGGGTTCCAAAACAGTACAGTAGTAAACGCTCTCCACGAGCAATAGTAGTAAATAAAGAAGTAAACATGGCATAAGCATGGCATAAGTACAAGATAGTAATAAAGCCCCAACCTACTTTCTGGCCCCAAGAAATAAGATATGACTCAAGATCTCGCTAAGGGGGTTCATGGTCCCACATGCATTAGTGTGAATAGTCAGGGAACAGGTATCAAGTACTCGGGGTCCTACGGGACACTAGTGAGCGGTTAAAAACCAAATCAAATCTATTGCCAACCGGTGCCTCTGCATTAGTTATAACTATTCCCATCATTTTAATATAAGGTTGTAATTTGAGTCATGATCGTCTCCAACATTAAATATGAGGCATTCCTCCAACAATGTTGGAACATCGACAGTGCGAAGAAACACATGCGCAAGCAACTACGACTCGCAAGGCCGACTATCTACCAAACAACAGGTAATAGGAGGTGTCCATGGCAACATAGGGGCTGCAGGGGAATATAAAGGGGTACAAAATCTATAGCATTGGAACACTGAAGCAATAGATCAACATGAGGAAGTAAAGACTAGAAATGTAAAATAGGTAGAAAGGGGAGAATGCTCGCGTGAAAACATTGCCAAAGATTCATCTGAATCTCGGGTCGACACTCGCCTCAACTCATCGGCCTAATCCGTGAAGAAGCAAAGAACTAGAAGAAACACCAGATGCACTATTTAATACTACGGAAAAAGATAGGGCAAGATGCATGTATGATGAATGGCATGACAAAGGTGCGATGCAATTAGGCAATATTAAGCGGAACCGGGGTCCCAGCAATTACTTAGGTACTTTACGTTGTTTGGATTCCCCACAATTTAAATGTTGTCTTAACAAGGCAAAATATGTCACCGGTTCGCTACACAAATTTAAAGGAGCCAATATAAGGCTAGATTTGCCCCCATATGGTCTCCATATTAATTATTAGGTGAATCGGCATAATTCCCCCAAAACCACAATATGTATGCAAACATGTACAATTTGATATGCAATAATTCATATAGATATCGATTTATAAAATAGGGCTCAGATAAAGGGGTCACACATCTTGGTTCCGAAGGTCTTGGGGTTCGGTAGGAACGGTCTTCGGGTCTGGGTCCAGGATGAAGGCCTTCCGAGAAAGAAACTTTGGTTGTTGGATCCGAGAACAAATATCTTCTCCGTGTCGATGATCTTGTGCTCCGGGAAGGAGGCCTTAGCGTTCGTCGATCCTCGGCCCGTTACACGGTCTAGTGGTCCGGGATGCCGCATCTCGTTATGTACATTGGATGCACCTTGTGGGTTCTTCACAGTCATCAGTGCCTAAATATGTTCTTATTGCGGGGAACGCCTATCTTCACTTCGGTCTTGCAATACATCAACACAACCTTACAAGATTATGGGTCAGAAACAACCTCCATGGTAGCCAAACGTGTGGTAACAAAACGAACATGCCAATCTAGTGAAGCTGCAAGGAAAGGGCTCATAGTTCACAAAGGAGACCGTGGCAATAACAACTACAGGCAAGGAAGAACGCGGAGGAGCGACGACAGTCATCCCGGGCCGCAGACGAGCTTGGAAGAGGAGGGCTCACGGACGAGCAGGGGAGGCCAGGGTGGGAAGCGCCATGGCGATAGGGAGTCGCAGGGAGAGGCGTCGGGCGGCCAGAATAGAGGACGGCGGCCAGCGGTGGTGCAGGCTCGACAGAGAGGCGTAGGTGAAGCGGGCCGGTGAGGAGGAGGGCGAGGTTGATCCTGGGAGGCAGAAGGAGGGAGGCCGTGGTGGAGGGCTGGCCCCAGGAGGGAGGCCGTGGTGGAGGGCCGTGGTGGGAGGCAAAACGGACTTATTATTTTTATTTAGTTTTAAAAATATTTTTATAAAAATAGTTTAGGCAAATAAAAGATCTGGGCGGACCGAGGGTTTTGCACTTGAATAAAGAGGGAGTATTAGGTGAAAATAGGGCTTTTAGCAAAATAGTTTTAGGAAAATAGATGCATGATGATGCACAATGTAGGAATAATAGACGATTTTCTAGTAGTGGTTTTACCCGGGGTGCTACAGCGCACCCCCCGGATGGCTATCGAGTAGGAGTTAACATGACTTTCAACCCTAGACCTCCCCTCACTGCATAGAACGTGGATCCACTACGCGGATCGAGCCCAAACCCGGCACCTAGATCCCTCTCGGCATTCTAAGAAACTTCTCCAACTAGAGATTCCAGGGTTCCATGAAGAAATCCAGAGTTTCCGTTTACCGACTCCGAAAAACCGGCGATTTTGCAAAGGAGGTGCGAGAATTGAGCGCACCCTAGGCCCCGAGGCAATTTACACGCATGCTACATCGTGGCGGACCGCCATCCCAGGAGGTTGATACTTATCTCATGGTACAAGCATATACTTTATTTTTCCTAAGTTACGCCCCGGTAATTGCTCTTTCTAACTGTAGGTACCCTAGTGCCCCATGGGGTACCTAGGCTAGGCACGTGCCTATGTTGAAGGTTGCAATGGACCTCGCATGCCTACGAGCGCCGGCGGGTTTGCCGATTTTTCCCACCCCCTGAACCCTGGTAATAGGAAATTCATCAAAAATCAAAAAATATGAAACCAGCTTGAGTAACCCTTGTGTGTCACCCACTACCAACATAAAATCATAAACAAGACAAACTGGGACTTTTGGCACACGGTGCACCCCCTGATAGCTATCAAGTAGGAGTTAACATGGCTTTCAACCCGAGACCTCCCCCTCACTGTCTAGAACATGCATCCACTGCACAGGTTGTGCCCAAACCCGGCACCTAGCTCCCTCTTGGCATTCTAAGCAACTTCTCCAACTAGAGATTCCAGGGTTCCATGAAGAAATCCAAAGTTTCCCGTATTGTAACCCTAACGACCAATAGCAGCTGTCAGATCGTAACCCTAGTGGCCAAAGACGACCGTGAGATCGTCTCTTCTAGAAGACCCAGCCCCGTTCCTCCTTCCCGGGGCGCTGGTTCTGTGTGCCGATGGTTACAGACCGTTCGATCGGGCCGTGTGGTCGCTAGGATATTTCTTTGTAAGGCCGATCCGCGAGTAGGCTGTTTTGTGACATGATTCGCCGCGCTTATAATATACAAATATATTACTATATGCACCTCCTTCTGTCCTATATCAATAGGAGATCTTGACTGCGAACGTCTCTTTCATAGCCATAACCCCTTATCCACCGCAACTCGCCATGCCGGACGACACCACCGGCTTTCGTGTGCTATTCCAGGACGATAGCAACTGACTTAAACCGTAAGGTAGGAAATAATTTGACTAGAGTTTGAATTTATCTTACAAATTCCTGATGTCGGCTTAACTAACTGCACATCTATTATCTGATTTCTCGAGAAACTTCAGATGTGGGAGCCGCGCAGCAAGGAGTACTCAGATCACCAGCCGTTGAATCTAGATATCCTCACGTGCAACATCCTGGCGACGTACGGGATCGTGTGCTCCCACCATGGATGATCTCGCGGTTACCCCTACTACGTGCTCCTAGGCCACGAGATCCGGGCTGCAACTACACCGGCCCGCCGACATAGCTCGTGGTCCACCTTGCAACGGATCTCCCGATCGAAGTGATTAGGCTCTCCTATGGCTACTCCATTATTCTCCAAGAGTAGGTGTCATTCCCTGAGTCGGCACTCCGCTGGCTCATTTTGCAGGGGGACGCGACGAGGTTCGATTTCGTTAATGCCCATTATTATGGACTTGGGTTTTGGAGAGTATGGGGATGCTGGAAATCACGGAACGGTTAATAGACAAGCAACATAGGGACACGAGATTTACCCAGGTTTAGGCCCCTAGAGGGAAAACCCTACTCCTGCTTGTCTTCTCTTGATTATGGCGGAACCGAAGGTTACAGGGGTGCGCAGATGCAATCTGTCATGAGGTGTGTATGAGGTGAGTTGAGAGATCCTTCTCTCCGTACCCTCCTAGCCTTTATATAGATAGGAAGGTCCCGGGTTAGGTCGAGTCGGTTACAAATTAGGGTTAATACCCTTTGAAATTCTATCTAATCTAGACTTGTCCTCCAAGGAGTCGAAACCGACATGGGCTTGGGCCACCCGAAATCTTCATGGGCTACGTGTCCTTGCGTGGGCCTTCCTTGGGCTGGAATAGATATACTAATTTTGTGCACATGTAGGGTATATACATGTCAGTAGCCCCCAAGTGTTTAGTCGAATCATAGATTCGGCTGCAGACTCTTCAATCTTTCGGGTGCAGTTGAGCCTTCTTGACAAGGAGAAATGTTTAGTTCATAGGGATTATTGATGCGTGTGCCTGGCTCATCCGACGGATCAGGGCCAGTTAACTGTCATAGGAAAAGACAACACGATCTTCATCAAACTCGAGTCCCCAGACTCGAATTCGGAACGATTGCTGGTGTGATTCGACTCAGGTTGTTGTTGTCTTACAGGAGTCGAAGCCCAATGATTTTAAAGTGTTGTACCGAACGCGTCCGTCAGGATTTTCATCATGCCTATTGACACGGGAGTTTACTGGTAGAGCGCAGTCAAGTGCGTTACTATGCCATCAGATGATATATGTAGGGCATATCTTTGCGTCGTAGACATAGCATTCCAAGTTTTATCACCGCGGAGGTGTTTCAGGTGGCCAAGGAGACTGCTTCTCACTTAGCGTTGGTTTGGGCAAAGTTGCCAAAAAGATTTTGTCATATTTGGAGTAGCCCCCGAGTGTCTGTTCGAGTCGTGGACTCGAGCAGAGACTTTTGTTCAATCGTTCTCAGTGTAAGTCCGAAGTACACAATTTTTTCGGATTCTCAACCAATGTTCCCTATGGGAGTAGCCCCCGAGTCCGTAGTGGAGTCACGGACTCGATGTAGGACTCGAACATAATGTTAAGGTGATGTTTCCCTAGTAATTTCTGAGGTGCGCGGCCAGCACTCCTGATAGGAGTAGCCCCCAAGTAGTTTCTCAAATCGTAGATTCGAGTAAGTACTTAAATGATCAGTCGAAATCTTCAAGCCGTTGCTAGCTTTGCTTTGATGACTTCAATGCTGACGATTGGCGATTGTGGGTCCCACCACCTGACTTGATGTTGACTAGTCACACGTATACCTGGCGAAAATTATGGCGTCTCCTTGGTTTCCGTGTGTAGTGGACGA
The DNA here is from genome assembly GCA_916181665.1 of Avena sativa. Taxonomy (NCBI): domain Eukaryota; kingdom Viridiplantae; phylum Streptophyta; class Magnoliopsida; order Poales; family Poaceae; genus Avena; species Avena sativa. The sequence continues at coordinate 81,153,255 of OV702296.1, forward strand.
CGTGCTGGCGACGGTTCGGTGTAGTGCTGACACGTGTATGGTGAGATTTGAGTGGCATGCTAGGGCTTCTCAATCGATGGCTCATGTGCATCGTCTTCGTCCTTTTATACCACAGGGAAATAGTGATTGATTTTTACCCTTCGCCATTTTCTCATCTCATTTGCCTCCATTTCCGCGAGCTTTTCTACCCTCCGTTGCGCACTGGACATTCTCCACACTTTTCATTCCTCGTTCTTGCGCTCTCATCGCCACAGTTGCCGCTGCAAGATGGGCAAGTCGAAGAAGACAACTGCTGGAGCTGGGTCGAGCGCTGCTGGTAGCGTCAAGAAGGTCGCCGCCATGGCCCGCACCACGGACGGCGGGTGGAAGCGCACGGACATGCGTGAGGCGGATATGCACAAGTTGCGCGATGCGAGATTGATCTCCAAGGACAAGGATGATGCCATCCTCCCGATCCAAGAGGTAATTCCTCGCCCACCCGAAGGATTTTGGGTGATGTTTTATGCCTTCGTTGTCCGATGCCTTTCTTTACCCGTCCATGAATTTCTCCATGGACTCCTATTTTTCTATGGGATTCAGTTGCATCATCTGTCTCCCAATTCTATTCTTCATATCGCTTGTTTCATCACTCTCTGCGAGTGCTGGCTCGGTATCGAGCCACACTTTGGCCTCTTCCAGAAACTATATTACGTGAAGAGGCAGTCTGGCACCGGAGGTGTTTATCCGCTTGGCGGCTGCATCATTTCCATTCGTTCTTCTATCCAATTCTTCTCCTTCTCTATGTGCGAGTCCGTCCAATACTGGCGGAAGAAGTGGTTCTATATCCGCGACGCCAAGTTGGACGGGCAGGAATTTTGTCTCACCCCTTTTGACTCAACCCAAAAGATCACTCCGAAGAGGTCGTGGAAGAACCACGTCTTGGAGGGTGAAACGGCGGAGGTGGAGAAGCTCTACCAGTGCATGGAGGAACTCCAGCTGGTGTCCATCAAGGAGGTCAATGGTGTCGACATCATCCGCACCTTCCTCAAGCGTCAGGTGCAGCCGCTCCAAGAGAGGGCATACCCAATTTTCCTATATGCTGGCCGCAGCGATCCGACAAGGGTTTCACCCGAGGAGTTGTATTCGGGTGACCTTAACAGAGTGCTTCGTCCCCTGCTGAAGTACAAGGCCGATGAGGACCTCCCAAGGAAATCCTTGACCTCCCCGTTCAGCACCAAAAATGCGGTTCCGCAGGTGGAGAACTTGTAGCTTGCGCGTTGCGCTTTTTCGAGTACTTTGCTTCTTGTTAGTGTCATTTATCCTGTTTTCTTTTGTCTTTTGCTTGCAGGACCTCAAGGTAGCTGGGATGATGCCCCTTCTACATGAGAAATTTCTGGTTACGCCGGATAATGAAGTTGTGGAATCCGAATCCGAGCTTCCCCCGATGCAATCTCCTACCACGGAAGCCCCCGAGCAGAGTGAAGGGCGGACCCAAAAGCGTTCCCAGAGTGAATCTTCGAATGGGTCTACACCACCCACTCCAAGGGGTCCGTCGTTCCTCAAGCAACACGGCGACAAAGAAGGTGTGTCGTCTTCACCTTTCCCTACCATGCCCATTCGGGCGGTGGCTCCGCATCCGCCGGCCAAGAAGAAGAAGATGGAGAAGGCGTCTCCTGTCTTCAATTTGTCGGACATCGAGTCGTAAGTCATTTTGTTTGAGTCTTGCTTCCATGTTCATCTTTGCAGTTGTAGCTTGTTGGTGATTTGATAAGTGCCAGCAGCAACCCTTCGGAGGAGTCCCTTGATGGGGACACCCAAGAAGTTATGGCGGAATCGAAGCTGACAGCTTATATTCCCCAGGTGGTGGCCAACTTCGAGGACGATGACCAGAGCTCCACTAGGCGAGAAGATCGGGCAGTCATAACTCGGAAGGAAGCATGCAAACCTTCGAAGTCTACACCTGAGCACGTAAGTGTTGTCTTTTTGCTCTGTGGGGGGAGCCCCCGAGTCCTTTATTGATCTGACCTGTTAGTCTTTTGCTTTGCGTGGGGAGCCTCCGAGACCTTTATTCACCGAGTTTGTTTTCTTATGTTTGTAGCCTTTTGTCTGCAGCACCAATCTTCTGATCCAGCAGCACCTAGCGTTGGAGGATGAGCTGAAGCAGCTCCGAGGTGCGTAGCTTTTCGACCTATTTATTGTTTGAGTTCTCCAAGTCTGTTTCTTGTGTTAATCCGGTGTTTCTTCATGCTGTAGATGATAACAATGCTACGCTCCGAAGGCTGAACACTCTGAAAAAGAGCCTCGGCCAAGAGGAGAAGAAGGAAGCTGATGCTTCGGAAGCCAAAGAGCGCCTACAGAAGGATGCTGAAGATCGCGAGTAGCAGATCGTGGCCATTGCATCCACCCGGGAGAAGGCAATGGCCAACAAGCTAAGGATGCTGCCAAGGCTATATCTGGTAAATTACTCTTGAATCCCTTGGGTTCTATAATCTTTCAGTGTGTTTTATCCTTTCTTATTCGAGTGTTCTTTTTCTTCTTCTTGTCAGATGCCTCTGGCATCATGTTTGATCGTGGTGTGCTGCAACACGGAGATGTCTTGGCTGATGCTACTGCTGCGATCGAGGATCGCTGCTCTACTGCCGTTGGCTCCCTGGAGAAGGCCAAGAAGGTGCTCACGCTCTTCTACAAAGAGGTCGTCCCCAAGGGAGTTTCCCTCAAGGACGTCGACTCCATTGCGGATGCTCTGTCGGAGGAAGGTCCGGCTGAGTACAAACACAATCAGAAGGGCATCAATGCCTCCATGGGGCTGGCCATGGGGATGGCATCTAGGGCAGAGCTGGACCTGACCCAAGTCATGTCCAGGATTTCGATGGCGGCGGATGGCTCTAAGGTAGCTTTCGCCCTCTTTGCTTCTTGCTGTAAGCATTATGGGCCTAAGCTCATCGTCCTCCTGGCCAATTATGCGGCGAAGCAGTAGCAGGAGGTCAAGAGCACACAGTCTGGCTCCAGGCAGCTCCGGATGCTGATGCTTAGGCCCTTGTACTGTAGTTAGTGTAGCTTTTCTTCTTTTGCTGTTTTTTGTAACATCTTGCGGATGAACGAGTCCCACTTTGCCACGAGGTGCCTTTATTGATGTATATAAGTCTACCTTTTCGTGGTGGTGGCACGGCAGATGTCATTGTTAGGCTAAAGTTAGGGGCCAATTGATGCTAGTGAGATCTGGGGAGGTAAGATGTAGTGATTTCTACACACAATGAGGTAGAACACAGATCTTTATTCCACCTCTATCGAGTTATAAGTGCTCCTTGAGCTGTATAAGGGAGAGGGAGAAGAAGGTCACAACATGAGTCCTCCAGAATAGAATGAATCGATCCCCTCTCCAGGAAGCTTTGCCTCTCCTTATAAAGGAATCCTTTGGTTCACTTTAGGGCTGACGTGGACAAGCATATTCTTGGAATAGGCTTGTCCCAAAGCGCTAACTCAGCGGACCTCTTTTTGTGTCCCCCTTCTATCGACGGCAAAGACTCAGAACTCCCACATGTGAGCCTCAGGCTTACCCACTGTCACCTCCGTGACACTTGTCTGCCCCTCTGCGGCTCTCCTCTTTGTCTCTAGCGCTTGGCTCTGTGCATATTCCACCTAGCAGTAGCTAGGGTTTGACTTTGGGAACCATCTCCTTCTTATGTAAGCTTCCAATAACTCGGCTCGACGCTCACCTGCATTTAAGCTAATCAACCTGATTCGACCGACCTACCCCATATGTCGGCCGAGTAAGGTATCAACTGCTCGATTCATGGTAAGCCATGCCTGATTCAGCCGTTCCTTATATAACCCGTCCGAATCAACTCAAGACCCGGCCTTGGGTAAGAAAGTCTCCTCCCCTCTCTCTGCTATCTCGAGCCTACCTGGGGTCATCCCCCCAACATTAGTCCCAGAAGCTAGTGCGGTACTGCCGGATACTTCGGCCGGACCACATCAGTTTCCAGACATTCTTTCTTCCCAATTTCCTATCCGACGTATTTCTTAGTCGGCGCTCCTCTTGAGCTATGTCGCGCTTGTTCGCCCTCTCACACCAAGGTGCGATTTGTTCTCCGAGTTGTTCTTTTTCTTCCGGAGTATCCCATTATATTCTTGAGTAAGCCTCATCCTACGTGTACCAATCATTACCTCTGTCTCGTTTTTTGTACTGCTACAATGTATGTTGACATGCTATAGTAATTACTACGCCCGTCGCGTCGATGTAGTGATGCTTGGATAGATGCAACAGTCACACGGCCTGATCTCCTCTTGCTCTGTGTGACCCTTGCTGTGGCTCCACTCATCATTTGTGGATGCGCGATACACGCGTATGCGCGGTTACCACGACGCATCCATGATCCCACTAACGCTCACCCTATGCGGTTATAAGTAGGGGAGTGGGGGTGGGTCAATTCACTTTCCCCTTCCCCACTCCCTTTGTCTTCCTCCCAGCGCCGCCGCAGTTGTTGCGCTCCAGTGCCTGCGCCGCCGTACCTTCTCCTCGACGACCACGCCCCTGCTCTTCTCCTCTTGCAAGCTCACTGCTGTGTTCCCGTCCTTGGGACTTTGCTACTGTGCTTCTCCACTGCGTACCACGCCGCCGCTTCTAGGTCCTTGCCTTAGGCGCTCTTCTTGTTTTTCTTAATCTCCTGTGGCGGTTTTCTTTCCTCTCCGCCATTGCGACAGGGCCTTGGGTTTCAAGGCCTCTCCCCGCCACGAGTTCTTCCTCCGTCGGCTCCTTCGACGAGCCTATGTCTAGCTCCCTCAGCGGCGCCGTTGTGGGGGAAGAAGAACTTATGGCGGGCCCAGAACACGGTTCATGGCAAGGATCTACGGTCACCCGCCGAGAAATTGAGTGGTTGCGCAAGACCCATAGAATTCCCTCCGAGGTAAACTGTCGCTTACCCGGCAAAGAATCTTCCCCCGTGCTTGACGATGGCAAGTACGTAGTTTTCATGTCGCACTTTGCCAGAGGATTTGGCCTCCCTCTTAGCGACTTTGCTACGAACATTCTCGATTACTTCGGCCTTCAGCCGCATCATCTGCCGGCTAATGTCGTAGCCTCTCTCTCGGCCTTTATTTCAGCTTCTGAAGGATATTTCGGCCTTTGGCCTTTAGTAGATGTCTGGTCGAAGTTCTTTCAAATCCGAGCCAATGTGGTTCCGAATAAGTCTCTTCAGCCTTCCGAGAAATCTTTAACCCAGTGTGGGGCGGCCTCTATTACACCTCGAAAGAATTCTGTGTTCCCCCGAGTTGCGGGTCTAGAGTCTTGTAAGAAATGGCACAGGTCATTTTTCTACGTTAAGAATACCAGAGCAGAGGATAAGATTCGGCTTCCTGCTTTCTCCATCGGTCCTCCTTCAAAGAAGAACTGGCTCTATAATCCGAAGAAGACCCATTCTCTTGCCGAAGCATTCGAGCTTAGTCTTAAGGAGTTGACTCGTGATGGGCTTCGGGGTGAAGATCTGATGACCGCGTTTATCAGCAGCCAAATCTGCCCCTTCCAACTCTGCTCCCACAAGCTTTGCTATATGAGTGGTCCTTTGGATCCCAACCTAGTTTCGACAGTTGAGCTTGACGATGTCCAAATCCAGAAGCGTGTCCGGGCTATCTTTAAAACTAATATGCTCGAGGAATGGGTTTGGGGAATGAGACCCTTTTCTCGTGTTAACCCTCCTCCTCAGGTAATTCGGATGCAAATTGTTTTGTACGGGTTATTTCCCATTGTGTATCCTGCTAACATTTTGTTTGCCCTTACTGCAGAGGTTTGCCGAGCAAACCACGGAAGATGCCGAGGTGCTAGCTCTCCCTTGGGTTGCTGATCGCATTAACCCGAAAAATGGGGAACCTGACACAGAGGAATTCATTCCTAAGCCGGAGGCTACTCCTGCTCGCACCCGGAGTAAGACCTCGGCCCGTGCTGATGAAGGTGATTTGGAGGACGTCCAAATTCTCGAGGTAGTTGCCGCGGTGCCTATCTATTACGCATTTCCGGCTCCTTCTTTCCCATCTAATCCGGCTGGCCAAGTGCACGAGGTCGAACCTCTCGCTTCGGAAGCCCCTGCTGCTTCTAAGAAGTGCGCTGCTTCCAAGGATCCTTCGGATGCCGCTCCCAAGAAACGAACCAAGAAATCCTCCCAACATATTCCGAAGCGCAAAGTGATGCCTGTAGTTGCTAGGTAAGTTTCCTTTTACATTTTCACTTGTATTTCTTGTTTCTATTTTTCTATTTCTGAATCAATTTTCATTTCTTTGTAGTGCTCCTCTTTCCGCTAAACCTAGCAGCCCAAGTATGACATCTCATGTTACTCTCCCGCTTTCACCATTGCCTACGGAAGATGCCCGGGTTCCTAGTTCACCTCACGATGACTCTTGTCCTAGGCCGACTAACGGCTCTCCTTGACGAGATGAGCCCATAGCTCCCCTGTTGTTTTTGATGACTTCTCCCAAGATTACCGAAGTCACTCCCACCGAGGTTGCCGCTACCTCGGCTCCTTTGGAGACTGTCACCCCTTCTGCTGCAAAGGATGTTGCTCCCAGTCCCGAGGTTGTTGCTCCTACCGAAGTTCACGCCAAAAGCAAGAACGGTGTCGCTGCTAAACCCTTGCCATCCCAAAAAGGGCAAGAAGGTTCCTCTCAGCCCAGCATTTCCAATATGCTCCGCAAGGGTGCCTCTACATCTAAGCCTGGGGTTGCCGTTGCCGCCGACACGTGACTCGTGCTTCGCAAGAGTCTGGCGGCCGAGGCAGTTACACAATAGGCGCGAGAAGCCAGAGGCAAGGTGTTGACACACATGGAGAGTGGGAAAAGCCTCGGATCATTGGTAGAGTATGCCAATAATTGGAACGCTGCTGATCAACTTGAAGGCAATCTGAGTAACCAATCGTTCTAGCTATCTGACATCAGCAGCCGTTTGCACATGGCTGCCAAGATTGTCCTTGAAAGAGACAAGATGAACGAGGTATGTGCTTCAATTTACACTTCGTCTTTTACATAAAATATATTATATGCCCACTAGTCCCCGAGCTTGCAACCGAATGACTTATTATTCGTTTGGAAGCTTTTCTTATTCAAATACATCTACTTTCTTGTGTAATAGATAGTTTTTGTTGTGCCTATTTTAAATTAAAGTGCATCTAGCCACCTAGATCCGAGTCTAGTTTCTTCTTGATTCGGATCTTCTTTGGTTTTGAATATCCAGCCACCTAGAGCCGAGTCAAGCTTTTTCTTGATTCAGATCTTCTTTAGTTTTTAATATCCAGCCATCTAGATCCGAGTCAAGTTTCTTCTTGATTCCGATATTTTTGTGGTATTCTTTGTATAACTTGTTATTTCAGGTTGCTCACGATCGGGGAACGGCCGAATTCCAAAGGTTACTCTTCTCGCATAAAAAGCTTCAAGATAAATTTGACAAAATGGTTCCTATTGTGAAGAAGACTGGTAAATTACTTGGCTTTTAGTGCCCTCTATCTTTGTACAAGACCCAGTTTCTCGGCTAATTTCTGGTGTATTGTCGTGTAGATAACATCAATAATTTAAATACTCGTCTTACGAAGAAGGTTGCCACCCTTGAAGGTTAGTTGCCCCACCACCCTTTATTCATCCATTTTCGTTCGAAGTAAATCTTGTGTATCTTACGGTATTCCATCTTCGGCTTAGCCGAGTTACAAAGATTTGCAGCGTCGCATCAAGAGTGCATACCTATGCCTGATATGATGCTGCATTTTTTAGAGAAAGCGGGCACTCACTCGACGCAACTTAAGGAAAAGGATGACGAGATAGCCCGGCTCCGTGCCGAGATTGAATCCCTCAAACTTTCTTAGAAACCCGAGTTAGAAAAAGTTGATCAAGAGTTTCCGAGGAGAAGAACCGACTAAGCCTGCACCTTTAGAAGGACAAGGAACTTCTTGACACCGCCGAGCTAAAGAACCAGGCGATGACCGAAGAAATGTCCAGTTTTGAGAAGAATAGGGCTAACTGGGCCATGGATCTCCAGAAGATGCTGCGACAGATCCACCATAAGTTTTCTGTTTCTAGCAGAGTCATTCTTTGCTTGTAGCTTCTCTTGACCTAAGTGATGTTTTTGCTTACAGATCATTTTACAGAAGCCGAATATGTGAGTTCTAAGGCTGTGATCGCTGCTCGCGGCCACCGAGGTGTTCCCGTTACTTCGAATCAAGAATATTCCATTGAAGACTTATTGGTTGCCGCGCTGCTGCTGCTATTGAGCCAATAAAGGTTATGGGAAAAGATCTGGTGCAAGCGGCTATTCGGGCCTGCCATGTACTTTGGCCAAATGAGACAAAGATTAAAAAAGTAGAAGTGCTCGTGGCGAGGCTGATGGAGTCTCAGACTCTATTGAATCTATGGCGAGAGTCTGCCGGACAAGCCAGAGCTGTATGGCGCTTACTGCTGTTTTGTCATGGTACGAGGATATCTCCCTCGATACATTGATGAATTTGCACACTAGCTCTCCTTGGCTCGAAAATCCGGAGTATGTTGCCCGCCACCAAGCCCATGCATATAAGCTCATTAAGTATGCCAACGTTCATCAATGGAACGAAGGGCAGAGATTTCTCCCTGATGATGTTGAAGATGATGTTGAGGCTGTGGATGAAGATGAATCCGATGGAGATTCCGGCGATGAAGGTGGTTCGGATGATAATTCTGGTGACTCGGACGAGTCTAGTGGTAGTTCAGACGGGAACACCGAGGCTCGATCCTTCTCCAAGGTACCGAAGCCTCCCAAGCCCAAGGTGGAGTCTCATAGCGAACAATCCCTGCCAAGATAATTTGGTTGCCTCGATCGACGGTGAGGTAACTTCTGCAGAGGCCCAGGAAACTCCTGAAGTTGTACCTCCTACCAAAGTCGAGGCTCCTTCTGTTGCTATCACTGTTCCTCCTGTGGGTGATTCGGCAACTGCCGATGCTTGAGCTTAAAAACTCTTATTTGTTCAAGTTCCCGGTATGCCGGGTGTATGCTGCCCTAAAACAATCATCCTCTTTTGGTACTATATGATACGTTTAACTTTGGCATCAGATGTTGTAGTAATATTGTTATTTCTTCCATTTGAATTTGTGTGGTCCGTATCCTTGTTGCAAAATTTTAATTTCATAAGTTCGAATCATATTTCCACGTGTCTGATTTTCGTTCGGCATCCATTTTGTGTCTTTCATCTATTCTTAGTTGCAACACTTTGGTTTTTCAATTTTGTCTGAAGGACTATGTGTAACACTACGGTTCTAAAAAGACCGTAGCTTCTATGTGACATGCCAATCCTTGGATCGGTTCATTGTCCCACAATAGAATAAAGATGAATAACATAGCAAAATATGCGTGTATCATAAATAACGATGATCCATAGTAACATTATTACAATAAAGGCTTAGCTCAAGGATATCTTTGCTTATTCAAGTAGCAACATAAATAAGATAACTCCTCCATTCTTCAAATTGCCCACAAGTGAACAAGTGCCAAGTGGAGTACCATGGCCTAAATCGTTCACTCAGAATCTGAATATCCTGCAACATGAAACGTAGCAGCCCCGAAGGGTCAATACATGGAATGTATGGCAAGTAGAGATATTAAAGGAGACAATAGAGCTAACATCTACATGCATATTTGGCAAGTGGAGCTGTGGCTAGCTTGCATTTGCGAATACCTTTGTCCTACTTTTATAAACAATTTTTGATTTTCTTTGAAAAGATCCCAATTATGTTAACCCATCAACATTAAAGCAATTAGCAAATTAGAATGGGCGAGAAACATGTCATGAACTCAATATCAAGCAACTCAGATGTCCATAACTGGGGACACGGCTAATCGATTAGTTTATGCACCCTGCATGGGCTAGTACACTTTACCCATGTAACTTGGCCAGCCCAGCTCGTACCACAACTCTCATATTGGGTGTTGATAGGGAGAAGTCCAAGAAGGGACCGTTTGGGAAGTAGCTCCTCAAACCCGACACGCACCGGTCCAACCTAACAAAATTCTACATCTCTGGATACGTGGGTTCGAGTTACACAACCTACTAAGTCCAACCAACCGCCCATTCCATTATTGGCACATGGTTTTACACGTAAGCTACAAAATAAAGAAGCCAATCATTTTTTCTTGATACCTGGGTGCCTTTCCGCAATGATACCACCAAAATTTTCAATCCCATCACACCCAGGAGATTCATTGATTAAGTTGTTTTTAGTTTTTGCAAACCAACACATTTAGAAACAACCCTCAGTGATGTACCCCAACCCTCGTTCATCATAGAATGGCTAAGCGTATCTACCAACGGTGGCTCATCTACAGGTAAGCCCTACCACATAATAGTACATAGCATAGCGATAGTAATTTCCTACACATGCATCTACAAAATACACGACAATGCATTGAAAATAGTAGGACAATATCATGAACAAAGTAGCATCTACTTTCCTTGGCTGTAGCGGTCGAACGAACAATCCTCACACGAGCAAGCATTGCACTCATCACAATCTACACGATACAATTGCAATCACATAAACAAACCAAACACAACCATATACAAACATGACGATGCAAGATGCATGCATGACAAGTTGAACAATGCTACAGTAGCTTTCTATAACCTTATTCAGTATACCTACTGTATGCATGCATGGAAAACATTATAAATGCATTGGAAACAAATCATACAATTTTAAATAACCAAACAATTGAGCTATAACCCAATTATTAATCCACTTCTATTGAACATTTTGTAAAATCTTGGAAAAATAGCTACTCTGTAAGCAACCTAAAATAGAACCAGTACCAACTGGAATCACTCAAAACGGTTTTATAGAATTTCCTGAGCAATTAAAATACTCCAGTAAGCCTTTATATAGATTCTGCAATTTACAGTACTGTAAGTCTACCTTTTTAATTCACTATTAGATTCCCCTTGTTCTACTGATTCCAGGGACATCTCATTTGCAATTTTTGGAGTTGTAGAACTTTTACTATGAATTTATTACTCTAAAAAGGACATTAAACTATTTAATTAATCATGGCGAAACCTTGCGGGCAAAAGTATGAAACAATTGTAAAGCAATGTTCTATGTGAAAAACTGAATCCTTCCATATCATATTTGTAATTTTTGGCCCAGTATATTAATTTATACGAATTTTACACGTTCTGTCTAATTTTTGCCAAATTAAATCAAATTAAATAAAAATCAGTCATCCGGCTGACTTTGACCATGCTGACGTGGCAGGCTGACCAGTCAGCGGTCAAAGCCGCTGGTCCACGGTCCATCTGGACCGTCCACTCCAGATCGAAGGGCAGGGAGGGGCGGCGCTCACCTGGCGGCGGCTGACGGGCGGAAGGGTGGCTGGCGGCATCGGGTCGGCGTTGGGGAGGGAGGGGGCGGCATCTCCGGCGCGGTACGGCGGCGGGTGAGCGGCGTACGGCGTGCAGGGTGAGGCGGCGAAGCTCGTGGGGGTGACGGCATGCTCCCTCTCGTCCGCGGGCGGCGGAAGTAGCGGGATGGAGCGGCGTTGGTCGGCGGGCTACTCCGGCGAGCTCGCGTGGAGCTTCGGGGCGCTATCTACACGGGGAAAAGTGCGGCGGCGGGTCAGTATGTCATGGGGAAGACTTCCAGGGGGAGAGAGGGGCGAGGGAACAGCTTGCCGCGGCTATGGAGCTCCCTACGGAGTCAATGGCGGCGGCGGTGGCGTCGTACTCCGGCGAGAAATCCTCGTGGATTGGCGGCGCCTTAGGAGGCGGTTTTGGGGGGTTTCGTAGAGGGAAATATAGGGATTAATATGGGGCAAATCTCAGGTGAAGATTAGTTTGGATTCGACCCGAATCCGGCAAAATCGGAGCAGGCAGCGAGTTTGAGAGGGGCACGTTCCTAGGGAAGAAACTGACGTGTGGGGCCCACGCGGCAGTGACGCGTGGGGGGCTGACGGGCGGGGCCCGCTCGTCAGCGGCGCTGGGCAGGGCGGTGGCGCTTAGTATCCGCTGCACCCACTGCTGCTGCCACGGGCCATGGCCTCGCAGCCCTGGCAGGCCCCGGCTGGGCCGGCTGCGCCACGGGCTGGCTGGCTGCACCGATGCTGCTCCTCTTTTTTTTATTTTTCTTTTTCCTGATGGTTTTCTTAACTGAAACTTTTGTCTGAACTGTCTGAAACTAAGTAGAAAATTCAGTTACCTGTAGAATTTGCTGTGAAGCTCCGATTTAGGCGATTCAAAGTGCTACGGGTTCGTGTCGGAACCCTCTACGCACCTGTGCCTTACAAACAATTAAAATATACCATTCTAGAAGATGCAAGGTAGAAACCGAGCACTCAAGTGTAGGTGACAAAATGCAAATGCAAGTGAGGGGTTTTGCCAAAACCTTTTTAAACTGAATTTTTGCAATGATGTTCATGGTACAATGACATGTATGCTATGCAGTACCAAATCTAAAATTTGGGATGTGACAAGACTAACCCCCTTAAGATGAATCTCGTCCTCGAGATTCGGCATGGCTAGCAAATAGGTGTGGATGGTCCTCTCGGATGTCATCCTCACGCTCCCAAGTGGCTTCCTCTTCGGTGTGGTGACTCCATTGCACCTTGCAAAACCTGATCGTCTTGGTACGGGTAATCCTCTCTGCTGTCTCAAGTATCTTGACCGACTTCTCCTCATAGGTCAAGTCACTCTCAAGCTGAACCTCCTCTAGTGGCACCGTGTCTCTCAATGGTGTATCCACCGTCTCCGGATGGCACTTCTTCAGATGGGACACATGGAACACATTGTGGACGGCGGACAGAGACTCTGGCAACTCCAACTAATATGCAACCTCTCCTTTACGTGCTAAGACCCGGTATGGTCCTATGAACCGAGGTGCCAGCTTACCCTTGATTCCAAATCTCTTAATTCCACACAGTGGCGACACTCTGAGGTATGCTCTATCACCTATCTCATACACCACTTCATTGCGCTTGGCGTCAGCGTAGCTCTTCTGTCTCGATTGTGCTACCTTTAGCCTGTCCCTAACCAAAGCGACCTTCTCCTCGGCATCCTTGATCAAATCAGGTCCAAATAGCTGACGCTCTCCTACTCCATCCCATAGCAATGGTGTCCGGCATCTTTTCCCATATAACACATCAAACGGCGACATCTTGATGCTGGTTTGGTAGCTGTTGTTGTAGGAAAACTCGGCATACGGCAAATTCTCATCCCAACTAGAGCCATGAGCCAAAGCGCAATCTCTCAACATATCCTCCAAAATCTGATTCACCCTCTCTGTCTGTCCATCTGTCTGTGGGTGGAATGCTATGCTAAACTCCAACCTAGTTCCCAATGACTCGTGCAGCTGGCGCCAAAAGTGCGATGTAAATTGGGTGCCTCTATATTAAACAATGCTCTTGGGAACTCCATATAGGCACACAATCCTGTCCATATAAATCTTGGCCAACCTTGCGCTCGTGTAGGTTGTCTTCACCGGTATAAAGTGGGATACCTTGGTCAAATGGTCGACCACTACCCAAATAGAGTCGTATCCCGACCTGGTCCTGGGAAATCCTGTGATAAAATCCATTCCCGCGCTATCCCACTTCCAATCCGGCACGGGCAATGGCTGTAGCAACCTTGCTGGCTTTTGGTGTTCCGCCTTCACTCGGCTGCATACATCACATAAGGCAATATGCTTGGCTATGTCTCCCTTCATGTTGTTCCACCAAAATTTGTCCTTTAGATCGATATACATCTTTGTATTGCCCGGATGTATGGAGTATGGCGAGTCATGAGCTTCCTGCAGAATTAGCTTCCTTATTTCCGGGTCGTTGGGCACACACAAACGATCTCCATACCACAAGGTTCCTTGCTCATCCTCGCGGATTTCTTTCTCTCGATTATCCTTCATCTTTTCCTTTATCTCCTCTATCTCCTTGTCTCCTACTTGAGCCTTCCTGATCATGTCCTATAGCATTGGTTGAACTTCGATTGCTGCCAAATATCCTTCTGACACTACCTCCAGTCTAAGATCCTTGAATTGCTTGCACAAATCCTCGGGCAATTCCCCAACAGTCAATCCAGTGGCATAGACCTTCCGGCTTAGAGCATCCGCTACCACATTGGCTTTTCCTGGGTGGTAATTCAAATTCATATCATAATCCTTGATAAGCTCCAACCATCTCCTTTGCCTCATGTTGAGTTCCTTCTATGTAAATATGTACTTCAGGCTCTTGTGGTCGGTGTACACATCGTAGTGTTTTCCCATTAGGTAGTGCCTCCATACCTTGAGCGCATGCACAACCGATGCTAATTCCAAGTCATGCGTGGGGTAATTCCTCTCATGGTGTTTGAGTTGCCGCGAGACGCATGACACCACTCTCCCATCTTGCATCAGCACACTTCCAAGTCCCTGTCGAGAAGCATCACAGTACACTTGAAAATCCTTCTGAAGATCAGGTAAACACAGAATAGGTGCGGTCACTAGACGACGCTTCAGTTCCTGAAAGCTAGCTTCACACACATCTGTCCACTCAAACTTCTTCTCCTTCTTCATAAGTTCCATCATCGGTTTAGCAATCTTGGAGAAATTCTCTATGAACCTCCTGTAATATCCAGCAAGTCCCAAAAAGCTCCGAATATCACCGACATTCTTGGGCGCTTCCCACTCAGTCACTGCCGTCACTTTGCTTGGATCAACAACGACTCCTTCTCCTGACACCACGTGTCCAAGAAATCCAACAGTGTTAAGCCAGAATTCACACATGCTGAATTTGGCATATAGCTTATGTTCCGTCAGCTTCTCCATAATCAATCGCAGATGTCTCTCATGTTCGGGATCATCCTTGGAATATATCAGTATGTCATCGATGAATACAACCACGAACTTATCCAAGTACTCCATAAACACCTTGTTCATCATGGTCATGAAATATGCCGGAGCATTCGTTAGTCCAAAAGACATAACCGTATAATCATATAAACCATACCTATTGGTGAAATAAGTTCTTGGTATGTCCTCCTCCCTAATCTTCAATTGGAAATAACCCAATCGAAGATCAATTTTTCTAAACACCTTTGCTCCTTCCAGTTGATCAAACAAATCATTTATGTTCAGCAGGGGGTATTTGTTCTTGATGGTCACTTCATTCAGCGAGCGATAGTACACCACTAACCTCTTGCTACTGTCCTTCTTTTCCACAAACAAAATAGGTGCACCCCATGACGACTAACTGGGCTGAATAAATCCCTTGTCCAACTACTCCTTTAGTTGTTTCTTTAACTCCTTCAGCTCATCCACATTCATCTTGTATGGCCTCTTTGCTATAGGTCCTGTTCCCGGCATTAGATCGATGAGAAACTCCACATCCCTGTCAGGTGGCATCCCTGGCAGCTCCTCCGGAAACACGTCGGGGTACTCCTTTATTACAGGCACTGTATCCATGCTAACCCCAGAGAATTCAGCTTACATCTTCCCAGTCGCACCGACGACTTGAACCTAATTCTCTTACCATCCGGGGTTTGAGCGAAACCGCTCGTTGTGCACAATCTATGTGTCCCTCATGCATGGACATCCAATCCATTCCTAGTATTACATCTAAACCTTGTGACTCCAATATTACCAGATGTGCAATAAAATTGTGTGCTCCAATTCTCACAGTTAGGTCGCGACATCCCGCGCTAGCTATCATTTCCCCTCCAGGTGAGCTTACTCTAATAGACCCTTTTAGAGACTCCATAGGTAGCTTATTCTTATCCACAAATGCCCTTGATATGAATGAATGCGATGCACTAGTATCGAAAAGTATAAGTGCAGGGTGAGTGTTGATTGGAAACTTACCAACCACAAGCTCAGGCTCATCTGGTATCTCCTCCACATTCATGTGGTTCACTGTGGCCTTCTGGTTGTTGCCTGGCTTTAGTCCCTTCTTCTCCGGACAATTATCTGCATAATGTCCTTTCTGGCCGCACTTGAAACATGTCACCTCACTCAGGTCCTTCTTCACAAAGTTGCGATCACGGTTGCGGTCATGCCCATTGTGTCCTCTAGAATGGTGAGTGTGTCCTCCCTTGTGGCAGTGGCGGTTGCTCTTGTGGCTCTCATGGCGATGTCCATCACTTCCATGGCTGTGGCGGTCATGGCTTCCATGGCGCCCATGGTCACTTCACCCATGCTTGGAGTATCTATCATAAAAAGTGCGAGACTTGTGGTGAGAGCCAGAGTGGTGATTGTTGCTCTTTCTCTTGCGGTTTTCCACCTGCTTGTGCTTCCCCTCCAAGATTCTGGCCTTGTCCATAAGCTCCTGGAATGTGGTACAATAAACCACTAGCAGCTGTACTGAAATCTCATCACTGAGGCCATCCAGGAACCTCTCTCTACTTTTGGCATCAGTGTCAACATCCTCAGGGGCATAACGCGACAGGTTGTTGAACTCCTCTATATATTCAGCCACAGTGCGGTTGGTTTGGCGCAAGTTGCGAAACTCCTTCCTCTTCAGGCTCAGAACTCCTGAAGAAACATGATTGGTCCTGAAACCTTCCTCAAACATGGCCCAAGTTAAGCGGGTGGGTGATCTGAAAAGTGTCCCACCACGAAGCGGTTGGTCCCTCCAGTAGGTGAGCGGCAAATCTCACCTTCTCAGCATCTGTGCACCCAACAGTTACCAGATCCTTATTCACTGAACGCAACCAGTCGAGAGAAACCATCGGCTCAGTTGCAGTAAAGAACTTTGTTGGCCTTAGCCTCAGGAACCTTCTAAGTGCATCTCCCTGGGGATGGTTATTCCCATTGTTGTTGTTATTGTTGTTATGAGCTTCCATGAACTGTGTCATCACTTGGGTTATCTGTGCCTGATCTGCTGTAAGCTGCTCCATATCAGTAGGTTGACGGCGGGGAGGCATCTACGGGTCAGCACAGGTAAGCTTAGAAACAATTGATTATGAAAATTAGGATTCTACCCATGCATTATGCTCAAACAACAACAAAACAATCAGACAATCTTAAGCAAGCAACACATCAGCAAGCAAGCGATCAAGCAATGTTCCAGGGGTTATCCTAGCAGTATATATCTACTGAAATAGTTTTAGAAGCGTTGGCAACAGTTATCAACATAAGTTGGCCAACAAAGCATTAAAACAGGAATCTGCCAGAATAGTCCAGCAGTGTTCACGGATTTTTCTACCTGACTTAAACTGGTCAGCATTTTTTGCTGATTTTTGTGTACACAGTACGGAGAGTTTCTTACCAAACCCTATTGTTTCAGATTTTTCTCTGTTACCAATAAAATATTAAAAATCGTACAGTACAGCAGGGTCAGCACAAAAATGCATCAGGAAAAACTCGAATATCAAGCAAAACTTGTCATAACTCATTTATAAAATTCGCACAAATAATCCTGGAACTTTCGAGTACACATAGGAGCAAATAAACACTTTAAACTAACAGTAAATAAGTTTTACATTGATCGAGACCTTAAGCTAACGATGTATCCTAACGAATAGTAATTGGCGGACATCTAACTACTTCATGAAGAGGTTGCAGTAGGTCCTCGCGTTTATGCGTGCTTCTGTCCACGGACCATCCATGGCGGTGGAGTATACACCTCTCCTGAATCATCACTTGAAACCTCAAATTCCACCTCTTCTAGATCCTCCTCTTCTTCTTCATCCTCTACTTCTGCAGCAACAGCTTGATCTCCTCCACCATCGTTGTTTCCATCATCATCATCTTCTTCGTCCTCATCATCATCATCATCGTTCCCACCATCATCATCATCATTGTTGCCATCATCTCCATTGTTGTCATCAGGGGTGGATTCAACTGTGCTTGGAGAGCGGCAATCTGGGCTTCCATATCAACAATAGTCTGGTCCCTTTCCTGGACGGTCCCTTGCAGCTGTTGTATGGCTTGATTGTTTTCCTGCACGGTCCCATTAAGCTGTGCTATGGCTTGATTATTCTCATGGACAGTCCCATTCAGCTGTGCTATGGTTGCGTCCCTGCCAATCAGTGCATGGTTCAGAACATCCACAACTTCATGCAAGGTCTCAATCTCCTATCCCTGGACCACCATACCGTTGCTGGCAAAATCTGCTATCTCCTTTACCATCATCACTTTCTCAGCTAGAGCTCCATTCTCCCTCTCCATATCTTCTATGTGCCTCCGACGGGACGGCATGTTGTTCCTGTCGCCCGGGGTAACCACAACGTTCCCATTCTCATCACGCCTTCTGTAATCACGGTAAGCTGAGTCTTCTGGCAGCAGGTGTCGAACAAGATGGCACTGGCGTGACAGGGCTTCATGTAGAGCCAAGTTTATTCCAAGCCCCCAGTTGCAATATGTCTTGGTGTAGACCAGATGCACAGGGTTTGGCAAGGCGATATCCCTAAAGATGAAAGTGGTGATCTCCCAGGCGTCCTCGCCATATCCCTACTTGTATAGCCTTCTTCCCTTGAACATGGGCAGTGGCAATCCCAATGACTGTGAGAGCTGTGCCAACTGTCCTGCAAAGAGCCTTGGTGACTCCATCGTAGCATACCCAGTCCTGACTTCTCCCATCTACCAATTAAAAGAGGAAAGTGTGAGAATAGTACATGGTAAAGATTTACGAGAGTGAAAGTCATAAGATGAAAGACAAAGTTAATATAAGCTTTAATAATTCTATGGTTTCCTAATCCAAACCTAGGTCATGATCCTACAGTCGACACATGGGCTCTGATACCATATTGTAACACTACGGTTCTGAAAAGACCGTAGATTCTATGTGACATGCCAATCCCTGGATCGGTTCATTGGCCCACAATAGAATAAAGATGAATAACATAGCAAAATATCTGTGTATCATAAATAACGATGATCCAGAGTAACATTATTACAATAAAGGCTTAGATCAAGGCTAGCTTTGCTTATTTAAGTAGGAACATAAATAATATAACTCCTCCATTCTTCAAATTGCTCACAAGTGAACAAGTGCCGAGTGGACTACCGTGGCCTAAATCGATCACTCAGAATCTGAATATCCTGCAACATGAAACGTAGCAGCCCCAAAGGGTCAATACATGGAATGTATGGCAAGTAGAGCTATTAAAGGAGACAATAGATCTAACATATACATGCAAATTTGGCAAGTGGAGCTATGGCTAGCTTGCATTTGCGAATACCTTTGTCCTACTTTCATAAAAAGTTTTTGATTTTATTTGAAAAGATCCCAATTATGTTAACCCATAAACATTAAAGCAATTAGGAAATTAGAATGGGCGAGAAACATGTCATGAACTCAATATCAAGCAACTCAGATGTCCATAACCGGGGACACGGCTAATCGATTAGTTTATACACCCTATAGGGGTTAGTACACTTTACCCATGTGACTTGGCCAGCCCAGCTCGTACCACCACTCTCATATTGGGTGTTGATAGGGAGAAGACTAAGAAGGGACCGTTCGGGAAGTAGCTCCCCAAATCCGACACGCACCGGTCCAACCTACCAAAATTCTACATCTCTGGATACGTGGGTTCAAGTTACCAAAACCTACTGAGTCCAACCAACCGCCCATTCCATTATTGGCGCATGGTTGTACACGTAAGCTACAAAATAAAGAAGTCAATCATTTTCTCTTGATACCTGGGTGCCTTTCCGCATTGATACCACCAAAATTTTCAATCCCATCACACCCAGGAGATTCATTGATTAAGTTGTTTTTAGTTTTCGCAAACCAACACATTTAGAAACAACCCTCAGTGATGTACCCCAGCCCTCGTTCATCATAGCATGGCTAAACACATCTACCAACGGTGGCTCATCTACGGGTAAGCCCTACCACATAATAGGAAATATCATAGCGATAGTAATTTCCTACACATGCATCTACAAAATACACGACAATGCATTGAAAATAGTAGGACAATATCATGAACAAAGTAGCATCTACTTGCCTTGGCTGCAGCGGTCGAACGAACAATCCTCACACGAGCAATCGTTGCACTCGTCACAATCTACACGATGCAATTGCAATCACATAAACAAACCAAACACAACCATATACAAACATGATGATGCAAGATGCATGCATGACAAGTTAAACAATGCTACAGTAGCTTTCTATAACCTTATTCAGCATGCCTACTATATGCATGCATAGAAAACATTTTAAATGCATTGGAAACAAATCATGCAATTTTAAATGACCAAACAATTGAGATATAAACCAATTATTAAGACACTGCTATTGAACAGTTTGTAATATCTTGGAAAAATAGCTACTGTGTAGGCAACCTAAAATAGAACCAGTACCAACTGGAATCACTCAAAAAGGTTTTATAGACTTCCTAAGCAATTAAAATACTCCAGTAAGCCATTATATAGATTCTGCAATTTCAAGTACTGTAAGTCTACCTTTTTAATTCACTATTATATTCCCCTTGTTCTATTGATTCCAGGGACATCTCATTTGCTATTTTTGGAGTTGTAGAACTTCTACTATGAATTTATTACTCATGGCGGAAACTTGCTGCAAAAGTATGAAACAATTCTACAGCAATGTTCTACGTGAAAAACTGAATCCATCCATATCTTATTTGTAATTTTTGGCCCAGTAGATTAATTTATACGAATTTTACAAGTTATATCTAATTTTTGCCGAATTAAATCGAATTAAATAAAAACCAGTCAACCTACTGACTTTGACCATGCTGATGTGGCACGCTCACCAGTCAGCGGTCAAAGCCGCTGGTCCACGGTCCATCTGGACCGTCCGCTCCAGATCGAAGGGCAGGGAGGGGCGACGCTCACCTGGCGGCGGCTGACAGGCGGAAGGGTGGCTGGCGGCGTCGGTTTGGCGGGGGGAGGGCGTCTCCGGCGCGGTACGGCGGCGGGTTAGCGGCGTACGGCGTGCGGGGCGAATCGGCGGAGCTCGAGAGGGTAACGGCGTGCGTCCTCTCGTCCGTGGGCAACGGCAGTAGGCGGATGGAGCGGCGCCGGTCGGCGGGATGCTCCGGCGAGCTCGCGTGGAGCTTCGGGGCATGTTTTGCACGGGGAAAAGTGCGGCGGTGGTTCAGTACGTCGTGGGGAAGACTTCCAGGGGGAGAGCGGGGCGAGGGGACAGCTTGCCGCGGCTGTGGAGCTCCCTACGGCGTCAATGGCGGCGGCGGTGACGTCGTACTCCGATGAGAAATTCTCGCGGATTTGCGGTGTCTTAGGAGGCAGTTTTTGGGGGGTTTCGTAGAGGGAAAGATAGGGATTAATATGGGGCAAATCTCAGGTGAAGATTAGTTTGGATTCGACCCGAATCCGGCATAATCGGAGTAGGCAGCGAGTTTGAGAGGGGCACGTTCCTAGGGAAGAAACTGGCACGTGGGGCCCACGAGGCAGTGACGCGCGGGGGGCCTGACGGGCGGGGCCCGCTCGTCAGCGGCGCTGGGCAGGGCGGCGGCGCTTAGTATCCTTTGCGCGCGCGCTGCTGCTGCTGCCGCGGGCCGCGACCTCGCAGCGCTGGCAGGCCCCGGCTGGGCCGGCTGGGCCACGGGCTGGCTGGCTACGCCGGTGCTGCTCCTCTTTTTTTTATTTTTTTTATTTTTCCTGATGGTTTTCTTAACTGAAACATTTGTCTGAATTGTTTGAAACTAAGTAGAAAATTCATTTAGTTGTAGAATTTGCTGTGAAGCTCCGATTTAGGAGATTCAAAGTGCTACGGGTTCATGTCGGAACCCTCTACGCACCCGTGCCTTCCAAACAACTAAAATATACCATTCTAGCAGATGCAAGGTAGAAACCGAGCACTCAGGTGTAGGTGACAAAATGCAAATGCAAGTGAGGAGTTTTGCCAAAACCTTTTCTAAAAATTTTGCAATGATGTTCATGGTGCAATGACATGTATGCTATGCAGTACCAAATCTAAAATTTGGGATGTGACACTATGACTACTATGTCCATATATCATTTAGTCTAATAGACTTACTACCTCTCCGAGTTATCTATTGGTAAGACAATATAAATAGGGTACATTCCACATTATATTTCGAGCTGCCGAGGTTATTACTCATATGATTATAATAGTACAGTTTCATGGGGCAGTCCCTGAGTTATTGCTCGGGTTGCCAAAGTGATCATTCATATTACACATGTGATTGATGATAGATAATACGGGGTAGTCCCCGAGTCACTGCTTGGGCCACCGAGGTTTCATACATAACCAAAATGAAAAACAGTACGGGGTAGTCCCCGAGTTACTGCTCGAGCTACCGAAGTTTCATACATAATTAAAAACGACAAACAACATGGGGTAGTCCCCTATTTACTGCTCGACCTACCAAAGTTTCATTAATTCATGTCGGATACATCAATTTGATACATAATATTGCTGGATACAATACACTTCCTCTAAGTGTAAAACGGATGAAGTAAAGCCACATTCCACAGTATTTTTGACTCGTCTACGGACATATCCGCCTTGTTCTTTTCTGGCGCCTGAGCATCGATTAGGTAGTATGCATCGTTGTGTAATGCTTTTCTTACTATGAATGGGCCTTCCCATGGAGGTGAGAGTTTATGCATGCTGGCCATGCGTTGCACCAGCCGAAGAACTAGATCTCCTTCCTTGAAAACTCTTGGACTCACTTTCTTGCTATGATATCGCCTGAGGTCCTGTTGATAAATAGCTGATCTTGATAGTGCCAATTCTCTTGCTTCTTCTAGCAGGTCCACAACATCTTGTCGAGATATTTCATTTACTTCAGCGCTCGTGTATTGGGAAACTCTTGGCGAGTCATGCATTATGTTGGCCGGAAGTACAGCTTCTGCCCCATATACGAGAAAGAACGGGGTATATGCCGTCGATCTACTTAGGGTAGTCCTCAGGCTCCACAACACCGCTGGGAGTTCCTCGATCCAGTATCCTGCCGACCTCTGCAGTGCTTCTATCAGCCGAGGTTTTATTTCGGACAGTACTAGTCCATTTGATATTTCTACTTGCTCATTTGATGCCGGGTGAGACACCAAGGCAACATCGAGTCTTATGCACTTCTCTTGGCAGAATCGAGCAAAAGCTCCTTCAGCGAAGTTTGTACCATTATTTGTGACGATACTGTGTGGGTAACCATATCTTAGAATGATATCTTTGAGGAATTTCACCACTATGGGCCCGTCACACTTTCTTGTTGGTTTTACTTCAATCCACTTTGTGAATTTGTCTACACGGACCAAAATGTGAGTCATGCCGCCACGAGCCGGCTTAAATGGACCTACCATATCTAAACACCATATAGAGAATGGCCAAGTGATTGGTATTGTTTTTTACTCGGATAAAGCATATGTATTTTGCCGGCATATCTCTGACAACCATTACACACCGTTAACAATTCTTTTGCTTCCTTCAGCGCACTTGGCCAGTAAAACCCATGCCTGAATGCTTTGTCCACGAGGGCTCTGGACGAGGCATGGTGCCCACACTCTCCTTGATGTATATCCAAGAGGATCTCTTGCCCCTCTGCTGAGTCAACGCATTGTTGCAACACATTTGTCATGCTTCTCTTATAAAGCTCATTATTTATGATCGTGTAAGCTTTTGCTCTTCTCACTATCTGCCTAGCCATAACCTCATTATCCGGCAAGGCCTTTTCTTTGAGGAATGAGAATATGGGTTGTGCCCATTTCGGCATGACTTTTTCCAGGAAAATTGTGTTTCAATTTCCATTATCTCTGCCAACATAACATCTGCCGACTTTTCCCAATCCATTTTTGGGTTAAGCAAATCAATTTCTGAGTAGTTCGGCTCATGTAATTTGTCAGTTTCTATTGGGACGCACCCGGCTATCTGATCTGACGAGATGCGAATTGACTCGGATTCTGGTGAAGGTATAATTGACGACTTTCTTAGGTGTTGCAGGGTGATACCAGGCGGAATTGACTGTCTGGTTGATCCAAGATTCGATAGCGTATCTTTGCATAATTTTCTGCCCGAGGTATATGATGGAATTCACATCCATCAAAATAACCACTAATTTTCTGTACATGAAACCGATATAGAGCCATGTTTGCATCCAATGCGTCCCAATTTCCTGATACTTGCTGGACTACGAGGTCCGAATCTCCGTAATAGAGAATCCGACGTATGCCGATCTCTTTTGCCATTTTTAGGCCATGGACAAGTGCCTCATATTCGGCTACATTGTTTGATGCAGCGAAATGTATCTGCAACACATATTTCAGCTGATCCTTTTTTGGAGAGGTTAACACTATCCCTGCACCTAACCCATTTCTTAACTTGGACCCAACAAAGTGCATCGTCCAATAATTCAGATCTGGCAATGGGGGTTCATACTGCACCTCGGCCCAGTCTACAAAAAAGTCGGCCACCGCCTGAGATTTAATTGCATATCGCGTATCAAATTGTGGGTCATAAGGTGATAACTCAATTGCCCATTTTGCTATTCGGCCACTTGCATATTTGTTGCTCAGTATCTCGGCTATTGGTGCCTCACAAATCACCTTTATGGGGTGCTCTTCAAAATAATTGTTGAGCTTCTTTGCCGACATGTACACTCCGTAAGCCATTTTCTGGTAATGTGGGTAGTTCTGCTTGGAAGCCGATAATACCTCACTCAGGTAATATACCGGTCTTTGCATCGACTTACCTTCTTTGTTTCGTTCCACGACAACTACTGCACTAACTACCCTGTTTGTTGCTGCCACATAGAGTAGCATAGGCTCTTTTGATAATGGGGAAGCCAAGATAGGCGCCATAGCCAGCATCTTTTTTAACTCATGAAAAACACTATCGTCCTGAGGTGTCCAGGTGAACTTGTCGGATTTTTTCATTAATTGATACAAAGGCAATGCTTCTTCACCTAGTCAACTCACGAACCGACTTAGGGATGCAAGACACCTTGTAAATTTTTGAACATAATTTAGGCATCTTGGTAGTTCCATTCTTTCAACCGCACGGATCTTAGTCGGATTTGCATCTATACCTCGGCTAGACACGAGGAAACCGAGTAATATTCCGGCTGGTACACCAAAGGTACATTTTTCGGGTTAAGCTTCATTCGGAACCTTCTTAAGTTCGCGAATGTATGTCGGATATCTTCTAGGAGCGTGTTGCTCTCTTTGGTTTTTATAACCACATCATCAACATATACATGCACATTTTTTCCGATCTAGTCGTGTAGACATTTTTGCATGCATCTTTGGTATGTGGCTCCTGCATTACGCAGGCCGAATGGCATGGCCGATAGCAATAAGCCCCATACGGGGTGATAAACATAGTCTTTATTTGATCAGCCGGGTTTGACGGTATCTGGTGGAGACTAGAGTACGCATCTACAAATGATAACAGCTCACAACCTGTGGTTGAATTAATGACTTGGTCTATCCTAGGTAAAGGAAAAGGATCTTTGGGACACGCCTTGTTAAGGTTTGTGTAATCTATGCACATTCGCCAAACGACAACTACATTTGGGTCATCCTTTTTCTTTTCTACCAACACCGGGTTTGATAACCAATCCGGATGAAGTACTTCCATGATAAACCCGGCCGCAAGGAGCCGAGCAATCTCATCCCCTATTATCTATCTCCTCTCTTCGGCGAAGCAGCGGAGAGGTTGCTTCACCGGCCTTGCTCCTAGCCTTACGTGCAAAGAGTTCTCAGCCAACTCCCTCGGTACTCCTTGCAGATCCTGTGTGGACCATGCAAAGATATCCCGATTCTCATGGAGGAAGTTGGTGAGCTCGCTTTCCTATTTGTCATTCAGGCCGACACCAATAGTGATGGTGTGCTCTGGGAATTGATCATCAATCTGGATCTTTTCTGTTTCCTTAGTCGGCTGGAATGACACACTTCCATGCGGGTTGGCAAGTGCCGGCATGTTAAGCTGTGCCGACTGAGCTAAAGCTACCACTTCCTGAATTCTCCTTTTCTCTCTTGCGATTACCAAAGACTCGGCCAGGTTTGATCCGGCTGAAGCACATTCCATTCATTTCCTATAGTATCCTGCTATCCTTATCACCCCCTCAGGTCCTGGCATCTTCATTTTCAAGTAACTGATGTGACAACTGCTCATAAATTTGGCCAATGCCGGCTGTCCGAGTAAAGCATGATAGCAACTTTCCAGATCCACCACCTCAAACTCTAGATGTTCATCTATACAACTATCTATTATGCCGAATAATACATCTACTCGGACCTTTCCAATGGGTTCGCATGATAGTCCTGGCACTATCCCATGGAATGTTGTCCTTGTTGACTGCATCATATTCAGAGTTATTCCGAGTTTGTGCATTGTGTCTTTGTACATAATATTGATGTTGCTCCCGTTATCTATCAGTACTTTTGAGAACTTCACATTAATACTAGGCCCAACAAATGTCGGATCCAGCACTAAAGCATACGACCTTGGGTTTGTCATGATTTTCAAGTGATCTCTTATGCTCCAGGTAATCTCCTGCTCTAACCATGGCACATATCTTGGAACTGCTGGCATAACTGCGTTCACTTCCATATGTCGGCGATGTACGCTCTGTCTATCTTGTTGTTCTATTTTGAACACATAGTATGATTGGTGATGTTCCCTGTAATCATTGTGTCCATTATTCCCATGGTTTCCCCTACCATCTTGGTTCTGATTTATTACTTGGTGAACTGTATCCCTCCGATCCTGGTTCTCATACCTTGGAGGTGGTGGTGGTAACATCAGCTGCTGTGCATTTCCCCCTGTTAGCTATGGTTGCTGTTGGTGATGCGCTTGGTGCTGCGGTGCTTGCAAGGTTGTCGAGTTTCCCAATCGCGCTTTTCATCCAGGCACATTGGCGAGTGGTGTGTTTGGCTGGCTTGGCCGGGTTAGGCGTGTGAAATTTAAACGGTTGATCCAGCATGGACTCAAACGTGGACTTCGGCCTTTCTTGCCATTGTTTTTTCTGCTCAGGTGTCCATTGTTTCTTCCCATCATTCCTTGGTGTCCACTGCTGAGGACCATTCTTCTAATGCTGATTGCTCCCAAGACTCGACCGATCGTGCACAACTGCTGCCACTTGATTTGAACTATATCTGTAATCTGGCCTCTCATCCCTTCTTCTACCTCGGTATTCATTGCGCCGGGATGATCCGGCACCATCTCGGGCGTAATGATCCTGCTGCTCACGATGTTCAACTAACATAAGCTATGGTTGAGTCGGATCACCTAAGGTATATGAATCTGCTACTCTGATAGTCTCCGCCAATGTGGTGGGCATATCTCTCTGTAGCCTCTGCCACAACACACTTCCATATCTACACCCCTAAGTGAACCAGACAATTGCTTGAGATTCTATAACTCCTACACATGAATTTCTGAGGTTGCACCATCGAGTTAAGAATTCTCTATCAATCTCATTCGGTTTCTGCTTGCATATTTCGAGCTGTTGTGGCTTGTTTGGCCCCTTATATGTACTGGTGAAGTTACTGACAAACATTTCTTCAAAATCCAACCAACAATTGATACTGCCTGTTGGCAAATTATTCAGCCAAACTCTGGCCGGCCCTTCCAACATCTGGGCATGTATCTCACAGCCCATCTCAAATTTCCTCCCGCTATTTTTACTGCCGTGGCATAATAAATTAGCCAATCTTGTGGTTTCGTACTTCCATTGTATGTTTTCGTGCCTCTTGCTAACCCGAGGTCCAAAACATGCCGGGCCAGGCGGACCCTTCTCTTCCAACAACTCGGACCGATATAGTCTGTCCAGCTTCAATCTTGCGTCTGTTGACGGCAAGTTTCTATAGATAATCCTTTCCTGCATTCCATAACGATTTTACCCACCATGCTCTGCATTTTCCATTTCGGAATAACCATCATTATACCTGTCATTTGCTTGTTTATGCGGAGCTTGTCTTGTTTCTCGGTCTTGCCGAGGTTCATGTCTCGGCTGATGATCCTATGGAAGGTACCTCCTTCCTTCTGCCGGGTTATTGTTCTCTAGATTTCCCATGCTCTCTTTTGCCGCGGACGAGGTTTCTGTCACCGCTATTACCTTGGCTTCCATTGCCCCTTGTTTCATTGACCTTCCTAGCCACTGCCGGGTCATATGGGACAATCTGCTTGTTTCTCTTTCCTGAAGTTACTGCTTTATCTTTCCGTGCATTGTTTCCGGGTGAGGATGCTGCCGCCGTAGTTAGCGCGGGTGTAGCCCCTGCCGAATGGACCATGCGCGAAGCTCTCGGCTTTGCCGGGTTATCCTTAAGTATCTCCTCATTTTGCTGGTTCGTGATGCATACTAGCTCATTTACTCTTTCTTGCTGTCTCTGCCGGGCTTCCCCGGCCAGTCCTTCCAATTCCAGGGCTGCCGCATTTGCTGCCCTGAGGTTCTTTGCCGAGGTGCTATACCTCGGCAAGCCTGGGTCAACCAAATCACCTGGCTGAGCTTCATGCTCTTTATTGATATCATCCATGAGGTTCTTTCCTCTTAATCTCAGATCATCTACTCATCCAGGGGCCGTATCTAGATTGTTTGCATTGGCATACTCTCACAAAGTCCTATTAAAGGACTTCTGCAAGGCCAACACTTTCTTTGCCTCCTCTAACATATTCAGTTTAGTATCTTCTAACTCTGCATGTGCGTTCGTTGGGTTAACTATCGGTGCTACAGGTGTGGTTAAATTATCTATGGCTGCTTGCAGGATAATCTCTGGCCTCTCCAAAGGTGGACACCTTACCCTTGTTGCCTTTGGAGTTACCTCGTGCACATCAGATGCTCCGGCTGCTAGCGGATCTGCTACTGTTGGCTTCGTGGCTGCTTGCTTAGCTGCCTCCTGACCTGTTGCCGCCGGGTCCTTGCTTGGCCCGGCTCCTGCTGCTGGCGCCGGAGTTGTCATCATCACCTCAACACTTCCCGCGGGGCGAGCGACACACTGACCGCTGGCAGCACTGAGGGGAGGATCTCCTGCAACGACGACTCGATGCAGATAGACGCAGGAGGTGTCGATGCCGACGTAGATCTTGTGAGCGCCCAAGTTGATGAAGACGCCGTTGTGCGGGGGTGCCTTCCTTCTGAATCTTCCCGCGTTGTCGCTGACATAGTCCCAGATGTCAAATCTCTGGACTAACCCAGAAACCACCTGCTCGTCGGTGTCGATGAAGTTTCCCGTCCGGATCTTGACTCCATCTAGCACCGCTGCTGGCCCCATGGTGGGCGCCAAATGTCGTGGTGGTGGCATGGCAGATGCCATGGGTAGGCTAAAGTTAGGGGCCAATGAATACTAGTGGGATCTAGGGAGGGAAGATGCAGTAATTTCTACACACAATGAGTTAGAACACAGATCTTTATTCCACCTCTGTCGAGCTACAAGTGGTCCTTGAGATGTATAAGGGAGAGGGAGAAGAAGGTTACAACATGAGTCCTCTAGAATAAAATGAATCGATCCCCTCTCCAGGAAGCTTTGCCTCTCCTTATAAAGGAATACTTTGGTTCACTTTAGGGATGACGTGGACAAGCATATTCTTGGAATATGCTTGTCCCCCTTCTGTGTCCCCCTTCTACCGACGGCAAAGACTCAGAACTCCCCACATGTGACCCTGACCCTAGGGCTTGCCCACTGTCACCTCCGTGACGCTTGTCTGCCCCCCTGCGGCTCTCCTCTTTGTCTCTAGCGCTTGGCTCTGTGCAGATTCCACCTAGACAGTAGCTAGGGTTTGACTTTGGGAAACATCTCCTTCTTCTGCAAGCTTCCCGTAACTCGGCATTGCCTCTTGTAACTCGGCTCGACGCTCACCTGCATTTAAGCTAATCAACCTGATTCGGCCGACCTACCCCATAAGTCGGCTCAGTAAGGTATCAACTGCTCGATTCATGGTAAGCCGTGCCTGATTCGGCCATTCCTTATATAACCCGGCCGAATCAACTCAAGACCCAGACTTGGGTAAGAAAGGCTCCTCTCCTCTCTCTGCAATCTTGAGCCTACATGGGGTCATCCCCCCAACAACCTTTTGACTGCTATCAAAAGTATTTGTGATGGTCATACTTGCTTGTTTGCTCCTAGGGTCCTTCGGGTGAGTCTCCATTGGTTACTCTAAATGTGCCTGAGGCGACCATCTTTGGATGAAGCGTCACAATTAACCTTTCTGCGTGATCATGTCCGCAGTCTAGAAAAGTATATCCTCAGCAGCTGAGGCCATGCGGATGTGTGGAAGTCAAAGTCTGAGCGAGCCACTGCCAGGGAGGAGTTCTTGCTTGGGGAATTGCGGTAGATGGGTGAGAAACTTCAATGTGAGTCTTCGTGAACTGATGTTATTTTGAATGTACCTTTTTGTATGTTGGCTCATCCCGTGCTTTGTGTAGATGTGAATCTCATTCCGAGGGAAGAGAAAGAGCAGGTCGCAATTCGGATGAACTGCTTGACGCAACAAGAGCTGGAGGCTGGTGGCTTCTTTTGGATAGACTATGATCGAGCCATCGACCTTGCGACGGTGAAATATCGCATACACCAGGTTCTTCTGGTGCTGAGGCAGGCGAGGTCATCACTTGCGGCCATTTGGTCCGTCATGTTCCCTTTGGACGCTGCGCCTTCTACTATTTGGGTCTTCTTGGTAATTTTCGGAATGTAGGCCACGTCAAGGAGTTGGTGCATCATCAGCTAATTGCAGGGCTCAAGGCAGCCTTGTCTCTCGTTCGATTGCATCGTCGTGACGTCAATCTTGCAGAGGTAGTAACTAGACCGCCTTTTCGGCCAGATGGCAGTTTATGGGACATGCGCCCTCATTATGCAGTTGTGGCGCAGCACGCCGAAGAAATTGTAGATTTGTTCGAGCAGCGGGCGAATGTTATGCTCTAGAATAATTAGGTCCCGTAAAAGAAAATGAGATAATGTAAAATTTGTATTTATTCGAGTGGGCTTGTAATGCCCTTTGTAAAGTTTATATGTATTGGCATGTGGTGCGCTTGTAATGTGCATGCCCTTATAGTTAGTACCTGACGTGGTCAACTACTCAGGTTATATACATTGTTTTCAGTCGACGAAGTCGTGAGGTGAGGCGTAGCCCCCGAGCGTGCTTAGCGAGAAGTAATGTAGGGATAAAAAGATATTTGGGACAAGGAACTTAGATTTTATTCATAGCAAACGAGGAGGTCCATTGTTCGGCTGAGTAGCCTTGGCTGAATAGCCTTACTAAAAGTAAAAGGTAACTAGCGGTAGAAGCGTCACAGTCATGCGACGTTCCAGGGGTTGGATTATTCGACTCCTGATGCGACGTCAATGAGGCGGTAGGCGCCACCTAGGATGACTTCGGTGATGATGTAGGGTCCTTCCCAGGGTGACGCGAGCTTCTTGTTCCCTTCTTGCTTGAGTCACAGGACGAGATCTCCTTCGACTAAGGACCTTCGGCACAGCCGACGGCTATGGTAGTTGAGGAGGCTTTGCTGATAGACCACTAAGCGAGCCGTGGTGATGTCGCGTGCCTCGTCGAGTGAGTCGACGGAATCTTCGAGTGCTGCCGATGATTCGGCTTCGCTGTAAGCGATGACCCGTGGGGCCTTCTATCGTATCTCGGCGGGTAGCACGGCTTCGGCTCCATGCACCATGAAGAAGGGCGTGTAGCCGGTTGAGCTATTTGGCATTGTATGCAGGCTCCAGAGGACGGAGGGTAGCTCATCTCCCCAGTCTCCCACAAGCCTTTTGAGTGGGAAAAGTAGGCGCTTCTTGATGCTGTTGCCTATGAGGCCATTGGCCTTTTCGACCTGTCCGTTGTTCTGCGGGTGCGCCACAGAGGCGTATGATATGTTGATGCCGAGGTTCCGCAGAAGTCTCGAAATTCCTTCGAGATGAAGTTATGATGCTATGAGGCCATTGTCCATTATCCATTATGATGCTATGAGGCACGCAAAACCTGTAGACAATGGACTCGAAAAATTTGACGGCAGTTTTGCCGCTTTGGTTGGTGATGGGCATGGCCTCGATCCACTTGGTGAATTTTTTCGATTGCGAACAAGAGGAAGATGTGACCTCCTCGCGAGGACATTGGCAGTTTGTCGATCATGTCGAGGCCCCACTAGGCGAAGGGCCAGGCCAGCGATATAGGCGTTAGCTCAGATCCTGGCGCGTGTGGCATTTTCGCATACCTTTGATAGGCATTGCACCTCTGGACGATGTCCTTGGCATCGTTCATTGCCGTAGGCCAATAGAACCCAGATCGTAGAGATTTGGCGGCTAGGGCATGGCTACCTGCATGATGGCCGTAGATACCCTCATGGATGTCTTGGAGGATGCTTTTGCCTTCATCGATGGTGACGCATGTTGGAGCACACCCGAAATGCTGCGCTTATACAGCTCACCATTGATGATGGTGAAGGCTTTTGACCGGCGAGATATGCTCTGGGCATCTGTCGTGTCATCGGGCAGTTGATTGTTTATCAGGTACCGAAGGTACGGCTGTGTCCACGTCTCTTCAACCGCCATGACCTGCATCAGGCTGACCAACTCGGCCTCTATGTCCAGCTTTTTGGGTCCTTCCTGGCCTTCGGGTAGCACAGCTCCCAAGTGCTCTGCTTCTTTGGTTCAGCCTTTTGGGAATTTCCTCTTGATAGAGGGTACGCAGATTTGTTTGAGGAACACACCTGGTGGCAACCGTGTGTAGGTGGAGACAATGTTGGCGAGCCTACCAGCCAATTCGTTGCTTTCCCTACCGACATGCCGAAGATCGCAGCCGTCGAAGTCCCCTTCGAGTGAGTTGTAGAGTGTGCGGTACGCGATCATGTTGGTGATATGGGCGTCGCACTCGTTCATCATCTACTGCACGAAGATGCTCGAGTCACCACAGATGACAAGGAGTGTTGCGCGCGCATACCTTGGCCATCCTCATGCCGTGGATGAGGGCCTCGTATTTGGCCTCGTTGTTAGAGGCGCGAAATTTCATCCGAAGGATGTATTTCATCTTGTCTCCTTGAGGGGACGTCGCTATGATGCTGGCCCCTGCTCTAGCCTCGTTCTTGGATCCGTTGAAGTGCATCATCCAGGACTACGACATGTCCGGAGT
Organism: Avena sativa; assembly: GCA_916181665.1. Taxonomy (NCBI): domain Eukaryota; kingdom Viridiplantae; phylum Streptophyta; class Magnoliopsida; order Poales; family Poaceae; genus Avena; species Avena sativa. The sequence goes on from OV702296.1 coordinate 81,186,205, forward strand.
ATCCGACAGCTGGAGTTCGATCCAGTGGACGAGGAAGCAAGGTAGGACCTGAGACTTGATGGCGGTTCGCCGCTCATAGATTATGTCTAGCGGGGACAATTTGATGCCCGATAAGGCTACACGTCCCGTGGCTTCGGGGTTGTTCAGGATGTTCGATCACGGGGCGTTGTTGAAGACCATGATCCGATGCTCCTGGAAGTTGTGGCTCAGCCGACGAGCCGTCATGAATACGCCGTAGGCGAGCTTCTAGTAGTGAGGGTACCTCTGGTTTGTCGGGGTCAGTACCTTGTTGAGGTAGTAGATTGGGCGTTGGACCCTGTGGGTCTTGCCATCTTCGAGTCGCTGGACCACGAGTACGGTGCTGAGCACCTAATGTGTTGATGCGATGTATAGCAGCAAAGGCTCCCATTCCTTCGGCGTGACCAGGACAGGTGATGTGGAGAGCATCCACTTGAGGTCTTCGAACGCATCTTCCGCTTCGGGTGTCCACTCGAACTTGTCCGTCTTGCGCAACAGCTAATAAAAGGGTAGGGCCTTCTCGCTCATTCGGCTGATGAATCTGCTCAGCGCCGCGATCCGCCCAGCTAGCTGCTGGATTCCTTTGAGGTTCTTCGGCTTCTCCATGGCTAGTATGGCCCTGATTTTCTTCGTATTCGCCTCGATCCCCCGTTGGGAGATGCAGTAGCTGAGTAATTGACCAGACGGGACGCCGAAGGCGCACTTGTCTAGGTTTAGCTTGATCTTGTAGCGATCAAGGTTATTAAACGTCTCGCGCAGATCGTCGATCAGCGTCTTGGCCTCCCTGGTCTTGATTACTATTTTGTCGACATAGACTTGGATGTTGCAAACGATCTGGTTTTTCAGGCACGCCTGCATGCACCTCTGGTATATGGCATCTGCGTTCTTCAGCCCGAAGGGCATGGTGTTGTAGCAAAACACTTCGAACGTCTTGATGAACGCTGTTTTCTCCTGATCTTCGACCTTTACTCAAATTTGGTTGTAGCCGGAGTAGGCGTTGAGGAATGAGAGCTTCTCGCAACCTGCAGTGGATTCGATGATTTGATCGATCCTTGGTAGAGGGAAGTGGTCCTCCAGACAGTCCTTGTTGAGCAATGTGAAGTCCATGCACATCCGCAGGATGTCCGTGTCCTTCTTAGGGACCAGCACGGTGTTGGCCAGCCACTCGCTCTCCTTGATTTCCCTGATGAAGTTGGCATCGAGCAGTCTGTTGACTTCGATTCCAACGGCTTTGGCTCTTGGTTCGGACAGTCGACGGATCGACTGCTTGACTGGCTTCACATCCGGAAACACATTGAGTGCATGTTCAGCGAATTCCCTGGGACCTCTTGGCATGTCCACAGGACACCAGGCGAAAATTTGCCAACGCTCACTTAGGATTTCAACGAGCGTGCTTTCCTATGCAGGACTGAGGTTGTTGGCGATGAACGCCATCTTGGAGGCATCTGTCGGGTGGACCTGCACCTTCTTTGTGTTGATCATGGACTCGAACAACATATCAGGTGCGTTTTTTCTGGCGACTGGGGGTGCCCTGTTGTCTATCACCTCTCTGAGTCTCATGAGTTCCTCCTGCATGCTGAGCAACTGGGAGATTCTGTTGAAGTCTCTGTCGCAGCGGTCGGACCTGATGAAGCTTCCTTGGACCATGATGACGCCCTTAGGTCCTGGCATCTTCAGTAGCAGGTATGCGTAGTGCGGTACTACCAAGAATCTTGCGAATGCCACGTGCCCAAGGATGGCGTGGTACTGCGATGGCCAGTCCACCACTTCGAACTCTAGCCGCTCGCGCCAAAAGTTTTCAGGCTGGTCGAATATGACGTATAGCCATATCTTGCCCGGGTGTATATGCCCTTCCCTAGGACTATGCCGTGGAACGTCGTGTGTGACTACTCCAGGCTGCACAACGGGATTCGCATCGCTGCGAGTGTGCTGGCGAACATCAGGTTGGTTCCGCTGCCGCCGCCCATGATGACATGGATCATCTCTAATCCGCTGATCTGCGCCTCGAGCACTAGGGCAGCATGACCTGGGCAAGGTACCTGGCGTGGGTGATCCGAACGGTCGAACGTGATGTAGGATTCCGAGCCGCTGAGGTACTCAGGTATGGCTGATGGGGAGGTCACTACCAGGCTGACTTGGCGAGTGATCTTCTTCTGCACCCTGTTGGTTGGGTGCCCCTTCTGGATCATCAGGGACCCTTTTGGTGGTGGGTACCCACCTGCACCATTATTTGGCACTGGTGCGACCAACGGCTGTGATGGTCCGATGGGTGGTGGTGGAGGAGCTCTGTGGGCAATGGCACCTGGTGCGAGTGCGGGTCTGAATCTAGGGTTCACGATCTGGCGCCGCATCTGGGTGAGGCCCTCGCTGAGCTTCTGGAACTCTCGGCAGTCCTTGAGCATGTGGCTGACCTTCTTCTTACCATCTTGCTTGTCGATGTAGAAGTGGATGTTGCAGGGGCCAGATAGCTTGCCGTATGCTGAAGGCTCGTCGTCGCAGTTGCAACGTTGCCATGCTTGCGTGGGTCATCCAACATCATAGTCGCTGCTGCCGCGGTATCCGCTATTGCAGTTGACGTCATCGCGTTGATCGGCATATCTAGCCCCAACCATTTTGACTCTATCGCGATCATCATAGACGCGCGATGTTCTCTTGCTGCGGTGTTTGTGCCTGCGTCCATAGTCATCTTCGTCATCTGAATGCGCTCGGTTGACGGAATCCTCGCCATATTCCCATCGGTTGACGATGTCGATGAGGTGGTCGAGCGTCTTGGGCTTGACACGCCCGAGATCCTCCTTGAAATCTGGGCGCCTAGCACCATCCTTGAAGGTGTCGATTCCTCTTTCTTCAGAGATGTGCGCGGCAGAGTTCTTGACGTGGCACCAGCGGAGTATGTACGAGCGGATGGACTCATTGGCCTGTTGGGTGCAGGCCCACAGCTCTTCGATTGAAGCTGGTCTCTTGCTGCTGCCTTTGAAGTTGTGGATGAAGTTGGATGCCAGCTCTTCCCAGCTTTGGATGGAGCCGGAGGATAGGCTGCTGAGCCAGACCCTATCCATGCCTGTCAGCTGCAGCTGAAGGCATTGTAAGGTAGTGTTCTTGTTTCCACCATGGAGCTTGACCGATGACAGGTGATCATCAAGCCAAGCCTTTGGCTCCTGCATGTCGTCGAACTTCGGATTGTCCAAAGGGAGCTTGAAATTTTTTGGCCTCCGCGTTCGCCGAATGGATCTGCTAAAGCATCTGGATCCGCATAGCTCTCCGTCATCTTCCTGTTCAGACTCAGTTGAGCACGCGTGTTTAGCGCGTCATTTGTCGATCTTGCTTTGAGTGAGCTCGTTGCGAGCGTCGTAGTTGTTGCTGCGGTGCCGTGGGATTTTGCGGCACCGGGGAAGGTCGTGTTCGTCCTCCTCGGATGAGGGTGTAGGTCTTCGAGTGAACTAGACCGCAGCTTTTTTCTTCGCCTCTGCAGGAGTTTCGTCGTGGAGCACAGCTCTTACGAGTTCGAGGCCTGCTAGCGCGGACTTGTGCATGGCGCTCTTCGGGTCGCCCGCTGGAGGCGGATGTGATGCAAGATAGGTGGTGGCCGCCATGATCGCAGCCTGTGGCATTTTTGGAATGACATTGCCGTGCGAGTCCGTCATCATGAAGGACGTGTTAAGGGCCCTGGTGACCTTGCGTCACGCGGCAGAGTCCATGTGCTCCATGCGGGAGCAGTACTTGTTGGCGTTGTTTCCATGCGAAGTGGAGCCGTCAACTGCAGTGAGCGTAGCTCGCCGCGCGCAGGATTCTGTAGCTGCCTTCTTACTTGTCGAGCTCCTCCATCAGCTTCACCTATCGGTTGTGGTCATCGATCAGGAGGAGGTGGTAGGCCATCAGTAGATCTCGCGAGGCATTCACTGGTAGGATTATATTTCCTGCCACGGCCTCGCGTGCTTGACGCCAGCCTTCCTCGTTGAGGTTGATCTGGTTGTAGGCGTGACCGTCGCCTTCGGTGGCTCTATTAGGTGGATCTCCCCCGTTTCCTTCGTTCCTAGTTTGCGGGTTGGGAGGGGGATTGGGTGTTTGCTATGCACTCGAACCCAGCGGTGCGTCTGCTCCATTGTTGATGACCATGACGCACAGGTAGCTTTTGCGGAGTGGGTTGCTGTTGCCGCAACTTTCGGATCCGGAATAGTAGGTTCCTTCATCCGAAGGGAGGGCGCATAGATCGGAGTTGTAGATGCTGTTGTAACCTGAGCCATCTTTCAATGTCGACACGTGCAACACACTGATGGGAGGGACCCACAAAGCGGGCCTGATGGATGGTGGTGGAACCCGCTCTGGGAGTTGGAGGGTGCCGGTCTGCCCCACCTGGAAGTAGAAGCTCCCAAACAGCATCTCGAGCCCTTCGCCGACGGACTCAAAATCCTTCAGGGTGGCCGGTGAGTGGGTGGTGAAGTCGAATGCGCCGAAGAGGAGGTGACTCTCTGTTGCCGATGAATCGTAGATCGCTCTGGATGTAACCATCACGGCCGCACGATCAGCGTCCCCGCTTCACATAGACCGCGCCAATTGACGAGGTTCGATTTCTTCAATGCCCATTGTTATGGACTTGGGTTTTGGAGAAGATGGGGATTCTAGAAGTCGCGGAATGGTTAACAGACAAGAAACAAAGGGACACGAGATTTAACTAGGTTCAGTCCCCCAGAGAGAGAAAACCCTACTCCTGCTTGTCTGCTCTTGATTATGGCGGAACCAAAGGTTACAGGGGTGCGCAGATGCAATCTGGCATGATGTTTGTATGAGGTGAGTTGAGAGATCCTTCTCGCCGTACCATCCTAGCCTTTATATAGATAGTAAGGTCCCGGGTTAGGTCAAGTCGGTTACAAATTAGGGTTGATACCCTTTGAAATTCTATCTAATCTAGACTTGTCCTCCAAGGAGTCAAAACCGCCATGGGCTTGGGCCACCCGATATCTTCATGGGCTTCATGTCCTTGCGTGGGCCTTCCTTGGGTTGGACCAGGTATACTAATGTTATGAACCCGTAGGGTATATCCATGTTAGGACGATTCTGTTTTTGACTTCACCATCACCGCTGGCGTTCCGGGAACCGTCGTTGGGCCCACTATCACCGCTAGCGTTCCAAGAACCATCACTAGACCCACCTTCATGTCTGCAGTATGCGTCATGTCAGTCTCGTGCGCATGGATGATGTACACTGTGAGTATGTGGTTGCACGCCCAGCCGCCGCCGTCCGATGCAGTGCATGTGAGAGCCGTGTCGCCGATCTGCCCAGCGCCGGGTGAGGTGGAGTTTACGGACCTGAGGCCAGTCCTTTGTGTGCCATCCAAGTACCTTGTCAATGCTGGACCGGTCAAGCAGATCAATTTCTGCATTCGCATCGAGAAGACCAACAGGGAGTTGTAGAACTTATGTTGTGCTTAAATGTAAGCCGTAATCAATACTAGTCCGGTGTGGAGAGCATACTTGTTGGACGAATGTATGTCATTCGCAGTTCTGTAATAATTCTTGGTGTAATACATGTTGTTATATTTATCTATAAATTTGGTCAAATTTGATAAATTCTGACTTAAGAAAAATCTAGAAGTACACTTATTTGCGGATGGAGGGAGTATTCCTTAAATAATCGTGCATGATCCACTTGTCAGTGTCACGCTTTTTGTGTGCTACGTACATCATACCTTAGATGTGTTCATGTTATAACAGCCGTTGGATTTTGTTGGTAGGGTTGGCGTTCTTTAATTCTCTTCCTTCCCCTCGAAGCCATTGTCCTCACTCCACTCCACTATACTCCCTTAGCCGCTAGCAGGCTGTGCGCCTCCCCACGAGCGACCTCTCCTGCCGCTACCCTGCTCCTCCACCTCCTTCTCGTCATGGCTTTGCGGGAAGACGGCCAGGAAATGCGTGAAGATCACAGAGATGGTGAAGTGACGTGAGTTGTCTCATACCTTACACTTTATGGGGATTTCTTTATTTTGATCTAGATCTACTCTAACTACTCATGTACATGTAGTGTGCTAGGCGGTCGCGACTTTGTACGACTACGATTATCACGGTTTAGCGGAGGGAGAGAGTCCTCCCCATTATAAAAAACATGAGCTTGTGGCCGCTAAATTTGTAGCATTCGAGGCACGCAAAAGAGGCACGAGGTTTTTAGGTTGTGGGAAGAGTGAAGAGTGGACAACCAAAAGTTGCAGCATTGTTAAATGGGTAGATCCGAAGTGGCCACTGTGTATGTAGAAATCAATAGAAAAACTATGGGAGAAGAATGCTGACATGAAAGAAGCCTTAGTCAGCTCACTTCTTGAGAGTGTTGAGATGAAGTTAATGGCCTTTGATGGTGCACCAATCCTTTCCCGTGAAATCCATAGGTTGGAAGCCAAGGTTAGCAAAGTCGGGAAGGAGAGGGACGTGGCAATGGCCCTAAAGGCTAAAGCACAGAAAGACCTAACTGCATCAAGGATTGAATTGCACGAGAAGAAAGTCCACGATGTCACAAATTCCAATATGCACAGGTTCTTGAGGATCAAGGCAGAGAAACAACTGACCAAGTGCAAGGAGGATGCCACAAAGATGGCGCAGATGATTCAAACCCTGGAGTGGTAGAATGAAGGGCACCGTAAGGTTAGGAAGATAATGGATGTGTGCGAAAACTAGGTTTGTACATATTGAGCTCCCTACTATTAATTGTAATATTATTTTTCAACCAAGTGGTCTGAAGTCTGAACTAGTAGGATCCCAAGATGAAGCATTTCAGTGGATTTTCAGTTGTGTGTGGGAATGCTCGGAACAAAATTCAATAGTGTTTGTCGACCAAGTAGTCTAGAGTTTGAACTAGTAGGGTCTGCTCGAAACAAATTGGGCGTCTATTCATCTATCTTGTGCCTTTCTTTCTTGTGTATGTGCCCTTTGCATGAGGCAGAATCCACGTAGATTCATCTTAAACAAACTAGTAGGGTCTGCGGGTTTGTTTAAGCAAAATCTACGTGGATTCTGCCGCATGCAAAGGGCACATACACAATTTCTATTGTGGAAGCACGAGCACCTGTTATTCCGCTGAACACAGTTATCCATAATTCCCATTACAGCCCGCCAAACCCATTACATTAATTGTACTTGTATTAAACAGAACCGAAATTGCAACAAACCTAAACAACATCTAGACCCAGATCACACCACTATCGTCAGAGTCCACCTTGATTGGTGACCCCTCCACTCCTTTCCCAGCGACATCCACTCCCGCCCGTGGCTTGCCCTTCGCCGAGCATGACCACGAGCGTTGGAGTGGATGGATCTGCCACCGCGAGCCATGAAGGAAGATTTTTCCTGATACAGGGTGTACGGTGAGGGTGGAAAACTATGGGACCAGGCGTGTGACGGCTACTCGGCAAGGCCTCACAGCGATATGTAGGCAGGCATGAGGCCAAATATTTTTGGTCAATGAGCGCAAAAGGGCCTTTGAACAACAAGGAGCCCAACCTGTCAGCCAAAAGTGGACAATAGGATTCTCCTCGAGTTACTAGGTGGGATAAATCATGGTTCACCATTCCCCTACTCTAACATCCAAGGCTCCTCCGCCGTCCCCTCTTTCCTTTTCCCTCGCTCCCCTAGCCCATGGCTCGCACCTCATGTAGTTTGTCTCGGGCGGAATCAAGGTCGTCTCAACGCCACCAGGCGGGTGCCCCCATCAAGTACCGGAAGACTCCCTATGATTACTACCCCAAGATGTTGTGTTCATGTGGTGAGAAGATGCTGAGATGGATTTCTTGGACCGACGAGAATACTGCAGGAAAATTCAGCAACTGCGGCATGAGAGCGGTAACCTCGTATGCTATGCGTAGTTGGTAACCCCGATCCGGGAAGCATTATGTAATTTTGTGTTTGTTTGCTTCGATTGTTCGTAGGAAAGGAGGGGACCGGGATGTGACAAGTTTGTGTGGATCGACAAGCCCCTTACAGGTTTTCACAAGGAGCTTGTTCAGGATCTTCATGATACTGTGTGGGACAAGAAAGAGGAGATTCGTGCGCTGGAGCGAGAGATCCGGGAGCTTCGCCAGATGAAGGGGAGGTAGGAGCAGGGAGGAGGTGTGCATGCTAAGTTGCAGAAGCAAGCTGGTGAGATAGACGAGCTAAATAGTAGGCTGAAAAGTGGAAACAATTTCCTCATTATCCGGGCATTATCTGTTTCCTTTGTTGTTTATGTTTCCATGGTGTTTTCCAGCAGCTGAAATAAATTTCTGCTTCGTGGGATTGTAGCAGCTTAGAACTTGTTTTTTAGCTCAGAACCTTTTAATAAGTTTAATGCTCCAAACAGGGATTTAATCCGACTGGCGCAACCAGTAAGAGCTTACGTAAATTATGTCTATGCCACTACCATCCATCGAAATGGAGAAGCAATCCCCCTCGGATCTGGTGCTGCTATTGTATATATAGTAGTGGCACATTCACAAATTTCGGATTCAACAAGTGTCCTCAGGCATAACAAAATCTCAAGTCTCTACGAGAGCGTGATGACATAATCAATGGACAGAGAAGTACGAGAACGTGAAATAACTCATATTGTCTTCTACACGCTTGTTTCGCCCAATAATTCCCACGAACATAGCTCTAGAATTTTACGGAATACATAGACAGGTTCGAGATCAACACATTATTGTGCTTCTTCTTAGCCAACCTTCTTACCCTTCCTGGGTGCCACTTCTTTGCCTCGGTGACCTCTGTCTTCTTCATTGCCCACCTTCCTCCTCTTCCTGGGTGCCAACTTTCTTACCTTCACATACTCTGCATCTCCGGGTCGAGGTAAGTCAGGCCAATCAGCATCAGAATTGTGTTCAACATCATCACTCCACTTGTTTTGATTTTCTTCCAGCAGCAAAATCAGTGAGTCCGCATTCATGTTTCTTACCGTGCGCTTCCTGTCAAAAAACAGGTCACGGTTAAGCACCTAATATCTACAGAGTACGACCAATTTTTTTGTATAGGTACCATCTCATACCTAGGTTTGGGTTCATTAAGAGGACACCCCGCTGCTCTATGGCCTATAAGACGGCAGGTCTTGCATCAGTTTTTGCCCTTCTTGCTACCACTAAAAGCTGAACCCGCCCTATCCAGAAAATTCTTAGACCTCTTCACCTGTGGTCTACCTCTGCCCCGTTTTGTTGCTAGCTGGAACAACTCAAAACTCAGTTGGACTTGAGGCCACTGTGATGGGTCTGTACAGGGCTCGACGGAACCAGCGTACATAGCTCTGAACTTTTCCAGAGTGAAGTAGTCCGACAAATATTGATCGAAATGTGGTAGAGTTCTTTTCTTCACCAAGAAGACCAATGCGTGGTCGCATGGTTTCCCGGTATACTGCCAAAGAAGGTGCATTCCCTCCCCTCGATTTTCACCACATCCCTGTGGCTGTTTTTGGACATATCAACCACCTCAGAACTGCTGCAGTTTGACGGGAGAACCCTAAGATGACCAAGCCCTCGGCTTCTCTTATGAACTTGTTGTACAACAGGCGGTAGCATATGTCCTCTAATTCTCCTACCAATCTCTCTCCTTATATTTAATAGCTTCATGATCATACCCCGATGCTGTCCATCAACATATGAACAGGACGGACTTTTATGTCCTTCACCTAGTTATTGAGGCATTCAACTAGGTTGTTATTTATGTAATCAACTTTGATGTCAGTGTTGAACTGACTCCTCTTCAAAAGCTATGGATGATGTGCGGCCAAGTACTAGGGAAGATCTAGGGCTTCTGCAAAAATATTGCTCATGAAATATTCGTAGCGCCCAGCTTGTAAGATCTAGGAGCAGCAAACATGTAACCAAATACGATGCCTGCGTAGTGCCTATATAGGTTGAGAATTAGGTGGGCATGGAATTCTCTACCCTCAGCTCGAGGGAACACCTCCTTCACTGCATTCGTCAGCCCTTTGCATGCACCTGTGGATATAGCCAATGGATCCATTTGTCCTATTGATCTCCTAAGTTGCCTCATAAACCAGACCTAGTTTTCCTCTATCTCTGTATCGAACATGCCAAATGCCACTAGGAACATCCTATTGTGACCATCCAATGTTGTTGCAAATGCCAGGTAGCCTTTCCATTTGCCAGTTAAGAAAGTACTGTCTATGCTCACATATGGCCTACATCCGTCATTGAATCCCTGGATGCAAGGTTTAAGCGCCATGAAAAATCTATTGAAATAAATGTTCCCACCTTCCAATTTAGTGTCGATCTCCACAACACTCCTTGGACACCTAGCCTGTACCTCAGGCTTGAAGTTGTATAGCATCCTGAAGCTATTAGTCCAATCCCCATGCAAGATTCTCATAGCTTTCTCTTTACCTTTCCAAGTTGTGTAATATGGTAGGACAATGTTGTACTGAGCAACGAGTTTATTCTGAATATTCTTAACGGTCACCCTAGGGTTATGCTTTAGTATGGACATAGCTTGTAAAGCCACTCACTCTGTATCAGCCATCAAGTATTTCAGCATACTCCCTATCGCACACATGTGGGGGTGATTTGTTCACCTGCAACACAAATTAATTTACAACATAAGCTGAGTTGCCAGATAGATCTTGCACATCAACTTTACTTATATTATAGAGTGAAAAATTATAAAGTTGAAATGGTTTGCTCCATTCATTTACAGGATACCCTAATTGCCTTTGACACGGGTAGGGCTCTAGATATGATCCTCCACGGACAAGGTATCACCACCTGTCCATTCTTCCACTTTAACATCCAAACGGCCTCGTACCTCTAGGAAGTGTTCTTTAGTCTATGAACATCAAAATTCCCCTTGATACAAAAATTCTGGAACAACATCCTGAACTCATGCATGCTGCTGAACTTGGTGCCAACCGAAATTATAGGATCCTTCTGGTCATGTATCACCTCCTCTCTGTTGGGACCCAAGTCATCAACTCTAATTTTAGCCCCATCCATAAGTGTCTCGTCGATCTCATCATCACCGGATTCTTGATGATCCATAGTGCCATCTTCTATATCTGATTCGGAATCTTCACCATCCTCACTAATTCCTAGTACTGAACACATCGTATTGACTTCCAGGGGTGGGGATGCACCATCATTTCGACCCACATGGACTGGAACATTGGCCCAATCTACCTCCCCAGCAACTCTGTTTTCTCCCAGATGATTGGTTGGTGCTGCTGCAACCATAGGGGTGGTCTTACACTGTTATGCATCACATGTTCATCAACAGACAAACAATAATCAGATTCTATTTCATCTCGAGTGTACATAACCCTCTTGCTATTCTTGTGTACATCCTCCTTCCTGATGGAATCCTTCGTGATGGTATCATTCATGATGGTAGCCCCATTAGGGCTTGACTTATTCGTTGTGTTCCTCAAAGAACTAACATTTTTGCTACTACTCCTCGATGTGATATCCTTCCTATTTCTACTAATGGGTGTTGGCTCCTGCGTGCCGGCATCATTGCATCATCTCTGCGGCGTGTTCCGCTTGGAATTAGCCCTTTTGCTGCCACTATTGGGTGTGTTCTCCTTCCCGCCGACATTATTGCCGGACCTCTGCGGCGTGTTCCTCTTCAAGCTAACATTTTTTCCGCGACTATTGGGTGTGTTCTCCTTTGCACTGGCATTATTAACAGACCTTTGCGGAATGTTCCTCTTCAAGCTAGCATTTTTGCCTCCACTATTGGGTGTGGTATCCTCCGTGCGAGCCACCTTAGCCTTTTTGCTGCTACTCCTGGGTGTGTTCACCTCCTCTTTCACCAACGGTCTGGCCCTCTTATCTTTTTTGCTGCTACAGTTTGGTGTTCCATTATGACCAAATCTCAGGGGTGTACCTTGCGGCATGGTGCCTTTTTTCAGGCAACACTTGGGTGTCCTATTCTCTGGCGTGGTATGCTTGGTGATGCCCTTCTTCGGGGTGTTCTTTCTGGGGATGCTCTTCCTGCTCCTCTTTATGTTGCTCCCCTGTAAGCCTCTCCTCTGTTCAAAGCTACTACCACTCGAACAACAACGAGCGAGGCCATCCATCAGGTTAATCATGTTTTCTACAATTCGTCTTTATCATTGGCGACCTCAAATTCCTGTCCAACCGTTAGTAGGCACGTGAACAGGTACACTTCTCGTCTAGTTTGACTCATCGTACTTATCGGTACGGCTAACTCGCTGGCAACTTTCACTTCTATAGACTTTTTGCTATTGTAAGGAAAAAATGCCAAATGTGCTTTCTGGGAGGACCCCCACTCCACCTTCTCATGTAACGCTGCTATCAGTTCAGATCAATTCCACTTCATGATCGTATGTGCCAATGACTACATCAATGTCGTCGATGATTTTTCTATGCCATTATCTAATTTTGCAGTGAAATTCTCGACACCAATATGAATGTGTACCTTGCCATCACCAGTTTCCTCGGGACCAAAACCACCGAGTGGTTCAATGACAGTATCATAGTCTAAACCATGGGCTTGCTCCTCAACATCTAGTCTTGGAGTAGCCACAGTAGCAGAATGTTGAACTTCACCACAGGTTCGAGGAGGACCAACACCCAAGACAGCAGTTCTGGCAACAACAATAGCGCGGGGGCCTCGTAAAGCCTTAGTTAGCACAACAGCAGTAGGTATTGGGTCAGTAGCAGGCTGATCAACAACACCAGCAGTTCTGGCAATAGCGGGGTAGCCTCTCTATAACATCCCATATTTTATATTAGGATGTTATTAGTGCCATGCATCATCCTTGCATCATTGCATCCTACAATAAAAAAATTCAACAAAATCCTAACACCTAAACCTATCAAAACCCTAATAAAGATTTCTTTATGTAGGCATTATTGTTGTAGTCAAGCTTGGTCCTTCTAAAAACTTTGTAAAACATTAAACTATGGCCCTATGATGACCACCTTCTTTTTACAAAAATTTAGAAGTTGGTTTCATCACTTTTTGACTTTATATGCAAAAGTTATTTAAGTTTTACTAAAACAGAACTAGAAAAATGTTTAAGGAAAAAAAAGAGAGGCGACAGCTAACCTAGATGGGCCGGCTCGCCAGCCCACCCTGGCCCCAGCGCCCGCGTAGCAGCAAGCTCACCAGCGCCACGCCAGCCCACACCGCCTCCTCCGCTGACAGCCGGGACCCATAGGGTCGTCCCCTACCTCGAGCAGGAGTCCCCCTGCAGCACGCGTGCGAGCCGAATACGGTAAGATTCGCGGCCGTTATCAACCCCTCGCCCAAGAATCCGCCCATATAACCCCCGCCACCCTCGGCCTCACCTCGCCCAACTTCTTTTCCTTGTGGAACCCTAGCCAATCGACGACTCGCGCCGCTGCCGTCGGGTTGGACCTCGCCGAGATGCTAGGGACTCCCCCTTGCTCCTTCCTCCCTCTAGAGATTTTCCTCGTTCACCACTGATTCGCCCCGTGCACTTTTTCCTCTCTCCACTGCAGCAGATCATCGGCAATTTCTCGCCGACGCGTCGCCGGAGACGGGGAGGATCGAAGGGGCCTTGCCAACGAGAGAGGACGCGAGGAGCACAGACGAAGCCATGAGCGTGACCGCAAGGACCAGACGCGCCCCGTCGACCACACCGCCACCTCGGGGAGCCGCCAGAGCGCCGCCGAACGTCGCCGCCGACCATCGTCACCGACACCACCGCCGCCCAACGCCGCCGTTTCCACCGCAGTAAGACGCCGCGCCCCTCCTATCCGTTCGATCTACGATCTGCAGCTCGGATTAGATGCCATCTCGAAGGGGTACCAGCGAATCCCACGATGCCGCGTGGCAAAGCGCGTCGCACCGCGCTCGCGCCGCGTCACCCCCCACCTGCTAGTTGGCCCAATCAGAAGCTGCCACTTGGCAATATTTTAAGTTAGGGTTAGATCTGTTTGCAGATTTAATTTAAAACTTGCAAAATTCATATAAAATTAAATATTTGGCCAAATTTAGCTTATAATATACCGTTGGATTCAAAATTTTATGTAGAACCCAGATCTACAATAAAATTCCAAGTTTACAGTAGGGTTTTTGGTGTAGATTTTAATTATTAGATTGGAGTATTTAATTCATAGAAAAATAATTAGAACTCCGTTTTAGTTGATTTTTGTTGCGTTGCTTTTGTTTCCGCAATACCTATTGAACAAAATTATAAAACTTTTCTTAAGATCATTAGATATAATTTGGGGCTAATTAGATGGTTGGATCTCCTATTTATCCTATGAATAATATTAGTGACCCAAATTGTTTTAAACCTATGGGAAATCAATCCTAGTAACACCCTTAACACTATTGCAACCCAATTATGCTACTTTGGTCAATTTAGAAAACCAATCTTGCATAAAATACCATGTTGCATGCATACATGTTATCTCTGTGGCATATTTGGTGCAAGTTGTGATCAGATCTATGTTTGTGATTCGTTAGATTGTTCGGAGTGCGCCCAGGAGTGCTATTGTGTAGAGTGCTGCTCGGATCAAGGAAAGTTACACCACTTGTTCATAACTTTTGTCCCAGTTTTAGATTCTATGCATATGGTCTTCAAAATTCTGTAGTATGCATGTGTAGGATGTTCTAGTAGAATTTTTCCTTAGTATTATTTTGCAAGTGTGATGATTTTGTAGTATGCCATGAGTAGCTCTATACTTAGGATTTCCCCTCCTAATAGGTTACCCCTGTTTTTGCTAAGTATTGATTGCTATGCTACATATACAAAGTATCGTTGTCGGGACAAACTTTTCTTCTCAAACTTTTTCTTCTCAATTTTTCTAAGAATAAAGGCTCTCTAGAGTAAACTTTTCTTCTCAAATCCACTTCAAAATAAAACTAAGTTTTCTTCTGGGCGGAATGGTTGTCGGGACAACGAATGAGATTTCGGTGGAAGACGGCCGCCCAGGAATCAAAGAAGTCTGCCATGTTTCAGAATTCAGAAGCTTCCAGTGCAACCACAATACATATGGGCTCTGTCTTGGCCTAGTACTTAGTGGGAAACCTCACCTGGGTACCAACATTTGGAGGTTTTTTGGCACGGTTGGATCCAGAAGGTAGAGGGGCTACTAAGGGAAAGCCTCGCCATGGTCTTGTCTATAAAAGGACTTGATCGTGGATTGTGGGTAAAGTGCACAAACTCTCGAGAGTATTGCAATCTGATCGATCAGCCGTGTTCACGGAAACAGAACAACATTGAGCATCTGAAGGATGGAGCCTCTGAAGGATCTTCCTCTCTCTTTTCTAAACAAAAGTTTTTAAAACCCCATGGCGTGAATAATATCGCCAATGGGTGGGAATTTGGGAACTTGGTGTGTAATATCCAAGTGTCGCTTGGTGCGTAATATCCAAGTGTTTGGTTGTTTGGACACTTGGTGCGTAATATCCTCGTGTGCCACTCGACCCTATTTTATCTAAGCGAATGTTTACAAAGTAGGGAAAAATCTTCTCTTCTTCTCTCTACTTAAGAAAACTAGCTTTGAGCAAATGAACTCTACAGCCTAAACTAGCCTTGCATGTAGAGATAGTCTTTTCTCTCCTTAGTGTAATTTGCCAATACATTAAAAGTATTGACCCAACTTGTTGGCTGCACGTTTTATGTGAAGAATCTGAAGATTGAAAAGTGCGTAGGGATCGCGAGTCTACACTTGACAAGCCTGGGGCGTTGATGGACTCAAGCTGCTTTTATGTTTTCGCTGTTATTTGAGCTAGCCTTATGCTAAGCAAATTTGTAATAAATTTATACTCTGGATTCTCCGTGTAATAAAGACTTTGTGTTTTACATGATATTTCATCGACTGTGAGTGCTAGCTATTGATCCAGGGACTAGCATGTTAATCACAGGGACTTAGGATCCTCACCGATCCGAGGTCACTACAGATGGTATCAGAGCATATCGTTGCCTGTAGGACGTGACCCTAGGATTGGAACCACCTCTAACTCATGTGCCTTACTTTCTTTTCTATTAAGTTATTTTCCGCGCTTCTAGTATCTGTTCTCCTCTACTTGATTAAGTATCTAACTTTCATGCTTCTAACTTAAAGATGACAAGATTCCTCTACGACACCGTCACGGAGATCGAGCCCCTTCGCTTTGGTGGATGCCTCATGGACCTACTCACACGTTTGGACCTTCCCCTCCCAACAATCCAGGGGAGCACAATGAAGAAACTCCACAAAGACGGCTGTTGGGGAGTCAAAGTCATCCAGCCAGGAAAAGAGCGAGGCAAGAACCCGGAGGAAGACATAGCAATCCACATTGTTAGCGATTCCAAGGAGAAGGCCCTTAGCATCAGCTTGCAGCAGCTCATTGGTCGCCTATGTGGACGTCATCATGAAGCTCTCCAAGGACACTACGGCGGCCTCTTTGGGAGACGAGATGAGGAAGGAATTCCCATGGAGTTAACCTTTGAGGAAAGGACTTCTACCAAGCGCCGAAGGACCCAATATCAAGATTTGGAGTGCCACATCCATGACCTTGAAAAGGGTACCTTCCTCGATATGTTGAAGAACGACGAGTTATGCGCCCTCATCAAGAAGGAAGAAATGATCAAGCAGCAGGAGGAGGCAATGAAGCTCCAAGAGATAAAGTTCCAGGACCAAGAGAAGAAGTTCGCTAACCAAGAAAAAAGGGTGATAAATAAAAACAAGAGTATTAGGGAACTCAAGCAGGAGATCGATGGAACGGAAGTGCAAACCGAAGGCCTTTGCAAGATAATCAATGATGTGCGAGCTTCCAAGAGGGACTTGTCAAAGCAACTTGAAGCCGCAAAGAAGTCAAGTTTAGTGGAGGAGCTACAAAGCGAGAAGGAGGGACTTCAGGAGCAGCTGGAAGCCACTACCAAGAAGCTGCAGGATGAGATAAAGAACCTCCAAGAGAAGCTTGAAGCCACCACGAAGGAGATGGAGTTGTACAAGACAACTCTAGAGCAGGAAGGCTACTCGTTCGAGGACGAGGAAGAGGAAGGCGTGGAAGATGTGTAATAGTTGGACCACCTTTAATTCTATAGTAGAACGTTATTCGCGATTGTAATAAATACCAAGACAAATCTGGTTTAGTTAAACTTGGTTGTTTTCTGTGTTAAGTTGTGTTAATATGTCTTGTATTGTGTGCTTGGTGTGTTTTCATAAGGGTAGGTGTTTACTACTTAGTCTTTCTGTCTATTTCTTAACTATTCTCTTAAACCCCACAGATGCTGCCCAGACGCGCGAACACCGAAATTCCTCCGGAAATAGCACAACTCTTGGCCACTCAGAATCAGCTGATCCAACTGCTCACTCAGAACATGCAAAACAACAACAACAACCCGCCGCCACCACCACCACCTACGCCACCACCTCAACAGGATCGCTTGACTCGATTTTTGAGGCTGAATCCACCTACCTTCACTAGCAGCACTGAACCAATCATCGCAGATGACTGGCTACGTACAATCAACAAGAAGCTAGACACCGTGCAAGCTGTCGGAGCCGACAGGGTATGTTATGCCGCACACCAGCTTGAAGGACCTGCTGTAGAATGGTGGGATAACTACCAAGTCATCCACCTGGATATTGATGCTATCACTTGGGATCAGTTTGAGTTAGCTTTTCGCACTCATCATGTGGTTTCCAGTGTCATGACTCTGAAAAGGCGTGAATTTCGCGACCTACACCAGCTCCACCGTTTTGTCACCGAGTATGGTGATCTTTTCAACAAACTAGCCCGTTATGCACCCGATGATGTTTCCACTGACGCCAAGAGACAGGAGGAGTTCTTAAGAAGACTCAATGATGAGATATCCATTTAGCTTGTGGCTCAGAAATTTGACAACTTTCAGGAACTCCTGGACAGAGCCATTGTGGTTGAATCAAAGAGGAAGAGCATAGAAAACCGCAAGAGGAAGTCTAACCCTCACAAGCACTCTGTTCCGTACCAGAAGCAGCGCAATTCCTCACCACCACCTTATAACAATAATGGCCACAACCATAACGGTCATCACCATGGCGGCCACAAACACAATGGGCATAAAAACCGCAATGGGAATGGCAGCAATGGAAAGGATCTCAGTGAGGTGACATGCTTTAAGTGCAACAGGACAGGGCACTATGCAACCTCTTGCCCCGAGAAGAAGAATGGAAATGGCAATGGGAATGGAAATGGACACAACCATGGCAATGGAAACGGGAAGAAGCCAAATCCGTTTGTCAAAGCCACGGTGAATCATGTTTCTATGGAGGATGCTTGTGATGCACCAGACTCCGTGATTGGTAAGTTCAAGCTCAATTCTATTCCCGCAGTTGTTCTTTTTGATACTGGTGCATTGCATTCATTCATATCAAGGGTATTTGTGGATAGAGGCAAGATACCTACGGAGACTATAAAATTTCCTCTAAGGGTAAGTTCTCCTGGGGGAGAAATAGTGGCAAACTCCGGCTGCCAGGGATTAGAACTAAGGATTTGGACACACATCTTTCCCACAAGTCTAGTAGTTCTAGAATCACAAGGATTAAAAATAATCTTGGGCATGAATTGGATGACCGAATATGAAGGAGTCATAGATTGTGCAAAGAGGACTGTCACGCTCACAACACTGGAAGGGAAAAGGATTCGCATCAAGTCGAATTTCGCACTTAAGGAAGTCATGGTGAACTCTCTTAAGGGGGTTAGCTTGGAGGAGGTACCTATTGTAAAGGAATACCCAGATGTTTTCCCAGAGGAGCTACCCGGAATGCCACCCGACCGTGATATCGAGTTCCTCATTGACTTGATGCCACGCACGGGGCCGATAGCTAAGAGACCATATAATATGGATGTGGAAGAGCTAAAGGAACTCAAGAAACAGCTTAGGGAACAATTGGACAAGGGATTCATCCAACCCAGCGCGTCATCTTGGGGAGCGCCTGTCCTATTTGTGGAAAAGAAGGATAAAACCAAGAGGCTAGTTATGGACTACCGCTCGTTGAACGAAGTGACGATTAAGAATAAGTATCCTCTTCCCAACATCAATGACTTGTTTGACCAGTTAAAGGGAGCAAGTGTGTTCTCAAAGATCGATTTGCGATCAGGATATTTTCAGCTAAAGGTTCGAGAACAGGATGTGCCCAAAACAACATTCACCACAAGATACGGATTGTATGAGTACACCGTGATGTCGTTTGGTCTAACCAATGCCCCAGCATACTTCATGACCATGATGAACAAGGTGTTCATGGAATATTTGGACAAGTTTATCGTGGTATTCATAGATGATATACTCATATACTCTAAGGATGAGAAGGAACATGAGAAACATCTGCGCCTTATTATGGAGAAACTAAGAGAACACAAGTTGTATGCCAAATTCAGCAAGTGTGAGTTCTGATTAAAGGAAGTGGGATTCCTTGGTCATGTTGTGTCAGCAAAAGGAGTTGCCATAGATCCTAGTAAGGTAGCTTCCGTGACAGAATGGGAGTCACCCAAGAATGTGGGGGATATTAGGAGTTTCTTGGGCCTCGCAGGATATTACCGGAGGTTCATTGAAAACTTTTCCAAAATAGCAAAACCCATGACGGAACTATTGAAGAAGGAAAAGAAATTCCTATGGACCGAGGCATGTGAAGCAAGTTTTCAAGAGTTGAAGAAACGCCTTGTAACGACGCCAGTCCTGTGTCTACCTGATATCCAGAAGGATTTTCAAGTCTATTGTGACGCTTCTCGACAAGGACTTGGAAGTGTATTGATGCATGATGGGAAATTGGTATCCTATGCCTCCCGTCAACTTAAGAACCACGAACACAACTACCCCACACATGATCTGGAATTTGCGTCTGTGGTTCATGCACTCAAGGTATGGAGACAGTACCTCATGGGCAAACATTGTGATGTGTTCACACATCACAAGAGTTTGAAGTACATCTTCACCCAAAAGGAGTTGAATATGAGACAAAGAAGATGGCTTGAGCTAATTAAGGATTATGACTTGGATTTACAGTACCATCCCGGAAAGGCAAACGTGGTGGCTGATGCCTTAAGTCGTAAGGTGTATGTGAATGGACTTACCACAGGGGAACTTCCAGAGGATCTATGCAAGCAATTCAAGGATCTCAGGCTAGAAATAGTTCCAAAAGGACACGTAGCAACTATGGAAATAGTGTCCACCTTCCAAGAAAGAATCCAGGAAGCACAAAAGGGAGATAAAGAGTTGGAAGAAATAAGAGTCAGTATAAGCGAAGGAAAACCAAAAGAATTTCGTCTGGACGAACAAGGAACCCTCTGGTATGGGAAGCGTTTGTGCGTTCCCAATGACCCCGATATCAGGAAGATGATTTTACAAGAAGCTCATGATTCGCCATACTCAATTCATCCAGGTAACACGAAGATGTACATGGATGTGAAGGATAGATTTTGGTGGAATAACCTAAAGAGAGAAATTGCAGAATATATTTCTCTGTGTGATGTATGCAATAGAGTTAAAGCCGAGCATCAGAAACCGGCAGGACTACTTCAACCACTACCTATACCCGACTGGAAGTGGGACAAGGTGGGCATGGATTTCATCACGGGGTTGCCCCGGACTCGTTCTGGATTTGATTCTATCTGGGTAGTGGTGGACCACTTCACCAAGGTGGCTCACTTTATCCCCGTAAAGACCACGTATACAAGACCTAAGCTTACTAAGATATACATGTCAAGAATTGTAAGTCTGCATGGTGTTCCCAAGGGAATTGTGTCAGATAGAGGCACACAGTTCACTTCAAAGTTTTGGCGACAGCTACATGAGTCTCTTGGAACCCGACTAGAATTCAGTACTGCCTTCCACCCGCAAACGGATGGCCAAACAGAAAGAGTGAACCAGATTCTGGAAGATATGTTGAGAGCTTGCGCACTAGACTATGGGTCTAGCTGGGATGACAATCTGCCGTATGCTGAGTTCTCGTACAACAACAGCTACCAGACAAGTATCAAGATGGCTCCATTTTAAGTTCTATATGGCAGGAAATGTAGGACTCCGCTGCTATGGAATGGAGTTGGTGAACACAGTCTTTTTGGACCTGAATTGATAAAGGATGCCGAAGAAAAGGTACAACAGATTCAGGATAGGCTCAAGGTAGCCCAATCCCGAAAGAAGAGTTACGCTGATTCCAAGCGCATAGATGTGGCTTATAAAATTGGGGACCGTGCGTATCTCCGAGTTTCACCCCTACTAGGAGTTAAGAGGTTCGGAATCAAGGGAAAGTTAGCCCCACGATTCATAGGACCATATAAGGTTCTGTCCCGTAGAGGAGAAGTTTCTTATCAGTTGGAGTTACCGGAAGGACTGACTGTTCATGATGTGTTTCATGTGTCGCAACTAAAGAAGTGTCACCCGGAGATGGCCGAAACACCGTTAAGAGACACCGTTCCCCTAGATGAGGTTCAATTGGAAAATGACCTTACCTATGAGGAAAAACCCATCAAAATACTGGAAACAGCCGAAAGGATTACCCGCACCAAGACTATAAGATTCTGCAAAGTACAATGGAACCACCACTCCGAGGAAGAAGCTACGTGGGAGCGTGAAGAAGACATGAAGGCAGAACACCCACACCTATTTGCTAGCCAACCCGAATCTTGAGGACGAGATTCTTCTTAAGGGGGGTAGGTTTGTAAAATCCCAGATTTTATATTAGGATGTTATTAGTGCCATGCATCATCCTTGCATCATTGCATCCTACAATAAAAATTTAGAACAAAATCCTAACACCTAAACCTATCAAAACCCTAATAAAGATTTCTTTATGTAGGCATTATTGTTGTAGTCAAGCTTGGTCCTTCTAAAAACTTTGTAAAACATTAAACTATGGCCCTATGATGACCACCTTATTTTTACAAAAATTTAGAAGTTGGTTTCATCACTTTTTGACTTTATATGCAAAAGTTATTTAAGTTTTACTAAAACAGAACTAGAAAAATGTTTAAGGAAAAAAAAAGAGAGGCGACAGCTAACCTAGCTGGGCCGGCTCGCCAGCCCACCCTGCCCCCAGCGCCCGCGCAGCAGCACGCTCACCAGCGCCACGCCAGCCCACACCGCCTCCTCCGCTGACAGCCGAGACCCACAGGGTCGTCCCCTACCTCGAGCAGGAGTCCCCCTGCAGCACGCGTGCGAGCCGAATCCGGTAAGATTCGTGGCCGTTATCAACCCCTCGCCCAAGAATCCGCCCATATAACCCCCTCCACCCTCGGCCTCACCTCGCCCAACTTCTTTTCCTTGCGGAACCCTAGCCAATCGACGACTCGCGCCACCGCCGTCGGGTTGGACCTCGCCGAGACGCTCGGGGCTCCCCCTTGCTCCTTCCTCCCTCTAGAGCTTTTCCTCGTTCACCACTGATTCGCCCCGTGCACTTTTTCCTCTCTCCACTGCAGCAGATCATCGGCAATTTCTCGCCGACGCGTTGCCGGAGATGGGGAGGATCGGCGGGGCCTTGCCAATGGGAGAGGAAGCGAGGAGCACAGATAAAGCCACGAGCGTGACCGCGAGGACCAGACGCGCCCTGTCGACCACACCGCCATCTCGGGGAGCCGCCAGAGCGCCGCCGACCGTCGTCACCGACGCCACCGCCGCCCAACCCCCCCCCCCCCCCCATCGGCACCGCAGTAAGTTGCCGCGCCCCTCCTATCCGTTCGATCTACGATCTGCGGCTCGGATTAGATGCCATCTCGAAGGGGTACCAGCAGATCCCACGCTGCCGCGTGGCAAAGCGCGTCGCACCGCGCCCGCGCCGCGTCACCCCCCACCTTGCCAGCTGGCCCAATCAGAAGCTGCCACTTGGCAATATTTTAAGTTAGGGTTAGATCTGTTTGCAGATTTAATTTAAAACTTGCGAAATTCGTATAAAATTAAATATTTGGCCAAATTTAGCTTATAATATACCGTTGGATTCATAATTTTATGTAGAACACAGATCTGAAATAAAATTCCAAGTTTACAGTAGGGTTTTTGGTGTAGATTTTAATTATTAGATTGGAGTATTTAATTCATAGAAAAATAATTAGAACTCCGTTTTAGTTGATTTTTGTTGCTTTGGTTTTGTTTCCACAATACCTACTGAACAAAATTATAAAACTTTGCTTAAGATCATTAGATCTAATTTGGGGCTAATTAGATGGTTGGATCTCCTATTTATCCTATGAATAATATTAGTGACCCAAATTGTTTTAAACCTATGGGAAATCAATCCTAGTAACACCCTTAACACTATTGCAACCCAATTATGCTACTTTGGTCAATTTAGAATACAAATCTTGCATAAAATACCATGTTGCATGCATACATGTTATCTCTGTGGCATATTTGGTGCAAGTTGTGATCAGATCTATGTTTGTGATTCGTTAGATTGTTCGGAGTGCGCCCAGGAGTGCTATTGTGTAGAGTGCTGCTCGGATCAAGGCACGTTACACCACTTGTTCATAACTTTTGTCCCAGTTTTGGATTCTATGCATATGGTCTTCAAAATTCTGTAGTATGCATGTGTAGGATGTTCTAGTAGAATTTTTCCTTAGTATTATTTTGCAAGTGCGATGATTTTGTAGTATGCCATGATTATCTCTATACTTAGGATTTCCCCTCCTAATAGGTTACCCCTGTTTTTGCTAAGTATTGCTTGCTATGCTATATATACAAAGTACCGTTGGGGGGTTCGAAAGACAAAGAATTTTTCTAAGTATAAAGGCTCTCTAGAGCAAACTTTTCTTCTCAAATCCACTTCAAAATAAAAATAAGTTTTCTTCTGGGCGGAATGGTTGTCGGGACAACGAGTGAGATTTTGGTGGAGGACGGCCGCCCAGGAATCAAAGAAGTCTGCCATGTTTCAGAATTCAGAAGTTTCCAGTGCAACCACAATACATATGGGCTCTGTCTTGGCCTAGTACTTAGTGGGAAACCTCACCTGGGTACCAACATTTGGAGGTTTTTTGGCATGGTTGGATCCAGAAGGTAGAGGGGCTACTAAGGGAAAGCCTCGCCATGGTCTTGTCTATAAAAGGACTTGATCGTGGATTGTGGGTAAAGTGCACAAACTCTCGAGAGTATTGCAATCTGATCGATCAGCCGTGTTCACGGAAATAGAACAACATTGAGCATCTGAAGGATGGAGCCTCTAAAGGATCTTCCTCTCTCTTTTCTAAACAAAAGTTTTTAAAACCCCATGGCGTGAGTAATATCGCCAATGGGTGGGAATTTGGGAACTTGGTGTGTAATATCCAAGTGTCGTTGGTGCGTAATATCCAAGTGTTTGGTTGTTTGGACACTTGGTGCGTAATATCCTCGTGTGCCACTCGACCCTATTTTATCTAGGCGAATGTTTACAAAGTAGGGAAAAATCTTCTCTTATTCTCTCTACTTAAGAAAACTAGCTTTGAGCAAATGAACTCTACAGCCTAAACTAGCCTTGCATGTAGAGATAGTCTTTTCTCTCCTTGGTGTAATTTGCCAATACATTCAAAGTATTGACCCAACTTGTTGGCTGCATGTTTTATGTGCAGAATCCGAAGATTGAAAGGTGCATAGGTATCACGAGTCTACACTCGACAAGCCTGGGGCATTGATGGACTCAAGCTGCTTTTATGTTTGCGCTGTTATTTGAGCTAGCCTTATGCTAAGCAAATTTGTAATAAATTTATACTCTGGATTCTCCGTGTAATAAAGACTTTGTGTTTTACATGATATTTCATCGACTGTGAGTGCTAGCTATTGATCCAGGGACTAGCATGTTAATCACAGGGACTTAGGATCCTCACCGATCCGAGGTAACTACACTCTCGAAGCTTTAGTTTGCACAACAGCAGTAGGGATTGGTTCAGTAGCAGGCTGAGCAACAACACTAGAAGATTCCACAACAGCGTGGCGGCCTCCCGAAGCTTTAGTTTGCACAACAACAGCAGGGATTGGGTCCATAGCAGGCTGAGCAACAACACTAGCATATTCAACAAGAGTGGGGTGGCCTCCCGAAGCTTTAGTTTGCGCAATAGCAGCAGGGATTGTTTCAGTAGCAGGATGAGCAACAACACTAGCAGATTCTACAACAGAGGGGCGGCCTCCCAAAGCTTTACTTTGCGCAACCGCACGATGGATTGGGTCAGTAGCAGGCTGAGCAACAACACTAGCAGATTCCACAACAGCGGGGCGGCCTCCCGAAGCCTTAGTTTGCACAACTTCAGCAGGGATTGGGTCAGTAGCAGGCTAAGCAACAACACCAGCAGATTCCAAAACAACAGGGCGTCCTCTCGAAGCCTTAGTTTGTGCAACATCAGCAGGGATTGGGTCAGTAGAAGGCTGAGAAAAAACACTAGCAAATTCCACAACGGAAGCACGACCTGCATCCACAACAGGGTCTTGCACCACGGCAAAATGGGCGCTCCTACCAGGAGGTTGCGCTGCAAAAGCATGGCGCATATGAGGAACCACATTTTTCTTAACATCAGCGGGGATTCGACTCAGACCACCCCTAAGCTTGAATAGAAGGGCCACTAGGAGTGGAAGCAGCTTCCACATCCACTATTCTACATTCCAGGAGAAACATTCGATCCATCGAACACCGTTTCAGCAACTTGGACATCTGACGGTCACGCTTTATAGTAACCTTTCTGCGTTGCTCATAAATGAAGCTGAACCGTGCAGTCTGCATCGGCCCCATTTCAATATGTTTACGTAGAGCAGCAACCATACCAGGTATAGTAAAAATTTGTGCCAGTTGTTCTTTAATAGCGACACAAGTACCATAATTCCACTTGGCCTTCACATTTGCTAATTGTGTTTGCTACCCGCCGACGCGTACCGAAACCACGTAAGGGGTCTCTGGGGGACCCTAGTTGAGAGAAATTTGGGGACAAAGAATAATAGCTTTTCTGTCAGCGTTCGACCAGCAAACAATTCTAGGTTTTGTCTATCTCTTTCAGGTCAATAGACAACTTCCAGTTATAGTTAGTGCGAAAAGGAAAGAGAAGAGTAGCTCACCCGCATGTATCCAACACTTCTATCAGGGTATGATGATCTTCCATCCTCCGTGCTGCTCAGCTCGTTCGGCCGTGGAGGCGGGATAGAACCTCGGAATGCTGGGCACAACATGCGGCATTAACTTAGGGATTAGCGAGAGGGCACAACAACTTGGCGCCGTAAGGCAAATGTCCCAAGTGATCTTTTTGGGTGGAGGGTGGATTTCGCCGGCGACGAGCTAGGGTTCATGTGAAGGAGAGAGTGAATTTGTGAATTTCTTCAACGCTCTAAGGCCTAGGGTCTAGTTCCTCATTTTGCCTACATGGTTGCCGACTTGGAGCTCGCGTCACGGACAAAGTAGTGACATGGAGGTCCCAAACGTCTCCTTCATGGGGCAGTTGACGGAAAGATTGTATTTGGCAGGGGTGGGACGAATTCAGCTCGAAATGGTCCTTCTTAGTGATTGGCAGCCCAAGTTTGTGAAACCTAACTATTACACGGAACTTGGACCCCGCGTTGCGCTCACACGAGAAGTTGGACCCCACAAGTTGAAATCCCCGATGGTGGCATATCGAGATGAAGTAGACGAGATAGCCAAGTGCTTCGAAGGCTACGAAGTCAACTACGTCAAGAGGGTGGAAAATGAGGCGGCTGATCTGCTGTCAAATCTTGGATCAGGGCATAAACCAATTCCTCCAGGCGTTTTTCTGGAGCATCTACGGACCCCATTCATGAAGGGAGCGCACCCCAAGAACCCGGATAGAGTGGAATCATTTGTTAACGTAGTAACAATAGTCCCTCCGGCTTGGAAAAACCGTTCATGGAGTATCTCGTACACCGAACTTTGCCCATCAACGAGGTCGAAAGCCAGCAAATAGTGTCTGGGGGATAACCCCCGGGTAGGGAAAGCCAGGAAAAGGTTGGCCGGCTCCAGAGGAACAGGCCTCCTGGCCCTCAAGAAGGACAACTCCAACTAGTTGGCTAATACTACTCGGCTGGGCTTAAAACTTTCCTGGCTTGCCCGTCTAGCCGGCAGCCAGAAGAACAGGCCGGGTGTCCGCTTCCACCCGGCTTACCTCAGATTCGATGAAGAGCACGGAAGGGCTGACGCTCCTTGCGGGGTATGCCTCTAGCCCTACCTCGTCATCGGGCAGGCTGGCGTGCCGTCACGGCAAGCGCTACCCGACGAAGATAAAGCAAAGTGGTCGGCTGACTGGCAAAAGCAGTCCGGGTGACCGTTAAAGCAAGGGTGACGCCCCAAAGAAAGCCCGGGTGACCGCTAAAGAAGAGGGTGACACTAAAAGAAGGGCGGACTGGGTATTGTCCCACCGGCTGAGCCTTAAAGCCGGCCCTGCCTAGCAAACCCGTATCCAAACAGTAAACCCTAGAGCCCAAATTGTAATCTGCCCCCCAGACCAGTATATAAGGGAGGGCAGAGCTAGGGCTCTAGGTAAGCAGCAATAGAAGGAGAGAAGTGTTAACCTCTAGTTTTCATCTTCCTCTAGCTCTTGATAATATCTAAGGACCACAGCTCTAGGAGCATCTGTACTGGGCATTCGTCCCTTCGATATAGTTCATCTTGCAGGAGTAGGGGTGTTACCTCACCGAGAGGGCCCCGAACCTGGGTACGTCGCTGTGTTTGCAGTTCACCGTGCCCCACCCGTTGCGTGAGCCACCAATTGCATCCGAGTGTCCCTCTTTAGCCATCCCCGATGGCACTGCCGTGTTCCACACCACGACAGTTGGTGCCCACCGTGGGGCACAGCGCTTCGGTTGGGATAATCTTCCGCACGGGACTTCCGCTTGTCGTCGGTGAACACGTGGCCTCCGGCCTTGTTCTCATGTTCGGCGCTTTTGACTGCGTCATCGACAACGCCGCGTTCTTCACCGGGATCACCTTCCCCGCAACGGCTCCATCATGCATTATGGGGACATCCGCGTCTATGTCGCCACCATTGCCGAGCTCTTCCCCAGCGTGGTCACCTCCATCCTTGACATTCCTCTCAGCCGCCTCACCAACAACCCGACTGCGGAGAGTGGTTGCGTCCAAGTCATGGTGGTAAACGCCCGCAAAAACCACCGCCCGCCTCAGGAGAGCCAAGCGGGAGGAGAGAGCTCGCGCCCGAACAAGAGCAAGATCCGCTCACTTCCTCCATCCAGCACTTACGCGCTCCGGTCATCATCGAGGCAGACCCAGCAGCTGCCGCGGCCGTGCTCGAAGCTACGCGCCAGAAGCTCCTGAAGGAATCCACCAAGGTCGCTGCTAACCAGCGCCGACTAAACGCCACCGTGCATGAATACAACGTTGCTCACGACTTCGTCAGGAAGATCCAGCACCGGGGGCGTGACCTAGCGTCAGAAGTGGACCACGCCGCTGATTCACATGCAGGCATAGGGCAGCCCGTCTATAGCACCCCCGCCAAGAACATGAGAGCGATCGAGGCGGTGGCCGTGGAACTGAAACACCTCGAGGGCGAAGAGCTTCATCGCCAGCAGGAGCGCGTCCAACTCCTCGTCGCCACTGCTAACAAGCAGCAGGCCGAAGGTACCCCCAGCCAGATGGGTAACTCCTGAGACATCGTAGTTCACAAAGGTGCGGACCAGACGGCGCACGGGGGAAGCAAGCATCAGCAGGCGTCCTCCCTAGGAGGAGTTGGGCAAAACAGTCGTCCGTGTGGCGAGTCTGGCAATCCTGGCCACCACAACCGAGACGCCGCTGCTTCTAGCATGAGTCGTGCCCCGGCAGCAGGAGGTTCCCAAGGGAAGAAGACGCGCGCCCTGGATGAAGGAGCAAATGCAAACAAGGACCCGCCTGCGTTGCTTCTGAAGTTCCAACTCGGCCCCCGAGAGCCGGCTGACGCGCGCGAGCGTATCGACCTCCTGGTGCAGTCGCGCACGTTGGAGGAGGAAAGTCCGGTTGGCCCAAAGTGTTTTGGTCCGTGCATCCGGAACGAGCCATTTCCAAAGGGTTTTTCGCTTCCAAGGAACACGCCAAAATATAATGGCACGGTCAAGCCTGAGGATTGGTTGGTGGATTACACTATCGTAGTGGGGAATCGCCAACAGAAACCTCCGCCTGGCCGTCCGCTATGTCCCTCTCATGCTCGTCGATTCGGCAAGAGCATGGCTCAATAGCCTCCCCGACAATAGCATCAACGCCTAGCTGGACTTCAAAAAAGCGTCCATTCGCAACTTCACCGGAACATACAAGCGACCGGGTCGACTTCGTGAGCTTGCCCTCTGCGTGTAAGGGAAGGATGAGTCTGACCGCTCCTACCTCATGCGGTGGATCAGCATACACAACTCATGTGAAGGGGTGTCCGAGCACCATGCAATATATTTTTTCACCAACGGTTGCCGAGACGGCACCATGTTGAAGCATAAGCTCAGTCAGGCAGACCCACAAACCATGGCCCAGGTCATGGCTATCACGGACAAGTACGCCACCGCCGACGCGGCTATGAAGAAGCCCATCATGGTGGACGACCAAGGCCAAATCGTCACGGACGAGCAAGCGGAGTGCCGCCAGCCGGGCGACCATCACCCTAGGTGGCACAGCCATGACAACCGCCATGGCAAGAGGAAAGACGACCAACCAGACAACTGGTACGATACCAAGCAAGTAGTTGTTGTGCATGAGGACCCGGCTGCAGGCGGCAGCTGAAGGCAGAGACCGGATGACAGGGCGCCTCGGCCCAAGTACACCATGGAGTCCATGCTCGATGGGCCGTGCAAGTTCCATAGTGGCGGCAGCAAGCATGCGATCCACACAACGCGCCAGTGTAGTTGGACAAAAAAGATGGCCGAATTCGGTGGGCTCCCACCACCACCCCCACCGCCAGCCGGAGGCCCACCGGACAACAGGGAGCGGTGCAACCACCGCGAGGACGATGAGGATGGTTACCCATGACAAGTGGGAAATTACCACATCTTCCTTGCGGAGACAGATACAAAGCACGCCAAGAGGAGGCACGAGGTGGAGGTGAACGCAATCGTCCCCCCCCCCCGTCACCCAATACCTACATTGGTTGGACCAAGCAATTACCTAGAGCAAGGAAGACCAGCCGGCCGTGCTACCAAGCCCTGGAAGTTACGCGTTGGTCCTTGACCCCATCATCGTCTCCAAGAGACACTCGTGTCGTTTCTTCCGCGTACTCATCAATGGAGGCAGCAACATCAACCTCCTATACCGCAGCAGCCTTGAGCGGCTCGGCATCAGCGAGTCCTAGTTGCATCCCTCAAGCACTTCATTCCACGGAGCAGTACCAGGCCCTTCGCACTCGCCAATTGGCAAGATCTGGTTGGACATCATCTTCGGCAACGAGAACAACTTTCATCGCGAGCCGATCTGGTTCGAGGTTGTGAATATCTCTAGCGCCTACCACGCCATACTAGGGAACTCAACCCTCACCAAGTTCGTGGAAGTGCCGCACTACGCGTACCTCAAAATGAAGATGCCAGGCCCAAAGGGAGTGATCACTGTTGACGACTGCTACAAGTGTTCGATTGAGTGCACCACAGACGGCTACAAGCTAGCCGAAGCGATGATCATCGCTGAGGAGAAGCACGTCATAATGCAGAACGTGGCGGCTCTGTAGAAGGATATGCTGGCTGGAGAATCACAGTTCAAGCCCTCGCAGGGCACAAGGAAGATCCTGCTAAACAAGGAGGACCCAAGCAAGTTTTTCCTGGTCGAAGACAGCCTGGACAACAAATAGGAAAGCGCGCTCGTTGACTTCCTCCGTGAGAATCGGGACATTTTCGCATGGTGCCCCAAAGACATTCCAGGTGTCCCGAGGGAACTCGCCGAGCACTCTCTTCATGTTCGACCGGACGCGAAGCCGGTCAAACAATCTTTATGCCGCTTCGTAGAAGAAAAAATAAGAACCATCGGTGAGGAGATCACACGGCTGCTCGCAGCCGGCTTCATCATGGAAGTTTCCACCCGGAATGGCTGGCTAACCCGGTGCTGGTACTGAAGCAGAACAAGACATGGCGCATGTGTGTCGACTACACCAACCTCAACAAGGCATGCCCCAAGGACCCTTTGTACCACCCCTCGGGGTTAGGGTCAAACTAACCTCAGATCACCATCTAAGATAAGTTCAACTCCCAAGCACGGAAGATCATAGTAAGATTCGGTAACATTACAGAACACAGGGATTCAACAGCATAAGTTTAAACTCTTATCAAAGTAATATATTACAGTTATTACAAACCAGAGGTCGTAGATCCAACATTACATCACACAGCGAAAGCAAATTATGTTGTTCTACACAACAACTTAGCAAAAGTCCTAAGAGGCCATAAACAAAAGCGACGTCCATCCCATAGTCATCAGGCTTCTACCTGGGACCCCCAACTACTCGTCGATGTCAATGTAGAAGCCACCTTCAGTTGCAACCAGATCCTCTATAGAAAAACAACAATGGTGCAAGGCTGAGTACGAGAATGTACTCTGCAAGACTTAGATAACCTAGTATCTACATGCTCTGTCTATAAAGGCTTTCTCTGGATTTAATTTTGCAAAAAGCAATCTTTATTTGTAAACAAGAGAGAGAAGAGGCTCGTCTACTCAGAATCTTTTAAAAAGGGATGAGATAGCGACTTCTTCATCTTGTTCATCACATCTTGGTAACCACCAGCTTCATCAGAACCTCTTATCTAGGATCACCCCCTCGACCCAAAGGAAGCATCCTTAAGCACACGTGGATCAACAAGTTTTATAATATTAAAGTTATCTATGATCTTAGAATCTGGTCACCAAGCGTTCATAACCATGAACACGGCTTTTCGAAAATATTAATACCCTACAGGGGTGTACAACTTTACCCACACGTACCAACCGACTCTTAATGCCAAATATTATTAGCCCTCTTCCTTGGAAGGCCGGCAGAGGGTGGTTGACCACGACGTTTACCTTGCTTTCGCCAAGACCATGAGTCACGCAATAAGTATGATTCCGCCGTAACGGGTCAAATCCCGAAGCCGGTACTTAAAGATGTGAGGCGAGGTTGGTTCACCAGGGGCTCCATCGACCCCAAGCAACCGCGGACACGCTTCCCTACTTGTTATGATGCACCTCCATCACCTCCTCTTTCGACAACATTTTCAATGCGTATGCCAAATGGAAAGCCGAGGGGTTGTCCAGGCCCCGTGTGGCTGTACGCTCGTCTTGGTTCCAAAGGCAAGAACTCAGTTCCTAGTGGTGGCGAGCATGGGACTACAAAAACCACACCCAACGTGGCCTCCCATACAAGCCTTAGCATGATTAGTTAACTCCTTCGATGATGTCACCATCCCCTACCTCACTACCTTCCTTGGAACCTCTGATTCATCATTGAATAAAGAAAACTTTGTTTCTATCCTTGGATAAGCTGTCGATAGCAGAAGCTCTACAACGCTCACAAGCCAAACCTCGTTATGCTAGGAGAAGTGGATCAGGAGTATAAGGCTACAAAAAGGGAAACAGTGCAGAAGATAGGTAACACTAGCTACTGACAAAAGACCACACTAGAATCGTGTGCTTTATAGCGAGAAAGTAATATACTTTATAAAACATAGGTTCAGAATGAGAGGCTACGCTTGCCTTGTCCGTCGGTAGACAGGTACGGATCTTCGGCGTTGTTGACTTCAGCTTCGGGTTCGGATCCTATCGCGAAGAACCAAATACCGGAAAGGGAGAAGCAACATTCAATGCATGGCATGTGCAATGCTCAATCAATATGGATGATATGAAAAGTTAACTTGCGTTGAAATGAAACCCTAAAACCTGTTCGGCAATTTGAACGGGGTTCCGAGGGTTGAAAACCCTAACTCGAAGAACTCCGGAAACACATGAGAAGGGTTACTATGGTGTTCTAATTAAACCTGCCATTTAAGATGTTGAACAATGCATGATGATAGCTTAATTAGATAGTTCTCATTTTTTTGAACATTTTGATATATTATTTGTATTTTTCTGAATTATAGATTAAAAGTTATTGAATTTACAATATTCAAAACAATTTCTGAAATTATTAAACCTTTTATTAATTTAAATACAACTGGGAATACTTTTTACACAGGGGGCTAGGCTAGCCACAGACATAGACAGGTGGGCCCTTGGCCACCTCAGCAGCCACACACGCGAAAAGGCTCAGGGGCAATTTTCACCGGGGCAGAGGCTAGCCACACCGACTGACGGGTGGGGACAAGGCCACGCAGGCAAGCCACGCAAGCCTCGCCGGAGAACGGCCAGGCGGCAACGACTGACGGTGCTAGGGGGCGATCTAGGAGGCGCGGTTGGGCGGGTTCGAAGCGGAACGACACGGGGAGTGAAGCTACGGTGGCACCACCAATTTTTGGTCGCCAGAGCTAGGTCCCCGACACTAACTGGCGGCGGCAACGGAGGTTACATGGCGGCGGAGAGATACGGAGCACTAGGGAGGAGAGGGAGGGTGCCTTGAGCACCGTATGCTCACCCTAAGCGCGTAGATGGCGACGGTGAGGCCGGAGGAGCTTTGGAACGACGGCGATTTGTCGACGATGGCGGCGGCAGAACCTCGGGGAAAGAGCTCGTCCGTGCCAGATGGGGATGCGTGGCTCGATTCCTCTGGCTAGAAGACGGAGGGCTTCACGGCGGAGCTCCTAAGCTACTCAGCCGGGCTCGGTGTGCACGGGAACAAGCTCTATCTCGTCGCCATGGCAGCTAGGGTTCGGTGGGGAGGAGCTCTGCCGAGAGAGAGCGAGAGGGAAAGGGATAAGGGGACGAGGAGAGAGAGCCGAGCAGCGGCGTTCTTATCCTGGGCTCCGAGGGCGGCGTTGCGGTGGCGAGCATCATAGGGCGCTGCTGGAATCGACGACGGCGGTGCTGCCACCCAGCTGCTTAGTGTCGTTGTCGAAGACGACGAGGAACAAAGAGTGAAGGGGTACGTGCCTTCTCCTGGGCCCCGGGTGGGCTGACCTGGGCCGCTGCTGGGCTGCAGGAAAGGTTGCAGGGGAAGAGGAAGAAGAGCTGGGCCGGCCTTGTTCGGCTGCTGCTCATTTTTTTACCAAAACTTTTTCCTTTTTCTGTTTTCAAAACATGTTTTGTATTTTCAATTTCAAACATGTTTTTGGGTATTTCAGAAATACCAATGGCTTTTGTGGGATATGTAAAACATTGTGGGCCCTTTTATTCCTTTTGGGCTCCAATTGTTTTGTACTTTTCAAAATTCAAACACCACTTGAAGGTAGTTTCAAAGAGAAAGGGGAAAGGACTAGGGTTTAGTGTTTTGCACTTGCACTTTGGTTCACACACTTGATCACATGGAAATATTGTATTGATTTAAACAGACACATGCAATGCTTTAACATTATGTACATATATCACAGACTTGGGCTGTTACAGCTCTACCCCCCTTACAAGAATCTCGACCCGAGATTCCTAAGTTTTAGAAAAGAAGGCAGGGTACTCAGATCTAAGACGATTTTCTCGTTCCCAGGTTGCTTCATCCTCAGAGTGATGAGAGCATAGAATTTTCAGGAACTTGATGTTTTGACGACGAGTTTTTCGCTGAATTTCATCAAGGATACGAACAGGATACTCACGATAAGTCAGATCCTTCTGGAGATCAACAGTTTGATGATCAACACCACGGATAGGGTCTTTGAAGCAGCGCTTGAGTTGAGACACATGAAAGACGTCATGCACCTCAGGGAAGTTTGCAGGCAACTCCAACTTGTATGCGAGGTCACCTTGCCTGGATAAGACACGGAAAGGACCAACATAGCAAGGATCCAGTTTGCCTTTGATACCGAAATGATGGAACCCTTCAAAGGAGTGACCCAGAGATAAGCTTGATCACCGACTTCATATTCAATATGTTGATGGTGACGATCATGATGGCTTTTCTGGCGAGACTGAGTAGTTTTCAAATGATCCCGAATGATACGAACTTGATCTTCTGCTTCCTGGATCATATCCGGACCAAAGAACTTTCTTTCGCTGGTTTCTGACCAGTTCAAAGGAGTACGGCAGGTTCTTCCATATAGAAACTGGAATGGTGCCATACCAATACTGGACTGAAAACTCTTGTTGTAGGAGAATTCAGCAAAAGGAAGGCATTTCTGCCAGTTCTTGCCAAAAGATATGACACACGCTCTCAGCATGTCTTCAAGTTTTTGATTCACTCTTTCGGTTTGACCACCGGTACTAGGATGATAGGCTGTGCTGAAGGAAAGGCGAGTTCCCATAGCTTGTTGGAAACTTGCCCAGAATCTTGAGGTGAACAAACTTCCACGGTCAGAGACGATTTTATTTGGTACCCCATGAAGAACAACTATTCGGGAGATATACAGATCAGCCAACTGATTAGCAGTAATGCTCTCGCGAACAGGTAGGAAGTGAGCAACCTTGGACAGATAGGCAACGATTACCCAGATGGCATCATTTCCTTTCTGAGTCTTAGGAAGACCAGTAATGAAATCCATACCAACTTCATCCCATTTCCACTCAGGTATTTTATGTGGTTGCAGGAGACCAGCGGGTCTTTGGTGCTCAGCCTTGACGCGACGGCAAACGTCACATTCAGCAACAAAACGAGCGATATCCTTCTTCATACCAGACCACCAGAATCTTTGACGAAGATCCCGATACATCTTGGTACCTCTAGGGTGGATAGAAAGAGGTGATTCATGAGCCTCTTGGAGAATTAGATCCCTCAATTTTGTTCTCTTCGGTACTACCAGACGGTCTCCAAAGTAAACAGTACCTTGCTTATTGATAGAGAAACATTTAGCAACTCCGCTAGCAATGTTCCCTTTGATCTCAGCAATTTCGGAATCATGTTTTTGAGCATGCTTGATTTCATCCTCTATAGAAGACTTCACTTCAAGGGTAGAAAGGAATCCACGAGGAACTACTTCAAGATTTAATCGAGCGAATTCCTCATGAAGAGAAGGTTGTGCTTGTTTGATCAGCAGGGTGTTGCAATAAGATTTACGGCTCAGTGCATCAGCAATGACATTGGCTTTGCCAGGTTGATAGTTGAGACCCAAATCATAGTCCTTGATGAGTTCCAACCATCTTCTTTGCCTGAGATTCAGATCAGGTTGTGTGAAAAGATACTTCAGACTCTGATGATCCGAGTATAACTCGGATCGACTACCGAGGAGGTAATGTCTCCATTGCTTAAGAGCATGAACAACAGCTGCAAGCTCAAGATCATGAGTTGGGTAGTTGTTCTCATGTGGTTTTAGCTGACGGGAGGCATAAGCCACCACATGCCCATCTTGCATCAACACACATCCAAGACCCTGGTGAGAAGCATCATAGAAGACGACAAAGTCTTTGCTAGTGTCGGGGAGAACCAACACGGGTGTAGTGGATAACTTGGTTTTAAACAACTAGAAGCTTTCCTCAGCTTTATCAAACCATTCAAACTTCTTATCCTTCTTAAGAAGATCAGTAATCGGCTTTGCAATCCTGGAGAAGTTCTCAATGAATCAACGGTAATAACTAGCCATCCCGAGAAAACTTCGAACATCCTTGACGGATTTAGGAGACTCCTAGTCTAGGATAGTTTGAACCTTATCGGGGATAACAGCAACCCCTTTGGCGGAAACAACATGTACAAGGAATACGAGCTCTTGTAACCAGAACTCACATTTAGAAAACTTGGCATAGAGACAATGTTCTCGGAGTTTTGTTAACACCAAACGAAGATGTTCAGCGTGCTCTTCTTCAGTCTTGGAATAAACCAGAATATCATCGATGTAGACCACGACGAACTTGTCAAGATACTCCATGAAGACAGAGTTCATAAGCCGCATAAAAGTGGCTGGAGCATTGGTAAGACCAAAGGACATGACCGTATACTCGTAAAGACCATAACGAGTGGTGAAAGCAGTCTTTGGAATATCTTTCTTACGGATCTTTATCTGGTGATACCCTGACCTTAAATCCATTTTGGAAAAGACAGTGGCACCACTTAACTGATCAAACAGATCACTGATCCTAGGGAGAGGATACTTGTTCTTGATAGTCACAGCATTGAGTGGGCGATAATCCACAACCAGACGCGGTATATTGGTATCCCGCTTCTTGACAAAGATGGTAGGACATCCCCAAGAAGATGTGCTGGGCTGAATATATTATTTTCCTTCTAACTCCTCTAATTGCTTCTTCAACTCCACAAGCTCATGAGGAGGCATACGATAGGGTCTTTTAGAAACAGGAGCAGTTCCAGGAACTAACTCTATGACAAACTCCACACTTCGATCAGGTGGCATGCCAGGAAACTCCTCGGGAAAGACATCCGGGAACTCAAAGACCATGAAAACATCTTGAAGTTAGAGCTTCAAGAGCATACAACTCCGCTTCAGGAATAGAAACAGCTGAAGGAGATAGTGACCCTATGGTCTAGTACTTGACTGTTATGCCAGCAGGACTAGTCAGAGTCTCAGACTTGGTTGTACAATCGGGAATAGCTTGATAACGGGTCAACCAGTCCATGCCAAAAATGATGTCAATATTAGTTGACTTGAGGGCGATCAAAGAAGTGGGAAAAAGTTGAAATGCAACTTCAATTAGATTCCCATGACTAACCATGGTGGAACACCAACTAGAACCAGGAGACTGAACTAGCAGAGGAACAGATAACCCCTCAAAACTTATCCCATGCATTTGAACAAAAGCTTGTGATAGGAATGAATGCAATGATCCAGAATCAAACAAAACTTTAGCTGGAATTTGATTGATATGAAGCGTACCCATGATGACGCTTGAATCTTCCTGAGCCTCCTCATCAGAGATATGGTTCAGGCGACCTTTTCTAGCACCTGGATACTTATCATTCTTCATTGGTGGTGTTTCCTTCTCAGCGGCATTCTTTTGAGGACACTCCTTTGCATAGTGACCAGGCTAGCAACAATTGAAGCATATAAAACCTGATGCGTTGCCAGCAGAAGAGTACTTTGATCCACCAGCATTTCTTGAATTAGCATTCGAACGAGGAGCATATCCAGAAGATCTTGGAGTATAAGGAGCACGTGGCACAACACTGTAAGGCACAAAGACACGACACTTCTTATTACCAGATCCAGCCTTGTTATACCCATCCTGAGGATGCTTACGAGTTTCTTCATACTCCACTTTTCCACTCTCGGCCTTCATAGCCTTGTTGACAAGACCTTGGAAGTTAACAAAGTCCATGAGATGGATATCACGGCGAACCTCAGGATCCAGTCCCTTATGGAACAGAGCTTGCTTCTTAACATCAGTAGAGACCTCTTCAGTAGCATAGCAGGCGAGACGATTGAAGTTGCGCTGGGAATCACACACGGAACCAGTGCCCTGCTTAAGCTTGAGGAACTCCTCTCTCTTCTGATCCATCAGACCCTCGGAATATGATAAGCTCGAAGGCTTCAGTGAACTCTTTTCATGTAACA
This sequence comes from Avena sativa, assembly GCA_916181665.1. NCBI lineage: Eukaryota > Viridiplantae > Streptophyta > Magnoliopsida > Poales > Poaceae > Avena > Avena sativa. The sequence goes on from OV702296.1 coordinate 81,224,548, forward strand.
ACATGTTGAGCTTCTTGCATAGCCAAGAAATTTTCCCACCAGGAATTGGCTGCTCCCTCCAGATGATAAGAAGCAAAAGTTACCCAATCAGCTTGAGCAACATGACCAACCTGAAGTTTGCGCTCCATAGTGCGAAGCCAGTAATCTGCATCAAGTGGCTCAGTGGAATAGCTGAAAACTGGCGGAGTGAGACGTGTGAAGTCCTTAATTCCAACTTGATTGTTCTGGCGTTGAGAAGTCTTGCGCTCAATCCTTTCAAGGATCCTCATATTGTCAGCACGGTTGGTTTCGTACATGGCCATGAGTTGAACCATGTATGTTGGTGGAGGAAGGTTGGAAGATTCACCCTCATTGCGGCACCCCGAGCATGAGCATGGGTACGGGCACGAGAAGTATCACCCATCCTGAAAGAACAAAAAGAGATCAGACAAAGGATTCAAAGGAGCAATATGGAAGGATGAACAAACGGTACTTGATTTAAAAGTATCATCTTATCAAGCATGGTAGTATCAAAGCATACTAATGTATACACTAACCAGCTGACTTACAAACCATGACAACGCAATGCTAAGATGTTACACACCAAGCAAAACTGAGATATCTTGGAACTCTGAGAATAGCAACCAAGTATGGAGTACTTCAGAAAAACAACCCCAAAACCACGATCCTAAAAGTTTTGAGATATAAGGTAACGAATGAAAACCTTTTCAAACCAAATAAGGTAACATAAACTCTAGCAACAGAAACACAGAAGGAGTAAAAATAATCCTAGTCAGAGTTTCTGCAAATAGTTTTAACTTTCAAATAGTTTTGTCAACTTCTAGACTCAACATCGACCAATAAAAGGGTTTCCTACAGGCAGTCCTGCTCTGATACCAAAACCTGTAGCACCCCCCGGTGTTAGGGTTAAACTAACCTCAGATCACCTTCTAAGATAAGTTCAACTCCCAAGCACGGAAGATCACAGTAAGATTCGGTAACATTATAGAACACATGTATTCAATAGCATAAGTTTAAACTCTTATCAGAGTAAGATATTAGAGTTATTACAAACTAGAGGTCGTAGACCCAACACTACATCACACAGCGAAATCAAATTATGTTATTCTACACAACAACTTAGCAAAAGGCCTAAGAGGCCATAAACAAAAGCGACGTCCATCCCATAGTCCTCAGGCCGCTACCTGGGACCCCCAACTACTCGTCGATGTCAACATAGAAGCCACCTTCAGTTGCAACCAGATCCTCTGTAGAAAAACAACAATGGCACAAGGCTGAGTACGAGAATGTACTCTGCAAGACTTAGATAACCTAGTATCTACATGCTCTGTCTATAAAGGCTTTCTCTAGATTTACTTTTGCAAAAAGCAATCTTTATTTGTAAACAAGAGAGAGAAGAGGCTCGTCTACTCAGAATCTTTTAAAAAGGGATGAGATAGCGACTTCTTCATCTTGTTCATCACATCTTGGTAACCACCAGCTTCATCAGAACCTCGTATCTAGGATCACCCCCTCGACCCAGAGGAAGCATCCTTAAGCACACGTGGATCAACAAGTTTTGTAATGATTAAAGTTATCTATGATCTTAGAATCTGGTCACCAAGCGTTCATAACTGTGAACACGGCTTTTCGAAAAGATTAATACCCTGCAGGGGTGTACAACTTTACCCACACGTACCAACCGACTCTTAATGCCAAATATTATTAGCCCTCTTCCTTGGAAGGCTGGCAGAGGGTGGTTGACCACGACGTTTACCTTGCTTTTGCCGAGACCATGAGTCACGCAATAAGTATGATTCCGCCGTAACGGTTCAAATCCCGAAGCCGATACTTAAAGATGTGAGGCGAGGTTGGTTCACCAGGGGCTCCATCGACCCCAAGCAACCGCGGCCACGCTTCCCTACTTGTTATTATGCACCTCCATCACATCCTCTTTCGAAAACATTTTCAATGCGTATGCCAAATGGAAAGCCCGAACTATGTGACTCATGGAATGTAGTAGGCAAGTTAGTCAGTCGAGGGGTTGTCCAGGCCCCGTGTGGCTGTATGCTCGTCTTGGTTCCAAAGGCAAGAACTCAGTTCCTAGTGGTGGCGAGCATGGGACTACAAAAACCACACCCAACGTGGCATCCCATACAAGCCTTAGCATGATTAGTTAACTCCTTCGATGATGTCACCATCCCCTACCTCACTACCTTCCTTGGCACCTCTGATTCATCATTGAATAAAGAAGACGTTGTTTCTATGCTTGGCTAAGCTGTCGATAGCAGAAGCTCTACAACGCTCACATGCCAAACCTCGGTATGCTAGGAGTAGTGGATCAGGAGTATAAGGCTACAAAAAGGGAAACAGTGTAGCAGATAGGTAACACTAGCTACTGACAAAAGACCACATTGGAATCGTGTGCTTTATAGCGAGAAAGTAATATACTTTATAAAACATAGGTTCGGAATGAGAGGCTACACTTGCCTTGTCCGTCGGTAGACAGGTACGGATCTTTGGTGTTGTTGACGTCAGCTTCGGGTTCGGATCCTATCGCGAAGAACCAAATACAGGAAAGGGAGAAGCAACATTCAATTCATGGCATGTGCAATGCTCAATCAATATGGATGATATGACAAGTTAACTTGCGTTGAAATGAAACCCTAAAACATTTTTGGCAATTTGAATGGGGTTCCGAGGGTTGAAAACCCTAACTCGAAGAACTCCGGAAACACATGAGAAGGGTTACTACGATGTTCTAATTAAAATTTCCATTTAAGATGTTGAACAATGCATGATGATAGCTTAATTAGATAGTTCTCTTTTTTGAACATTTTGATATATTATTTGTATTTTTCTGAATTATAGATTAAAAGTTATTGAATTTACAATATTCAAAACAATTTCTGAAATTATTAAACCTTTTATTAATTTAAATATAAATGGGAATACTTTTTACACATGGGGCTAGGCTAGCCACAAACACAGACATGTGGGCCCGTGTCCACCTCAGCAGCCACACACGCGAAAAGGCTCAGGGGCAATTTTCACCGGGGCAGAGGCTACCCACACCAACTGACGGGTGGGGCCAAGGCCACGCAGGCAAGCCACACGAGCCTCGCCGGAGAACGGCCAGGCGGCAGCGACTAACGACGCTAGGGGGCGATCTAGGAGGCGCGATTGGGCGGTTCGATGCGGAACGACGCGGGGAGTGAAGCTACGGTGGTGCCACCAATTTTTGGTCACCGGAGCAAGGTCCCCGACACTAACTGGCGGCGCCAACGGAGGTTACAAGGCGGCAGAGCGATACAGAGCACTAGGGAGGAGAGGGAGGGTGCCTTGAGCACCGTATGCTCACCCTGAGCGCGTAGATGGCGACGGTGATGCCGGAGGAGCTTCGGAACAACGGCGATTTGACAACGACGGCGGTGGCAGAACCTCGGGGAACAAGCTCGTCCATGCCAGATGGGGATGCGCGGCTCGATTCCTCTGGCTAGAAGACGGAGGGCTTCACAGCGGAGCTCCTAAGCTACTCGGCCGGGCTCGGGGTGCACGGGAACGAGCTCTAGCTCGTCACCATGGCAGCTAGAGTTCGGTGGGGAGGAGCTCTGCCGAGAGAGAGCGAGAGGGAAAGGGATAAGGGGAGGAGGAGAGAGACCCGAGCAGCGGCGTTCTTATCTTGGGCTCCAGGGGCGGCGGCGCGGTGGTGAGCATCGCAAGGTGTTGCTGGAATCGACGACAGCGACGCTACCACCCAGCTTCTTAGCGTCATCGTCGAAGACGACGAGGAACAGAGAGTGAAGGGGTACGGGCCTTCTCCTGGGCCCCGGGTGGGCTAACCTGGGCCGCTGCTGGGCTGCAGGAAAGGTTGCAGGGGAAGATGAAGAAGAGCTAGGCCAGCCTGGTTTTAACCAAAACTTTTTCCTTTTTCTATTTTCAAAACCTGTTTTGTATTTTCAATTTCAAACATGTTTTTGGGTATTTCAGAAATACCAATGGCTTTTGTGGGATATGTAATTGTGGGCCCTTTTATTCCTTTTGGGCTCCAATTGTTTTGTACTTTTCAAAATTCAAACACCACTTGAAGGTAGTTTCAAAGAGAAAGGGGAAAGGACTAGGGTTTAGTGTTTTGCACTTGCACTTTGATTCACACACTTGATCACATGCAAATATTGTATTGATTTAAACAGATGCATGCAATGCTTTAACATTACATACATATATCACAGACTTGGGCTGTTACACCCTTTCACCCTGTCGCGGATAGATCAAGTCATTGACTCCACCGCTGGATGTGATTTGTTGTTTATTCTGGACGCCTACTCGGGTTATCACCAGATTAAGCTCAATGTAACCGATCAAATAAAGACATCATTCATAACCCCGTATGGGGCTTACTGCTACACCACCACGCCCTTCGGTCTGAAGAACATAGGATCAACTTACCAATGTTGCATGCAGAAGTTCCTGCAGACTCAGATTAGCAAAAAATGTGCAAGCCTACGTCGACGAAGTCGTCATCAAGACCAAAGAGCAGCACACACTGCTCAAGGACCTGAAGGAAACATTCGGCAACCTCCGCCGTTTCCAGATCAAACTGAACCCGGAGAAGTGCTTCTTCGTCGTCCCAGCCAGCAAGCTCCTCAGTTTTCTCGTTTCCGAGCAAGGAATCGAGGCGAACCCGGAGAAGATTGGTGCCATCGAGCGCATGGAGCTACCACAAAGCCTGTGCGACATGCAGAAGTTCACCGGGTGCCTAGATTCCCTCAACCGGTTTGTCAGCCAGCTGGGTGAGAAGGCCCTCCCCTTGTACCAACTCAAGAAGAAGACAGACAAGTTCGTCTGGATAGCTCAAGCGGACGAAGCTTTCCGGGTCCTCAAGCGCATGCTCACCTAACCACCTATTCTGGCGGCGCCAGCCGCAAAGGAGCCAATGCTGATGTACATCGCTGCCACAAACAGGGTGGTCAGCGTGGTGCTGGTAGTGGAAAGGCCAGAAGAGGGGAAGGTCCAGCCGGTCCAGCTTCCCGTATATTACCTAAGCAAAGTAGTGTCGCTCTCCAAACAGAACTACCCCCACTACCAAAAGCTGGTGCATGGCGTGTACATGGCAGCCAAGAAGCTCAAGAACTACTTCCAAGAGCACTCCATCCGGGTGGTGGCATTGGCCCCACTCGCGGAGATGATCGGCAACAAGGATGCCACGAGACGCGTGGAAAAATGGGCCATAGAGCTCGCTGCACACAACATTCAGTACGAGCCAAGGACGGCAACCAAATCCCAGGCACTGGCCGACTTCATCATCGACTAGGCAGAGACGCAGTACATTCCACCGGTCCCTGATTCAACATACTGGAAGCTACACTTCTATGGCTCCAAGATGCGAGGAGGACTCGAAGCCAGAATCGTGATAATTTCACCCAAAGGCGATCGGCTGGAACACGTCCTCCAGATCCACTTCAAGGCATCCAACAACGTCGCCGAATATGAAGCACTCATCCACGGGGTCAAGATGGCCAAGCAGATAGGCATCCAGAGGATACTATGCTTCGGAGATTCGGACCTGGTGGTGCAGCAGGTATCCAGCGAGTGGGACGCAAGGGACGCGAACATGGCCCTCTACCGTTTCTTCATTCAGCAGTTGTGTGCTTGCTTCAAAGGATGCGAGTTCCATCACGTACCTAGGGCCAACAAAGAAGCTGCTGACGCTTTGGCCAGGGTTGGCTCGACAAGACAGGCCATACCGCCTGGAGTCTCCCTCGAGCACCTGCGCAAGCCCTCCATCACCCCGTCACCAGAATCTGACTCCATCGTACTCAATGCAAATCCAGGAACAGCCGATGCCGCGCCGCACCCGGGGACTGCCTCGCCGCACCCGGGGATTGCCGCGTCGCACCCAGGGACTGCCGCGTCGCACCCGGGTACTGCCTCGCCACACCCGAGGACTGCTCCGAGGTAGCCTGCGGTCTACACCAGCAAGCTCCCGCCCGACAAACCTCCCGACGCTCCAAAGACAGCCATCCGCGAGGAGATCAAGCTCACCATGCAGACGGTGTATGCCATTCGGGAAATACCCGACTAGGCGAAGCCATTCATGAACTTCTTGGCCAAAGACGAGCTCCCAACGGAGGAAGTGGCAGCACGACAAGTGCGATGAAGAGAAAGCGCATACACCATTATGAACAACGAGTTGTACAAGCGCAGCGTTAGGGGAATCTATCAGCAATGCGTGAGCCAAGAGGAAGGAACCAATCTCCTAGCATACATACACTAGGGAGAATGTGGCCACCACGCTTCATCAAGGGCAATAGTAGCCAAAGCTCTTCGCCATGGTTTCTATTGGCCAACAACGTTGAAGGACGCTCAGGAGTTGGTCAAAGCGTGCAACGGTTGTCAGTGATTCATCCAGCTGAAGCACATGCCGTCTGAGGCACTCAAGACGATACCAATCACCTGGCCATTTGCAGTCTGGGGGCTAGACATGGTTGGGCCATTCAAAATAGCTCGATCCGGTATGACGCACCTGCTCGTATCCATAGACAGGTTCACCAAGTGGATCGAGGAACAACCCATCAAGAAGCTGGATGGAGCAACGGTGATCAAGTTCTTCACAAACATCATCATCTGATTTGGCTACCCACATAGCATCATCACGGACAACAGCACCAATTTCACGAAGGGTTTTTTCCCCGTTTTTGCAGAGAGAAGGGTATCCGCCTGGACCTGGCATCGGTCGCGCACCCACAGTTGAACGGGCAGTGCGAGCGCGCTAACAGCCTAGTTCTAGCCGGAATCAAGCCAAGCCTAATTGAACCACTCATCAGGTCACCCGGATGCTCGATCGAGGAGTTGCCAGCTGTGCTATGGAGCCTGCGCACTACCCCAAACCATTCAACCGGCTTCACACCGTTCTTCCTTGTCTATGGGGAAGAGGCAGTTCTCGCCATGGACATCCAGTTCGACGCACCCTACAAACAGCTCTACACTGAGCAGGAAGCCAAGGAAGCACGGGAGGTCAGCGTGGACCTGCTCGAGGAAGCACGAGAGCTGGCTCTGTCCAGGTCAGCAATCTATCAGCAGGACCTGCCTCTACCACGCCAGCCGGATCCGTCCTACTTCCTTTCACGAAGAAGATCTGGTGCTGCGCCTGGTCCAGAGCACAAAAGGAATGCACAGGTTGTCCCCATCATGGGAAGGCTCATTCATCATCAGCCGGGCGCTGCACAACAATTCATACTATTTGATCGACGCCTAGCAGCCGGCAAAGAACAAGGAAGATCGCTCGGACGAGGAGGCGGAACGCCCATGGAATGCGAGCCTACCCCGGCCATTTTACACTTGAACCAGAAGTGTATGTATCTCCTCTTTCATGTAATAAATGAACAAGCTTGGAAGCCTCGGCATAGTACCGAGGACTTTGTCCCAATTTTGCGCGCCACATTCGTATCCATACCGGCTGGCCCGGACACCCGTAATTTCTACAGGCGGCATAGTATTGCATGAGGTGCCTAGAGCAAACTCTTCGCTTCCGGCTTAAGACCGCAAGCCGGCTGTCGACCCGGCAAGAGCGAAAACTCGAAGTACTTACTACAAGAAAATGCCAACGCAGGAAACAAGGGCGCCTGGGCGAACCGGTCGCGCCTGCACGAGCTAAGCTAACAACAACAAACCAAAGTATCGCGAGGTACGCCAGCTCAGCCGTTCCTTCGGTTCCGGCTACAGACCGCAACCCGGCCGGCATCTGGCAAGGACAATGCTCTAAAGGCCAATGCTCGCTGAGAAAAGGGGAGCTGCTAACGGCCTAGCTTGGAAGGGAACCTTTCCTTGTTTTCGTTCAATCATAACTATGAGTGGGCGTGCGTATAACGAAACTAACCCAAAGCAATGCTATGTCTCACACGACACGAGCCACAACTTGACAGGAAATACGGTGGCAAAGAGCTTCGACCCGGCTAGCTACCCCAGCTGTCCCGAACCTCGGGGACTACACCAAGTGGGCGCGCTCCCGCGCACCCATCAACCTAAGTCAAGACGACAAAGAGCTTCGACCCGGCTGGCTACCCCAGCCGGCCCGAACCTCGGGGACTATACCCAGTGGGCGCGCTCCCGCGCACCCATCAACCTAAGTCAAGACGGCAAAGAGCTTTGACCCGGCTGGCTACACAGCCGGCCCGAACCTCGGGGACTACACCCAGTGGGCGCGCTCCCGCGCACCTATCAACCTAAGTCAAGATGGCAAAGAGCTTCGACATGGCTGGCTACCCTAGCCGGCCCGAACCTCGGGGACTACACCCAGTGGGCGCGCTCCCTTGCACCCATCAACCCAAGTTAAGGCGGCCAAGAGCCCTGACCCGGCTGGCTACCCCATCCGGCAAAAATTCCAAAGACCACAACTGATGAAGGCATAAAGACAAAAACGCCAATGACAAACAAAAAGATAGAATGAGCTCAAGAACAAAAGAGGTGTCAAGCCTTTAAGCGGAACACGAAGGTTCCGTGCAAAATTCAAAGTTTGCGGTCATAGATTCATCAGAACGCAACGCCAACAAGGGGAAAGTTTGACAAATACACCCGGCATACCAGGGATCAAGGTTCTAGAGTCGGGGCGGCAGAGGGAGCATTAGCAGCAGGAGCAGGAGGCGGACCGGCACGAGGGGCGCCAACGTCAGCTGTAGGAGCTTGGCTGGTGGAGGCAACATCGGCCGAATTCCAAGGAGCTTGGACCCAGTGGAACGGCAATTGCTCGGAGGGGTCACGGAAGTCACGCTCCAGATCCACGTAGGTGCCAATATTCACCCCACATGACCGGATCGCTGGAATGTTGTCACAGAATGAGCACGCCAAGATCATCCCCTGGATACCAGGACTTCACCAGGGCCAGAGCCATCTCCACGCCACCGCGAGCCTCAAATTCCTTGTGGATCTCCAGCATGTCGATGCCGCGTGACAAGGCAATAGCTAAGCTGGCGATGTCATGCAGATCACCCGCCTCCGGCCAGATGTAATGGAAGAGGTCATTAGCAATGGCACGAAGACCATTTCTCTCCGCTAGCACCTTAACCAGATCCAGGGCGGTCAGGTCGCGGCCAGCCTCCTCCACCGGTAGCTTCTCCAGAGCCATCTTGGTCGACTCAGGGTAATGAGATGCAACCAAAGGCAGGAGTGAGTGGCAAAACTCGATTCAGCTAGCCTCGGTACAAAGGAGGCAAGGAGCAGAAAAGCTTACTAACAACCATCTCCGAGATGCTCTGGAGGTGCTGGGTCAGCTCCTCCTCCCGAGAGCGGAGATTCTTGATCGTCTCCTCCCTTTGGGCGAAGATCGTTTCAAAATTCTTCAGCGCCTCCGCCCAGATGTTAGCTGCCTTCTTGCCCCTCTCCATGCTAACCTCAAGCTGATGCTTGGCCGCGGCCAGTTGGTCGAACTGCGATTGTCGCGTCCTGTTCGACTCCACCAGCCAGGCAACCTTAGCCTTGAGGCGATCCACCTCCTTTTCCTTGTCCAGGATCATGGCTATAGGAGCATACCCGATGGTCAAAAAAGCGGGAAAAGGGAGACAATCGCCAAGACAGGTCGGAATAAGCAATCTTACAGCCTAGATCCTGGGTGTTCTTCACCGACTCCGAAAATTCTCTTTGCAAAGAGAAACGAGTAAGAGACAAAACGGCAAACCAGCTGGCAAAACAAAGCACGGAGAAAGATAACGGGGAGAGACACCTACATCCATCAAAACAGACAAAAAAAATTCCTCGCTAGGGCCCTTCTCCATTCCATCAACCAGGTGGCAAACCTGACTGAGTGCGATGGGCGTCGCGCCCGAGAGCTGGGCAAGGATCGCACCCGGCGTCAGCACAGCCGAAGCTTGCCTCGAGCCGGTAATGACGACCTCATCATCATCATCAGCCACACCCGAAGATGCAGCCACCACCAACTCCCTCCCAACCATCTCCAAAGCGCCCGGCTGGCCGCCGCCCGCTGCAGCCATCTGCACAGCCGCAGCCTCCTCCGTCACCTCCGTAATGACGGTCCTGGTGGACCTGGCTGGAGCATCACTCCAGGCCGGATTCACACCAGCCCCAGGACGAAGGAGGGGGTCTCGGGGTCCTGTGCAGCCACGAATAGCTGCCCCAACCACGAAGACGCGGGCGCCTGGTGCAGCAACCCCGTGGTTGGGGAACCCTGAGGATCCCTAAGCGGAGACGACGCGGCAGGCGCAGCCGACGCGGGTGCAGCCGGCGACCTTGCCACCTCCTCAACCACCGGATGCGGGGGGAGCAACGGCGGCAGCACCAACATCGCCAAGCGACATCTCCTCGCTGCATGCAATGAAAGTGAGAAAAAGCCACGACAGAAACACAAGACAAACGAAGAAGATAGGACAAGGAAAGATCCTGACCCAACGATGGATGGCGCGATGACGACCTGGCGCCCCCGCCGCCTCCTTTTTTTCTCAACGGGCGCCGGCGCGGCAACGGGCGCCGCCCTCTTCCCCCGGGCATTCACCGCGGCCTTCTCTCGGTCGGCCTCATCATCGGTGGCATCGACTGGAGCAAAAACAAAATTTTAGTCACACAACCCATGGGCAAGGACGAAGTAAAGAGCGACAACCGGCAGCTTACCATGAGGATCCGAGGGGCCGTCATCGACCCGTACGGGAAACCTTCAGGCTCTGTCTGGGGGTACTTCTTTGGCTTCTTGTCTGCCAGGAAGGAGGGAAGCGGGAAGTCGCCCATGCCATCTTCGGCTAGCTGTGCTGTGAACAACTAATCAAAAAGGAGAGCATAAGGCACCTAAGGAAAGCTAACAACAACGAAGATAAAGGCAAGAGAACCAAAGAATAACTCACCCGAGGCGGTAGGCGGCCGCGGTGGTACGGCGGGCAGGAGTACGCCCAGGTTGCCTCCATGCAGAACTTGGAGATCATGGAAATCCAGTTCCGCATGTCTTGGTAGGGCACATCCTTCCGCGACGTCCTCGTCGGATCATCGGCGGTCGGCAGATGGCACATCTTGTGCGACCGCTTCTGCAGCGGAAGCACGCGCCATCTAGGATAGCGTGTTGTCCCAGGCGGTGAGCCACTCTGTCTCCACCATCGCCTCCACCCGGGCGGCCATCCGATCGAGGTCCGCTACGGCGCCCATCCCCTTCGTCGCCCAGCCCTTCTGCATCGAGGGAACGTTGACGAAGGGCGGCAGGCAGATCCAATCCACCTCTGTGGCATTGCTCACATAAAAATATGAGCGCTGCCACAGCTTGACGGTGTCGGGAAGCTCGAACCGCGGCATCTGCGAAGAGGGCCGTGGGTAGATGTCGCAGCAGCCCGTCTGTGTCAGCGAACCGTCCTTGGGGGTGTTCTGGGCTTTGAAGTGGAAGAACTTGAGGAATTTCGCCACTTCGGGCCACACCCCAAGGTATGATTCCCAGCAGGCCGCGTGATGCGACAACTGCGCGACGGTGTTCGTGCCAAGGTTGTGGAGTTGGAGGTCGAAGAAGACGAAGAGCTTGAGGAGAAAGGGGCTGACGGGGAGGCCAAAGCCGCGGGCGAAATGTGCGAGGAAGACGACGCGCTCCCCCGACCGAGGGTCCGGGACCTGCTCCCCCTCCGGCGCAAGCCAATGCTTTACCAGCATCGACAAGGGAAGAAATATACCTAGCCGATACTTGTAAACAAGATCATCGGTCACGAAGGACCTGCACAACCCACCTCGCTGCTCCGGCAGCATATCGGCAGAAGAAGAGGCCGTGATGGACGACGTGCGGTGGCTCCGGTGGCAACAGAGGGGAGGCGCAAGGAGCGAGGCACACTAGGAGGCAGGGGAAGGAGAGCTGGAGGAAGAGGAAGTGTAAACCTCTCTCCCCGCTGGAGCCCTATTTATCCCTGCGAAGGGTACCGTCGCCCCCTCACCTTCTATGCGACGCGTGGCAACAAGGCCCCTTGGCCACACGGTGCTATGGCTCCGGATCCTCTGCGCTGTCAAAACCAGCCACAGAAGATCCATCCATTACTAGGAGACGAGGCGTGCACGGTCTCCCCGAGAAACCGTTGCGGCAAGTGGCGTGCGCAGTTGTCAAAAACTGACGCAGCGACGTGGAAGTCCAACTGACGTGACGTGTGCCAGAGCAGCAATCATGGCTGACGTCATAGTCAAGCTCATCAAAACGACGCTTCATCTCCAGCTTTGCCAGTCGGTCCCTGCCTTCGCTGTTTACACCCAGTGGGCGGCCATCGATTCCACAGCCGGTGAAATCCAGCCGAAAAGCGAAAGCAAAAGCTGCAGCCGGACGCAAACAACCAACTGCGTCAAGATGCAAAAAGAGCACACAAGACCTTACCCACTGGCAAGGTCCATACGCGCTCGGGGACTAGTGTCGGGGGGATAACCCCTGGGTGGGGAAAGCCAGGCACAAGTAGGACGGCTCCAGAAGGAACAGGCCGCCTGGCCCTCAAGAAGGACAACTCCAACTGGTTGGCTAATACCGCCCGACTGGGCTTAAAACTTTCCCGGCTGGCCCATCTAGCCAACAGCCAGAAGAACTGGCCGGGTGGCTGCTTCCACCCGGCTTACCTCGGATTCGATGGAGAGCACGGAAGGGCTGACACTCCTTACGGGGTACGCCTCTGGCCCTCCCTCGTCATCGGGCAGGCTGGCGTGCCGTCACGGCCAGCGCTACCCGACGAAGATAAAGCAAAGTGGTCGGATGACTGGCAAAATCATTCTGGGTGACCGTTAAAGCAAGGGTGACGCCCCAAAGGAAACCTGGGTGACCGCTAAAGAAGAGGGGGACGCTAAAAGAAAGGGCGGACTAGGTCCTGGCCCACCGGCTGAGCCCTACAGCCGGCCCTGCCCAGCAAACCCGTATCCAAACAGTAAACCCTAGATCCCAAATTGTAATCTTCCCCCAGACCAGTATATAAGGGAGGGCAGAGCTAGAGTTCTAGGTAAGCAGCAATAGAAGGAGAGAAGTGTTAACCTCTAGTTTTCATCTTCCTCTAGCTCTCTATAATAGCTAAGGAAACAGCTCCAGGAGCATCTGTACTGGGCATTCGCCCCTTCATATAGTTCATCTTGCAGGAGTAGGGGTGTTACCTCGCCGAGAGGGCCTCTAACTTGGGTATGTCGCTGTGTTTGCAGTTCACTGTGCCCAACCCGTTGCATGAGCCACCGATTGCATCCGACTGTGCCTCTTTAGCCATCCCCGATGGCACTGCCGTGTTCCACACCACGACAAATAGTACATCGAGAAAAGGTCTATACCATAATTAATGGGCAGCTCTACAAAATATCACCACATGTGTATACCTAAAATGTGTTTCCCAGCAGGAAGGTATTGATATCCTTCATGAGATCCATCTCGGAGATTGCGGGCGTCACGCCACTCCTCGATCTTTGGTCTCCAAAGCCTTCTGACAAGGGTTCTACTAGCTGATCGGGAAGGCGGACGCCGACAAGGTGGTTGAGGCATGCGTTGGGTGTCAATTTTATGCTCGGCATCCACATGTGCCTGCTCAAGAATTGCAAACCATACCAATAACTTGGCCATTTGCAGTGTGGGGGCTTGACATGGTTGGACCATTGCAAACAACACCTTGTGGGTTTACGCATCTGCTAGTAGTAGTTGACAAATTCAAAAAATGGATAGAAGCTAAACCCATTAGAAAGCTCGATGGGGAAACTGCCCTTAGATTTGTCCGGGATCTGGTGGTGAGATTTGGTCTCTCACATAGCATCATTACCAACAACAGTAGCAACTTATCACTCGGAGAAGTGGAGGCTTATTTTTGGGAGAAAGGCATCCACCTTGATCTAGAATCTGAGGCTCATCCACAGTCTAATGGTCAAGTTGAACGGGCCAATGGACTAATTCTGCAAGGAATAAAGCACACTTAGAAGCACCGCTGCATAGAGCAGCTGGAGCCTAGGCAGAGGAATTGCCATCTGTTTTGTGGAGTTTACGAATAACTCCCAATAGATCCACCGGCTACATCCCCTTCTTCATGGTATATGGAGAAGAAGCAATCCTACCATCCGACATCCTCCACGATTCACCAAGAGTTGCTGCCTACGATGAAGATGACGCTGAAGAATCCAGATGCTTAGATGTGGACCTTCTCAAAGAAGAGCGCGCGCTGGTATGCCAGAGATCCGCCATCTACCAGCAGAATCTATGCAGCTACCATAGTTGTCGTGTTCGGAATCGCTCATTTAAAGAAGGGGACCTGGTGCTCCGACTTAAGCAGAAGATGTCACACAAATTATCCACTCCATGGGAAGGACCGTTCATCATAAGCAAGGCACTACTTAATGGTTCCTATTACCTCATCGATAATTGTGAGTTGGAAGATATGCCAAACGAGGATCATACGCGTAAGCGACTGATAGCTATGATATTCGACACATTTTTTATGGTTTCTATTGATGGTTTTCGTTTGGATTTGATGGTTTTCTAGCTTTACCTAACGCTAATACTTCGGTAGCGAAGAAAACTTGGGTTTTAATGTGTGTTTCAGGTTCTGAACATCAACATATAGTTTTAACAGCAAAAACACAATATTCAGACGAAAAAGGCAAGTCTCTTTTTGGAAGCAATCAAGGGAGGCATACAGTAGATTTAACAAGCAACTATATGGCGGGAATACTTTTCGGGCCGTATAGTTCCCTCTATATAGTTGCCATCGCCTTCGTCTTGTTAAAAGGGACAAATTTCATGAAGAGGCTGAGGTCGAAAGCAAAACATAGCAGCCGCCATCCCATTTAGAAGGGAGAAAGAAGAGATCCGGAGAAGAAGGAGAAGACATTCTTCATATCGCTCCACGATCTTCGACCTCCTAGCCATCACACCTCCATAGCCATTACATGTACTTGAGAGAGATATCCACCTTGCAAGACTAGGGTTTGAGATTGTTCTTCCCATCTTGAATTGTGTTGGATTTATTTCTATTCTTATTGTGGATCTCCACGGTAATATCAAGAAGAACTGCCTTTATTTAATTATATTGATGATGCTTTCTTCTCTCATGTGTGAGTAAGTTCCCTTGGGCATGGGAGATGTAAGGGATTGGTGATATGTGATGTGTATATAAAATTTCCATTAAGTTTGTGGTTGATTTAAATTACTATATTATGTGTGCTTGACTATCCGTGGGATGATTAATGCTTGTTGTCCAATTAAGGGCCCGGACAATATGATGCTTTGTTCTACATAGATAGAATTTTGTTCGCTAGCAGACCGGCAACCCTCGAGTGACATGGGGATATCAATGGGAAACTAGTTTGACTCGAGGATCATGAGGAACCACTTTGCTTATTGTATTAGTCCAATCCAAGGAGCTTAATTTCTAAGCAAACTGAAGGATCTTAATCGTCTAGTGATTGACCATGGTTTTGGTAACAGACTAGTAGGATTATTGAAGTTGGGATGAAATCTACCAAGTAGAGTTCCGGATAATTATGGGTTGCTCGCCTACACACATACTTATAAGATTATAATTGTTACACTTATCACGCATCCACCTGGCACATTCACTATCACCATGAACTTAATCTCCCCGCGCCTACCTTGCCATCTACAGAAACAACAAACAAATTGTTCTTTACTTTTATGCTTTTTATTTCTAAAGTTTACATTTTAGTCTTATTTAAATACATTCCTTTAATCCAAATTATATTCTTATTTCCACACTTGCAGTCAATTCACTAGAAGACATGTGACAACTTTGAGTGTGATAGATACTTCAGCCATAAACACCTACCTTTGGGCTCCTTGTGCGATCGACATCTTAACTTTGAAACTAGCTATAAACGATCTGTGCACTTGCAGTCATCAAGCTATTTTCTGGCACTGTTGCCGGGGAGCTAAGCGCTAAGTGTTTTGTAGGACATTTTAGGTGTTAACGCTACAAAATGGTCTCCCTAGGAGACAAGGGTCTACACGCTCTAGTAGGACTTATCTACCAGATTACCTTGATCGCGTACCTTTTCAAAGGCACGAGGAAATTATTGAAAAACTTTTTAGATCAAATAAGTTTGAAGTTGAAAACCTAAGTTACTTCATGGAAATCATGTCCATTCATAGGACAACTCCCAAGAAACCTGAAAAAACTCTCAGAGAATATAGTGCTCCAAATTCTGCTTTTCATAAACAACCAATAGAGTTTCCTAATCATGGAGTTAGAGAATATTGATTTGATGGTGATATTATTAAAATTTTATAGGAAAAAGCTTTCAACAGAAGGGAAGATGAAGACCCATGAAGACATCTTAGAGAGTTCATCGATGTGATAACATCACTTGGACCAAAAGGTTTGCCAAGATATTTCTCTTGTCTAAAATTATTTCATTGGTCTCTTAAAGGTAAGGCTCTAGACAGGTTATATTCTATCCCTCGTCATTACATTAAATGTTGGGAAAATTGTATTCTTAAATTCATAAACTTGTTTAATCCTTTTAAAAAGTTAACTGAAATTAGAAAGAATATAGGCAACTTCAGTCAGAACGTGGGAGAAAACTACCCACAAGCCTGGGATAGATTCTTTGGAATGATCAACAGTATTTCCAATCATGGCTATTCTAAATCAACTATTTGCTATTAATTTTACCATGGTCTTAATACTCAATGTAGAGACTTGCTTGATTTATCAGCAGGAGGATCGATAAATACTTTAACCGTTAAAGCATGTTTGGAATTGATGTCTACTAGGGTAAGAATGATTATTTATATAATCCTGATTTTGGCACTAAGATGGAAAAAGGGATACTACGTATAACACTGTATCTTATGCCTCGAGTATGAAAAACAATGAAAGAAAAAGGTATACCTTTTAAACTTGTTAAATAAAATAAAGTAGATTTGCTACAAGTTTTTACTGAAGAAGATGAAACTAGAAAAGTTTTTCAAGAATTGAAACATCGACAAGCGAAATCTCATAATAACCTGCATAAGCAATTTCAAAGACACAAGAAGATTTTGGCTGAATTAACAGAAAATTATGATGATATTGGCCAAGAAATAAAATTATTTCATAAGTACCTTAGTATGATTGAAACCCAATGTGAACAAATAGCATCGGGTTATCAAATTTTTCTTCAAGATGATATAAGCATTCCTGTCTCTACTAATCTTGTTACAAGGAGAGGTGAAGTTGTTATAGGACCATTAGGACCATCAAAATATGAAGCTGAAAAAAAGCGAAGGTAAAAAGCCTTGATCAAAGCAAGCCAAGAAGATGATACACTTGTGGATCCTCAAGATGAAACTACTCAAGAAACACAACACCAAACCTTGGAGGAGCAAAATGCTGCAGAGGATGATCATTATGACTCTGATGCAGAGGCTGTTTATCAAAGAGAAGAAAAACAAACAAGCAAAGAAGATGAAGTCATTGCAGTAGAAAAGAAGAAAAGCGATAAGTAGCAACAAAAGAAATTAACTAAAGATCTTGATCCCCACAAAAGGTAAAAGAAAAAAATAAGAAAGGTGAGCAAAAGCTTCCATAACCAGATCAAAAAAAGAAAGCACTAGATCAGATAATCTATGATTCTATAAAAAAGGCGCTTGGTGACCTTCGCTTAGAAATTCCATTTGCAGATGCAATAAAAGTTCCTACCTATTCTAAATTTCTCCATGATATTCTTAATAGAAAGAAATAACTGAAACCGTTGCCATGGTGACTAGTTATCCTGCTAATGGGAAATTATTGTCTAAGTCAGGAGATCTCGGAATACCAACTATTTCATGTTCAATAGGCAAAAATAATATTCATAATTCCTTGTGTGATTTAGGTGCAAGAGTTAGTGTAATGCCATATTCCCTCTATAAAAGGTTAGGATTAGGGGAGTATTCCCCGACTTCTATCATTTTACAGATGGCTAACAAATCCACTAAACAACCTATTGGTATGATTGATGATGTTCTACTTAGAATAGACGAGCATGCCATTCCCGCTAATTTTATTATTCTTGAAATGCTAGAAGATGAAAAATTATCTATAATACTTGGAAGACCTTTTCTTAGCACTACAGGAGCGTCAGTTGATTGTGCTAAATGAAAAATAATATTTAATCTTTATGCTGAAATTATCTGGTATTTTCCAAAGAAACAGAAGAAGGAGAAAGGTGTGTTCCACCGGCAAAAAGAGTCCATGTGGTAAGTGCCTTTGATAAAGGGCAACCCAAGGTAAGAATTTGAGAACAGAGAAAGGGTTCAGATATTCAACCATTCTTAATAAATGCTTAATGGGAGTGAAAAAATCACAATGATAAAATAAAGTTAAATAATTAAATATTCATCGCATTCCTACAACTTTTTCACAGACATACTTGCGGAAGCACGCCCATGAAGATGCAGCTGTCAAAAAGTAGTAGAAATATCGACTGAATAAGCATAGATTTAGTATAGAAAATAAAGTTTGATTTTTATATGCAAAAACTAGCTTAATCATATTTTCTAGATTAAAAAGTGAATCTCTGAAAATTTGGGCGAAAAAGCATGTTTCAGGAGTTGTAACGACCAACTATACATCGCGAATATATATTCTAGCCGTATAGTTGTGGTCGTATAGTTATCGAAAAAAACTCTCAAAAAAGGGGTCTCGGATATAGAAGGTTTAGTGGCCAACTATACAGGGGGACCATTTTGGTTCGGCCGTATAGTTGCGTCCGTATAGTTGTAATCTGGCTTGGGGAAACCCTAACCCTCAGCGCCACTGCAACTATACGGCGAGAGATACCTAACTCGCCCGTATAGTGTTGGGAATATTCCCTAGAGGCAATCATGTATGATGATATTTCCTATTGTATTCATAAAGATATTAAGTTTTCCTTGTATAAACATCTGATGTGTATAATTGAATATGTGATTCGGTTGTGGAACTATACATTCATGTTGTTTGTACTAAATGTCCTTGGTCATTGAGGTTGTGCTGGACACACAACTTAGACCAATGTGAAAGTTGGCTTGATGGCTCGGTTCCACTTGTCATGGGCATGGAGATGCTATTCCGACTTACACAGATTCGTCTAAAGAGTTTAGCGACTCGGATTGACCCATATTGAGGTACAACGAACAAGTTGTCATTTGTATATCTCAATCAATGTAATCCTTAGACTTGAGGTTATTGCACAATCCGAGTTGAGGATCACCGACTTAGGTTTTGTCAAACGCTGATCCGTAACTGGGCAGTTATAAAGGCAGAGTTCGGTCCGACTGAGAATCAAGTTGTGTGATATGAATAACTAAGATGGGAGTTTGCCCCTCGACTTGGAGAGATATTCTATGGGCCCTCTCGGATGATATGATTTGGAAAGCATGGCCATGCACAACTCGGTTAAGTGTTAACCGAGGCGATCGACTAAGAGTTAGTCGGGTGAATCACTTATCTTGGATCGAGAAAAGAGTCGGACTATTTAAGGGATGACAATTATGCGTCTATGGTCCGACAAGGCATATCGCGAGGCAAAAGGGACTCAGACGCAAGTCGCATTGGAAAGGCAAGTCGTCATGACTCTTTGGTACTTGGGAGTCGACATGTTCTTCTAGGAGCCGCTATCGACTGATCGATTGAGAGTCGGACTCTAATCGTGTCCAAGTAGCCATGAGCCTGGGGGGGGTCACACACTTAAGAGAGGGAGCATGTTCGGATCTGAACCGGAAATCTAGTTGGGTTGGACCCGAGCCGGATTTGGACTGAGTCAGTGAGTCGGACTCACAATGACAGGTATTATATGGGCTTTAGTGAATGGGCCACGTGAGTGGAGCCCATATTCACTCCCTATATATAATGGAGCACAATAACCCAGAAGGGTTAATTGTTGATCGGTTAGGTCATTCCATGTGTTGGAAACCCTAGCTCCACAGCAGTCTTGACATCGTAACGAACCTAGCAGTTCTCAGCCAGTGCTCCTCCTTGTACGTGTGGATACCAGTAGAGGTGTTGTACAATCAGCACCAAGGCGATCGGATCATAAGGACTGCACTGCATTCAACAGACGTGATACATCAGTAATCCGCAACTGTGCATCTAGTGGTTAACCTCGTGGACTTCTACCTCAGCTAGATCTTGGGATCACCATGTTAGAGGAAAAAGTTTGTTTTATCTATATGTGGCCCAACAGTGGTATCAGAGCAATAGCTTCTGGTTTTAGGCTCGAGATCTCGCATATGTGATATGCGGTTGGCTGTAGATGAGATCTATGTGATGTTTTGGTGGTCGATCTATGAGATAGATCGGTTTTGTGCGAGGTTGATTGGATCAACTATACTCGGGGAATGGTAGATCTGATTTCCGTGATCATACTACTGAGGTCGTGGAACGACATACCCCTACCGGTCGGTCTCCGCCATCGGGGTAGACTATGACACGTAAATCCAAAAGCGGTGATCGAAGATGAAAGAGTTTGATCGAATCGGAACAATGGTCGGAATCCATGTCCGGATCGTAGATGCGATCTACGTTTTCGAAAAAATCATCGGGCTCTACCCGCACCCGCGAGGGGCGCTGCCCCTTCGATCCCCGCCCGCTATCCGACTAGCGGGGCCGCCAGCTTCGCCCTGTCATAGCGCGTTAGACGTCGTTGCGAGTTTCACAACACCAGTAGATAGCATATCTATGCATAACTTGTTTTTGCAGGAAGTTGTGAATGGTATGGTTCATATGCATGTGATGTATGTGTGTAATCCATACGTGATCTACGAATCACAGTTTTTGTCAGCCGGCTGGAGCCTAGGTGCTGTCATTTTATTGTATAACGACATGCGTGTCGGATTCTCTATGTAATTAACTTTACTAAGCTAGTGTAGCTGTGTGGAGAATCCGTATGGCATGCAAGACGATGTACA
This sequence comes from Avena sativa, assembly GCA_916181665.1. NCBI lineage: Eukaryota > Viridiplantae > Streptophyta > Magnoliopsida > Poales > Poaceae > Avena > Avena sativa. The sequence continues at coordinate 81,245,363 of OV702296.1, forward strand.
TGTCATCGACATGGAGTAAGACGGCAAGTGACAAGAGTTGGCACGAGTCGGATTACAGGCTTTATGGAGATGGAGATCGCCATGAAGAGAGCCATGCCATTTCACATTATAATTGCTTTATTTTTTGTTATTGATATGTCTCTGTTTTACCTCTGTTAGATAGTCGATAAAAATCTAATCCCTCAAAGAAGGTCTAGTTGTTTTTCCTGCCAGTGTTTGCACCATCACAAGTCAGACATTTTTGGCAGTGGGCTCATAAAATTGAGGTGCTGCCAATTCTTTCAACTAAGTGGGTTCGAGTCGGACTCTTACAGCGGAAACACTCGGTAAGCTAGACGGGTCTATCACAACGGTTGTTGGACTTGGGGAAAAGTCGGACTGGAGCCGGGGCGTGTGATGCCACACACCCAACATGAGTCATATGATATGCAATTGACAAGGAGTTGTCTACCTAGATCACTTGGAGGGTAGTGGTGATGCTAAAGCTCACTAGCCGCTTGCTTATTTAGGATCCTGAATCACTAAGTAACCATAGGAGGGGTGTTGGTTCTAGTGGGAGCATAAACTATTAAAGTGTTTAATATGCCTGCTCTTTTATGAATACATGTCTTAAGTGTTTTGGATATTTCTGTTGTAGATCATGGCACCAAGTATCAGTCACTCTCATATATCCGGTTTTTCTTTGAGAACCATTCTTGAGAAAGATAAACCGAACGACACTAATTTTACCAACTGGTATCGAAATCTGAGAATTGTTCTCAAACAAGAAAAGAAGGACCATGTCGTGGGAATAACCACGGCAGATGCTGCAATCGGCAGCGAGTAGTAGAACGAAGGGCAAGGGCGGCCAGCCATCTGCGGTGCGAGATGAGGGTGGAGACACAGGGTTTTACCCAGGTTCGGACCCCCGGAGGGTAAAGACCTACTCCTGGTAGATTGTATTATGATGAAGGTACAATGGGGCGAGCTCGACGGCTAGGCGGCGAGTCGCTTGGGTGGATGGTGGAACCTATCCTCTACACGCCCTGTAGGGAGGTTTATATAGACTCACCCCCCCTAGGGTTTACATATCTCAACCGAATCAGTTAAGGTTTCGTTACTCGTTTAACCTAATCCGACAGGGCCTATCTACTCTCCTGGGCCTTCAGCTTCCAGTCGCTTGGATCCACGCCAGGTCTTGATCCAGTCGCCGTCCTGCAGGCCCACTCGCCAGTTCCTGGGCCAGTCGGAAACATCCTGCTGGGTATACCCGGTAGGCATATCCCCATCAGTAGTCCCCGAGGCCGTCGTCGATTGGGCGCAGGTGGTTGCTGGCAGTCGGAGCATACAGGTCCAATGCGGACACCCAGTTGAATCGGTGGCGGGCTCCTGAATAAAGGAAAAAAACTAGTCATTCTGGTCGCAGCTCGTCGAACGGGTCGGCGAAATATTTAGTCACTGTTGTAGTGATAAGGTCGCGAGTCGAATGGATGAAGTTGGACCGTCAGACGCAGTCAAAACTAGCCGTTGGAGTAATCCAACGGTAACTTTTGGCGTAATCACCGCGTAGTAACGGCTCCCTGATTTGGCGGGTAACAACTGCTATATAAAGGAAATGGTAGGCGATCGGAAAACCACCCTCTCGTCATTTCCTCCGATTTCGCGCATCTCCATTTTCCTCCGCATCGCGATCCAACCGATCCAAAATCCTCCGACCTCCACGAACCTTTCCGCCAATGGCCCCCTCTGCCGAACCATGGGGCAGGTCCAAATGCACGAGAGCGCTACTGGCATCTTTCGAGGAAGCCGGGATCCTGCGCGCCAGCAGGTGGCACATCCTCGTGACCAGAGAGGTGACTCCGGACCCGCGCGCGGGAGAATTCGTCTGCTTCACCAGCCACCTGGAGCGGGGGCTAGGGTTTCCCACATCTCTCTTCTTCCGACGCTTCTACGCCTTCTACGGGATTCAGCCATCGGACCTGGGCCTGCACAGCATCGAGCAGCTCGCCATCTTTGTGGCGTTCTGCGAGTGCTACCTGGGCTGCAGGCCCTACTTCCCCCTGTGGCAAGATCTGTTCCACGGGAGGATTACTCGTGAAGAATCAGGAGGCCCAATGTTGGCGGCGGGTGGCCTGACGTTCCAGCTCAAGTCGAAAGCCTCCTTCTTCGACCTGATGCTACCTGCCAAGGCGGCAAGCGAGTGGAAGAAGTCCTGGTTTTACGTCACCGAGGCGACTCCAGACGGCGAGGTTGCGATCCCAAGGTACTTCGCCGACCGGCCCGAACCACGCCGACTCCAAGTCGGCAAGCTCCCAACAGACCAGCGGATGGTCGTGGATGAGATGCTTCAAACCATCCGCGGCCTGAAGAAGAAGGGTCTTCAGACCATCAATTTGTACAACTGTTGGCTTGGGCGGCGACTCGTTCCCCTGGCCCGCCGTGACCATTACATGTACGAGTACACGGGCCGGGAAGACTCGACGAAATCCTGCCTCGCCGAGTGGATACTCGAGGACTACGTCCCGGCGTTGAAGAAGATCACCCAGGCGGTGTACCTGGACGCGAAGGCTGGGGTCGCCCCCTACACCGCGAAGCATCCAGCCCCGACGGTAAGTCACTTTCTACCATTCGCAGTCGCAGTTGATGCTGTCGCGGTTATATTGATATTACTTCATGCTTGCTGCAGTTATTTCAAGTGGTGGAAGGGTGGCTTCCGCCCGCGGATGACGAGAACTCGAGCTCGTCCATCCAATACGGGGGCGAGTCGCCTCCCACCAAGGGCGGCGCCGAGAGCGACAGGAGCGACGATGACGACGAGTCCGAGGAAGAGGCCGCCCCACTGGTTCGCAAAACTCGCGGGCAGCGTCAGCGCGAACTCGAGGCGAGTAGAAGTCTTGAACGTCATGACGATGACGACGACGAGCTTCCCGAGCACACCTCGCATCGCGAGGCCACTCCGTCGAAAAATAATAAGAAGAAGGAAGTGAAGGCCCCTCCGAAGAGGAAGACGAAGCCAGCGAGACAGGCATCTCCGCCTCGTTCGGCGAGTAGTTCCGACGCCACCAGCCTGGCCAGGGATGAAGCGCCACAGACGACGGCAGCACCGGATGCCACCGCCATTCTGAGTGAGGTACCTCTGGCCTCGATTCCTCCCCCATTCGCCCCAGTCTCTGGGTCGGGGGCTGTTCCAGCCGCGGCAGCTTCGCCTCCCAGGAGAGCTCCTGCCGAAATCGTTTCGGAGGCTCCTATCGCGGCTTCGTCAATGAAGAGGCCGTCCGTGTCTTGGGCGCATGACGTTCTGGAGATGGGCCTCAGTCAGAAACTGGGCCCTGAACTGGAGAAGCCGGCTAGCATCCGCACGGGGCTGCGGTTCATACCAGTCGCCAAGTGAGTTTTATTCTCCTGCCTTACTTTTCATTGTATTCGGACCACTTTGCTCATGTAACCAATTTGCAGGACTGGAGTTAAAAAGATAGGCCACCCGCCCGTGGCCAAAGTGCCGCCAGTCGTCGCCGAGGAGGACCCCTCTCGGAAGAGGAAGGCTGATGAGGTCGCTGCCCCCACAGACAGTGCCAAGAAGGCCAAGGGCGACGATGTCGTCACGGTGTCTGACGACACAACGATTGCTCCGAGTGATCCTGCGGTGGAGGCGGCCTTGACGATCAAGGAGGGTGCTTCCTCGCCTGGGATGGCCGAGCCGGCCTCTTTTGATGCTGGCGCATCCATCGCGACCTTTCCCCGCTTCATGGCCAGAGCGACTACGGCGAGTGGTACCACGCCATCGAGCCGCGTACCTGGGGTCGCCGAAACGGAGGTCGAGCAGCGTCGCGGGAACACTCCGGCTCTTCTCGCATCCGTGGACGCGCTACAGCTTCATGGCATGCTTGGCGCAGCCCTTCGGGTATGTCCAGTCCCCGAGGATCGGGCCACTGAATTCAAGTGGTCAGATTCTTTTGATGTTTTGTTTTTATTTCTCGCGCCACTGTCGTGGGAATGACCACGGCAGACGCTGCAATCGGCAGCGAGTAGTAGAACGAAGGGCAAGGGCGGCCAACCATCTGCGGTGCGAGATGAGGGCAGAGACACAGGGTTTTACCCAGGTTCGGCCCCCCGGAGGGTAAAGACCTACTCCTGCTAGATTGTATTATGATGAAGGTACAATGGGGCGAGCTCGACGGCTAGGCGGCGAGTTGCTTGGGTGGATGGTGGAACGTATCCTCTACCTCGCTGGTATTGCGGCCAATTTGGCTCGCAAGGCATTCCTGCATGCACTGCTGGTAGGTCGCCCCGGCGTTCTTGAGGCCGAAGGTCATGGTGGTGTAGCAGAAGGCTCCGAATGGTGTGATGAACGCCGTCTTTTCCTCGTCCTCGACAGCCATTTTGATCTGGTTGTACCCAGAGTAGGCGTCGAGGAAACACAGCGACTCCGAGCCCGCGGTGGAGTCGATTATTTGGTCGATCCACGGGAGGACGAATTGCTCCTTCGGGCAGGCGCTGTTTAAGTTTGTGTAGTCGATATACATCCTCCAGGTCCCATTTTTCTTCTCGACCAGGACTGGGTTTGCCAGCCACTTGGAGTATTTGATTGGCCGGATGAAGCCTGCAGCGAGTAGACGCTGCACCTCCTCGGCGATGGCTTGGCGGCGCTCTTCATTGAAGGGCTGCAGCGACTGCTTGACAGGTCGCACTTTGGGGTCAGCGTTGAGTTTGTGCTCAGCGAGTTCCCTAGGGAAACCAGGCATGTCAGAGGGCTTCCATGCAAAGATGTCCCTGTTCTCACGGAGGAACTCGATGAGCGCGCCTTCCTATGCTGGGCTCATGCCCATCCCGATCGTCACCGTCTGGCTGGAGTCACCCGGGACCAGCACGATGGTGTGGGTGTGCGTCGTTTCCTCGAAGGCTGAGGTGTTGGCGCCCTCCGAATTGGGCTTCTTGAGTATGGTGGGGTCGTCGTTGTTGACCCCGCTCGCGTACTTGACGAGCTCGTCGGCGTGGTTGGCCTCTGCCGTGATGACGGCGTCGGAGAGTTCGGCTCCTTTGGCCTCGCACTCGGTGGCCATGTCAGGGTCGCCATTGATGGTGATGACGCCGCGCGGCCTAGGGAGCTTCATCGTGTTGTATGCGTAGTGGGGCGCTGCCATGAACTTGGCGAATGCCTGGCGCCCCAGGACGCAGTGGTAGGGGCTGTCGAAGGGTACCAGCTCGAAGACGATCCGCTCCGTGCGGAAGTTTGCTGGTGTGCCGAAGGTGACTGGCAGCGTGACCTTGCCGATTGGGTACGCCTTCCGACCGGGGACGATGCCGTGGAACGTGGTGTAGGTCGTCTCGACCATCGACTGCGGGAGCCGCAGTCGCCTGAAGGTGTCCAGGTACAGGATGTTGATGGAGCTGCCGCCGTCCATCAAAGTCTTGGGGAGCCAGTAATATCCCACCTTGGGCTTGACCACCAGGGCGACTCGGCCTGGGTACTCGATGCGTGGCGAGTGGTCCTGGCGGCTCCAGGTGATGGGCTGCTCCGACCAGTTGAGGAACTGGGGAACATCCACCTGGGCCACCGCATTGACGGCGACGGCGCGGGCGATGACCTTCTTCTCGCGCTTCATGTTCAAGCCTGTGAAGGTGTGGAGCAAGCTGGCCACACTGCCGAATTTTCCGCCGTTTGGCGGGTTGTTGTCGGGGTCCTCCCGTGCTCGCCGTGCCTTCTCGATCTCCTTGAGAGAGTGGCAGTCGGCGGTCATGTGCGTGGCGGGCTTCCCTTCCCTGCTGTGAAACGCACAAGGCTGGTTAAGGAGGGCCGCGGGGTCGAACCTTGGTTTCGCCGTGTAGTTGCCACCGTCGCGGCTTTGTCCTCCATCACGGCGAAAGCTCTTGGGCTCGCGCTGCGCGTGCCCAGCATTGGCGACGAAGTCGACTCACCCGTCACTGCGGCGCTTGCCGGTGAGGCGAGTGTTGTTGTAGCGTAGGTCGGACCGTCGTCCGTTGTTGTTGCCGTTCGTGCGGCGTTGACCTCCCGACTCGTCGTCGGTTTCCTGGTTGGGGTCTTCCTCCGTGTATCTTTTGGCAATCTCGAGGAGGTCCGGTATGTTGTCGAGTGTGCGATATGCTCGTTTGAGCTTGGCGACCAAGGGCTCGTAGCGGCACGAGGTCTTGAAGCAGTGGATCGCGGTGTCCGGGTGGATGTCGGCCGCGTTGTACCATAGCTCTTGCCACTGTTGGACCCAGCTTCAGGTCGACTCGCGGGGTCCCTGGATGCATCGCTCCAGGTCCTCGATGGTGGTGGCGCGGGTGTAGGAACCCTCGAAGTGCCTCACAAAGGCATTGCGCATCTCTTCCCAGGAGTCGATGCTATCCGGGGGGAGAGTGTTGATCCACTTCCTGCACGCTCCCTCCATCATCAGGGGAAGGTAGCGGGCGGCTAGCAGGTCGGTGTGGCCTGTGATCCCCATCTCCATGAGGTAGGTGTCCAGCCACACGGAGGGGTTGTACGAAGGGTCGTACTTTTCTATTTCCTTCGGCGCTTTGAAGTTCGCCGGGTATTTTTCGCCTCGGATCATCGGTTCGAAGCACCGGGGCCCGAGTGGGCTTAGCGACCCCATCGGCTCGCCATCGCGGAGATTGGTTAGGGTGTGTCGCAGGTCGTCGGGCTGGCGTGCGCGCCAGTTTTGGTTGTTGATGATGTGGGTGCGGGCGTCGATGGGCTGACCGTTGGCGGCGACGAAGCTGGTCGCTAGCCTAGGGTCGTTGGTGGAGAGTGCCGCGTTCGCGGGTCGGTGTTGGAGCTGCAGTGGTTCGGGTGGCGGGCAGTTGATGGTGTTTGCCGCCAATGGACAGCCGCTTGAGGCCGCCCTGCTGCCCGACGAACGCGAGTACATCCGGCCCTGTGAGTCGATGCCTGCGTTTTGTTGCTCGACCGCCTTTGCGAGAAGGGCCTTGACGTACTGGATCTGTAGGGCGCCTTCACCGGTGGCCGTGATGTTGTCGGCCGCTGCTCGGCCCGCCACGAGGTTGTCCATCGGGGTGGAGAATAGTGGTAGGCCGTTCGCGTCTCGCTCCCGTGAGGAGACCACAATCCGCGGTTGGTCCCTGGGGGGTGAGCGGTTGGGTGGAGGTGGGGAGCCGTTCTCCGTTGACCCTGGCAGGGGCCGGGCGCTTCCTCCGGGTGGCGCATTCTCACAGATCGTGCGCTCGGCCATGCGGGCCGGGTCGTTCTCGTCGTCGAAGTTCAGGGCCTGCCCCTGGACGGTGGGGTTCAAGCGCGACCTGATTCGCTGCTGGTGGTAACGTGATAGCTCCTGCGCCGTCACCTGCTCGAGGCGAAATTTTTTGCGCTCGGCTTGCTCCTTGAGGACTACCTCCGCCAGCTTTAGGCGGAGTTCCTCGACCTCCATTGCCGTGGCGTTGGGAGGGATCGGGGTGGAGAAAGGATCCTCCGGCGGATCGGTGCCAGTCACCATGTAGGTCGCGGCGTGGCGACCGGTCCCGTCGCGGATATCAGCAGAGTTTTCCGACCCGGAGTCGAAGTCGAAGATCCCAAGAATGGAGGGATCCTCGAAGTCTCCCACGTTGGAGACCTGGGTGATGGAGCCCGCGGGCGAAGCCGCGGTGATGAACCCGGCGAGTGACGCCGGAGTCGCCGAGTCGGCGTCGTCGTTGAGGGCCGCATCTTCCGCGGACGTGGTGTTTTCGGCCACGCTGCTATGGGCTGAGTTGTACTCGGAGGCGAGGCAATGGATCATGCGGACCTGGCTCTCGGAGAGCCGGTCGCGTGGCGGCGACTCGCGGATGCGAGCCGAGTCCTCCGAGACGATGACATCTGTGAGGCCGACGAAGAGGCTGATCATGCCGACTGGCAAGATCATGTTGTGTGTGACGGGTCGCGCCGTCGGGACGTAGCTGCTCAGCAAGATCTGGAGCATCTCGCCGATCGCTGTCATGCGGCCGGTGGCGACCGACTCGTTGATGGGAAGATTGGATCTCGCCGCAGAACACCGGCCAGACCGGCCCGGCCCCACGGTGGGCGCCACTGTCGTGGGAATGACCACGGCAGACGCTACAATTGGCAGCGAGTAGTAGAACGAAGGGCAAGGGCGGCCAGCCATCTGCGGTGCAAGATGAGGGCGGATACACAGGGTTTTACCCAGGTTCGGCCCCCGGAGGGTAAAGACCTACTCCTGCTAGATTGTATTATGATGAAGGTACAATGGGGCGAACTCGACGGCTAGGCGGCGAGTCACTTGCGTGGATGGTGGAACATATCCTCTACACGCCCTGTAGGGAGGTTTATATAGACTCTGATGGAGGGTTTGACCTCTTGGGTGCCCGACCTTCACGGATCTCGTGGTCAAATTGATGGGAAAGCGAGGGGAAAGGGAGAAGGTAGCGGAAGCGAACACACACCTCGCGAAGAACACGATGAACACACGCAAAATTCACACGATACAAGGCCGATTTCTCCCGAACGGCGGCCACCGGTCCGATAGAATCCTCGCAAGGAAATATCGGTCAACGTGCTCCCTCAAATCCACATCGGAGAGGGAAGAACACCTTGGGGAGGGTCTTGACAACTTGGAGACGAGACATGAACTCCAAGGCCTTGTTCAACGATGGATGCGTGATGCAAAGTCCAATCGAGGTTGGTGACGATAGTCGGTCCCCTTGGTAAAGGGGATGAGGCAAAACTAGAGATTCCACAATTGGGGTTTTCTTTAGTCTATCATCTATGCCTAAGGGATACATGAGGGGTGGGGGCTCTATTTATAGGCCAGCCACTAAACAAGGGTAGTTTAGGGATAAACTAGGCGAATAGGTAAGTAAAGGGGAATACATGGGCTGTGGCCCAACTGGTGCGCGCAGGCAGACATGACCGGTAGTACCGGACTTAGGACCGGTAGTACCGCTATAGCACTGGTAGTACCGCTTGCGGTCTTGGAGCATCCGTTGGAGCCGTCAGTAGCGAGCGGTAGAAGGGGGCGGTAGTACCGCTGACCGGTAGTACCGGTTCCGACAACCGGTAGTACCGCCTAGACCTGGCAGCTATCGACCTGTCTTCTTCCGTCTCCTCTTCCAAGCCTCCGTCTTGTCGGGCTTGATGTTCCGGGCTTCCTCCCTTGCCTCCGTACTGGTCGGTGTGAACCTATCATGCATATGTGACGGAGTATGAAGTAGCATGCCATTCACTAGGGTAGGAAGTGGGCCCGCATAGAGGAACATATTCACCTTTGGAGTCCATGACGACTTGGCATAAGTTGGAGACCTTGATGTAGTAACGACCGTAGGTCGGGCTGCATCATCTCCCCTCCCTTCAAAAAGAGTCGTCCTCGACTCTCCATGTTCATCACGAAGTAGAAGAGGTCGAAGGACATCCTTGATCCTGGGGTTCACCATATAGTCGTCCTCGGGGAGATTGACTTGACAACACTTCAATGTTCCTTCACCTTCCATGAAGCCTACAAAGCTCACGACAAAAGCGAAGCAACACTCAAAGCATAGCCAATTCATGAAGATTATAGCATGAGTCCTCAAGTAGAAGGAAGTCACCTTAGCTTGTAGATATAGCTCAAAGAAGTGTAGCCATAGGTAACTCTTTTCGGTTCTTCTTGTCAACATATAGTCCATAGAGGTTGACGTGTATGCATTTGTACCTTCATACAACAAAGACCAAGCAACATATGTTTGTGTGTGATAGAGGAGCATGTCATTTGTGGCATGTCCATTCTTGTTCACAACACGATTAGCACAACTCGAGTATAGCAAACGGGATGCATATGCAAGGTCAATGTGCATGGAAATCGTTTGAACATCATCCAAAGGTGGAAACTCAAAAACTCCATATAACATAGAAGTGGGGCATTCAAAGCATTGGATCCAAATTTCAAACAACATCTTTGATGCCATACTAGGAGAATTTGGCAAAAACACACAAGGAAGAATGCCCAAAGCAACAACAATATGTGTGCAAACCAACCATTGGAAAGAGAAATTGTTTGACATGTTGGATGTCACACACAAATCATCGAAAGCAAATATCATGGGAATATGAGTATCCCAAGCGGAAGCAAAAGCAATATATTTGCAAACAAACCAAATGAAAGAGCAAGTGGTCCTTATGTTTGTTGCAACAACAAGACGAGATTCTTGGAAGCTCTCGTGACAATACATGCTCTTAATGGAATTGTGGTTGCACCCAAAACATCGGAAAGAGAAAATGTTCAACATTTTTGTTGCAACACACAAAGCATCATTATCTAAAAGCGAAGAAACATGAATGTCACAAGGGAAGATAATACCATTAACATGCTTGCAATCAAACCATAGGAAAGAGCAATTTGTCAACATGAAAGATGCAAAGCATGCAAAAGGTATCAGAGCTGGGTTCGATCTTGAACTCACTTGTGGGATGCTCTCAAGAGCTCTTTTGGTCAAATCGTGCTCAACCGAGGTTGACATGATAGTGCGGGTACCTACACACATCATATGTAAAAGGAAGAACGTGTGTGCATGGTAGAGATACGCATCATCCATCATGACGTATCTCTTCTTGTGCACATCACCATTAATGCCAATCAAGTATGAAATAGATGCATGGTGAGTATGCAAGTGGGGAACATGCTTATCATGGCAATCATCAAAATCTCCAAAAATTGAGAAAGCTATGGGGGCCATCTCATTAGAACACATATGATCAATATTGTTGCAAGCAAAACAAGTGAAATAGCAAGCATTCATCTTATCGCAAGCAACGGGAGAAATTGAATGACTAGCATGACAAGGAAAGTCCAAAGCAATTGGAGGATACACACAAGATGCATAGCATGGCATGTTTATGGCAATGATATCGCAATCAAACAATTCCACATGATCAATATTATGCAAAGGCAAAGCATCACATGGGAATGTGGATGAAGCATATGTAATGTCACAAGTATCATCCATAGCATGCATATCCTCACAATTCATCATGTCCACTGGTGGGATCATGGCATCATCAACACCCTTATTGGTACCTTGGTCATACCTCTCATATGAAGTGGGTGTTGTGGAAGTAGTGGCCTCCTTGTGGACGACTTCATCTTCTTGATGTATCCATGGCGTAGCATCTACCATGTACATCTTCTCCATTCGAGGCATCATTGCTTCATAGCATCTGGCGTCTTCATCCATGGAACCTAGCACAACACAAGAGAACACACTAGAGGTAGAGGGTAAGTTGTTAGAATTCGAAATGGTCTCACTTGACCTATCAACTACCACTCTCAACTCACTAGGAGTATCACTCATGCCCTCCAAGTGGAAGCACTCAATCTCACATAAGGTGGAGTCACTCATCTCACTCTTGTTCTCACTCAAGTGGGCTAAGTGGCTCTCATACTCACATGGGATTGGTACCACATCATCACTCAAGCATATGGGGGTAGGCTCGGTTTCCTCAACTCCATGCGCCTCCTTTGGTGAAGGGAAAATCCCATGCTCACCATTCTTGACCTTGTCGCCTTCAAGGTTGGATGGCATAAGGTGGGCATCATCGCTCTCCTCCATGGTCGAAGGGAAAATCCCATGCTCGACCGTCTCGTGGCCATCGCGTAGTAGTGGTGGAGGTAGGCTCATGCTATCCAACTTGGCGAAGTAGAGGTCTTCATTTTCCTCGTTCATGAGGTCTTCAAATGCAAGCGTAGTCGTTGAAGCTTGATGGCGTGGACGAAGGCTTGCTCTTGGTGCCATTTTGGTGGTGGCACAAGAAGTTGAAGGTGCCTTGTGATGGTGTCGACGGAGGTCATTGGCGTTCCTTGCCGATGGTTGATGTAGGTGGCGCACTTGGTCATCCATATGACGCTCACGACGATGGCCCTTGACCTTGGCACTCTTCCTTGTAAGTTTTTCTAATGAGCGCAAAGCATCATTAGTCTTGGCGACCATCCTCATGTTTTTGTCGAAGTCGTTGTCCATGTCCTTCTTGAAGTTGTGGAGGTCGCTTTGTAACTTGTCCATTTGATGATGGACCTTGGCGCACTCGAGTTGGAGGCTCCGTCTTGGTCGGTGCGACTTGAGGAGCTTGTCATTGTCGTTCTTGAAGTCGTCCATGCTTGGGGAGTCATTGTTGTTGTAGTACTCCATATCACCCAAGCATGTGGAGCCATTGTTGGTGTAGTGCTCCATCATGTTATCCATGCTTGTGGAGACATATGCATGGTGGCTCATCATGGATTCTTCATGGAAATCATCCTCGGTCCCGGAGTCCCTATAAATGCTTCACAAGACCAAGCGGTGTATATGGAAGTGGTAGAGGGTGTTAGGGATACAACGTCGAACCTTACTTTACCTTGGAAGATCGTATCGTGCAAGTGGCCGCACTTGAGAGCAATAAACCAAGCAAAGTGAAGTTCACGTGGAACACCAAAACCAACTACCAACAAAAAAACAAACACACACAAGGCCTATGGTGGATAGGTATGGAAAGTGGCATGTCAACAACCAATCCGAAATCAAGATGTTGTATTGGCAAGTAAAGAACCACAATGATCACCAAGCAAACAAGTCAATCCACAAGATAGGAAATATGTACAAGGAAACACACACGGTGGGATAAATGGGACTTGTGCGACGGAGAAAGTGAGCTAAGAACCAAATGATTACCTAGCGAAGACTATAAGCTTGTGTCACACAAGTACAAGGAGAGACGCTAGTTCGATTGCACAAAATTGGTGGGCTACAAGATATGCACAATAAGTACCACCTATATGATGTTCATCGAGCTTGCGCTTCCTATTCTATGAGGCACATGTATATTTCTTTTTTTCTTTTTCTTTTTCTATTTTTTTTTCTTTTTCTTTTTCACTCTTTTATTTTCTTTTTCTTTTCACTTGCCTCTTCCTTGTGCCAACAACTATACAAGATAACTATATGAGATAGCGCTCACAATGTTTGCTCGGAATCTACAAGGTATCAAATGTGCATAGCCCAAGCAATCATAAGAGGAACTAGTCTCAATAGGTGTTTGTTGCTCGCAAAGATAGTGGGGTTCACAAAGGAATGCAAGTGGGGAGAAGTCGCGGAATGTTTATACCTTTCGTCGACGATCTTCACCCTTTATTGTTGGATTCTGCCTTTCTCACGGAATTTGGATGGAGTAGATAGCATGAACAACATGGATGGTGATGTAGAGCTCCTTATCCTCTTCGAAACGAGCTAAAGAACACCAAAATCCAAGTTCGAATGCAAAAGTTATGCTCAAAACGGTGAGGGGCTGAAATCTGGGAATCTGTTTTTTCTGTTCAGTACTGGGGGGTAGTACCGCTTGGATGAGAGGTAGTACCGGTTGTGAGCGGTAGTACCGGTTTTTGGGACCGGTAGTACCGCTTGGACCTGGGACGCCCAGATTTGACGCGTTTTCGCGATTTTGGGGCGATTTGGGCGGAAAATCTTCAAGAAAAACACCAAATCGAAGGGGGAAATCAAGGAATTAGGCTATGGGAACGCAAAGGAAGGTAGATCAACAAGTTTAGCAAGTAATCCACGGATCAAAACCTACCAAAACGTACTCAAATGACAGATCGATCCAAAACACGAATTGGGGCTATTTTTGGTGGAATTTTCGAATTTATGGGGAAAAGACCAAATCGATGAGAAATCCGTGGCAACCAAAAGCTGCTGATACCAGATGATGGAAGGTTTGACCTCTTGGGTGCCCGATCTTCACGGATCTCGTGGTCAAATCGATGGGAAAGCGAGGGGAAAGGGAGAAGGTAGCGGAAGCAAACACACACCTCGCGAAGAACACGATGAACACACGCAAAACTCACACGATACAAGACCGATTGCTCCCAAACGGCGGCCACCGGTCCGATAGAATCCTCGCAAGGAAAGATCGGTCAACGTGCTCCCTCAAATCCACATCGGAGAGGGAAGAACACCTTGGGGAGGGTCTTGACAACTTGGAGACGAGACATGAACTCCAAGGCCTTGTTCAACGATGGATGCGTGATGCAAAGTCCAATCGAGGTTGGTGACGATAGTCGGTCCCCTTGGTAAAGGGGATGAGGCAAAACTAGAGATTCCACAATGGGGGTTTTCTTTAGTCTATCATCTATGCCTAAGGGATACATGAGGGGTGGGGGCTCTATTTATAGGCCAGCCACTAAACAAGGGTAGTTTGGGGATAAACTAGGTGAATAGGTAAGTAAAGGGGAATACATGGGCTGTGGCCCAACTGGTGCGCGCAGGCAGACATGACCGATAGTACCGGACTTAGGACCGGTAGTACCGGTCATCACCGGTAGTACCGCTATAGCACCGGTAGTACCGCTTGCGGTCTTGGAGCATCCGTTGGAGCCGTCAGTAGCGAGCGGTAGAAGGGGGCGGTAGTACCGCTGACCGGTAGAACCGATTCTGACAACCGGTAGTACCGCCTGGACCTGGCAGCTATCGACATGTCTTCTTCCGTCTCCTCTTCCAAGCCTCCGTCTTGTCGGGCTTGATGTTCCGGGCTTCCTCCCTTGCCTCCGTACTGGTCGGTGTGAACCTATCATGCATATGTGACGGAGTATGAAGTAGCATGCCATTCACTAGGGTAGGAAGTGGGCTCGCATAGAGGAACAGATTCACCTTTGGAGTCCATGACGACTTGGCATAAGTTGGAGACCTTGATGTAGTAACGACCGTAGGTCGGGCTGCATCAGACTCACCCCCCTAGGGTTTACATATCTCAACCGAATCAGTTAAGGTTTTGGTACTCGTTTAACCTAATCCGACTGGGCCTTCAGCTTCCAGTCGCTTGGATCCACGCCAGGTCTTGATCCAGTCGCCGTCCTGCAAGCCCACTCGCCAGTTCCTGGGCCAGTCGGAAACGTCCTGCTTGGTATACCCCGGTAGGCATATCCCCATCAGACCATGTCCTAGACAACCCATTTCCAGATGAGCCAAATGAGAATGCAACTGTCGCTGCCACCAATGCCTACCGTCGGGCTAAGGATGAGTTCACAGATATTAGCTGTCTTATGCTTGCTCACATGGAACCAGACTTGCAAAAGAAGTTCAAGAATGTTGAGCCTACAATATGATCGATTTTGAGTATGTTCCAGTCTCAGGCGAAGACTGAGAGGTATCAAGTCTCTCAGGCTTTGTTGAGTTGCAAGCTTAAGGATGGTGATCCACTGAGTCTGCATGTGATCAAAATGGTTGGTTATGTGCAGTCTCTCGAGAGGCTTGGCCACCCCATTAGCGAAGAGTTTGCTACGGATATAATTCTGAACTCTCTTCCTAGTGCATATGGGCATTTCATTTCGAACTACCACATGCATGGTATGGATAAGAAGCTCACTGAATTACATGGGATGCTCAAGCAGGCAGAGGCGGATGTCAAGAAGGGCGCCAGTCAAGTGTTGATGGTGCAGAATAAGGATAAGTTTAAGAAGATTTCTTGGACGAAGATAAAGGCTAAGTCGGGAGGAAAGCAAGCTCAGGACCCGGTCCCAAGTGCTTCCTCAGGGACTAAGACATCTCCTTCATCCGGATCCACTTGCTTCTACTGCAAGGCGGATGACCACTGGAAGAGGAACTGCAGCAAGTATTTGGCTGATAAAGCCAAGAGTGGAGGTATGACTTCCGACTCAGGTACACTTGTTTGCAATGTAATAGACAGCTATCTTGCAGATGCACCTAATAGTTCTTGGGTATATGATACCGGATCAGTTATTCACATCTGCAACTCGTTGCAGGGACTGGTAAGAACTAGGAGAGTAGCAAGAGGCAAGGTTTATATTCGAGTCGGCAACAAAGCAAGAGTTGCTGCGTTGGAAGTCGGCACGATGCAACTTCATTTACCTTCCAGATTCATTATGGAACTGAATAATTGTTATTATGTTCTAGTGCTCAGTCGAAACATTATTTCTGCTTCATGTTTAATGAGTCAACGCTATGAGTCGAATATCAAGAATAATGGTTGTTCTTTGTATTAGAATGATATGTTTCACGACTTTGCATCCATCCAGGACGGGTTATTCATTTTTAATCTTGATGGTGAGTCGGTTTATAACATAAATGTTAAAAGGTTAAAACCAAATGATCTGAATATGACTTACTTTTAGCACTGTCAGCTTAGTCATATAAGTTGGAAACGCACGAAGAAGCTTCATGTTGATGGACTCCTAACTTCATTCGACTTGGAGTCGTTCGAGACATGCGAATCTTGCCTACTTGGCAAAATGACAAAGACACCTTTTGCAAAGAGTTGTGAAAGGGCGTCCGACTTGTTGGGACTAGTACATAGTGATATATGTGGACCAATGAGCATGACAGCCATAGGTGGTTGTGAGTACTTCATTACCTTCACTGATGATTTGAGTAGGTATGGATATATCTACTTGATGAAACATAAGTCGGAAGCCTTTGAAAAGTTCAAAGAATTCTACAATGAAGCACAGAATCAACTCGGCAAGAAAATAAATTTTCTTTGGTCGGACCGAGGAGGCGAGTACATGAGCCATGAGTTTAATGACCATCTGAAAAGTTGTGGAATAGTTCCTCAACTTACTCCGCCAGGAAAGCCACAAAGGAACGGTGTTTCGGAAAGAAAGAATTGGACCTTGTTGGACGTGGTACGATCAATGATGAGTCGAACAGATCTGCCTTTATCATTTTGGGGTTATTGTCTAGAAACATCGACGTTCACACTAAATAGAGTACCATCAAAGTCCGAGTTTGTCTTTTCTTAAGATTTGTGGTTGTGAAGCATTTGTCAAGCGACTTCAGTCGGACAAGCTTACAGCCAAGTAGGATAAGTGTATTTGAAGGGAATATGCCCGAGAGGCAATAATAAAGTGGTTATTATCGTATTCCTTGTTTATGATAAATATTTATTTTACATGCTATAATTGTATTAATATGGAAACATTAATACATGTGTGTTTAATAAAACAAAATGAAGTTCCTAGTTATGCCTCTCTCATAAACTAGCTCCTTGATTAACAAGATGATCAAAGGTTTCCTGATCATGGACATTGGATGTTGTTAATAACAAGGTCACAACATTAATGTACTGGTGTGACGAACATTCATCCGAGAACATTAATGTACTTCGGATGAATGTTCGTAATGTTCTCGGACTAGCGAGATATATGTTCTCGGTGGCTATTCGGCAAGAAAGAGTTGTGCTTCCGCTGCATCGTTGGAGCGAAGAGGCGGAGGTTGCTCGGTGTCTTGTACGTGTGTGCGAGCACGGATGCGCTGCTGTTTTGTTGCGCTATGAGTTCCTCTCGATCTTGAGATCGGCAAGAGATCGTCTACATCAACAACGAGTTTGGACTCGTTAAGCTTTGTCGGTCTTCAAGGGTATGTTCTCTACGGATGTATATACGCCCGTTGCTTGTATCTAGTAGATAGATCTTGGTACATAGTTGTTCCCATCGTAGGAAATTTTTTGTTTTCTATGCTACGAATCCTACAGTGGTATTAGAGCCGGATCTATGCGTAGATGATTTGCACGGTTAGTACACATATGAGTATGTGGGCGATGATGATCATTTTATTGCTTCTTAGTTATAATTTGGATATTGGTGGCATAGTGGGATGAAGCGCCCTGGACAAACTTTACATGACCTCGCACATGAGACATGTTCCACACTTGACATGCAACTAGTTTTGCATAAGTGGCTAGCGGGTGTATGTCTCTCCTACTATAGTCAATATCTAATTTGCAATGAGTTGTCAACAATTTGGTTATCCTCGTTGTGGTTCATGTTAGTAGGTATGAACGGTTCTATCTTCGAAAGCCCGAAGCCACGTAAAACTTGCAATGGATAAATTAGAGGCGTCTAGTTTAGATTGTTGCTGGGCTAGTGTTATGATATGGTGATGTTGTAAGTAGAAGTATAAGATGATACTCTTACAACACACATAACGTGTAAGTTCCATAGACCTTGGCCTTACACATAGAGGTATGATAGAGATCATACCACGGTGAACATGATGGAGATCATATGCGGGAACCATATCATTTCACTTACAAACATGTGATGTTTGATTGCATCTTATATTGCTTGTTTGGCGTTTTATTAGCATAATAATTTGATCCCTCATTTAGATATCAAGATAAAAATGTGTTCTTCCTTAGGTATGCACCCACAATGTTTCGTCGCTTCAAGACATCACGTGATGATCGGGTGTACTTGAATCCACAAGCATATCTCGGGTGTAAGACAGTTACACACACGAATACTAAGGTTCTTACATGGCGAGCCTAGCATGTATAGACATGGCCTCGGAACACGGACCGAAAGGTTAAGCATGAGTCATATGTTTTTATATGATGACCATATGGATGCTCGCCTTTGAAGCTACACCGACTCACATGATGATCGGACTTGGTGTAGTGGATTTGGTTCATGTAATCACCAAAAAGACACGAGGGATGTCGTTTTTGAGTGGGAGTTCATTTCTATTTTGGATTAGTAAAACTCAATTTATCATAAATTAAATCAAAGTGAATTTTCATAATTTGTTGTAGTCATTGGCATTCGTTCACCACCTAATGCATAGTTGTAATTGAGATAATAGAACTATAGAATTCTGGATATATACTTTACGAACTGGTATCGTATTGTGTTGAGTGTCAATCTAAAGTTTAAAGTCCTGTTGCAAACTTTCAGTAAACTCTATTTACTCCATGAAATTTGATAATTAGTATTAAATCGAGAGTAACAATTCCAGTGTTAGTATCTTAAGTATCATGTTTGCCTCCATGATTCTTGATTGTTTTAATATCAAGTTTATCTAGGAGCTGAAAGAATTGTTTCAGAAACCATCATGTGTGACAGATATAACGATATCTGAAACGATGTTTTGGTTGCAATATGATAGAGTATAACATATGTTCTCATATTGGATGAGAATTTGCAAAGGTTGGAGATGCTAGACATCCTAATCATCCAAAAGTGTTTTGGAAAGTAATGTTATACTCATGATTCGCCTTTATAAGCTACAGTAGCTTGATCATGAAATTCGTCATGATAAGGATGAATATAAGATGTATGAAAAGTGTTTACTACACTAAAAGATTACTAAAGAATGGATTTTGAAAGAACGCCGATCATTTGATGATGGTGATCTACTTCAACGTGTGAGTCCAAAGGTATTATTATTTGAATATACATGCTTTGGACTATGTGTCATGTATATGGAACCACTGTTGATGTTGATAGATTCTTTTAAAAGGAAAAGGAAATGCTGAAAGAGAATCTATAAAATATATTTGGCAGAAAAGAAAAGATTTGAAATATCCAATTTAGGTATATGGACGATATACATGTTATGGTTGTATTCTTTGCTTGTTAAACAATGTGGTTCTTGGGTATTGGATACCGAATTGGTTGGTATGAAATTTTCATACAGAACGATGCAATTCATTAACCACAATGTCCTAAGTAACTAGCAAGAGAATATGTGATGATGTTCATCGAAAATAAACAAACCGTTGTTTGTATTTCTGTTGACATCAAAGCTTGCCTTCAAGATTTGTTTTAATTATTTATTTAAATCAGGTATTATGAGAACAAAGATTGTTGAAATAATTACCGTATTCCATATAAGATGGATGATTTACAAATCTAGTTGGAGAAATCACATCCATAAAAACTAATGCTAAAATGTCGCAAGACAAATGATTGAAAGATCACTTACGAAGTGACATCGCTGTTTAAATTATATTGGAAAGAAAACATGAAGAATCTCCATATTCATGTATTTTTGGAGTCTTTGATTTGATCAAATGACGCTTGTAAGACTTTCCTCGGGATAATTAAAACTTCGCTCAAAGGCCAAAGAAGAAGAATCGACTAAATTATTGGAATTTATACATATCAATGTATGTAGTCCATTATGTGTAGTCGTAAGCGATGGACTTCAACTTCATATGCTTTCTCTAGAAATTTGAGTGAATATTCACTTAATGAGAAAGAAGTATGAAATATTTGAAAAACGTTTCAAAGACTTTCAAGATGAAGTGGAAAATCATTGTAACAAGAAAATAAATGATTTATGATTTTATCATAAAGGGATTTATTTGAGTTACAAGTGTAACAAGAAAAATAAATGAATTATGATTTATCATAAAGGGATTTATTTGAGTTACAAGTTTAGCAAAACACCTAGATTTACATCTCCTGAAACACCATAGGATTATGGAGTGTTTGAGATTTGTAATGAAACCTTGTGTGACATGGTTGGATCAAAGGTGTTATTTATAAAACTGCCATTATGTTTTAAAAAGATTAATGCTTTAGAGACTACCGCTTTTACACTGAAAAGAGCTCCATCTTGATCCGTTGAAATGACACCATATGAGTTATGGTTTGGGGTAAAACCCAAGTTGTCATTTCTTAAATTTTGATATGCTAAACATAAGTAAGATGTTTACAACCGAAGTCGGATGAGCATGTCTTTGTAGGTTATTTCGAATAACATTGGGTATTCCTCCATAACACCAAGGACAAAAGGGTTTGTCGCTTGAAATGTGAAGTTTCTTGAAAAAGAAGTTTTTTCATAAAAAGTTAAGTGGGAGGACAAGAACTTTGATAAGGTTAATGAACCTTAGCTATACGTGCTGAGTTGCGCAGCACCGGAAAATGTTCCGGAGGCAGGCAGGCAGAATGCTCATGGCTCATGTGCATCAAAGGTTGCGGTCACGGAGGTCTAAGTTCCTATTGAACCAAGTAGGTCGGATAAACAATCAAATGTTGAGATTTGAGAGTAAATCATTATTTGATAATGATTAACTGACTACATGCAAATAAGCGATGATGGGCCCTGACTCTGTCAAATGGCTTGAAGCCATAAAATCTGTGATAGTTCCATACACGAGAAATCAAGTTTTGAACTTGGAAGACCCTCCGGAAAGGTGTAAAAACCTATCGGTCGTATTTGGATCTACAAAGAAACAGACATGGATGTTTCACATCCATGAAATATTCGACATGTCGTAAAGTATTTTATGACAATGTTCAAGGAGTTGACTATGACAAGTTTGATCTTTCATAGCGATATTTAGTCTGGACGGATTAAAGTAGCAACCACTACATATAATTTGGTATATGGTAGATGAATAAACAAAACAAAATTCTTCTAATAGAATGGTTACCTAGGACGTGTACAAGACACGGTCCAAAGGGTTTTGTTAAATTCAAAGGATGTTAAAAGGGCATGCAAACTTCAATGGTTGAAGTAAGCATCGCGGAGTTGGAATCTTCACCGTGATGGAAAAGGATTTTTTTCATTTGCAGATGATGAAGATGCTAGCATTTGCAAGAAATTAAGTGGGAGCGCTGAGACATATTTCTAATACATTATGTGGATGACATCTTGTTGATTAGAAATGATGTATCTTTTATTGACAAAGGTTAAGAATTTCATTTTTATGAAAGATTTAGGCAAAACACGAATATTTAGCATGAATGTCTATAGTGGATAGACTGTGATGCTAATATGGTTGTGCAAAATGTACATATATGAGATATTGAAGGAGTTCAATATAGAAAATACAAGAAACAGTTCTTGTCGCATGGAAAGGAATTGAATCAAGATTCAAGTGTATCGACAGTTGATAAGTGAAACAAGATTCAAGTGCTTTGACACTTGATGAGTGAAATCACGAGAATGTTTTGATCAATCATACCATGATATGTACACATCCAGATATGTCCTATGCTCTAAGTGTTATGAGCATATACCAGAATGAATCATAAAATGATCATTGAACAATAGTAAGGAAATTCTAATGATCTTTTGGAAGAACTAAGAATATATTTGTGTAGAGGTGACAAACATTTACAAATAGTTCATTGTAAAGCGTTACATTTATACTTGTTTTGTCACAAGATACAAATTAAGTTTATCTCAATTTAAACTATGGGTGGCACAATGTTATGGAAAGGAGATTCCATGATGGATTTGGATGAATTCCAAAGTTAAGACATTGTGACGAATACTACAACAAAAGGCTAAGTATATGACTGCTATAGTAGCAGCAAAGAGGGAATTTGTGTCAAGTAGTTTGTTATCAAATTAAGGTGTGGTTCGCAACAGGCTAACACTAAAGGTATATTGTACGACAATAGTATCGACATGATTTAACCCCAAGGACTAAAGGTCTCACCAAAAGACCAAATTTATACAATGCCATCTCATTGGAGAATGAGTGATGCGTGAAGATGTAAAGACATGCAAATACACATGGACCTGAAAGCGTTAGATCCGTAGATTATGTTAACCACTTGCAATTGCGTATATGGAACACCAGAAAGCCATAGGTGTTCAATACGCAAAGTTTTCAAACTAGATTATTGTCTCTAGTGCAAGTGGGAGACTGAAGGGAATATGCCCGAGAGGCAATAATAAAGTGGTCATAATCGTATCCCTTGTTTATGATAAATGTTTATTTTACATGCTATAATTGTATTAATACAGAAACGTTAATACATGTGTGTTTAATAAACAAAAGGAATTTCCTAGTTATCCCTCTCTCATAAACTAGCTCGTTAATTAACAAGATGATCAACGGTTTCCTGATCATGGACATTGGATGTTGTTAACAACGAGGTCACAACATTAATGTAATGGTGTGATGAACATTCATCCGATGTATAGCATTATGATCAAAGTCATTGAGTTTATATTGCTATAACAACTTACGAAGTGATCCTAATCCTTAGACCACAGATCATGTCAATCACTAACACCGGAAGAGTTTCTTGATAACATCAAATCTCACACCGTAAGTGGGTGATTATAAAGATGGGTTCAGAACTACAAAAGTGTTATATTGAGGCCCATGGATAGAGAATGGAATTTGTTCATCCCGATGACGGATAGATATGCTCTGGGCCCTCTCGCTGATATCACATTGATTAGCTTGCAAGCAAGTGATTTGATCACTAGAATGTTATATCACGAGAACAAGAAAAGAGTGCATGTCGGTAACGAGATCAAACTATGTATGGAGATACCGATGATCGAATCTCGGACATGTAATATATCGTGAAACAAAGGGATTAAGATACTAGCGTAAAAGGTTCCGACGATCACAGGAAAGTCATCATTGAATGTGTGGGAGTCAGTATGGGTCTCTAGATCCCGCTTCTGATTATTGATCTGAGAGGGGTCTCGATCATGTCCGCATTATTCATGAACCGTCGGGTGGAACACTTAAGATACACCGACATCCATTTGGAGCAATAGTTTCATGCCAGAAAGAATAACAAGCGCAGGAATTTATTTCACTAGATACCGAAACAGGTTTTCGGATGAAATTGCAGAAAGTGTTTTTCATGTGAAATGAAATACTAGCAAGGGGTTATATGTGAATGTTTGTAATTAAAGTAATTGACAAAATTCTGAATAAATAAAAGGAGTTTTATTGAATAAGAGTTTGCATTAAATTTGGTGGAAATTTAATGGGAATTTGAGTGGGATTTTGAGTGGAGGGAATTGAAAGGATTTTTGTGATTGGAGTGTCCACCCACATGAATGAAGGAGGTGAAGGGGCAGCCTCATTGCCGGCGCCACCCCCTTGGGTGCCCCCCTCCTCCTATAAAAGGCACCCCCTCTCCTCTCTCTCACTCACACCTCCTCGTGATGGATATCTCTCCCCCTCTAGAATTTATTCCCACATGGTCTCGGACTAGCGAGATACATGTTCCTGGTGGCTATTCAGCAAGAAAGGTTGTGCTTCCGCTGCATCGCTGGAGCGAGGAGGCGGAGGTTGCTCGGTGTCTTGTACGTGTGTGTGAGAACGAATGCGCTGCTGTTTTGTGGCGCTAGGACTTCCTCTCGATATTGAGATCGGCAATAGATCATCTACATCAACCACGAGTTTGTACTCGTTAAGCTTTGTCGGTCTTCACGGGTATGTTCTCTACGGATGTATATCCGCCCGTTGCTTGTATCTAGTAGATAGATCTTGGTATATAGTTGTTCCCATCGTAGGAAATTTTTTGTTTTCTATGCTGCGAACCCTACAGTATTTTCATAGGGTGTCCGAGGGAAACTTTGGGTTACTACTTCTACAACCGAGAAGAGGGCAAAGTGTTTGTCGCTTGAAATGGTGTATTCCTTGAGAAAGAGTTTCTCACTCGGGGAGTCAGTGGGAGCACGTTGCAGCTCGAAGAAATTAGAGAGGAACCGGCTAGTAGCGAGTCAGCAAAAACCTTGGAGGTTGAGCCGGTCGTGGTAGATGAGTCGGTAGAAGCACCTATACTACGAAGAACGACGAGATTATGAAGTGTTCGTGATGTATTATTGTTAGATAGTGCTGAGCCGGCAAATTATTTGGAAGCGATTGTGGGATCTGATTCCGAGTCATGGCTTGGAGCCATGAGATCCGAGTTAAAGTCCATGGATGAAAATCAAGTTTGGAACTTGGTTGATCTGCCAGACGGTGCAAGACCCGTCGAGTGCAAATGGGTCTTTAAGGAGAAAACTGATATGGATGGAAATGTTTCCGTCTATAAAGCACGTCTTGTCACGAAGGGGTTCCAACAAGTTTAAGGAGTTTATTATGATGAGACTTTCTCACCTATAGCGATGCTTAAATCAGTTCGGATCATGTTAGCTATAGGAGCCCATTTTGACTATGATATATGGCAGATGGATGTAAAAATGGCTTTCCTTAACGGAAATTTAACCGAGGACATGTATATGATACATCCCGAGGGTTTTGTCGATACGGCTAATGCTGACAAAGTGTGCAAACTTCAGAAATCCATTTATGGGTTGAAGCAAGCATCTTGGAGTTCGAATATTATCTTTGATGAGGTAGTCAAATTGTTTGGCTTCATCAAGAGTGATCATGATTCTTGTTTATACAAGAAGTTTAGTGGGAGCAAAGTAAACTTTCTAATCTTATACGTGTATGAAATATTATTGATTGGAAATGATGTCCAGATGTTGCAAGAAACCAAGGAATCATTAGAAAGGAGTTTCTCAATGAAACACTAAGGTGAGGCAACATATATTCTCGGAATCCGGATCTATAGAGATAGATCAAGACGGCTCATTGTATTGAGTCAGAGTACTTATTTGGACAAAGTGCTGAAGAAGTTCAACATGGAATCGTCTAAGAAGGGGTTCTTACCGATGTCCCATGGTGTAAAACTTAACAAGACTCAGTTTCCTTTGACGACTGATGAGCAACGTCAGATGAGTGCTATTCCGTATGCTTCTACAATTGGATCCATCATGTATGCCATGATTTGTACTAGGCCAGATGTTTCATATGCTCTAAGTGTTGTGAGCAGATACCAGGATGATCCTGGAGAAATCCACTAGACAGCGGCTAAAAATATCCTAAAGTACTTGAGAAGGACTAAGGATATGCTTTTGGTTTATGTTGGTGAAGATGAACTCAGTGTAAAGGGTTACATGGATGCGAGTTATCTTACCAACTCTAATGATTCTCGTTTGCAATCCGGATACGTGTTTATTATAAACGGAGGTGCGGTGAGCTGGAAGAGTTCCAAGAAAGAGACTATGTCTGCATCTACAACAGAGGCTAAGTATATTGTCGCCTCAGAGGCAGCAAAGTAAGATGTTTGGAAGTGGAATTTCCTCATGGATCTTGGTGTGGTTCACAGCTAATCCAATCTGTTAGACGTGTATTGTGACAAAAATGGTGCTATTGCACAAGCCAAAGGAACATAGACAACACCAGAAGAACAAGCACATACTCATGCGGTACCACATGATTTGCCAGTTCGTGGATCAGGGTGATATCAAGTTATGCAAGGTAGACATGGATGCAAATGTTGCGGATCCGTTGACAAAGCCGATACCATAGACGAAGCATGAGGCGCACATAAGAGCTATGGGCATTATATGCCTAGACATGTGATGTCAGAAGATTGACTCTAGTGCAAGTGGGATACTGTTGGGAATATGCCCTAGAGGCAATCATGTATGATGATATTTCCCATTGTATTCATAAAGATAGTAAGTTTTCCTTGTATAAACATCTGATGTGTATCATTGAATATGTGATTCAGTTGTGGAACTATACATTCAGGTCATTTGTACTAAATGTCCTTGGTCATTGAGGTTGTGCTAGATACACAACTTAGACCAATGTGAAAGTCGGCTTGATGACTCGGTTCCACTTGTCATGGGCATGGAGATGCTATTTCGACTTACACAGATTTGTATAAAGAGTTTAGCGAGTCGGATTGACCCATATTGAGGTACAACGAACAACTTGTCATTTGTATATCTCAATCAATGTAATACTTAGACCTGAGGTTATTGCACAATCCGAGTTGAGGATCACCAACTTAGGTTCTGTCAAACGTTGACCCGTAACTAGGCAGTTATAAAGGCAGATTTTGGGTCGACTAAAAATCAAGCTGCGTGATGTGAATAACCAAGATGGGATTTTTCCCCTCCACTTGGAGAGATATTCTATGGGCCCTCTCGGGTGATATGATTTGGAAAGCATGGCCATGCACAACTCGGTTAAGTGTTAACCGAGGCGATCGACTAATAGTTAGTCGGGTGAATCACTTATCTCAGATCGAGAAGAGATTCGGACTATTTAAGGGATGAAAATTATTCGCGTATGGTCCGACAAGGAATATCGTGAGGCAAAAGTGACTCAGACGCAAGTCCCATTGGAAAGGCAAGTCATCATGACTCTTTGGTACTTGGGAGTCGGCATGTTCTGCTAGGAGCCGCTACCGACTGATCGATTCAGAGTCGGAATCTAATCGTGTCCAAGTAGCCATGAGCCTACGGGGTCACACACTTAAGAGTGGGAGCAAGTTCGGATTTGATCTGAACCAGAAATCTAGTTGGGTTGGACCCGAGCCGGATTTGGACTGAGTCAGTGAGTCAGACTCATGGTGACTGGTATTATATGGGCTTTAGTGAGTGGGCCACGTGAGTGGAGACCACGTTCACTCCCTATATATAGTGGAGCACAGTAACCCAAAAGGGTTAATTGTTGATCGGTTAGGTCATTCCATGTGTTGGAAACCCTAGCTCCACAGCAGTCCTGCCATCATAACGAACCTAGCAGTTCGCCTCCGGTGCTCCTCCTTGTATATGTGGATACCAGCAGAGGTGTTGTATGATCAGCACCAAGGCGATCGGATCGTAAGGACTACACTGCATTCAATAGACGTGCTACATCAGTAATCTGCAACTGCGTGTCTAATGGTAAACCTCGTGGCCTTGTACCTCAGCTAGATCTTGGGATCACCACGTTATAGGAAAAGGTTTTGTTTTATCTCTATGTTGCGCAACATATAGCTCCCACCGTATAGTTCAGCGCAACCACTTAAACTCCCCGGGGCAGCTAGGGCTTATCCTGTGTCCCATTATTTCTATCATATTCTCTCTCCAAACCTCTCAAAATCCACCTACAACTCTTAACTCTTCACGGATTTCGTTCGTTTGAGTGGGGGAATCAGCATATCGGCATGTTTCTCTCCCTAGCATGCTTTATTTTCAGAATTCCATGGTTTAAATCCTCTCATTGAATTAGTGGATGAACTCAAGCTTGTTTGATTTTCTCTTTTGATTTCTAAATCATTCATATATCATGTAGAAACTATATGCCTAAGGTTTTATGTTGAAATTTCTCAGTGCATCAAGATGAACAAGCTCGGTAGTATTTTTTGCAACAGCAAGCGCCAACGTGGTGAAGGCTCGGGGCTCCGGCCTGATCTCGAAAACATGTACGCCATGGTTTTAGCAAGGAAGGTGCTGCCCACACGATGGGACGATGATGGATTTCTCAGCTCAACAGGGATGAGGGAGGACTTCGACCACATGTGTGCAAATGCAGGGCTATCCAACCTCACCTATGCAAGCCACTACACCTACACTTTGCTCACCCATGGGTTCCTCGCCTCCTTCTACGACGACTACAAGGAGAAAGGTAATGCATGCACAATGAGTTTCACCATTAACCAGCGGCCATATCAAATCACTTTTCAACAATTTTGTGAAGCTTTTTGATTCCCTCAAGAGGGGGAATCAACTGTTACAAACTTGTATAGCGTCTCAAGTGCAGAAACTTGGGAGGTTATTTCTGTTAACGGTGGCAGGGACTTCTACCAGAAGAAGATGTCCACCATTCAGAACCTGACCATCCGCTACTTTGCTTTGTTTCTTGCGAACACTTTGTTGGGAAGAGGAGATACAGGCTCTATGGCCAATGTAGACATGGCCATGATCACCAAGGCACTATCCCCTGATGCACCGCAGAGTCCCACTCCTACAGCTCTATTCCTCCAGCACCTTCGCCACCAGAGCAACAAAAATAAAGGTGATATTCACATTGGTGGATTGATAACCCACCTACTCCAAGACCGTGGAATTCCAATACCTATTGTGTATACCGAGCTAATAGGAGGCCCAGAGCCTATAAATTTGGTTATCTTGATGTTGCACAGGATGAGTAGGTTCCATTGCCTTGTCCACAAGCCTTCTCGATTCAGGAGAGGAACAACTGGATTCTTACCAAGGATCAAGTGACGGAGATCATGGCAGCACTCTATCCTGACCCCAAGGAAGATGAAGAAGGAGAGCAGCAGCAGGAGCAAGAGTACAACCCTTCTTGGGAAGGGCATCAGCAGTAGCAGGAGGGACCTTGGGACCCATGGCCCAATCAGCAGCAATAGCAGCAGGGGTTCAACAATGTCTCCTATGAAGATTTTCTGCAGCTCAACCAGCGCGTTGGGGAGATCGACCAAACTTTTCATGGAGTGAATGAGGATGTGAGCCTTAACTCAGAACTTTAGTCACTTCATGAACCACTTCCCCGACTACTACCAGCAGCATCCATACTCGCCGCTGAACGACGACAGCAACTAATCATGGCAATAACCTAAGCTTGGGGGAGGCGTGGAAGATGTTCTTGGCGGGGTACACTCTCTTGAAGGGTACCACCTCAAAGGTCATGCATTCTTGGCGATAATTATTAACATCGCCAAAAGCAACCTCAAGTGTCATGCACCCAAGGGACCAAGCCTCCCGACCAGGAACTACGTCGTGGAAGATGGTGCTGGTGCGTCTTAGGTTAGCCTCCGTCAAGTTCATCTTGTGTAGTGTATCCAGGTACATGATGTTGATGCTGCTTCCACTATCCACCATACATTTGGTGAACTCATTGCCATCAATCAGGGGTTTAATGACCATGGCATACTAGTTCTCCATAGGGATGAGGTCTGGGTGATCCTTCCTGTCCCAAGTAATTGGAATCTCCAACCAGCGCAGGTACTGGGGAACTGGGGGTAGAGTGGCCATCAGTATCCTCATGGAGGTCTTCTGTTGTCGGACACTGGGGGCCCCAAGGAAATTATGGAAAACTGCCACCTTCTTCTCGAAGGGGTTGTTGCCCTTGCCATCGCTCTTGGCGGCGTGCTAGGGGTCAAAATCCTCATCCATGTCACTTGAATCCTTGGACTCCTCTTCCTTCTTCTTCCCCTTGCCCTTGCCTCGCAGTATGTTCTTCCGACTTCACTTGTAGCCGGACTCCGGGTCCTCCTTGAGATCGTTGAAAAACTTGCAATGGCGATTGGTGTGAGTGGCCTTGTCGTTGGCATCAAGGTGTACAAGGCACAACATATCACGGCACTCCTCATAAGTTTGGGGAACGCGGAGCGCTGCCGAGGTAGTTTCACTACCTCGCTGCTGCCCACGACCAGCCCCCCGTCCTCGGCCACGCTGTCTGCCATCATGCGTCCTGCAAATGTCATGGCGACCATGTCGGAGGTTTTCTTTTCTTCTGGTGTGCTCCTCTTGCTACTGTTGTTCCTCCTAGATTGAGTTGGAACGGCCGTTGCCGGCAAGGAGCCACGAGCATTATCGTCGGCAGCCGCGAACTCACTAGCCAGCTGGATCATCTGGTTGAGATCTAGCCGGTGATTGTCCTGCAAGCGCTTCAACTTATGTTGGAGCAACGTACCTTTCTCCAACCCATCGATGAAGGCGGCCATGGCGGTCTGGGCGTGCACTCATGCGTAGGAATTCTTCATGTCCAGCCAGCGAGAGAGGTAGGCACGAGATGACCCGTCTTTCTCCTGCACACACCGCTATAGATCGCCAACAGTACAGATACGCTTATACGTACCCTCGAAGTTCTTGGTGAATGCTTCTTGCATGTCCAACCAGTTGCAGATGGATTTCTCCAGCAAGTCATCAATCCATTGTTGGGTTGTGCCCGTCAACATCAATGGGAGATACTTGATGGCGACGTTGGGGTTACCCCCGGCGATCTCCACCGTGTTGCCATAATCCTGCAACCAGTAGCTGGCTTGGCGGTGCCGTCATAGGGCTTGATGGTCTTGTCAATCCGGAAACCTTTGGGGTAAGTTGCGATCCGTATTACAGGTCCAAAGCATCGTGGTCCCAAGTATTGTCCTTCTCGGTCCTCGTGAATCTTGTCCAAGCATGAACGTGGGTCGTATGGCTCCGGGCTTGCTCTTTTATTATTGCCGCCAGGGGAAGGGCTGCGTGAATGACGCGGGCCTCCTCCGCCATGGTGGCTGATAGGGGGTGAAGGAGGCGAGGTGGCGGTGGGTTAGCCTTCTTGATGTTACCCTCCTGCGATGCCTCACGCTTGTCGCCATTGCTTGTCAGATGCAGAGGGTCATGACGCGACCTGCTCTTGTGTCCTTGGTTGCGCTCTCCATCATGATGAGTCTGCTCCACGTTGTCGCAGATGACGATGCCGCTCTGTCTTGGCGGAGGCATATCCGTGCGACAGTGAGCCTTGGGGTGTTCGCGATGTCGGGGGGACCGGGGCGGTGTAGATGGGAGACAAGGTTGACCCTTGCCTCCATGGTCGAAGGATATGGGGATAGCGTCCTTCCTGTTGCGCGCATCCCTCTGTCTTTGTTCTGACGAGCCCGTCTGGGACCCAACGTCATGAGGAGATCGATCCCTTGGTGGCTTAGGCTGGCTAGACTGGCAAAATGCTGGGTCAGACTCGAGCCTCTAAGAGGTGGCCTTTTCCTGCTGTTTCACCGCCTTGGCCACAAGGTCATAGACCTGATCCACAGCTGCGGGTGATCTATCCTGCTCCAGATGGGTCTTGGCAACGGCGAGGTTGAGAAGAGGGGTGGGCATCACCTGCCTGCCTTCGCTGTCAATGTATGGCTTTGCTTGTGGCGGCTTCGAGGGATCCCATCCTAGGTTTCGCCGTACACCAGGATCGTTGATGATGCGATCCGGAGCTTTCTTAGCCTTCTGCTGCTGGAGCAGATTCTTGTACTCGGCCTCCATGGCTCTAGCTTTCTCTATTGACTTCTGCGCATTGGCCAGATCTCGATCTAGCTTAGCTCCTTGCTCCGTGAAGGCCTGCGCTTCCTCCAGCAGCTGCTGGTGCTTCTCATCAAGATGGACTACATTCCGTATATGGGCCATGGTCATGGGCTCAAAGAGTAGATTGTCGTACATAACTCTATCAGCTGGATTGACATGGGCAGGATCAGACGTAGATGCCGGAGGCGGCGGGTTTGTGGTGTTGTTGTTACTCGGACCGGTGCCGAGTTCCTGCGGCTGTTCCACTGGGTTAGGCGGAGGGGGCATGACCTTTGCACGATCATTGTCGGTAGCAACATGTGGTCCCTTCCCTTTATCCAGCGCTGTAGGCGGAGCTCATCCGGGTTGATCTTCATCCATCGTCGTCCCAATGGCGACGAACACCTCTCGGGACATGACATCGTTGTTGGCCTGCTCGTCGCATTTGTAGTCCTCCTCCATCTCCTGCATAGCAGAGTCTAGATCCTCTAGGCTGACATCTATCTCCTCGGAGTCGGTGCTGATGTCTGCATAGAGAGCATCAAGCACAAAGTCGGAGGGTGTCGGGGCTTCCTCGACGATGGGTAGTGGTGGTGCGACAGCAGCGACGATGACTTGGGGTGGTGGTGTAGCTACTGTGATGACAATCGTAGGCAGTGTTGCAGCTGCGGCGATAATGACCAGAGGCGGTGGTGGCGGTGGCTGAGGCGGAGGGGCTCCATCAAGGAGCGCAAGGGCTGTCTGAGCTTCCTCCTCAGCCTCCGCGTAGTTGTTGACGGTATTCACCATGCCTTTGAAGGTGAGGCACCCTGAAGCCTGCTGAAGTCTTAGCGTATGTTAGAGAAGTGTACTTGGTCCAACCCTTCCACAAAGTGATACATGGCATCATCATTGGGGTAATTGTGCCAGATCGGCCTGTATACGGATCCATCTGGCAAGGTAATCATGGGGGTTTTCACCCTTTCTCTAGATGCAATGCGCCAGATCGAAGATGGTCACCACTCCGACAAACTTGGATCTCTGTTGTCCAGACGCTCGGACGAAGCCGACGGACTTGCAGCGATCTTCCACCGTTATATCCTGCACAGGGGCAGTTTGGGTGGGCCTTGAATTTTTCCGATCTTTGTCAGCAAACTTTGAAGCGAGATCCGACATATATCCTTCCGTGAACGTATCCTACCCGTAGGCGGTCTGTGCGGGTCTTGACGTTCCTCCGAGACCCAGGGAACTAGTGCCCGAGTCGGTTTCGCCGATGAAGAGGTGGATGTCTCCAATGGGGACGATCGAGCAGCAGGTAGGGTTTGTCCTCCCCGGGATCCAGAAATCGTCGGGAGGGATGATTGGAACATTGCCGGAGAAGAGAACATGACTGATGGCTACGGTTTCGCCGATTCCTGCGAAGATCCTGGACCTCGCTCGCTATAGATCCTAAAGCGCCTCTTGCCCCATGGTGGGCGCCAACTGTCGTGGTATTGCCGACGAGTACGCCATGGAGGGTTCCTCACAGTGCATGTTTAGAGATGTGGGGTAAGGCGGATGGTTAACGGGTACGAGGTAACAAAGCTTACCCAGGTTCAGATCCCACGATGGTGGCAGAATCCTACTCCTGCTATAAATCACTATAATGGTAGTACACCGAGTTACAGGGATCGGTTCGATGTGCGAGGCATGAGTTGATTGTTGCCCTAAAAGCTCCCATAGGCCCGACTTATATAGTCGCCAGGTCCTAGGGTTACTGGGAAAGTCCTAGCCGGACAGGTTACAGAGTCTTACACTGCATACAACTAGTCTAGCATGTCTTGCACTCCAAGGCTCCGGGTACGTCGGTGACTCCTCTGTAGCCTTCCTTTATCCAGCATGGGCCGCCCTTCTGGATCCATCTAATTAGGCCGCCCAGCAGGCCATGGGCCATGCTACCAACTGTGGGCCACCCGGGTTATCCGGATAGGAGACATGCTATGAGGATACCCATATATCATATCCCCAACAGAGTGATCAGAGAGGAACTTAGGAATTGTGGGACCATTAGCTTCAAGATTCGGCCTGGACGGCGGTTCCCTGACATTGTAGGACACAAGTCCTGCAAGAACTAGAAATGCACATACTTCTATGGCCCCAACATTCCTTGGGCAGGCCGAGAAGCATCATACCCAAACTTCATTGACGTGGCTGCTGCTGAAACCCTAGCATGGAGATCACAAGACCTCCTCCCCTTTGACAATGAAGCCTCCCACGCTGTAAGGCGGATCGACTGGTTCATAGAGTAGGGTTTGAACGGCTTGGACCTGGCCATGTGCTGGTTCGTCAGGCGGATCTAGCCTCTGTAGCACCATGAGAAGCTGATGTGTCAATACACGATGGATAGAAAATATAGCCTCCGGATCTCTAAGGATAACTTTTCAAGTGACTCCATAAAGCTCCGCCTCAAGGCCACATCAACAAGGTGAAGGATCGCAAGCATGGCTTCGCCATCACCAATGACATGTTGGAGGACGACACATGACCAAAGGTAACTTTTATTTACTATCTTTGACATATGCTCTAGTTCTTCGGACTTGAATATTTACTACCATCTAACACACTGAATTCTCTTAACAGCTGGGGGACTTGGAGGAAACCTGCATGGCTCCCCAAGTCTACGACCCCAAAATGAAGGAAGTCATTGTCGTGTATGACGATGAAGTCCCGCTGGTGCGAAAGCGGAAGGGCTCCACCTCTGACACTACCGGTGAAGGAAATAAGAAGAAGGCGGAGGGTGGACCCTCCAAGAAGTCCACTGCCTCCCTAGAGGCAGAGAAAAGAAGATTAACCAGCATCACCTTGACCAAATTGCCAAGTGTTGTGTAAGCTTCTCTCCCTTCGAAATTGTCGTTGTACTCCACTTATTCCTATACTTATACATTGTACATCTTAGGTAAAAGTCTAGCCTGAGTTTGAAGAAGACCTCCAAGTCATTGGGGGCTTCTAAAAACATCACAGATATGTTTGTCCAAGCCTCTCCCGCCATCGCTCTTCCTACCCCTACCGTCCAGCCATCTACTGCACCGGTCGGATCTCCGACTAAGGTAACATCTAATCCTTCCATCATGGAAGTGGACAACACTCCTTCGCAGGAGGTCCCAGATGCTGCTGCGGTGATCCTAGTTACCGGCGAACAGGCAATGCAGGAAAGCACATCTTCGAAAGTGGATGAAGCTCCGTCTAAGGATGCCACCAAAAGTGATAAGGATTTGACGGTGGGAGGCGGACCTACAGCGACCACGAGCCAGGCGGAGGCTCCTAATATTATATTTCCAGCACTCACTCCGAGCACCTCTATCGTGGCTCCTGGCACAGCGCCGACTTCTCCTACATGCGGTCTTGAGGAGCTACTCAAACAGGCGGAGATCCTTCGAGTTAACACAGTTGCCTTTGGCAAACTGTTCGATGAGAGCGTCAGCAACCTCAAGATCATTGCATATGTAAGTTTTCTATGCCTTTGTATTTCATATATAATATCCCACTGTAGCCCCCGAGGATTTAGATGAAAATACATAGCTCATTTGGTCTGAATGCTCTAAGAGTGACTAAGTAATAAACATTGTGTTGTAGGCCCCAAGTATGTAGTTTGATGAATTGTTCCGACTAGATACTTTTAGAGTAGCATACGCAATACTTGTAAATTTTTAAGTACTATAGCCCCAAGCCTCTAGTTGAAACAGAAATAGTTCCGACTAGATGATCAAAGAAAGACTAAGCATAACTATGAGTTAAAAACTCGTAATGTAGACCCCGAGCTTCTAGGTGGAACCAAATAATTACGTCTAG
Organism: Avena sativa; assembly: GCA_916181665.1. Classification (NCBI taxonomy): domain Eukaryota; kingdom Viridiplantae; phylum Streptophyta; class Magnoliopsida; order Poales; family Poaceae; genus Avena; species Avena sativa. The sequence goes on from OV702296.1 coordinate 81,280,427, forward strand.
ATGCTCTAAGTAGACTAAGTAATCTTATTTTCTTTTGCAGAATGAAAATGCTCGGAGGGTCACCGCCAACGATAAGTTCCACAAGATGCGCAAGGATCTTGAAGATGAAAAGGGTAAAACCGCCTTCTTGAAGGAACATATCGCCAATGGCAAGAGTCTATTATATTTTCAGTTTCATTCTCAACTTAATCTTATGTTGTTATATACCGGCTACTCATTGTGCTATGTCAATTCTCCGACTTGCAGAAGTTGTCGCCAAGGCCAAGCACATCCAAGAGCTGGAGAGCGGAAAAAAAATATTGAAACAGGATAGGGATGATTCACTGAAGATGCATGAAGAAGTGCTTGCTGCCATGCAAGAATCTGCAAACATGGAGATCAACCTCCTTAAGTAGGAGATTGTGATCCTCAAGGAGCAAAAGAAAGCTGCCGACGAGCAGAATACTCGGAACCTTGAGGTGTACAACACTCTTCAAAAGGAACGGGACTCCATGGAGGACGTTCTCCAGCAGGATGAGAGCAGCATCTTTGGTAATCTTTCTCAATCTTGTGCTTATGTAAGTTAGGTACTTTAGTTATGATATGGTGAACTCATGCCTTCTAGTCGGAAATGCAGCACCCATTGGCCTAGCCAACAATGCTCCTCTGCAAAAAGAATGCATAGTTCTTGCCGGCAAGTTCATCGACACTGCGATCACCTAGGCCAAGGAAATTGCCAAGCCCATGGAAATCAATATCAAGGTGGTGGATTCGGTCATGAAGTTCTCAGAGATCCTTCGCCGAGCCCTCGAGCGTATCATAAGCCAGAAAGCTTCATGTACCTAGGATGGCGCTAGGATGGCCCTAGCCATGGCCAAGGCCCACTACGACGAGCCCACATTGAAATGGTGGCATATGGCCTCCCGGACGTGAACAAAGATGAAGAAAAGATCGATAATAATGCAATCTGGTCTTCTCTCGCCGGATACGATCCTAGAGTCGCCCAATTGGTCAAGACGAGCGTCTACGTGCCCCTCGAGGCCATTGGCACTGACCAGGCTGGCTCCGAATCCTTGAATACCACCAACTTTGCCGATGACCAAGATGCTCTCCTACTGCGGACGATGTAGCTTCAAAATCCTCTGCGCCAGAAGAATGAAAACATTTTCTAATACTTGTTTCTTCTGGCAGTTTATTTATGCGGAAAAACAATGTGGTTCGCTTAAGGAGGAAAACTTGACTATAAGTTTCCAGCTACCTAGGAACAAGTTCAGCATGTATGTTGTATATATTTTTAAGCAAGTGCTGGCTTATCCACTACTTTGGTTCGTATGCTTGAGCTTTCATGAGTTGGAAATCCCTCAGTCAGAACCATGTGCTTACGTGATGATTCCTAGGGGCACCGTCAAAAACCTAAGCACAAAATCACTGACTTTGAGTGCTGAAAGTCACAACTCCAGAATCCACATAAAAACAGCGAAGAACGTGTAGACCAGAAAACTTAAGATAATGCCCGTAGGCAGAATTTTCACAAGTGCAAATGCAAAACTTGTCCATAAAGGTTTTATATGATCAAAAAATGAACACTAAAGGAGGTAAAAGACTCAGGCATATGAGTGAACCAAATGCTTTATTTCATCGATTATATAAGAGGTACACAGTAGATAATAAAATATGCTAGTGTAGAAAGGACGTAGCTGTGCTAAGTTCCATGGCCGATCAAGCTCTGGGTAGTCATTATCCGAGTCACGTCGTTGATGCCTGCAAGTGCATAGATCGTTTGTAGCTAGTTTCTAAGTTAAGATGTCGATCCCACAGGGATCCCAAAGGTAAGTGTTTATGGGTGAAGTCTCTTTCAGACTCAAAGTTGTCATAGGTCTTCGAATGAATTTACTGCAAGTGTCGAAATAAGAATAGAATTTGGATTAAAGGAATGTATTTAAATAATACTAAAATGTAAACTTTAGAAATAAAAAGCATAAAAGTAAAGAACAATTTGTTTGTTGTTTCCTACTGATGGCTAGGTAGGCACGGGGAGATTTAGTTCATGGTGATAGTGAATGTGCCAGATGGAGGAGTCATAAGTGTAACAATTATAATCTTATAATTATGTGTGTAGGCGAGAAACCAATAATTAGCCGGAACTCCTCTTGCTACATTGCATCCCAACTTCAATAATCCTACTAGTCTGTTACCAAAACCATGGTCAATCACTAGACGATTAAGATCCTTCGGGTTGCTTAGCAATTAAGCTCCTTGGATCAGACTAATGCAATAAGCACAGTGGTTCCTTGTGATCCTCGAGTCAAACTAGTTTCCCATTAATATCCTCGTGTCACTCGGGGGGTTGCCGGTCTGCTAGCAAACAAGATTCTATATATGTAGAACAAAGCATCATGTTGTCTGGGCCCTTAATTGGACAACAAGCATTAAGCATCCCACGGATAGTCAAACACACATAATATAGTAATTAAAATCAACCACAAACTTAATGGAAATTGTATAGACACATCACATCTCACCAATCCCTTACATCTCCCACACCCAAGGGAAATTATTCACACATGAGAGAAGAAAGAATCATTAATATAATTAAATAAAGGGAGTTCTTCTTGATATGACCATGGAGATCCATAATAATAATGGAAATAAATCCAACACAATTCAATATGGGAAGAACAATCTCAAACCCTAGTCTTGCAAGGTGGATATCTCTCTCTCTCAAGTACACGTAATGGATATGGAGGTGTGGTGGCTAGGAGGTTGAAGATCGTGGAGTGAGATGAAGAACGTCTTCTCCTTCTTCTCCGGATCTCTTCTTTCTCCCTTCTACATGGGATGGCGGCTACTGTGTTCTATTTTCGACCTCGGCCTATTCATGAAAGTTGTCACTTTTAACAAGATGAAGGCGATGGCAACTATATGGCGGGAACTATATGGCCAGAAAATATTCCCGCCGTTAGTTGCTCGTTAAAGCTACTGTATGCCTCCCTTGATTTCTTAAAAAAGAGACTTGCTTGTTGTCGTCTGAATATTGTGTTTTTGCTATTAAAACCCTCTATTGATGTTCAGAACCTGAAACACACATTAAAACCCAAGTTTTCTTCACTACCGAAGTATTAGAGTTAGGTAAAGCTATAAAACCGTCAAATCCAAATGAAAACCATCAATAGAAACCATAAAAAATCTGTCGAATCTCACAGCTATCAACTCCCCCAAGATTAGATGTTGCTCGGCCTCGAGTGACAAGAAAATAAGAAAGGATAGCGGAGATTTGAGACTGAAATAAAAGAACTTACAAGCTTGAACTGGTGTCAAATTCTTTTCTTTGCAATTCCTGCAATCTTAAACATGATCATACAAGTATTCACAAGATTGCACTGAGTTCACTTCCTAACCACGTATATCTTGCTAGCAAATAAATCATATGCCTAAGCAAGTGTCAAAAGTTTAGCTAGGAAAGTGAAACAAATACTTTTAGTTTCTCTCTTATTGAGTGATGAAAACTTTTTGTTGTTTTTCCTTTTGTCGTGGGAATAACCCCCGGTAGGCTAATAAGGGTAAAACATTGCCCAGCTTGGCATATGCCGAGTAAAGAATAAATCTGGTCGGGTAACAACGGCTAGGTAGGATGGTCATGTACGGCCGACATGAGAATTATGCCGGCCCGTATAAGACAAGTTTGTTAACCTTGCAGGAGGCAACGAGCCGAGTCTCACGAGGGAAGGCCGAGTCAAATAGGACGCGTGGCAGCTTTCCGAGTGAGGTTCAGCAGGGACCATGGTAAAGAACGATAAAAAGAGAAGGGCAACGCCGGGTGACATGAAAGGAGCCGGGTGATGCCTAAAGCAAGGGCTGACGTACAAAGTCACTGCGTGACGCAAAAAGAACTGGAGGCTACATACGAGGAGACTGCTAGTTGTCTAGCTTTGTGGACTGGGTCAAGGGGCTTAGGGCTGGCGCATGATCTGGCCCGTATAGTGAGGACCAAGATCCAAACAGTAACCCTAGGACCCAAAGGGGTGTAACCTAGCTGGCCCTCGCCTATATAAGGAGGGGGATATCTAGGGTTTGAGGAGGTTGGACCAAGTAGGAAACAAGTGCCCTGAGGCTTTGCACAAACAGCTCAAGGAGCACTTGTAAACTTCTACTATCAATAAAATTCTCAAGTGTGGAGAGTTCATCTTGTTCTATGTGCGCGGCTAGACTGTGCACTCCCTCCCTGGTTACCTCAAGCGTCCATTCGGCCGCCAACTTAAGCCTACCCATGGCATCTGCGTGACACCACCACGACAGTTGGCGCCCACCATGGGGCAGAAGCAGGCGCTTGCTGGAGTTTTCATCTGGACATGCAACATCATCACCAAGACCGTCGATCGTGTCTATTCCGGCCTCATCCAGAGGTTTGGAGCACTCAACTTCATCAGCAACAACGCAGGCTTCTTTGGGACCAAGCGGTTCCCTAGGGGTGGTCACTTCATCAAGTTCGGCGAGCACCAGGTCTACGTCGCGGTGTGCATGGAGTGCACGTACCCGGAGTGCGTCATCCTGGTGCCGGATCCACCTGCGGTTCCAGCCGCAGGAAAACTTCACCAACTCGTCTACGTCGAGGTAATCATGACAGCTCCTAACCCACCAACACCTCCAGTGGTTCCCGTCATGACTGAGGATGCTGAGGGAGGAAATCAAGAGGAAATACCAAGGGCGGCAAGAACTGCAAAGGCACCGCTAGAAAAGCCGGAGAACAAAGCTAGGAGTAAGAGAGCCAAAGAACTACAAGAATCAATAGAGAAATTAGCAGAGCCAGTAGCGCAAGCAGCTGATCCGGCACGCGTGCAGGCCGAGTTAGAGGAGGCTAGGATAAAAGTCTTGGAAAAGGCAAAGGAGCTAGCGCAGTTACAGCAAGATGTGGATATCACGATTCGAGAGCTCAACTCGGCAAATCGAGTCAAGGGCGCTAAGACCCGGCTTGATGCAACAAGGTTGAGTGGGAGAAACCTCAATGAAGAATTAGCGGACGCAACATCAAAGATAACACCAGAAAACAGCAACGAAACAGCCATGCGGCCAATATATAATACCGCGGCAGCAAATCTGAGAGCTGCAGAGGCAGCAATGGCTGAGCTACCCTATTTGACGTGTGAAGCAAAGAGGAAACAACAAGAACAAGTCAATGAATTAGTAAGAGCAGCAGGGATGTTGAATGAGGCATAGTACAGGGCCAATCTAGGTATAGGTGGGAGGTCGCAACTGGTTCACTTGGCAACTCTAATCCCTGCAAGATCGGCAGGTCATACAGCCTCCTCGCCAGGTGTGGCGCCGAGACAGAGAAAAGAAAAGAGTGTGTACTCAGGAAGGAACAAGCAAATGGTTACCTATTGAAGGAAATATGCCCTAGAGGCAATCATAGAGATGATTATATTTCATATGTATCCATGAGTTATTATAATGTTCCTTGAATATCCATATCAGGCAACTTGTATTGATTGGAAATTATGTGAATTGTTTGTGAAACTCTTTACTTGTATGGTTATTTAATAGTTGTCCCTAGTCGGAGTTCATGTGAGGACACACGTGAATATTAGACTAGCACATCGATTCGTTGATGACTATGTTTCGCAAGTCATAGACATGGAGATGTCAAGCCAATGATGTGGACACATGTTATGAACATGGGGTTGGACTGACCCAACATTAGACTGGCCATTAGACTTGCATCTCTCTCTACACATCATGTATGTTTTGTCCTTAGACCTGAGATTGTCGCATGTACTTAAGATGTGGATCGACCTACTTTGGGGCTATCAGATGCTACTCCGTAATTGGGTAGTTATAAAGGTAGCTTTCGGGTTTGTCCTGAAACATGCTGCAAGGCATGGTCAATCAAGATGGGATTTGCCCCTCTCTACTTGAGAGAGATATCTCTGGGCCCCTTGAGTGATCAGATCCAGAAATGCATGGCCGTGCTACATAAGGTTAAGAGTTAACCTAGTAAAGGGATTCCGAGTTACGGTATCGAGAAAGAGAGGTCAGCTTGGAGCTAGACCAAATATCGTGAGGCAAAGGGAAATACATGTACTAAACCTTGTGATGGTTCGTCTGATATGATCTTTGTATGCGTTTGGGAGTTGTCACGTCTTGCTAGAGGCCACTACCAACTATTGGCAGAATAAGTGTATTCGTGTCATGTCTATACGTATATGAACCTATAGGGTCACACACTTAAGGGGCTGGAAGCCTAATGAGGATTGGATCCGAATTAGACCAGGCTTAGGCTACTAATGGGCTGCTAATGTAGAAGCCCACTAGGGATGCCTATATAAGAGAGGGTGGGGCGAGCTGACCAGGGTTAGACCATTCCACCCAGCCGCCACACCTCACGCTTGTATTGCACGCGCGGACCTAGTAGTCCGGATTCTGACGCTTCCACCCCGCACGTGTGGATACCTCGGAGGTGCTGCATCTGTGGCACTTGGACGAGCCGCGCAAGGGGAGCTTCTCATGGGATGAGGACAAGGAGGAGACGTGGAACGTCTGCACTGCCTCGACGCGCTTCATCAATTCCACAACTGCGCGTCTAGTGGTAATCCCGTGATCTATGACAACAGTATTCCTGGTTTACGTGGTAGAAAATTTTGATTTGCGCTAGTGCAGCCTACCCGTACCCCTTTAGTGGTATCAGAGCGGATGCTGTTCAGTTATAGGTTCGGGATGTTTGCATATGGTGATATGCAGATTGATATGATTGATATGGTTCAGGATTGATCTATGATCTTGCTTTCTGTGATCGTGATTCTAAGGCTGGCAAACGACTTACCCCTACCGGTCGGTTTCCGCCATCGGGGTAGAAAGTGACACATAAATCATGTTGAATCACGCGAAGATCAATATGATTGATCGAATCGGAACCTAGATCTAAAATCAATGTACCGTGATCAAAGGAGTTTGATTGAATCGGGACAGGAGTCGGTTTATGGAAAATTTGATTTACCGCGAGGGGCGCTGCCCCTTCGAACCCCGTAGGGGGAGACCCCCTAGACCCCCCTTAATCATAGCCCCTTTTGTATCTCGTTAAGGTAACTAGGTGCTGCGATGTCACATGATCCGGTAGAATGCGATTCTATGCATAACTTGTTTTTGCAGGATGTATTTGATCAGTATGGCCCATATATGTATGTGATGCATGTATGAAATTTTGGATGACCTGCGTGTCGTGAGTAGGGCAACACGGCTGGAGCCATATGTGTTGTCATTTATTGTAATGGCCTACGTGCCAACTTGTGATGATCCCAATACTATGTAATTTTGATTACTAGTTGTTAGGAGTAATAGCTTGTATTAGTTCTTGGAGGACTCATCACTTGGAAGATGGCTCACATGGAACATGAAGATGGAGATCATCATGGTGGACAGTTTCTATGGCGATGGATATCACCATGAGAAAATGGGCCATACTGTGTCACATCATATGTGAATGCTATTGTTATGCGTTTTACTACTGTGCATGCTTAGATGATAGAAGTAGAACGATCCCTCACAAATTTTAAGTTAAACCATGCCCTCCCAACCAAACCTTGCACCATCCTATGTCCTGTACAATCGTTGGTAGGCCTATGAAATTAGGGTGCCGCGGTTTTCCTTGGCTGGATGGGTTTGTATCGGATACCTACACGCATAAGGGTTGGTGAGCTTGACAAGGTCATCTTAACAGTTAAGGACCTTGGGGCATAAAATGTTGGGCGCCTAGTTTTGACATAGAGATGTCACCCAACAACAAGAGTCATATGTGATATGATTAGCAAGTGTTGCTTACCGATTTACCTTGTCTTCTAGCAGTGATGCTAAAGCTCACTAGTTGACTTGTTAATTGTGGATCTTGAATCACTTAGTATCAATAGAGGGATATTGATTTAAGTGGGAGTATATGCTATTAAATTGTTTAATATGTTTTACTCTTTCATGGTTACATGACTTATTATTGTGCATGTTTCTGTTGTAGATCAATGGCGCTGAACACTACATCACCTTTCTCTTTTCGTTCAATTCTTGACAAAGATAAAATAAATGGAACAAACTATTCGGACTGGGTCCATAACCTGAGAATTGTTCTCAAGTATGATAAAAAGCAAACGGTTCTGGATACCCCAATCCCCGATGAACCTGCTGATAATGCATTTGCTGCCCTCAAGAATGCCTACAAGAGAGCATGTGATGATTCTCTTGAGGTTAGCTGTCTTATGTTTGCATGCATGGAACCTGAACTCCAAAATAAGTTTGAGGATCAGGAAGCATACGATATGATCGTCGCGCTTAAGTACATGTTCCAAGATCAGGCAAGGACTGTGAGGTAAAATGTTGCCAAGTCCTTTGTCGAATGCAAGCTGGCAGAGGGAGCAGCTGTAGGCCCCCATGTGATCAAAATGGTTGGTTATAGTCACACTTTGGAAAAGCTTGGTTTTCCACTAGACCAAGAGTTGGCCACTAACTTCATTTTGGCGTCTCTTCCATCCAGCTATGGGCAGTTCATTTCGAACTACCATATGCATGGGGTGGAGAAGGGCCTTAATGAATTATGTGGGATGCTTAAAATAGTAGAAAGTGATATGAAGAAGTGTAGGGAATAGCCATGTGATGGTTGTGCAGAACAAGCCTAGCTTCAAGAAAAAGGGTACTTCTTCTAAGAAGAAGGGCAAGGCTAAGGATACGATCCCTAAGTCTGCACCCAAGCAAAAGGTTGGACCTGCAGATGACACTGAGTGCTTTTTTTGTCATGAACATGGCCACTGGAAGAGAAACTGCAGCAAGTACCAGGATTCTTTGAAGAAGAGTGGAAGTAAGAGTACTTCCCACTCAGGTACGCTTGTTGTAAATGTTGTGGACATTCTTCTCGCTGATTCCTATGTTAACTCTTGGGTATTTGATACTGGATCGGTTGCTCATATTTGCAATTCGATGCAGGGGATAATAAGGACTAGAGAAGTGCAGAAAGGCGAAGTGGATTTTCGCGTCGGAAATAAAGCAAGGGTTGCTGCATTGTTCGTCGGCGTCATGCAACTTCACCTTCCGTCAGGATTTATTATGGAGTTGAATAATTGTTATTACATTCCTAGTATGGGTCGAAACATTTTATCACCTTCATGTTTGATAAGGGATGGTTATTCATTCGCGAGTGCAAACAATGGTTGTGTAATCTCTAAGAATGATATGTTTATGGCTAATGATCCCATTGTGAATGGGTTATTTATTTTAAATCTTGATAATGCATCTGTTTACAATGTTAGTGCTAAAAGGCTTTGGCCTAATGATTTGAGTCCTACATATTTATGGCATTGTCGTTTGGGGCATATAAGTGAAAAGCGCATGAAGAAGCTCCATGGTGATTGTCACATCCCAAATTTTAGATTTGGTTCTGCATATCATTCATACCATTGCATCATACTCTTCCATGCAAAACTAACGTTTGAAAAGACTCGGCAAAACGCTATTTTCTAAACCCTACTCTATTTTACTACGATGCTCCTGCTGGGGGTTTACTAGGACTTGTGTCTTCTACCCTTGTAGACAAGTGGTTTCACTCACCCCTTGACCCTAGGTTGATCCCCTCGATTTTACAAAAATTTAGGAACAAGAATCGTCCAATTCGGAGTTCGTTTGAAGGAGTTACGGGGGTTTTACTATTTTTGAAAAAGGGGAAAAGAAAAAAAGAAAGGATCAAAAAAAAATCGGCGCCAGCCTGCTGGGCCGCGCCGGCCCAGCCAGCCAGCGCACGCGCCGCCGCCCGCGCGGCGGATAGAATCCGCCGCCGCCCCAGCGCCAGGCCACCGACGGGTGGGGCCGTGTCCACCTAGGACTCCGCGAGCGGGGGGCCCCACTTAAAGCCGCCGACCCCACCCCCGCCTCTCTCCCCTGCCCCGCCGCCCTCTCCCCTCGGAAACCGCGCCGCCGCCGCCTTGAACCGCGTGCCGCCGCCGCACCTCGCCGCCGCCGCGCCAGGTAAGCCGCCGCCGCCGCGTTCTTCTCCGCGCCGCCGCCGCCCCGCACCGTGCCGCCGCCACCGCGAGCCGCCGCACCACCGCGCTGACCGCCTCTCTCTCTTCCGCGTAGGACCCCGCCGCCCCTTCGCGCCGACCCGCCGCCGTCCCGCCGCCGACCGCCGCCGCCCCGAGCCGCCCCGAGCCGCCTGAGCGCCGCCACCGGTAAGCCGCCGCCGCCTCTTCTCGGCCGTCGGATCTGAGATCTGCGGCCCAGATCGACCGGAGACCGCGTGGTTGACTGGCCAGCAGGGAATATTCCCAGAATATTTCCTTTTGATTTAAATCGATTTAGAAATTGCAGATTCTTGTAGAAACTTGTAAATTGCATAGAAATTAATCCGCAGGGCCAAAAATTGCAAATAAAATATGTGTAGATTCAGTAGGATGTGTAGAATCTTGCTGTATCATTTCTCCACACTTTTGAAGCAAGTTTTTGTCCAGATTAATTAAAAGAATTAATGGCCTTTTTAGAGTAATTAATTCGTAGAAAAAGATCTGTAACTCCAAAAATTGCGTATAATATGTCCCTGGATTCAGTAGAACGAGGGGAATCTCAAAGTGAATTAAAAAGATAGGCATACAGTAAAAACTTCTGCAGAAACTGTCTAGTGGCTTTCTGCAGTGTTTTAATTATTCAGGGAGTTTTATAATTCCTTTTTGAGTAATTCCAATTGGTACTGTTCCTAAATAGCAATGCCTATACAGTAGAATTTTCCCGAGATTTTACAAACAGCATAATACTGGTAGTGAATTAATTGGGTTCTAGCTCTAGTTTTGAGTATTATACTTTGCATAATAGTTTTCCTTGCGCTAAAACTATTTTCCATGCATGCAGTTAGTACCTCTACTGATTACTATTATGTGGTGTTGCTATAGCGTCACCCCACTTGTCATGCATGCATTCATGCATCATCTTTGTTGCATATACTTGTGGATTGTTTGTTTATGATTGCAATTGTATCGTGTAGATTGTGACGAGTGCAACGCTTGCTCGTGTGTGGATTGTTCTTCCGACCGCTACAACCAAGGCAAGTAGATTCTACTTTGTTCATGATATTGTCCTACTATTTTCAATGCATTGTCGTGTATTTTGTAGATGCATGTGTAGGACGATACTATCGCTACGCTATGTCCCATTATGTGGTAGGGCTTTCCTTGTAGATGAACCACCGTTGGTAGATGTGCTTAGCCATGCTATGATGAACGAGGGCTGGGTTACATCACTGAAAGTTGTTTCTAAGTGTGTTGGTTTACGAAAACTATAACAACTTAATCAATGAATCTCCTGTTGTTTCTAGGTTGGACCGGTGCGCGTCGGGATTGGGGAGCTACTTCCCGAACAGTCTCTTCTTGGACTTCTCCCTAACATCACCCAAAATGAGAGTGATGGTACGAGCTGGGCTGGCCAAGTCACATGGGTAAAGTGTACTAACCCCTGCAGGGTGTATAATCTAATCGATTAGCCGTGTCCCCGGTTATGGACAACTGAGTTGCTTGATATTGATTCCATGACATGTTTCTCGCTCATTCTAATTTCATAATTGCTTTAATATTGTTGGGTTAACTTAATTGGGATCTTTTCAAAGGAAAATCAAAAAACTGTTTATGAAAGTAGGACAAAGGTATTTGCAAATGCAAGCTAGACACAGCTCCACTTGCCAAATATGCATGTAGATGATAGCACTATTGTCTCCTTTATTAGCTCTACTTGCCATACATTCCATGTATTGACCCTTCGGGGCTGCTATGTTTCATGTTGCAGGATATTCCGATTCTGAGTAATCGATATAGGCCACGGTACTCCACTTGGCACTTGTTCACTTGTGGGCAATTTGAAGAATGGAGGATTTACTTTATTTATGTTGCTACCTGAATAATTTGAGCTAGCCTTGAGCTAAGCTTTTATTGTAATAATGGTACTCTGGATCTTCGTTATTTATGATACACGGATATTTTGTTATGTTATTCATCTTATTCTATTGTGGGCCAATGAACCGATCCAGGGATTGGCATGTCGCATAGAAGCCACGGTCTTTTCAGAACCGCGGTGTTACAAGATGGTATCAGAGCCCGTGTGTCGACTGTAGGATCGTGACCTAGGATTGGATTAGGAAACCATAGAATTATTAAAGCTTATATTAACTCTATCTTTCATCTTATGCCTTTCACTCTCGTAAATTCTTACCATATGCTATTCTCACACTTTCGTCTTTTAATTGATAGATGGGAGAAGTCAGGACTGAGTATGCAACCATGGAGTCACCAAGGCCCTTTGCAAGACAGTTAGCACAGCTCTCGCAGTCATTGGGATTGCCACTGCCCATGTTCAAGGGAAGAAGGTTGTACACCTATGGATATGGTGAGGATGCGTGGGAGATCACCACCTTCATCTTCAGGGATGCCGCCTTGCCAAACCCTGTGCATCTGATCTACACCAAGACATACTGCAACTGGGGACTTGGAATCAACTTGGCCATACATGAAGCCCTGTCTCGCCAGTGCCATCATGTCCGACACCTGCTGCCAGCAGATTCACCCTACCGTGACTATGGGAGGCGTGATGAAGATGGGCACATTGTGGTTACCCCGGGCGACAGGAACAACATGCCGCCCCGTCGAAGGCACATAGAGGACATGGAAAGGGAGAATGGAGCTCTGGCTGAGAAAGTGATGATGATAAAGGAGATTGCAGATTTTGTTAGCAATGGTATGGTGGTCCAAGGACAGGAGATTGACACCTTGCATGAAGTCGTGGAAGTTCTGGAGAATGCCCTGATAGCCAGAGATGCAACCATAGCTCATCTTCATGGTACTGTGCAGGAGAACACCCAGAACATACAACAGTTGGAAGGGACCGTCCAGGAAAGGGACCAAACTATTGAAGCTATGACAGCCCAGATTGCCGCCCTCCAAGCACAGCTGAATCCACCCTCTGATGATGACAATGGAGAAGATGGCAACGATGGGGATGATGATGACAGTGGAAACGATGATGATGATGAGGACGAGGATGATGATGATGGAGACGATGATGGTGGAGGAGATGAAGCTGTTGCAGTTGCAGCTGAAAGTGAAGAAGAAGAGGAGGATCCAGAAGAGGTGGAGTTTGAGATTTCAAGTGATGACTCAGGAGAGGTGTATACTCCGCCACCATGGTTGAACCGTGGACCGAAACGCCAACGCATGAGGGCAAGGACCTACTGCAACCTCTTCAAGAAGTAGATAGAAGACCACCAATTAGTCCTCGTTAGGTAAAATCGTTAGGATTAGTCTCGATCGATGTGAAACTTAGTTACTGTTAGTTTAATGGTATTTAGTTGCTTATTTGTGTACTCCAATATCCCAGGAATTATTTGTGCGAATTTTATGAAAGAGTTATGGCAAGTTTGGTTAATATCGGTGTTATTTTCGCTGCAGTTTTCTGCTGATACAGAAGTACTGTACGAATTTTCATATTTTTCTGGTAACTGGGAGAAATCTGAAAAAAATAGGGCTGGTGCGAAACTCTCTGTGCTGTATGTGCAAAAATCAGCATATTTTTCTGACGAGTCTAAGTCAGGTGGAAAAATTTGTGAACGCTGCTGGACTGTTCTGGCAGATTGCTGTTTTTGTTGCTTAGTTGATCAACCGTTTAGTTAACCATTGCCAACTCTTGTAAAACTATTTCAGTAGGTATATACTGCTAGGATAATCCCTGGGATGTTGCTGAATCACTTGTTTGTTGATGTATTGCTTGCTTGTGATTGTCTGCTATTGCTTATTATTGATTGATCATAATGCATGGGTAGAATCCTATTACCGTAGATGATTCTTTCTAAACTTACCTGTGCTGAACCGCAGATGCCTCCCCGCCGTCAACCCACTGAGTTGGAGCAGCTCATGGCAGCTCAGTCACAGCTGACCCAAGTTATGACTCAGTTCATGGAAGCTCAGAACAACAACAACAATGGAAACAACCAGCCCCAGGGAGATGCTCTCACCAGATTTCTGAGGCTAAGGCCAGCTAAGTTCTCTACTGCAACGGAGCCAATGGTTGCTCTCGACTGGTTGCGTTCAGTCAACAAGGATCTGGTAACTGTTGGATGCACGGATGCTGAGAAGGTGAGGTTTGCCGCTCACCTACTGGAGGGACCAGCCGCTTCTTGGTGGGACACTTTTCAGATCACCCACCCGCTGGATACTGTGACTTGGGCAATGTTTGAGGAAGGTTTCAGGACCAACCACGTGTCTTCAGGAGTTCTGAGCCTGAAGAGGAAGGAGTTCCGCAACTTGCGCCAAACCAATCGCACCGTGGCCGAGTACATTGAGGAGTTCAACAACCTGTCCCGTTATGCACCTGAGGATGTTGACACTGATGCAAAAAGGAGGGAGAGATTCCTGGATGGCCTTAGTGATGAGCTTTCAATACAGCTACTGGTGGTTTATTGCCCCACTTTCCAGGAGCTTATGGACAAGGCCAGGATCTTGGAAGGGAAGCAGAAGCAGGTGGAAAACCGCAAGAGGAAGAGCAACAATCACCACTCTGGTTCACATCACAAGTCTCGCACTTCATATGATGGGTACTCCAAACATGGAGGGAGTGACCATGGGAGCCATGACTGCCACCACCATGGGGGCGATGGACATCGCCACGACAACCACAAGAGCACCCACCACAGCCACAAGTGAGGACACTCTCACCACTCTGGAGGACATGGTGGACATGACCGCAACCGCGATCGCAGCTTTGTGAAGAAGGATTTGAGTGAGGTGACATGCTTCAAGTGTAAACAGAAGGGACACTATGCTGACAACTGCCCGGAGAGGAAGGGACTGAAGCCAACCAACAACGAGAAGGCCACAGTGAACCACATGAATGTGGAGGAGATTCCAGATGAGCCTGACCTTGTGATTGGTAAGTTCCCAATCAACACTCACCCAGCTTTCATACTTTTCGATACTGGTGCATCGCATTCATTCATATCAAGGGCATTTGTGGATAAGTATAAGTTACCTACTGAGTCTATGAAAGGGTCTATTAGAGTGAGTTCACCTGGAGGAGATATGATAGCTAGCGCGGGATGCCGCGGCTTGACTGTGAGGATTGGAACACACAACTTCATTGCACATCTAGTAGTGTTGGAATCACAAGGATTGGATGTTATTCTGGGTATGGATTGGATGTCTATGCATGGGGGACACATAGATTGTGCACAGCGAGCTGTTTCGCTCAAAACCCCGGGTGGTAAGAGAATTAGATTCAAGTCGGCAGTGCGACCGAGAAGGTGTAAGTTGAATTCTCTTAAGGGGGTTAGCATGGACACTGTGCCTGTGATTAGGGATTACCCCAACGTGTTTCCGGAAGAGCTGCCAGGGATGCCACCTGACAGGGAAGTGGAGTTTCTCATCGACCTGATGCCGGGAATAGGACCTATTGCAAAGAGACCATACAAGATGGATGTGGATGAGCTGAAGGAATTGAAGAAGCAGCTGAAAGAGCAGTTGGACAAGGGATTCATTCAGCCTAGTTCGTCGTCATGGGGTGCACCTGTTCTGTTTGTGGAGAAGAAAGACAACAGCAAGAGATTAGTGGTGGACTATCGCTCGCTGAATGAAGTGACTATCAAGAACAAATACCCCCTGCCGAACATAAATGATTTGTTTGATCAACTGGAAGGAGCAAAGGTGTTTAGCAAGATTGATCTGCGATCGGGCTACTTCCAATTGAAGATCCGGGAGGAGGACATACCTAAAACCGCTTTCACTACTAGGTATGGTTTATATGAGTATACAGTTATGTCTTTTGGACTAACGAATGCCCCGGTATATTTCATGACCATGATGAACAAGGTACTTATGGAGTACTTGGACAAGTTCGTGGTGGTGTTTATTGATGACATACTGATATATTCCAAGGATGATGCTGAGCATGAGAAGCATCTGCGACTGATTATGGAGAAGCTGAGGGAACACAAGTTGTATGCCAAATTCAGCAAGTGTGAATTCTGACTTAACACTGTTGGATTTCTTGGACACGTAGTGTCAGGAGAAGGAGTCGCTGTTGATCCAAGCAAAGTGGCTGCAGTAACTGAATGGGAAGCACCCAAGAATGCAGGAAAGATACGAAGCTTTTTGGGACTTGCTGGATATTAAAGGAGATTCATTGAAAACTTCTCCAAGATTGCTAAGCCGATGACTGAACTTCTGAAGAAGGAGATGAAGTTCGAATGGACGGATGTGTGTGAAGCCAGCTTTCAGGAACTGAAGCGTCGACTAGTGACCGCACCCGTTCTGTGTTTACCAGACCTTCAGAAGGATTTCCATGTGTACTGTGATGCTTCTCGACAGGGACTTGGGAGTGTGCTGATGCAAGATGGGAGAGTAGTGTCATATGCCTCGCGACAACTCAAGCACCATGAGCGGAATTACCCCACGCCCAACTTGGAGTTAGCGTCAGTGGTTCATGCGCTCAAGGTATGGAGGCATTACTTAATGGGAAAACACTGTGATGTGTACACCGACCACAAGAGCCTGAAGTACATATTTACACAGAAGGAACTGAACATGAGGCAAAGGAGATGGTTGGAACTTATCAAGGACTATGACATGAATCTACAATACCACCCAGGAAAAGCCAATGTAGTAGCAGATGCTCTGAGCCGGAAGGTTTATGCCAATGGATTGACAATTGGGGAATTG
Source organism: Avena sativa (assembly GCA_916181665.1). NCBI lineage: Eukaryota > Viridiplantae > Streptophyta > Magnoliopsida > Poales > Poaceae > Avena > Avena sativa. Next base: position 81,297,118 of record OV702296.1, read on the forward strand.
CCCGAGGATTTGTGCAAGCAATTCAAGGACCTTAGACTGGAGGTAGTATCTGAAGGATACTTGGCAACAATGGAAGTCCAACCAACGCTACAAGACAGAATCAGGAAGGCTCAAGTGGAAGACAAAGAGATAGATGAAGTAAAGGAAAAGATGAAGGAGGATCAAGCAAGAGAATTCCGCGAGGATGAGCAAGGAACCTTGTGGTATGGAGATCGTTTGTGCGTCCCCAACGATCCCGAGATAAGGAAGTTGATTCTGCAGGAAGCACATGACTCGCCGTACTCTATACATCCGGGCAATACGAAGATGTATATGGACCTGAAGGACAGATTCTGGTGGAACAACATGAAGGGAGACATCGCGGAGCATATTGCCCTATGTGATGTATGTAGCCGAGTGAAGGCGGAACACCAGAAGGCAGCAGGATTGCTACAGCCGTTGCCCGTTCTAGATTGGAAGTGGGATAGAGTGGGAATGGATTTTATCACAGGATTGCCCAGGACCAGGTCAGGATATGACTCCATTTGGGTAGTGGTCGACCATTTGACCAAGGTAGCCCACTTTATACCAGTAAAGACGACCTATACGAGTGCAAAGTTGGCCAAGATTTACATGGACAGGATTGTGTGCCTACATGGAGTTCCCAAGAGTATTGTATCTGACAGAGGCACCCAATTTACCTCAAACTTCTGGCGCCAGCTGCACGAGTCACTTGGTACTAAATTGGAGTTTAACACAGCGTTTCACCCATAGACTGATGGACAGACCGAGAGGGTGAATCAGATTTTGGAGGACATGCTGAGAGCTTGCCCTTTGGCTCATGGTTCTAGTTGGGATGCGAATTTGCCGTATGCTGAGTTTTCCTACAACAACAGCTATCAAACCAGCATCAAGACGTCACCGTTTGACGTACTGTATGGGAAACGGTGCCGGACACCATTGCTATGGGATGGAGTAGGAGAACGTCAGTTGTTTGGACCTGATTTGATCAAGGACGCTGAGGAGAAGGTCGCCTTGATTAGAGACAGGCTGAAGGTAGCACAATCAAGGCAGAAGAGCTACGCTGACGCCAAGCGCAAGGAAGTGGTGTATGAGATTGGTGATAGAGCATACCTCAGAGTGTCGCCACTTCGTGGAATCAAGAGATTTGGAATTAAGGGTAAGCTGTCACCTCGGTTTATTGGACCGTATCGGGTCTTAGCACGCAAAGGAGAAGTTGCTTCTCAGTTGGAGTTGCCAGAGGCTCTGTCCACTGTTCACAATGTGTTCCACGTATCCCAGCTGAAGAAGTGCCATCCGGAGATGGTGGATACACCATTGAGAGACACTGTACCGCTAGAGGAGGTTCAGCTTGAGAATGACTTGACCTATGAGGAGAAGCCGGTCAAGATTCTGGAGACAGCGAAGAGGATTACTCGTACCAAGACGATCAGGTTTTGCAAGGTACAGTGGGGCCACCACACCGAAGAGGAAGCCACTTGGGAGCGTGAGGACGACATCCGAGAGGACTACCCACACCTATTTGCTAGCCGCGCCGAATCTCGGGGACGAGATTCATCTTAAGGGGGTTAGTCTTGTCACATCCCAAATTTTAGATTTGGTTCTGCATATCATTCATACCATTGCATCATACTCTTCCATGCAAAACCAACGTTTGAAAAGACTCGGCAAAACGCTATTTTCTAAACCCTAATCTATTTTACTACGATGCTCCTGCTGGGGGTTTACTAGGACTTGTGTCTTCCACCCTTGTAAACAAGTGGTTTCACTCACCCCTTGACCCTAGGTTGATCCCCTCGATTTTACAAAAATTTAGGAACAAGAATCGTCCAATTCGGAGTTCGTTTGAAGGAGTTACGGGGTTTTTACTATTTTTGAAAAAGGGGAAAAGAAAAAAAGAAAGGATCAAAAAAAAATCGGCGCCAGCCTGCTGGGCCGCGCCGGCCCAGCCAGCCAGCGCACGCGCCGCCGCCCCAGCGCCAGGCCACCGACGGGTGGGCCCGTGTCCGCCTAGGACTCCGCGAGCGGGGGGCCCCACTTAAAGCCGCAGACCCCACCCCCGCCTCTCTCTCCTGCCCCGCCGCCCTCTCCCCTCAGAAACCGCGTCGCCGCCGCCTTGAACCGCGCGTCGCCGCCGACGTACCTCGCCGCCGCCGCGTTCTTCTCCATGCCGCCGCCCGCGCGCGCCGCCGCAGCACCGCCTCCGCCGCCGCGCCGCCGCCGCCCCGCACCGCCCCGCCGCCACCGCGAGCCGCCGCGCCACCGCGCTGACCGCCTCTCTCTCTTCCGCGTAGGACCCCGCCGCCCCTCCGCGCCGTCCCGCCGCCGACCGCCGTCGCCCCGAGCCGCCGGTAAGCCGTCGCCGCCGCCTCTTCTCGGCCGTCGGATCTGAGATCTGCGGCCCAGATCGACCGGAGACCGCGCGGTTGACTGGTCAACAGCCAGTCAACCCGTGCTGAGTCAGCAGGGAATATTCCCAGAATATTCCCTTTTGATTTAAATCGATTTAGAAATTGCAGATTCTTGTAGAAACTTGTAAATTGCGTAGAAATTAATCCGCTGGGCCAAAATTGCAAATAAAATTTGTGTAGATTCAGTAGGATGTGTGGAATCTTGCTGTATCATTGCTCCACACTTTTGCAGCAATTTTTTTCCCAGATTAATTAAAAGATTTAATGGCCTTTTTGGAGTAATTAATTTGTAGAAAAAGATCTGTAACTCCAAAAATTGCGTATAATATGTCCCTGGATTCAGTAGAACGAGGGGAATCTCAAAGTGAACTAAAAAGATAGGCGTACAGTGAAAACTTCTGCAGAAACTGTCTAGTGGCTTTTTGCAGTGTTTTAATTATTCAGGGAGTTTTATTATTCCTTTTTGAGTAATTACAATTGGTACTGTTCCTAAATAGCAATGCCTATACAGTAGAATTTTCCCGAGATTTTACAAATAGTATACTACCGGTAGTGAATTAATTGGGTTCTAACTCTAGTTTTGAGTATTATACTTTGCATAATAGTTTTCCTTGCGCTAAAACTATTTTCCATGCATGCAGTCAGTACCTCTACTGATTACTATTATGTGGTGTTGCTGTAGCGTCACCCCACTTGTCATGCATGCATTCATGCATCATCTTTGTTGCATATACTTGTGGATTGTTTGTTTATGATTGCAATTGTATCGTGTAGATTGTGACGAGTGCAATGCTTGCTCGTGTGTGGATTATTCTTCCGACCGCTACAACCAAGGCAAGTAGATTCTACTTTGTTCATGATATTGTCCTACTATTTTTAATGCATTGTCGTGTATTTTGTAGATGCATGTGTAGGACGATACTATCGCTACGCTATGTCCCATTATGTGGTAGGGCTTTCCTTGTAGATGAACCACTGTTGGTAGATGTGCTTAGCCATGCTATGATGAACGAGAGCTGGGTTACATCACTGAAAGTTGTTTCTAAGTGTGTTGGTTTACGAAAACTATAACAACTTAATCAATGAATCTCCTGGGTGTGATGGGATTGATAATTTTTGGTGGTTTCATTGCGGAAAGGCACCCAGGTATCGAGTGAAAATGATTGGCTTCTTTATTTTGTAGCTTACGTGTACAACCATGTGCCAATAATGAAATGGGCGGTTGGTTGGACTTAGTAGGTTGTGGTAACTCGAACCCGCGTATCCAGAGATGTAGAATTTTGGTAGGTTGGACCGGTGCGCGTCAGGATTGGGGAGCTACTTCCCGAACAGTCTCTTCTTGGACTTCTCCCTATCATCACCCAAAATGAGAGTGATGGTACGAGCTGGGCTGGCCAAGTCACATGGGTAAAGTGTACTAACCCCTGCAGGGTGTATAATCTAATCGATTAGCCGTGTCCCCGGTTATGGACAACTGAGTTTCTTGATATTGATTCCATGACATGTTTCTCGCTCATTCTAATTTCATAATTGCTTTAATATTGTTGGGTTAACTTAATTGGGATCTTTTCAAAGGAAAATCAAAAAACTGTTTATGAAAGTAGGACAAAGGTATTTGCAAATGCAAGCTAGCCACAGCTCCACTTGCCAAATATGCATGTAGATGATAGCACTATTGTCTCCTTTATTAGCTCTACTTGCCATACATTCCATGTATTAACCCTTCGGGGCTGCTACATTTCATGTTGCAGGATATTCCGATTCTGAGTAATCGATATAGGCCACGGTACTCCACTTGGCACTTGTTCACTTGTGGGCAATTTGAAGAATGGAGGATTTACTTTATTTATGTTGCTACCTGAATAATTTGAGCTAGCCTTGAGCTAAGCTTTTATTGTAATAATGGTACCCTGGATCTTCGTTATCTATGATACACTGATATTTTGTTATGTTATTCATCTTATTCTATTGTGGGCCAATGAACTGATCCAGGGATTGGCATGTCACATAGAAGCCACGGACTTTTCAGAACCGCGGTGTTACAGTGATGGTCTTCTAACTTCGTTTGATTTTGAATCATATGAGACATGTCAAGCTTGTTTAATTAGAAAGATGACCAAGTCACCTTTTGCGGGTTTACCCGAGAGAGCGACAGACTTGTTGGAACTCATACGTACTGATATATGTGGACCAATGAGCACGACACCCAGAGGAGGATATCACTACTTCATTACTTTTACTGATGATTTCAGTAGATATGGTTATGTCTACTTGATGAGGCATAAGTCTGAAACTTTTGAAAAGTTCAAGGAGTTTCAGAGTGAAGTAGAGAATCAACGTGGAAAGAAAATAAAGGCCTTGCGATCTGATCATGGAGGTGAATATTTGAGTCACGAGTTTAGCGATCATCTTAAGAGTTGCGGAATTGTTCCACAACTTACGCCGCCCGGAACGCCTCAAAGGAACGGGGTCTCCAAACGGTGTAATCGAACTTTGTTGGACATGGTTCGATCGATGATGAGCCAGTCAGATTTGCCATTGTCATTTTGGGGTTACGCTCTAGAAACAGCAGCTTTCACACTTAATAGGGTACCATCTAAATCCATAGTGAAGACACCATATGAGATGTGGACTGGAAAGAATCCCAGTTTGTCTTTTCTAAAGATTTGGGGTTGTGATGCTTTTGTCAAGCGACTTCAGTCGGACAAGTTAACAACCAAATCAGATAGGTGCATTTTCATGGGATATCCTAGGGAAACCTTAGGGTATTACTTCTACAACCGAGAAGAGGGCAAACTGTTTGTCGCTCGTAGCGGTGTTTTCCTAGAGAAAGAGTTTCTCACAAAGGGAACAAGTGGAAGGTCGGTGCGACTTGAAGAGGTTCAAGATGAGCCAGTTGGGGATGCTTCTATGAGTGATGCTATTGTAGCAGAACAAGTTGAGGAACCCGTTGCAACAGAAGCACCACAACCACGAAGGTCGGCGAGGCTCCGCGGAGCGCGGGAATTATTATTGTTAGACAATGATGAGCCTGCGACCTATGCAGAAGTGATGGTGGACCCAGACTCTGAGAAATCTCTAATCGCCATGAGATCCGAGATAGTCCATGGGAGACAATCAAGTTTGGAACTTGGTTGACCTGCCTGATGGTTTTAAAGCCATCGAGTGCAAATGGATCTATAAGAAGAAGATTGATATGGATGGAAATGTTCACATCCATAAAGCTCGACTTGTTGCAAAAGGTTTTTGACAAGTTCAAGGAGTTGACTACGAAGAGACTTTCTCACCCGTAGCGATTCTTAAATCTATACGGATAATTCTAGCCATTTCTGCACATTTCGACTATGAAATATGGCAGATGGATGTCAAGACGGCTTTCCTAAATGGAATCCTAACTGAGGACATGTATATGATGCAGCCCGAAGGTTTTGTCGATCCAAACAATGATGGAAAGGTATGCAAACTTCTGAAGTCCATTTATGGGCTGAAGCAAGCATCTCGGAGTTGGAACATTCGATTTGATGAAGTTGTAAAGGAGTTTGGCTTCATCAAAAACAAACAAGAACCTTGTGTTTACAAGAACGAAAGTGGGAGAGTGCTGGTATTTCTAATCTTATATGTAGATGAGATATTGCTGATTGGAAATGACATTCCTATGCTCGAGTCTGTTAAGACCTCATTGAAAAATAGTTTTTCGATGAAGGACTTGGGAGAAGCAACATATATTCTGGGCATCAAGATCTATAGAGATAGATCAAGGAGGCTAATTGGATTAAGCTTGAGTACATACATTGACAAAGTGTTGAAACAGTTCAGCATGGAAGAGGCTAAGAAGGGGTTCTTGCCCATGTCTCACGGCATAAAACTCAGCAAGACTCAGTGTCCTTCGACTACTGATGAGCGTGAGCGCATGAGTAGGGTACCATATGCTTCGGCTATTGGATCCATCATGTATGCAATGATATGTACTCGCCCAGATGTTTCCTATGCGCTAATTGTTATGAGCAGATACCAGGCTGATCCAGGTGAAGGTCACTGGACAGCGGTAAAGAACATCCTTAAGTACTTGAAAAGGACTAAGGATGTGTTCCTAGTTTATGGAGGTGAGGATGAACTCATTGTAAAGGGTTACACAGATGCGAGTTACCTTAACGACTCAGATGATTCGAAATCACAATCAGGTTATGTGTTTGTCTTGAATGGTGGTGCTGTGAGCTGGAGAAGTTCCAAGCAAGATACGGTGACCTCCTCTTCAACAGAAGCTGAATATATTACTGCCTCGGAGGCCGTAAAGGAAGCTATTTGGATTAGGAATTTCCTGATCGCTCTCGGTGAGGTTCAGGGCGCATCCAATCCCTTGGACGTTTATTGTGACAACAATGGTGCTATTGCACAAGCCAAGGAACCTACACAACACCAGAAGAACAAACATATTCGCATGTGTTACCATCAGATTCGTGAGTTCGTTGAGGATGGTAGTGTAGGGGTTCGTAGCATGGAAAACAAAAAAATTCTACCGCATGCAAACAAACAAGCCAAGATCTATATACTAGATTGTAGCAACAAGTCGATAGAGGAACTCACCCTCGAAGATTCCAAAGCGGTTAACGAGAGCAGATTCTCGTGGGTGATGTAGTCGTACTCTTGTCGATCTCAAGATCGTGTAGACGATCCTTCCGGCGCTGCGTTCCGGCAGCACTTCCGCAGTCGGTCACACGTTCGGTACTCGATGAAGACCTTCCTCTCCCTTGTTCCAGCAGGCAGCGGAGGTTGTAGCACTCTCCTCGCGATTCCGGCAGCACGACGGCGTGGTGTCGGAAGTAGAGGGGAGATCCCGCAGGGCTTCGCCTTAAGCTGGAGCGAGTATGGTGGACTATGAGAGAGGCCTTGGTGATCTAGGGTTTAGAGGGAACCAAGGGGAGGGTGTGGCCGGCGGCTAGGTCTTGGGGAAGCCCCAAGTCGCCGAGTTGGAGGGGAAACCCTAGGCGGCGGCTGCACTTGGAGGTGGAGGCGCACAGGAGCTAGGGTTTGAGGTGCGAGGGAGAGGGGCAGCCCTGCCCCTCCTTATATAGGTGGGAGGGTGTGGCTTGGGAGGAGGGAGTCCTCCCCAAATTCGGCCTCCTTGGCCGGCGGGTGGAGGGAGGAGACTTCCTCCCCAAGTAGGTTTCCTACTCTCCCTTCACCAAGCAAACTTGTCGTTTGACTTTTTCAAATTGGCGTTTGACTTTCAAACTAGGATTTGATTTCTCCCTATATTTTGCCCAGCCAATTGACCTAGTACATGATGCAACCATTCCATATTGTCATGACACATTCATGTACCCTTCCCCTCCGGAGTGCCGGACCTTCCGGACCCTTCTAGAACATTCCTGGTGAAAATACCAGAATCATTCCCGAACTCCGAAACAGGACTTTCCTTATATGAATCTTATTCTCCGGACCATTCCGGATCTCCTCGTGATATCTCGGATCCCAATTGAGACTCCGAACAACATTTGTTCTCTTTCTCATCATTCCATAACTACTCAACAACATCGAATCCTTAAGTGTGTCTCCCTACGGTTCGTGAATTAGGCGGACACGATCGAGACACTTCTCCGATCAATAACCAATAGAGGAATCTGGAAATTCATATGGCTCCCACATATTTCTACGATTCCTTTGCGATCGAATGAACCACTTACATACGATACCAATTTCCCTTTGTCTCACAATTGTTTACTTATCCGAGGTTTTGATCGTCGGTATCTCTACATACCTAGTTCAACCTCGTTACCGATATGTACTATTTTCTTGTTCCCGTGATATGTGATCCCTTGTGAGCCAGTCACATGCTTGCAAGCTAATTGGATGACATTCCACCGAGAGGGCCCAGAGTATATCTATCCGTCATATGGATGGACAAATCCCACTCTTGATCCATGTGTCTCAACCCATACTTTCCGAACACTCAATGACATCTTTATAGCCACCCAGTTATGGTGTGGTGTTTGATGTCATCAAAGCATCCTTCCAGTGATGGTGATTAGCATGATCTCATGGTCAAAGGAATTAGGTTACTATGTATCAGAAAGCTTATAGCAATTGAACTATTAAAATGACTTGATCTTTATGCTACGCTTATATATAGGAGTATGTCCATCATACCATTCTCCTAATGATATGACCTTGTTATTAACAACATCTCAAATGTTCATGATCAAGAAACCATGATCATCTATTAATCAACAAGCTAGTATCATAAATAGGTTTTACCAGGGACTCTAATTTAGTTTACAAATCACACAAGTATTAATGTTTCTTGTTAATACTATTATAGCATGAATGTAAACATTTATCATAAACACAAAGATATAATAATAACTACTTTTATTAGTGCCTCTAGGGCATATCTCCAACAGTCTCCCACTTGCACTAGAGTCAACTAATCTAGATTACATGGTAATATACCGAACACCCATGGCGGTTTGGTGCTGGTCATGTTTTGCCCTCGGGAGAGGTTTAGTCAACGGATCCGCCACATTCAGATATGTGTGTACTTTGCAAATCTTTATGTCACCATCTTGGACATGCTCTCGAATAGCGTGAAAACGTAGCTTGATGTGCTTCAGCTTCTTGTGTGACCTTGGTTCTTGCGCATTAGCTATAGCGCCCATGTTATCACAGTAGATAGACATTGGGTCCAGCGCACTTGGAACCACACCGAGCTCTGTAATGAACTCTTTCATCCATATTGCCTCTTATGAGGCCTCCGAAGCAGCTATGTATTCCGATTCAGTTGAAGATCTTGCCACAAAGCTTTGCTTTGCACTCCTCCAGCTAACTGCTGCACCATTCAAAGTAAATACGTATCCAGATTGAGATTTAGAATCATCCGGATCGGTGTTCCAACTAGCATCGGTGTAACCATTAACAACTAGTTGTTCATCACCTCCATAAGAAAGAACCATATCCTTAGTTCTTCTCAAGTACTTAAGGATGTTTTTGACCGCTGTCCAATGATCCGCTCCTGGATCACTTTGATATCTGCTAGTCAAACTAACAACATTTGCAATGTCGGGTCTAGTACATAGCATGGCATACATAAGAGATCCTATGGCTGAGGCTTAGGGAGTCTTACTCATCCTTTCTCTATCTTCTATTGTTGCAGGACTTTGAGTTTTACTTAAGGTCGTATTGGGCAACATGGGCAAGAACCCTTTCTTTCTATCTTCCATTCCAAACCTCTTTAGAACTTTGTCCAAATATGTACTCTGTGACAATGATATTAGGCGCCTCGATCTATCTCTATAAATCTTTATGCCTAATATGTAAGCTGCTTTACCAAGATCTTTCATTGAAAAACTATTATTCAAATAATCCTTGACACTATTAAGAAGGTCTACATCATTCCTAATCAACAGTATGTCATCTGCATATAGTATTAAGAATGCTACAGAGATCCCACTCACTTTCTTGTAAATACAAGCTTCTCCATAAGTTTGTATAAAACCAAAACTTCTGATTACCTTATCAAAACGTTGATTCCAACTTCGGGATGCTTACTTCAATCCACATATGGACCGTTGAAGTTTGCATACCTTGTTAGCATCTTTAGGATCGACAAAACCTTTGGGTTGCATCATATACAACTCTTCATCAATGTCTCCATTGAGGAACGCTGTTTTGACATCCATCTGCCATATCTCATAATCATAATATGCAGCGATTGCTAACATAATCCTCACAGATTTTAGCTTTGCTACTGGTGAGAAAGTCTCATCATAGTCAACTCCTTGAATTTGTGGAAATCCTTTTGCGACAAGTCGAGCTTTATAGACAGTAACATTACCATCAGCATCTGTTTTCTTCTTGAAAATCCATTTGTTCTCGACAGCCTTCCGGCCATCTGGTAAGTCCACCAAAGTCCATACTTCGTTTTCGTACATGGATCCAATTTAGGATTTCATGGCTTCTTGCCATTTGTTGGAATCTGGGCTCATTATCGCTTCCTCATATGTCGCAGGGTCATCGGTGTTGTCCACCAACATGACACTCATAACGGGATCATACCAATCAGGAGTGGTACGATTTCTCGTCGACCTGCGAGGTTCTATAGTAACTTCAACCGAAGTTTCATGATCATCATCATTAGCTTCCTCTCTTATTGGTGTACGCGCCACATGAATTACTTCCGGTGCTGCGCTAGTCGCAAGTTCGAGAGAAGGTTCAACAACCTCGTCGAGTTCTACTTTCCTTCCAGTCACTTCTTTCGAGAGAAATTCTTTCTCTAGAAAGGATCCATTCTTAGCAACGAATATTTTGCCCTCGGATCTACGATAGAAGGTATACCCAATAGTTTCCTTCGGGTATCCTATGAAGACGCATTTTTCCGCTTTGGGTTCAAGCTTGTCCGGCTGTAACTTCTTTACATAAGCTTCGCAACCCCAAACTTTAAGGAACGACAATTTAGGTTTCTTCCCAAACCATAATTCATACGGTGTCGTTTCAACGGATTTAGATGGTGCCCTATTTAAAGTGAATGCGGCTGTTTCTAATGCATAACCCCAAAACGATAGCGGTAAATCTGTAAGTGACATCATAGAACAAACCATATCTAAGAGAGTTCGATTATGACGTTCGGACACACCATTACGATGTGGTGTTCCCGGCGGTGTCAATTGTGAAAGTATTCTGCATTTCTTCAAATGCTCGCCAAACTCATAAATTATATATTCACCTCCACGATCAGATCGTAGAAATTTAATCTTCTTGTTACGTTGATTCTCTACTTCACTTTGAAATTCCTTAAACTTCTCGAAAGTTTCGGACTTATGTTTCATGAAATAGATATACCCATATCTACTCAAGTCATCCGTGAAGGTAAGAACATAACGATAACCACCGCGCGATGCTACACTCATTGGGCCACACACATCTGTATGTATGATTTCCAATAAGTCCGTAGCTCGCTCCGTCATCCCAGAAAATGGAGTCTTAGTCATTTTACCCATCAGACATGCTTCGCACATTTCAAGTGATTCGAAATCAAGTGATTCAAGAAGTCCATCGGAATGGAGTTTCTTCATACGCTTCACTCCAATATGACCAAGACGACAGTGCCACATATAGGTCGAGTTATCGCTCAATTTGAAACGTTTAGCTTCAATGTTATTAATATGTGTATTTCCACGATCGAGATTCAATAAGAATAGACCATCTATCAAAGGTGCATGTTCATAAAACATATTACTCATATAAATCGAACAACCATTATTCTCGGACTTAATCAAGTAACCGTCTCGCAACAAACATGATCCATATATAATGTTCATGCTGAACACAGGCACCAAATAACAATTATTTAAGTATAAAACTAATCCCGATGGTAGATGAAGAGGTAGCGTGCCGACCGCGATAACATCAACCTTTGATCCATTTCCAACGCGCATCGTCACCTCGTTCTTCGCTAGCTTCCGTTTATTCTGCAGCACCTGTTTCGCGTTACAAGTATGAGCAACCGAACCAGTATCAAATACCCAGGCACTACTACGAGTACTAGTGAGATACACATCAGTAACATGTATATCGGATATACCTTTCTTCTTGATGTTGCCGTTCTTCAAATCCGCCAAGTACTTTGGGCAATTCTGCTTCCAGTGACCTTCTCCCTTACAGTAAAAGCACTCAGTATCAGGCTTAGTCCCAGCCTTGGTCTTCTTCGTCGGTGCGGCAACTTTCTTACCACCCTTCTTGAAGTTTCCCTTTTGCTTACACTTGCCTTTCTTGAATTTGGTGGTCTTATTGACCAACAACACTTGATGCTCTTTCTTGATCTCCACTTCTGCAGATTTCAACATGGAGAAGAGTTCTAGCAACGTCTTGTTCATGTTTTGCATATCGTAGTTCATCACAAAGTTCTTGTAAATTGGTGGCAGTGATTGGAGGATACGGTAAATCCCCAAAGTATTAGGAATCACTATACCTAAACTTTGGAGTTTGTTTGCGTGCCCAGACATCTTAAGCACATGCTCACTGACGGAGCTGCCCTCTTCCATCTTGCAGTTAAAGAACTTTTCAGAAGCCTCATAACTCTCAACTGCCGCGTGAGTCTCAAATATCATTTTGAGTTCACGGACAATATCATGTGGGTCTTGGTTCTCAAACCTTTTCTGAAGCTCCGATTCCAAACCATACAAGATAGCACACTGAACTGTGGAGTATTGATTCTTCCGAGTGAGGTAAACATTCTTTACTTCATCGGTAGCAGTAGCTACAGGCGGGTCACCCAGCGGTGCATACAGCACATAGGTCGAATTACCAGCATTGAGGACAATCCTCAAATTGCGGAACCAATCCGCGAAGTTGCTTCCATTGTTTTTCAACTTTTCTTTCTCTAGGAACGCATTAAAATTGATGGTAGGGGCCGCCATTGATCTACAACATATTTGCAATAGTTTAGACTAAGTTTATGACAAATTGAGTTCTAATTAATAGTTAAATTAATCTAGGTGAACTCCCACTCAAAACAATATCCCTCACATTGTTTTAGTAATCACACGAACCAAATCCACCACATCAAAACCGATCATCACGAGAGTTGATGTAGCTTCAATGGCGAACAATCAACATGTTCATCATATCTACTATATGACTCATGCTTTACCTTTCGGTGATCTGTGTTCCGAGACCATGTCTATACATGCTAGGCTCGTCAAGATCAAACCTTAGCTTCCGCATGAGCAAATATGGCTTGCTCACGTTATATACACTCGCAGAATCTAACACACCCGATCATCACGTGGTGCTTCGAAACAACGAGCTTTAGCAACGGTGCTTACTAAGGATGAACACTTTAAAACTTGAAATTTGTGTGCTTGAGGGATCATCTTATAATGCTACCGTCGTTAACTAAGCAATACAAGATGCATAAAAGATTACCATCACATGCAACTCATAATATGTGATATGATATGGCCTTTCTTCTTGTTCTTCCGATCTCCATCTTCAAGCACGAACATGATCTCCATCATCACCGGTATAGCGTCAAGGTCAATGGCGCTGTTTCATGGTTGTTGTCCACCAGCTTCAACTATTACAACTACTTTGAATAGACATGCGGGTCTTAACAAAAATTAAAGACAACCATATGGCTCCTGTCGGTTGCCAACTTACAATAAGGGGCATTGCATACATCATATATAATCACAATCATGGCCAAATCACATCACAACACACCCCTGCAAAACAAAGTTAGACGCCTCTAATTTTCTTTTCATATTTTACGTGGTTTGGGGCTTTCAATAAGTGTCGATCTAACTTACGAACAAGAACCACAACGTTGATGTTTGAACTATCAAGTGCCCGTTGTAAATTGGATATATACTATAATGGGAGAGACAAACACCCGCAAAGCTACTTATGCAATACAAGTTGCATGTTGAGCGTGGAGCAAGTCTCATGAACGATGTCATGTAAGGTTAGCCCGGGCCGCTTCATCCCATCATACCGCAAGATGCAAAGTACACAAAAAGCAATTGATAATAAAAGCACCACCTCCCACAATGACCATTGTGTTCTACTCGTGCAACAGATCTACATATAGACACGGCTTTGATACCACTGTAGGGGTTCGTAGCATGGAAAACAAAAAATTTCAACCGCATGCAAACAAACAAGCCAAGATCTATCTACTAGATTGTAGCAACAAGTCGATAGAGGAACTCACCCTCGAAGATCCCGAAGCGGTTAACAAGAGCAGATTCTCGTGGGTGATGTAGTCCTACTCTTGCCGATCTCAAGATCGTGCAGACGATCCTTCCGGCGCTGCGTTTCGGCAGCGCTTCCGCAGTCGGTCACACGTTCGGTACTCGATGAAGAACTTCCTCTCCCTTGTTCCAGTAGGCAGTGGAGGTTGTAGCACTCACCTCGCGATTCCTGCAGCACGACGACGTGGTGTCGGAAGTAGAGGGGAGATCCCTTAGGGCTTCGCCTTAAGCTGGAGCGAGTATGGTGGACTATGAGAGAGGCCTTGGTGATCTAGGGTTTAGAGGGCACCAAGGGGAGGGTGTGGCCGGCGGCTAGGGCTTGGGGAAGCCCCAAGTCGCCGAGTTGGAGGGCAAACCCTAGGTGGCGGCGGCGACTGCACTTGGAGGTGGAGGCGCGCAGGAGCTAGGGTTTGAGGTGTGAGGGAGAGGGGCAGCCCTGCCCCTCCTTATATAGGTGGGAGGGTGCGGATTGGGAGGAGGGAGTCCTCCCCCAAGTCGGCCTCCTTGGCCGGCGGTTGGAGGGAGGAGGCTTCCTCCCCAAGTAGGTTTCCTACTCTCCCTCCACCAAGCAAACTTGCTATTTCACTTTTTCAAATTGGCGTTTGACTTTCAAACTAGGATTTGATTTATCCCTTTATTTTGCCCAGCAGATTGACCTAGTACATGATGCAAACATTCCATATTGTCATGACACATTCATGTACCCTTCCCCTCCGGAGTGCCGGACCTTCCGGACCCTTCTAGAACATTCCTGATGAAAACACCGGAATCATTCCCGAACTCCGAAACAGGACTTTCCTTATATGAATCTTATTCTTCGGACCATTCCGGATTTTCTCATGATATCCCGGATCCCATCTGAGACTCCGAACAACATTCGGTCTCTTTCTCATCATTCCATAACTACTCAACAACATCGAATCCTTAAATGTGTCTCCCTACGGATCGAGACACTTCTCCGATCAATAACCAATAGAGGAATCTGGAAATTTATATGGCTCCCACATATTTCTACGATTACTTTGCGATCGAATGAACCACTTACATACGATACCAATTTCCCTTTGTCTCACGATAGTTTACTTATCTGAGGTTTTGATCATCGGTATCTCTACATACCTAGTTCAACCTCGTTACCAATAAGTACTCTTTTCTCGTTCCCGTGATATGTGATCCCTTGTGAGCCAGTCACATGCTTGCAAGCTAATTGGATGACATTCCACCGAGAAGGCCCAGAGTATATCTATCAGTCATATGGATGGACAAATCCCACTCTTGATCCATGTGTCTCAACCCATACTTTCCGAACACTCAATGCCATATTTATAGCCACCCAGTTACGGTGTGGTGTTTGATGTCATCAAAGCATCCTTCCGGTGATGGTGATTAGCTTGATCTCATGGTCGAAGGAATTAGGTTACTATGTATCAGAAAGCTTATAGCAATTGAACTATTAAAATGACTTGATCTTTATGCTACGCTTATTTATAGGAGTATGTCAATCATACCATTGTCCTAATGATATGACCTTGTTATTAACAACATCTCAAATGTTCATGATCAAGAAACCATGATCATCTATTAATCAACAAGATAGTATCATAAAGAGGCTTTACCAGGGACTCTAATTTAGTTTACAAATCACACAAGTAGTTTCTGGTTAATACTGTTATAGCATGAATGTAAACATTTATCATAAACACAAAGATATAATAATAACTACATTTATTTTTGCCTCTAGGGCATATCTCCAACAGGTAGTGTCATGATATGCAAAATACATACAGACTCAAATGTTGCTGATCCCTTGACTAAGCCTCTCCCGCAGCCCGCGCATGAAGCGCACACAAGAGCAATTGGTATTAGATACATTTTAGATTGACTCTAGTGCAAGTGGGAGACTGAAGGAAATATGCCCTAGAGGCAATCGTAGATATGATTATATTTCATATGTATCCATGAGTTATTGTAATGTTCCTTGAATATCCATATCAGGCAACTTGTATTGATTGGCAATTATGTGAATTGTTTGTGAAACTCTTTACTTGTATGGTTATTTAATAGTTGTCCCTAGTCGGAGTTCGTGTGAGGACACGCGTGAATATTAGACTAGCACATCGATTGGTTTATGACTATGTTTCGCAAGTCATAGACATGAAGATGTCAAACCAATGATGTGGACACATGTTATGAACATGGGGTTGGACTGACCCAACATGAGATTGGCAATTAGACTTGCAGCTCTCTCTACACATCGCGTACGTTTTTTCCTTAGACCTGAGATTGACGCATGTACTTGAGATGTGGATCGACCTACTTTGGGGCTATCAGACGCTACTCCGTAACTGGGTAGTTATAAAGGTAGCTTTCGGGTTTGTCCTGAAACATGCTGCAAGGCATGGTCAATCAAGATGGGATTTGCCCCTCTCTACTTGAGAGAGAGATATCTGGGCCCCTCGAGTGATCGGATCCAGAAATGCATGGTTGTGCTACATAAGGTTAAGAGTTAACATAGTAAAGGGATTCCAAGTTACGGTATCGAGAAAGAGAGGTCATCTTGGAGCTAGACCAAATATCGTGAGGCAAAGGGAAATACATGTACTAAACCTTGTGATGGTTCGTTCGATATGATCTTTGTATGCGTTTAGGAGTTGGCACGTCTTGCTAGAGGCCACTACCAACTATTGGCAGAATAAGTGTATTCGTGTCATGTCTATACGTATATGAACCTATAGGGTCACACACTTAAGGGGCTGGAAGCCTAATGAGGATTGGATCCGAATTAGACCAAGCTTAGGCTACTAATGGGCTTCTAATGTAGAAGCCCACTAGGGACGCCTATATAAGAGAGGATGGGGCGAGCTGACCAGGGTTAGACCATTCCACCCAGCCGCCACAACTCACGCCAGTGTTGCACGCACGGACCTAGTAGTTCGGCGTCTGACTCTTCCACCCCGCACGTGTGGATACCTCGGAGGTGCTGCATCTATGGCACTTGGACGAGACGCGCAAGGGGAGATTCTCATGGGACGAGGACAAGGAGGAGACGTGGAACGTCTGCACTGCCTCGACGCGCTTCATCAATTCCGCAACTGCGCTTCTAGTGGTAATCCCGTGATCTATGACAACATTATTCCTGGTTTACGCGGTAGAAAATTTTGATTTGCGCTAGTGTAGCCTACCCGTATCCCTTCACCTATGACCCGGCAATGGATCAAGGAAACCCAACACGTGCGCAGGGAACAAGAAGGAATACTGTTCAGGGAAATGAGAACCAGGAAAATGCAGGCCGAGAAAGGCAGGCAGGACAAAGAAATGACAATGGGGGACAAAATTTTGCACCTCAAACTAGGCGTGGAACTCACTCGGTGGGAGGAGGAAATCTAGCTCGGAATCATGCACCAGCTCAACCCAAAAATAGACAGCAAAGTGCGGGAAAAGAAGTGAAGCAACCTATAGACCCAAACACAAACAGATACAATGATGGTTACTCGGCGATGGTAAATGACGGGTATGAATTGCTGGATCATGCATACCAAGCAATGGGAGACAGACTCAGAGGCAGAAATCTTCAACCAGATGATGCAAGACTAAAGCTCGATCGGATAAAGATGGAAAAACTAATCGAGTCGCAAGGTCCACAGGGTCCACCATGTTTTGGTCCAAGGATCATGAAGGAGCCGCCAGTTCAAACTTTCAGCTAGGAAGAGGAACAAAGACCTATGATGGAAGCACAAAGCCAGAAGACTGGCTCATAGATTATGGAACTGCTGTAAAAATCGCGCAGGGAAATTTGAGATGGGCAGTGCGGTATGTGCCGCAGATGCTAGAAGGACCAGCGATGGTGTGGCTGAATAACTTTCCACCTGGAAGTATCAACATCTGGATTGATTTTCAGGATGCTTTCGTGAGCAATTTCACAAGAACATACAAGAGGCCGAATCGCACACAGCAGCTTGCTATGTGCAAGCAAAGACCGAATGAGACAGACATGGAGTTCCTCACAAGGTGGTGCACAATGCGCAACTCTTGTGAAGGGGTGATCGAGTCTCAGGCCATCGCATGGTTTGCACAAGGGTGCAGGCATGGAGGCGTACTGTGGCAAAGGTTACAGAGAGATATGCCGACAAGCTTGGCAGAAACGATAAGAATTTCTGACTCATATGCGTTAGGAGATCCGACTCAGCCTGTTCTTATCTCGGCAGATGGGATGACTGAGACTCGGATCTATGACGTTGCCGGGTCGCAAAGGCGCCAGGAAAGGGCCGAGTATAGAAGCAAGAGAAGAGATGAGATACCAGACTACATGTATTGTTCGACTCAAGTTGCGGCTGTGAGTCAGGATCATCCAGACGCTGGAAGTAGCCAACATAAAAGGACAAATGGGCAACAACAGTGGATACCAAAGAATAATGGCAAAAATCCATATGAACAAATAAAGCCATACCAAGACAGGCAGAAATACACTTATGAAATGATGTTGGACCAACCGTGTAAGTTCCACAAGCCAAGTCCGAGTAAGCCAGCAAATCACACAACACGACAATGCACGCGGTTTCAGAAGGGAGACCAAGTGGATTCGCCGACTAAGAAATTTCCACCACCTCCCCCTCCACCGCTCATAGGAGGAAATGCTCAAGTTGTTGGAGATGAGCAAAGATATGAGAACAGGCAGCCAAGATATCATAACCAAGAAAGAAGAGAAGTTGTGCATCAGATTCATAACTCAAGAGGTGACGACGCTCATGTCGGCCATGGAACCAGAAATGAGTACAAAGAGCATCACCAGAGCTATCTTGTATTTGTCACAGAGCCGAATGACAAAAAGAGTCAGCGGAGACGGATGATGGAGGTGAATGCCACAATGCCGGTAATTCCAAAGTACATGCATTCGTCTGAGCAGGAGATAACTTGGAGCATAAAGGATCACCCCAAGATCATGCCAACACCAGGATGTTATGCTCCTGTCTTGAATCCAACTTTCATGGGCCCCGATATCAATGTGAAGTTCTCTAAGGTACTGATTGATGATGGCAGCAGCATCAACATCATGTACAAGGATACCATGCTCAAGCTAGGCATCACTATGAATATGATGGAGCCGACTAAGACAACTCTCCATGGTATTGTGTCGGGATTGTCTTGTGAGCCAATTGGCAAGATCTGGGTTGATGTCTTATTCGGCAACAGATAAAATTGTCGCACTGAAGCCATAGAGTTTGAGGTGGTTGACCTGGTCAGCTCATACCATGCCTTACTCGGCAAGCCGGCTATGGCAAAGTTTATGGCTACTCCTTACATTGCTTACTTAAAGATGAAACTTCCAGGTCCATGTGGAGTTATCACAGTCGAAGGAGATTACAAGGGATCAATTGCATGCGCTTCAGCCGGATCCTCGCTGGTCGAATCACTGGTCATAGCACATGAAAAGCATCAAAGTATGGAAGTGGCAGCATTGGCCAAGGCAGCACAAATGTCCATGTCGGCACTCACTAACCCGCATGGCAATCTATCTTTCCAAGCTACCAAGGAAACGAAAAAGGTTCGAGTGGATGAGACTTTCCTAGAGCGCACAGTTACCATTGGTGCTGGGCTGACTGACTAATAGGAAAGCGAGCTCCCCAGCTTCCTCCGTGAGAATCGTGATATCTTTGCATGGTCCACACAGGACTTGTAAGGAGTTCCGAGGGAGATGGCTGAGAACTCTCTTAATGTAAGTCCAGATGCCAAGACGGTGAAGCAACCCCTCCACCGCTTTGTCGAAGATAGGAGGAAAGTGATAGCCACCGAGATAGCCAGGCTCTTGGCTGCTGGGTTTATCATGGAAGTACTGCACCCAAATTGGTTGTCAAATCCAGTCTTCGTCGAGAAGAAAAAAGATGACCCGAACGTGGCAGTGGTGTGGCGCATGTGTATTGATTACATGAACCTCAATAAGGCATTTCCAAAAGATCCATTTCCCCTGCCACGGATCGATCAGGTCATTGACTCTACTGCCGGGTGTGATTTGTTGTCATTTGTGGATGCGTATTCTAGTTTCCACCAGATACCACTGAATCCGAATGATCAAATAAAGACAGCTTTATCACCCCGTATGGGGCTTATTGCTATCGTACTATGTTGTTTGGATTGAGAAATGTAGGTGCAACATACCAAAGGTGTATGCAAAAATGCTTGCAAGATCAATTGGACAAAAATGTTCAAGTATACTTCGATGACGTGGTGATAAAAAACAAACAAAGTCATACTCTAATTGAGGACTTGCGTCAAACATTCGCAAACTTAAGAAGATTCCGGATGAAGCCTAACCCGGAAAAATGCACATTTGGTGTCCCGGCTGGAAAGTTACTCGGATTACTCGTACCCAGCCGAGGAATTGAGGCTAACCCGACAAAGATCAGGGCCATCGAAAGAATGGAATTGCCAAAAACCCTCAACAATGTCTAGAAGTTCACAGGATGCTTGGCCTCGTTGAGTAGATTTATCAGTCAGCTTGGCGAAAAATCCTTACCACTATATCAACTGATGAAAAAATCAGACAACTTCACATGGACGCAGCAAGATGATAGCGCTTTCCATGAACTCAAAAAGATGTTGGCAACAGCACCAATATTAGCGTCACCATTATCCAAGGAGCCAATGCTTCTCTATGTCGCCGCAACCAACAGAGTTGTAAGTGCAGTGATAGTGGTAAAGCGCGAGGAAGAGGGCAAATCAATCCAAAGGCCAGTTTACTACCTGAGTGAAGTGCTCTCTATATCAAAGCAAAATTACCCCCATTACCAAAAATGACATATGGGTTGTATATGGCAGCAAAAAAGCTAAAGCATTATTTCCAAGAACACCCAATCTGGGTAATATGCGAGGCACCTATCTCGGATATATTGGGCAGCAAAGATGCCAGTGTCCGAGTGGCAAAATGGGCCATAGATCTAGCACCATACACTTGACAATATGATAGGCGAGATGCAATTAAATCTCAAGACGTAGTTGATTTCCTCATGGATTGGATGGAAATGCAATACGAGCCACCACTGCCAGATCTGAATTACTGGAAGATGCATTTTGACGGATCCAAGACGAAAATGGGTCTGGGTGCCGGGATAGTGCTCACATCACTAAAGAGGGATCATCTCAAGTATGTGTTGCAGATCCACTTCGCTGCATCCAACAATGTAGCCGAGTATGAAGCACTTGTCCATGGCATAAAAGTGGCCAAAGAGATTGGCATCAAAAGGATCATGTGTTTTGGTGACTCGGATTTGGTTATCCAACAAGTATCTGGGCATTGGGACGCGTTGGATGCAAACATGGCACTATATCGTTTTCATGTGCAACAGATTTCGGGATATTTTGATGGGTGTGAATTTCATCACGTACCCAAAACAGAGAATGAGGCAGCGAATGTACTATCCAAGTTAGGCTCATCTCGGCAAGCAATACCACCAGGAGTAGCATCGGAACATCTCACAAAACCGTCGATCAAGCCATCACCAGAATCCGAGTCAATTAGGCTCACCCTGGAAAATTAGGAGTCCGACGCTGTGCCAATGGATATTGACTCTGGGGCAGGTTCGAGTAACTCGGGGACTTTCCCGCTCACCTGAGGGGTTGCCGAATCACACTCGAGGACTCCTCATGTTATGTCGGCAGAACATATGTCGGCTGAGCCAATGGAAATTGATGGAGAAACAGATCCGGCACCACTGATACCAGCATGGGCGCAACCAATATTCAACTACTTGAAAGATGGAACTTTGCCAAATGATGTGATACTGACAAGGCAAACAGAAAGAAGAGCAAAAGAATACACAATAATCAACAAGGAGTAGTACAAAAGAAGTGTGACAAGTGTACTGTAGCGTTGCATAAGTCCAGAGAAAGGCCAAGAAATATTGTTGGACGTTCACCAAGGAGAATGTGGGCACCATGCTTCGTCAAGAGCATTGGTAGCCAAGGCATTTCGACATGGATTCTACTAGCCAAGTGCAATGGAAGAGGCACAGGAACTTGTGAGAAAATGCAACGGTTGCCAGCGTTACGCGTCAAAGTAACATTTACCAGCGTCCGAGTTAAAACCTATACCAATCACTTGGCCATTCGCAGTATGGTGTCTGGATATGGTAGGACCATTCAAACCAGCGAGGGTGGCATGACTCACATACTCGTAATGGTTGACAAGTTCACCAAATGGATAGAAGTGAAGCCCGTCAAAAAATTGGATGGAAAAACAACTTTCACATTTCTAAAAGATATAATCTTGAGATACGGTTACCCGCATAGTGTGATCATAGATAATGGCACAAACTTTGTCGAAGGAGCTTTCGCTCGCTTCTATGGAAAAAACCGAATAAGACTTGACGTAGCGTTAGTCGCTCATCTAGAATCAAATGGACAAGTTGAACGAGCTAACGATTAGTTCTATCCGGGGTAAAACCCCGCCTAATGGAACCACTCTAGAGATCACCTGGTTGTTGGATAGAAGAATTACCCTTAGTGCTGTGGAGTTTAAGGACAACTCCGAATCGATCAATAGGATATACGCCGTTCTTCCTTTTGTATGGGGCAGAAGCGGTTTTGCCTGCCGACATAGAGTATGACTTGCCAAGAGTAAGACAATACTCGGAAGCCGAGGTAAAAGAGGCCCGAGAAGATGAAGTTGACTTACTCGAAGAAGCAAGGGAATTGGCATTATCCAGATCCGCCATATACCAACAAAGTCTCCAACGCTATCATAGCCGGAATGTTCAACCTCGTGTTTTCCGAGAAGGGGATATGGTGCTCAGACTAGTGCAACGCACAGTTGGAATGCATAAACTATCACCCCCATGGGAATGACCATTCATTGTAAGCAAAGCATTGCACAATGATTCATATTACCTAAAAGATGCTCACGAAGCACAAAAGAACAAGGCGGACAGATCATGCGATGAAACCAAAAGTCCATGGAATGTGGCACTGCTACGTCCTTTCTTCAATTAGGAGAAGCAGTGTATGTATCTCTAGAACTCTCATATGTCGGACGCTTATGCCGGCTATGTGCTAATAATAAAATGGTATGACTCGAAAAACTGACTCGAGGACTTCCCCTTATGATTATGCTTTGACAATTCTATGTCGGCTGGTGTTGACACTTAAGACTTATTTCGGAACAAGTAATGTTTACTCGGATAGAATCAACTTTTTGACTATGTTGTTGTCCGAAAACACTGCTTCGTGGCAAGCAAGAGGAAAAGATCAATGACGAGTAAACATGAACACCGAATAAGTAAAGGGAAAAACAGGAGTTGACCCTATGTATGTTTTTAACTAACCAACTGCAGGTTATGTTGCTTTGTATGTCGAATGATCCTAGGTCAAGTGGTCTAGTTTCATATCCGCTAACTCAATTCTTAGAACTTTGAGACTCTAATGTCGAACGCCAAAAAAGGTGGACAAGCGCCAAATTCAAGGAAAAGGGGAACGCCAAAATGAAACTCGGGGACTTGCCCCTGGATGATTCACATTCAGAGTAGAATAAAAGTTTAGGCCTTATCAAAGGCACACACCCAAAATAAGTGCAATGTATATTACATCTGCATCCGGCATGAAGGGGATCTCATGAAATTTAAGTGTTTTTCGTAACCAGCCTAAGAAGCAGCTGGGCTCGAAGGAGTGTTCTTGGGGCTGGAGCTAGGAGCATCATCCGGAGCGTCTGCCGAGTCAGGTGCATTGGTGGTTGAGTCTGCAGGACCGTCTGACTCGGTGGCCTCGCTATCAACACATTCATCGTCGACAGTCTCGGCAAGAGGCTCGCCAAGGTCAAGGAAGCTGGGCCCATCGCACCAAGCATGCACCAGAGCATACTTGACCATGGCATAAGCTCACTCCTAGCGCTTCTTGATGAGATCGGGATCGTGAATCCAATTACCTTGAGCCCTCATGCACTCAAGAACATCAAGGTTGATGTCCTCGTACCATGAGAAAACAAAGGCAAGGGCCTTGTCCGCTACAGCTCGACGGGCCGACTGACGCCATTCATCCAGCCTATCCTCAGTAAGAAGTAGCTTGGTGTCCAAGGGCTCGATAAGCGCGGGCATGTCCTCATCCGGCCATAGCATCTTGAACGCATGGATTCCCGACTTAAGCAAGTAAACAGCACAAGATTTCAGGGTGGTAGCACGCTCTGACAGTGCGCCAAGTGCTCGTCAATAGTGATCTCGCCATCAGCAGGAGCTCCAGACTCGGCTCTGATCTTCTTCACAGCCCTTATCGCGAACAACTCAGCCTCGGGCAAGCTCTCTGCAAACGTGAAAGAACATTAGCAAAACAATGAAAATGAGGCAAAGAAATGAGTACAATGAAAAGGGTAAGAACTCACTACTGAGGAAAGAGTTGATGACGCCAAGCTTTCTTTGCCAAATCTTAGCCTTGGCCTGAAGAGCGTCCAGGTCCTGGTGCGTTGACTCAACCGCCAACTCAGCCTCTTTGAGAAGCCAGTTGGTCTTCTCGGCGATGGCAGCCTGTTGGCCATCCTTCTCGGCAAGCTCCTCCCGCAGACCCTTCACCTTGGACTGGTGCTTCTGCTCCAAATCCGCCATCTGGTTCTTCAGCCGAGTCACCTCGTCTCGCTCTTTTTGGAGCTTGATCTGGTGCTTATCTGCTTATTCAGAGCATACGACTCATCAGTAACATCAAGCTATCTCGGATCCGTCGAGATAAAAAAAGGTATAAGCATAAATACAGAGAGGAGACAAAATTTCCAAGAGCTTACTCTCAGCATCGCTGACCTGTAGGTGCAAAGCATTGATGGTAGATTGGGAAGAAGCTGCAAAACAACAACGAGAAAAAATCAAGGAAATGAAACAAAGAAGGTGTGCCGAATAAAAAGGAAGCCGAATAAGAAAGTACCTTGGCCCCGAGCCTCAGCTTGCAGATTTTAGTGAGCGAGCTCGATCTTGCGATATTCCAAGAGGAGAGCCTGATGCACCTTGGTGCGCTCATTGTGAGTAAGCTACACAAAAAAGATTAAGTCAGAACCATGTGCGATCAAGCTTACAGCCGAATAAGAGTTGGGTTCTAACTCAGAGCTTACAGCCGAGTAAGTTCCTCACTCGGCAGTAACCTCGGGGACTAGGGATCATATATAATAAAAAGATACTTAGTACGCAAAAGAGTAAGGGAGATACATACCTCGTTCACTTCATCTGCCTTGGCCATCAGGGCGATGGCCTGCTGCGTCATATCCGAGACGGCCTTGGGGCCCAGCTTCATCTTCTTGCCAGCGCCGAAGCTCACCTCTTGCTCGCCAGCTGCATTCCAGGCAACGGCATAACGCTCCGAAGAACCAAGGTCGTTACCGATAAGCGTCTGGGTCTAAACTTGCCCTCTCTTCAGGGTAGTTCCTACCCCGGCACGAGTTGCAGCAGCGCTGGTGTGCAAGCCGCCAGCTCTAGAAGCGCTGCCAGATCCGGCAGCTGCAGATTCGCCCAACTTACCCGCCGGAGCGGGTGCCGTTGTTGATGTTGTGGGCCGAACCAGTGGTGCGATGCCTGGGGCGTGGATCAGAGTTAGCTGTTTGGTCAATGAGGGCTTGCTGGATGAGGAGCGAGCCTGGCCTTGGGCAGCAGGCCGAGTCTGAGAGGCAGCAGGAGCAGGTGTAGAGCTGGTTGGGGAGAAAACAGGAGTCGAGTGAGCAGGATCAACAATGTTCCGGGGAGCAACAACAGGGTCAACTGGTACACTGGGATCTAGAGAGCTAATGTCATGGGTCTTCTCGGTGTCGATATTGCTAGCGCCGGGATCATGGGTCTGTTCTGGCAAAACAACAGGAGAACTAGGCCGGGTCTCCTCCGACGAATGCACCGCCGGGTCGGCCTCACTCTGAGACGCGTGAGTCTCAGTAGTGGGGACATTGACCCGGACGGGCCTTTGCACGGCGGTGTCAGCACGAGGAGGAGAAATGGGCCTCAAAGGCGAAGAGGCCATGCTAGGGACAGCTTGGCTAGCAGACAAAGGCGCCACGCTAGAAATAAGAAAAAGGCCTATAAGAAAACAATCACAGAACAGGAAAAGAAAAATGAAAAGTAATAAGCAGCAAAACTTACCCGGAGATGGTCGGGTCCCATGGGATGTGACGAGTGACCTTGCGGCCAGTGGCTTTGCGAGTCTGGGACAAAGTGGCAGCAGGAGGAGCGGCAGGATCTACTCGGCGCTTCTTGGCAGGCTGAGTGCTGGAGGAGGCTCCGCGTCGCTTACTCGGCTTGGCAGCAGGGACCTTGCCGACTCCGCCCATAGCGAGAGGGGGAACCTCATGTACCTGGCCAGCTGCATCAGTAAATTACGAGCTCACTCGAATAGGTCAAAAGGTTAAGGTCAAAACACAAGTACCTCTAGAATTTCACAATCATCATCATCGTCGTCAGACCAGTCTCGTAAGGGGTTTCAACTAAAGGCCTTAACCGGAGTCGAAGCAGCAGCATGTGGGATTTGCATGAAGCACTCCAAGTTAAACTCGACTTCGTCAAAGTTAGAGCGATCCTCATAATAGCCACCAGGAGGGACTGTACTGTCATCAACCTGGTGAACGAGATTCTGTGAAAGACAAACAGAATAAAATCAATAAACAAACAGAACAACAAGTGAACAAAAGAAGAGCTATGTCGTATTGAAGATTACTCGGACACTTACCCAGGGGACAGGCCTATCCCGGCTAAAAGGGGGGCAGCTCCAGGCCCAATTCTCCGCTAGAGTCAACTTGAAGATCGAGCTGACTCGGCGGGCCATAGAGTCGTGGGTAAGCTCCAACGTGGAGTGCCGAGTAGGGTCCTGCATGCCGCTCATGAAGCACATCTTGTGGCTCCTAGCTTGGATGGGGCTAACCCGGCATGCAATAAAAGAACACATGAGATCCTCCTCAGTTAAGTGGAAGTTCTCATCCGGCGAGAGCAGCCTCTCTAGAATCCCATGGGCCTCGTTCACCGCGGCATTCTTGTCGTGTGGGTCAAGCTTCCAAAACTCCTTGCTAGGA
The DNA here is from genome assembly GCA_916181665.1 of Avena sativa. Classification (NCBI taxonomy): domain Eukaryota; kingdom Viridiplantae; phylum Streptophyta; class Magnoliopsida; order Poales; family Poaceae; genus Avena; species Avena sativa. Next base: position 81,324,285 of record OV702296.1, read on the forward strand.
ACCTCATCCGAGAAGAGGGGAAGCCGGATGTAGTCATTGGACCCGCTATTTTTGACATAGAAGAGAGTTCTATGCCATTTCTTGCAAGAGTCTATGCCGTTGACCCGAGGAAAGATTGACTCTTTCCTAGGTGTGATGCTCGCGGCACCGCACCTAGTGGGCCTTTTCTCGACACGGGGAATGCTGGGGTCAGGCACTACTTGAATCCTAAAGTTAAAATATTTAGCCCAGAGAATAATAGTGGGACAAATGTCGAGATAGCACTCACAGGCAGAAATGAAGCAAGACAGGGAACCAATTGCATTGGCAGGAAAATGGTGGTTTTGAAGATGGAAGGTGGAGAGGAAAGAAACAAAGAAGTTGCTAACTGGCAAAGCAAAACCATGCTCGAAATGCGAGAGGAAAACTACCTGCTCGTTAGCCTCAGGCTTAGGAGAAATCTCACCTAGCGGGAGACGGCAATCAACCTTGAGCGGGATGTGCCTGGTGGAGCGCAGCCACTCAAGTTCCTCCGCGTAAACCTCTGAGCCATCCCAGTCGCCGCGCTCGCCGGCGGCGACCTCTTGCTCCCTCGGCGACGTCGCGGGCGTCCATGATATCACTGGCTCCTGGCTCTTCCGCTGCTAGAAGAGGCTTGGAGGAGCGAGGACCCGTAATGGAATAGAAGGGAGAAAAGAGGAATCGCTGGAAAAAAGTCGCGGAGAAGAAGAACCGCAAGGAGGAAGTTGGGATTTGGGGGCGCAAGGAAGAAGAAGATGGCAAGAGGAAACTGAACGGGCGAGGGAAGTCAAGTTCCCCTCACCCCTACTTAAGGGGAGTAAAAAACCCAAACGTGGGATCCTCCTACGCTGTGCGGCCAGCGTGTGGTCGTGTATTCGGCCGAGTGAGCCACTCAGCGAACGCTACGTGTAGGCGATACACGAAAAATCCACTGCCACGTCACGCTGCGCTAGACACGAGGCGCTGAGCGATGGGACTGTCATAGTGACGGGGAGTTACTGCGCCGCCGTCACTATGCGGTCAGGATTTGGGACAAAATTTGATGCAAGTCATCATGATTACAAGCTGTCAGTGACTAAGGCAAACCAAAAATGACTCAGCATCGTCCAAAATGACTCAGCACGAGGCAGAAATGAACCATAAAGTCAAAGATCAGACTCGGAAATAGAAAAATAGACTCGGCAAAGAACGAGGTTACACCAAACAGTGTGCCCTAAGCAGTAAATGTTGATAGAAAGAGAAGTTCCAAGCACATTAATGGAACCTAGAGACACCTAACAACAAGAACTGATAGGCCTCACCAGCTTCGAGGACTAATGTCGGGGGAATAACCCCCGGTAGGGTCATAAGGGGTAAAACATTCCCCATCTTGGCTTATGCCGAGTAAAGAATAAATTTGGCCGGGTAACAACGGCCGGGTATGATGGTCATGTACGGCCGAAATGAGAATTATGTCGGCCCGTATAAGACAAGTTTGTTAACCTTGCAGGAGGCAACGAGCCGAGTCTCACGAGGGAAGGCCGAGTCAGATAGGATGCGTGGCAGCTTTCCGAGTGAGGTTCAGGAGGGACCATGGTAAAGCATGGTCAAAAGAGAAGGGCGATGCCGGGTGACACGAAAGGAGCCAAGTGACGCCTAAAGCAAGGGCTGACATACAAAGTCACTGCGTGACGCCAAAAGAACTAGAGGCTACGTACGAGAAGACCGTTAGCTGTCTAGCTTTGTGGACTGCGTCAAAGGGGCATAGGGCTGGCCCATGACCCGGCCCGTACAGTGAGGACCAAGATCCAAACAGTAATCCTAAGACCCAAAGGGGTGTAACCTAGCTGGCCCTCGCCTATATAAGGAGGGGGATAGCTAGGGTTTGAGGAGGTTGGACCAAGTAGGAAACGAGTGCCCTGAGGCTTTGCACAAACATCTCAAGGAGCACTTGTAAACTTCTAGTATCAATAAAATTCCCAAGTGTGGAGAGTTCATTTTGTTCTTCGTGCGTGGCTAGACCGTGCACTCCCTCCCCGGTTACCTCAAGCGTCCATTCGGCCCCCAACTTAAGCCTACCCATGGCATCTTCCGTGACACCACCACGATACCTTTAATCAATTAAGAGTATTCAAGTTGGCACCAATAACATTTAATTTAAGAACAACTCATCTACTTCCACATCAAAATTTTAAGACTCTCAAAGAACCTTTTTCCTTTCCTTGTTTTTCAAAAACTTCAGCTCTTTCATAGAGAAATCATGCCACTGTTTTTAACATCTTAATTGGTATTGTGTTGCGGACTCGTGACCATGCCAATAGATAACTATTGAGCAATAGTGTGTCAGAGGAGTACTACAACTTCATTTGGAAATTGAAACCACGAGGAGACTAAAAGTTTACCCGTCATAGCATTGCAGCTACAGACGCTTACATAACTCAATAGCCAAAATCAAGTGGTTTCCCACATTTAGATCGTTCATTGGGCAGTGGAGTTAATAGTTCCCCATGGAGTACGATAGTGTTGCAATGACACGAGTAAAGCAATATCTTACTGTAATTATCAGAAAAAGTAGTGGCATAATCTCTTCTACTTCGAAGCATCCATTTTATCGGACAATTTCATTCAAGGGTGCTATCAAGTCTATTTACATTAAGCTCAATGGGGCTGAGTAGTTTCTAAAATCAAATCCTTTGGGCTAAACATGGACTCAAGTCATCTTTTGGATGCTTTTTCTTGTTGTAAAAATGTCGGAAATATTTTAACCAAGTTCATTGCTTATTATTTCAAAGCTAAAAGAGGACACTGAAAAATGAATAGAATTTATAGGATAACAAGCTAAGTGGGGAGTCACTCAGGTGCAAGCGAGTAAATAATTGTAGGGTCAATTTAAATTTGCAGAAGAGGTGATGAAATGAATGTGATACCTCCTCTTTCTTGCTTTGTTCTCGTACTTGAGTCGAATCCCCTATATATTTCCCTATTGTCAAGTCACCTAAAATTGAGTAATCTCCGAGAAAAACAAAGAAACAAATTTGCAATAAAGGTTACAACTTTTTTGTGTGTGTTTTTGGTTTTGAGGAGGGTTTTACTTGTCAATGCCTATTGTTATGGACTTGGGTTTGGAGAAGAGGGGATGTTGGAGATCGCAAGATGTTTAACATACACGCAGCAAGGGGACATGAGGGTTACCTAGGTTTACGCCCCCAGAGGGAAAACCCTACTCCTGCTTGTCTATTCTTGATTGATGGCGGAACCGAAGGTTACAGGGGGTGCGTAGATGCAACCTGGCGTGATATGTGTGTATGAGTTGGGGAGATCCTCCTCGCCATGCCCTCCTGGCCTTTATATGAGGAGGCAAGGTCTCGGGTAGGTCGAGTCGGTTAGAAGTTAGGGTTTCACCCTTGTATATTCTATCTATAACTTGGCCATGTTCTCCAAGGATTCAAACTTCTACCAGGCTTGGGCCATCCGGAGTCTCCGTGGGCTTCGTGTTAGTAGCAAGTCTTTGTGTGGGCCTTCACTGGGATGGACCGGGTATACCAATGTGAGGTACCCGTAGAGTATATCCATGTTAGCAGCCCTCGAGTGTTCAGTCGAATCATAGATTCGACTAGAAACTCTATAGTCTTTCGAGTGCTTCTCATCCGAACACGTTCTCGGGTGAATATGTCAGTTCATAGGGATTGTTAATACATGTGCCTGACTCGCCCAACGGATGAGGGTCAGTTAACTGTCTTTGGACAAAAGAACACGATCTTCTTCAGACTCAAGTCCCTGGACTCAAATCCGGAACAATGCTGGCGTAATTCAACTCAGGCCGTTGAGGTCTTATAGGAGTCGAATCCCAGTGTCTAAGATAAGTACCCAATGCGTCCGTCAGGATTTTCATCATGCCTACTGACACGGTATGTTACTGGAAGAGCGCGGTCAGGTGCGATACCAGGCCATCAGATAATATTTGTAGGTCTTATCTTTGTGTCGCAAAGAAAACATCCGAAATTTTATCATCGCGGAGGTGTTTCGGGTGACCAAGAAGACGATATCTCTCTCAGCATTAGTTCGGTCAAAGTTGCCAAATAGATTGTTTTTTTTGTCACATGTGGTCTGAAGGATCTCATCCAAATAGTTCATAGGGTGCGCCACCAGCGCTTCCTATGGGAGTAGCCCCCGAGCGTCTGTTCGAGTTATAAACTTGAGCGGAGACTTTAAATCTGCAGATGTCATCAATGTCAGAGCTTTTTCGAATGCACGATCAGCGCTCCCTATGGGAGTAGCCCCAGAGTCCGTAGTGGAGTCGCAGACTCGACGAAGGACTTGAAGTTTTTTCGAATAAGTGTTTCCACCATGTTAATTTCTCAGGTGCACAGCCAGCACTCCTGATAGGAGTAGTCCTGAGTAGTTGGTTGAGTCGTAGACTCGAGTAAGTACTTTTGTTTAGTTGAAAGTTTCTAGTCGTTGCTAGATTTTGCTTTGATGACATTATTGCTGACGGTTGGTGAGCTCAACCGTCTTCAGAAACAGTAGCGACGTGATGGGACGACTGTGGGTCCTATTTTCTCACTTGGAGTTAACTATCCACACATAATTTTCGTGAAAATTATGGCATCTCCTCGATTCCCGTGCGTAGTGGGAGGAGTTCTCGCGATAGTTTAGGCGGCTCATGACACGTGTACGATGCGATTAGGGGCACGCGTTAGGGCTTGTGAATCAATGGCTCTGTTTTGTCTTCTTCGTCCTTTTATACCGTGGGGAGATCAAAGTAATATTTTTCCTATGCCATTTGCTTTCTTCTTGCTTCCTTCGCCATTTCTAGAGCTTGGTCCTATCACGCACTGGACGTTCTTCGCGTCGTTCCCTCTTCCTTCCTTCGTGCCCATCGCGTTGCGCATCGCGCCGCTAAGATGGGTAAGCCAAAGAAGACCTCTTCCGCTGTTGCGGGGACTAGCTCCGCCGGTGCTGCCATGAAGACCTCCGCCGGTGGCCGGCTCACCGATGGTGGGTGGCAAGAATCCGTGATCAGGGATACGGACATGTGCCGCCTGCACGAGGTTGGTCTCATCTCCTAGAATAAGAATGACGCCCTCATTCCTCGCGAGGAGGTAATTCCGGACCCACCCGAAGGTTTCCGGGTTATGTTTTATGCCTTTGTCATTCGTGGTCTTTCTCTGCCTGCCCACGAATTTATTCATGGCGTCTCTTTATTTATGGGCTACAACTCCACCAGTTGTCGCCAAATTCTTTTTTGCACATCGCGTGTTTTATCACGCTTTGCGAATCCTGGCTCAGTATTAGGCCACACTTCGGCCTCTTCAGAAAGCTCTATTCTCTAAAGAGGCAATCTGGTACCAGTGGCGTCTATCCACTGGGTGGGTGCGAGATTTCTATCCATCCCATCATCCAATTCTTCTCCTTCTATCTCTGCGAGTCCGTACAGCAATGGCGGAACAAATGGTTTTACATCCATGACGTCAAGCTCGACGGCCAACACTATGGGTTGGACCCCTTTGACCCCAGCAAGGTGGTGACCCGAAAGCGCTCATGGTCAAATGATATCATGGAGGGTGAAGCCGTAGAGGTGGAGAAGCTATACCAGCGGGTGGAGGCGCTCCAGCTAGTGCGAGGCAAGGAGGTCAGTGGCATCGATATTATCTGCGCTTTCCTTAAGCATCGGGTGCAACCTCTGCAAGCGAGGGCGCATCCAATGTTATTATACTCCGGCGTCGGCGATTCGACAAGACTGTTGGCATAGGATATGTCTTCGACCGACCTCGACCAAGCGCTTCGACCTCCGCTAAAGCATAAGGCCGACGAGGAGCTACCCAAGAAGTCTCTGACTGCCCCCTTCTCTGCCAAGAAGTACCTCAGGTGAATATTGCAGTTGCATGTAATGCATTTTCGAGTGACATTGTCTGATATTCCTTGATTGATGTTTGCATATTTCCTGATTCGTAGGAGTTTAAGGTGGCGGGCATGATGCCTCCCCTTCCTGAGAAGTTCGAAGCTGTGCCAGATGGTGGGGACGTGGATTCTGAATCCATGCTTCCCCCCGCCCGGTCACCTACCATGGAATCCCACGATCATAGCAAAGAGATCTCTCGCAAGAGGACTCAAAGCAAAAGTTTGGATGGAGCGATGACGCCGATGCCAAGGGGACCCGCATTTCTTTTGCGGCACATTGGAGATGAGGGTGTGACTTCCCCCATTCCTGTTGTGCCCGTTTGGGCCATAGCCCCGTAGCCACCGACCAATAAGAAGATAGTCACCACTCTTCGATCTCTCTGACATTTCATCATAAGTTTTCTGTCGCCTTTGTATTTGCAGTGTGCTAAGTATTATCTTACTATTTTATTGATTGGCCTGAAATACTTCGTGTGTTTCTAGGAGGAAGTCCTCATATGAATCCTTCAAGGAGGAACTTGACGAGATGCATGGGGAGTCTAAGGTTGTTGCTGCTTCTCCAAAGACGGTGGCCGACTCTGACGACGAAGTTTCGAGCTCCTTGAGGCCAAGGACTCGTGCGGTTGTTGATCGGAAGACACAAACTAAACCCCCGGAGTCTTCGGGTGACCACGTAAGTAGTTTATCGTTTCTCATGGGAAAGCCTCTGAGCCCTTTTGTTCATATGGTTTTTCTTGTTTCCTATTTGCAGCCCTTCATCTGCGACGCCAATCGCCTTGGCCAGGAATACCTTGCCTTGGAGGGCGAACTTCAGCAACTCTGAGGTGCATCTATTTCTTCTGTTCGACCATGAGTATTGATGAATACCAGTGTTACTGACCTTTTACTTGTTGAATGTTGTAGACGAGAATAATGAGGCACTCCACAAGCTGAATGCACTTGAAAAGAGTCACAACCAAGCGGAGACCAAGGCGAAGGATGTCGTGGAGACCCTTCAGCGCCACCAGTAGGAGGCCCAGTGTCGTGAGCAGCAGCTTGCAGCTGCCACGGAGTCTCAGGAGAAATCACGGCGGAGAAGCTTATGGCTGTTGCCAAAGCGCTATCCGGTGAGTGACCCTACATTCCTCTTCTTGAGCTTGTTTTTCTTCTGGTATGGTTCCTTTGTCTCATCCGAATTTTTTACTGCACCGGGTAGATGCTACTGGAGTTGCATTTGATCACAACGCTTTGGAGCATGGGGATCCCATGGAGGATGCCATTGCAACGATCGAAGATCGCTGCAGCTCTACCGTGGAGACGCTCGGCAAGGCCAAGGCGGTCCTCGCCCGCTTGTACAAGGAGATCAACCCGAAGGGCGTTGCTCTTGACGACGTCGACTCCCTGGCGCGGGACTTGGCGGGCGATGCCCTGCGAGCTACAGAGAGATTAGAAGGGTGTGGGTGTGATGCCCTATAGCACCCCGAGTAAAACCACTAACAGAAAACCGCCTGGTTTCATCTTGTGCATCATCACCATACCATCATGCATACTTTTCCTCGAATTATTTTGTAAAACCCTATATTGTTTTCTACATTACATCTCCTTCTTTATTCAAATTATATTTTATACTATTTTAAAACGTGTAAAGTTATTTACAAAATATTTATTCAACAAAAGAAAAATTAACAAAACAAATAATTTAAATAAAAATCCTTGCCCTATACCGGCCAGGCCCAAAAGGCCCAGCCGGCTGAAACCCTAGCCCTTCTATCCAAATCCCCACCTATCCCTAACCCTAGAAACCCTGTCCACTTCAACCCTTGTCGCCTCCAACACTCCACCCCACCCCGCCGAACACCAGACACACAACACCACGCACGCACACAACTCGTACCCAACCCCCACTCCCAATCCTGTGCTGCGTACGCGCCCTCCCTCGCAATCGTGGCCCCACCTACCTATCTCTCCTCCCCTAATCCCGTGTCTCTCCCCTAGACTCCTGCATCCCGCCGCCAACGCTCGATGCAAACCACCGTCGGCTTCTTCCCTTGAACCCCCTTCGTCGCCCTACCCGAGTAGTGCTGACAGGCCGCCTGCGTCGTCGCCCTCTCCTCCATGCGAGCCCATGACCCTCTCTGTCTACCGCCACCAGCGTGTGGTCGTTCCACTCCTCGCCGCCAGGGGAGCCTCTCCTCCCTCTGGTTCCTCCTCCGGTATTACCTCTACCGCTGCGGAACCTCTCTGGCCGCACAGGACGCCCCCGCCCTCCTTTTTGATCTCTGCATCTGCTGGACCCGGGCCTCCTCTACGTCGCTGCCAAGCTCGACCAGTACCACCCCGAGCTCGTTGGCCCTTGCTCCGCCTCTGCCTAGCGAGCCCTGCACCGTCCGTCTGCCCCGAGATCGCCGCTGGCCGGCCTCCTGCAACCGCGCTGATGCCGCGCTCGTCGCCGACCCGGAGTCGAGGCGTCCTCGGTTCCTATTTTCCCGTCGCTGTCGTCTCTGCCTTCTACATGTGCACGTGCCCACGAGCGTCTCTGTTCCAGCAGTGTATGCAAACGTTGCTCCTTTCTTTGTGTGTGTGTGTCGTTGTGGTACTAGCGGGCGACATGTTGTTGTTCTCCCAGTACACCACATGCGCACATCTCAGGTACCCTGCGTGCTTGTTAGACCCCAAGCTCGCCTTTACCAATGTTGTCGACCAAGCCTTGGTCCCAACCTCGTCAGGATCTTCTCGTTGATAAGACCGAACTAGCGCGGAATCAAGTTGGATACCAATCATCATCTTCGACTCACAAGAACTTCGTCATGGAACCGATAAGATCTACCACCCAGAGGCGATGACGCCGGTTCAATAAGATCGTCTTCCGGGAGCCGGAAACCTCGAAGACTGATCACGGATCCGCAGACTCGTTCCTGGATCCAATGACCCGAAGACCGATCCCGCGAACCCTCACCGAACCCCAATATCGCCGATACCCAATGTGTGACCCCTACCTAACCCAGCCTTATTTTATAAATTTCCATATATAAATTGTTGCATATTAAATTGTCATGATTGCATTCTTAACATGTGGTTTTGGGGGCATTATGCCGATTCACATCATAAATATATATGGGGTCCATATGCGATCTTTTCTAGTCTAATATTGGTCCCATTTAAATTTGTGTAGCGAACCGATGCCATGTTTTGCCATGTTAAGACAACATTTAAATTGTAGGGTATCTAGACAACATAAACCACCTAATTCGATCTTCTGCAGTAGTATTAAATAGTGCATCCGGTGTTGTTGGAGATATGCCCTAGAGGCAATAATAAATGTAGTTATTATTATATCTTTGTGTTTATGATAAATGTTTACATTCATGCTATAACAGTATTAACTGGAAACATTAATACTTGTGTGATTTGTAAACTAACTTAGATTCCCTAGTAAAGCCTCTTTATAATACTAGCTTGTTGGTTAATATATGATCATGGTTTCCTGATCATGAACATTGATATGTTGTTAACAACAAGATCATATCATTAGGAGAATGGTATAATTGACATACTCCTATAGATAAGCGTAGCATAAAGATCATGTCATTTTAATAGTTCAATTGCTATAAGGTTTCTGATAAATAGTAACTTAATTCCTTCGACCATGAGATCATGCTTATCACCATCACCGGAAGGATGCTTTGATGACATCAAACACCACACCGTAACTGGGTGGCTATAAAGGTGGCATTAAGTATTCGGAAAGTATGGGTTGAGACACATGGATCAAGAGTGGGATTTGTCCATCCATATGACGGATAGATATACTCTGGGCCCTCTCGGTGGAATGTCATCCAATTAGCTCGCAAGCATGTGACTGGCTCACAAGGGATCACATACCATGGGAACGAGAAAAGAGTACTTATCGGTAACAAGGTTGAACTAGGTATGCAGAGATACCGATGATCAAAACCTCGGATAAGTAAACTATCCTGAGAAAAAGGGAAATTGTTATCGTATGTAAGTGGTTCATTCGATCGCAAAGTAATCGTAGAAATATGTGGGAGCCATATGAATTTCCAGATTCCTCTATTGGTTATTGATCGGAGAAGTGTCTCGATCATGTCCGCATAATTCACGAACCGTAGGGAGACACACTTAAGGATTCGATGTTGTTGAGTAGTTATGGAATGATGAGTAAGAGACCGAATGTTGTTCGGAGTCTCGGATGGGATCCGGGATATCACGAGGAGATCCGGAATGGTCCGGAGAATAATATTCATATAAGGAAAGTCTTGTTTCGGAGTTCGGGACTGATTCCGGTGTTTTCACCAGGAATGTTCTAGAAGGATCCGGAAGGTCCGGCACTTCGGAGGGGAAGGGTACATGAATGTTTCATGACAATGTGGAATGGTTGCATCATGTACTAGGTCACTTGGATGGACAATATGAAGAGAGATCAAATCCAAGTTTGAAAGTCAAACGCCAATTTGAAAAGTCAAACGCCAAGTTTGCTTGGTGGAGGGAGAGTAGGAAACCTACTTGGGGAGGAAGTCCCCTCCCTCCACCCGCCGGCCAAGGAGGCCGAGTTGGGGGAGGACTCCCTCCACCCAACCGGCCACCCTCCACCTATATAAGGAGGGGTAGGGCACCCCCTACCCCTCACACCCAAAACCCTAGCCCCAAGTCGTCGGCGCCACCACCTCCTTGTGCTGCCGCCGCCTAGGGCACCTCCAACTCGGCGAGTTGGGGTTTCCCCAAACCCTAGCCACCGGCCAAGCCCTCCCCTTGGTGCCCTCTAAACCCTAGATCACCAAGGCCTCTCTCATACTCCACCATACTCGCTCCGGCTTAAGGCGAAGCCCTGCGAGATCTCCCCTCTACTTCCGACACCACGCCGTCGTGCTGCCGGAATCGCGAGGAGAGTGCTACAACCTCCGCTGCCTGCTGGAACAAGGGAGAGGAAGGTCTTCATCGAGTACCGAACATGTGACCGACTGCGGAAGCGCTGCCGAAATGCAGCGCCGGAAGGATCGTCTACACGATCTTGATCGGCAAGTGTACGACTACATCACCCACGAGAATCTGCTCTCGTTAACCGCTTTGGAATCTTCGAGGGTGAGTTCCTCTATCGACTCGTTGCTACAATCTAGTAGATAGATCTTGGCTTGTTTGTTTGCATGCGGTATAAAAATTTTGTTTTCCATGCTACGAACCCCTACAGGTGTTTATTTTAGTGCTTTGCTTCTTCACGGATTAGGCCGATGAGTTGATGCGAGAGTCGACCTGATCTTCAGATGAATCTTCGGCAATGTTTTCAGGCGAGCAATCTCCCCCTCTCTACCTATTTTGTCTTTATAGTCTTTATTTCCTCTTATTGATCTATTGCTATCTGTGTTGCAATGCTATAGATTCCGTACCCCTTTATTTTCCCCTGCAGCCTCTATATTGCCATGGGCACCTCCTATTACATGTTGTTTGGTAGATAGTCGCCCTTGCGAGTCGTAGTTTCTTGCTCAGGTGCTGCTTCGCGTTGTCGATGTTCTAACGTTGTTGGATGGTTGGCACATGCTTCATGGTGGAGATAATCATGGATTTAATTACTGTTTAATAACTAAAATTGAAAGTAGGTAAATAATGCAAAGGCACCGGTGGGTAATAGACAATATTTGGTTTTTAACTGCTCACTGGTGTCCCGTAGGACCCCGAGTTCTTGACACATGTTCCGATATCGAGCGTGCTAACCACAGGTGGGGTGTGTGGGCACCCCCATCGATTTAGTACCTGATTTCAAAGTATTGTACTGGGGGACACAAAGTAGTTTGGGGCTTTATTACTATCATGTACTTATGCCATGTTTTACTGCTTTATTTACGATTGCGCGTGGAGCGCCTGTACTGTTTAGGAACAAATGTGGAATGTTTCCGCGGTATCGACAAGCCCAGTCACACTTTCGGGTTCCCAGTTGTTTATAGCCATTGACACAAACCCTGGGTCCATCTCGGAGACCGGCCGACTTCGTTGCAGGTAGCTTAGTGGGGTGCCCCCCATGTACTTGCTTTGGGTCTGGGAAACGTCGTGTCCGAAACCCCGTCGACATACCGTTGGGTGTATGTTTTGTGATCTTGTACCTACCTGATATGACAACAAGGGTGTATGTGCGTGTGGAAACTTTGGTGCACACCTGCAGGGTTAAATTTTTTCGAGAAGCCATGTCTGCGGTTATGGACGACTTGGAGCACAGTTCTCGATCATGGCTAACTATAACTAAAGTTTACTGTTATAATATGACTTGTACCTGATATGACTGGTTAGATAACCACCATGGAATAAATGAATAAAATTGCCAACTGTGTGAGTTCCTCGGTTGACTTACTCGTTTGGTCTCGAAGGGGAAATACCAGGATGGGTATGTTTGGTGGTAGTATCAGGTTAGTTTCGAATAGTTCTTTCTTATCCCTCTATGATAGCTGATAGTTGTATTGAGTCTATAGGTTGTTTAGTGCATACTGCGCTGCCGCTTTAGTCCACTGTAACTACCTCGGTGAATTACGCTCTTAGTTACAAGCCTAGATGAGCGGAAATGGTTAAAATAGTACGGTGGGGCCAAATGCCACTCACAGGTAGACCTTTCGGCCGCCCTAACCATTTCCAAAACATCAGGACAAGAACGAGCGGCGTAATCGGCAGGCAAGGGATCAACTACATACACAAATGAGTATGTATGCAAGCCACATACAACAGTCCACAGAGTCATTCCATCTAAAAGAAATAGAAATATTGCAACGCCATACGGCAAGATCCAAATTTCCTAGATAGATATAATAGTTTAGGATATCTCCTCATACATCAAACATCAGAGTACCAGGCGGAAGCGGAAAACAAGATCCGAGTACGGATAAGAAGCAAATCGGCATAAGATGCCCCATAAATAAACACATCCCGCCCACAGATCTCACGGATCCCCGTTCCCGGAATTTCTACACCGAGTGATCGTTGCCCACATCGTTCGTCTTCTCCACCCAGTATCCATCTTGCGAGTATACCTGTTCATCTGAATCAAACAATTTATCGTGTGAGACCCTAGGGGTACTCAGCAAGTCTTTATGCCTCAAAAGGGGACACAACCTGGGGTGACGCAATTGCAGCAAAAGATAATACCTAACAATTCTAGAGATACTCGCTAACCATCCGCCTAACCAAAGATAGACGGATGTCCGTGAATTAATAACAACAGTTATAACAGTAATATTAACAGATCCATCCTCCTCCTCGCTGACCAACGAGGAAGCGGACGAACAGCCCCCATCCGTTGGCAGTTTTATTATCCATTCCATGAGTGTTACACTATTTACTAGTCAGGTACTTAGTTAAATTAAAAGCAGTACTTTAGTTATACTTGTCTATGATCGAGAAACTGTGCTCCAAGTCGTCCATAACCGCGGACACGGCTTTCAGAAAGATTTACCCTGCAGGGGTGCACAAATAGCAACACACACTCGATCAACCTCGGAAAAACCAAATCAAAACCCAACGAGGCATTCACGACAAAGCGATCACAGGATTCAGAAATATTTCAGGGGGCCACCCCACTAAGCTACCCGCAACGAAGTTGGCCGGCTCCGAAACGGACCCAGGGTTTGTGTGGACGGCGGTAAACGACTGGGAACCCGAAAATGTGACTGGGCTTGTCGATACAGCGAAAACGTGTCACGGTCCTAAACAGTACAGGTGCTCCACGCACAATCTTAAATAAAGCAGTAAAGCATGGCATAAGTACAGGATAGTAATAAAGCCCCAAACTACTTTGTGGCCCCAAGAAATAAGAATGAATCAAGCTCTGGCTCAGGGGGGTCCATAAGGCCTCCCGGATGTGGATAGTGCGAATAGTCAAGGAACAGGAATCAAGTACTCGGGGTCCTACGGGACACAAGTGAGCATGAAGAACCAAATAGCAGATATTGCCCACCGGTGCCACTGTCATTAGTTATCCCATTACTACTCAGCTTAAGTTGTTTAGGTACCTCGTTATCCATCAGACACTCACATACCCTACACATGCTGTTCTACGACCCGCATGGCTCAAACAACTCCTGCAGTAATGGCTCATGGGATGGAGGAACAAGCTTCGGTGGGGTTTAATTGTAAAGGCTATGCAGTACTTGGGATTCATTTTAGTGCAACCGCGACTCAATGATGCAAGAATAAGATAGAGGAAAATAGGTACTATATGTATGCAAGCATGTGGTAGTGCTTGCCTGGCAGCTCGGTTGAAGCGAGGGATGGATCGGGGTAGTGCTCCTGGGTTTCTTGATATATCCCCTGCTCAGCGTCTATTCGAAGAAGAACCAAACAAACAAGGGCTAACATAAATAGAGTGCACAAGCATATGAATTAAAATGCGACAAGCAAACAATCATGCCATGATGAATGATGCACAATTTGCATGGCAATAATGTAGCATGGCATGGATGAGGTGTGGAATACAAGAATAAAGCATTTTATGGAGTTTTAGTCACCTTTTATCCTCAAATAAGTTGCTGTAAACTTTATATTTATATGATGCATGCTGCAATTCAGAACATGGAATGCATAGATAGAACGGGCTCGTCGCGCTGATCGATTTAGACATATTATTTGTCAAATTTAGAGTTATAAAACCAAAGTTATTAATTAATTAAGAAAAAGAGCATTTTATTGTAATTTTAATCATCTCGAAATTTTAAAGTGCTCAAAAGTATTTTGAATGGCATATTTGAATTCCTCACATTTTTCTGATTCAAAAACATATATCATATGTGTTATTTGGAATTATATTTCAAAAGTTATTTAAAAACAGATTTGAATTTAAATTTAAATCAATTTTGGAAAAGGTTTAATTAAAACAGACACAGGAAAAACTTTTCTTACTCAGCCCGTCCCATCCATAGCCACTGACGGGTGGGGGCAAACGGAATGGGGCCACGCGCGCAAAAATCCTTTTTCTACCGCGGCTCTGGCTAGCCCACGCGGTTGACAAGCGGGCCCAGCGGCTCCAGCCCACATGCCAGGGTGGGGACTGCAGCGACTGACCGGTGGGGTACTAGGTGCACGGGTTGCAAGAATTAAAAAAGGTGGGGGGATTTTTGCAAGATGACCATGACCCCGGTTTACTGTTTCTCTTCTTCTCGCATCTGGCGGCAGGTGCGTGCGCGGCGCGGAGCGGGGATTCGATCCCGGGTCGCGGGAGTGCGTGCTGAGGGGGCTGACCAGTGTGGTGGTGCTAGGGGAGCTGACAGAAGGGCAGGCGCGGCCTAGATAAGCTTGCTGCGGCGCGGGATAGCTGCAGACGCCATCGAGCTCTGGCGCGTGTGGGGTGTTCGACGGAACGCATGGCGGGGCTAGAGCGGTACGGCGAGGCGGAGCGTGTCAGGGAGAAGGAGGTGTTCACCGCGGGCTCGGCGATGGTGTTGGATCGGGCGGGGGCGTGGCGGATCGTCGACGACGCAGACGCTCCGGCGGGCTAGGGTTTCGTCGGGCGGCGCCGGTCCTGGCGTTCCTGGGCTTCTCCTTCTCGTCTGGGTGTACTGGGCGACACAGGGGGATGTCCTCGATCTCCCAGGCCGCTTCCACGATGAGCTTGACGGCCGGAACGACGAGGACGACGATGTGCTGGCGGCGGGCGGCGGCGGCTGCTGGTGGTCGGAGAGGTATGAAGGGAAGAAAGAGGCGGCTCTAGGGCGGATCTGGGGACGCCAGAGAGTCGTGTGGAAGGAGGAAAAAGGAGGGAGAGGGAGGAGGCCAGCTGTGGCAGGGGGTAGATAAGGTGGCCTCGGTGCCACCTTTTTCTCCCTCCTCATGTGCGGGCTCGTGCTAGGGCAAGGTAGGGCACGGCGGGGAGGCTGCAGGTGGACCAGGGTGAGGGGAAGGCGCAGCAGCTGGGGCCAGCATGGCAGGTAGAAGAAGAGAGAGAGGAGAGGGGGTGGCTCGGCTAGGTAGATGGGGTAGTCTTGGGTTAGGGTTTTGTTTAGGGTTAGAGAGAGGGGTGGCTGGGGTGTGGGCCAGGGAGAGAGAGGAGGTCAGGTGGCCCTCATGGTGGAGAGAGAGAAAGAGAGAGAGGGAGATGGTGTAACCACATGAGCATGAGCAAGCATGAAGGGTAGGAGATGGTCATGGGGATGGTCTTGTAAGATCATGCATGGCACTACACAAGAGAGGTGGATGAGGTTTGATGGCACAAGGCAAGAAACAAAGCAAGGTAGGACGGATTAGGAGAAAGAGAGAGATGAGAAGATGATCCACTCAAAATCAAATAAAACCAAAGGAGGACAAAAGATGGTGATGGTTGCATGGCCCATGCAAGTATTATATGCCATGTGTTAATCTTGTGAAAACAAAATAAAATCTCATGGCATTTATTTATGTGCATCCTCAAAAGATGGAGTAAGGGCCAAGCTACGGATTTATAGAATTAGATCCACCCAACCCACATGAGCTAGAATAAATATCAAAAGAAAAAGAATTACAAGCTCATGGGTTATTGGAATGGTGGAAGTATAAGGTGGTGACAAGGAAAGGTGATGGAGTTGAATAAAAGATATGCCCCCAACTCAACTTGGGCATTTAAACAATATATCAATAACCAAATACAATATCACGAGACAAAAACAATTTACAATGCATATGAGAGAAGAACCAAAACAAAAAAGGTTTTATATGATGCTCAAATGCAAGGTGGCATGATGACATGAGCATGATATAATTATGATGCAACAATTATATATAGGAAGTAGCATTTATATAGACTAGGCTAGTAGCATTGCAATTGTTAGACAATTGGGATGCTACATCCACCATACCTATGTAGGCGAGGACCGCCAAATTCTAAGACTCGCCATGTACTGGCCTCAATACTGACCGCTCTTCTTCATTTGCCCTTTGTTGGCACCCCTTTTATTTAAGCAGGTTTTCAGATCGACGTCGTTAGCAGGGTTACCCTTCCGGCTCGGCCTGGGCAGGGTTATGGATGCCATTGGTTATTTTTCAGGGCTCTTAGCTCAATTTGCATCTTGTCCGTACTCGGATGTTGTATCGTTTTTAAGGTGATTTGGATCTTTGTACTGTATATCTATATTCTTGACTCTTTGAGTCGCTGTTGTATATATATATTCTGTGGGTTCCATCGTAGACTATTGTGTAATGATATTACTTCGTTTTCCACCCGCACGCAAGTGTCTGGTAGGCACATTTGAATCGTTTCTATGCGGGTTTGGCGGAAATGGCTAAAACTTGCATAGGGCCGATCTGAGGGTGTTACAGAGTGGTATCAGAGCTCAGCAGTTACGATACCCCACTGGTCCAGCCTGTAGGATAACCTAGCTAACGGACGTCGTAGAGTGTCAAAAACTATTTTCGAAAATCGGTTGGATAGATCTGATTAGGTCTGCTTTTACTTCTTACCCCTCTTTTATTCTCCTCTTATCTCGACGTGTTTTGAATCTGCTCTCTTATCTTTTGTTTGAGTCCAGGATTTCTCGTGGTTTGGTTTCCGTCGTACCTTCAGGGTTTCGCTTCCATCCTCTTGTAACGATGCTTAGACATCTGGTCTTCATGCTATCTGATGAATCTTTATCTGTTGTACCTTTCAGTGGACCGAAAGTTCACTAAAAAAATTCTTTGTATCTTCCAATGTTTTCCTTCGTGACGACATCATCTGCAACAGATCCGATGAAGATTCTGCATCACTCCTTTGTTTACGAACTTTGCTTGTCGAGATCTTAAGTCTGATTCCGAGAGTTGGTTGCATAATTCTCCTATTCATGTACAGAGTAATGCTTTGGGTGCGCGATGGACTGATCACCATCCGACTATTCTTATCATTCGCTCTTGTACATTGAATGGTGGATCGATGCAATTATACTCTTTCCGTGGAAGTTAGAGGTGGCATTATATTTTGATACCTTTACCTTTGTCCTTTGTTACTCCGGAGTGTCCTCTCGATGAACGTGAACAACGACTTGTTGGTGGTGTCGCCGATATCAAGATGAAGGAAGAATCCTTGTTAGTGGTGTCGCGAGGATCTACACAAAGCGAGAAGATTCAAAGGGTCGGCCTTCTTCCCTGAACCATGAGGCGGATCACGAGGGCGAGATCCATTGTTAGTGGTGTCGAATTATAGCACCCTCGGGTAAAACCACTAATAGAAAACCGCTTGGCTTTATCTTGTGCATCATCAACATACCATCATGCATACTTTTCCTTGAACTATTTTGTAAAACCCTATATTGTTTTCTACATTACATCTCCTTCTTTATTCAAATTATATTTTATACTATCTTAAAACGTGAAAAGTTATTTACGAAATCTTTAATCAACAAAAGAAAAATAAAAAACAAATATTTTAAATAAAAATCCTAGCCCTAAACCGGCCAGGCCCAAAAGGCCCAGCCGGCTGAAACCCTAGCCCTTCTATCCAAATCCCCACCTACCCCTAACCCTAGAAACCCTATCCACTCCAACCCCTGCCACAGCCAACACTCCACCCCACCCTTCCGAACACCAGACACACGACACCACGCACACACACAACTCGTACCCAACCCCCACTCCCAATCCTGTGCCGCGTATGCGCCCTCCCTCGTGATCGTGGCCCCAGCTCCCCATCGCTCCACCCCCAATACCGTGTCTCTCCCCGAGACTCCTGCATCCCGCCGCCACCGCTCGATATGAACCTCCGTTGGCTTCTTCCCTCGAACCCCCTTCGTCGCCCTGCCCGAGCAGTGCTGCCAGGCCGCCTGCGTCGTCGCCCTCTCCTCCCTGCGAGCCTGCCACCCTCTCCGTCCGCCGCCACCAGCGCGTGGTCGTTCCACTCCTCGCTGCCAGGGGAGCCTCTCCTCCCTCTGGTTCCTCCTCTGGTCTTACCTCCGCCGCTGCGGACCCTCTCTGGCCGCACAAGACGCCGCCCCGCCCTCCTTTTTGATCTCTGCATCTGCTGGACCCAGGCCTCCTCTGCGTCGCTGCCAAGCTTGACCAGTACCACCCCGAGCTCGCCGGCCCTCGTGCCGCCTCTGCCTGGCGAGCCCTGCGTTGTCCGTCTGCCCCAAGTTCGCCTCCGGCAACCGTGCCGACGCCGCGCTCGTCCCCGGCCCGGAGTCGAGGCGTCCTCGGTTCCTATTTTCCTGTCGCTGTCCTCTCTGCCTTCTACACGCACGCGTGCCCGCGTGCGTCTCTGTTCCAGCAGTGGATGCAAACGTTGCTCCTTTCTTTGTGTGTGTGCGCCGTTGTGGTACTAGCGGGCGACATTTTGTTGTTCTCCTAGTACACCGCAGGCGCACATCTCAGGTACCCTGTGCGCTTGTTAGACCCAAGATCGCCTTTACCAATGTTGTCGGCCAAGCCTTGGTCCCAACCTCGTCAGGATCTTCTCGTTGACAAGACCGAACTAGCGCGGAATCAAGTTGGATACCGATCATCGTCTTCGACTCACAAGAACTTCGTCACCGAACCGATAAGATCTACCACACGGAGGCGATGACGCCGGTTCGACAAGATCATCTTCCCGGAGCCGGAAACCCCGAAGACCGATCACGGATCCACCGACCCGTTCCTGGATCCAATGACCCGAAGACCGATCCCGCGAACCCGCAGCGAACCCCAAGATCGCCGATACCCAATGTGTGACCCCTACCTAACCCGGCCTTATTTTTCTTATGCTTGTTGCATGAAGCATTCAACCAAAATTCAATCAAACCAGATGAGACAGTCAACAAAATTCAATAACCCAATATCTCGAAATAGAAAAATAAATTAGTAATTAATCTTCTATTCACTCCGTTCAGAAATATAAGACATTTTAGCTTTGTGAAATGAATGTATCTAGACGCTTTGTAGTGTATAGGTTCACTCCAAATCTAGGGTGGAGAAAATTCAGTAACCCAATATCTCGAAATAGAAAAATAAATTAGTGATTAATCTTCTATTCCCTCCGTTCAGAAATATAAAACACTTTAGCTTTGTGAAATGAATGTATCTAGGGTGGAGAAAATTTTAATCGTGTGATCTACCCAAAGAACAATTTCGTGGAGCAGAATTACTTGCTGGCACATTGAATTTGTGTTTAGGCGATACACATCTTTCTCGGCAATTAGTGCATTACTAAGCTGCTACACCTGGAGGGCAAACATCACAATAACAATGACCATCTGTTGTAAAGGATGAAATTTCATAGAAAATATTGAGGTAATGTCCATTCGTCCTAAACTACTTGTAATTTTTTTTTAGTATAGACCAGGACAACCTTTATTTTGGAATGACGGTGGTAATTTTACTATGGTGTAGTCTGATACATGACAACACTGATTAGCAGAGAAGGTCCATGCACCTTTCGATGTATGATGATACCAGTAACTGAAGTCTCCATGGAAGTCAGGAAGAACCTTTCATAAATAAGTCTCTACTATCTAAAAGAATCAAACAGTGAATTGATTTTTCTATAAAAATATCAAGAACTTACCTGAGAATTTTGTATGCATCCGTGAGCTAGTTCAAGAGTAGGAACAGTCATGAGCTATTTCAAGAGTATGACCTAACTCTTCTATAAGTCCTGTAGCCAGTATAGCTTCAACTATGATATGTCCCAAAGTTGGCTACCATTATAACCCTGCAGTACATGGTGGAAACAGTTCTAGCCTTAATCCATTCAAGAAACTATCCTCTTTTTTAAATACCAATCAAGCAACTATGCATATTTCTCTAACTTTTTGTGCCACTCGACGTCTCGACCCACACCCTTCTTTCAGTGGTCGGCGCTCTCCTTACATAGGCGCTAAACAAAAGTTTCATAATGTAAGACACAGTAAAATGGAACAATTGTTAGGCATTTAGTTTTTGGTAAATCTCGACAAACCGAATACCATGAGAATATATTCTGTTAGTTACTCAGACCAAAAGTATACATGTCCATTTGTGAATGTATAAACCTACAGTTCAAGATTTCTTGAACTGGAACATACATTACTATGAGGGTGAAGCTATTTCACAACCTGATTGCCAGAATACTTAAAAAATCTAAGAGATAACCACTGCAAGCAAATATTAGCATTGCATGGCATTTTTTATCACCGTGTCGACTTGATACATTTTCCTTCAATATAAATCAAACCCGAACTGAATGTATGTGGTCTACTCAGGCAAAGTCCAGTCAGGTTTACCTGTACAAATCATGACCCTGAATGTGGTGCCCATTAATTCTACAAAGCTAAAAAAGTCTGGAATCTTAGTTTCTGGTCTCCATCCCCATTATAATTGACCAAACAAACTACATAAGTTTCTGGTCTCCATCCCATTACACAAGATATAGTTATGCATCGATATCCGTCGGTGCCCATGCCGATCACCTCTTTCACTTCCTCTCTGAGCAGTGGCATTACACGTCGTACCGAAACAGTAGTGCGCAGACACTAGGCGTGGTGTTGGACGTGTGAGATCTGAACCTAAATTGATTGAGTTTGATGGATGGGTACTTACAGGAGGCGATGAGAGTGGGTGGTTGTTGATTGGAGTTGAGGAAGGCGGCCTAAATCGGAGGCGCATCTGTAACAAAGGCCCCTTGCCGGCAAAGTCAAGCACGAAGGTGTGGACCTCGGTGTTGGAGTGATTGACCCTGATCTTCTTAGATACGGGGGAGGCGGGGAGAGCTTGTCCGGATTGCGGCCGACGAGCAGGAGGCCGACCCTGGAGGTGGCGCGCCGTATGGTGAGGCCTGGCTGATGCCGTCGGTGGCGCCGGTGAGGACAACCCTGAGCCCATAGCAGGGGCGCAAGGGCTTTCTGGGGAAGAGGAAGGCGGCGTAGGCCCAGAGCCATGAAGCTCATGGCGGTGCGGGCGATGACAAGGAGGCCAACGGCAGGCAGGGCAAGCACCCATGTCGGCTGCACGTGGAGGATCTCACGATGTGGCCACGCACGGGATACCACACGGCCCTGATAGGTTGCGCGCGGAGAATATCACGATGTGGGGCGGTGGGCTGGAGAGGAGGGTGCCGCCGGTGGCCTAGAGGAGGACCGGTCAAGGGGTGAGATGGGACTATGGGGTACGACCTTTCTGAGGTGGAAGGGACTGGGCGGACGAAGCATGGATGACGCTGGTTTTTTTCTTGCGCGACGGTAGCGACGGAGCGAAACGCGACGAAAGGAAGGACGGAGAGGCAGAAAATGGAACAACAACGTTCTTTTTAGATAGTAGAGATGATATCAATCCATTTCATAATTGTACATGCTTGCATATATATTTGTATGGTTTGAGGGCATTATGCCGATTCACATAATAATTATATATAGAGATTATATGTGAGATTTTCTAGTCTTATATTGGCTCTATTTAAATTTATATATCCGATAGCCATGTTTTGCCTTGTTAAGCTAAAATTTAAATTACGGGGTATCTAAAAACCATAAACCACCTAATTAATTGTCGGGACCCCTCTTCCGCTTAATATTTCCTAATTACATCGCACTTTTTCTATGTCATGCATCATACATGTATCATGTCTGATCTTATCCCGTAGTATTAAATAGTGCATCCGGTATTTCTTTTAGTGTTTTGCTTCTTTACGGATTAGACCGATGAGTTGATGCGAGTGTCGATCTGATCTTCGGATGAAACTTTGGCTGTGTTTTCCAGAAGAGCTTTCTCCCCCTTTCTACCTATTTTACATTTATAGTCTTTACTTTCTCCTGTTGATCTATTACTATCTGTGTTGCGATGATTTAGATTTTGTGCCACTTTATATCCCTTGCAGCCTATATTGCTGTGGACACCTCCTATTACCTGTTGTTTGATAGATAGTCGGCCTTACAAGTCGTAGTTTCTTATGCAGGTGTTGCATCGCACCGTCGATTTTCCCTAGTTGTTGGAGGAATGCCTCATGCTAAATGTAGGAGATGATCTTGAGTTTAATTATAACTTGGTAATAAAATTCTAGGAATAGTTATAACTAAGGCAGAGACATCGATGGGTAATAGATGTTATTTGGTTTTTAACCGCTCAGTGGTGTCCCGTAGGTCCCGAGTACTTTATACCTGTTCCTTGACTATCGCACTATCCGCATGTTGGTCATGAATCCCCTTAGTCAGATTTTGATTCATTTCTTATTTCTTGGGGCCACAAACTAGTTTAGGGTTTTACTACTATCATGTACTTATGTCATGCTTTACTGCTTTATTTAGTACTATTGCTCGAGGAATCTTCCTCTGTTGTATCTTTTAGTGGACCAAAAAATTATGTATCTTCCGGTGTTTTCCTTCACGACTACATCATCTATATCAGATCCGATGAAGAGCCTGCATCACTCCTTTGTTTTTCAAATGCTGTTTGTCAAGATCTTCAGTCTGATTCTGAGAGTTGGCTGCATAGTCTCCTATTCGTGTATAGAGTAATGCTTTGAGTGCAGGACGGAATCACGACCATACCACTACTCTTATCATTCACATTTGTACATTGAATCGGTGGATCAATATAGTTGTACTCCTCCGCGGATGTTAGAGGTGGCATTACCTTTTGAAACCTCTACTTTCGTCTGTGTTTCTCTAGAGTGTTCTCTCCATGAACGTGAGCAATGATTCCTTGTTAGTGGTGTTGCAAGGATCTACACGAAGCGAGAAGATTAAGATCGTCGGTCTTTTCCCTATACCCTGAGACGGATCTCGAGGGCAAGATCCGTTGTTAGTGGTATCGAATTGTAGCACCCCGGGTAAAACCACTACCAGAAAATCACTTGTGTTTGTGCAGCATCATGACTGCATGCTCATGTCATCATGCCACATTGCATTTAAACATCATCATCATACATATATTGTCTAAAACTATTCTCCAAAAGCTTATTTTGTTTTCTAGATATTCCCCTCCTTATTTCAAATCAAAACACTAGGTCCATCCAGATCTTTTATGTGTCTAAAACCTCCTTACAAAATGTTTTATTTTAAAATAAAGTAAAAAATATATATTAAACTATTTTTAACTAGGGGAGGCCGCCACCGGCCATGCCCAAAGGCCCAGCTGGCAGCAGCCTACTATCTCAGATAAAATCCTTAAACGCTAGACTACCCCAAAACCCTAAGCCCAAACCCTAAACCCAACCTATACACATCCCATCCGCTGGACAAAACACACACATTCACTAATGCCTCCTCTCACATGAACCATGCCGACACGCTGTCACGCCACCACCCAAACCGCGCCGTGTGTCGCTCGCCTGGCCCGCACGCGATGCAGTACTCCTTGCACAACGATCGAACCAAACTATCCAGACACACACGCACTCCGCTCTCGTCCCCTCCCTCTTCCTTCTCTGGTTCTTCTTCCTCCGGGCCGGCAGGCCCCTCTCCCCCTCCTCTCCGGCTGTGGCCGGCGTTGAGATTGGGTGAGGGACCCTTCCCCCTGTACAGCAGTAGATAGGGTAGGCTTGTTTGGTGTGTGCCCCTGTGGCGTCTGGCGTTATGCTGTTTGGGATCTTATCGTTGGGGTTCGGGAGCGACCTCCGGCGGCGGGTGGTGGTGATCTGCTTGCTCGTGGTGCTCCATCGGTGGGAGCCGGAGACGAGCTGTGGTATTGCGACCACGATCCCCTCAATAAAGCTCCTTTTGCTCTCCCCAGATCGAGGCGGAGCGGTTGGAGTTCTTCCTCCGAGACATCGAGGTGATGGTGTTAAGGGAAAGCTTCGATTCGCTGCGACCCTTTGCCGATCTGAGGAGCAGGAAGATGGGAAGACTGCGGCGGTCTTCTGGAGCGGATCCTCGGTGGCCCTTCGCCGGCATCGTGTCGGCCCGCCACCGACTCTTCTGGCCGAATGGCGGCTGCTCCGAGCTCTGGTATCGGCCACTGCCCGGTGCCATCTCACCTTAAACCTCCAGGCCGAAGTGCCATGTCGGAGGCCCTTCATCTGCTTCGTCGCTGGGAGCCCCGTCTGCATCACACCAAGTGGTTCTGTCCCCGGTCGTGGTGTTGACGCCGGCGATCTGAAGCTCAAGCTCGTTTCTGGTGGAGAGGGACCCGATTGCTTTTCCCTTTTTAGTTTTGAGGTCCTGTATGCAATGTGGGAGGACTATATTGTAATTTTTACTTTCTTTGAGATTCTCCCTGTATCTCGTAAGCCCACCGTTGAAGATTAATGCAGTGTTCCGGGCCCTTCAGGGTCCTTCCCGCGTTCAAAAAAAAAATCCCCGCGGAATACCCCGACCATGCCAAGTTGCATCGCATGCAGCACACAGCCCCAGTCATGCACAGCCCCGCTGCCAACCGCCCGCGTACTTACGTTGCACTCCCCCGCGACTGTTAAGAATAAATATTCCAGGAAAATAGAGGATAAAATCCCCGTTTAATTGGAGATGCGGTTCACTCCTAGGACCCGACATCCCGTTTCCGACGGTTTCTCCCGAAGGCATCTGTGAGGCGATGATCCTGGAACTGCCCGATCGATGCCGTTCTTCTGGAAACCGACATATCTTATGCCCAATTGTATAAAAGCTTGTATCAACCATCAATGAACATACATATTTCATTCTTGTCTCTCGCTGTCAATACTTCCACTTCGAACACGTTATCAGCACCTGCTCCGGCGAGAGCTCTTCGAGGATTTCGCGATCACCGGAATTAGAGAAAAGAGGTGAGAAACATGCCTCGTTCGATGCCCCTGTTCCTCCGTCGCTCGCGCTTCGTCGCTCGACGTCGACGCAGAATTGGGGTTCGTCATCACGCCCTTCGCCTTGACGGCCGCCGCTACGGTGATGGGCAGTACTTCGGCCGCCGCCACGGTGCAGGAGGCTACCGTGAGCACCGCCATGGTCTGCGCGTCCCCTGTGGTGCCGGCCTGACGAACAGCGTTGCGCCGACAGTGCCCCCTTTTGCGCCGCCAATCCCGGATTGGCTTCTCGCCGGTCCGGCCGCGCCGATGCTGGGGGCCGTCGACGTCGACCCTGCACTCGCGCCTCCACCGCCGCCATTCTGGTGCCAGGCACACGGATGGATGGTTTGCCCACTGCACGTGTACGGACACGGCATGGGACAAGCCCCAGAGGACGACGGCGCGGGCGCTGCGCTGCAGCCTCCAACGGCCCCTGCCGGCATGGGCGCCACAAGCTTGTCGCCCACCTCCGTCTTCGATTTCGGAGGCCTGTCCGACGCCATCGAGCCGCGCCCGTCGTCTCCGACCCCCGTGGTCGTTGAGACTGGCACCGGTGCGCCGCTCCAGATGCCGCCGTCGGAGGCGTCTCACTTGTAGGAGCGCGAGGGCAACACGGTCGCCTTCGTCTCGGCGCTGACCAGAGCGACGCCCTTCACCTCCGACTCCGGCGTGCGTAGCTTCACGAGCGCCGCCCATGGCGTTGCGGTCGCGCCACCGAGGCTGCCGTCCCTGACACCGGACTCTCCTCCTTCACCGCGTCCGAATACACGTCGCCGCCTGATGTCCTTCGGCTTCTCGCTCCCCAGCCCGCGGTCGAGCGGCCGCGGGCGCCGCGCAGGCACTTGGAGCCCACCCATGCTGGGCCTCGCCAACGGCGTCGCACCAGGAAACTGCCTTCCCGACGACTCCTCCGATGAGGAGGCTCGTGGCTGGAGCAGCTCTGGCCGCCGGTGACCCCGCCCGCGCGGCGGTGAATCCTGGTGCAGCTAAACGCGTGGATTTGGGAAAGATGCTTCGAAGACATCGCTTGGCCGAGGACACCGCGTGGCCCAGTTTCCTTATCGTTTCGTCAATAAATAAAAAAACTGATTGCCGTCGTGCGCAGCGCAGCACTAGCAGTTTCCAGATTCTCGCTAGTTTGCTTTCTAAGCATAGTTGTTTTTTCTAATAGCCGTCTTAGTAGTAAATATTTGTTTATTGTAAATTATGTTAAAATCAGTATATTGTACTGTTTATTTGTCGGGTACTATGTGTATTCCAAAAAATATTTGATGTAATATATTTCCGTGTGTGGGCACATGTTGATATTTATTACATTCATCGTTTGCAATTGAGATTTTTAATTTCTTGCAATCAATTTATCGTCTTAATTGAGTCATTTTGACTCGATACGAGCATGAATTGGTAAGCAAAATTCAAAGTGATTTCTGTAAATTGATGTTTTGGGAACACAAGGTAGTAGACAGATCTACTGCACTGCAGATTATCACCACTACTGTTTAAAGCCTACATTTTGTCATTTTTGACACTATGATTGCTTAACAATGTGCTCCCTCAAACATTTTATTAAGTCATGACATAAGGCATTAGAAGTATGAGTATCTACTGATTTCATCAGATTATACTCTCTAGTGCCGCGAGACGGACTCTGAATATACTTCGAAGATTATCTATAATGTGTCATACTTAACAATTTGAAGTTCACACTAATGATTTCGAGCCCACTTCTTAAAGTCATCATTAATTTTGCATAGTTCATTACAACATGACCATGATGGATTTTAATTTACCGAATGTAGATTAATATTCTCTGTTTACCATGTAGGTAACTGATGGCTGGAAGAGAGTTCGATTCACTCGAGCTTAATGGCCACAACTACCCTACATGGGCCATGGGCATCAAGATCGCTCTTGCGTCCCGTGGGATAGTGT
Source organism: Avena sativa (assembly GCA_916181665.1). Lineage (NCBI taxonomy): Eukaryota > Viridiplantae > Streptophyta > Magnoliopsida > Poales > Poaceae > Avena > Avena sativa. The sequence continues at coordinate 81,351,715 of OV702296.1, forward strand.
GTGTCATCCAGAACCCGGAAGACCCCCTTCCGGCTGGAGCCGCACCGCTGAGAGAAGAGCAGAAATATGCTGCCTTGTATATTATAAGGCACCATATTCACCCGGATCTTAAGTCCAAGTATTTGGAGGAGGAATCCCCATTTACTTTGTTTCAGGACCTCAAGACGAGGTATGAAAAGCAGAAGGCAGTTGTCCTGTCTGAAGCACTTCATGATTGGACTCATCTTCGATTCCAGGACTTTAAGTCCGTCGGGGATTACAATCATGAGGTTCATAAGATAAGTTCCAAGCTATGATTTTGCGAGAATGAACCTACAGATGCGGAAAACATATAAAAAACTCTATCCACTATGCTCCCATCTGAAAGGCTCCTCCAACAACAATACCACCCTCGCGACTACCAGGTCTATTCAGACCTTATTCATATCCTATTTCTGGCTAAAAAGCATGATGAGCTTCTTGCTAAGAATGGCTCTCAGTGCCCGGTTGGTTCCCAACCTTTGCCCGAAGTTTATATGAATGTTGTGAACGGAACAAAGTTTGATGGTGCCTTCAATGGTAACCGACCAAACTTAAAGGGTAAGCGTAAGCGCAACTGGAAAAAGAAGCCTCAAAACTCGGACTGTGGGAAAGGCACCGCAAAGCCAAAGTATGACAAACTAGGCTTTGTGACAAGTGTGGATGCTATACGCATCCTACTAACAAGTGAAAGACCCCAAAGCATCTGGCAATCCTCTACCAGCAATCCCAAGGACGCAAGGCACCTCAAGGGAAAAGGTTTGAAGCCAACTTCAACCTTTATCTAGATGGCACCAATAGAGCTGGTTGTTCGCAAGATGGACCTAGCAACACCATGACTCTCTAGCAGCCCGAGGACCCTATGAGCATGGAGAACATGATGATTGAGTATGCCTCAAATGACGTGTTTGGAGACTTTGACTAGTCCCACTATCTCCTTAGTGATCACTTTATTTTATGTCCTTTTGTGATGTTATAATAAGAACATAAGTATTGTTGTTGTCATGTATCTTGTATCAGCACTTTGATATAATAAAGATTGTATTCTATGTGTCTAAATAAGGTTTTCTTATTGAAAATTCTTCATTTTTATATATAGCTATCTACGGGGACAATCCGATGGAAGAGGAATTATGCCTTGTGGACAGTGATACCACAAACTCCATACTGAGGGAGTTGAAATATTTTTAGACTCTAAAAAAGATGAATGGAGATATTTTGACTATCGCTGGACGCGATACGGTAATTGTTGCCACTGGGTGTGCCATATTTACCCTCCCAAACGGTACACAAGTGACAATTCAAGATGCCTTGTTGTATCTCGATTCGTCTCGTACCTTAATCAGTTATCAAGATATCCGTAAGAATGGTTTTCATATTGAAACCCATGAAGACAACAAAGAAGAGTATCTGCTCTTCACAAAAGATAACGGATATGGCAAGCAAGTACTTGAAAAATTCCTTCTCTGTCGTCCGGACTGTACTATACGTACATCAAGCCCGTAGAACATGTTGCTTACAAGGTAATCTTCCAGAATGTTGACGCATTTCAAACTTGGCATGATCGCCTAGGCCATCCCAGCATCGGGATGATGAGGAAGATTACTAGCAATTTCATTGGTCATAATTTGCATGAGTCCAAATTCCCTCAGTCATCAGACTTTGTGTGTACATCATGTACCAGAGGGAGGCTAATTTTGAGGCCTTCGCACCTCAAAATACAAGTTGAATCACTTCAGTTTCTTGAACGAATTCAAGGTGATATTTGTGGTCCTATCCAACCATTATCTAGACCATTCAGGTATTTCATGGTTTTGATTGACGCATCTACACGATGGTCACATGTATGTCTTATTTCCACGCGAAACCATGAATTTGCCAAGATAATGAGTGAAGTAATTAAGTTATAGGCCCATTATCCAGAAAGTCGGATTAGATCAATTCGCATGGACAATGCTGTGGAATTCTCTTCACGCGCCTGCAATGACTATTGCATGGCCTTGGGGATTGAAGTTTAGCACTCTCTTCCATATGTCCACACTCAAAATGGTTTGGCCGAGTCCCTAATAAAGAGGATCAAACTCATTGCAAGACCTTTATTAATGAATTGCAGCTTTCCAACTTCGTGTTGGGGTCACGCGGTTTTACACACTGCTAACCTAATCCAATTGCGACCTACTGCATATCACAGTACTTCCCCTATGCAATTGGTACGTGAAAATCCTCCCAGCATTTCCCATCTGCGTAAGTTTGGATGTGCTACATACATCCCGATCTCACCACCACATCGGATATCCATGGGCCCACACAGAAAACTAGGGATCTATGTGGGGGTACAAATCGCCGTCGATTATTAAGTACCTGGAACCCCTTACTGGGGATCTATTCACAACCTGTCACGCTGATTGCATATTTGATGAGGAACATTTTCCGGCATTAGGGGGTGATTTCAAGTACCAGAAAGAATGCCCGGAAATTGATTGGAATGCTATCGCCATTTCAACCTCTCATCCATGTACCCAAGAGACCGAACTCCAAGTTCGGAAAATCATCAATTTGCAACATCTTGCAAATAATCTGCCAGATTCATTTACTGATCTAAAAGGTGTTACAAAATCCTAGAAACCGGCTAGAAATGCGCCCGAAAGAGTGGAGGTACCAACAAAAACCACTCAACCCCCTGATCCTAAAAAGAGGGGGAGTAGTACGGCTTCTGACCCGGAACCTGCTTCTCGCAAGCAACAAAGGAGAGAGAGGAGAAAATCCTCCAAATCAGTAAATGCATGTCAACTCAACGTTGATGAACACCCAGTGGAAGGGCAGCCTCCACAACCCAGCTCTAGCTTGCACACACTGGCTGGGACATCAGAACACCTAGACTCACGCATATTGGGAAATCACGAAGAGTCATCAAGGGTGCATGAGATATCCACCAACTATATCCATTCTGGAGAATCATTCAACCGTAATTCTACGATTGTCGACACTTATTTTTCTGCTACAATTGCCGATACCCTTCTCAATGATCATGATCTAAGGACTATCGTTGAGTGTGAGAAACACTCCGACTGGCCTAAATGGAAGGAAGCAACACAAGCAGAACTTGCTTCGCTCAATAAAAGGAAGGTATTCATAGAAGCAATACCAACACCTCCCAATGTTTTCCCTATGGGATTAAAATGGTTTTCCTCCGGAAACGGAATGAGAACAATGAGGTGGTGAGATACAAAGCGAGGCTCATAGCACAGGGTTTCACGCAGAGACCTGACATTGATTTCAATGAGACATATTCTCCAGTAATAAGTGGTATCACTTTCCGATATCTTATATATTTGGCAGTGCAAAATTGTCTATCTATACAGTTGATGGATGTCGTGACCGCGTATCTTTACGGGTTACTAGATTCGGACATATACATGAAGGTTCCTGACTGAGTCTCTGTCCCAAATTCAAGCGCTAAACACACCATGTACTGTGTAAAACTGAACAAGTCTTTATACGGCTTGAAACAGACAGGACGGATGTGGTACAACCGACTTAGTGAGTTCCTTCTTCAGAAGGGTTACTCCAATAATGATGACTGTCCATGTGTCTTCATAAGAAGTCCTCTTCAGGATTTTGCATCATTTAGTATATGTCGATGATCTCAACATCATTGGCAACACACAAGATATTGATGAAGCATGCAATCATCTAAAGACAGAATTTGAGATGAAGGATTTGGTCAAACCAAATTTTGCTGGGGTCTCCAACTCGAGCACCTTCCCTCAGGAATAACGGTACACCAAGCTGCTTATATCCAAAAAATATTGGAGAAATTCAATATGGACAAATCCTATCCATCTAAAACTCCCATGGTGGTTCGTTGTCTAGATGTAGAGAAAGATCCATTCAGGCCAAGGGATGATGGAGAAGAGATGCTGGGACCCGAGGTTCCATATCTCAGTGCCATTGGAGTGCTCATGTATCTTGCAAATTGTACGAGACCTGACCTTGCATTTGCAGTGAATCTACTTGCTAGACACAGCGCAGCTCCCACCAAACGCCATTGGTCGGGACTCAAGAATGTCTTTCGATATCTCCAAGGCATAAAGGATCTTGGCCTATACTTTCAGTTTCAGAGAAATCTGGACTCCAGTATGATCGGATACACTGATGCTGGCTACTTATCTGATCCCCATAATGCCAGATTACAGACCGTCTTTGTGTTCCTACATGGTGGAACTGCTATATCATGGAAGTATTCGAAACAGACTCTGTTTGCCACTTCTACCAATCATTCTGAAATAATTGCATTATATGAGGCATCACGCGAATGTGTGTGGCTTCGCAGAATGATAAACCACATACAATAGTCATGTGGAATTGGTTCTATTGAATCATCTACCATTATCTATGAGGATAATGCGGCTTGTGTTGCATAGATGCAAACAAGATACATCAAGAGCAATATCACTAAGCATATTGCTCCAAAGTTGTTTTATCCTCATGAACTCCAAAAGAGTGGGGAAATAAACATCTTGCAAGTCAAATCATGCGATAATATCGGCGACTTGTTTATGAAGTCTCTACCAACTTCAACATTCCAGAAATATATTCATGGAATCGGTATGCAACGGCTTCGAGATTTGCAAGAATCAGGGGGAGTATATTCCTGAACTATTCCTGTTCAAAGCATCATATTACACTCTTTTTCCCTTAAATGAGTTTACTTTACAGGTTCTCATTAAGGTTTTTAATGAGCTAATATCAACATAAGGTCATATGTCATACTATCTGTTTTCCCCATCGGGGTTTTTAAGATGGTATAAACGACATATTTATTGACCTCTAGATTCTATGGATTTATTTCATATTGATTTAACAAAGGCGATAATCATTATATGCTGTGCCATTTTCTCCTTATTTTCCCACAGGGTTTTTAAAGGAGTTTTAACAGCATATCCTATCATACTCCTCACATTTTTCCCACAGGGTTTTTGGAGGAGATTTAATCGTGATGATGAACTACTATACAGTCAAGCGGTGGTTAGGGGGAGTGTTAAAAATAAATATCCCAGGAAAATAGGGGATAAATGTTGGAGATATGCCCAAGAGGCAATAATAAAGTGGTTATTATCATATCTTCATACTTATGATAAATGTTTACATACCATGCTATAATTTTATTAACCAGAAACATTAATACTTGTGTGATTTGTAAACATAAAAGAGTCCCTAGTAAAGCCTCTTGTTAAACTAGCTTGTTGGTGAATATATGATCATGGTTTCCTGATCATGAACATAGAGATATTATTAACAACAGGGTCATATCATTAGGAGAATGATATGATGGACATACTCCTATAGATAAGCGTAGCATAAAGATCAAGTCATTTAATATAGTTCATTTGCTATATGCTTTCTGATACATAGTAACCTAATTCCTTTGACCATGAGATCATGCTTATCACCATCACCGGAAGGATGCTTTGATGACATCAAACACCACACCGTAACTGGGTGGCTATAAAGGTGGCATTGAGTGTTCGGAAAGTATGGGTTGAGACACATGGATCAAGAGTGGGATTTGTCCATCCATATGACGGATAGATATACTCTGGGCCCTCTCGGTGGAATGTCATCCAATTAGCTTGCAAGCATGTGACTAGCTCACAAGGGATCACATATCACGGGAACGAGAAAAGAGTACTTATCGGTAACGAGGTTAAACTAGGTATGCAGAGATACCGACGATCAAAACCTCAGATAAGTAAACTATCGTGAGACAAAGGGAAATTGGTATCGTATGTAAGTGGTTCATTCGATCGCAAAGTAATCGTAGAAATATGTGGGAGCCATATGAATTTCCAGATTCCTCTATTGGTTATTGTTCGGAGAAGTGTCTCGATCATGTCCGCATAATTCACGAACCGTAGGGAGACACACTTAAGGATTCGATGTTGTTGAGTAGTTATGGAATGATGACTAAGAGACCGAATGTTGTTCGGAGTCTCGGATGGGATCCAGGATATCACGAGGAGATCCGGAATGGTCCGGAGAATAAGATTCATATAAGGAAAGTCCTGTTTTGGAGTTGGGGAATAATTCTGGTGTTTTCATCGGGAATGTTCTAGAAGGGTCCGGAAGGTCCGGCATTCCGGAGGGGAAGGATACATGAATGTGTCATAACAAGTTGGAATGGTTGCATCATGTACTAGGTGTCATCGCTGAGCAAAATAAAGGGATAAATCAAATCCTAGTTTGAAAAGTCAAACGCCAATTTGAAAAGTCAAACGGCAAGTTTGCTTGGTGGAGGGAGAGTAGGAAACCTACTTAGGGAGGAAGTCCTACTCCCTCCACCCGCCGGCCAAGGAGGAGGAGTTGGAGGAGGACTCCCTCCTCCCAACCGTGCCTCCCTCCCACCTATAAAAGGAGGGGCAGGGGTGCCCCTCTTCCCTACACCTCTCTCCTCTAAACCCTAGCCCTAGCCGCCGGCCTCCACCAAGTCGCCGCCGCCCCTAGGGTTTGCCTAGCCTCCGAGTTGGGGCCCTCCCCTTGCCGTAGCCGTCGGCCTAGATCTCTCTCCTTGGTGCCTCTAAACCCTAGATTGCCAAGGCCTCTCTCATAGTCCACCATACTCGCTCCGGCTTAAGGCGAAGCCCTATGAGATCTCCCCTCTACTTCTGGTACCACGCCGTCGTGCTGCCGGAATCGCGAGGAGAGTGCTACAACCTCTGCTGCCTGCTGGAACAAGGGAGAGAAAGGTCTTCATCGAGTACCGAATGTGTGACCGACTGCGGAAGCGCTGCCGGAATGCAGCGCCGGAAGGATCGTATACGCGATCTTGAGATCGGCAAGAGTACGATTACATCACCCACGAGAATCTGCTCTCGTTAACCGCTTTGGAATCTTCGAGGGTGAGTTCCTATATCGACTCGTTGCTACAATCTAGTAGATAGATCTTGGCTTGTTTGTTTGCATGCGGTAGAAATTTTTTGTTTTCCATGCTACGAACCCCTACAGTGGTATCAGAGCCGTGTCTATATGTAGATCTGTTGCACGAGTAGAACACAATGGTCATTGTGGGCGTTGATGCTTTTGTTGTCGATTTCTTCTTGTGTACTTTGCATCTTGCGGGATGGTGGGATGAAGCGGCCCGGGCTAACCTTACATGACATCGTTCATGAGACTTGCTCCATGCTTGACATGCAACTTGTATTGCATAAGTGGCTTTGCGGGTACCTGTTTCTCCCAACATAGTTAAGATTTAATTTACAACGGGTGATTGACAATACTAGTATCAATGTTGTGGTTCTTGTTCGTAAGTTAGAGTGACACTTATTGAAAGCCCCAAACCACGTAAAATATGCAAAGAAAATTAGAGGCGTCTAACTTTGTTTTGCAGGGGTGTGCTGTGATGTGATATGGCCATGATTGTGATTATATTTGATGTATGCAATGTTCCTTATTGTAAGTTGGCAACCGGCAGGAGCCATATGGTTGTATTTAAATTCTGTTAAGACCCGCGTGTCTATTCAAAGTAGTTGTAATAGTTGAAGCTGGTGGACGACAACCATGGAGCGGCATCATTGACCTTGATGCAATGCCGGTGATGATGGAGATCATGTTCGTGCTTGAAGATGGAGATCGGAAGCACAAGTAGAAAGGCCATATCATATCACATATTATGAATTGCATGTGATGTTAATCCTTTTATGCATCTTGTATTGCTTAGTTCACGACGGTAGCATTATAAGATGATCCCTCAAGCACACAATTTCAAGTTTTAAAGTGTTCATCCTTAGTAAGCACCGTTGCAAAAGCTCGTTGTTTCGAAGCACCACGTGATGATCGGGTGTGTCAGATTCTGCGAGTGTATACAACGTGAGCAAGCCAGATTTGCTCATGCGGAAGCTAAGGTTGATCTTGACGAGCCTAGCATGTACAGACATGGTCTCGAAACACGGATCACCGAAAGGTAAAGCATGAGTCATATAGTAGATATGATGAACATGTTGATTGTTCGCCATTGAAGCTACATCAACTCTCGTGATGATCGGTTTTGATGTGGTGGATTTGGTTCGTGTGATCACTAAAACAATGTGAGGGATATTGTTTTGAGTGGGAGTTCAATGGCAATATGATTAAAAGTTGAACACTATTTATCATAAATTAAATCAAAGTGAATTTGAATAATTGTTGTAGTCATTGGCATCCGTTTACCACCTTGCGCTTAGTTATAATTGAGATGATAGAACTATAGAATTCTGGTTAGTTACTTTACGAACTGGTATCGTATTGTTTTGAAGTGTTAATCTAAAGTTTAAAAGTCCTATTGCAAACTTTCAGTAAGTTCCGGTTATTCCATGAAGTTTAATAACTGGTATTAAATCGAGAGTGAAAATTCCAAGAGTTAGTGTATGAGTATCATGTTTGTCTCCATGATTCTTGATATTCAAAGAATTGTCTTAATATCAAGGTTATCTAGGATCTGAAAGAGTTGTTTCAGAAACCATGATGTGTGGAAGATATTGTGATATCTGAAACGAAGTTTTGGTTGCAACATGATAGAGTATAATATGGCAAAAGTCATGTTCTCATATTTGATGAGAATTTGCAAAGGGTTGGAGACACTAGTTGTCCTAATCCACCAAAAGGTTTTGGAGAGCAACATTATGAAGGGTTTCGCAGCATAGTAAATCAAAATTTTCTACGGAAGCGAACAGAGGGAAAGCCAAGATCTAATCTAGAAGATGCAAACAACGAGAGAGATTGGATTAGATCTTCATACCCTTGAAGATTCGCACAGCGGAATGTTCGTCGGAACGTGGGTGATGCAGTCATACTCGCTTCTCCTCCTCGCGATCCGATCCGATCTAGCACCACAAGTGGCGGTGCCTCCGTGAGATGCACACGTGCAGCACCTCGACGTCTCCTCCTTCCTCGGACCAGCAAGTATGGTGGAGAGATGGATTGGATCTACAACACGACGGCGTGGTGTATATGGTGGAGAATTTCTGCCGCAGGGCTTCGCCTACAAACAGTCGGGAGGGAGAGAGGAAGGCAGCAGGGCAACTAGGGTTTGGAGGGAGATGTAAGGGTGTGAGAGGGGGGCGCACCAGCCCTCTATATATAGAGGGGGGTGCGGCCAGCCCTAGCCTCTCCTCCAAGCCTATCTCTAGTTTAAACAATTTAAACTCTCCCTTATCTAGAAATCCTATCTTATCTTATCTCTAGTTTAAACGATTTAAACTCTCTAGGATCGGCTGAGCCCTATGGGTCCTTGTGCCCCTGGCCCAATGCGGCCAGGACACTCCCTCATAGTCCCATGCCCCCTCCCGGAAGGTGGGGCCACGTTGGTCCCCTTCCGGAAGGTTCTAGAAGCTTCCGGTACAATACCGATTAATCCGGAACAATTCCGAACTCCAAAAACTGCACTGCCTTATATGAATCTTATTCTCCGGACCATTCCGGAACCTCTCGTGATATCCTGGATCCCATCCGAGACTCCGAACAAAAATTCATAAACCAATTATCCAATCTATCCTAGCGTCGAGACACGTTAAGTGTGTGACCCTGCGGGTTCGAGAATATGCCGACATGATCTTCTATCAATAATCAACAGCGGGGTCTGGGCACCCATATTGACTCCCACACATTCATCGGTGATCATATCGGATGAACCACGATGCCAGGATTCAATCAATCCCATATATATATTCCCTTCGTCTCACGATATTTTACTTGCCCGAGATTCGATCGTCGGTATCGTCATACCTAGTTCAATCTCGTTCACAGCAAGTACTTTACTCGTTCCGTAATCCGATATCACTTTGTGATTAACTCCTTAACCACATGCTTGCAAGCGGTGTTGATATCGATTACCGAGTGGGCCCGAAGTATATCTCTCCGACTTGGGAGGGACAAATCCCATCTCGATACATACAACCCAACAGATACTTTCCGATCACCTGAGAGACACCTTTATGATCACCCTCTCATAGGATGACGTTTGATGACCTCAAAGCTTTCTTCCGATACCAGGGAGTTGTATTATCTCATGGTCTAAGGAATACAATATATGACATAGGAAAAGCTTCGCAAAGATGAACACAATGACACGATCTAATTGCTTCGCTTAGTTTGGGTCTGTCCACCATATCATTCTCCAATGATATGATCTCATTATCAATTGACAACTCATGTCTATGGTTAGGAAACCTTAACCATCATTGATCAATGAGCTAGTCCATAGAGGCGTACTAGGGACACGGTGTTGTTCACAAACCACACAAGTATTAATGTTTCCGCTTAATACAATTCTAGCATGGAATATAAACTTTATCATGAACAAGAATTATAATAATAACATCTTTATTATTGCCTCTAGGGCATAATTCCAACAGTCTCCCACTTGCACTAGAGTAAATAATCTAGTTTACATTTGGCAACAATCTCACACCCATGGCACTGAGGTGCTGATCATGTTTTACACGTGGAAGAGGTTTAGTCAATGGATCTGCGACATTCAGATCTGTATGTACTTTGCTGATCTTCAGATCTCCATCTGCTATATAATCTCGGATTATATGAAACTTGCGGTTGATATGCTTGGTCTTTGGATGATATCTTGGTTCCTTAGCGAGTGCTATGGCACCAGTGTTGTCACACAATATCTCCAGTGGGTCCAATGCACTTGGAACCACGCCAAGCTCAGTGATGAAGTTTCTGATCCAAACTCCTTCACTTGACGCTTCTGCAGCAGCCATGTATTCCGCTTCTACTGTAGATCCCGCGATCACGCTTTGCTTGCAGCTTCTCCAGCTCACAGCTCCTCCATTCAAAATATACACGTATCCTGTCTGAGATTTAGCATCATCCTTGTCGGTGTCGAAACTAGCATCGACGTAACCTTTTACGACGAGCTGTTCATCACCCCCATAGACTAAGAACATTTCTTTAGTCCTATTTAGGTACCTTAGGATGTTCTTCACGGCTGTCCAGTGTTCCACTCCTGGATCACTTTGATATCTGCTCGTCAAACTAAGATCATTGGACACATCCGGTCTAGTACACAGCATGGCATACATGATGGAACCTATGGCCGAGGCATAAGGCACTTTGCTCATAGCGTCCCTATCATTTACCGTAGCTGGACACTGAGCCTTGCTCAATATCTTACCTGACAACATAGGCACTGAACCTTTCAATGTCTTATCCATTCTGAACCTTTTCAGAACTTTGTCTAGGTATGTACTTTGGCTTAAAGCTATCAGGCGTCTTTGTCTATCTTTATAGATTTTGATGCCCAATATATAAGCAGCTTCACCTAGGTCTTTCATTGAAAAACACTTGTTCAAATAACTCTTCACATCGTTAAGCATGTTGATGTCATTTCCAATAATCAATATGTCATCCACATATAGTACCAGAAACGTCACCGAGCTCCCACTCACTTTCTTGTAGATGCAAGCTTCGTAGCAATTTGGAACAAATCCAAAGCTCTTGATCACTTGATCAAAACGAAGGTTCCAACTCCGAGATGCTTGCTTCAGTCCATAAATGGAACGCTGAAGTTTGCATACTTTATCAGCATCCTTAGGATCGACAAAACCTTCGGGTTGCATCATATACAACTCTTCATCAATGTTGCCATTGAGGAAAGCAGTCTTGACATCCATTTGCCATATTTCATAATCATGAAACGCAGCAATTGCTAATAAAATCCGAATGAACTTAAACATCGCTACGGGAGAGAAAGTCTCACCGTAGTCAACACCTTGAACTTGTCGAAAACCTTTCGCAACAAGCCGTGCTTTATAGATGGTAACATTACCATCCGCGTCCGTTTTCTTATTGAAGATCCATTTGCACTCAACGGCCTTTCGGTCGCTAGGAGGGTCCACCAAAGTCCATACTTGGTTTTCGCTCATGGATCCCAATTCGGATTTCATGGCTTCTAGCCATTTCTCAGAGTCTGGGCTCATCATCGCTTCCTCATAGTTCGTAGGTTCGCTGTCTTCTACTAACAAGACAGTCAAGACAGGGTTGTCGTACCACTCAGGAGGGGCACGCGACCTTGTCGACCTGCGACGTTCAGTAGCAGCATCTTCCGAAGCTTCATGATCCTTGTCATTACCTTCCTCTATTGTTGGTGCAGGCGGCACTGGAACAATTTCAGGTGCTGCGCTACTCTCCAATTCAAGAGAAGGTTCAATAACCTCGTCTAGCTCTACTTTCCTCCCACTCACTTCTTTCGAGAGAAACTCCTTCTCAAGAAAGGAACCGTTCTTTGCGACAAACACTTTGCCTTCGGTTCTGTGATAGAAGGTATACCCAATAGTTTCCTTAGGGTATCCTATGAAGACGCATTTCTCCGCTTTGGGTTCGAGCTTGTCCGGCATCAACTTCTTGACGTAAGCTTCGCATCCCCAAACTTTAAGAAACGACAACTTAGGTTTAGCACCAAACCACAGTTCATACGGTGTCGTTTCAACGGATTTAGATGGAGCCCTATTTAAAGTGAATGCAGCGGTTTCTAATGCATAACCCCAAAATGATAACGGCAAATCAGTAAGAGACGTCATCGATCGGACCATATCTAATAGGGTTCGATTCCGGCGTTCAGACACACCATTGCGCTGTGGTGTTCCGGGTGGCGTGAGTTGTGAAACGATTCCACTTGCTTTGAGATGCGTGAGAAAATCATAACTCAAATATTCGCCCCCACGATCGGATCATAGAAACTTAATCTTTCTGTTACGATGGTTCTCCACTTCATTCTGAAATTCTTTGAACTTTTCAAACGTTTTAGATTTATGTTTCATTAAATAGATATACCCATATCTACTTAAGTCATCGGTAAAAGTGAGAAAATAGCGATATCCACCGCGCGTCGAAACACTCATCAGTCCGCATACATCGGTATGTATGATTTCCAACAAGTCCGTTGCTCGCTCCATCATACCGGAGAACGGGGTTTTGATCATCTTGCCCATGAGGCATGGTTCGCATGTGTCAAATGATTCAAAATCAAGAGACTCCAAAAGTCCATCAGAATGGAGTTTCTTCATGCGCTTTACACCAATATGACCTAGACGACAGTGCCACAAATAAGTAGTATTATCACTATCTACTTTGCATCTCTTAGCCTCAATGTTATGGATGTGTGTTTCATCCCTTTCGAGATTTAGAAGAAATAAACCATTCACAAGAGGTGCATGACCATAAAAGATGTTACTCATATAAATAGAACAACCATTATTCTCCGATTTAAATGAATAACCGTCTTGCAATAAACACGATCCAGAAATAATGTTCATGCTCAACGCAGACACATAATAACATTTATTAAGGTTTAAAACTAATCCCGAAGGTAAAACTAAGGAGAGCGTGCCGACGTCCATCACATCAACTCTTGATCCGTTGCCAACGCGCATCGTCACCTCATCCCTCGCAAGCCGCCGTCTATTCCGTAGCTCCTGTTTCGAGTTACAAATATTAGCAACTGAACCGGTATCAAATACCCAGGCACTACAACGAGGGCTAGTAAGGAAAACATCAATAACATGTATATCAAATATACCTTTGATGGTGCCAGCCTTCTTGTCCGCTAAGTACTTCGGATAGTTGCGCTTCCAGTGACCCTTGTCCTTGCAATAGAAGCACTCAGTGTCCGGCTTAGGACCAGACTTGAGCTTCTTCTCAGCAGGGGCAACGCGCTTGCCGCCGCCTTTCTTGAAGGGCTTCTTTGCACCTTTACCTTTCTTAAAGGAGGGCTTGTTGACCATCAACACATGACTATCCTTCTTGATGTCCACCTCCGCAGCCTTCAGCTTTGCGAAGAGCTCGGTGATCGTATCAGTGGAACCAATCTGATTATGAGTCACTACAAAACTTTTGTAGTTGGGAGGGAGTGATTGCAGAACCCTGTCAATCTTGAGCTCCTCTGGAATCTTGCAGTCCAGTTGCTCAAGGCGTTGAGTGTAGCCCGACATCTTAATGGCGTGCTCACTAACGGAACTCCCTTCCTCCATCTTGTAGTTAAAGAACTTCTCAGAGATCTCATATCTCTCAGAACGGGCCTGAGTCTGAAACATGGTTTTCAGCTTCTCGAGAATCTCAAAGGGCCCGGGATAGTTTTCAAAACGATTTTGAAGTTTCGGTTCCATAGCAAACAACATGGTGCTCTTAATCACACCATAATCATCTTTGCGCGACTGATAGACAGCTTTCTCATCAGTCGGCGCAGTTGCAGCAGGGGGGTTACCTAACGCTTTCTCAAGGACATAGTCCTTTTGTCCGCCAGACAGAATGATTCTTAGATTGCGGAACCAGTTGGTGAAGTTAGACCCATTGTTTCTAAGCTTTTCTTTCTCAGCAAAAACGTTGAAGTTGAAGTTGGACTTGGCCATGTGATCTACAGTATTTGCAAGTACAATTTAGACTATGTTCATGATAAATAGTTCAACTTAATCAAATTACTAGATGAACTCCCACTAAATTCAACATCCCTCAAGTTGCTTAGTGAACACGATCCAAATTCACCACACCTAATCCGATCATCACGAGAAGAGATGTGGTTTCAATGGTGGACAACGAAGTGTCGATCATATCATTCATATGACTCATGCTTAACCTTTCGGTTCTTGTGTTCCGAGGCCATGTCTGTACACGCTAGGCTCGTCAAGTTAGACCCAAGTATTTCCGCGTGTGCAAAACTGGCTTGCACCCGTTGTATGTGAGCGTAGAGTCTATAGCACCCGATCATCACGTGATGCTTGGACACGACGAACTTTCGCAACGGTGCATACTTGGGGAGAACACAGTTTTTATCTTGATCTTTAAGTGAGGAATCATCTTATAATGCTACCGTCGCGATCTAAGCATAATAAGATACATAAAAGGATAAACATCACATGCATATAACTTTATGTGACATGGTATAGCCAATCTTCGCGCAATGATCTCCATCTTGTGCGTTCCGGCATGATCTCCATCACTCCACCATGATTGCCTCCACCACGAATAGCAACTACAACTATTGCTAACTACTTAGCGATAAAGTAAAGCTATTACATGGCGTATAAGAAGTTGACTCGCAGGTCATACACAATTATAAAGACAACCATATGGCTCCTGCCGGTTGTGTACTCATCGACATGCAAGTCGTGAAACATTACAAAACATGATCATCGCATACAATATCACATCTTGGGCCATACCATATCACAGAAAACACTCCCTGCAAAAACAAGTTAGACGCCTCTACTTTGTTGTTGCATGGTTTACGTGGCTTATGGGAGTAGATGCTAAGAACGATTCTTACCTACAGAAAGCCACAACGGTGATATTATGGTTGCCAAACTCCGGTGTTAATCCCATGACAACTATAGTGAGAGAAACTGACATCCACCAGCCGCATGTATGGTACAAGCCACACGTCAAGTGCGGAGCCGGTCTCGCGAATGACGTCGCGTAAGGTTGGCCTGGACCGCTTCAATCTCACTATCCCGCGCCATAAGAAGAACACAAACAAGAGGCTTGCAACAGAAAACATCAACGCCCGCAACAACCATGTTGCGTTCTACTCGTGAATCACATCTACGCATAGATCTAGCTCTGATACCACTGAAGGGTTTCGCAGCATAGTAAATCAAAATTTTCTACGGAAGCGAACAGAGGGAAAGCCAAGATCTAATCTAGGAGATGCAAACAACGAGAGAGATTGGATTAGATCTTCATACCCTTGAAGATTCGCACAGCGGAACGTTCGTCGGAACGTGGGTGATGTAGTCGTACTCGCTTCTCCTCCTCGCGATCCGATCCGATCTAGCACCACAAGTGGCGGTGCCTCCGTGAGATGCACACGTGAAGCACCTCGACGTCTCCTCCTTCCTCGGACCAGCAAGTATGGTGGAGAGATGGATTGGATCTACAACACGACGGCGTGGTGTATATGGTGGAGAATTTCTGCCGCAGGGCTTCGCCTACAAACAGTCGGGAGGGAGAGAGGAGGGCAGCAGGGCAACTAGGGTTTGGAGGGAGATGTAAGGGTGTGAGAGGGGGGCGCACCAGCCCTCTATATATAGAGGGGGGGTGCGGACAGCCCTAGCCTCTCCTCCAAGCCTATCTCTAGTTTAAACAATTTAAACTCTCCCTTATCTAGAAATCCTATCTTATCTTATCTCTAGTTTAAACGATTTAAACTCTCTAGGATCGGCTGGGCCCTATGGGGCCTTGTGCCCCTGGCCCAATGCGGCCAGGACACTCCCTCATAGGCCCATGCCCCCTCCCGGAAGGTGGGGCCATGTTGGTCCCCTTCCGGAAGGTTCTAGAAGCTTCCGGTACAATACCGATTAATCCGGAACAATTCCGAACTCCAAAAACTGCACTGCCTTATATGAATCTTATTCTCCGGACCATTCCGGAACCTCTCATGATATCCCGTATCCCATCCGAGACTCCGAACAAAAATTCATAAACCAATTATCCAATCTATCCTAGCGTCGAGACACGTTAAGTGTGTGACCCTGCGGGTTCGAGAATATGCAGACATGATCTTCTATCAATAATCAACAGCGGGGTCTGGGCACCCATATTGACTCCCACACATTCATCGATGATCATATCGGATGAACCACGATGCCAGGATTCAATCAATCCCATATATATATTCCCTTCGTCTCACGATATTTTACTTGCCCGAGATTCGATCGTCGGTATCGTCATACCTAGTTCAATCTCGTTCACAGCAAGTACTTTACTCGTTCCGTAATCCGATATCACTTTGTGATTAACTCCTTAACCACATGCTTGCAAGCGGTGTTGATATCGATTACCGAGTGGGCCCGAAGTATATCTCTCCGACTTGGGAGGGACAAATCCCATCTCGATACATACAACCCAACAGATACTTTCCGATCACCTGAGAGACACTTTTATGATCACCCTCTCATAGGATGACGTTTGATGACCTCAAAGCTTTCTTCCGATACCAGGGAGTTGTATTATCTCATGGTCTAAGGAATACAATATATGACATAGGAAAAGCTTCGCAAAGATGAACACAATGACACGATCTAATTGCTTCGCTTAGTTTGGGTCTGTCCACCATATCATTCTCCAATGATATGATCTCATTATCAATTGACAACTCATGTCTATGGTTAGGAAACCTTAACCATCATTGATCAATGAGCTAGTCCATAGAGGCGTACTAGGGACACGGTGTTGTTCACAAACCACACAAGTATTAATGTTTCCGCTTAATACAATTCTAGCATGGAATATAAACTTTATCATGAACAAGAATTATAATAATAACATCTTTATTATTGCCTCTAGGGCATAATTCCAACACATTATACTCGCGATTCATCTTTATAAGCTAAAAGTAGCTTGATCATGAATAATTCCATGATAAGGGTGAATATTTGATGTAGATAAAATATTTACCACACCAAGAGATTACTAAAGAATGGAATTTGAAAGCACACCAAACATTTGATGATGGTGATCTACTTCAAAGTGCAAGTCCAAAGACATTGGTATTTAATTATACATGCTTTGGACTATGTGTCATATGTATGACTCCACTATTGATGTTGATAGATTCTTTCAAACAGAAAAGGAAATACTGAAAGAGCATCTCATAAATATATGGCAGAAAAGAAAAGACTAGAATTGTTCAGCTTAAGTATATAGATGATATACATGTTATGGCTATATTCTTTGCTTATTAAACAATGTGGTTCTTAAGTATTTGATACTGAATTTGTTGGTGTGAATCGTCATACGAAACAACACAATTCATGAACTAAAATGGCCTAAGTAACTAGCAAAAGAATATGTGATGATGTTCATCGAGAACAAATAAAGGGTTATTGTGTTGCTCGCTAAACATCAAAGTTTGCCTTCAAGATTTTTTTATCAGGTATTATGAGAACAAAAGGGTTGTTCAAATAATTGCCGTAATCCATAAAATATGGATGATTCACAAATCTCGTTGGAGAAATCACATCCATAAAACTAGTGCTAAAAATGTCGAAAGACAAATTGATTGAAAGATCACTTAGGAAGTGACATCGCCGTTTAAATTATATTGGAAAGAAAACATGAAGAAACTCCATGTGGATGGAATTTTGGAGTCTTTTGATTTTTGATCACATGACGCTTGTGAAACTTTCCTAGAGATAATTAAAACTTCGTTCATAGGCCAAAAGGGAACGAATGACTAGCTTATTGGAACTTGTACATATTGTTGTACGAAGTCCATTATGTGTAGTCAAGAGCGATGGATTTCAACTTCAT
The DNA here is from genome assembly GCA_916181665.1 of Avena sativa. Lineage (NCBI taxonomy): Eukaryota > Viridiplantae > Streptophyta > Magnoliopsida > Poales > Poaceae > Avena > Avena sativa. The sequence continues at coordinate 81,370,027 of OV702296.1, forward strand.
ATGCTTTCTCCGAAAATTTGAGTGAATATATGAATATTTACTTAATAAGGATGAAGTATGAAACATTTGAAAAGTTCAAAGACTTTCAAGATGAAGTGCAAAATCATTGTAACAAGCATATAAATAGTTTATGATAAGATCATAAAGGAAGATATTTGAGTTACAAGTTTACCACAATACCTAAGATTTAAGGAATCGTTCCGTGGATTTGCATGTCCCGAAACACCATAAGAGTATGGAGCGTTCGAGATATGTAATTAAATCTTGTTTGACATGGTAAGATCGAAGGTGTAATTCATAAAACTGCCATTATATTTTAAAGATTAAAAGCTTTAGAGACTACCATTTTTCCACTGAAAAGAGCTCCATCATAATCCGTTGAAATGACACCATATAAAGTTATGGTTTGGGATAAAACCCAAGTTGTCCTTTCTTAAACATTGGTATGCTATGCATAAGAAAGATGTTTGCAACCAAAGTCGGATGAACATGTCTTTGTATGTTATTTCGAATAACTGTTAAGTAATCCTCCATAACATCGGAGACAAAATTGTTTGTCACTTAGAACGTCAAGTTTCTTTGGGAAGAAATTTTTCGTGAAAAGATAAGTGGGAGGACAATAGAACTTTGATAAGGTTAAAAGAACCTTAGCTATATGTGCAAAGTTGTGCAACACCGAAATGTGTTCCGGAGGCAGCAAAAATGCTCATGGATCACGTGCCTCAAAGGTTGTGGTTACGAAGGTCAAAGTTTCTATTGAACGAAGTAGGTCAAGTAAACAATCAAATACCAAGATTTGAGGGTTGAATCATTATTTGAGAATAATGAACGTACTACATGCAAAGAAGCGATGATGGGCCCTGACTCCGTAAAATGGCTTGAAGCCATAAAATCCGTGATAGTTCCATACACGAGAAATCAAGTTTTGAACTTGAAGGACCCTCGAGAAAGGTGTAAGACCTTACAGTTGTGTTTGGATTTATAAAGAAATAGACATGGATGTTGCACATCTATGAAATAGTCGACATGTTGGGAAAGAGTTCACAACAATGTTCAAAGGTTGACTATGACAAGATTTTTCATAGCGATATTTAGTCTAGACGGATTAATGTAGCAACCACTACATATAATTTTGTTATGTGGTAATTGAATAAACAAAACAAGTTCTTCTAATAGAATTGTTACCTAGGTCATGTGCATAACACGGTCCATAGGGTTTTTTTAATTCAAAGGATGCTAAAAGCATATGAAAACATCAATGGTTCAAGTAAGCATTGCGGAGTTGGAATCTTCACTATGATTAAACTGTTAAAGGAGTTTAAATTCGTCGGAGACAATGAAGATGCTTGCATTTGCAAGAAATTAAGTGGGAGCACTAAGACATGTTTATAATACATTATGTGGAAGACATATTGTTGATTGGAAATGATGTATCTTTTATTAACACATATTAAGAATTTCATCCCGATGAAAGACTTAGGCAAAACCCAAATATTTGGCTTCAATAGATGCTAATATGGTTGTGCCGAAAGTACATAGATGATGTATTGAATGAGTTCAATATAGAAACTACAAGAAAGGTTCTTATCACACAGAAAGGATTGAATGAGTTCAATATTGATGTTATATTCAAGTGTATTGACACTTGGTAAGTGAAACAAAGATTCAAGTATAGATTGATACTTGATGTATGAAATCACAAAGAGTATTTATATCAATCATACTGTGATATGTACAAATCCAGATATGTCCTATGCTCTAAATGTTATGAGCATATACCAGAATGATTTATAAGATGATCATTGGACGATAGTAAGGATATTCTTATGATCTTTTGGAAGAACTAAGAGTATATTATTTTGTAGAAGTGGCAAATAGATGGTTAGTTCATTGTAAAAGTACTACATTGATACTAGTTTTGTCACAAAATACAAATTAAGTTTATCTCAATCTGAACTAAGGGTGGCACAATGTAATGGAAAGTAAGTTCCATAATGGATTTGGATGAGTTCCAAAGTTAAGACATTGTGACAGATACTACAACAAAAGGCTAAGTATATGACTGCTATTATAGCAGCTAAAGAGGGCATTTGTGTCAAGTAGTTTGTTATCAAACTAGGTGTAGTTCACAGCGGGATAATACTATGAAGATATATTGTACGACAATATTATCAACATGTTTTAACCCCAAAGAACTAAAGGTCTCACCAAAGGACCAAATTTATACAAAGCCATCTCATTAGAGAATGAGTGATGCGTAGAGACGCAAAGACATGCAATTACACACGGACATGGAAGTGTCAGATCCGGAGATCAGTTGACCACTAGCAATCGTGTACATACGACACCAGAAAGCCATAGGTGTTGAATACACAAAGGTTTGAAACTAGACTATTGACTCTAGTGCAAGTGGGAGACTGTTGGAGATATGCCCAAGAGGCAATAATAAAGTGGTTATTATCATATCTTCATACTTATGATAAATGTTTACATACCATGCTATAATTGTATTAACCGGAAACATTAATACTTGTGTGATTTGTAAACATAAAAGAGTCCCTAGTAAAGCCTCTTGTTAAACTAGCTTGTTGGTGAATATATGATCATGGTTTCCTGATCATGAACATAGAGATGTTATTAACAACAGGGTCATATCATTAGGAGAATGATATGATGGACATACTCCTATAGATAAGCGTAGCATAAAGATCAAGTCATTTAATATAGTTCATTTTCTATATGCTTTCTGATACATAGTAACCTAATTCCTTTGACCATGAGATCATGCTTATCACCATCACCAGAAGGATGCTTTGATGACATCAAACACCACACCGTAACTGGGTGGCTATAAAGGTGGCATTGAGTGTTCAGAAAGTATGGGTTGAGACACATGGATCAAGAATGGGATTTGTCCATCCATATGACGGATAGATATACTCTGGGCCCTCTCGGTGGAATGTCATCCAATTATCTTGCAAGCATGTGACTGGCTCACAAGGGATCACCTACCACAGGAACGAGAAAAGAGTACTTATCGGTAACGAGGTTGAACTAGGTATGCAGAGATACCGACGATCAAAACCTCGGATAAGTAAACTATCGTGAGACAAAGGGAAATTGGTATCGTATGTAAGTGGTTCATTCGATAGCAAAGTAATCGTAGAAATATGTGGGAGCCATATGAATTTCCATATTCCTCTATTGGTTATTGTTCGGAGAAGTGTCTCGATCATGTCCGCATAATTCACGAACCGTAGGGAGACACACTTAAGGATTCGATGTTGTTGAGTAGTTATGGAATGATGAGTAAGAGACCGAATGTTGTTCGGAGTCTTGGATGGGATCCGGGATATCACGAGGAGATCCGGAATGGTCCGGAGAATAAGATTCATATAAGGAAAGTCCTGTTTCGGAGTTGGGGAATGATTCCGGTGTTTTCATCGGGAATGTTCTAGAAGGGTCCGGAAGGTCCGGCACTCTCGAGGGGAAGGGTACATGAATGTGTCATAACAAGTTGGAATGATAGCATCATGTACTAGGTGTCATCGCTGAGCAAAATAAAGGGATAAATCAAATCCTAGTTTGAAAAGTTAAACGCCAATTTGAAAAGTCAAACGGCAAGTTTGCTTGGTGGAGGGAGAGTAGGAAACCTACTTAGGGAGGAAGTCCTACTCCCTCCACCCGCCGGCCAAGGAGGAGGAGTTGTAGGAGGACTCCCTCCTCCCAACCGCGCCTCCCTCCCACCTATAAAAGGAGGGGCAGGGGTGCCCCTCTTCCCTACACCTCTCTCCTGTAAACCCTAGCCCTAGCCGCCGGCCTCCACCAAGTCGCCGCCGCCCCTAGGGTTTGCCTAGCCGCCGAGTTGGGGCCCTCCCCTTGCCCTAGCCGCCGGCCTAGATGTCTATCCTTGGTGCCTCTAAACCCTAGATCGCCAAGGCCTCTCTCATAGTCCACCATACTCGCTCCGGCTTAAGGCGAAGCCCTGCGAGATCTCCCCTCTACTTCCGGTACCATGCCGTCGTGCTGCCGGAATCGCGAGGAGAGTGCTACAACCTCCGCTGCCTGCTGGAACAAGGGAGAGGAAGGTCTTCATCGAGTACCGAACGTGTGACCGACTGCGGAAGCGCTGCCGGAACGCAGCGCCGGAAGGATCGTCTACGCGATCTTGAGATCGGCAAGAGTACGATTACATCACCCATGAGAATCTGCTCTCGTTAACCGCTTTGGAATCTTCGAGGGTGAGTTCCTCTATCGACTCGTTGCTACAATCTAGTAGATAGATCTTGGCTTGTTTGCATGCGGTAGAATTTTTTTGTTTTCCATGCTACGAACCCCTACAATAAAATCCCCGCTTAACTGGAGATGCGGTTCGCTCCTGGGAACCGACATATCTTATGCACAATTGTATAAAAGCTTGTATCAGTCATCAATGAACATACAGATTTCATTCTTGTCTCTCACTGTCAATACTTCCACTTCGAACAGCGACCATATCCCACGCAAGCCAGCGCACACACCCCAGCGGACTCCCACCCCGTCACGTCTCCGTACCGTAAACCCGCGACCCTCCTGCGCATAACCCCGCTCGCCTGACCCCACCCCTTCAACCATGCACTGAACCCACTCCCTCCTCTCATTATCGATCCCCTAATCCTGCGCCCCTCCCTCCTTGTAGCGCTCGCCCGTCGTCGCCGCACTCACCTTTCCTCGAACTGGCCAGCATACTTCGCCTCCGCCTAGAGCCCCGCCGCCCTGGTGTGCCGAGCCCGCAAGCTTGCGTCTGATGGAGCCCGCCCCCCTGTGTGTCGCCTCCGCCCTCCTCGATTCACCAAGCCCCTCCTCCCTGCCACCCAGAACCACCAGGCCTCCCCAAGCTCCTCACCTCCCTGCAAGCTTCTGCCACAGGCCATGCCCTCGTTGCCCGTGATCTGTCGCTAGGAAGGCCGGCCCCGAGTCCACCTCGTCATGCTTCCCTGCCCGGTGCTCCTCCTCGCCTGTGACCCTGTTGCCGCGTGCCTCCTCGCGGGCGCTGCGCATCACCTCTCCCCGTGGTTCTCTCTATATTGCCTACATACGCCAATCCCTGCCTCCCTCGTCGCCGTGGCCATCTCTGCAGTGCTGCCACGCCCCCTCGCAAGGACCACCTACTCAGCACGTCCCTGCCCCCGCCCCCGCTGACACGCTCTTCTTCTCCAACAGTCGCTGCGTCGCCACTCTCTGCTGTCCTGCCACGGGTGGGACAAAAGTGTCGCTTCCGTGGGAAGTTGTGGTCTCACTACAAGGATTCCAGTCTAATGCAACAAAACTTATTGCTACAACTAACTTTCGTTGCAATAAAATGCAATATTACCATAAAATTCATGTTTGAGGTAATAGGATCAACATATTGCGACAATTTAGTTTTGTCGCGCTAAGTACCTTCTTCGTTGCAGTAGAGGCCACATATTGCAACAAACAACATCATCGTTGTAATATGGTGGCGATATTGCGACAGTCATGTTGTGTTGCATGAACTTATCATTTTGTTGCAATAGAGACTACTTATTGCAACAAAATAAACCCCCATGGTAATATTCGGGAACATATTGCAACAATTTTTCCATGTTGTGTTAGTTATAAATGTTGTTGCAGAAAAGTGTCTTCATATTGCAACAAAATAGTATCCATCGCAATAGCGCATTTTTTTGTCTCAATTTTATTTTGTTGCAATAGCCCATTACATATTGCAACAAATTTTCTATCCATGGTAATATGTATAACATATTACAATAATTCCTATTGTTGCAAAAAAAGGAACAACATATTGCAAAGAAGACACTGAACATAGTATACAATTCCCGTACTCTGACTTTAGGTCGCTTCAACATCCCAAAGAAGATACTAAAAGGAGTGTACAAAGAACTAGAACCCTTCCACCGATGAGAGTCCGTGGTCTGTTACGCCTCCAAGGCCCCAAGATAACCGGAGACGGAAGGGGACGAAACCCTAGATGAAAGTATTTGAACTTTACTTGCGTAAAATATTGAACCAAACTTGTACAAAGTTGTCACTTAGATTGCTTCAAATTATTCTCTCTATTTTAAAATAGATGCGAAAGTTTATCTAAATTTAGACGTATTTATACACTAAAGTACATCCAAATTTAGCATTTTTTTTGAGACGGACGAAGTATTAATTTCCAATTCTGATTCATATTAGTTGACCTAGATTTGTTCAGATTTATATATATTCAGACATATTTTAGTGCTAGATACATCCGAATTTAGACAAATTTGAGTCAACTAATATGGACTAGAGGGAATATTATAAACGCTCACTCCAAAATAAAGTGTAATTTTCCGCTAAAAAATTCAACGTGTACTCCTCTCGGGCAAAAAAGTCAAACTTCCCGCTAAACAATCTCATAACTAATCGCTATTAGTGCTCTATATAAGCCAGATCATGGAGTCATCACTCATCACACGAGATTGGATCTGAATTCTCCCGTTCCTCCATCGGCATAGTGCCATAGATCAAGGTGTGCAGCGCAGCAGCGGCCCCTTCCATCCTAGCTACCTCGCTGATGGCAGCCGTGCAGGACTCCTCACTGTCACGTTCGGTATGGCCGCCGGGATGCAAGATCCCGCCTCACCGTCCTAGTAGAACAACTGCCGGGATGCAACAGTCCCCCTCTCCGGTGACCGGCAAGGTGGCGATGGCCGCGTCGGCGGCGGGGCTCACGCCCAGCTGGGAGACGTTCGACCTGCTGTCGTTCATGTCGTCCATTTCCTCAGGCACGACCACGACCAAGACTAGCAACCCCTCGCCGATCCCGCCATTCGATTGGGAGCTCTTCTACAGAGCAGGCCACCGTCGAGCCCCGTGACGGCAGCACGGTACACGCCTTTAATCCTCCCTTCTGCATGTATCCTTGATCCCTCCCTCCCGTGACGGAGGCACGGTACATGCCTGGGAGCTCATCTGCAGACAATTCAGTATGATCGCTGTTAGAGATAGAGGTTTTTTCCAATCTTCTGTAGAAATTGAAGTAGTTGTTATACTTCTTACTATGTTCTTTAGATCATACGAAAATTATACTTCTTACTGTATTTTAAATGGCTATGTTGGATTCAAAGAAAGAGGTTGGCATGGCTGAATCTGCCAAATTGTCCCCTGACCTGAGATGCAACAATGCGTCCTTGATCTTATTTTTAGTTGTAGGTACCATGTCAGGTATTTTTAGTTGTAGGAAGATGGTACCATATTCTGACCAACTATGAGTGACGACACATAAAAAAAGTGCTGAAGCATGGCCTTGCCCCTCATGCTTGTAGCTTTGAAACAGGGTATATTGATACTAAGTATTAGTTACCATATTTTAGCTTATTACATGGTGGGCAGATATTAACTAGCTATCATAGTTTATTAACATGCATAGTCAGGCTACATTGATACTAAGTATTATGTATCTATTTCAGGCTATAGGAAACAAACCATAAAGAAAGAAGTATACATCACCCCATAACTATTGACTTTTGGACAGAGAACCCCCTAACTATAAACTAGAACACATAATCCCCACAACTTAGTAAAACCGGACAATTAGCCCCCTCTCCCGTCTGAGGCGGTTTTGGTGAGCGGTTTTGGTGACGTGGTAGTAGCAAGTTAGCACACGGTGGCAGTTTGTACATGCTGGCAAAGGGATAGAACCTAGGGAGACTGAAGCGTACGACCTGAACCAAATCGCCGCACGGATGGCACCGCCCCCGTCGCTCCCGAGCCACCGCCATCAAATCCATCTCTGCCAAGCCACCGCCGCCGTCACTGCTGAGTCACCGCCATCGATGCCGTCTCTACCGAGCCACCGCCGCCGTCGCTCCAAGCCACCGCCGCTGTTGCTCCAAGCCATCGTTGCGGTCTCTCTGAGGCTGGATTGAGCACCACCGCGTCTTCTCCGAGAGTAGTCTTTGCTCACTGGTTATGTCCAGCGCAAGCTTGGTGGCGGCAAGGCGTCAAGTCGTCTGAAGCTTGCAAAGCGTCTGAAGCTTTTCCCTGTTCTTCTCTCTGTCAGTTTATCTGTCACTGTAATTTGAGTTTTTTTTATCAAATTTTGCAGGAAACTTGCAATTTCCAGTACCAGGAAGTATGAATTGCTCAATTGGGAAAAGTGGAGACTATGCGTGTTGAGCAGTATGAAGAATTGAAGCGAATGCTTGATTGAGATAGGGAAAGAAGTATTGATGATTCTTTTTTTTTTTGAGAATCAAGTATTGATGATTCTGAAGGCTGTAGACTGTAGTGTGTGTACTAGGCGTAGGTGTTGTATGTGTTCTGATAACGATAAAGTGAGTAGAAATTCAATATATGTACTGCGTGTGATGGCACAGTGATCTGTTGTGTGAGTATGTGTATAGGTGTTGTATGTCCTGGTTGTCCATGGAACTTGCAATTACTAGTACTGTGTGTGATGGCACAGTGATCTATTGCATGAGTTGCAATGCAAAATTGTACAATTATGCTATGGAATGATAGAAACTAAATTTCTGGTGCATTTTGTGTCAAATTTTGACAGCAGTTCTTGAGCATTTCCATCTAACAGGAAATTTGACAGCAATTCCAAAATTTAACATTATTTCTATCTAAAATCTGCTGCATTTTCATAGCATTTGACAGGAAAGTGAGTACATCACACCCTGACAAAAATAACTAAAAAGAGTACATTTTCATCAAAAGGACATGACAGACTTGCATTTGCATGTTTTACTTCCCTCTATTCTGGTGCTTGCTTCTGACTGCCAAAAAACCACCACCTCATCCTATCATGCTCCGGTACTTTCTCAGTTGTGATAGGTTGTGAACTTGAAACATGATGTGCTTGATACTGATCATTGGACTGAACATGATCTTGGGCTGGCTGAGAGCTAGACTTTTGATGGAGAGAAGAAGTTACCTATTTGCCAAAAAAAAGTCAGAGATAATTCAGAGATAGCTTCCTTCCTTATCACTACATTATGGTAAAATTTAAAGAATCTAGAACATTCATACCTGTGATGTAGCTTTTCTCTTTGGTATCATCTTACATGGTACTTGACCAATAGATGTATCTTGGTGACGAACAGTACGTGCATCTTGACCAGTAGCTGGAACACTCGACTGCTGGACAGAAGCTCCCTATTTATAATATTAGGCATTAGTAGTAGCAACAAATATACTGATGTGCTATTTGTATTTCTCTTTTTGCAGTAGCAAAAAATACATGGCATTATATTTTTACCTCTGCTGCTACTTGATCTTGCTTCTTCTTACTTCTCTTGGCTGCTCTAGTATAGCTGGCATGTTCCTTCACTTTAGCAATTGGATTATTGGTACACTTTCTTTTGTTGTGATCATAGCCACCACACGCTGAGCATTTTATTCGGATACCTTTCCTTGCCATCTTTGTTCCCTTAGGTTTTTCACCCTCTTCTCTTCTTCTAACTGTCTTGGGCCTCCCTGGCATTTTAGTTTTGATAGGAGGAAATGGCCTAGGGTTTGAAGCCACTGGCCAGTTCTCTTTTCCCTCAACTGGTTGTAACACATGATCATAAATTTTATTGTACTCACTGATCCTGTAGCAAGGTGCAATAAAATCTTCAAGTTCCTTCTGCACACAATAAATTGCAGTAATGGCATGGCAACAAGGTAGCCCAGATAATTCCCAATACCTGCAAGAGCAAGTCAAATTTTCCAAGTTCACTGTAAATCTCCTGTGCTCTCCTTCTTGAACTTCAAAACCATCTTTTCCATTCCATAAAACTTGGCAAATGGCCGATCTCTTGATGTTGAGCTTTAACTTCTTAAAAATATTTGGACAGATTGTACCATGCCATTTATCTGACTTTGTCCTATTTTCCTGAATTCTAACAGTGACTTTCTTCCTTATTATCTCCATCTGAGTGATAATTGGAAAGAATCTTGCCCTCATGATTGCATTGTTGAAAGACTCACAGAGATTGTTCTCCACTGAATCACAGTTATTGTGTAGCCTAAAGAAAGCTCGACTCCAATGCTCGGGAGATGTTTTCATTATATCTTTTGCACCTTGTTGAGTTTTTTGAGCTAGCTTGGCTCTGTGATAGTTAAAAGCAGTTCTATCGGAGGCCTTGGCACAACACCAAAACATTTTCTGGAGTTTTTTATCTCTGTGTTCTTTCTTCCAATTGGCATAAATGTGCCTTGCACACATCCTATGCTCTGCTTCAGGAACAATCTCACTCACTGCCTTGATTAGCCCTTTTTGTTGATCTGAAATAATCACCCATCCTTCTCCATGATTATTAATTTGGATATCCTTCTGTAGAAATGACAAGAACCAGTACCAACTATCATAACTCTCAACTTCAACAGAAGCCCATGCAATTGGGTACATTTGATTGTTAGCATCTCTTCCTATGGCACACAACAACTGTCCACTTACTGCTCCCTTCAAAAAGCAGCCATCTAGCCCCACAACTCTTCTACAACCTGCCATGAATCCTTTCTTACAACCATCAAGGCACACATACATCCTATGAAACACTAGCTTGTCAAGAACATCTGGATTTAGTGTCACTGCCACTGTGCTACCTGGATTGCTTCTAGCAAGTTCTAGGTGATAATCAAAAACCCTAGAAAATTCTCCATTGGTGGAGTCAATAATTCTCTCCATAACAAGTTTTTTTGCTCTCTTGCATTTGGCAATGCTGACATCGGCACACAAATCTTGCAACACAGCTTCCTGCATCTTCTCCACCCTCCAACTAGGATTATCTCTTATCTCTCTAAAATATTTTTCAGCAATTACCACACTTGTCACTAGCTTGTTGTCCCTTCTAGGTACACAATGATGCTCATTTCTGAATCTAGTTACAATCATCCATGTGGAGTGACCACTGATTGATCCATATATGTTCCATGGACAACCAGGCCAACTACACTTTGCACTGACCCTTGTCCTCTCATCCTTTGGAAAATTTAGATGGTGAAAATTCTTTAGCCCATAATTTATCAAGGCTTGCTTGAACTGCCTGCTGTCAACAAATGCTTGCCCAAGCTCCAGCTCTTGTACTTCTGCTTTTTCATTAAAAACCCTGTGCTTGCTTTTCCTAGTTTTCTCTTCCCCATCATCTGTCCTCCGAATATGACAATTCATCTTCACTATCCGTGAATTGTTCCTCATCTCCATCTTCTTCTTCTTCTTCTCCTTTCATTTCTGGCACAATGAATGCTTCAGGAACAATGCATCTTTTTATGTCTTCATCACCTAGCATTTTCTTTTTTATCTTCTTCTTCAATTCCATAGCTTGCAGCCGGTAAGAAATTGCTTCATCATCTTCAGCAGAGCTATTGCTTTCATCAGCATCATGAGCACACAAGAAATCACTATCTCTGAATCTGATTCTTCATTTGAACTTTGTTCTTTAATTCCTTTTCCCTTTTCCTCCATTGAAGCTTTGAAAGTTGGATCATTTTCTGTAACATTTTGTTCTGCATTGTCTCTTTTAGTTGGATAATCCTCTTGTTTGTCTCCATCACTGCCATCTTCATCTCCTCTGTAACCATCTTTGTTTACCATTGTCTCTGCTACAATTTCTCTCTCAACTATCTGCATCTCCTCCATTACATGGTCCTCAAACTCTTCTTCAATAGGATGCCTTGCATACAAGTCCATAACATCTGCATCTGTAGCATATTTGGCCATGGACATCACTATTGCTTGGTCCTCAAGCCTCATCAATGCAGCTCTAAATTCTTTATCCTTCCAACACAAAGCTTTCTTCTCAAGAAAATCTGTTGAGAAGCTTACATGATCTGCAAGATGCCTCTTGAGTTCAGGCAACGGCAACTTCAACATATGCACTGTCGACATGCCCGTCCTTCCCCCTTTATACAGCCACTCCTTCCCAATATACTCAAATTGTCCTCGAAAATGAAACCTCACAGACAAGTACTCTGGAGCATTCATGATTCAGTCCTACATAAATCACAGGAAAAGCAAACTTTCAGACGCTGCAGTTGGCCTACATAATGTGAAGGAAAGTTTCAACATTTGTGTGTTTCAAAACATGAAAAAGTAGCCAGTGAAAAAATTATATATGCTAAGCTAACTTATTAATCATAGCAATGTCCAATAGCCTGCACTAAATTAGTCCAGTAGCCTGCACTAAGTAACTGAGTTTTCTGAATCCTCAAAAACAACTCTACGACAGTACAAGTCACCTAGTCAAATTCTGCCCAGATCAAACTAAAAACCATCTAGGGTTGAATAATTGACAATATCATCAACACTCCTCTGCCTTGTACACACAAAATCATCGAATCCCTAAGAAATTCTTCCGCCTAAACTGCCCTGGATTCCTCAAGAAAACAACGTCGGGTGGAACGGGAGAAAAGGCGCCAAGATGTCAGCATCATAGCTAGATCTCAGGAGGCTGACCTGATCGTCGCGCCGCACTCCAATCAGCAGACAATGCCAGCGATCATCCCCCGTCGTTGCTGTCTAGGAGGAGCCGACGGCCTTGGCGGCCTCGGCGAAAACCGGAGATTGCGAAGCGAGGCGCGTGGAACTGTCCAGAACAAACTGGTTTTGGTCTAACCAGGTCTCACCTGAGCCTTTTGGACTAAGAGGGACTACCTTTGCCACCGTGTGCTAACTTGCTACTGCCACATCACCAAAACCGCCTCAGATGGGAGAGGGGGCTAATTGTCCGGTTTTACTAAGTTGTGGGGATTATGTGTTCTAGTTTATAGTTGGGGGTTCTCTGTCCAAAAGTCAATAGTTATGGGGGTGATGTATACTTCTTTCAACCACAAATCATATGAAAATGCAGGATCTTTACTACTCATTAAAGCGAAAGAGGACAAGACGGTGGTATGTCGTTCTGAACCTGCCCCTCAACTTGAAACAATTTACAAGTACTGCCACCGCAGAGATCCCTTCCTCATCGCGTATAGACTACACACAAGTTGCCTAGCCACGTTCTCCAGTCTCCCCCACGGCTCTGCCTCCCTCACCCATGATCTCGTTCCCTGCAGCCTCGCTCTCCTCCCTGCTCGCACCAGCAGTCCCCCACCTATCTCTAAAGCTCTCTCCACCCAGGCTCGTCGCGCCATCCCACCGTCCCACGCCCCTTCCGTCACATCCCTGAAGCCAAAGCCAAAGCCGCTTACGTGCCCCGCTGATGCTGGGGTCTCCCGCAGGGAGCGAGGCGAGGAGCCACGGATGGGGAGGAGGTCAGGAAGACGTCTCTGCTGGCTGGCGAGGCGGGCGATGCCTCCTGCAACGATCTTAGGATGCTCCTCGACATCATGGGCGCTCGATGGCTGCACGGGCGTAGACGCCGCATTGGTTTCTATCGGGCTCATCGGCGTTGCCGCCTAACTTTGGGGGCCAGATCGACGGCCGTGGGTGGCCAAATTGACGGGCGTCGCCGCTGCACCGATGCGTGGAACTGAGATCGCCATGGGATTTTGTCAGGTCGGGGAGGGCTGGAGGGGACAATAAGGGAGGGGCAAGAACTTCCTGACATCTTGCCGGAACTACGGCCGCCTGTGACATGGTTATACCCTACGGGTACGTAACTTCAGCATACCTAGTCCAGCCCAAGGAAGGCCCACGGCAGACATACGCTGGCCCATGAAGATTTTCGGGTGGCCAAGGCCCATGACGTCTTCGATCCTTGGAGAGCAAGACTAGAGGAGATAGGAAATTCAAAGGGGTAAAACCCTAGAACTTGTAATCGACTAGGACTACGCCCGGGACCTGCCTAAGTCTATATAAAGGCCAGGAGGGCGCGTCCTAGGGCAACTCGACTCATACTTTCGCACACACATCCATGCCAGATCGAATCTGCGCACCCTGTAACCTTCGGTTCCGCCGTAATCAAAGAGCAGACAAGCAGGAGTAGGGTTTTCCCTCCGGGGGCCTGAACCTGGGTAAATCTCGTGTCCCCTGGTTGCTTGTCTGTTAACCGTGCCACGATCTCCAGCATCCCCATCTTCTCCAAAACCCAAGTCCATAACAATGGGCATTGACGAGATTAAACCTCGTCAATTGGCGCCGTCTGTGGGAATTGGGGCTGCTGATTGTGCGGTCGTGACGGTTCCGACCCGATCGATCTACAACTCCGCGGCGACGGAGAATCATCTCCACTTCGGCGCTTTCGACTTCACCGCCCACTCGCCGGATACCATGAAGGATTTCGAGCCCGTAGGCGACGGACTCGAAATTCTGTTCGGGAGCTTCTGCTTCCAGGTGGGACAAACTGGCACCCTCCGCCTCCCTGAGCGGGTGCCCGTGCCGTCAATCAGGCCCGCTTCATGGGCTCCACACCCCGTGCTACACACGTCACCATCAACAGATGAGTTCTACAGCAGCAGCAGCTGCAACTCCGATCTGTGCGATCCACCTTCGGATGAAGGGACCTACGGTTCCGGATCCGAAAGCTGCGGCAGCAGCCAACCAATCTGCAGGCGATATCTGTGCGCCGCAGTCATCCAAACCGACGAGGAAACGCCTAACCCGCCGCCCAACCCCAACCCGCAGGACAGAAACGGCGGAAACGGTGGAAACGGCGAAAACGGGGAAAACAGGGGCCACCTCATCCAACTTAGCAAAGAAGGATGGGTCGAAGCACGCCGCGCCGTCGCAGGCGAAATAGTCCTACCTCTGGACTCCTCACGTGACCTACTGATGGCATACCACTACCTCCTCATCGAGGAGCACAAGAAGCAAGTCAAGATGCAGGAGACGCTCGACAAACGCAAGCAAGCAGCCTCTGAGTCCAGCGCGCGACGAGCTGCGCTCTCCGCCATGGCACCCGGCTCTAGCACAAACGGAAACCAGGGAAACAAGCACCGCTCTCGGGTGGAAAACATGGACCCGAAGGAGCGGCGTGACGTGACCCAAACTCTCCATACATCGTTCATGGATATGGACGCCGACGGCAACATCATCCCGAAGACGCCACAAGCTGCGATCATGGCAGCCACTGCGTATCTCGCGGCTCACCCACCTCCGGAGGGGGACCCGAAAAGGGCCATGCATAGGTCCGCACTCACCGGACTAGGACTAATCGGAGCAGCGCTCCACGAAGACGCTCCTACGGAGCCGAAGAAGAAAGCTCCGGCCAGGCGCGACCGGAGCCCCACTCCCTCATCCAAAGATGAAGAGGAACACGATCTTCCTCGAAGGAAGAAGAGCTCGCACCGCCATAAACGCGACTACGACGCCAGAGACAAGCTTACACAGCGCAAGATCGACAAAGCACGCGCCAAACGCGCATGCTCGTCTGAATCTGAGATGGATGAAGACGAAGGAGAACTCTGCGGGGCCTGATGCTTCAGCAGATCCGTCCGGCGAACACAGATGCCACGCAACTTCAAGCTTCCTTCGGATACTCCGAAGTTCAACGACACGCAAGATCCAAAGTCCTGGCTCAGTGACCATCTGTCATCTGTCAAGCTTCATGGAGGCAACAAATAAACCGCCATGCAATGCCTTCAGCTGCAGCTGACAGGCGCGGCACGGGTCTGGCTTAGCAGCCTATCATCAGGATCCATCTGAAGCTGGGAGGAGCTCGCTTATAACTTCATCCGAAATTTCAAAGGCACCAGCAAGAGGCCCGCCTCAATCGAAGAGTTGCGAGCCTGCACTCAGAGAACGGGTGAATCTATTCGCTCGTACATACTACGCTGGTCTACAACCAAGAACTCCGCCGCACACATCTCTGAAGAAAGGGCCATCGACGCCTTCAGGGACGGCGTCAAGCGCCCAGACTTCAAGGAGGAACTTGGGCGTGTAAAGCCCAAGACACTCGACCACCTCATGGAAATCGCCAATAGTTGGGCAGACGGCAAAGATTGCATCCAGCGGGCGCAATCATATGAAGAGGACGACTACGGCCGAAGACGCGAACGCCGCAGCAAGAGGAGATCGCGCGTCTACGAGGACCGCGACGGACCTGACATGGTCGCAGCCGGCTACGCCGACCGCCGTAACGACAACAGCCGCAACAGCGGAGGATACCGCAGCGGAAACTTCCGCGACAACGGACGACCAACGCAGTCGTGGCAACGCCGCGACCGCGACAACGGACCCTCAGCATTCGACAAACTTTCGGGTCCATGCACCATCCACTTCTACATCGACAAACAAGATGGCAAAAAGAAAGCTAGCCACATGCTCAAGGACTGCCGCGAGTTCCAGAAACTCAGCGAAGGCATGATGCAGATGAGGCAACAAGCTCCAATTCCTGCGTTCGGAAACGCACCTGCGCCAGGTGAAATAGCACACGGAGCTCCTCCACCGCCGCCTATTGGAGGCCCAAATCAACCAGTCGCACCAGCGCAAAACAACGTCGGGGTCGCATACCCCCACCAAAGGGAGCGCTAAATATGATCCAGAAGGGACGCCCCACCAACAGGGTGCAGAAGAAAATCACCCGACAAATTAACTTGGCCATGGCAACTCCGCCTGCAATCCCTGAGTACCTCAGCGGATCGGAGTCCTGCATCACATTCACTCGCGCGGATCACCCTTGCCAGATCCCTCGCCCAGGTCATGCTGCCCTGGTGCTGGAGGCGCAGATCGGAGGCTTCGAGATGAGTCGCGTCTTCATGGACGGCGGCAGCGGCATCAACCTAATGTTCGCAAGCACTCTAGCAGCTATGCGGATCCCGCAATGCAGCCTAGAACAATCAGACACAACGTTCCACGGCATTGTCCCAGGGAAGGGCATCTCCCCCCTGGGCAAAATAGGGCTCGACGTCATCTTCGGGAATCCGGACAACTTTCGGCAGGAGCGCCTAGAATTTCGAAGTGGTGGACTGGCCGTCGCAATACCATGCCATCCTGGGACGTGTAGCATTCGCAAGGTTCCTGGCCGTCCCACACTACGCATACCTACTACTCAAGATGCCAGGACCAAGGGGCGTCATCACAGTCCATGGGAGCTTCACCCGATCGGACCAATGCGACAGGGATTTCAACAAAATCTCCCAGTCTTTCGGCATGCAAGACGAGCTTATAAGGCTCCGCGAGGTGACGGACAATGGGCTACCCCCAGTCACAAAGCAGAACACACCTGACATGTCTTTCGACTCCACCATCAACACCAAGAAAGTGCAGGTCCATCCAACGGATGCCTCCAAGACGGCGTTGATCGCCAACGACCTCAGCACTGCATAGGAAGGCGCGCTCGTCGAATTCCTCCGTGAGCGCTGGGAAATCTTCGCCTGGTGTCCTGCGGACATGCCAGGAGTTCCCAGGGAATTCGCCGAGCACGCACTCAATGTCTTCCCAGACACCAAGCCAGTCAAGCAGTCCATCCGAAGACTGTCGAAGCCACGAGCCGAAGCTATCGGCAAGGAGATCAACAGATTACTCGCAGCAAACTTCATCTGGGAAATCAAGGAAAGCGAGTGGCTGGCAAACACGGTGATAGTCCCGAAGAAGGACACGGACATCCTGCGGATGTGCGTGGACTTCACGTCACTAAATAAATACTGCCCTAAGGACCACTTCCCTCTTCCTTGGATCGACCAGATCATCGACTCAACTGCAGGTTGTGAGAAACTCTCCTTCCTCGACGCCTATTCAGGCTATAACCAGATTCGACTCAAGGTCGAAGATCAAGAGAAAACGGCGTTCATCACACCGTTCGGAGTATACTGCTACAACACAATGCCCTTCGGGCTAAAGAACGCGGGTGCCACGTACCAGCGATGCATGCAGGCCTGCCTCAAGGACCAGATCGGTCGCAACGTCCAAGTCTATGTCGACGACATAGTCATAAAAACCAAGGAGGCAAGAACACTTATCGACGATCTCCGCGAGACGTTCGACAACCTTGATCGCTACAGGATCAAGCTCAATCCAGAAAAGTGCGCCTTCGGCGTCCCCTCGGGTCAGCTGCTCGGGTACTTCATCTCTCAACGAGGGATCGAAGCGAACCCGAAGAAAATCAAAGCTATCATGACAATGGAGAAGCCGAAAAACCTCAAGGGCGTTCAGCAGCTCGCAGGGCGAGTAGCGGCACTAAGCAGGTTCATCAGCCGCATGGGCGAGAAGGCCCTACCATTTTACCAGCTGCTGCGCAAGGCAGACAAGTTCGAGTGGACACCAGAAGCCAACGACGCATTCGAAAGCCTCAAGCGGCTCCTCTCCACCTCGCCAGTTTTGGTCACGCCAAAAGAGCGCGAGCCCCTGTTGCTGTACATAGCAGCCACACACCAGGTGGTCAGCACAGTACTCGTGGTCAAACGACCCGAAGAAGGCAAGACCCACGGGGTACAACGCCCAATTTACTACCTCAGCGAGGTTCTCACTCCAACAAAACAGCGGTACCCGCACTACCAGAAGCTGGCCTACGGCGTGTTCATGACGGCTCGACGACTGAGCCACTACTTCCAGGAGCATCAGGTGATGGTCGTCAACGAGGCACCCCTAAACAGCATCCTGAATAACCCAGAGGCCACAGGACGCGTGGCCCTGTGGGGCATTGAACTATCACCCCTGGACATCATCTATGAGAAGCGACACGCAATCAAATCTCAAGTCCTTCCGGACTTCCTGGTGCACTGGATGGAGCTGCAGCTGCCTGACACCCCAGACATCTCGCAGTCCTGGACAATGCATTTTGACGGCTCCAAACGCGAAGCCGGAGCAGGGGCAGGAGTCATACTAACCTCCCCGCAAGGTGACAAGATGAAGTACGTCCTTCGGATGAAATTCAGAGCCTCCAACAACGAGGCCGAATACGAAGCCCTCATCCATGGCATGAAGATGGCAAAAATATGTGGCGCAACGCGCCTGGTCATCTACGGTGACTCCAACCTTGTCGTACAGCAGACAATGAATGAGTGCGACGCACACGCCGAAAACATGATCGCGTACCGCGCGCTATACAACGCACTCGAAGGTGAATTCGACGGCTGCGAACTTCGGCACGTTGGAAGAGAGAGCAACGAGGAGGCCGATAGACTCGCCAACATCGGCTCCACTTGTGCAAAGGTACCACCAGGTGTGTTCCTCGAACAGATCTGCATGCCATCCATCAAGCGGAAATTCCCCAAAGGATCACCCGAAGAAGCAGAACACTCGGGGGCTACGCTACCCGAAGGTCATGAAGGACCCGAAAAGTTGGATACCGAAGTTGCCATGGTCAACCTGATGCATGTCATGGCAGTCAACGAAACTTGGACACGTCCATACCTCCAGTTCTTGATAAACGGAGAATTGCCAGACAGCCCGACAGATGCCCGGCGCGTATCTCGTCGTTCAAAAGCCTTCACAATCATCAACGGCGAGCTGTACAAACGCAGCATTACGGGCATACTACAACGGTGCGTCACCATCAATGACGGCAAGGCCATACTCCAAGATATCCACGAGGGCATCTGCGGCCACCACGCAGGTAGCCGCTCCCTCGTCACCAAAGCTCTGCGAGCAGGATTCTACTGGCCAACGGCCATGAGCGACGCGAAAGACATCGTCCGAAGATGCAACGGGTGCCAACGGTTCGCCGACAAACCGCACGCACCTGGGTCCGAACTTCGACCCATACCCATAGCCTGGCCTTTTGCCCAATGGGGCCTTGACATGATCGGCAAACTGCCAAAATCCTCGAAGGGAGGACACGTCTTCCTTCTGGCCGCAGCCGACAAATTCACCAAGTGGATCGAAGCCATGCCAGTCACCAACCAGAAGGGCAAAACCGCCGTCAAATTCTTCGAATCCATTGTCTACAGGTTTGGCGTACTGCACAGCATCATCACCGACAACGGATCGAACTTCATCTCCGAAGAATTCCAGGACTTCTGCGAAGGCCTTGGGATCAATATCACGTATGCCTCAGTGGCACACCCGCAAACAAACGAGCAAGTGGAAAAGGCCAACGGCCTAATCGGCGCCGGCATCAAGAAGCGCCTCATGAGCTCACTCGAGCACAAAGCTGGAAACTGGACAAAAGAGCTACCGTCTGTCCTGTGGAGCTTACGGACAATGCCAAACAGCTCCACCGGCTACACACCGTTCTTCATGGTACACGGAGCCGAGGCAGTGCTACCAGCCGAAGTACGCCATCAAGCTCCACGAGTCGTCGCGTACAGCGAAGCCGAATCCACGGCTGCACTCGAAGACGCCGTCGACACACTCGATGAAGCGCGGGATATAGCAGCCGCTCGATCAGCGGTGTACCAGCAGAGTCTCCGCAACTATCACAGCCGCCGGCTGCGCCCAAGGTCCTTCGTCGAAGGAGACCTCGTCTTGCAACTCAAGCAAAAGCGACCGAACAAATTCGATTCACCATGGGAAGTACCATATGTCATCACCGAAGTCATCCCAGGTGGCGCCTATCGCCTCAAGCACGTGGAGTCTGGAGTCGCATACTCCAACCCGTGGAACGTCTCGCACCTGCGACGATTCTACCCGTAGCAACCTACCCCCTTTCTACTTTCAATAAGGCTTCCAGCCAAGGCTACTCAGCCGAACCATGTACCTCCTCCATTACGCTACAAATAAAGCTAAGTGTCTCGCCCCCAACCTTCGGTTGACTATTTCTCTGCAACTTTATTACATGCTACAAACGCACTCGGGGGCTCCCCCACCTCACGATTTCATCGACTGAGGACAAAACGTGTACACCTGAGTAGCTGACCACGTCAGGCAAACGAAAAGGGCACGTACTAAATCAAAGCACTGCGTGCTCGCAAACAAGCAAACCTTTACAACAAAGGGCACATACACGCCCAACCACAATATACAAATTTTACATCTATCTGTTTATTTTCAGGTCCTACCTATTCTGAAGAATAACCTGAGCACGCTGCTCAAACAAATCTACAATCTGTTCGGCATACTGCCTTACAGCCGCGTAATGCGGACGCATATTCCACTCGCCACCATCTGGTCGAGGAGGTGGCCCAGTCGCCACAGCAGCCAAATCTACGTCAGGGCGGTGCACCCTCACAAGAGACAAGGCAGCCTTCACCCCTGCGACGAGCTGCTGCCGCACCAGCTCCTTGACATTGCTGGCACTCCGAAACTTCGTCAGAAGACCTGCAAGGGTCGTTGGCACGGCATCCAACGGAAACATGACGAGCAACACCGAGGAAAGCGATGTCTGCACCTGGCGGAGCACCCGCGAAACCTGGTAGACACGATCCTGCACCGTCGCCAGAACCATGGCGCGATCACGATCCATCCAGAAGAAGCCGCCGGCCTCCATGTCCTGTTGAGTCAAGCAATTGACTCGAACAGCAATACGCTCCTTTTCTTCCCTCGGAGCAAGATTGGCACCTGCGACAACCGCACAAAACAAGAGTAAGGCCAGCAGGCTCACCCGAAGAACTGAAATACAGCCCGAAAGAAGGATCAACTTACATTGCAGCTGCTCGGACAGCCGACCCAGCTCCGCCATCAAATATTCCTCTCTGGCTGCACCACGGTCTCCTTTGGATTTCCAAACGTCAGCGCGACCGCGTAACCCAAGCAAATCTCTCTCCAAGCTGCGCACGCGATCTCGAAGAAAAGCGAGCTGCGAGGAATCATCCAATGATGCTCGCAAGGGCCTTTCGGATGAAGTGTCAACTGGGTCAGCACCCGAAGGAACCTATAGCAGCAGAAAAAAGAAGGCACACAGACATTCAGCCAAGGATAGAGCACAACTCGGAGGAATTCATTAAAGTATATAAGGCCACTACGTGGCACAAGGATGATACTACAAAGACACTTACAACAAAAATAGACTACAAACTACCCTACGTCTACTATGCCTAAGGCGGAGGACACTGAGTCGCCTCAGAACCAGACTGCCTAGCTTTGGCCTCGCCCTGCTGCCGCAATGCATACTCAGACAGCAAGTCAATGAGCTTGGGCCCATATCGTCTGCAGCGAGCGGAGTAGGCGGCGAAGGCTACCTCGGATCCATCCGCAGCTGTAGGCATCCGAGAAGTAATCTGGGGCAGGTCCAGCTCCGCCCCAGCCGCCATGGCCATCGCCAGCCCGACGGACGCGCCGATGCCCTTCTGCTTGCGTTTGTACGCTGCAGGCGCTTTGGCTGACAGAGCCTCTGCCAGAGCATCCACGTCTTCAAGGGATGCGCCCTTCGGGAAGAGCTCCTGGTAGAAGCGACCAAGGACCTCTTTCGCCTTGACAAGGGAGTTGACGACGGTGCTGCAGCGGTCTTCGACCGCTACAGTGGCATCATCTAGAGCACTCCCGTGCTCCAGAGCACCGCGGTCAAACTCGATGCCTGCGGCATCTGAGACAAAAAAGAAGAAAACATGAAGAAAGGCAACATAGAAGAAGATCCGTAGAAAAAGAAGCAAGTACAAAAGCTAGCGCTCACCCGAAATAGCCTTGGCAGCAGCCATGAGCTTCTCCGCCACCCCTTTTTCACGAGCAGCCGCAACGGTGGCCAACTGCTCCTCACGATCTGCGGCCTCCTGCTGCAGACGCTCTTTCGCTTCGGCTGCCTTCGTCAGCTCCAGCTCAAGGCGCTCTCTCGCCCCAGCGGCAGCTTCGGCCTTCTGCTCCGATTGGCCAAGGCTCTTCTTCAGAGCATCGACCTCACGGAGAGAGTCGTTATGCTCCTCTGCATTTACAACAAGCTAGTGTCAAAGAACAGGACCAGGATAAGCAAGAGAAGTACTACAAGGCAGACGAATACCTTGAAGCTGCCGCAGTTTCGCCTCCAGCGTCAGGCGTCCCTCCACCAGCCGCTTGGCCTCTTGGACAAAAGGCTACAACAACAGGCAATAGTAGTAAGAGCAGGACTTGGGGGCTACGCCCAACACAAAGAAGCATAAACAACATCAGCATACGAAGACACTCGGGGGCTCCCCCCGTAACATCAAGCAAAAAAACTTATGTGCTCCGAAGGCGAACCCGCAGGCCCGCCTGCGAAATTCTGAGGCGCAACCACCAGCCTCTCCTGCACAGGAGGAACTGGCGCAACATCACCAGAAGTCGCCACCGTCTGAGGAGGAGGCGACGCAATGTTCGACTCCCCCATCATCTCGCGCGCACCATCACTGGAGCCGTCGGAGGATTGCCTGCATACGAACCAATCGTCACAGGTGCAAAAATAACAAGGGAACAAAGGACAACAGTGGCAACAAGAAAACTTACGAGCCCAACGCGCTCAGGTCGAAGATAGGAGAAGCCCTTCGGGCCCTCTTCTCCTCCTTCTTTTCTTCCTTCTTCCGCTTTGCTGGCGGGTGCGGAGCAACAGCCCGCACAGGAATGGCAGGAAGGGGAGAGGAAGAACCCCCATGAACATCATCATGACGCTCAAGGCCCAGAGGATTTCTGGGAGTCGGAGGAGTCGAGGCATCTGACGACTCGCTAGAACTTCGTGACCGCTTGCGCGGATGGTCCTCACTCGATTCGTCGGCATCCTCCGCTGGGGATCGCGCTGACGGTAGCTCGGACACGGAATCCACCACTTCATTATCCGGGGCATTCGGATACCTCTCGGGCAACGGTGGTGCCATGCCCGGCACTTTGAAGCTCTGCAAAAGGAAAAGGAACTTTGTTAGCAAACAAAGGAAAAAGTACACAGCTGACAAAAACAAAAGGGAAGCACTACGTGCGCAAATCTACACCTTCGGTACGACCAACGTCGACGAAAAGGGAGGAGTCAGCGACTTCCCCGGGATTTCTTCGTCGGCCTTGAACTTCAACAGCGCGCGAAGAGCCTTGTCAAGTTCCACCTCGGAGATTTTCTCACTCGAAACCCTCGTCGGATCACGGCGCCTAGAGTAAAGAAACATCGGATGCGCCCTCGCCTGGAGAGGCTGCACCCGACGCTCAAGAAACGTCCGGATGATGTTGACACCATTCACCTCCTTCTCAGGAATCAGTTGGAGATCCTCCACCCGACGGTACAGGGCCTCTATCTCCGCCACCTCACCATCCAAGATTTGGTTTTTCTAGGATCTTTTCTTCTCAATCAACTGGGAGGGGTCAAAAGGAACGAGACCAAAATCTTGCCCAGGCAGTACAGAGTCACGGATGTAAAACCATTTCCTCCGCCAGTACTGGACAGATTCGGACATGGAAAAGTAAAAGAATAGCACATTGGGACTGAGGGAGATGATGAAACCCCCAATGGGATACACACCATCCGAACCAGACTGCCTCTTCACGGAATAAAGCCTCCGGAAGAGGCCAAAGTGCGGCTCAATGCCAAGCCAACACTCGCAAAGCGTGATAAAACACGCAATGTGGAGAAGGGAGTTGGGAGACAGATGATGGAGTTGAACCCCATAGAAAAAGAGCAGTCCACGAAGGAAGTCATGGACCAGAAAAGAAAACCCGCGAATCATGAAGGCAACAAACATAACCCGATACCCAGATGGGGGACAGGGGATTACCTCATTGCCGGGGAGTATCACGGCCGTCGTGTCTTGCGGGATCAGGCTCCGCTCGCGCAGTTTGCGGAGATCGCTCTCCCGCGTTTCTGATCGCCGCCAGCCACCGTCGGTGACGCGAGCAGTGGCGGTGCCCTTCTTGCCTCCGGCGGCGCTGGTCCCAACTGCAGATGAGGACTTCTTTGATTTCCCCATGGCGCTACGGCGGTGGTGGCGTTGCCAACGAAGAAAGACAAAGGAAATGTGGAGGAAACTCTCAGCGTGCAGCAAGAATAGCTCAAGAACGAGGGGGCAGTGAATAGATGAACTGCTGCGGTGAAAAACAAACCACGATTTCACCAGGGATTATAACAGCGAAGACGACGCACGCTGGCCGTCCATCGAGAAGACCTAACGCCAACGGTAGATCTGGCCGTACACGTGTCAGCACCAAAACGAACCATCGTTACCACGCCGTCCACTACATGCGGAAATCGAGGAGACGCCGTAATCATCTCCACGCCGCGCGTGACCGGTCAATTCAAAGTCAGCAAGTGGGACCCACGCTTCGTCTAGTCAAGTCATCTCTGGCGTAGCAGACGCTTGAGGTCATCGATCGTAAGCACTGACGTCATCAAAAGCTATACTAGCACCACTTCGGCTCCACAGCTAAAAGTACTCACTCGAATCTATGATTCGACTAAATACTTGGGGGCTACTCCTATCAGGAGCGCTGGCCGCGCACCCGACAGAGAAATGAGGACAAAATTATTTCTCTGAGTCCTACGTCGAGTTTACAACTCCACTACGGACTCGGGGGCTACTCCCATAGGGAGGATGGATTTAAGCATCCGAAAATTTTCGAGTCCTGCGGACCTAATGATTGAAACAATGCTTGAACTAAAAGTCTCCATTCGAGTCTACGACTCGAACAGACACTTGGGGGCTACTCCCATAGGGAGCGCTGGTCGCGCACCCTATGAAATCTTCGACTGCGATCTTTCGGATCAGCACGCAAAACTTTTCGGCAACTCTGCCCCAATTAATGCTAAGTGAGTAACATCCTCCTTGGCCACCCGAAACACCTCCGCGGTGATAAACATTCGGATGCTGCGTCTGCGACACAAAGATAAGACCTACAGATATCATCTGATGGCCTGGCAACGCACCTGACTGCGCTCTGCTAGTATGAATCCATACCAGCAGGCACGATGAAAAATCCCGACGGATGCGTTGGGTACACCAATTAAAATCACTGGAATTCCACCCCTGTAAGTCCTCCGCGGCCTGAGTCGAATTACGCCAGCATATGTTCCGGGTTCGAGTCGAGGGACTCGAATCTGAAGAAGATCGTGTTGTTTTGTCCTAAGACAGTTAACTGACCCTGATCCGTCGGGAGAGTCAGGCACACGCATCAACAATCCCTACACACTCAAATCATTCTTTGATTAACATATAACTGCTCCCGAAGGATGGAAGAGTCCTCAGCCGAATCTACGATTCGACTGATCACTCGGGGGCTACTGACATGGTTATACCCTACGGGTACGTAACTTCAGCATACCTAGTCCAGCCCAAGGAAGGCCCACGGCAGACATACGCTGGCCCATGAAGATTTTCGGGTGTCCAAGGCCCATGACGTCTTCGATCCTTGGAGAGCAAGACTAGAGGAGATAGGAAATTCAAAGGGGTAAAACCCTAGAACTTGTAATCGACTAGGACTACGCCCAGGACCTGCCTAAGTCTATATAAAGGCCAGGAGGGCGCGTCCTAGGGCAACTCGACTCATACTTTCGCACACGCATCCACGCCAGATCGAATCTGCGCACCCTGTAACCTTCGGTTCCGCCGTAATCAAAGAGCAGACAAGCAGGAGTAGGGTTTTCCCTCCGGGGGCCTGAACCTGGGTAAATCTCGTGTCCCCTGGTTGCTTGTCTGTTAACCGTGCCACGATCTCCAGCATCCCCATCTTCTCCAAAACCCAAGTCCATAACAATGGGCATTGACGAGATTAAACCTCGTCAGCCTGTGCTCCACCTACTCCAACCAAGGTTTTCTCTTGTCTACCTGTGCTCTCCGATGTCAATGCGATCTTGCCTGTACTGTTTTTTCTTCTTGAGCAACCTGAATCTAAAACAAGCCTACTTTCACCACTTCTTTGACATTGATTGACACTAGTTTAATACCCGTGCGTTGCCACAGTGTCTTAATACTAATATTTTATACCATCACACATGTAAACATATAAAAAGTTTTCTTTAGTGTTTTTTATGCAAAAAAGTGCTTTAAAAAGCATTATGTTTATCCGTTTCTATGCTATTTCAAATATCAATTAACAAATTGTTTAGATCTTTTAAGTTAATGCGTCATTAGTCTAGGATTTACCCTGCTATAGCCAATCTTTGTGGAGCAGTATTGCATATATAGAAAGGATAACCAAACTAAAATGCACATACATATGTGTTAGACGTGTCTGCAAGCATTACATTTTTAAAGACTAATGATTATTAAGAAAGTTGGTGCATGAAAGTTAGTCAAATGTGATCTAGCTACATCAATATGAAATGAGCATGGGGAAGACCCCTCTTCTGAAACTCTACCACATAGACGTTCGCCTTTAGAACACCCGAAATATGCTTCTTGGTAAGCATCATTTTTATCATCTCCATCTTCGACTTGAAAATTTGGGCCAGAAGATCTGACTGGTCCTGCGGGGTTTGGCCTGGAAACAGTCCATCTTGTATCTCTTGCCGGTATGGGTTGCAGGTTATCGCTAGAAAGATGTGAGGCTTGTCATACGTCGCTAGGATTTCTATGATGTTTGTATTGGTACACTTGCTTGGAAATTTAATGTGTGCCATCTGTATAATAAAAATACCAACATTCATTCTCTACATTTTGGTTCTTGAACCAGTCACCTCAACATTAAAGAGAATCATGTGTATATTTGTGAGAATACAGTGAAGAATGAATACTATGGGTAATGGACGTGTCTGATTATATCACAAAAAATCTATACATACCTTTTCACAAGCAAAAATAAAAGATAGGTGTCGACCAAAAGAAAACAATTTGGGTATCGATCTTTGTCCTATAAATAGGATCTCATGTGAAATTCAAAGTTTAATTTCGTAGAGTTAAGTCTAGAACAAATTATATCGAATCATGTAAAAAGATATCTAAACAGAGAAGGATTTGGTACGGTCCATAACATTTAAACAATCAGATAATTTAGAGAACATAAAATATTTTACCGTTAAGCAACTGCTTTGTCCATAAGACAACAAGGATCATTAGTATAAAACCATTATGCATCAGATTAAGAATTTACGGAGATTCTGTAGTGCCCTTGATATCCATGCTTAACACAAACAACACCAAAGTGGCAACAAAGCAGATAACTATGGATCCACAAATCCATTACAGTCAGAACACCGAATAACCTATTTATCCAAAAGAAAGAGTTTACAGCTGACAACCAAGGACAAAATGACACCCAACCACATATTCTATATAATGGACGATATAGATATGTGTGAAGTTCAGAAAAAAATACTGCTCCTGCTGATGTAGTACTATTTCTAAACTGCTAACAATTGTTTGAAAGGAACCATGGATGTGGAAACTAATGAAAGTGCCAATAACAGTCAATATGAGAGTTGTGGAAGAAGGTTATTTCTTCGAGGAAAGTATGCCACGAGAATGATAAAAGTCTAAAGGACACAGATAATGCCATTGAGGTATGCAACTATTTCTTATTTACTCGACTTGTAGGGCATGTGGCTAGGCATTACAAAGTTATTGTAGGGGTTCATAGCATGAAAAACAAAAAAATTCTACCGCATACAAACAAACAAGCCAAGATCTATCTACTAGATTGTAGCAACGAGTCGATAGAGGAACTCACCCTCGAAGATTCCAAAGCAGTTAACGAGAGCAGATTCTCGTGGGTGATGTAGTCGTACACTTCTGATCTCAAGATCGCGTAGACGATCCTTCCGACGCTGCATTCCGGCAGCGCTTCCGCAGTCGGTCACACGTTTGGTACTCGATGAAGACCTTCCTCTCCCTTGTTCCAGCAGGCAGCGAAGGTTGTAGCACTCTCCTCGCAATTCCGGCAGCACGACGGCGTGGTACCGAAAGTAGAGGGGAGATCTCGTAGGGCTTCGCCTTAAGCCGGAGCGAGTATGGTGGACTATGAGAGAGGCCTTGGCGATCTAGGGTTTAGAGGCACCAAGGTGAGATGGCTAGGCCGGCGGCTAGGGCAAGGGGAGGGCCCCAACTCGGTGGCTAGGCAAACCCTAGGGGCGGCGGCGACTTGGTGGAGGCCGGCGGCTAGGGCTAGGGTTTAGAGGAGAGAGGTGTGTGGAAGAGGGGCACCCCTGCCCCTCCTTTTATAGGTGGGAGGGAGGCGCGGTTGGGAGGAGGGAGTCCTCCTCCAACTCCTCCTCCTTGGCCGGCGGGTGGAGGGAGTAGGACTTCCTCCCTAAGTAGGTTTCCTACTCTTCCTCCACCAAGCAAACTTGTCGTTTGACTTTTCAAACTAGGATTTGATTTATCCCTTTATTTTTCTCAGCGATGACATCTAGTACATGATGCAACCATTCCAACTTGTTATGACACATTCATGTACCCTTCCCCTCCGGAGTGTCGGACCTTCCGGAACCTTCTAGAACATTCCCGATGAAAACACCGGAACCATTCTCCAACCCCGAAACAGGACTTTCCTTATATGAATCTTATTCTCCGAACCATTCTGGATCTCCTCGTGATATCCCGTATCCCATCCGAGACTCCGAACAACATTCGGTCTCTTACTCATCATTCCATAACTACTCAACAACATCGAATCCTTAAGTGTGTCTCCCTACGGTTCGTGAATTATGCGGACATGACCGAGACACTTCTCCGATCAATAACCAATAGAGGAATCTGGAAATTCATATGGCTCCCACATATTTCTATGATTACTTTGCGATCGAATGAACCACTTACATACGATACCAATTTCCCTTTGTCTCACGATAGTTTACTTATCCGAGGTTTTGATCGTCGGTATCTCTGCATACCTAGTTCAACCTCATTACCGATAAGTACTCTTTTCTCATTCCCGTGGTATGTGATCCCTTGTGAGCCAGTCACATGCTTGCAAGCTAATTGGATGACATTCCACCGAGAGGGCCCATAGTATATCTATCCGTCATATGGATGGACAAATCCCACTCTTGATCCATGAGCCTCAGCCCATACTTTCCGAACACTCAATGCCACCTTTATAGCCACCCAGTTACGGTGTGGTGTTTGATGTCATCAAAGCTTCCTTCCAGAGATGGTGATTAACATGATCTCATGGTCGAAGGAATTAGGTTACTATGTATCAGAAAGCTTATAGCAAATGAACTATATTAAATGACTTGATCTTGATGCTACGCTTAACTATAGGAGTATGTCCATCACATCATTCTCCTAATGATATGACCCTGTTGTTAATAACATCTCTATGTTCATGATCAGGAAACCATGATCATATATTAACCAACAAGCTAGTTTAACAAGAGGCTTTACTAGGGACTCTTTTATGTTTACAAATCACACAAGTATTAATGTTTCCTTTTAATACAATTATAGCATGGTATGTAAACATTTATCATAAGTATGAAGATATGATAATAACCTACTTTATTATTGCCTCTTGGGCATATTTCCAACAGTCTCCCACTTGCACTAGAGTCAATAATCTAGTTTCAACCCTTTGTGTGTTTAACACCTATGGCTTTCTGGTGTTGTATGTACACGATTGCTAGTGGTCAACTGATCTCCAGATCTGACACTTCCAGGTCCGTGTGTAATTGCATGACTTTGCGTTTCTACGCATCACTCATTCTCTAATGAGATGGCTTTGTATAAATTTGGTCCTTTGGTGAGACCTTTAGTTCTTTGGGGTTAAAACATGTTGATAATATTGTCGTACAATATATATTCATAGTATTATTCCTCCGTGAACTACACCTAGTTTGTTTAGTTTGATAACAAACTACTTGACACAAATGCCCTCTTTAGCTGCTATAATAGCAGTCATATACTTAGCCTTTTGTTGTAGTATCTGTCACAATGTCTTAACTTTGGAACTCATCCAAATCCATTATGGAACTTACTTTCCATTATATTGTGCCACCCTTAGTTTAGATTTGAGATAAACTTAATTTGTACTTTGTGACAAAACTAGTATCAATGTAGTACTTTTACAATGAACTAACCATCTATTTGTCACTTCTACAAAATAATATATTCTTAGTTCTTTTACAAGATCATAAGAATATCCTTACTACCGTCCAATAATCATCTTATGAATCATTCTGGTATATGCTCATAACATTTAGAGCATAGGACATATCTGGATTTGTACATATTATAACATGATTGATATAAATACTCTTTGTGATTTCATACATCAAGTATCAATCTATACTTGAATCTTTGTTTCACTTACCAAGTGTCAATACACTTGAATATATCATCAATATTGAACTCATTCAATCCTTTCTGTGCGACAAGAACCTTTCTTGTATTTTCTATATTAAACTTATTCAATATATCATCTATGTACTTTCGGCACAACCATATTAGCATCTATTGATGCCAAATATTTGGGTTTTGCCTAAGTCTTTCATCGAGATGAAATTCTTAACATGTGTTAATAAAAGATACATCATTTCTAATCAACAATATGTCTTCCACATAATGTATTAGAAACATGTCTTTAGCGCTCCCACTTAATTTCTTGCAAATGCAAGCATCTTCATTGTCTCCGACGAATTTAAACTCCTTTAACAGTTTCATCATAGTGAAGATTCCAACTCCGTAATGCTTACTTCAACCATTGAAGTTTGCATATGCTTTTATGTAACACCCCGGTTCTGAAAAGACCGTGGCTTCTATGTGACATGCCAATCCCTGGATCGGTTCATTGGCCCACAATAGAATAAGATGAATAACATAGCAAAATATCCGTGTATCATGAATAACGAAGATCCAGAGTACCATTATTACAATAAAAGCTTAGCACAAAGCTAGCTCAAATTATTCAGGTAGCAACATAAATAAGAAAATCCTCCATTCTTCAAATTGCCCACAAGTGAACAAGTGCCGATTGGAGTACCGTGGCCTATATCGATTACTCAGAATCGGAATAACCTGCAACATGAAACGTAGCAGCCCCGAAGGGTCAATACATGGAATGTATGGCAAGTAGAGCTAGTAATGGAGACAATAGTACTAACAACTACATGCATATTTGGCAAGTGGAGCTGTGTCTGGCTTGCATTTGCAAATACATTTGTCCTACTTTCATAAACAGTTTTGTTTTTCTTTGAAAAGATCCCAATTAAGTTAACCCAACAATATTAAAGCAATTATGAAATTAGAATGAGCGAGAAACATGTCATGGAATCAATATCAAGCAACTCAGTTGTCCATAACCGGGGACACGGATTAGATTATACACCCTGCAGGGGTTAGTACACTTTACCCATGTGACTTGGCCAGCCCAGCTCGTACCATCACTCTCATTTTGAGTGGTGATAGGGAGAAGTCCAAGAAGAGACTGTTCGGGAAGTAGCTCCTCAATCCCGACGCGCACCGGTCCAACCTACCAAAATTCTACATCTCTGGATACGCGGGTTCGAGTTACCACGACCTACTAAGTCCAACCAACCGCCCATTCCATTATTGGCACATGGTTGTACACGTAAGCTACACAATAAAGAAGCCAATCAGTTGTCCATAACCGGGGACACGGCTAATCGATTAGATTATACACCCTGCAGGGGTTAGTACACTTTACCCATGTGACTTGGCCAGCCCAGCTCGTACCATCACTCTCATTTTGAGTGGTGATAGGGAGAAGTCCAAGAAGAGACTGTTCGGGAAGTAGCTCCTCAATCCCGACGCGCACCGGTCCAACCTACCAAAATTCTACATCTCTGGATACGCGGGTTCGAGTTACCACAACCTACTAAGTCCAACCAACCGCCCATTCCATTATTGGCACATGGTTGTACACGTAAGCTACACAATAAAGAAGCCAATCATTTTCTCTTGATACCTGGGTGCCTTTCCGCAATGAAACCACCAAAAATTATCAATACCATCACACCCAGGAGATTTATTGATTAAGTTGTTTTAGTTTTCACAAACCAATACTTTTAGAAACAAGTCTCAATGATGTAACCCAGCCTTCGTTCAACATAGCTTGGCTAAGCACATCTACCAACGGTG
Source organism: Avena sativa (assembly GCA_916181665.1). Lineage (NCBI taxonomy): Eukaryota > Viridiplantae > Streptophyta > Magnoliopsida > Poales > Poaceae > Avena > Avena sativa. The sequence continues at coordinate 81,402,658 of OV702296.1, forward strand.
GTTCATCTACAAGGAAAGCCCTACCACATAATAGCACATAGCATAGCGATAGTATTATCCTACACATGCAACTACAAAATACACGACAATGCAATGAAAATAGTAGGACGATAACATGAACAAAGTAGCATCTACTTGCCTTGGTTGTAGCGGTCGGAACAACAATCCATACACGAGCAAGCGTTGCACTCGTCACAATCTACACGATACAATTGCATTCATAAACAAACAATCCACAATCATATGCAACAAAGATGATGTATGAATGCATGCAAGACAAGTGAATTGGTGCTACAGCTGCACCACATAATAGAAATCAGTAGAGGTACTGATTGCATGCATGGAAAATAGTTTTAGCGCAAGGAAAACTATTATGCAAAATATAATGCTCAAAACTAGAGCTAGAACTCAAATAATTCACTACCGGTAGTATACTGTTTGTAAAATCTTGGGAAAATTCTACCGCATAGGCATCACTGATTAGAAACAGTACCAACTGGAATTACTCAAAAAGGAATTATAAAACTCCCGGAGTAATTAAAACACTGCAGAAAGCCACTAGACAGTTTCTGCAGAAGTTTTTACTGTAAGCCTAACTTTTTAATTCACTATGAGATTCCCCTCGTTCCACTGAATCCAGGGACATATCACACGCGATTTTTGGAGCTACGGATCTTTTTCTACGAATTGATTACTCCGAAAAGGCTATTAACTAGTTTGATTAAACTGTACTAAACCTTGCTGCAAAAGCCTGAACCAAAGGTACAGCAAGATTCTACACGACTCACTGAATCTACACATATTTTATTTGCAATTTTTGGCCAAGCGGTTTAATTTCTACGTAATTTACAAGTTTCTACCGAAATCTGCCAACTAAAACGATTAACGAAATTAACCAGTCAACTATGTCTGTTGACTGGTCAACGCGTCTGCTGACTGGGCGCTGACTGGGCGTCTGACTAGTCAACGCCTGGTCTGACTGGTCAACGAACGATCTGAACCGCTGATCTGAGATCTGACGGTGGCTGCAGGCTTACCGGAAACGAACGGCGAAACGGACGGCGGCGAGTTCCGGACGGTGCGGCGATCTATTCCGGCGACGGTGCTACCTGCACGAGAGGGGGACGATCAGCGCACGGGTCAAAAAAATCAACACGGCGCACAAGACGGCGCGCGGGCGTGCGCGCGTGTGTACGCGCGGCGGCGCGCGCGAAGCGAGGCGCTGCAGCGGCAGCAGGCGCAGCAGCATGCAGCGGCAGCGCGCGCAGCAGCAGGCGGCGGCGATGCAGCAGCTAGCAGCGGCGGCACGCGACAGGTGCTGGCGGCGGGAGCAGCAGCGCGCGGCGCAGCGCTGGCGGCAGGAGGCGGCGCAGCGGGGCGGCGGTGGCGCGGAGGCGGCGACTGGCTCGGCGGCGGGGTAGTACCTGGGGGCGGCGGCGATGGCGGGTGGCGCTGGTGGCGGGGATCGGCGACGAGGCGGCCGGCGGCGGCGGCCGAGGGGAGAGGCGACGGCGCGGGTGGGAGGCGGCGCGCGGGTGGGAGGCGATCGAGGCGGCGGGGCGGTTTCCCGAGGCATGGGCGCGGGTATCGAGGGAAGGGGCGGCGGCTCGGCCTGGTGGGGTCCTTTTGTGGGGCCCCACGCGGAAACCTACGCGGATTCGGCGCGGAGTTGGTTTCGGACTCGGAAATCGGTCCGAAAATTTGGACCGTTTTCCGACGATTCACTAAAACGGCGACAACTTTTTCGTACGAGCTCCGAATCGAGCGATTCTTGCTCCTACGGTTTCGTAAAGTCGAGGGGAACAATCTAGGGCCAAGGGTTGAGCGAAAACGCTAGGCTACAAGGGTGGATAACGCTAGTCCTACTAAAGCCTCCCGCAGGAGCCTCGTAGCAAAATAGAACAGGGTTTGGAAAATAGCGTTTCGCCGATTCTTTTCAATCGACGGTTTTGAATGGAAAAGCATGATGCGATGGTATGAATGATACACATAACCAAATCTAAAATTTGGGATGTGACAAGACTAACCCCCTTAAGATGAATCTCGTCCTCGAGATTCGGCGCGGCTAGCAAATAGGTGTGGGTAGTCCTCTCGGATGTCATCCTCACGCTCCCAAGTGGCTTCCTCTTCGGTGTTGTGGCTCCACTGCACCTTGCAAAACCTGATCGTCTTGGTACGGGTAATCCTCTCTGCTGTCTCCAAAATCTTGACCGGTTTCTCCTCATAGGTCAAATCATTCTCAAGCTGAACCTCCTCTAGCGGTACAGTATCTCTCAATGGTGTATCCACCATCTCCGGATGGCACTTCTTCAGCTGGGACACGTGGAACACGTTGTGAACGGCGGACAGAGTCTCTGGTAACTCCAACTGATAAGCAACTTCTCCTTTGCGTGCTAAGACCCTGTACGGTCCAATAAATCGAGGTGCCAGCTTACCCTTAATTCCAAATCTCTTGATTCCACGAAGTGGCGATACTCTGAGGTATGCTCTATCACCTATCTCATACACCACTTCCTTGCGCTTGGCGTCAGCGTAACTCTTCTGCCTTGATTGTGCTACCTTCAGTCTGTCCCTAATCAAGGCGACCTTCTCCTCAGCGTCCTTGATCAAATCAGGTCCAAACAACTGGCGTTCTCCTACTCCATCCCATAGCAATGGTGTCCGGCATCGTTTCCCATATAGCACATCGAACGGTGACGTCTTGATGCTGGTTTGATAGTTGTTGTTGTAGGAAAACTCGGCATATGGCAAATTCTCATCCCAACTAGAACCATGAGCCAAAGCGCAAGCTCTCAGCCTGTCCTCCAAAATCTGATTTACCCTCTCGGTCTGTCCATCAGTCTGTGGGTGAAACGCTGTGCTAAACTCCAATCTAGTACCAAGTGACTCGTGTAGCTGGCGCCATAAGTGCGAGGTAAATTGGGTGCCTCTATCAGATACAACACTCTTGGGAACTCCGTGTAGGCACACAATCCTGTCCATGTAAATCTTGGCCAACTTTGCACTCGTATAAGTCGTCTTCACCGGTATAAAGTGGGCTACCTTGGTCAAACGGTCGACCACTACCCAAATAGAGTCATATCCTGACCTGGTCCTGGGCAATCCTGTGATAAAATCCATTCCCACTCTATCCCACTTCCAATCCGGCACGGGCAATGGCTGTAGCAATCCTGCTGGCTTCTGGTGTTCTGCCTTCACTCGGCTGCACAAGTCGCATAGGGCAATATGCTTGGCGATGTCTCCCTTCATGTTGTTCCACCAAAATCTGCTCTTCAAATCCATATACATCTTCGTGTTGCCCGAATGTATGGAGTATGGCGAGTTATGAGCCTCCTGCAGAATCAACTCCCTTATCTCCGGGTCGCTGGACACGCACAAACGATCTCCATACCACAAGATACCATGCTCATCCTCGCGAATATCCTTTTCCCGATTCTCCTTCATCTTTTCTTTTATCTCCTCTATTTCCTTGTCTCCTATCTGAGCCTTTTTGATTCTGTCCTGTAACGTTGGTTGGACTTCCATCGTTGCCAAGTATCCTTCAGATACTACCTCCAGTCTAAGGTCCTTGAATTGCTTGCACAAATCCTCAGGCAATTCACCAATTGTCAATCCATTGGCATAAACCTTCCGGCTTAGAGCATATGCTACTACATTGGCCTTTCCTGGGTGGTATTGCAGATTCATATCATAATCCTTGATAAGTTCCAACCATCTCCTTTGTCTCATGTTCAGTTCCTTCTGTGTAAATATGTACTTCAGGCTCTTGTGGTCGGTGTACACATCACAGTGTTTTCCCATTAAGTAATGCCTCCATACCTTGAGCGCATGAACCACTGACGCTAACTCCAAGTCGTGTGTGGGGTAATTCCGCTCATGGTGCTTGAGTTGTCGCGAGGCATATGACAGTACTCTTCCATCTTGCATCAGCACACTCCCAAGTCCCTGTCGAGAAGCATCGCAGTACACTTGGAAATCCTTCTGAAGATCTGGTAAACACAGAACAAGCGCAGTCACTAGTCGACGCTTCAGTTCCTGGAAGCTGGCTTCACATACGTCTGACCATTCAAACTTCCTATCCTTCTTCAGAAGTTCAGTCATCGGCTTAGCAATCTTGGAAAAGTTTTCAATGAACCTCCTGTAATATCCAGCAAGTCCCAAAAAGCTTCGAATCTCTCCTGCATTCTTGGGTGCTTCCCACTCAGTTACTGCAGTCACTTTGCTTGGATCAACAGCGATTCCTTCTCCTGACACTACATATCCAAGAAATCCAACAGTGTTAAGCCAGAATTCACACTTGCTGAATTTGGCATACAGCTTGTGTTCCCTCAGCTTCTCCATAATCAGTCGCAGATGCTTCTCATGCTCAGCATCATCCTTGGAATATATCAGTATGTCATCAATAAACACCACCACGAACTTGTCCAAGTACTCCATAAATACCTTGTTCATCATGGTCATGAAGTATGCCGGGGCATTCGTTAGTCCAAAAGACATAATCGTATATTCATATAAACCATACCTAGTGGTGAAGGAGGTTTTTGGTACGTCCTCCTCCCGGATCTTCAATTGAAAATAGCCTGATCGCAGATCAATCTTGCTGAACACCTTTGCTCCTTCCAGTTGATCAAACAAGTCATTTATGTTCGGCAGAGGGTACTTGTTCTTGATGGTTACTTCATTCAGCGAGCGATAGTCCACCACTAATCTCTTGCTGCTATCTTTCTTCTCCACAAACAGAACAGGTGCACCCCATGACGACGAACTAGGCTGAATGAATCCCTTTTCCAGCTGCTCTTTCAACTGTTTCTTCAATTCCTTCAGCTCATCCACATCCATCTTGTATGGCTTCTTTGCTATTGGTCCTGTTCCCGGCATCAGGTCGATAAGAAACTCTACATCCCTGTCAGGTGGCATCCCTGGTAGCTCTTCCGGAAACACGTCGGGGTAATCCCTAATCACTGGCACAGTATCCATGCTAACCCCCTTAAGAGAATTCAACTTACACCTTCCTGGTCGTACAGCTGACTTGAATCTAATCCTCTTACCATCCGGGGTTTTGAGTGAAACAGCTCGCTGTGCACAATCTATGTGTCCCCCATGCATAGACATCCAATCCATACCCAGAATAACATCTAATCCCTGTGAATCCAACACTACCAAATGTGCAATGAAGTTGTGTGTTCCAATCCTCACAGTCAAGTCGCGGCATCCCGCGCTAGCTATCATATCTCCTCCAGGTGAACTCACTCTAATAGACCTCTTCATAGACTCAGTAGGTAACTTATACTTATCCACAAATGCCCTTGATATGAATGAATGCGATGCACCAGTATCGAAAAGTATAAGTGCAGGGTAAGTGTTGATTGGAAACTTACCAATCACAAGGTCAGGCTCATCTGGAATCTCCTCCACGTTCATGTGGTTCACTGTGGCCTTCTCGTTGTTGGTTGACTTCAGTCCCTTCCTCTCTAGACAGTTGTCAGCATAGTGTCCCTTCTGCTTACACTTGAAGCATGTCACCTCACTCAGATCCTTCTTCACAAAGCTGCGATCACGGTTGCGGTCATGTCCACCGTATCCTCCAGAGTGGTGAGAGTGTCCTCCCTTGTAGCTGTGGTGGTTGCTCCTATGGTTGTCATGACGATGTCCATCGCCTCCATGGTGGTGGCGGTCATGGCTCCCATGGTCACTCCCTCCATGCTTGGAGTATCCATCATATGAAGTGCGAGACTTGTGATGCGAACAAGAGTGGTGATTATTGTTCTTTCTCTTGCGGCTTTCTACTTGCTTGTGCTTCCCTTCCAAGATCCTGGCCTTGTCCATAAGCTCCTGGAAAGTGGGGCAATAAACCACCAGTAGTTGTACTGAAAGCTCATCACTGAGGCCATCCAGGAATCTCTCCCTTCTTTTTGCATCAGTGTCAACATCCTCAGGTGCATAGCGGGACAGGTTGTTGAACTCTTCAATGTACTCGGCCACGGTGCGATTGGTTTGGCGCAAGTTGCGGAACTCCTTCCTCTTCAGGCTCAGAACTCCTGAAGACACGTGGTTGGTCCTGAAACCTTCCTCAAACATTGCCCAAGTCACGGTATCCAGCGGGTGGGTGATCTGAAATGTGTCCCACCAAGAAGCGGCTGGTCCCTCCAGTAGGTGAGCGGCAAACCTCACCTTCTCAGCATCAGTGCATCCGACAGTTACTAGATCCTTGTTGACTGAACAACCAGTCGAGAGCAACCATTGGTTCCGTTGCAGTAGAGAACTTAGCTGGCCTTAACCTCAGAAATCTGGTGAGAGCATCTCCCTGAGGCTGATTGTTTCCATTGTTGTTGTTCTGATTTGCCATGAACTGAGTCATCACTTGGGTCAGCTGTGCCTGAGCTGCCATGAGCTTCTCCAACTCAGTGGGTGACGGCGGGGAGGCATCTGCGGTTCAGCACAGGTAAGTTTAGAAAGAATCAACTACGACAATAGGATTCTACCCATGCATATGATCAAACAACAACAAACAATAGCAGACAATCACAAGCAAGCAACACATCAACAAACAAGTGATCCAGCAACATCCCAGGGGTTAATCCTAGCAGTATATAACTACTGAAATAGTTTTATAAGAGTTGGCAATGGTTAACTAAACAGTTGATCAACTAAACAACAAAACAGCAATCTGCCAGAACAGTCCAGCAGTGTTCACGAATTTTTCCGCCTGACTTAAACTCGTTAGAAAATTAGCTGATTTTTGCACATATAGTACAGAGAGTTTCGCATCAGCCAATTTTTTTCAGATTTTTCAGAGTTACCAGAAAAATATGAAAAATCGCGCAGTACTGCTGTATCAGCAGAAAACTGCAGCGAGAATAACACAGATAGTAACCAAATTGCCATAACTCTTTCATAAAATTCGCACAAATAATTCCTGGGATATTGGAGTACACAAATAAGCAACTAATCACTCTTAAACTAACACGAACTAAGTTTCACAACGATCGAGACTAATCATAACGAATTTGCCTAACGTGGACTAATTGGTGGACTTCTATCTATTTCTTGAAGAGGTTGCAGTAGGTCCTTGCTGTCATGCGTTGGCGCTTCGGCTCGCGGTACAACCATGGCGGCGGAGTGTACACCTCTCCTGAATCATCACTTGAGATCTCAAACTCCACCTCTTCTGGATCCTCCTCTTCTTCTTCACTCTCAGCTGCAACTGCAACAGCTTCATCTCCTCCACCATCATCGTCTCCATCATCATCATCCTCGTCCTCATCATCATCATCGTCTCCACTGTCATCATCATCCCCATAGTTTCCATCATCTCCATTGTCATCATCAGAGGGTGGATTCAGCTGCGCTTGGAGAGCGGCAATCTGGGCTGTCATAGCTTCAATAGTTTGATCCCTTTCCTGGACGGTCCCCTGTAACTGTTGTATGTTCTGGGTGTTCTCCTGCACAGTACCATGAAGATGAGCTATGGTTGCATCTCTGGCTATCAGGGCATTATCCAGAACTCCCACAGCTTCATGCAGGGTGTCAATCTCCTATCCTTGGACCACCATACCATTGCTAGCCAAGTCTGCAATCTCCTTTATCATCATCACCTTCTCAGCTAGAGCTCCATTCTCCCTTTCCATGTCCTCTATGTGCCTTCGACGGGGCGGCATGTTGTTCCTGTCGCCCGGGGTAACCACAATGTGCCCATCTTCATCACGCCTCCCATAGTCACGGTAGGGTGAATCTGCTGGCAGTAGGTGTCGGACATTATGGCACTGGAGAGATAGGGCTTCATGCATGGACAAGTTGATTCCAAGTCCCCAGTTGCAGTATGTCTTGGTGTAGATCAAGTGCACGGGGTTTGGCAAGGCGGCATCTCTGAATATGAAGGTAGTGATCTCCCATGCATCCTCTCCATATCCATAGGTGTACAGCCTTCTTCCCTTGAACATGGGCAGTGGCAATCCCAATGACTGCGAGAGCTGAGCTAACTGCCTTGCAAAGGGCCTTGGTGACTCCATGGTGGCATACTCAGTCCTGACTTCTCCCATCTATCAAGTAAAAGAGGAAAGTGTGAGAATAGCATATGGTAAGAATTTACGAGGGTGAAAGGCATAAGATGAAAGACAGAGTTAATATAGGCTTTAATAATTCTATGGCTTCCTAATCCAATCCTAGGTCACTATCCTAAAGTCGACACACGGGCTCTGATACCATCCTGTAACACCCCGGTTCTGAAAAGACCGTGGCTTCTATGTGACATGCCAATCCCTGGATCGGTTCATTGGCCCACAATAGAATAAGATGAATAACATAGCAAAATATCCGTGTATCATGAATAACGAAGATCCAGAGTACCATTATTACAATAAAAGCTTAGCACAAAGCTAGCTCAAATTATTCAGGTAGCAACATAAATAAGCAAATCCTCCATTCTTCAAATTTCCCACAAGTGAACAAGTTCCGAGTGGAGTACCGTGGCCTATATCGATTACTCAGAATCGGAATAACCTGCAACATGAAACGTAGCAGCCCCGAAGGGTCAATACATGGAATGATGGCAAGTAGAGCTAGTAATGGAGACAATAGTACTAACAACTACATGCATATTTGGCAAGTGGAGCTGTGTCTGGCTTGCATTTGCAAATACATTTGTCCTACTTTCATAAACAGTTTTGTTTTTCTTTGAAAAGATCCCAATTAAGTTAACCCAACAATATTAAAGCAATTATGAAATTAGAATGAGCGAGAAACATGTCATGGAATCAATATCAAGCAACTCAGTTGTCCATAACCGGGGACACGGCTAATCGATTAGATTATACACCCTGCAGGGGTTAGTACACTTTACCCATGTGACTTGGCCAGCCCAGCTCGTACCATCACTCTCATTTTGAGTGGTGATAGGGAGAAGTCTAAGAAGAGACTGTTCGGGAAGTAGCTCCTCAATCCCGACGCGCACCGGTCCAACCTACCAAAATTCTACATCTCTGGATACGCGGGTTCGAGTTACCACGACCTACTAAGTCCAACCAACCGCCCATTCCATTATTGGCACATGGTTGTACACGTAAGCTACACAATAAAGAAGCCAATCAGTTGTCCATAACCGGGGACACGGCTAATCGATTAGATTATACACCCTGCAGGGGTTAGTACACTTTACCCATAAACAAACAATCAGTAGAGGTACTGATTGCATGCATGGAAAATAGTTTTAGCGCAAGGAAAACTATTATGCAAAATATAATGCTCAAAACTAGAGCTAGAACTCAAATAATTCACTACCGGTAGTATACTGTTTGTAAAATCTTGGGAAAATTCTACCGCATAGGCATCACTGATTAGAAACAGTACCAACTGGAATTACTCAAAAAGGAATTATAAAACTCCCGGAGTAATTAAAACACTGCAGAAAGCCACTAGACAGTTTCTGCAGAAGTTTTTACTGTAAGCCTAACTTTTTAATTCACGATGAGATTCCCCTCGTTCCACTGAATCCAGGGACATATCACACGCGATTTTTGGAGCTACGGATCTTTTTCTACGAATTTATTACTCCGAAAAGTCTATTAACTAGTTTGATTAAACTGTACTAAACCTTGCTGCAAAAGCCTGAACCAAAGGTACAGCGATTAACTAGTTTAATTTCTACGTAATTTACAAGTTTCTACCGAAATCTGCCAACTAAAACGATTAACGAAATTAACCAGTCAACTGTGTCTGTTGACTGGTCAACGCGTCCGCTGACTGGGCGTCTGACTAGTCAACGCCTGGTCTGACTGGTCAACGAACGATCTGAACCGCTGATCTGAGATCTGGCGGTGGCTGCAGGCTTACCGGAAACGAACGGCGAAACGGATGGCGGCGAGTTCCGGACGGTGCGGTGATCTATTCCGGCGACGGTGCTACCTGCGCGAGAGGGGGACGATCAGCGTACGAGTCAAGAAAAATCAACGCGGCGCGCAAGACGGCGCGCGGGCGTGCGTGCGTGCGTGCACGGGAAAGCGTGCGCGCGTGTGTACGTGCGGCGGCGCGCGCGAAGCGAGGCGCTGCAGCGGCAGCGATGCAGCAGCTAGCGGCGGCGGGAGGCGCTAGCGGCGGGAGGCGGCGCTGCGGGGCGGCGGTGGCGCGGAGGCGGCGAGTGGCTCGGCGGCGGGGTAGTACCTGGGGGCGGCGGCAATGGCGGGTGGCGCTGGTGGCGGGGACCGAGGGGAGAGGCGGCGGCGCGGGTGGGAGGCGGCGCGCTGGTGGGAGGCGATCGAGGCGGCGGGCGGTTTCCCGAGGCGTGGGCGCGGGTATCGAGGGCAGGGGGCGGCGGCTCGGCCTGGTGGGGTTCTTTTGTGGGGCCCCACGCGGAAACCTACGCGGATTCCGCGCGGAGTTGGTTTCGGACTCGGAAATCGGTCCGGAAATTCGGACCGTTTTCCGACGATTCACTAAAACGGTGATAACTTTTCCGTACGAGCTCCGAATCGAGCGATTCTTGCTCCTACGGTTTCGTAAAGTCGAGGGGAACAATCTAGGGTCAAGGGTTGAGCGAAAATGCTAGGCTACAAGGGTGGACAACGGTAGTCCTACTAAAGCCTCCCGTAGGAGCCTCGTAGCAAAATAGAATAGGGTTTGGAAAATAGCGTTTCGCCGATTCTTTTCAATCGACGGTTTTAAATGGAAAAGCATGATGCGATGGTATGAATGATATGCAGAACCAAATCTAAAATTTGGGATGTGACATTTTAGCATCCTTTGAATTAACAAAACCCTATGGACTGTGTTATGCACATGTCCTAGGTAACAATTCTATTAGAAGAACTTGTTTTATTTATTCAATTACCACATAACAAAATTATATGTAGTGGTTGCTACATTAATCCGTCTAGACTAAATATCGCTATGAAAGATCAAATCTTGTCATAGTAAACCTTTGAACATTGTTGTGAACTCTTTCCCAACATGTCGACTATAAATGTGCAACATCCATGTCTATTTTTTTATAGATCCAAACACAACTGTAAGGTCTTACACCTTTCTCGAGGGTCCTTCAAGTTCAAAGTTTGATTTCTCGTGTATGGAACTATCACGGATTTTATGGCTTCAAGCCATTTTACGGAGTCAGGGCCCATCATCGCTTCTTTGCATGTAGTTCGTTCATTATTTTCAAATAATGATTCAACCCTCAAATCTTGGTATTTGATTGTTTACCCGACCTACTTGGTTCAATAGAAACTTTGACCTTCGTAACCATAACCTTTGAGGTATGTGAGCCATGAGCATTGTTGTTTCCTCCGGAACACTTTTCGGCGCTGCACAACTCTGCACATATAGCTAAGGTTCTTTTAACCTTATCAAAGTTCTATTGTCCTCCCACTTAACTTTTCACGAAAAAATTTCTTCTCAAAGAAACTTGACGTTCTAAGCGACAAACACTTTTTTGTCTTTGGTGTTATGGAGGAATACTTAATAGTTATTCGAAATAACATACAAAGACAGGTTCATCCGACTTTGGTTGTAAACATCTTTCTTATGCGTAGCATACCAATGTTTCAGAAAGGACAACTTGGGTTTTATCCCAAACCATAACTTTATATGGTGTCATTTTAACGGATTATGATGGAGCTCTTTTCAGTGGAAAAACGGTAGTCTATAAAGCTTTTAATCTTGAAAATATAATGGTAGTTTTATGAATTACACCTTCGATCTTACCATGTCAAACAAGGTTTAATTACATATCTCGAACACTCCATACTCTTATGGTGTTTTGGAATATGCAAATCCACGGAACGATTCCTTAAATCTTAGGTATTATGCTAAACTTGTAACTCAAATATCTTCCTTTATGATCTTATCATAAACTATTTATATTCTTGTTACAATGATTTTGCACTTAATCTTGAAAGTCTTTGAATTTTTCAAATGTTTCATACTTCATCCTTATTAAGTAAATATTCATATATTTACTCAAATTTTCGGAGAAAGCATATGAAGTTGAAATCCATCGCTCTTGACTACACATAATGGACTTCGTACAACAATATGTACACGTTCCAATAAGCTAGTCATTCGTTCCCTTTTGGCCTATGAACGAAGTTTTAATTATCTCTAGGAAAGTTTCACAAGCGTCATTTGATCAAAAATCAAAAGACTCCAAAATTCCATCCACATGGAGTTTCTTCATGTTTTCTTTCCAATATAATTTAAACGGCGATGTCACTTCCTAAGTGATCTTTCAATCAATTTGTCTTTCGACATTTTTAGCACTAGTTTTATGGATGTGATATCTCCAACGAGATTTGTGAATCATCCATATTTTATGGATTACGGCAATTATTTGAACAACCCTTTTCTTCTCATAATACCTGATAAAACAAATCTTGAAGGCAAGCTTTGATGTTTAACAAGTAGCACAATAACCCTTTATTTGTTCTCGATGAACATCATCACATATTCTTTTGCTAGTTACTTAGGCCATTGTAGTTCATGAATTGTGTTGTTTCGTATGACGATTCACACCAACAAATTCAGTATCAAATACTTAAGAACCACATTGTTTAATAAGCAAAGAATATAGCCATAACATGTATATCATCTATATACTTAAACTGAACAATTCTAGTCTTTCTTTTCTGCCATATATTTATGAGATTCTCTTTCAGTATTTCCTTTTCTGTTTGAAAGAATCTATCAACATCAATAGTGGAGTCATACATATGACACATAGTCCAAAGCATGTACAATTAAATACCAATGTCTTTGGACTTGCACTTTGAAGTAGATCACCATCATCAAATGTTTGGTGTGCTTTCAAATTCCATTCTTTAGTAATCTCTTGGTGTGGAAAATATTTTACCTACATCAAATATTCACCCTTATCATGGAATTATTCATGATCAAGCTACTTTTAGCTTATAAAGATGAATCGCGAGTATAATGTTGCTCTCCAAAACCTTTTGGTGGATTAGGACAACTAGTGTTTCCAACCCTTTGCAAATTCTCATCAAATATGAGAACATGACTTTTTCCATATTATACTCTATCATGTTGCAACCAAAACTTCGTTTCAGATATCACATATCTTCCACACATCATGGTTTCTGAAACAACTCTTTCAGATCCTAGATAACCTTGATATTAAGACAATACTTTGAATATCAAGAATCATGGAGACAAACATGATACTCATACACTAACTCTTGGAATTTTCACTCTCGATTTAATACCAGTTATTAAACTTCATGGAGTAACCGGAACTTACTGAAAGTTTGCAATAGGACTTTTAAACTTTAGATTAACACTTCAAAACAATACGATACCAGTTCGTAAAGTAACTAACCAGAATTCTATAGTTCTATCATCTCAATTAAAACTAAGCGCAAGGTGGTAAACGTATGCCAATGACTACAACAACTATGCAAATTCACTTTCATTTAATTTATGATAAATAATGTTCAACTTTTAATCATATTGCCATTGAACTCCCACTCAAAACAATATCCCTCACATTGTTTTAGTGATCACATAAACCAAATCCACCACATCAAAACCGATCATCACGAGAGTTGATGTAGCTTCAATGGCGAACAACCAACATGTTCATCATATCTACTATATGACTCATGCTTTACCTTTCGGTGATCCGTGTTCCGAGACCATGTCTGTACATGCTAGGCTCGTCAAGATCAAACCTTAGCTTCCGCATGAGCAAATCTGGCTTGCTCACGTTGTATACACTCGCAGAATCTAACACACCCGATCATCACGTGGTGCTTCAAAACAACGAGCTTTAGCAACGGTGCTTACTAAGGATGAACACTTTAAAACTTGAAATTGTGTGCTTGAGGGATCATCTTATAATGCTACCGTCGTGAACTAAGCAATACAAGATTCATAAAAGGATTAACATCACATGCAATTCATAATATGTGATATGATATGCCCTTTCTTCTTTGTGCTTTCGATCTCCATCTTCAAGCACGAACATGATCTCCATCATCACCGACATTGCATCAAGATCAATGACGCCGCTCCATGGTTGTCGTCCACCAGCTTCAACTATTACAACTACTTTGAATAGACACGCGGGTCTTAACAGAATTTAAAGACAACCATATGGCTCCTGCCGGTTGCCAACTTACAATAAGGAACATTGCATACATCAAATATAATCACAATCATGGCCATATCACATCACAACACACCCTTGCAAAACAAAGTTAGACGCCTCTAATTTTCTTTGCATATTTTACGTGGTTTGGGGCTTTCAATAAGTGTCGCTCTACCTTACGAACAAGAACCACAACATTGATACTTGTATTGCCAATCACCTGTTGTAAATTGAATCTTAACTATGTTGGGAGAAACAGGCACCCGCAAAGCCACTTATGCAATACAAGTTGCATGTCAAGCGTGGAGCAAGTCTCATGAACGATGTCATGTAAGGTTAGCCCAGGCTGCTTCATCCCACCATCCCGCAAGATGCAAAGTACACAAGAAGCAATCGACAACAAAAGCATCAACGCCCACAATGACCATTGTGTTCTACTCGTGCAACAGATCTACATATAGACACGGCTCTGATACCACTGTAGGGGTTCGTAGCATGGAAAACAAAAATTTTCTACCGCATGCAAACAAACAAGCCAAGATCTATCTACTAGATTGTAGCAACGAGTCGATAGAGGAACTCACCCTCGAAGATTCCAAAGCGGTTAACGAGAGCAGATTCTCGTGGGTGATGTAATCGTAGACTTCTGATCTCAAGATCGTGTAGACGATCCTTCCGGCGCTGCGTTCCGGCAGTGCTTCCGCAGTCTGTCACACGTTCGGTACTCGATGAAGACCTTCCTCTCCCTTGTTCCAGCAGGCAGCAGAGGTTGTAGCACTCTCCTCGCAATTCCGGCAGCACGGCGGCGTGGTACCGGAAGTAGAGGGGAGATCTCGCAGGGCTTCGCCTTAAGCCGGAGCGAGTATGGTGGACTATGAGAGAGGCCTTGGCGATCTAGGGTTTAGAGGCACCAAGGTGAGATGGCTAGGCCGGCGGCTAGGGCAAGGGGAGGGCCCCAACTCGGCGGCTAGGCAAACCCTAGGGGCGGCGGTGACTTGGTGGAGGCCGGCGGCTAGGGCTAGGGTATAGAGGAGAGAGGTGTGTGGAAGAGGGCACCCCTGACCCTCCTTTTATAGGTGGGAGGGAGGCGCGGTTGGGAGGAGGGAGTCCTCCTCCAACTCTTCCTCCTTGGCCGGCGGGTGGAGGGAGTAGGACTTCCTCCCTAAGTAGGTTTCCTACTCTCCCTCCACCAAGCAAACTTGCCGTTTGACTTTTCGAATTGGCGTTTGAATTTTCAAACTAGGATTTGATTTATCCCTTTATTTTGCTCAGCGATGACATCTAGTACATGATGCAACCATTCCAACTTGTTATGACACATTCATGTACCCTTCCCCTCCGGAGTGCCGGACCTTCCGGAACCTTCTAGAACATTCCCGATGAAAACACCGGAACCATTCTCCAACCCCGAAACAGGACTTTCCTTATATGAATCTTATTCTCCGGACCATATCGGATCTCCTCGTGATATCCCGGATCCCATCCGAGACTTCGAACAACATTCGGTCTCTTACTCATCATTCCATAACTACTCAACAACATCGAATCCTTAAGTGTGTCTCCCTACGGTTCGTGAATTATGCGGACATGACCGAGACACTTCTCCGATCAATAACCAATAGAGGAATCTGGAAATTCATATGGCTCCCACATATTTCTACGATTACTTTGCGATCGAATGAACCACTTACATACGATACCAATTTCCCTTTGTCTCACGATAGTTTACTTATCCGAGGTTTTGATCGTCGGTATCTCTGCATACCTAGTTCAACCTCGTTACCGATAAGTACTCTTTTCTCGTTTCTGTGGTAGGTGATCCCTTGTGAGCCAGTCACATGCTTGCAAGCTAATTGGATGACATTCCACCGAGAGGGCCCAGAGTATATCTATCCGTCATATGGATGGACAAATCCCACTCTTGATCCATGAGCCTCAACCCATACTTTCCGAACACTCAATGCCACCTTTATAGCCACCCAGTTACGGTGTGGTGTTTGATGTCATCAAAGCATCCTTCCGGAGATGGTGATTAACATGATCTCATGGTCGAAGGAATTAGGTTACTATGTATCAGAAAGCTTATAGCAAATGAAGTATATTAAATGACTTGATCTTCATGCTACGCTTAACTATAGGAGTATGTCCATCACATCATTCTCCTAATGATATGACCCTGTTGTTAATAACATCTCTATGTTCATGATCAGGAAACCATGATCATATATTAACCAACAAGCTAGTTTAACAAGAGGCTTTACTAGGGACTCTTTTATGTTTACAAATCACACAAGTATTAATGTTTCCTTTTAATACAATTATAGCATGGTATGTAAACATTTATCATAAGTATGAAGATATGATAATAACCTACTTTATTATTGCCTCTTGGGCATATCTCCAACAGTTATTAGCTACTTTTATTCTGTAGATGCTAGCAAAGAAAGTGGATACCTTAACCAAAGAAATCTAAGTGAGGACTAAAAAGATGATGCGAGATGTTACTTTCATTGAGAAAGAATTTGCAGCAGCTATGTTGCCTATGCGTTTCCATAAGGACCAAGAAATAAAAGCTAGGGGACTTGGCAATACAAAATAGCCTACGAGTAGATGCTCCCCCGAAGATACATCTCCTCAGATTCTTAAAAGTTTCTCAAGAAATTATAATTATTAAAATAGCTGAAATGGCTTTCCTGAAATAACGTTCTATAATACTTGGTAGTTACCCACGAAAAATAAATACTCAGAAGTAGTTAAATATTGGTATTTTGAAGTATTGACCATTATTTACATGACATTAGTAGCAGTTTATGTTTAAATTTTCCACCACCCGGTTTAATTTTATTATGGTACACCTGCACTACTTTGTCTAGATTTGCTTATAGTGATAAGTTCTTGGCATGCGTTCTGTTTTTAGATCTTGATGTGAGCCTTTGCGTGCCATGTTGTTGCTGCTGCTTGATGACTCTATGGAAGGGACTTACCAGGGGAAAAGAAGAAGCCAAGTAAGAGAAAAATAAAAGATGAGACAAGATAAAGATAAGAGAGGCCTGCAGATCCTGAAGGAGATGACAAAAATTTGTCAAGTTTTAACTAAACTGATGACGCTTCAAGGTAACTTCTACGCATTATGGAGATGGTAGGTCGTTAGATTTCTTTTAGAAAATTAGTGAATGTATGTATTGCTGCACCTTTCAGGGATATTCGAGAACAGAGGACTAAATGTAAAATTGATAGTCATATCGTTGGTACTGAACACACGTACAGGTCCAATATCCTGGAGCTGGGGTTCATGGTAACCAGACTCGTAGCAAAGCCTGGCTTAGGTGTTAATAGGTTTGGAAGTTGGATTCATGGTTATGCATGCAAAATATGGCAACGTGGGTTGTTCTCCTAGGCGCTTCAATGAAATTCAGGTAAAGAGCTCGGTTGCTTGGAATGCTACTATGGTTTGGGTTGTTCTCCTCGGACACTAAAAGGGTTTGGGTTTTTATGTAGCATACAAACAATATGATTGGGTCAGTAGCTAGGGATTTTTCTCGTACTAATTGTTTAATTGTTTAATGGTAGGAGACAACTCTTATGCTACTATGGTGGATTGTAATTACTGATAAAGCATACAGATGAAAACATAGTCAAGTATGTTGTGCTTGCTTGCTTGCGACATGGATTCCAGGTCCATGGAGTTAGTGACACCACTGATTGTTACATATGTTAACTTGATTATGTGCATACACTCTGCTCTTGTTTGAGATGGATGCATGTGTGCCTGCTGCTGCTTTTCATTTTCAGGCAGAAAATATGTTCATTGTTACTGCTTAAAAGTCTCAATTATTTTTCTAAGTACATCAGAATATTTAGTGATGAAATGTCTCAATTACTTTTCTAAGTACAACAACATATTTTCTAAGGGGAGCATCAGATTATAACTATAGGTATTGTATTCACATGTACACGCATGTAGTGTGTACCTTCTACCAGATGAGACGACATCTGAAATTTCAAGGTATCAGTTAACCAAATAATGGCTTATTTGTCCATTTGTATTTACATTTGTTGGCTTGATATATGTATTAGAGATATTAGTGATTATTCGTATTTCCTACATAAAATTTTTATAACCATTAGGACCTCTGACACTCGAGTTACTTAACTATTTTTACTGCACGGATACAACCACATGGGACAATAGAGTTTTATTATTTCAGTCTGGGGTTACAGTGAGAAACAAGTTCATCATGCTCTTTTTGGGCATTAGGCATTAGCAAGGAAAACACGTCATGCCCTTTTTGCTTCTTTGCATCGTTCTATGCTGAATGATTCATGACGAGATGGTATAGACACATCAAGATTGGCATAATTCCTAGCGCAAGTGCAGCTACATGAAGGTGCCGTGGAGTTTCTATCAAGGCCACATATGTCCTCTTATTTATGAGCTTAATGGGTGCCATCTACATAAAAAATATACTAAAGTTTTAATGGTTGCGCACTGCCATGGGAATCTTATCGTCCCTAGAATCGCATGAAAATTGGACATTAGCACATTACCACAAGTGTGTACCACAACCAAAGACATTCATCTAAGAACCAGTTACAAAAATTGTGGAAGGCAAATGAAGAATTGTAGACAAAGAGCACATGCAGGAGCAAGATTACCAGGATAAAATGACCAGAAAATAGGAACCACATGACTATATGGGAAAGATAATCAACATGAGCTGACCTGCAACTCTCTATCAATACCAGTAATAAGCTTGGCCCTCAGGAGAGGTTCCAGAAATACTGTCCAGCTTCAATGATCGCCTGGTTCAAAGATCAAGATATACATGAGCTATCAACCGAATAAAAAAGTAAGCGAGTACTTATAAAAGAGAACACATGGCATGCTATCGTAACTTATAAGATATACACATATACACACATAATACACATTTATATGTTCTGTTAATGAAAGAAAAGGCAACTATTATGTATGTATTTCTTACAAAACGATAGGAACAGTTGGAACCATGCCATGACAAAAATTTCAACTTTGGAAAATACCACTGGCTCTGAGTAGGACATGTTGTGGAATGTTTCAAAATTTCCATGTAACTTATATAACGACCTGATCAGTTTAGTTCTAAATACTTTGGTTACTCACTCTATAGTGAGATAACACTTACTCCCAAGTTTCATATTTAGAAGTTAGAAAATTTTGGTTCTGCAACATGGTTCTACTGCTAGCACTCTAGATGTCACTAAGGTGGTCATTTAATTCCTAAAATGGTTTCACCTAGTTCACTTATGTATAAATAGGCACTCGCCATATGCACGTGTGCCTATGAATTTAGCTCTGTCCATAAGCATGTGTGTAACCAAAATTAAGTAGTAAAAGATTATCAGAAAGTTCTAGCATGTAAGAAAAAAAGAAAATGTCGAACACCAGTTTATAAGATTGTCTCTACAATGTATGAAAATGATGATCACTAAATCACCATGCTCGAGGTCACGAAATGCATAGGGAATCATCACAAAGGAAATATAGAGAAAGAATTTACAGTCTGAAAGCAATATCCCTTAGCTCAATCACTACCAGAGTCAAGAGTAATGGTGTGACCTGCAGACATGAAACGAAAAAACATATTTAGGAACATACATATTAACTACATTCTAATTCGGTTTAAGGATCCCCATATTATACAAAGTGCACACATGAACTCCAATCAAACATATCTCTAAAGGGATACCAACAATATAGTTTGTAGTTACCTAGCTAGTACTATGGTTTTTACTTGAATAAAACTTTATTCAGAGCATGTAGTTAGATGTTGACAATAGCATTTCTATCATGGAAAGAAAGAACTAAAAAATCCAAATAAAAATATTCATATATTTATTATCAATAAATTTCCTTCCATAAGCTAGAAGAAAGATTGTAAGGTCATGTGAAGTGTAGCATCTCAATTGTCTAACAATTGTAATGCTACTTGGTCTAGTAATATAATGGCTACTTCCTATATACAATTGTTGCATCATAATTTATCATGCTCATGTCATCATGCCACCTTGCATTTGAGCATCACATAAAACCCTTTTTGTTTTGGTTCTTCTCTCATATGCATTGTAAATTGTATTTGCCTCTTGATATTGTATTTGGTTATTGATATATTGTTTAAATGCCCAAGTTGAGTTGGGGGCATATCTTTTATTCCACTCCACCACCTTTCTTGTCACCACCCCATCATTCCACCATTCCATTATATGTGAGCATTGCATTTTATTTGGGTTTATCTCTAGCTCATGTTGTTTGGAATGGACTCTTTTCCATTCTACCTGCTTCCATATGGAATGAAATGGGAAGGTTGATCATGTTGGAATATTTTGAGAATAACATGCACATAGTGGAATTTACGCACTAGCATGTCCAAAATATTTTCAAATATGGTCATCTCCATTCACTCCACATGGAACATTCCTTCAATCCTTAGCTTGGCCCTTACTCCATCTTTTGAGGATGCACATATATAAATGCCATGAGATTTTATTTTGTTTTCACAAGATTAACACATGGCATTAAATACTTGCATGGGCCATGCAACCATCTCCATCTTTTGTCCTCCTTTGTTTTTATTTTGATTTTTGAGTGAATCATCCTCCATCTCTCTCTACCACTCCTTTTGGCTTGATCTTGTTTGAGCTTGCTAAAAACCCTACACCTCTTCCACCCATTCTTGTATGATCTAGCTTGAGGCATGCAAGAATCTAAAACCCTAAGCCCTCTTTCTCACCTCTCCTCTCTCTACCATGCTGGTCCCATCTAGCCTCCACACCCCCTCTCTCCAAAACCCTAAACCGAGCCCTACCTAGCTAACCCGAGCCACTCCTCTCTAGCTAACCCTAGCTCCCTCCCTCTCTCTCGGCCTCTCTCCTATCTCTGCCTTGCAGGCCCCACCTAGCTACCTAACCACCCCAGGCCGAAGCCCTACCCCAACCCTAAAACCCTAACCCGACCCTAGCTCCATGCCACACCCCCCTCTCTCTCTATCCCTGCCAGGCCGACCCCACTCCCGAGCCAGCCACCTTGGCCTCGCCTTGGCTCCACCCTACCTGCCCCTGCCCTGCTCAACCGAGCCAGCTCGAGCACGTGAGGGCGAGGTGGAAAGGTGGCCGAGCCACCTTTTTGCCACCACCGCGTCCCCCACGGCACCACCTCCCTCTGGGCTCGCCCTTATCCCTTCCCCTCCTCCCTCTGCCTCACCAAACCACCCCTGGCCTCGCGCCGCAGCCACCTCCCCTCCCCCTCTACCTTTCTCTCCACCGGCCGGCTACCGTCGGTCTCCCCGAGACGCCCCGATGAAACCCTAGCCGCCGTTCGTGAGCCTCGTCGACGATCCCCCGCTCCCCGCTCCGATCCGAGCCCTCCGTCGAACCCGCGGTGAGCCTCTGTACCTCCCAGACACCCCTCTCTTCGCTGTCGTTGCCTGGCCGCGCCGGACCACACACCAAACACCCTCTGCGCGCCGGCGGTCGCTGCGTTCACTCGGCGTAGCGCATCGCAGACGGCATATCTGGCCCCCATCCACCTTGCTGTCACCAACCCTCAACCAGCCGCGCTGGCTACCACCCGCAGCGCGCATGCCCGCGACCCAGGTTCGAACCCCGCGCGTCGTGCTCCGCGCGGGCGGGCACCGATCAGTCGTCGGTGACGCAAGAAGAGAAACAGTGGCCGCGGACCCTTTTACACTTAACCCCCTGCGTCTTTTTCGGCTAAACCCGCGGTACACCGAGCCCCACCGTCAGCCTCTCCGCCGTTTTGCAGTTAAGCCCCCCAGGTTCCACAGCCTCAGCCCGCGGTCCCCCGGATCCACCACGTGTCACCTGCCGGCTGGCCGCGCGCGCCGTGGACCCTCAGCCCCACCGGCCCCACCTGTCAGCCGCATGGGCTAGCTCAGCTCGCGGTGAGAAAAACTATTTCTGGACACGTGTGTCCCAGTCAGCCCTGGCCCACTTGTCTGTGTCTATGGCTAGGTTTGCCTGAGTGACAAAAGGTTTTCTGTTTTCTGTTTAAATTTAAAACTTTTCAAATTTGTTTTAAATTCAAATTCAAATCTGTTTTCAAATAACTTTTAAAATATAATTCCAAATTAAACATGTAATATATGTTTTGAAATCAGAAAAATGTGAGGAATTCAAATATGCCATTCAAAATATTATTTGAACACTTTAAATTTCGAGTTGATTAAAGTTATAATAAAATGCCCTTTTTCTTAATTTATTAATAACTTTTGTTTTATAACTCCGAATTTGACAAATAATATGTCTAAATCGATCAGCGCGACGAGACCTTTCTATCTATGCATTCCATGTTCTGAATTGCAGCATGCATCATATAAATATAAAGCATACAGCAACTTATTTGAGGATAAAAGGTGACTAAAACTCCATAAAATGCTTTATTCTTGTATTCCACACCTCACCCATGCCATGCTACATTGTTGCCATGCAAATTGTGCATCATTCATCATGGCATGATTGTTTGCTTGTCGCATTTTATTCATATGCTTGTGCACTTTATTTATGTTGGCCCTTGTTTGTTTGGTTCTTCTTCGAATAGACGCTGAGCAGGGGATATATCAAGAAACCCAGGAGCACTACCCAGATCCGTCTCTCGCTTCAACTGAGCTGCCAGGCAAGCACTACCACATGCTTGCATACATATAGTACCTATTGCCTCTATCTTATTCTTGCATCATTGAGTCGCGATTGCATTAAACTGAATCCCAAGTACTGCATAGCCTTTACATTTAAACCCCCACCGAAGCTTGTTCCTCCATCCCATGAGCCATTACTACAGGAGTTGTTTGAGCCATGCGGGTCGTAGAACAGCATGTGTAGGGTATGTGAGTGTCTAATGGATAACGAGGTACCTAAACAACTTAACCTGAGTAGTAATGGGATAACTAATGAAAGTGGCACCGGTGAGCAATATCTGCTATTTGGTTTTTCATGCTCACTTGTGTCCCGTAGGACCCTGAGTACTTGATTCCTGTTCCTTGAATATTCGCGCTATCCACATCCAGGAGGCTTATGAACCCCCCTGAGCCAGAGCTTGATTCATTCTTATTTCTTGGGGCCATGCTTTACTGCTTTATTTAAGATTGTGCGAGGAGCACCTGTACTGTTTTGGATGCGGAGTGTTTTCGCGGTATCGACAAGCCCAGTCACACTTTCGGGTTCCTAGTCGTTTACAGCCATTGACGCAAACCTTGAGTCCATCTCGGAGCCGGCCAACTTCGTTGCGGGTAGCTTAATGGGGTGGCCCCCTGAAATATTTCTGAATCCTGTGATCGCTTTGTCGTGAATGTCTCGTTGGGTTTTGATTTGGTTTTTCCGAGGTTGATCGAGTGTGTGTTGCTATTTGTGCACCCCTGCAGGGTAAATCTTTCTGAAAGCCGTGTCCGCGGTTATGGACGACTTGGAGCACAGTTTCTCGATCATAGACAAGTATAACTAAAGTACTGCTTTTAATTTGACTAAGTACCTGACTAGTAAATAGTGCAACACTCATGGAATGGATAATAAAACTGCCAACAGATGGGGGGGTTGTTCGTCCGCTTCCTCGTTGGTAAGCGAGGAGGAGGATGGATCTGTTAATATTCCTGCCATAACTGTTGTTATTAATTCACAGACATCCGTCTATCTTTGGTTAGGCAGATGGATAGCGAGTATCTATAGAATTGTTAGGTATTATCTTTTGCTGCAATTGCGTCACCCCAGGTTGTGTTCCCTTTAGAGGCATAAAGACTTGCTGAGTACCCCTAGGGTCTCACACGATAAATTGTTTGATTCAGATGAACAGGTAAGCTCGCAAGATGGATACTGGGTGGAGGAGACGGACGATGTGGGCAACGATCACTCGGTGTAGAGATTCCGGGAACGGGGATCCGTGAGATCTGTGGGCGGGATGTGTTTATTTATGGGGCATCTTATGCCGATTTGCTTCTTATCCGTACTCGGATCTGGTTTTCCGCTTCCGCCTAATACTCTGATGTTTGATGTATGAGGAGATATCCTAAACTATTATATCTATCTAGGATATATGGATCTTGCCGTATGGCGTTGCAATATTTCTATTTCTTTTAGATGGAATGGCTCTGAGGACTGTTGTATGGTGGCTTGCATACATACTCATTTGTGTATGTAGTTGATCCCTTCGCCTGCCGATTACGCCGCTCGTTCCTGTCCCGATGTTTGGAAATGGTTAGGACGGCCGAAAGGTCTACCTGTGAGTGGCATTTGGGCCCCACCGTACTATTTTAACCATTTCCGGACATCCAGGCTTGTAACTAAGAGCGTAATTCACCGAGGTAGTTACAATTGGTATCAGAGCCATCCCGCCCTTCAGGGTCTCAGCCAAATGGTCGTTGTCAGTCTAGCAAATATTTTGGTAGCTATGTATACTAGGGAAAAACAAAACGTGAGAGTAGGACTGCTTCCACTTTTCTTCTTACCCACCCACCCACCCTTTTTCTGGTAAGGAAGTGTAACGTTTCCAATCCTCTTCTTAAAATTCAAACTAGGATTCACGTGTTCTGGGTTCCGTAGTACCATAGGTTGTGTGTGTGTGTGTAATTCCTTGTCTATCTGTTGCAGCCAATTTGTTATCTTTATCTGCCTCTTGGTTATCAACTGTTGGTACATTCCATACCGACAGGCTTTTGCAAACCGACGCGATCTATCCGATTCGTTGTATACCGCCGCGATCTGTCTTACTCTTTGTTATCCGACGTTGTCTTGTTTGGGGTGTTCGTTTCCGTAGTCACTAATCTTTAGGTTCATCTTAAGAAGAAGGTGTTGGGATACGTGTTCTACTTATTCATGTGCAGAGTAATGATTTGAGTGCGGGATGGAGTCGCGACCATACCACTACTTTTATCATTCGCTCTTGTATATTGAATTGGTAGAGTCACTAATCTTGATTCGTTAAGTGATTTTTTGCGCATCTATTGATATTTTAATGCCGAAATTTGCGGAAATTTTTTCTTTGATAGTTGTGTACCACACTCCTTTTCAGTCGTGTGCGATATGCTTAATATCTTCTAGGTGCTTTGAACTTTGCTGATATTTTAATATCATCTTAGTAAATTGTATCCTTTAATCTTGGTTAATTCCATCTCGGTACTATTTTGGATTATTATTATTCTCCATTATGGTACTGACTTGTGTTTTATATCAATCACAGGATGGCACCACCACGCCGTTCTGAGGAGGACATACAACCTGAACTGGGGGGCCGCGTTGTCAAGCATCGCCAATGCCTTGGCAGCAATGCAGCAGAACCAGCAGCGTTTTGAAGAAAGTGTCAGGAGGAATGAGTTTGTTCCGCTACCTCCACCTCCCAAGCGAGGAGACATCAAAAGCTTCCTGAAGTTCAACCCACGCCAATTTGATGTGTCCGATCAACCACTTGATGCTGATGATTGGTTGCGTGAGATGTCAAGGTTACTGGTGACTGCTGATGTTCCTGAGCAAGAATGGGTAAAATGTGCCACTCACCTTCTGAAGGGAGATGCAGCTCTGTGGTGGGAGAATTACCTGAAGGCAAACTACACTGGTTTTCAGCCTACTTGGGAACAGTTCACTGGAGCTTTCAAAGAGCAGTATCTGTCAGAAATTGTCATGGAGAGGATGAAGGAAGTGTTTCTCAACCTCAAGCAGGGCAATGACAATGTCAATACCTACATCAGAAACTTCATGAACCTTTCTCGTTATGGTGGCGATGAGATCTCTGATGACAAGAAGAAGCAAAAGAGGTTCCGGCAAGGGCTCAATGCATCGATTAAATATGCAATCACACATGCAAGGCCGGCGTCTTTTCTGGAACTTCAGCATACAGCTCTGCAGGAAGAAGCAAGTAGGCAAGTGTTTGAGGAGTCAAAGAAACACAACCGCGATGCAGCAAGCTCTTCAGCTATGTCAACTCCTTCTAAGCGTCGTGTCTGGGTTCCTAACACCCCACCGTCGCTCCCGGCTCCACCAAGACCTTCAAGCTACGCGGCAAGGCCACCAAACTTCCTCACTGCTGCTCCTAGGGGCTACAACCACCACTACCCTGGAGCGCTTGGCGGAGTCCCTGGCTACATTGCTCCACGTCCCCGTGGTGCTTGTTACACTTGTGGAAACACTGGGCATCAACACTGGAACTGTCCGATGAACAACAAAGCTCTTCCTCCACCACCTCCAAGACCTGCGGCAAGCTCTCCTATGGTTCGTGCACCACCACCTCGGGCTCTCAACATCAACACCAAGCCCGGATCTACTGTTGCTCGTGCCAACTGTGTCAACGCCGCTCAAGCTGAGCATGCACCTGGAGTTGTGATGGGTATGCTTTCCGTTAACTCAGTCCCTGCACGAGTTTTGTTTGATTCTGGTGCATCGCATTCTTTTGTTTCTCACAAATTTGCAAATGAGAATGAGTTAGCTATGGATCCTCTCCTTAAGCGGTTAATGGTCCTTTCTCCTAGAGCAACAATGGCAGCTTCTAAAATCAGCCATGGCAATCAAATTGAGATTGGTGGCTCTTCGTTCTCGGCGTCCTTAATTGTTCTGGGTAATTCTGACATTGATGTTATCTTGGGCATGGATCGGTTGACAGCAAATGCAGCTGTGATTGATTGTGCTGAACGCTCGGTTTCTCTGAAAATTCCTGAAGGCCATATAGTCTATTCTCCAAGTCTGACTCCTGTTATTCAGCTTTTCTCTGTGGTGGCTCTGAATGCTGATGCTATGGAAGCTATTCAGAGTGTTCCGGTGGTCTGTGAGTTCCCAGATGTCTTTCCTGAAGAGTTGCCAGGTATGCCTCCGGATCGTGAGGTTGAGTTTGTAATTGAGCTTGAACCTGGAACGGCTCCTATCTCCAAGAGGCCTTATAAAATGGGTCCTGCTGAGTTGGCTGAACTCAAACGTCAACTTGATGAACAAGAGAAGTTGGGTTTCATTCAACACAGTACTTCTTCTTGGGGTAGCCCAACAATCTTTGTGAAGAAGCGAGACAAGACTGATAGACTTTGTGTTGACTATCGGGCTCTCAATGCTAAAACCATCAAGAATAAATATCCCCTTCCGCGGATTAATGATCTCTTCGATCAGCTAGCTGGAGCTGTCGTATTCTCTAAGCTTGACTTGAGAAGTGGTTATCATCAAATCAAGATTCACAAGGAAGATGTTCCTAAAACAGCTTTCACCACCCGCTATGGCATGTATGAGTACACGGTCATGTCTTTCGGTCTCACCAACGCACCTGCCACCTTCTCGAGGCTTATGAACTCGGTTTTCATGGAGTATCTTGATAAGTTCGTTGTGGTCTATCTGGATGACATCCTAGTCTATTCTAAGTCAAAGGAAGAACATGAAGAACACCTTCGGTGTGTCCTAAACAAGCTTCGTGAGAACCGCCTGTATGCAAAGTTCTCCAAATGTGAGTTTTGGCTACCTCAAGTAACCTATCTTGGTCACGTCATCTCTGCCAAGGGCATTGCCGTCAACCCGGAAACTGTAAAGACAATTGTTGACTGGCTTCCTCCTGTAAATGTCAAAGAAGTCCGGAGCTTCCTGGGGTTGGCTAGTTATTGCCGTCGCTTCGTTCAGAACTTTTCGAAGATAGCGAAGCCTCTTACCGATCTCCTCAAGAAAGGCAAGAAATACCTTTGGACTCCTGCATGTCAAGCAAGCTTTGAAACACTCAAAGAGAAGCTCACTTCCACACCAGTCTTGGTTCCTCCGGATACATCCAAGCCTTTCCAGATATTCTGTGACGCATCTTTGCAAGGATTGGGTGCGGTCCTTATGCAAGAAAAACAAGTTGTTGCTTATGCCTCTCGACAGTTGAAGACGCATGAGATCAACTATCCTACACATGACCTCGAACTCGCAGCAGTTGTCTTTGCTTTGAAAGTATGGAGGCATTACTTGCTGGGCAACCATTGTGAAATCTTTTCTGATCACAAGAGTCTGAAGTATATCTTCACACAGCCTGATCTCAATCTTCGTCAGAGGAGGTGGATTGAAGCAATCAATGATTTCGATTTGACCATCAACTACACTCCGGGCAAAGCTAATGTCATGGCCGATGCTCTCAGCCGCAAAGCTTATGTCAGCAACCTCATGCTGGAAGAACAACAGCCGCTCTTGTGCGAGGAATTCCGTCAGCTCAACCTTGAAATTGTGGATCAAGGGTATCTTCTGAACCTTCTGGCAACCCCTCTCTTGGAAGAAAAGGTTCGCTCCTTTCAACTTGGTGATCCGTACACCAAAAAGATCATCTCCAACATCCAGCTTCCGAAGTATGAGTCCTTCCACGTCGATGACCAAGGCACGCTTTTCTTTGAACACCGGATGTTTGTTCCGAATTATCCGGGTTTGAGAGAGCAAGTTCTCAAGGAGGTGCATGATTCTGTTCTTTCTATCCACCCTGGCAGCACAAAGATGTACATGGACTTGAAAACACAATATTGGTGGCCGGGATTGAAACGATATTGTGCCAAGTATGTCTCGGAGTGTGATGTCTGCCGCAGAGTTAAAGCTGTCCATCAGAAACCTTCCGGTCTTCTACAGCCATTGAAACCCCCGGAATGGAAATGGGAGAAAGTAGAGATGGACTTCATCACTGGTTTTCCAAGGTCGCAGAAGGGCAACAATGCAATCTTTGTTGTCATTGACAGGCTTTCTAAAGTGGCTCACTTCTTTCCCGTCAAGGAAACAATTTCTACAATTCAGTTGGCTGAGCTCTATATCAACAGAATTGTCTCTCTGTATGGGGTTCCTCTTGAGATCAGTTCAGACCGTGGAAGCATCTTCACTTCCAAGTTCTGGGAAAGTTTCCAAAATGCTTTGGGAACAAAATTGAACTTCAGCACAGCTTACCACCCTCAGTCGCAAGGACAAGTTGAAAGGATCAATCAGATTCTGGAGGATATGCTCCGTGCTTGCGTCATCTCTTTTGGCATGAAGTGGGAAGAATGTCTTCCTTATGCTGAATTCTCTTACAACAATAGCTTCCAGAAAAGTCTAAAGATGGCACCATTTGAGGCTCTCTATGGTCGCAAATGCAGAACTCCGATTGGTTGGTCGGGTGCAGGTGAAAGAATATTGTTTGGCCCTGACATTGTAACTCAAGCGGAGGAGAAGGTTCACATCATTCTTGAAAATCTGAAGATTGCTCAAAGTCGCCAGAAGAGCAATTATGACAGAAAGCACACGGACATGGAGTATGTCCCTGGTGATCTCGTTTACCTTCGTGTCACTCCCATGAGAGGCACGCACCACTTTGGTATCAAAGGAAAGCTGGCTCCTAGATACATCGGTCCATTCAAAATTCGTGGAAGAAGAGGAGAAGTTGCTTATGCTCTTGAGCTCCCGTAAAAACTCAAGGTCCATGATGTTTTCCACATCTCTCAACTCAAGAAGTGCTTCAAGGATCCCGGCAGGACCGTGGACCATGAGCTTATCAATCTCCAAGAAGACCTGTCTTATCAAGAACACCCCACAAAAATCCTTGAAGTCGCAGAAAGAAGGACTCGCAACAAGTCCATCAAGTTCTGCAAGGTGCAGTGGTCGCACCATTATGTTGATGAAGCCACTTGGGAACGTGAAGATGAGCTCCGTGCCAAGTATCCTACCCTCTTTGAGTCTTCTTCTTCCTAGAATCTCGGGGCGAGATTCTCGTTTAGTGGGGGAGAGTTGTAGCATCCCAATTGTCTAACAATTGTAATGCTACTTGGTCTAGTAATATAATGGCTACTTCCTATATACAATTGTTGCATCATAATTTATCATGCTCATGTCATCATGCCACCTTGCATTTGAGCATCACATAAAACCCTTTTTGTTTTGGTTCTTCTCTCATATGCATTGTAAATTGTATTTGCCTCTTGATATTGTATTTGGTTATTGATATATTGTTTAAATGCCCAAGTTGAGTTGGGGGCATATCTTTTATTCCACTCCACCACCTTTCTTGTCACCACCCCATCATTCCACCATTCCATTATATGTGAGCATTGCATTTTATTTGGGTTTATCTCTAGCTCATGTTGTTTGGAATGGACTCTTTTCCATTCTACCTGCTTCCATATGGAATGAAATGGGAAGGTTGATCATGTTGGAATATTTTGAGAATAACATGCACATAGTGGAATTTACACACTAGCATGTCCAAAATATTTTCAAATATGGTCATCTCCATTCACTCCACATGGAACATTCCTTCAATCCTTAGCTTGGCCCTTACTCCATCTTTTGAGGATGCACATATATAAATGCCATGAGATTTTATTTTGTTTTCACAAGATTAACACATGGCATTAAATACTTGCATGGGCCATGCAACCATCTCCATCTTTTGTCCTCCTTTGTTTTTATTTTGATTTTTGAGTGAATCATCCTCCATCTCTCTCTACCACTCCTTTTGGCTTGATCTTGTTTGAGCTTGCTAAAAACCCTACACCTCTTCCACCCATTCTTGTATGATCTAGCTTGAGGCATGCAAGAATCTAAAACCCTAAGCCCTCTTTCTCACCTCTCCTCTCTCTACCATGTTGGTCCCATCTAGCCTCCACACCCCCTCTCTCCAAAACCCTAAACCGAGCCCTACCTAGCTAACCCGAGCCACTCCTCTCTAGCTAACCCTAGCTCCCTCCCTCTCTCTCGGCCTCTCTCCTATCTCTGCCTTGCAGGCCCCACCTAGCTACCTAACCACCCCAGGCCGAAGCCCTACCCCAACCCTAAAACCCTAACCCGACCCTAGCTCCATGCCACACCCCCTCTCTCTCTCTCTATCCCTGCCAGGCCGACCCCACTCCCGAGCCAGCCACCTTGGCCTCGCCTTGGCTCCACCTACCTGCCCCTGCCCTGCTCAACCGAGCCAGCTCGAGCACGTGAGGGCGAGGTGGAAAGGTGGCTGAGCCACCTTTTTGCCACCACCGCGTCCCCCACGGCACCACCTCCCTCTGGGCTCGCCCTTATCCCTTCCCCTCCTCCCTCTGCCTCACCAAACCACCCCTAGCCTCGCGCCGCAGCCACCTCCCCTCCCCCTCTACCTTTCTCTCCACCGGCCGGCTACCGTCGGTCTCCCCGAGACGCCCCGACGAAACCCTAGCCGCTGTTCGTGAGCCTCGTCGACGATCCCCCGCTCCCCGCTCCGATCCGAGCCCTCCGTCGAACCCGCGGTGAGCCTCTGTACCTCCCAGACACCCCTCTCTTCACTGTCGTTGCCTGGCCGCGCCGGACCACACACCAAACACCCTCTGCGCGCCGGCGGTCGCTGCGTTCACTCGGCGTAGCGTATCGCAGACGGCATATCTGGCCCCCATCCACCTTGCTGTCACCAACCCTCAACCAGCCGCGCTGGCTACCACCCGCAGCGCGCACGCCCGCGACCCAGGTTCGAACCCCGCGCGCCGCGCTCCGTGCGGGCGGGCACCGATCGGTCGTCGGTGACGCAAGAAGAGAAACAGTGGCCGCGGACCCTTTTGCACTTAACCCCCTGCGTCTTTTTCGGCTAAACCCGCGGTACACCGAGCCCCATCGTCAGCCTCTCCGCCGTTTTGCAGTTAAGCCCCCCAGGTTCCACAGCCTCAGCCCGCGGTCCCCCGGATCCACCACGTGTCACCTACCGGCTGGCCGCGCGCGCCGTGGACCCTCAGCCCCACCGGCCCCACCTGTCAGCCGCATGGGCTAGATCAGCTCGCGGTGAGAAAAACTATTTCTGGACGCGTGTGTCCCAGTCAGCCCTGGCCCACTTGTCTGTGTCTATGGCTAGGTTTGCCTGAGTGACAAAAGGTTTTCTGTTTAAATTTAAAACTTTTCAAATTTGTTTTAAATTCAAATTCAAACTGTTTTCAAATAACTTTTAAAATATAATTCCAAATTAAACATGTAATATATGTTTTGAAATCAGAAAAATGTGAGGAATGCAAATATGCCATTCAAAATATTATTTGAACACTTTAAATTTCGAGTTGATTAAAATTACAATAAAATGCCTTTTTTCTTAATTTATTAATAACTTTTGTTTTATAACTCCGAATTTGACAAATAATATGTCTAAATCGATCAGCGCGACGAGACCTTTCTATCTATGCATTCCATGTTCTGAATTGCAGCATGCATCATATAAATATAAAGCATACAGCAACTTATTTGAGGATAAAAGGTGACTAAAACTCCATAAAATGCTTTATTCTTGTATTCCACACCTCACCCATGCCATGCTACATTGTTGCCATGCAAATTGTGCATCATTCATCATGGCATGATTGTTTGCTTGTCGCATTTTATTCATATGCTTGTGCACTTTATTTATGTTGGCCCTTGTTTGTTTGGTTCTTCTTCGAATAGACGCTGAGCAGGGGATATATCAAGAAACCCAGGAGCACTACCCAGATCCGTCTCTCGCTTCAACTGAGCTGCCAGGCAAGCACTACCACATGCTTGCATACATATAGTACCTATTGCCTCTATCTTATTCTTGCATCATTGAGTCGCGATTGCATTAAACTGAATCCCAAGTACTGCATAGCCTTTACATTTAAACCCCCACCGAAGCTTGTTCCTCCATCCCATGAGCCATTACTACAAGAGTTGTTTGAGCCATGCGGGTTGTAGAACAGCATGTGTAGGGTATGTGAGTGTCTGATGGATAACGAGGTACCTAAACAACTTAACCTGAGTAGTAATGGGATAACTAATGAAAGTGGCACCGGTGAGCAATATCTGCTATTTGGTTTTTTATGCTCACTTGTGTCCCGTAGGACCCCGAGTACTTGATTCCTGTTCCTTGAATATTCGCGCTATCCACATCCGGGAGGCTTATGAACCCCCCTGAGCCAGAGCTTGATTCATTCTTATTTCTTGGGGCCACAAGTAGTTTGGGGCTTTATTACTATCCTGTACTTATGCCATGCTTTACTGCTTTATTAAAGATTGTGCGAGGAGCACCTGTACTGTTTTGGATGCGGAGTGTTTTCGCGGTATCGACAAGCCCAGTCACACTTTCGGGTTCCCAGTCGTTTACAGCCATTGACGCAAACCTTGAGTCCGTCTCGGAGCCGGCCAACTTCGTTGCGGGTAGCTTAATGGGGTGGCCCCCTGAAATATTTCTGAATCCTGTGATCGCTTTGTCGTGAATGCCTCGTTGGGTTTTGATTTGGTTTTTCCGAGGTTGATCGAGTGTGTGTTGCTATTTGTGCACCCCTGCAGGGTAAATCTTTCTGAAAGCCGTGTCCGCGGTTATGGACGACTTGGAGCACAGTTTCTCGATCATAGACAAGTATAACTAAAGTACCGCTTTTAATTTGACTAAGTACCTGACTAGTAAATAGTGCAACACTCATGGAATGGATAATAAAACTGCCAACGGATGGGGGGTTGTTCGTCCGCTTCCTCGTTGGTAAGCGAGGAGGAGGATGGATCTGTTAATATTCCTGCCATAACTGTTGTTATTAATTCACGGACATCCGTCTATCTTTGGTTAGGCGGATGGATAGCGAGTATCTATAGAATTGTTAGGTATTATCTTTTACTGCAATTGCGTCACCCCAGGTTGTGTCCCCTTTAGAGGCATAAAGACTTGCTGAGTACCCCTAGGGTCTCACACGATAAATTGTTTGATTCAGATGAACAGGTAAGCTCGCAAGATGGATACTGGGTGGAGGAGACGGACGATGTGGGCAACGATCACTCGGTGTAGAGATTCCGGGAACGGGGATCCGTGAGATCTGTGGGCGGGATGTGTTTATTTATGGGGCATCTTATGCCGATTTGCTTCTTATCCGTACTTGGATCTTGTTTTCCGCTTCCGCCTGATACTCTGATGTTTGATGTATGAGGAGATATCCTAAACTATTATATCTATCTAGGATATATGGATCTTGCCGTATGGCGTTGCAATATTTCTATTTCTTTTAGATGGAATGGCTCTGAGGACTGTTGTATGGTGGCTTGCATACATACTCATTTGTGTATGTAGTTGATCCCTTCGCCTGCCGATTACGCCGCTCGTTCCTGTCCTGATGTTTGGAAATGGTTAGGACGGCCGAAAGGTCTACCTGTGAGTGGCATTTGGGCCCCACCGTACTATTTTAACCATTTCCGGACATCCAGGCTTGTAACTAAGAGCGTAATTCACCGAGGTAGTTACATGAAGCAAAAGCATGCATGAATTAATCAAAAGTATTCTCATCCAACCCTGCTTATATTCAATACTTATGAGAAAAGATATACGAGAAGCAACTGTAATAGGAGAAGCTAAAATACAATCAATGTTGATGGGTATGGAATGTGCTATAGAGAAATACTAAAAAATAAAGCATAAAAACAGGTTTATGTGAAGTCCATATATGTCC
Organism: Avena sativa; assembly: GCA_916181665.1. NCBI lineage: Eukaryota > Viridiplantae > Streptophyta > Magnoliopsida > Poales > Poaceae > Avena > Avena sativa. Next base: position 81,437,131 of record OV702296.1, read on the forward strand.
TCTTCTTTCTAAGGTGTGTACCACAAACAAAGACATTCATCTTAGCAGTAGTTCCAAAAAATTGTGGAAGGAAAATTAAGAAGAACCGTAGGCAGAAAGCATATACAGGAACAAGAAAGCATATATAGGAACCACAAGACTATATGTGAAAGCTAATCGGTATGACCTGACCTGCAGATCTATATTAGTAAAAAGCTTGGCCCTCTTTAATTTCTATGAGAGGATCAAAAAATACTATCCAGGTTCAAAGATCTCCTGAAAAAAGTGAGGAAAAAAGATGGAAAAGGATAAAGAATCAAATTAGACAAAATGGAATGTAGAAAGAATGGCAATAACTTTGCTATGGATAGCCTTTGTTCCATGTATATTCCTAACAAAAACTTAGCAGCAAATGCATCATAACGGCAAAGTAATCTATGGTGCAAACCAATGTAGGGACAAAAAGAAATGCAATTTACCTGCATACAATCCGTCCATCTTTTTTCCTCCATGGACAATCCAAGAACAAGAAAATAATAGTTTCACGGACTGCTAATTAATCTGTTTTTTCTTACACCTATGACAGAGTGAAATATGTTTTAATCAGAAAATTCTATGTATCTAGGCAGATTAGTTCTTGGAAGTGATCATAGGCAGGTAAATAAGGTTAACTTAATTACCCAGGGCAGTTGCTGGCTGACTTGGTACAACAGTCTTAGTATTCTACTACCTTTTACCCATTTTTCAGGATGGACGAGCTAAACTGGCTTAAGGCATATTAATTATCCATGGAATGAATAGAGGAGATATTAGAATCACAAAAACACTAAAATAACCTCATCTAGCAGAGAATAATAAGACTCGCAAATAAACAGACTTAAAGCATATGGAAAATTAGGACTACCAATCAAAAGATCTTTCCACAACATCATGATAGACTTCTTGTAGACTACATTCTAGTGAGGTCTAGCCTAATTTTTGTCACAGCACATGGATGTAACAATTTTTTGTACCTTGCAGTCGCCACCACGCGATGGTACACCTTTTTTTTTAATTTTTTTTCCTAGAACCACCACCTGCACGTCATGAATATCAATCAAATAAAACCAAAAGAGCAAGCAGAATTAGTGCATGGGGTAATGCAGGAAGACGATGTCGAGGAGTGAAGCAGACCAACGCTTGTTCGACCAAAGATGGGGCGTAAGGAGGGGTCCTGTTCATGACCTCCTGACTTGCGGGCGGGGGACGAGCAACATGGAAAGCGGGCCGCGTGGCCACTATCGGTGAGTCGGACCAGTTCTGCGCTCTGGCCACTGTCGGCGGCGTTGAACCAGTTCTGCCTCGGAGGTATCCCGGCGGCGGCAGTTGGTCCGGTCGCCGGATTGGAGAGAGATGACAGGAGGCGAGAGGAGAATAAGAGTAGATAGAGAGGCTTTGAGGAGTTTGTACTGGTGGAGGTAGCAGTCACGACGACCTCCACGATCGGCAGTTGCCGCACATGGAGCTGACTGACGGTTGCCATGGATTGACACATACAAGATTGACCGGCGGTTCTGAGGCAGCATCAGGGGATTTGGCCGGCGTCGCGGTAGGGATTAAGGCGCGGTAGCGTCGGGTGTTGCCGGTGGAGCTGCGATGCAGAGCGGGGGGTCATGGGGCAGATCGATGGGTCAGATCGGCGGAGCAGGAGGACTGGCGGCGTACGCCCGGTCAGGAGTGCGTGGATTTTTTTCTCGCGTTCGTGGCCTGAGAGCTGAGACGATGGGTTGGTTTTTTAGGGTATGTTTGGATTGCAGCCAAAGACAACCAAACCAAAAAATAGGCTGGCCCATAAAATTTGGTAGCCGTTTGGACCGATGCCAAAAAATTGGCTCGCCCACCGCGCCCGCACTGCGTCCGTGTTATTCTCGCCAGCGCGTGGGCGAGATGAGGGCGTGGAAATCCTTCGCCAAAAAATTCGCATGGTCGCCTGCCACTCTCTCCCTTGTGGTCCCATGCAATTTTTATTTGTTGTTTCTATCTTATAGTGCATGCAGCCCATTCTTTTGGCCTGTAATCAAGCGCTGGGTCCTTGGCTTATTGCCATTAATGCGTGCATGCAGTCCTTAATTTGGCCACATCTTTGATTTGGCAGAGTGCATTGACTACAATCCAAACAACCACAAGGTACCAAATTTTTGGTCATGCCAAAAATTTGGTGGGACTAATTGGGGCTTGAACCAAACATACCCTTACCCTCACGTTCCTGACAGCCACGGGAGAGGATGTGTCTATTTCCTTTTTTTATTCTTCCGTTTATTTTCAGAGGTGGGTGTTTTGCGTATGGATTTTTTTCCGGCGGGGAGATTCGCTGGAGGAGGCATACGGCATACCAATGAACTTGTACTCTTCTAGGAGTAAATTGCAGGAAGCTACCATAATTTGGGCTGTTAGAACGAGTCAGTATCAACTGAAAGGACTATATCTTCCCATGATGTTTTTGGTGTTAAAATGACAATCCCAACCGTGTTTTTAATTGTGCTCTTGAGTTTCAGGGGAAACGTCGTTGATGTCTCCCTCTATTGTGATGGATGCTCTCTTGTGATCTTTTAAAGACGGTGGTCTTTTAGTCTTCTCCTAGTTTCTTTCCGGTTGTTGTTTTTAGGTCACCGTACTATTAAGAGGGGGTCCATTTTGGAAGGCTGTGGGAAATCACTTGTTCTTGCACAAACCTATATGCACCGCCACAGCCATCCCATTATCTCGTGAGAGAGAGCGTGTTCCTGTTCTGTTGGGGCCTTTTGTGTCTCACCGGAACTTCCGGTCATAGGCCGGAAGTTCCGCTCAAACTTTTTCTGCGCGCTGTTCTACAGTTTTTTCCGACGCTAGTTCCACCCAAGTTCCGGTGGCGGCTCAGTAACCTTCTGTTTTGAAGTGTGCTATTTGCCGGAACTTGGCCGGAACTTGCATCGGAACTTGTCCTGCTAAAAGTCCCTGAGCGGAACTTTCGCCAGAAGCCGGAACTTCCGGTCAGATTCGCTTCGCGACCCAGAAGTTCCGCCTCTTGTTCCGCCTCAAGTTCCGGTGGAGGCTCAGTAACCTTCTGTTTCGAAGTGTGCTATTTGCCGGAACATGGTCGGAACTTTCTCGGAAGTTCACCGGAACTTCCGTTCCGTTTTGACCGGAACTTCCGGTTGCGCTTCTGGAGCGGGCGTCAACGGTCTGATGACCGTTGGAGCCAGGCTGGGCGGAACTTCCGGCCTCTCACCGGAACTTCCGGTGAGGTCGTGGAGGGGCTGTAACGGTTCAGCGTGGGGGGGCCTATTTAAGGCACCCCCCTTCTTCCTCCCACTCTCTCTCGAATTTTTCTCTCTCCTCCATTAATGCTTGAGCTTCACCTCACTAGATCTCACTCTCTAGCCACTCAAATGACTTGATCTTTTGAGAGGTGAGGGAGGTGACCTAGATCTACACATCCACCAAAGAAGAATTGATTTCCCCCACCCATCCTTTGTGGATCTTGTTGCTCTTGGGTTTCTTGGAACCCTAGACGGTGTAGGGCATCCTCGGAGCTGAGGCGTGTGTTGTAAAGCTTCGAGGTGTCGTTGAGGGCCTCCAATTGAGTTCTGGAGCCTCCCCCTCAACCTTGGTGTAAAGGTTTCGGTTGGCGCCTTAAAGGTCACTGGTTAGTGGATTGTGAGGCCTCCTTTGTGGGGGAGCTCACCGGAGAAGAAGGTGAGGCCTTTGTGGCGCTCGGGTGACCTTGTGTGGCCCCGACACCTCTCCAACTTAGACGTAGCTCCTTGGGAGTGAACTACGGGAATTACATCTTAGTGTCCCCTCGCCGGTTACTTCGTTCCCTTCCTTTACTCCTTGCTATTTACTGTTTTTGTTGTTGGTGTTTGTTTTCTTGCATTTAGGTTGTTCACTTAGTTGCATCTCTAGATAACTTCCTTTCTCGTTGAGCCTAAAAGTGAGAAACAAATTAAAATTGGGTAGACGCCTATTCACCCCCCCTCTAGTCGTATCAAGTCGGTAATTTCAATTGGTATCAGAGCACAGGCTCTTACTTCGGGCTTTACCGCCTAAGAGACTATGGCCGACGAAGGGGGTAGTGAAACTGAAAAATCCAAGAACTTGGCCACTATGGATGACCTCAAGCAATTAGAGTCATCCATGATGTCCAAGATCGAGGAAATGATGACTCTCTTGCAGTCTCTCAAGCCAAACCCCATGGTTGCTATTGACACACCCCAACCCAACGAGGTTCCTCCCACCGTTACGGTGTCCGCCCCCGGGGTAACTCCCGCGGCTGCCACCACTCACTTGGGACTTGGTTTTGTTGCTCAAACCTCTACCAAGGTTCCAAGTGAGAACATCGAGGAACCCGAGAACCCAACTTCCAAAAGGGAAAATGGAGGAAAGGACTACTCGGCGGTACCCCCACCGCCGAAGTACACTCCGGATCCACCCATCCCCATGCCACACATTATACCTCAAGGAGCACCACCCATGCTAGATACGTCTAATTTCGCCAATTGGCAATATCTAATGCGCTCACATATTTCCAGCTCATCCATTGAGTTAATGAGGATTGTGGAGGATGGATTCTCTCCATTTGACCCAAAGAAGTTGACACGAGGTGAAGTGGTGGACAAGCAACTCAATGCTACAGCTTTGGGAATGATTCAAAAGGCCTTGACTCCAAAGGATTTTGCTCACATTCGCCAATTTGACACTGCCAAGGGAGCTTGGGATCAACTCACCGAGCTCTTTGTTGGGAATGCTAGCATCCAAAGCTCCAAGTTTGATGAGATCAACAACGAGTGCGATGGTTTCGCAATGCAAGATGATGAGACCCCTGAAGACATGTATAGGCGCCTTAAGGTCCTTTGTTCCACTATGAGGGACCTTGGGGCTCAATATGTTGATGACAAGTTTATGAAGAGGAAGTTCATTCAAGCTCTTCTCCCATTTGAAGAACAAAAGCTCAACTCTATCAAGGGAAGAACCAACTTTCACTTAATGACCTCCCAAGAAGTCTTGAGTGAAGTAATTGCCATGACTATTGCTAAGAAGAATGCGGAGTCCGCTCGAGCTAGAGCCATTGGATCAACAAAAGTGAACCTTGCTTTGAAGGCCAAGGCTATTGAAGTTGATGATGGTGATACATCAAGTGAGTGGTCTCAAGAAGATCTCAAATGTGCCTTCAACGAACATCTTGCTCTCGCTTCAAGGGCCTTTTGGAACAAGTCCGGATTCAAGTCAAGATCAAGGGACAACTCAAGATTCAACTCACCCAACAAGTCTCCCAAAGCAAGGTCATGCTACAATTGCAACGACAAGAGTCACTTCGTGGACAAGTGTCCCTTTGAGAACCGTGAAGACAATGGTGGTCGTCTCATTCGCAAGGTCAAGTCAAGACCTCCTCATCCCTTAAACAAGAACTACGCCGTCAAGAACTCCACTAACAAGGAACGAGCAATTGTGGTCCATGAAGAATATCTTTCGGGCACGGATGAAGATGATGATGATGAAGTTCATGGTGGAGAGATTGTGGGGGTTGCTGCTATTGCCACTACCTCAACTCCACGTCTATCCCTCTTCGACTCGCCAAATGAAAATGTCATCTCCTCCAACCAAAAGTGCTTCATGGCCAAGGCCACCGAGGTATCACCGAAACCCACTCCTCAACCTATCTCTAGTGAGCCTTCCTCTCTTGATCTTGTTGGTCTAGAGGTGAAGAAAGAGATGATTGACATGTGTGAATTTGTTGCTACCTTAGATGAAGAAACTAAAAACTTCTTTGAGTCCTTACTTGCACAACTTGAAAATGCTAGAGATGCCTTAGATGAAAAGGAAGAACTTCTTGACTTGCTAAGTAAAAATGAAAGAGATGCCGCCGATGAAATTGCCTCTCTCACTCAAAGTCTTGAGGATGAACAAAATATGAGAATTAATCTCGAAGAAAATGTGTCTAAGCTTGTAGATGATCATAACAACACTTTGACCTCTACAATTAAAGAACGTGACCATGCTCTTGCTTTGATTAAGGTTCTCAAGAAAGAAAATGCTGAGTTTGTGGGTGGTCATGATAGGATTCAAAAGGATCTTGAGAAACTCAAAGAGGAACACAAAGCCTTGGAGAGTAAATTCTCAAATCTTTTTTAGGCTCATGAACAGCTTCAAACTCAATTAACTTGTGATATTTCTAAGTCTTCCGCTGTGCAAATTATGTTGGAGATATGCCCTAGAGGCAATAATAAATATAGTTATTATTATATCTTTGTGTTTATGATAAATGTTTGCATTCATGCTATAATAGTATTAACAAGGAAACCATTAATACTTGTGTGAATTGTAAACTTAATTTGAAGTCCCTAGTATAGCCTCTATACTTCACTAGCTTGTTGGTTGATTGATGATGTGGTTTCTTTGTCATGAACATTGAGATGTTATCAACAACAAGATCATATCGTTAGGAGAATGATATGGTGGACATACTCCTATAGATAAGCGTAGCATAAAGATCAAGTCATTTCAATAGTTCAATTGCTATATGCTTTCTGATACATAGTAACCTAATTCCTTCGACCATGAGATCATGCATATCACCTTTACTGGATGGATGCTTTGATGTCATCAAACACCACACCGTAACAGGGTGGCTATAAAGGTGGTATTGAGTGTTCGGAAAGTATTGGTTGAAACACATGGATCAAGAGTGGGATTTGTCCATCCACATGACGGATAGATATTCTCTGGGCCCTCTCGGTGAAATGTCATCCAATTAGCTTGCAAGCATGTGACTGGGTCACAAGGGATCACATATCACGGGAACGAGAAAAGAGTACTTATCAGTAACGAGGTTGAACTAGGTATGCAGAGATACCGAAGATCATAACCTCGGATAAGTAACATATCGTGAGACAAAGGGAAATTGGTATCGTATGTAAGTGGTTCATTCGATCGCAAAGTAATCGTAGAAATATGTGGGAGCCATATGAATTTCCAGATTCCTCTATTGGTTATTGTTCGGAGAAGTGTCTCGATCATGTCTGCATAATTCACGAACCGTAGGGAGACACACTTAAGGATTCGACGTTGTTTGAGTAGTTATGGTATTATGAGAAAGAGACCGAATGTTGTTCGGAGTCTCGGATGGGATCCGGGATATCACGAGGTGATCCGGAATGGTCCGGAGAATAAGATTCATATAAGGAAAGTCCCGTTTCGGAGTTCGGGAATGATTCCGGTGTTTTCATCGGGAACATTCTAGAAGGTCCCGGAATGTCCGGCACTCCGGGAGGGAAGGGGTACATGAATGTGTCATTGCATGTTGGAATGATTGCATCATGTACTAAGTGTTCTCGCTGTCCGAAATAAAGGGTTAATTCAAATCCTAATTGAAAAAGTCAAACTGCCAGTTTTCGGTCAAACTGCCAGTTTTCGGAAAGAGGAGAAAGAGGAGGAGAGGTGGAGGCCGAGTTGGAGGAGGGTTCCTCCCCTTGGCCGGCGCACCTCCCAAGGCCGAGTTGGGGAGGAACTCCTCCCCTTGGCCGCCGGCCCTCCCACCTATAAAGGGAGGGGCAGGGCTCCCCTCTCTACACAACACTACTAGTTCCTACCCTCTAAACTAAACCCTAGATCTAAAACCCCGGTTTAGAGCTATTTTGGTTTAGAGCCTTCTAATTGGTTTAGAGCCCTCTAATTGGTGTGTCTAATTACTAGACCACTAATAGCCTCTCTCATAAGCTCCACCATACTCGCACCGGCTTAAGGCGAAGCCCTGCGGGATCTCCCCTCTACTTCCGGTACCACGCCGTTGTGCTGCCGGAATCGCGAGGAGAGTGCTACAACCTCCGCTGCCTGCTGGAACAAGGGAGAGGAAGGTCTTCGTCGAGTACCGAACGTGTGACCGACTGCGGGGGCGCTGCTGGAACGTGGCGCCGGAAGGATCGTCTACACGATCTTGAGATCGGAAAGAGTACGACTACATCACCCACGAGAATCTGCTCTCGTTAAACACTTTGGAATCTTCGAGGGTGAGTTATTCCATCGACTCGTTGCTACAATCTAGTAGATAGATCTTGGCTTGTTTGTTTGTATGCGATAGAAAATTTTTGTTTTCCATGCTACGAACCCCTACAGTGGTATCAGAGCCGTGTCTATATGTAGATCTGTTGCACGAGTAGAACACAATGGTCATTGTGGGCGTTGATGCTTTTATTGTAGATTGCTTTTTGTGTACTTTGCATCTTGCGGTATGTTGGGATGAAGCGGCCCGGGCTAACCTTACATGACATCGTTCATGAGACTTGCTCCACGCTTAACATGCAACTTGTATTGCATAAGTGGCTTTGCGGGTGCCTGTTTCTCCTAGCATAGTAAAGATCCAATTTACAACGGGTAATCAACAATGCTAGTATCAATGTTGTGGTTCTTGTTCGTAGGTTAGAACGACACTTATGGAAAGCCCCAAACCACGTAAAATATGCAAAGAAAGTAGAAGCGTCTAACTTTGTTTTGCAGGGGTGTGCAGTGATGTGATATGGCCATGATTGTGATTATATTTGATGTATGCAATGTTCCTTATTGTAAGTTGGCAACCGGCAGGAGCCATATGGTTGTCTTTAATTTCTGTTAAGACCTGCGTGTCTATTCAAAATAGTTGTAATAGTTGAAGCTGGTGGACGACAACCATGAAGAAGCGTCATTGACCTTGATGCTATGCCGGTGATGATGGAGATCATATTCGTGCTTGAAGATGGAGATCGGAAGCACAAAGAAGAAAGGCCATATCATATCACATATTATGAATTGCATGTGATGTTAATCCTTTATGCATCTTGTATTGCTTAGTAGACGACGGTAGCATTATAAGATGATCCCTCATGCACATAAATTTCAAGTTCTGAAGTGTTCACCCTTAGTATGCACCGTTGCCAAAGCTTGTTGCTTCGAAGCACCACGTGATGATCGGGTGTCTTTGATTCCGCGGGTGAATACAACGTAAGCAAGCCAGATTTGCTTATGCGGTAACTAAGGTTTGATCTTGACGAGCCTAGCATGTACAGACATGGCCTCAGGAACACGGATCGCCGAAAGGCAAAGCATGAATCATATAGTAGATATGATGAACATGATGATTGTTCGCCATTAAAACTATATCGGCTCTCGTGATGATCGGTGTTGATATAGTAGTTTTGGTTCGTGTGATCACTAAAACAATGTGAGGGATGTTGTTTTGAGTGGGAGTTCACCTAGTTTAATTTCATTAATTAATTTGAGCTCAATTTGTCATAAACTTAGTCTAAACTATTGCAAATATGTTGTAGATCAATGGCAGCCCCTACCATCAATTTTAATGCGTTCCTAGAGAAAGAAAAGTTGAAAAACAATGGAAGCAACTTCGCGGATTGGTTCCGCAATTTGAGGATTGTCCTCACAGCTGGTAATTTGACCTATGTGCTGGATGCACCGCTAGGTGACCCACCTGCAGCTGATGCTACCGATGAAGTAAAGAATGTTTACCTCGCTCGGAAGAATCAGTACTCCATAGTTCAGTGTGCTATCTTGTATGGTTTAGAATCGGAGCTTCAGAAAAGGTTTGAAGAGTCAGATCCATATGATATTGTCGAGGATCTCAAATTAATTTTTGAGACTCATGCGGCAATTGAAAGTTATGAAGCTTCTGAAAAGTTCTTTAACTGCAAGATGGAAGAGGGTAGCTCCGTCAGTGAGCATGTGCTTAAGATGTCTGGGCACGCAAATAAACTTCAAAGTTTGGGTATAGTGATTCCTAATACTTTGGGAGTTTACCGCATCCTCCAATCACTACCACCAAGTTACAAGAACTTTGTGATGAACTACAACATGCAGAACATGAACAAAGAGTTGCCAGAACTATTTGCTATGTTAAAATCTGCAGAAGTGGAGATCAAGAAAGAGCACCAAGTGTTGATGGTCAATAAGACCACCAAATTCAAGAAAGGCAAGTCTAAGCAAAAGGGACACTTCAAGAAGGGTGGTAAGAAAGTTACCATGCCAACGAAGAAGACCAAGGCTGGACCTAAGCCTGAAACTGAGTGCTTTTACTGCAAGGGAGAAGGTCACTGGAAGCGGAATTGCCCAAAGTACTTGGCGGATTTGAAGAACGGCAACATCAAGAAGAAAGGTATATTTGATATACATGTTATTGATGTGTATCTCACTAGTATTCGTAGTAGTGCCTGGGTATTTGATACTGGTTCGGTTGCTCATATTTGTAACTCGAAACAGGAGCTGCAGAATAAACGGAAGCTAGCGAAGAACGAGGTGTCGATGCGTGTGGGAAACGGATCAAAGGTTGATGTGATCGCGGTCGGCACGCTACCTCTTCATCTACCATCGGGATTAGTTTTATACTTAAATAATTGTTATTTGGTGCCTGCGTTGAGCATGAACATTATATCGGGATCTTGTTTATTGCGAGACGGTTACTTGTTTAAATCAGAGAATAATGGTTGTTCGATTTATATGAGTAATATGTTTTACGCACATGCACCTTTGATAGATGGTCTATTCTTATTGAATCTCGATAGTAGAAATACACATCTTAATAACATTGAAGCTAAACGTTTGAAATCAAGCGATAATTCGACCTATATGTGGCACTGTCGTCTTGGTCACATTGGAGTGAAACGTATGAAGAAACTCCATTCCGATGGACTTCTTGAATCACTTGATTTTGAATCACTTGAAAGATGCGAAGCATGTCTGATGGGTAAAATGACTAAGACTCCATTTTCTGGTATAATGGAGCGAGCTACGGACTTATTGGAAATCATACATACCGATGTGTGTGGTCCAATGAGTGTAGCATCGCGCGGTGGTTATCGTTATGTTCTTACCTTCACGGATGATTTGAGTAGATATGGGTATATCTATTTCATGAAACATAAGTCCGAAACTTTCGAGAAGTTTAAGGAGTTTCAAAGTGAGGTAGAGAATCAACGTAACAAGAAGATTAAATTTCTACGTTCTGATCGTGGAGGTGAATATCTAAGTTACGAGTTTGGCGAGCATTTAAAGAAGTGCGGAATACTTTCACAATTGACACCGCCGGGAACACCACAGCGTAATGGTGTGTCCGAACGTCGTAATCGAACTCTCTTAGATATGGTTCGTTCTATGATGTCACTTACAGATTTACCGCTATCATTTTGGGGTTATGCATTAGAAACAGCCGCATTCACTTTAAATAGGGCACCATCTAAATCCGTTGAAACGACACCGTATGAATTATGGTTTGGGAAGAAACCTAAATTGTCGTTCCTTAAAGTTTGGGGATGCGAAGCCTATGTAAAGAAGTTACAGCCGGACAAGCTTGAACCCAAAGCGGAAAAATACGTCTTCATAGGATACCCAAAGGAAACTATTGGGTATACCTTCTATCATAGATCCGAAGGCAAAATCTTTGTTGCCAAGAATGGATCCTTTCTAGAGAAGGAATTTCTCTCGAAAGAAGTGACTGGAAGGAAAGTAGAACTCGACGAGGTTGTCGAACCTTCTCTCGAAATTGCGAGTAGCGCAGCACCGGAAGAAGTTCCTGTGGTGCCTGCACCAATAAGAGAGGAAGCTAATGATGATGATCATGAAACTTCGGTTGAAGTTGCTACAGAGCCTCGGAGGTCAACGAGAACTCGTACCACTCCAGATTGGTATGATTCCGTTATGAATGTCATGTTGGTGGACAACACCGATGACCCCGAGACATATGAGGAAGCGATGATGAGCCCAGATTCCAATAAATGGCAAGAAGCCATGAAATCCGAGATTGGATCCATGTACGAAAACCAAGTATGGACTTTGGTGGACTTACCGGATGGCCGGAAGGCTGTCGAGAACAAATGGATTTTCAAGAAGAAAACAGATGCTGATGGTAATGTTACTGTCTATAAAGCTCGACTTGTCGCAAAAGGGTTTCGACAAATTCAAGGAGTTGACTACGATGAGACTTTCTCACCAGTAGCGAAGCTAAAGTCTGTGAGGATTATGTTAGCAATCGCTGCATATTATGATTATGAGATATGGCAGATGGATGTCAAAACAGCATTCCTCAATGGAGACATTGATGAAGAGTTGTATATGATGCAACCCAAAGGTTTTGTCGATCCTAAAGATGCTAACAAGGTATGCAAGCTTCAACGGTCCATCTATGGATTGAAGCAAGCATCCCGAAGTTGGAATCAACGTTTTGATAAGGTAATCAAAAGTTTTGGTTTTATACAAACTTATGGAGAAGCTTGTATTTACAAGAAAATGAGTGGGAGCTCTGTAGCATTCTTAATACTGTATGTGGATGACATATTGTTGATTGGGAATGATATAGACCTTCTTAATAGTGTCAAGGAATATTTGAATAATAGTTTTTCAATGAAGGATCTTGGCGAAGCAGCTTACATATTAGGCATAAAGATTTATAGAGATAGATCGAAACGCCAAATATCATTGTCACAAAGTACATATTTGGACAAAGTTCTAAAGAGGTTTGGAATGGAAGATAGCAAGAAAGGGTTCTTGCCCATGTTGCCCAATACGACCTTGAGTAAAACTCAAAGTCCGACATCGGCAGAAGATAGAGAAAGGATGAGTAAGACTCCCTATGCCTCAGCCATAGGATCTCTAATGTATGCCATGCTATGTACTAGACCCGACATTGCATATGCTGTTAGTTTAACTAGCAGATATCAAAGTGATCCAGGAGTGGATCATTGGACAGCGGTCAAAAACATCCTTAAGTACTTGAGAAGAACTAAGGATATGGTTCTTTCTTATGGAGGTGATGAACAGCTCGTTGTTAATGGTTACACCGATGCTAGTTGGAACACTGATCCGGATGATTCTAAATCACAATCTGGATACGTATTTATTTTGAATGGTGCAGCAGTTAGCTGGAGGAGTGCAAAGCAAAGCGTTGTGGCGAGATCTTCAACTGAATCGGAATACATGGCTGCTTCGGAGGCTTCACAAGAAGCGATATGGATGAAAGAGTTCATTACAGAGCTGGGTGTGGTTCCTAGTGCGCTGGACCCAATGTCTATCTACTGTGATAACATGGGCGCCATAGCCAATGCGCAAGAACCAAGGTCACACAAGAAGCTGAAGCATATCAAGCTACGTTTTCACGCTATTCGAGAACATATCCAGGATGGGGATATAAAGATTTGCAAAGTACACACAGATCTGAATGTGGCGGATCCGTTGACTAAACCTCTCCCGAGGGCAAAACATGACCAACACCAAACTGCCATGGGTGTTCGGTATATTACCATGTAATCTAGATTAGATGACTCTAGTGCAAGTGGGAGACTGTTGGAGATATGCCCTAGAGGCAATAATAAATATAGTTATTATTATATCTTTGTGTTTATGATAAATGTTTGCATTCATGCTATAATAGTATTAACAAGGAAACCATTAATACTTGTGTGAATTGTAAACTTAATTTGAAGTCCCTAGTATAGCCTCTATACTTCACTAGCTTGTTGGTTGATTGATGATGTGGTTTCTTTGTCATGAACATTGAGATGTTATCAACAACAAGATCATATCGTTAGGAGAATGATATGGTGGACATACTCCTATAGATAAGCGTAGCATAAAGATCAAGTCATTTCAATAGTTCAATTGCTATATGCTTTCTGATACATAGTAACCTAATTCCTTCGACCATGAGATCATGCATATCACCTTTACTGGATGGATGCTTTGATGTCATCAAACACCACACCGTAACAGGGTGGCTATAAAGGTGGTATTGAGTGTTCGGAAAGTATTGGTTGAAACACATGGATCAAGAGTGGGATTTGTCCATCCACATGACGGATAGATATTCTCTGGGCCCTCTCGGTGAAATGTCATCCAATTAGCTTGCAAGCATGTGACTGGGTCACAAGGGATCACATATCACGGGAACGAGAAAAGAGTACTTATCAGTAACGAGGTTGAACTAGGTATGCAGAGATACCGAAGATCATAACCTCGGATAAGTAACATATCGTGAGACAAAGGGAAATTGGTATCGTATGTAAGTGGTTCATTCGATCGCAAAGTAATCGTAGAAATATGTGGGAGCCATATGAATTTCCAGATTCCTCTATTGGTTATTGTTCGGAGAAGTGTCTCGATCATGTCTGCATAATTCACGAACCGTAGGGAGACACACTTAAGGATTCGACGTTGTTTGAGTAGTTATGGTATTATGAGAAAGAGACCGAATGTTGTTCGGAGTCTCGGATGGGATCCGGGATATCACGAGGTGATCCGGAATGGTCCGGAGAATAAGATTCATATAAGGAAAGTCCCGTTTCGGAGTTCGGGAATGATTCCGGTGTTTTCATCGGGAACATTCTAGAAGGTCCCGGAATGTCCGGCACTCCGGGAGGGAAGGGGTACATGAATGTGTCATTGCATGTTGGAATGATTGCATCATGTACTAAGTGTTCTCGCTGTCCGAAATAAAGGGTTAATTCAAATCCTAATTGAAAAAGTCAAACTGCCAGTTTTCGGTCAAACTGCCAGTTTTCGGAAAGAGGAGAAAGAGGAGGAGAGGTGGAGGCCGAGTTGGAGGAGGGTTCCTCCCCTTGGCCGGCGCACCTCCCAAGGCCGAGTTGGGGAGGAACTCCTCCCCTTGGCCGCCGGCCCTCCCACCTATAAAGGGAGGGGCAGGGCTCCCCTCTCTACACAACACTACTAGTTCCTACCCTCTAAACTAAACCCTAGATCTAAAACCCCGGTTTAGAGCTATTTTGGTTTAGAGCCTTCTAATTGGTTTAGAGCCCTCTAATTGGTGTGTCTAATTACTAGACCACTAATAGCCTCTCTCATAAGCTCCACCATACTCGCACCGGCTTAAGGCGAAGCCCTGCGGGATCTCCCCTCTACTTCCGGTACCACGCCGTTGTGCTGCCGGAATCGCGAGGAGAGTGCTACAACCTCCGCTGCCTGCTGGAACAAGGGAGAGGAAGGTCTTCGTCGAGTACCGAACGTGTGACCGACTGCGGGGGCGCTGCTGGAACGTGGCGCCGGAAGGATCGTCTACACGATCTTGAGATCGGAAAGAGTACGACTACATCACCCACGAGAATCTGCTCTCGTTAAACACTTTGGAATCTTCGAGGGTGAGTTATTCCATCGACTCGTTGCTACAATCTAGTAGATAGATCTTGGCTTGTTTGTTTGTATGCGATAGAAAATTTTTGTTTTCCATGCTACGAACCCCTACAAATTATAGACTTGTCTAGCTCTCCTAACCCTTGTTGCAAGCATGAGCATCTCATAGAGGAGGTCAAGGTTTTGAAGGATCAACTTGCCAAGACTAAGAAGAAGAACAAGAAGAAGAAGAAGAAGAACAAGAAGAAAAAGAACAAGGGCATGGCCCAAGGAGTACCAAATGGCCTAACCCTCTTGCAAAGTGACAACTTTGCCGGAAACAACAATCCCTCTTATATTCTTTGCAAATCTTATGATGGTCATGTATATGCTAGATATGTGGGGACATATTACACGCATGATTATCATTGGGCCATTTGGGTGCCAAAGGTTCTTGTCACTAACAAAAGGGGACCCATTGCAAAATGGGTACCTAAAACCAAGGCTTGATTTTCTTGTAGGACTATGCTTCCGGCGGATCAAAATGGGTGCTTGATAGTGGTGCAACGAGTCACATGACCGGAAGCAAGTCTATCATGACCGAATTGAGACCCAATATTGCCAACACCATGGTCTCCTACGGTGACAAAACAAGCTCTCAGGTTTTGGGTTTTGGCAAAGTGGTGGTAACCCCGGATGTATCCTTGGTTGACGTCATGCTTGTCAAAACTCTTGGTTACAACTTACTCTCTGTTCGTGCTCTTGCTCTTATGGGTCTTTCTTCTTTCTTTAATTCTCATTCCGTGGTCCTCATGTGGAGCAAGTCTCTCAAGGTGGATTTTGTAGGATATGTGGAACATGACTTGTATGTGGTGGACTTTTCAGGGACCACTACTCCTCATGCTCTATGTCTCTATGCTAAAGCCGACAAGGGCTGGTTGTGGCATCGCCGCCTAGCCCATGTTAACATGAGGACTTTGCAAAGACTTCACTCCGAGGGCCACATCCTTGGAATTAACAGTGTTTCGTTTGCCAAAGATCGTGTTTGTAGGGCTTGTATTGAAGGGAAGATGCATGAAACTGCTCACAAAGCGCTCAATCAAATCACTACCAAGAGATGTTTGGAGCTCTTGCATATGGATCTCTTTGGTCCTTCCTCTCATGATAGCCTTGGAGGCAAGAAGTATTGCTTGGTTATTGTGGATGATTTCTCAAGATACACTTGGGTGTTCTTTTTCAAGTACAAGAGTGATACTCAACAAACCGTCATTGACTTTGCTAATGAGGTTCAACGGAAGCACAATGCAACTATTCTCTCAATTCGAAGTGACAATGGCACCGAGTTCAAAAACTATACCTTGGATGAGTTTCTCAGTGATGAAGGAATCAAGCATCAATACTCCACTCCCTACACCCCTCAGCAAAACGGAGTTGCCGAAAGGAAGAATCGCACTTTGATGGATGCGGCTCGGTCTATGCTAGCTGAGTTCAAGTCTCCATACAACTTTTGGGCCGAGGCCATCTCCACCGCTTGCCATGCAACCAACCGGCTTTATCTCCGCAAGAATAAGAACAATACCCCCTATGAACTTCTCACCGGGAAAAAGCCTAATGTTAGCTACTTTCGGGTGTTTGGTTGCAAGTGCTACATCCTCAAGAAAGGAGTTCGGTTGTCAAAGTTTGAATCCAAGGCTCAAGAAGTAATTTTTGTTGGTTACTCAAATCAGTCCCATGCTTATAGAGTCTACAACAAAGCCAATGGAAGAGTTGAAGAGACGAGCAACGTGAAGTTTGATGAAAATCATGAGTCTCTTGTTAGGCAAGATGGTGTTTGTGGTCCAAGTGATGAAATTCCTCCCAAGGCCATAGGAAGAATGGGTGTGGGTTTCCACCTCCCCATTGAGGATCCCCTTATGGACGAAGGAGAAGGACCAAGCTCTACTCAAGTGGAGCCCTCACTCTCACAAGATCATCTTGCACCTCAAGGACCTACTTTCTTGGCACAAGCTCCCTCAAGCTCTTCCGAAGCTTCCCATGCTCATGACTCTCCAAGCTCTAGAGAACAAGCTCTTCATCAACAACATCAACCTCCCCACGATGGGGATCCTCCTCAAGGCACCTCCCATGGACAAGCTCTTCATCAACCTCATCAACCTCCCCAAGATGGGGCTCCTCCTCAAGGTCAAGTTTCTCCCCAAGGTCAAGCTCGTCGAGATCAAGAGCAAGTCAATGATCCTCAAGGATCCTCTCCAAGTGATGACTCCCCCGAAGTGGAAATTGATGAAGATGACCCTCGTGTTCGTGCTTATAGTCAAGGGGGCGGCTCAATTGGTGGAAATGACCAAGTGGTAGCTCAAGAATCTCGAATTGAAGCACAAGCCCATCGTCAAGCCTATCGTCTCGCCAAGCTTGTTCGAGATGGCCATATCCTTGATAATGTCTATGGAGATTTCAATAAAGGTTCCACTACTAGGAGGCAACTAGCTTCCTTTTGCTCTCACCATGCGTTTATCTCTCTTGTGGAACCACAGAAAGTCTTCGAAGCTCTTGAAGATGATGATTGGCTTGATGCTATGAACGAGGAACTTCACAACTTCAAGAGGAACAATGTTTGGACATAGGTTGAGCGGCCTAAAGACTGTCAAAACGTCATTGGAACCAAGTGGGTCTTCAAGAACAAGTGCGATGCGAATGGAATTGTCGTGCGCAACAAGGCAAG
This sequence comes from Avena sativa, assembly GCA_916181665.1. Classification (NCBI taxonomy): domain Eukaryota; kingdom Viridiplantae; phylum Streptophyta; class Magnoliopsida; order Poales; family Poaceae; genus Avena; species Avena sativa. The sequence goes on from OV702296.1 coordinate 81,454,943, forward strand.
GTTAGTTGCCCAAGGATACTCACAAGTTGAGGGCATCGACTACGGTGAGACTTACGCCCCCGTTGCTCGCCTTGAATCCATTCGTATGCTTCTTGCCTTCGCTACCCACCATAACTTTAAATTGCATCAAATGGATGTTAAGAGTGCTTTTCTTAATGGTCCTTTGAAAGAGTTGGTATACGTCAAGCAACCTCCGGGTTTTGAGGATCCACTTTTTCCGAACCATGTCTACAAGCTCAATAAGGCACTCTATGGCCTCAAGCAAGCCCCACGTGCGTGGTATGATTGCCTTAGAGAGCTCTTGTTAGACCGTGGCTTCGAAGTGGGCCTCATTGATCCCACTCTTTTTACTAAGAAAGTTGGAGGCCACTTGTTCGTATGCCAAATCTATGTTGATGACATTATATTTGGGTCTATTAACAAAACTTTTAATGAGGATTTTGCCAAGCTCATGACCGACCGCTTCGAGATGTCCATGATGGGGGAGTTGAAGTTTTTCCTTGGATTTGAAGTCAAACAATTGAGGAAAGGGACTTTCATCAACCAAGCCAAGTACATCCAAGACATGCTCAAGAAGTTCAAGTTTGATCAAGTCAAAGGTGCCAAGACTCCCATGCCAACTAAGGTTAATCTTGATCTCAATCCCATGGGTAAGGAGGTGGATCAAAAACTCTATCGATCGATGATTGGTTCTTTATTCTATCTTTGTGCATCCCGACCGGATATTATATTGAGTGTGGGTATGTGTGCAAGATTTCAAGCCGCACCAAAGGAAAGTCACATGGTGGCTGTCAAGAGGATCTTTCGATATTTAGTTCATACCCCAAACTTTGGGTTGTGGTACCCCAAGGGAGCCAGCTTTGATATCATTGGTTACACGGACTCGGACTGGGCTGGTGACAAAGTTGGAAGAAAGTCAACCTCCAGAGCTTGTCAGTTTCTCGGAAGATCTTTGGTTTGTTGGTCCTCGAAGAAGCAAAACTGTGTGTCTATGTCTACTGCCGAAGCTGAGTACATCTCTGCCACAAGCTGCTGTGCTCAATTGCTATGGATGAAGCAAACTTTGAAGGACCTTGGACTATCTTTTGACAAGGTGCCTCTTCTTTGCGACAATGAGAGTGCCATTGCTATTGCTCACAATCCCGTGCAACACAACCGGACCAAGCACATTGAGATTCGTCATCATTTCATTCGGGACCATGTTGCTAGAGGAAACATTTCTTTGGAGTATGTTCCCACCAAGGCAAATCTTGCGGATCTTTTCATGAAGCCTCTTGATGAAGCAAGGTTCCGAGAGTTAAGGCATGAGCTAAATATCATTGATTCGAGCAATGTTGCTTGAGCCCTTGCACACCTACCCGTGTCTCAATGTGTATCTTGTTTGGATGTAGGCATGGATTTAGGGGGAGTGTAGTTCCTCATATGAACAAACACTATCCCTATTATGCGCACATTAAAGTTTTCATACTCTATAGTCTCTAAAGGAGACCATTTGAGCTTCATGATGAGTGTTGGTAATGAACCCAAGATATATCTTCGCGGTGTCAAGCCATTTACTCTTATATAAGGTGGCTTCGGCCACCGACTCATTTTTATTTGGTTCTTTGACCTTGGTTTTTGTTGGTTTTGGTTCTTCACAGTTTGAGCTATCTATCCTAAGCCTTTCCTTACCTCAAGCCCTCTCTATTCCCCGCACAAGTTCTTCCTTGTTGTCCTATGCTGAGATGGTCTTCCTGGCGTCAGCGGAACTTCCGGTCAGTATGACCCGGAAGTTCCGGTCCACCGGAACTTCCGGTCCCTGATCGGAACTTCCGGTGGTGCTCCCTGTCCTATATAAGGTGGGCCCTGGGTGAAAACGGGATCTTCTTCCTTTTTCCCCCAAGACCCATCTTCTATTTGGAGCGCCGCCGGCCAGGACCTCTCCACGCAGGAGCTCCGGCCCCTTCGTCTCCAACTCTCCTCCGCAGATCTGCTCCGTGGGATCCTTCCCCACCTCGATCTCCCGCCATGGACTCCGGTATTTGCCCTCAACTCCCTCCATTAATGGAGATCTTGCTCTCACCATGGCTTGAGTTAGGGCACACCTTGTCTAGGCTAGTTCTTTGGCTAGAACTTGTTGGAAGATCTTGGTAGGTCTAGGGTATCATGCTTGAGTAGATTGGTCCAATACATCCTAGAAAAATATGTGCACTTGTGGTTTTTTAGATCTACATCTAGTGAACTCCTGTTTGGAACCGTCAGTTCGTGGCCTCACCGGAACTTCCGGTGAGCCACGACCGGAACTTCCGGTGGACCATTTTCACCAGAAGTTCCGGCGATTCAGCGGAAGTTCCAGCCACAATGCAACTTTTTCTGTTTGTATTTTTCCAATCTATTTCTTTTGTTTCCTCTTCCGAACTTGTGCACTTATCACACCTTCCCTCCCTATTCTTGTGCTTTCTTCTCAGGGGAAGGAGATACTCGCCAAGGCAAGCGTGCCCACCGACCATCCGCTGACATTCCTCCTGAGATTGATGAGGAAGATCCTGAGGTTGTGCGTCCGACCGCTCAGACTTCTCGCCAGAAGGCTGCTGCTGCTCGTCGTGCTGCTGCTGCAGGGAAGAGGCCTGCTCTTGCTCAGAAGGCCACTGCTGCTGGGCCAGACATGACCAAAGCCAAGATTTCCAAGTGGTCTCAGAAGGCTTACTCTGCATTCAGGGCTACGGATCCCTACCTCGTGCCTCGTGATCGTCTTTGCTTGGACCCTCATTTTCACACCTGCCGTCAGGAACAGATTTATGAAGAAATTTATGCATCAAAGAAGAAGTCCGTGGTTGCTCCTCAGAAGTACATCAATGTGCCTCACATGGAAGAGAAGCAAGTTTACTTTGGAGAGGCTCTTGATATCTGCCAGAAGTTTGGGCTGATTCCCCTCATGGAGCACCGTCAGAACATTGATGTGACTGCTATTGCTCAGTTTTACTCAACTCTGTTTATTCACATGCAGTCCTCTACTGAAGGTGTGATGAAGTGGATGACCAGGGACGTGTTTCTTACCGCTACTTGGGCTGAGTTTGCTGAGCTTCTTGGCTATCCCATTCAGCCTGGCCGCGGGGCAAATGGTTGGCATGTTCATGGTCCTGTAGCTGCTGATCCTGAGGTCCTGGAGCCTCTCTACATTGAAGGGTGGGGAATTGTTGGGTATGTGAATCATCTGCTGCCAGTTTTTGACATCATGCGCAGGGTGTACTTGAACACCATCTCTCCCAAAGCTGGCAACTTTGATCAGTTTCATGGATATCAAGTTGACCTCATGCATCAGACTTATCTTCGTCGAGACACTAACAGGTCAATGGATGTTATGCACTTCATCTACTCAGAGATGTGGGCGGCTCTCATTGAAAAGCGCTCCTGCATCTATGCTCCCTACATTCAGACTCTCATCAATCACAAGTGGCTCGAGAAGACTGGCAACCCCTTCCCTCAAGACAACATCACCATTCATGAAGAGAAAAAGTTCCGTGTGAGTAAGCACCAGAAGCCTCGTACTCAGGAAGAAAAAGAAGCTTCTCTCAAGAAGGCTCAAGATGTTGCTAGTGGTCCCTCCTCTGATCCTGGTGGCTCTAGTGCTGGTGGTCCTTCTCTCTAGAGGCAGCCATCTTGGGCAAAGAAGCTGCTTGGGAAAGTGAAGAAAACTTTCTGCTTTCTGCAGGACCGCGAGTATCAGGCTTATGTTGATCAGCGTCACAATATTCAGCGCCAGAAGGCCATCATGGCAGCCCTCAACATTCCTTGCTCACCGGTCTCTAGCTCTGTCACTGCTCCCAAGGAGGATTGGATTCGCAACAACTGCAACTGGTCCGAAGATGAGTCTGAGGAGGAGGTCACTGGTCCGCCTGAGTCTTCTCCTCCTCCCCCTTCTCGTGGCTGGGACGAGTATATTGATCTCTTCTTCCTTTTTGGTGTCTTGATGCCAAAGGGGGAGAAAGATGTCTATTAGGTTGTCTACGGGATTTGCATGGGTTGAGTCGCGAGCCTGTTCTTGCCTTTTATCTTTTCTTACTCGCGAACTCTCTAGTTTATTTGTGTGCTTATGGTTTTATGTCCGTGAACTTATGTGTGCTTGTGGACCATGTGGTATGTTATGTTTGAGACTATGTGGTATCTTTGTGGTATCTTATACAATGCCGTGAGTGTGGTATCTTGTTGTCATCTTATGAGCTGTTGCTATGGTGGTGGAGCCTCATTGCTCTTATTGTTATTATTACTCCGTTTGTCTCCACCACATTTAGTTGGTTCTGGTATGATCTCTATCCCTTTTTGTACCTTGCACTTGTGCTATCTTTGCAATTGTTAGGGGGAGCCTCCGTGTATGTGTGCTAGTCCTGTCCTTAGAGGTCTTCTCTCTACCTTGCACACATACAGGGGGACCTTGCCCCGTCCATTGCAAAGATTGCTTTGTTTCTATGCAAATCTGTGGGGTTGTCATCTAACACCAAAAAGGGGGAGATTGAAAGGACTATATCTTCCCATGATGTTTTTGGTGTTAAAATGACAATCCCAACCGTGTTTTTAATTGTGCTCTTGAGTTTCAGGGGAAACGTCGTTGATGTCTCCCTCTATTGTGATGGATGCTCTCTTGTGATCTTTTGAAGACGGTGGCCTTTTAGTCTTCTCCTAGTTTCTTTCTGATTGTTGTTTTTAGGTCACCATACTATTAAGAGGGGTCCATTTTGGAAGGCTGTGGGAAATCACTTGTTCTTGCACAAACCTATATGCACCGCCACAGCCATCCCATTATCCTGTGAGAGAGAGCGTGTTCCTGTTCTGTTGGGGCCTTTTGTGTCTCACCGGAACTTCCGGTCATAGGCCGGAAGTTCCGCTCAAACTTTTTCTGCGGGCTGTTCTACAGTTTGTTCTGACGCGAGTTCCGCCCAAGTTCCGGTGGCGGCTTAGTAACCTTCTGTTTTGAAGTGTGCTATTTGCCAGAACTTGGCCGGAACTTGACCGGAACTTGCATCGGAACTTGTCCTGCTAAAAGTTCCTGAGCGGAACTTCCGCCAGAAGCCGGAACTTCCGGTCAGATTCGCTTCGTGACCCAGAAGTTCTGCCTCTTGTTCCGCCTCAAGTTCCGGTGGAGGCTCAGTAACCTTCTGTTTCGAAGTGTGCTATTTGCCGGAACTTGGTCGGAACTTGCTCGGAAGTTCACCGGAACTTCCGGTCCGTTTTGACCGAAACTTCCGGTTGCGCTTCTAGAGCGGGCGTCAACGGTCTGATGACCGTTGGAGCTAGGCTGGGCGGAACTTTCGGCCTCTCACCGGAACTTCCGGTGAGGTCGCAGAGGGGCTGTAACGGTTCAGCGTGGGGGGGCCTATTTAAGGCACCCCCCTTCTTCCTCCCACTCTCTCTCGAATTTTTCTCTCTCCTCCATTAATGCTTGAGCTTCACCTCACTAGATCTCTCTCTCTAGCCACTCAAATGACTTGATCTTTTGAGAGGTGAGGGAGGTGACCTAGATCTACACTTCCACCAAAGAAGAATTGATTTCCCCCACCCATCCTTTGTGGATCTTGTTGCTCTTGGGTTTCTTGGAACCCTAGACGGTGTAGGGCATCCTCGGAGCTGAGGCGTGTGTTGTAAAGCTTCGAGGTGTCGTTGAGGGCCTCCAATTGAGTTCTGGAGCCTCCCCCTCAACCTTGGTGTAAAGGTTTTGGTTGGCGCCTTCAAGGTCACTGGTTAGTGGATTGTGAGGCCTCCTTTGTGGGGGAGCTCACCGGAGAAGAAGGTGAGGCCTTTGTGGCGCTCGGGTGACCTTGTGTGGCCCCGACACCTCTCCAACATAGACGTAGCTCCTTGGGAGTGAACTACGGGAATTACATCTCAGTGTCCCCTCGCCGGTTACTTCGTTCCCTTCCTTTACTCCTTGCTATTTACTGTTTTTGTTGTTGGTATTTGTTTTCTTGCATTTAGGTTGTTCACTTAGTTACATCTCTAGATAACTTCCTTTCTCGTTGAGCCTAAAAGTGAGAAACAAATTAAAATTGGGTAGACGCCTATTTACCCCCCCTCTAGTCGTATCAAGTCGGTACTTTAATCAACATTCTTAATTTTTGCTTGTCAGTACCAGTTTTCGGGCAGGCGAACGCGAATCACGCTGATCCCTGTCTGATGCCGTTTTTGACAGCGCGGCCCCACTGTCAGGGTCCACGTGGACAAACGGCCGTTGCCGCGCCGTTTGGACCGCATCGCCAGTCCATCGAGCTAGGACTGAGGCGTACGGACCGGGAAATAGCTGGGCTTGAACCGAGAATCTCGATGGCGGAACCGAACAACAAGAAGAGACCGCGATTCTCCGAGAACGCCGAGAGCAGCGCTAGCAAGAAGTTGAGCGTCCTGGACCTGGCTAGTCCGGTGGCCACCATCTCACAAACGGGCGCAAGGGCGGCGTTGCCCAGCCCAATCGTCATGAGGACGCTGTCTTTGGCATCGCCCAGTCCAGCATTTCTCAAGAGGACATCGTCGAAGGCTGCTCCAAGTCCCGCTGCCAAGTTGAAGCCAATCGTCGTGGTGAAGCCAGGCGCCGAAACGGTGGCGGTAACCAATCCAGTGCCAGGCATGGCACCGGCGGCGGCAACGGCGGGGGTGGCGACTAGTCCATCTACCACCAGCACGCCGGCATTGGCAGATCCCAGCCCAGCGGCCACGAGGACGCCGGCTCTGGCGGCGCCCAGCCCAGTTGCCACGGCGAAGCCAACAACCACCACGGTGAAGCATGAGATGGAAGATGGAGGAGTGCTCGGAAGCGACAAACAAGCAGCAGTGGCAACGGTGCCAGAGGAGGCCACCATCTTAGAAGTGGAGAAGAAATGGTTTAACTGCGTGAGGTGCCATGGCCCCCTCAAGCCTCGCATATTCATGGTAAGATTTGGAACTTTAAACTCAACTACTGTCCATGAAATTGCAATATTGATGCATGATTCGTATAGTACATGCATGTGTTTGTGGATTGCAGTGTGAGGGTGGGCACGCGGTGTGCTGTGACTGCGCCGGAGGCGGTGGCGGGAGAAAGCACTGTGGGGCGTGCAACCGCGCCACCACCTACACCCACATCCCCTGCATGGACTTGATGCTCGCCAGACACAAGGTGTCGTGCCCGTACAAGAGCTTCGGATGCGCCAGGTCCACCGTCTAATACGCGGCGTCTGACCACAACGCCAGGTGCGCATGCGCCCTGCTACTGCTTGGACTACCCGTTCGAGGGCTCGCCGGTGAGCCTCCTGCGCCACCTCACTGACCGGTCCGGCCGCCATTGCTGGCCCATGGAGGAGATCAAGTACGAGATTGACCGGTCCAAACGGCGCGGCAACGGCCTTTTGTCCACGTGGACCCTGACAGTGGGGCCACGATGTCAAAAACGGCATCAGACAGGGATCGGCGTGATTCGTGTTCGCCTGCCCGAAAACTGGTACTGACAAGCAAAAATTAAGAATGTTGGTACTAACTCGTTCTGACAGCCCGAATTGTGGTAGCTCCCTGCAATTTACTCGAATAGTAGAGATTGATTGCAAAGCAATATGTCATGAATAGTAGCACTTCAGGGACTAAGAAGCAATTGAATCAGTCAATCTGTAGACAACCAATATATAATCATGTGAATTTTAGTAAGTACAATTATAAAAAAAAATCAGTAGTGGTTCCTAATTTAGAGTTGGCAGATTGGACAGTTAGTTGTTCCCAATTTAGAGTAGAAATATTGGTCGCTTACAGTTCCTTTTAGTAAACAAGCTAATCCAATTTGCATTAGGATGTTGAGTTCAATTGAAGTTAGATCAGTTGGTCCCATAAAAGGATATCATATAACTTAAGACTTCGGAGTGGTAGAAGTGGGGCTTGTAGCATGCCACTATTAACTTTCAATAGGAATCGTTGCAATGTTTGCTGATGCTTTAGCTGCATGCTACGAGTCCTTGGTAAAGCCTAAGCACTAGACATAAACATAATGGAAAGAAAGATATGTTCAGGAAACGTAGATAGCTCCAGGTATTTATTAGCGTATGTAAAATTTTCTTTTGGATATATTGACAATCTAGGTTGTTTGCTTTATGGCCAGGTGTTTTTTCTCGATGCATATAGTGTGTGCTTGCTTAATGATACCATGGACACATAGTATTGACCTGGCAGATAAAACTCATGAAAATTATAAACGGACTATCTATTATGTAACCTTTGTATGGTCCTAGCTTGATTGGACTGCCATTTGTATCAAGGTGCCTATAACACTCGGCTTCCCTCTCTCTCTTTCTCTTTTGATCCGTAGGTAGCTAGGCTTCCTATTTGTTCTAGAGTTTCTTTGATTTGCTAAAATTTAAACAATGTGCCAATGAGAAAAAAAGAGAATTGGTATTTTTTTGCTATATGAATAGAAGCCACACAACCGATATGTTTGACAACTTAGTCTAAGTAAGGACACCCAAGTGAACTAACAATGGGCTAGAGAACTTACTGGTTGTTATTAGGGAGCGGTCGACTTGATGAAGCCTGCCTATCCAGCATCGGCGTCCAAGACTGCGTTGCAATGTGCTTCTGTTGAACAGTCTTCTTGTCGCTACTCAAGATTCCTAACTTAACTGCAAGTCTTGACAGAAGAAGAGTTATTTCTACAAAGATACCACAATCGAAGCATGCATAGAAACCACACATGTTGTCACTTCGTTCAACATGTTTTTTCTTGATGAATTTTGGGCAATTGTTTCATTTATGTGTCTGTATAATTCTTTTGTTATCCCGTTACAAGTCTAATGGGATCATAAAATATAAGAATGAACCCATTGTTTCCAATATTCATTGGCAAATTAAAAAAGGAAGTGTGGATATGTTTCTTTATAAATTGTATTGTATTTTACAATGGAGGAGTACTTGGTTATGGCCAGAATAGATCTGAGTTTTTTAATAATAACCTGACTTTTGACGCCCAATACTTTGTGCACGAAATTGACTTATTATTGTTATTTAATTAACAATGGCTGCAATTGGTTTCACCAACTCGCTGTGCCCATATACACACTGAAAAGCTTGTTCGTCTCCCACATTGCTATAAGTAGTAGAGATGACTACAAGAAGGTTCACTTCATGTTGGACTATGTTAGTTTTGCTCTCTCTCGTTCCTTCTCTACCTGCTCTGGAGCGCTCACTCCACACCAAGCCCATCGCCATGGTGGCAAACAAGAGGACCGCACCAACCCTTGCCGATCCAAATCTTGTGAATCTATAGGCAAGCACACAGTGATGGACTCGCTAGGAGTAGCGATAGCTATGATGTTCTACATCTGTTTCCTCTCTGCCGCAGCCAGAGATCCCGCATCCGACACCAACAACCCAACCTCCTTCGGCACGTAAGCGCATATCTCTCCAATTTGTAACCCTCTCATGTTGTGCGGTAACTAGAGTAGATTGGTGTGCCTAGCTTTTGAAGGTAGAAGGGTGTGCGGAATGTGCAAGGACGAAACGATGATATGGGGCTTGGGGCGTTCTCTATGATGGGCGATCTGTTGCTGCGTGGCACACTAGCTAGCGTGTTGCTTCCTATAAGATGTGCCAGGTTAGCTGTTTTCCTAAAAATATTGTTATGAAAGGATGTTCTTACACAGTTATATCTCAATGTCAAGGGTTTAGTCTTTTGGAATTTCTATCTTACTCAGGAGTTGGCCTAAAAAGGAACATTGCATGTACCCTATTGACGGTAGTTGTAATGGATTTTGGAATTATATTGTTTCTATCCAGACCATTCCTCACTTCTTACTCGACTTTGGGGAGGTGGTCTTGCTCCATGCCGATGATAGATTAAAAGCCTTCTTCCACTCGTTCTTGGTTAACCAACTTAAGTAGGTAATAGTGTTCTCCATATTTATACTTGAATTATTGGGCATGCAATGGTTGCTTCTGCAAGCCCTTCACTTAATTTTTCACCTCGTGATAGAGAATTTGCAAATCCTATTATCGCAGAATGTACATTTGAATTATTGATAGACAACAACAGGATGAGGAACCTAGGCAGTCTATCCACCTTGTTCTGCAGGTCCAATAAATATGAAATGATCAGTTTTCCATACCTTAACACCTCATATTGTCATTTGGATGCTTTCTTGCAAATCACAAATGCAGCTCTATGCTCCTGCTGGGTCATGATGTTCCAAAAGCATACTGCTCTTAATCTCAATCAATTTCCCTTAGTCGTAGTTTTCTAGTGTGTTTTTTTTCAGCTAAGTTTAAAACATACTAACCAATCATGCGAGAAACCCATATCTAGGAAATATTCAAAAGGACCAAGACATCCTTATCTGAAAATTGAGAACACGCAGCTAAGAGGACAAGCGATACAAAGAAAAGTGGTGGTTACTTGTTAGGACATCGAAGAAACGGTCAAGAGCGTCAAAGCCTGAATATTTTTTTACCGAAATTCTCCAAACCACAAATGTAGAAGTTTTTTAGGAACTAAACTAACTAATTAAGTGAAATCATCATTATCTTTGGAAACACATGATACTTTTATATGTCATACGAGAAAATAGGACATATGTAATTGTCGTTCTTAAACTTTCAGAATTTGATAATTGTTGACATAGTTAACCATGGTCCATATAGGAATCAATGTATGATACATTACACTAAGCACATTTTTTGTGTTACCCAAAGATGGTCAGCTGCAATGATCAAGAAATTATTTTTCCAACTGATAACAAAGTTTCATCAAGAAATAAAGCTTCTATTCTTGTGAGTTTCGGTTATCCACTGTTACTTTTATGACATAAATTGTACTTTGAAAACAAGTTGGTGTAATAGCTATGCTCCAACTATGTGAATAAGTACCTTGAGTGTAAAAGTATATCATGTATTTAACTAAATATGTTGTTATGAGCACACACAGTCTATTTCCTCTTGTATATATTTATGAGCACACACAATCTGTATGCAAATTGAACTTCTGCTAATAAATAAATGAATAAAATCCAGTAGGGAAGATTTCATGCAGAGTTTGATTGGTTTGTTTCACAGAACCTCAGGAAATTTGAGAACCAGAAACCATGTTTTGTGAGCCTTTACTCCTAGCAGTAGGATTCTAGGAGATATGTATGCATTTCTTTTAGAAACATTTTTTTAAATAACGCCTCTTTTATGTTCTCAATGCTGTAAATAAGCAAGTCAGGACTAAAAATTTCTAAATCAAGTACATAAACAAGGCGTTGTCCATGGCATTTGGAGAGAAAGAACAACAATGCAAGTGTAAACCTCCGGTAAACTATGCCAAATAGATAGATGAATATTATGGAAAACTTCACCGGTGGCCTCACAGAATGTACCACTTGTGTTAATGTTGATGTTATATGCAATATGCAGATTCAATGTACTAAAATGGTAGGCCATAGCTCTCACCACTGATCATTGCATATGACTTTCCAGGTTCTTCTAGGAGGATTGACTCGGTTCACTGACGCATCGAAGAGCCGCAAAAACCAAGGATCAGAGGTCACTTTACCAACGTAGCATTGGGTCACTACCAACATAGCAAGGATTCATCTACCAACGTAGCATGGAGCCACCGTCAAAACACAAGCAGAAGAGTCAGGGTGAAAGAGTTGTATGTTGCTCAAAATGTGTCTACGAAGTCCTCCAAAAGATCCCAGATTCCCAGGCTTGCTGTATAGAGAGAGCAACACGGCTCCTGAGCTACCGCAAATGTTGGTAGATGAATAAAAAAAGGAAGAGAAAAAATATGAGCAACAATAATGCCATCAATCAACCATCTTGAAGAAGAGATGCTAATTTACTACAACTGTGAGCAGTTGTGCACCCGCTTTGTTGTGCAAACACTAATATGTGTTGATAAAAAGAATGGTACTCTCTCCGTCTAGAAATAAGTAATTTTGATTTGTCTAGATTGACATGTATCTAGACACGTTTTAGTGTATAGATATATCCGAATTTAGAAAAATACAAGTTTTTTTTGGATGGAGAGAGTACTTCTTATTTCTTTAATACTGGTTAGGCCTATTTGGATGGAGAGAGTACTTCTTATTTCTTTAATGGACATTGCTACACAGCATTCAGTGCTGGTTAGTCCATCCCAGCATCCAAGTGCTGGTTTGTGTGACCCGACATATGGATGCTGGTTTGACCGATTCAGCACTCGGCTAGGAAAAAATAGATTACACGCGAGTGAAAAAGCACCAGACGCTGGGTGCTGGTTTGACTGATTCGGCACCCAATCAGAAAAAGAGAAAGGTTACATGTAAGGGTAAAAAATTAGCAGACAATATCAGACGAGATGCACTTGGCGAACTTCTCTAGCTCTTCTTCCTCCTCCAGATACTTGTTCTATAAGACGAACTACTACACCAGCTCTTCTTCCTCTTCCAGATTTCCATGGAGATATGTTGACTGAATACCGCGACTTCTGTAGATCACAAAACTAAACATGATCTCCACCTGCAGGAAAACCAACTTAGCATTAATGTTAAGGCAACTTCAATATTACCTAGAAAGCAACTTAGCCTCAATGTTTAGCAAAAAGTTAAACATTACCAGAAATAAACTCAACAAGGTAGCAGTGAGTAACTTCATTAAAATTGGCGATCAACTTACATTGGTCAGGGGCCACAGAGGACTTGCGCTCGCGCTAGGCATCGTGGGTGCTGCCACCTGCTCTAGCTAGGCGCCATGGCCTCCTCCACCACCGCACTCCAAATGGTAGCGGCACAACTTAGCAATATCACAAATAAGCACCTTAAGCATGTTTACAAGTAAACTTAATTAAACTAGTGATCATCTTATCCATGTTGCTCAAAAACAAAAACAAGATAGATTGTAGATACCCACACAACTTAAGCATACCAAAAGGAATAACTTGGTTAATTTTCAGTTTGAACTTAAGCATGCTGACAAGGCAATTAATTAAACTAGGGAACAACTTATGCATGTTGCTCAAAAGGAATACATAGATAGATTGTAGAGATACCCAACAACTAGCATGCTAGAGGAATCAACTTGATTAATTTCAGTATACTCAACTTAAGTATGTTGACAAAGAAACTAGTTAAACCAATAGACACCTTATGCACATTACCTAAAAGAAAGACCTAGCTAGATTGCACCAATACTCAACAGCTTAAGCATGCTCGAGGAAATCAACTTAATTTATTTCAATACACAACTTAAGTATAGTAATAAAACAACTTAATTAAATTCGTCAGACAAATTATCCATATAGCTCATAAAGAAATCAGAACAACTAAAACTACCCCATTTAAGTATCTGCAAACTGTCGAGTTTGCCTATTACAATCAAAATTATTAGGTAGTGGTGAGTAACTTCCAAAGCTGAGCCACTATTCCATACTCTTGATTCATAAATTCAATGGCTACAGTTTACCACATCGCAACAGTAGTTTCCCCGTAATTGTCGCTCATCCTTAAACACGTATCTGCTGATAAGTATTTGGACGAGGTGGACGGTTCCCTGTTGTTGCAACAACTTCTAGCAAACGCATGTACATTTCACCATTTTCGTGTTACCAGACTTCACGTCTGGCTGCTAGAAAAAGCAAGTTTCTAATTAAATTTATTATTAAGCTTATGAACACCATTGGTTGTTTAACCAAAAATTAAATGCATGGTGGAAAGCAACTTAGTTAGGTTACGTAAAACAACTTATCTAGTCCAAGAAAACAATTTGGTGGACTGCAAGCTACAACTTTAGATAAAGCATAAAACAACTTAACCTAAAGTGAATAAATCAACTTAATGAAACATGATAAGCAACTTAGTAGCATCATGAACCTACGAAGGCCAAATGGCATAATTCACAAGAAGAAAATCCAAATGCATACTACAGCTAGATTACAAAGCAACTAAGTGTGTGTTGCGGAACAACAAATGTAATGTATCCAACAACTTATCCAACATTGAGAATCTAACTTGCCTAAATTTAGACAATAACTTAACTAATGTTGGAAAGCCAACTTACATAGATTTAGAAAAAGAAATTTAATTAAAAATTGAGAATCCTACTTACTTTGATTCAAGAAACAACTTTAGTAGCCAACTAACTAGAAAATAAAACACAAATAAACCTCAATTTCTAGGTTAGTAAACTAACTTAGTTAGATTAGTCATGTTCAGATTGATGATGATAACAAGGAAGGTGAAGAAGATGGACCAAGTAAGAAGCCAAGTGCAAAAAATTAGGATGCAACTTTGGCAAATCAACTTAGTTCTATATTGGAAGCAACTTAACTATGGTGACAAGACAACTTAGTAGCATAAAACCACAGTACAAAAGCAAACAAAAGGGAAGATCCAACAACAAAACTCAGATTCTTCTGTGTGTGTTCCATGCTGGTGGTCGCACCTTTGTGCGCTGGTTCTTTTCTTATAGCAAGACTTAACCTGATAAGAAACAAAAACGAAAAGGAGGGGAACCATATTAGTAGATCGCAGTGTGTGTAGAAACACAACTTAGTTGAATTTAGAAATCAATTTAACCATGTTGAAGAACCAACTTAACTATGATGAAGAAACAACTTAATTAAATATGTATCGGACTTGATCATTGAAATGCAACTTAAAGTTGATTTCGGAACCAATTTAACCATGTTGGAAAACAACTTAACTATGATGGACAAAACAACTTAATGAAATCAGTATCAAAACTTAACCATTAAAAACCAACTTAGTTGAATTTAGAAATCAACTTAACCATATTGAAGAACCAACTTAACTATGATGAAGAAACAACTTAATCAAATCTGTATCGGACTTAACCATTGAAAAAACAAGTTAGTTGATTTTGGAGCCAATGTAACCATGTTGAAAAACAACTTAACTATAATAAACAAAACAACTTAATGAAATCAGTATCAAAACTTAACCATTAAAAAGCAACTTAGTTGAATTTAGAATCAACTTAACCATGTTGAAAGAAGCAACTTAACTATGATGAAGAAACAACTTAATCAAATCTGTATCAGACTATGATAAAGAAACTAACTAGACTATAAAACAAAACTTAAACATGTTGGTGGGACTAACTTAATTCATTTCAGTACCTAACTTAGACATATAGACAATACAACTTAATTAACCTGAGTAACCAAGTTGTGCATGTTGCTACAAAAAAGAAAGGAAAACTAACTAGACAATAAACACAAATTAAGCATGTTGGTAAAATCAACTTAATTTATTTTGGTAGCCAAGTTAGACACGTTAACAATACAACTTAATTAACCTAAAGTAGCCAACTTATGCATGTTGGTCCTAAAAGAAAAAAAGGAAAAGATTATAAACATACAACTTAAACATGTTATGTACTATAAAAAACTGAAACATGTTATGCTGGAACCAACTTAATTTATTGTGATACACAAATTAAGCACGCTTATGGAACTAACTTAAATAATTTTAGTACCTAGCTTAGGCATATAGACTACAACTTAATCAACACAAGTAGCTAGCTTGGTAAAAACATGCTTAAGCAACTTTGAAAAATGTTGATGCAACTTAATTTTGGATACCCAATGCAAGTAGGAAGCCAAGGCGCTAAACTCGATTTTTTCCCACACGTCTATGGTGTCTGGAAAACCGTTTGCTTTAGCAGAACAAGCGGAGCACCCGGCGCATCCTTATGCATCAATGCAAGATTAATTCCTTGGACAGGCCGGAGGTCGAGCTCGAAGGTCATCTTGGTGCCCACGCATGTTGTAATTGCCCCTAAGTCCCAACGAGTGAACTTGATTTGGCTATGAGATATTCTCTTAAAAGATCGGAGGAAGCAAGCTATGCAAAACCAACTTATAAAAAAAAGTCTATGACTCGACATTATGTGTAAGCTATGTACACGAGCAACTTAGCAAAAAGTGCATTCAACCGTTCATTATGTGTAAGCTACTTAGCACATATATATATAAGTCAGTAAAGTATTATATTTAGACATAACTTAGCAAAAAAGAGCACTATGTGCGAATTGCAGCAATGGTTTACTAGGAATCTACCTGAATACTTAGGAATGCCCGTGATCGACCCACATTGCTCACCAATGTGCTGTCACAAACATGCAATGCACACACAACAGCAGAGGGCAGGTGTGGTTCAACAAGACATGGGAACCGCGAGATTAGATTAAATCAACATGAGATTGTGTTCAAAAAAATCAACACGAGATGAGCACTATGAGGTGCCATGTAACACCCTCAGAATCGGCCCTATGCAAGTTTTAGCGATTCCCGCCAAACCCGCATAGAAACGATTCAAAGGTGCCCACCAGGCACTTTCGTGCGGGTGGAAAACGAAGTAATAACATTACACAACAGTCCTCGATGGGACCCACAGAACAAATATATATACAACACGACTCCATGAGTCAAGAATACAGATATACAGAACAAAGATCCAAATCACCTTGAAAACGATAGAGCGTCCGACTACGGACAAGATGCAAATGGGGCTAAGAGCCCTGAAGAATAACCAATGGCGTCCATAACCCTGCCCAGGCCAAGCCGGAAGGGTAACCCTGCTAACGACGGCGATCTCAAAACCTGCTTAAACAAAAGGGGTGCCGACAAAGGGCAAAGAAAAAAAAAGAGAGAGCGGTCAGTACTGAGGCCAGTACACGGCGAGGCTAGAATTCGGCGGTCCTCGCCTACATAGGTATGGTGGACTGCAGCGGCAGCGCAGCATGCACTAAACAACCTATAGAGACTCGATACAGCTAGCGGCTATCAGAGAGGGGGAAGAAAGACCTATTCGGAACCAACCTGGTACTAACACCAAACAATCCCATCCTGGTATTCCCCCTCGAGACCAAACGAGGAAGTCAACCGAGGAACGCACACAGTTGGAAGTTTTATTTATTCAGTTATTGTTGCAGCAATTACTAGACAGATGTAGATGATCGTCCTGATAAAATAAGCAGTGAGCCGTTTTAGTTAACCATTCCGTTGTAGTTGCAACACTTACTAGTCAGATACAATTAGCA
This sequence comes from Avena sativa, assembly GCA_916181665.1. Taxonomy (NCBI): domain Eukaryota; kingdom Viridiplantae; phylum Streptophyta; class Magnoliopsida; order Poales; family Poaceae; genus Avena; species Avena sativa. The sequence goes on from OV702296.1 coordinate 81,471,947, forward strand.
TGAGATATCCCAAAACCCAGCAGTTGTTGGTACTTTTATTTAGCCATTCCGTTGCAGTGAAGCTGATTACTAGTCATATCGGATACAAGTCAATTTATAACAGTAAACTTTAGTTATAGTTGTCTATGATCGAGACCTGTGCTCCAAGTCGTCCATAACCGCGGACACGGCTTCTCGAAAAGATTTAACCCTGCAGGGGTGCACCAAAGTATCCACACGCACCTACACCCTTGTTGTCGGATCAGGTAGGTACAAGATCACAAAACATACACCCAATGGTATGTCGACGGGGTTTCGGACACGACGTTTCCCAGACCCAAGCAAGCACGGGGGGCCACCCCACTAAGCTACCCGCAACGAAGTCGGCCGGTCTCCGAGACGGACTCAGGGTTTGTGGAGCCGGCTGTAAACGACTGGGAACCCGAAAGTGTGACTGGGCTTGTCGATACAGCGAAAACGGGTCACGATCCTAAACAGTACACGTGCATTCCTCGCACAATCTTAAATAAAGCGGTAAAGCATGGCATAAGTACAGAATAGTAATAAAGCCTCAAACTACTTTGTGGCCCCCAGTACAGTACTTGGAATCAGGTACTAAATCGATGGGGGTGCCCACACACCCCACCTGTGGTTAGCGCGCTCGATCTCGGAACAGGTGTCAAGAACTCGGGGTCCTACGGGACACCAGTGAGCGGTCGGAAACCAAATATTGTCTATCACCCACCGGTGCCTCTGCATTTACCTACTTCAATTTTAGTTATTAAACCATAATTAAAGCCATGATCAACTCCAACCTTAGACATGCGGCAAAACTCCAACAACCGTGGTACTCAACGACACACAACAGCACTTGAGCAAGCGACTACGACGCGCAAGTCTAACTATCTACCAATCAACCGGTAATAGGATGTGTCCAAGGCAATATGAGGCTGCAAGGGATATCACGGGTACGAAAACTAGAGCATCGCAACACAGATAGCAATAGATCAACAGGAGGGAATAAATACTATAAAAGTAAGATAGGTAGAAAGGGGGAGATGCTCGCCTGAAAACATTGCTGAAGGTTCATCCGAAGATCGGGGCGAAGCTCACATCAACTCAACGGCCTTATCCGCGAAGAAGCAAAACACTAGAAGAAACACCGGATGCACTATTTAATACTACGGCAAAAGATCGAGCATGATGCATGTATGATGTATGGCATGGCAAGGGGCGATGCAATTAGGCAATATTAAGCGGAACCGGGGGTCCCGACAATTAATTATTAGGTCCAAGTTGTTTAACTACCCCGCAAATTAAATGTTGTTTGAGCAAGGCAAAATATATCACCGATTCGCTACACAAATTTAAATGAGGCCAATATAAGACTAGATTTGCCCGCATATGGGCCGCATATTTAATTATGCAGTGAATCGGCATAAGGCCCCCCAAACCACATGACAATATGCATGCGAGTATGACAATTTAATATGCAACCAATTATATAGATGGCATTTATAAAAATAGGGGCTCGGATCAGGGTCACACATTAGGGTTCGGCGATCTTGGGGGTCCGGGGGTTCGGGGTTCGGAGCTGGGGTTCGGGATTCGACGGGATCGGTCTCGGATAACAGAGGTAGATCTAGGCGCATCCGGGAGGAAGTACTTGATTTGGTGCCGGGGGCGCATCGGACTTTCCCCTGGTTGGTGTCGATCTTGTCGTCGCGAAGATCTTGTCGTGTCCTCGTGTCGGGTCGGTCTTGGCGTTCGGGATGCAGAACTTGGCGTTCCGCGGCGAAGGTCTTGGTGGCTCTGACTTCACTTGTCGGTGCCGGACTCGGTTGTGGTAGATCTTGGCCATGTCGAAGATCTTGCCGGGGGTTCGTCGAGTGTCACCGGTTCGGTACGGTCTTCGCCTTCTATGATGAAGTCCTTGCGGGTTCGCGTCCTCGGACAAATGCTCCGTGTTGAAGGTCTTGGAATCCGGCTTCCGGTGGTCGGTGACGTTCTTGTCGACTCCTAGAGGCTTGCAATAACCTTCTGCCCGGAACACAACACAAACGCACCAAGGCGGACATACACGGGACGGGACGGCACGGGTCCAGGCGACGGGGAGGCGCTCGAGGGCACGAGGTCGGCAGAGGAGACAGGGGCACGCGGGGCATGCTGCTGCATAGGGACGAGGCCGAGCGGACGGTGGCGGGGCGCGAGCCGCAGCAGCTCGCGGAGGGAGGGGCGCCGGCGACGAGGAGCTCGGGGTGGCGCCCGGCGCGGTGGCGGGTCCGGCCGGAGGCGGGCGGAGCTGGCGAGGAAGGGGGCGAGGCGAGCTTGCGCCGGCGGCCGGAGCAGGGCGGCCGCGGAGGGGGCGCGACCGCAGACGTCGGTGGAGGCCGCGGCGCCGGAGCTCGGTTGGAGGCAGAGGCGGGCGTAGAGGAGGAGGGAGACGGGAGACGCGCCGGCGGCGGACGCGCGGAGGGAGGCGGCTCGCGGAGGCGTGGAAGGAGGGCGACCGGCGGGAGGCGCAGAGGGGAGGCGCTCGAGCGGCGGGGCGAGCTCGGTAGAGGGAGGCAGGCGGCGGCGCGCCGGGGAGGAGGAGAGGCGGCGGCGGGGCAGACGGGTGCGAGCGGGGAGGGAGGAGAGAGGAGAAGTGGTGGGCGACGCGGGGCCAGGGGTGGGGCCGGGGCGTGGGACCAGGAAGGGGGGTTGAGTGGGGGTGGGGCTGGCATGTGGGGCCAGGGGGAGTTGGTGGGGTGGGTTGCTGCGGGTGGGCCAGGGGGACCGGTGGCGTGGGGCCAGGGTGGAAGGGAGAGGGGGTAGGAGTGGGGAGGGTGAGAGAGGGAGTGGGTTGCTGCAGGGTGGATTGATGAGGTGGCAGGTGGGTAGGAATTGGGTGAGAGGGTGAGGTGGCGGGCTGTGAGAGGTGGGTAGGATAGGATTTGGTGGACTAGGATTTAGGGAGGGGCTGGTTTAGGTGGACCGTTTTTGTACTGGGGGTGGTCGACTGGGTCGGTTCGGCCCGTTCGACTGCCCCCACTAAAATAATTAAATATTTTGTTTGTTTCAAACAGACTTTTGCAACCCGCTAGCAAACAAAACAAAATAATCCGGTGACCCGGGTTTTGCGTTTGAACAAAGACGGGGCGTTTAGAAAACACAAACAGGTTTTTCCGAAATTAGTTTTATGCAAGCAAATGCAAGATGATGATGATGCTCAAATGCAATGTGGCATGATGACATGAGCATGCGGTCATGATGATGCAATGCACAAAAACAACGCGATTTTCTAGTAGTGGTTTTGCGGGATGCCACATGCCACAAGTTGCTTCTTACTGGGAAATAAGCTAATTTCCTGACATGTTCCCTTGACTGTCAGTGCATCCCAATCAAGATCCTCGACGGCCAAGGTGCTGCGATTTTTAGAATTTCTAGTAGCAAGTGCTGAAACAGGTCTTCTTGTATGTACAAAAGCCATGGCATCTTTATTGACCGACGAATTCCTTGATTTTGGTGTTGAATCCTTACTCTGGCACGCAGGAACAAAAAATCGAGCAGGGATGGCACCGCGAGATGAATCCCCACAATGCTAGACATGGGATTGCAGGTTCGCGTTACGAAAATCGCACGGTATTTGGGGGATTTATGTGCATACCTCGGGTTGCTGGATGTAGATATCTCGTCCTCCGCTGACGAGTTCCCAGCCCTCTCGACATCGCAGAACCCGCCTACCGCGCGCCTCGTCCTCCGCCGACGAGCTTGTCCCAGCCGTCTTGGGCATGCTCGCTCCCCGCCGACGAGCTCATCGCGGCTGCCTTGGGCACGCTCGCCCTCCACCCGCGACCTCGTCGCAGCTGCCTTGCACGCTCTCTCCATACGCCGACGACCTCGTCGCCTTTTCGCGCGCCCTCGCCGACCACCGACGAGTCCTTGGCCACCACCGATGATTTAGGAAGAAAGTGGGGAACGTTTGGCGACAGAGACAGAGGGGCGCGGCTCCGGAAAGACGGGCGTAATAGTTACCTCTGAGGCAGGTGGGCCAGGTGGGAACCGGTCGTGCAATCGCATGCTCGACTTGATCGGACAGCACACAAACGAGTGCTGGAACGTGTCAACCAATATCCGGATGTTTTTTAGCATTTGGGTAATAAAGAATACAAGTTTCTGTCCACCGTCCATTTTGGACACTTTTGCCCCTAGTGTTTCGGTGTTATTATAGCCCCTGCCACCGCTCAGGTGAATCTGAACTTTTTTTTGGAAAGGACGGTTGGAAAAGAAATCTCGCCCGAGAACACTGACCCTCCTCTCCTCTGTGGCCAGGCCGCGAGGGAGCAAGGACTACCGGTCGGGGCCTTCCTTGCTCAACGCCTTCGGTCTCCCTAGATCCCCGAACGAACTTACCCCCAAGTCCGGTTCCTCGACCCCGAGCTCCAGTCCTCCTGCTGTCGAGTACCCATCCCGAGGTGTCCAGTGATTGGGGGCGAGGCAAACCACTGAGCAATCAAGACCCTCTTCGCCCTCGGAGACACGGCGCGAGCCCATGAGGCCACCTTTAGGATGCTAGCATCCGCAGCGGCGGGAGACGTAGTCGCGGCGGCAGTGGCAGCACGGAGACTGGTGCAGCGGCAGGAGCACCATAGTGTAGCTTCAGAGAAAGGAAGCCATGGAAGTGGGAGCATGTGCTGCGCTATTGGCGAGAACTCCGGCGTCCTGGCCGGAGGAGAGGAACAAGACCGCCCCAATGGAAATTAGTCGCTTGTGGGGAGTGGAGACTCGACAGAGAGGTGCGGTTCGTAGGCACGAAGGGATAAGGCCTATTAATATTCTAGCCAGGTAAAAGTGGTCTGGTTGCGAACTCAAGTCTTCATGCGTCCTAATTAAGATGTATTAAAGTTTTATGTTAATAGTATCACCTCGTCTTTTTAGACTAAATCTCTCCGATTTATATATGATTCTAAACTGCATGGAATACCAGCAAGCCAAATCGGAAATCAACAAGCAAACACATCCTTATGGTATGATCTAATTATAAACGTGAGGAAATTTGGTGCATGATTAAAGGAGCTTGATGCGCATATTGGATGGTGCATGATAATAAAAGGAGAATCGATGACTTGATCGTGGGATGCGTGCATTCTTTGAAAGAAAGAAGTGCAAGGCAGAGTATGAGGATGAGTGTGCTGATTGAAAGAAAGACCCTAGGTGGTGTGTGGTGAACTATCTAAAGCTGTAGAGTGGGTGAGCTGGCTAGCCGTACCATGTCGACTAGGGTTGATAGAATTTGTGGCGCTGATGTCCCGAACGAAAGTTGATTTTGTTTGCACAGTTGCGACGCAATGGACTGAATTGCACTATTTTAGACAGATAGAATTTTGTACAGAAACGTGTGTTTATTGTAACAAAGATGGTGGATTTTCTCTTTCGTTGCAATACACTGACGTATGTACTAGTAATTACTAAAGTGGAAATAGCCGAAGTCATCATTTTCCACCTTGGAATCAATTTTCTTGAATAGTAAGCATTGAAGCAAAGTCGATTAGCCCTACAACCTTTTCTGGTAAGAGTGAAGCTTTTATTTAATAAAGTCAGCTAATGAAAGTGGGATCTAAATGAGAAAATAATAGTTTTAAAATCTAACTACTAGATCTAACCAACAAAAGATTATATACTCTATTCAACATGATTTTGAGAAATTTAGGAAATTTGTGTGGGCATCAATTGATTATGTTGACCGTCCAAGAACATCTATCTACTATTTTTTTTAGAGGTAGGTTCATTTACAATAAAAAATTCCGTCTGATTTTAAAATTGGACAGTTTTACCCCTACGTGTTTGGAGAATTTACATGGTTCCTTCTGCACGAGCCGGAACAGACCACCCGTCGGGAAATCCCCTTCTCCACCACGGGCACCGCCGCCCTTCCCTTCCTCCTGATCCACCCGCGAGGTCCAACCTCACCTTTCCGGCTCAACGAACACGGCAGAGAGGCGCTGGGATGGGCACGAGCTCCACCCAGAGCAGGGCACTCCCGCGGCGGCTGTCGACGACCAAGATGGGGCGGAGGTCGCGTGGGGGCGGCGGCCGGCGCGCTGCAAGGCGCAGGGCAGGCGAGGCCGAGTGCGCACTGGACGGGGATGAGCTCTAGGTTGGGGAACATGTCGAGGAGGTTGCGGAGGCGTGCTCGGTGAGGATGTCCGGGTCGACGGAGAGGCGGCCGGCACGCTCCGACGTTGGAGGCATCGAGCTCGGCCTCGTGGGTCCGCGTTGAGCGAAGGGGTCGGGGGCGACGAGGATGGATTGGCCGTCAGATCTGGCGAAGGAGGTGAGCGGGGCGGCGACGATGCGAGGCTCTCCGTCAACGAGGAAGACGAGTGAGGCGCTAGGAGCTTGCGGGTAGCACCGGGAAACTTAGAGGGCGACGATTCCTGACGGCGTTGGCGCTGGAAGGGAAGCGTGGCGGCGGAGGATCGCGAGCGGCAAGGACGCCAGGACATGATAGAGGAGTAGCGAGCGGCGGTACACTGGTTGTCGAGGGCTCGCACACGGGCGAAGGTGGCAGAGGCGTCACGGTCTCTAGATGAGTGTTTGTACTGTACTGCTCTCGTTGCTTGGTTTCAGACTTTCAGCGGATGCATTTGGGGAGATGTTTCTGCGCGCTGCTGTTTCATGGTTTGAATGATGCAAACTTAAATTTGTACTGAACGGCACCGTAGCCCATTCAACATCGAACAGCAGCAGGTCAGCGTCGATGACTTCTCGATCGGCTGTTTAACGGTGAAGTACTGTATAAACCGTCTCCGGGAATGGACTTCAAAGGTGGTTGACTGTTTCTTCATGATGTAGATCTGAATATCCATTCTTTCTCCTTTTCTTCCAATTGTTAAATCCATTTACTTACTTAAATCTGTGTATATTGCAATGTCAAGGTGATACCATTTTGTACGTAGCAGAAACATGAGTTTAGGATATTGTCCCTTTCTTACTTATTTCTATTTTTGTTCCCTAAAATTATTGATGATTAAATTAACACATAGTGCCCTGATTCCGATTGTTTACATTCACTATGGAATGATAGATGTACGCTGATCCATTACATTTTATTTTCTTCACTTTGCTTATATTTGTTTTGCAGGAAAAGTTTGCTTATAATTTGACAACGCAAGATTACAAATTGACTCCCTTCATTGTCGTCTCTCGGAAGGTTAAAATTTTCATGTTCTCCTGTTAGGCATGAGGTTGTGATGTCATTGCACAGACTTCCATGGATAGACCACACGAGGTCATCATTGTCATAAATTACACACACGAGATCGTCGCCACAATTGAAATGCTCCACAGTATTACATATGAATTATTTGTCGATTAATTATACTGTTTCCGTAGCAACGCACGGGTATTCAGCTAGTCTTACTAAATAGCTTGAGAGCAGGAAATTATAGGATATGGGTGTTACTTTCTTGTGTGGTAGCCTTGTAAGGCAAGGAGTGACCTCCCAGGAACTCGAACCGTGTCGGGGACGTCAATCACTGTGACCGACGATGGTACCTACCTGATCCGCTTCAAACTCCTGTTGGCAAATCTCTTCCCCCGTTGCATCAACAAAATAATATAGTACTAGCTCAATGCCCGTGCTTTACTACGGGCTATTTAATAGGGTTGAAACGGAACGGAAACGAATGAAGACATATGTTATTGATTTCGTTTCCTCTTGCGTTGCCGAAATCAGAAACAAAACAGAAAACTCCAGAAACGAACATGGAATCGAAAATCATCGGGAACGAATATTGAGCGGATACGGGACGAATAATATAAAAACAAACATTTGTCGAAATATAATACTAGAGTAATATCATGATGTACATATTACAAGTAACATATAACAGACAAAGAATATCTCACAACTTTGAAAAGGGACAATTGAATATAAAGTAACACAGATAATTCAACACTTGGACAAACACATAAGTTCACATAAATATTTTTATATAAACGCTAAGATACTCACTTGATTATTATGTCACTTGGACCGGTTGTATGTATTACGCATAGACCCTTCATATATAATATATAGCTTAACATGAGTAAGAGAAATCACTAGTACTATTTCATATATGGGTCTGATTGATTATATTTCTGAAAAGTTTCCGTATTTGTTTATTCGGATTTTTCTTAATGTTTCCGTTTTCGCCGAAAATGGCTTCACAATCTTCTTTCCGTTTCCACTTAAAATATTTCGTTTTCGTTTCTTTTCCTGTAAAATGTTGTTTCCGTTTTCTGTTTAGCTCTCTATTTCCTTTTTCTTCGAAAACGGACGGAATTTTTTTTACCATTTTCAACTACTATTTAATTTCTCCAAAAAGGAGTATTTTTTACCATACATATGAATATAGTATAAATGAAAATTGACTTTAAGGTGGCCAAAAAACAAATAGATTCTACTTTGCTTGAAATGCAATTAGATAGAGAAGCTACAAGTTGCATCATGTACATATAGAAAACAACGACCAATAATTATCTCTTGTTGCCTAATGTTTCACCTTGCTTGTATCCTATAGATGGCGGCTGATACGTCCAAAACGTATCTACTTTCTCGAACACTTTGCTATTATTTTTTCTCTAAACTTGTGTGATTTGGATACAACTAACACGGACTGACGCTGTTTTCAGCAGAATTACCTTGGTGTCTTGTTTTTTTTGTAGAAAATAAATTATCAGGAAAAATCCTGGAAAATATGCCAATAATTATATTTCACCAGAAGAGCCACGGAGCCAGAAGGGGAGACAGAGGGGAGGCCTGGGGGGCCCAGACCCACCCCAGGCGCGGTCCCATTGACCCTGCGCTTGGGGGAGGTTTGGCCACCCCAGGCAGCTTCTCGGCTTCCCTCCGCATCTATAAGTTGCCTTCTGACCTAAAAACAGAGGGGGTTCGATAATTTTCCAGAAAGAGTTCTGCTCCGCCGCCACCACGAGAAACCAAGATTCGGATCTAGAAACTCCGTTCTGGCACCCTGTCGGGACGGGGAATTTGGAGAGGATCACTGTCATCGCCATCGCCAACGCATCTCCATCAACCACCGATGTTTCCCTCATCCATGAGTGAGTAATCCTCCGCTGTAGGCTTGGGGATGGTAGGGAATGGATGAGTTCTATCCTGTAATCGAATAAGATTTGTTAGGGGCATAGTGCCTAGTATCTCTATTAGTGCTATTTGACTTTGTTGCAACTTGTTATGCTTAATGCTTGTCACTAGGGCCCGAGTGCCATGATCTCAAATCTGAACTTATTATTGAATCATTATGACAGTATTGTTTATGGTCTTATCTGCAAGTTGTATACACATATCATTGTCCAGATCCAAAGGCCCCAAAGTGACAATAATTGGGACAACCGGAGGGGATGGCTGTGGTGTGAGGATCACATGTGTTCACGGAGTGTTAATGCTTTGCTCTGGTGCTCTATTAAAAGGAGCACCTTAATTGCCAGTAGTTCCCTAGAGGCTCCGCTGCCACGGGCTGGCTGGACAGGAGATGTTATGCAAGTTCTTATTGCGAGCACGTATGACTATATTTGGAGCACATGCCTAGGATTGTTTAATACTTGGATGCTTATTATTATTTATCTACAATGCCCTAGTTCTTTGAAGTTACATGTTTAGACTCGTCCATGCAACGCCCGTCCATCCATCCCTATGCCTACCGCACTCGAATCCTACTGTTACCGTTACTGTTACTATTGTTGCTGTTTCAATCTTGTTGTTGTTGTTGCTTTGCTGCTGATAAACTTCTGTGAGCAAGAACTATTTCCAGTACAGCTGAACTGACAACTCAGTTGTTAAGGCTTGCAAGTATTCTTTGTCTCTCCTTGTGTCACAATAAATTGGATAATACTACCCGCGAAGACTGTTGCAATCCCCTATACTTGTGGGTCATCAAGACTATTTTCTGGCGCCATTGCCGGGGAGCATAGCTTTATTTGTAAGTTCACTTGGATCTATTATTGTTCACTACTACTCCTTTCATCATGGGGAAGTCTCGTCATGGAAAGTTTCCTATTTTACCATCCACTACAAGAAGAGGTACAGTCCTAAACACCTCTGTTTCTCTTGATTCACCGTTTGTTATAAGTAAGCTTGTCACACCACTACCACATACTCATGCTACACACACTGCTACTACTGCTGAATCTGAAACTGCTTTTGATACTCATGATGTTACTTCTACTATGCTTGATGCAAGTGGTTCATTAGGTCCTTTTCTAGATGCTACTATGGCTAGTCTAGGAAATACCAAAACTCCTAGTGAAGACACTGTTACACCTGTTAGCTCACCTGAGTCTAGTGAGAGTTTTGATATTAATGATGGTTACATTGAGTTCACTGATGAATTTGTTGAAGAGTGCCGAAATACACATGATGTTAGTGCTATGAAGTCTCATTGCTAGACGTACTATTATACCCAAGAAGTCTTATGATTCTAAGTTTGCCACCTCTCCCATAGATATTAAAGATAAATATTATGATTTCTCTCTTGATTTAACTTATTTAGATATTGTTGAGAGGGAACCATTTTGTGGTACTGAAAATGGGAGTGTTGTGTCTCATATGAATGAGCTTTCTACTATGAGTGCTTTGTTCTCTGATGATTTTAAAATGTGCAAGTACTTTGTTGCTAAGATCTTCCCTTTTTCACTAAAAGGAGAAGCTAGGGCTTGGTTTAATAGATTACCTCCTGGTTCCATTGATAGCCCTGATTGCTTGATTGCTTCTTTCTTCCATAAATATTTTCCTCCCAGTGCTAGACATGCTGCTTTGCAAAGACTTTTTGATTTTAAACAGGAAGAAGAAGAGAAATTGCCTGAGTCATGGAAAAGATTCTGTTCCATGATTCATGCATATCCTGGATGTCCATTACCTAAGAATGAGTTGCTTGATATTTATTATAATGGACTAACTGATGATTCTAGGACCTACCTAGATAGCTTTGCTGATTGTGTTTTCAAGAAAAGAACTCCTATAGATGCTGAAGAATTAATGACTAAAATAAGCAAAAATTATGATGATTGGACTTCAACTGAGCTGAATACACCTGAGCCTATTACTCCTGAACCAACTGTTCCTGAACTAGTTCCAACACCAACAACAAAGAAGAGGGAAGTTATTGCATTAAATGATGAAGTGATGAAGGAAGCTAAAAAGTGTCTAAAGGAGAAAGGTATTAGATCTAAAGATGTGAAGAATCTACCTCCTATAGAAGAATTATGTAAGCCAATTCCCCACTCATATACTATTGAGGTACACTCTCTCCATCACTTTGATGAAGGTGATATTCCTTATGGTAAGCCTGCTGATCAATGCTTAGAGGAACTTGACATTTTTATTATTAAACAAGGTAATTTTAATAAACAAGTTCAGAATAATTTATTGGAAAACTCTAGAGCTGTTCATGAGTTGAAAGATATTGTGGAAAGAACTTCTAATGATATTAAAATGCTTTGTAAACACTTTCAAATGGTCCAAACCCAACTTGATCAACTTGCTAAAGTGCAAAAGGATATGCTAGTTAATGCTTCAGGAAATAAACATGCTTATGGAATTAAAACTAGGAGTGGTGCAGCTACTCAAGATCCTTTATATCCTGAAGGACACCATAAAAGAATAGAAAAGGATTCCCAACAAGTAGAAGGTAGTGGTAGTCCTCGTAAGATGAAGAAAAAGAAACATAAGGAAGTTGAGGAACCACTTGAACCTGCTGTAGATCCTAATAGTATATATATGTCTCTGATGTTGAAACTAAAAGTGGTAATAATGATGAGTCTCCTGATAAGGAGGAAGTTGAGAAAGAATCTGAGAAGCACACTAAGAACACTAGGTACACAATGGAAGATTTTATTGCTAATAAACATGGTAAAGAGAGAACCTTGGGTGTAGAAACCTATGCCTTTTCCAGGTAAGAAACACAAGTCAAAGGAGGAAGAACACTACAACAAGTTCTATGAGTGGATGAAACCTTTATTCTTGCAAATTCCTTTGACGGTTGCTATTAAATTGCCTCCTTATTCAAAGTATATGAAGGATATTGTATCTAATAAAAGGAAGATTCCTAATGAGGAGATTTCTGCTTTGCTTGCTAATTATTCCTTCAATGGTAAGGTTCCAAAAAAACTTGGTGATCCAGGTATACCAACTATTCCTTGCTCCATTAAGAATAATTATGTTAGAACTGCTTTATGTGATTTGGGAGCTGGAGTTAGTGTTATGCTTTTTTTCTCTCTACAAGAGACTCCAACTAGAAAAGTTGATACCAACTGATATATATTTGCAAATGGATGATAAGTAAACTACTATTCCAGTTGGTATATGTGAGGATGTTCCTGTTCAAGTTGCTCATAATTGCATGGTTTTAACTGATTTTGTTGTGCTTGAAATGTCTGAAGATGATAATATGTCTATTATTCTTGGGAGACCTTTTCTTAATACTGCAGGTGCTATCATCAATTGCAATCAAGGAAAAGTAACATTCAATATTAATTACAAAGAGCATACTGTTTATTTCCCCAAGAAGGTTGTTAAGAGCTATTGCCTGAACTCTATTGAAAATATTAAAGGCATCAAGGTTGGAGAAATATATTGTTCCATTCCACAAGAAAATTTTGAAACTATTATGATTAGGACCATTGCTATCAAGTATGAGGTAACATAATCACCTTGTGGAATACAAGTTTTGTCTCATTTAAGATTGTTTTGGTAACAAGACTTGATCAACCTTGTTAACAAAAGGATTTTAATGAACAAAATAATGTTTCCACTGTGGTTATACTTGCTTTCTTTTTTCCTTTCTCCTTCCTAGTCTTTGCTTTAGCTTTAGTTTTGAAAGTTGTTTGCTTGTTTGAGTTTGTTAGAGATCCTGTAGTTTGGATTTTGGTTTGCTTTTGCTTCTTCTGGAAAAACTGTTTCTGCGAGAAAATCAATTTTCATACCCTGAAAATTGGCAAAAAATAAAGTTTACCGAAAAATCCCAGAAAATTCAAAATAAATTTTTCCTCGAAAAAAGGGGCAGAGAGGCAACAGAGGTGACCCAGGGGGCCACCCCTAGGCCCCACACCTGTGGTAGGCGCGGGCCCACCACTGGTGGCGCCTAGGGGGGTCTGGCCCACCTGGGCCCCTCCAGGCTACCTCCTCAAAGCCACCTTCTTTCTCTCTCCCGAAAAACACCGAAAAACTTGCTCAAGCTCGAGTTCTTGCTGTTCTTGCTCGTGATTTTCGATCTCCTTGTTCAACCCATCTCAAATGTTGATTTTTGGAGGGATTGTTCCTTGGTATGTGCCTCCTCCACTTGTCCAATTAGATTTATGATTGGTAGATTGTAATCTTGAGTATTTTGCTACTGTAGGTGATTGGTTGTTTGAGCTTGCATGCTTGTTCTATGCTTAGAAACTTTGTCTTGATGCATGTGTAGTCCTCTAGCAAGTTCCTATAGTAGTTGCTCGTCATTTATCAACTTTGAAATCACTTGGTTTGATGGTTGTCTAAAATTTTAGCAAAGAAGATGAGTGCTTATTCACTGAATTAATATGACTTGATGGTGCATGATCCAATAAAGTTTCATCGTGAGGAGATAGTTTTTCCTTCCATATATCCATGCTATGAATTTATGAGAGCTACGGTGATTCTCCAAGATTTTCAAACTTTGGTTACAAGTGCAGGGTTGGAGCAGTTTGTTGAAGGTGAACCAATCCAATATGTTAAACTAACCATGGCTTTTGTGCAGGACTTCCGGTTCACTTGGTCTACCTCTAATCCCATGGTCCATTACAAAATATATAATATGCCTGGCAACCTGCCTTTTGCTGATTTCTGTGCAACAATTAGAGTACCTCAGTGGGGATCTTGTGAGAAGATCAATGAGAGGCCCAAGTCACTTATTGATTTGTATGCTGAGATTTGCCAAGGTTTCGACTTCTCAAAGGAAAGTGGAAAAATTCGGAACATCCAGCTCCCAGCTATTAGATACTTTGTTTTTTTTTCATTACCAAGTGTGTTCTTGCTAGAAAGATTGCTAGAAAGTTGTCTTCTTTTGATCTAGCTTTTATTGTAGCTGCTATGGGTAGGAATAGTTCCTATAGTTTGGGTGCTTTGATAGCTCACCGTCTTACCACCAACCGTGAGAAGGGTGGAATTTGTGGAGGTCTCATTGCTTCTAGGTTGCTACCTTTCCATGGTTTAGAGCCTCATTATTCAGATTTTCAGTTTTCCATAGAAAGGCTTGATATTGAATCCATGAATCAGCATGGCTTTGTTTCTTTGGGGGCTAATGTGAGAAATTTTCCATATGAACTATCTTTTGTCCAGCAAGGTCGAAGAAAAGGTAGGAGTGAGAAAATAGTTTATTTGCCTGCACCTGCTTTGTTTAACTTTCATAACAGGCAAGGATAGTCACTTACGGAGGAGGAGGTTGACAGATATGTTGGGGAACTCTCACAGCAAGAGGACAATGTTGAAGAGGATGCCGAAGACAATTCGGTTCAGCCCTCCAACTTGGGAGAGTCTTCATACCAACAGCCCTCATTTGATTAGGGTGCGTCTTCTTCTTCTTCATCGCAGGCGCCTGACTATGATCATTCCTATGATGACCCACCAGCATGGGATTACTATCCGTGTTATTGAGCCCTGCTTAGGGCAAAAGCCTAAGCTTGGGGGGAGGTACACCGACGTCACACTCATTTATATATCATGTTCGGTCGGTTCTTTGTATATCCATTGTTTTCACTTTCTTTTTGGTTTTTGTTGCTTCTTTCTAAAGACCCAAAAATACCAAAAATATTTTCGTTGTTTCTCTTGGTTTGTTTCTTTGTTTCTTTGCTTTGGTTAGCCTTAAAAGAAAAATCCAAAAAGATTTTGCTTTGTTTGGTTTGCTTTGTTTTTGTTTGGTTTTTCTTTGTTTGCTTGTTTCTAAAAAAATCGAAAACACCAAAAATATTTGTTGTTCTTCTTTGGTTTTGTGAGTTCTTCGCAGGGTTCAGCCGTCCTCAGGGGATATTGGTTTTCATGTTAATTATTCAAGTCACACAAGTGAAGGACGATAATGAAGATTAAGACAACTCGAGGTGTGGCATGAGGCTGGTAACGAACTCTATTTGTTTCATTTTTTACATATACTCATCATTGTGAGCATTTTTAGCCTGTTTGTGTAAGGTGTATGTCATTATGGATGCTTAGTAGTTCTTGCTTGTCTATGATTAGCTTCAGCTTGCTAATAGTTTGTAGCATATCATATGAATATTTGCTTACATTGTTTTATTCATACTTTGGTATGACATTGTGGTATCCTCCTCTGACTGTTCATGTGAATCGACTTGGCACATGCTCACACATGCATATGACTAATCAATAGTCAGTAAGCCTTGATGATTTATTTTGCCTCAGAGTTCTTGTATCACTTTCATGCCATAATTAGTCCTGTTTTGTTGCAAGCATGATTATGACAGTTATTGCTCTCTCGTTTATCTCTCCCTCTCTATTGCTAGCCTTCGCTTGCACTGAGTACGTGCTTTACATGTGCTTCGAACTCCTCAAAACCAATATTGCTAGCTGTGTCCACCATACCTACCTATTAGCATTATTTGCTACTTCAGTGCATATTCTATATGTCGTGTTTTCTTCCAAAATAAAATGTTTGTCTGTTTTGAGAAAGTTAGTTAGTAAAGCTCTCACGAACTTGATGGCACACTTTATTCTTTGTGCTTAATAATTCTGAACCATTGTGACTAGTCCATGAAAGTTATATGCTTGCTTATTATATACTGGGAGTCAGTAGAACCGTGCTGTCACGGGGAATGCTTTCAACACCTGTTAGATACATTTCTATTTAGTTGATACCTTACTATTTTGTTTGCGGATGTCGACGATGTGAAATAAAAGGGGAAGTTGTTAGTTTATAGAGTTTATACATTGTGTTAGAGAAACGCCTAGGACGCTAGCCTAAGCCATGCTTAATCATGGTGGAAACTTGCAGCATCACTATAATAAGCATCTATGAAGCGTCCTCAATAAAAAGCTATGCATATGGTAAATAAAAAGATTGCTGAGATGCTCATTGTCGGCTTGCCTTGTCATTTTGGTTATGAGAAAGCTCTTGTACCATGTGCAAGGGGTACCCCGTTGGCGGTTCTCGATGATATGCATGTATTTACAATGACAAGAACTTTCAGGTGACCAAAGTTGAGTAGCATGCGGAGCGGCCCTCGTACTCAAGGGACTTGAGATTTCCGGTCTATGGTCTGTCAAGCATATGATTCAGAGTGGACCTCACTTTCACCTTAACCACATGAAGATGCCTATGATAGGGGCAATGAGAGCTCAAGGCTAATGAGTACCTTTCTTTCAACATTAGGAAGCCTTTTAAACCTTCACAAAACCGTTTTCACAATCTTGTTGAGTCACCACTTATTCTATGAGCACCTTGTTGAGAGCATAGTTGTCATTTTTGTGTTTGTTCCAAAACTTGGTTAATTATGTTATGACTTTGATGCTTGTATCTCTGATATCTTTATCTCTAGTCTTCATGTGAACTTCAGAGGTGCATTGGCATTTATATTGTGCTCTTCAAACAAAGGCAAGCGAGATATCACTTTATCATACCTTATTATGAGCATTGCAATGTTGCTTATGTTTATGTTTCATGCTACTTGATTTTTTTCAGAGATTTTTTTCCAATTCTTTTGAAACTTATAAATATGATTTTGATTTTTCTAAAATGTTTGTAAAATAGCAGAAGCACAGATGCTTGGGAGCCAAAAAATCTCAGCGCATACTTATGTGCACTACTTTGTTAAACAAAAAAAATTCCACACAACATTAAAATCTAATCTAATAATGAATCTACCCATTTTTTTAATATATAGTACTCCCTTTGGTCCAAATTAGTTGACTTAGATTTATCTAAATTCGATTGTATTTAGACATAATTTAGTACTTCCTCCGACCTATATTAGTTGGTGTGGATTTGTCAAAATTTGGATGAACCTATATACTAAATAGTGTCTAGATTTATTCAAATCTAAACAAATCCAAATCAACTAATATGGGTCGAAAGGAGTATTAGATTCATCCGTATTTTAACAAATTTAAGTTAATTAATTAATAATTTGGGTAAGAGAGGAAGTAGTGAAGAGCAAGAACACCGGTGAGCCGTTCTCATTCTCCTTCACCACACGTTTTTTATCTTTCCCCATCGCATCCTCTTTGTATCTTCATTACCTTCAGTGTGTATGAAATCTAGAAATAAATCATAGTGGAGCGGAGAGCAGCAAATTCAGTTTAGACAAACGAAAAGACGAATCGAGCGCATCAACTTTGCAGATAGGATTTCCAGCCATTCAGGATATGGACGGTGGTGAGGCGAGACAAATGCAGAGAGGCATAGTAGTGGGTCAGCGGTGGTCACTCCGAGCTGTCGTTGGTGTTGCCGGTGCCAACGGCGTAGGTGTTGGAGCTAATCTTGTTATAGTGCTAAGAATAGGTGTTAGATCATGTTTTATTTTGTAGTTGCGTCATAACATTGGAAGTTGTGGTTGTGTACCTTGAGACGTGATCATGTACACGTGCAAAACTAGTGGTGTTAGTTAGTTACATGTCTAGTCAGGAGAAGGTCACACATGATGCATGCGTGGATAGAATTAGCTAATAGATAAGATCAAGGACCTGGTAATCAGCCGTTGTGCATGATGTGCCAAGCCAAGTCGTGTGGTAGTGGCCATGAGAATAGGGCTAGGAGTAGAGGCGTGAGTGGTGCATGGTAGTTGTGGTTGCATGCACGAGTTGGAGTCCCTTCACTTGTATAAATTGTTGCTTTGAGATAATGAGAAGAGAAGCCTGCGGGCAGAGCAACAATGTAGCCCGTGTGTGATACCAAGGAGAAAAACACCTCTCGGCAAAGCCATTGTTTTCCCTCCTGGTTGAGTGTGTGTGCGTGTGTATTTTTAGTTTTCTGATCTCTTGTGTGCGTTCATGAGAGAAGGGAGATTAAGAGAGATAAGAAGATCAGGGGCTGCGAGGAGCAGCTCCGTCATTTGGTATCAGAGCCTCGTGCGTTCGAGGATCCGTGTCTCCATCATCGTCAAGCTGCGTCACGAGCGAGGAGAAGGTATGCTGCCCGGTAAGTTGCGTCACCAGCAGCAAGGAGGTGATGGCCAAGGTGCAGAGGCCATTGCCATGAAGAGTTCATCGTCCATGTCCGAGTCGTCGACAAGGTGCGTCATCATCGACAACATGGAGGAGAGACACCGGCAAGTTGCGGCATGGTGGAGAACAAGAAGGCGAGTCGCCGGCGAGCTGCGTCACCGGTGGCGAACATGCGGCAGCAGGCGTGTCACGGCAGCGCTCTCGTGGTGAAGGTGTAGGAGGTGCGTCTCTCGTCGAGGCCAGCGGCGACGGCGGCAATTGGTGCGGCAAGATGGCATTGGTGGCCGTCTGCGTGTTGCATCGACGACATCGGCTTTAAGAGAGGAAATAAGAAATAACAAGATTAGGGAGGTGATTGTTGGAGCTAATCTTGTTATAGTGCTAAGAATAGGTGTTAGATCATGTTTTATTTTGTAGTTGCGTCATAACACTGGAAGTTGTGGTTGTGTACCTTGAGACGTGATCATGTACACGTGCAAAACTAGTGGTGTTAGTTAGTTGCATGTCTAGTCAGGAGAAGGTCACACATGATACATGCGTGGATAGAATTAGCTAATAGATAAGATCAAGGACATGGTAATCAGCCGTTGTGCATGATGTGCCAAGACAAGTCGTGTGGTAGTGGCCATGAGAATAGGGCTAGGAGTAGAGGCGTGAGTGGTGAGTGGTAGTTGTGGCTGCATGCACGAGTTGGAGTCCCTTCACTTGTATAAATTGTTGTTTTGAGATAATGAGAAGAGAAGCCTGCGGGCAGAGCAACAATGTAGCCCGTGTGTGATACCAAGGAGAAAAACACCTCTCGGCAAAGCCATTGTTTTTCCTCCTGGTTGAGTGTGTGCGCGTGTATATTTTTAGTTTTCTGATCTCTTGTGTGTGTTCATGAGAGAAGGGAGATTAAGAGAGAGAAGAAGATCAGGGGCTGCGAGGAGCAGCTCCGTCAGTAGGTAGGTCCGGCAGCGGAGCCTTGCGGCGATGGGGGATGTTTGAAGCCAGGAGCGAGGCGGCAGATTTAGGGCGCCGGCAACGGGCAGAGCTAGCCTCGCCCCTCTCGTGGCCTCTCTCTACCCCATCTGCGTCTCCTCTACTCCAGCACGAGCCGCACGCGCGTAGCCATGCACAACCTCCTCCTGTATAGTTGCCCGGCCTGCTTCTCCTCCGACCGGCCTAGGTCCAGCTCTTCCCCAAACTCCCGCACGTCCTCTCAACCCATCCACTTCTTCATCCTCTGCTGCGTCATCGACCAGAGCAAGTCGAGTGCGTCGGCTCTCCATGCGATCCACCCGCTGAAGCTACTCTCTGGCCGTCGTTCTGCTCCGCCCCCACCGCTCAAAAAAGAGAGGACCAATCATCAATTTATAGTGGGATCTATTTCTCAAGCTCACTGAAATCCTCCATCAGGGAAACACCGTCGGCTCGTGGCCGAAGCATGGCAGAGGAACTCGAGGTGGAGGCGAGCTCGAGCTGAGGCGGGACGACCTGGAGGGGCGCGCTGGCGTCGAGCTCGCGAGGGCGCCTGTGAGCGAGGCGACTCTCAGATTTTTTAGTGCAGAGTATGTTTTCCTTCCGAGTTTTTCGTTCGGACTGGATACGAACAGGAAAAGAAGCAGTCTAGGCGTGCGAATCAGGAAGAGGAGGTTGGACGACGAAACGAAAGAGACGAAA
The DNA here is from genome assembly GCA_916181665.1 of Avena sativa. Lineage (NCBI taxonomy): Eukaryota > Viridiplantae > Streptophyta > Magnoliopsida > Poales > Poaceae > Avena > Avena sativa. Next base: position 81,491,760 of record OV702296.1, read on the forward strand.
ATAGATAGATAGAGAAGAGATAGAGATTAACAGAAAAATAAAACTTCTAGATATATTCATTTCATAAAGCTTATATTTCTGAACGAAGGAAGTACTAGTAGTAAATTATTATAGGGAGTTTTTTGAGAGATTGTTATAGGGAGATGACAGAGTAATACTATAGTAGTACTATAGTAATGCTATAGTATAACAAAGAAAAAAAAGATATACCAGACAGAGTTGATGTCGGGACAGAGACTATGCCAGGACCAGGATGAATTTACAGCTGGCCAAAAAAGGTTTTTTCCAGAGCCACGTTCCACGGATTAGATCGATCCCCAACTCTGATAGTCAGTATCTATGTTTAGTGTTAGTAGTATTAAAATAGAAAAACGATGGTGTAATTGCCCTTACTTTATGTGTTGCACTCACTCGCTGTCAATTTGTTATCGACCAAAGTTTATATTCGCTCCAAAGTTCGTCCATATCGATCATATTCGTCTAAAGTTCGCCTATATTCGGCCAAAACCGTTTATATTCGTCCATATTCGCCAAAGTTTGTCCATATCAACCGTATTCGTCTAAAGTTTGTCCATATCAACCATATTCGCCCAAAGTTCGCCATATTCGCCAAAACCACTTATATTCGTCCAAAATTTTAGCCAAGCGCGGAAACTCGCCTGGGAAAACTCGGCGTTCCCATGCCGAAAATTAGTTTTATCCGGACCAAAATACGTACGGATTCCAGCCTGGAACGCCCAACGAGTGGGGATGCTCTAAGCCTGCTGTGTAAAATCTTAATAAGTCTGGAGGGGAGAAAATCCAAGGAAACCAGAAGAATGTTCGAGAATGAAATGTCTCAACCAAAATGAATGGCACGTTAAAGCTCTAGAGCACAGCAACTTTGGCAGGAAACAGACATTTCATGAACTGAACATTAGGCAGATACGCCATTACGATTAACTAGAGTCTCACAACAAAATAGCAAGTCCACACCTGGCACAGCCATTATTTTGCTACCAAGCCACAATCACCTACTGCAACAAAATGACAGACTTCCGAACCAAAACACACCACAAAACCTTACGCCACTAAAGGAGTCGCCAGCTTCATAAGACCAAGCGTTCATGACTTCGCAGACCGGGACCGCAGTCTGCTTGCGACACAGTCAGGGCTTTCGTTCAACCAACTTCTTCCTCTTCTTTGGCTCCGGCTTGGATGGAGTCACAGTCACACTAAAGGAGTCGCCAGCTTCATAAGACCAAGCGTTCATGACTTGGGAGACCGGGACCGCAGTCTGCTTGCGACACAGTCAGGGCTTCGTTCAACCAACTTCTTCCTCTTCTTTGGCTCCGGCTTGGATGGAGTCACAGTCACACAGCCATTATCCTGGTTAGCCTGACAATTCACAGAATCAAATGTCACCCCAGACTCGCTTCTGCTATCATCCTTGCAGACATCACTAATCCTCTTCCCTGGGGCCTTGGCTCTTGTTATTTCACCTTTGACAGCTGCCTTTTTGTTTCCTTCATTCTTGGCATTCATCACTTTGCTGCAGATATCACCAGCATACTCTAGTCCCTGCTTAACAACTGGTGCATGCTCAGAAACCACATCAGTAGATGGCAACTCATTGGAGGAGTCAGCTGAGCTTGAATCCCCTGAACTGGCTCCTGCTCGCTGTGTTGCAATGAGATAGTGTGCCACAGATTTGTATCCAAGTCTGACAACCTGCATGATACAAGAGCTCATGCTTGCTTAGCACTGTTGGAGCAATGACAAAATTGTATACGAGTTCTAAAACCCTAGAAAATGATCATGACTTTTACTTTATTAAATTTCTTCCGACTTTTGATCATTGGAAACTACAACTAAACTAACAGGAATGGAAACACTTCTCACTTCAAATGGAATTCTTACTTTGACTTCTAAAAGCACATGCACTGTATTGTTTATACCTTCCTATATGCATTGCCAGTAGGGAACCATCCTCTCTTAGTTCTGCAGATACTGCAATTGCAAATGCCACGACAAACTGGACATATCCAATCAGGATTCCTCTTAGCTTCTAGCACATTCTCACCATACCTGCGTTTGTTATTAAATGTCAGCACAAAGATGATAACCAAATAAAAGAACCACAAGCTTTGAAGTCTAAACATGAGTAATCATTTTAACAATTCAGCAACTTAGTGGAGGTGGACTTTTAGATATGTCAATAGCAAAGAGATATATTTCACTTTACTTTGGAATAAAAAAACTATGGGAATTTCCAGTTCACAGAATTCAAGATCAAAATCCTCACAGACTTCAAGATAAAAGTCTCCATCGCCCCTGCCATAAGCTTTCAAAATTCATAACTCAAACCCCAGATTTCACAACTCGAGCATTACAAATAATACTCGATTCACAAACTGCAAGTCAGAAAGCTCATAACTTTTTTAATGTATCTTGAATACTGTCAACCTTTACGTTAAAATATGCAGACAAAAACTTATAATAAAAAGATGGGAGGCCTATCGTGAGTTAGACATTTATTATAAACAGTGCCATGTTTTCGAATTTAACCACAAATATTTATGTTAAAATATGCAGATACATACTTGTAGTGAAAAGATGAGGCCTACTGTGAGTCAAACATATATCATAAACAGTGCCATGTTTTAGCATGTAACAACGAAGATAACAGGAGCAGATGAAGAATGTCCACAAACCATTAAGGTACATAATCAAAGATTGCCAGATTGGTAACAAACATGTCACATAAGAGTACATGCTCACAGTACATGTTTTGTACCCCCTAGTAGAAAATGCAATACTCAACTGTTGGAAGAAGAACTCACCTCATGTACAAACAATCGCCACAGAACTGCCCTTGAACAATCTGGCAATTATAGCATCTTGTATGGTGGCCCAGAGTTTTCTGTCTGTGTCATGGAAGCATCAAAGGGTAAACAAAGATGACAAACAGTAACAATGTTAACTACTAGGCTCCATGAAGTTCTAGAATAACATGCATGGCCAGAAACTTTGACAGAGAATAACAATAAAAAGCGTTGACCAGTTAAAAATGAAGGGGAGAATTGAAGTGGATATGATTCTTATGTAGGCTTTGCTAATTATGCTAAAAAATGTACGGTGTTACTAAGAATAGCACACTCTTTTTCTTAATCTAAAATAAAAGTGCTGTAAGTTTATCTTAATGTTGCTGTTTATGCTACAAGTTCAGGAAACTGCCTATATAAGAACAACCTAGCACTGTAGAAAGAATACAGCAATCCCAAGTAGTTGTTTCAGGAAAACTTACCGGCACTGATGACAGGTTTGGCCCCTGACTTGATCATAGATGCGCTTACCGTCTTTGCCATAGCCGTCAACAAAGAGAGTCCAGGGTGTGTCGCATGTACCTAAAAGCTTCTCATGCTCTTCAGTGTAAACTTCTTCCTTGCAGCCATGCTCAATGGAGAAAGAACATCCACGCTCAAGATCCTTTTCCTTTTTGGTGGGAATTTCAGCATAGCTAACTGGCTCCGCGGACGTCAGCCTAAATAAAACATGATTCCAGACGAGGAAGATTTGCATTATTGTCAGGAAAGAGGCTCCATGCAGTGAACTGTCTTGAAGGAAACAATACAAAGTTACCAGCCAAATATCCTTGGAACTTAATTAACCAACATGTAAATTTGTTCTTCATAAGAAACGAAGGTAGCATTACTGGATGTGAATTTGTGGCATGAACTCTGTATATTCCGATGAGGAAGCCACGCAATTGCAGAAACTAATAAATGCAGCTACTACCAATTTCAGAGGATAAGTAATAAGCAGTATAAATGGGGAGAAAATACTGCCAAATTAACACTAAATACGACCTTAATATCGAAACAAGACTTTCAGTTAGGGAAATATATGGAAGTAATAAGAGACATTTGATAAAATGCCACGCCCTTTGCTCATAATAGCAAACAAAAATGCAGATCAGTTATTCCGCGCAAGAATCCGTAACTAAATAAACCGAGCAAGAGACGGTAGGGGCCAAGAAGATTTGGTGCGAAACCTGAGAGACCGGCGCACGGGCAACGGGGCGGCGGGTTTCATCCTGGGAGCGCCTCCGGGGGATCCAGGCGTCTCCGGCTTCCGGCGCCAGCGACCACGTCCACTGCCGGTGCCAGCGGGGGTAGCGGACTGGTTGAAGCGGTTGGCGAGGTCGAGGATGCCCATCTTCTGCATCCTCTCCATGTTCTCCCGGATCCTGGCCTCCCTCTCCCGCTCGTAGCCTTGCGCCGCCGCCATCAGCGGGGACACCGGCGACGGGCTCCTCGGCGCCTCCACCTCCGCCGCCAGCAGGGCCTTCGGGGGGCGGCCACGCGGCTTGGGCTGCGACGGAGAGGTCTCCGCCGTGGCGATGGTCCGGGCGCTCGCCATGGCTTCGTGCGCGGGGTGGTGGTGTGGCGGCGAGGTTTTGGTGGGGAACGGAGGGGAGAAGGGGGAAGCCGCGAAAGCCCAACGGATAGATTGAGAGATTTTGCCGGTGCGCGAGGGATCCCGGTGTTTATAGCAGTCCGCGCGGTGGTGCGACCGCTCGTTTACCCCGACACGTGCTCGTATGACCGTTGCAGTCGTACCACTGTAACTGACTGGTGGGCTCGCAGGCCGAACGTGGTACGCTCGGGCCACCTGCCAGAGAGGTGCCTGTCCGTGTACGAGACGTGGTGCTTTTGGTCGTGGAAAGTGGGTTCATGGACGTTTAACTCGTGCTCCCTAAAACATCTTATATTTTGAAACGGAGGGAGTAGATCTCAGCCAAATCACATCCTAAACTCACAATTCCCGGTATACTAAACTTATAAATTCCAGTTCGATTAGAACCCTGGGTTCGAAGCCAAACAGAGATTGACAACATGGCTGGGATTGGGGTGTGAGAAGGAGCGCGTAATTTAGCTCGGCCCGCTGCGACGGCCCACTTATTTCATTTGCGGTGGTGTCTCCTAGTCTTCTCCGCTTCTCCTCTACTACTGCGACGGCAATGGCGGTAGGCGGGTGATCGGTCGGAGACGACAAGCATCGTGACGACGCGACGAACGACGACGACGCAGGTACTGATCCTCATCTTCTTCTCCTTGGGTGGCCGAAGTTTGTCATGTCTCCTAGTCATTAGGGTTAGGGGTTTGCCGGGAATAATTGGGGCTTTTTGGTGGTGGTAAAGATACGATTTTTGCTTGATTTGGTAGTTTTTTTCCATTGATACCATGCGGAGTAGCAAAGCATAGTGATTTATTTGATTTTATTTCAGTTCAATCATGGATCCGACGGAGAGTTTGAATGTTCGATTTCATATGGGAGGAGAGTTCATCCGCTTGGGTCAGACTATGGACTATGTGGGTGGAGATGAGGAGATTTCAGAAATTGAAAGGGACAAGTTGTCATTGCAGGAGGTGATAGGGCACCTGAAAGATCATATGAATTTCAAGCATTCGATGAAGCTTTACTTTCTGATTCCTGGCAAAAGACTAGATGATGGACTGATGTTTCTCAGCACTGACAGTGCCTGTATGCAGATGGCAGAGTATTGTGATGTGGGAGGGGTAGCAGACATTTATGTTGAGTACCATGGGGAGGAGGATAGTGAGCACAGTAGTATTGGTAGTGATTTTGAAGATGAAATTGTTGATATAGATAGAAGTGATGATGAATCTAACCAAGTGATAAGTGCAGAACCTGCTGATAGTGAAGAAGATGATGTGGTCATTAGTCAGGTGCTTGTTACTGATAAAAAGGGGGCCATTTCACACATAATTAACAGTCCAGTGAAGGCAACTGGTGGATCAAGAACAATTCTCATTGATCCAGATGTAGTGGCAACCTCTTAGAAATCATGGTCTTAGGTTTGTGATCCAAGTCAAGTCCTAGGGCAAAGAAAGGGAAGAAAAGAGGCAAAGCAGCATCTTCAATTCTATCTTTCTCTTACTTTACTTGCAGTGGCAATTACTGAGTTGTAATAGCATATCTCTATGAAAAACTGTGTGTCATATCAAGTTTGAGTAGTCTCTATGACAAACTATGTGTCATATCTTTTGCTCATGGACTAGTTCTAAAGAAAGTTAGAGAGTGGATGAGTTTTTATCAAGTTTATGTACCGTGGCTCCAACTTATTTTGCTGATAATCAAGCTATGTACCGTGGCTCCAACTTATTTTGCTGATAATCCAACCTAGTTCTATTGTTGTTGTTCATTTTGAATTGGGCTGAAATAGTCACATAGTACATTGGATACAAATACTGATGATTGCATTGCACTAAAATATTGTTGTTGTTGTTCATTTTAAAAGATGATACACATACTGATGATTGCATTGCACTAAAATAGTCACATAGTACATTGGATACAAACTTCACCATAGTGGCTAAACTGACACTAATTTACTGACTAACAAACTTCACAGCCACTACACCTAACACAAACACAACAAAAAAGTACAGTGCACTCTCAAATTTTCCCTTCATTGCACCAATTTCTTCATTCTTCTGCTGCAGCTGATCTTGAAGGGCCTTCAAAGTTGATTCAGTTGCTGCTTGTTCATCAACTACATCAGTGTCAGTGTCTGGCATTTGTTCATCCCCTCGTAGCCTCCAAATTTCATCACGCATATCTTCAATTAGGCCACTAAAAAACTGAGGCATGGCCCATCCTCCCATTCCACATAACCACATCCCCGTCCGTTCTGTCAAAATGATGGAACAAATCGAATTGAAAAGGAGAGAGGAGGAGTACATCGAACAAGCTTGAAACTGCAGAGCAACTTACCAGGGCGTCGACGCATGCGTAGTACCTCCTGCCTGGGTTCATGGAGCTCCACGAAATCCATCTCGGAGCTTTCCTTGGCGGATTGCAATTGCACATCTTCGCGGGCTCGTACACCATTGGGTTCTCCCGATATACCACCGGCGACCTACTCTCAGCTCCCCTCCTTCTTCCAGCAGCTCGGCGAAAGCCAGGAGCGGAAGAAGCACCACATGACCACGACATTCTCAGAGCGCCGCCTTCGCCCCTTCCTCGCGCCGCCGCCGTCACCCAACAGCCAAGAACCCTAATTTCTTTCCCCAATTCAACCCACGACCCCGTTCACTTATCCAGAGCGCGATGGATGGCCCACCTCTGACAAAAATCCCAGCGCTTTCGAGCCTAAAACGGTTTAAGGTTCTAATCGAAGTGGGATTTGTAAGTTTGGTGTGCCGATTACGGGGATTATGAGTTCAGGGTGTGATTTCGTTGAGATCTACGAGTTAAAGGTTCGTTTTGAACTTTTATCTTTTTCATGGCCTCGCGTGGGCGTGGCGGATAAAACGGGGCCAATCGAAAACACCTGTGTTCTGCGTTCGTTCGCTGACAGATGGGCCCGTGGGGCCAGCCTGGTGAGGACGCTGAGAATGGTAAGAACCACCCAATTTACGGGCTTGTTCTTCGATGTTGGTGTGCATCCTTCGTTGATGACGATGCCGCACGACCTCGTCCTCGACCACGAGCGCACTAAGGACTCCACCTCCCGCTTCACTGGCCGGGGCGGAGGCGTGGCCATGACTCCGACTTGAGACGACTACGACGACACCGAGCCATAGGATCACGACACCGAGGTTGAGATGATGCCCCATCCTCCTCGGCAACTAGTTCGACGCCAGACGGCGCCGAGCGGCCGACGGTGGCGACTGCGGAGGGAAGCCTAGTTTCGGGAAGTCTCTTGCGGCGATGTGCTCGAGGATGGCGGCGAGCGTCTGTCCTGGAGCACTCCACCACCGACGGCGTGCGGCGAAATTGTGCAATTTTGCGGGCGAGTCGATGCCGTCGTGCGCCTCCAGCTGCTGACGCCGGCGCTCGGCGAAGAAATTCTCCCAGTACAGGAGGTTGCCGGGGTCTTCGGCGAGGTCAGGATCGTTCATGGCGTCAATGTCCATATGGATCTCTTCGACGAGATCGTACCCCTCTAGGACCGGCAGTACGGGCACGCCGCCGGCGCTTAGCTTCCAGGTCGGCGGGCACCGGAAGTCTGGCGGTGCCAGGTAGCCGGCGTCGTGCAGCAGCCGTGCCTCCTAGGGCTGCAACGAATGTCGGTCGAAGCCGTTCCCCGCCTCTGGGTCTCCTGGGTACCTCTTCGCCATTGCTGCCCCATCGAGTTCTGCTTCTCGTCACTGAATGTGGAACTTGTGACTGGGCAAGTGGAGGCGGGAGTGTGTTCTCTAGGAGGCGACGAGGGCGCCAGCATTTATAGCCGAAAGAGGAAAAAGCGACGAAGGTGGGAGGGGTGTAGCGGCGTGGGTGGGAAAAGGGGAAACAGAGAGCCGGCGGTGACGTGCCATTACGGTGATGCATGGCCAACGCGACGGGAGGTCATTGACCAGCAGTCCATCGCGGTAGCCGAGGCGATGCGATGAGGACGACTCGGCTTCTCTCGCTGACAGGGAGGGGCCACGGATGTTTTTTTACCGATTTTACTGCATTCGGCGTTCCTAGACGGTTCCCAGCGCCCCGGGTTTGGCCTGGGAACATCGGATGAAAGTTAGGACAAATCCGGTTCTATTTGGCGTCCTGGGAATGCGACTGGGCGAATTTTCACCGTCCGGACGAAAAAAATGGGCCTAGGAACGCCGTCCTCGAAACGCGGGTGGAGATGCTCTAAGACTAGGACTAAGAGCACATCAACTAGTTGGGTATTCCCATACGTAAAATCCGGCGCTATTTAGCGCCGGACGGATGTAACTCTAGGCTTGGAAACGCTTAGTTTCCTATTCGCGTTTCCAGAATGATTTCCCGGTTTTATCTAAATTTCGAACAAACTTGGAGAATTTTGGATTAATAGAGGCGATTTCATTAATATTTAGACAAATTCGTACATATTACGTCGAATTCGGAAAAACACCCAAATTATGACTATGGCTGCGATGAGGGCCTAGCCTCGTCGTCGTTGTCAAGGACGATGAGCGGCGCGCCCAGGTAGGCACGCTGGCGGCGAGTGTCGCGGGAAGCCTGACGCTCGGCCTGCAGCTGTAGACGCTGGATGCATCCGGTCTCCTCCCGCTCCTAGTTCGCCTGGATGCAGGCGTCCGACACCAGCATTGGTGGCATGTCATTGATCAAGCGCTCCATCTCCATTTTCAGTATGAAGGCGTCTGGAATATCATGGATGCCGCCTAGGGGGGTGATTAGACAGTTAAATTTTTTTACGAGATGAGCTTAACAATGGCTGTATAAAATTAGAGTTTTTTTTTGTTAAGCACATAGCCTATATATGCTAAGGTCTACCTATGTGCACCAAGAACTTATGCTAAGCAAGACAAGCAAAAATGTGATAGCGAAATAGAATATTTCAAGCATGAAGGATATCACAATATAAAGTGCATAAGTAAAAAGCTCGGGAATAGAGATAACCGAGGCACGCGGGGACGACGATATTTTATCGAGTTCCTTCCAACATGGAAGTACGTCTTATTGGAGGGTGGACGGTACTAAGTGTTGGAGATATGCCCTAGAGGCAATAATAAAAGTAGTTATTATATCTTTGTGTTTATGATAAATGTTTACATTCATGCTAAACTAAATTTGAGTCCCTAGTAAAGCCTCTTAGTAATACTAGCTTGTTGGTTAATAGATGATCGTGGTTTTCTGATCATGAACATTGAGATGTTGTTAACAACGAGATCATATCATTAGGAGAATGGTATGATGGACATACTCCTGTAGATAAGCGTAGCATTAAGATCAAGTCATTTCAATAGTTCGTTTGCTATAAGCTTTCTGATACATAGTAACCTAATTCCTTCGACCATGAGATCATGCTAATCACCATCACCGGAAGGATGCTTTGATGACATCCAACACCACACCGTAACTGGGTGGCTATAAAGGTGGCACTGAGTGTTCGAAAAGTATGGGTTGAGGCACATGGATCAAGAGTGGGATTTGTCCATCCATATGACGGATAGATATACTCCGGGCCCTCTCGGTGGAATGTCATCCAATTGGCTTGCAAGCATGTGACTGGCTCACAAGGGATCACATATCACGGGAACGATAAAAGAGTACTTATCGGTAACGAGGTTGAACTAGGTATGCAGAGATACCGACGATCAAAACCTCGGATAAGTAAACTATCTTGAGACAAAGGGAAATTGATAATTGTATGTAAGTGGTTCATTCGATCGCAAAGTAATCATAGAAATATGTGGGAGCCATACGAATTTCTAGATTCCTCTATTGGTTATTGATCGGAGAAGTGTCTCGGTCATGTCCGCGTAAGTCACGAACCGTAGGGAGACACACTTAAGGATTCAATATTGTTTAGTAGATATGGAATGTTAGTAGGGATACCGAATGTTGTTCGGAGTCTCGGATGGGATCCGGGATATCACGAGGAGATCCAGAATGGTCTGGAGAATAAGAATCATATAAGGAAAGTCCAATTCCGGAGTTCGGGAAAGATTCTGATGTTTTCATCGGAGCGTTTCTAGAAGGGTCTAGAAGGTTCACCGGTTTAGAAGGGGAATGGTCCATGAATGTGTCATGGGTAAGTGGAGTGATTGGATCATGTCCTAGGTCGCTTGGTGTGAGCATTTGCAAGAGAGAATTAAAGCTCTAAATTGAAAGTCAAACGGGAAGTTTGAAAAGTCAAACGGGAAGTTTGAAAAGTCAAACTGGAACAATGGTTTCCTAGTAGAAGAAGAAACAAGTCCTTCTCTCAATCCAACTTGGGTTTGGGTTTGGGTTTGGATTCAAACCCACCCCTCACAAGGATGCCCCCTCTCATAAATAGAGGGGGAGGGCTACCCCAAAACACCAAGCCCTAGCCCTTGCACACCCGCGCCGCCGCGCCGCCACTCGCCGCCGCCCCCCGCCCGTCGCCGTCGCCCTAGCCGCCGCTGGCACCCTCCTCCTCCCGGTCTTCTAAACCCTAGATCACCGGGAAACCCTAGATCCACCATAACTCACATCGGCTTAGGCGAAGCCCTGCGGGATCTTCCCTCTACTTCTGACACCACGCCGTCGTGCTGCCGGAATCGCGAGGGGAGAACTACAACCTCCGCTGCCTGCTGGAACAAGGGAGAGGAAGGTCTTCATCGAGTACCGAACGTGTGACCGAATGCGGAAGCGCTGCCGTAACGCAGCGCCGGAAGGATCGTCTACGCGATCTTGAGATCGGCAAGTGTACGATTACATCACCCACGAGAATCTACTCTCGTTAACCGCTTTGGAATCTTCGAGGGTGAGTGCTTCTATCGACTCGTTGCTACAATCTAGTAGATAGATCTTGGCTTGTTTGTGTGCATGCGGTAGAATTTTTTTGTTTTCCATGCTACGAACCCCTACAGTGGTATCAGAGCCGTGTCTATATGTAGATCTGTTGCACGAGTAGAACACGATGAGCATTATGGGCGGTGGTGCTTTTATTATCTATTGATTTTTGTGTACTTTGCATCTTGCGGTATGATGGGATGAAGCGGCCCGGGCTAACCTTACATGACATCGTTCATGAGACTTGCTCCACGCTCAACATGCAACTTGTATTGCATAAGTGGCTTTGCGGGTGTCTGTCTCTCCCATCATAGTATAGATTCAATTTACAATGGGCACTTGATAGTTCAAACATCAACGTTGTGGTTCTTGTTCGTAAGTTAGAACGACACTTATTGAAAGCCCCAAACAACGTAAAATATGCAAAGAAAATTTGAGGCATCTAACTTTGTTTTGCAGGGGTGTACTATGATGTGATATGACCATGATTGTGATTATATATGATGTATGCAATGTTCCTTATTGTAAGTTGGCAACCGGTAGGAGCCATATGGTTGTCTTTTAATTCCGTTAAGACCTGCATGTCTATTCAAAGTAGTTGTAATAGTTGATGCTGGTGGACGACAACCATGAAGCAACGCCATTGACCTTGACGCCATACCGGTGATGATGGAGATCATGTTCGTGCTTGAAGATGGAGATCAGAAGCACAAGAAGAAAGGCCATATCATATCACATATTATGAATTACATGTGATGTTAATCCTTTTATGCATCTTGTATTCCTTAGTTTGCGATGGTAGCATTATAAGATGATCCCTCAAGCACAAAATTTCAAGTTATAAAGTGTTCATATTTAGTAAGCACCATTGCTAAAGCTCGTTGTTTCGAAGCACCACGTGATGATCGGGTGTGTTAGATTCTGCGAGTGTATACAATGTGAGCAAGCCAGATTTGCTCATGCGGAAGCTAAGGTTTGATCTTGACGATCCTAGCATGTATAGACATGGTCTCGGAACACGGATCACCGAAAGGTAAAGCATGAGTCATATAGTAGATATTATGAACATGTTGATTGTTCGCCATTGAAGCTACATCAAATCTCGTGATGATTGGTTTTGATGTGGTGGATTTGGTTCGTGTGATCACTAAAGCAATTTGAGGGATATTGTTTTGAGTGGGAGTTCACCTAGATTAATTTAACTATTAATTAGAACTCAATTTGTCATAAACTTAGTCTAAACTATTGCAAATATGTTGTAGATCAATGGCGGCCCCTACCATCAATTTTAATGCGTTCCTAGAGAAAGAAAAGTTTAAAAACAATGGAAGCAACTTCGCGGATTGGTTCCGCAATTTGAGGATTGTCCTCAATGCTGGTAATTTGACCTATGTGCTGGATGCACCGCTGGGTGACCCGCGTGCAGCTGATGCTACCGATGAGGTAAAGAATGTTTTCCTTGCTCGGAAGAATCAGTACTCCACAATTCAGTGTGCTATCTTGTATGGTTTAGAATCGGAGCTTCAGAAAAGGTTTGAGAACCATGACCCACATGATATTGTCCGTGAACTCAAAATGATATTTGAGGCTCACGCGGCAGTTGAGAGTTATGAGGCTTCTGAAAAGTTCTTTAACTGCAAGATGGAAGAGGGCAGCTCCGTCAGTGAGCACGTGCTTAATATGTCTGGGCACGCAAGCAAGCTTCAAAGCTTAGGTATAGTGATTTCTAATGCTTTGGGGATTCACCGTGTCTTCCAATCACTACCACCAAGTTACAAGAACATTGTGATGAACTACAATATGAAAAACATGGACAAGTCGTTACCTGAACTCTTCTCCATGTTAAAGTCTACAGAAGTGGAGATCAAGAAAGAGCACCAAGTGTTGTTGGTCAATAAGACCACCAAATTCAAGAAGTAAGGCAAGTCTAAGAAAAAGGGAAACTTCAAGAAGGGCGGTAAGAAAGTTACCGCGCCGGCGAAGAAGACCAAGGCTGGGCCTAAGCCTGATACTGAGTGCTTTTACTGCAAGGGAGAAGGTCACTAGAAGCGGAATTGCCCTAAGTACTTGGCGGATTTGAAGAACGACAACATCAAGAAGAAAGGTATATCCGATATACATGTTATTGATGTGTATCTCACTAGTACTCGTAGTAGTGCCTGGGTATTTAATACTGGTTCGGTTGCCCATATTTGTAACTCGAAACAGGTGCTGCAGAATAGATGGAAGCTAGCGAAGAACGAGGTGACGATGTGCATTGGAAATGGATCAAAGGTTGATGTGATCGTGGTCGGCACGCTACCTCTTCATCTACCATCGGGATTAGTTTTATACTTAAATAATTGTTATTTTGTGCCTGCATTGAGCATGAACATTATATCCGGATCATGTTTATGGCGAGACGGTTACTTGTTTAAGTCCAAGAATAATGGTTGTTCGATTTATATGAGTAATATGTTTTATGCACATGCACCTTTGATAGATGGTCTATTTTTATTGAATCTCGATTATGGTAATACACACATTAATAACATTGAAGCTAAACGTTTGAAATTGAGTGATAACTCGACCTATATGTGGCACTGTCGTCTTGGTCATATTGGAGTGAAGCGTATGAAGAAACTCCATTCCGATGGACTTCTTGAATCACTTGAAAGATGCGAAGCATGTCTGATGGGTAAAATGACTAAGATTCCATTTTCTGGTATGATGGAGCGAGCTTATTAGAAATCATACATACTGATGTGTGTGGTCCAATGAGTGTAGCATCGCGTGGTGGTTATCGCTATGTTCTTACCTTCACGGATGACTTGAGTAGATATGGGTATATCTATTTCATGAAACATAAGTCCGAAACTTTCGAGAAGTTTAAGGAATTTCAAAGTGAGGTAGAGAATCAATGTAACAAGAAGATTAAATTTCTACGATCTGATCGAGGAGGTGAATATCTAAGTTACGAGTTTGGCGAGCATTTGAAGAAATGCGGAATACTTTCACAATTGACACCGCCAGGAACACCACAACGTAATGGTGTGTCTGAACGTCGTAATCGAACTCTCTTAGATATGGTTCGTTCTATGATGTCACTTACAGATTTACCGCTATCGTTTTGGGGTTATGCATTAGAAACAGCCGCATTCACTTTAAATAGGGCACCATCTAAATCCGTTGAAACGACACCATATGAATTGTGGTTTGGGAAGAAACCTAAATTGTCATTCCTTAAAGTTTGGGGTTGCAAAGCTTATGTAAAGAAGTTACAGCCCGACAAGCTAGAACCCAAAGCGGAAAAGTGCTTCTTCATAGGATACCCGAAGGAAACTATTGTGTATACCTTCTATCATAGATCCGAGGGAAAAATCTTTGTTGCCAAGAATGGATCCTTTCTAGAGAAGGAGTTTCTCTCGAAAGAAGTGACTGGAAGGACAGTAGAACTTGACGAGGATTTTGAACCTTCTCTCGAACTTGCGAGTAGCGCAGCACCGGAAGTAGTTCCTGTGGCGTCTATACCAATAAGAGAGGAAGCTAATGATGTTGATCACGAAACTTCGGTTGAAGTTACTACGGAACCTCGCAGGTCAACGAGAACTCGTACCACTCCTGATTGGTATGATACTATTATGAGTGTCATGTTGGTGGACAACACCGATGACCCTGCGACATATGAGGAAGCGATGATGAGCCCAGATTCCAATAAATGGCAAGAAGCCATGAAATCCAAAATTGGATCCATGTACGAAAACCAAGTATGGACTTTGGTGGACTTACCGGATGGCCGGAAGGCTGTCGATAACAAATGTATTTTCAAGAAGAAAACAGATGATGATGGTAATGTTACTGTCTATAAAGCTCGACTTGTCGCAAAAGGGTTTCGACAAATTCAAGAAGTTGACTACGATGAGACTTTCTCACCAGTAGCGAAGCTAAAGTATGTGAGGATTATGTTAGCAATCGCTACATATTATGATTATGAGATATGTCAGATGGATGTCAAAACAGTGTTCCTCAATGGAGACATTGATGAAGAGTTGTATATGATGCAACCCAAAGGTTTTGTCGATCCTAAAGATGCTAACAAGGTATGCAAACTTCAACGGTCCATATGTGGATTGAAGCAAGCATCCCGAAGTTGGAATCAACGTTTTGATAAGGTAATCAGAAGTTTTGGTTTTATACAAACTTATGGAGAAGCTTGTATTTACAAGAAAGTGAGTGGGATCTCTGTAGCATTCTTAATACTATATGTAGATGACATACTGTTGATTAGGAATGATGTAGAACTTCTTAATAGTGTCAAGGATTATTTGAATAATAGTTTTTCAATGAAAGATCTTGGCGAAGCAGCTTACATATTAGGCATAAAGATTTATAGAGATAGATCGAGGCGCCTAATATCATTGTCACAGAGTACATATTTGGACAAAGTTCTAAAGAGGTTTGGAATGGAAGATAGAAAGAAAGGGTTCTTGCCCATGTTGCCCAATACGACCTTAAGTAAAACTCAAAGTCCTGCAACAACAGAAGATAGAGAAAGGATGAGTAAGACTCCCTAAGCCTCAGCCATAGGATCTCTTATGTATGCCATGCTATGTACTAGACCCGACATTGCAAATGTTGTTAGTTTGACTAGCAGATATCAAAGTGATCCAGGAGCGGATCATTGGACATCGGTCAAAAACATCCTTAAGTACTTGAGAAGAACTAAGGATATGGTTCTTTCTTATGGAGGTGATGAACAACTAGTTGTTAATGGTTACACCGATGCTAGTTGGAACACCGATCCGGATGATTCTAAATCTCAATCTGGATACGTATTTACTTTGAATGGTGCAGCAGTTAGCTGGAGGAGTGCAAAGCAAAGCTTTGTGGCAAGATCTTCAACTGAATCGGAATACATAGCTGCTTCGGAGGCCTCATAAGAGGCAATATGAATGAAAGAGTTCATTACAGAGCTCGGTGTGGTTCCAAGTGCGCTGGACCCAATGTCTATCTACTGTGATAACATGGGCGCTATAGCTAATGCGCAAGAACCAAGGTCACACAAGAAGCTGAAGCACATCAAGCTACGTTTTCACGCTATTCGAGAGCATGTCCAAGATGGTGACATAAAGATTTGCAAAGTACACACATATCTGAATGTGGCGGATCCGTTGACTAAACCTCTCCCGAGGGCAAAACATGACCAGCACCAAACCGCCATGGGTGTTCGGTATATTACCATGTAATCTAGATTAGTTGACTCTAGTGCAAGTGGGAGACTGTTGGAGATATGCCCTAGAGGCACTAATAAAAGTAGTTATTATTATATCTTTGTGTTTATGATAAATGTTTACATTCATGCTATAATAGTATTAACCGGAAACATTAATACTTGTGTGATTTGTAAACTAAATTTGAGTCCCTAGTAAAGCCTCTTAGTAATACTAGCTTGTTGGTTAATAGATGATCGTGGTTTCCTGATCATGAACATTGAGATGTTGTTAACAACGAGATCATATCATTAGGAGAATGGTATGATGGACATACTCATGTAGATAAGCGTAGCATTAAGATCAAGTCATTTCAATAGTTTGTTTGCTATAAGCTTTCTGATACATAGTAACCTAATTCCTTCGACCATGATATCATGCTAATCACCATCACCGGAAGGATGCTTTGATGACATCAAACACCACACCGTAACTGGGTGGCTATAAAGGTGGCACTGTGTGTTCGAAAAGTATGGGTTGAGGCACATGGATCAAGAGTGGGATTTGTCCATCCATATGACGGATAGATATACTCCGGACCCTCTCGGTGGAATGTCATCCAATTGGCTTGCAAGCATGTGACTGGCTCACAAGGGATCACATATCACGGGAACGAGAAAAGAGTACTTATCGGTAACGAGGTTGAACTAGGTATTCAGAGATACCGACGCTCAAAACCTCGGATAAGTAAACTATCGTGAGACAAAGGGAAATTGGTAATCGTATGTAAGTGGTTCATTCGATCGCAAAGTAATCGTAGAAATATGTGGGAGCCATATGAATTTCTAGATTCCTCGATTGGTTATTGATCGGAGAAGTGTCTCGGTCATGTCCGCGTAATTCACGAACCGTAGGGAGACACACTTAATGATTTGATGTTGTTTAGTAGATATGGAATGTTAGTAGGGATACCGAATGTTGTTCGGAGTCTCGGATGGGATCCGGGATATCACGAGGTGATCCGAAATGGTCCGGAGAATAAGATTCATATAAGGAAAGTCCAATTCCGGATTTCGGGAAAGATTCCGATGTTTTCATCGGAGAGTTTCTAGAAGGGTCTAGAAGGTTCACCGGTTCGGAAGGGGAATGGTCCATGAATGTTTCATGGGTAAGTGGAGTGATTGGATCATGTCCTAGGTCACTTGGTGTGAGCATTTGCAAGAGAGAATTAAAGCTCTAAATTGAAAGTCAAACGGGAAGTTTGAAAAGTCAAACTGGAACAATGGTTTCCTAGTGGAAGAAGAAACAAGTCCTTGTCTCAATCCAACTTGGGTTTGGGTTTGGATTCAAACCCACCCCTCCCAAGGCTGCCCCCTCTCATAAATAGAGGGGGAGGGCTGCCCCAAAACACCAAGCCCTAGCCCTCCCACACCCGCGCCGCCGCCGCCGCTCGCCACCGCCATCGCGCCGCCGCCTTGCGCCGCCGCCGGCCCGTCGCCGTCGCCCTAGACACCGCCGACACCTCCTCCTTCTCCCGGTCTTCTAAACCCTAGATCACCGGGAAACCCTAGATCCACCATAACTCGCATCGGCTTAGGCGAAGCCCTGTGGGATCTTCCCTCTACTTCCGACACCACGCCGCCGTGCTGCTGGAATCGCGAGGGGAGAACTACAACCTTTGCTGCCTGCTGGAACAAGGGAGAGGAAGGTCTTCATCGAGTAGCGAACGTGTGACCGACTGCGGAAGCGCTGCCGGAACACAGCGCTGGAAGGATCGTCTACGCGATCTTGAGATTGGCAAGTGTACGACTACATCACCCACGAGAATCTGCTCTCGTTAACCGCTTTGGAATCTTCGAGGGTGAGTGCTTCTATCGACTCGTTGCTACAATCTAGTAGATAGATCTTGGCTTGTTTGTGTGCATGCGGTAGAATTTTTTTGTTTTCCATGCTACGAACCCCTACACTAAGACCACCAACGCCACAAAAGGTCTCATCCTATTCTCCCAAGCACCCGCCGCACGACAAGCACCCGATCTACTATGGTACACTTGAGGACGGTCACCAAATCCGTACAAGATTAGGGGAATCTCCACAACTTAATTGGAGGCTCCCAATAAACGTCACTAAGACCACTAGCTTGAGGATATCTCCATAACTTAATTGGAGGCCCCAAGAACACACCACAAAGGCCACACACCGTATAGGGTTCCAAGAACCCAATAGAGACAAGCTTCAATGAATTTCACCAACCAAATCCTCCGAGGAGAACTCAAACTGATGCACCAAATTCAAATGACAAGAACACCACAAAGATGTTCCAATCCTTCAGTCTCAAGTTCCAACAAAGCTACTAAAGCAATTGGGGGAACAAGAGAGGATGTACCAAAGGGGAACACAAAATCCCCCAAGATCTAGATCCCAAAGATTCACTCACAAAGAGGTGATTTGGTTTGGTCAAAATGTAAATCTAGATCGTCTCAATATTCCTCTCAAATATAGGCAAGAATCATAGAAGGGGAAGAATCAAATCAAGCTTGAGAGTAAGAACAATGGGGCAAAGCTTGAGAGAATAGAGGGAGAAGGAGCAACAAAAAAGAGAGATAGAGGAAGCTTATAAAGGGCCCATGATTTTTTGCCTATTGGGGGCTAAAAAATGACTTGCGCCGGTAGTATCGGAATGGACCGGTACTACTGGACCCATCCAGGAGAAGCAAGCAGCACTGGTCAACACAAGGCGGTAGCGAACAAGCGGCAACTCTCGAGCGAAGCAGGAAGCATGCAACAGGGGATCGGGCGGGGCAAGCGAACGCGCGGAAGAAGCATGAGCGCGAGGGAAAACAGTAGCAGAGCGAGCACGCGTGGGGAGCTAGAGGGCTGGCGGCGGCTAAGCAGGCGAGCAAGACAGGCTGGGCCGGCCCGGTACTATCGACCTGGTCGGGCGGTAGTGCCGTCCTGGGCCTACCGGGAGAGGCAGTGCGTAGCGCAGCGCGCACAGAGGCGACCGATAGCCGCCCGCGGTAGTACCTCTTGACCCAAACAAAAAGCCTTTTCTTTTTCTTTTTCAAACCAAATAAAGGAAATATTCAAATAGGCATAACATGAGTTAGGAAACTCTGATTGACACAAAATCAATTTCGTTGGAAAGAGGACAACAAGAGATACCTAATAAAAAGTGAGAATTTTTGATGTATTATAATATGAGATACCTCCCTTGATGAGAAATCAGAAAACCTCCAATTTAAAAAAATGCAATAAGATATAAAAGGGGAATCCGATTTTTATGAACTAGAGCTTGTTATGAATATTATCACAAGCTCTAGAACCTCACATGGATAAGATCCAAATAAAAACCAATAACAATAATGCTAAGTATGCATAGGTTTGAGCTCTCTCCGAACGATATGATCGAGTTACTCACTCGACATCCCCTCTTGATAGTACGGCTATCTATCCTAAACCCGGTCTCCCAGGTAACAACATGAGACCAGCAAAAGGGAAAACCTATCAAGATTACTTTTTCCTTGAGCATTCCACTTGATTGCAATGTAGATGATCTTGTCCTTCACAAGATGGAAAACCTTTCTTGATTCATCTTCCA
This sequence comes from Avena sativa, assembly GCA_916181665.1. Classification (NCBI taxonomy): domain Eukaryota; kingdom Viridiplantae; phylum Streptophyta; class Magnoliopsida; order Poales; family Poaceae; genus Avena; species Avena sativa. The sequence continues at coordinate 81,511,806 of OV702296.1, forward strand.
CGCACCATGACCACCGAGGATGGCAAGCATCAAACATGAGATATTCTAGAGGGCGCATTTTGATATTACACAACATTTCTTCTTCTTCATATCATCTACCTTGAAGCCAACACATGCTCCAAGAGATGCCAATGGACAATTTCTATAAGTGCAACTTAATACACACATTAGTCCATAAAGATTGCCATTAATTATAAAAACCACACATGGAGGCCAACATGCACTTTCAGCGTCCTTGTTGGGAACCGCCCAGTTTGCTGGCTCGTTCTTCGGTGTGCGAAGGTGAAGCCGACCGGTCGGCGGCGTCGGTACGCGACCTTCGTTGATTATGATGCCGCGGGACCTCTTCCTCGGCGACGAGCGCACCGAGGACTCCACCTCCCGCTTCACTGGCCGGAGCGGAGGCGTGGACATGGCTCCGGCACGAGGCGACTGCGATGGCGCCGAGCCAGAGGACCGCGACGCTGTGAGACCCTGGCATATGGCTTAATAGGATTGATAGGAAACCCATACCAACAAGTTGCAACTTCTTTTTCGGAAGCTCATCTGAAAAGAACTCTCAGGTTAAGCGTGCTTGGCCTAGAGCAATTTGAGGATGGGTGACCGACCGGGAAGTGGGTACCGGGTGCACATGAGTGAGGATAAAGTGCGTAGAAATTGGTAAGTGGGGTTAGTCTAGAGATCCTATTGAGCTGTCAGGAGTGATAGCCGCTGGTACGGAGAGGCCGGGGTGTTACAAGTGGTATCAGAGCTCACCCTCGTGGTTATACGAGCATGTGCGGGTCAGTGGCGGACATGTGGAGCATGGTGTGTGTGTGTGGCCCGGAGTGGACACGGCATGACACATGTGCCGGCACTGGACGCACAGACGTATGCCAAGAGGGGATGTTCCTGGCTTGTGGTTGATCGACAAGGGAATCTATCTTCTAAGTGTGGGTGTATGTGAGACCCTAGCATATGGCTTAATAGGATTGATAGGAAACCCATATCAACAAGTTGCAACTTTTTTTCCGGAAGCTCATCTGAAAAGAACTCTTAGGTTAAGCATGCTTGGCCTAGAGTAATTTGAGGATGGGTGACTGGCCGGGAAGTGGGTAACGGGTGCACACGACTAGGACAAAGTGCGTAGAGAATACTAGTGTTGGTCTGTAGGGTTAGTCTAAGATCCTATTGAGCTGCCAGGAGTAACAGCCTCCGGTCCGGAGAGGCCGGGATGTTACAGACGCCAAGGCCGATCCAGAGGAGGATCTGATGCGCCCATCCTCCTCGGCAACTAGTTCTGCGCCAGACGATGCCGAGCGGCCAACGGTGGCGACCGTGGAGGGAAGCCCAGCTTCGGGCGGTCTCCTATGGTGATGTGCTCGAGGCTGGCGGCGAGCGTCTGTCCTAGAGAGATCCACCATCACTGGCATGCGGCTGCGAGCCGACGCCATCGTGCGCCTCCAGCTGTTGACCCCGACGCTCGGCAAAGAAATTCTCCCAGTACATGAGGTTGCTGGGGTCTTCGGCGAGCTTGGGATCGTCCATGGCAGTGATGGCCATCTGGATCTCTTCGACGAGGTTGGACCCCTCCAGCATCGGCGGCAAGGGCACGCCACCAGCGCTCAGCTTCCAGGTCGGCAGGCACCGGAAGTCCGATGGCGTCGGGCAGCAGCCGTGCCTCCCAGGGCTGCAACGAACGCTGGACGAAGCCGTTCGCCTGGGTACCTCTCCGCCATTGCTGCACCGCCGAGTTTTGCTTCTTATCGCCGAATGTGGAACTTGTGAGTGGGGAAGTGGAGGCGAGAGTGTGTCCTCTAGGAGGTGGCAAGGGTGCCGACATTTATAGTCGAAACAGGAAAGAGCAGCGTAGGCGGAAGGGGTGTAGCGGAATGGGCGGAAAAAGGGAAAACAACGGGAAGGCGAGCGAGCGGTGGTGCGCCATTACGGCGACGCATGGCCCACACGATGGGCGTTCATTGACCGGCGATACGTTGCAGGAGCCGAGGTGACGGGATGAGGACGACTCGACTTCTCTCGCTGACATGACTGGTTTTTTTTTGGCGATTCCGCTGCGTCCTGCGTTCCCAGGTGGTTTCCGCTCCCGAGGTTTGGCCTGGAACGCCGGATTAAAGTTGGGCCAAATCCGGTGCTATTCAGCGTCCTAGGAACGCGGATGGGCGAAATTTCACCGTCCGGATGAAAAAATAGGCATGGGATCGCCCTTCTAGGAACGTGGGTGGAGATGCTTTTAGGGCATGTATAATGCTAAGAAAAACACGTCATTTTCGAGCCCTCCTTATAATCTAAAGATGGCAACAAACATAAGTTGTACAATATGTACTCTCTTATTGGTATCTCCAACAGTTATTGTGTATTGACTAATTACAGTAATAGGTTTTGTTGATAAAGAAAGATACGACGAAGAAAATAGTCTTCTTTTATTGTTAAGGGATCATCCTTTAGCTAAGGAAAGACAACTTTTTTTAATTCTTTCTTTTCTAACTAAGAAAAAATCCGACATGTCTACTCTAAAGAAATACCGACGTTACCATATTGTACATGCTCTAAGTGACCTGTTGCTAAGCTAAGGAAATAGGCAAAGAAGTTTATTTGGGGAAATTGTTTATGGAAGTGACCAAAAGTCTCGTGATTACGCACCCGCGCAGATAGAAGGCTTACGGTCTAGAAGATTTGAACGTTTGAATTTTGAAATCAATGGGTATGTTTCCTTCCCGGGAATGGTTTATTTGTTTCCTTGTTGAGACGTTCATTAGAGCATCTTCAATCGTCTCCTCGTACGGTTGGCTCTATTTTGGGCCATATTGGGAACGCCGAGTTGGTTCATGATTGGGGGGGGGGGGGGGGGGGGGCTCCCATAAAAAAATTGAACAAGTTTTTTTATTAAATTGATAAATTTGTTTATCAAATAACAAGTTGAATATAGAAAATAAATAATTCAACGTACAAATTTATTACAAGTTTAAAAAATTAACCAAACGGAGCATGCAGTAGTCGTGCAATGGATCATCCGCGAAGTAGTCGGCGTAGAGCATGAAATAGCCTTCCATCCTTTGCATCAGCTTGCTCTTGTGCCGCCTAGGCTTCAAATCCCTAGCAGACGGTTTCTCCTCGGCGTAGGCCATCATGCCCAGAAGGGCAGCGACAAACATGAGATGACCGTCGTCGCCGACGGTGTCTCGGACTCCAGCAGAAATGGCGACTTTGCCTTCCATCAGAGCGGCCAGCATCTCTTCCTCATCCGATCCATATCTTCGGCAAACCTCCGAACAACTAGTGGGGACGACGGATTTGTTGCGGGCTTGGAGCTATCAGGAGGGGAACGGCGGCGGCGAGGCGGGCGAGGAGGAGCACTGGGAAGGGGTGTGGAGTTTTTTCGGCGGTTGGGAGGGCGGATCTAGCGGACTAAACGACAGATGGCGGCGAGGGGTGATAGCGGAGGCGATGGGTGGAGTGGTGGTTGTCGAGGGGAAATACAAAATGTAGGTGTCTTTGCGGACGCGTGTCACCGACAGGACTGGCCCGCGTCGTTTTCATCTCCATCGTCGAGAGCGCCGGATGACAAAACGGCCCGCATCGGCGTGAAAAAAGGATTTGGGGGGAGGGGGACACGATTTTAAGCGCCGGCACCCCATAACCCTTGAGGGGACCTTTAGGAACTCCAAGTGAAGATGCTCTTACTAACTTGTGTTCTTCATAAACCAAGATGGAATGTGTCCCGGTTGAAAGTATTTTCACCCTTTTTTTACAATGGCGTGGTCGTGTAGCTTTAGAATATTTGAGTCTAATAATACAAGGATATTCGTTGAACCGGTTTATTTGGAGTTAACTTTATATATTCAAAAAAAATTGTAATGTACTACTAGCAAGACGTTATAATTTCACAACTACTCAGAACGAGTTTAGAAATATGCAAAAAGAATTGTCAATTAAACTCTATCGCAAGAAACGAAAAAGATGCAATACACGAAATATGCTAGCTACAAATATAAGCATTTTAGAAATAAGAGCTACTTAGGGACTTTCTAAGCAATCCCACTGTTAGTTCATTGTGACCGACCTCACGGCGTGGGGCGGAGAGTTCTTCGTCACCAGGAGCGAGGTGGCCGGCGAGGTGTAGCTTGTCGATTCCCCTTTGCACTCCACTGTTGTGGCCCATGGCCTCGTGTCGTGCACATCCTAGGCTGTGGTTGTGGGATCCGATGGATGTTGCGTCTCAATTTGTATTGTGGTAGTCCCACACGGTAGTCTAGTCGGGAGAAGAGGGATCCAGACGATAGTCCAACCTGGAGATCAGGGATGGAGAGGCATTGGCAGCATGCAGTTGTGCGATGTGCGCAGCCAAACGAGGATCATCATGGGCTAGGGAAATGCTCTTTCAATGTTTCTATCTTATATATGTCTTATATATGTATGTTTTTAATTCTGTCTCTTAATATTATAGGAACGTCGGGCAGTATAGTATTTTCCCCTTGGGACTTGACAGGGAATTACCGTAATATGTGAATGGTATTTTGAAAGCGTTAAGTGACATATATTGTGGGGGGTAAAATGGACTCACAAAGCTTATGTACATGACCATATGGTTAACCTTTAATTGCTAGCGGATCAGAGTAATTTTCCATTGATTACTGGTTGTGGTTGTGAGGAATAAAATAATAAATACTGCTTGCAGTCGTATTTATTTGGAACTCCTTCCACACATACACATATAAAGAAGGACATAGATATACCTACTCAAATGCTAGTGGTAAATCCAACACTTCTCGAGAATTCTTTTAGCCCTATTGTAATTTCATGATACTTACAACGCGACTATCTCTGTTTGGATTCTCAACTCTTTAATATTGTTTCGCTCACAATCATAAACACTCTAAATACACTTGTTGTGGGTTCCTTGGGGATTGACCCTTGGGTTGCCCGATCTTCATGGATTTGGAGGCGGGAAGTGAGGGGAAAGGCGATGAACGCGATGAACTCAACACTAAAGGAAAGATATAAACATATGCAACAACATATGATTGTCCTCGTTGGCCCGAACCACCAACCCATTAGAATCCTCGTGGAAGAGACCTCTAGGTAGAGATCCACAAAGGAAATATCGATCTGGGGCCGCTAGAATCTACTCGTGAAGACATTGCAATCGATAGAGACCCAAAAGGAGAGATCAACGCAATAAAGATCCTAGAGAGGTTATGTAACACCCTCGAATCGGCCCTATGGAAGTTTTAGCGTTTTCCGCCAGACCTGCATAGAAATGATTCAAAGATGCCCATCAGGAACTTGCGTGCAGGTGGAAAACGAAATAATACCATTACACAAAAGTTCGCGATGGAACCCACAGAAACATATATATACAACAACGACTCGATGAGTCAAGAATATAGATATACAGTACAAAGATTCAAATCACCTTGAAAACCATACACCATCCGAGTATGTATAAGATGCAAATTGGGCTAAGATCCCTAAAGAATAACCAATGGCGTCCATAACCCCGCCCAGGCCAAGCCGGAAGGGTAACCTTGCTAACGTCGTCAAACTCAAACCTGTCATACAAAAGGGGTCCCGACAAAGGGCAAGGAAAAGGAGAGCGGTCAGTACAGAGGCCAGTACAACGAGTATTAGAATTCGGCAGCTCTCGCCTACATAGGTATGGTGGACTGAAGCAGAAGCAAAGATTGCACTAAACAACCTATAGAGACTCAATTCAACTGTCGGCTATTCGAGAGGGATAAGAAAAACCTATTCGGAACCAACCTGATACTATCACCAAACATACCCATCGTGGTATTTCCCCCCTCTAGACCAAACGAGGAAGTCCTACCAAGAAAACTCACACAATTGACAGTTTTATCCATTTATTCCATGATGGTTATCCAACTTACTAGTCATGTCAGATACAAGTCAAATTATAACATTAATGCTTTTAGTGTAAGTTGTCTATGACCGAGAAACTGTGATGCAAGTCGTCCATAACTGCGGACATGGCTTTTTGAAAAGATTTAACCCTGCAGAGGTGCACCAAAGTTTCCACACACACTTCTTCCCTTGTTGCTAGATCAGGTAGGTGCAAGATCTAAAACATACACCCAACGGTATGTCGACGGGGCTTCGGAAACGACGTTTTCTAGACCCAAAGAAAGTACATGGAGGCCACCCCACTAAGTTACCCGCAACGAATTCGGCCGGCTCTGAGGTGGACCTAGAGTTTGTGTCGGTGACTGTAAAAGACCGGAAACCCAAAAGTGTGACTAGGCTTGTCAATACAGCTAAAATGTAGCACGGGGTTCCTAAACAGTATAGTAAGTAAACAATCTCCAGGAGCAATAGTAGTAAATAAAGCAGTAAAACATGGCATAAGTATAGAATAGTAATAACACTCTAAACTAGTTTGTGGCACCTAGTATAGTACTTTGAAATCAGGTAGTAAGACGATAGGGGTGCCCACACACCCCACATGTGGTTAGCGCACTCGATCTTAGAACAAGTGTCAAGAACTCGGGTCCTAGGTGGAGACAAGTGGGCAGTTAAAAACCATATATTAACTATTACCCGCCGGTGCCTCTGCATTAGTTATATCTGTTGGGGTTCCGGTGCAGAAAACAATACAATTCCTACGTCGGATCGCCCTAATGCCCAAGATCTATCTATTAGTAATGCAGTAATTGATGAGGTTTCAGATACATACCCTTGTAGTCCAAAAGCGGTTAATGTTCCGAGGGGAACAAGGTTGAAGTATTCATGCTCGTAGCCGACCTCAAGGTCACGAAGCTCCTCGCAGGTCACCTCCTTCTCTATCGTGCAACAGTCTGGCTCACGACATCCAAGGTGCCCCAAGTGTGGCCCCTCGTGGTTTCGTACATATATGGTGTACAATGCCGACCTGCGGCTCCTCGATCCCTTCCGGGAGTGCGAAAGTAGATCTCCGGCTTAGAATCTCCGCAGCGCAACGCCATGCTGCGGTGAAGAACTCATTGTTCTCACAGCCCAAACAAGGGGGCTGATGGATCCAATATTTCCATATTCCATCGCGTTTAAACATTATTTTTAGTCAAGCAATTACAAGAAACTCTCAATACTTGCCACTAATGACTAATAATTGTAAAGATATGCAAAAATCTTGCTTTGAATCATGTTGTGCAGGAAATCACGGGTTTCAATACGAAACCAGGAGTCATAATGAAGGATTTTTAGGAAGTCTACACGGCCAAGTAAGCAGGAAGACAATTCCAGGCGTCAGTGAGCTTAACAACCACAGGTACGGGTGGGGCCCACCCGTACCGTCCGCCCGTACCATGTGGTGGTGGATCCTTCTCGTCAAACCCTACGACTTTCGTGAAGACGCTGTAACATCCCAAAAATATTGAACAAGGATTATCAATTTCCAATCACCAAAATTAGGGTTAACAAAAACTTTTGTTAATTCAAATCAATATGAATGCATGTGTGAATGTGATGATTGTATGAATGCATGAATGGACTTGTGATATTGATGTAAATAGCAAGGAATGGTTGAAAGATGAAAACAACATCATCTAAAACATTTCCAAGCAAAAACAAATCAAGAGAAAATTAAAAACAAATCAAATAAAGCAAATGGTCATTTTTGCCAATCTTGCTCACTAGGCCACTTTGAGTGTTTCTAGTCCAAGATTTTAAACAAAAACTTTTCCATTTCCTTTCACCCCTTGCTAAACCAAGTAAAAGTGAATCAAATCCCACCTTTCAAACTTGTAGAAACATTTGGCAACTTGATTCAAATGACAATTCAAATTTGAATCTAGTTCATATGGGAAGATCACCCAATTTTCAAAAACCAACCAAACCAGTGCATCTTGACCAATCCAATCAACCAGAGACTCCCTAGTATGTAGCCAACACACCCACAAAGTTTGAATCAAAAATTCAAATTTGAATCTCTTTCGGCCATTTTATCAAACACCTTGCAAACACCAAACCAACAAACATTCAACACTATAGTGAGCAGTAATTTTGGCCTAACTTGTCCCCTATCTAGCTCACACTACACTCTCAGTAGATCATCTAACTTGTTTAACCCCTCTAGCTCACTGTAAAGTAGACCATGCCATCAATGGCAACCATGCCGAGAGCACCCTTGCCACTCTAGCTGGCCCCAGCCAGCTAGAAGCTTCTCTAGCCTCGCCAACCTTGTTTGGGACATTCTCCACCGTCCATCGTCACCCCCTGTCCAAGCCTCGAGCACTGCCAGCACCTGGACCACACAGCCCGAGCGTGCCCAGCTTCTCTCCGAGCATGCCGAGAGCGCACCAGAGCGGCACCCGTGACACACGCCCACAGACCGCACGCCGCCCTCGCCGCATGCAAACGGGATTGCCACCACCCCAGGAACACCCCTGACATGCTCGTTTGCCGCCGTGCGACCCGTATCACCTGTGCACCATTAAAACTTCAGTCGGACCCGCTCAGAGCACCGCGACGTTCCGACCGTCTCGCACCGCCCCATGCCGCGTGACCATGCCGTTGAGCTTCGCCAGGGAGCACAACACCGCCCCCTATCGTTGCCCATGCCAGTAGCTCGCTATGACGACAACCACAACGAGCTCCACCCGCGCCCGTCGGTTCCCTTCTGACACTATAAATAGAGGCCACCCCAACACGAATTCTTCACACCATCTCACTCCTCTCTCTCTCAAAAGCACCCCACCTCACTCCCGGAGCAAGGCGAGCAGCACATCGCCAGAATTTGGCCGGAGCCTTCCGCGGAGGAGGAAGAAAGGAGCATTTGATTGGAGCCGCCCCAGGAGGAGCTGCCGGTACTAGGAGGATTGTCGTCATAGAATTCGTCGTTTGCCCCTATCGCCGATCCTCGCCTGAGCCCCGGTGAGCCTACCGCGACCCCCACTAGCCGCGCTAGGGTTCTGTCTCGCCGGCGTTGCCTGACATGGACGATGAACCACAACCATAGGATTAGAGTTTGATCGCACGGTCTAGAGCATCCCGTACCGCTTCGCACCCCTCTGTCTCACTGACTGGGGGGGTCATTCACTTAAACCCACCCGAGCATGCGTTGTGCACCGTGGGCAGGCCAAGTTAATATCCCGCACGACCCAATAATTCAAATTTAGGTTTATTCTTTTAGTTTCAAACTCAGTTCTGCACCCATATTCAAAAATCAACCCAACTCGATTCACTGAACCAAAATGCATGAAACCAATTTTGATAGAAAGATACTAGAATTCTTAATCCAAGACCGTTAGATTCAAACCAATTGCATTTGTAGATCACCTATAGTAAAAATAACAAGGCAGAAGCTTTTCTGTATTCAAACATTTTTCAAAATTCAACCATAAAAGCTTTTGAGTTGATTCCAACTCTCAAAAATCGCATTTAACCATACCTTTCAGAATATATAAAAATATATAGGTTTACTTGCAGAAATAATGATCGAGTAATAAAATAATGCCTCATAGGCCATTCTAGTCACTTTAATTAATTAAAATAAAAAATTAAACCTTATTAAATTGTGACACCACTTTAAATCACATTCCCAAGTACTCAAATATGTAGTGATGACATGTGTCAACATGATCCCATGTTTTAGTTGGAGAATATTAAATCTTAAGTAGTTTTTCAATGAGTAGAAATTACTTTTCTAAAATAAAGGAAATAAAACTATTTGCCTTAATGATTGTAATGTGTGTGATGATCCTAGATCATCTAGTGAAACCTTGGTGTGATAAATAGAGTAGTTAAGAGTTGTTTGGTGATTGTGTACCTCGTATTTATAGACGCTAGTACCGACCAAGGATATGAGGAGGAATGAGGATACTATGAGGAAGAAGCCGAGGAGAACTTCAACCATTGCACTGCACAAGGTAAGCCTATACTTGCAACCTTGCAAGCCTCACTATACAAGTTGAATTAGCAAGCTAATCCTTGCAAGCTTACACTACTTGATACCCAATCCTAGTTTTACTTGCAAGCTTAGTATTTTATTTCTTTATCAAAGATTTTATTTGAGTTTACTTACTGATTTGTAGAGTTTAGAGAGATTGTTTAAAGGTAGCATAAAGAGCATAAAACTTGACCTAAGTTAGATAAATCTTGATGTCATCCTGAGGCATGAGATTCAACCTAGATAAGATACACTTGTTTACCACCCCTCAGTAGTGTTTATCCCCCACTTGTAGATGCTAGTGATAAGCATAAAACTTGATCACTTTAGATGAGAATACTTGGTGAAAATGGTTACGAAAACCTTAGAATGATGAGTCATTCTACTAAAATGTTTTGACATGTGTTCTTGAACACCAGATGATTTTGATGATGAAAATGTTAAGGCATGAGCCTTAGCCCTTTAAAAACTGATGGTTGTCTCGATGCGATACCATTACAATTTTACCGTACAACCACAATACCCGAAATTTGGGTAGGGCTTGACTGGAAATTTATATACCTTAGTATGGGTTCCCTTGCAGCCAAGGTTTGAGCCGAGGCTACCTTGTGAAGATTGTCCACCCGTGCAGTTCCCAAGATGATAGTTGGTCATGGTTGGGAGGCCAAACTCACAGGAGAGGTGCCTATACTAGGGCGTGTAATTGAAAGGTTAGGATTGATTATCCGCATACTGAGTATGGTGAATTCAGGATTGTTCCTGACGGATGTATCGAATATTGTGGTGAAAGTGTACCACCTTTGCAGAGTGTCAAACTATTCGAATAGCCGTGTCCGTAGTTATGGACAGTTGGAGTGGCCATACTGTTCCGTCGTCAGATGTTTTCAAAATGACTTATGAAATGATTCATGACTTTGACTTGACCATAATAGGGTTATGATATGAAATTCAAGTTCCCACTTAGGTGTTCTAAAACTTTCAACTAGCTTTCTTTGCTTCTGAACTCAGTAGAGATAAATCTGGCTTTTTGCAAAACAACCCTAGAGATTAGTATATCCTACTCAAAAACCACTTCACTTGTTAGTATTAGTTTGCGAGTACTTAAAGAGTACTCATGGCTTTGTCCCTGGCTATTCCTATGGCCAGACTATGAAAAGGACTATCAGGAGGATGGACGGCAGGAAGGTTATGACAACTAGGATCATCTCCCATCGTCAGCATTGCCTGTGACCATGAAGATGGAGTCTCGCCTACGCTATCGTTACTATTACATTATTCCGCTGCTTGAATTGTATTAAGACTAGATCCTGAGATCCTTTATTTGTTGTAAGACCTTATGTATGGTTTGTAATGGATGATGTACTGTGATATCCAAATCTGTTATGTCTCGCAAAAATGGCAATCCTGGGATTGCGATGTATGACATAACATGCATCTGGGATTAAAAATCCGGGTGTTGACAAGTTGGTATCAGAGCCATCCTGACCATAGGAGACCCTAGTTTAGAATGGACGTTTGAATCAAAAACTTAGTTTCAAAACCAAGGAAGTGAGTATTTATGAAAATTTATTCTCATTCTTATCACTTAGACTCTTCATAAAAATTCATGTTCCTAAAAAATTCTTGCAAACTCACATAAAATTTGACACACTTGATCACTCTACTAACTTACTCATCCTATATTCTTTTAGATGGGCGTGAAGTATAGCAAGTTTTATCAGTTCGGGAATGGAGGAGACCTCATCTTTGAGCGTGACTTGGACCAGATGTCGAAGATGCTAGAGCATCCGCACCCCGAGTTCTTCGGAGCTCAGCTCAATGATCAGGAAGGAGAGGAGTTGCAATGGCTAGTTGTTGCAAGTCTCCGAGGAAAGATTGAAGCCCCCACCTCAGAGGGAATTCAGTTCACCTTGAGAGAGAACAACTGGCTTGATGGACTTTCTAGGGCCATGCAAGAAGATCTTGCCCGTCTGTGTGGGCAGAGTATCAATCAGATCAAGGGTACCCTCTTTGAGTTCTATCCAAGGCGTGATGTTATGGGACAGCCACTGGAAGCCCCGTATCACCATGAGCTGAAGACTCAATTGGACCACCTCAGCTTCATGATGTATGACCGGTAGAAGGAGTTGGATAATGCCCGCTCCTACGGCAACCACAAGTATGCAATCTCCGCCAAGAAGGATCAGACCATTGCCATGCTAGTGAAGGATCGCCAGTCTCGTCGCTGCCAGCTTGACAAGAAGGAGCGCATCATTGCCCTTCTTCACCACAGGATCATAGAGTTGGAGGAGATTGTCCACGAGAGGGATATGCAGCTGGAGGAGAGGGAGAATGCAGGGGAAGACCTTCGTGGAGACCCCTACTCCTATCTCAGCGACGATGATGACTTTCTGGAGGATCAGGCCATGGACTTATTCACCGATGAGGATGACTTCGCCTTCATTGATGATGATGATGAGGACACTAACTCCGAGGAGTAGTAGCACTTGAGCACTAGCGTTAGTGAGTTGTATCCAGTCCCACTGTATCGTAGTTTCCCAAAATGGTTCTTAAAACCATCTCTTTTCCTTTGTTGTGGTGTGTGTTTGTATCGTGTGCTATGAATGAATGAAATTTGCTAGAAAAACCTAAGTCAAACTTTGAAAAAATTTCAAACAAAAAACCCTGAACCTTAGAAATTTCCCCCTTTTCTCATAATCTATCTTAATCTTCAGATGCCTCACGAAGGAAGCAGTTCATCCCCGGACCCGATATTGCAAATCTTACAAATGTTGGTTTCTGACCGCGAAGCCGAAGGAGCCAAACGTCAAGCCAACTTAGCCATCCTTCAACAAATAGCTCAGATGGCCAACAACAATCAAGGCCATGGAAATCAGGACAACCATGGATCTAAGCTCAAGAATTTCCAGAACACCAATCCACCCATTTTCACTAAGTCTAAAGAGCCCCTCAATGCCGATGATTGGCTACAAACCGTGGAGAACAACCTAGAAGTTGCAGGAGTGTAAGCTAACGAGAAGGTACTATTTGCCACCCACTACCTGGCCGGAGATGCACGAGCCTGGTGGAACAACGTTCGTGCCATAACAAGAGGTCAAATGATGACTTGGGAAGAGTTCAAAGTCAAGTTCAGCAGAAGCCATGTGCCACCGGGTTTGATCAAGAGGATGAGAGATGAATTCAGGGAACTTAAGCAAGGCCGGATGACCGTAGTTGAGTACCGTGACAAATTTTTGTCATTGGCTAGGTATGCACCGGATGAGATAGACACTGAATCCAAGAAGAAGGAGATATTCCTGAATGGTCTACACGATGAGATGCAGACAATGTTAGTCAATATCCCATTTGCTGATATTGAAGCCTTAGTGGACTCTGCCATTCAGATAGAAGGCAAAATCAACCAAGCTAATGAGAATCGCAAGCTTCGCATGATGCATCAACCAGGAACCCACCATACACCAAAGTATCGCCCCAACCCATCTCCAAGATTTGCCCCAAGAACCAACAGACCCCCGATGAACCGTCCAACATATCCCAACCGTGGAAACCCAAGGCCTAGAGGAAATCACAACAACAACCCCGGCAACCCCAGGAATTTCAACCGTGCACCGCCCAAGTTCAACAACACCAATGCCACCCCAAGGACTGGAAGCAATGTTGTGCCTGTTGCAACAAAGGACAAGTCTCAGGTGACTTGTTATGAATGTGGAACCAAGTGTCACTATTCGAATGAGTGCCCCAAGAAGATTGCCGCAACCCCCAATGCAAATGCCCCAGCTCAGCAGCAGCGTCGTGTTCAGCCTGGAAGAAGGTTTGCCTATCGGGGATATGCTATATGGGTATCCTCATAGCATGTCTCCTATCCGGATAACCTGGGTGGCCCACAGTTGGTAGCATGGCCCATGGCCTGCTGGGTGGCCCAGTTAGATGGATCCAGAAGGGAGGCCCATGCCGGATAAAGGAAGTCTATGGAGTAGTCACCGACGTACCCGGAGCCTTAGAGTGCAAGACACGCTAGACTAGTTGTATGCAGTGTAGAACTCTGTAACCTATATGGCTAGGACTTTCCCTGTAACCCTAGGACCTGTCGACTATATAAGTCGGGCCTATGGGAGCCTTTAGGGAACGATACAACATACACCCCGCACAGCGAACGAATCCCTGTAACCTGGCGTATTGCCATTATAGTGATTTATAGCAGGAGTAGGATTCTGCCACCGTTGTTGGATTTGAACTTGGGTAAGCTATGTTACCTCGTACCCGTCAACCGTCCTCCTTACCCCACGTCTCTAAACACGCACTGTGAGGACCCCTCCATGGCGTACTAGTCGGCAATACCACGACAGTTGGCGCCCACCGTGGGGCGAGAGGTGCTTCAGGCTCTGTATTGGGCGAGGTCCAAGATCTTCGCGGGAATCAGCAAAACCGTAGCCATCGGTCGCGTTCTCTTCTCTGGCAACATTCCGATCGTCCCTCCTGACGAATTCCGGAACCCGGCGAAGACGAACCCTACACGGTGCTCAATCGTCCCCATCGGAGATATCAACCTCTTCAATGGCAAAACCGACTCGGGCACTAGTTCCCTGGGAGTCGGAGCATCAAGACCCGCACGGACCGCCTACGGGCAGGATACGTTCGCGGAAGGATCGACGTCAGATCTCTCTTCGAAGTTTTCCGAAAAAGATCGGAAAAATTCAAGACCCACCCAAACCGCCCCTATGCAGGATATAATGGTGGAAGATCGCTGCTAGTACGTCGGCTTCGCCCGTGCGTCTGGACAGCAGAGATCCAAGTTTGTCGGAGTGGTGACCATCTTTGATATGGTGCGTTGCATTCAGAGAGAGGGCGAAAATCCCCACGATTACCTTGCCAGGTGGCTCCGTATACGGGCCGACCTGGCTCATTACCCCAATGATGATGCTATGTATCAATTTGTGGAAGGACTGGACCAAGGTACGCTTCTCCGACATACGCTAAGGCGACAGCAGGCTTCAGGACGCCTCACTTTCGAAAGCATGGTGAACACTGTCAATAGCTATGCGGAGGCTGAGGAGGAAGGTCAGATAGAAATCATGCTCATTGGCGGAGCCCCTACGCCTCAGCCAGCGTCGCCACCGCCTCCGGTCGTCGTCGCCGTAGCACCGCCACCACCTCCAGTCATCGTCGCTGCTGTTGCACCTCCATCCCCATCATCGAGGAAGCCCCAGCACCCTCCGACTCTGTGCTTGACGCGCTCTACACCGACATCAGCGCTGACTCAGAGGAGATAGACTTCATCCCAGAGGAGCTAGACTTTCCATGCAGGAGATGGAGGAGGATTACAAGCGCGATGAGCAGGCCAACAATGCCGTCACATCCCAAGAGGTATTCGTAGCCATTGGGACGGCGATGGATGAAGATCAACCCGGACGAGCTCCGCCTATAGCGCTGGACAAAGGGAAGGGACCACCTATTGCTGCCGACAATGATCTTGCAAAGGTCATGCCCCCTCGGCCTAACCCGGTGCAGCAGCTGCAGGAACTCGGCACCGGTCCAAGCAATAACAACACCGCAAACCCGCCGCCTCTGGCCTCTACGTCTGCTGCTGCCCAAGTCACTCCAGCTGATAGAGTGATGTACGGCAATCTCCTCGTCGAGCCTATGACCGTTGCCCATATTCGCAATGTAGTCTAACTTTACGAGAAGCGCCAGCAGCTGCTGGAGGAAGCACATGCCATCACGGAGAAAGGCGCTAAGCTAGATCGAGATCTGGCCAACATGCAGAAGTCAATAGTAAAAGCTAGAGCAATGGAGGCCGAATACAAGACTCTGCTACAGTAGCAGAAGGCTAAGAAAGCTCTAGCTCGCGTCATCAACGATCCTAGTGTACGGCGAAACCTAGGATGGGCTCCCTCGAAGCCAGCATAGGCCAAGCCATACATTGACAGTGAAGGTAGGCAGGTGATGCCCACTCCTCTTCTCAACCTCGCCGTCGCCAAGACCCTTCTGGAGCAGGATAGATCACCCGCAGATGTGGATCAGGTCTATTACCTAGTGGCCAAGGTGGTAAAATAGTAGGAAAAGACCACCTCTCAGAGGCTTGAGTCTGACCCAGCGTTTTTCCAGTCTAGCCAGCATAAGCCACCAAGGGACAGATCTCCTCATGATGTCGGGTCCCAGACAGGTTCGTCAGAACAAAGATGGAGGGATGCGTGCAACATGAAGGATGCTATCCCCATATCCTCCGACCATGGAGGCAAGGCCCAACCTTGTCACCCATCTCCACTGCCCCGCTCTCCCCGACATCGCAAAGACACCAAGGTTCACCGTCGTACGGATATGCCTCTGCCAAGGCAGAGCGGCATCGTTATCCACGACAATGCGGAGCAGACCCGTCATGTCAGAGAGCGTAACCAAGGACACAAGAGCAGGTCGTGCCATGACCCTCCGCGTCCGACAAGCAACCACGACAAGCGTGGGGCATCACAGGAGGGTAATATCAAGAAGGCTAACCCACCGCCACCTCCGCCTCTATCGCCACCCAGCAACCACCATGGTGGAGGAGGCCCGCTTCATTCACGCAGCCCATCCCCTGATGGCAAGAAGAAGAAAAGAAGCTCAGAGCCATATGATGCATGTTCATGTCTGGACAAGATCCATGAGGCCCGGGAAGGACCATACCTGGGACCACGTTGCTTTTGACCTGTGATACGGTTCGAAACTTACCCCAAAGGTTTCTGGATTGACAAGACCATCAAGCCCTATGACGGAACCGCCAAGCAAGCAACATGGTTGCAAGATTATGGTAACGCGGTGGGGATCGCTAGGGGTAACCCCAACGTTGCCGTCAAGTACCTCCCATTGATGTTGGCGGGCACGACCTGGCAATGGATTGATGACTTGCCGGAGAGATCTATCTGCAATTGGTTGGACATGCAAGAAGCGTTCACCAAGAACTTCGAGGGTACGTACAAACGGCCATGCACTATTGGTGATCTGCAGCGGTGCATGCAAGAAAAAGACGAGACATCTCGCGCCTACCTCTCTTGCTGGCTGGATATGAAGAATTCCTGCGCAGGAGTGCACGCTCAGACCGCCATGGCCGCCTTCATTGATGGGTTGGAAAGGGGCATGTTGCTCCGACATAAGTTGAAGCGCCTGCAGGACAATCACCAGCTAGATCTCAACAAGATGATTCAGTTGGCCAGTGAATTCGCGGCTGCCGACAACGATGCTCCCGGCTCCCTGCCGGCAACGACCGTTCCAACTCAAGCTCGGAGGAACAACAGCACAAAGTGGAAGACCCCGCCAGAAGAAATGCAAACCTCCGACATGGTCGCTATGACCTTTGCAGGGCGAGGTGATGGCAGAAAGCGTTGCCGAGGACGGGGAGCTGGTCGTGGGTAGCAGCGAGGCAGTGAAACTACCTCGACAGCGCTCCGTGTTCCCCAAACCTACGAAGAGTACCGTGATATGCCGTGCCTCGTACACCTCGACGCCAATGGCAAAGCCACTCACACCAATCGCCATTGCAAGTTCATCAACAATCTCAAGGAGGACCCGGAGTCCGGCTACAAGCGAAGTCAGAAGAATAGACCGCGAGGCAAGGGCAAGGGGAAGAAAAAGGAGGATGAGTCCAAGGATTCAAGTGACATGGACAAGGATGTTGACCCCAATCACGCCGCGAAGAGCGATGGCAAGGGCAAGAACCCCTTCGAGAAGAAGGCAGCAGTTTTCCACACTTTCCTTGGCACCCCCACCGTCCAACAACAGAAGACCTCCATGAGGATACTGATGGCCATCCTACCCCCAGTTCCCCAATACCTGCGCTGGTCGGAGATTCCAATTACTTGGGACAGGAAGGATCACCCAGACCTCATCCCTACGGAGAACCAGTATGCCATGGTCATCAACCCCCTGATTGACGGCAATGAGTTCACCAAATGTATGGTGGATAGTGGAAGTAGCATCAACATCATGTACCTAGATACACTGCACAAGATGAACTTGATGGAGGATAACCTAAGGCGGACCAGCAACATCTTCCATGGCGTAGTTCCTGGTCGGGAGGCTCGGTCCCTTGGGTGCATCACACTTCAGGTCGCTTTTGGCGGTGTTAATAATTACCACCAAGAACGCATGAACTTTGAGCTGGTCCCCTTCAAGAGCGTGTACCACGTCATATTCGGCCGCGACATCTTCCATGCCTTCATGGCCAAGCCATGCTTCGTCTACAACAAGCTCAAGATACCGAGACCAAACGGTGTCATCACCGTATCCGGAAGCTTTACCAAGGCAAGGGACTGCGAGATTGGAGAAGCAGCCTTTGCGGAAGCTATCCTCTACAGTGAAGAATTCAAGGAGATCCAAAGCAAGGTCGATACCTCAGAGATGCCGGCATCAAAGAAGCAGATTTCTGACTCCGCCCCAGCTTTCAAGGCTGCCATCAAAACCAAGCCGGTGGAACTTGTGGTAGGCGATGCCTCCAAGACCACCGCCATTAGCATGAACCTGGATCCCAAATAGGAAAGCGCGCTTGTCGAGTTCCTCCATGAGAATAGGGACATCTTTTCCTGGAAACCTGCCGACATGAAAGGTGTACCTAGGGAACTTGCCGAGCACAACTTGAATATTGATCCAAAATGCAAACCGGCGAAACAACCTCTATGATGCTTCAGAGGCGAGAAGAGACGCACCATAGGCAATGAGATAGCTAGGTTACTTAATGCTAGTTTTATCCGAGAAGTCCTTCACACCCGATGGGTGGCCAATCCTGTACTTGTCCCCAAAAAAGGAACCAAATAATTAAGAATGTGCGTTGATTACACCGGCTTGAACAAAGCGTGTCCCAAAGATCCGTTTTCTTTGCCTCGCATTGACCAAGTCATTGACTCTACGGCTGGCTCGGAGCTTTTGTGTTTTCTGGATGCGTACTCAGGATACCACCAAATCAAGATGAGGAAGTCGGACCAATTGGCCACTTCGTTCACCACACCTTACGACACGTTTTGCTACGTCACGATGCCCATTGGGCTAAAAAACACAGGTTCTACGTACCAACGGACAATGTAGCGTTACCTACACGATCAAATTGGTCGGAACGTTCATGCCTATGTGGACGATATAGCGGTGATGTCTAAAAAGTCAAACGACTTAATCTCTGACCTAAAAGAAACATTTGATAATCTACAGAAATACAACATGATGCTTAACCCTAAGAAGTGCATCTTCAGGGTTCCAGCCGGCAAATTGTTGGGCTTCATCGTTTCCCAGCGTGGAATCAAGGTGAACCCGGAGAAAATCAAGGCCATCTTAAACATAAACCGTCCGACATGCCTGAAGGACATACAACGGCGAACAGGTTGCCTTGTAGCGGTTAGTCAGTTCGTCAGCTGACTTGGAGAAAAGGCTTTGCCACTATACAAGTTGCTAAAGACGGCAGGAAAATTTACATGGACGGACGAGGCAGATGCAGCACTGAAGTAGCTAAAGGATATATTATCCTCGGCGCCTATCCTTGCAGCACTCGAGCCTGGGAGCCTATGTTAATCTACATGGCGGCCACCAACTGGTTAATCAGCATCGTCGTTGTGGTAGAGCGGAAAGAACCAGGCTATGAGTACGAAGTTCAGCGACCAGTTTACTATGTAAGCGAGGTCTCGACGGAGTCCAAGCAGCATTACCCGCACTACCAGCAAATAGCTTATGGAGTATTCCTTGCTTCTTGGAAGCTAAGGCACTACTTCCAGGAGAACCCTATCACAATGGTGAGCAAGACTCCACTCTCCGACATCATCAACAACATCGACGCTACAGGAAGGGTCGCGAAGTGGGGCATTGAACTTGCCGCCTTCGAGATCACATACAAAAGACGCGACGCTATCAATTCACAAGCCTTGGAGGATTTCATCGCAGATTGGATGGAGATGCCAGATGCTACCCCAATGCCAAAGCCAGAATATTGGGTGATGCACTTTGATGGATAAAAGCTACTCAATGGCTCGGGGGTTGGTGTACTATTACAGTCACCAACCGGGGACAAGCTACACTACGTTATGCAGATCCACTTCGAGGCTACAAACAACATGGTGGAGTATGAAGCACTCATTGACGGACTGCGCGTAGCCAAGGATATTGGCATCAAACGCATATTTTGCTGTGGAGATTCCGACTTGGTTGCCCAGCAGGTGGCTGGCACTTGTAACGTGCGGAACCCTATGATGGCGACATATCGATACGAAGTGGATGAGATAGCCAAGAGCTTCTTGGGCTACGAAGTCAAGTATGTACCTAGGGATAAAAACGAGGCAGATGATCTACTGTCTAATCTTGGATCAGGGCGCAAACGAATTCCACCTGGCGTTTTCCTGGAGCATCTACGGACATCATCCGTGAAGGGAGCAAACATTGACAACCTGGATAGAGTTGACTCTTTCGTTCACACAGTGACAAAGGTCCCTCCGGCTTGGACACAACCATTCATGGAATATCTCGTACACGGAACTTTTCCCGACAACGAAGTTGAAAGACGGCAAATAGTACATCGAGCAAAGGGCTATACCATAATCAATGGACAACTCTACAAAAGAAGCACCACTGGTGTATACCTTAAGTGTGTTTCTCAGCAAGAAGGTATTGAAATCCTACGAGAGATCCATCTCGGAGATTGCGGGCATCATGCCACTCCTCGATCTTTGGTCTCCAAAGCCTTCCGGCAAGGATTCTACTGGCTGACCGCGAAGGTGGACACCGACAAGCTGGTAGAGACATGCATGGGATGCCAGTATTATGCCCGGCAACCCCATGTTCCAGCTGAAGAATTGCAAACAATACCAATAACTTGGCCGTTTGCTGTCTGGGGGCTAGAGATGGTTGGTCCATTGCAGAAGGCACCATGTGGGTTTACGCATCTGCTAGTGACAGTTGATAAATTCACCAAATGGATAGAAGCTAAACCCATTAGAAAGCTTGATGGGGCAACTGCCCTTAGGTTTGTTCGGGATCTAGTGGTGAGATTTGATCTCCCACATAGCATTATCACCGACAACGGCAGCAACTTGTCACTCGGGGAAGTGGAAGCTTATTGTTGGGACAAGGGCATCCGACTTGACCTAGCGTCTGTGGCAAACCCACAGTTTAATGGCCAAGTTGAGCGAGCCAATGGATTAATTCTGCAGGGAATCAAGCCACATCTTGAGGCACCGCTACATAGAGCAGCTGGAGCCTGGGCGGAGGAACTACCATCTGTGCTATGGAGTTTACAAACTACACCCAACAGATCCACCGGCTACACCCCTTACTTCATGGTATATGGAGCAGAAGCCATCCTGCCTTCCGACATCCTTCACGATTCACCAAGAGTTGCCGCCTACGATGAAGATGACGCTGAAAAATCCAGGCATGCCAAAGATCCTCCATCTACCTAGCAGAATCTACGTAGCTACCATAGTCACCGCATTCGGCATCGCTCGTTTAAAGAGGGGGATCTGGTGCTCTAACTTAAGTAGAAGAAGTCACACAAATTATCCCCACCATGGGAAGGACCGTTCATCATAAGCAAGGCGCTTCTCAATGGGTCTTACTACCTCGTTGACAATCGTGAACTTGAGGATAGACCCAGCGAAGATCATAAGCGTAAGCGACGTGACCCGGATGATGACTACCCAGAGCTTGATCGGCCATGGAACATAGCACAACTACGTCCTTTTTACACTTAGCATATTATTTATCTACTATGTACCTCTTATATGATCAATCAAATAAAGCTCTCCGGTTCACTCATATTTCTGAGTCTTTTACCTCGTTTAGTGTTTATTTTTGGATCGTATAAAACCTTTATGCGCAAGTTTGCATTTGCACTTGTGAAAATTCCGCCTACAAGCGTTAGCTTAAGTTTTCTGGTCTACACGTTTTTTGTTGTTTTTATGTGGATTTTGGAGTAGTGACTTTTGGCACTTGTTGTCGGCGATTTTGTGCTTAGGTTTTTTACGGTGCCATTGGGCATCATCACCTGAGCGCATGGTTCCGACTACGAGTCTTCCGACTCACGAAAGGTCAAGCATAAAAACCAGATTAATGGATAAGCCAGCACTTGCTTAAAAATAATTACATGCTGGAACCAGTGCTTAAGTAGCAGGAAATTACACCTATTGTTTTTCCGCCTTAAGATAACTTAGTAGTTTTTTCCGCATAAATTAAACCAGAGGAAACAAATATTACAAAGTGTTTTTCATTCCTCTGGCGCAGGAGACTTGGATGCAACATCGTCAGCAGCAGGAGAGCCATCATCTTCGAAGTCGACGGTCTTGAGGGACTCGGAGGAGCTTTGCTGGTCACCATCAATGGTCTCTAAAGGCACGAAGACGTTGGGATCAACCAACTCGACAACTCTGCTGTCAAGCCCCGCGAGCAATGTCCAGATGGCCTTATGATCGATCTTTTGGCCTTCATCGTCTACGTCGGGAAGACCGGAGGTTACCATGTTGATGTCGGCATCTTCATAGTGCGCCTTGACCATCGACAGTGCCATCCTTTCACCAGCCCGTGTACATGAAGCTTTCCAGCTTAGAATACGCTCGGGGGCTTGGCGTAGGATCTCCGAGAACTTCATCACGGACTCCACCGCTTTGATGTTAATCTGGAGGGGCTTGGCTATCTCCTTGGCTTGCCTAATGGCGGTGCTGATAAAGTTGCCAGCGAGGACCATGCATTCCTTAGGAGGAGGAGGTGATTGGGTTAATCTAATAGGAGATGCAATTTCGACAAGGGAGCGTATGAGTTCATATAACACAGAAATTCAAAGTACCTGACCTACAGAAGCAGAAGACGGAGAGTTACTTACCAAAGATGCTCGCCTCGGCCTGCTGGAGAGTCTCCGCCATGGAGTCACGTTCTTGTCGGAGGATCTTGTATGCTTCAAGATTGCGCTGATTTTGCTCATCGGTAGCCTTCTTTTGCTCTTTTAGCATTGCAATCTCCTCCTTCAAGCGGTTCATCTCCGTGTTGGCGGACTCGTGCAGGACCTTCATGGAATCCTCGTGCATCTTCAGCATATCTTTTCTCTCCTGCTTAAGGATCTTGTTTTCGCTATCCAGCAACTAAATGTGCTTGGATTGCTCAACAATATCCTTGGCCTTGGCAATGGCTTCTGCAATTAGGAGAAAGAGTAATACACAGTGAGTAGTCAGATAATGGTGGCATAAGACCAAGTCGGAGTACGAAAACAAAAGGAAAAACAGACTCTTGCTCTTGGTGATTTGTTCCTTCAAGAAGGCAGTTTTACCCTTTTCGGCTTCCAAAGACGCACGCATCTTCTGGAATTTCTCATTGGCGACGCCTCTCCGAGCATTCTCATTCTGTGGAAACAAGATTTAAAGATGTTTAGTCTACTTGGAGCATCTAGCCGGATAACTATCCACCTAGAGGCCTGGGGGCTACAGTGAGAGTTTTAACTTGGAAGTATGCTTTAGTCTTTCTTTCAGCATCTAGTCGGAACTCATTCAGTTTTCAACTAGAAGCTTGGGGGCTACAGTACAGAGTTTTTTAACTCAATCATATGCTTAGTCTTTCTTTAAGCATCTAGTCAGAACTAATTTAGTTTGCAACTAGAAGTTTGGGGGCTACAGTATGAATTTTACAAACACTACGTATGCTACTCTGAAAGTATCTAGTCGGAATATTTTATTCAAACTATATACTTGGGGGCTACAGTGAGAAGTTTTCTAGCTTAGTCACTTTTAGAGCATTCAGATGCAAAGACCTAAGGTTTTCAACTAAATCCTCGGGGGATACAGTGGGATACTCATATGAAATGCAAAAGGCAAATAAAACATACAAGTGCGATGATTTTGAGGTTGGTAGCGCTCTCGGCAACAACTTGCTGAAGGAAAGACTGTTTTCTTGCAAGATATCTGCTTGTTGGAGAAGCTCCTCAAGACCGCAGGTTGGAGATGTCGGCACTGCACCAGGAACCAGAGTGGAGCTACTCGGCGTAAGCGCCGGGTAGACTATCTTCGGGAGCTCTGTGGTTATCCTAGGTGTAGAGGCGCCGCCTTCGATGGATGTTCCACCCACCACCACCTCCTTTCCACTACCGATGGCATCCTTAGCCGGAGCTTCAGCCACTCTGGTTGCGGTGCTTTCTTGCGTCGCCTGCTCGCCGGCTATGATGAGATCCGCGGAGGCAGCTGAGTCCACTTCCATAGCGGAAGGGCCAGATGCATCCTTGGTCGGAGAGCTTGTCGGAGCAGGCGTAGGCTGGACGCTGGGAGTGACAGGGGCGATGGCGGGGGATGCTTGGTGCGGTACATAACGCTGCAACATATCTTTGATGTTTTTAGAAGCCCCCGATGTCTTCTACAACATAACGCGGGAGGTCTTCTTCAAACTCAAGCTAGCTTTCTTCCTGAAACGTGCAAAAGTATAAGTACAGGAAACGGATAAACAATGGACAATGTTGGAGGAAAATAAGCTTACACAACCGTGGGTGCTTTGGTAAAAGGGATCCCGGTAATCTTTCTTTTCTCCGCCTCGGGCGGCAGTTGACTTCTTGGAGGCTCCACCCTCCACCCTCCATCTTCTTCTTCTTGCCTCTGTCGGCAGCGTCAGAGGTGGAGCTCTTTCGCTTTCGCGCCAACGGGACATCGTCGTCGGACACGACAGTGACTTCCTTCATCTTTGGGTCATAAATTTGGACAACCATGTCATCCTCCTTTAGACTCTTAAGCTGTTAAGTGAAATCATAAGGTGTTAGATGACAAAGGCAAGACGGAAGAACTGGAGAAAATTTCATACACGGAAAATAAACAGGTACCTCTGGGCACTTGCCCTCCTCGAACATGTCATAGGTGATGGCGAAGCCATGCTTCCTATCCTTCACCTTGACGATGTCCTTGAGGCGAGCTTGACAGAGTCGCTGGAGAAGTTGTCCTTGGAGATGTGGAGGCTATCCTTCTTCTCCTTGGTATACTCATGCATCAACTTCAAGCAGTGCTACAGAGCCTAGATCCGCCTGACGAACCAGCACATGGCCAGGTCCAATCCGGTCAGACCCGTCTCTATGAACCACTCTATCCACCTTATAGTGCGGGAAGTGTCAATGTCGGAGAGGAGGGAGGCTTGGGATCTCCATGTCGAGGCTTCGGCGGCAGCTCCATCGACGAAGTGCGGCTACGTTGCTTCTCGGCCAGCCATAGGGATATCTGGGCCATAGAAGTACGTCCGTTGCCAGTTTTTGCATGACTCATGGCCGACTATGTCGGGGAACCGCCGACCAGGCCGGATCTTGAAGCTAATTGAGCCACAGTTCCTAAGCTCATCCTTTGATGGCTCCGGCTTCCCTCTTGACGGTGAAAAAATAAATAAAGATATCTAGCCTAGGCCTAATCCCTAAGTAACCCTCACAAAGCGCCGCGTAGTTGCTAAGCGCGAGGATGCTATTGGGAGGGAGGTTTTGATGATGAACTCGGTAATGGTTGATGACAGCTAGGAAGAAATTGGAGATGGACAGGGAAACGCCGCGTACCAATTGGGCTTTGAGGTACACCTTCTCTCCGGCTTGGGGAGAAGGGGTGACCTCGCCGGCTGGTGCCGCCCGCCAGACGAGCCTCTCCATCGCAGGGAGGTAGCCCTCGATGAGCAACTCCTTGATGTCATTGTCCGTGATGTCCGAGCCGCGCCAGTCCCCCTTGTGGGAGTTGCTCTCCTCTTCCAGCAGCTCTAGTGCCGCTGGATTGTGGTCGCCGCCGGTGGATTCGACCACCGCTGATTTGGGCAGCAGCAAGCTCTCTGGGGGCACATGAACAGAGCCCACCGGCTTCGCCGTGGCATCGCCTATCGCCGCCATGGATGCGCTGGTACTGCTGCTCGCCATTGATGAAGGAAGGGGAGGTGACTGCGAGATTGAAAAGCTAGGGTTTTGTGTTCATGCGGAAGGCTCGAGGAGTGCTCGCTGGAGGAAGAAGATGACGCAGGAGGAGAATGAGGTGAAAAGTAAAATCCACCATAGTCGTAATTTATAACCCCTAGCATCAAGATTCGTGCAGAGTGATCCGAATGGTTGGCGTGTGGACGACGTGTGCGGGAGCGTCCGTAGTAATTTCGCCACGTTCGCAACCGTCGCCACCAACGGTTCGTATCCTTCGCGGGGAAAAAGGGCATGATTGTGTTCTCTGCATGTGTGAGTTACGAGGCATCGCTGACCTATGTCTACATCGTCCTAGATATCACTAGCAGGTGAACCATCACATCGGAATATTCCGGCATGTACGGATCCAATCCGGCTACAAGAAGAGTACGATGGAAGATTCAGCATTTCTCCAACTTGCAAGTTGAAGACGTAGAATATTGCAGGCTTCTTGGGAGGACTACAAGATATTGCTTGACGATTTGTCAACATCCATCTAGACGGAGCATTCAATCTTAAGAGGCAAGACGGCGCAAGATCTCGGAGTTCTCCAGGGGCTACTGTTGGGGATATGCTATATGGGTATCCTCATAACATGTCTCCTATCCGGATAACCCGGGTGGCCCACAGTTCGTAGCATGGCCCATGGCCTGCTGGGCGACCCAGTTAGATGGATCCAGAAGGGAGGTCCATGCCGGATAAATTAAGGCTATGGAGGAGTCACCGACGTACCTGGAGCCTTGGAGTGCAAGACACGCTAGACTAGTTTTATGCAGTGTAGGACTCTGTAACCTGTCTGGCTAGGACTTTCCCTGTAACCCTAGGACCTGGCAACTATATAAGTCGGGCCTATGGGAGCCTTTAGGACATGATACATACACCTCGAACAGCGTACCAATCCATGTAACCCGACATATTGCCATTATAGTGATTTATAGCAGGAGTAGGATTCCGCCATCGTTGTGGGATCTGAACCTAGGTAAGCTGTGTTACCTCGTACCCGTCAACCGTCCGCCTTACCCCACGTCTCTAAACACGCACTGTGAGGACCCCTCCATGGCGTACTCGTCGGCAATACCACGACATTGCCCCAGGGAACTCGCTCAACTGCAACGGCTGTCTCTTTCTCATGCATGCTGAAGAAGCCCAAGACACGCCAGATGTCGTGCTGGGTATGTTTTCTGTTAACTCAGTACTTGCAAGAGTGTTGTTTGATTCTAGAGCATCGCACTCGTTTGTTACTGAAGAATTTGCATGCACTAGTAAGATTCAACCCACCAAATCGAAGCATGTTATGATAGTTCAAATACCTGGTTCAACCACCAAAGCTAGAAAAATTTGCAAGGCCGTGCCTATCCGAATCCATGGCATAGATTTTTATGCTAATCTAATAGTACTTGGAACTAAAGGTTTGGCAGTAGTACTAGGAATGGATTGGATGTGGAATCATAAAGGATTACTCAACTGTGCCAAGAAAGCCATAACCATGACCAGTACAGCCGAAATATCAGTCGATCATGTATCTGAAACCTTGTCCCGCCAATTCAAATGCAACAAGAGTATAGCAAAACCCACCATTGACCAAGTCAGAATAGTCTGTGAATACCCCAATGTATTTCCAGATGTTTTGCCCGGTATGCCCCCTGATCGTGATATCGAGTTTATCATTGAACTAATCCCTGGAACCGGACCCATAGTTTAGAGACCATATAGTATGAACCCGTCTGAATTAGTGGAGCTGAAGAAGCAACTGGATGCTATGTTGGAGATAGGATTGATCCAACCAAGTGCGTCGCCTTGGAGATCACCTGTCTTGTTTGTGGACAAGAAAGATGGAGGTAACCGTTTGTGTACGGATTATCGGAAGTTGAATGATGTCACTATCAAAAACAAGTATCCACTGCCAAAGATAGAAGACCTGTTTGACCAATTGACCGGTGCCAAAGTGTTTTCTAAGATTGATCTTAGAACTGGTTATCACCAACTCAAGATTCACGCAGAGGATATTCCAAAGACTGCCTTCACCACCAGATATGGATTATACGAGTATATTGTCATGTCTTTTGGATTAACCAATGCCCCCGCTTATTTCATGAACCTCATGAATAAGATTTTTATGGACTTCCTGGATAAGTTTGTCGTTGTTTTCATCGATGACATTCTGATCTATTCCAAAAAAGAAGAACAACATGAGCTACACCTAAAGACCATCCTTGGAACCCTTAGGGAGCATCAGTTGTATGCCAAGTTTAGCAAATGTGAATTCTGGTTACAGGAGGTAGGATTCCTCGGACATATTGTATCAGCCAGAGGAATTTCCGTTGACCCTGCAAAGGTGAAGGATATGGAAGATTGGCAAGACCCAACCACTCAAACCCAAGTTCGTGCATTTCTTGAATTAGCGGGATACTACCGCAAGTTCGTAGAAGGATTTTCGAGTATCGCCAGACCCATGAACCAATTGTTGAAGAAGGATAATAAGTTTGAATGGACAGACAAGTGTGAAGCGAGTTTTCAAGAACTCAAGAGGAGATTGATTTCAGCCCCAATTTTGATCATGCCGGATATCACGAAGCCGTTTGATGTGTATTGTGACACATCCAAGATTGGTCTCGGATGTGTGTTAATGCAAGAAGGAAAGGTTATATCTTATCTGTCCCGACAACTGAAGCAGCATGAACAGAATTATCCTACCCATGATCTTGAAATAGCAGCCGTAGTTCTGGCCCTGAAGACATGGAGGCATTACCTGATGGGAAACCGTTGTGAGATTTATTCGGATCACAAGAGCCCAAAGTATATATTCACTCAGAAGGAGCTGAATATGAGGCAGAGAAGATGGATTGAGCTAATCAAGGAATATGATTTGGACAGTCACTATCACCCCGGTAAAGCCAATGTGGTAGCAGATGCCCTTAGCAGATTGCCGTGCCGCTTGAACTCTATGATTCTGAAGGAGCAACCAAGTTTGCACAAAGAGATGGAGGATTTCAGAATGGAGTTAGTAAGTGAAGGATTTTTGGCTAGCATAGAACTTCAACCCACTTTGATCAGTCAGATCAAGGAGGCACAGAAAGGAAATGCTAGTATCGACGGAATCAAACATCGTATCGGTATAGGCAAAGTACCTGGATTCACCGAGGACGAAGAAGGAGTTCTATGGTACAAAGGACGTCTCTGTGTACCAGCAGATTCGGAGTTGAAGGATACTATTTTGAATGAAGCCCATGATACTCTTTATTCTATCCACCCCGGAGGAACGAAGATGTATCAGGATCTGAAGGAGCAATTTTGGTGGCATAAGATCAAGAGAGAAATCGGAAGCTATATCGCCAAGTGTGATATTTGTCAGAGAGTCAAGGCGGGACATCAGAGACCCGCAGGACTGTTGCAACCACTGCAGATTCTGGAATGGAAATGGGATTCAGTAGGAATGGACTTTATCACCGGATTGCCTACTTCTAGTAGGGGAAATGACTCTATTTGGGTCATAGTTGACAGATTGTCCAAGGTCGCCCATTTCTTACCAGTCAAGACCACTTACCAGAGTTCGAAGCTAGCTGAGTTGTACATCGCTAGAATCGTCAGTTTGCACGGAGTCCCCAAGAACATAGTGTTAGATCGAGATTTTGGAAGAAAGTCCAGGAAGGACTAGGAACCCGACTAGATTTCAACACAAAGTATCACCCTCAAACCGATGGACAAATGGTGCGAGTCAATCAAATACTCGAAGATATGTTGAGAGCCTGTGTGCTAGAGAATGGATCTAAATGGGAAGACTGTCTGCCTTTCGTAGAATTTTCTTACAACAACAGTTATCAAGCTAGCTTGCAAATGGCCCCATTTGAGTTCATGTATGGAAGGAAGTGTCGTACCCCTTTGAATTGGTCGGAAGTAGGAGAGAGTCAGATTTTCGGACCCGACATCCTACGAGAAGCAGAAGAGAAAGTTCACAAGATCCGTGAGCACCTCAAGACCGCCCAATCCAGACAGAAGAGTTATGCCAACAAGAGACGTCGAGACCTCTCTTTCAATATCGGAAATTTTGTGTATCTCAAAGTGTCGCCTTTGAAGGGAATGCAACGTTTCCAGCTCAAAGGAAAGCTAGCCCCCAGATATATCAGAACTTTCAAGATTCTGAATCATCGAGGAGAAGTATCATATCAACTGGAACTGCCAGAGGAGATGTCAGCAGTGCATAATGTGTTCCATATATCGTTACTTCGCAAATGCCTTGAAGTTCCGGAGAAGACTGCAGTTTTCAAGTACATTGATCACCGGACCATAGAGATCAACAATGACCTGACGTATCGTGAAGTACCTATCCGTATTTTGGAGGAAGCTTTTAGGACTACCAGGACCAGAAGCATCAAGTTTCTAAAGATTCAGTGGAGTAACCACACTGAAGAAGAAGCTACCTGGGAGCGAGAAGATCACATCAAGACGGAGTTTCCCGATCTTTTTAAATCCTAGTTTTATTCTTTCTTCTTTCTCAAATCTCGGGACGAGATTTTGTTTAAGGAGGGAAGGTTTGTAACATCCCAAAAATATTGAACAAGGATTATCAATTTCCAATCACCAAAATTAGGGTTAACAAAAACTTTTGTTAATTCAAATCAATATGAATGCATGTGTGAATGTGATGATTGTATGAATGCATGAATGGACTTGTGAGATTGATATAAATAGCAAGGAATGGTTTAAAGATGAAAACAACATCATCTAAAACATTTCCAAGCAGAAATAATCAAGAGAAAATTAAAAACAAATCAAATAAAGCAAATGGTCATATTTGCCAATCTTGCTCACTAGGCCACTTTGAGTGTTTCTAGTCCAAGATTTTAAACAGAAACTTTTCCATTTCTTTTCACCCATGCTAGACCAAGTAAAAGTGAATCAAATACCACCTTTCAAACTTGCATACACATTTGGCAACTTGATTCAAATGACAATTCAAAATTGAATCTAGTTCATATGGAAGATCACCCAATTTTCAAAACCCAACCAAACCAGTGCACCTTGACGAATCCAATCAACCAGAGACTCCCTAGTATGTAACCAACACACCCACAAAGTTTGAATCAAAAATTCAAATTTGAATCTCTTTCGGCCATTTCATCAAACACCTTGCAAACACCAAACCAACAAACATTCAACACTATAGTGAGCAGTAATTTTGGCCTAACTTGTCCCCTATCTAGCTCACACTACACTCTTAGTAGATCATCTAACTTGT
Source organism: Avena sativa (assembly GCA_916181665.1). NCBI lineage: Eukaryota > Viridiplantae > Streptophyta > Magnoliopsida > Poales > Poaceae > Avena > Avena sativa. The sequence continues at coordinate 81,542,805 of OV702296.1, forward strand.
TTAACCCCTCTAGATCACTGTAAAGCAGACCATGCCATCAATGGCAAGCATGCCGAGAGCACCCTTGCCACCCCAATGTCGCCAACCAGCTAGAAGCTTCTCTAGCCTCGCCAACCTTGTCTGGGAAACTCTCCACCATCCACGTCAACCCCCTGCCCAATCCTCGAGCACTGCCATCCCCTAGACCACACAGCCCGAGCGCGCCCAGCTTCTCTATGAGCATGCTCAGAGCGCGCCAGAGCGCCACCCGCACACGCCCACAGACCACGCGCCGCCCTCGCCGCGTGCAAGAAAGATCGCCACCACCCCAGGAACACCCCAGACACGCACGTTCGCCGCCGTGCGACCCGTATCACCTGTGCACCATTAAAACTTCCATCGTACCCTCTCAGAGCACCGCGACGTCCCGACCGTCTCGCACCGCCCCACGCCGCGTGACCATGCCGTTGAGCTTCGCCAGGGAGCACATCATCGCCCCCTCGTCGCCCATGCCAGTAGCTCGCTGTGACAACAACCACAACAAGCTCCACCCGCGCTCGTCGGTTCCGTTCTGGCACTATAAATAGAGGCCACCCTAGCACGAATTCTTCACACCATCTCACTACCCTCTCTCTCAGAAGCACCCCACCTCACTCCCGGAGCAAGGCGAGCAGCGCATCGCCGGAATTTGGACGGAGTCTGCCGCGGAGGAGGAAGAAAGGAGCATTTGATTGGAGCCGCCCCAGGAGGAGCTGCTGGTACCAGGAGGATCGCCGTCGTCGACTTCGTCGTTCGCCCCCATCGCCGACCCTCGGCTATGCCCCGGTGAGCCTCCCGTGACCCCCACTGGCAGCGCTAGGGTTCTGTCTCGCCGGTGTTGCCCGACATGGACGATGAACCAAAACCATATGATTAGAGTTTGATCGCACGGTCTAGAGCATCCCGTACCGCTTCGCACCCCTCTGTCTCATTGAGTGGTGGGGTCGTTCACTTAAAACCACCCGCGCGTGCGCTGTGCATCATGGGCCGGCCCAGTTAACATCCTGCGTGACCCAGTAATTCAAATTTGGCTTTATTCTTTTAGTTTCAAACACAGTTCTGCACCTAGATTCAAAAAACAACCCAGCTCGATTCACTGAACCAAAATGCATGAAACCAATTTTGTGAGAAAGATACTAGAATTTTTATTCCAAGCCCATTGGATTCAAACCAATTGGATTTGTAGACTACCTATAGTAAAAATAACAAGGCAGAAGCTTTTCTGCATTCAAACATTTTTCAAAATTCAACCATAAAAGCTTTTGAGTTGATTCCAACTCTCAAAAATCACATTTAACCATACCTTTCAGAATAAATAAAAATATATAGGTTTACTTGCAGAAATAATGATCACGTAATAAAAGAATGCCTCATAGGCCATTCTAGTCACTTTAATTAATAAAAATAAAAATAATTAAACCTTATTAAATTTTGAAACCACTTTAAATCACATTCCCAAGTACTGAAATATGTGGCGATGACACGTGTCAACATGATCCCATGTTTTAGTTGGAGAATATTAAATCTTAAGTAGTTTTTCAATGAGTAGAAATTACTTTTCTAAAATAAAGGAAATAAAACTATTTGCCTTAATGATTGTAATGTGTGTGATGATCCTAGATCATCTAGTGAAACCTTGGTGTGATAAATAGAGTAGTTAAGAGTTGTTTGGTGATTGTGTACCTCGTATTTATAGACGCTAGTACCGACCAAGGATATGAGGAGGAATGAGGATACTATGAGGAAGAAGCCGAGGAGAACTTCAACCACTGCACTGCATAAGGCAAGCCTATACTTGCAACCTTGCAAGCCTCACTATAAAAGTTGAATTAGCAAGCTAATCCTTGCAACCTTACACTACTTGATACCCAATCCTAGTTTTACTTGCAAGCTTAGTATTTTATTTCTTTATCAAAGCTTTTATTTGAGTTTACTTAGTGATTTGTAGAGTTTAGAGATATTGTTTAAAGGTATCATAAAGAGCATAAAACTTGACCTAAGTTAGATAAATCTTGATGTCATCCTGAGGCATGAGATTCAACCTAGATAAGATACACTTGTTTACCACCCCTCAGTAGTGTTTATTCCCCACTTGTAGATGCTAGTGCTAAGCATAAAACTTGATCACTTTAGATGGGAATACTTGGTGAAAATGGTTATGAAAACCTTAGAATGATGAGTCATTCTATTGAAATGTTTTGACATGTGTTCTTGAACACCAGATGATTTTGATGATGAAAATGTTAAGGCATGAGCCTTAGCCCTTTATAAAACTGATGGTTGTCTGGATGTGATACCATTCCAATTTTACCGTACAACCACAATACCCGAAATTTGGGTAGGGCTTGACTGGAAATTTATATACCTTAGTATGGGTTCCCTTGCGGCCAAGGTTTGAGCTGAGGCTACCTTGTGAAGATTGTCCACCTGTGTAGTTCCCAAGATGACAGTTGGTCATGGTTGGGAGGCCAAACTCACAGGAGAGGTGCCTATACTAGGGCATGTAATTGAAAGGTTAGGATTGATTATCCGCATACTGAGTATGGTGAATTCAGGATTGTTCCTGACAAATGTATCAAATATTGTGGTGAAAGTGTACCACCTCTGCAGAGTATCAAACTATTCGAATAGCCACGTCCGTGGTTATGGACAGTTGGAGTGGCCATACTGTTCCGTCGTCAGATGTTTTCAAAATGACTTATGAAATGATTCATGACTTTGACTTGACCACAACAGGGTTGTGATATGAAATTCAAGTTCCCACTTAGGTGTTCTAAAACTTTCAACTAGCTTTCTTTGCTTCTGAACTCAGTAGAGATAAATCTGGATTTTTGCAAAACAACCCTAGAGCTTAGTATATCCTACTCAAACACCACTTCACTTGTTAGTATTAGTTTGCGAGTACTTAAAGAGTACTCATGGCTTTGTCCCTGGCTATTCCTATGGCCAGACTATGAAAAGGACTATCAGGAGGATGGACGGCAGGAAGGTTATGACAACTAGGATCATCTCCCATCGTCAGCATTGCCTGTGACCATGAAGATGGAGTCTCGCCTACGCTATCGTTACTATTACATTATTCCGCTGCTTGAATTGTATTAAGACTAGATCCCGAGATCCTTTATTTGTTGTAAGACCTTATGTATGGTTTGTAATGGATGATGTACCGTGATATCCAAATCTTTTATGTCTCGCAAAAATGGTAATCCTGGGATTGCGATGTATGGCATAACAGACATCTGGGATTAAAAATCCGGGTGTTGGCAGATGCCTATATATTTTGAGGCTCTAGCCGCTAGCCAGAGAGCTTCCATTCTCAGATATCATCACAACACCACCAAATGAGATCCATACCATTGTTCATCCATTGTTCATCCATCCCTCCAGTAACCATATCCATTACTTTTTACTTTAGATATCCTTGTGATTTGATGACCATTGTAAGAATATTCGATTTAAATCTAAGTATTTTGTTATGAGTGAGTAGTCCTCACGATTTGCGGGTTGGGGAGAAACCTTGCAGCGATTATGTGCATCTAATCATGGGAGTATTGTATTCTTTATGCAATTGAGAATTGTATCTTTTTCTTTGTCTCTTGTCTCGATCTGTGGACTTGTAGGTACCCAAGATCCCATACATTGATAAAATCTTGAGGTGAGGTACTTGGAGAGCGGCGATCTCATAGGAACCTCAGTGACACAAAGAGTAGTATGGTCTTCGTTTAGCGACCCATTCGGGATCACAACAACATCACCACTTAATGCTTTAATCTATGTTCTACACTTAAGAATCGTGTGTAGGCTATTGCTTTGGTGTGCACTCGGTTGGATTAAAAGACTATTGATATGCCCACTGCATCACGGGGGATCTAGTATATTAGGATGTGTTACCCAGAAGAGATTATATCCATTCAAACATTACACATGACTATGCTTATTATTATCTTTTATCCCATATGATGTGCATTTGCAGGTGGATCTTCAACCATGGCCTATCTCTGTCCATTGATTCAACCCACTATAAAAGTAAACTAGATTGGTCTACTAAACTAAGGTAAAACAAAGAAACAAAGTCTTGTAGATGTGTCCTTTTTATTTGCTTTTAGAATTGCTTTCCAAGGTTTATCTAAACCTAGGTATTCTAGGGAAAAAGCTATTATACTACATCCGTGAATCCGGATCAAAGGTATCAACCCTTTTTCTGGCGCTGTTTCCGGGAAAGCAATTTCGCTATCCCGGTGAGGTCACTAGAGACCTCGTTTTTAGTTTTATTATTAGTTTGTAGTTTAATTCTTGTTATTGGTTTACTTTCTTGTTATCTATTTGAAAACCCAAAAAGATTAGTTACTTGTTATTTGTTTTCATAACTTAAAAATTACCAAAAATATAAGAGCCATGGCTCAAAAGAGACTTGGGGAGTATGCTACCCCCACTAATGATTTTATTGGTGCAGCTATCACTTAGCCCGCTGTTGATGTATAAACTTATGAAATTAATCCTAACCTTTTAAGCTTGGTTCAATAGAACCAATTTGGAGGCTCATCTTCTGAGGATTCAAATATGCACTTAAACACTTTCACTGAAATTTGCGACATGATGCGTATTAAGGATGTAGATCCAAATGCTATTAAATTAAGATTGTTTCCTTTCACTCTTAGAGGAAAGGCTAAGGATTGGTTGCTAGCTCTATCAAAGGGCACTATTAAATCTTGGGAGGAATGTACTATTTTTTATGACTAAATTTTCCGCCAACTAAGACTATGCAGCTAAGATCCAACATTACAAGCTTTAGACAAGAAGACCGTGATCCACTAGCGCTTGCGTGGGAAAGGATGAAAGAAGCCATAATGAACTGTCCTAGTCATGGGATTAAAGAATGGCTTATATTACATTTGTTTTATAATGGCCTTAACCCAATGTCTAAGTCTATGCTAGATACTGTAGCAGGAGGAACAATCATGGGAATAAAGTGAGTGTTGCAAAGAAACTACTTGATGATATGCAAAATAATCATGCCCAATGGCATGTAGAAAGAACCTAGAAGAGAGTAAGTTCAATCACCGAGGTAAATAATGAAGAGCTTACATCTAAGGTAGATGAGCTGCTAAGCATAGTAAAATGTAAAGAAGACACCCAAGTTAATGTTATCGCTACCGATGTTAATGATGTTAATTTTATAGCTCACACTCCTTTTAATCCTACATGGAAAATCATTATGCTTCTAATGCTCAAAAACATTATCCTAATCCTGTAGGAGCTCCTTACAATAATTATAATGATAATGGAGTAAATCATGCAATCTCTCGTGTGAACAAACTGTTATAACCTTTATACAAGCTCAAAACGAGAAAAACAATATAGTTATTAAAATCACGGAGAACCGTGAGAGTAGTATAGGGAAATTATCTAACCAGGACGTTGCAATTAGAAATGATGTGCATGCTCTACATGAAAGAACAAAGACATTGGAGGCTTAGATGGGTAAAGTAGCTAAGAGCCAAGCTCTCATATTAGCAAAGTTTGCTGGAAAACCTGAGCCAAATACGGTAGAAGACCTCAAGATGATGAGGATGGTAACCAATGAAGAGAAACCTGAAGATCTTGATTATAGCAATGCGCCAACACCGGAATATACCATGGAAGATCTATTAAATATGATCACCATAAATAATCCCGGTATAGAACAAGGTAACGATGCTATGTACCAACAATTTATACAACAAGTAGCATCTAAAGTTCGTGAGTTAGAGATGGAGTATGAAAGACTAGCTGATAAGCTTCCTGCTAATCTGGATGATATATTTGAGCCCACTATTAATGTTAAATTGAGAATGAATGAAATATCCACACTTTGTGATCTTGGTGTGAGCGTCTAAATAATTTCCAAACGCTTATTTGATATATTAAACTTGGGTCCATTCATTACTACTGAATTAAGACTCCACCTAGCGGATTCAACTTATAACCAAGCTGTTGGGATAAAAGAAAATATAGTTGTTGAAATTAAAGGTTGTCCAGCTCTTATTGGTCCTGTTATTGTGGACATGCCTGAAGATCCCATAGCACCTACAATTTTAGGTGGGCCATTTCTAAGAACTATTAAAGCTTTGATTAATTTACATGAGGGGAATGTGAGAATAAGGCTACCATCTAGAGATCCTTTTATAGTCTACTTCCCCGGGAAAAATAAGGCCAAGCCTAATAATGATGATGGTATAATTACTTTGAAAGCAAACTATTTCGGATTGGGTATTCCACTCCTCAAACCTAAATAATTGCCATCAGGGTCAAGATAATTAACCGTAACTAGAAGCTCTTCATGGGAGGCAACCCATATGAATTTTTTTTACTTTTGTGTTAGTCTTGTTAGTTTTGTTTTTGTTTGTTTTTAATAAAGAGTGTTCAAGAATATTATTGGAGAGAGGAGAAGAAATAAGGTAATCCTCGATATTTTATTTTACTAACACATCCTCAAAGAGTATTACTGAATTTTTTATGAAGTATGTTGTTATTATTTTGACTGATGATAAGATGTGCAAAGGCGCACAAAGATACTGATCAAATTCTTGAAGTTTTGCAGCTTACAGTGAACTTAATGACCCGTGGTATGGCCGGAGAGGCCCGTACCATGCGCCCTTACCACTTCGAGTTATAAAAAATAGAAACTTTGATTGTTGTCGCATGATTCGGTGGAGTTTAGTGACCACTGGTACAGCCGGACGGACCCGTACGACGCGCCCATACCATACCCTCATGCAGACATCAGATTTCAAGCGAGCATTACCGTATAGATAACGACCAGTAGTGCGCACGACCGTACCGCACGACCGTACCAAGTGTACCTCGAGGGAGCAGTCGTCGTCCCAAGGTATTGTAGCACCCCGGTAAAATCACTACTAGAAAATCACATACCTTTATCTCTGTGTATCATCATGACATCATCATACAATATTTCTGCACTAAACTATTTTTTCGGAAAGCCTATCTTTATTTCTAATTATCCCCTCCTCTATTAAAATTATAAAACCCCGGTCTTGGAGGATATATTGTTTGTCTAAAAGTATTTGCAAAAGACTTTTAAAATGACCCATAAAAGAAAACAATAATAATAAGCTATTTTTATTAGGAAAGGCCGCCATCGGCTAGGCCCAAAGGCCCTGCTAGTAGCAGCCTACTACCCAGATAAATATCTAACCTAGACCAGACCCACCGCAAACCCTAGCACCCACCTACCCTATTCCTCTCACCCATGTCTCACCGCCGCACCACCCCAAACCTTAAGGCTGGTCATAGTGGGGAGTAACTTAGAGTAGTAACATGTATGTTACTAGTCTAAGTTACTACCTTCATAGTGGAAAATAATATATGTGTGGTGTCATGCAAAGGTTTATTTATTGCAAGATTCATTTTGACTTGAAATGTGTGATGTTATGGTAACATAACTAGTTACGACAAGAGTCTCTCTTATCATTTAATTGCATGCCATGTCATCTTAAATACTTAATTGGCAATACATATAAAACTATGTTACTACTCAAGTTAGTCCTACTATGGTAGCCTAAACGCGCGGAAGCAACCCAACCCTGCCCGCAGCGGAGCAACGCAGCAGCACGTGCGACGCGAACACACGCAACTCCCACGCACACACACTTGGTCATGCACCCGAACACCACACCTGACACATCCCTGGACCAGCACACACGCCTCCACTCTGGCCCCAAACCCGCATTCCCTCTCGCTCACTGGCCCCGACCCGCACGCGTTTCCCCACTCCCGGTCGATCCACTCCCTCGACACGACTCCAACCCCGACTCGGCGTCCTCCCTCGCGAACGCACCCAACCCACCTTGCTTATCTCCCCAAGACTGCCTCTGCCGCCGCCTCTTCCCAGGCCATGCACCACCAGAGCTCCCCTGTCCCTTCCGCCGCTGTCCTAGGCTGCCTCTGCCTCGCCAGCGGCCGCCCTCTCCCCGCGACTCGTTCCTCCCCACTTCCAGGACCTTGCCATGGTCTCGATGCCAAGCTCGCCGGCACCCACTTCCCCTTCGTGGCCGGTCGTCGAGCCGCTCTCGCCTACCCAGAGCCTGGTCGTCGTCGCGCCGGCTCCACAACCCGAGCTCGTACTTCGTGCTTCCTGAACCGACCGTCTCTGCTTAGCGAGAAGCGCCGCCGTGCCCTCTCCTCTCCTTGGCGAGGCCTCCATCGTCGACCTGTATCCACTGCTGGAGCCCGGCGCCACCATCCGGTGCCTCGTCGCTCCCTGGCCGCGTCGACCTCACCTTGTCGCCGCCTCCTGTCGAGCACCATGACGCCACCATGTCTCCTTGCTCAGTTGCCGAGTGCCTCGTTCCCGTCGCGAGCAGCCGCCGTTTGCCCCTTTCCTGTGGGCGCCACGCCGCGCACCAACCTCTGCAGGCTATAGCACCGCCGTCGGCGTTCCCGTGGCGCCACCTCTGTCCGCACGTCGCCCTCCTCTATGCTTATTTTGTTTGCTGCCCGTGCTCCTGCTAGGTGGACACATTATTGTGTACTGCGCTCACTAAATTCTTTAATCCTCTAACATGTATGTGATCTGTTCATATGAAGCCATATGGTCACCCCGTGCCATTTTGTTCGTCGCCATCCCCCTCGAGAATGTGCGTGCTCGTGAGGTGTCAAGATATGACAAGATCTCCGTCTGCCCGCGGGTGCCCTCTAATGTCAAGATCGTCGTCAACGACAAGACCGCCGTGACCTTCTCGAGGCCTCCATCACAGATCTCAAGTTCTCTATCACAGAAACCGAAGTCCATCGTGGCCCGATCCAAATTCGCCATCGTCGGCAAGATCGCCCACACGGATCCGAAGGCCGAGCCTGAACCCATCGAATTCCATGACCTTCAGAACCGAGATGTGTGAACCCTTTCCGAACCCCTATTTTATAAACACCATCTATATAAATTGTTACGTATTAAATGGTTCATACTTGCATTCACATCATGTGGTTTGAGGCATTGTGCCGATTCACCTAATAATTAAATATGGAGCATATGCGGGCGAATCTAGTCTAATATTGGTTCTATTTAAATTTGTGCATCGAACCGGTGAAATATCTTGCCTTGATAAGATAACATTTAAATTGCAGGGTATCTAAACAACCTGAACTTAATAATTAATTGTTGGGACCTCGATTCCGCTTAATATGGCCTAATTGCATCGTATCTTTGCCATGTCATACATCATACATGCATCACGCCCGATCTTCGGCCGTAGTATTAAATAGTGCATCCGGTGTTTCTTTTAGTGCTTTGCTTCTTCACGGATTAGGCCGATGAGTTGATTCGAGTGTCGACACACTCTTCGGACGAACCTTCGGCAATGTTTTCAGGCGAGCATTCTTCCCCTTTCTACCTATCTTACTTTTATAGTCTTTATTTCCTCCTATTGATCTATTGCTATCTGTGTTGCCTTGCTATAGATTCCGTACCCCTTTATATTTCTCTGCAGCCCCTATATTGCCATGGACACCTCCTATTACCTGTTGTTTGGTAAATAGTCGGCCTTGCGAGTCGTAGTTGCTTACACAGGTCTTGCTTCGCGTCGTCGATGTTCCACAGTTGTTGGAAAAATGCCTCATGCTTAGTGTTGGAGATGATGATGGCTTTAATTACAGTTTAATAATTAATATTGAAAGTAGGTAAATAATGCAGAGGCACAGGTGGGCAATAGATGTTATTTGATTTTTAACCGTCCACTTCTGTCTCGTAGGACACCGAGTACTCGATACTTGTTCCTTGACTATTCGCACTATCCGCATGTGGGATCATGAATCCCCTTAGCATGAGCTTGAGTCATATCTTATTTTTTGGGGCCACAAAGTTGTTTGGGGCTTTATTACTATCCTGTACTTATGCCATGATTATGTCATGTTTTACTGCTTTATTTACTATCATGCGTGGAGCACCTGTAATGTTTTGGAACCCCGTGCCACGTTTTCGCGGTATCGACAAGCCCATTCACACTTTTGGGTTCCCTGCCATTTACAGCCGTCGTCACAAACCTCTAGGTCCGTCTTGGAGCCGGCCAACTTTCTAGCAGGTTTGGTGGGGTGCCCCCCCTGAAATATTAGATGAACCTTGTGATTTCTTTGTCGTGATGCCTTGTTGGGTTTTCATTTGGTTTTTCCGAGGTTGATCGTGCGTGTATTGCTATTTGTGCCCCCTGGAGGGTAAAACTTTCTGAAAGCCATGTCCGCCGTTATGGACGACTTGGAGCACAATATCTCTATCATAGACAACTATAACTAAAGTAGTGCTATAAATTTGACTTTATAATGACTAGTAATCAGCTTCACTACAACGGAATGGCTAAATAAAAGTACCAACAACTGCTGGATTTTTGGATGCCTCATGCTATATGTATCTGACTAGTAAGTATTGCAACTACAACACAATGGTTGACCAAAACTGCCCACTTCTTATGTTATCAGGATGACTCATGCTATCTATATCTAACTAGTAATTGCCGCAACTATAACGGAATGAATAAAACTGCCAACTGTGTCAGTTCCTCGGTTGACTTCCTCGTTTGGTCTCGAGGGGGAAATACCAGGATGGGTATGTTTGGTCTTAGTAGCAGGTTGGAACCGAATAGGTCTTTCTTATCCCTCTCTAATAGCCGCCAGTTGTATCGAGTCTCTATAGGTTCTTTCGTGCCTGCTGTGCTGCCGCTTGATTCCACTATACCTATGTAGGTGAGGAACGCCGAATTCTAAGACTCGCCGTGTACTGGCCTCAGTATTGACCGCTCTCTTTTTCCTTTGACCTTTGTCGGCACCCCTTTTGTTTAAGCAGGTTTGAGATCGACGTCGTTAGCAGGGTTACCCTTCCGGCTTGGCCTGGGCAGGGTTATGGACGCCATTGGTTATTCTTCAGGGCTCTTAGTTCGATTTGCATCTTGTCCGTACTCGAACGTTGTACCGTTTTCAAGGTGATTTGGATCTTTGTACTGTATATCTGTATTCTTGACTCTATGTGTAACATCCCAAATTTCATCAAATGAAAAGTCATATCCTTGCATTCATATCATCATAGCATGTTTGTCTTGCACAAATTTTTTCAAACCAAAACTCCATTTGAAACCATCTTTAAACCCCTCTTTATATATTATATATGGGGCATGGTTATATTTTTATTTTCAAAAGACCAAAGTGTGTTTGAGTAGTCAGATGTGTTTGCCACACTTTTGAATGCTCGGATCACCCTACAAAAATTTAGAGTAGGTTTGAATTCAAACAGTTTTGAATTAGGGTTTCAAAACCATTTCTGAATATCAAAACAGAAAAGAAAAAGGTTAAATAAAAAATGTGTAGATTTTGGTGATTGTGGTGATTATGATTGTGAGGATTGTTCCTACTCCCCCAACTATCAAGGCAAGTGATGCTCCATATTTTTGTCCTACTATTTTGTCTATGCATTAGTAATATTTTGAGTAGGACTTGCATGGAGATTTTTCTAAGTATATTACTATGCTATGCCTTGGGAAATCCTAGTAGTTGTTGTCTTAGTAGATTTTTCCCTAAGTTAAGAAACTTGCTACTAGTATGCTTAGCATAGCTAGTAGAAAACAAGTGTGGATTATTCATGCTATGAATTATTGCTAAGTCTACGACTTGTGTTTTTGATTAATAAAACAACTATGTGAATGAATCACCTGGGTGGAATGGTATGGTTGGTTTATGTTGAGTGGTTACACAAGGCCCATGTCTATGGTTTACCTTGTGTATCACACTTGTGACTCTCCACCCAGGAACAAAGGGATTTGAGATGTTTAGTGTTGAGAAGCTTCTAGTGCAACCACATGGCATATGGGCTCTGCCTTGACCAACTAGGTTGCAAGAACTTAGCCAGATGGACAGTTGGTGGTAGGGTTGATAGGATGGAATGCGTCCATGGTGGTTTAAGGGAATGCTTCTGAAAAGTCTCGTCTCGATGAATGTCGAGTCTTGTGGGGAAAGTGCACCATGTCTCGAGAGGGTAAAACCTAAGTACTTAGCCGTGTCCCAGGCAACGGACAATTTGAGCATCAAAGACATTGAAGCAATCAAGGATCTCCTAATCCCAATTTCTCTAAGTTAAAACTTGTGGTTGAACAAGGGTAAAGGTTCACCAATGTCTATTGGTGGTTCCTTGGGAGTTTTATCAAACAAAAACTTGGTATTTTCAACTAATAAGAAAAACCTTATTTTGAGAAAAGCAAGCCTAAGCTACACTTAGCCAAATTCATATAGATGTTAGATACTACTATTCTACTAAGTTATCACTTGCCAATACAATTCCAAATGTATTGACTCACTGTGGTACTTATGATGTTGCAGGTTACTCTGATGGAGACTAGGGTTGTGAGTCTACACTCAACATGTTTGCATGTGGCACATGAAGATGAAGACTTATAGTTATTTACTTTATGTTATGAACTCCATGTATTAGCCTTGGGCTATTGAGTTGTAAAGAATATGTTATCTCTGGAATGACGATGTAATAACAACCTTTGTATCTGTGTACTTCATCTTAAACTGTGGATGCTAGCATTTGATCTAGGGACTAGCATTGCAATCACATGGACCTTTACCTTAAAAGGTGGGGTCTTACAGATGGTATCAGAGCACTGTGTTGCTTGTAGGATTATGACCCTAAGATGGATTAGACTAAGGAAACCACTAGGAAAATGCAACCCTTTGCAAAAATTCCACACTTGTCTTTTTCTTCTCGTAAACCTCTCCTAATCTTCTTTGTCACCTCTATTTGTCGATTGCCGCCATCAACGAAGCCATCAAAAAGGGACCACTCATGACCATGACCTTAGAATGTGAGACGGAGTTTCCCAAGGAACTCAAAATGTAACATCCCAAAAATATTAATCAAGGTTATCAATTCCAATCACCCAAATTTAGGGTTAACAAAAACTTTTGTTAATTAAAATCCATATGAATGCAGGTGTGTATGTGATGAATGCATGAATTCTTGTATGGGATGTGTGATTGTTATGAATGGCATGGATTGGTTTAAAGATGAAAACAACATCATCTAAATCATTTCCAAGCAGAATCAAATCAATAGAAATTCAAAAACAAACTATATAAACAAATGGTCATTTTTGCCAACCTTTCTCACTAGACCACTTCGAGTGTTTCTAGTCCAAGATTTCAAACAGAAACAAATCCCATTCTTTTCACCCCTTTCTATACCAAGTAAAAGTGAACCCAAGCCCACCTTGCAAACCCACATAAACATTTGGCAACCCTATTCAAATGACAATTCAAAATTGAATCTAGTTCATATGGTAAGATCACCATTTCTCAAAACCCAGCCAAACTAGTGCACCTTGACAAATCCAAGCAACCAGAGACTACCTAGTATGTGCCTAGTACACTCACCAAGTTTAAACCAAAAATTCAAATATGAATTTCTTTCGGCCATTTCATCAAACACCTGGAGACACAAACCAAATTTGGCCAAACTTTATTGTTTTGAGCAGTGATCACCCTAAACCATGTCCCCCATTGATCACCCTTGTCTCCCCCTGTGACAGCTATCGCATCAAACCAACTTAGACCCCTACCATTGCACCATACCATGCATGCCTAAGCATACCGTTGCCAGCCGACCATGGCCTGCTAGAACAAGCCATCGCCGCGCCTAGCCACCGTGTCCAGGAAGCACGCCACCGTCCACCGCCACCCTCTGTCTAGCCCTCGAGCATTGACAAGCAGTGGACCACCAAGAACACACGCGCCCAGTTTGTCTCTGCCATGTCCAAAGCGCGCCAGCTCGCCGCGCTCGACATGCTCGCACAGACTGCGCCTCGCCTTCGCCGCCCGTTCCTGTGATCACCACCGTCCCAGGAGACCACCAGACATCCCCGTTCGCCGCCACACGACCAGGAGCGCCTGTGCGTCATCAAAAATGTCGTCGGTGCCGCTCAGAGCACCCGCGCATTCCGACCGAACCGCACCGCCCCTTGTCGCACCATGAAGCCGTTGAGCACCGCCAGGAGACTGCACACCGTCCCTTAGTCCTAGCCATGCCCGTAGCTCGCTGTAACGCCGACCCCGACGAGCACTGCCCATGCCGCTCGGCATCTCTCGCTCGCCTATATAAGGAGGCCTTCCCCGCTCGTTTTGTTCACACCATCTCACTCCCCACCTCTCACTGAGCCTTCCCACTTCTTCCTGGAGCAAGGAAAGCGCAACATCGCTAGAATTTCGCCGGAGCCTGCCGCTGCGGGAGGAGAAGGGTGCCGTCGATTGGAGCCACCCCAGGAGGAGACGCCAGTACCAGGAGAACCGCCATCGTCGACTTCGTCATTCGCCCCCATCACCGACCATCGCATGATCCCCGGTGAGCCGCCACAGACCCCCACTGGCCGCGCTAGGGTTCAAGCCTGTCGTGTTCTGTTCGACGAGGACGATGGACATGAGCCGTTGATCCTTGATCTAATCCTACGGTCGTAGTTAGCCCGTACCCCTTCGCACCCCTGTCTCACTGACGCGTGGGGACACCGTTTAACCAGCCCACGTGCGCGCTGTGAGCAGTGGGCCGGCCTAGTTAGAATTCCTGCGTGACCCAGTTAGTTTGAATTTAGATTTATCTATTTAGTTTCAAACCTAGTTCTGGCAGTAGATTCAAATTTTTAATTCAGAGAGTTTCACTGAACCAAATTGTATGAAACTAATTTTGTTAGAAAGGTATGGAATTTATTAATCTAAGCCCGTTGGATTCAAACCATTTGAAATTATAGATCACATATAGTAAAAATAACAAGACAGAGACTTTTCTGCATTCAAACATTTTTCAAAATGCAACCATAAATGCTTTGGAGTTGATTCCAACTCTCAAAAATCACATTTGATAAGACCTTTCTGACTATATAAAAATATCTAGGTTTACTGGCAGTAATAATGGAAAAGAAATAAAAGAATGCCCCATAGGCATTTCTAGTCACTTTAATTAATTAAAATAATAAGGTTAAACATTATTAAATTGTGACACCACTTTAAATCACATTCCCAAGTACTGAAATATGTGGTGATGAAATGTGTCAACATGATCCCATGTTTTAATTGGAGAATATTAAATCTTAAGTAGTTTTTCAATGAGTAGAAATTACTTTTCTAAAATGAAATAAATAAAACTATTGCCTTAATCCTTGTGATGATTGTGATGATGCTAGATCATCTAGTTAAGTATTGTTTGGTGATTGTGTACTTCGTATTTAGTTATAGATGCTAGTACCGACCAAGGATACAAAGAGGAAGGAGACTACTATGAAGAAGAAGCCGAGGAGAACTTCAACCACTACACTGCACAAGGCAAGCTACCACTTGCATGTTACGTATGCAAGCTTCACAAAACAAGTTAACTTTGCAAGTTAACACTTGCAAGATAACTATGCATACTAGATGCCTTAGGCATATATGATTATACCCCCTTTTGATTACACCAACTCCCAGTTTTACTTGCAAGCTTTATTCTTTTATTTATTTATCAAAGCTTTTTATTTATGTTTACTTAGTGACTTGTGAAGTTTTGGAAAGATATTAGAGGTAGCATAAAGAGCATAAAACTTGGCCTAAGTTACGTAGAACTTGATGTCATCCTGAGGCATGAGATTATACTTAGATAAGTCACACTTGATTATCACCCATCATTAGTGATTACCCCCAATTTAGTGGCTAGTGCTAAGCATAAAACTTGATCACTTTAGATGGGAATACTGGGTGAAAATGGTTATGAAAACCTTAGAATGATGAGTCATTCTAATGAAATGTTTTTTACATGTGTTGTTGAACACCAGATGATTTGATGATGAAATGTTGAGGCATGAGCCTTAGCCCTTTTTAAAACTGATGGTTGTGTTCGGATGCGATACCATTCCAATTTTACCATAGAACCACAATACTCGAATTTGGGTAGGGCTTGACTAGAAGTGTATATAACTTCGTGATGATTGAACAAGTGTGTAGTTCCCAAGATGACAGATGGTCATGGTTAGGAGGCCAAACTCATAGGAGAGATGCCTATACTAGGGTGTGTAATTGAAAGGTTAGGATTGATTATCCGCATATTGAGTATGGTGAATTCAGGATTGTTCCTAACGGATGTATCGGATATTGTGGTGAAAGTGTACCACCTCTGCAGAGTGTCAAACTATTCGAATAGCCGCGTCCGCGGTTATGGGCAGTTGGAGTGGCCATACTGTTTCGTCGTCAGATGTTTTCAAAATGACTTGTGAATTGAATCTTGACTTTGAATTGACCACAACAGGGTTGTGAAAGTGAAAACTAAGTTCCCACCTAGGTGTTATAAAACCTTAAACTAGTTTTATTTACTTCTGAACTCACCTAGAGATAAACCTGGTTTTTTTGCAAAACAACCTAGAGCTTAGGATTCCTACTTGAACCACTTTACTTGTTAGTGATAGTTTGCGAGTACTTAAAGAGTACTCACGGCTTTGTCCCTAGATATTCCCGTGGCCAGACTATGAAGAGGACTATCAGGATGGTGAACAACAGGAAGTCTACGACAACTAGGATCATCTCCCATCATCACCATTGCCTGTGACCATGAAGATGGAGCTTCGCCCAGCCTACCGTTATTATATTATTCTGCTGCTTTGATTGTACTAAGACTAGATCATGAGATCCTTTATTTGTAAGACCTTTATTATGGTTTGTAATGGATGATGAACTATGGTACCAATCTGTTATGTCTCGCAAAAATGGTAATCCTGGGATTGCGATGTATGGCATAACAGGCATCTGGGATTAAAAACCAGGTGTTGACAAGTTGGTATCAGAGCCATCCTGACCATAGGAGACCCTAGTTAGAATGGACGCTTGAATCAAAAACTTAGTTTCAAAACAAAAGAAGTGAGTATTTATGAAAACCTATTCTCATTCTTACCACTTAGATTCTTTCATGAAAATTCTTGTTCCTCAAAAATTCTTGCAAACTTACATAAAATTTGACACACTTGATCACTCTACTAACTTACTCATCCTACATTCTTATAGATGGACGTGAAGTATATCAAGTTCTATCAGTTTGGCAATGGCAGAGATCTCATCTTTGAGCGAGATTTGGACCAACTCTCGGAACTTCTGGAGTGCGCACACCCCGAGTTCTTCGGAGCCCACACCTCGAGTTCTTCGGAGCCTAGCTCAACGACCAGGAAGGAGGAGAATTGCAATGGCTGATTGTTGCATGTCTCAGAGGGAAGATTGAAGCCCCCACCTCAGAGGGAGTCCAGTTCACCTTAAGAGAGAACAACTGGTTAGATGTACTCGCTAGGGCCATGCAGGAAGATCTTGCCCGTCTGTGTGGGCAAAGCATCAATCAGATCAAGGGCACGCACTTTGAGTACTACCCAAGGCGTGATGCTATGGGACATCCATTGGAGGCACCATATCACCCAGAGTTGAAGCATCAAGTGTACCACCTCAGCTTCATGATGTATGACCGTCAGAAGGAGTTGGACAATGCCCGCTCCTACGCGAACCACAACTATGCCATCGCAGTCAAGAAGGACCAGACCATTGCCATGCTTGTGAAGGATCGCCAGTCTCGTCGCCGTTAGCTTGAGAAGAAGGATCGCATTATTGCCCGCCTTCGTAACAAGGTGACAGACTTGGAGGAGACCATCCACGAGAGGGACATGCAGCTTGAGGAGATGGAGAATGTAGGGGAAGACATCCATGGAGACCCCTACTCTTACCTCAGTGACGATGATGACTTCCTGGAGGATCAAGCCATGGACTTCTTCACCGATGAGGATGACTTTGCCTTCATTGATGATGATGAAGCCACCGATTTCGAGGAGTAGTAGCACTTGAGCACTAGCGTTAGTGAAGTTGTATCCGGTCCCACTATATTGTAGTTACACATAATGGTTCTTAAAACCATCTGTTTCCTTGTTGTTGTGTGTGTTTGTATTTTGTGCTATGAATGAATAAAAAGCAAGTTGCTAGAAAAATCCGAGTCAAAGTTTAAAACTTTTCAAAAACAAACCCCTGAAACTTAGAAATTTCCCTCTTTTCTCATGATCTACCTCAATCTTCAGATGCCTCGTGGAGGAAGCAATTCATCCCCGGACCCAATGTTGCAAATCTTGCAAATTTTGGTTTCGGACTGCAAAGCTGAAAGAGCCGAACGTCAAGCCAACCTAGCCACCCTTCAACATATAGCTCAGATGGCCAACAACAATCAAGGCCATGGAAACCAGGACAACCATGGATCCAAGCTCAAGAACTTTTAGAACACGAAGCCAACCATTTTTAGTAAGTCTGAAGAGCCCTTAGATGCAGATGACTGGCTGCAGACCACGGAGAACAACTTAGAAGTCGCAGGAGTAGAGGTCAATGAGAAAGTACTGTTTGACACCCACTATCTGGCAGGAGATGCAAGAGCTTGGTGGAATAGCGTTCGCGCCATGACTGGAGGACAAATGATGACTTGGGATGAATTCAAACTCAAGTTCAGCAGAGCCCATGTGCCACCGGGTTTAATTAAGAGGACGAGAGATGAATTCAAAGAATTGAAGCAAGGGAGGATGACAGTAGTGGAGTATCATGAGAAATTTCTTTCATTAGCTAGGTATGCACCCGATGAGATTGACACTGAAGCCAAGAAGAAGGAGAGATTCTTGAATGGTCTGCATGATGAGATGCAGACAGTGTTAGTCAACATTCCATTTGCTGACATTTAAGACTTAGTGGATTCTGCCATTCAGATGGAAGGCAAGATCAACCAAGCCAATGAGAACCGCAAGCGTCGAATGATGCATCAACCAGGAACCCACCATACCCCAAAGTATCGCTCCAACCCGTCTATAGGATTTTCCCCAAGAAACAATCGGCCCCCGATGAACTGTCCAACCTATCCCAACCGTGGAGGAGGAAACCCAAGACCAGGAGGAAACCACAACAACAACCTCGGCAACCCCAGCAATTTCAACCATGCACCACCCAAGTTCAACAACAACAATGTCGCCAACAACACCAATACTGCCCCAAGGACTGGAAGCAATGTTGTGCCTATTGCAGGAAAGGACAAGTCTCAGGTGACTTGTTATGAATGCGGAACCAAGGGTCACTATTCCAATGAGTGCCCCAAGAAGCTGGTAGCAGCCCCCAATGTGAATGCCCCAGCTCAGCAGCAGCGCCGTGTTCAGCCTGGAAGAAGATTTGCCCCAGGGAATTCGCTCAACCGCAACAGCCATCTGTTTCACATGAATATTGAAGGAGCCCAAGAAGCGCCAGATGTCGTGTTGGGTATGTTTTCTGTTAACTTAGTACTTGCAAGAGTGTTGTTTGATTATGGAGCATCGCACTCGTTTGTTACAAAAGAATTTGCTTGCACTAGTAAGATTCAACCAACAAAATTGAAGCATGTTATGATAGTTCAAATACCTGGTTCAACCACCAAAGCTAGACAAATTTCCAAGGCCGTACCTATCAGAATCCATGTCATAGATTTTTGTGCTAATCTAATAGTACTTGGAACTAAAGGTTTGGAAGTAGTACTAGGAATGGATTGGATGTTGAAACATAAAGGATTAATCGACTGTGCCAAGAAAGCCATAACCATGACCAGTACAACCGGAATATCAATAGAGCATGTATCTGAAACCTTGCCCCATCAATTCAAGTGCAACAAGAGTCTATCCCAACCAAACATTGACCAAGTCAGAGTAGTCTGTGAATACCCCGATGTATTCCCAGATGTTTTGCCTGGTATGCCCCAGATCGGGATATCGAGTTTATCATTGAACTAATCCCTGGAACCGGACCCATAGCCTAGAGACCTTATAGTATGAACCCGTCTGAATTAGTGGAGATGAAGAAGCAACTGGATGCTATGCTGGAGATAGGACTGATTCAACCAAGTGCTTCGCCATGGAGATCACCTGTCTTATTTGTGGATTATAAAGATGGAGGTAACTGTTCGTGGACGGATTATCGGAAGCTGAATGATGTCACTGCCGAAGATAGAAGATCTGTTTGACCAGTTGACCGGTGCCAAAGTGTTTTCAAAGATTGATCTTAGGACTGGTTATCATCAACTCAAGATTCGTGCAAAGGATATTCCAAAGACTGCCTTTACCACCAGATATGGACTATATGAGTACACTGTCATGTCTTTTGGATTAACCAATGCCCCCGCTTATTTCATGAACCTCATGAATAAGATTTTTATGGACTTCCTGGATAAGTTTGTCGTTGTTTTCATCGATGACATTCTGATCTATTCCAAATCAGAAGAAGAACACGAGCTACACCTGAGTACCTTCCTTGGAACCCTTAGGGAGCATCAGTTGTATGCCAAGTTTAGCAAATGTGAATTCTGGTTACAGGAAGTAGGATTCCTCGGGCATATCATGTCGGAAGTAGGAATTGTTGTCGACCCTGCAAAGGTTAAGGATGTTGAAGAATGGCAAGCCCCAACCACTAAAACCCAAGTTCGTGCATTTCTCGGATTAGTGGGATACTACCGCAAGTTCGTAGAAGGATTCTCGAGTATCGCAAGACCCATGACCCAACTGTTGAATAAAGATAAGAAGTTTGTATGGACAGACAAATGTGAAACAAGTTTTCAAGAGCTTAAGAAGAGATTGATCTCAGCCCCAATCTTGATCATGCCGGATATCACGAAGCCTTTTGATGTGTTTTGTGACGCCTCCAAGATCGGTCTCGGATGTGTGCTTATGCAAGAAGTCAAAGTCATATCATATCTATCCCGACAACTGAAGCAACATGAGCAGAATTATCATTCCCATGACCTTGAACTAGTAGCCATAGTTTTAGCCTTGAAGACATGGCGGAATTACCTCATGGGTAACCGTTGTGAGATTTATTCGGACCACAAGAGACTAAAGTATATTTTCACTTAGAAGGAGCTGAATATGAGGCAAAGGAGATGGATATAGTTAATCAAGTACTCTGATCTGGACATCCACTATCACCGCGGTAAAGCCAATGTGGTAGCAGATGCCCTTAGCATATTGCCGTGTCGCTTGAACTCCATGATTCTGAAGGAGCAACCAAGTTTGCACAAGGAGTTGGAAGATTTCAGAATGGAGTTAGTAAGTGAAGGATTTTTGGCTAGCATAGAACTTCAACCCACTTTGATCAGTCAGATCAAGGAGGCACAGAAATGAAATGCTAGTATCAACGGAATAAAACGTCGTATCGGTACAGGGAAGGTGCCTGGATTCACCGAATATGAAGAAGGAGTTTGTGGTATAAAGGATGTATCTGTGTGCCAGAAGTTTCAGAATTGAAGCAAACTATTTTGAAAGAAGCCCATGATACTCTTTATTCTATCCACCCTGGAGGAACGAAGATGTATCAGGATTTGAGGAGCAATTTTGGTGGCATAAGATGAAGAGAGAAATCGGAAGCTACATAGCCAAGTGTGATATTTGTCAAATAGTCAAGGCGGGACATCGGAGACCCGCAGGACTGTTGCCACCATTGTAGATTGCAGAATGGAAATGGGATTCAGTGGGAATGGATTTTATCACCGGTTTGCCTACATCTAGTAGGGGAAATGACTCTATTTGGGTCATAGTAGATAGACTATACAAAGTCGCCCATTTCTTACCTGTTAAGACCACCTATCAGAGTTCGAAGCTAGCAGAGTTGTACATTGCTAGAATAGTCAGTTTGCATGGAGTCCCCAAGAACATCGTGTCGGATCGAGGAACTCAGTTTACCTCGAGATTTTTGGAAGAAAGTGCAAGAAGGATTAGGAACCAGACTGGATTTTAGTACAACTTATCACCCTCAGACTGATGGACAAACGGAGCGAGTAAATCAAATACTCGAAGATATGTTGAGAGCTTGTGTGTTAGAATATGGATCTAAATGGGAAGACTTTCTGCCGTTCGCAGAATTTTCATACAACAACAGTTACCAAGCCAGTTTGCAAATGGCCCCATTTGGATTCATGTATGGAAGGAAGTGTCGTACCACTTTGAATTGGTCAAAAGTAGGAGAGAGTCAGATTTTCGGACCCAACATCCTACGAGTAGCCGAAGAGAAAGTTCACAAGATTCTTGAGCACCTCAAGACCGCCCAATCCAGACAGAAGAGTTATGCCGACAAGAGACGTCGAGACCTAGCCTTCAATATCGGAGATTTTGTGTACCTCAAAGTGTCACCTTTGAAAGGAATGCAACATTTCCAACTCAAAGGAAAGTTAGCCCGCAGATATATCGGACCCTTCAAGATTCTGAATCATCAAGGAGAAGTATCGTATCAACTGGAACTGCCAGAGGAGATGTTAGTCATGCATAATGTGTTTCACATCTCGTTACTTCACAAATGCCTAGAAGTCCCGGAGAAGACTGAAGTTTTCAAGAATATTGATCACCGAACCATAGAGATCAACAATGACCAGACCTATCCTGAAGTACCCATCCGTATTTTGGAGGAAGCTTTCAGAACCACCAGGACCCGGAGTATCAAGTTTCTCAAGATCTAGTGGAGTAACCACACTGAAGAAGAAGCTACCTGGGAGCCAGAAGACTACATTAGGACAGAGTTTCCAGATCTCTTTAAATTCTAGTTTTCTTTTTCTCAAATCTCGGGACGAGATTTTGTTTAAGGAGGGAAGGTTTGTAACATCCCAAAAATATTAATCAAGGTTATCAATTCCAATCACCCAAATTTAGGGTTAACAAAACCTTTTGTTAATTAAAATCCATATGAATGCAGGTGTGTATGTGATGAATGCATGGATGCTTGTATGGACATATGTGATTGTTATGAACGGCAAGGATCGGTTTAAAGATGAAAAAACATCATCTAAATCATTTCGAAGCAGAATCAAATCAAGAGAAATTAAAAAACAAACTATATAACCAAATGGTTATTTTTGCCAACCTTGCTCACTAGACCACTTTGAGTGTTTCCAGTCCAAGATTTCAAACAGAAACAAATCCAATTCTTTTCAACACTTGCTAGACCAAGTAAAAGTGAACCCAATACCACCTTGCAAACCCACAGAAACATTTGGCAACCCTATTCAAATGACAATTCAAAATTGAATCTAGTTCACATGGTAAGATCACCATTTCTCAAAACCCAACCAAAACAGTGCACCTTGACAAATCCAAGCAACCAGAGACTACCTAGTATGTGCCCAGTACACTCACCAAGTTTCATCCAAAAATTCAAATATGAATTTCTTTCGGCCATTTCATCTAACACCTGGACACAAACGAAATTTGGCAAACTTCACTGTTTTGAGTAGTGATCACCCCAAACCTTGTCCCCCATTGATCACCCCTGTCTCCCCAGCGACAACCATCGCATTAAACCAACTTAGACCCCTACCATTGCAGCATGCCTTGCATGCCCGATCACACCCTTGCCAGCCGACCATGGCCAGCTAGAACGAGCCATCGCCGTACCTAGCCACCGTGTCCAGGAAGCACGCCACCGTCCACCGCCACCCTCTGTCCAGCCCTCGAGCGTTGACAAGCAGTGGACCACTGAGAATGCATGCACCCAGTTTGTCTCTTCCATGTCGAGAGCAAGCCAGCTCGCTGCGCTCGACACGCTCGCACAGACCACGCCTCGCCTTCGCCCCCCGTTCCTATGATCACCACTGTCCTAGGAGACCACGAGACATCCCTGTTCGCTGCTGCGTGACTAGGAGCGCCCGTCCATCGTCAAAAATGTCATCGGCACCGCTCAAAGCACTCGCGTGTTCCGACCGAACCGCACTGCCCTTGCCGCGCCATCAAGCCGTTGAGCACCGCTAGGAGACCGTGCACCGTCCCCTAGCCCTAGCCATGCCCGTAGCTCGCTGTAACGCCGACCCCGATGAGCACTGCCCATGCCGCTCGTCCTCTCTCACTCGCCTATAAAAGGAGGCCTTCCCTGCTTGTTTTCTTCACACCATCTCACTCCCCACCTCTCACTGAGCCTTCCCACTTCTTCCCGGAGCAAGGCGAGCGCAGCATTGCCGGAATTTTGCCAAAGCCTGCCGCTACTAGAGGAGAAGGGCGCCGTCGATTTGAGCCACCCCAGGAGAAGCCACCAGTACCAGGATAACCGTCGTCATCGACTTCGTCATTCGCCCCCATCGCCAACCATCGCCTGAGCCCCAGTGAGCCGCCACAGACCCCCACTGGCCGCGCTAGGGTTCTAGCCCGTCGTGTTCTGTTCGACGAGGACGATGGCCGTGAGCCGTTGATCCTTGATCTAATACTACGGTCGTAGTTAGCCCATACCCCTTCGCACCCCCTGTCTCACTGACGCGTGGGGACACCACTTAACCAGCCTACGCGCGCTGTCTGTAGTGGGCCGGCCCAGTTAGAATTCCCGCGCGACCCAATTAGTTTGAATTTAGATTTATCTATTTAGTTTCAAACCTAGTTATGGAAGTAGATTCAAATTTTCAATTAAGAGAGTTTCACTAAACTAAATTGCATGAAACCAATTTTGTTAGAAAGGTATGGAATTTCTTAATCAAATCCCGTTGGATTCAAACCATTTAAAATTGTAGATCACCTATAGTAACAATAACATGGCAGCGACTTTTCTGCATTCAAACATTTTTTCAAAATTCAACCATAAATTCTTTGGAGTTGATTCCAACCCTCAAAAATCACATTTGATAAGACCTTTCTGAATATATAAAAATATCTAGGTTTACTTGCAGTAATAATGGACAAACAACAAAAGAATGCCCCATAGGCATTTCTAGTCACTTTAATTAATTAAAATAATAAGGTTAAACATTATT
This sequence comes from Avena sativa, assembly GCA_916181665.1. Taxonomy (NCBI): domain Eukaryota; kingdom Viridiplantae; phylum Streptophyta; class Magnoliopsida; order Poales; family Poaceae; genus Avena; species Avena sativa. Next base: position 81,567,616 of record OV702296.1, read on the forward strand.
AAATTGTGACACCACTTTAAATCACATTCCCAAGTACTAAAATATGTGGTGATGCCATGTGTCAACATGATCCCACGTTTTAATTGGAGAATATTAAATATTAAGTAGTTTTTCAATGAGTAGAAATTACTTTTCTAAAATGAAATAAATAAAACTATTGCCGTAATCCTTGTGATGATTGTGATGATGCTAGATCATCTAGTGTAAACCCTTGTGTGCTAAATATAAGTAATTAAGTATTCTTTGGTGATTGTGTACTTTGTATTTATTTATAGATGCTAGTACCAACAAAGGATACGAAGAGGAAGGAGACTACTACGAAGAAGCCGAGGAGAACTTCAACCACTGCACTGCACCAAGGTAAGCTACCACTTGCATGTTACCTATGCAAGATTCACAAAACAAGTTAACTTTGCAAGTTAACACTTGCATGATAACTATGCAAACTAGATGCCTTAGGCATATATGATTATACCCCCTTTTAATTACACCAAATCCCAATTTTACTTGCAAGCTTTATTCTTTTATTTCTTATCAAAGATTTTTAATAATGTTTACTTAGTGACTTGTGAAGTTTTGGAAAGATATTAGAGGTAGCATAAAGTAAAACTTGGCCTAAGTTAGGTAGAACTTGATGTCATCCTAAGGCATGTGATTATACTTAGATAAGTCACACTTGATTATCACCCCTCATTAGTGATTACCCCCAATTTAGTGGATAGTGCTAAGCATAAAAATTGATCACTTTAGATGGGAATACTTGGTGAAAATGGTATGAAAACCTTAGAATGACTAGTCATTCTAATGAAATGTTTTTACATGTGTTGTTGAACACTAGATGATTTGATGATGAAATGTTGATGCATGAGCCTTAGCCCTTTTGAAAATTGATGGTTGTGTTCGGATGCGATACCATTCTAATTTTACCGTACAACCACAATACCCGAATTTGGGTAGGGCTTGACTGTAAGTTTATATACCTTAGTATGTGTTCCCTTACGGCCGAGGTTTGAGATGAGGCTACCTCGTGATGATTGACCACCTATGCAGTTCCCAAGATGACAGATGGTCATGGTTGGGAGGCCAAACTCATAGGAGAGGTGCCTATACTAGGGTGTGTAATTGAAAGGTTAGGATTTATTATCCGCATACTAAGTATGGTGAATTCAGGATTGTTCCTGACGGATGTATCGAATATTGTGGTGAAAGTGGACCAGCTCTGCAGAGTGTCAAACTATTCGAATAGCCACGTCCGTGATTATGGATAGTTGGAGTGGCCATACTGTTCCGTCGTCAGATGTTTTCAAAATGACTTGTGAATTGAATCATTGCTTTGACTTGACCACAACAGGGTTGTGAAAGTGAAAACTAAGTTCCCACCTAGGTGTTATAAAACCTTAAACTAGTTTTCTTTACTTCTGAACTCAGCTAGAGATAAACCTGGCTATTTGCAAAACAACCTAGAGCTTAGGATTCCTACTTGAACCACTTTACTTGTTAGTGATAGTTTGCAAGTACTTAAAGAGTACTCATGGCTTTATCCCTGTCTATTCTCGTGGCTAGACTATGAAGATGACTATCAGGATGGTGAACAATAGGAAGTCTACGACAACTAGGATCATCTCCCATTGTTAGCATTGCCTGTGACCATGAAGATGGAGCCTCGCCCACACTACCGTTATTATATTATTCCGCTCTTTGATTGTACTAAGATTGGATCATGAGATCCTTTATTTGTAAGACCTTTATTATGGTTTGTAATGGATGATGAACTATGGTACCAATCTTTTATGTCTCGCAAAAATGGTAATCATGGGATTGCGATGTATGGCATAACAGGCATATGGGATTAAAAATACGGGTGTTGACACAAAAACCCCATGTTTAGCTTGGGAATACATGGTGAAGCCATGTACAAGGGATTTCCAGTAATGGATGAAGGAGAATAATATTGGTGGGTGCAACTCCACTTGTACAAAAACAAGGGAGACAACCACAAAGAGTCGGGATTCTGCATGATCACCAACACAGAAATGTATATGTCATTCTTGGACTCTACAAGAAATGCAGCTTGGAATGATATCAAGGAGCTTGGTGAAAGACTCAAGTGTAGAATGCTCAACACTCAAAATGACCTTAGAGAGGAGAAAAGTATACCCAAGAATTACAGACTACCATAAAACGTCTAAGGGAAGATATCATAGACTTAGCATATCAGTGAGAATTGTGACGTACTCCGATAGTTGGACCACCACACTTGTCGTTTTCTCGCGTTATTAATTTGATCATACCAACCTATGTGATATGGCAAGTTTTTGTCCAAGCTATGATTGAACCTTAGTTCTTGTGGTAGATTTTTGTATGCGATGACTTGTATGTTTTATTGTTGAATGTATGCTTTTGGCTTTTGTTTCACTAACTTATGTTTTTCTCTTTACTTGTGTTGTTTCTAATTTTTATCTATCCTATGCAATAGATGCCTAGCTTTGTTGTGAGCATAGTCGAGGAGTTCAAGGGAACTCGTTTTGGTTCTCGTCTTGTTGAGCTCACTAGTGTGCTCAATCTCACACTCCCTAGTATTAAGGGACTTCAGCTTACGAAGTTCGAGAGGAAGGATCTATGGGAATTTAGAGTCTCGCAGCCTGGATGCCAGACGGAGTCACCCACTAAGGAGATAACATTCAAGTTAATGCATAATGACAAGGAGAAGGGACTCAACGTTGTCATGCAGGAGCTACTTGGACGCCTTTGTGGACGTTACTCCACCGATCTTAGGGGCCTCTACTTTCACCCGTTTGGGAGACGTGACGAGCAGGGAGAGGTTGTTGTGTGACGATGCCACTAGAGAGACTATCGAGCCAGTACGTCTGTATCTTCAGGACCTAGAGAGCCTCGTTAGACACCTCGACACTGATAGGACCAACGTCATGCTTAGTAATGACGAGCTAAAGGTTCAGTTGAGGGAGAAGGATAAGGCCTTCGCGAAGCAGGACAAGATCATCAAGGAGATGGAGGCTAGGTTCGAGAGTCAAGACAAGAGGTTCAAGAATCAAGAGAAGAGAGTGTATGATAGGAACAAGAAGATCAAGGACATGAGGGCCGAGATAGAGCTCAAGGACCTTGAGCTAGAGACTCAGCAGGGAGTGCTAGAGAGGCTGCGCTCGCAGAAGAGAGCCCTCTGAGCGAAGGTCGATACATTGACCACCACAGTGGAGGAGTACAAGACAACCATGGAGACAGCAGGACTTACTCTTGTAGATGATGAGGTCGACATGGTGGAGTAATGTCGACTACTTGGCTACTTATCTATTTATCTATTGTCCTTTCATTTATTGAGTCACAATGATCATCCAACATGTGGATGGCTTTTCTAGTGTGTTTAGTTATTCAAAACTTGTTGTTCACGTTGTTTAAACTCTAAGTTTATCTTCTGCTTGTATATTTGTGATTGTTTCTATGTGATGTATTGTGCATGATAACATCTATGGGTTATATCTCATTACTTATACTTATTGAAACCACAGATGCCTCCCCGTCGTGCCAATCCCAATCAAAACAACAATAAAAAAATGGCAATGAGATGCAGCAGCTGATGACAGCTCAAACTCAGTTGATGCAGATGATGACCCAGTTCATGGCAAATCAGAATCAAAACAACAACAACAATAACAACAACAACAATGTCACGACCCAGGATCAGGGCTAGACAAATACCAGATACTCATCTGATATAAGACTAGCCTAAATTCCGAAGCGCGCAGGGACAGATCGGTAACATTACAGAACATACAAACCATGCATTAATAAGGTAAACTCTTAAGAGAGTTACAAACCAGTCATACAAGCCAGGGGTCATAGACCCATCATTACAACAAACAATGGAAGCAAAAAAGTTGTTCTAAACAACAAACTTAGCAAAGGGCCTAAGAGGCCTTAAACAGAAGTAGAGAGCCTTCCATAGATCGTAGGATGCTTCCCGGGAACCCCGACTACTCGTCGACTTCGACGTAGAAACCACCTTCAGTTGGAGTAGCATCATCTGTAGAAAAACATTAACGAAGCAAGGGTGAGTATAGGGTGTACTCCGCAAGACTTATGGCTAGTGGAGTTGTTTTGCATAAAGCCATCTTTTGTTTTCGAAACAAGAGAGAGAAGGAACTCGTCTAGTCAGATCATTTTCAAAAGGGGATAAGAAGACTACAACTCTAGCTCATAGAATCATCTTTGATATCCACCAAGTACCATCATCAACTGAACCTCTCTTCCCGGACTACCCCCTCAAACAACCCCGAGGAAGTACTCCAGATGTCACATTAGTTGACAAGTTTTATCATTCGGTTATAGTTCTCTATGATCTTCACGTCCGTTCCCAAGTCATCCATAACCGTGGACACGGCTTTTCTAAAAGATTAATAACCCTGCAGGGGTGCACAACTTTACCCACACGTACCAACCGTTTCTTAATGCCAAATTATTAGCCCTCTTCCTTGGAAGGCCGACAGAGAGTGGTTGACCACTACCTTTACCTTGCTTTCGCCGAGACCATGAGTCACGCACTAGGGACATGCCACCGTAATTGGTCAAGTCCCGAAGCTGGTCCCTAATGATGTGTGCGGGGTTCAAGATTACGGATGCCGGGGATCTCTTGTTCTCGGCCACGCTTACCTACCTGTTATGAATGCACCTCCTTCTCCTCCATTCAAGAACAACCAATATGCGTATGTTGAATGGAAAGCCTGAACTATGTGACTCATGGAATCTACTAGGCAAGTTAGTTGGTCGAGGGGGTTTCCATGGCCCCGTGTGATTGTACGCTTGTCTTGGTTCAAGAGGAAAGAACATCGGTTCCTAGGGTGGAAAGTATGGGACTACAAAAACCATAACCCACGTGGCCTCCCATACAAGCCTTAGCATGTTTATCATCCATCTTTGATCACATCACCACATCCTACCATACTAGATTCATTCGCATCTCCGGTGCATCACCTGAATGATAAGCATCGGACCACTAAGCATGGCTAATCTTGAATGAAATGTGGCACTAGCGATGCTTATAAGCCAAAATCTAGTTATGCTAGGAGCAGTGGATCAGGTATTTTGTTCACAAGGGGAAACATGCGTCAGATAGGATTACTCTATCTACTGATAAAAGACTGTTGAACCGAATGCATATGACGAGAATGAAATACTTTGTAAACATAGGATTCATATGTATGAGTGGGGCTTCGCTTGCCTTGTCCTTTTTTGGACTTGTACTGCTCTTCGGTGGCGTTGACTTCAGCTTCGGGTTCGGTTCCTATTCGCAAGAACCAATCACCGGAGAAGAGAAAGCAACATTCAACACATGGCTTGTGCAATGCTCATACTATATGGATGATATGACAAGTTAAATAATGTTGAAACGAACCCTAGAACATGCTTGGTCACTTTAAAGGGGGTCCGAGAGGTCCAAACCCTAGAACAGGGGGATTCTCGGAATCACCTGTGGGGTTCAAATGGTTCTTCTAATTGAACTTGCCATCAAAGTTGACTAAACATATATGATTATATCTTAGTTATATAGGTCTTATTTTTATGATCATTTTGATATATTATTTGTATTTTTCTGATTTAAAATGAATTAGTTATGAATTTCTCCAATTTTAATTCATACTAAATCATTTTTGGAGTATTTAAAATAATTTCCAGCTTGGGCCCACATGTCATAGATTTAATCATTTTAGAAAATATTTAAAAAAAATATTAAAACCCTTATAGATATGGCCCACCTTTCAGGGACTTTCATTTACATAAATAATTACAGAAATGAATAAAAGAAAAAGGAAAAGGAATTATGACATCAGCATGACATCATGCTGATGTCATCAATGGAGATGCTCCCAGGTCGAGCTCGAATCCAGCGACTCCGAGCGCGCCTGGAAGCGTGATTGGGAGTGTTGGAAAGAGGGCAACGCGGGGAGTCGATTGGTGGTAGCGCCGCCGATTCTTGGTCACTAGAGACGACGGTGCAATGACGGCAAGTGGTGGCGGCGTCGGGCTCTCGCGGGGAAGACAACACATAGGGGGGGGGGGGGAAACGGAGGGGTGCGTTAGCACCGTGGGCTCACCGCGAGCACGACAGGGTTGGTGGCGAGGCTCGGGGAGGCCGGACGGCGACGGATCGACGGCGGGAACTACGGCAGCCGTCGGTGCTTCAAGCTCGATTCCGGGAAGAGGAGGGCGTCCCAACACGCGAGCTTCAAGGGGAAGGACGAGGGCGGTGAGGCGCATCCAACGGTGGCCTTGGCATGGCGTGGGGTGGCCGGAGCCAGCGGGGCGACACGGCGGCAGAGCTAGGGTTCGTCAGACATGACGCAGGAGAGCTAGGGAGTGGGGGAAGTGGCGGGTTAGGGTTTGTCGGCGGCGTCCAGCAGGTCTTGTAGACGCTCGAGGGCGGCGGCATGAATCGTGGCGCCGGCGAGCATCGCGACGATGGAGAGTGGTAGAGCGGCCGACACGGAGCTATCTGCCTGAGAGGTGGAAGACGACGCGAAGGGGTACGGGGATGATTGGGCTGCACTTGGGCCCCGGGTGGGCTGGCTCAGGACTGCTCTGCAGCGCACGAGCGACAGGGAGAGAGAGGATGAGATGGGCTCGGCCCAGTAGAGCTAGGTTAGCTAGTTTTTTTCCAGAAAAGAACCAATCACCGGAAAAGAGAAAGCAACATTCAACACATGGCATGTGCAATGATCATACGATATGGATGATATGACAAGTTAAATAATGTTGAAACGAACCCTAGAACATGCTTGGTCACTTTAAAGGGGGTCCGAGAGGTCCAAACCCTAGAACAGGGGGATCCTCGGAATCACCTATAGGGTTCAAATGGTTCTTCTAATTAAACTTTCCATCAAAGTTGATTAAACATGTATTATTATAGCTTAGTTAGATAGGTTTCATTTTTCTGATCATTTTGATATATTATTTGTATTTTTCTGATTTAAAATGAATTAGTTATGAATTTCTCCAATTTTAATTCATCTTTGGAATATTTAAAATAATTTCCAACTTGGGCCCACATGTCATAGATTTAATCATTTCGGAAAATATTACAGAAAATATTAAAACCCTTACAAATATGGCCCACCTGTCAGGGATTTTCATTTACAGAAATAATTACAGAAATGAATAAAAGAAAAAGTAAAAGGAATTATGACATCAGCATTACATCATGCTGATGTCATCAATGGAGATGCTCCCAGGTCGAGTTCGAATCCAGCGACTCCGAGCGCGCCTGGATGCGTGATTGGGGGTGTTGGAAAGAGGGTAACGCGGGGAGTCGATTGTTGGTGGCGCCGCCGATTCTTGGTCACTGGAGATGACGGTGCAACGACGGCAAGCAGCAGCAGCGGGCTCTCGCGGGGAAGACAACACAAATGGGGAGGGGGCAAACGGAGGGGTGCGTTAGCACCGTGGGCTCACCGCGAGCATGACAGGGTTGGTGGTGAGGCTCGGGGAGGCCGGACAGCGACGGATTCACGGGGGGAACTGCGGCGGCCGTCGGTGCTTCGAGCTCAATTTCGGGGCCGATTGGGCTGCACTTGGGCCCTAGGTGGGCTGGCTCTGGACTGCTCTATAGTGCACGAGCGACAGGGAGAGAGAGGAAGAGATGGGCTCGGCCCAGTAGAGCTAGGTTAGCTAGTTTTTTTCCAGAATCTGTTTTTCTAATTTCCTTTTATATTTTGAATTCAAATCTGTTTTGAATATTTTCAAATTACATAAACTTTTATATAATATCTGAAAACACTAAGGGGCCCTTAACACAATTTGGGGTCCATTTGTTTCAATAGTTTTCAAAATATGTAAACCAATTGAATGTTTTTGAGAGGAAACAAAATTAGGGTTTTATTTGTTCTTAATTGATTAAACCAAAGTGCAAGTGTTATGCATGCATGAAATGCTCAAACATGTCCTTATTTATACTACACAAAAGGTTGGTATGTTACGGCTCTACCCCACTTACAAGAATCTCAACCCGAGATTCCTAGGTTTTAGAAAAGAAGGCAGGGTACTCAGATCGAAGACGATCTTCGCGTTCCCAGGTTGCTTCTGACTCAGAGTGATGATACCATTGAACTTTCAGGAACTTTATGGTTTGGCGACGAGTCTTGCGCTCGGTTTCATCAAGAATACGAATAGGATATTCTCGGTAGGTTAGATCATCTTGGAGATCCAAAGTTTCATGGTCCACACCACGAATGGGATCTTTGAAGCAACGCTTGAGGTGAGACACATGAAAGACATCATGAACCTCTGGAAAAGATGAAGGTAGGTCCAATTTGTAGGCAAGCTCACCCTGCTTGGATAAAATTCAAAAGGGACCAATGTAGCGAGGAGCCAACTTGCCCTTGATACCGAATCGATGGACACCCTTCAGAGGAGTGATCTGGAGGTAAACTTGATCACCAACTTCATAATGAACATCAAGATGATGACAATCGTAGATGGTCTTCTTACAGGACTGAGCAGCCTTCATATGCTCTCTAATTATGCGAACTTGAACTTCTGCTTCTTGGATCATGTCCGGACAAAAGAATTGTCTTTCACCGGTTTCTGTCCAGCTCAATGGTGTTCGACATGTTCTCCCATACAAGAATTGGAAAGGTGCCATGCCCAAACTGGATTGAAAACTGTTGTTATAGGAGAACTTCGTGAAAGGAAGACATTTCTCCCAATTCTTTCCAAAGGATATGACACACGCTTTGAGCATGTCTTCAAGAATTTGATTTACTCTTTCGGTTTGACCACCGGTTTTAGGATGATAAGCTGTGCTAAAAGAGACATGACTTCCCATTGATTCTTGCAAACTTTGCCAGAATTTGGAAGTAAACAAACTTCCACGATTAGAGATGATCTTCTTGGGAACACCATGGAGAACAACGATCGGAGAGATGTATAGGTCAGCCATTTGACTAGCACGGATAGTTTCTCGAACCGGAAGGAAATGAACAACTTTGGATAACTGATCAACTATTACCCATATGGCATCATTTCATGCTTGTGTCCTTGGAAGTGTAGTAATGAAATACATACCAATTTCATCCCATTTCCACTCAGGAATTTTCAATGGCTGCAGAAGTCCAGCATGCCTTTGGTGTTCAGCCTTCACACGATGGCAAACGTCGCACTCTGCAACAAAGTGAGCGATTTCTGGTGTCATTCCACTCCACCAGAATCGTTAACGGAGATTTCGGTACCACCAGGATGAATAGACAGAGAGGATTCATGAGCTTCTAGTAGGATTAGATCTTTGATTTTCTGACTGTTTGGAACCACTAGACGGTTACTGAATTATAGGATACCTTGATCATTGACGGAGAAACATTTAGTTTCACCACTTGCAACACGTTCTTTGATCTTGGTAACTTCATCATCTTGCTGTTGAGCTTCCTTGATTTGGTCCTCGAGAGAAGATTTTATTTCAAGGTTAGCAAGGAATCCACAAGGAACTACTTCAAGGTTAAGACGCTTGATTTCCTCATAGAGAGCAGGTTGGGCTTGTGAAATCATCCGATTGTTGCAATACAACTTCTGACTTAGCGCATCGACAACAACATTGGCTTTGCCGGGTTGATAGTTGAAACCCAAATCATAATCTTTGATGAGTTCCAACCATCGTCTTTGCCTGAGATTCAGATCTGGCTGGGTAAAAAGATACTTCAGGCTTTGATGATCTGAGTAAAGTTCGCAACGGTTACCGATGAGGTAATGTCGCCATTGCTTAAGAGAATGAACAACAACAGCGAGTTCGAGATCATGGGTTGGATAATTGTTCTCATGTGGCTTAAACTGCCAAGAAGCATAGGCCACTACATGACCATCTTGCATCAACACACAACCGAGCCCTCGGAGAGAAGCGTCACAATAGATGACAAAGTCCTTGCTTGTATCCGGAAGGACAAGCACAAGGCGGGTGGTTAGCTTAGTTTCAAAGCTTGGAAGCTTTCTTCTGCCTTTTCTGACCATTCAAACTTCTTATCTTTCTTAAGAAGATCAGTCATAGGCTTGGCTATCTTGGAGAAGTTCTCGATGAATCGGCGGTAATATCCAGCCATTCCAAGAAAACTTCGGACTTCCTTGACTGAAGTAGGTGACTTCCATTCCAGAATGGTCTGAACCTTATCCGGTATGACAACAACACCACTTGTAGACACAAAAAGACCAAGGAAGATGAGCTCTTGTAACCAGAACTCACATTTGGAAAACTTGGCGTAGAGGCGATGTTCACGTAGTTTAGTCAATACCAAACATAGATGTTCGGCATGCTCTTCTTCGGTCTTGGAGTAGATTAGAATGTCATCGATGTATACCACGACGAACTTGTCGAGATACTCCATGAAGTCGGAGTTCATGAGACTCATAAATGTGGCAGGGGCATTGGTTAACCCGAAGGACATAACTGTATACTCATAAAGACCATAACGAGTTGTGAATGCTGTCTTTGGGATATCCTCCTTTCTCATCTTGATTTGATGATACCCTGATCTTAAGTCCATTTTGGAGAAGACAGTGGCACCACTTAATTGATCAAAGATGTCATTTATCCGAGGAAGTGGGTACTTATTCTTGATTGTCACCGTGTTAAGTGGACGGTAATCAACCACCAATCTTGGAATATTTGTATCCCGGTTCTTGAAAAAGATAGTAGGGCAACCCCAAGAGGATGTGCTAGGTTGGATGTATCCTAGACCCTCTAACTCTTCAAGTTGCTTCTTCAACTCAACCAAATCATGAGGAGGTATGCGGTAAGGTCTTTTGGAGATAGGAGCAGTTCCAGGAACTAGCTCTATGACAAACTACACACTTCGATCAGGTGGCATGCCAGGCAACTCTTCAGGAAAGACACCCGGGAAATCACAGACTACATGGACATCTTGGACCTCGAGAGTAGGTAGGAAATCCATTGCATACAACTCCGAGAAAGGTTTAAGGACTGCCGACGGAGACTTTGAACCATCAGTCCAATACTTGACAGTTATGGCAGTAGGAGGGGTCACAACAACTGTTAAATGTGCACAGTCAATGACAGCTTTATACTTGGTTAACCAGTCCATGCCCAAAATGACATCTATGTCAGTTGACTTGAGTGCAATGAGGGAATTGGGAAACTTCTGATATGCTATATCTATCTCAACCCCATGAGTCACCCAGATGGTCTGCCAACGAGACCCAGGAGTTCTAATCTCTAGAGGAGAGTCCATAGCTTGAGAGGTGATATCATGCATTTGCACAAAATCTTGTGATATGAATGTATGCGATGATCCAGAATCTAACAAGACTGTTGCTAGAATTGAATTGACACGGAGCGTATCCAGAATGAGGCGTGGATCTTCCTGAGCTACCTCAACAGTGACATGGGTCAGACGACCATGTCCAGCACCTTGAGCTTTATCATTCTTCTTTGCCTGCTGATCATTGCGTCCGACAGCCCTTTGAGAAAACTCCCTGGAGTAGTGACCAGGCTGACCACAGGAGTAACAGGTAAATCCAGTGTGAGAACCAGCAGGAGGATGATAGTTTGCTCCACCAGTATTTGACTGTGGCTGACGAGAATCATTGCCAGAAGACTTGGGTGCATAAGGAGCACGAGGCACATCACTGTATGTAACAAAGACACGACGCTTCTTGTTACCAGAGGAAGAAGCACGAGAATTTCCTTCTTCACGCTTCTGAGAGACTTCCATGTACTTCCTTCCATGCTCCAAGGTAAGAGCCTGATTGTGCAAGTCCTGGAAAGACTAGAACTTGAAGGGCAGCAACTCAGAGCGAAGTGCAGGGTTAAGTCCCTTACGGAACAACTCTTGCTTATCTTCATCATTGGTCACATCCCTAGTTGCATAACGAGCCAAGCCAGTAAACTCACACCCATAGGTTTCAATATCCTTGCGCCCCTGAGTCAGATCCAGAAACTCCCTCCTTTTGAAATCCATGCGGGCTTAGGGATATAAGAGGCACAGAATGCTGCAACAAACTCTTCCCAGGTAACAACTTGTCCCTGAGCTTGCAGATTCAGAAAACCTTCCCACTAAACACCAGCCTCACCTTCCAGCTGATAGGTGGCGAAGTTGACGCGGTCAGCTGGACGAACTCGAAGAGCACTGAACTTGCGCTCTATGGTGCGAAGCCAATCACTAGCTTCAAGGGGCTCCTTGGAGTGGGTGAAGATTGGAGGAAAAGAGCAGATGAAATCTCTGACATAGTCGTCAGGACGACGTTCAGTGTTCTACGCCACAAGTTCCAGAAGGCGTTCATTCCTCAGACGGTTGGTCTCAATGTTGTTGAGAACCTCGGCCATTGTGGGAGGTGGCGGAAGGTCCTAATCAGCATTGTTGTTTGCTCAACGGCCAAAAGAACCACGAGTACCAGACGACATCCTGAGAAGAAACAGAAAACATGAGAATGGATTCACCAAAAAGGGTACAACAAAGGATGGCAAAAATCATATCAAAAGATCATGGTAGAGGTGAACATGTGGATGAGGATTATATCAATGCATTAAGTATGGCAGTAGAACAAGCTTACGAAATGTATACGCTACCAACTTAAATACAAACCATAACAATGGAATGCAAGCATGATACGATACGAACAAGGCACAAAAGAATAGAGAGCAGAATTAGAGGCATCCTCAGCATGGTTAAAAACAATGCTTCAGTTAAACAGATTTATCTTGGTAACTCTGAGACTTGCAACCAAGTACGAAGTACTTGGAAAAACAACCCAAACCCGTATATCCTAAGAGTTTGAAATGATAGACGCGGAGTGAAAACTTTGCAAAGCAAACGAGATGAGTTAACTCAACAATAGAACAACCTTGGATAAGGAGTAAAAAGAGTCCTATTCAGAGTTTTGCAAATAGTTTTTAGCTTTCAAGTAGTTTTCTCAAACTCTAGACTCAACATCGACCAGCTAGAAGGGTTTCCTATAGACAGTACTGCTCTGATAGCAAAATCTGTCATGACCCGGGATTAGGGCTAGACAAATACTAGATCCTCATCTGATATAAGCCGAACCTAAATTCCAAAGTGTGCAGGGAAAGATCGGTAACATTACAGAACATACAAACCAAACATTAATAAGGTAAACTCTTAAGAGAGTTGCAAACCAGTCATACAAGATAGGGGTCATAGACCCATCATTCAACAAACAACGGAAGCAAACAAGTTGTTCTAAACAACAAACTTAGCAAAGGGCCTAAGAGGCCTTAAACAGAAGTAGCGACCCTTCCATAGATCCTAGGCTGCTGCCCCGGAACCCCGACTACTCGTCGACTTCGACGTAGAAACCACCTTCAGTTGGAGTAGCATCATCTATAGAAAAACATCAATGAAGCAAGGCTGAGTACAGGGTGTACTCCGCAAGACTTATGGCTAGTTGAGTTGTTTTGCATAAAGCCATCTTTTGTTTTCGAAACAAGAGAGAGAAGGAACTCGTCTAGTCAGATCATTTTCAAAAGGGGATACGAAGACTACAACTCTATCTCATAGAATCATCTTTGATATCCACCATGTACCATCATCAATTGAACCTCTCTTCCCGGACTACCCCCTCAAACAACCCCGAGGAAGTACTCCGGATCTCACATTAGTTGACAAGTTTTATCATTCGGTTATAGTTCTCTATAATCTTCATGTCCGTTCCCAAGTCGTCCATAACCGTGGCCACGGCTTTTAGAAGAGATTAATAACCCTGCAGGGGTGCACAACTTTACCCGCACGTACCAACCATTTCTTAATGCCAAATTATTAGCCCTCTTCCTTGGAAGGCCGACCGAGAGTGGTTGGCCACGACCTTTACCTTGCTTTCGCCGAGACCATGAGTCATGCACTAGGGAGTTACTGCCGTAACGGGTCAATTCCCGAAGCCGGTCCCTAATGATGTGTGCGGGGTTTAAGATTACGAATGCTGGGCATCTCTTGTTCCTGGCCACGCTTACCTACCTGTTATGAATGCACCTCCTTCACCTCCATTCAAGAACAACCAAGATGTGTATGTAGAATGGAAAGCCTGAACTATGTGACTCATGGAATCGACTAGGCAAGTTAGTTGGCCGAGGGGGTTTCCAAGCCCCTGTGTGGTTGTATTCTAGTCTTGGTTCAAGAGGCAAGAACATCGGGTCCTAGGGGTGGCAAGTATGGGACTACAAAAACCACAACCCACGTGGCCTCCCATACAAGCCTTATCATGTTTATCATCCATCTCTGATCACATCACCACATCCTACCATACTAGATTCATTCGCTTCTCCGATGCATCACCTGAATGATCAGCATCCGACCACTAAGCATGGCTAAGCTTGACTGAACTGTGGCACTAGCGATGCTTATAAGCAAAACTCTAGTTATGCTAGGAGTAGTGGATCAGGTATTTAGTTCACAAGGGGAAACATGCATCAGATAGGATTACTCTATCTACTGATAAAAGACTGTTGAACCGAATTCATATGATGAGAATGAAATACTTTGTAAACATAGGATTCATATGTATGAGTGGGGCTTCGCTTGACTTGTCCGTTGTTGGACTGGTACTGCTCTTCGGTGGTGTTGACTTCAGCTTCGGGTTCGTTTCCTATTTGCAACAACCAATCACCGAAAAAGAGAAAGCAACATTCAACACATGGCATGTGCAATGCTCATACGTTATGGATGATATGACAAGTTAAATAATGTTGAAACGAACCCTAGAACATGCTTGGTCACTTTAAAGGGGGTCCGAGAGGTCCAAACCCTAGAACAAGGGGATCCTCGGAATCACCTATGGGGTTCAAATTGTTCTTGTAATTAAACTTGCCATCAAAGTTGATTAAACATCTATGATTATAGCTTAGTTAGATATGTTTCATTTTTCTGATCATTTTGATATATTATTTGTATTTTTCTGATTTAAAATGAATTAGTTATGAATTTCTCCAATTTTAATTCATTTTTGGAATATTTAAAATAATTTCCAACTTGGGCCCACATGTCATAGATTTAATCATTTCAGAAAATATTAAAAACCTTACAGATATGGCCCACCTATCAGGGATTTTCATTTACAGAAATAATTACAGAAATGAATAAAAGAAAAAAGAAAAGGAATTATGACATCATGCTGATGTCATCAATAGAGATGATCCCAGGTCGAGCTCGAATTCAGCGACTCCGAGCGTGCCTGGATGAGTGATTGGGGGTGTTGAAAAGAGGGAAACACGGGGATTCGATTGGTGGTGGCACCTCTGATTCTTGGTCACCGGAGATGGCGGTGCAACGACGACAAGCGGCGACGGCGTCGGGCTCTCGCGGGAAAGACAACACAGAGGGGGAGGGGGCAAATAGAGTGGTGTGTTAGCACCGTGGGAACCACGAGCACGGCAGGGTTGGTGGCGAGGCTCAGGAAGGCCGGCCGGTGACGAATCGATGGCGGGAACTGCGGCGATCATCGGTGCTTCGAGCTCGGTTTCGGGGAGAGGAGGGCGTCCCAGCACGCGAGCTTCAAGGGGAAGGACGAGGGCGGCGAAGCGCATCCAATGGTGGCCTTGGCGTGGCGTGGGGTGGCCGGAGCCGGCGGGGCGACAAGACGGCAGATCTAGGGTTTGTCGGCCATGGCGCAGGAGAGCTAGGGAGTGGGGGAAGTGGCAGGTTAGGGTTCGTCGGCGGCGTCCAGCAGGTCTTGTAGACGCTCGGGGGCGGCGGCACGAATCGCGACGCTGGCGAGCATCATGGTGACTACGATCGGCGGAGCGGCCGGCACGGAGCTGTCTGCCTGAGAGGTGGAAGACGACGCGAAGGGGTACGGGGCCGATTGGGCTGCACTTGGGCCCCGGGTGGGCTGGCTCTGGACTTCTCTATAGCGCACGAGCGACAGGGAGAGAGGAAGAGATGGGCTCGGCCCAGTAGAGCTAGGTTAGCTAGTTTTTTTTTCCAGAATCTGTTTTTCTGATTTCCTTTTATATTTTGAATTCAAATCTGTTTTGAATATTTTCAAATTACAGAAACTTTTATATAATATCTGAAAACACTAAGGGGCCATTAACACAATTTGGGCTCCATTTGTTTTAATAGTTTTCAAAATATGTAAACCATTTGAATGTTTTTGAGAGGAAACAAAATTAGGGTTTTATTTGTTCTTACTTGATTAAACCAAAGTGCAAGTTTTATGCATGCATGCAATGCTCAAACATGTCCTTATTTATATTACACAAAAGTTTGGTATGTTACAAACAACAACAACAACAATTAAAACAACCCACCAGCCTTTGATATGCTTACAAGGTTTTTGAGGTTGAGGCCTGCCAAGTTCTCGGGAACCACCGATCCCATGGTAGCCAATGCCTGGCTACGTTCTGTGAATAAGGAATTGGTCACTGTGGGATGCACTGATGAAGAAAATGTCAGATTTGTAGCACATCTGCTTGAAGGACCAGCAGCTACATGGTGGGACAACTTCCAAATCACGACTCCTATTGAGGAAGTGACTTGGGATATGTTTTAGGATGGACTCCGCATAGCTCATATCTCTTCAGGAGTGATGAGTTTGAAGAAGAAGGAATTCCACAAGTTTAAGCAACGTCACCGCAGTGTGGTAGAATATATTGAGGAGTTCAACAATCTGGCACGCTATCCACCAGATGATGTTGATACTAATGCTAAGAGGAAGGAAAAATTCCTTGAAGGACTGAATGATGAGATGTGCATGCAACTATCTGTTGCATATGTCCCAACTTATCAATCACTGTGTGACAAAGCCACCATCTTGGAGAGGAATATGAAATAGGTGGAGAATAGGAAGAGGAAGCATCACTTTGACAAGCACAGCTCGGGATCGTCTCACGAGCGTTCCCATGGTGATGATAGTGGAGGTTCTGGATCCCACAAACATGGGAAGTATAACAACCACCACAATAGTAACCGTCACCATGACAACAAGCACCACCACAGTCATGACAATGATAGATATAAGAACCACAAGAGTGGACACAAGAGCCATCTCAGTGGTAATGGCAATGGAAGTCAGCCTACTAAGAGAGACATCAGTCAGGTTGAGTGCTTCAAGTGCAAGAAAACTGGGCACTATCCAAATGAATGCCCCAAAAAGAAGGCTGATGGAGCCAACAAGACAGACCCATTTCAGAAGGGTCAAGTGAACCACATCAATGTGGAGGAAATATATGAGGAATTTGATGCTATGGCCGGTAAGTTCAAGCTTAATTATTTTCTAGCATTTGTTCTTTTTGATACCGGCGCATCGCATTCATTCATATCAAGAGAATTTGTTGATAAAAATGGACTTCCAACTAAAACTATTGGATGTCCTATTAAAGTAAGCTCTCCAGGTGGAGAGATGATAGTAAATTTTGGATGTCATGATCTAGTGATAGAATTTGGAAAGTATAAGTTTCCAGTTAGTCTAGTAATCCTAGATTCCCAAGGATTGGATGACTAAGTATGAAGGATTAATAGATTGTGCCAATCGTATTGTTACACTCAACCCCGGATAAGAAATGGATTAGGTTCAAGTCTAACTTTGAATCCAAAGGGAGTAAGCTAAATTCTCTTAAGGGGGTTAGCATAGACAGTTTACCAGTTGTGAAGGAGTACCCGAATGTGTTTCTGGAGGAATTACCAGGAATGCCACCAGATAGAGATGTGGAGTTTCTGATTGACTTACTGCCCGGATCTGGACCAATAGCAAAGAGACCCTACAAGATGTCAGTTGATGAGTTGAAAGAACTCAAGAAACAACTTGGAGAATAGTTGCAGAAAGGATTTATCCAACCGAGTTCTTCGTCTTGGGGTGCACCGGTTTTGTTTGTAGAGAAGAAGGATAGAAGTCAAAAGGTTGTGCATAGATTACCGTTCACTCAATGAGGTGACTATAAAGAACAAGTATCCTTTGCCCAGAATCAATGATTTATTTGATCAGCTAGAAGGAGCCCGTGTGTTTTCAAAGATTTATCTTCGATCAGGCTATTTTCAACTAAATATTAGAGAGCAAGACTTACCTAAGACGGCTTTTACCACTAGGTATGGATTGTATGTGTATACTGTGATCCCATTTGGATTGACAAATGCACTAGCTTATTTCATGAACATGATGAACAAAGAGTTTATGGAGGTTGTTGACAAGTTTGTTGTCGTATTCATCGATGACATTTTGATCTATTCCAAGAGCAAATAAGAACATGAAGAACATTTGCGTTTGATACTTGAGAAACTCAGGGAGCATAAGTTGTATGACAAATTCAGTAAGTGTGAATTTTGGTTGAATTAAATTGGATTTCTTGGACACATTGTGTCTGGTGATGGTATAGCTGTCGATCCCGCAAAGGTGTCAGCTGTAACTGAGTGGGAATCTCCCAAGTCGGTTAAAGAAGTTAGTAGTTTCCTAGGCTTAGCAGGATACTATAGAAGGTTCATTGAGAATTTCTCAAAAGTAGCTAAGCCAATGACGGAGTTACTGAAGAAAGAAAATAAGTTTGATTGGACTGAAGGATGTGAAATCAGTTCCCAAGAATTGAAGAAGATACTAGTATCTGCACCAGTCTTATGTCTACTATATTTGGAGAAGGATTTTCAAGTCTATTGTGATGCATGTCACCAAGGATTGGGTGGAGTTTTGATGCAAGAAGGGAAAGTTGTGTCTTATGCTTCCAGACAACTCAAAACTCATGAAGTGAATTATCCTACTCATGATTTGGAGTTAGCCTGTGTTGTCCATGCACTCAAAACATGGAGACACTATGTTTTGGGAAAGCGTTGTGAAGTGTTCATGGATTACAAGAGTTTGAAATATATCTTCACCCAGAAGGAACTCAATATGAGACAAAGAAGGTGGCTAGAGATCATCAAGGACTATGACTTGAGTTTGCAATACCATCCAAATGTTTTAGAGGATGCTTTAAGCCGTAAGGTTTATGTGAATGGCCTTACTAAGGGAGAATTTCCTGATGATCTATGTGCTCAATTCAAAGAGCTAAGATTGGAGATAGTGCCTGAAGGATGTCTCATGTCATTGGATGTTCAACCAACATTGTTGGACAAGATCAAAGAATCCCAAAAGTTGGACAAGGAAATAGAGGAGATTAAAGGAAAAATTAGTAAAGGAAAGGCTAAAGGATTCCATGAAAATGAACAAGGAACTTTATGGTATTGAAAACATACCTGTATTCCACAAGATCCGGAGCTTCGGAAGTTGATTCTGCAGGAAGCACACAATTTACCATATTCTATTCATCCAGGTAACACCAAAATGTACATGGATGTGAAGGAAATATTTTGGTGGATAAATCTCAAGAAAGATATTGCGGAACATATTGCCTTGTGTGATGTGTGTAGTCGAGTGAAGGCGGAACATCAGAAACCGCCAGGTTTATTACAACCACTACATATTCCTGATTGGAAGTGGGATAAGATTGGCATGGATTTTATCACCGGACTGCCAAGGACCAGATCTAGTTATGACTCTATATGGGTTGTTGTGGATCACCTAAGTAAAGTAGCTCATTTCATACCTGTGAAGACATCTTAGACAAGTGCTAAATTAGCTAAGATCTATATGAACATGATTCTATGTCTGCATGCAGTACCTAAGAGTATTGTGTCTGATAGAGGAACTCAGTTCACTTCGCATTTTTGGCGACAACTACATGAATCATTGGGAACAAGATTAGAGTTCAACACAACTTTTGACCCTCAAACTGATGGACAGACAGGAAGGACTAATCAAATTTTGGAAGACATGTTGAGGGAATGTGCCCTAGACTATGGTGCTAGTTGGGATGAAAGTCTTCCTTACATAGAATTCTCTTACAATAACATCTATCAAGCAAGCATTGAGATGGCTCCGTTTGAATTTCTTTACGGAAGGAAGTTTACTATGCCATTTCTATGGAGTGGAGTAGGAGAAATAAATTTGTTCGGACCAGAACTGATCAAGGAAGCTGAAGAGAAAGTTAAATTGGTAAAGGACAGATTGAAAATAGCTCAGTACCGACAAAAGAGCTACGCAGATCCAAAGCGTAGGGAAGTCACCTATGAGGTAGGTGATAGAGCTTATCTTCAAGTCTCACCACTTCGTGGTGTGAAGAGGTTTGGAGTCAAAGGAAAATTGGCACCAAGGTATGTTGGACCATTCAAGATTTTGATCCGCAAAGGAGAAGTGGCTTATGAGATAGAATTGCCAGAATCACTGTCTACTATTCACAGTGTGTTTCATGTGAGTCAGTTGAAGAAGTGTCATTCGGAGATGGAAGAAAATTCATTGAAGGACACTATACCTTTGGAAGAGGTTCAGTTGGAGAGTGATCTTATTTATGAGGAGAAGCCTATAAAGATTCTTGAGACTACAGAAAGAGTTACTCGCACTAAGATTATCAAAATTTGCAAAGTACAGTGGAACCATCATACCAAAGAAGAAGCAAAAGAAGAAGCAACTTGGGAAAGAGAAGATGACCTTCAGAAGGATCACCCTCACCTATTTGATAGCCAATCCGAATCTCGAGGGCGAGATTCATCTTAATGGGGTTAGATTTGTAACATCCCAAATTTCATCAAATGAAAATTCATATCATTGCATTCATATCATCATAGCATGTTTGTCTTGCCCAAAATTTTTCAAACCAAAACTCCATTTGAAACCATCTTTATACCCCTCTTTATATGTTATATATGGTGCATGGTTTTATTTTTATTTTCAAAAGACCAAAGTGTGTTTGAGTAGTCAGATGTGTTTGCCACACTTTTGAATGTTAGGATCACCCTAAATAAATTTAGAGTAGGTTTGAATTCAAACAGTTTTGAATTAGGGTTTCAAAACCATTTCTGAAAATCAAAACAGAAAAGAAAAAGGTTAAAGAAAAAATAAAACTGAGCGCTGCCTATTCAGCCCACCCCCACTTCCGGCCCATCTATCCCACCCGGGTTTCCCCATTCCCTCTCTATTTCTCACCGCATGCACCCGCACCCACCCGCTGACTGGTGGACCCCACCGCCACGCCAACGCGTCGTCGTCAACCCCACGCCAGACCCATGCCTCCTGCCGTTTCCTCCTCTCTGTCAATTCTGTTGATGTCGCGCGCTTAATTGCCATTGATTTAGCAAGTAATCCCCTCCCCCTTGACTTGCTACTTAATACCCTCCCTCTCCCACATCTTTCCGCTCACCTAGCCCCCACTAAGCGCCACTAGGCTCTGCAAATTTCGCCCCGCACCACCGCGGACCCGAGCACCTCCGGCGAGTGATTCCGGTGAGCTCCGTGCTCCCCTCTGCTTTTCGTTCATATGATTTTGTCCGTCAGATACTTGTGCACCTCCTCACACCTTTAGTTTGTTTTGAATCGCCCCAGGTTGACTCCACCGTCTCCGTTCGCAAACGCCCGACGCCAGGACCAACTCCGATGAGCTCCCACGGTCGCGATAGTACGCCCCTGACCAAGCCAGTTCCACCTTGAACTTCCTCGTGTTCACGCGAGTATGGTAAATCTTTCCACCACCCCCTTACCCCTTAGCACGGCAGGAGCGTCGCCGGTAGTAGCGCCGCCGCCGCCAGCGCCATCTGCGCCGCTAGGTTTTGGTCGCTTGATCCAGAGCCGTTAGATCTAGATCTTGCGACGTAGAATAGATCACTTACTGAACCATTTTGTTTAGATCTGGCGCATTGGATCTGACTTGATCCAACAGCGCGAAAGCGTGATCCGCTCGAAGTGGTACGGGCCAATAGGAACACGCCGCATGTCTGGATTTTCGATTTAAAATCTAGATTTGAATCTATTAGTTATTCAAACTTGTAAAATTCATATCTTTTGATCTATTTTTCCAAAAATTGCAAATAATATATCAATGGATTCAGAAAATTAAGAACTACACAACTATGGCCTTGAATTGGTCATTTGATTTTGGAAAAATGGGATTATGTACAGAACCATTTGTAGGCCTATTTTGCATATAAAAATTATTTTGGAAAATATTTTTAATGCAAATTTGAGTTTATTTAGACTATAGAAAGTTTTCTTTGTGTTCAGTATAGTTTGGGTTGATTTGTTTAGTACAAAAAAATCATTTCATTGCATTTTCATGCATTCATATGTATTTTTGTTTGATTATTGAAATGTGAATTTGGTGTTATGATTTTATGTATAGATTTTGGTGATTGTGATTGTGAGGATTGTTCCTACTCCCCCAACTATCAAGGCATGTGATGCTCCATATTTTGTCCTACTATTTTGTCTATGCATTAGTAATATTTTGAGTAGGACTTGCATCGAGATTTTTCTAAGTATATTACTATGCTATGCCTTGGGAAATCCTAGTAGTTGTTGTCTTAGTAGATTTTTCCCTAAGTTAAGAAACTTGCTACTAGTATGCTTAGCCTAGCTAGTAGAAAACAAGGGAGGATTATTCATGCTATGAATTATTGCTAAGTCTATGACTTGTGTTTTTGATTAATAAAACAACTATGTGAATGAATCACCTGGGTGGAATGGTATGGTTGGTTTATGTTGAGTGGTTAGACAAGGCCCATGTATATGGTTTACCTTGTGTATCACACTTGTGGCTTTCCACCCAGGAACAAATGGATTTGAGATGTTTACTGTTGAGAAGCTTCTAGTGCAACCACATGGAATATGGGCCCTGCCTTGACCAACTAGGTTGCAAGAACTTAGCCAGATGGACAGTTGGTGGTAGGGTTGATAGGATGGAACGCATCCATGGTGTTCTAAGGGAATGCTTCTGAAAAGTCTCGTCTCGATGCATGTAGAGTCTTGTGGGGAAAGTGCACCACCTCTCGAGAGGGTTATACCTAAGTACTTAGCCATGTCCCCAGCAACGGACAATTTGAGCATCAAAGACATTGAAGCAATCAAGGATCTCCTCATCCCAATTTCTCTAAGTTAAAACTTGTGGTTGAACAATGGTAAAGGTTCACCAATGTCTATTGGTGGTTCCTTGGGAGTTTTATCAAACGAAAACTTGGTGTTTTCAACTAATAAGAAAAACCTTATTTTGAGCAAAGCAGGCCTAAGCTACACTTAGCCAAACTCCTATAGATGTTAGATACTACTATTCTACTAAGGTATCACTTGTCAATACAATTCCAAATGTATTAACCCACTCTGGCTGTAACTTATGATGTTGCAGGTTACTTTGATGGAGATAGGGTTGTGAGTCTACACTCAACATGTTTGCCTGTGGCACAAGAAGATAGAGACTTATAGTTATTTACTTTATGTTATGAACTCCATGTATTATACCTTTGTATCTGTGTACTTCATCTTAAACTATGAATGCTAGCATTTGATCTAGGGACTAGCATTGCAATCACACAGACCTTTACCTTAAAAGATGGGCTCTTACACTATGAGTCGTTGTTGTATATATCTGTTCTGTGGGTTTCATCATGGACTAATGTGTAATGGTATTACTTCGTTTTCCACCCGCATGAAAGTGCCTGGTGGACGCCTTTGAATCGTTTCTATGCGGGTTTGGCGGGAATCGCTAAGACTTGCATAGGGCCGATCCAAGGATGTTACAGGTATGTCACCTGGTACGGGAAGGATCCGGCCATACCGCCCGCCCGTACCACTTATGCGGACATCATATTCTTCCCGAGGAGGTAACCTAAAAATCCCCAAAAAACCATTCTCTCTTTTTTCTTCCTCCAAACTCCAAACCACCTCCATTGTATCTTTAAATTTACTCAATCTTTCTTCGATTCCTCGCACTCAATCAATATAAGGTATGATTATCCTCTGATCCTCAACTTATTTTTGCAAAAGCTTCACTCAATCATTCACGATTATCAATCTAGACTTAGGTCTTGTTCTTGATTCAATCTTGATATTGAGCATGCTTAGTATTTATTTACAAGAGTATCCTTTTATAACTAATGTAGGGAATCACATATGCTATGTTTCTATTGGATCAAAATTTATTATTAGCAATTTTTATTATTACTTATTTATTTTATCTTATTTTTTTAGATGAACACAAGGAGATGTACACGTGCAGTGGCTGCGGAATCCACTGGACCACCGTTTGATACATTGACCCCAAGTAACTTGGTATCGAGTTCACCGAGGAGTTCCATCCGAACCTTTTTAATCGTCTCAAGCTCTAAGAAATCAAGTCAAACAAGTGGGCGCGTCCCTATATCCTGAACCAACTTGGCATTCGTGCTGATTTCGATTTACTTTGCAACAATGTTGGTTTGTATAACTTTGTCTTTCAAGGATGTCGCCACATATCGCCGCTTTACACTTGAGTTCCTCAGCACCTTGACACATATGATGGACCTTTACTATTGTACCAAGGAACAAAGGCTCAAAGTTGATCACATCAAGTTTAACCTTATGAACCGTGAGTACATCCTAACACCCGACCAATGGGATCCATGCTTTGGGTTTTCTAATAACACCACTAATGTACGCACAACTGCTTTTGTTTTAAATCCTGCACCTTGGGAGTACTTTAATTGGATGAGAATTCGTGGAAATACACTGAAGGGAAACCAAATTGATCATCCTACTATTTTATATCTGTTTTATGTAATTTGTAACACCTTGTAGGAACGTGGTGAGTTTACTAGAGTTAATGATGATGACATGTTGATCCTCACAGAAGCTACTATTGTTAATTGTAACTTAATGCCAAATTTGGGAGCTTTGCTTGTGTTTTATCTTAAGCATCAGGCTCTTCAATTTCATTGTCGTGGTGGTGTCCAATGGATGCTAGTGGGATCTAGGGAGGGAAGATGTAGTGTTTTCTACACACAGAAGGATATAACTCAGCTTTTATTCAACTTCAATGAAGCTACAAGTGCTCCTCGAGCTGTATACGTTGGAGGAGGAAGAAAATACAACTTATGCCCTCCAGAGAAAAATGAATCGATCCCCCTTCTGGTCGCCCTGCCTCTCCTTATAAAGGAGCGACCAGGATCCCCCTAGGGCTGACGTGGACTAGCATATTCCACGAATATGCTTGTCCCAAAGAGGTAACTCGGCGGGCCTCTTTCCATGCCCCCCTCCTATCAACGGCAAAGACATAGAGTCCACCACATGTGAGCCTCGAGATTGAGGACTGTAACCTACGTGACCTTCTTTTGCACCTCTGCCACCCTACTTCTTGTCTGTAGCACTTGACACTATGCAGATTGCTGATGAGAGACAGTGGCTGCGGTTGACCTCGTGACTCTCCTTCTCCTTCATGGGCAAGCTTCCCTTGACTCGGCCTCGCCTCGCGTAACTCGGCTTTACCTTCACCTGCACATAGGTTACTTGGTGGTAGGCCGACGTAGCTCATATGTCAGCCGAGTCAGATTTTTACTACTTTACTCGGAACATGTCGGATCTCATTTGGCTGACTCCTTCATGATTCAGCCGGATCATGCCCTGATCCGGCTCTGAACATTAGGGCTCCTTCCCTTTCCTACGTATCCTGACCCTATCTGGGGTCATCCGATTTAGGTTTCTGCGGTGGTTTTCCTCTTTCACCGCCGTCGTGCTCATCATTGTTGCGACGGGGCCTTGGGTTTCGAGGCCTCTCCCCGTCGCCAGCGACTTGTCAACACCTGGATTTTTAATCCCAGATGCCTGTTATGCCATACATCCAATCCTAGGATTACCATTTTTGCGAGACATAACAGATTGGATATCATAGTACATCATCCGTTACAACCATACATAAAGGTCTTACAACAAATAAAGGATCTCATGATCCAGTCTAAATACAATCATAGCAGCAGAATAATATAATAACGGTAGCATGGGCGAAGCTCCATCTTCAGGGTCACATGCAATGCTAGCGATGGGAGATGATCCTAGTTGTCGTAACCTTCCTATGGTCCATCCTCCTGATAGTCCTCTTCATAGTCTGGCCACGGGAATAGCCAGGGACAAAGCCATGAGTAATCTTAAAGTACTCGCAAACTAATACTAACAAGTGAAGTGGTTTTGAGTAGGAAATACTAGGCTCTAGGTTCTTTTGCAAAAAGTTAGATTTACCTTAACTGAGTTCAGAAGCAAAGAAAGCTAGTTGAAGTTTTATAACACCTAAGTGTGAACTTAAATTTTCATATCACAACTCTGTTGTGGTCAAGTCAAAGTCATGATTCATTTCATAAGTCATTCTGAAAACATCTAACGATGGAACAGTATGGCCACTCCAACTATCAATAACCTTGGTCGCGCCTATTCGAATAGTTGACACTCTGCAGAGGTGGTACACTTTCACCACAATATTCGATACATCTGTCAGTAACAATCCTGAATTCACCATACTCCGTATGCGGATAATCAATCCTAACATTTCAATTAGACGCCCTAGTATAGGCACCTCTCCTATGAGTTTGGCCTCCCAACCATGACGAACCATCATCCTGGGAACTGCACAGGTGGATAATCTTCACAAGGTAGCCTCAGCTCAAACCTTGGTTGCAAGGGAACCCATACTAAGGTATATAAATTTCGAGTCAAGCCCTAGCCAATTTTCGGGTATTGTGGTTATACGGTAAAATTGGAATGGTATCGCATCCAGACAACCGTCAGTTTTTATAAAGGGCTAAGGCTCATGCCTCAACATTTCCATCATTAGAATCATCTAGTGTTCAAGAACACATGTGAAAACATTTCATTAGAATGACTCATCATTCTAAGGTTTTCATATTCATTTTCACCAAGTATTCCCATCTAAAGTGATCAAGTTTTTTGCTTAGCACTAGCAACTACAAGTGGTGTAAACACTAATGAAGGGTGATACTCAAGTGTGAATTATCTAAGTTCAATCTCATGCCTCAGGATGACATCAAGATTTATCTATATTAGGCCAATTTTTATTCTCTTTATGCTACCTTTAATAATCTTTCTAAAATCTACAAATCACTAAGGAAACACAAATAAAATCTTTGATAAATAAATAAAATAACTAAGCTTGCAAATAAAACTAGGATTGGGTATCATCAATTGGTATAATCAAGGCATGCCTAATGCATTTCATAGATTATCTTGTAGGTGTAAGCTTGCAAGTAAAACTTGCATGGTTTAGCTTATCTTGCCTTGTGTAGAGAAGTGGTTGAAGTTCTCCTCTGCTTCTTCCTCGTAGTAGTCTCCTTCCTCCTTGTATCCTTGGTCGGTACTAGCATCTATAAATAAATACGAGGTACACAATCACCAAGAAATTATTAACTACTCTATTTAGCACACAAAAGCTTACACTAGATGATTTAGTATCATCACTATTATCACAAAGATTAAGGTAATAGTTCTATTTATTTTATTTTAGAAAATTAATTTCTACTTATTGAAAAACTACTTAAGATTTAATATTCTCCAACTAAAACATGGGATCATGTTGACACATGTCATCACCACATATTTCAGTATTTGGGAATGTGATTTAAAGTGGTGTCACAATTTAATAAGGTTTAACCTTTTTATTTAATTTAAATAAAGTGACTAGAAATGCCTATGGGGCATTCTTTTATTGTTTGTCCATTATTTCTGCAAGTAAACCTAGATATTTTTATATATTCAGAAAGGTCTTGTCAAATGTGATTTTTGAGAGTTGGAATCAATCAAAAGCAGTTATGGTTGAATTTTGAAAAATGTTTGAATGCAGAAAAGTCTCTGCCTTGTTATTTTTACTATAGGCGATCTACAATTCGAAATGGTTTGAATCCAATAGGCTTGGATTACGAATTTAAGTACCTTTCTAACAAAATTAGTTTCATGCAATTTGGTTCATTGAATCTCTCTGGATTGATTTTTGAATCTAGAGACAGAACTAAGGTTGAAACTAAATTGATAAACCTAAGTTTGAATTACTGGGTCGCACGGGAGTGCTAGCTGGGCCGGCCCACTGCGCACAGCGCGCGCGGGCGGGTTTAAGTCGCTTTCCCCACTGGTCAGGGAGACAGGGGGTGCAAAGGGGTATGGGGCGATTAGGGCCGTAGGATTAGAAGCAAGATCTACGGCTGAGGTTCATCGTCCACATTTGAACAAAACGCAGCGAGGTCAAACCCTAGCGCGGCCAGTGGGGGTCAATGGGGGCTCACCAGGGCTTCGGCGATGGGGGCGAACAAGGAAGTCCATGACGGCGATCCTCCTGGTACCGGCAGCTCCTCCTGGGGCGGCTCCAATCAACGGCGCCCTTCTCCTCCAGCAGTGGCAAGCGCCTGCGAAATTCTGGCCACCTGGTGCTCGCCTTGCTCCGGGGATGAGTGTGTACGATCAGTGAGAGGTGGGGAGTGAGATGGTGTGCTGAAATCGAATGGGGGAGGCCTCTATTTATAGTGCAATGAGGGGACGGTGCGCTGGGGGTAGGGACGGTGCGCAACCTCCTTGCGAAGCTCAACGGCATGGTGGCGAGGTGTAACATCCCAAGTTTGTTATATATGTAACTAGTACTTAAGCATTGCATGCATGTGTTAAACCCAATAAAATGTATGCATAATATCAAGTGTGTGAATCAAAATACAAGTGCAAAATCCTAAACCCTAGTCCTTCCCCCTCTATTTGAAATCCATTCAAAGTGGTTTGAATTTGAAAAGTACAAAAATTATGGAGCCCAAATGGATTATAAGGGCCCCTATGTGTTTCAAATAATATTCTAAAGTCTCTGATAATTTTTGAATGGTTCAAAACTAGATTTCAAAATGAAATTTAAAAACAGAAAAAGAATTGGAAAACCATTTTTACAGAAAAAAATGAGCCAGAGCCAACCAGGCCGCAGCCCAGGCCGGCCCAGCTTCTCTTCTCCCTCTTTGCCGCGCTACGCAGCCCGCAGCAGTCCAGCTTGGCCCACCCGGGGCCCAGGAGCCGGCCCGGTACCCCTTCACTCTCTGTTCTTCGTCGTCTTCGACCACAACGCTAAGCAGCTGGGTGGCAGCGCCGCCGTCGTCGATTTCGTAGCACCCTGTGATTCTCGCCACCGCGCTGTCGCCCCCGGAGCGCAGGATAAGAACGCCGCTGCTCGGCTCTCTCTCCTCGTACCCTTATCCCATTCCTTCTCGCCCTCTCTCGGCAGAGCCCCTCCCCACCGAACCCTAGCCGCCATGGCGACGAGCTAGAGCTCGTTCCTGTTTACCCCGAGCCCGACCGGGTATCCTAGGAGCTCCGCCGTGAAGCCCTCCGTCTCCTAGCCATAGGAATCGAGCCGCGCATCCCCAGCTGGCACTGACGAGCTCGTCTCCCCGAGGTTCGGCCGCCACCGTCGTCATGAAATCGCCGTCATTCCGAAGCTCCTCTGGCCTCACCGTCGCCATCTTCGCGCTCAGGGTGAGCATACGGTGCTCAAGGCACCCTCCTTCTCCTCTCTAGATATTTGTGCCGCACCCGCGCTGTAGATCAGAGAGCACCGCTGCCGTTCGTCGACACTGACCAAGCTCCGGTGACCAAAAATCAGAGGCGTCGTCATAGTTAGGTTCACCTCTATGTGCTGATTCGAATGAGCCGT
The DNA here is from genome assembly GCA_916181665.1 of Avena sativa. Lineage (NCBI taxonomy): Eukaryota > Viridiplantae > Streptophyta > Magnoliopsida > Poales > Poaceae > Avena > Avena sativa. The sequence continues at coordinate 81,597,080 of OV702296.1, forward strand.
AGCACACATCCTCCCGTAACCTGTAGCACCGCCTCTCGCCACCGTCTGACGCAGACTCCGGCGAGCCAAGGTGGCGCTCGCGTGGCTTGCCTGCGTGGCCCATGCCCCACCAGTCTGCCTCTCCGCTAGAGCCAACCCCGGTGGAAAACGTCTCTCACCCCGCCTGGCCAACATGGCTGCTGAGGTGGCCTCGGGCCCCTCTGTCATTCTCTCTGGCTAGGGTCATCGTGTGTGTAAAAAAATATCTGGCGCCCGTGCTGATGTCAGCCCGATGTAATATTTCAATTTAAATTGTTTAATAATTTCAGAAAAGGTTTAAATATTGTAAAATCAATAACTAATTATCTATAAGTCAAAAAATTACAAATAATATATCAAAATGTTCAGAAAAATGAGAACTATCTAATTACACTATAATTATACATTGTTAACCAACTTTCATGACACGTTTAAATAGAAGAACTAATTGAACCCCATAGGTGATTCCGAGAATTTCCCTGTTCTAGGGTTTGGACCTCTTGGATCCTGTTTAAAATGACCAAGCAAGTTCTAGGGTTCATTACAACACTATTTAACTTGTCATATCATCCATATTGATTGCGCATTGCATTATGCCATGTATTGAATGTTGGTTCCTCTTTTCCGGTATTTGGTTCTTCGCGAATAGGAACCGAACCCGAAGCTGAAGTCAACGACACCGAAGATCCATACCTATCTACTGACGGACAAGGAAAGCGTAGCCTCTCATTCTGAACCTATGTTTTATAAAGTATATTACTTTCTCACTATGATGCACACGATTCCAATGTGGTCTTTTGTCAGTAGTTAGTGTTACCTATCTGCTGCACAGTTTTTCTTTTGTAGCCTTATACTCATGATCCACTTCTCTTAGCATACCTAGGTCTAGCATCTGAGAGTTGCTAGAGCTTCTGATCTATCCGGATGATGAATCAGAGATGCCGGAGAATCTAGAAAGTTAGGAGATGGTGACATCCTCGGAGGAGTTTAACTAAATATGCTAAGGCTTGTATGGGAGGCCATGTTGGGTGTGGTATTTGTAGTCCCATGCTCGCCACCACTAGGAACTAAGTTCTTGACTTTGGAACCGAGATGAGTGTACAACCACACGGGGCCTGGAAAACCCCACGAGCTACTAACTTGCCTAGTAGATTCCATGAGTCACATAGTTTGGGCTTCCATTTGGAATACGCATTGAAAATGCTTTCGAAAGAGGAGGTGATGGAGGTGCATCATAACAGGTAGGGAAGCGTGGACCGGAGTACTTGGTGTAGATAGCACCCCTGGTAAACCAACCTCGCCTCACATATTTAAGTATTGTCTTCAGGATTTGACCCGTTACGGTGGAATCATACTTATTGGGTGACTCATGGTCTCGGCGAAAGCAAGGTAAAGGTCATGATCAACCATCCTCTGCCGGCCTTCCAAGGAAGAGGGCTAATAATATTTGGCATTAAGAGTCGGTTGGTACGTGTGGGTAAAGTTGTACACCCCTGCAGGGTTAAATATTTTCGAAAAGCCGTATTCACTGTTATGAATGCTTGGTGACCAGATTCTAAGATCATAGATAACTTTAACCATGATAAAACTTGTTGATCCACGTGTGCTTAAGGATGCTTCCTCTGGGCTGAGGGGGTGATCCTAGATAGAAGGTTCTGATGAAGCTGGTGATTATCAAAATGTGATGAACAAGATGAAGAAGTCGCTATCTTATCCCTTTTAAAAAGATTCTAAGGAGAAGAGCCTCTTCTCTCTCTTTTTTACAAATAAAGATTGCTTTCCACAAAAATAAATCCAGAGAAAGCCTTTCTAGCCAGAGCATGTAGTTATTAGGTTATCTAAGTCTTGTGGAGTACATTCTTGTACTCAGCCTTGCGCCATTGTTGTTTTTCTACAGAGGATCTGGTTGCAACTGAAGGTGGCTTCTACGTTGACATCGACGAGTAGTTGGGGGTCTCAGGTAGCACCCTGAGTCGCTTTTGTTTAAGGCCTCTTAGGCCCTTTGCTAAGTTGTTGTGTAGACCAATATTTTTTGATTTCGCTGTGATATGTGTTTTTGGGTCTATGACCTCTGGTTTGTAATAACTCTAATATCTTACTCTATTAAGAGTTTAAACTTATGCTGTTGAATCCCTGTGTTCTGTAATGTTATTGAATCATACTGTGATCTTCCGTGTTTGGAGTTGAACTTATCTTAAATGGTGATCTGAGGTTAGTTTAACCCTAATCCCGGAGGGTGCTACAGGTTTTGGTATCAGAGCAGGACTGCCTGTAGGAAACCCTTTTATTGGTGGATGTTGAGTCTAGAAGTTGACAAAACTATTTGGAAGTTAAAAATTATTTGCAGAAACTCTGACTAGGATTCTTTTTACTCCTTCTCTGGTGTGTTTCTGATGCTAGAGTTTTTGTTACCTTATTTGGTTTGAAAAGGTTTTCATTCCTTACCTCATATCTCAAAACTTTTAGGATCGTGGTTTTGGGGTTGTTTCTCTAAAAGTACTCCGTACTTGGTTGCTATTCTCAGAGTTCTTAGATATCTCAGTTTTTCTTGGTGTGTAACATCTTAGCATTCCATTGTCATGGTTTGTAAGTCAGCTGGTTAGTGTATACATTAGTATTCTTTGATACTACCATGCTTGATAAGATGATACGTTTATATCAAGTACTCTTTGTTCATATTTCTGTGTTGTTCCTTTGAATCCCTTGTCTAACCTTTTCTTTGTTCTTTCAGGATGGGTGACACCTCTCGTGTCCATACCCGTGCTCATGCTCGTGGTGCTGCAAATAAGGGTGAATCTTCCAACCTTCCTCCACCGCCGTCCATGGTTCAACTCATGGCCATGTACGAAACCAATCGTTCTTACAACATGAGGCTCCTTGAAAGGATTGAGCGCAACACCACTCAACGCTAGAACAATCAAGTTGGAATCAAGGACTTCACACGTCTCACTCCACCAGTTTTCAGCTATTCCACTAAGCCACTTGATGCGGACTACTTTCTTCGCACCATGGAGAACAAACTTCAGGTTGGTCATGTTGCTCAAGCTGATTGGGTGACTTTTGCTGCCTATCATCTGGAGGGAGCAGCTAACTGCTGGTGGGAAAATTTCTTGGCTATGCAAGAGGCTCAACATGTTGTTACATGGCAAGAGTTTACTGAAGCCTTTCGAGCTTATCATATTCCTGAGGGTCTGATGGATCAGGAGAGGGAGGAGTTCCTCAAGCTAAAGCAGGGCACTGGTTCCGTTTGTGATTACCAGCGCAACTTCAATCGTCTTGCCTGCTATGCTACTGAAGAGGTCTCCACTGATGTTAAGAAGCAAGCTCTATTCCGCAAGGGACTAGATCCTGAGGTTCGTCGTGATATCCACCTCATGGACTTTGGTAACTTCCAAGGTCTTGTCAACAAGGCTGTGAAGTCCGAGAGTGGAAAAGTGGAGTATGAAGAAACCCATAAGCGTCCTCAGGAAGGGTATAACAAGGCTGGTTGAAGCAATAAGAAGCGTCGTGTATTCGTGCCTTATAGTGTTGTGCCATGTGCTCCTTATACTCCAAGGACTTTTGGATAGGCTCCTCGTCTGAATGCTACTTCAAGCAATGTTGGTGGATCAAATTATCCTGCTGCTGGTACTAGATCAGGCCTCATATGTTTCAACTTTCGCCAACCTGGCCACTATGCAAGAGACTGTCCTCAAAAGAGTGCTGCTGAGAAAGCACAACCAGCAAAGAAGAATGATAAGTACCAAGGTGCTGGAAAATGACGCCTGAACTATATCACTGCTGAGGAGGCTCAGGAAGATCCAAGCATCATCATGGGTACGCTTCATATCAATCAAATTCCAGCTAAAGTTTTGTTTGATTCTAGAGCATCGCGTTCATTCTTGTCACAAGATTTTGCTCAAATGCATGGGATAAGTTTTGAGGGGTTATCTGTTCCTTTGCTAGTTCAGTCTCCCGGTTCTAGGTGGTGTTCCACCATTGTTAGTCATGGGAATCTAATCGAAGTTGCATTTCAACTTTTCCCAACTTATTTGATCGCCCTCAAGTCAACTGAGATTGACATCATCTTGGGCATGGACTGGTTGACCCGTTATCAAGCCATTCTCGATTGTACGACCATGTCTGTGACTCTGACTAGTCCTGCTGGCATAATAGTCAAGTATTGGACCGTAGGGTCACTATCTCCTTCGGCTGTTTCTATTCCTGAAGCATAGTTGTATGCTCTTGAAGTCCTACCTCCGTTAGAGATTCAAGATGTTTCCGTGGTTTGTGAATTCCCGGATGTCTTTCCTGAGGAGTTGCCTGGCATGCCACCTGATCGAAGTGTGGAGTTTTTCATAGAGTTGGTTCCTGGAACTGCTCCTATTTCTAAAAGACCCTACCGTATGCCTCCTCATGAGCTTGAGGAGTTGAAGAAGCAGTTAGAGGAGTTAGAAGGAAAAACATACATTCAGCCTAGCACATCTTCTTGGGGATGTCCTACCATCTTTGTCAAAAAGCGGGATACCAATATACCGCGTCTGGTTGTGGATTATCGCCCACTCAATGCCGTGACCATCAAGAACAAGTATCCTCTCCCTAGGATCAATGATCTCTTTGATCAGTTAAGTGGTGCCACTGTCTTTTTCAAAATGAATTTGAGGTCAGGGTATCACCGGATAAAGATCCGTAAGGAAGATATTCCAAAGACTGCTTTCACCACTCGTTATGGTCTTTACGAGTATACAGTCATGTCATTTGGTCTTACCAATGCTCCAGCCACTTCCATACGGCTTATGAAATCTGTCTTCATGGAGTATCTTGACAAGTTCGTTGTGTTCTACATCGATGATATTCTGGTCTACTCCAAGACTTAAGAAGAGCACGATGAACATCTTCGTTTGGTGTTGACAAAACTTCGAGAACATCGTCTCTACACCAAGTTTTCCAAACATGAGTTTTGGTTACAAGAGCTCATATTCCTTGGCCATGTTATTTACGAAAAAGGGGTTGCTGTTATCCCCGATAAGGTCCAAACTATTCTCGACTGGGAGTCTCCCAAATCCATCAAGGATGTCCGAAGTTTTCTCGGGATGGCTGGTTATTACCGTCGATTCATCAAGAACTTCTCCAGGATTGCAAAGCCGATGACTGATCTTCTTAAGAAGGATAAGAAATTCGAATGGTCTGATAAGGCTGAAGGAAGCTTTTAGATGTTGAAAACCAAGTTAACATCTACTCCGGTACTGGTTCTTCCAGACACTAGCAACGACTTTGTTGTTTTCTGCGATGCTTCCCACCAAGGTATCGGATGTGTGTTGATGCAAGATGGGCATGTGGTGGCTTATGCCTCCCGTCAGCTCAAACCACATGATAACAACTACCCAACTCATGATCTTGAGCTTGCAGCTGTTGTTAATGCTCTTAAGCAATGGCGACATTACCTCCTCGGTAGTCGTTTCGAGTTATACTCGGATCATCAGAGTTTGAAGTATCTTTTCACACAACCTGATTTGAATATAAGGCAAAGAAGATGGTTGGAACTCATCAAGGACTATGATTTGGGTCTCAACTACCAACCTGGAAAAGCCAATGTCGTTGCTGATGCATTGAGCCGTAAGTCTTATTGCAATAACTTGATGATCAAACAGTCTCAACCTTCTCTTCATGAGGAATTTGCTCGATTGAATCTTGAAGTAGTTCCTCGTAGATTCCTTTATACTCTTGAAGTGAAATCTTCTATAGAGGATGAAATCAAGCTTGCTCAGAAGAATGATTTTGAAGTTGCTGAAATCAAAGGGAACATTGCTAGCGGGGTTGCTAAGTGTTTCTCTATTGATAATCAAGGCATCGTCTACTTTGGTAACCGTTTGGTAGTGCCAAAGAGAACAAAATTAAGGTATTTAATTCTCCAAGAGGCTCATGAATCACCTCTTTCTATCCACCATGGAGGTACCAAGATGTATCGGGATCTTCGTCAAAGATTCTGGTGGTCTGGTATGAAGAAGGATATCGCTTGTTTTGTTGCTGAATGTGACGTTTGTTGTCACGTCAAGGATGAGCACCTAAGACCGCTGGTCTCCTGCATCCACATAAAATCCCTGAGTGGAAATGGGATGAAGTTGGTATGGATTTCATTACTGGTCTTCCTAAGACTCAGAAAGGAAATGATGCCATCTGGGTAATCGTTGATTATCTGTCCAAGGTTGCTTACTTCCTATATTGTTCGCGAGAGTATTACTGCAACTCAGTTAGCGGATTTATATATCTCTCAAATAGTTGTCCTTCATGGGGTACCAAAGAAAATCGTCTCTGACCGCGGAAGTTTGTTCACCTCAAGGTTCTGGACAAGTTTCCAGCAAGCTATGGGAACTCGTCTGTCCTTCAGTAAAGCTTATCATCCTAGCACCGGTGGCCAACCCGAAAGAGTGAACCAAATTCTTGAAGACATTGTAAGAGCATGTGTCATATCTTTTGGCAAGGACTGGGAGAAATGCCTTCCTTTTGCTGAATTCTCCTACAACAATAGTTATCAGTTCAGTATAGAAATGGCACCTTTCCAGTTCTTATATGGAAGAACGTGTCGTACTCCTTTGAACTGGTCATAAACCGGCAAAAGAAAGTTCTTTGGACCGGATATGATCCAGGAAGCAGAAGATCAAGTTCGTATCATATGAGATCATTTGAAAACTGCTCAGTCTCGCCAGAAAAGCTATCATGATCGTCACCATCAACATATTGAATATGAAGTTGGTGATCAAGCTTATCTCCGGGTCACTCCTCTGAAGGGTGTCCATTGTTTCGGTATCAAAGGCAAACTAGCTCCTCGCTGTGTTGGTCCTTTTCGCGTTCTGTCCAGTCAAGGTAACCTCGCATACAGTTGCCTGCAAACTTCCCTGAGGTGCATGACGTCTTTCATGTGTCTCAACTCAAGCGTTGCTTCAAAGATCCTGTCCGTGGTGTTGATCACCAAACCCTTGATCTCCAGAAGGATCTGACTTACCGTGAGTATCCTATTCGTATCCTTGATGAAACCGAGCGCATGAATCGTCGTCAAAACATCAAGTTCCTAAAAGTTTAGTGGTCTCATCACTCCGAGGATGAAGCAACCTGGGAACAAGAAGATCGTCTTCGATCTGAGTACCCTGCCTTCTTTTCCAAAACTTAGGAATCTCGGGTCGAGATTCTTGTAAGGGGGGTAGAGCTGTTATAGCCCAAGTTTGTAATATATGTAACTAGTACTTAAGCATTGCATGCATGTGTTGAACCCAATAAAATTTATGCATAAGATCAAGTGTGTGAACCAAAATACAAGTGGAAAATCCTAAACCCTAGTCCTTCCCCCTCTATTTGAAATCCATTCAAAGTGGTTTGAATTTGAAAAGTACAAAAATTATGGAGCCCAAATGGATTATAAGGGACCCTATGTGTTTCAAATAATATTCTAAAGTCTCTGATAATTTTTGAATGGTTCAAAAACAGATTTGAAAATGAAATTTACAAACAAAAAAAGAATTGGAAAACCATTTTTACAGAAAAAATGAGCCAGAGCCCAACCAGGCCAGCCCAGCTTCTCTTCTCCCTCTCTGCCGCGCTATGCAGCCTGCAGCAGTCCAGCTTGGCCCACCCGGGGCCCAGGAGCCGTCCCGGTACCCCTTCACTCTCTATTCTTTGTCGTATTCGACCACGATGCTAAGCAGCTGGGTGGCAGCGCCGCCATCGTCGATTTCCGCAGCGCCCTGCGAGGCTCGCCACCGCGCCGCCGCCCCCGGAGCCCAGGATAAGAACGCCGCTGCTTGGCTCTCTCTCCTCATACCCTTATCCCCTTCCCTCTCGCCCTCTCTCGGTAGATCCCCTCCCCAATGAACCCTATCCGCCATGGCGACGAGCTAGAGCTCGTTCCCGTTCTCCCCGAGCCCGGCCGAATAGCCTAGGAGCTCCACCGTGAAGCCCTCTGTCTCCTAGCCAGACGAATCGAGCCGCGCATCCCCAGCTAGCACTGACGAGCTCGTCTCCCCGAGGTTCGGCGGGCACCATCGTCATCAAATCGCCATCATTCCGAAGCTCCTCTGGCCTCACCGTCGCCATCTTCGCGCTCAGGGTGAGCATACGGTGCTCAAGGCACCCTCCTTCTCCTCTCTAGAGTTCTGTGCCGTGCCCGCGCTGTAGATCAGAGAGGACCGCCGCCGTTCATCGACGCTGACCAAGCTTCGGTGACCAAAACTCGGAGGCGCCGTCGTAGTTAGGTCCGCCTCTGTGTGCTGATTCAAACGAGCCGTATCACGCATCCTCCCGTAACCTGCAGCGCCGTCTCTCGCCGCCGTCTGACGCAGACTCCGGCGAGCCTAGGTGGCGCTCGCGTGACTTTCCTGCGTGGCCCATGCCCCACCAGTCAGCCTCTCCGGCTAGAGCCAACCCCAGTGGAAAACGTCTCTGACCCCGCCTGGCCAACGTGGCTGCCGAGGTGGCCTCGGGCCCCTCTGTCAGTTTCTCTGGCTAGGGTCATCGTGTGTGTAAAAAAATATCTGGCGCCTGTGCTGATGTCAGCCCGATGTAATATTTCAATTTAAATTGTTTAATAATTTCACAAAATGTTTAAATATTGTAAAATCAATAACTAATTATCTATAAGTCAGAAAAATACAAATAATATATAAAAATGTTCAGAAAAATGAGAACTATCTAATTACACTATAATCATACATTGTTAACCAACTTTCATGACAATTTTAACTAGAAGAACTAATTGAACCCCACAGGTGATTCCGAGGATCTCCCTATTCTAGGGTTTGGACCGCTTGGATCCCGTTTAAAATGACCAAGCAAGTTCTAGGGTTCATTCCAACACTATTTAACTTGTCATATCATCCATATTGATTGCGCATTGCATTATGCCATGTATTGAATGTTGTTTCCTCTTTTCCGGTATTTGGTTCTTCACGAATAGGAACCGAACCCGAAGCTGAAGTCAACGACACCGAAGATCCATACCTGTCTACTGACGGACAAGGCAAGCGTAGCCTCTCATTCTGAACCTATGTTTTATAAAGTATATTACTTTCTCGCTATGATGCACACGATTCCAATGTGGTCTTTTGTCAGTAGTTAGTGTTACCTATCTGCTGCACAGTTTCCCTTTTGTAGCCTTATACTCCTGATCCACTGCTCCTCCCATACCTAGGTATGGCATCTGAGCGTTGCTAGAGCTTCTGAGATCGACAGCTTAGCCATTCATAGTAACAATGTCTGATCTATCCGGATGATGAATCATAGATGCCGGAGAATCTAGAAAGGTAGGAGATGGTGACATCCTCGGAGGAGTTTAACTAAATATGCTAAGGCTTGTATGTGAGGCCACGTTGGGTGTGGTATTTGTAGTCCCATGCTCGCCACCACTAGGAACTGAGTTCTTGCCTTTGGAACCGAGACGAGCGTACAACCACACAGGGCCTAGAAAACCCCACGAGCAACTAACTTGCCTAGTAGATTCCATGAGTCACATAGTTCGGGCTTTCCATTTGGCATACGCATTGAAAATGTTTTCGAAACAGGAGGTGATGGAGGTGCATCATAATAGGTAGGGAAGCGTGGACCGGGTTGCTTGGGGTAGATAGCGCCCTGGTAAACCAACCTCGCCTCACATCTTACGGCGGAATCATACTTACTGCGTGACTCATGGTCTCGGCGAAAGCAAGGTAAAGTTCGCGGTTAACCACCCTCTGTCGGCCTTCCAAGGAAGAGGGCTAATAATATTTGGCATTAAGAGTCAGTTGGTACGTGTGGGTAAAGTTGTACACCCCTGCAGGGTTAAATCTTTTCGAAAAGCCGTGTTCACGGTTATGAACGCTTGGTAACCAGATTCTAAGATCATAGATAACTTTAACCATGATAAAACTTGTTGATCCACGTGTGCTTAAGGATACTTCCTCTGGGTTGAGGGGGTGATCCTAGATAGAAGGTTCTTATTAAGCTGGTGATTATCAAAATGTGATGAACAAGATGAAGAAGTCACTATCTCATCCCTTTTAAAAAGATTCTGAGTAGACAAGCCTCTTCTCTCTCTCTTGTTTACAAATAAAGATTGCTTTCCGCAAAAATAAATCCAGAGAAATCCTTTCGAGCTAGAGCATGTAGTTATTAGGTTATCTAAGTCTTGCGGAGTACATTCTCGTACCCAGCCTTGCGCTATTGTTGTTTTTCTATAGAGGATCTGGTTGCAACTAAAGGTGGCTTCTATGTTGACATCGACGAGTAGTTGGGGGTCCTAGGTAGCAGCCTGAGGACTATGGGATGGACGTCGCTTTTGTTTAAGGCCTCTTAGGCCCTTTGCTTAGTTGTTGAGTAGAACAACATAATTTGCTTTCGCTGTGTGATGTGTTGTTGGGTCTATGACCTCTGGTTTGTAATAACTCTAATATCTTACTCTGTTAAGAGTTTAAACTTATGCTGTTGAATCCATGTGTTCTGTAATGTTATCGAATCATACTGTGATTTTCCGTGTTTGGAGTTGAACTTATCTTAGATGGTGATCTGAGGTTAGTTTAACCCTAATCCCAGGGGGTGCTACACGAGGCGTGGGGCGGTGCGATGCGGTCGGAACACTGTGATGCTCTGGGCGGGTCCGAAGGGAAATTTAATGGCGCACGTGCTGTCCTGGTCGCGCGGCAATGAACGGTCATGTCCGGCGGTTCCTGGGGCGGTGGTGATCAGGCGCGCGAGCGGCAAAGGCGGGGCACGGTCTGTGCAAGCATGTCGAGCATAGTGCTCTGGCGTGCTCTCCACATGCTTGCAGAGAGACTGGGCATGCTCGTTCTGAGTGGTCCAGGGGATGGCAAGGCTTGGGCACTAGACAAGGGGTGGCGGTGGTTGGTGGAGTGTCTGCTAGACAAGGTTGGCGAGGCTAGAGAGGCTCATAGCTTGCTGTCGACATTGGGTGGCAGTTTGAGCTCGGCAATGGTCACCATTGATGGAATTGTCAAGCTTACAGTGAGCTAGGGCTTGTTAAATAAGTTAGATCATCTACTTTGAGTGTGCTATGAGCTAGAGAGGAGACAAGTTAGGCACACCACTGCTCACTATAGTGTTTGTTGTCAAATTTGATTTGTGTCCAGAAGGTGTTTGATGAAATGGCCGAAAGAGATTTGAATTTGAATTTTTGAATTAAACTTGGTGGGTGTAGTAGTCACATACTAGGTAGTCTATGGTTGCTTGGATTTGTCAAGGTGTACTGGTTTGGTTGGGTTTTGAGAAATGGTGATCTTCACATATAATATAGATTCACTTTTGAATTGTCATTTGAATAAAGTTGCCAAATGTTTCTGTTGGTTTGCAAAGTGGGCTTGGGTTCACTTTCACTTGGTCTAGCAAGGGGTGAAAAGAAATGGAATTGTTTCTGTTTGAAATCTTGGACTAGAAACACTCAAAGTGGTCTAGTGAGCAAGATTGGCAAAAATGACTATTTGCTTGTTTTGTTTGGTTTTGAATTTCTCTTGATTAGTTTATGCTTGGAATTGATTTAGATGATGTTGTTTTCATCTTTAAACCATTCCTGGCTATTCATAAAAATCACACAAGTCCATTCATGCATTCATACAATCATCACATACACACATGCATTCATATGATTTTAATTAACAAAAGTTTTGTTAACCCTAATTTTGGTGATTGAAATTTGATAACCTTGATCAATATCTTTTGGGATGTTACACGATTCCTCCTCCATTGGCTCCTCCGACGAGCCCATGTCAAGCTCGCTTAGCGGTACCATGGTGGGGGAAGAAGAACTCCTGGTGGGCCCAGAGCGTGGCTCGTGGCAAGGATCCATGGTCACTCTCCGAGAAATTGAGTGGATAGGCAAGACTCGCCGAGTTCCTGTCGAGGTATAGTGTCGCTTAACCGGCAAATAATCATCCCCCGTACTTCAGTATGGCGAGTATGTAGTTTTTATGTCCCATTTTGCCAGAGGGTTCGGCCTCCCTCTTAGCGACTTCGGCAGGAAATTCCATGATTTCTTCGGCCTTCAGCCTCATCACCTGCCGGATCACTTTCGGCTTTCATCTCGACCTCAGTGGGATACTTCGGCCTCTGGCCTTCCGTAGATGTTTGGTCAAAGTTTTTTCAGATCCGAGCTAATGTAGTGCCGGATAAATCTCTTCATCCCTCCGAGAAATCTCTTACCCAGTGTGGGGATGCTTTTTTTACACCCGGGAAGAATTCCTTGTTCCCCGAGTCACAGGCCTGGAGTCTTGCAAAAAATGGCATAGGTTGTTTTTCTATGTGAAGAATACTAGCAAGGAGGACAAGATTCGGCTCCCTGCCTTCTCTATTGGTCCTCCTTGTAAACAAAACTGGCCCTATAATCCAAAGAAGACCAATGATCTTACCGAAGCATTCGAGCTTTAGCTAAAAGAGTTAACTCGGGCTGGGCTTCACGGCGAAGATTTAATGGCCGCGTTTATTAGTAGCCGAATCTGCCCTTACCAACTCTGCTCCCATAATCTCTGCTACATGAGCGATCCTTTGGATCCCAACCGAGTCTCCATGGTTGAGCTTGACGACGTTTAGATCCAGAAGCGCGTCCGGGCAATCTTCAAAACCGTGATGCCCGAGGAATGGGTGTGGGGAATGGAACCCTTTTCCCGTGACAATCCCCCTCCTCAGGTAATTCGAACATGAATTGTTCCATCCAAGTTAGTTTCCATTTATTATTCTGCTAACTTTTGTCTGCTCTTACTGCAGAAATTTGCCAAGCAAGTTAAGGAGGATGCCGAGGTGCTGGCTCTTCCTTGGATCGCTGATCATAGCACCCCAGACAATGGAGAACTAGACCCAGAGGAATTTATTCCTAAACCCGAGGCTACTCCCGCTCGTACCCGGGGTAAAACCTTGGCCCACGCTGACGAAGGTGATTCAGACGATGTCTAAATTCTTGAGGTAGTTGCCGCGGTGCCTATCTCTTACGCATTTCCTGCTCCTTCTTTCCCAGCTAATCCGGCTGGCCAGGTTCACCAGGTTGAAACCCTTGCTTCTGAAGCTCCCGCTTATCGAAGAAGTGTGCTGCTTTGAACGATCCCTTGGACGCTGGTCCCAAGAAGCGAACTAAGAAATCATCCCAACATATTCTAAAGCGCAAAACCATGCCCAGAGTCTCTAGGTAAGATTTATTTCATTCTATAACTCATATTTATTGTTTCTCTTTTTCTATTTATGAATTGGTCTCTATCTTTATCTTGGCAGTGCTCCTCTTTCTGCCAAACCCAGTGGTCCGAGTATGACATCTCACGTTACTCGGCCGCTTTTGCCGTCGCCTCCAGAAGAGGTTCGGGTTTGAAGTCCTCTTCATGACAGTTCTCCTTGCTTGCCGACTAATATCCCGCCTTGACAAGATGGGGCCGAAGTTCCCCCTGGTGCTGATACTGACGTGATTATGTCAGATCGCTCAAATGATCCGGCAGTTTCTTCCAAGGTCTCCGTAGTTTCCCCCGTTGAACCCCTTTCTGCTAAAGTTCCTGCTACTTCGGCTGCTGTCGAAGTCCCTGCTAATTCAGCTGGTGCCGAAGTCGCCGCTAGCTCGACTTCTATTGAAGCAAGTGCCCCCTCTGCCGCAGTGGTTATCGCTCCGAGTACAATTTCTTGCCCTAGGTCCTTTCCTTCTACTGAAGTTTCTGTCAAGACCAAGAAGGACGGTGCTGCCAAATCTACGCCATGTCAGAAAGGAAAACCTGGTCCCTCTCAGCCGACCATTGCCGATATGCTTCGCAAAGGGTCCTCTGTGGCCAAGCCTGGGCCTGTCTCTGCCGCCTATACACGACTCGTGCTTCACAAGAGCCCGGTGGCGAAGACGGCTACACAACAGGCACGAGAAGCTAAGGGCATGGTTTTGACGCGCACTAAGAGCGGTGGTAGCCTCAGATCGTTGATAGAGTATGCCAACAACTGGAGTGCTGCTGATCATCTTAAGGGCAATCCCAGTAATCAATATTTCCACCTTTCCGATATTAGCATTCGCTTGCACCTGGCTGCTAAGGTTGTACTCGAAAGTGACAAACTGAACGAGGTATGTGCTCCAATCTACACTCTATCTTATGCTCATAGTATACTATATGCCCATTAGTCCCCGAGCATGCAGCCGAATAATTTGTTATTCGTTTGGAAGCTTTCCTTTCTTAGGGTATAGCTACCTTCTTGCGTGATAGATAATATTTGTTGTGCATGTTTTGAATTAGAACACATCCGTCCACTTAGATCTGAGTCATGTTTTACATGATTCGAACCTTTTTTAGGTAGTAGATTTGAATATCCAGCCATCTAGATCCGAGTCAGGTTCTACTTGATTCATATCGTTCTATGTTGGTAATTTTAAATATCCAGCCATTTAGATCCGAGTCAAGTTTTACTTAATTCAGATCTTTTTTATAGTTTCACTGTATAATTCACCGTTATTTTAGGTTGCTCATAATCGGCGTGCGGCCGAGTTCCAGAATTTTCGCATAGGAAACTTCAAGATAAGTTTGATAAGATGGTTCCTATTTTGCAAAAGATAGGTAAATCATTCGGCCCTTTTGTATTCAAATTCTTTGTACCAGTCTTTGCTTCCCAATTAACTTATGATGCACCCTTACTCAACTAATATTAACAATAAAAATACTCGGCTGACGAAAAAGGTTACCCGCCTCGAAGGTTAGTTGCCCGTGCACTTTGCACTCATCCATTCTTCTTCTAGATGAATTTAGAGTATCTTATAGTGCTCCATCTTCGGTGCAGCCAAGTTGCAAAAGTTTGCAGCGTCGCATCAAGAGTGCATACCCATGCCTGATATGATGCTGCATTTTTTAGAGAAAGCAGGGACTCACTCGGTGCAGCTCAAGGAGAAGGATGATGAGATAGCTCGGCTCCGTGCTGAGGTTGAGTCCTTGAAATCCTCGCAGAAGTCCGAGCTAGAAAAAATTGACCAAGAATTTTCTGAGGAAAATAATCAGTTAAGTCTTCAGCTTTAGAAGGACAAGGATCTCCTTGGTGCGGCCGAGCTGAAAAATCAGACGATGACCAAGGAGATCACTCGGTTTGAGAAGAAGAGGGCCGGCTGGGCCATGGATCTCTAGAAGATGTTGTGATATATCCATCGTAAGCTTATTCGCCTATGTTTTTTCTTCTTGGTTTCTGGCCAAGTCATTCTTTGCTTGTTGTTTCTCTTGACTTGCGTAACGTCTTGCTTTACGTATCATTTTCCAGAAGCCGAGCCCATGAGTACTAAAGCCGTGATTGCCGCCCGTGGCCGCAGAGGTGTTCCCAATCTCCCAGATCAAGAATATTCCATTGAGGATTTCTTGGTTGTTGTCACTGCTGCCATTGTGCCGATGAAAATCATGGGAAAGGATCTGGTGAAAGCGGCAATTCGGGCTTTCAATGTGCTCTGGCCGAATGAAAAAAAGAATAATAAGGTGGAAGTACTCGTGGCAAAGCTAATGGATTCTCAGACTCAGCTAAATCTTTGGAGAGAATCCATCGGGCGATCCGGGGCTGACATAGAGCTTACTACCGTTTTGTCATGGTACGAGGATATCTCCCTTGACACCCTGATGAATTTGCGTACTGGTTCCCCTTGGGTCGACGATCCGGTGTATGTTGCTCGTCGCCAAGCCCGTTCCTATCAGCTCATCGAATATGCAAATGTGCATCAATGGAATGAGGGTCCGAGTTTCGTCCCCGACGAGGGCGAAGAGAATGTTGAGGCTGCTGCTGATGATGAAATCGATAGAGATTCTGGTGACGAAGGTGAGTCGGATGAGAATTCTGGAAGTTCTGATGAGTTCAGTGGCAGTTTGGGGGGAGAACACTGGAGCTCGATCCTCCTCCAAGGGGACTGAAGCTTCCCAAGCCCATGGTGGAGCCTCCCGACAAACAACCAACATCCAAGATACCCTGGCTACTTCAGACGATGCCGAAGTAACTTCTGCGGAAGTTCAGGCAACTTCGAAGACTCCTGCTCCTGAAGCTATTCCTTCTACAGAGGCCGAGGCACCTTCGGTTGTAGCCGAGATGCCAACATTGGAAGCACCCGCTATTGTCGTTGCTCCTCCTGCGGATGACTTGGCAACTGTTCATTTCTGAGCTGTAAAACTCTTATTTGTTAAGTCCCCGGTATGCCGAGCGTATGATGTTTTAGGACAATCTGCCTCTTTTGATATCGTTTCATCCGTATAACTTTGGAATCTTTCATATTCTATGATAATCATTATGTTATTATCGTTTTGGTTGAGTTGTGCGATGTGTATTTCTGTTCGCGAACTTTGGTTCATAGGCTTGAATCAAACTTTCGTGTATTTGATTTTCCGTTGGCTCTTACTTTACCTATCATAAGTTCTCTCTTTAGATCGTGAAAGATCAGGGATGTTGATTTTGATGTTCGCATGTTACTCGATCAGATGAATATACAAATCCTTTGACATATCAAATATGTACGGGTAAGATAGACAACATGGGGTAGTCCCCGAGTTTGTGCTCATGCTGCCGAGGTTTCATTCACATTATACATATAATCATAGAGATAGACAACACGGGGCAGTCTCTGAGTCACTGCTTGAGTTGCCGAGGTTTCCCTCACATTGCACATATAAATATAGTGATAAATGATATGGGGCAGTCCTCGAGTCACTGCTCGAGTTGCGGAGGTTTCATTCACATTACACATATAATCATAGTAATAAATGATATGGGGCAGTCCTCGAGTCACTACTCGAGTTGCCGAGGTTTCATTAACATTACACATATAATCAGTGATAAATGATACGGGGCAGTCCCCGAGTCACTGCTCGAGTTGCCAAGGTTTCATTAACTCGTTCCTAACACAATAAATCGATACATAACAACACTGGATATGGTACACTTCATCTAAGTGTAAAATGGACGAAGTAATGCTACATTTCATGGTCTTTTTGACTCGTCTCCAGATTTATCCGCCTTGTTCCTTTCTGGTGCTTGACTATCGATGAGTTAATATGCATCTTTATGCTGCGCTTTGCTCATGATGAATGGTCCTTCCCATGGAGGCGATAGCTTATGCATCCGGCCATGCGTTGCACTAGCAAAAGAACTAGATCTCCTTCCTTGAAAACTCTGGCATTTACTTTCTTGCTATGATACCGTCTAAGGTCTTGCTGATAAACAGCTGATCTTGACAACGCTAATTCTCTTGCTTCCTCTAGTAGATCCAAATCATCTTGCCGAGATATTTCATTTACTTCGGCGCTCGTGTACTGGGTGACACTTGGCGATTGCACTATGTCAGCTGGAAGTACGGATTCTGCCCCATATATGAGAAAGAAGGGGGTGTACCCCGTTGATCTATGCGGGGTTGTTCTTAAACTCCATAGTACCGCTAGGAGTTCCTCGATCCAGCAACCCGCCGACCTCTGTAGTGGTTCTATCAGCCGAGGTTTTATTCCGGATAACACGAGTCCATTCGACCTTTCTACTTGCCCATTTGATGCCGGGTGAGCTACCGAAGCAACGTCGAGTCTTATGTGCTTTTCTTGGCAGAATCGAGCAAAGGCCCCTTCAGCAGAATTTGTGCCATTATCCGTAATGATACTGTGTGGGTAACCATATCTCAGAATGATATCTTTTATAAATTTTACCGCTATAGGCCCATCACATTTTCTTATCGGCTTTACCTCTATCCATTTTGTGAATTTGTCCACCATGACCAAAATGTGGGTCATGCTGCCGCGCGCCGGCTTAAACGGACCCACCATATCTAGGCACCATACTAAGAAAGGCCAAGTGATTGGTATTGTTTTTAACTCGGATGATGGAATATGTATTTTGCAGGCATATCTCTGACAGCCATTGCACCTTGCTACCAACTCTTTTGCTTCCTTTAGCGCACTTGGCCAGTAAAATCCATGTCGGAATGCTTTAGCCACAAGTGCTCTGGACGAGGCATGGTGCCCACATTCTCCTTGATGTATGTCCAACAGGATCTCCTGTCCTTTTGCCGGGTCAACACATCGTTGCAGCATGCTTGTACGCTTCTCTTATAAAGCTCATTATTTATTATTGTGTAAGCTTTCACCCTTCTTATTGTCTGCCTAGCAAGGACTTGATTATCCGGCAGGGTCTCGTTTTTGAGGAACAAGAATATGGGCTGTGCCCACTCTGGTATGTCCCTTTCCGGGGTAATCATTTTATCAATCTCCATTACTTCTGCCGACATGGTGTTCGCCGAACTGTCCGAATCATCTCTCCGCTTAGCTGAATCATCTCTCCATTGGGACACACTCAGATTTCTGATCCGATGAGAGGCGAATTGATTTAGACTCTAGTGAAGGTATGATTGATGGTTTTCTCAGGTATTATAGGGCGATGCCAGGTGGAATTGACTGTTTGATCAATCCGAGCTTTGACAGGGTATCCGCAGCGTTGTTTTCCGCCCGGGGTATGTGATGAAATTCACACCCGTCAAAATAGCCACTAATTTTCTGCACATGAAACCGATACAAGGCCATGTTTGCATTCAATGCTTCCCAATTTCCTGATACTTGTTGGATTACAATTTCCAAATCTCCGAAACATAGAATCCGACGTATGCCGATCTCCTTTGCCATCTTTAGGCCATGGACAAGTGCCTCATATTCGGCTACATTATTTGATGCGACAAAATGTATCCGCAATAAATATTTCAGTTGATCCTTCTTCGGAGAGGTTAACACTATTCCTGCTCCTTATTTTGGCTATCGGTGCTTCACAGATCACTTTTATGGGGTGTTCCTCAAAATAATGTTTGAGCTTCTTTGCCGACATATATACTCCGTAAGCCATTTTTTGGTAATGTGGGTAATTTTGTTTTGAAGCTGATAATACCTCGCTTAGGTAATATACCGGTATTTGCACCGACTTACCTTCCTCATTACGCTCCACAACTATTACCGTGCTCACAACTCTATTTGTTGCTGCCACATAGAGCAGCATAGGCTCCTTTGACAATGGGCAAGCTAAAATAGGCATTGTGGCTAGAATCTTTTTAGCTCATGAAAAGCGTTATTAGCTTGAGGTGTCCAGGTGAACTTATCGGATTTTTTCATCAATTGATACAAAGGAAATGCTTTTTCCCCTAGACTACTCACGAACCACTTATGGATGCAAGCCATCCTGTAAATTTCTGAACGTCATTGAGGCATCTCGGCAGTTCCATCCTTTCCACCGCACGAATTTTAGTCGGATTTGCCTCTATACTTCAGCTGGATACAAGGAATCCGAGCAATTTTCCGGCCGGTACACCGAAGGTGCATTCTTCCAGGTTAAGCTTCATTCGGAATCTCCTTAGATTCGCGAATGTCTGCTGGATATCTTGTAGGAGCGTATGGATCTCTTTGGTTTTTATAACGACATCATCAACATATACTTGAACATTTTTCCCAATATGATCATGTAGACATTTTTGCATACATCTTTGGTATGTGGCTCCTGCACTGCGCATGCCGAATGGCATGGTGTGATAGCAATAAGCCCCATACGGGGTGATAAACATAGTGTAGTGACCTCGGATCGGTAAGGATCCTAAGTCCCTGTGATTAACATGCTAGTCCCTGGATCAATAGCTAGCACTCACAGTCGATGAAATATCATGTAAAACACAAGTCTTTATTACATGAATCGAATAATCCAGAGTTTACATTATTACAACAGAAGCGATATAAATACAACTTGGAGTCCCATCAATGCCACAGGCAGGTTGAGTGAAGACCCGCGATCCTAGCGCACCTTTCAACGATCTCTGAAATTCTGCACATGAAACGTGCAGCCAACAAGTTGGGTCAATACTTTGAATGTATTGGCAAATTACACCAAGGAGAGAAAAGACTATCTCTACATGCAAGGCTGGTATAGGCTGTAGAGTTCATTTGCTCAAAGCTAATTTTCCTTAAGTAGAGAGAAGAATAGATGATTGCCCTACTTTGTAAACATTTGCTTGAATAAAATAACGTCGAGTGGCACACGAGGATATTACGCACCAAGTATCCAAACAACCAAACACTTGGATATTACGCACCAAGCGTCACTTGGATATTACACACCAAGTTTCCCAAATTCCCACCCATTAGCGATATTACGCACGCCATGGGGTTTCAAAACTTTGTTTTAGAAAAGAGAGAGGAAGATCCTTCAGAGGCTCCATCCTTCAGACCCTCATTGTTGTTCTGTTACCGTGAACACGGCTGATCAATCAGATTGCAATACTCTCGAGAGTTTGTGCACTTTACCCACAATCCATGATCAAGTCCTTTTACAGACAAGACCATGGCGAGGCTTTCCCTTAGTAGCCCCTCTACCTTCCGGATCCAACCGTGCCAAGAATCCTCCAAATGTTGGTACCCAGGTGAGGTTTCCCACTAAGTACTAGGCCAAGACAGAGCCCATAATGTATTGTGGTTGCACTGGAAGCTTCTGAATTCTGAAACATGGCAGACTTCTATGATTCCTGGGCGGCCGTCCTCCACCAAAATCACACTCGTTGACCCGACAACCATTCCGCCCAGAAGAAAACTTAGTTTTATTTTGAAGTGGATTTGAGAAGAAAGTTTGCTCTAGAGAGCCTTTATACTTAGAAAAATTCTTTGTCTTTCGAACCCCCCAACGGTACATTGTATATATAGCATAGCAAGAAACACTTAGTAAAAACAGGGGTAACCTATTGGGATAGGAAATCCTAAGTATAGAGCTACTCATGGCATACTACAAAATCATCGCACTTGCAAAATAATACTAAGGAAAAATTCTACTAGATCATCCTACACATGCACACTACAGAATTTTGAAGGTCACATGCATAGAATCAAAACTGGGACAAAATTATGAACAAGTGATGTAACTTGCCTTATGTTGATAATATGGGTGTTAGATTGTATTTCTCCGCAGCAATCGCACTCTCCGAACAATCTAATACGAGGACAAGGTAGTTCCAATCAAAACAATTGCAAACATAGCAAAACACAACAAGGACGATCAAAAACATGCATGACAATTTAACATTACACACTGGGTATAATTAGTTTTATGAATATTAATATATCATATGATGCATGTATGAGTTCATTTAATGCAATAGGATATCTATTATTAATACTTGATTGCCAATCTAGGGGTTTTAATAGTTCTGTTGAACTTCTGTACTAATTACCGTATTAAATTTGTATCTAAAGTGTATTGGATAGAGGGCATTAATACGAACCAGTAGCAATTGGATTCAACTTAATCGGAGTTATAAATCTTTTCTTATGACTTAAATAGTGTTTAACGGAGTTTAAATTATTTAAACAATTTCTGTTGTCTAAAATTCAAACTAAGTACAGATCTGTAATCTACATGATAATGTGATTCCAGAGACATATTATTCATATTTTTCTGAGTTATAAATTATTTACTATGAATTTAATACTCTAAAAGTCCATTAAAACTATTTAAATTACTACAGAAATTTTACTCTGCAAAAAATTGGATCTAACAGCATATTAATGTTTCATATGAAATTATGAATCCATAGACACTTTATTTGTATTTTTAGGATCTACAGATAATTTACTATGATTTATTATGTCTAAAAAGCTCATTAAACCATTTAATTTATTACAGTAAATATGTACTATAAAAGTTATATCTAATCTCGTATTATTGTTCTACACAATTTTATGAATCCAACCATATATTATTTATAATTTTTGGACATGTATTCAATTTTATATGAATTTTACAAGATTTCCCAATATTCTGCCTATTTAAATCAATTTCAATTTAAAAGGGAATATGCTGGGAATATGCTTTGCTTACGTGGACAGTGACTGGGCGCTGATCTGCTGACTGTCATCGACGTGGCTGCTGACTAAGCGATGTGCCACGCGGCACGATCCTAGTGGATGATACCCCTTCGTGGCTGGATCAAATCTAGACCACTAGATGGGAATCCGATGGTCCTGGATCGCAGCTCCCTGGGACTCACCGGAGATGACGTCACCGTCGGCGGAGCGTCTTGGATGGTGGCCTTCGGCGGTGCTCCAGTGATTCCCCGTGTGCGGGGAGTAGCAGACAGTGATTAGGTAAGGACGGCGAGTCGATTTGTGGGATCGGCGTCGTGATCCGCTTCCTAGGGTGGCGAGGAGGCGCGGCTGGCCAGTTCGGCTGCAACGAAACTCCGGCGAGCAATTCAACGAGGCAGCTGCGACCTGCGAAGGGGAAGGTTGGTCAGGGCGAATCAGTGCTCCAAGGGAAAGTGGTCCAGAGGGATAAGGAGGGGCAGGGTGGACGGATTTGATGGGTTCGAGCTCGACCTCGAGCTTGGCGGCGGTGAGATCCAGTCAATTTCCGTCTCGGCATCCTGGGGCAGATAATTAGGGTTTTCAGGGGGTTACGGAGAGGGGTCTCGGGGGATTTTATCTGCAAAATAACTTGGAGAGGGGGTCAAAAGATCGAACGTGAATCGGACGGATTTCTCGCAGGATTTGGTTCGGGAGCGGTCGTGTTCTTGCTGGTCTCTTGCGCCGGAGGAGGGAGATGACATGTGGGGTCCACGCGTCAGCGGCCGCGGGAGAGGAGATCTGCGGCGGGCCGGCGGTGGTTGCCTGGTGGGCCGATGCTGGGCCGCGCTATGCTACTTGGCCGCTGCACGCGCGGTAGGTTAGGGATGGGCCGGCTAGGTTAGTTTGTTTCCCTTTTTTTTCTGTAGTCTTTTTCTTTTATTCTTTTTCTTTTCTATTTAGTATTTCTTTCTTAGTATTTGTTTTAGGCCTCCAAATTGCACCAAATCAATTTCTAGAAATTTATAAATTCAAAACACACCTTTAAGGATGTATAGAATATGATTTTACCAAAGTTGAAAATATCCATAATGCCATTTGCTTACAAGGCATTACATGGCTAGTTGCATTAATAAGGAATTTGGGTTTAGAATTTTTAGGAAAATATCCCAAATTTATTTCAGGACATACAGGGAATATTTTTCATCAATTTTAGTATGTACCCAAACAATAGGTCATGTAGTACTTAAGAATTGGGAAATCCCATAAAGGGTAGTGGATAATCCTTTTTGGACAATACTATTTCCTTCTTAGGGTTTATATGCAATGATGGTCATGCATGCTTAATGATTTTGAATTTTTGAAATCTTGCACTCCAATTCTACAATCCATAATCAATCCATGCCCTTTTGCTTATATGGCTACTTAGGTCTTAATAAAAGAAAATAAGATTTTGAATTCAAGGTTGAGAGGATTTCTATTCAAAAAGTTTCTTCTCTTTGAGAATTTTCAACAAAGTCAAACAATCAATCAAGCTATTGATTTTATTTATAACATTCCAAAATAGGAAAGTTTTTGGGATGTTACACGTAGTTTTTATTTGATCAGCCGGGTTTAACGGTATCTGGTGGAAACCAGAATACGCGTCTACAAACGATAACAGTTCACAACCTACGGTTGAATCAATGACCTAGTCTATCCTAGGTAAAGGAAAAGTATCTTTAGGACACACCTCGTTAAGGTTCGTGTAATCGATGCACATACGCCAAACGACAACTACGTTCGGCTCATCCTTTTTCTTTTCTACCAACACCGGGTTAGACAGCCAATCCGGATGAAGCACTTCCATGATGAACCCGGTCACAAGGAGCCAAGCTATCTCATCCCCTTTGATTTTTCTCTTCTCTTCGGCGAAGCGGTGGAGAGGTTGCTTCACTGGCCTTGCTCCTGGCCTTACATGTATCGAGTTCTCAGCCAACTCCCTCGATACTCCCTACAGATCTTGTGTGGACCATGCAAAGATATCCCGATTCTCACGGAGGAAGTTGGTGAGCTCGCTTTCCTATTTGTCATTCAGGCCGGCACCAATGGTAATAGTGCACTCTGGGAACTGATCATCAATCTGAATCTTCTTTGTCTCCTTAGTCGGCTGCAAAGATATAGTTCCGTGCGGGTTAGCAAGTGCCGACATGTTAAGCTGTGCCGACTGAGCTAAAGCTGCCACCTCCTGAATTCTTCTTTTCTCCCTTGCTATTACTAGAGATTTGGGCATATTAGATCCGGCTGATGCACATTCCATTGACTTTCTGTAGTCTCATGCTATTGTTATCACCCCTTGTGGTCCTGGCATCTTCATTTTCAAGTAACCAACGTGGCAGCTGCTCATAAATTTGGCAAATGCCGGCCGTCCGAGTAATGCATGATAACAACTCTCTAGATCTACCACCTCAAACTCCAAATTTTCTTCTCTGCAATTCTCCCTTGTGCGGAATAAAACGTCTACTTGGACTTTCCCAATGGGCTCGCAGGACAGTCCTGGCACTATCCCATGAAAGGTTGTCCTGGTCGACTGCAACATATTCAGAGATATGCTGAGCTTATGCATTGTATCCTTGTACATAATATTGATGCTGCTTACGTTATCTATCAACACCATTTTAGAATTTCACATTGATACTGGGCCCAACAAATGTTGGATCTAGCACTAAGGCATATGACCCGGGGTTCGGCAAGATCTTTGGATGATCCCTGATACTCCAAGTTACCTCCTGATCTGACCATGACATATAACTCGGTACTACCGGCATAACTGCATTTACTTCCATGTGTCGGTGTTGTACGCTCTGCCTGTCCTGCTGCTCCATGGTGAACACACAGTATGACTGGTGGTGCTCCCTGTAATCATTGCATCCATTATTTCTGGGGTTCCCTCTACCATCTTTGTTCCGATTCATCACTTGGTGAACTGCGTCCCTCCGGTCCTGATTCTCATAGCTCGGAGGTGGTGGAGGCAACATTAGCTGCTATGCATTTCCTCCTGTAAGATGTGGCTGTTGTTGATGGTTTGGCCGGGTTAGGCGTGTGAAACTTACATGACTGATCCAGCATTGACTCAAACGTGTACTTCAGCCTCTCTTGCCATTGTTTCTTCTATTCCGGGGTCCACTATTTCTTCCCATCGTTCCTCGGTGTCCATTGCTGAGGACCGTTCTTCTGACGCTGATTGTTTCCATTACTCGTCTGGTCCTGCACAACTGCAGCAACCTGATTCGAACTGTATCTGTAATCTGGCCTATCATCCCTTCTCCTACCTCGGTACTCATTCTTCCGGGATGAACCTGCACCATCTCGAGCGTAATGGTCGTGCTGCTCAAAGGTGTTCTGCTGACATAAGTTCGGGCTGAGTCGGATCACCTAAGGCATATGAATCTGCTATTCTGATAGTCTCTGCCAACGTAGTCGGCATATCTCTTTGTAGCCTTTGCCACAACACACTCCCGTACCTGCATCCTTGTGCGAACCAAGCAATCACTTGTGATTCAATTACTCCGTAACATGAGTTTCTGAGATTACACCACCAAGTCAAGAATTCTCTATCAGTCTCATTCGGTTTCTTCTTGCACATGGCCAGCTGTTGGGGTCTGTTCGGCTTATTGTATGTACTGGTGAAGTTACTAACGAACATTTCCTCAAAGTCCAACCAGCTGTTGATAGTGCCAGCTGGTAGTTATTCAGCTAGACCCTTGCCGGCCCTTCCAACATATGAGGCACATATCTCACCGCCCATCTCAAATTTCCTCCTGCTATCTTTACTGCTATGGCGTAGTAAATCAGCCAATCTTGTGGCTTAGTACTTCCATTATATGTTTTTGTGCCTCTTGCCAACTAGAAGTTAGGGACATGTGGTTCGCCCATGATCCGAGGTCCAAAACACACCGGACCGGGTGGACCTTGTTATTCCAACAACTCAGACCGATATAACCTATCCAGTTTTAATCTTGCGTCATTCGATGTAAGTTTCTGTATATAGCTCTTTCTTTCCCCATAGTGGTTTTTCCCAACATATCCAGCATTTTCCATTTCTGAATAACCATCATTATACCTGTCATGTGCTTGATTGTGCGGGGCATGCCTTGCTTCCCTATCTTGCCGAGGTTCATGTCTCGACTGATGATCTTGCGGATGGAACCGCCTCCCTTCAGCCGGGTTATTGTTCTCGGGGTTTCCCCTTCCAAGATTCCTATGCTATTTATTTCCATGGCCGGGGTTTCTTTCACCGTTTTTACCTCGGCTTTCGTTGCCTCTATTCTCATTAATTTTTCCGGCCACTACCGGGTCATATGGGACAATCTGTTTATTTCTTTTTCCCGAAGTCACTACTTTATCTTTTTGTGCTCCATTTCTGGGTGAGGATGCTGCCGCAGCTAATAATGCGGGCGAAGCCCTAGCCGAATGAACCATGCGTGAAGCCCCTGGCTTTGCCGGGTTAGCTCTGACTATTTCCTCATTTTGCTGGTTCGCTATGCATACCAGCTCATTTACTCTTTCTTGCTACCTTTGCCGGGCTTCCCCGGTCAATCCCTCCAACTCGAAGGCTGCTGCATTGGCTGCCCTGAGGTTCTTTGCTGGGGTACTATACCTCGGCAACCCCGGGTCAGCCGAATCACCCAGCTGAGACTCCTGTTCCTTGTTAATATCACTAAGGAGATTCTTTCCTTTCATTCTCAGCTCATTTATTCGTGTAGGAGCTGTATCTAGTTTGTTTGCCCTTGCATATTCTCGCAAGGTCCTATTAAAGGACTCCTGTAGCGCAGATACTTTCTTGGCTTCCTCTAACATCTTTAACCTAGTCTCTTCTAGTTCTGCCTGCGCATCGCCGGGTTAACTATTTGTGCTATAGGTGTTCTTAGGTTATCTATGGATGCTTGCAAGATATTCTCCGGACTCTCCAGAGGTGGCCATCTTACCCTTGGTGCCTTGGGGGTTACCTCTTGCACTTCTGGTGCTTTAGCTACTGACAGATCTTCTACTGCCGTCTTAGCCACTGCTTGGTCTGCTTCTGCTGGGTTCTTGCTTGGTCTGGCGCCCGCTCCTGCCGCCGGTGATGGCGCCGTCATTATCACCTCAACACTGCCCGCGGGGCGAGTGTTACGCTGACGGCTAAGAGCGCTGAGGGGAGGATCTCCTGCGAGGAAGACTCGGCGCAGGTAGACGCAGGATGTATCGACGCTAACATAGATCTTTTGAGTGCCCAGGTTGATGAAGATTCCGTTGCGCGGGGGCGGCTTCGCTCGAAGCTGCCAGCGTTGTCGCTGACATAGTCCTAGATGTGAAATCTCTGGACTAAGCCGGAGATGACACACTCGCCCGTGCCGATGAAGTTTCCTGTCCGGATCTTGACTCCAGCCAGCACCGCTTCTGGCCCCACGGTGGGTAGGCACGACAGATGCCATGGGTAGGCTTAAGTTGGGGGCCAATGGATGCTAGTGGGATCTGGGGAGGGAAGATGTAGTGTTTTCTACACACAGAAGGATAGAACTATTCAACTTCAATGAAGCTACAAGTTCTCCTTGAGCTGTATCAGTAGGATGAGGAAGAAGATACAACTTATGCCCTCTAGAGAAAAATGAATCGACCCCCCTTCTGGTCGCCATGCCTCTCCTTATAAAGGAGCGACCAGGTTCTCCTTAGGGCTGACGTGGACTAGCATATTCCACGAATATGCTTGTCCCAAAGAGGTAACTCGGAGGGCCTCTTTCCATGTCCCCCTCCTATCGATGGCAAAGACACAGAGTCCACCACATGTGAGCCTCGGGCCTGAGGACTATCACCTCCTTGACCTTCTTCTGCACCTCTACCACCCTACTTCTTGTCTGTAGCGCTGGCACTGTGCAGATTCCTGATGAGAGACAGTGGCTAAAGTTGACCTCGTGACTCTCCTTCTCCTTCATGGGCAAGCTTCCCTTGACTCGGCCTCGCCTCGCGTAACTTGACTTGACCTTCACCTACACATAAGTTACTTGGTGGTACGCTGACATAGCTCATATGTCGGCCGAGTCAGGTTTTTACTACTTTACTCGGAACAGGTCGGATCTCATTCGGCTGACCCCTTCATGATTCAGCCGGATCATGCCCTGATCCGGCTCTGAACATTAGGGCTCCTTCCCTTTCCTACGTATCCTGACCCTACCTGGGGTCATCACCCCAACACTCATGGATCCATATGCGAAGGGGGAGTTGAGACTATTCTCGCACACGCACTTCACATCAACCCAAGTAACATCCAAATGTTGGTAGGAAGTCACCATATCGGTCTCCCTACTCTAAGAACATGTGGTATGGTTTCTAAAACTCATGGTAGATATTTACTTAATATACATGGAGCATATCACTTGATCCCAACTCCTTTTCCTAATGCTCTATTCTCTGTCAAGGAGGGACGTTTGCGTTTTGACGTGCAGGTTGAGGCTAATTTACCCCAAGAAGAAATACCCGTGGGAGGAGGAGGAGAAGATGAAAAAGTAGAACAAGGAGGACCCGAATAACATGAGCTGCCACCAAACTACTACACCACCTATGAATAAATCTATGCACTTGAAGGAAATATTCAAATATGAACAACCTCTCCATCAACCTTCGAGATGCTACTGCAAGCCTCGCCACCTAGTTCCATGATTGGAACAACCAATGAACATGGGAAACTATCCACCGCCACCAAAATGAGCAAGAAAATGGCTTCCAAAAGCCTGAGCTTGGGGATGTGTTCCCCTAGCAAATTTATTCGTGTAATAACAAGGTTGTACTCCAGCTCTTTGGGAGTCTTGAGACAATCATGTTGGATCGTTCCAACACTTCGCTTTTTTCCTTTGATTTTTAGTTTGCTTTTGTTTTTCTTTTGTTTTTATTTTCTTAAAAACCCTTCCATGGTCGCAAGATCTTTTCTATTCTTTAATCCATATCCTCAAAAATATAAAAAGATTTTTCCGTTTTTCCCTTTTTTTGTAAATGTGGATTCACACTTTGCCTATTTGCTTTGATATTATTATGAGACTAATCATGTTTGAGTTTTGAAGTAACACATCCCTATAAGGAAGAGAATCATGAAGTCGCTTATGAGAGGTATGTACCATGTCTCCCACTTTTGAAGTTTGAGTTGTTTATCATAGTTGGCCAATTTGCTAAGATGTTATGCATGTGGGAGTAATTTAATTTAGTTAGAGTAAAGCTTTTTATTAGTATGATGATTAGTTTTTGAAGATCTTGCTCTAGTTCTTTTAGCTAACCGAGTCTTGCCTTGGAAATAATAATGCCAAACAAGTACATAAGAAAAAGTCTAAAATTTACGACTTGTTTGATGAATTATTGCCTTGAGATTGTACCCTTGAAGATACTTAACCGCATAGACATTCTGATTATCTTGGTGACACTCATGAAAGGAGTTGTTTGATTGAAATAAAGTCTAGTGGTAATTGTGATGCATGAAAAATCTAACCTTGTGGATCGAACCATGGTACTATCTCATAAAAAAAGAGAAAATTCTTCTTTTATGTTCCTAGTGCACACCTTTGGGATGCCAACAACTCTGCTAGCTTTTGAATGATCTATGGTATAACCCCAGATTTAGGCTATGAGTTGATGACATGATTGGCATAAGTGTCAATGTATGTGCAAAAGTATTGGTATTCTCAAAGGTTGTGTAAGCACTTTCAAAAGAAACAACCAACAATCCGTGAAAGAATAAAAAGAAAAGGATATCTTTGAAGATCCACATAACAAGTCCTTGGCATGGTCTCATTAATACTCTATGATTTTTTCTTGAAAGACAATGATTGGATTAGAAGTGTTTTAGATAGACTTGATTTATTGATGTGGGTGTAAATAAGACACTTCATTGTTATACTACTTAGGACTTGAAACTATCTTACTTAATCATGCTATTTAAACATCCTAGTGTTCCTTGGCAAGCTCAGAGTTACCTAGAAGAATTGGATTGATTGCTACATTTGTAGTTATTCATATTAATATTAAACACTAGTTTGATTATCTTGACTTACCGAAGCTTGTATAGTACTCTTGTCATCTCTCTAACTTTGATAAGCCTCGAAAATGAATGAAGTGTTATGCACATATTGAAGGGAATATGCCGTGAGAGGCAATAATAAAGTTGTTATTATGTATATTCCAAGTATATGATAGATGTTTATTTTGCATGCTATAATTGTATTAATATGGAAACGTTAATACATGTGTGTTTAATAATCAAATTGAAAGTTCCTAGTTATGCCTCTCTTATAAACTAGCTCGTCGATTAACAAGATGATCAAGGTTTCCTAATCATGGACATTGGATGTTGTTAATAACGACGTCACAACATTATTGGAATGGTGTGATGAACATTCATCCGAAGTATAGCATTATGATCAAAGTCATTATGTTTAAATTGCTATAACATCATACGAAGTAATCCTAGTCCTTAGACCATGAGATCATGTCAATCACTAACACTAGAAGAGTATCTTGATAACATCAAACGTCACACCATAATAGGGTGATTATAAAGATGGGTTCAGTGCTAAGAAGGTGTTATGTTGAGGCCCATGGATCAAGAGTTTAATTTGTCCATCCCGATGACGAAGAGATATACTCTGGGCCCTCTCGGTGATATTATATTGGTTAGCTTGCAAGATAGTGATTTGATCACTAGAATGTTATATCACGGGAATGAGAAAAGAGTACATGTCGGTAATGAGATCAAACTAGGTATATAGATACCGATGATCGAATCTCGGACATGTAATATATTGCGAGACAAAGGGATTCAGTTACTAGCGTAAATGGTTCTCACGATCACAAGAAGTCATTGTTGAATGTGTGGGAGTCAGTATGGATCTCCAGGTCCCGCTTCTGATTATTGATCTTAGAGGGTCTCGATCACGTCCGCATTATTCGCGAACTGTAGGGTGACACATTTAAGAGAGACCGACACCATTTGGAACAAATAGTTTCTTGATGAAAAGATTTACAAAGCGCAGGAATTTATTTCACTAGACACCAGAATTGTTTCGGGTGAAATTACTGCAAGTGTTTCTTCATGTGAAATAAAATACTATCAAGGGGTTTCGTGTGAATAAGTAAATAAAAGGAGTTTTATTTAAAGAGAGATTGCATTAAATTTGGTGGAAATTTAATGGGATTTTTGAGTAGGATTTTGAGTGGAGAAGTGAAGGGACAAATTGTGAGTGGAAGCTCCACCCACATGAATGGACGAAGGGGTGGCGGCAGATCTCCCATGCGCCGAACACCCCTTGGGGTGCCCCGGTCCCTCCTATATAAGCCCCCTCTCTCACTCCATCTCACTCACACCTCTTTGTGAAGGATCTCTCTCCCCCTCTAGTTTATCCCCCATGGTCTCGGACTAGCGAGATACATGTTCTTGGTGGCTTTTCATTGAGAACTAGTTGCTGCTTCCGTTGCATCGCCAGAGCAAGGGGAGGAGGTTGCTCGGTGGCTTGGACGTGTGTGCGAGCACGACCGTGCTGCTGATTTGCGGCGCTGGACTTCTTCTCGATCTTCAGATCGGCAAGCGTTCGTATAGATCATCCATGAGTACAACCTAGTTAAACTTTGTCGGTCTACAAGGGTATGTTCTATATGTATGTATATCCACCTTTTGCTTGTATCTAGTAGATAGATCTTGGTACATAGTTGTTCCCATCGTAGGAATTTTTTTGTTTTCTATGCTGCAAACCCTATAGTGGTATCAGAGCCGGATATATGCGTAGATGCTTTGCATGGGTAGTACACTTATGAGTATGCGGGCGATGATGATCATGTTATTGCTTCTTGGTTATACTTTGGATATTGGTGTCATAGTGGGATGAAGCGGCCCGGACAAACTTTAAATGTCCTCGCACATGAGACATGTTCCACGCTTGACATGCAACTAGTTTTACATAAGTGGCTAGCAGGTGTATGTCTCTCCAACTATAGTCAATATCTAATTACAACGAGTTGTTAATAATTTTGTTATCCTCATTGTTGTTCCATGTTCGTAGGTGAGAACGGTTCTATCTTCGAAATCCCTAAGCCACGTAAAACTTGCAATGGATAAATTAGAAGCATCTAGTTTAGATTGTTGCTAGGCCAGTCTCGTGATATGGTAATGTTGTAAGTAGATGTATAGTCGATACTCTTACAGAACACCTAACCTATAAGTTCCATAGACCTTGGCCTTACACACAAAGGAATGATAAAGATCATACCACGATGCACATGATGATGATCAAGTGCAAGAACCATATCATTTCACTTTTCACATATGATGTTTGTTGCATCTTATATTGCTTGTTTGGCATTTTATTATCATAATAATATGATCCCTCATTTAGATATCAAGATAAAAAAGTGTTCTCTCTTAAGTATGCACCAATTATGTTTCGCGGCTTCAAGACATCACGTGATGACCGGGTGTTCTTAGATCCACAATCATATTTCGGGTGTAAGACAGTTTTACGCACACGAATACTAAGGTTCTTACTTGGCACGCCTAGCATGTATAGACATGGCCTCGGAATACGGACCAAAAGGTTAAGCATGAGTCATATGTTGATATGATGCCCATATAGATGCCCGCCTTTGAAGCTACACCAACTCACGTTATGATTGGACTTGGTGTAGTGGATATGGTTCATGTAATCACCAAAAAGGCACGAGGGATGTCATTTTTGAGTGGGAGTTCATTCATAATTTAGATTAGTTGAACTCGATCTATCATAAACTTAGTCTAAAATTTATAAATTCCGTTGTAGATGGCAACACCTCCTTTTAATTTCAATGTGTTCATGGAGAAAGAGAAACTTGCAATGAATGGTAGCAACTTTACCAACTGGTTCATGAATTTGAGGTTTTTCCTCAATGCTGCACAAAAGCAATATGTTCTAGATGGTCTGATAGGTGACGCTCCTACAAGCACTGCATCTCAGTATGAGCGTAATGTGTATGATACAAAGAATGATGACTATACTCTTTTGAAATATGCGATCATTCTGTCATTGGAACCTGAACACCAAGAACGCTTTAGTAGCGCTGATGCTATGGTGAAGGAACTCAAAACCATGTTTGAGAGCCAAATCCACACTGAGAGATACATGATCTCTAGCGAGTTCTTTAGTGTAAAGATGAAGGAACACAACTCTGTGAACGATCACGTCATGTTGATGATGGGATACATTCCAACTGAGTTGACCTTGCGATGGATATAGTTCTGCAATCGCTCCCACCCAGCTACAAAGAGTTTGTGCTAAATTACAAGAAAAGTGGTGCGATTGGATCGCTCACCGAACTTGCTACCATCTTGGTAGCTATCGAAGTAGATATAAAGAATAGGCACCAGAAGTTGATGGTCGATAATATCACATCATCTAGAGAAAGGGCCAAGACCAAAGGAAAATTCAAGATGGGAAGCACATTTTTTGTACCTGAGAAAACGGTCAATGGAGGTCCTAAGCCTGATATTGAATGTTTTTATTGCAAAGAGTTGGGTCACTGGAAACGGAACTGCCCCAATTATTTGGCAGACGAGAAGGCCGGCAAGGCAAACAAAGGTATATATGATATACATGTTATTGATGTGTACTTGAATAGTACTCGCAGTAGCACCTGGGTATTTGATACTAGATCGGTTGCTAGTATTTGCAACCTGAATCAGGGGCTGCGGAACAAGCGACTGCTAGCAAGGGGTGAGGTCAAGATGCGCGTCGGGAATGGATCAAGTGTTGATGTGATCGCTCGGAACGCTGCCTCTCCACTTACCATCGGGATTAGTCATAAACCTAAATAATTGTTATTTGGTGCCTGCACTGAGCATGAACATTGTATCCGGATCATGTTTAATGCAAAGTGGTTATTCATTTAAATCCGAAAATAATGGTTGATACATTTATATGAATGATATATTTTATGGTCATGCACCTGTGATGAATGGTTTATTTCTATTGGATCTCGATAATAGTGTTACACATATTCATAATGTTGATGCTAAAAGGATTAAACTTAATGATGATATATACATAAATCACCACCACCAAATCATGGTCTAGTTAACGTATATATATATAGATAGATAGATGAACGTAAGTCAAATATAGAAAGAATAGATCAGCGCCATGATCGAGTGAGCACATTGAATTATAATCGAGGGATTCACGTTTGGTTTTTGCCCAGTCTTTTTTAAGGTTAATCTTGTTCTAATCATTAGCCGACTCATGTGGTGCCTCATACAAACAAGCATATGACACTAAGCACATCTCGGCAGAAATAAGTGACTTAGTATTTCTCTTTGTGCAGTCCCGTTGGAGGAAATCCTATTGTCAGTTCGTTCGTTGAAGACATCCACCGCATACAACACTTGGATAGCCAATTCATCTGCTTTATTGTTTCTCCTCTACATATATGTTGCGGCCACTCATTAACATAAAATAGGTTTGTGTAAGATCCCTCCTTTGTAAACGAAAGGATCCCTGTGATTGCAATGCTAGTCCCTGGATCAATGCTAGCATTCATAGTTTAAGATGAAGTACATAGAAACAAAGGTCATTATTACATATCATTCCAGAGACAACATAGTCTTTTACAACTCCATGGCCACAGGCCTAATACAAGAGTTCAAATATATAATAAGATAAATAAGTCTTCATCTTCATGTGCCACGGGCAAGCATGTTGAGTGTAGACTCATGACTCCTAATCATCATCAAAATATCCTGCAACATCACAAGTTACAGCCACAGTGGGTCAATACATTGGAATAGTATTAGCAAGTGATACCTTAGTAGAATATTGGTGGACTAAATACTATATGCATTTTGGCTAAGTGTAGCTTAGGCTTGCTTTGCTCAAAATAGGTTTTGCCTATTAGTTGAAAATACTAAGTTTTTCTTTGACAAAAACTTTCCCAAGGAACCACCAATAGACATTGGGGTCCTTCACCCTTGTTCAACCACGAGTTTTTACTTAGAAATTGGGATGAGGAGATTCTTGATAGCTTCCATGTCTTGATGCTCAAGTTGTCCAATACCAGGGATATGGCAAAGTACTTAGATACTTCCATCTATAGAGGTTGTGCACTTTCCCCACAAGACTTGATTTTCACCAAGACAGGACCTTTCAGAAGCCTTCCCTTAGACCAAATGGACGCGCTCCAACCTATCAATCCCACTACCACCAACTGTCCAAATGGCTAAGTTATTGCAACCTATATGATCCAGGCAGAGCCCATATTGCCAAGTGGCTGGACTAGAAGCTTCTTAACATATGGCATCTCAAATCCTTTTGTTCTTGGGTGGCTTTCCACAAGTGAGATACACAAGGTAAACCACAGAAATGGGCCTTGTGTAGCCACTCAACATAAACCATTCCTTCCATTCCACCCAGGTGTTTCATTCACTTAGTTGTTTTATTAAGCAAAACACAAGTCCAAAGACTTAGTAATATTTTTATCATTGCATGAATATTTTACCACCCTTGGTTGCTACTAGCTAGGCTAAGCATGGCATAGATAAGCATCTTAGCATAGAAATTTCTAGCAATTCTACAACCACTAGGATTTCCCAAGCATAGCATATAAGCAAAATATAACCATGCAAGACTAGCAAAATATTTCTAATGCATAGTTGAAAAACATAGGGATAAAATCATGAAGCACCACTTGCCTTGGTAGTTTAGAGAGTAGCTACAATCCTCACAATCACAATCACTATTTGCACCAAAATCTACACATAAAATGATAGCACCAAATCACATACAAAATAGATACAAGCAAACATATATGAATGCATGCAATATGATATGTGATGATTTTCTATATCAAACATGACAAGTGCACAGTACTGATTTATAAACAAGTTCAAAACTTGCCAAACAAACTTTATTTGAACATTAAAACATTTCTCAAATAATTTATATACACAAAATAGATCTATACATGTTTCTGTGAATAAAATCATTTTAACAGAAACAAAACTTTAAACACATTGCATAAATGGAAATGGATTTCTCTCCTGATTCCATTGATATAAAATTTGTCAAATTTGAACGTGGGAATCAAAAGTTGTGATTAAAACAAGTTTAAACATCTAATAGATTCAAATCAGAAATTTAAAACGAGGAACATGCCACGCGGCGCTATCTTACTGGCCGGTACCGCTTCGCGCCGGATCACGCTTCCGAGCCGTTGGATCTAACATAATCGCGTGGCTCTGATTGAAACTTACTGCTTCGCCTATGATCTATCGTGACCACTAGATCTAAATCTAACGACGCTCAGCACTTGACCAACAAGTGGCGGCGCGCTCTGACAATGGCGGAGCCGGCGAACTAGGTCGCGCGGGGAGGTGGGAGGATGCTCACCAGAACCGCAGTGACGAGGAGAAGCTCGACGTGTCCTTGGTTGGCGAAGGGGCGCTCGAAGTCATCGCGGATTGCTCGTCGGAGTAGTCCCTGGCGGCTGTGGCTTCTGTTCGTCGACGTTGGCGATGTTCTGGGCTGCGCTAAGACAAGGGGAGGGTACCTTTAGATGTGCAGGACGCTAGGGATCTTACGCATATCAAACAGAATGCGAGGGGAGGCTGGGACTTACGGGGAAAAGGTCGCCGGAGTTCGAGCAGAGGCGGCAAAGCTCAGTCGTTGACGTTGGCGAGGCTACAGGCCATGCGCGAGCAAACGGAAAGTGTCAGTAGATGCGCACGGAGATGTAGAGCAAGCCAGTATGAACCCTAGACAGAGGGGCGTGCGGTGCTCACCGGAATCGCCCGCCGGAGTGCGTTTGTGCAGCGGCGGAGTGAGTTCGAATACGCGCAGCCTGGTGGCGGAGTGGTGGCACTAGGTGAGGGGAAATGCTCGTGGTGCAGAGGGGGTTAAATATCCAGGAGGGGGCGGAGATTACGCGCTATATCAATGGCAATAACGCAGGCAGTGACTGCGGCGAGGTAACAGCAGAGCGCCTCGGCCGCGCGTTGATTTGGGGACGACGCTGACGTGGTCGCAGGGTCCACTTGCTAGCGAGAGAAAGAAAGAGGGAATGGGCCCCAGCGGTCAGTGACTTAGTGGGTATGGCTGCGAGTGAGAGAGAGAAGGGGAAACCCGGGTGGGCTTAGTGGGCTGGTTTCATCGTTGGGCTAGAATAGCAGCGCTGGCCTTTTTCCTTTTCTTTATTCCTTTTATATTTCTGTTTGCATTTTCAGAAATAATTTTCAAATGGTTTTCAAAAGCTATTTGAATTCAAACCTTTTCAGGATTTTTGTAGAGTGCAACATTCATATTTCTGAGCATAAAACATGTGGTCTCTTTGTACAAGCTTGGTTCTTTTGATCAAATAAAATAAACAGTGATATTGCACTTGGTTTGATCAAGTTTTGAATTTGGTTTCAAAATCCATATTTGTTTTGTAAATTTTGGTTTATACTCTAGCAATCAAGCAAAACAATCTGAGAGTAACAAGGTTTGATTTATGAACAACAATCTCTCAATGGAGAGTAGCATTTGATTTAATGCTGATCACATAAAATAATGAGCTCATATGCTCCTGTTTTTGAATTGATTTTTGAAATGAACTCTACATGATCATGGATGCATGGATGATATGCATGAGTTTTGAAACAAGATTTTAGGGATGTTACAAATCTAACCCCCTTAAGGTGAATCTCGCCCTCGAGATTCGGATTGGCTAGCAAATAGGTGAGGGTGGTCTTTCCGAAGATCATCTTCTCTTTCCCATGTTGCTTCTTCTTCGGAATGGTGGTTCCATTGAACTTTGCAGAACTTGATATTCTTAGTCCGAGTAACTCTTTCTGCAGTCTCAAGAATCTTTATAGGTTTCTCTTCATAAGTGAGATCACTTTCCAATTGGACCTCTTCCAAAGGTATAATATCCTTCAAAGAAGTTTCTTCCATTTCTGGATGACATTTCTTAAGCTGACTCACATGAAACACATTATGAACTGCTGACAAATACTCTAGAAATTCAATCTCATAAGCAACTTCTCCTTTACGACTCAGAATCTTGAATGGCCCAACATATCTTGGGGCCAATTTACCTTTGACACCAAACCTCTTCACTCCACGAAGTGGTGACACACTAAGATAGGCTCTATCACCAACTTCATAGGTGACTTCTCTACGCTTAGGATCTGCGTAGCTTTTCTGTCGGGACTGTGCTATTTTCAATCTGTCTTTAACCAACTTGACTTTTTCTTCAGCTTCTTTGATTATTTCTGGTCCGAACAAACTTCTTTCTCCCACACCATTCCATAGCAATGGGGTGGTACACTTTCTCCCATATAGAAAATCAGATGGTGCCATCTCAATACTGGCTTGATAGCTGTTATTATAAGAGAATTCTGCGTAAGGCATACTTTCATCCCAACTGGCTCCATAGTCTAGAGCACATGCTCTCAACATATCTTCAAGAATCTGATTAGTCCTTTCTGTTTGTCCATCAGTTTGAGGATGAAATGCAATGCTGAATTCCAACCTCGTTCCCAATGACTCATGTAATTGCCTCCAAAAATGAGAAGTGAATTGGGTTCCTCTATCTGACACAATACTTTTGGGTACACCATGTAGACATACAATTCTGTTCATATAGATCTTGGCCAACTTAGCACTTGTATAAGTTGTCTTCACGGGTATAAAATGAGCCACTTTAGTTAGGCGATCCACTACTACCCAAATGGAATCATATCCTGACCTGGTTCTTGGTAATCCGGTAATGAAATCCATACCAATCTTGTCCCACTTCCAATCAGGAATAGGTAGTGGTTGTAACAATCCTGGTGGTTTCTGATGTTCCGCTTTCACTCTACTGCATACATCACACAAAGCAATATGTTCGGCGATGTCCTTCTTGAGATTATTCCACCAAAATCTTTCCTTCATATCCATGTACATTTTGGTGTTACCCAGATGAATGGAATACGGTGAGTTGTGTGCTTCTTGTAAAATCAGTTTCCGAAGTTCCGGATCTTGTGGAACATAGATACGTTTTCCATGCCATAAAGTACCTTGTTCGTCTTCATGGAATCCTTTGGCTTTTCCCTTGCCAATCTTTTCCTTAATCTCCTCAATTTCCTTATCAGTCTTCTGGGCTTCTTTGATCTTGTCCAACAAAGTAGGTTGAACATCCAAGGTCATGAGATGTCCTTCAGGCACAATCTCCAATCTGAGGTCTCTAAATTGGGCACACAGATCCTCTGGCAATTCTCCCTTAGTAAGGCCATTCACAAAAACCTTACGGCTTAGAGCATCTGCTACAACATTTGCTTTACCGGGGTGGTATTGCAAACTCAAGTCATAGTCCTTGATGTGTTCTAGCCATCCTCTTTGTCTCATGTTAATTTCTTTCTGGGTGAATATATACTTCAAACTCTTGTGATCTGTGAACACTTCACATCGCTTTCCCAAAAGATAATGTCTCCATGTTTTGAGTGCATGGACAACAGAGGCTAACTCTAAATCATGGGTAGGGTAGTTCACCTCATGAGTTTTGAGTTGTCTCGAGGCATATGCCACAACTTTTCCTTCTTGCATAAGTAATGCACCCAATCCATGATGAGATGCATCACAATACACTTGGAAATCCTTCTCCAAATCTGGCAAACACAAGACCGGTGCTGACACTAGTCTCTTCTTTAATTCCTGGAAACTAAGTTCACAGCCTTCAGACCAGGCAAATTTCTTGTCTTTCTTTAGCAATTCAGTCATAGGCTTAGCTACTTTGGAGAAATTCTCAATAAACCTTCTGTAGTATCCTGCCAAGCCAAGGAAACTACGAACTTCTTTTACTGAATTAGGTGATTCCCATTCAGTCAAAGCTGAAACTTTAGCAGGATCAACTGCTACACCATCTCCTGACACAACGTGTCCAAGAAATCCAACTTCATTCAACCAAAACTCACATTTGCTGAATTTGGCATACAGCTTATGTTCTCTAAGCTTCTCAAGTATCAAACGTAGATGTCCTTCATGCTCTTCCTTGCTCTTGGAGTAGATCAAAATGTCATCGATGAACACAACAACAAACTTATCAAGGAATTCCATGAACACCTTGTTAATCATATTCATGAAGTATGCTGGTGCATTTGTCAAACCAAATGGCATCACGATATACTCATACAATCCATACCTTGTGGTGAAAGCTGTCTTAGGTATGTCTTGTTCCCTTATCTTGAGCTGGAAATAACCTGACCGGAGATCAATCTTTGAGAACACACAAGCTCCTTCTAACTGATCAAACAAGTCATTGATTCTAGGCAAAGGGTATTTGTTCTTGATAGTCACCTCATTGAGTGAACGGTAATCTATGCATAACCTTTGACTTCTATCTTTCTTTTCCACAAACAAAACTGGTGCTCCCCAAGATGAGGAACTTGGTTGGATAAAACCTTTTTGCAACTATTCTCCAAGTTGCTTCTTGAGTTCTTTCAACTCATCAACTGACATCTTGTATGGTCTCTTTGCTATTGGTCCAGATCCTGGTAGCAAGTCAATAAGAAACTCCAGTTCTCTATCTGGTGGCATTCCCGGCAATTCTTCCGGAAACACATCTGGATATTCACTCACAATTGGCACACTGTCTATGCTAACCCCCTTAAGAGAATTTAGCTTACTCCCTTTTGATTCAAAATTAGACTTGAATCTAATCCGCTTCTTTTCCGGGGTTGTGAGTGCAACAGTACGATTAGCACAATCTAGTACTCCTTCATACTTAGCCATCCAATCCATTCCCAATATTACATCCAGTCCTTGGGAATCTAGGATTATCAGACTCACTGGAAACTTATGCTTTCCAAATTCTATCACTAGATCCCGGCATCCAAGACTTACTATCATATCTCCACCTGGAGAACTAACTTTTATTGGATACCCAATGTTTTCAGTTGGAAACCCATTTCTATCAACAAATGCTTTTGATATGAATGAATGCGATGCTCCAGTATCAAAAAGAACAAGTGCTGGAATAGAATTGAGTTTGAACATACCAGCAACAGCATCTGGCTCTTCATAGATTTCCTCCACATTGATGTGGTTCACTTGTCCCTTCTGAAAAGGGTTGGGCTTGTTGGGTCCTTCAACTTTATTTTCTGGGCATTCATTTGCATAATTCCTCATCTTCTTGCACTTCAAACACTCAACTTGACTAATATCCTTCTTGACAGGCTGGCTTCCACTGCCACTGCCACTATGGTGGCTCTTATATCCACCCTTGTGTTTTTTTGTATTTGTCATTGTCATGACTACGGTGACTCTTGTTGTCATGATGACGGTTGTGGTTGTGGTGCTTGTTGAATTTCCCATGCTTGTGGGATCCTGAACTCCCACTATCATCATAATGGGAACGCTTGTGAGACGATCCCGAGTTGTGCTTGTCTAAGTGCTTTCTCTTCCTACTTTCAACTTGCTTCATCTTGTTCTCCAAAATAGCAGCCTTGTCACAAAGAGAATGGTATGTCGGAACATAGGCCACAACTAACTGCAGGTTCAGTTCATCATTCAACCCTTCAAGGAACTTTTCTTTCCTCTTAGCATTAGTGTCAACTTCATCCGGTGCATAACGCGCCAGATTGTTGAACTCTTCAATATATTCAGCCACGCTGCGGTGGCATTGCTTCAGGTTATGGAACTCTTTCTTCTTCAAAATCATCACTCCGGATGAGATGTGAGCAGTACGGAAACCATCTTCAAAGATAGCCCATGTCACATCTGCAATGGGAGTGGTGATCTGGAAGTTATCCCACCAAGTAGCTGCTGGTCCTTCCAACAAGTGAGCTGCAAATCTGACTTTCTCTTCATCAGTACAGCCAACTGTTACCAAGTCCTTGTTCACAGAGCATAGCCAATCATTAGCCACCATAGGATCAGTTGTTCCTGAGAACTTTGTTGGCCTCAATCTCAAGAACCTGGTAAGAATGTCAAAACCCGGTGGGTTGTTCTAATTGTTATTGTTGTTATTGTTGTTGTTGTTGTTGTTGTTGTTCTGATTCTAGATGAACGTAGTCATCATTTGCATCAGCTGAGTCTGAGCTGTCATCATTTGCTGCATCTCAGGGGTGATGTTGTTGTTGTTGGGGTTGGGATTGGCACGTCGGGGAGGCATCTGTGGTTTTCAATAAGGATAAGAATGAGATACCCATAGATGTAACATGCACAATACATTTCATAACAATCACCAAACATGCATCATAGTAATAAAAGTTCAACAGCACAAACAACGAGTTTTTGGAAAAGTAAACACACTAATAGAAAGCCATCCACATGTTGGATGATCATTGCAACTCAATAAAAGCATGATAAATAAATGATAAATGAGTAGTCATCACTACTCCTCGGCATCAACCTCCTCCTCAACAAATGTAAGACCTTCATTATCCATAGCGGTCTTGTATTCCTCGACATTGGTGGTCAAGGTCTCTACTTTGGCTTTGAGAGCCCTCTTCTAAGAACGAAGCCTCTCAATCACAGTCTGCTGATGCTCAAGCTCGAAGTCCTTGGCCTCCAGTTCTGCAGTCATGTCTCGAATCCTCTTGTTCCTATCTTGGACTCGCTTCTCTTGACTCTTGAACTTTCTGTCCTGACTCTCGAACTTGGCCTCCATCTCCTTGACTAACTCATCTTGCTCCGCGAAGAGCTTGTCCTTCTCACGAAGCTGCACCTGGAGTTCGTCATTGCTAAGCATGACGTTGGTCCTATCAGTGTCCACGTGCCTAAGAAGAACCTCTAAGTCCTGGAGGTATAGACGAATCGGCTCTGCTCTCTCCCTCGAAGTGTCCTCAAAGTCAATGGCCTCACCATCCTCATCACGTCTACCGAAGGCGTGGAAGTGAGTACCTCTAACCTATCGAGAGTGTCTCCCTAACAGACGTCCAATCAAGTCCTGCATGACTACCTCTAAGCCTCTCTCCTTATCATCATGCATGAGCTTGAAGATGATTGCCTCCGTGGTAGGCTCAGTCTGGTGTCCGGGCCGATTGACCTTGAAGCCCCAAAGATCTTTCCTCTCAAACTTGGTGAGGGGAAGCACCATGATGGTAGGAAGAGGGAGATTGAGCAAACTAGTGAGCTCAATAATACGAGGGCCAAAACGAATTCCCTTGAACTCTTCAGCCGTGCTGATAGTAACATTAGGCATCTATTTATAAGATAGAAAAAGTTAGAATCAACACAATAAATAAATTTCAAGACAGAGCATCAGAAGCATAACATTGGCAAACACACAAGTCATAGCATACATAAAATCCATTACAAGCATCCAAGGTTCAACTTATTTAGACAACATTTTGGAAAATAAAATGATAAGTGTGGTGGTCCAACTAACGAAGTACGCTTACAATCCCATCTCACTTGCCAAGTTGGCTAACAAGGCATCCCTAGAGGCAATCTGTTTATCTTGATCACATGACTCCATTGCTAAGTCTATGATGTCTTTCCTTAAACTTTGATTGGTAGCCTCTAGCTCTTGGGTATGCATCTTTTCTTCCCTAAGATCATTCTGGGTGTTAAGCATTCTGCACTTGATTCTATCACCAAGTTCTTTGATGGCCCTCCAAGCTACATCCCTTGCTGAATCAAAGAATGTGGTGTGCATCATTGTGTTGGTGACCATGCAGAATCCTGAGTTCTTGTGGTTGTCTTCCTTGTTTTTATACAAGTGAAGTTTCACCCACCATTACTCAACTCCTTCATCCATCACAGGAAAACCTTTGTACACAGCTGCACCATGTATTCCCATGGCAACCATGAGGTCCTTGAGAGCCTTGGGGAACTCTGTCTCACATTCCAAAGTCATAGTCATGAGTGGTCCCTTCTTCACGGCTTCGTTGATGGAGTTCATCTACAAATAGAGATGAGAGAGAAGATTAGAAAAGTTTACGAGAAGAAAAGACAAGTGTGGAAGTTGTTGAAATTTTTTCCTTAGTGGTTTCCAATCCTAGGGTCAGAATCCTACAGGAAACAGAGTGATATGATACCATCTATAAGATCCCTCCTTTGTAAAGGAAAGGATCCCTATGATTGCAATGCTAGTCCCTGGATCAATGCTAGCATTCATAGTTTAAGATGAAGTACACAGAAACAAAGGTCATTATTACATATCATTCCAGAGACAACATAGTATTTTACAACTCCATGGCCACAGGCCTAATACAAGAGTTCAAATATATAATAAGATAAATAAGTCTTCATCTTCATGTGCCACAGGCAAGCATGTTGAGTGTAGACTCATGACTCCTAATCATCATCAGAATATCCTGCAACATCACAAGTTACAGCCACAGTGGGTCAATACATTGGAATAGTATTGGCAAGTGATACCTTAGTAGAATATTGGTGTACTAAATACTATATGCATTTTGGCTAAGTGTAGCTTAGGATTGCTTTGCTCAAAATAGGTTTTGTCTATTAGTTGAAAATACTAAGTTTTTCTTTGACAAAAACTTTCCCAAGGAACCACCAATAGACATTGTGGTCCTTCACCCTTGTTCAACCACAAGTTTTTACTTAGAAATTGGGATGAGCAGATTCTTGATAGCTTCCATGTCTTGATGCTCAAGTTGTCCAATACCAGGGCCATGGCTAAGTACTTAGATACTTCCATCTATAGAGGTTGTGCACTTTCCCCACAAGACTTGATTTTCACCAAGACATGACCTGTCAGAAGCCTTCCCTTAGACCAAATGGACGCGCTCCAACCTATCAATCCCACTACCACCAACTTTCCAAATGGCTAAGTTATTGCAACCTATATGATCCAGGCAGAGCCCATATTGCCAAGTGGCTGCACTAGAAGCTTCTTAACATATGGCATCTCAAA
The DNA here is from genome assembly GCA_916181665.1 of Avena sativa. Classification (NCBI taxonomy): domain Eukaryota; kingdom Viridiplantae; phylum Streptophyta; class Magnoliopsida; order Poales; family Poaceae; genus Avena; species Avena sativa. The sequence continues at coordinate 81,641,725 of OV702296.1, forward strand.
TCCCTTTATTCCTGGGTGGCTTTCCACAAGTGAGATACACAAGGTAAACCATAGAAATGGGCCTTGTGTAACCACTCAACATAAACCATTCCTTCCATTCCACCCAGGTGTTTCATTCACTTAGTTGTTTTATTAAGCAAAACACAAGTCCAAAGACATAGAAATATTTTTATCATAGCATGAATATTTTACCACCCTTGGTTGCTACTAGCTAGGCTAAGCATGGCATAGATAAGCATCTTAACATAGAAATTTCTAGCAATTCTACAACCACTAGGATTTCCCAAGCATAACATATAAGCAAAATATAACCATGCAAGACTAGCAAAATATTTCTAATGCATAGTTGAAAAACATAGGGATAAAATCATGAAGCACCACTTGCCTTGGTAGTTTGGAGAGTAGCTACAATCCTCACAATCACAATCACTATTTGCACCAAAATCTACACATAAAATGATAGCACCAAATCACATACAAAATATATACAAGCAAAAATATATGAATGCATGCAATATGATATGTGATGATTTTCTACATCAAACATGACAAGTGCACAGTACTGATTTATAAACAAGTTCAAAACTTGCCAAACAAACTTTATTTGAACATTAAAACATTTCTCAAATAATTTATATAGACAAAATAGATCTACACATGTTTCCGTGAATAAAATCATTTTAACAAAAACAAAACTTTAAAAACATTGCATAAATGGAAAGGGCTTTCTCTCCTGATTCCATTGATATAAAATTTGTCAAATTTGAACATGGGAATCAAAAGTTATGATTAAAACAAGTTTAAACATCTAATAGATTCAAATCAGAAATTTAAAACGAGGAACATGCCACGCGGCGCTATCTTACTGGCTGGTACCGCTTCGCGCCGGATCACGCTTCTGAGCCGTTGGATCTAACTTACAGCTTCACCTATGATCTATCGTGACCACTAGATCTAAATCTAACGGCGCTCAGCACTTGACCAACAAGTGGCGACGCTGGCGGCGACGACAGGCGGCGGCGCGCTCTGACAGTGGCGGAGCCGGCGAACTAGGTCGCACGGGGAGGTGGGAGGATGCTCACCAGAACCGCAGTGACAAGGAGAAGCTCGACGTGTCCTTGGTTGGCGAAGAGGCGCTCGGAGTCGTCGCGGATTGCTCGTCGGAGTAGTCCCTGGAGGCTGTGGCTTCTGTTTGTCGACGTTGGCGACGTTCTAGGCCGCGCTAAGACAAGGGGAGGGTACCGTTAGATGCGCAGGACGCTGGGGATCTTACGCATATCAAACAGAAGGCGAGGGGAGGCTGGGACTTACGGGGAAAGGGTCGCCGGAGTTCGAGCATAGGCGGCGAAGCTCAGTCGTTGACGTTGGCGAGGCTACAGGCCATGCGCGAGCAAACGGAAAGTGTCAGTAGATGCGCACGGAGATGTAGAGCAAGCCAGTATGAACCCTAGACAGAGGGGCGTGCGGTGCTCACCGGAATCGCCCGCTGGAGTGCGTCTGTGCAGCGGTGGAGTGAGTTCAAATACGCGCAGCCTAGTGGCGGAGTGGTGGCGCTAGGTGAGGGGAAATGCTCGTGGTGCAGAGGGGGTTAAATAGCCAGGAGGGGGGGCGATTACGCGTTGTATCAATGGCAATAACGCAGGAAGTGACTACGGCGAGGTAACGACGGAGCGCCTCGGCCGCGCGTTGATTTGGGGACGACGCTGACGTGGTCACAGGGTCCACTTGCTAGAGAGAGAAATAAAGAGGGAATGGGCCCTAGCGGTCAGTGACTCAGTGGGTATGGCTGCGAGTGAGAGAGAGAGAAGGGGAAACCCGGGTGGGCTTAGTGGGCTGGTTTCACCGTTGGGCTAGAATAGCAGCGCCGACCTTTTTTCCTTTTCTTTATTCCTTTTCTATTTTTGTTTGCATTTTCAGAAATCATTTTCAAATGGTTTTCAAAAGCTATTTGAATTCATACCTTTTCAGGATTTTTGTAGAGTGCAACATTCATATTTCTGAGCATAAAACATGTGGTCTCTTTGTACAAGCTTGGTTCTTTTGATCAAATAAAATAAACAGTGATATTGCACTTGGTTTGATCAAGTTTTGAATTTGGTTTCAAAATCCATATTTTTTTTGTAAATTTTGGTCTATACTCTAGCAATCAAGCAAAACAATCTGAGAGTAACAAGGTTTGATTTATGAACAAGAATCTCTCAATGGAGAGTAGCATTTGATTTAATGCTGATCACATAAAATAATGAGCTCATATGCTCCTGTTTTTGAATTGATTTTTGAAATGAACTCTACATGATCATGGATGCATGGATGATATGCATGAGTTTTGAAACATGATTTTAGGGATGTTATAGTTTGCATCCAGCAATAGAAAGCAATAGGTACTAATAACATTGTAGGGGCAATTCACTCTACGATTCTCCATGTTCCCTGTGAGAGGAAATAATATCAGATAGTGAGTGTTGTTATTTACAAAGATCTAGATAGACATTATAGTATAATCACTTGTGAACAATTAAAAACGTTGCCAACGGGGGAATAATCCATTCGTTGGTTATAAGTTGTTAGGTAGGTGAGACACCCGGTTTATTCATGCCTCAGTGGCGACCTGAAAGTCTGCCCATGCTGGGACTCGAACCCAGGCAGGCTATCCTCCACACCCGGTCTATCAGCTACCAGGCCATCTCCTGGTTCTCCACTTGTGAACAAGTAGAGCAGGGAATTGTGGAATATAATCAAACATTTAAATGACATAAATTTTGCCATGGCGACAAAATAGAATACACATAGAGTCATTCCTTAGCACAAACAGGAGAAAAATTACAACGGAAAATGGTTTTAACTTGTGAAATGGGATTGCAAACAAATATGTGAAGTGCCATAACATTTGCCATGATCTACGGAGTAGGCAGATACTTTATTAACATGAGGACAAACAAGAAAGACATTACAATGGTATACCTCGTGAACTTATAGAGCAGGGAATGCAAACACATGTGAAGTGACTTCAAATGCCATGAACAACATAATAGAAGGTAGATACTGATACATCGTAAACGTATCTATAATTTTTTGATGCTCCATGCCTGTTTTGTACCACTTATCTTATGTTTTGTCTACACTTTGAGGCATTTTTATATTTTTTTGGAACTAACCTATTAACAAGATGCCACAGTGCCAGTTCCTGTTTTCTGCTGTTTTTGGTTTCAGAAAAGCTAGTAAATAAATATTCTCGGAATTGGACGAAACAAAAGCCGAACTTCCTATTTTTCAGAGGCGAAGATGGAGTCCAGAGGCCAGAGGGAGGCGCACCCCAGGGCGGCCACACCTGGCCCAAGCGCGACCAGGGGGGACGGGCGCCGCCCTATGGTGTGGCCCCCTAGACCTCTACTGACCTTGCCCCTTTGCCTATATAAACCCCTCAAGGAGAACACCCTAGGTACCAGATCAGAATTCCATAAAAAGTTCTGCAGCGCCGCCTTCACCAAAGACGAGATTCAGGGGATAGAAGTCTTTGTTCCGGCACTGATGTCTATGCACTTCTATTCTTGTAGATAGTTGTTGGGCCTCCAAGTGCAGAGGTTTGTAGAATAGCAGCAAGTTTCCCTTAAGTGGATTACCCAAGGTTTATCAAACTCAGGGAGGAAGTGGTCAAAGGTATCCCCTCTCAAGCAATCCTGCAATCAATATACAAGAAGTCTCTTGTGTCCCCAACACACCCAATACACTTGTCAGGTGTATAGGTGCACTAGTTCGGCGAAGAGATAGTGAAATACAAGTGGTAACGGTGCCAAAAAATAGCTTTGATGGAGCTTGACGGTGAGGTAAAGACTAAAGCAAGCAAACATGCAACAGTTCTAGTAGCAAACGGTGTTTCAATGTTTAGAAACAAGGCCTAGCGATCATACTTTCACTAGTGAACACTCTCTCATATAAATATCCTCTCTTCATGATACTACTCTTAACTACTCTCCGGTTGGACACTATAATCCACGGTAGGGCTATAACAACACTCCTCAAAGTCCGCCTTCCCCAATCTAGATAACCCCACACTTTCACCTTGAGCGCTAGACGGTTCCAACAAACACCAGAATTTCATAGAGATGACCAACTAAAAATATACTCATGATAAATATATATGTAACCTAGCTTAAGTGCCACACACGGTGTGCACGCTGTCACTTTCACACACATGGGGAAAAGTATAGATCTATTAAAGCACAATGAGTATTTATGTAGACTCTAGCCTAAGTGCCACCATGGCATGCACGTTGTCACTTTCACACACATGGGGAGAGCAGAGATCTATTGAAGCACTTGAGTAGCAAGGAGGATCTACTTGATTACATAGCTCATCACCACAACAAGATCATGCATAGAGAGAGATGAACACATAGCTACCGATAGAGCCCTTAGCCTCGAGGAAGAACTACTCCCTCCTCATCATGGGAATCAACAACGGTGATGAAGATGGCCATGGAGATCATTGGAGATGGGTCCGGGGGAACTTCCCCGTCCCGGCAGGGTGCCGGAACAGAGACTTTCTGTCCCTCGAATCTCCCCTTCGGTGGCGGCAGCGCTACAGAGGTTTTTGTGGATTTCTTTTGAATTCTTTAGGGTTTTCTCCCCGGGGGATTATTATAGGTGAAGGAGGCAAGGTCGATGGAGGTCTAGGGGCTCACACCCCTGTAGGCGCCAACAGGGCTTGCCCGCGCCTGGGGAGGTGTGCGGCCACCCTGATGCCCTACTCCGTCTCTACTTCGTTGTTCTGTGTTGGTCCGAGAAAAATAATGACTTTGGCTTTTGTCCCGTCCAAATCCGAGAATATTAATTTTCTGCCTTTCTGGAACCAAAAACAGAACAAAACATGCAACTGGCACTGTGTCATCTTGTTAATAGGTTAGACCAGAAAGTCATATAAAAATACCTCAAAGTGAAGAGAAAACAAAGAAAAGTAGATACTAAACAAGCTTGTAGCATCAAAAATTATAGATACGTTTCCGACGTATCAAGCATCCCCAAGCTTAACTCCTGCTCGTCCTCAAGTAGGTATGTGATAAAAAGAATACGTTTTGAGGTGACATTCACCATCACAATCAAGATCAAACCAATTCCAAGCATTGAAAGCTGAGATCAAAGAACTCTAAACATGAGCATGCAAGATGGAGTTCTAACAGTAAGAAAAGTAACTATGCATGCAACATTAAAGGCTACAAAGAAAGATCATGAATAACATGCATTGGAAAACGTTTGTTTGTTTCACATACAGAAAACATGGCATAGTGGCATTCAGCTTGTCCTTCATAGAGTAGGAAATATATGCATAGGACACCTTCAAAGTTCAGAAGAGTGACTAGATACAAATAGTTCAAGAACAAGCAATATCAACAATATGAATCAATCAATAAGTTTTGGGACAATGCACAAAGAACTAAGAATGGCAACTATGTTCTCTTAAGTGGTCCCTAAGGATAGAAGGTGGAGACTCAATATAATAGTGGAAGAAAGGCCCTTCATAAGGGAAGTAGGGATTTCAAGTTTCAAAAAGAGCTTCCAAAAATTATGGTACTTATTAGCTTTCAGCTCTCATTGCCCCTATCATAAGCATCTTGAAGTGATTAAGGTTAAAGTGAACAAACTATGGAGTACATGCTTGACAAAGTATAAGTTGGAAATATCAAGTCCCTTGAATACGAGGGCCACACCTCATGCTACTCAACTTCAGTCACCTGTAAGTTCTTGTCATAGTAAGTACATGCATATCATAGAGAACCGCCAATGGGGTACCATTGCACATGGTACAAGAGCTATCCCATAACCAAAATGACAAGGCAAGCAGACAATGAGAATCTCAGCAATCTTTTTATTTACTATGTGCATAGCTTTTTACTGAGGATGCTTCACAGATAGCTCATTATGGTGATGCTGCAAGTTTCCACCATGATTAGGCATGGCTTAGGCTAGCGGCCCAGGCGTTTCTCGAACACAAAATACATAACTCCATGGACTTAAAAGCTTCCTCTTTATTTCACACCGGCGACATCTATAGACAAAAGAGAATGATATCAACTGTGTACAAAGTACAAGTGCAATGTTGAAAACGTTACCCATGACATCATGGTTCTGCTAATTCCAACGTATAAGTGCAAGCATATACAACATATATAACAAAATGGTTAAAGATTATTAGGGGCAAGAAATATAAAGTGTGCCATCAACTTCGTGAGGGCGTTAATCACTAAGTTTTCACATAACAAAATACTTTTCAATTGGAAAATAGCTGAAAACAAGAATATACTTGGAATGGTCTAACACACCATGCATAGGAGTTTATAGTGGACACTTTGGAATAACTTGGTTTCTTGGGAGTTGGATGCATGAATAGAGCTTACTCAATACAAGTGGAGGCTAGCAAAAGACTGGGTGCGACCAACTAAGAGAGCAATAATGGCCATAATTATGCAGAGCGACAAAACATTACTAATTAAAGCATAGAGTGGTACTACAAGTCAAGGACTAAATGATCATACATTCTATGGTGACTTCTTCATAGTCATAACATGGTGTGAGCATGTGCCAAGTCAACCCAAACAAAGCATCAAAGGAGAATACCACAATACTATTCTTGTGTATGCTAAAACAACACATGATCCTTTCAAGGCACATTAAGCAATCCTAATTGTTTGGAACAAGTCATGCTACAACAATAATCACTAAGCATAAGGTCAAAACAAAAACTAGCATGACATGATAAAGTCTAAGTCACAGTCAAAGCAAGCTCCATTTTATACCACTATAAGCATAAAACTTTCTACTCCTTTCCAACACCAATCAACTTACAAGTTCCCTTTTTATTTCAAACTCCATGGACTTACAAGTTCCCTTTTTATTTCACACCGGTGACATCCATAGACAAAAGAGCATGATATCAACTAATTACAAAGTACAAGTGCAATGTTGAAAACGTTCCCCGTGACAGCACGGTTCTGCTAATTCCAACGTATAAGTGCAAGCATATACAACATAGATGACACAATGGTTCAAGTTTATTAGGGTCAAATAATATAGTGTGCCATCAAGTTTGTGAGGGCTTTAATCACTAAGTTTTCACGTAACAAAATAGTTTTAATTGGAAGATAGCTAAAAACAAGAATATACTTGGAATGGTGTAACACACCATGCATAGGAGTTTATAGTGGACACTTTGGAATAACTTGGTTTCTTGGGAGTTGGAAGCATGAGTAGAGCTTACTCATATAAGTGGAGGCTAGCAAAAGACTGGTAGCAACCAACTAAGAGAGAAATAATGGCCATAATCATGCAGAGCAACAAAGCATTACTAATCAAAGCATAGCGTGGTACTACAAGTCAAGGACTAAATGATCATAGAGGCTAATGGTGACTTGTGAGAGTCATAACATGGTATGGGCATGTCCCAAGTCAACCCAAACAAAGCATCAAAGGATAATACTACAATACTATGCTTTTGCATGCTAAAACAACGCATAATTTCTTCAAGGCACACTAAGCAATCCCAATTGTTTGGAACAAGACATGCTACAACAATAATCACTAAGAATCAGGTCAAAACAACACCTAGCATGTGATGCTAAAGTCTAAGTCATAGTCAATGCAAGCTCCTCTTGCACTTTCAAGCAAGAACTTACTACTCCTTTCCAACACCAAGCAACTTATTTGCAAAACAACACAATGAGAACGGGGGTCCAAACTACTCAAGAAAACTAAACAAACTAAGAAAAGAAAACGAAAACTAAGACGCTCCAAGAACAACACAACTATGCATGAAACAATAAAAACGAAGTGTCTAGAAAGACCTGAGCTTTTTATTGATGAAGAAGGGGATGCCTTGGGCATCCCCAAGCTTTGACGCTTGTACCTATTGAATATTTCTTGGGGTGACACGGGTTGGCATCCCCAATCTTGATCTTTTGTCCATTCTTCATCTCATTACATCATTCTTTCTCTACCCCTGAAAATTTTCCTTCATACAAAACTTCACACAATCTTCATTAGCAACATTAGTGTATTCAAAAGATAATGGACCTTTGGGTTTTATTTTTGAAACAGCAAAACTTTAACTAAAAACACAAGATACTGTACCATTTCCCTAAAAAATCTCCATTTCTCAAAAAGAACCAAATGCAAATAATGGCAGAAATCTGTCAAAACAGACCAGCAGGTAGAAACCGATTTTTTCAAAGACCTAATGTTGATCAAATAAAAAAGTGTTGAACTAAAGAAAGTTAGCAAACATACTGGGGGATTTATTTAGAAAATAACAGCTCAATCTGACTTACAGAAAGTTTACACGAATTTTTACGGTGGAGCACAAAAATCTGTTTCTAGACAGCAACTCCCCAAATATTCTTCCCTCTCATTAGAGGTTATTCTTGGCACAAAAGCCAATCAAAAAGGATAAGGAGAGGTCAATAATGAAGTAATATCTGCCAAGACTCAAGAAAACTCTTAGGTTATCTCCCAACAAGTACTTTTCTTTAACGCCTTTAAGTTAGGCTTGATAGTTTGAGAAGATGCTCTCATAAGAAATATGAGTTGAAGTAAAAGAGAGAATCAAGAAGCAAATTCAAAACACATTTAAGTCTAACCTACTTCCTATGCAAAATAATCTTGTAAAGAAACAAGTCATGAAAACACAAAGCAACAAGCATAGGAAAGCAAAACAAGTGCAACTTCAAAAATTTCAACATAAAGAGGGGAAACTTATATTGTTGAGATACATAATACCATGTTTCCCTCTCTCATAATAACTTTCAGTAGCAACATGAATAAAATTAACAATATAACTATCACATAAAACATTCTTATCATGAGCCACATGCATAAAATGATTATTACTCTCCACATAAGCATAGTCATTCTTATCAATTGTAGTGGGAGAAAATTCAACAAAATAGCTATCATTACTATTCTCATCACCATAATCATCAAATATAGGTGGCATATTTAATCACAGTTTATTTTATCCTCAATAGTAGGTGGACTGAAAATATCATATTCATTATTGTAATCCTCATATATTGGAGGATTGGTATCATCATAAGCAATACAATAGCTATCTTCCTAAGCTGGGGGACTAAAAAGATCATTTTCATAAAAACTAGCTTCCCCAAGATTAGACTTTTCCATAGAATTAGCAACAATGGTGTCCAAAGAGTTCATACTAATAACACTGCTATTAGCATGCAAATAAAGTTCCATAGGTTTTTTAATTTTCTCTTCAAACACTTCAAGTTCTAACTTAGGAAAAATACTAAAAAGCTCTATAATTTTTTTGTTGTTTTCCATTAAGACTAACTAGTGAAAACAAGAAACAAAAAGACAAAATTGCATAATCTAAAGGAAATAACTTCGAGCACTCACACTGGAGGATGTGAGTACCTTTTACCTTACCTGCCCGGCAACGGCGCCAGAAAATAGCTTTGTATGAAGGAAGTTTTCAAGTGTAGGGAGAGAATGATGTGATGAGATGAAGGATGGACAAAAGCTCAAGCTTGGGGATGCCACCTGTGTCACCCCAAGATATATTCAAGAGGTATAAGCGTCAAAGCTTGGGGATGCCCAAGGCATCCCCTTGTTCATCAACAAAAATCTCAGGTTTTCTTTCAAGATACTAAATTTATATTCCTTCATGCACTATGTGTTATTCTTGGAGCCTCTTTGTTTTTTAGTTCTATTTTGTTTTGTTTGCTGCAATAAGTTGGTTGGATCCCAGCACACTTCTTTTGGAGAGCGACACACTTTGTTTTCATTGCCTAGAACACTCTAGTTTTCACTGTTATTGTTCTGTGAGTGTTCACTTTTGCTAGCACTGCGTTTAGCTTTAGTTTTCTTATTCTTCTTACTTGGAACTTTTTAGTTATTATTTATAGTTAGGTGAGACAAGCTCTCTGGTCTTTATTAATTATTATCTTTGTGAGTTGTTTCAAATAAGTCGATTGGTGTTGGAAAAGAGTAGAATGTTTCATGTTTATATTGGTACAAAAGGAAGCTTGTTTTGACTGTGTCTTAGACTTTATCATGTCATGTTAGATGTTTCTTTGACCATATGCTTAGTGATTATTGTTGTAGCATGACTTGTTTCAAACAATTGAGATTGCTTAATGTGCCATGAAAGAATCATGTGTTGATTTAGCATACAAAAGCATAATATTGTGGTATTATACTTTGATGCTTTATTTGGGTTGACTTGGCACATGCTTACACCATGATAAGACTATGAACTAGTCACCTTAGCCTCTATGATCATTTAGTTTTTGACTTGTGATATCACTTTATGCTTTGATTAATAATGTTTTGTTGCTCTGCATGATTATGTCCATTATTGCTCTCTTAGTTGGTCGCTCCCAGTCTTTTGCTAGCCTCCACCTGTACTGAGTATGAGCTCTACTCGTGCATCCAACTCTCGAGAAACCAAGTTATTCCAAAGAGTCCACTATAAACTCCTATGCATGGTGTATTACACCATTCCAAGTATATTCCTATTTTTATCTATCTTCCAAATTAAATTTTCTTATGTGAAAATTAGTGATTAAAGCTCTCACGAACTTGATGGCACACTTTATTTTCTTGCACTTATTAAAATTGAACCATTGTGCCCATCGATGTTGCTCATATGATTGCAAATTATAATTTGGGAGTTAGCAGAACCATGCTGTCATGGTGAACACTTTCGACATTGTACATATCTATTCAGTTGATATCATGTTCTTTTGTTTATGGATGTCGGCAATGTGAAATAAAAGGGGAGCCTGTAAGTCCATGGAGTTTTTATATGTGTTAGAGAAATGCCTGGGTGGCTAGCCTAAGCCATTTCTAATCATGGTGGAAACTTGCAGCATAACTATAATGAGCATTCTATGAAGCATCTTCAGAAAAAAAATATAAAAAAACCATGCTCATGGTAAATAAAAAGATCGCTGAGATGCTCATTGTCTGTTACCTTGTCATTTTGATTTGGGATAGCTCCTGTGCCATGGTGCAAGGGGTACCCCGTTGGCGGTTCTCTATTATACACATATACTTACAATGACAAGAACTTTCCTGTGACTAAAGTTGAGTAGCATGAGGAACAGTACTTATACTCAAGGGGCATGCGATTTTCAACTTGTGATTTGTCAAGCATATAACTCATATTTGTCTCAGTTTAACCTTAATCACTTCAAGAAGCTTATGATATGGGCAATGAGAGCTAAAAGCTAGTAAGTACCATAATTTTTGGAAGCTCTTTATGAAACTTGAAATCCCTACTTCCCTCTACGAAGGGCCTTCTTTTTTTACTTTTTGTTGAGTCTCCATCTTCTATCTTTATGCACCAATTAAGAGAGCATAGTTGTCATTCTTAGTTCAATGTGCATTGTCCCAAAACTTGTTGATTGATTCATAATTATGGTATTGCTTGTTCTTAAATTATTTGTATCTAGTCACCCTTATAAACTTTGAAGGTGTCCTATGCATTTATGTTTTGCTATTCCATGAAGGACAAGCTGATTACCACTCTTGCTATATTTTCTATATGTCAAACAAACAAACGTCCTTCAAAGCATTATTCATGATCTTTTGTTTATGTTTCCTTTCATGTTGCAACATAGTTGCTATGTCTTATTGATAGAAATATATCTATCATGCTTGTGTTAGAGTACTTCGAGGAACTCCTCGCTCCAGTTGATCTAGGAGAGAACCCGGACGAGGCATTTGCCGAGATCAAGGCAGCGCGAGAGCTTACGATTTTATGAGGATAGTGGGTCACAAGTAAGGTCTCCAGGAGCTGTTTTCACATTTTTTTTATTTTGTTTGGTGCCTCTAAAAAAAATGACGAAACCGGCCGACGGCCGCGGCAACGCAACGGTCGGTGCAATCTTGGACCCAGGCATGCATCCAGCCTAGGTACCCCATGGGGCACCCCACCACATTTTTTCCTGAAAATTAAGAGTATCTTATAGGGTACCTACAGTTAGAAACCGCATTTACCGGGCTGTAATTCAAAAAAATACAGTATATGCTTGCACCACAAGATAAATACCCACCTACCAGGAATGGCCATGCACCATGGTGTAACATGCGTGACAATTGTCTCAGGCACCTGGTCGAGCCGTAATCTTGCACCACCTTTGGGAAAACATCGGTTTTTGGGTTCAGAAAATGGAAAGTTTTGATTTCTCCAAATGACCACGAAATCTCTAGTTGGATAAGTCACTTGCGATGCCGAGAGGGAGCTAGGTGCTGGGTTTGGGATTAATCCATGCAGTGGTTCCATGTTCTAGGCAGCAAGGGGGAGAATCTAGGGTTGGAAGCCATGTTAACTTACACTCGATAGGCATCCTAGTGGTTCCTTGGGTGCCAAAGGACCTGGTTTGCCTTTCTTATAATTTTATGTGGGAAGTGGGTCACATGCAAGGGCTCCAGGAGCTGTTTTCATATTTTTTTAGATTTTGTTTGGTGCCACCCAAAAATAGCGAAACCAACCGGCGGCCGCGACAATGCAACAGTCGGTGCAATCATGGACCCAGGCATGCATTCAGCCTAGTTACCCCATGGGGCACCCTAAACCATTTTTCCCTGAAACTTGAGTGTCTTATAGGCTACAATTAGAAACCGCATTTACTGGGCCATAACTCAAAAAAAATACAGTATATGCTTGCACCAGATATAAATACCCACCTCCCGGGAATGGCCATGAACCCTGGTGTAGCATGCGTGAAAATTTCCTCAGGCCCCTTGGCGCACCCTAATCTTGCACATCCTTTGGGAAAACACGGGATTTTCGGGTTCAGAACATGGAAAGTCAAGATTTCTCCAAATGACCACAAAATCTCTAGTTGGAGAAGTCGCTTGCGATTCCAAGAGGGAGCTAGGTGTCGGGTTTAGGCTCAATCCATGGAGTGGTTCCACGTTCTGGGCAGCGAGGGGGGAATCTAGGGTTGGAAGCAATGTTAACTCACACTCGATAGACATCCTCGTGGTGCCTTGTGTGCCAAAGGACCTGGTATACCTTTCTTATGATTTTATGAGGGCAGTGGGTCACATGCAATGGCTCTAGGAGCTGTTTTCACATTTTTTGGTTTTTATTAGATTTTGTTTGGTGTCGCCCCAAAAAAGGCGATACTCGGTGGCGGACGCGGCAACACAACGGTCGGTGCAATCTTGGACCCAAACATGCATCTAGCCTAGGTACCCCATGGGGCACCCAAAACCACTATTCCCTGAAAATTGAGAGTGTCTTATAGGGTACCTACAGTTAGAAACCGCATTTCTGGGCCGTAAGTCAAAAAAATACAGTATATGCTTGCACGATGAGATAAATACCCGCCTCCCAAGAATGGCCATGCACCATGTTGTAGCATGCGTGAAAATTGCTTCGGGCCCCTGGGCGTGCCCTAATCTTGCACCTCCTTTGGGAAAACACCGGATTTTCAGGTTCAGAACATGGAAATTCAATATTTCTCCAAATGACCACAAAATCTCTAGTTGGAGAAGTCACTTGAGATGCCGAGAGGGAGCTAGGTACCGGGTTTAGGCTCAATCCATGGAGTGGTTCCACGTTCTGGGCAGCAAGGGGGGGAATCTATGGTTGGAAGCCATGTTAACTCACACTCGATAGACATCCTAGTGGTGCCTTGGGTGCCGAAGGGCCTGGTATGCCTTGCTTATGATTTTATGAGGCCAGTGGATCACATGCACGGGCTCCAGGAGCTATTTTCGTATTTTTTGATTTTTTTAGACTTTTTGGTGATGCCCAAAAAAAGGCGAAACCTGCCGGCGATCGCAGCAATGCAACGGTCGGTGCAATCTTGAACCCAGACATGCATCCAGCCTAGGTACCCCATGGGGCACCCCAAACCATTTTTTCCTAAAAATTGAGAGTTTCTTATTGGGTACCAACAGTTAGAACAACATTTACCGGGCCATAACTCAAAAAAATACAGTATATGCTTGCGCCACGAGATAAATACCCACCTCCCAGGAAATGGCCATGCAACAAGGTGTAGCATGCGTGAAAATTGCCTTGGGCCCCTAGGCGCGCCTTAATCTTGCACCTCCTTTGGGAAAACACCATTTTTTCGGGTTCAGAAAATGGAAAGTCAAGATTTCTCCAAAGGACCACAAAATCTTTAATTAGAGAAGTCGCTTGCGATGCCGAGAGGGATCTAGGTGCTGGGTTTGGGATCAATCCATCGAGGGGTTCTATGTTCTGGGCAGCGAGGGGGAGAATCTAGGGTTGGAAGCAATGTTAACTCACACTCGACAGACATCCTAGTGGTGCCTTGTGTGCCAAAGTAACTGGTATGCCTCTCTTATGATTTTATGAGGGAAGTGGGTCACATGCAAGGGATCTAGGAGCTATTTTCACATTTTTTTAGATTTTGTTTGGTGCCTCCCAAAAAAACAGTGAAACCCGCTAGCGGCCGCGGCAATGCAACGGTCGGTGCAATCTTGGACCCAGGCATGCATCCAGCCAGGTACCCCATGGGGCACCCTAATGACTGCAAGTGCATAGATCGTTTGTAGCTAGTTTCGTAATAAAGATATCGATCTCATAGGGAGAAGGAGTCTGAAGTCTAATAATTCTTGAATTAAATACTAAAATATAAATTTTGAAATAAAGGTCTAAGTAACAATATAAAATGCGAGTATTGTGTAAAAAGGTGTTTATGGGTTTTTTGATTTAAGAGAACAATCAGTAAAGTAAATAAAACTGAATAACGAAAGTAAGTATGGTGTATGTAAAAGAGATTTTAAACTTCAGTGGGGAAAAGCATTCTTAGGGATTAGCGGATACACCACTAGCATTATAAAGGGCTAAGGTAAAGATTATTATCATGAACATTCTCAACTATGTATGTGTGGGAGGAACTCCGTATTTGGACAATTAGGCAGCAACCATTGCTCAAATCATCCTCATAACCACAACAGACAACAATCAACATCAATTGAATTACTGTGCTATTAAGGGGCTTAATCCCGCAGGACGTATCACATGGCATGGATAGTGTTTCGTGAGTATGCTCGATTCCCAAGTTGATACGTAAGGGGTGCCAACAATTTTATAGTCACTGTAAGTGCTAACACGCCTTCAACTACCAACAAGTAGTTCCCTCCATCAAGTGCCCACACGAGGCAAATATTGAGAGGTCGAATTCTCCTGACATCCAGATGAATACAATCTAACACATGGTCACAACGATGAATAACATAATAAACATTATCTTATTTCAATCTCATGCTAGGTTTTCTCAATCTCCCCAAGAAATAATGATCTACTAAGACATGGAGGCAATCAACATCATGGCAAAAGTAATGAAATCTATCATAAATGAATAGTACTTGTATAAATCCACAACAAGTACGGAAATTACAACAAGATCTAGACAAGATGTAGATGGGATGGATGGAGATGGTGTTGATGCAGCGGTTGATGATGAAGATCGATGCCTTAGCCTCCTGGATCTGCGCAGGGCGAAGATGGATCGCGGGTGGATGAGTTCCCCCTCCAGATGCCTCCGGAGGTGAGGTTTCGGTGATTTATGGGTGTTCTGTATGTCGTCTCTCCGATCCAGTTGCACGGGGTGAAACTATTTGAGGAGGTGGTGTCGGCGCCAACTATACGGCAGGAACTATACATCCGGAATATTTCTTCCCACCGTATAGTTGGTCGTTAACCCTTCTGTACCCTCCAATTGATTCGGGTTTTCTTCTAGTGTTTTTAATATTTCCCAAATAAGCAATTTATGTTGTTTTTGGATCCTTTTCACTCCAATATAACTGATCCAAGAATTGGGTCCATCGGATTCATCATTTGTCCCGATCCTAGTGAAAATAAACATAAAAGGTGTGCACGAACGCCATAAAATTCCAAGATCCTACCACTAGAATGCAAAATAATAACATAAAACATGATGCAAATATGCACTCATCAACTTCCCCAAGATTAGACTCTTGCTCGTCTCGAGCAAGTTTTAGCATAATGGATGTGATCCTCATATTCATTAAGCTGAGTCGATAAAATAAATGAGGCAGTTGCAGCATGTGTTTATCATTCAGGATACATAAAAATAATTTCATGAATAGTACCTTACTTGAACCATCCGAATAATAATAGCAGGCTTCCACACCTTAGAAATTAATAGTTCACAAAATATTACTCTCAACATGATTTAAAAGAATTCGATTCAACAGAATGAGTTAGTGAGATAGTCCCAAGTGTTTTAGGATTAACATATTCACTTGGGATTCAAAATCTCAAACGTCTCTTTGTCTTACTACAATATACTGATATATGCCAATTTTGTCTTTGCACATTCGCTCTTTTTCTTTATCTTTCTTTTCTTCTTTCTTTATATATATTTGGGCTCACACTTTTGTTTAAGTTTTGTGCAAAGGAGCTAGCCATACATTCCACTTCATGTAGGAGTCCAAAGTTTAACGATCTCAATTACCAAATTTCAAATATATATGAAGCATCTTTATAACTTGAATATTCTACCTCAACTTGTTATCACTCTATTTGATAGCTAATGACCCACAAGTATAGGGGGTGTATCGTAGTACTATTGATGAATAGGAGTCTCGATCCCAACAAGGAGCAGAAGGTGTTGACTAGTGGTTTGGAGCAGGAAATCTCTGTAAATACTTAGAAAACAGATTTTTAGGGTTTTTGGTAAAGCAAGGGAATAAAGTGGAAGTAAATAAAGACAGGGAATAATTGCAGCAAGTGGCCCAATCCTTTCTTAGCAAAGGAAAAGCCGGTGGTAATACTTATGAGGACCAAACGTTCTCGAGGACACATGAGAATACTATCAAGTGCTTTCGTTTCATATAGTTGATTAATTTTCTTTTGTTTTATAAGTGTTGTGTGGGTGAACCTGTGCTAATGTACCGACCTTACTTGGACTAATACATACTTGTGATTAAACCCCTTGCAATCATCCGCAACTAAAAGAAAGTAATTAAGATAAAAACCTAACCACAACCTTAAACTCTGAGATCCTACAATCCCTTGTGCAAAGGTTTCCTAACAGGGGTTCAGGTTTCTATCACTTCGGCAACCCCACTATTAGTAGTCAAATACACAATGCATTCCCCTAGGCCCATAAATGGTGCAGTATCATGTAGTCGATGTTCACATGACACCACTAGAAGAATAGCACCACAACTTAAATATTAAACCATTGAATAATACCTCAACACAATTCCACTACTAACAACATGACTTCTCACATGTCCTCAAGAAATAAACGAACTACTCACGAGACATCATATGGATAAATATCAGAGATGATATGATGATGAATAAAAATCATAACATAAACAATAATTCAATGGTTCCACTCACAAGCAAAAACTACTAAAGTAATCAACACCGGGAAAGTTTCCCATAAGAACTATGCAAGATTCAACACAATTGTTACAGCGGGATGGAGTGGTGATGATGGTGCTGGTGGATATGATGGTGTAGATGATGATGATCCCGATGAAGTCTAGCTTGAGGACAATGTTAATGGCGACGATCTCCCCTCTCCGGGAAGGAATTTCCCTGGCAAAAATTTGTAACATCCCAATTTCAGCAACCCTGATTTTCTGTCCTAAGGGCAAAAATTAGGGGGAACAAAAACTTTTTCTTGTTACTTGTTGCAATGCTTGCTTACTTATTTGCTTGTGTTCATACAACTAAATGTGTATTAGGTAATATACTTCTTATCTCAACCCTAATTGACAAAAGCTATTTCACAAAAGAGATGTCTTGGCTCATCTTTCATACTCTCAAATGTTCTGGCATTTCAAAGCCCGGGCCAAGATGACTTTAACACAACAAAAGGTTTTACTAGGTATATTAACAAAACTATGGAGACCTATAAACAATCTCGTTATGTTTTTAAGACAGAACATTCAACTACTCTTATTTCTAGGTTTTCCAAAACCTTTTTGCTAAAACCTGTTCACTTCAATCAAAGTAGAAATACCAAGAGGTACTTATCTTACTTCAAAACATAATCAATTCAAAATACCCATCCTTACCTCAATCTAGGCTTGATGGTAACCTTAGTAGTATTTGATAAGTTTGAATAGATGGTTTGCCTTGATCTGCTGTCTAATGAATTGCCTTGATCTGTTGTCTAATGAATTGCCTTGATCTGTTGTCTGATGAATTGCCTTGATTTGCTGATTGCCTTGTTTGCTGAGGAACTAGTGATCTATTATAGTAGCTCATACCCTAGGACCCAATATATGTTTGTGATCATCAACCTCAAACCAAGCATACAAATCTGGATGTACCCTAAGCCACTAAGGTGATCATCTCCTCTCCTAATCAGATCAATCAGGGATAATCCCTTTTGATAGTTTCCAACTCAGTGAAGACCCAGTCTAACCATGGATCATGTTTACTTAGTTAACAGTTCAACATCATCCCCTTGATCATGAGTTTGGAAACTAGCATCCCCTCAAGAATCCTTTACACTTGCACTCTAGTCCAAAACCCTAAATCTGCCAAAATGGCTAAGTCTGGTTTTCTTATCTAGATTCAATCTTTGGAGCTCTACCTTTTCCAACCTAGCTGAATTCTTGAGAATGTACTTGAACCATCTTGTAGTACATCTTTAGTTAGACCAAAGAACACTCTTTCCTTTGGCTAAGCATTTCTGATTCCCACACATCCATGATGGTTTTGTAGTCAAGATAATAATCTTCTCTGCAAATCTTCTCATCTTGCCTACTTTGGCAGAAGCTCACATCTATATGCCACCTCCCTTTGACCAAATCCTTGCATGGTTATGATCTACTAACCATGGTATAACAACCCCTACTTCACTTGTTTTCATTGGAGCTTTGTGCTTCTTAAACCTACATGGTTTATGAGGCATCATGATGTATCTGTTATGGCAGCCTTATTTTCAACAAAGTTTGCCATCTCCTATATATCACCTCAAATACATCTAAGCCCAACCCTTTCCTCCATTATCATGTAAATAACTTTTATATCCATCCATATAACCCTTATATCAAGGTGAGCTCTGAGCACACTAATCTAACCATGTTTAGGTGGCATGAAAACAACAAAACCCTATATTCCCTAAATCTAGTTTCTTCCCATTTCACCAAAATCCTTCAAACCCCAAGGGTACAATGATGTATGATTCAAGTTTACATCATCTACTTTGGATATAATACTTTGCCAAATAATTTCCATAATTATTGGGAGCATAAAACTATTTAATTTCCATTTTAGATAAAATCCTCCAAAGCTTATCCTCAAAGGAAAGTTTTTTTCTCCAAATAACTTTGTCAACACAATGCACATTTGAGTTCTCTACCTCATACCCTATCTTCCAAACTCAAAAATAAATATTTTTGAGATCCTTTATTATTTCTTTTTGCCCTTTTTCTTAAATGGCAGAAACAAGAAATAATTCCTTAAAAATACTTTTCCACCTCAATAAATTCCAATAAAACTATCCAATGTGTAATATGGTATTCAGAACCATTTCACATAAAAAACCAACCTTGTCTAATGTAAAAATATTACATTAGCTTCCATAATCTATTTCTGCACTTTTTGAATAAATGCTTTTAAATGGGCTTTTAATATTTAGAAAAATCCCAAATAAAACTTGAGGAGATGAATTGATCTACTCCATCTACTAGTACCATTTCCACACCTTCCCCAATACAAACTTTCAAACTTATTTCACAACCTTTGTTTGGATCAAATTTGCCAACTAAGCAAATTCTCAAAACAAAACCCATCAAACCCACATCAACTTGATCAAGCCAAGCTTGCACAACACAACACCACTCCCTCCTGGTCGTGCATTGTAGCCAAGATACTATAGCACAACCCTCTCTTGTCAATAGTGCTTGGACGAGAGAGAGAAAGTACTTGTTAGTGCAAACTTTGAAAATATCTTCAACCCAGCCCTCCCCAGTCCTCTCTGGTCACATGCTGGCCCACACACCACCCAGCACCAGCCCTCTTGACCAATACCTGGCCACCTTCCTCTCCAAAGATCTCTATGTAATATGTCCACCATGGACCTTTTCCCTTTGGTTTATAAGGCTAGAAGCCATTGCAGCCCTCCTCTCTTCCCTCATCCCCCTGGACTCCAGAGCACCTCCCCACGAGCTCCCATGTCCTCCCCTGCTCTTTATTGCTTGAGAGTGAGAGGGAGAAAGAAGGGTCGACCATGGTAAATATTTGAGCACAACTCCACCCTCTCTCCCCTACCTCTGCATGCCCCTCTCCAGACATCCCCTTGCTCCCCTGCACCTGCTCATGCCTTTATCTTTGACATGCAACAACCCTAGGAGTCTCCTCGATGAGCTTCGGCGAGGATCCCCCCGGCCACCGTCGTGCAAGGTAGCTTCCAACGTCAAACCTCCTCCTGGCGCCCATCTCCAAGCTCGGCGTCGCGCACTACATGTGATTCCCCTCCTCCCCGACGCCCTCCTTCGCACGGTGAGCCTCCCCCTGACCCCTGCATCCTATTAGGGTTTCCAATCGACGGAGCCAGACTCGTGAGGAAGACGGCGGTACTCCATTGTTATCTCTGAGATCAAATGACCACCCCTCCCATACTCCTTCGCCCCCTGGGCCGCTGACCCATGGGCCCCGAGCCGGTAGCCCACGCTTGTCTGCCGCTTGCGCAGGCGCCACAATGGGCCAGCCCAAGGCCGTTTTCCCTACTCCCCTTTAAATCCTAGCCCGGTTCCTCCCCAGCCCCCTTTTTATCTTTCAGTAGGTGTTATTCATCCCAGATCTACATGTTTACTTTAAATCAAAATGAATA
The DNA here is from genome assembly GCA_916181665.1 of Avena sativa. Classification (NCBI taxonomy): domain Eukaryota; kingdom Viridiplantae; phylum Streptophyta; class Magnoliopsida; order Poales; family Poaceae; genus Avena; species Avena sativa. The sequence goes on from OV702296.1 coordinate 81,662,547, forward strand.
TGTAAAACGCCATGTTTTACCCAGATCTAAATTCCAACATGTTCCCAAGTGTTTTACCAAACATACAGAACAGGTGCTACACCCAAATAATCTGTAGTTTATTCTCCAATAAAAAATAATACCAGAATATATCTTATCCACTACATAATTTTTTCTGGGAGTTTGGTAGACCCAATTGGGGTGAAACCCCTTTCCCATGGTTGGTAATTGAAATACACAACCTCTCGATCAGACCCCTTGTCAAGGTGAACCCTGGTTTGCCAGTAATAAAAATAACAAAAACATGACCATTCTTGACTTTAGAAAATTCCCTAGGCAAAACCAAAGATGGCTTTTACCTAATTCCAACTCCCTGCACACCTATATCAACATCTTTCAAAAACCAGTAGCTCAAAATTTTATGAACCCTTGTTGAATTTTGGTGAATTAAACTGTTCTGTGCATGGTTTATTCACTAATAAAATCACTAAAGTTTGTCTGCTAATCCAAAAAGGGGGAATCCAATTTATACAGGAAGGTATTGCCCATAAATAACATGTGCCCTTTGAATCATATCAAAGGACCTTATAGTTTTAATCTGGTGAAAAAGACAAATCTCCCCCTGAACTGTCTTTGGGAATTTCTCAAGGGCATTATGGTAATTGTTTTGAAGTGATTCCAACTCTCAGTGAATCAGTCCAGCAAATAATATCAAATAACCCAAGGAAATAATTTGTGGAACTCCAGAACAATTCTGGTGAATTATTTCCTGAAATTAGAGTTTTAATCACCAGAAAACACTTTATAAATCAATGGGAATTGATAAAATAGTGAAACCAATTTTTTTGGCTTCATTTTATCAAAACATATCTGAGGGTATCATGTTTGCACATTGATATCATACATAACTTGGCCTTGTTCAAAACCCCCTTGTCTAGGTAGTTTTGGACCTTAAATCTTAACTAAAAAAATCCACAAATGCAATCAAAGCCATTCCTTTGTATCCAAAGCAAAATCTCCAATCCTTCTGATCTTTAACTTGTTTTGTCCATTTCCTTCTGTATGATTTGGTGTTGGTATGCCCTATATTGATTGTGGTGTTGTTTGTGTAGGGGTTCATAGCATGGAAAACAAAAAAATTCTACCGTATGCACACAAACAAGCAAGGATCTATCTACTAGATTGTAGCAACGAGTCGATTAGAGTACTCACCCTCGAAGATTCCAAAGCGGTTAACGAGAGCAGATTCTCGTGGGTGATGTAGTCGTACACTTGCCGGTCTCAAGATCGCGTAGACGATCCTTCCAGCGCTACGATCCGGCAGCGCTTCCGCAGTCAGTCACACGTTCGGTACTCGATGAAGACCTTCCTCTGCCGTGTTCTAGCAGGCAGCGGAGGTTGTAGTTCTCCCCTCGTGATTCTGGAAGAACGACGTCATGGTGTCGGAAGTAGAGGGAAATCCTGTAGGGATTCACCTAAGCCAGAGCAGGTTATGGTGGATCTAGGATTTCCGGCGATCTAGAGTTTAGAGGGCCGAAGAGGAGGAGGCGTGACCGACGGCACGGCGGCGGCACTAGGGGCGGCGGCGCGACAGCTAGGTGGGGAGGGGCTGGTGTTGTGTGTCTCTTGGGGAACCCCCTCCCCTCTATTCATGAGAGGGGGGCAGCTTGGGAGAGGGGAGTTTGAATCCTTCCCCAACTCCTGTTGGCTTGTGGTGGAGGGAAAGAAGGATTCTTTCCTTCCTCCATTAGGACACATTGTCCCAGTTTGACTTTTCAAACTTGCCTTTTGACTTTCAATTTGGAGTTTGATTTCTTTTTTACTAATGCCCAACCAAGTGACCTATGACATGATCCAATCATTCTACTTATCCATGACACATTCATGTTCCCTTCCCCTTCTGCTCCGGTGAACCTTCTAGACCCTTCTAGAAACTCTCCGATGAAATTATCGGAATCAATTCCGAACTCCAAAATTGGACTTTCCTTATATGAATCTTATTCTCTGGACCATTCCGGATCTCCTCGTGATATCCTGGATCCCATCCGAGACTCCGAACAACATTCGGTCTCCCTACTTACATTCCATATCTACTAAACAACATCGAAATCCTTAAGTGCGTCTCCCCACGGTTTGTGAATTATGCGGACATGATCGAGACACTTCTCCAATCAATAACCAATAGAGGAATATGGAAATTAATATGGCTCCCACATATTTCTACGATTACTTTGCGATCGAATGAACCACTTCCATACGATATCAATCTCCCTTTTTCTTGCGATAGTTTACTTATCCGAGGTTTGATCGTCGGTATCTCTGCATACCTAGTTCAACGTCGTTACCGATAAGTACTCTTTTATCGTTCCTATGATATGTGATCCCTTGTGAGACAGTCACATGCTTGCAAGATAATTGGATGACATTCCACCGAGAGGGCCCAGAGTATATCTATCCGTCATATGGATGGACAAATCCCACTCTTGATACATGTGCCTCAATACATACTTTCTGAACACTCAATGCCACCTTTATCGCCACCCAGTTATGGTGTGGTGTTTGATATCATCAAAGCATCCATCCGGTGATGGTGATTAGCATGATCTCATGGTCGCACGATTTAGGTTACTATGTATCTGAAAGCTTATAGCAACTGAACTATATAAAATGACTTGATCTTTATGCTATGCTTACCTATAGGAGTATGTCCATCACACCATTCTCCTAATGATATGATCTTCTTGTTAATAACATCTCAATGTTCATGATCAGGAAACCATGATCATATATTAATAAACAAGCTAGTTTAATAAGAGGCTTTACTAGGGACTCTTTTATGTTTACAAATCACACAAGTAGTAATGTTTCCAGTTAATACAATTATAGCATGGTATGTAAACATTTATCATAAGCGTGACGATATGATAATAACCTCTTTATTATTGCCTCTTGGGCATATCTCCAACAGTCTCCCACTTGCACTAGAGACAATAATCTAGTTTCAAATCTTTGTGTATTCAACACCTATGGCTTTCCGATGTTGTATTTACACGATTTCTAGTGGTCAACTGATCTTCGGATCCGAATCTATCAGGTCCGTGTGTAATTGCATGTCTTTGCGTCTCTATGCATCACTCATTCTCTAATGAGATGGCTTTATATAAATTTGGTCCTTTGGTGAGACCTTTGGTTCCTTGGGGTTAAAATATGTTGATAATATTGTCATACAATATATCTTCATGGTACTATCCCACTGTGAACCACACATAGTTTGATAACAAACTACTTAACACAAATGCCCTCTTTTGATCCTATAATAGCAGTCATATACTTAGCCTTTTGTTGTAGTATCTGTCACAATGTCTTAACTTTGGAACTCATCCAAATCCATTATGGAACTTACTTTCCATTATATTGTTCCACCCTTAGTTTAGATTGAGATAAACATAATTTGTACTTTGTGACAAAACTAGTATCAATGTAGTACTTTTACAATGAACTAATCATCTATTTTTCACAACTACGAAAATAATATATTCTTAGTTCTTCCAAAAGATTATAAGAATATCCTTACTATCGTCCAATGATCATCTTATGAATCATTCTGGTATATTCTTATAACATTTAGAGCATAGGACATATCTGGATTTGTATATATCACAATATGTGTAACATCCCAATTTCAGCAACCCTGATTAAGTGTCAAAAAAGCAAAAATCAGGGGGAGCAAAAACTTCTTCTTCTATTATGTTCTTACTTGTTTGCTTGTGCTCAAGCAACTGTTTTTTGTATTAATTGTGTGCTCCTCCTCTCAACACTAGTTTACAAAAACTATTTTACAAAAGAGATGTCTTGGCTCATCTTTCATATTCTCAAATGTTCTGGCATTTCCAAAACCCGAGCCAGGATGACTTTGACACAACCAAATACTTTACTAGTTTCTATTAACAAAAATATGGAGACCTATATATTATATCCTTATGTTTTCAAGACAGAACCTTCAACTACTCTTATCCCTAGTTTTCCCAAAGCTTTATTAAAACCTTTTCACCTCAATCTTGGTAGAGATACCAAGATGGTACTTATCTTATTTCAAAGCAAAACCCCTTCTCAACATACCCATCCTTACCTCAGGCTAGGCTTGAAGGTAACCCTAGTAGTAGTTAGATAAGTAATAAGATGAATTGCCTTGATATGCTGTCTGATGATTTCCTTGATCTGCTGATTGCCTTGTTTGCTTAGGAACTAGATTGAGCTAATCTAGTAGCTCATATTTTAGGACCTAAATCCTTGTTTGTGAACATCAAACTCAAAGCAAGCATCCAAAGCCTGGATCTATCCTAAGTCACTCTAGTAATCATCTCCTCTCCTGCTTACATCAATCCTAGGAAAAACCTTCTGATGGTTTCCAACTCATTGAGGACCCAATCTAAGCATGGATAATATCTACTTATCCCCCACATCAACATCCTCCATAGGATCATGAGTTTGGAAACTAGCATCCTCTCAAAATCACTTACATTTGCACTTAGTCAAAACCTCCAAAACTGCCAAAATGGATGTCTGGATTTCTTATCTAGATTCAATCTTTGGAGATCTACCTTTTCCAACCTATGTGCATTCTTAAGAATGCATATGAATCATCTTGTATTACATCAGTAGTACTACCAAGGTCCACTCTTGCCCTTACCTCAGCTAATCTATTTCCCACTCATCCATGATGGTTTTGTAGTCAAGATAATAATCTTTTCTGCAAATCTTATCATCTTGCCTACTTTAGCAGAAGCTCACATCTATAAGCCACCTCCCCTTGACCAACTCTTTGCATGGTTAGGACCTACTAACCATGTCCTATCAACTCCCACTTCACTTGTTTCCATTGGAGCCTTGTGCTTCTTAAAGCCACATGGTTTAGGAGGCTAACTGATGCATCTGTTATGGCAGCCTTATTTTTTAGAAAAGTTTGCCATCACTCCAAAACCACCTAAAATGCAACCAAGCCTAACCATTTCTTCCATGATCATCTATATGACATGGTCTATCCATCCATATATCCCTTGTACCGATGTGAGTTCTGTGCTCCCTAATCCAACCTTGTTTAGATATCATCAGACTAATAAAATCCTAGATCCTCCAGGTATCTAGTTTCCACCCCTTTTCACCACTTTTTTTCAAAACCAAGGTTGATCTTGATGCCTAAATCAAGTGTACAACATCTACCTTGGATATAAGCATTCCCAAATAATTTCCCTAACTATTTGGATTATTAAACTATTTAATTCCCTTATCTTGCAAATTCCTCAAAACCCTTGTCTATAAAGACAAGTTTATTTCTCCCCAAACCACTCTGCCAACTCAATGTATATTTGAGTTCTCCATATAATATCCCACCTTTCCAACTCAAAAATAAATATTTTTGAGATCTTTTATTATTTATTTTTGCCCATTTTCTTAATTGGTAAAAACAAGAAATAAATCTCCAAAAAATACTTGTCCATCTCAATAAATTCCAACTAAATCCTCCAAACTGTGTTATGGTATTTAGGACCATATCACATCAAAAACTAAGCTTGCCCAATGTAAAATTTTCATCTTTGCTTCCATAATCTACTTCAGCACTTTTTGAAGAAGTGCATTCAAATGGGATTATAATCATCAGAAAAATCCCATTTAAATAATGAGGTGATTATTTAACCTATTCTACCTATCAGTAACCTTTCCACACTTTTCCCAATGCAAATTTATCAACTTCCTTGACAAGCACCCACTTGATCAATTTTTCAACAACAATCGGATCTTGTTTCAAACCAAAGCCAAAACCCCTCAAACCTTGTCAAGCACTCCACCCCAGCAGCACACACCCCTCCTGGTCGACCACCTAGTGTAGCACCTTGAACACTTGTCCTCTTGTGTTTGTTTATGAGGGAGACCAAGGTCATGTCCTATCCAAACTTTAAAACTTGTGTAGCTGCAACACCCCACCCCCTCTATGTCCCCTAGCACGACCAGGGCCCCCTCTCTCACCTCTCCACCGCCCCAATTGCCCAATGGCTGAGCCCTAGACTTCCCTCAACTTTGTCCATGAGCCTTGTCCACCATAGAACCTCCCCTCTTAGGATAAATAGGCCAGAGGCCTTATCCCATGCCCTACTCCCTTATTTCTCCCCCAACCCACCAGAGAGCTCCCCTTAGAGCTCCCCTCTCTTTCCCCTACCCTGCCTTGCTCCAAGAAAGGAGAGAATGCACCCTCTCGGGTTGTGTCTTGTTTGCAAGTTTGCCAAGGAAGTGGGGCATCCAACACTCCCTTTCCCTCCCAAATCTACTCCTATGTACCTCAGCCTCTTACCCCTGCTTCTTTCTCCATGTTGCAGGAACCCTGGAGCCCGCCATCATCAAGATAGCCTGAGTAGAGCTTCTTCGACGAGGACCAGACCCCGAGCTTATCCCCTGGTAACTACCCCTCATATACCTTCCCTAGAGACCTAGACCCCTCTTACATGCCTCCCTTCGTGCATGCAGACGCCCAGAAACGCTCCCGGCGAGCTTCAAGTTCTCCCCGTCATGAGAGACGCGTGACCCCCTGGATCTGCACCAAATCTCGAAGTGCCGCCCATCTCCGAGCTCGTCGCGACGGAACCCATCCCCCTGCACCGTCGGTGGCTCCTCTCTGAGCGGCCCGTTTCCCTCAGGATCTGGCCCAGGAACCCCCTACCCTCTTTCTTATATTCTTTTATGAACAGATATGGAAAATTGTTAGTAGGTTTAATTCCCAACAAAAATGAAAAGTTCCAGAAGGCAGCCAGATCTAATTTTTACTATGCACATGTATGTTCTCCCTAACATGCAGACCAACTTCTACACCAAAATAATGTATAGATTAAATGTGATAAATAAAATGCCAAGATGTGTCCAAAACCCTAAATAATTTCTCCAGTATGTTTGGTACATACAAATGGACTAAATCCATTTGTCTCTGGAAGGTACTGACAAACCTTCCAACTCCCACAGGCCCCTTAATCACTTGCTTCCTAGGTTTCCTTTGGTAAAAATAACAAAAACACATAATTTCTGCCATTAGGATTTTCCCTCGGTCAAACCAAATGGAGTTCTTACCTAAATCCAACTCTCAGTAAACACACATAACCATATCTTCCTAAAACTAGCAGCTCATAATTTTATGAGCGTCTTTCTAATTTTGGTGAATTACACTCTTCCGTGCATGGTTTATTCACTACTAAAATCATGACGGTAGCTCTGTAACTCCAAAAGGGTTAATTCCAATTTATACAGAAAGGTACTCTCAGTACCTAGCATATGTCCTTGTAATCAACTAAAAAGCTTTTGTAAAAAAAATCTGATTAAAAAGACAAATCCCTGCCAGTTCTGTCTTTGGGAATTTCTCAAGGGAAATTTGGTAATTGTTTTGAAGTGATTCCACCTCCTCTTGATTCACTCCATCAAATACTACCCTTCCATCCAAGGAAATAATTTTTTGAACTCCATAGAAATTCTGATGAATTATTTCCTAAAACTAGACTTTTAATCACCATAAAATCCATTATAAATTAAGGGAAAATGATAAAATAGTGAAACCACTTTTGTTGGCTTCATCTTATCAATACCTATCTGATGGTATCATTTTTATCCAATGGTATCATACAGCTCAAGTACTTGACCAAAACCACTCTTAGTTAATTCCTAGACATTAAATCCAAAGGGAATCCTTTTTCCCAAATGTCTTCTAAACATCTCCCAACCCAATCAACTCAAACCATCATCCCACATCCTACTGTCTCATATCATGTATTTATCTTTAGCTTACTGAATGGTTTTATATTTGTATGCTTGTATTGATTGTAGTATTGTTTGTTTGCATGTATGCTCGATAATGGCGATAGTTGCGATTGTGTGACGCCGAGAAGAAGGAAGCATCGAGGTTATCTCTATTATTGATATTATTGGTTATCTGGTTATCTAACGCCGTCAAGGGACTTCTCGCTGGTCACAGGCAAGCCACCATTCCTAAACTCCTGTATTTACCCATTTTTGTTTATTAACTGTTTTATATCTCGTTTATAAATTGCATGAAAACGGGCATGGTTTGTTTCAAATAAAAAGACGTGAGTAACTTAGCTCCTCCAAGTTATGAATGAGTGTCCCTGGGACACCTACCCTATTTTCACCTACTTTTACCCCTTAGAACGAGACTAAGATGATTAGCATCTTCCCTCTTGGAACCCATGGATTTTCAACAATAAAATTATTTTGGGTTTTACCCTACTACGAAGTTTTCACAATAAAACCCTTGGAAATAGGCATCATTTCCGAGTGGAAGTTTATTCAAAAGAGAATATGAGGAGAATGAAGAGTAAATCAAGCAAGAGAAATGAAGGGATGTTCTAAGCCAATGTCCGAAACAATTTATTCCGTCCAACCACATTACCCCAGTCGCTGGGGCTTAGCTCGTAGTTTGTGGTATTTAGCCTAGGCTGCTCTTACTCGCTAAAGGGGAGAAATCCCCTAAAATCCGGGATGCCATGGGCAGGCACTGGTGCAACAATTGGGCCTCTCGCGGACGGTATGCTTTGAGGAAGTACGGATGGAAGATTGTCACTATTGCTAGCGGTCAGGCTTCGGACTGGAGATAGGGATCAGTACGGAAGGAAGGACTAGATTCGGGGACCCCATACTCCTAGCGGAGAGATAAACCCAAAAGTAAAAGCCTCCATTGCTAGGGATCAACAAATGAAAGGTTCAAGTTTGATTATCCGAAACCTTGTATACTTTGTGTAGCAGGCCGTGGTTTTATCCCGGCGGATGTATTGATTGTTGTGGGTAAAGTGCACAACCTCTAAAGAGTGTGATATATTCGAATAGCCGTGTCCATGGACAAGGACGGTTGGAATGTCAAGAGCGAGGAGTACCCTTCGGTTAAGTTGTGATAAAATAAAGGATGTGACTTGATCACGAGAAAAGATAAGGAATAAGTTGGTTTTGACCAGAGATGGTCGATAAAGTTTTAAAAAGGGTTTTACAACAAAAGTGTTTCGAAATCTTTTTAACAAGAATGTGGAGATGTCCGGATTTTCCAAAAAGGAGGCATGTTTTATAAAAACTCTTTTTCAACAAAGATATAGAGATGCCAATGTTAGGTCTTTCAAAAGCAACTATAGTATAGAGCTTTCTCGCCACAACCAAAATATGCATGTTTCTTCTTACCCTTGTCTCGGTGGTTTGCGAGTACATCCAAAGTACTCACCAGCATTGTCCCTGGCTATTTACTTGGCCAGATTGCAGATGTTAAGAAGCGATGAAGGTGCTGACGTCTATGCGAGCTAGGCCGTCTTCCCAGTCAGTTGCCTGTAGGTTAAGGCACGGGCTCTGCGCTGAAGACTTCCGCTATTTATGTTGTAATCGCCATAAATGCCTCCTTGTAAGTTGTTGTATTCATTAATGTAAGGATGATGTAATGATACTTGTCGGTTATGCTCATGGCTCACTGATCATGGGAACGTGAATTGCATGCATAACGGGTACTCTCGGACCGTAAATCCGGGGTTCCACAATATGATTGATAAAAATACTCTTTGTGATTTCATACATCAAGTATCAATCTATACTTGAATCTTTGTTTCACTTACCAAGTGTCGATACACTTGAATTTTGATTTAATCCTTTCTGTGTGGCAAGAACCTTTCTTGTCATTTCCATATTGAACTCATTCAATATCTCATCTATGTACATTTGGAACAACCATATTAGCGTCTCAATCTATCTATATAGATATTGATGCCAAATATTTGGGTTTTGCAATCAACAATATGTCTTTCATTGAGATGAAATTATTAACATGTGTTAATAAAAGATACATCATTTCCAATCAACAATATGTCTTCCACATAATGTATTAGAAATATGCCTTAGCTCTCCCACTTAATTTCTTGGAAATGAAAGCATCTTCATCGGCTTTGATGAATTTAAACTCTTTTAACAGTTTCATCATGGTGAAGATTCCAACTCCACGATGCTCACTTCAACCATTGTAGTTTGGATACTCTTTTAACATCCTTTGAATTAACAAAACCATATGGACCGTGTTATGCACACATCCTAGGTAACAATTCTATCAGAAGAACTTGTTTTGTTTATTCAACTACCACATAACAAAATTATATGTAGTGGTTGCTACATTAATCCGTCTAGACTAAACATCGCTATAAAAGATCAAATCTTGTTATAGTCAACCTTTGAATATTGTTGTGAACTCTTTCCCAACATGTCGACTATTTCATAGATGTGAAACATCCATGTCTATTTCTTTATAGATCCAAACATGACTATAAGGTTTTACACCTTTCCAGAGGGTCTTTCAAGTTCAAAGCTTGACTTCTCGTGTATTGAACTATCACAGATTTTATGGATCCAAGCCATTTGACGGAGTTAGGGCCCATCATCGCTTCTTTGCAAGTAGTAGGTTAATTATTGTCAAATAATGATTCAACCCTCAAATCTTGGTATTTGATTATTTATCTGACCTACTTGGTTCAATAGGAACTTAGAATTCTGTGACCACAACCTTTGAGGCACATGAGACATGAGCATTGTTGCTGACTCCGGAACACTTTTGGCTCTACGCAACTTTGCACATATAGCTAAGGTTCTTTTACCTTATCAAAGTTCTTTTTTCCTCCCACTTAACTTTTCACGGAAAATTCCTTTCTCAAAGAAACTTGACGTTCTAAGCGACAAACATTTTTGTCTTTGGTGTTATGGAGGAATACTCAACGATTATTCGAAATAACATACAAAGATATGTTCATCCGATTTTGGATGCAAACATCTTTCTTATACATAGAATACCAATGTTTAAGAAAGGACAACTTGGGTTTTATCCCAAACCATAACTTTATATGGTCTCATATCAATGGATTATTGTGGAGCTCTTTTCAGTGGAAAACGGTAGTCTCTAAAGATTTAATCTTTAAAATATAATGGCAGTTTTATAAATTACACCTTTGATCTTACCATGTCAAACAAGGTTTCATTACATATCTCGAACGTACTCTTATGGTGTTTCGGGAAATGCAAATCCATGGAACGATTCCTCAAATCTAAGATATTATGCTAAACTTATAACTCAAATATCCTCCTTTATGATCCTATCATAAATTCTTTATTTTATTGTTACATTGATTTTGCACTTCATCTTGAAAGTTTTTAAACTTTTCAAATGTTTCACACTTCATCCTCATTAAGTAAATATTCATATATTCACTCAATTTTTTGGAGAAAGCATATGAAGTTGAAATCCATCGCTCTTGACTACACGTAATGGACTTCATACATCAAATATGTACAAATTCCAATAATCTAGTCATTCGTTCCCTTTTGGCTTATGAACGGAGTTTTAATTATCTATAGGAAAGTTTCACAAGCATCATTTGATCAAAAATAAAAAGACTTCAAAATTCCATCCACATGGAGTTTTTTCATGTTTTCTTTCCAATATAATTTAAACGACGATGTCACTTCCTAAGCGATCTTTCAATCAATTTGTCTTTTGACATTTTTAGCACTAGTTTTATGGATGTGATTTTTCCAACGAGATTTGTAAATCATCCATATTTTATGGATTACGGCAATTATTTGAACAACCCTTTTGTTCTCATAATACATGATAAAACAAACCTTGAAGGTAAGCTTTGATTTCAATGAGCAACACAATAACCCTTTATTTATTCTCGATGAACATCATCACATATTCTTTTGCTGGTTACTTAGGCCATTGTAGTTCATGAATTGTGTTGTTTCGTATGACGATTCACACCAACAAATTCAGTATCTAATACTTAAGAACCACATTATTTAACAAACAAAGAATACAACCATAACACGTATATCCTCTATATACCTAAGCTGAACAATTCTGGTATTTTATTTTCTGCCATATATTTATGAGATTCTCTTTCAGTATTTCCTTTTTTTGTTTGAAAGAATCTATCAAGATCAATAGTGGATCCATACACATGACACATAGTCCAAAGCATGTATAGTTAAATACCAATGTCTTTGGACTTGCACTATGAAGTAGATCACCATCATCAAATGTTTGGTGTTCTTTCAAATTCCATTCTTTAGTAATCTCTTGGTGTAATACACATTTTAACTACATCAAATATTCATCCTTATCATGGAATTATTCATGATCAAGCTGCTTTAGCTTATAACGGTGAATCGCGATTTAATATTGTTCTCCAAAGCCTTTTGGAGGATTAGGACGACTAGTGTCTCCAACCTTTTGAAAATTCACATAAAATATGTGAACATAAACTTTGCCATATTATACTCTATCATGTTATAATCAAAAACATCGTTTCAGATATCGCAGTATCTTCCACATATGATGTTCCTAGATAACCTTGATATTAAAACAATCTTTTGAATATCAAGAATCATGCAGATAAACATGATACTTATATACTAACATTGGAATTTTTACTCTTGATTTAATATAAATTATTAAACTTCACGGAGTAACCGGAACTTATTGAAAGTTTGCAATAGGACTTTTAAACTTTAGATTAACACTTCAAAACAATACGATACCAGTTCGTAAAGTAATTAACCAGAATTCTATAGTTCTATTATCTCAATTAGAACTAAGCTGAAGGTGGTAAACGGATGCCAATGACTACAATGCAAATTCACTTTGATTTAATTTATGATAAATAGTTTTCAACTTTTAATCGTATTGTTGTTGAACTCCCACTCAAAACAATATCCCTCACATTGTTTGGGGTGACCCAGCATACCACTACATGATGTAGTACACTATAGTCGTCGACATAACACCAATGAAACACCGTTCACTAGTATTACATCCCTCAGAGTGATACAGCAGAAACATAGCAGGTACAAGACATGACTATAGGTTACAACTCGACTCTTTACAAAAGATCTAGAGAACACTCTAGGTTAAAGAGAGAAAGAAACTTCTTACACAGAAGAATCAGAAATAATCAACTCATAAATATCATGCTAACAATATTAGAATCTAACTATTTGGATTGCGTTGCTTCTATTGCAATACTCTATAGAAATAGGTTCTATGGCTAGAGATTATATTCCTATCTAGTCAACAACTTCGTCTTCTCTTAAGTTGATGTGTATGTTGACTTCCTTGACTTCATTGAAGAGCTTGAGCTGTTGATGACGATTCTCTTGAGCATAAGTTGATGTAGACATAGTCTGTATTGGCTTCAGAGTATAGCAAGGGTTAAGAAGATACGTTGAGTATGAGCGTACTCAGCAAGTTCACTAAAACAGAGTGTTTGATGCACTATATCTACAGCCGTAGACCATAGGTCATAGGCAATGCAAGTTTTCGTAAACTTTTCTTCAAAGGTTGCTTTTATTCTGAAAAGCTATGTCCGTGAGCCTTCACGGGTTTACCAGAACTTTCTTGGAGTTCCTTTCCTACCGCGTTCGTAGGTCCTTCCCAGAACAGGGAGTAACAAGTTACAGTTCTTACACTCTATAGAGGTGCATTACTTTTCCCATGAGAGATCTTAAGCTTTGTTGCACGCCCGGGAGTATGTTCCTATTCAAGCTTCCATGGTTTGAGGCCTAACCTAAGATCCAAGCCAATCACTGCCCTCTCCGCGACCCCATATGTCTGCGCGATCCTTCGGGGCTGGCTCACCTCCGTTAAGCCCCCTTCCGGCCAGGCTAAAACCCTGATGAGTTCCCGAAGACTCTATGAGCTGGTGGTGCCCATGGTAAGTACCTTATAGGTCCGGCTAAACCTCCGGCAGCCACTCATAGATAATCTAGACACCAAAAACACGGGGCCTAAGGGTGCCCACCCATATGTTGGATCCTCACAAGGAATCACAACGTCACGTTAAAGTAGTCTTGCCTCCATGCGAAAGGAAAAGGATACAGCTGACTTCTCTGTCCCATTCCAAATCTCATGGTTAACGCGTAATATATGGCGCAAGAATCGCTGACGACATTGGTTGTTAAGTCCTAGATGATATATTCCTAAGCAGTGGTATTCTAACTACCAGGTTTAATAGATTAGCTGATCACCCTGGATCAGTAACCAATCGTTCACATTATTATCAAAATAGTGTTTTCTGACCTTTTTGAAATGCAGGTGATGACAACACTGGATTTGCAAAATACTTTACAGAAAATAATCAAAGGACATGAGCAAGTGTGAACTTGCCTTTTGTGATTGCAAGATTATGCACTCACAGTCTTCGAGACAATATAAGATCCAATATCTGAAATCAACATCATTGGTCCGGTAAGGACTAATGTTTTAAAGAAGCAGGATGCTATTATGCATAAGTAATGTAATGCAATTTGATAAACTCGAACCCCTGGAATAAACGTTGTTCTAGGGTTTGGATATTGGAGATGGTTTCTTTGTAATGTGTTGCTCTTTTAGTTAAGTTGCACACTTGTGCTTTTTATTATGGCTTGTGCGTGTGTGTGTGAAACAATATGTAAATATAATATCATACAAAAATAAGATACACAAACGTGGAATGCTACTCCAATATTGTTTATACAAGAATTGTTTTATCCTCAAATTTTACTTTATAAGTAATGGCATTTATATGGAATTTAAGTGTCAACACTCTTAAATATACAAGTAAGGTATAAAGTTATTTTGAAGGTTGTGGTTTTGAATTCTGATTTAAAGTTTCAAAATAAATTATAAAGTTAATAATTTACACTTAAGTTTTATTATAAACATTAGTTATGGTGTAGAACTTTAGTAATTTGATTTTAAGGTTTTAATATTTCTGAAGAAATATAATTATTTCTTACTTAAGAAATGTTTTTAAAGAATTTTCAAAAATAGATAATAGATAAGGATTTATCACTTTAAGATATTAAAAACTTTTCTACTAATATATTCAATATTTTTCTAGTGTAATAAATGTATTCAAGACCTTAAAAATGATTTTTATTTATTTTTAGGTGTTATTCTTATGTTTATAAAATTCCATAAAAGATTAATTGTTTTTGAATACTTCAATTTTTTATATAAAAATTAGGCTAGTCTTTTTTGTAAAATAGTAGATTTATTTTTATACACAGAAATGATTTTTATTCATTTTTAAATTTTTTCCTTATTTTATGAAATTTCTCTTAAGTTTTAATAGTGTTAATATTTATTTTCTTTTTATTTAACTTAAATAAGTAAATTTACATTTTTATCTGGTAGTGATTATTTTTGTGATCATTTTGATATATTATATGTATTTTTAGAATTTTTCTATATTCTTTGAGGGCTGGAATAAGTTCAGGGTATTTTGGTAATCTTATATTTTATTTTATTTTTATTGATTTTTCTTCTTTTTACTTTTGGGCTTGACCCATGAGCTTAACTTAGCTCACAGGTCGACCCAACCCATTAATGGTTCAATTTGTTGGGATAATTCTATCCCAACCCAACACATACCCTCTCCTTCTCAACTCATATGCACACACGCACCCGACCCCCAGTTCCTCGTTCCCCTCACGCGATTCTGCCGGACATCGCCGCCGTCGCTTGCTTGATTCCGGCAAGGCAGACCCTTGTAGTGGCTATTGTTGGTTGCCTAAGCTCCACTACAAAGACCTCTATGACTCTCCCCTTATCGACTTGGTTCTCGTGGCTTCGCACTCATCCTCAACCTCGAAACCCTAGATTCTACGACATGGTTTGCTGGCGCGGGTGTTGACTCGTCAATAGAGGACTGGTCGTGCTGCAGCTGATGACTCTACTACTAATTCCTGATTCCACCCCTCCTCGTCCTGACGCCGGTAGGACGGCACGAGTGCAACCCTGGCGCCATGATATCTGGTGGCCTCGTTGTGAAGTGGTGGTCGATAAATACGACCTCAGGTGAGCGTCGCTATGGTAGCACGGCCCTACTTTGCCACACCGTGGTGGTGTCATCCTATGCGTCGGGTCTATGTTTTTGTCCCTCTTCTTCCCTCTTTGTTCATCTTCTACCTCCGTTCTTGATGGACGGCACCAACCTAGGGGTTTCCCCTTTATCTGACCTAATTTATAGTGCCCATGGGCAACCTAGATTAGAATATTGTTGGCTTAAGTTGTTATTAGTCTATAGCTTGGTGCTATGTCTGTTTTCTGTTAAATACTGAGGAAATTTATAAGCTCAAAGTGTGGTACTTAAGTATCTATGTTCCTCAATTCTGGTACTCTATGACCGGTATTTGCATTGATGCCTTTGTCTGTTGGTTTGACTTCTAGTGGCTCTACTAGAAATATGATTTGGTATACTAGTTGTTTCTTATGGATGAAATGGTACATAATCTGTGGGTGATCCATATGGCAATGATTTGTTATAATGATTCCTAATTATTTGATTAGGAAGATGATTACTGAGCTTGATGTACTGTCTTGGTGGTTACTGAAATTATACTCTAATGATGATTAATATCATACATCAGCATTTTTTTAATTGCTGGAATTTATATGATTTCTAGTTGTTTAACTAGAAAAAATGATTTTATATGGTTATCCATTTCTGATAGATCAATGATGTGCAAATGTGTCTTTGAATTGAATTGAGTTATGAATTTTGGTTATAGTAACAGGCCTTACTGGTTATGGCCCTAGTGTGATTCTTCTATGCTTGTCTGAATCATTGATTCAGTAAAATGATTATTATGTATGGATACTGATTCTTAGGAATACTACCTAGGAATATGATGTAATTCTATTTGGGAGGATTTTTCTCTAGTGTTACTTACTGAATATGGGATGGCAACATGACAGTGAATCATTTGAACAACTTTTTAAACCTTTGGTTGAAAAGAAATTATTCAGTGGTTCTAGAGAGTGATTTTGGTAGCTTTTGTTAGCTTTAGAACCCTACTGTGGTGCCTCTAGTAAGTGTGCATAGTAGTGATGTATAGCAACATGATCTGCTGCTTGATTTTCATCACCAAAGATGAAACTTTGGCTGCCAATGATGCAAAGGCTGAGGCATATTATTTGGTTAAAAAATATGGTGTTGGCCTCAAGATTTCTATGATGATGTTGCAAAGCATTTCTTTGCAAAACTGAGAAAATCTTTCTCTAAAAATTCCTTTCTTTGGTCTCTTATGCTGATATGAACAGATATGAATACACTACTTATATTCCAAAGTTTCTACTACTCTACCTTGGCTTCCTGGAGCTTGTTCTATTGTTGGATCTTGATCAGTTGTTGTTGTATCTTGATATCATGCTCCCCTCTCCTTTTACTACTCCACCCACTACAACAGCTATAGCCTGGCCTTCTCCACCTTGTCCTTGCCATTGGATGGCTTCTCGAAGAAACCATAGTGCAAGTGGTGTGGTGGTGATCTGGGTGGTTCTTGTGGTGCTATGAGAGCAGTCTGTTCTTGAGGTGTGATAAAAAAAGGAGATAAGAGAATGGGTGTTGTGCTAACTAGTGGTACTAGTGAGTGCTATGACTTTTCACTCCTATATATCTTCGAGGCTTCCTTGTGATGACAACACATACACATGCAGTTATGTGTATGCTACTTACCTACTAGCTTGCACTGTTGGAGTCAGCACAAGAAATTATAGTGGTTTTACCCCTTCCTTTCTACCTCCTCTGGTGAAACTTGCCCCTTGCCTGTGATGCATAGACTGAGGCTACTACTAGATAAGAACAGTTACTATTCATTTGATGAAACTTGCCCCTCTTAAGATTTGCTCAATGATGTAATATAAACAGTGCATTTCACTGTTTAGAACTGAGAGCAAAACTAACCAACATAACCTTCTTTTATTTCTGTGTTGTTTTTTTCCTGTTTGTTTTGCAGGAATAAAGAATGTAAAGAGAAGAAAAGAAAATACAAGAGTGTTTAAGAAATTACTTTAGATTTTCTTTTTTATCAAATAATGTAATTTCTTTTCTGTTGAATATTGAAAAAAAAATATTGTTGTATTTTATTCAATAAATTTTACTTGTTTCCTTTTTCTTTTCTAAAACAATAGCAAATACAATATAATATAATATATATATTTACTTGTAATAAAGAGTTCTTTTAATTATTTCATTTATGTAATTCCTTTTTATATTTATTTATTTGGTTCATTTCTTAATTGTAATTGATCTTTATTATTTGTAACTTGTAATTTCTTAAAATTCATATTTATAATATGATATTTACATATACCATTTTGTATTATGATTATGGAATATTCTAGGATAGTTTAAGATTTAAATTTAACTCCAAGTTATATTTGAATTGTATGATCTTATATTTAAAGTCTTGAATGAAAATTCTTTTCCCCAAAATTATAAAATCAACAAAGGTCATGTCCAATTTCCTAACACCCATCTTTGATGAACTAAAACCCACTTCATGAAGGCAAGAGGAACACTTATCTCTTTCTGTTTTTAAATTTTTTCAATTTGAACAATTGTGAATATTGTATCTTATTCATAAATAAGAGTTCACCTCTTATCTCTTATTATAATTTAATTTCCAATTCTTATTCTATTTCAAATTATTTTTGTATTCAAATCTATTAATTAAATATTGAAATTTGAATTGTCTCCTCCTAAAAGACAAAAGTACAATAGAGGTCATGTCGAAATCCATCGCACCTGTCCTGATGTTTCCATTAGAACAAGAGAGATCTCGATCCCTCCATAGCTTCTTTAGTTTTGCACGAGAATTCCCCGGATTTTCTTATGCATGAATGAAATGCACAAACATATATCCTGTCTATTTCGAGGTGCTAATCTTGGGTTGTTACATTGTTTTAGTGATCACACGAACCAAATTCATTAAACCAAGTCCGATCATCACGTGACATGATATAGTTTCAAAGGCGAACAATCATCATGTTCATCATATCATCTATATGACTCATGTTTTACCTATCGGTATTCCATGTTCCGAGACCATGTCTGTACATGCTAGGATCGTCAAGATCAAACCTTAGCTTCCACATGAGAAAATCTGGCTTGCTCCCATTGTATACACTCGCAGAATCTAACACACCACATCATCACGTGGTGCTTCAAAACAACGAGCTTTGGCAACGGTGCCTACTATGGACGAACACTCAATAACTTGATATTTTGTGAGCGGGATCATCTTATAATGCTACCATCGCGATCTAAGCAATACAAGATGCATAAAAGGATTAACATCACATTCAATTCATAATATGTGATATGATATGGCCTTTCTTCTTGTGCTTCCGATCTCCATCTTCAAGCACGAACATGATCTCCATCATCACCGGCGTGCCGTGAAGGTCAATGGCATCGCTCCATGGTTGTCGTCCACCAGCATCAACTATTACAACTACTTTGAATAATAGACACGTAGGTCTTAATGAAATTAAAAGACAACCATAAGGCTCCTTCCAGTTGTGGACTTACAATAAGGAACATTGCATACATCATATATAATCACAATCATGGTTGTATCACATCACAACACAACCCTGCAAAACAAAGTTAGACGCCTCTAATTTTCTTTGCATGTTTTACGTGGTTTGGGGCTTTTAATAAGTGTTGTTCTAACTTATGAACAAGAACCACAACGTTGATACTATTATTGTCAATCACCCGTTGTAAATTGAATCTTGACTATGTTGGGAGAAAAAGGCACCCGCAAAGCCACTTATGCAATACAAGTTGCATGTCAAGCATGGAGCAAGTCTCATGAACGATGTCATGTAAGGTTAGCCCGGGCCGCTTCATCCCACCATCCCGCAAGATGCAAAGTACACAAGAAGCAATCGACAACAAAAGCATCAACGCCCACAATGACCATTGTGTTCTACTCGTGCAACAGATCTACATATAGACACGGCTCTGATACCACTGTAGGGGTTCGTAGCATGGAAAACAAAAAAATTCTACCGCATGCACACAAACAAGCCAAGATCTATCTAATAGATTGTAGCAACGAGTCGATTATAGTACTCACCCTCGAAGATTCCAAATCGGTTAACGAGAGCAGATTCTCGTGGGTGATGTAGTCTTACACTTGCAGATCTCAAGATCACGTTTGGTACTCGATGAAGACCTTCATGTCCCTTGTTCCAGCAGGCAGTGGAGGTTGTAGTTCTCCCCTCGCGATTTCGGCAGCACGACGGCGTGGTGTCGGAAGGAGAGGGAAAATCCTGCAGGGCTTCGCCTAAGCTGGAGAAGGTTATGGTGGATCTAGGGTTTCCAGCGATCTATATTTTAGAGGGCCAGAGAGGAGCAGGCATGACAAGCGGTGGCTAGGGCGGCGACGGTGAGCCTCTGACGCGGCTGTGGTGTGGCGGCGACGCCGGCGGCGCTGGGGGCGCCGGCGCGACGACTAGGTGGGGAGGGGCTGGTGTTGTGTGTCTCTTGGGGCACCCCCTCCCCTCTATTTATGAGAGAGAGGGCACCTTGGGAGAGGGGAGTTTGAATCCTTACCCAACTCCCTCTCCTTTTTGGCTTGTGGTGGAGGGAAAGAAGGATTCTTTCCTTCCTCCACCAGGACACATTGTCCCAGTTTGACTTTTCAAACATCCCTTTTGACTTCCAATTTGGAGCTTGATTTCTTTCTTGCTAATGCACAACCAAGTGACCTAGGACATGATCTAATCATTCCACTTATTCATGAAACATTCATGTTCCCTTCCCCTTCCGGTCTGGTGAACCTTCTAGACCCTTCTAGAACCTCTTCGATGAAATCATAGGAATCATTCCTGAACTCCGGAATTGGACTTTCCTTATATGAATGTTATTCTCCCGACCATTCCGGATCTCCTCGTGATTTCTCGGATCCCATCCGAGACTCCTAACAACATTCGATCTCCCTACTTACATTCCATATCTACTAAACAACATTGAATCCTTAAGTGTGTCTCCCTATGGTTCGTGAATTACACGGACATGATCGAGACACTTCTCCGATCAATAACCAATAGAGGAATCTGGAAATTCATATGGCTCTCACATATTTCTATGATTACTTTGTGATCGAATGAACCACTTACATACGATACCAATTTCCCTTTGTCTCGTGATAGTTTATTTATCCGAGGTTTGATCGCCGGTATCTCTGCATATCCAGTTCAACGTCGTTACCGATAAGTACTCTTTTCTCGTTCCTGTGATATGTGATCCCTTGTGAGCCAGTAACATGCTTGCAAGCTAATTGGATGACATTCCACCGAGAGGGCCCAGAGTATATCTATCCGTCATATGGATGGAAAAATCCCACTCTTGATACATGTGCCTCAACACATACTTTCTGAACACTCAATGCCACCTTTATCGCCACCGAGTTACGGTGTGGTGTTTGATGTCATCAAAGCAACCATCCGGTGATGGTGATTAGCATGATCTCATGGTCGAAGGATTTAGGTTACTATGTATCTGAAAGCTTATAGCAACTGAACTATATTAAATGACTTGATCTTTATGCTATGCTTAACTATAGGAGTATGTACATCACAATTCTTCTAATGATATGATCTTGTTGTTAATAACATCTCAATGTTCATGATCAGGAAACCATGATCATATATTAACCAACAAGCTAGTTTAACAAGAGGCTTTACTAGGGACTCTTTTATGTTTACAAATCACACAAGTATTAATGTTTCTGGTTAATACAATTATAGCATGGTATGTAAACATTTATCATAAGCGTGAAGATATGATAATAACCTATTTATTATTGCCTCTTGGGCATATCTCCAATAGTTTGCTTGCAAGTTGCTCGATGACGGAGATAGTTACGATTATGTGACACCGAGAAGAAGGAAGCATTGGGATATTCTTATTATTATTGTATTTGTTATTCTGGTATTCTAAAGAAGCCACGGGATATCTCACTGGTCTCAGGAAAGCCACCTTCTTGCTCATAAGCCCTTGTCCTACCGTTTTACTTCTGCATGTTTTATCTACTGTTTATGAAACTGCATTGTTTTACTTATGATGTTTTTATATCTGGTAGTGGCTTGGCTCCTCCAGCTAATACCATTCACACTACTAAGTGCACCCCCTTTGATGACACCTACTTTCCCTAGTATGATAGATGGTGTCTTAACACCATAACCCTTTGAAGACCCTGTTTTAGCCGAAGCAAAAGTATGGGATGGGAAGACCCCGGAAAAAGGCCTACCAAAAATGTTTTATGAGAAAACCTTGGTGAGGCTTGGCCTACCATGTGATTTGGAAAATGAGAAAGGTTTTGTTTTACAAAAAGGTTGGACAAAAGATGGAGGAAAAATGTTGACGAAAATAGCCGAGCTGGCCAGTTTTGAAGCTAGTGCAATTAACCCGTGCAACCACATTACTCTGGAATGGGACATGGCTGGGCTGGAAGTTTGTCAAATCTGGTATAGGTGCCTCACACTACTACAGGGGCAAACAATCCCCGGAGTACCTCAAGTCACCAAGATCTTTCATTAAGAACTATTTCTGAAGGTGTGAAAAAACAAAGCAAATTCCCATTTCACAATGCTAGCTTTTAGAATGTTATAAACATAGAAAAAATAACCATACCATAAGCCGTATAATGAACAAGGGCGGGCCTTCTCTGTCCAACGGTCCATGCATAGAATCGACCGGGAGAAGGAACGAAGGGTCTGCGGGCCTCCACGCGATACTATGAGCCCCTCATTGAAAGCGCACACCCGTCGAAGTGCAAAACGCGCTCCGGTTGGCTGGTTACTATATAGGACATCCTAGTTTTGAGGGGATTAACCTCATAGGGTAGGCACTTGTATAGGAGAGGGCATCCGGAAGGTCTTGACCGGTTATTTGACCCACGATCGGTGTAGATTAGGGACGGGTAATCGGATGGTGTGGGTATAATGTACAACCTCTGCATAGAAGGTTATAGTGTAAATCTATTCCAATAGCCTAGTCCTTGGTCATGGAAGGTTGTGCTGGCGGCTGTATAGAGGTGATGGTTTTGATTTCAAAAATGACTTAGGAAAAGCAAAGGCTTGGAAGTGTTTTTACCATGAGATGGTCGGGAAAAAGGAGGAAGGAGTTTGGTCATGAGATTGACCGGAAGGAAAAACAAATGGGTGACCCAATCCTAGTGTTTTCTTAAAACTTTTCAAAAGGGTTTTCAAAATAGTTTACAAAAGTGTTTCAACAAAGATATAGAGATACGCTATATCTACAAGAGAAACTAATTTATAAAAGAACCTCTTATGGAACAATCCTACCACAGCCATATTGCATATCCTTTACTTCTTGTTCTCGTAAGGTGGTTTGCGATCATTCAAAGTACTCACCGGCATTGTCCCTGGCTATTTACTTGGCTAGACTTTCAGACGCAAGAGGAACGATGGAGTTGCTGATGTCTATGCGAGCTAGGCCGTCTTCCAGTCAGTCGCCTGTAGGTTAAGGCATGATACTTGTCGGCTATGCTCACGACTCACTGATCATGGGAACATGAATTGCATGCATAACGGGTATTCTCGGACAGTAAATCTGGGGGTGCCACAGACTTGGTATCAGAGCCATCCTAACTATAGGAGACCTTAGTTAGCATGGAAGTTAGACAAGACAACCCCTATTTCTGAAAACACCGTCTTTTAAAAACTATTTTCCCAAAAGCTTTTCAAAAGATTTCGTATCTCACCTTCTCTTACTTAAATGATTTGAAGATGGATTACTCTATATCTCATCTACTTCAAAGGTTCCATTTTCAAAAACAAAGTCCGACCCAGAGACTATGAAGACGGAGATCCCGGAATGAAAAGACCCCAAGATAAGCAAAAACAAAGGAGCTACCAACTACGAAAGACACTACAAGATCTCCCTACCAACGGAGCCCTTCATCGCCCCCAAATTGATCAAGTACGGCACCGGCAACAACAGATGGCAAGATAGAAGTCAAGACCCCAGTAACATTGGTACTTAGGATTAGCATCCCTAAAATAGGATTCCCCTTATGGCGTGTAGTCACCCCTTAATACCTATGGTATGCCTTGTTTGCTTGTCATGTGCTTATATGATGCTTGGAATGTATTGCTTGTTTGCCTCAGATCACTCGATCTTACTGTATGACCCCCCTGTTGGCATATCCCGATGCTAACCCTCGCAACCCCATAGCTAGAAACCTCTCCTCGGCAGGATGGCCACATAAAGAAATCCCCGACAACTCCTAACCGTGGCTTAGTTTGAATCACCCCAAAGGAGCAATGACCTATTCAACCCTCTGTCAAATCAACGGGAAGTCCTCGCCACAACACTAGAGCCCCAAGAAGCCGGATGATAAGGGTGCTGAAGACAAAAAGTCTACTTCGTCATTGGCCCAAAGCAACACAAAGTGTTCAAGTGAAGACAACCCCTCTGAAGATAAATTGCCTCCACCCCTACTAAGGACTAATAAGAAATGTCACTGACCGCTAAATCTACCCCAAGTTAACCCTTACGATGTTAGGTAATCACCTTAGCAAGGTAGTTGCAATAAGGCGTCACTCGAAGACCTCAACTCAAGCGTCATGCCTTTGCTCCAAGAAGAATGATCTACCCCAACCTCGAGGACCTCAAATACAGCTCTAAGGTAGAAAGACTGTGCCTTTCCACTCGACTCACGAAAGACCACCTACTAGGAGACGATCCAGGAAGATCTCCAATCCAAGAACCTACCTCAAGCGCCACCTTGAAAGTCGTCAGAGGAACAGAACACAGACATCATCAACAATCTTCAGAAGTATGCTTGATCCTCCCAACAACCGAGACGTTTAGAATTACGACGACAAGACTGCTCGATGCTTCCAATACTACCCCACAAGTAGAATAAAGAAACCCAAAGCATCGAGTTCCTCTGAAGACGTCGCAAAACCCCCTTCTTTGCTTTTGCTTCTAACGACCCACCGAAAAAGACCTCCGAATCTGCAAACCATGACATGGAGAATGAAGAGCTGTCCTCTTCACAAGTATCAATCTCTCTTCAAGTCACCACCCCCGGAATATCCACACGTCAAAGAAAACACTAGAGAAGGCACGACCCTCACCGCTGTAGAGGTGAATGCCCCTCATACCCCCGAGGAAATACAGTAACCAAAGTTGGTACCCAACCCAAGGATGGCTACATGATTCAAGGAGCGACCTCGACATAGTCCTTCGTACCCTACCAACTCACTCCTCTAACTTCTAGAAAGTGATGGATCATCTAGGAACCCATTCAGTAAGGCGTCAAGTATCCTCGCCGTTGGCCGGTGCAAATCTTCTAAAATCTGGATGGACCTGTCGTCGGATTATCGACAAGTACGCCATAGGGGGTCCTAGTGGCGTTGGAAGGATGGGGTGTGAGACGTCAGATGTTCCAGGAGCGGTGAGCACAAGTTTACCCAGGTTCAGATCCGACTGCGGTGATCGGATCCTATTCCTGCTAGCAACCCAGTAATATATCGGTGTAAGCTGGATGTCACAATGGGTTACAAGAGAGGTTCGCCTATGCGAGTTGATTGTTGTGTATGATTGATTGGTTGCCCTAAAGGCTCCCATAGGGCCGGTTTATATAGTCACCGGGGCCTATGGTTATAGGGAGATACCTATCCGACTATGTTACAGAGTTGGTAACTATGTACGGCTTGGAATACAAGTAATACTACAGGCCTAAGTCGGTAACTCTTCTGGGCCTTGTCGTAGCCAGAACTGGCTCCTCCATTTTCTCTGACTGGGCTGCCCGTGAAGCAAAGCTCTAACCCGTTGGTGGGCCACCCTGGTCAGCGAGTCCTGTGGGTATACCCGGAAAGTATATCCCCAACAGTAGCCCCCGGAAGTCTCCAAGATATGAAGTCAGATAAATTGTCTAGCTTGATAATTTCTTCGTCTTGATAATCTTGAAGGCTTCCCAAAAACTTCTTTCATTGATGTAGGATTCCGAGTCAATCGAATCGGATATATTTTGCTTTGACCTTGATCTTTTCCTTGCTTGATTTGAAACATAAGCCGGATTTTCCAGCGATGTGCTGACTGACAACTTTACAGGACAGGTCCTGTCACTGACAGGATTTCCATCAGCACGACCGTTGGTAGGTCCATTCCTTACGGAACAGAACACCGTTTCAATGCCTGTGCGAAAATCAAGGGGGCGGAAGAGTCGCGAGGAAGCTAACTCCCCCTTTCCTATACATGTGGTGATAATCGCGCGTCCCACCACATGAATCTTGACATAGAGACAAATAAAGAGAAGAGGAAACCCTTCTTCCCAGGTTCATCTCTCCGTCGATTCATTCATTGCTTCTTTGTACTCCTCGAGCTCTCTGCATCAGTTCCCATCTGCACACTGTTGAGAAAAAATCTCTCCTTCCCCCACTAGCCCTTCTTCCTCCAAGAACTATGGCATCTGCCTCATCCTCAGGAGCGGCAGCGGCGAGTTCGTCGGCGGCGGAAGAGAAGAAGATGTGGGGTCTTCAGATCCCTAGCACCATGGAAAACAAGGAGCTCCAAGTCATGGAGGATGATGGGTTCATCGTTGCCGGCGCGTGGCGGAGTGCTTCAGGACATGCCGTCCTCGTGCCGCTCGACGACGAGAGGGTGCTGTTTGGCACTCACGTCGACCGCGGCCTCAACTTTCCACCATCGGACTTCTTCGTCGAGGTCCTCAACCATTACGGTGTGCAACTCCATAATCTTCCTCCTAAGTCTCTGCTCGAGCTTAGCGCTCATGCAACTCTGTGTGAGGGGTTTCTTGGCATTAGTCCATGTCTCACCCTTTTTCGGTACTACTATGGTACTCGGAAGAATTCTATCAGTGCCGGTGTGCCTTATGTCACCGACACTCTTAGCTTAGTCCTTAGGAGGAATCGAATCTATCCTAGGATTAACGCTAGCCAGTCCGTCAAACGCTGGGCTGGAACTTTCTTCTATCATAAATATATTCCGGCTCCGGGAAAGGTGGAAGGTCTTCCGATGTTCGTCAACAACACCGCTCCCCACCAGGATTCATGAGATGTGGAGGCACCAGAGCTGTCGGATATTTTGATCCTTGCCAAGAGGCGGATCGAGTATTTGATGAATCATCAGGGATTCCGTGGATCCGACTTGATCCACTGCTGGTTGGAGCATCGAATTCAGCCTTTCCAGCATCACGGAGATCGCCTAATGCACCAGATCACGAGTGACAAGAAGGACAAGATGAGGGTCAGTTCTAGCCAGCTCGCGCCGAAGGATTACAAGAACCTCATGCAATGATCAAGGAAAGAGTGGAACGGAAGGTTTCGGAAGTTTCCCTGAAGATGTATACGACCAACCGTCCTCTGACTCCGGTAAATATTTCGACTCTGCTTTCTGTGTTTCATCATTCTTTTAGGTTCTTTCTCCGACTCTATTTTCGTCGATGCTTTTTGACTTTGTTAGCTCGAGAAACTCTCTGAGTCCGAGCTAGCTCCACTAGAGGGATATGCTTCAGATGACCTGGAGGCGATGGAGGATGATGAGGTGCAAGAAGTTATCGCCCTGCCTCCAAGAAGCGCAAGGCGAAGGAAGTTGTTGCTGCTGGTAGCCAAGTGCTGCCAGTAGTTAAAAAGTAAGCACCTCACCTTTCATTTTCAGTACTCCTATACCTTTGTTATCTTTCTAGAGCACACCTGAATTTTAGGATTTCCGTGTTCTAGAGCTAAATCAGTGTTGAAGAGCAAGATAAAGCCGGACAACAAGCGGGGCAACCAGATGCATCAGCAGAAGCTTGTTATCTCCCCTGCTATGCCGCCGTCGACCCCATCCACTACTTCGTCAGCACAGGGAGTTTCTGCATCCCCTGATCCTGGCAAGATCTCAAAAGCCCTGGTCACCTTTGATGACCAGGCAACTGACAAGGGTGAACCCGTCAAGGGTAATGATCCCATGGTAATGACCATAGGAACGGTGGATAAGGTGGTTGAATCTGTTGTTCCTGGCCTCAAGAGGAAGGAGAAAGAAGAGATCCTCAGACTGGCTCAGTCCAGTCTTGAGAAGCAAGTCTTGACCCAGAAGCAGCGATCCAAGAAGAGGAGGACGTCAAGCTGGTCAGCCTCCTGGACCAAATTTTGGTCCGGGACGCTAAAGTCGCATCCGGCGAACTTCCAGCGAGGGATGTTCCTTCCCTCACCCTTACCGAGAAGGTGTTTCACAGCACCAAGCATGGATCTGAAAAGTTGCACCTCGAACACATTGTAAGTTTCCGATTCTTATTTGCATTTATTATCATATCCTCTAGCCCCCAAGCATAAAGTCGGATAAACATCGTTGGATCTGAGTTGATGCTTTTAGGTTGCAAAAGAACAATGTAGTGTAGCCCCCAAGGCTCGTGCTGTAACTTTACTTAGTTAAATTTGTAGCCCGATTCTTAGTAGTCGTCTAACGGTATTCCGTCTCTAAACTTACAGAAAATTGCACCTTCCAACCAGGAATTGCTCAAGAATATTTCCAATAAGCGCAAAGAAATCAAAGCTTTGCGCCTTGAAAATTCAAAGTTAAAAATTGAGAAAGTTGAAGCAGAAGGTAAATTTTTCCGGCTTCTTCTTTGTTAGTTATCTATTTTGTCGTAGACGAATTTTCTTTATCCGACTGATATTTCTGTCTTTGTAGAATTGTTATGTCAATCCATCAACATGGTGGAGAAGGCCAAAAACTTCAAGGTCTTGCAGGCAGAGAATGCTGAACTCCGGGAAAAGCTTGAGACGCTAACCATGGAATCGGAGAAATCTGTAGCCTCTGTCCTGGAGTCAAGCAACCACGAGACCGTGAGGCTCGAGAAGCTCCTAGCCCTCCGAGACAAGGAACTTGCTGATCTCAAGAAGGACTTTGATATCCAGAGGGATCTTGCCCAGGCCTTAGCTAGTGAACTAGACAACCTCCGCAAGGAGCATGCTGAATGGAATCACTCCGTGCTTGGTAAGATTTCCGAATCTTTTTACTTTGTGTTGTTTATTTTCCGACTTTCGTTTCAATCGAATTTTGACTTTTTGGTTCTTTCCCAGCCCCCTGAATCTTTCCGACTCTTCCACTTCTAAACCTCGCCTCGAGCGCATTAAGCTCTTCGAAGATGTCTTGTTCGACTTCCGCCAAACTCTAGAAGAGGCTGGCGAAGCCGTCAAGCTTTCCGACATGCACACAATGTTAGTGCATGAGGTGAGGAACAAAGTTAAGGAGATTCTGAAGTTGATCGAGGACTGGAAGATCTCCTATGCTCGGACTGCTGCGCAAACAGCTCTGACCATGGTGACGAGCCACCATAATGAGATGGAAATCTGGCATGTCACCAAGGGCATTTCCGAGGAGGATGATGAGGGTAACCAGCAAGATATCAAGGCCATCCAAGAATCTTGTGCAGGTTACGCTTGTTGGGTGGCGGAGATGACCAACTACACGACGCCATTCTTCGAATCCGCCGCCGCTCCTCCTTCGCCCCAAGAGCCAGAAGCCAGCAATGCTTCCGAGTCTAAGATCTAGGGAGACACTACTGTTGATTCGAGTTCTCCACCTGCTTCATCACCATCGCCTGCAGCATAAACAATTTCTATGCATTATCTTAAACTTATGGCAATGTAATGATGGATACAATATTTTATTTTGTGCTGGTCTATAAAAACTGATGCTTTTACTATCTTGGCACTTTTGTTTATATATTTTCATGCTTTGTGCTTTGAAAATTTCTGAAGCACTCTCTTTTATTTTATTTTATGCCTATACTAATCGGTTTATATGGCTCTCTCCCTCATCCCTTTCATGGGTCGCCCAACCTTTAGCATAGAAACTTTGCCGAGCAACGGAGCGCAATTGTTAAACTAGTTTAAACTTGGAAACAAAGCCGGCTTCCAGTACCAACAACTTATTACTCGGAAAATGCCTGTGTCTAAGCAATCAGATAAAGAATCAAAGTATATACAATAATTTCAATTTTGTACCATAAGGTAACATTTTTAGATTTGTTCAAAAATCATAACCAGAACGAACATGAGTATAAAGTACTTTCAAGCATTCTGGGATTTTTGAAAAAATTACATGCTCTTCGAGAAATAAGATGGCAAAAACGTCTCAAAAATAACAATATGAGGAAACCAATACTTTATTTCACTTTGATCATTTACATATATGATTACAAGGAAATATAACTAAGAATAGAAGTTACGTAGCTGTGCAATATTCCATGAACGGTCTATTTCATCCAGGTCTATGCTACCACCAGCTCTCTTCCTTTTCTGAGTATTAGGTATTTCCTTGATTGGTCTCATGTCGGTTAAATAATATGACCGTTTATGCAGAACTCTGCTAACCATAAAAGGTCCTTCCCAAATTGGGGAAATTTTGTGCTTTCGCTTTTGCACAAGTCGGAGAACTAAATCGCCCTTTCTGAAAGAACGGTTTTGCAATCTCTGACTATGATACTTGCGTAACTTCTGACGATAGGCTGTAGATCTCTACTCAGCAATGACGCGTACTTCTTCGATTATATCTCGATCATCTTGCCGAGAAACTTCGGCATCTTCTTTGATATACGCTTTGACTCGTGGAGCCTAATGAATCAGATCACTTGATAGAACTTCTTCTGCACCATGGACCAAGAAGAAAGGAGTATAGCCGGTTGACCTGTTAGGAGTTGTACGTCATCTCCAAATCACAGACGTTCTTCCACCCAAGCCCCTGCGGCCCGACGAAGCGGTGCCTTGAGGCGAGGTTGGATTCCTTGTAGAATAAGGCCATTAGTTATTTTGACTTCTCCATTGGCTTGTCGATGTACGACTGATGCAATATCAAGTCGGATCCCTTGTTCTTCGCAGAATTCAACAAGTTCACCATGGAAAAGTTGCTCCCGTTGTCAGTAATTATACTGTGCGGATATCCGAATCTGATGATTACGTCCTCGACGAATGTTCACCCATGGAAAAGTTTAGCCTCAGTCCATTTTGTAAATTTATCCACCATCACTAGTAGGAGAGTAAATCCACTTTTCGCCGTGCTTAACGACCCTACCATATCAAGCCCCCACAGCGCCAATGGCCATGTAATAGGGATTATTCGCAGCTGTTCAGCCGGAACATGTGCCTAATGAGCTTACTTTTGGAAGCCCTTACATGTTTTGACCAGTTTGTCGACATCCGCCTTAGCTGTAGGCCAAAAGAATCCGTGTCGAAAACTTTTGCCACTAAGGATCTGGCTACAACATGGTGATGACACTCGCCTTCATGGATTTCCCTTAGGATTTCCACTTCTTCTTCCGAAGAGATACATCTATGAAACATGCCAGAAACACTCCGTTTATAGAGCTCACCATTTATTATAGTGTAAGCTTTTGCTCGTCGGACAATCTGCCCACTCAAGACTTTGTCTTCGGGTAGTTTTCTGTCTATTAGGAAATCCAGATAGGGTTTTGTCTAGCTGGGAATTACAGCCAGAACTGATATTAAAGGTGAGTCGGATTTCGTCGGATAGTCCTCATTAACTCTGACTATGGAGGGACCCTTAAATGCTCTAAAAAAGCTCCATCCGGTACTTTTTGCGCTCAGAGCCTATCCTGGATAGTGCATCTTCTTCCTCATTTTCTTCTCGAGGGATGTGTTGAACGTCCCAGCCCTCGAACGATTTAGATAGTTCATGCACAACAGCTTTGTATACTTCCATGTGCTTGTTTGCGTTGCAGATATCGGATACTTGCTGAGCAACTAAATCCGAGTCTCCGTAACACATGAGTCTTGATATGCCAATGTTCTTGGTCATGCGTATTCCATGTAGCAGTGCTTCGTACTCGGCAATATTATTGGTTGCCTTGAAGTGTATTTGCAACACATAGAACAACTTATCTCCTTGGGGTGATTTGAGCACCACGCCAGCCCCCGAGCCTCCTCGTGCTTTTGATCCGTCAAAGTGAAGGGTCCAAAGTTCCGAGTCTGGAGGGCCTGAATTTTCTGCAGTTTCTGTCCAATCGACGACAAAGTCGGCGAGAATTTGGTACTTGATTGCTGTACGTGGTTTTTACTCCATGTCTAAAGCTGCAAGATCTATTCCCCACTTTGCGACACATCCAGCGGTGTCGCGGTTATTGATTATATCTCGTAGAGGAGCTGTGCTCACTACTATGATCTTGTGCTCTTGAAAATAGTGGCGTAGCTTTCTGGATGCAAAGAACACTCCATAGGCTAGCTTTTGATTCTGTCAGGACCTCACTTAGATAATAAGTTGGCTGTTGCACCGTATGCTCGTGGCCTTCTTGCTCGCGCCCAACTACTGTTACCACGCTTATGACCTTGTTGGTTGTTGCGATGTAGAGTAACATAGGTTCCTGAGGTTCTGGCGCTGCGAGAACTGGTGGATTTGAAAGCAGACCTTTCATACTTTGAAGGGCAGTTGGCTTCTGGGGTCTAGACAAATTTGTCGGTTTTCTTCAAGAGTTTATACAAAGGTGCGGATCCTTCACTGAGCCGACTGATGAACCGACTCACTACTGCACTGTAACCAGTGAGGCGCTATACGTACTTCAGTCAAGTCGGCCTGGTAATGTTTAAGATAGCCTTGATTTTGTCCTGGTACACCTCGATGCCTCGCTCAGAGACGATGAAACCTAACAATTTTCCGGCTGGAATTCCAAAGAAACACTTCTTCGGATTTAGCATCATATTAAATTTTCGTAGACTAGCAAACATTTCATCCAAATCGGAAATTAAAGTTTCCTTCTTTTTGGACATAACTGCTATGTCGTCTACGTATACATCGACGTTGTGTCCGATATGGTCATTGAGGCAACGTTGCATGGCACGTTGATATGTTGCTCCTGTATTCTTTAAGCCAAAAGGCATAGTTTTGTAGTAGAAGGTTCCGAAAGGAGTGACGAAAGACGTCTTAATTTGATCCAACTTTTTCATCGGTATTTGGTGATATCCGGAATATGCGTCGAGAAAACAGAGTAATTCCGACCCTGCCGTTGAGTCGATAAATTGATCGATTCTTGGCAAAGGAAACGGATCTTTTGGGCATGCCTTGTTAAACACGGTATAATCAACACACATCCTTAAATCAATTGTGTCCTTTTAGGGACGAGTACATGATTTGCCACCCAATCTGTATGGATGACCTCTATTATGAAATCCGCTAACTCTAGGCAGTCTAATTCCTTGGCTATTGCTTTGCGCTTTTCATCACCAAACTGTCATAAGGAATGTTTGACGGTTTTAGCATCTGGTTACACATTAAGAGAGTGCTCAGCAAGTTCCCTAGGTACTCCGATCATGTCAGATGGCTTCCATGCAAAGATATCACTATTAGTTTTGAGGAACTCGACGAGCTCGCTTTCCTATGCATGGCCTAAGGCTACCCCTATGTTCGTCGTCTTGGAGGGATCATATTGCGTCAGCGACGTCTTCTTTGTCTCTTCTGACGCCTTGAACTGCAAACTTGGCTTCAGCAGCTCGTTCTTCATAGCGGGCATCTCGGGCGGATTGATGGTCTTCTTGATCTCCTGGTACTCCTGGGCGTGCAACATGTCTTCGGCGAAGGTAGCAGATTCTTCGTCGCACTCTCGTGCCTTCCTCGGATTTCCTCGTACGGTGATTACGCCCTTTGGACCTGGAAGTTTAACCATGTTCTAGATGTAACAGGGACGGGCCATGAACGCCCAGTAAGACGGACGTCCGAAGATGGCGTAGTAAGCACTTTTGAATGGTACCACCTCAAAGGAGAGTGGCTCGGTCCAGTAATTATCTCGGGTACCGAATGTCACGTCCAGAGTAATCTCACCCAGTGAATCCGCATTTCTTCCTGGTACAATGCCATGGAAAGTTACACTGCTGTAACTCAACTGGCTCTCGTGTAGCTTCATGCGGTGGAGTGTCTCGATGTAGAGGATGTTAATGCTGCTCCCACCATTCATGAGTAGCCATCAATAAGAGGATTGACGACTAGAGGGTACTTTCCCCGACGATGTGTTTTCCTCGGGTGATCTGAACGATCAAAGGTGATGGTTACCTTTGACCAGTCCAGGAACCGGGGGACAACCGGAACCGTGGCATTGAGCTCACGAAGAACCGCCTTTTTATCCTTAGGTGTTTGGGATCCAAAGAAGAAGACGTACGCGTCTTTCTTAGTCAGAAAAGTCTTCTTTCCATCTGGCTTGGGTTCTGCGGTGGCTTCCGCCTCTTCCATGTTGGAATCTTCCTTGGGCTCCTTTCCTTTCTCGAAATTTTTCTTTCCTTTTCGTTGCTTGGCTCTATAGCCAGGGGATTCGTATTTATTGATGTGGTAATTGAAAAGACATTCGACATTTGTATGTGTAGATCCTCCGTTACTATCCAAGTGGTGGACACAGGGATTATTGGCAATGTCAGCCCAGGTATAGGTTCTTCCGGGTTGTTGGTCTCCTCTGCCCTAGATTCAGGAAGTTCCTCGGCCTCTACCACGGACGCCTCTGCGCCCTCCTCGTCCACCAGATCCAAACGTTGCGTTGACAGTTGCGTTGTCTGGAGCTGACTTTTCGTCTGAGGTGTTCTTGCGCTTCTGAGTATGCTTTGGCTGTTTGGCCGCATTTGGATTGGCCAGAATATTTAGCAGCCCTTATGAATGGTCATTGGTGTCAGCATATTTGCTTGCCGTCTCTATCATTTCTCCCAAATCTGTAACGTGGTCACGCTTCAGCCTATGACGTAAAAGTCTGACTGGAAGTCCTGCAATAAAAGCTTCTATCACAGTTTTCTCATTTACTCCTTCGCATGAGTTCTTCGTATCAATCCATCGTCCGAGGTAATCCTGGCAAGTTTCTCCGGGTCTTTGGGTGCAACGCTGCAAGTCTCCGACTGTGCAGGGCCTCCTGTATGTTCCCTTGAAGTTTGAAACAAACTCACTTTGCATATCATACCAGTTCTGAATTGAATTCTCTGGCAGTTCAATAAGCCATGATCGAGCTGTCTTCCTCAAAATCCGTGGGAGATATCGGACTGCAACCAGGCTATTTCCTCCTTTGGCGATGCAACAAGCCTGGAAAAAATCCTGGAGCCAAGTATCTGGCCGAGCTGCGCCGTGATAGGGCTGAATATGTTTAGCGATGCCAAAGTCAACCGGAAATTTGGTCTGACGTATACGTGGAGCGAAGCACTTGGGTCCCACGTACACATCTTCTTCCTCGTACCGCCACGCTTCTATTTTTGATTCGATACGATGGCGAGCGTCGTTTGGTGAGAGAGATCTGCGCCTTGGAGGCTCGCGGCTTCTACGCGGTGGAGTCAGATTTCTGCTTCTTCTCTCACCATTGCCGCCTCCGCCCATGTGGCTTCTGTGGTACGACGTGACCTTCATGGCGCTGCTGGGAGGCGATGGTGGCCCTGGTGGGTTATTTCCGGCTAGGTTTCTTGGTAGTGGAGGTGGAGCCTCAGTATGTTGACTCTGATGCATGTTTCTTCGGGCACCGTCCCTACTAGATTCAGGACGATCTGGATCATCTCTTCATCTGGTGTTGCCAGCCGGATGGCTCGGTGGTGACATCCTTAGCCGATCTTGCTCCTCTCGCCGGCGGCGTGTTTCCGGGTCTTCTTTATAGCGATTGTTTTGTCGACGATGGTCCTGATGGGGAATCATTGCCCTGATGGCGTCTTCGGCCGCAGCCGAAATAACTCTTGCCCAGTCACATGCCGGCCGACGGGAGTGGCTATTTGAGACGGTTCTTGAATTCTCTTCTTCTTCTCCATGGGGACAATAGCGTTGAGTCGTATCCCTACGGAGTCTTATATCGGCGCTTTGGTCAGCGCCAGTGTGGCAAAACTCGGATTTTGAGGCCAGCTTGCCACTAAATGACGCGACCATCTTTTGCTGCTTTAATCCTTTGTCCAGCAACGCGACGCACTGTTGGACCTGCTGTGGAGACGGATTATTGGCGATGATGGCTCGAGCTGCAGAAGCGTTTTGCACCGGCGTGCTGTAGACTCGGATCTTCTCTTTTCCATCCAATAGATGTTTGTGGATATCCTTATTGTTTGCAAGAAATGGACCTCTCCTTGTTTTGATTGGATGTCGGTTGAAATCGGACTGATATCTAGCAGGATCACTGTCTAACTGCTGTCTCATCTCGACGAGGCGCGCGACCTCTTCAAGTAGAAACAGGCGGTGTTTTTCCAGGTCCTCGGCCCTTTTCTCCAGTGCCTCAAGCGTAAGATCTGAAGCTGTTGGGATTGGAATTGTGAGAGCATCTCCGTAAATTTCACGTGCACCCTTGGTGACAACGTGTCCATCCACAGGAGGATCGATCGGGGTGGGATTAATCGGATCTCCGTCTTGATTCTCCATCTCGATCTGTTCATCAACTTTTTCTTCGTTCGCTTCCTCGACGTTCGGCTCTGCTGGAGTCGGATTCCTGTTCTTCTTTGACCGCCCAGTAGCCTTAACATGCGTACCAGTGGCAAAGATGGCTTTTGGTCCGGTACCGGGGGATAAACTACCATCAATACTTTCTGTCATGGTAGGTTTGTGGATCTAGGAGGAATATCTGGTGTCCATGTCATCCTGTGAGGTGTAGATTTCATCCATGCTATCATATGGACTAGGAGGAGTTTTCGGATCACCTGGCGTTTGTCTAGAGATGTGCTCTTGCTCGTACTCCTCTATCTCTTTGTCGAAGTCTCGAAGCTCCTGCGACGTGATTTACTCCGCTGGGGAGCCAGGTAAGTCAGCGTTTTCTTCGATTGCGTCTAGGACAGAGTCAGTACCGGCTCCTGAATCGAAAAAGTCGGATCCAGTGCTTATGTGGTATACGAAACAGTCCTTCTTATTGTTCATGTTCTTGAGGTACTTGTATAACTTGGTTTCCGTTTCAATGTCAGCAAAGCTGGATCCATAGCGGATGTATTCCTCGTCTATGTATCTGATCTCGCTGGAGAGGTCGGTTCTGGCTTCCTCTTCCACCTCCTCTTCCACTACAGGAGTGGGTTGGGTGGGTTTGATTTACTCCGGGACCCTGAACTCTTCCGCTTCTGCGGATAGAGTAGATCCGGATTTTTCTTCCGCCATGGTCATAACCTCAAGGGTGGGTTGGGCGGTTTCAGCGAAACCAAGATAAATATCGATCTCGCTGATAGACATGATCGTGTAAGTTGTCACGGGTTTCGAATCCGGAATCCAAGTCTCATCGAGGAGGATGAGAGGGACAACACTGGCATAGACCACGCGACCCATGGCGATTGTTTCGCCAATTCCTGCACGCGTAGATTCCGCGTGGAACGATGCTCCAAAGTTCACTTGCCCCTCGGTGGGCGCCAACCGTCATCAGATTTTCGACAAGTATGCCATAGGGGGTCCTAGTGGCGTTGGAAGGATGGGGTGTGAGACGTCAGATGTTCTAGGAGCGGTGATCACAAGTTTACCCAGTTTCAGATTCGACTGCGGTGATCAGATCCTACTCCTGCTAGCAACCCATTAATATATCGGTGTAAGCCGGATGTCACAATGGATTACAAGAGAGGTTCGCCTATGCGAGTTGATTGTGGTGTATGATTGATCGGTTTCCCTAAAGGCTCCCATAGGGCCGGTTTATATAGTTACCGGGGCCTATGGT
Source organism: Avena sativa (assembly GCA_916181665.1). Classification (NCBI taxonomy): domain Eukaryota; kingdom Viridiplantae; phylum Streptophyta; class Magnoliopsida; order Poales; family Poaceae; genus Avena; species Avena sativa. Next base: position 81,700,035 of record OV702296.1, read on the forward strand.
TACAGGGAGAGACCTATCCGGCTACGTTAGAGAGTCGATAACTACGTACAGCTTGGACTACAAGTAATACTACAGGCCTAAGTCGGTAACTCTTCTAGGCCTTGTCGTAGCCGGAACTGGCTCCTCCTCTTTCTCTGACTGGGCCACCCATGAAAAAAAAGCTCTAACCCATTGGTGGGCCACCGTGGTCAGCGAGTCCTGTGGGTATACCCGAAAAGTATGTCCCCAACAGGACCATGTTGGATGATATGCAAGAATGATGCCCTTCTTTGTGTGTTTTACCCATGACGTTGCATCAGATCAAACCCGGAACAACCTCATCCCCAAAGGACCGCATTCCTAGACCGCCAACCTCCAACAACACCCTCTAACCCATCGGACCCCTAACTATCTCAGAACTAACTACCCGGAAGCTAGTAGACGCCCTATCCAGTAGACCTCCTAACTAAAGAAATGGTATCGACCTCTCTCACGAAGTGGATTGTACGAGGTCGCCCGAAGATAACCACCTTCGTATGAAAGGTGCAGCGCCATTTCCCCTAGCATGAACATACGACTCCAATCAAGAAAGTCGGTGAATCCACCAAGACCCCCTAGTGTCGCTCTAAGGGGGAAGATTGCATATTTCCCGCCCCAAAACCCCATAAAACCCAGGAGTCGAACACTAGTCATCGCAAGGCAACAAACACCCTCTCAATCAAAATCGTGGATCCTGGCCGACGGAAAATAATCGGCACTACTCCAACATCAGCAGATACTTCGGGAAAGTTCTCCATCGCTAAGTCGATCGTCCAGCCATCACCCCTGGCATTTCAAGAACAAGGAATATATAAAATCGTAATTTTGTGGTAAAGGATTGGAGAAGGCTCCACTTGTCGCCTCACCTCTAGAAGAAAGGACCCTGTCGACGCTAAACCTACCTATAATTGTCCTAAGGGGAAAAGACTGCGTCTTTTCCACTTGTTTCATTTGAACCGCCCAATCCAAAGCCACTCAGCTACGAGCCGTTGATGTAAAAATGTTTTAGCATCTAATAAATTCCACCGCTGAAATTGTTAAGCGGATGTTATCACCCAACCCTATTCCTCCCTAATCTCGGGACGAGATTATTTTAAGGGGGAAAGGTTTGTAACATCCCAATTTCAGCAACCCTGATTTTCTGTCAAAAGGGCAAAAATTAGGGGGAACAAAAACTTTTTCTTGTTACTTGTTGCAATACTTGCTTACTTGTTTGCTTGTGTTCATACAACTGAATGTGTATTAGGTAATATACTTCTTATCTCAACCCTAGTTCACAAAAGATATTTCACAAAAGAGATGTCTTGGATCATCTTTCATATTCTCAAATGTTCTGGCATTTCAAAGCCTGGGCCAAGATGACTTTAACTCAACAAAAGGTTTTACTAGGTCTATTAACAAAACTATGGAGACCTATAAACGATCTCCTTATGTTTTCAAGATAGAACATTCAACTACTCTTATCTCTAGATTTTCCAAAACATTTTTCCTAAAACCTGTTCACATCAATCTTGGTAGAAATACCAAGAGGTACTTATCTTACTTCAAAATATAATCAATTCAAAATACCCATCCTTACCTCAAGCTAGGCTTGATGGTAACCTTAGTAGTAGTTGATAAGTTTGAATAGATGGTTTGCCTTGATCTGTTGTCTGATGAATTGCCTTGATCTGCTGTCTGATGAATTGCCTTGATCTGCTGATTACCTTGTTTGCTCAGGAACTAGAGTGATCTATTATAGTAGTTCATCCCCTAGGAACCAATCTATGTTTGTGATCATCAACCTCAAACCAAGCATCCAAATCTAGATCTACCCTAAGCCACTAAGGTGATCATCTCCTCTCCTAATCACATCAATCAAGGATAATCCCTTTTGATAGTTTCCAACTCAGTGAAGACCCAATCTAAGCATGGATCCTATCTACTTAGTTAAAACTTCAACATCATCCCCTTGATCATGAGTTTGGAAACTAGCATCCCCTAAAGAATCCTCTACACTTGCACTCTAGTCTAAAACCCAAAATCTGCCAAAATGGCTGTCTGGTTTTCTTATCTAGAATCAATTTTGGAGCTTTACCTTTTCCAACCTAGGTGCATTCTTGATAATTTACTTGAACCATCTTGTAGTACATATTTAGTGCTACTAAAGAAAATTCTTGAATTTTGCTAAGCCTTTTCTGATTCCCACACATCCATGATGGTTTTGTAGTCAAGATAATATTCTCCTCTACAAATCTTCTCATCTTGCCTACTTTGGCAGAAGCTCACATCTATATTCCACCTGCCCTTGACCAAATACTTGCATGGTTATTATCTACTAACCATGGTCTAACAACCCCTACTTCACTTGTTTTCATTGGAGTTTTGTGCTTCTTAAACCCACATGGTTTATGAGGCATCATGATGTATCTATTATGGCAGCCTTATTTTCAACAAAGTTTGCCATCTCTTCTATATCACCTGAAATACATCTAAGCCCAACCCTTGCCTCCATGATCATATACATCAGGTTTTCTATCCATCCATATACCCCTTATATCAAGGTGAGTTCTGAGCTCCCTAATCTAACCATGTTTAGGTGGCATGAAATCAACAAAACCCTAGATTCCCTAAAATCTAGTTTCTTCCCATTTCACCAAAATACTTCAAAACCCAAGTGGAAAATGATGTATGATTCAATTTTACATCCTCTACTTTGGATATAATCCTTTGCCAAATAATTTCCATAATTATTGGGAGCATAAAACTATTTAATTTCCATTTTAGACAAAATCCTCCAAACCTTATCCTCAAAGGCAAGTTTGTTTTTCTCCAAATCAATTTTTCAACCCAATGCACATTTGAGTTCTCTACCTCATACCCTATCTTCCAAACTAAAAAATAAATACTTTTGAGATCCTTATTATTTCTTTTTGCCCCTTTTCTTAAATGATGGAAACAAGAAAGAATTCCTTAAAAATGCTTTTGCACCTCAATAAATTCCAATAAAATTCTCCAATGTGTAATATGGTATTCAGAACCATTTCACATCAAAAACCAACCTTGTATAATGCAAAAATATTACATTAGCTTCCGTAATCTATTTCTGCACTTTTTGAATAAATGCTTTTAAATGGGCTTTTAATCTTTAGAAAAATCCCAAATAAATCTTGAAGAGATGAATTAATCTACTCCATCTACCAGTACCATTTCCACACCTTTCCCAATAAAAACTTCAAACTTCTTTCACAACCATTGTTTGGATCAAATTTGCCATCTAAGCAAATTCTCAAAACAAAACCCATCAAACCCACATCAACTTGATCAAGCCAGGCTTGCACAACACAACACCACTCCCTCCTTGTCGTGCACTATAGACAAGCTACTGTAGCACACCCCTCTCTTGTTAATAGTTCTTGGATCAGAGAGAGAAAGGACTTGTTAGTGCAAACTTTGAAAATATCTCCACCCCAGCCCTCCCTAGTCCTCTCTGGTCGCATGATGGCCCACATACCACCCAGTAGCACCCCTCTTGCCCAATCCATAGCCACCTTCCTCTCCAATGATCTCTATGGAATATGTCCACCATGGACCCTTGTCCTTTGGTTTATAAGGCTAGAAGCCATTACATCCCTCCTCTCTTCCCTCATCCCCCACTAGACTCCAGAGCACCTCCACACGAGCTCCCCTATCCTCCCCTGCTCTTTCTTGCTTGAGAGTGAGAGGGAGAAAGAAGGGTCGGCCATGGAAAATATTTGAGCATAGCTCCACCCCCTCTCCCCCCTGCCTCTGCATGCCTCTCTCCTGACATCCCCTTGCTCCCCTACACCTGCTCATGCCTTTATCTTTGCCATGCAGCAACCCTAGGCGTCTCTCCGATGAGCTCCGGCGAGGATCCCCTTGGCCATCGTCGTGCAAGGTAGCTTCCGACGTCGAACCTCTTCCTATCACCCATCTCCGAGCTCGGCGTCGTGCGCTCATGCGATTCCCCTCCTCCCCGACGCCCTCCCTCGCCCGGTGAGCCTCCCCCAACCCCTTCCTCCTATTAGGGTTTCCAACCGGCGGAGCCAGCCCGCGAGGAAGACGGCGGTGCACCGTCGATCTCTTTGAGATCGAACGGGCACCCCTCCCCATACCCCTTCGCCCCCTGGGCCGATGACCCATGGGCCCTGAGCTGGTAGATCATGCTTGTCTGCATCACGCACAGGGGCACCGGAATGGGCCGGCCCGAGGCCGTTTTACCCACTCCCCTTTAAATCCTGGCCAGAGCCTCCCTAGCCGCCTTTTCTTTTTAATTAGGTGTTATTCATCCCAGATCTACATGTTTACTTTAAATCAAAATGAAAATGTAAAACCCCATGTTTTGCCCAAATCTAAATTCCAACATGTTCCCAAGTGTTTTACCAAACATACAGAACAAGTGCTGCACCCAAATAATCTGTAGTTATTCTTCGATAAAAATAATACCAGAACCTATCTTATCCACTACTTAATTATTTCTGGGTATTTGGTAGACCCAATTGGGGTGAAACCCCTTTCCCATGGTTTTTAATTGAAATACACAACCTCTGGATTAGACCCCTTATCAAGGTGAACCCTGGTTTTCCAGTAATAAAAATAAAAAAACAGCTGATTCTTGACTTTAGAAATTTCCCTAGGCAAAACCAAAGATGGTTTTGACCTAATTCCAACTCCCTGCACACCTATATATCAACATCTTTCAAAACCTAGTAGCTCAAAATTTTATGAACCCCTATTGAATTTTGGTGAATTAAACTGTTCTGTGCATGGTTTATTCACTAATAAAATCACTAAAGTTTGTCTGATAATCCAAAAAGGTGATTCCAATTTCTAAAGAAAGTTATTGACCATAACTAACATTTGCCCTTGGAATCATATCAAAGTGCCCTTATAGTTTTAATCTGGTGAAAAAGACAAATCTCCCCAGAACTGTCTTTGGGAATTTCTCAAGGGCATTTTGGTAATTGTTTTGAAGTGATTCCAACTCTTAGTGAATCAGTCCACCAAATACTATCTAATAACCCAAGGAACTAATTTTTGGAACTCCATAACAATTCTGGTGAATTATTTCCTAAAATTAGAGTTTCAATCACTAGAAAACACTTTATAAATCAACGGGAATTGATAAAATAGTGAAACCAATTTTGTTGGCTTCATTTTATCAAAACATATCTGAGGGTATCAGGTTTTCACATTGATCTCATACAGAACTTGGCCCTGTTCAAAAACCCCTTATCTAGGTAGTTTTGGACCTTAAATCTTAACTAGAAAATCCACAAATGCAATCAAATCCATTCGTTTGTATCCAAAGCAAAATCTCCAATCCTTCTGATCTATAAACTTGTTTTGTCCATTGCCTTCTATATGATTTGGTGTTGGTATGCCTTGTATTGATTGTGGTGTTGTTTGCTTGCAAGTTGCTCGATGTCGGCGATAGTTACGATTATGTGACACCGAGAAGAAGGAAGCATCGGGATATTCTTAGTATTATTGTATTTGGTATTATGGTATTCTAAAGAAGCCACGGGATATCTCGTTGGTCATAGGCAAGTCACCTTATTGCTCATAAGCCCTTGTCCTACCGTTTTACTTCTGCATGTTTATCTACTGTTTATGAATCTGCATTGTTTTACTTATGATGATTTTATATCTGGTAGTGGCTTGGGCCCTCCAGCTAATACCATTCACATTACTAAGTGCAACCCCTTTGATGACAACTACTTTCCCTAGTATGATAGATGGTATCTTAACACCATAACCCCATGGAGACCCCGTTTTAGCCGAAGCAAAAGTATGGGATGGGAAGACCCCGGAAAAAGGCTTAACAAAAATGTTTTATGAGAAAAACTTGGTGAGGCTTGGCCTACCAAGTGGTTTGGAAATGAGAAAGGTTTTGTTTTACAAAAAGGTTGGACAGATGATGGAGGAAAAATATTTACGAAAATAGCCGGGCTGGCTAGTGTTCAAGCTAGCACTATTAACCCATGTAACCACATTACTCTAGAATGGGACGGGGCTGGGCTGGAAGTTTGTCTAATCTGGTATAGGTGCCTCACACTACTACAGGGGCAGACAATCCCGGAGGGTGGGCCTTCTCTGTCCAACGGTCCATGTGTAGCATTGACCGGGAGAAGGAACAAAGGGTCTACGGGCCTCCACGCGATACTATGAGCCCCTCATTGAAAGCGCACACCCGTCGAGGTGAAAAACACGCTCCGATTGGCTGGTTACTATATAGGGCATCCCGGTTTTGAGGGGATTAAACTCATAGGGTAGGAACTTTTACTGGAGAGGGCATCTGGAAGGTCTTGACCGGTTATTTGACCCACAATCGGTGTAGATCAGGGACGAGTAATCAGATGGTGTGGGTACAGTGTACAACTTCTACAGATTGTAAATCTATTCGAATAACCAAGTCCTCGGTCATGGAAGGTTGTGCTGGCGGCTGTACAACTTTGATGGTTTTGATTTCAAAAAGGACTTAGGAAAAGCAAAGGCTTGGAAATGTTTTGACCATGATGGTCAGGAAAAAGGAGGAAGGAGTTTGGTCATGAGATGACCGGAAGGAAAAACAAATGGGTGACCCAATCCTAGTGTTTTCTTAAAACCTTTCAAAAGGGTTTTCAAAATGGTTTCCAAAAGTTTTTCAACAAAGATATAGAGATACGCTATATCTACAAGAGAAACTAATTTATAAAAGAACCTCTTATGGAACCATCCTATCACAACCATATTGCATAGCATTTACTTCTTGTTATCTTAAGGTGGTTTGCGAGTACATTCAAAGTACTCACCGGCATTGTCCCTAGCTATTTACTTGGCCAGACTTTCAGACGCAAGAGGAACGAGGGAGTTTCTGATGTCTATGTGAGCTAGGCCGTCTTCCCTGTCAGTAGCATGTAGGTTAAGGCATGACATGCTCTCTGCGCTTGAAGACTTCCTCTATTGATGTTGTATTAGCATAATGGCATAAATGTAAGTACTTGTATTCATTAATTATGGATGTTGTAATGATACTTGTTGGTTATGCTCACGGCTCACTGATCATGGGAACGTGAATTGCAGGCATAACGGGTATTCTTAGACAGTAAATCCGGGGGTGCCACAGAAATCTGTCTGCCGGAGAGCTTTTTCTCTCTCTCTGTCTCTATAGTTTTCGCCACGCAGAGACGACGGAATCTTTATGTGGTCGCTCCCTGAGCTTTACGGTTTCAGGAGGAAGATATAGGCGAAGGGGTGGAGCCATAGGTGGGCCAGGGTAGCCACACCCCCTGGTGGCGTGGCCCAGGGTGGCCCACGCCTGGGGGTGTGGGCCCCCTGTGGCCCAACTCCGCCTCCCCTTCTGGCTTCCTTCGTCTTATGGAAAAAATATGATTTTCCATATATTTTCTAGTATTTTTCTAGACACTGCTTTTTCCATCAAAATTGCATCTAGACACTGCTTTTTCCATCAGTATCCTGAGTCCGGCAGTTCATCCTCCAAGAATCATCCACCATGCAAAAAATAGATGAAAAGACATAAGTATCACCTCTTAATATGAAATATATCAATGAATAATAGCAAATTATGATATAGAATGGTGATGCAAATTGGACGTATCAACTCCCCCAAGCTTAGACCTCGCTTGTCCCCAAGCGAAAACTGAGCTCAGTAAACATGTCCACAGGTTTATGGAGTGAAGTGTCGATAAAAATAATACGGACAAGAAGCATCACACTTACCAATACACAAATCAAAGTAGAAAGAAACTCACCATTATATAACTTACCTTGCAACTAGTACAGGAGTCACAATAAAGATGCATATAGATAAATCATAATTGGGAATGGCGAACTTTGTTACTGGTCAGAGAACAGTTGACAATAGTTTTCAAGCAAAGCTTTTGTAAAGAAGTTTATAACAGGAGTCCTTTTTGCTCAAACATAAAAAGCTTTTCACAAAGATGGCTTTCAAAGTAATACTCTTTCAGATAAGAGTTTTGTGCAAAACAAGGAAGATAAGAAACATGATTGAATAAATCATCATATGAATGATTGAAACACCACAACTCAAATGCTTGCTGGAGATACAGAGGAATAGGTTTACTGACTCAACTAATAAGTAAAATAAATGCCATTCATAGAGGGAAGCAGGGATTTTCAAGTTCATAAAGGTCTTCCAAATGATTAAGGTACTTACTAGCTTTGAGATCCCATTGCCCCTATCATAAGCATCTTGTAACATCCCTAAAATCATGTTTTCAAAGATTGCATATCATCCATGCATGCATAATCATTTAGGGATCAATTTCAGAGTCATTTCAAAGAAAATAGAAGAATTGAGTGCTTATTATTTTATGTAGACAAGCATTGATCCAATTCTACTCTCTAGTGAGAGAATATTTGTTTCAAACCAAGATTTGTTTGTTCATAAGTTGGTTTGGTTGAGTTCCAAAGCTTGGACAAAAATTTCCAAAACAAAATATGGTTTTAAAACCATTTTCATATCTTTATCAAATCTTGTGCTAAGGCACTGTTTATTTTAAATTTTCAAAGGAACCAAGCAAGTCTAGTGAGACAACATGGTTTTATACTCAAAAATATGCATGTTTCACTTTATAAAAATCCAAAAAGATTTGGAATTCAAACACATTTGAATTCATTTGAAAAGGTTTCCTGAAAATCGAATTAGAAAAAGAAAAAGGTTAAGAAAACAGAACTGGGCTAGGCGCTACCCATTCGGCCCATCAACCAAAGCATCCCACCCGGGGTTCCCCCTTCCTCTCTGTTTCTCACCGCAGAAACGTGCACCCACCCGCTGACAGCCCGACCCTACCTTGCCCCGTCAGTGCCGTTCCCAATTAACGCGCGCCCGAGCCGCTCCGCCGTTACCTCTCCGCAGTTAAGCCCCGCTTAATTCCCATTGATACATAGAGTAATCCCCGCCCAGCTCCTGGCTACTTAATCCCCTCTTCACCGCAGCCATTTCCCCTCACCCCACTCGCTCGCTCCGCCACCAGGCTGTCTCAATTTCTAGTTGCATCGCCGCAGACAGAACCAGCTCCGGCGACTGATTCCGCTAAGACCCGAGTGCCCCTTGGCCTCTGCTTCAAACGAGCGTGACCAGAATGTTCTGGCGCATCTCCTGGTGCCTTTCTTTTGCCTTCTCGTGACCCAGGTCGTCGCCTCCGTCCACCTCTGCAAGCAATAGAGCCGCCGCTCAACTCCGACGAGGAATACCGGTAACCTCCAAGCGCCACTTGCTTCGTCTTTGACACTGTCGTGTTCGCCACAACCTTGTGCATCCTTTGACACCACTAGTTCGTGCTAGGGAGATCCACATCGTCGGCAACAGCTCCACCCGCAAACACCCGCCGCCGCCAGCAACTCCAACGAGGTCCTCCCGCTGAACCCGTGCGCCCCTGTCTCTCCCTCGACCACCTTGAGCTTCACTGCAGTCCCGTGAACATGGTAAGCATCTTCACTCCTCCCCGTGCAATCTAAATCGCCGGCAACCTCTCTGACAGAGCGCGCCGCCTCCACTTGCCACCGCTGGCGCCGCCCATCTTTGGCCGCATGCTTAGCAGCCGTAGGATCTAGATCCAGCGCTTAGGATTAGATCTGTAGCGAAGCGGTATGTGTCGATCTGGACCGTGCGTGTTAAGTTAGATCTAACGGCCTGCGAGTTTGATCCTGTGCGAAACGATATCAACCAATCAGGACATGACGCGTGGCTAGTTCTTTGTTTTAAAAATCTGAATTAGATATATTAGTGATTCAAACTTGTAAAATTCATAACTTTTGATCCACACGTTCAAATTTTGTAAATTTTATACCATTAGAATCAGGAGAAAGAATCCTATCTGTTTATGCAATGTGTTTAATGTTTTGCCTCTGTAAAAATGGTTATTTTTGCAGAGACATATGTAGGCTTAATTTGAGTACGGAAATTATTTGAAAAATGTTTTAAAGATCAAATAAGGTTTATTTTGAGTATCTTGGTCTTGTTTATGTTTTAGTACTGTTTAATTGTCTTTTTTGTAGTAGAAAAATCATCACATGGCATTTGCATACATTCATATATTTTTGTTTGTATATTTTGTTATGTGATTTTGGTGCCATTATTTTATGTGTAGATTTTGGTGCTAATAGTGATTGTGGTTGTGAAGACTGTTGCTACTCCCAAAACTACCAAGGCAAGTGGTGCTTCATGTTTTTATCCCTATAATTTCACCTATGCATTAGAAATATTTTGTTTAGGACTTGCATGAATATTTTGCTAAGTATCTATATGCTATGCTTGGGAAATCCTAGTAGTTGTAGCAATGTTAGAATTTCCTTTAAGTTAAGATACTTGCTATTGCCATGCTTAGCCTAGCTAGTAGCAACCAAGGGTGGATTATATAAACATGCTATGAGAAATATTTTTAAGTCTCTGGACTTATGTTTTGCTTGATAAAACAACTAAGTGAATGAAACACCTGGGTGGAATGGAAAGATTGGTTTGTGTTGAGTGGTAACACAAGGCCCATTTCTATGGTATACCTTGTGTATCACACTTGTGGAAAGCCACCCAGGAACAAAGTGATTTGAGATGCCAAATGTTAAGAAGCTTCTAGTGCAGCCACATGGCAATATGGGCTCTGCCTGGATCATATAGGTTGCAATAACTTAGCCATTTGGACAGTTGGTGGTAGTGGGATGATAGGTTGGAACACGTCCATTTGGTCTAAGGGAAGGCTTCTGAAAGGTCCCGTCTTGGTGAAAATCAAGTCTTATGGGGAAAGTGCACAACCTCTGCAGATGGAAGAATCTAAGTACTTAGCCATGTACCTGGTATTGGACAACTTGAGCATCAAGGCATGGAAGCTATCAAGAATCTTCTCATCCCATTTTTCTAAGTTAAAACTTGTGGTTGAACAAGGGTGAAGGTTCACCAATTTCTATTGGTGTTTCCTTGGGAAAGTTTTGTCAAAGAAAAACTTAGTGTTTTCAACTGATAGGTAAAACCTATTTTGAGCAAAGCAAGCCTAAGCTACACTTAGCCAAATTCATATAGTATTTAGATGTTAATATTCTACTAAGGTATCTATTGCCAATACTATTCCAATGTATTGACCCACTGTGGCTGTAACTTGTGATGTTGCAGGTTATTCTGATGATGATTAGGGGTTATGAGTCTACACTCAACATGCTTGCCTGTGGCACATGAAGATGAAGACTTATTTATATTGTTATGGTTAAACTCTTGTATTAGGCCTATGGCCATGGAGTTGTACAAGACTATGATTGTCTCTGGAATGATATGTAATAATGACCTTTGCTTTTGTGTACTTCATCTTAAACTGTGGATGCTAGCATTGGTCCAGGGACTAGCATTGCAATCACAGGGATCCTTACCTTTAAAAGGGAGGGATCTTACAGATGGTATTAGAGCCAGGTTTCCTATAGGATTATAACCCTAGGATTGGATTAGAAACCACTAAGGAAAAATTTCAACACTTTGAAAAATTTTCTACACTTATCTTTTCTTCTCGTAAACTTTTCTAATCTTCTTTCTCATCTCTATTGGTAGAAGGATGCTTTGATAGCCTTTAGTCTAGAGAGTGAGAGTTGTAATGTGCTTTGTTAGTTGGACCACCACACTTATAATTATATTTCCAAAATTTTGACTAAGTTATATTGAACCTTGGATGCTTGTCATGGATTTATGTATACCATGACTTGTGTGTTTGTTTGTCAATGATATGCTTGTGATACTTTGTCTTGTGTATTTTCTATTGATTTTGATTCTAACATCTCTATCTTATAAAATAGATGCCTAATGTTACTATCAGTATGGCTGAGGAGTTCAAGGGAACTCGCTTTGGCACTCGTCTCATTGAGCTCACTAGTGTGCTCAATCTTCCGCTTCCTAGCATCATGATGCTTCCCCTCACCAAGTTTGAGAGGAAGGACCTTTGGGGCTTCAAGGTTACTCAGCTAGGACGCCAGACTGAGCCAGCCACGAAGGCTATCACCTTCAAGCTTATGCATGATGACAAGGAGAGAGAGGCCTAGAGGTAGTCATGCAGGATTTACTCGGGCTTTTGCTAGGGAGACACTCTCGGGAGATTAGAGGTACTCACTTCCACACTTTTGGAAGACGTGACGAGGATGGTGAGGCTATTGAGTTCGAGGATACTGCTCGAGAGACGGCAGAGCCGATTCGTATGTACCTTCAGGACCTAGAGGTTCTACTTAGGCACCTAGATACCGATAGGACCAACGTCATGCTTAGCAATGACGAGCTCCAGGTGCAGCTTCGTGAGAAGGACAAGCTCTTCGCGGAGCAAGATGAGATAGTCAAGGAAATGGAGGCCAAGTTTGAGAGTCAGGATAGGAAGTTCAAGAGCTAAGAGAAGAGAGTCCAAGATAGGAACAAGAGGATTCGAGAGATGACTACAGAACTAGAGGCCAAGGACTTCGAGCTCGAGCATCAACATGATGTGATTGAGAGGCTTCGTTCACAGAAGAGGGCTCTCAAAGCCAAGGTAGAGGCCTTGACTACCAATGTCGAGGAGTACAAGACCTCTATAGAGAATGCAGGTCTTACACTTGTCGATGAGGAGGTTGATGCAGAGGAGTAGTGATGACTACTCATTTATCTTTTATTTACCATGCTTTTGATTATTGAGTCGCAATGACCATCCAACATGTGGATGGCTTGCTATTGGTGTGTTTACTTTTCAAACTTGTTGTTTATGTCGTTGAACTTTATGTTATTTTGATGCTTGATTGGTGATTGACTATGTGATGTATTGTGCATAATAAGCATCTATGGGTATCTCATTCTTATCCTTATTTGAAAACCAAAGATGCCTCCTCGACGTGCCAACCCTAACCCGAACAACAACAGTGTCACCCCCGAGATGCAACAGCTGATGACATCACAGGCACAACTGATGCAGATGATGACTACTTTCATGCAGAATCAGAATAACAACAACAAAAACAACAACAATAACAATAACAACAACAGAAACAATCAGAACAATCCACCAGGTTTTGACATGCTCACCAGATTCCTAAGACTGAGGCCTGCAAAGTTCTCAGGAACTACTGATCCCATGGTGGCCAATGATTGGATACGATCAGTGAACAAGGATTTGGTAACTGTCGGCTGTACTGATGAGCAGAAAGTCAGGTTTGCAGCACACTTGTTGGAAGGACCAGCAGCCATTTGGTGGGATAACTTCCAGATCACCACTCCCATTGAGGATGTGACATGGGCTATCTTTGAAGATGGTTTCCGTACAGCTCACATATCATCCGGAATGATGAGCTTAAAGAAGAAGGAATTTCATAATCTGAAGCAGCGCCACCGCAGCGTGGCTGAATATATTGAGGAGTTCAACAATCTGGCGTGTTATGCACCGGATGAAGTTGATACTGATGCCAAGAGGAAAGAGAAGTTCCTCGAAGGACTGAATGATGAACTGAATCTGCAATTATCTGTGGCCTATGTCCCCACCTATCAATATATTTGTGACAAGGCTGCCATCTTGGAGAGCAAGATGAAAGAGGTTGAAAGCAGGAAGAGGAAACACAACTCTGACAAGCACAACTCGGGATTGTCTCACAAGCGTTCCCATTATGATGATAGTGGGAGTTCTGGATCCCACAAGCATGGAAAGTACAACAGCCACCTCAACCACAACCGTCATCATGACAACAAGCATCACCGTAGTCATGACAATGATAAGTACAAGAATCACAAGAGTGGATACAAGAGCCACCACAATGGAAGTGGAAGTGGTAGTGGAAGCCAGCCTGTCAAGAAGGATCTTAGTCAGGTTGAATGTTTCAAGTGCAAGAAGATGGGGAATTATGCAAATGAATACCTAGAAAATAAAGTTGAGGGACCCAACAAGCCCAACCCTTTCCAGAAGGGACAGGTGAACCACATCAATGTGGAAGAGATCTATGAGGAACCTGATGCCGTTGCTGGTAAGTTCAAACTCAATTCTGTTCCGGCATTTGTTCTCTTTGATACTAGTGCATCACATTCATTCATATCAAGAGCATTTGTTGAAAGAAATGAACTTCCAGTAGAAACTATTGGGTGTTCTATAAAAGTAAGTTCTCCTGGCGGAGAAATGATAGTGAACTCAGGATGTCATGATCTAGTCATAGAGTTTGGGAAGTATACGTTTACCGTTAATCTGATAATCCTAAATTCCCAAGGATTGGATGTCATTTTGGGAATGGACTGGATGACTAAGCACAAGGGAGTGCTAGATTGTGCCAACCATACCGTCACACTCACAACCCCAGAAAACAAAAGGATTAGATTCAAGACTAACTTTGAATCGAAAGGGAGTAAGCTAAATTCTCTTAAGGGGTTAGCATAGACAGTGTGCCAATTGTGAGTGAATATCCGGATGTGTTTCCGGAAGAATTGCCGGGAATGCCACCAGATAGAGAGGTGGAATTTCTGATTGACCTGCTACCAGGATCAGGACCAATAGCAAAGAGACCTTACAAGATGTCAGTTGATGAGTTAAAAGAACTCAAGAAGCAACTTGGAGAACAGTTGCAGAAAGGATTTATTCAACCAAGTTCTTCATCTTGGGAAGCACCAGCTTTGTTTGTGGAGAAGAAATATAGAAGTCAAAGGTTATGCATAGATTACCGTTCACTCAATGAGGTAACTATTAAGAACAAATACCCTTTGCCTAGAATCAATGACTTGTTTGATCAGTTAGAAGGCGCTTGTGTGTTCTCAAAGATTGATCTCCGGTCAGGTTATTTCCAGCTCAAGATAAGAGAACAAGACATACCTAAGACAGCTTTCACCACTAGGTATGGATTGTATGAGTACACCATGATGCCATTTGGTTTGACGAATGCACCAGCTTACTTCATGAATATGATGAACAAGGTGTTCATGGAGTTCCTTGACAAGTTTGTTGTTGTTTTCATCGATGACATTTTGATCTACTCCAAAAGCAAAGAAGAACATGAAGGACATTTGCGTTTGATACTTGAGAAGCTTAGAGAGCATAAGCTGTATGCCAAATTCAGCAAGTGTGAATTTTGGTTAAATGAAGTTGGATTTCTTGGACACGTTGTGTCAGGAGATGGTGTAGTAGTTGATCCCGCAAAAGTGTCAGTTGTAACTGAGTGGGAATCTCCTAAGTCAGTAAAGGAGGTTCGTAGTTTCCTTGGATTGGCAGGATACTACAGAAGATTCATTGAGAATTTCTCCAAGATAGCTAAGCCAATGACGGAGTTACTAAAGAAAGACAAGAAATTTGCTTGGTCCGAAGGATGTGAACTCAGTTTCCAAGAACTGAAGAAGACACTAGTGACAACACCAATCGTATGTCTGCCAGATTTAGAGAAAGATTTCCAAGTGTATTGTGATGCATCTCATCATGGATTAGGTGCAGTTCTAATGCAAGAAGGGAAAGTTGTGGCTTATGCCTCGAGACAACTCAAAACTCATGAGGTAAATTACCCTACTCATGATTTGGAGTTAGCATCTGTTGTCCATGCACTCAAAACATGGAGACACTATCTTTTGGGAAAACGATGTGAAGTGTTCATAGATCACAAGAGTTTGAAGTATATCTTCACCCAGAAGGAAATCAATATGAGACAAAGAAGATGACTAGAACTCATCAAGGACTATGACTTGAGTTTGCAATACCACCCCGGTAAAGCAAATGTTGTAGCGGATGCTCTAAGCCGTAAGGTTTTTGTGAATGGCTGTAACTACCTCGGTGAATTACGCTCCTAGTTACAAGCCTGGATGAGCAGAAATGGTTGAAATAGTACGGTGGGGCCCAAATTCCACTCACAGGTAGACCTTTCGGCCGTCCCAACCATTTCCAAACATTAGGACCAGAATGGGCGGCGTAATCGGCAGGCGAAGGGATCAACTACATACACAAATGAGTATGTATGCATGCCACCATACAATGGTTCTCAGAGTCATTCCATCTAAAAAGAAAGGAAATATTGCAACGCCATACAGCAAGATCCAAATATCCTAGATAGATATAATAATTTAGGATATCTCCTCATACATCAAACATCAGAGTATCAGGCGGAAGCAGAAGACAAAACCCGAGTACGGATAAGAAGCAAATAGGCATAAGATGCCCCATAAATAAACACATCCCGCCCACAGATCTCACGGATCCCCGTTCCCGGAATCTCTACACCGAATGATCGTTGCCCACATCGTCCGTCTTCTCCACCCAGTATCCATCTTGCGAGTTCACCTGTTCATCTGAATCAAACAATTTATCGTGTGAGACCCTAGGGGTACTCAGCAAGTCTTTATGCCTCTAAAGGGGACACAACCTGGGGTGACGCAATTGCAGCAAAAGATAAACCCTAACAATTCTATAGATACTCGCTAACCATCCGCCTAACCAGAGATAGACGGATGTCCGTGAATTAATGACAACAGTTATAACAGTAATATCCACAGATCCATCCTCCTCCTCGCTTACCGACGAGGAAGCGGACGAACAACCCCTCCATCCGTTGGCAGTTTTATTATCCATTCCATGAGTGTTCCACTATTTACTAGTCAGGTACTTAGTCAAATTAAAAGCGGTACTTTAGTTATACTTGTCTATGATCGAGAAACTATGCTCCAAGTCGTCCATAACCGCGGACACGGCTTTCAGAAAGTTTTACCCTGCAGGGGTGCACAAATAGCAACACACACTCGATCAACCTCGGAAAAACCAAATCAAAACCCAACGAGGCAGTCACGACAAAGCGATCACAGGATTCAGAAATATTTCAGGGGGCCACCCCTTTAAGCTACCTGCGACGAAGTTGGCCGACTCCGAGACGGACTCAAGGTTTGCGCCAATGGCTGTAAACGACTGGGAACCCGAAAATGTGACTGGGCTTGTCGATACCGCGAAAACACTCCGCTTTCCTAAACATTACAGGTGCAGTACATCGCACAATTTTAAATAAAGCAGTAAAGCATGGCATAAGTACAGGATAGTAAATAAAACCTCAAACTAGTTTGTGGCCCCAAGAAATAAGAATGAATCAAGCTCTGGCTCAGGGGGGTTCATAAGCCTCCCGGATGTGGATAGCGCGAATATTCAAGGAACATGAATCAAGTACTCGGGGTCCTACGGGACACAAGTGAGCCTGAAAAACCAAATAGCGAATATGGCTCACCGATGCCACTTTCATTAGTTATCCCATAACTACTCAGGTTAAGTTGTTTAGGTACCTCGTTATCCATCAGACACTCACATACCCTACACATGCTGTTCTACGACTCGCATGGCTCAAACAACTCCTGTAGTAATGGCTCATGGGATGGAGGAACAAGCTTCGGTGGGGTTTAAAAGTAAAGGCTATGCAATACTTGGGATTCAGTTTAATGCAATCGCGACTCAATGATGCACGAATAAGAAAGAGGCAATAGGTACTATATGTATGCAATCATGTGGTAGTGCTTGCCTGGCAGCTCAGTTGAAGCGAGAGAAGGATCTGGGTAGTGCTCATGGTTCTCTTGGTATATCCCCTGCTCAGCGTCTATTCGAAGAAGAAACAAACTAACAAGGGCCAACATAAATAAAGTGCACAAGCATATGAGTTAAATGCATCAAGCAAACAATCATGCCATGATGAATGATGCACAATTTGCATGGCAATAATGTAGCATGGCATGGGTGAGGTGTGGAATACAATAATAAAGCATTTTATTGAGTTTTGACCACATTTTAACCTCATATTAGTTGCTGTACACATTATATTTAGATGATGCATGCTGCAAAACATAACAAGGAATGCATAAACAGAAAGGTCTCGTCGAGCTAATCATTTTAGACATATTATTTGTCAAATTTGGAGTTATAAAACAAAAGTTATTAATTAATTAAGGTAAAAGGGCATTTTAAAGTAATTTTAATCAACTTGGAAAATAAAGTGTCCAAAATATATTTTGGAGGCCATATTTGAATTCCTCATATTTTTCTGATTTGAAAACATATATTATTTGCATTATTTGGATTTAAGAATTAAAAGTTATTATAAACCAGATTTGAATTTGAATTTGAAATAAATTTGAAAAGATTTGAATTAAACAGAAATACACAGAAACTTTTCTCACTTAGGCAGATACCAGACCCAGCCGCTGACGGGTGGGCCACGCGCTGACTCAGCAACACAGCGAGCAGAACAGGCTTTTCTCACCGCAGGGCTTCCTAGCCTAAGCGACTGACGGGTGGGGCTGGCGGTCTCGCGGGTCCACTGCGCGCACGGCCAGCTGGTGGTCGACACGTGGTGGATCCGGGGACTGCGGGTTGAGGAGTACAAAACTCCGGGATCCTTTTTGCAAAAACTCCACGGAAGGCTGACATGTGGGCCTAGAGGGAGCGCGGGTTGATGCCGAAAAAGTGTGGGGGGGTATCCGCAAAACAACAATGCTACTGTGCTTCTTCTCTGCGGACGGATCGGTGCTCGCACGCGCAGCACGCGGCGCGCGGGGCTCGAACCCGCGACGCGGGCCACGTGCGCGGTGGGCGGAGCCGTTGCGGCAGGGAGGGGTAGTTGTTTAGAGGGTTAGGCGCGGCCTAGTTATGGCGCTAAGCGGTGCAGGAGCTAGCAGACAGCAGCGAGCGGCGGCGCACCGAGGGCGCTCGGTGAAACTAACGGCAAGCACAGGCGACGGCGGGGGAAACGGAGGTGTCAGGAGGTCAAGGCGCTCACCGGGAGGCTGTTGATGCGGTTGGTTTGGACAGAGGAGCCGGCGATCAGCGTCGTAGCAGGCGCCGGGCGGAGCTAGGGTTTCGTCGGAGCGGCGTCGGGCCTGGCGGTTCCAGCTCTTCTCCTCCTCGACGGCGGGTACAGGGTGAAGCAGAGGAGCGTCCTAGACCTCCCAGGCCGCTTCACGGATGCGCAACACGGCTGGTTCGACGGGAGGGAGTAGAGACCGACGGTGGCCGGCGAGAGAGAGTGGCGTCGGTGCAGAGGAAGGGAGGAAGGCCAGGGCGCCTCGGCCAGCTGTGGCAGGTGGAAGTAGATGGAAAAGGTGGCTCGGCCACCTTTCTCTCCTCCTCCTTCTCACGTGCTAGGGTCGGGCAGGACTAGGGCAGGGGCAGGTGGGGCAAGGTGAGGTCACGGAGGGTAGGCTCGGTGGGGAGAGGCTCGGGCTGGGGCCCTCATGGCAGAGAGAGAGCAAGAGAGGGAGAGGGGGTAGGCTCGGGCTAGGTTGGGGGGAGCCTCGGGTTAGGGTTTGGCACTAGGGTTGGGTAGATGGGTGTGGGACCAGGGTGACCAGGTGGGGCTAGCTAGGTGAGGCTCGGCAAGGAGAGACTAAGAGGAAGGTTAGGGTTAGATTAGAGAGGAACTAGGGTTTAGGAGAGAGGATTAGAGAGAGGTGAGATGTGGTGTGGTTTAAGCAAGATCAAAAAGATCAAGCCAAAAGGAGGGATAGAGAGAGATAGATTGAGTGGTTCTCTTTTGACAAGATCAAGCATGCTCATGACAAGCTCAAGCAAGATATAGCCAAAAGAGAGAAGGGAAGAAAAGGTGGTTGTGGCATTGGATGGAGATGGTGAAGGGGTTTTTGATGCTTGTATGCATCTAGCAAGATCAAGCATAAGGGGTAGAGAGAGATATGGGGAAGATCCACTCAAAGATTCAAATAAAAACCAAAAGGCTAGAAAAAGGTGGTACTTGCATGGGCCATGCATAAATAATTAATACCATGCTTATTTTTGTGAAAACAAGATTATTTACATGGCATTATTCTTATGCATTCCAAAATGTGGAGTAAGGCCTAAGCAAAAGAATTGTAGAAGTATATCCATCCTATCTCCCATGAGCTAGGTTAAATACCAAAAGAAAACAAATGCAAGCTCATGGATAATGGAATGGTGGAATTACAAGGTGGTGAAAGAAAAGGTGGTGGAGTGGAATAAAAGATATGCCCCCAACTCAACTTGGGCATTTAAGCAATATATCAAGAACCAAATACAATATCAAGAGGCAAATACAATTTACAATGCATATGAGAGAAGAACCAAAACAAAAAGGGTTTTATATGATGCTCAAATGCAAGGTGGCATGATGACATGAGCATGATATGATTATGATGCAACAATTGTATATAAGAAGTAGCCAATATATTACTAGACCAAGTAGCATTACAATTGTTAGACAATTGGGATGCTACAACTCTCCCCCACTAAACAGGAATCTCGCCCCGAGATTCTAGGAAGAAGAAGAAGACTCAAAGAGGGTAGGATACTTGGCACGGAGCTCATCTTCACGTTCCCAAGTGGCTTCATCAACGGAATGGTGCGACCACTGCACCTTGCAGAACTTGATGGACTTGTTGGGAGTCCTTCTTTCTGCGACTTCAAGGATTTTTGTGGGGTGTTCTTGATAAGACAGGTCTTCTTGGAGATTGATAAGCTCATGGTCCACGGTCCTGCCGAGATCCTTGAAGCACTTCTTGAGTTGAGAGATGTGGAAAACATCATGGACTTTGAGTTTTTCCGGGAGCTCAAGAGCATAAGCAACTTCTCCTCTTCTTCCACGAATTTTGAAAGGACCGATGTATCTAGGAGCCAGCTTTCCTTTGATACCAAAGCGGTGCGTGCCTCTCATGGGAGTGACACGATGGTAAACGAGATCACCAGGGTCATACTCCATGTCCGTGTGTTTTCTGTCATAATTGCTCTTCTGACGACTTTGAGCAATCTTCAGATTTTCAAGAATGATATGAACTTTCTCCTCCGCTTGAGTCACAATGTCAGGGCCAAACAATATTCTTTCTCCTGCACCCGACCAACCAATCGGAGTTCTGCATTTGCGACCATAGAGAGCCTCAAATGGTGCCATCTTTAGACTTTTCTGGAAGCTATTGTTGTAAGAGAACTCAGCATAAGGAAGACATTCTTCCCACTTCATGCCAAAAGAGATGACGCAAGCACAAAGCATATCCTCCAGAATCTGATTGATCCTTTCAACTTGTCCTTGCGACTGAGGGTGGTAAGCTGTGCTGAAGTTCAACTTTGTTCCCAAAGCATTTTGGAAACTCTCCCAGAACTTGGAAGTGAAGATGCTTCCACGGTCTGAACTGATCTCGAGAGGAACCCCATACAGAGAGACAATTCTGTTGATATAGAGCTCAGCCAACTGAATTGCAGAAATGGTTTCCTTGACGGGGAAGAAGTGAGCCACTTTAGAAAGCCTGTCAATGACAACAAAGATTGCATTGTTGCCCTTCTGCGACCTTGGAAAACCAGTGATGAAGTCCATCTCTACTTTCTCCCATTTCCATTCCGGGGGTTTCAATGGCTGTAGAAGACCGGAAGGTTTCTGATGGACAGCTTTCACTCTACGGCAGACATCACACTCCGAGACATACTTGGCACAATATCGTTTCAATCCAGGCCACCAATATTGTGTTTTCAAGTCCATGTACATCTTTGTGCTGCCAGGGTGGATAGAAAGAACAGAATCATGCGCCTCCTTGAGAACTTGCTCTCTCAAACCCGGGTAGTTCGGAACAAACATCCGGTGTTCAAAGAACAGCGTGCCTTGGTCATCGACGTGGAAGGACTCATACTTCGGAAGCTGGATGTTGGAGATGACCTTTCTGGTGTATGGATCACCAAGCTGAAAGGAGCGAACCTTTTCTTCCAAGAGAGGAGTAGCCAGAAGGTTTAGGAGATACCCTTGTTGCACAATTTCAAGGTTGAGCTAACGGAATTCCTCGCACAAGAGAGGCTGTTGTTCTTCCATCATGAGGTTGTTGACATAAGCTTTGCGGCTGAGAGCATCGGCCATGACATTAGCTTTGCCCGGAGTGTAGTTGATGGTCAAATCAAAATCATTGATTGCTTCAATCCATCTCCTCTGCCGAAGGTTGAGATCAGGCTGAGTGAAGATATACTTCAGACTCTTGTGATCAGAAAAGATTTCACAACGGTTGGCAAGCAAGTAGTGCCTCCATACTTTCAAAGCAAAGACAACTGCTGCGAGCTCGAGGTCATGTGTAGGATAGTTGATCTCATGCGTCTTCAACTGACGAGAGGCATAAGCAACAACTTGTTTTTCTTGCATGAGGACCGCACCCAATCCTTGCAAAGAGGCGTCACAGAATATCTGGAAAGGCTTGGATGTATCCGGAGGAACCAAGACTGGTGTGGAAGTGAGCTTCTCTTTGAGTGTCTCAAAGCTTGCTTGACATGCAGGAGTCCAAAGGTATTTCTTGCCTTTCTTGAGGAGATCGGTAAGAGGCTTCGCTATCTTCGAAAAGTTCTGAACGAAGCGACGGCAATAACTAGCCAAACCAAGGAAACTCCGCACTTCTTTGACATTAACAGGAGGAAGCCATTCAACAATTGTCTTCACAGTTTCCGGATTGACTGCAATGCCCTTGGCAGAGATGACGTGACCAAGATAGGTTACTTGAGGCAGCCAAAACTCACACTTGGAGAACTTTGCATACAAGCGGTTCTCACGAAGCTTGTTTAGGACACACCGAAGGTGTTCTTCATGTTCTTCCTTTGACTTAGAATAGACTAGGATGTCATCCAGATAGACCACAACGAACTTATCAAGATACTCCATGAAAACCGAGTTCATGAGCCTCGAGAAGGTGGCAGGTGCGTTGGTGAGACCGAAGGACATGACCGTGTACTCATACAGGCCATAGCGGGTGGTGAAAGCTGTTTTAGGAACATCTTCCTTGCGAATCTTGATTTGGTGATAACCACTTCTCAAGTCAAGCTTAGAGAATACCACAGCTCCAGCTAGCTGATCGAAGAGATCATTAATCCGCGGAAGGGGATATTTATTCTTGATGGTTTTAGCATTGAGAGCCCGATAGTCAACACAAAGTCTATCAGTCTTGTCTCGCTTCTTCACAAAGATTGTTGGGCTACCCCAAGAAGAAGTACTATGCTGAATGAAACCCAACTTCTCTTGTTCATCAAGTTGACGTTTGAGTTCAGCCAACTCAGCAGGACCCATTTTATAAGCCGCTTGGAGATAGGAGCGGTTCCAGGTTCAAGCTCAATTACAAACTCAACCTCACGATCCGGAGGCATACCTGGCAACTCTTCAGGAAAGACATCTAGGAACTCACAGACCACCGGAACACTCTGAATAGCTTCCATAGCATCATCATTCAGAGCCGCCAAAGAGAAAAGCTGGATAGCAGGAGTCAGACTTGGAGAATAGACTATATGGCCTTCAGGAATCTTCAGAGACACCGAGCGTTCAGCACAATCAATTACAGCTGCATTTGCTGTCAACCAATCCATGCCCAAGATGACATCAATGTCAGAATTGCCCAGAATGATTAAGGAAGCCGAGAACGAAGAGCCACCAATCTCAATTTGATTGCCATGGCTGATTTTAGAAGCTGCCATTGTTGCTCCAGGAGAAAGGACCATTAACCGCTTAAGGAGAGGATCCATAGCTAACCCATTCTCATCTGCAAACTTGTGAGAAACAAAAGAATGCGATGCACCAGAATCAAACAAAACTCGTGTAGGGACTGAATTAACGGATAGCATACCCATCACAACTCCAGGTGCATGCTCAGCTTGAGCGGCGTTGACACAGTTGGCACGAGCAACAGTAGACCCGGGCTTGGTGTTGATGTTGAGAGCCCGAGGTGGTGGTGCACGAACCAAAGGAGAGCTTGCCGCAGATCTAGGAGGTGGTGGAGGAAGAGCTTTGTTTTTCATCGGACAGTTCCAGTATTGATGCCCAGTGTTTCCACACGTGTAACAAGCACCAGCTGGACGTGGAGCAACCTAGCCAGGGACTCCGCCAGGCGCTCCAGGGTAGTGGTGGTTGTAGCCCCTGGGAGCAGCAGTGAGGAAGTTTGGTGGCCTTGCCGCGAAGCTTGAAGGTCTTGGTGTAGCCGGGAGCGACGGTGGGGTGTTAGGAACCCATACACGACGCTTAGAAGGAGTTGACATAGCTGAAGAGCTTGCTGCATCACGGTTGTGTTTCTTTGACTCCTCAAACACTTGCCTACTTGCCTCTTCCTGCAGAGCTGTATGCTGAAGTTCCAGAAAAGACGCCGGCCTTGCATGCGTGATTGCATATTTGATCGATGCATTGAGCCCTTGCCTGAACCTCTTTTGCTTCTTCTTGTCATCAGAGATCTCATCGCCACCATAACGAGAAAGGTTCATGAAGTTCCTGATGTAGGCATTGACATTGTAATTGCCCTTCTTGAGGTTGAGAAACACTTCCTTCATCCTCTCCATGACAATTTCTGACAGATACTGCTCTTTGAAAGCTCCAGTGAACTGTCCCCAAGTAGGCTGAAAACCAGTGCAGTTTGCCTTCACGTAATTCTCCCACCAGAGAGCTGCATCTCCCTTCAGAAGGTGAGTAGCACACTTTACCCATTCTTGCTCAGGAACATCAGCAGTCATCAGCAGCCTTGACATCTCACGCAACCAATCATCAGCATCAAGTGGTTGATCAGAAACATCAAATTGGCGTGGGTTGAACTTCAGGAAGCTTTTGATGTCTCCTCGCTTGGGAGGTGGAGGTAGCGGAACAAACCCATTCCTCCTGACACTTTCTTCAAAACGCTGCTGGTTCTGCTGCATTGCTGCCAAGGCATTGGCGATGCTTGACAACGCTGCCCCCAGTTCAGGTTGTATGTCCTCCTCAGAACGGCGTGGTGGTGCCATCCTGTGATTGATATAAAACACAAGTCAGTACTATGATGAGAATAATAATAATCCAAAATAGTACCAAAATGGAATTAACCAAGATTAAAGGATACAATTTACTAAGATGATATTAAAATATCAACAAAGTTCAAAGCACCTAGAAGATATTAAGCATATGGCACACGACTGAAAAGGAGTATGGTACACAACTTAACAAAGAAAAATTTTCCGCAAATTTCGGCATTAAAATACCAATAGATGCGCAAAATCACTTAACGAATGAAGATTAGTGACTCTACCAATTCAATATACAAGAGCGAATGATAAGAGTAGTGGTATGGTCGCGACTCCATCCCGCACTCAAATCATTACTCCGCACATGAATAAGTAAAACACATATCTCAACACATTCTTCGCAAGATGAACCTAAAGATTAGTAACTACGGAAACGAACAACCCAAACAAGATAACGTCGGATAACAAAGAGTAAGACAAATCGCGTCGGTATACAACGAATCAGATAGATCACGTCGGTTTGCAAAAGCCTGTCGGTATGGAATGTACCAACAGTTGATAACCAAAGGCAGATGGTGATAACAACTTGGATGCAACAGATAGACAAAGAATTACACACACACACACACACACGCACAACCTATGGTACTACGGAAACCCAGAACACGTGAATCCTAGTTTGAATTTTTAAGAAGAGGATTGAAAACGTTACACTTCCTTACCAGAAAAGGGTGGGTGGGTGGGTAAGAAGAAAAGTGGAAGCAGTCCTACTCTCGCGTTTTGTTTTTCCCTAGTATA
This sequence comes from Avena sativa, assembly GCA_916181665.1. Classification (NCBI taxonomy): domain Eukaryota; kingdom Viridiplantae; phylum Streptophyta; class Magnoliopsida; order Poales; family Poaceae; genus Avena; species Avena sativa. The sequence goes on from OV702296.1 coordinate 81,725,531, forward strand.
CATAGCTACCAAAAATATTTGCTAGACAGACAACGACCATTTGGTTGAGACCCTGAAGGGCGGGATGGCTCTGATACCAATTGTAACTACCTCGGTGAATTACGCTCCTAGTTACAAGCCTGGATGAGCAGAAATGGTTGAAATAGTACGGTGGGGCCCAAATGCCACTCACAGGTAGACCTTTCGGCCGTCCCAACCATTTCCAAACATTGGGACCAGAACGGGCGGCGTAATCGGCAGGCGAAGGGATCAACTACATACACAAATGAGTATGTATGCAAGCCACCATACAATGGTTCTCAGAGTCATTCCAACTAAAAAGAAAGGAAATATTGCAACGCCATACGGCAAGATCCAAATATCCTAGATAGATATAATAGTTTAGGATATCTCCTCATACATCAAACATCAGAGTATCAGGCGTAAGCGGAAGACAAAACCCGAGTATGGATAAGAAGCAAATCGGCATAAGATGCCCCATAAATAAACACATCGCGCCCACAGATCTCACGGATCCCTGTTCCCGGAATCTCTACACCGAATGATCGTTGCCCACATCGTCCGTCTCCTCCACCCAGTATCCATCTTGCGAGTTCACCTGTTCATCTGAATCAAACAATTTATCGTGTGAGACCCTAGGGGTACTCAGCAAGTCTTTATGCCTCTAAAGGGGACACAACCTGGGGTGACGCAATTGCAGCAAAAGATAAACCCTAACAATTCTATAGATACTCGCTAACCATCCGCCTAACCAGAGATAGACGGATGTCCGTGAATTAATGACAACAGTTATAACAGTTATAACAGTAATATCCACAGATCCATCCTCCTCCTCGCTTACCGACGAGGAAGCGGACGAACAACCCCTCCATCCGTTGGCAGTTTTATTATCCATTCCATGAGTGTTGCACTATTTACTAGTCAGGTACTTAGTCAAATTAAAAGCGGTACTTTAGTTATACTTGTCTATGATCGAGAAACTGTGTTCCAAGTCGTCCATAACCGCGGACACGGCTTTCAGAAAGTTTTACCCTGCAAGGGTGCACAAATAGCAACACACACTCGATCAACCTCGGAAAAACCAAATCAAAACCCAACAAGGCAGTCACGACAAAGCGATCACAGGATTCAGAAATATTTCAGGGGGCCACCCCATTAAGCTACCCGCGACGAAGTTGGCCGACTCCGAGACGGACTCAAGGTTTGCGCCAATGGCTGTAAACGACTGGGAACCCGAAAATGTGACTGGGCTTGTCGATACCGCGAAAACACTCCGCTTTCCTAAACAGTACAGGTGCAGTACATCGCACAATTTTAAATAAAGCAGTAAAGCATGGCATAAGTACAAGATAGTAAATAAAACCTCAAACTAGTTTGTGGCCCCAAGAAATAAGAATGAATCAAGCTCTGGCTCAGGGGGGTTCATAAGCCTCCCGGATGTGGATAGCGCGAATATTCAAGGAACAGGAATCAAGTACTCGGGGTCCTACGGGACACAAGTGAGCCTGAAAAACCAAATAGCGAATATGGCTCACCGATGCCACTTTCATTAGTTATCCCATAACTACTCAGGTTAAGTTGTTTAGGTACCTTGTTATCCATCAGACACTCATGGGATGGAGGAACAAGCTTCGGTGGGGTTTAAAAGTAAAGGCTATCCAATACTTGGGATTCAGTTTAATGCAATCGCGACTCAATGATGCACGAATAAGAAAGAGGCAATAGGTACTATATGTATGCAAGCATGTGGTAGTGCTTGCCTAGCAGCTCAGTTGAAGCGAGAGAAGGATCTGGGTAGTGCTCCTGGTTCTCTTGGTATATCCCCTGCTCAGCGTCTATTCGAAGAAGAACCAAACAAACAAGGGCCAACATAAATAAAGTGCACAAGCATATGAGTTAAATGCATCAAGCAAACAATTATGCCATGATGAATGATGCACAATTTGCATGGCAATAATGTAGCATGGCATGGGTGAGGTGTGGAATACAATAATAAAGCATTTTATTGAGTTTTGACCACATTTTAACCTCATATTAGTTGTTGTACACATTATATTTAGATGATGCATGCTGCAAAACAGAACAAGGAATGCATAAACAGAAAGGTCTCGTCGAGCTAATCATTTTAGACATATTATTTGTCAAATTTGGAGTTATAAAACAAAAGTTATTAATTAATTAAGGTAAAAGGGCATTTTAAAGTAATTTTAATCAACTTGGAAAATAAAGTGTCCAAAATATATTTTGGAGGCCATATTTGAATTCCTCATATTTTTCTGATTTGAAAACATATATTATTTGCATTATTTGGATTTAAGAATTAAAAGTTATTATAAACCAGATTTGAATTTGAATTTGAAATAAATTTGAAAAGATTTGAATTAAACAGAAATACACAGAAACTTTTCTCACTTAGGCAGATACCAGACCCAGCCGCTGACGGGTGGGCCACGCGCTGACTCAGCAACACAGCGAGCAGAACAGGCTTTTCTCACCGCAGGGCTTCCTAGCCTAAGCGACTGACGGGTGGGGCTGGCGGTCTCGCGGGTCCACTGCGCGCATGGCCAGCTGGTGGTCGACACGTGGTGGATCCGGGGACTGTGGGTTGAGGAGTACAAAACTCCGGGATCCTTTTTGCAAAAACGCCACGGAAGGCTGACATGTGGGCCTAGAGGGAGCGCGGGTTGATGCCGAAAAAGTGTGGGGGGGGGGTATCCGCAAAACGACAGCGCTACTGTGCTTCTTCTCTGCGGACGGATCGGTGCTCGCACGCGCAGCGCGCGGCGCGCGGGGCTCGAACCCGCGACGCGGGCCACGTGCGCGGTGGGCGGAGCCGCTGCGACAGGGAGGGGTAGTTGTTTAGAGGGTTAGGCGCGGCCTAGTTATGGCTCTAAGCGGTGCGGGAGCTAGCAGACAGCAGCGAGCGGCGGCGCACCGAGGGCGCTCGGTGAAACTAACGGCGAGCACAGGCGACGGTGGGGGAAAATGAGGTGTCAGGGAGGTTAAGGCGCTCACCGGGAGGCTGTTGATGCGGTTGGTTTGGACAGAGGAGCCGGCGATCAGCGTCGTAGCAGGCGCCGGGCGGAGCTAGGGTTTTGTCGGAGCGGCGTCAGGCCTGGCGGTTCCAGCTCTTCTCCTCCTCGACGGCGGGTACAGGGTGAAGCAGAGGAGCGTCCTAGACCTCCCAGGCCGCTTCACGGACACGCAGCACGGCTGGTTCGACGGGAGGGAGTAGAGACCGACGGTGGCCGACGAGAGAGAGTGGCGTCGGTGCAGAGGAAGGGAGGAAGGCCAGGGCGCCTCGGCCAGATCTGGAGAGGCCAGAGGTGTCGTGGAGAAGGAGATAAACAGAGAGGGAGAGGGAGGAGGCCAGCTGTGGCAGGTGGAAGTAGATGGAAAAGGTGGCTCGGCCACCTTTCTCTCCTCCTCCTTCTCACGTGCTAGGGTCGGGCAGGACTAGGGCAGGGGCAGGTGGGGCAAGTTGAGGTCAGGGAGGGTAGGCTCGATGGGGAGAGGCTCGGGCTGGGGCCCTCATGGCAGAGAGAGAGCAAGAGAGGGAGAGGGGGTAGGCTCGGGCTAGGTTGGGGGAGCCTCGGGTTAGGGTTTGGCACTAGGGTTGGGTAGATGGGTGTGGGACCAGGGTGACCAGGTGGGGCTAGCTAGGTGAGGCTCGGCAAGGAGAGACTAAGAGGAAGGTTAGGGTTAGATTAGAGAGAAACTAGGGTTTAGGAGAGAGGATTAGAGAGAGAGGTGAGATGTGGTGTGGTTTAAGCAAGATCAAAAATATCAAGCCAAAAGGAGGGAGAGAGAGAGATAGATTGAGTGGTTCTCTTTTGACAAGATCAAGCATGCTCATGACAAGCTCAAGCAAGATATAGCCAAAAGAGAGAAGGGAAGAAAAGGTGGTTGTGGCATTGGATGGAGATGGTGAAGGGGTTTTTGATGCTTGTATGCATCTAGCAAGATCAAGCATAAGGGGTAGAGAGAGATATGGGGAAGATCCACTCAAAGATTCAAATAAAAACCAAAAGGCTAGAAAAAGGTGGTACTTGCATGGGCCATGCATAAATAATTAATACCATGCTTATTTTTGTGAAAACAAGATTATTTACATGGCATTATTCTTATGCATTCCAAAAGGTGGAGTAAGGCCTAAGCAAAAGAATTGTAGAAGTATATCCATCCTATCTCCCATGAGCTATGTTAAATACCAAAAGAAAACAAATGCAAGCTCATGGATAATGGAATGGTGGAATTACAAGGTTGTGAAAGAAAAGGTGGTGGAGTGGAATAAAAGATATGACCCCAACTCAACTTGGGCATTTAAGCAATATATCAAGAACCAAATACAATATCAAGAGGCAAATACAATTTACAATGCATATGAGAGAAGAACCAAAACAAAAAGGGTTTTATATGATGCTCAAATGCAAGGTGGCATGATGACATGAGCATGATATGATTATGATGCAACAATTGTATATAAGAAGTAGCCAATATATTACTAGACCAAGTAGCATTACAATTGTTAGACAATTGGGATGCTACAATGGCCTTACTAAGAGAGAATTGCCAGATGATCTGTGTGCCCAATTTAGAGACCTTAGATTGGAAATTGTGCCTAAGGGATATCTCATGACATTGGATGTTCAACCCACATTGTTGGACAAGAACAAGGAATCCCAAAAGACAGACAAGGAAATTGAAGAGATTAAGGAAAAGATTGGTAAGGGAAAAGCCAAAGGATTCCATGAAGACGAACAAGGTATTTTATGGTATGGAAAACGTATCTGCGTTCCGCAAGATCCGGAGCTTCTGAAACTGATTTTACAAGAAGCACACAACTCCCCATATTCCATTCATCTAGGTAACACCAAAATGTACATGGACATGAAGGAAAGATTTTGGTGGAATAATCTCAAGAAGGACATCGCCGAACATATTTCCTTGTGTGATGTATGTAGTAGAGTAGAAGCAAAACATCAGAAACCAGCAGGATTGCTACAACCACTACCTATTCCTTATTGGAAGTGGGACAAGATTGGCATGGATTTCATCACCGGATTGCCAAGGACCAGGTCAGGATATGATTCTATTTGGGTAGTAGTGGATCGCCTAACTAAAGTGGCTCATTTCATACCCGTGAAGACAACCTACACAAGTGCTAAGTTGGCCAATATATACATGAATAGGATTGTGCGTCTGCATGGAGTACCCAAGAGTATTGTGTCTGAGAGGGGAACCCAATTCACATCTCATTTTTGGAGGCAACTACATGAGTCATTGGGAATGAGATTGGAATTCCGCACTGCTTTTCATCCTCAGACTGATGGACAGATAGAAAGGACCAACCAGATTCTAGAAGAAATGTTAAGGGCATGTGCCCTAGACTATGGAGCCAGTTGGGATGAAAGTCTGCCTTACGCAGAGTTCCCTTACAATAATAGCTATCAAGCCAGCATTGAGATGGCACCATTTGAGTTTCTCTATGGGAGAAAATGTACCACCCCATTGCTACGGAATGGTGTGGGATAAAGAAATTTGTTCGGACAGGAACTAATCAAAGAGGCTGAAGAGAAAGTTAAGATGGTAAAGGACAGATTGAAGATAGCACAGTCCCGACAGAAAAGCTACGCAGATCCTAAGCCTAGAGAAGTCACCTATGAAGTGGGTGATAGAGCTTATCTTAGAGTGTCACCACTTCGTGGAGTGAAGAGATTTTGAGTCAAAGGAAAATTGGACCCAAGATATGTTGGACCATTCAAAATTCTGAGTCGTAAAGGAGAAGTAGCTTATGAGATTGAATTGCCAGAATCATTGTCTGCCGTTCACAATGTGTTTCATGTGAGTCAGCTAAAGAAATGCCATCCAGAGATGGAAGAGACTTCTTTGAAGGATACTATACCTCTGGAGGAGGTTCAATTGGAAATCACTACTAGGAAAACGGCTATAGGTAATCCACACTTCTGTGGCGCACTTGCTAGTGGTGCCCCACGGGTAAAATAGGCGTGGCGCACTGCCCACAGGTGCCCTACGGATAACTGTCATAAATGTGGCGCACATGGGGGTGGTGCGCCACGACTATGTGTGGGCCAGGGCACATGTGGCCACATCACACATACCCGTAGCGCACTAGGTCAAGGTGCGCTATGGATGTTTCACTTATCCGTAGGGCACCTTGACCTAGTGCGCTACGAGCATGTTTGCTGCTGCAGCTGGGTCAACTTAGCCGTAGGGCACTCTGCCCTAGTGCCCTACGGCTAAGTGGCATGCACCAACTCCACCCCCCCCCCCGTGGATCGCCTTTTTAGGGTTTGCAAAAAATAAAAGAAAATGATAAACACTTCAGAAAATTAAATCCTTTCATATTTAGGTAGGTAATGTGGTATAGATTCTAGTAAAATTAACAAAAATGAGTTTCGACTTTATTTGCCAAAAAAAGTCATGCCACGGTAAAAAGGTCGTAACATTTGCATACGATATCGAAAAAAATCGTATAATATACCAAAATAACGAGAACGAGATTTCGCATCTGCACGGACCCGATTGCTTTTGCAATTCAAAACGAGGGTGCTTTTTGCATTTTTTTTGTTTTTTGAAAAACACATCTGTGGCGCACCCTGTACCCCTACCCGTGCGCCACGCCTATCTCGATATAACCGTGGCGCACCATGCAGTGCGCCACGGCTACGAGATAGCCATAGCGCGAGGCCCGTGGCGCACTGCTAGTGCGCCACGGAAGGCCTTTTCAGGTGCGCCACGTATAGGCGTTTTGCTAGTAGTGAAGTGATCTCACTTATGAGGAAAAACCCATCAAGATTCTTGAGACTGCAGAAAGAATTACTCGGACTATGACTATCAAATTCTGCAAAGTTCAATGGAACCATTATTCCGAAGAAGGAGCAACATGGGAAAGAGAAGATGATCTTCGGAAAGACCAACCTCACCTATTTGCTAGCCAATCCGAATCTCGAGGGCAAGATTCACCTTAAGGGGTTTAGATTTGTAACATCCCTAAAATCATGTTTTCAAAGATTGCATATCATCCATGCATGCATAATCATTTAGGGATCAATTTCAAAGTCATTTCAAAGAAAACAAAAGCATTGAGTTCTTATTATCTTATGTAGACAAGCATTGATCCAATGCTACTCTCTAGTGAGAGAATATTTGTTTCAAACCAAGATTTGTTTGTTCATAAGTTGGTTTGGTTGAGTTCCAAAGCTTGGACAAAAATTTCCAAAACAAAATATGGTTTTAAAACCATTTTCATATCTTTATCAAATCTTGTGCTAAGGCACTGTTTATTTTAAATTTTCAAAGGAACCAAGCAAGTCTAGTGAGACAACATGGTTTTATACTCAAAAATATGCAGGTTTCACTTTATAAAAATCCAGAAAGATTTGGAATCAAACACATTTGAATTCATTTGAAAAGGTTTCCTGAAAATCGAATTAGAAAAAGAAAAAGGTTAAGAAAACAGAATTGGGCCAGGCGCTACCCATTCGGCCCATCAACCAAAGCAGCCCACCCGGGGTTCCCCCTTCCTCTCTGTTTCTCACCGCAGAAACGCGCACCCACCCGCTGACAGCCCGACCCTACCTTGCCCCGTCAGTGCCGTCCCCAATCAACGCGCGCCCGAGCCGCTCCGCCGTTACCTCGCCGCAGTTAAGCCCCGCTTAATTCCCATTGATACATAGAGTAATCCCCGCCCCGCTCCTGGCTACTTAATCCCCTCGTCACCACAGCCATTTCCCCTCACCCCACTCGCTCGCTCCGCCACCAGGCTGTCTCAATTTCTAGTTGCATCGCCGCAGACAGAACCAGCTCCGGCGACTGATTCTGGTAAGACCCGAGCGCCCCTTGGCCTCTGCTTCAAACGAGCGTGACCAACATGTTCTGGCGCATCTCCTGATGCCTTTCTTTTGCCTTCTCGTGACCCAGGTCTTCCCCTCCGTCCACCTCTGCAAGCAATAGAGCCGCCGCTCAACTCCGACGAGGAATACCGGTAACCTCCGATCTCCCCTTTCTTCCTCTTTGACACTGTCGTGTTCGCCACAACCTTGTGCATCCTCTGACACCACTGGTTCGTGCTAGGGCGATCCACATCGTCGGCAACAGCTCCACCCGCAAACACCCGATGCCGCCAGCAACTCCGACGAGGTCCTGCCACTGAACCCGTGCGCCCCTGTCTCTCCCTCGACCACCTTGAGCTTCACTGCAGTCCCGCGAACACGGTAAGCATCTTCACTCCTCCCCGCGCAATCTAAATCACCGGCAACCTCTCTGACAGAGCGCGCCGCCGCCACTTGCCGCCGCTGGCGCCGCCCATCTTTGGTCGCATGCTTAGCAGCCGTAGGATCTAGATCTAGCGCTTAGGATTAGATCTGTAGCGAAGCGGTATGTGTCAATCTGGACCGTGCGTGTTAAGTTAGATCTAACGGCCCGCGAGTGTGATCCGGTGCGAAACGGTATCAACCAATCAGGACATGCCGCTTGGCTAGTTCTTTGTGTTAAAAATCTGAATTAGATCTATTAGTGATTCAAACTTGTAAAATTCATAACTTTTGATCCACACGTTCAAATTTTGTAAATTTTATACCATTGGAATCAGGAGAAAGAATCCTATCTGTTTATGCAATGTTTTTAATGTTTTGCCTTTGTAAAAATGGTTATTTTTGCAGATACATATGCACATGGCATTTGCATACATTCATATATTTTTGTTTATATATTTTGTTATGTGATTTTGTTGCCATTATTTTATGTGTAGATTTTGGTGCTAATAGTGATTGTGGTTGTGAAGATTGTTGCTACTCCCCAAACTACCAAGGCAAGTGGTGCTTCATGTTTTTATCCCTATAATTTCACCTATGCATTAGAAATATTTGACTTGCATGAATATTTTGCTAAGTATCTATATGCTATGCTTGGGAAATCCTAGTAGTTGTAGCAATGTTAGAATTTCCTTTAAGTTAAGATACTTGCTATTGCCATGCTTAGCCTAGCTAGTAGCAACCAAGTGTGGATTATATAAACATGCTATGAGAAATATTTTTAAGTCTCTGGACTTATGTTTTGCTTAATAAAACAACTAAGTGAATGAAACACCTGGGTGGAATGGAAAGATTGCTTTGTGTTGAGTGGTAACACAAGGCCCATTTCTATGGTATACCTTGTGTATCACACTTGTGGAAAGCCACCCAGGAACAAAGTGATTTGATATGCCAAATGTTAAGAAGCTTCTAGTGCAGCCACATGGCATTATGGGCTCTGCCTGGATCATATAGATTGCAATAACTTAGCCATTTGGACAATTGGTGGTAGTGGGATGATAGGTTGGAACACGTCCATTTGGTCTAAGGGAAGGCTTCTGAAAGGTCCTGTCTTGGTGAAAATCTAGTCTTGTGGGAAAAGTGCACAACCTCTGCAGATGGAAGAATCTAAGTACTTAGCCATGTACCTGGTATTGGACAACTTGAGCATCAAGGCATGGAAGCTATCAAGAATCTTCTCATCCCATTTTTCTAAGTTAAAACTTGTGGTTGAACAAGGGTGAAGGTTCACCAATTTCTATTGGTGTTTCCTTGGGAAAGTTTTGTCAAAGAAAAACTTAGTGTTTTCAACTGATAGGTAAAACCTATTTTGAGCAAAGCAAGCCTAAGCTACACTTAGCCAAATTCATATAGTATTTAGATGTTAATATTCTACTAAGGTATCTATTGCCAATACTATTCCAATGTATTGACCCACTGTGGCTGTAACTTGTGATGTTGCAGGTTATTCTGATGATGATTAGGGGTTATGAGTCTACACTCAACATGCTTGCCTGTGGCACATGAAGATGAAGACTTATTTATATTTTTATGGTTAAACTCTTGTATTAGGCTTATGGCCATGGAGTTGTAAAAGACTATGTTTGTCTCTGGAATGATATGTAATAATGACATTTGCCTCTGTGTACTTCATCTTAAACTGTGGATGCTAGCATTGATCCAGGGACTAGCATTGCAATCACAGGGATCCTTACCTTTAAAAGGGAGGGATCTTACACATCTTGAGGTGATTAAGGTTAAAGTGAACAAAGATGGAGTATATGCTTGACGAAATATAAGTTGGCAATCTCATGTCCCTTGAGTACGAGGGTCGCTCCTCATGCTACTCAACTTTAGTTACAGGTAAGTTCTTTTCATAGTAAGTACATGTGTATCATAGAGAACCGGCAACAGGATACCCCTTGCACATGATGCAGGAGCTATCCCATATCAAAATGTCAAGGCAAGCAGACAATGAGCATCTCAGCAATCTTCTTATTTACCATGAGAAAATGGTGCTTTTTCTCTCTTTCCTATTTTCTATATCTCTCTTTTTTATGAGTTTCCACCATGATTAGGCATGGCTTAGGCTAGCGTCCCAGGCGTTTCTCTAACACATATACATAACTCCATGTACTTACAAGGACCCCTTCTATTTCACACCAACGACATCCATAAACAAAAGAGCATGATATCAACGGGGTAGATATTTATAGGTGTTGAAATCGTTCCCTGTGACAGAACGGTTCTGCTAATACCAACTTATAGGTGCAAGCATATACAACATAGATGACACAATGGTTCAAGTTTATTAAGGGCAAGAAAATAAGGTGTGCCATGAAGTTTGTGAGAGCTTTACTAACTAGTTTTCACATAACAAAAGAATTTTTAATTCGAAAGGTAGATGAATCTTGAGTAACTTGTAATAGGAATAATGCTAATAGGTAGATATGGTGGACTCAAATGACAAAGGTTTTGGTTTAAAGGATTGGATGTACGAGAAGTATTCCCTCTCGGTACATGTTTTTGGCTAGCAAGACTGGGTAGCAAGAAAAAGAGTTGACGGAAACAAGCAAACATACAAGTGATAAAGTGAAACATGAAATCTTCCTTGAAAGAACAAAAGATCTTAACTAAAGAATACTAAGCTTATGAGCCAATCAAGAAAGAAGGAAAATCATATAAAATACCTGTAAGTGCTTTTCCATTTTCCTTTCAAACCTCATAAAGTGTTTCTACTTACCAGAGCTCGGTTTTCCAAAACCAATTTAGATTTCCTTGATGCTCCCCAAATGGATACCAATACTAATCAACAAGATTAATCAGATACTAGAGATTGCAAACTAAAATAATAAGTGCAAAAAGTGAAAGATGAAACTTCTCATTAATACTCCATAAAGGCACTCACACCAAGGTATACATAGATAACCAACTAAAGGAGAGATACTTGTTCAATGCAAACCATCCTATATGATAACTTCTCTATTCAAGATATGAGTCTACTAAAAAGGTAAAAAGATGAAAGATAATGATGTGATACTGCGGCACTCCCCTAACCTTGGAACAAACCAAGGGGATGCTAAACCTGATGACGAATTACTCCTTTGGTGGTGGTGGTGTTCCCTTGTCATCGTCAGACTTTCAAGGTAAAGGCTCCCCATCCACAAAGGATGTCTTGGTCTCAAATATCCTGAAATTGGCAGCAAAGCTTATGCGTTTAAACCTAGCCTCATACTCACGGTTTTGATTTTGTATGTCGTAGAGCTGTGCTTGTAATTGTTGGTGGTCTGATGGGGTGAGAGGATTTCATCTCAAAGATCGACAGTCTCCCTCTTGTGCTCAGCAATGAGTTCTAAACTTATCTTATGGATGACGTCCACTTCGCGTTTCGCCATCTTCTTGTACCTAAAAACTTCCTGCTCCAATGCTTCCATCCTATCTTCCAGACTGCTTTCTCCTTTAGGGCCCTGAACTTCTTTCATCTGTACCTTACCATCCTTGAGTAACAACTCCTTGGGGTTAATTTTCAACTCATACAAGTACGGGTTGATGACGTCCGTGGAGGAATCCTCCATGGGTGATCTAGAGGAAGACATTGTGGCTCCAAAACTGAGAATCTGCCTGACAGAAACATATCGAAAAAAACACAACAAGAACACGATATACGAACCTCGGGGGATCCGGGTGATTATATATTACGAAGTTTTACGGCATAAGGAAGGTACTGTGCCAAAACGGGGCGGAGACGGACTCCAGGGGGCTCACATCCCCTGGTGGCGCGGCCAGCTGGGGCACGCGCCACTGGTGGGTTTGGCCCACCCGGGCTCCATTTCCTCCTCTTTTTCGTAAACTTCCATATGGAACAAAAACAACAAAAATATAAAAAGATAAGTTTTTCGCGAACATTCTGTTTTCAGCACTTTTACCTATTCGAAGACGGACTCTACAGGTTCCGGAGTTTGGTCCCTAATAAATTCTTCCGGAGTCACCATTTGAATAACATCAACATCTTCATTATAAGAATCTCCACAAAAATAATGTTTGAGCCTTTGACCATTCACCACTTGTGTAGTGTTGTCTCTCAAAGATGAAATTTTAATAGCACCTAAACGACACACCTCCTCAATAACAAAAGGTCCTTCCCATTTTGAGAGTAGTTTTCCTGCAAAAAATCTGAGACGAGACCTATACAATAGAACTTTCTTACCAACATGGAACTCCCTTTTGAAAATTCTCCTATCATGCCATATTTTTCCTTTTTCTTTAAAGAGTCTAGCATTTTCATAAGCTTCACTTCTCCACTCATCTAAGGTACTTATGTCAAGCAATATTTTCTCACCAGCCAGTTTAAAATCTCTATTCAGTTCTTTTAGTGCCCAATAAGCTTTGTGTTCTAATTATATAGGCAAGTGACAAGCTTTACCATAAACCATTTTGTAAGGTGACATTCCCATAGGATTTTTATAAGTAGTTCTATAAGCCCATAATGCGTCATTCAACTCTTTAGCCAAATTTTTCCTAGATCTATTAACAGTCTTTTTCAAGATATATTTAATTTCTCTATTTGAAAGTTCTACTTGCCCACTAGTTTGAGGGTATAAGCTGAAGCAATTCTATGGTTAACATCATACTTAGCAAGAGTCTTCCTAAAACCACCATGAATAAAATGAGAACCTCCATCAGTCATGAGATATCTAGGCACACCAAACCTAGGAAAAAACATCTTTAAGCATTTTTAAAGAGGTCTTACCATCAACACTATTTGTAGGTATAGCTTCCACCCACTTTGTAACATAATCAACAGCAACAAGAATATGAGTATACCCTTTTGAAGGAGGAAAAGGACCCATAAAGTCGAATCCCCAACAATCAAAAGGTTCAATAACAAGAGAATGATTCATAGGCATTTCATTGCGTCTAGAAATATTACCAACTCTTTGACATTCATCACATGATAAAATAAACTTCCTTGCATCCTTAATGAGAGTAGGCCAATAAAAACATGATTGTAAAACTTTTTGTCCTCCATAAGAACTGCTATGACATTTTCTCAATATCTCTTGTTGTTCATATTCTGGAACACACCTCCGCGTAATACCATCTACTCCTTCCTTATATAAATGTGGGTCATCCCAAAAGTAATGCCTCAGATCATAAAAGAATTTCCTTCTTTGCTGGGATGTAAAGGTTGGAGGCAAATACTTGGAAACAATAAAGTTTGCATAATAAGCATACCAAGGACTCTCTCGCGGGCTTACCTATATTGCAGCCAACTGCTCTTTAGGAAAACTATCATTAACAGGCATTGGATCAAAAGAAATGTTTTCCAAACGAGATAAATTATCAACAACAGGGTTTTCAGCACCCTTTCTATCCACAATATGCAGATCAAAAACTTGTAAAAGCAACACCCATCTAATAAGCCTAGGCTTAGCATATTTCTTTGTCATAAGGTAGTTAATAGCAGCATGATCAGTGTGAATGGTAACTTTTGAATCAACAATATAAGTTCTAAACTTATCACAAGCAAAGATTACAGCTAAGAACTCCTTTTCAATAGTAGCATAATTCTTTTGGGCAGCATCAAGAGTCTTACTAGCGTAATGAATAACATTCAACTTTTTATCTATTCGTTTCCCAAGAACAACACCCACAGCAAAATCCCTAGAATCACACATAATTTAAAAGGGTAAATTCCAACCAGGTGGTTGGACTATAGGAGCAGTAGTTAAAGGTTTCTTCAAAGTTTCAAAAGCTTCCTTACAATCATCATAAAAAATGAAAGGTACATCTTTTTGAAGAAGATTAGTAAGGGGCTTTGAAATTTTAGAGAATTTTATAGAAACGAGAATGACCAAGGATACTACGAATACCTTTTACATCTCTATGACAATGCATTTTCTCAATTGCTTGCACTTTGGTTCTGTCTACTTCAATACCTCTTTCAGAAATTTTGTGTCCAAGAACAATCCCTTCATTAACCATGAAGTGGCATTTCTCCCAATTAACAACAAGATTAGTTTCTTCACATCTCTGCAAAACTTTATCAAGGTTGTGAAAACAATTATCAAAAGAAGTTCCATAGACGGAAAATCGTCCATGAAAACTTCCACAATTTCTTCACAAAAACCATGAAAGATAGCAGACATACATCTCTAAAAAAAGTGGCAGGAGCATTACATAAACCAAAAGGCATACGCCTATAAGCATAAGTTCCATAGGGACAAGTGAAAGTGGTTTTCTCTTGGTCTTGTGCTTTCACAGATATTTGAAAAAATCCAGAATAACCATCAAGAAAACCAAAGTGAGTCTTCTTAGACAACCTTTTTAGCATTTGATCAATAAAAGGCATAGGATAATGATATTTCTTAGTGAGTTTATTCACCTTTCTAAAATCAATGAACATCCTATAACCAACCACTACTCTTTGAGGTATAAGCTCATTATTTTCATTAGGCACAACAGTTATTCCTCCTTTCTTGGGGACACAATGAACAGGACTAACCCATCTACTATCAATAATAGGAAAAATTATACCAGCTTCAAGAAGTTTTAATACCTCATTTCTTACCACTTCCTTCATCTTAGGATTAGAACGGTGTTGGTGTTCAACAACTGGCTTTGCATTAGGTTCTATATTAATAGCATGCTGACATATAGTACGAGAAGTCCTTTTTAAATCATCAAGAGTATGCCACATAGCTCCTCGGTGTTTCTTCAATACTTCCAATAATCTTTCCTCTTCCTTTCCTAAAAGTTTAGAACTAATAATAATAGCATATATTTTCTTATCATCTAGATAAGCATATTTAAGATAATCAGGTAGAGGTTTTAAATTGAAAACAGGATCCCCTCTAGGTGGTAGTGTGGTACCCAAGTCTTCCACATGTAGGTTATGCTTAAGCATCTCTGGTTGACGAAGGAAAATCTCGTCAATCTCATTTCTTTCCTTCATGAAGACCTCACTTTCATGATCTCCCATATATTGCTTCAAAGCATTGTTAGGAGCAAGAGAAATATCAGCAAGTTGTTCAACCCTGAAATCCTCATTAGGCAATTCATTTTCATAAGGAGTTTTAGCAAATTTGGAAAAATTAAACTCATAAGATTCGCCATCAAACTTAGTTAAAACTTTATCCTTCCTACAATCTATAATAGCTCCACAAGTGTTCAAGAAATGTCTACCAAAAATGATAGGACAAGTTTTACTAGCTTCTGAACCAAGCACTAGAAAATTAGCAGGATATTTAACCTTACCACAAAGAACCTCCACATCTCTTACAATGCCAATTGGACAGACTGTCTCTCTATTAGGAAGGTGAATAACCACATCAATATCCTCAAGTTCACTAGGACCATCGGGGTAGACAGTGACACATAAATCCTGTTGAATCACGTGAAGATCAATATGATTGATCGAATCGGAACCTAGATCTAAAATCGATGTACCGTGATCGAAGGAGTTTGATTTAATCGGGACAGGAGTCGGTTTATGGTAAATTTGATTTGCCGATCAAAATCCTTAAAGATACCGCGAGGGGAGCTGCCCCTTCGAACCCCGCAGGGGGAGACCCCCTAGACCCCCCTTAGTCGTCGCCCCTTTTGTATCTCGTTAAGGGAACTAGGTGCTGCGATGTCACATGATCCGGTAGAATGCGATTCTATGCATAACTTGTTTTTGCAGGATGTATGTGATCAGTATGGCCCATATATGTATGTGATGCATGCATGAAATTTTGCATGACCTGCTTGTCGTGAGTAGGGCAACACGGCTAGAGCCATATGTGTTGTCATTTATTGTAATGGCCTGCGTGCCAACTTGTGATGATCCCAATAGTATGTAATTTTGATTACTAGCTGTTAGGAGTAATAGCTTGTATTAGTTCTTGGAGGACTCATCACCTGGAAGATGGCTCACATGGAACATGAAGATGGAGATCATCATGGTGGACAGGTTCTATGGCGATGGAGATCACCATGAGAAAATGAGCCATACTGTGTCACATCTATGTGAATTCTATTCTTATGTGTTTTACTACTATGCATGCTTAGATGATAGAAGTAGAATGATCCCTCAGAAAGTTTAAGTTAAACCATGCCCTCCCAACCAAACCTTGCACCATCATATGCCTGTACAATCGTTGGTGGGCCTATGAAATTAGGGTGCCCCGGTTTTCCTTGGCTGGATGGGTTTGTATCTCATACCTAGATGCATAAGGGTTGGTGAGCTTGACATGGTCATCTTAACAGTTAAGGACCTTGGGGCATAAAGGTTGGGCGCCTAGTTTTGACATAGAGATGTCAGCCAACAACAAGAGTCATATGTGATATGATTAGCAAGTATTGCTTACCGCTTTACCTTGTCTTCTAGCAGTGATGCTAAAGCTCACTAGTCGACTTGTTAATTGTGGATCTTGAATCACTTAGTATCAATAGAGGGATATTGATTTAAGTGGGAGTATATGCTATTAAATTGTTTAATATGTTTTACTCTTTCATGGTTACATGGCTTAGTATTTTGCATGTTTTCTATTGTAGATCAATGGCACCGAACACTACATCACCTTTTTCTTTGTGTTCGATTCTTGACAAAGATAAACTTAATGGAACAAACTATACGGACTCGGTCCGTAACCTGAGAATTGTTCTCAGGTCTGATAAAAAGGAAACGGTTCTGGATACCCCAATCCCCGATAAACTAGCTGATAATGCATCTGCTTCCCTAAAGAATGCCTACAAGAGAGCATGTGATGATTCTCTAGAGGTTAGCTGCCTTATGCTTGCATGCATGGAACCTGAACTCCAAAAGAAGTTTGAGGATCAGGATGCATACGATATGATCGTGGCACTTAAGGACATGTTCTAGGATCAGGCAAGGACTGAGAGGTACAATGTTGCCAAGTCCTTTGTCGAATGCAAGCTAGCTGAGGGAGCAGCTGTAGGCCCCCATGTGATCAAAATGGTTGGTTACAGTCAGACTTTGGAAAAGCTTGGTTTTCCACTAGGCCAAGAGTTGGACACTTACTTCATTTTGGCGTCTCTTCCATCCAACTATGGGTAGTTCATTTAGAACTACCATATGCATGGGGTGGAGAAGGTCCTTAATGAGTTATGCGGGATGCTTAAAACAGCAGAAAGTGACATGAAGAAGTGTGCAGGGCATAGCCATGTGATGGCTGTGCAGAACAAGCCTAGCTTCAAGAAAAAGGGTACTTCTTGGAAGAAGAAGGGAAAGGCTAAGGATACGATCCCTAAGCCTGCACCCAAGCAAAAGGCTGGACCTATAGAAGACACTGAGTGCTTCTTTTGTCATGAACATGGCCACTGGAAGAGAAACTGCAGCAAGTACCAGGCTTCTTTGAAGAAGAGTGGAAGTAAGAGTACTTCCCACTCAGGTACGCTTGTTGTAAATGTTGTGGACATTCTTCTCACTGATTCCTATGTTAACTCTTGGGTATTTGATACCGGACGGTTGCTCATATTTGCAATTCGATGTAGGGGCTAATAAGGACTAGAGAAGTGCAGAAAGGCGAAGTGGATTTTCGCGTCAGAAATAAAGCAAGGGTTGCTACATTGTTCGTCGGCGTCATACAACTTCACCTTCCGTCAAGATTTATTATGGAGTTAAATAATTGTTATTACATTCCTAGTATGGGTCGAAACATTTTATCACCTTCATGTTTGATGAGGGATGGTTATTCATTCACGAGTGCAAACAATGGTTGTGTAATCTCTAAGAATGATATGTTTATCGCTAATGCTCCCATTGTGAATGGGTTATTTATTTTAAATCTTGATGATGCATCTGTTTACAATGTTAGTGCTAAAAGGCTTCGGCCTAATGATTTGAGTCCTACCTATTTATGGCATTGTCGTTTGGGGCATATAAGTGAAAAGCGCATGAAGAAGCTCCATTGTGATGGTCTTCTAACTTCGTTTGATTTTGAATCATACGATAAATGTCAAGCTTGTTTACTTGGAAAGATGACCAAGTCGCCTTTTCCGGGTTTTCCCGAGAGAGCGACAGGCTTGTTGGAACTCATACATACTGATGTATGTGGACCAATGAGCACGACAGCCAGATGAGGATATCACTACTTCATTACTTTTACTGATGATTTCAGTAGATATGGTTATGTCTACTTGATGAGGCATAAGTCTGAACCTTTTTGTCGGGGGTGTACCCCCGGGTACCCCAGAGTTGACGAGTTAAGTGAATCAATAAGAAATGTATATGAGAAAATAATACTCAATATCAGTCCAATAGAAAAATACTAAGGCAAAAAACAAGTCTGGGCCGAGTTAACACTAAGTCGGCCCAGCCCTCACCACTACTGGACCAGACCTACAGTGAACAGGCCGAACTAAGCTCTAAGAGCCGAATTACCCTCCTGGGCCGAGTCCTCCCGTCAGGCCCACCAAACGACCTGGCCCAGCACCGAGCTACCCCAGCCAGCCACCTCGACGCCGGACTCCCCACGCCACCTCGGCTCCCACCAGTCAGCGCCGCCTGCATCCCCGGGTGGGCCGGCAACGGGCAGATCCGGCCCACCGCGGGACTCCCCACGCCACCTGGGCTCCCACCAGTCAGCGCCGCCTGCATCCCCGGGTGGGCCGGCAACGGGCAGATCCGGCCCACCGCGGGTCTCCACCATGCCACCTCGGCTCCCACCAGACCTCGCCACCAAGCATCCTGAGATGGGCCGACTAGAGCAACCCCGGCCCATCATGGGACCCTCTCGCCAGGCCGGCTCCCAACTGGCATGCTTCACGCGGACCAGGCCGAATGAAGGTATGATCCGGCTGGGCCTCGTCCAAGTAATTCGGCTGAGCCTCTGGATTTCCTCTTGGGCCGAACTAGCAGGGCCCATGTCGAGTTCTCCCTTGGAAATTGACACCTGGGCCGAATCAAGTCATCCCAGCTGCCTCGCAGACACTCCGATAACCTCTACATCGACATATCGACTAACCTGAAGGGACTCCACCGATATTACGCGAATACAGGGACGCACAAGGCGCAGACTGTCACATGGCCTAAGGAATATGCCTATGGCATCCAAGAATATGCCAAGGAATATACCTTGGCATCTCCAAAGATGCCAAGGCATATGCTGAGCATCTAATAAGATGCTAGGAATATGCTGCCTAGATACCAATCGTGAGGAACAAGATTTGTCCCCTGGGCTCCCCTTTATAAGGAGCACCAGGGGGATCGTTCACGGGAGAGGCGCAGAAGGGCTCCTCCCCTCTCTGCTGACTAGGAGCTCTCCTTCTTCCTCTTCCTCCACTCTCATAGAGAGATCTAGATAGAAGCATAGGAGATACAACTCCAGGAGCATGATTGTAGCCACAAGTATGGCAAGAGTATAAGAGATTAGATGTATAGAATGAGGTGTTATCCCCACTTGAGAGCTTCAATCCAATATACATTGTATTTCTCTCTGTTCATACGAGTGCGGTCTTCACTGCATCATCCCTCCCCGGATTCCTCCACGTCCATCGGCCCCAACTTTAGCCTACCCATGGCATATGCCGTGACACGACCACGACACTTTTGAAAAGTTCAAGGAGTTTCAGAGTGAAGTAGAGAATCAACGTGGCAAGAAAATAAAGTCCTTGCGATATGATTGTGGAGGTGAATATTTGAGTCACGAATTTAGCGATCATCTTAAGAGTTGCGGAATTGTTCCACAACTTACGCCGCCTGGAACGCCTCAAAGAAATGGGGTCTGCGAACGGCGTAATCGAACATTGTTGGACATGGTTCGATCTATGATGAGCCAGTCGGATTTACCATTATCATTTTGGGGTTACGCTCTAGAAACGACAGCTTTCACACTTAATAGGGTACCATCTAAATCCGTAATTAAGACACCATATGAGATGTGGACTGGAAAGAATCCCAGTTTGTCTTTTCTAAAGATTTGGGGTTGTGATGCATTTGTCAAGCGACTTCAGTTGGACAAGCTAACACCCAAATCGGATAAGTGCATTTTCGTGGGATATCCGAGGGAAACCTTAGGGTATTACTTCTACAACGGAGAGGAGGTCAAAGTGTTTTTCCCTCGTAGCGGTGTTTTCCTAGAGAAAGAGTTTCTCATAAAGGGAACAAGTGGACGGTCGATGCGACTTGAAGAAGTTCAAGATGAGCCAGTTGGGGATGCTTCTACGAGGGATGCTATTGTAGTAGAACAAGTTGAGGAACCCGTGGCAACAGAAGCACCACAACCACGAAGGTCGGCTAGGCTCCACGAAGCGCAAGAATTATTATTGTTAGACAATGATGAGCCTGCGACCTATGTAGAAGCGATGGTGGACCCAGACTCTGAGAAATGGCTGATCGCCATGAGATCCGAGATAGAGTCCATGGGAGACAATCAAGTTTGGAACTTGGTTGACCTGCCTGATGGTTTTAAAGCCATCGAGTGCAAATGGATCTATAAGAAGAAGATTGATATGGATGGAAATGTTCACATCCATAAAGCTCAACTTGTTGCAAAAGGTTTTCGACAAGTTCAAGGAGTTGACTATGACGAGACTTTCTCGCCCGTAGCGATGCTTAAATCTATGCAGATAATTCTAGCCATTGCTGCACATTTCGACTATGAAATATGGAAGATGGATGTCAAGACGGCTTTCCTAAATGGAATCCTAACTGAGGGCGTGTATATGATGCAGCCCGAAGGTTATGTCGATCCAAACAATGTTGGAAAGGTATGCAAACTTCTGAAGTCCATTTATGGGCTGAAGCAAGCATCTCGGAGTTGGAACATTCGATTTGATGAAGTTGTAAAGGAGTTTGGCTTCATCAAAAACGTACAAGAACCTTGTGTTTACAAGAAGGAAAGTGGGAGAGAGCTGGTATTTCTAATCTTATATGTAGATGACATATTGTTGATTGGAAATGACTTTTGTATGCTCGAGTCTGTCAAGACCTCATTGAAAAATAGTTTTTCGATGAAGGACTTGGGAGAAGCGGCATATATTCTGGGAATCAAGATCTATAGAGATAGATCAAGGAGGCTAATTGGATTAAGACAGAGTACATATATTGACAAAGTGTTGAAACGGTTGAGCATGGAAGAGGCTAAGAAGGGGTTCTTGCCCATGTCTCAGGGCATAAAACTCAGCAAGACTCAGTGTCCTTCGACTACTGATGAGCGTGAGCGCATGAGCAGGATTCCATATGCTTCGGCTATTGGATCCATCATGTATGCAATGATATGTACTCGCCCAGATGTTTCCTATGCTCTACGTGTTACGAGCAGATACCAGGCTGATCCAGGTGAAGGTCACTGGACAGCGGTAAAGAACATCCTTAAGTACTTTAAAAGGACTAAGGATATGTTCCTAGTTTATGGAGGTGAGGATGAACTCAGTGTAAAGGGTTACACAGATGCGAGTTACCTTAACGACTTAGATGATTCGAAATCACAATCATGTTATGTGTTTGTCTTGAATGGTGGTGCTGTGAGCTGGAAAAGTTCCAAGCAAGATACAGTGACCTCCTCTTTAACAGAAGCTGAAAATATTGCTGCCTCGGAGGCTGTAAAGGAAGCTGTTTGGATTAGGAATTTCCTGATCGCTCTCGGTGTGGTTCAGGGCACGTCCAATCCCTTGGACGTTTATTGTGATAACAATGGTGCTATTGCACAAGCCAAGGAACCTAGACAGCACCAGAAGAACAAACATATTCACATGCGTTACCATCAGATTAGAGAGTTCGTTGAGGATGGTAGTGTCATGATATGCAAAATACATACGGACTCAAATGTTGCTGATGCATTGACTAAGCCTCTCCCGCAGCCCGCGCATGAAGCGCACACAAGAGAAATTGGTATTAGATACATTTTAGATTGACTCTAGTGCAAGTGGGAGACTGAAGGAAATATGCCCTAGAGGCAATCATAGAGATGATTATATTTCTATGTATCCATGAGTTATTGTAATGTTCCTTGAATATCCATATCAGGCAACTTGTATTGATTGGCAATTATGTGAATTGTTTGTGAAACTCTTTACTTGTATGGTTATTTAATAGTTGTCCCTAGTCGGAGTTCATGTGAGGACACACGTGAAAATTAGACTAGCACATCGATTGGTTGATGACTATGTTTCGCAAGTCATAGACATGGAGATGTCAAACCAATGATGTGGACACATATTATGAACATGGGGTTGGACTGACCCAACTTGAGACTGGCAATTAGTTGCAGCTCTCTCTCTACACATCGTGTACGTTTTATCCTTAGACCTGAGATTGTCTCATGTACTTGAGATGTGGATCGACCTACTTTGGGGCTATCAAACGTTGCACCATAACTGGGTAGTTATAAAGGTAGCTTTCGGGTTTGTCCTGAAGCATGCTGCAAGACATGGTTAATCAAGATGGGATTTTCCCCTCTCTACTTGATAGAGATATCTTTGGGCCTCTCAAGTGATCGGATCCAGAAATGCATGGCCATGCTACATAAGGTTAAGAGTTAACCTAGTAAAGGGATTCCGAGTTACGGTATCGAGAAAATAGTTCAGCTTGGAGCTAGACCAAATATCATGAGGCAAAGGGAAAGACATGTACTAAACCTTGTGATGGTTCGCCCGATATGTTCTTTGTATGCGTTTAGGAGTTGGCACGTCTTGCTAGATGCCACTACCAACTATTGGCAGAATAAGTGTATTCGTGTCATGTCTTTACGTATATTGTCACATCCCAAGATTTTCCAAATCTTGTAATTTGAAAAATAAATAAACAAAATAATTAATTGCTGAAATTTAGGGTGGAAAGAAACTTTTTGATTCTAAATGCAAACTTAAAATTCCATCTTGAACAAACTTTGGTCAATGTTTGAATCTAACTAAATTCAAATCAAGTGGAATGCATTCTCTTTAAATGCATCTGGAAACTTAAACACTTGAGAAATAAACCAAAACCCTAAAACCCTAATGGAAGAAAATCATTTTCAAAATTATCTCTAAGACTATGGATTTGATCCATATAAAAATTGGCCAAACAAACATTTCAAATTGATCAAGATTGATTATTAGAAATATTATAAAACCATATAAATTGGTTTCACTTATTTTGGAGCCATAGATAAAATCTTATGAACTTAATAAGATAAGGAAATTGAATTTCCAAAGCTAATAAAGCATTATCCATAAATCCATACCAAATGGTGAGTAAATAATCTTAAATATATTTAAAAGGATAAATAAATATTAAATAAGATTTTACAAATTGGAATCACCAAGTTTGGATCTATAAATAAAAAGATATGGATTATTAAGTTAAAAACAGATATATTAAATAAGAAATATGTAAAGACCAAATTAAATCTTGGCATAATTCATTAAGCAAATGGAATGAATATAATCCAAATCCAAATAAAATAATGGATAAAGAATTTTCCAAATAAAATAAAGTGGCATTAACCAAATTCTATTTCTATTTTGGAATAAAGACAAAATCTCTATTAAGAAATGATTACATAAATCATGGGCAAATAGAATTTGGAATTTACCCAAGTGGAATAAAAGTTATTTAATTAACTTAAATAAGATCAAAGTAATATTCTAAATAAAATTATGGAATTAAAACTATATTTAAATTCATTGGAATAAAGACAAGTACCCAATATAAAATTTTAAATAAATCATATTAGAAATATTCCAAATAATTCAAGGTGCATTATTTTGACACCCTATTAAAATGAATAAAACTTACTGAAAAGGTTTTTGTGGAAAAATGAAATTTAAATAAGGATTAAAAATATATTTTATTATTTGAATAAATGCATGGGCATACTTTTAAATTATTCAAAGACCCTAAGAGAATAAAAGAAATATTCTAATTTTGACTCTAAAATGAAGTATTAATCAGTATTTAAATCTACAAATTTTTTGGTTGAGGTTTGAATCAAATGGATGTTTGAAATAATTAATCGAAATCAAAACAGAATATTAGCAATAGAAAAGGAAAAACAATCAGAAAAAAAGAGAAAAGGAGCAGCCCAGCCCAGCCCAGCTAAGCCCACCTGGCCCAGCAGCCCACTCCCTCTTCTCCCGCAGTGAAGCGTTTTTCAGTCGCGAACTTACTCGTAGTGTCGCTGACGACCAGGCCCCACTCCTCCTCTCTCACTCGCTGCCAAACGGACCCCACTCGGCCGCGTCATCATCTTCCTCGCCCCGCTGACCCTGCCCCTCACCTCGCCGGCCGTTGTAGTCGATTAAGGCTCGAGTTAAATTCGCGTTAATGCCGTAGTAAAACCACCCCGCGACCATGCCATCTTAAGCGCCTCGACGCCCTCTCTCTTTCCCCTCCGCCGCCACACCCTCCCCGCCACCAGGCTGCTCGGAATCATCTCCGAACCGCCGCTGCCTCCGACGCCCTCCGACGGCAATTCCGGCCAGTCGACGTCGCCCCTCGCCTCCTCAACCACACGAACATGCTCCCCAGTCCCTTGCGCTTCTCTCTGCACTCTCATCTTGCCCGCGCTTGACCCCCAGCGTCGGCAATGACGACGACCAGCAGCGCCGCCGTCTGTCTTTTCTCCGACGAGCCCTCCAGGTAGTAACCGACCACCCCCATACCTCTCGTTGATGCACACATGATCACATACCCCGTATGCATCTAACGCAACTGTTATTTTATCTTCCCGTGGCTTGTAGCCTTGTCCCCGACAACGGCCGAGCGTGCCCGACCACGCGAACCTGGTGAGCAAGGACTCCGGCGAGGAATTGACAACAGCTCCGTTCGCCACTTCGTCAACTACGAGTACCTTGAGCATCACCACGACCACGCGAACCTGGTGAGCCACTCCCCTTACTTCCTTGCTTCCTGTAATCGCCGCAACATCGTAGCCAGAGCCAGTGCCGCCACCTGCCGCTGCCAGCGCCGCCACTCGATGGCAAGCATGTTGTGCGCCGTTCGATTTCGATCTAGTGGCTAGGATAGAATCTAACCCGAAGGGGTAAGTAGTGCCCTGAGCCGCACGATTACACTTAGATCCAACGGCTCGCATCTATCGATCCGCATGAAGCGGTACAGACCAATAACAACACGATGTGTGGCCTGTGATTGTTTTAAAAACCAGAAACTTGTCTATTAGATGTTCCAATTTGAAAAATTCATAACTTTCAAACCGCACGTCCAAATTTTGCAAATTTTATATCAATGGATTCAGAAAAGCAAGTACTTTCTGACCATGCACTTTGTTTAGTAAAATGTTTCTGTTAAATTGATTGTTTTTGCAGAAACTTATGTAGGCATATTTAGAATATAAAATTTGTTCTAAAATGATTTTTGAGATGAAACCTTTGGAAAATGGTTTGTTTTGAACCTACTGACCTTAGAAACCAACTCATGTATTTGAAAACATATTTGGTGAAGCAAAAGAATAAAACCTTGAATTAAAGCATTTCTAGTCAAATAAAAATATGGTTTAATTGTTAAAAATGATTTTGGAAAAAAACCTTTGGGAAATGTTTTGATTTACACTCTCTGACCCCAAACACCAAGTTTTAGAATTAAAAATGTATTTGGTGAACCATATAAAAATTGTTGCTTTGCTAAAGGCATTTTCAACCACATAAAATATTGATTTGGTTCAAAAATGATTTATAAGTAAAATCTTTTGCAAATGGTTTTTGCCACTTATATAAAATGACCAATAGGTGTTTTCCAATGTTTATAACCCATTAGAAACCACTTTTCCAAATAAACCATCTTTGGCATGCTTGCATGCATTACTTTGTTTCTATTATTTTATGTGATGGTTTCTTGAGTGGTAGTTTGAATATTGCTTGCCTGATTGAATTGTAGTGATTTGAAGAGTGTGAATATTGCAAGATCAAGGAGTGAACTCATATTATCTACCAAAAAGTCAAGTGATGCTTCATACTTTTGTCCCATTATTTTCACTATGCATTAGTGATATTTCTAAGTAGGACTTGCATGGAATTTTACTAAGTATAAACTATGCCATGGGAAATCCTAGTAGATGAAACCTTAGTAGAAATTTCCTAAGTTAAGATTCCTACTACTATCATGCTTAGCTTAGCTAGTATAAAACAAGGGAGGATTGTATTCATGCTATGGAATATTTCTAAGTCAAGGACATGTGTTTTTGTTTAATAAAACAACTAAGTGAATGAATCACCTGGGTGGAATGGAAGGAATGGTTTGTGTTGAGTTGTTACACAAGGCCCATTTCTATGGTTTACCTTGTGTATCTCACTTGTGGATGGCCACCCAGGAACAAAGATATTTGAGATGTCAAATGTTGAGAAGCTTCGAGTGCAACCACTTGGCATTATGGGCTCTGCCTGGATCATATAGGTTGCAATAACTTAGCCAAATGGACAGTTGGTGGTAGGGGTTTGATAGGTTGGAGCACGTCCATTCTGGTCTAAGGGAAGGCTTCTGAAAGATCTTGTCTTGGTGAAACCAAGTCTTGTGGGGAAAGTGCACCACCTCTGTAGAGTGTAAAATCTAAGTACTTAGCCATGTCCCTGGTAAAGGACAATTGAGCATCAAGACATGGAAGCTATCAAGAATCTCCTCATCCCAATTTCTAAGTTAAAAACTTGTGGTTGAACAAGGGTTGAAGGATCACCAATTTCTATTGGGAGATGCCTTGGGTGATTTTTGTCAAGCAAAAACTTAGTGTTTTCAAATGATAAGGAAAAACTATTTTGAGCAAAGCAAGCCTAAGCTCCACTTAACCAAATGCATATAGATGATAGACTCCACTATACTACCATAGTATCACTTGCCAATACAATTCAAATGTATTGACCCTTGTGGCTGTAACTTGTTATGTTGCAGGTTTGTTTGATATTAGTGAAGTTTAATGATTAGGATTACAAGTCTACAACCAACATGTCTGCCTATGGCACTTTGAAGATGAAGCACCCCATGCTATTGTTATATTCTGCTGTATTGTAATGAGATAGCCAAATGAGCTATGTAAGATGTAATAAATTATTTTATTCCTGTTTATAAAGTTGTATTATGACCTTTGTTTCTTGATATTACATCTTAACTGTGGATGCTAGCTATTGATCCAGGGACTAGCATTGTAAACACATGGATCTCTACCTTATTAAAGGTTGGGAACCTTACATATATGAACCTATAGGGTCACACACTTAAGGGGCTGGAAGCATAATGAGGATTTGATCCGAATTAGACCAGGCTTAGGCTACTAATGGGCTGCTAATGTAGAAGCCCACTAGGGACGTCTATATAAGAGAGGGTGGGGCGAGCTGACCAGGGTTGAGCCATTCCACCCAGCCGCCACACCTCATGCCTGTGTTGCACGCGTGGACCTAGCAGTCCGGCGTTTGACGCTTCCACCCCGCACGTGTGGATACCTTGGGGGTGCTGCATCTGTGGAACTTGGACGAGTCGCGCAAGGGGAGCTTCTCGTGGGACGAGGACAAGGAGGAGACATGGAACGTCTGCACTGCCTCGACGCGCTTCATCAATTCCGCAAATGCGCGTCTAGTGGTAATCCCGTTATCTATGACAACAGTATTCTTGGTTTACGCGGTAGAAAATTTTGATTTGCGCTAGTGTAGCCTACCCGTATCCCTTCAGTAATCGTTGGCAATACCACAACACATCTTCTACATTTTTAGTGACAAGGTCTTTCACAATGGCTAATAATGGTTCAACATTTATTTGTTCATCAGGTTCAACAGATTTCTTTGTACTTTTTCTAACCGCATTAGCCATAATAGAATGTTTCTTTACCTTAGCAGGAAAAGTTATTTTCTCAATATAAGATTCAGGAAAAATAGGATCAACAGTACAAACTTCAGTATTTCTAACAGGAACATGATCAACAACATCTTTATAATGTGCATGGTACTTGTTCCACTCAATTTTAGGAATTTATATATAAGAGGAAAAGGCCTTAAATAAATTTGCAAGACTTTGAGAATCTAGACCATACTTAGTACTAATATCATGAAAGTCATCAGTTCCCATAAAAGATTTAATACATTCATAATCGTAATTTATACCTGACTTTCTTCCTTTGTCATTCTCCCATGCTTCAGCGTTTTATTGAATACGGTCTAGGAGATCCCATTTAGCTTCTTCCTTGATATTGTGAATGATCCAGCATAATAAGCATCTAGTAAATCTTTATCATGAAGAGGAAGCCTTGCATAAAAGTTATTAATAATAATATTGTTAGGGAGTTCATGAATATGACATTTAAGCATTAGTAACTTCAATCTCCCCCAAGCTTGGGCTGTACTCTCTCCATCACGAGGCCAAAAGTTATATATTAGATTCCTATCCTTATGAATCTCACTGGCAGGATAGAATTTAGAATAAAAGAGAGGTACTATTTCCTCCCATTCCATAGATTGTCCAATCTTCAGCAACTAATACCATTCTTCAGCTCTTCCTTTCAATGATAAAGAGATTAACTTATTCTTAACCTGTTCAGTTGTAATACCTGCACACTTAAAAAATCCGCATACATGGATAAAAAGCAAGTGATCACCATGATGGACAGTTCCATCCACAAAATAATAATTATCCATAACACGATCAACAATTCTTGTAGGTATCTTAAAAAGATCTATCTCAACAAGTGGTGGTTCATATACTACCCTAACAGTGGTAGTAGGTTTCCCAAATAGGAAACCAAGTGGGTTATCCATATTGGAAACAAAGTAACAAACAGAAATAAAAAACAATACTCATAGTAAAAGTTTCATTTACGAGTTCCACTCTTCAATAGCGCTTCACTCCCCGGCAACGGCGCTAGAAAATAGTCTTGATGACCCCTAAGTATAGGGGGTGTATCATAGTACTTTCAATAAATAGGAGTGTCGATCCCAACAAGGAGAAGAAGGTGTTGACTAGTGGTTTGGAGCAGGAAATCTCTATAAATACTTAGCAAACAGATTTTTAGGGTTTTCTGATAAAGAAAGGAAATAAAGTGCAAGTAAATAAAGACAACGAATAATTGTAGCAAGAGGCCCAATCCTTTCTTAGCAAAGGAAAAGCCGGTGGTAATACTTATGTGGACCAAACTTTCTCGAGGACACATGGGAATACTGTCAAGTGCTTTCGTTTCATATAGTTGATTAATCTTCTTTGGTTCTATAAGTGTTGTGTGGGTGAACGTGTGCTAATGTACCGACCTTACTTGGAACTGATAGACACTTGTGATTAAACCCCTTGTAAGCATCTGCAACTACAATAAAGTAATTAAGATAAAAACCTAACCACAACCTTAAACTTTGAGATCCTACACTCCCTTGTGCAAAGGTTTCCTAACGGGGGTTCAGGTTTCTGTCACTCCGGCAACCCGACAATTAGTAGACAAATAGACAATGCATTCCCCTAGGCCCATAAATGGTGAAGTATCTTGTAGTCGATGTTCACATGACAACACTAGAAGAATAGCACCACGACTTAAATATTAAACCATTGAATAATACCTTAACATAATTCCACTAATAACAACATGGCTTATCCCATGTCCTCAAGAACTAAACGAACTACTCACGAGACATCATATGGATCAAGATCAGAGGTGATATGATGATGAATAAAATTCTTAACATAAAAATAATTCAATGGTTCCACTCACAAGCATCAACTACTAAAGTAATCAACACCGGGAAAGTTTCCCCTAAGAACTATGTAGATTCAACATAATTGTTACAGCGGGATGGAGTGGTGATGATGGTTCTGGTGGAGATGATGGTGTGGATGATTATGATCCCGATGAAGTCTAACTTGATGACAGTGTTGACAGCCACGATCTCCCCTCTCCGGGAAGGAATTTCCCCGACAGAAATCTGTCTGTCGGAGAGCTTTCTCTCTCTCTGTAGTTTCCACCCCGCAGAGGCAGTGGAATCTTTCTGTGGTCGCTCCTCGAACTTTAGGGTTTCGGGAGGAAGATATAGGCGAAGGGGCGGAGCTAGAGGTGGGCCAGGGTGGCCACACCCCTGGTGGCGCGGCCCAGGGTGGCTCGCTCCTGGGGGGTGTGGGCCCCCTGTGACCCAACTCCGCCTCCCCTTCTGGCTTCCTTCGTCTTCTGGAAAAATATGATTTTCCATATATTTTCTGGTATTTTTCTTATCTTCATGAAAATTGCATCTAGACACCGCTTTTTCCATCAGAATCCTGACTCCGGCAGTTCATCCTCCAAGAAGCATCCAACATGCAAAAAAATAGATGAAAAGACATAAGTATCACCTCTTAATATGAAATATATCAATGAATAACAGAAAATTATGATATATAATGGTGATGCAAATTGGACATATCAATAGCACTCTTGATTTCTTCTTTGTTCAAGGTTTTATTTTTCAACTTAACTAATTAGATAATTTCTTCTTTTTGTAAATAAAACCATTGACCTACAACATATTGATCAAATTATATTTATATGTTTCGTTAATACCAATGGTGTGGAAGACTTCTATTGATATCATCAAGTGCAAGTAAAAATATACTCAAGACATTCATATATCCAATAAGACAAACTCAAACTCAATAATTCTCCATATATTATAATAAACTCAGAATTTCATAAAGGGATCGACTATTCCTGAAGGGAATTCTAATGATGCAAACTTTATTTATGAGCTTGAACTAATGCAAAATTAGAATAGTAATAAAAACTTATAAGGTAGATTACAAGGTCTTAAAGATCTCCCCAAGCTTGGAATCAAGCCATGCAGGATCAAATAATCCCTTGCAATTATTTGATACCGCGATTTATTCGCAGATCAATGTGGAGCCATATCATGTAGAATCGTGGTGGGTAGTTGCTTCTTGGTATCCTCTAGAGCAGTGATGCGACTATAGCACCTGCGCAAATCAGATTGCAAGGTATCCACCCTATCTGCAAGTTTAGTCACCAATGAGAGAAGATCATCTTTCTTATCTATCTCCTTGAGGAGGTGACCGACTTCAACGTGATGGAGTAGCTCCTGCTTTTGATATATCTCTAGTGCCTGCATGCGATCCTTTGTCCTGGGGACAACTTCTTCTTCCTTATCCATTATTGATGGATCAGAGAAGTAGAAACTGTTCCTCCACTCTTCTTGAGGATTCACCCTCATATGAGCGCCAGTGGTAGGCCTCGTGCGGGGAAACGCCGGTTCCTTGCTAGAACCTACACAAATGTTAGGTATCTCCTTGTGCTTGTGCGGCCTGGGGTCCATGGTGATGAACTTGAACGTCTCCACACACCCTTTTCCATGCACCTTGTGGCCTTCCCTCTCTTCTTGAATTCTCTTCATCGCCACCCAGTCAATCTCCGTGGGATCATAAACGTCAAGGTAGATGTAAACGTCTCTCCAGCCTTCATCGGTATCATTGTTCTAGAAGCTTGGCTTGACGTACTCTTTCTACTTCAGGCTAAACCTATCCACCTCCTCATCCCCGTCATCCATAGACAGTCTTCTATACAGGTCCCTAGGAGCAATGAGCCCCATGGGTTTTCCACAGCATGGGACGGGATAGCGCATCGCTAGATTAGTTCCTTTTGATTGTGATTAGAGAGAGGCACAATAGTAGTATATAAGGGGGGTCATAGGTCGGTAAAACTCGCGAGAAACACCAAATTCATGCTCAAGAAAAGAATCCAAATAGATTAGGAAAATAAATCACGATTTGGGAGGAGTCCTGCCGCGTAACGACCAACTATATGATCGCGGCCCGTATAGTTCCGGCCGTATAGTTGGTTCCGGGCAGATATTTCCAAATATTTTGAGTCCAGGTCGGTTAGATTACCGACTAGGAACCGACAATTTTTTTTAAGTAATAAAAATAAGAACGAAAAAGGGTCGATGATACATAAGCTTTAACGACCAACTATACGGCGAGAGATTTTTCTCCGGCCGTATAATTGCGACCGTATAGATACTGGACACCGAAGATTATTTTGCAAGGGGAGTACCTTTAACTACCAACTATACGGTGGGAGATTTTTATTCGTCCATATAGTTACAAAAACCCCTCAAAAACTTCAGAAAAACAAGAGGAATTCAAAGGCAAAAAATTTAGAAGTAGAAACTATGAAGATAAATCACTTATTAGAGTAAGGACACTTACCTTTCACTTACCATCTATTTATTTGGAGGTGACAAGCTCCTGCAACAACAAGGACTTCTTCTCTTATGGAGGGGTTGACCTTAGTTCATCTAATAATTCCCGTAAGCAAAAATCACCAGGACTAAAGTCCCTCTCAAAAATATTAGTGTCTTGCTAGGCAAATATAGATGCTACATCCACTATCTTTGCTTCTTGTCTCTCCATAATCTACAACTCAAATAGTTGAAGTAAAAGGATCCAACGGATTAATCTTGGATTATGAATCTTCCTCTCGAGGAGTTATTTTAAGCCATCACGATCCGTATGAACTCTTACTTTTGCATCAACAATATAAGAATGAAATTTATCACAAGATAGAAATAGAGCAAAGAGTTCTCTTTCTTCCTTGGGATAATTCTTTTGACCACTATTGAGAGTTCTACTAGCATGATGTATAATATTAAATCTACAACCAATGTGTTGTCCCATAGTTACTCCTACATCATCATCACTAGCTTCACATATTAAATCAAAATTCATATCCCAAATAGGTGGTTTAACGATAGGAGCACGAGATAAAGCATATTTAATTTTATCAAAGGCTACAAGGCATTTATCATCAAAATTGAATCTCACTCCCTTTTGCAACAGGTTAGTTAAAGGTTTAGAAATTCCATAAAAATCCTAATGAACCTTCTATAAAATCCTACATGACCAAGAAAACTTCTTATACCTTTTATGTCCTTTGGTTGTGGCATTCTCTCTATTGCTTCAACTTTAGACCTATCTACTTCAATGCCCTTACATGATACCTTGTGGCCAAGGACTATGCCTTATTTTACCATAAAATAGCACTTCTCCTAGTTTAGAACAGGATTGGTTTCTTTGCAACGCTCCAAAATTCTTTTGAGATTATCCAAACAACTAGTAAACGAAGTTCCATAGACAGAAAAATCATCCATAAATACTTCCATTATCAGTTCTATAAAATTTGCGAAAATAGCAGCCATGCATCTTTGAAAAGTAGCTGCAGCATTACATAACCCAAAAGGCATGCGTCAATAAGCATATAAACCATAAGGACTAATGAAAGTTGTGTTAAGTTGGTCATCAGGATGAACATCTATTTGATAAAAACCAGAGTATCCATCCAAGTAGCAGAAATGAGTGTGGTTTGATAACCACTCTAAAGTTTGATCTATGAATGGTAAAGGATAGTGATATTTCCTAGTTTCTTTATTTAATTTCCTAAAATCTATGCACATCCTATGTCCAACAATAGTTCTAGTAGGTATGAATTTATTGTTTTTATTAGGAACAACAGTAAAGCCGCCTTTCTTAGGAACACAATGAATAGGACTTACCCATTAACTTTCTTTTATAGTATAGATTATACATGCATCAAGTAGGCATACTATTTCTTTTCTTACCACTTCCTTCATTTCAGGCTTTAGCCTTCTATTAAATTCTGCAAATGGTTTAGTACCTTCTTCCATGAATATTTGATGGACGGTTATCATGGGACTAATGCCCTTCAAATCATCCATTGAGTACCCAAAGGCCTTGTGATGCTCCTTTAGTACCTTCATGAGTTCTTCTTCTTCATCCCCTAAAAGTTTTGCACTAACAATAATAGGGAATTTATTAGTATCATCCAAAAATCTATATTTATGATTATCTGGTAAAGTTTTTAATTATAGGGGTGGTAATTCTTCATCCCATCTCTTTTCTGGCTCTTCAAAAGCCTCATCAGTTGGAGGTTCTAGGTTGGGAAATGAATCAAACTTCTAGAGACCTATCCTCCATAATAATTTCTTCACAATTTGGGTCTTCATTTATTTCTTCTTCTTGATTACTTAAGAAAAGTGCTTCCATCTCCTCCATAGTTTTCTCTTTCTCTTATTCTTGTATAGTAGAGGTTTGTGTTTAAATTTGGAAAAGTGGAATTGTTTTTCCGCTTTCCCAAGCTTAAGGGATACAACCTCCTTTTTGAAGTCGATTGTGGCACCTACATCGCTCAAAAAGTATCTTCCAAATATAATTGGGCAAAGAGTGTTAGTTGGCATATCAACAACTACAAAATCGATAGGGAAATTTCTTTTGCCAATTGTGACAGTTGCATCATCAACTACTCCCATTGGAATTCTGAGATTTTTATTGGCTAACATGATTGTCAGATCAGTATTTTCTATTGTAGCCAGTGCTATCTCTTCTTTTATTTCTAAATAAAAAACATAAGATATAACATTAACTTCGTTGCCAAGATCACATAAACTGTATGCGAGGTTTCTTTAAATATGCAGGGAAGAATAGGCTTACCCACATATTTTACCTTAGTTTTACCTTCAACCAATACAGAAGTCTCTCCATCAAGTTCAATTATGTTACAATGTGCATACATAGACATAATTTCTTCCTTCGTTACCTCTTCACATTTGGTTTCATCTAGATGTTTCTCAATTTCTGGCACACTTTCCTCTTCTTTATTCTCCTGTACTGCTTTAACCTGTTCATATTCCAAAATATGCTTATGTGCAGTGTTAGGGAAAGGTATCTCATACATTGGTTCTAGGGAGGCCAATGTTGATTTAACTTCTGTTTTCTTCTCAGGTTCAGGTGGTGGATCATACTTGGCCGAATCCTCTTTTGGAGCTTTAATGTGTTCTGTAAAATCTTTAACAACTTGCAACAAAAGATCTGAATCTAAATAAAGTTCTTTATATAATTCATTATTATGGCCTTTCTTATTATAGTCATGAATACAATCATAATCTATTTCTGTGCCTCCTTCACTTCCTAGACCAAAATTCCATGAAACTATATGATCGTGAATTATATTAAGTAAAACCCAAGCTTTATTTATGGGTAAATCCATAAAAGCTC
This sequence comes from Avena sativa, assembly GCA_916181665.1. Lineage (NCBI taxonomy): Eukaryota > Viridiplantae > Streptophyta > Magnoliopsida > Poales > Poaceae > Avena > Avena sativa. The sequence goes on from OV702296.1 coordinate 81,760,802, forward strand.
CTCTTGTGCAAGAGTCTAGTTCAATTTTATTAGGTTCAATTAAACTACCATAAAAGATATTCAATAAAATACTATTCAGGCAAATCATGATGAGGACATTTATTAAGTAAATCTTTAAATATTATATAAGCTCTTACTAGTCATTCATTAGGACGGTTCCTCCAAGTCATTATAAGATGCCTGATTCCAAAAGATTTTGATAATGGATAATATTTGGATAGAAATTCACAAGCTAAATTATCCCAAGTAGAAGTGGCTTCTAAGGGTAAAGATCTATACCATGAGAGAGTTTTGCTAGTAAAAGTCTGACTAAAAAGTTTAACCCTTACCTCATTGGCAGTATACCCCGGTAGTTGGAAAGTGCCACATATATCTTTGAAGCATGCAATATGCTCATATGGATCAGGATCTTCTTCACCTCCAGTAAATTGTTTCTTGTGTAGAATACCAAGTAGTAGAGGAGTTATTTCAAACCCCCTTGTCTTCTCATTGGAGTTGTCTCTTTTGTAAATATCATAGGGCTTCCTAAACTGGCCTAAGTGGGTTAGAACTAGTCATATGATCAAACTCCATCATGTTGGTGGAAACCTGTAACTCAAAACTAAACTTAGCAAGACTAAAATAAATAAGAAAAAACTAAAATACCTACAACGCTTAGCTCCCCCACAATGGCGCCAGAAAATAGCTTGATGACTGCAAGTGCACAGATCGTTTGTAGCTAGTTTCGAAATAAAGATATCAATCCCACATGGAGTAGGAGTCTAAATTCTAAGAATTCTTGAATTAAATACCAAAATAGAAATGCTGAAATAAAGTTCTAAGTAACAAGATAAAATGTGAATATTGTGTAAAAAGGTGTTTTTGGATTTTTTTGATATAAGAGAACAATGAGTAAAGTAAATAAAACTGAATACATAAATTAAGTATCGTGTATGTAAAATAGATTTAAAACTTCAGTGGGGAAAAGCGTTCTCGGGGATTAGCGGATACACCACTAGCATTATAAAGGGCTAAGGTAAAGATTATTATCATGAAAATTCTCAACTATGTATATGTGGAGGAACTCCATATTTCGATAATTAGGCAGCAACCACTGCTCAAATCATCCTCATAACCACAGTAGACAACAATCAACATCAATTGAATTACTGTGCTATTAAGGGACTTAATCCCGCATGACGTATCACATGGCATGGATAGTATTTTGTGAGTTTGCTTGATTCCCAAGTTGATACGTAAGCGGTGCCACCAACTTTATAGCCACTATAAGTGCTAACACGCCTTCATCTACCAACAAGTAGTTCCCTCCATCAAGTCCCCACAAGAGGAAAATATTGAAAGGTCAAATTTTCCCAACATCAAGATGAATACAATCTAACACATGATCACAGCGATGAATATCATAATAAACTTTATCTTATTTCAATATCATGCTAGGGTTTCTCCATCTCCCCAAGAACTAATGATCTACTCAGAAATGGAGGCAATCAACATTATGGCAAAAGTAATGGAATCTATCATAGATGAATAGTACTTGTATAAATCCACAACGAGTACGGAAATTACAACAAGATCTAGACAAGATGTAGATGGGATGGATGGAGATGGTGGTGATGTAGCGGCTGATGAAGAGGATTGATGCCTTAGCCTCCTGGATCTATGCAGGGTGAAGATGGATCCCAGTGGATGAGTTCCCCCTCCAGATGCCTTCCAGAGGTGAGGTTTCGATGATTTCTAGGTGTTCTATATGTCATCTCTCCAATCCAGTTGCACGGGGTGAAACTATTGGAGAAGGCGGTGTTGGCTCCAACTATACGGCGGAACTATACGGCTGAAATATTTCGTCCCGCCGTATAGTTGGTCGTTAACCCTTCTGTACCCTCCAATTGCTTCAGGTTTTCTTCTAGTGTTATTAATATTTCCCAAATAAGAAATTTACATTGTTTTTGGATCCTTTTCACTCCAATATAATTGGTCCAAGAATTTTGTCCATCGGATCCATCATCTGTCCCGATCCTGGTGAAAATATGCCATATAGTTCCATTTTCCCTGAAATCTCTAGTTGGAGAAGTTGCTTGGGATGACGAGAGGGAGCTAAGTGCCAGGTTCGTGCTCAATCCATAGAGTGGTTCCATGTTCTGTGCAGCGAGGGGGAATCTATGGTTGAAAGCCATGTTGACTCATTTTTGCCCTCTATTCTAGTCATGAATACTCAGAAAAGCCCTTACTATAGCTCACCCAGAAACCAGCACGCCCTGATTGGTCAGACAGTTGTCACGCGGATCATGTACGCCAATCGTTGATACTCTTTGATCTAACGGCCACATGAAATTGTTACAGTACCAACAACCAAATATTATAAAACGACATGGTAGTTACAACAATCACAATGCAGGACGTGGAAGTTATATATAATAACAATACTAACAACATAACATACTAATCGTCGTTGTCTTCATCGGCTGTGGTGTCCTCCGATAACTCGTCGGCAACTCCTTCCTCGTAGATACGGTCCCTCTCCTCGTCGGAGTCCTCCTCGTAGACCCACGGGTCGATGTCACTCTCATCCGCTTCTGCCTCCAACTGATCCATGAACGCCTCCTCGTTGCCCGAGTCGGAGTCGTCCTCATAGCTGGCTCCTCTATTCCTACTGGCCTTCATTATGGTGGTCTCGCGGTCCTTCCACCGGCGCTCCTCCTTATTGGATGTTGCTTGGAGGTCCTCCATCTCTACCGGTGCATCGTGCTTCTCGGGCGTGGAGGGTACGACAAGCTTCGACATTGGTGTGTCCTCGAGCGCTGATGTCGATGGATCCAGGTGTCGTTGGACATGTCGTGGTGCCTTAGATGGTTGCCGACAAGCACTAACGATTCTGCGATGAGCAGGTGACGCAGGACGGTCAGCCACCGGCAAGGATCTTTCATTGCCATGACATGGTTCTATCCTACATGAGGAAGTTGTTTGGAAATGCACGATGGTGGCTACGCAGAGTTGGGTGTTGATCCTATATGGGAAGCGATGATCATATCATAGTATAGTCACATAAAAATTGTTCTACATCGCAAAATATATACGTACTGAGAGTTTTGTCACGTAACAAATCACAAAATGTGCCCTGTGGTAGCTTTGGAAAGTGTCCAGTGCGTGCCTGTCAACGTGGAGTTTAATTTTTCAGCATGTTGTGTCTATGCAGCAGTTGTACGCCTCATGCCAACCCCTTGAACACGCGAGGAGTATCTCGTAGTCTAAGCACGCACGCACGCTGGACATGCAGCCCGCACTTACTTCTTCCCTCATAGTCCCACCCCGGACCCTTTATCCACGGGATATTTAGGCGGCGCGTGCTGAAGCCCCCACTGAACCGTCCATCTCATTAAAATCAGTCCAATCAAGTCCCATTGTGTGGACTGTGGGGTTTTAGGGTTTAGGGTTTAGGGTTTAGGGTTTAGGGTTTAGGGTTTTATTCCCTGGTTATGCCAGTCACGCTTCTTTGAGAAGGAAGCAACATAGGCCATCAATTAACAAACGAATGATGGATGTAGGTTGAGATAGCACCAGAGTAAATGGTGGTCTTGTATGAGACTATACCACGGACTAGACTATTTGACCACTCTCTCCCACCCATCAGTTTCTTCTTCCTCCTGCACCCACCTTCCTCCATCTGCATTAGCCATGGCTCCCCGAAAGAGAGGCGGATCGATTGTGCGCACAGAGAGAAACGAGAGAGCTCGTCGCCAGAAACTTCTTGCTAAACTAGCTGGTCATTCCCCCCTCACACAGAGGCCCAATCTCTCATAGAAATGGCGTTGAATGTTCTAGTAGGCGAGGGATCCTCCTGGTACAGTCTTCTTCTTTTCCTTCTTCTTGTTCTTCTTCTTGTTCTTCTCTGTTTTATTCTTCTTCTATGGCTACTTCTTATTCTTCTTCTTGTTACTATGCTACATATTCCAGGGCAGCCGTGGACCCTAAAACCAGCACGATGGCGGTGGCGCTGAATGTTCCAGCAGGCGAGGGCTCCTCCAGGTACAGTCTTCTTCTTATCCTCTATTTTCTTCTTCTTCTATGTCTACTTCTTATTCTTCTTGTTACTATGCTACATATTGCAGGGCAGCCATGGACCCTGAAACCAGCACGATGGCGGCATGGGCGCTGAATGTTCCATGAGGCGAGGGATCGTCCCGGTACAGTCTTCTTCTTCTTCTTCTTCTTCTTCTTCTTCTTTGTTTTCTTCTTTTATGTCTACTTCTTATTCTTCTTCTTCTTACTCTCCTACATATTCCAGGGCGACCGTGGACCCTGAAACCAGCATGATGGTGGCGGCTCTAAGTGTTCTAGCACGCGAGGGCTCCTCCTGGTACAGTCTTCTTCTTCTTCTCCTATGTTTTCTTCTTCTTCTATGTCTACTTATTATTCTTCTTCTTCTTACTCTGCTACATATTCCAGGGAGGCCGTGGACCCTGAAACCAGCACGATGGCGGCGGCGTCGCAGGACCCGTTTGGCCATGTTCCCCGGCTCAGCGAGGTAGGAAATCCCCATACTTTTTACCACTCATAATGCCATTGAAATGCATTTGGTTTTATTTTTGAGATTCTAAATGTGAAAATATTAGATCGTGTCTTCCCGCAAGTAGCCTCCAAGTAGGGACCACGCAAAATCCTTTTATTCAATATTCTTCTTCATAGACACATTGGGATTTTTGTGATTTGAATGTTGTCCTTCCCTGGAACATGCAGTACAATTATAGAGTAACTATTTTAAATAACATGAACCATGAAGCAAATAAAGCCCAATGCTGCAAGTGCACAGATCGTTTGTAGCTAGTTTCAAATTTAAGATGTCGATCCCACAGGGAACCCAAGTGTTTATGAATGAAGTCTCTGTCGAACTCAAATTTGTCACAGGTCTTTGAGTGAATTGACTCCAAGTGTTGAAATAAGAATAACGTTTTTGGATTAAACTGATTATATTTAAATAAAAAATGTAAACATTAGAATTTAAAAGCATAAAAGTAAAGAACGATTGATGGTTTGTTGTTTTCTGCAGATGACAAAGTAGGAGCGGGGAGATTCAGTTCATGGTGATAGTGAATGTGCCAGGTGGATGAGTGATAAGTGTAACAATTATAATCCTATAAGTATGTGTGTAGGCGAGCAACCCATTGATATGTCGAAAACATATCTATAATTTTTGATGTTCCATGCTTGTTTAGTATCTACTTTTCTTTGCTTTGTCTACACTTTGAGGTATTTTTATATGTTTCTTAGGACTAACCTAATAAAAATATGCCACAGTGCGATTTGCCTGTTTTCTTCTGTTTTTGGTTCCAGAAAAGGCAGAAAATCAATATTCTCGGAACTGGACAGGACAAAAGCCAAAGTCAATATTTTACCGTGGGGAACACGAAGCCAAAATACGGGATAGAGGGGAACCACCAGGGGGCCACACCCCTGGCCGCGCGACCAATCCTGGCCTGCGTCTGGGGGTACGGCCACCCTGGGTGCCCCTGCCTCGCCTCTTCGCCTATAAGAAGCCCCCGATAGCAAAACCCTAAGTACCTAATCAATCTTTCACGAAATAGTCCTTAGCAGCCGCCACCATCGTCCCTAGATCGGGGGATTTGAAGCTCTTCCCGGCACCCTGTCGGAGGGGAGATCATCTCGGAGGCCTTCTTCATCATCATGCCAGCCTCTGGTATGAAGCGTGAGTAGTTCCACTTTGGACTATGGGTCCATGTAGTAGCTAGATGGTTGTCTCTCCTCCTTTGTGCTACCATGTTTAGATCTTGTGAGCTTCGTTCATGATCAAGATCATCTATTTGTAATCGTGCATGTTATGTTTGCAGGGATCTGATGGATATTGAGATTACTATGTCAGATTGATTAATGGTTCTATCTTATATATTCTATCATGTTTGGGTTGTTTTTGATCTTGCATGCTCTCCATTTCTAGTAGCTATCTTGGCCAAGTAGATGTCCAAGTGGAGGGGGTTCAGATGATAACCTGAAGGTGGATTACTAGTGATAGATGAAGTTGGATGGCGGTCTATGTATCTTGTTCTATTGCCCAATCAAATCTCATAGGATCATGAATGTCTAGTATTGCATTATTATGCCTTGCTCTGTCATGTAAATTGCCCTGTTGTAATTTGTTTATCCAGCATGCCATGTTTGTTTATCTTAAGGAGAACACCTCTAGTGAACTATGGACCCCGGTCCAATATTTACCATTGATACATCTTCCACCGTTACTGTTTACTTTATGCAAACCACCATTACCTTCCACACCATACAGTTAATCCTTTGTTTTTAGTAAATCGGTGAGATTGACAACCTCATTGTTCATTGGGGCAAAGTCTTAAGTTTGTGTTGTGCGGGTTTCCAAGTTGCTACCAACACCTTTGGGTCATTTCCTTCCTCCTACTTTTTTGATAACCTTGGTTTCTTTCTAAGGGAAGACTTGTTGTTGTGCTCATCATACCTTCCTCTTGGGGTCTCCCAACGAAGCTCTACATTGATCAAAGCGCATCAAGATGTTTTCTGGCGCCGCTGCCAGAGAGGCTAAGGATGGCTTAACAAGGGGAGTCCTTCAAAACCTTTATCTCTACTTTGTTTTTGTTTTGCTTAGTTTCTTTTTCCTTGTTTTGTTTGCCTCTTTTTATCAAAAACTCAAAAAAATAGTTTCGTTTGGTTTGCTTTCTTTTATCAAAAACACAAAAAAAAATTAGTTCTTGCTCTAGTTGTTATTTCTGTTGGTTTGCTCCACCTTTGCAAAAATGAACTCTGCTGAGAACACCAAGTTGTGTGACTTCACTAGAACAAACAACAATGATTACCTAAGTACACCTATTGCTCCACCTGCTCATTATGCTACCTTTTATGAAATTAAGCCTGCTTTGTTGAATTTGTGATGAAATAGCAATTTTCTTGTGCTAGTTCTGATGATGCTGCTACCCACCTCAATAACTTTGTTGAACTTTGTGATATGCAAAAATATACGGATGTAGATGGAGATATTATTAAGGTCAAGTTGTTTCCTTTCTCCTTGAGAGGAAAAGCTAAAGAATGGTTGTTATCCTTGCCTAGAAATAGCATTGATTCTTGGATTAAGTGCAAAGATGCTTTTATTGGAAAATACTATCCTCCTACTAAGATCATATCTATGAGAAGTGAAATAATGAAATTTAAACAAATTGATAATGAACATGTTTCTCAAGCCTAGGAAATAATGAAATCTTTGGTTAAGAATTGTCCCACTCATGGACTTTCTTCTTGGATCATTATCCAGACTTTTTATGCAGGTTTAAACTTCTCCTCAAGAAATCTGTTGGATTCAGCTGCTAGAGGTACCTTCATGACCATTACCTTGGGTGCTTCAACAAAGCTCCTTGATAATATGATGGTTAATTATTCTAAATGGCACACTGAGGGAACTCCACATGGTAAGAAGGTAAATTCTGTTGAAGAAACCTCCTCTTTGAGTGATAAGAATGATGTTATCATGGCTATGCTTGTTAATGGAAAATCTCCTATTGACCCAAATAATGTTCCCTTAACCTCTTTGGTTGCTCAAGAAGAGCAAGTTGATGTGAACTTCATTAGAAACAACACTTTCAACAACAATGCCTTTAGGAATAATATTGGTAGTAACAACAATTATAGGCCTTATCCTCCTAATAATGGCAATACCTTTGTAAACTCCTACAATACTAGAAGTGCCCCCTCTGAACTTGAAGTCATTCTCAAACACTTTATTAATAAACAAACCATTTTCAACAAGACTATGGAGGAAAAGCTTTTGAATGTTGAGAAAAATATTTCCTCTTTGTCTGAAGCACAGTCCTCTTTGATTAATAAAATGGCTGCTAAACCTGAAACTTAGGAAAGTAACTTTGCTACTACTCATGCCATACAAGTTAATATTGATGAAAATGTTATACTGTTATCTCAACTACATGCTAAGTGGGAAAGAGAAGCTGAAATTGCTAGAAACAATAGTCTTTGCACTATCACCACCACCAATATGGATGTCACTAGACCACAAGAAGTCCCTATTCCCCTACCACAATGCCTAAACCCAATGAATCTCCTACCAGTGATGCTCAGTTTGATTTTGATCTTGATGGTTGCAATCTCTCTGAAGTGATTATGTTCCTACAAAAGCTTGTTAGAAGTCCTGATGCTAGTGATATGAATGTGGCTTTCACCAAACACATTATAGATGCTCTCATTAAAATTAAGGAAGAAAAGTTGAAACACAAAGCCTCTATTCCTAGGTAAGTAGAAGATAGTTGGGAACCCATCACTAATATGCAAGTGAATGACTTTGATCTCAAAGCTTCATGTGACCTTGGTTCTAGTGTCTCTATTATGCCTAGAAAGATTTATGAAATGCTTGATTTACCACCTTTGGAAGATTGCTATTTGGATGTCCCACTTAATGATAAAGTTTAAAAGAAACTCATGGGAAGTGTTAATGATGTTCTTATTATGGTTAACAATGCCTATGTACCTGTTGATTTCTATATGTTGGATGTTGAATACAATGCTTCTTGTCCTATTACTTTGGGAAGACCTTTTCTTAGAACTATTGGTGCCATCATTGATATGAAAGAAGGCACCATTAAATATCAATTTCCATTCAAGAAAGGTATTGAACACTTCCCTATGAGGAGAGAGAAGTTTCTTTTTATCCTCCTTTGAAAGCAAGGTTTGATGTTAATGCTTCTTCATTTGAAAATACTTGATTCTTGCTTCTTGTGCCTAACTTAAAGGCATTAAAGAAAAGTACTTCTTGGGAGATAACCCAATAGTTTTCTTGAGTATTGGAAGTTATTACTTCTGTAATGACCTATCCTTATACTTTTTATTTGCTTTTTGTGGCAACAATAACCTCTAATGAGAGGGCGGTAAGATTTGGGGAGTTGCTGTCCCAAAACAGATTTTTGTGGTCCACCATAAACATTCGCGTAAAATCTATGTAAGTCATATTGAGCTGTAATTTTCTGAATAAATCCCCCAGGTTGTTAGCTAACTTTCGTTAGGTTAACACTTTTTGATTTGAGCAACATAAGGTATTCGAAAAAATTGGTTTCTACCTGCTGGTCTGTTTTCACAGATTTCTGCCATTATTTGCATTTGCTTCTTATTGATTCCTTTTTGGGTTCTTTTTGGTAAATTGAGATTTTTGACGTAATTGCTACAATAGCTCGTGTTTTTAGTGAAAGTTTTGATGTTTTGAAACTAAACCCCAAGGTCTATTATCTTTTGAATGCACTAATGTTGCTAATGAAGATTGTGTGAAGTTTTGTATGAAGGGAAATTTTTAGGTGTAGAGAAAGAATGATGTTGAGATGAAGAATGGACAAATGCTCAAGCTTGGGGATGACACCACATATCACCCCAAGAAATATTCAAGAGGTACAAGAGTCAAAGATTGGCGATGCCCAAGGCATCCCCTTCTTCGTCAATAAAAATCTCAGGTCTTTCTAGACAATTCGTTTTTATTGTTTCATGCACTATTGTGTTGTTCTTGGAGCTTCTTATTTTTTGTTTTTGGTTTTTGTTTGCTTATTATGATTGAATAAAGTAGTTTGGACCCCCTTTGTCGCTGTGTTGCTTCAAATAATTTGATTGGTGTTGAAAAGTAGTAGGAAGCTCTTGCTTTAGTAGTACAAGAAGGAGCTTGCTATGACTTTGACTTAGACTTTATCATGTCATGCTAGATGTTGTTTTGACCTTATTCTTAGTGATTATTGCTGAAGCATGACTTGTTCCAAACAATTAGGATTTCTTAATGTGCCTTGAAAGAATCATGCGTTGTTTTAGCATACAAAATCATAGTATTGTGGTATTCTCCTTTGATGCTTTTTTGGGTTGACTTGGCACATGCTCACACCATGTTATGACAATGAACAAGTCACCCTAGCCTCTATGATCCTTTAGTTTTTGACTTGTGGTACCACTTTATTCTTTTAATAGTAATGTTTTGTCGCTCTGCATGATTATGGCCATTATTGCTCTCTTAGTTGGTCGCTCCCAGTATTTTGCTAACCTCCACTTGTATTGAGTAAGTTCTACTCATACATCCAACTCCCAAGAAACCAACTTATTCCAAAGTGTCCACTATAAATTCCTATGCATGGTGTGTTACACCATTCCAAGTATATTCTTGTTTTATCTACCTTCCAATTAAAAAGTCACTTTGTTATGTGAAAATTAGTGGTTAGAGCTCTCACAAAATTGATGGAACACTTTATTTTTCTTGCCCCTAATAAACTTGAACCATTGTGTCATCTATGATGTATGTGCTTGCACTTATACGCTGGAATTAGCAGAACCATGTTGTCAAGGGGAACGCTTTCAACATGGCACTTCTACATTGTACCTAGTTGATATCATGTTCTTTTGTTTATGGATGTCGTCAGTGTGAAATGAAAGGGGAGCTTGTAAGTCCATGGAGTTATGTATGTGTGTTAGAGAAACGCCCGGGCCGCTAGCCTAAGCCATGCCTAATCATGGTGGAAACTTGCAGCATCACCATAGTGAGTAATCTATGAAGCATTCTTATTATTGAAAAAAGAGATAGAGATTGAGAAAAAGAAGAAAAAATTGAGCAAGGAGGAAAGAGAGAAAAAAGCACCATTTTCCCTTGTCATTTTCATTATGGGATAGCTCCTGTATCATGTGCAAGGGGTACCCCGTTGGCGGTTCTCTATGATACACATGCTTACTATGACAAGAACTTACCGGTAACTAAACTTGAGTAGCATGAGGAGGGGCCCTCGTATTCAAGGGACATGAGATTGCCTACTTATACTTTGTCAAGCATATACTCCATAGTTTGTTCACTTTAACCTAAATCACTTCAAGATGCTTATGATAGGGACAATGAGAGCTGAATGCTAAAAAGTACCATAATTTTTGGAAGCTCTTTATGAGACTTGAAATCCCTGCTTCCCTTTTATGAAGGGCCTTTCTTCCACCATTATATTGAGTCTCCGCCTTCTATCCTTAGGCACCAATTAAAAGAGCATAGTTGCCATTCTTAGTTCTATGTGCATTGTCCCAAAACTTATTGATTGATGCAAAATGTTGATATTGCTTGCTCATGACATATTTGTATCTAGTCACTCTTATGAACTTTGAAGGTGTCCTATGCATTTATTTGCTACTCCATGAGGGACGAGCTGAATGCCACTATGATATGTTTTCTATATGTGAAACAAACTAACGTATTTCAGTGCATTGTTATTCATGATCTTTGTTTGTAACATTTCATGTTGCATGCATAGTTACTTTGTCTAATTGTTAGAACTTCTTTATTCATGCTCATGTTTAGAGTTCTTTGATCCCAGCTTTCAATGCTTGAAAATGGTTTGATCTTGATTTTGATGGTGCATGTCACCTCAAAAATTATTCTTTTTATCACTTACCTACACGAGGACGAGAAGGAGTTAAGCTTGGGGATGCTTGATACGTCGAAAACGTATCTATAATTTTTTATGTTCCATGCTTGTTTAGTATCTACTTTTCTTTGCATTGTCTACACTTTGAGGTATTTTTATATGTTCTATGGGACTAACCTATTAACAAGATGCCACAATGCTAGTTGCTTGTTTTCTTCTGTTTTTCATTCCAGAAAAGGTAGAAAATAAATATTCTCGGAATTGGGCGGGAAAAAAGCCAAAGTCAATATTTTACCGTGGAAAACATGGAGACAGAATACGAGACGGAGGGGATCCACCAGGGGGCACACCCCATGGCCGCGCGGCCAAGCCTGTCCTGCGCCTGGGGGGTGCGGCCACCCTGGGTGCCCCCTGCCTCGCCTCTTCTCCTATAAGAAGCCCCCGATACCAAAACCCTAAGTACCCGATCAATCATCCTTGAAATAGTCCGTAGCCTCCACCACCATCATCCCTAGATCAGGGGGGATCTGAAGCTCTTCCCGGTAACCTGCCGGAGGGGATATCATCCCGGAGGCCTTCTTCATCATCATACCAGCCTCTGGTATGAAGCGTGAGTAGTTCCACTTTGGACTACGGGTCCATGTAGTATCTAGATGGTTGTCTCTCCTCCTTTGTTCTACCATGTTTAGATCTTGTGAGCTCCGTTCATGATCAAGATCATCTATTTGTAATTGTGCATGTTGTGTTTGCGGGAATCCGATGGATATTGAGATTACTATGTCAGATTGATTAATGGTTCTATCTTATTGATTCTATCATGTCTATGTTGTTTGTGATCTTGCATGCTATCCGTTTCTAGTAGCTATCTTGCCCAAGTAGATGCTAGTGACTCCATGATACGTCCAATTTGCATCACCATCCTATATCATAATTTGCCTCTATTCATTGATATATTTCATATTAAGAGGTGTTACTTATGTCTTTTCGTCTGTTTTTGCATGTTGGATGATTCTTGGAGAATGAACTGCCGGAGTCAGGATTCTGATGGAAAAAGTTGTGTTTTGATGCAATTTTGCGAAGATCAGAAAAATACCAGAAAAACTATGGAAGACGAAGAATGCCAAAAGGGGAGGCGAAGTTGGGCCACAGGAGGTGTGGCCCACCTGTCCCACCTCTGGCTCCGCCTTCTCACCTGTGTCTTCTCCTCAAAACCCTAATACACGGGGAGCGACCATAGAAAGATTCCACTGCCTCTGCCGGGCGGAAAATACCGAGAGAGAAAGAGCTCTCCGACAGACGGATTTCTGCCGGGGAAAATCCTTCCCGGAGAGGGGAGATCATCGCCATCAACACCATCATCAATATAGACTTCATCGGGATCATCATCATCATCCACACCATCAATATAGTTCTTAGGGGAAACTTTCCCGGTGTTGATTACTATTGTAGTTGATGCTTGTGAGTGGAACCATTGGATTATTGTTTATGTTAAAATTGTTATCCATTACCATATCATCTCTGATATTGATCCATATGATGTCTCGTGAGTAGTTCGTTTAGTTCTTGAGGACATGGGAGAAGTCATGTTGTTAGTAGTGGAATTGTGTTGAGGTATTATTCAATGGTTTAGTATTTAAGTTGTGGTGTTATTCTTCTAGTGTTGTGATGTGAACATAGACTACATGATACTTCACCATTTATGGGCCGAGGAAAATGCATTGTGTATTTGGCTACTAATTGTGGGGTTGCCGGAGTGACAGAAACCTGAAACCCCACTAGGAAACCATTGCACAAGGGAGTGTAGGATCTCAGAGTTTAAGGTTGTGGTTAGGTTTATGTAACATCCCAATTTCAGCACCCCTGATTAAATGTCAAAAGGAAAAAATCAGGGGGAACAAAACTTTTTCTTGCAATGTGTGCTTGCTTCTTTGCTTGTGCTCAAGCAACTGCTTGTGTATTAGTTGTGTACTCCTCATCTCAACCCTAGTTTAAAAAAACTATTCTACAAAAGAGATGTCTTAACTCATCTTTCATATTCTCAAATGTTCTGGCATTTCAAAAACCTGAGCCAAGATGACTTCGACACAACCAGATACTTCAGTAGTCTCTATTAACAAAACTATTGACACATATATATATATACTCCTTATGTTTTCAAGATAGAACCTTCAACTACCCTTATCTCTAGGTTTTTCCAAAACCTTTATTAAAACCTTCCATCTCCATCTTGGTAGAGATACCAAGATGATCCTTATCCTACCTCAAAGCAAAACCCCTTTCAAAATACCCAACCTTACCTAAAGCTAGGCTTGATGGTAACCCTAGTAGTAAGATATAAGGATAAGAAGAATTGCCTTGATCTGCTGTCTGATGAATTGCCTTGATCTGCCGATTGCCTTGTTTGATTAGGAACTAGATTGAGCTAATATAGTAGCTCATCTTTTAGGACCCAATACTTGCTTGTGATCATCCATCTCATGCTAAGCATCCAAGTCTGGATCTATCATAAGCCACTCAAATGATCATCTTCTCTCCTGCTTACATCAATCCAAGGACAAACCTTCTGGATGGTTTCCAACTCATTAAAGACCCAATCTAAGCAGGTATATTATCTAATTATCCCCCACATCAACATCCTCCATACGATCATGAGTTTGGAACCCAGCATCCTCTCAAAAAAATCTACACTTGCACTCTAGTCAAAATCACCAAAACTGCCAAAATGGCTGTCTGGAATTCCTTATCAAGATTCAATCTTTAGAGCTCTACGTCTTCCAACTTATGTGCATTCTTTAGAATGAATTTGAACCATCTTGTAGTACATAAGTAGTACTACCAAGGCCCACTCTTGTCCATGGATAAGCCATTCTAATTCCTACTTCTCCATGATGGTTTTGTAGTCAAGATAATAATATTTTCTGCAAATCTTATCATCTTGCCTACTTTGGCAGAAGCTCACATCTATATGCCACTATTTCCATGGTTAGGACCTACTAATTATAGCCTATCAATACCCACTTAACTTGTTTCCATTGGAGCCTGGTGCTTCTTAAAGCCACATGGTTTAGAAGGCTACCTGATGCATATGTTATGGCAGCCTTATTTTCAACAAAGTTTGCCATCACCCCAATACCACCTCAAACCCAAACCAATCCCAACCATTGCTTCCATAATCATCTATATGACATGGACTACCCATCCAAATAACCCTTGTACCAAGGTGAGCTCTGAGCGCCCTAATCCAACCTTGTTTTGATGGCATCACACTAATCACACCCTAGATCCTCCAAGTATCTAGTTTCCACTCTTTTCACCACTTTTCTTCAAAACCAAGGTGAACCTTGATGCCTACATCAAGTTTACATCATCTACCTTGTATATAAGCATCCCCAAATAATTCCCACAATTATTTGGAGTATTAAACTATTCTATTTCCTTCTCTTGCAAATTCCTCAAAATCCTTGTCTTCAAAAACAAGTTTGTTTTTCTCAAAATCACCTTGCCAACCCAAGGCACATTTGATGCCCATATTTCATATACCATCTTCCCAACTAAAAAATAAATATTCTTGAGATCCTTTATTATTTATTTTTGCCGTTTTTCTTAAATGGCAGAAACAAGAAATAAATCCCTAAAAATAGTTTTCCACCTCAATAAATCCCAATAAAATTCTCCAATATGTGCTATAGTACTTTGGACCATATCACATCAAAAACCAAGCTTGTCCAATATAAAAATTGCATTTTTGCTTCCATAATCTACTTCAGCACTTTTTGAAGAAGTGCATTTAAATGGGATTATAAGCATCAGAAAAATCCCATTTAAATTATGAAGTGATTACTTGACCTACTCCACCTACCAGCACCATTTACACACTTTGTCCAATGCAACTCTTGCAACTTTGTTCACAAGCCTCAAAATGATCCACTTGTTGCAAATCAAGCAAACTTGATTCAAATCCTTTTCAAATCAGCCCAAATCTTCCCCAGCACTCCACCTTGGCAGCACCCACACCCCTTTGGTCGACCAACACTATAGCATGCCCCACACCCCTTGGCCCGCATGATTACTTAAGAGGGAGACAAAGGAGTTGTCTTGTCAATCCCCATTTCTTTACTCCATGCAGCCTCTATTCCCTCTTTGCTCCATGCACGACCACACAAACCCCCAACACTCTCCCCACCACCCCTGGCAACCAATCCGAAGGACATGGACTAGCTCCATGCTCCTCCATGAGCCACACCCCCATAGACAACTCCCTCTCGGGTATATAATGCCCCAGGCCACCCAACTCTCCCATGCTCGCTCATTTGCCCCCACTCACCACCCAGAACTCCTCCTTCCCTCTCCCCAGCTCTTCTCTACTCAAAGATGAAGGAGAAAGAAGCCTCAGCCATGGAAAAGAAAAGCCAGCCCAGAGCTCCACCCCTTCTTCCTCCCTCTCTGCATGTCACTCCATTTTAATCCCCTTGTTCCCCTGCCTCTAACCATACCCCTATCTTGCCCAAGGAACGCCTCCGGACGTCTCCCCGATGAAGCCCGACGTGCTCCTCCTCGGTCGTCGCCGCGCGAGCACGTCCCTGGCGACAAGACCCGACCTTGCCGACCCTCCCCGAGCTCGTCGACGTGCCCCACTTTGCCCTGGACCGCCCCCGTTGCCTCCCTACGCTCATGTGAGCCTCCCTGTCCAACCTAGCTCGCCAGCTAGGGTTTCTGCCCACGAGCGGTGAAGCCAGGAAGAAGACGGCTCGTGGTCGTCGATCTGGCCTTGATCCAACGGCCACGGCCCCCCCATACCCATTCACTCCATCCTCCCGCTGGTGGGCCGGCCTAGCTTGGCCGGCAGCTCCTCCGCCTCGCACATGGGCGCAGCCCCGGGTGGGCCAAATCCCCCTTCCCCAGCAAATTTCCCTTTTTTCCATTTTATTCCAGATCTGTAGGATGCCGAATGGTTTAACTATAAACAAAAATGGAAATGACTCAAATAAATCTAGATAGTATTTTCCCCAGGTACTCAAGCCTCTTTTCTAACATGCAAACATTATGTTGTACCAAAACAATGTTTAAAACAATTATGATAAATCTTATACCCAGAGATATCCAGAACACTAAATAATTACTCCAGTAAGTTCGGATTATCCAAATGGGGTAAATCCAATTGGTTATGAAAGGTATAAACCGTACCCTTTAGATCCCACAGGCCCCTTAGTCAATTGCTTCCCAGTTTGCTAGTTTGCTGGTAGCAAAAATAACAAAATAAATTACTTTCTTCCTTTAGTAAATTCCATATATCAAACTAAATGAGGTTCTGACCTAATTACAACTCTCAGATGACACACACATCCCTATCCTTCATAAACCAGCAGCTCATAATTTTATGAGTCTCTGTTGATTTTTAGTGAATTAAACCCTTCTCTGCATGGTGTATTCACTACTAAAGACATTACAGTAGCTAGGAAACTCCAAATTGGTTGATTCCTATTTCTACAGAAAGGTATTATCAGTACCTAACTTGTAACCTTGGAATCAACTAAAAAGCTTATGTAGATTAAATCTCATGAAAAAGACAAATCTAGCCCAGTACTGCCTTTGGGGAGTTCTCAAGGGCAATCTGGTAATTGTTTTGAGGTGATTCCAACTCCCCTGTGTTCAGTCCATCAAAGCCTACCTTTTCAAAGAAGTAAATAATTTTTTGAACTACATAGAAGTTCTAGTGAATTATTTCCTAAAACTAGAGTTTTAATCACTATAAAATCCATTTTAAATCAAGGGAAATTGATAAAATAGTGAAATCACTTTTGTTTGCTTATTTTTATCAATACCTATCTGATGGTATAATTTTTATACAATGGTATCATACAGAGCAAGTCCTTGACCAAAATCCCCCTCTTAGGAAATTCCTAGACCTAGAAATCCAAAGGGAGCATTTTTCCTAAGAGCCTCCAAATCCTTGCTAATCTCATCCAACAGTCATCCCACACCCTACTGCCTCATATCATGTATCTATACTTTAATTGCTGTATGGTTTGATGTTCGTATGCTTGTATTGATTGGTGTATTGTTTGTGTGCATGTATGTTCGATAACGGCGATAGTTGCGATGGTGTGACGCCAAGAAGAAGGAAGGATCGGGATATTATCTTTATTAAATTTGTATTGGTATTCCGGTTATCTAACACCGTCAAGGGACTTCTCGCTGGTCACAGGCAAGCCACCACTCCTGAACTCCTATATTGCCCTTCTACTATTTATCAACATTTTTATATATCTCGTTTATGAATTGCATGATCACAGACATGTTTTATTTCAAATAAAAAGACGTGAGTAACTTGCCTCCTCCAAGTTATGGATAAATGTCCCTTAGGACACCTACACTTCTGGACACCT
Source organism: Avena sativa (assembly GCA_916181665.1). Lineage (NCBI taxonomy): Eukaryota > Viridiplantae > Streptophyta > Magnoliopsida > Poales > Poaceae > Avena > Avena sativa. The sequence continues at coordinate 81,778,593 of OV702296.1, forward strand.
ATTTTTACCCCTTTATATCGAGGGTAAGATGATTTGCCTCTTCCCTCTTGGAACCCGCGGATTTTTCAAATGATAAAACTATTTTGGGTTTTACCCTACTATAAAGTTTTCAAAATAAAACCCTTGGAAATAGGCATCATTTCCGAGTGGAAGTTTTACTAAAGAAAGATATGAGGTGGATGAAGAGAAAGTCAAGTAAGAGAAAGGAAGGGATGTTCTAAGCCAATGTTTGGAAAAAAATTTATCCGTGCAACCACATTACCCCAGTCGCTGGGGCTTAGCTCGTAGTTTGTGGTCATTAGCCGGGGCTGCTCTTACTCACTAAAGGGGAGAAATCCCCTAAAATCCGGCCTGCCGGGGGCAAGGTACCGGTGCAACAATTGGGTCTCTCGTGGACGGTATGCTTTTAGGTAGTACGGATGGAAGAATTATCACTATTCCTACAAGTCAGGCTTCGGTCTAGAGGTAGGGGTCAGTACGGGAGGAAGGACTAGGGTCGTAGTACCCCATACTCGTACCGGATAGATAAACCTAAAAGGAAAAGCCATCGTTGGTAGGGATCGACAAATGGAAGGTTCAAGTTTGATTATCCGAACCCCTTTCTACAGTGTGTAGCAGGCCATGGTTTTATCCCGGCGGATGTACTGATTCTTGTGGGTAAAGTGCACAAACTCTGCAGAGTGAGTTCTATTCGAATAGCCGTGTCCACGGACAAGGACGGTTGGAATAGAAAGAGCTAGGAGTACCCTTCGGATAAGCTAAGCTGAAACTAAGGATGTGACTTGGTCACGAGAAAAGATAAATAATAAGTTGGTTTTGACCAGTGATGGTCGAAGACGTTTGAAAAGGGTTTTACAACAAAAGTGTTTTACAAATCTTTTTAACAAGGATGTTGAGATGTCCGGATTTTCAAAAAGGAGGCATGTTTTCTAAAAACTCTTTTTCAACAAAGTTATAGAGATGCCAATGTTAGGTTTTCAAAAGCAACTATAGTGTAGAGCTATCTCACCACAGCCAGATGTGCATTATCATATTACCCTTGTCTTGGTGGTTTGCGAGTACATTCAAAGTACTCACCGGCATTGTCCCTGGCTATTTACTTGGCCAGATTGCAGATGTTAAGAAGGAACGAAGGTGCTGGCGTCTATGCGAGCTAGGCCGTCTTCCCAGTCAGTTTCCTGTAGGTTAAGGCACGGGATCTGCGCTAAAGATTTCCGCTATTTGTGTTGTATTCGCCATAATGGCCCTTTGTAAGTTTTGTACTCGTTATTGTAAGGATGATGTAATGATACTAGTCGGTTATGCTCACGGCTCACTGATCATGGGAACGTGAATTGTATGCATAACGGGTATTCTCGGAACGTAAATCTGGGGTGCCACAGACATGGTATCAGAGCCATCCTGACTGTTGGAGACTTTAGTTAGCATGGACGTTAGACAGGACAACACCTATTTCTGAAAACACCGGCTTTAGAAAACTATTTCTCAAAAGATTTTTGAAAGAAATTCTTACCTCATCTTCTGTTGCTTAAACAATTTGAAAATGGATTTGTCTATATCTCATCTACCTCAAATGTTCCGTTTTCACCAACCAAGTCCGACTCAGAGACTATGAATACAGAGATCCCAAAATGAAGAGACATCGAGACAAGCAAAGCAAAGAAGCTAACCACGACGTCAGACACTACAAGATCGTCCCACCAACGGAGTCCTTCATCGCCCCAAATCAATCAAGTACAGCACCAACGACAAAAGACGACAAGACAGAAACTAAGACCCCTGTAACGTCCGTACCTAGGACTAGCATCACTAAGATAGGATTCCCCTTATGGCGTGTAGTCACCCCCTTAGTACCTATGGTATGCCTTCCTTGCTTGTCTTGTGCATGCATGATGCTTGGAATGTGATTGTTTGTCTGCCTAGGATCATCTGATCCTAAAACTCTGACCACCTTGCTGACGTGTCCCGACGCTAACCGTCGCAACCTCCTAGCCGGAAACCTCTACTCAGCAGGATGGCCACCTAAGAAAAACCTCGGCAACCCCAAGCAAAATCCTTAAGGTGGAAAGACTGCGTATTTCCACTCAACTCTAATAAACCCCTGATGACATAACATCCCCTCTCCACCCAATATTATATCCCGTCAAATACCTCTACCCTCGCACCTGAAAGACTAACTCCATAGCCTATTTACTTCCGCAGCCAAATACCCTTCTCCACCCAAGATGGCTCCCGCCTGCTCTGAAAGCATCATCGTGGGAGAAAGTTTATGGCCCTTCGAGGAGCAACTGCATGAGCTACTGAAGATCTTCCGTCGTCCCCAACCTAAGATCGAAGGGACAGAGCTTCCTCGCAGCAACTCAAGCATAGCCCAGTGGGTCATCAAGGCCACCATTACGGCACATGAGAATGACCCCGAACCCACCATATTCACCTTCATCGACCACAACTGGGTAGATGGAGTCGTGCGAGCGATACAACAAATCATGGCACACCTCTGGAAGATCCATGAAGAAGAGCTGAAGGATAACCCTTATCACATGTTTGGAAAGCACAACAAGTATGGGCTTCCCACCGAATCCTTTCTGACCTGCTGCATTGGGAGTCAGCTTGAGAAAATGGAATTTCTCCTACAACGCCACCAAGAAGATCTCGACAAGACCCGTCGTCAGAACATCCTCATGCAGATGGACCTTGCCATACTACAAACCCAAGAGAAGAGTCTTCAAGCCGCCAACGCTCGCCTGGAAAGAAGAGTGGCTGCTCCAACCTCTGAAGGTGTGAACTCCGAGACGGAGAATGAAGAGATGTCCTTCTATGAGTACCAACCTATCTTCCCACTGCCCCAAGATGTACCAGGACCCTCCACCCGCCTTCCCGAAGCTGAAGAAGAAGCCAAGGAGAAGTCTCTTGAAGTCCCCTCTAACGGAAACTATACTAACATAGTACCGATGTGTTGTAGTACCTATGTAATGCCCCGAAACCTATTTTATAAAACTCTAAGAGCCTGTTCGCCCTGCAGCACATACACGTTTTGTAACCCCTTAAGTACCTCCGCCATCGACCGGCCAAACCTGCTAAATCTATGGATGTTATGGAAACATGATATCCTTCTTTGCATGTTTTAACGACGACGTTGCATCAGACACAAACCCCCATAGTTTTGCTCTAAGGGGGAAAGACTGCGTCTTTCCCGCCCAAAACTCTTATAGACCCGAGGAGTCGACCCCTAGTTAGCATTAAGTAGTGACCACCCCTCCAAGCTCCGAATCGTCGACTCTGCAAGAAGGACAACAATCGGCCCCTCTCCTAATTTAAGAGACTCTTCAGGAAGATTCTTCACTCCAAGTTCGACCGTCAAGCCAACATCCCTGTTTATCAAGATCATGAAGAAAGAAAGTCGTCCTCGAGGCAAAGTAATGAAGAAGACTCAACTCACTGTCTCCAGAAGGAAGTACCCCATCAAAATTAACCCTACCTAGACGTGTCTTAAGGGGAAAACACTGCGTCTTTTCCATTTGTTTAAAGCTAAACCGCCCGACCCACGGCCACTCAGCTCCGCTCTGCAACCAACCACGTCGGGTATTTGAAAACTTGCTATCGCCTATTTTCTTCCAGCGCTGAAATTGTTAAGCGGATGTTATCACCCCAACCCTACTCCTCCCTAATCTCGGGACGAGATTATTTTAAGGGGGAAAGGTCTTTAACATCCCAATTTCAGCAACCCTGATTAAATGTCAAAAAGGCAAAAATCAGGGGGAACAAAAACTTTTTCTTGCAATGTGTGCTTCCTTGTTTTCTTGTGCTCAAGAAACTGCTTGTGTATTAGTTGTGTACTCCTCATCTCAACCCTAGTTTACAAAAAAACATTCTACAAAAGAGATGTCTTGACTCATCTTTCATATTCTCAAATGTTCTGGCATTTCAAAATCCTGAGCCAAGATGACTTTGACACAACCAGATACTTCACTAGTCTCTATTAACAAAACTATGGAAACATATATATACTCTCCTTATGTTTTCAAGACAGTACCTTCAACTACCCTTATCTCTAGGTTTTTCCAAAACCTTTATTAAAACCTTCCATCTAAATCTTGGTAGAGATACCAACATGATCCTTATCCTACCTCAAAGCAAAACCCCTTTCAAAATACCCATCCTTACCTCAATATAGGCTTGATGGTAACCCTAGTAGTAAGATATAAGGATAAGATGAATTGCCTTGATCTGTTGTCTGATAAATTGCCTTGATCTGCTGATTGCCTTGTTTGCTTAGGAAATAGATTGAGATAATCTAGTAGCTCATCTTTTAGGACCCAATCCTTGTCTATGATCATCCATCTCAAGATAAGCATCCAAGTCTAGATCTATCATAATCCACTCAAATGATCATCTCCTCTCCTGCTTACATCAATCCTAGGACAAACCTTCTAGATGGTTTCCAACTCATTAAAGACCCAATCTAAGCAGGGATAATATCTACTTATACCCCACATCAAAATACTCCATAGGATCATGAGTTTGGAACCCAGCATCCTCTCAAAATCATCTACACTTGCACTCTAGTCAAAATCTCCAAAACTGCCAAAATGGCCAAGTTTGGAATTCCTTATCAAGATTCAATGTTTAGAGCTCTACCTCTTCCAACTTATGTGCATTCATGAGAATGCATTTGAACCATCTTGTAGTACATCAGTAGTACTACCAAGGCCCACTCTTGCCCATGGCTAAGCCATTCTAATTCCCACTCCTCCATGATGGTTTTATAGTCAAGATAATAATCTTTTCTGCAAATCTTATCATGTTGCCTACTTTGGCAGAAGCTCACATCTATATGCCACCTCCCCTTGACCAAATCTTTGAATGGTTAGGACCTAATAATTATAGCCTATCAATCCCCACTTAACTTGTTTCCATTGGAGCCTGGTGCTTCTTAAACCCACATGGTTAGAAGGCTACATGATGCATATGTTATGGCAGCTTTATTTTCAACAAAGTTTGCCATCACCCCAATACCACCTCAAACCCAACCAAGCCCACCCATTGCTTCCATAATCATCTATATTACATGGAATACCCATCCAAATAACCATTGTACCAAGGTGAGCTCTGAGCTCCCTAATCCAACCTTGTTTAGATGGCATCTCAGACTAATGAAACCCTAGATCCTCCAAGTATCTAGTTTCCACTCTTTTCACCACTTTTCTTCAAAACCAAGGTGAACCTTGATGCCTACGTCAGGTTTACATCATCTACCTTGTATATAAGCATCCCAAAATAATTCCAACAATTATTTGGAGTATTAAACTATTCTATTTCCTTCTTTTGCAAATTCCTCAAAATCCTTGTCTTCAAAAACAAGTTTGTTTTTCTCCAAATCACCTTGCCAACCCAAGGAACATTTGATGCCCATATTTCATATCCAATATTCCCAACTCAAAAATAAATATTCTTGAGATCCTTTATTATTTCTTTTTGCCCTTTTTCTTAAAAGGCAAAAACAAGAAATAAATCCCTAAAAATAGTTTTCCACCTCAATAAATCCCAATAAAATTCTCCAATATGTGCTATGGTACTTAGGACCATATCACATCAAAAACCAAGCTTGTCCAGTAGAAAAATAGCATTTTTGCTTCCATAATCTACTTCAGCACTTTTTGAAGAAGTGCATTTAAATGGGATTATAAGCATCAGAAAAATCCCATTTAAATTATGAAGTGATTACTTGACCTACTCCACCTACCAGCACCATTTACACACTTTGTCCAATGCAACTCTTGCAACTTTGTTCACAAGCCTCAAAATGATCCACTTGTTGCAAATCAAGCAAACTTGATTCAAATCCTTTTCAAATCAGCCCCAATCTTCCCCAGCACTCCACCTTGGCAGCACCCACACCCCTCTGGTCGACCAACACTATAGCATGCCCCACACCCCTTGGCCCACATGATTACTTAAGAGGGAGACAAAGGATTTGTCTTGTCAATCCCCATTTCTTTACTCCATGCAACCTCTATTCCCTCTTTGCTCCATGCACGACCATAGTAACCCCCAACACTCTCCCCACCACCCCTGGCAACCAATCCGAAGGACATGGACTAGCTCCATGCTCCTCCATGAGCCACACTCCCATAGACCACTCCCTCTCGGGTATATAATGCCCCAGGCCACCCAACTCTCCCATGCTTGCTCATTTGCCCCCACTCACCACCCAGAACACCTCCTCCCCTCACCCCAGCTCTTCTCTTCTCAAAGATGAAGGAGAAAGAAGCCTCGGCCATGGCAAAGAAAAGCCAGCCCAGAGCTCCACCCCTTCTTCCTCTCTCTCTGCATGTCACTCCATTTTAATCCCCTTGTTCCCCTGCCTCTAACCATACCCCTATGTTGCCCCAGGAACGCCTCTGGACGCCTCCCCGATGAAGACAGACGTGCTCCTCCTCGGCGGTCGCCGTGCGACCACCTCCCCGGCGACAAGACCCGACCTTGCCGACCCTCCCTGAGCTCGTCAACGTGCCCCACTTCGCCCTGGATCGCCCCCGTCGCCTCCCTACGCTCAGGTGAGCCTCCCTGTCCAACCTAGCTTGCCAGCTAGGGTTTCTGCCCGCAGGCGGTGACGCCAGGAAGAAGACAGCTCGTGGCCATCGATCTGGACTTGATCCAATGACCACAACCGCCCCATACCCATTCACTCCCTCCTCCCGCTGGTGGGCCGGCCCAGCTAGGCCGGTAGATCCTCCGCCTCACGCATGGGCGCAGCCCCGGGTGGGCCAAATCCCCCTTCTCTAGCCCATTTCCCTTTTCTTTTCCATTTTATTCCAGATCTGTAGGATGTCGAATGGTTTAATTATAAAAAAATGGAAATGACTTAAAGAAATCTAGATAGTATTTTTCCCAGGTACTCAAGCCTCTTTTCAAACATGCAAACATTGTGTTATACCAAAACAATGTTTAAAACAAATATGATAAATCTCATACCTAGATCTATCCAGAACACTAAATAAATACTCTAGAAAGTTTGGTTTATCCAAATGGGGTAAATCCAATTGGTGATGAAAGGTATAAACCATACCCTTCAGATCCCACAGGCCCCTTAGTCAATTGCTCCCCAGTTTGCGGGTAGAAAAAATAACAAAATAAGTTACTTTATGCCTTTAGTAAATTCCATAGATCAAACTAAATGAGTTTCTTACCTAATTACAACTCTTAGATGACACACACATCCCTGTCCTTCATAAACCAGCAACTCATAATTTTATGAGTCTCTGTTGATTTTTAGTGAATTAAACTCTTCTCTACATGGTGTATTCACTACTAAAAACATAACAGTAGCTAGGGAACGCAAAATTGGTTGATTCCTATTTCTACAGAAAGGTATTATCAGTACCTAAGTTGTGACCTTGGAATCAACTAAAAAGCTTATGTATATTAAATCTGATGAAAAAGACAAATCTAGGCTAGTACTACCTTTGGGGATTTTTCGACGGCAATGTGTTAATTGTTTTGAGGTGATTCGAACTCCCCTGTGTTCAGTCCATCAAAGCCTACCTTTTCACCCAAGGAAATAATTTTTGGAACTCCAGAGAAGTTCTGGTGAATTATTTCCTAAAATTAGAGTTTTAATCACTATAAAATTCATTTTAAATCAAGAGAAATTGATAAAATAGTGAAACCACTTTTGTTTGCTTAATTTTATTAATAACTATCTTATGTTATCATTTTTAAACAATGGTATCATACAGAGCAAGTCCTTGACCAAAATCCCCCTCTTAGGAAATTCCTAGACCTAGAAATCCAAAGGGAGCCTTTTTCCTAAGAGCCTCCAAATCCGTGCTAATCTCATCCAACAATCATTCCACACCCTACTGCCTCATATCATGTATCTATCCTTTACTTTCTGTATGGTTTGATGTTCTTATGCTTGTATTGAGTGGTGTATTGTTTGTGTGCATGTATGTTCGATAACAGTGATAGTTGCGATGGTGTGACGCCAAGAAGAAGAAAGGATCGGGATATTATCTTTATTATTGTATTGGTATTCCGGTTATCTAACACCGTCAAGGGACTTATCGCTGGTCACAGGCAAGCCACCACTCCTGAACTCGTATATTGCCCTACTTCTGTTTATCAATGGTTTTATATATCTCGTTTATTAATTGCATGATCACAGACATGTTTTGTTTCAAATAAAAAGACGTGAGTAACTTGGCTCCTCCAAGTTATGGATAAATGTCCCTTAGGAAACCTACACCTTTGGACACCAATTTTTACCCCTTTATATTGAGGGTAAGATGATTAGCCTCTTCCCTCTTGGAACCCGCGGATTTTTCAAATGATAAAACTATTTTGGGTTTTACCCTTCTATGAAGTTTTCAAAATAAAACCCTTGGAAATAGGCATCATTTTCGAGTGGAAGTTTTACTAAAAGAAGATATGAGGTGGATGAAGAGAAAGTCAAGTAAGAGAAAGGAAGGGATGTTCTAAGCCAATGTCCGAAACAATTTTAATTCGTGCAACCACATTACCCAGTAGCTGGGGCTTAGCTCGTAGTTTGTGGTCATTAGTGGGGGCTGCTCTTACTCGCTAAAGGGGAGAAATCCCCTGAAATCCGGGCTACCGGGGGCAAGGTACCGGTGCAACAATTGGATCTCTCGCGGACGGTATGCTTTTAGGTAGTACGGATGGAAGAATTGTCACTATTGCTACCGGTCAGGCTGAGGTCTGGAGGTAGGGGTCAGTACGAGAGGAAGGACCAGGGTCGTAGTACCCCATACTCGTACCGAAGAGATAAACCGAAAAGGAAGAGCCACCATTCCTAGGGATCAACAAATGAAAGGTTCAAGTTTGATTATCCGAACCCCTGTCTATAGTGTGTAGCAGGTCGTGGTTTTATCCCGGTAGATGTATTGATTCTTGTGGGTAAAGTGCAAAAATTCTATAGAGTGTGATCTATTCGAATAGCCGTGTCCACGAACAAGGACGATTGTAATGGCAAGAGCTAGGAGTACCCTTCAGATAAGTTGAGATGAAACTAAGGATGTGACTTGGTCACGAGAAAAGATAAAGAATAAGTTGGTTTTGACCAGTGATGGTCGAAGACGTTTGAAAAGGGTTTTTCAACAAAAAAAATTTAGAAATCTTTTTAACAAGGTTGTGGAGATGTCCGGATTTTCAAAAAGGAGGCATGTTTTCTAAAAACTCTTTTTCAACAAAGATATAGAGATGCCAATGTTAGGTTTTCAAAAGCAACTATAGTGTAGAGCTATCTCGCCACAGCCAGATATGCATTATCTTATTACCCTTTTCTCGGTGGTTTGTGAGTACATTCAAAGTATTCACCGGCATTGTCCCTATCTATTTACCTGGCCAGATTGTAGATGTTAAGAAGGAACGAAGGTGCTGACGTCTATGCGAGCTAGGCCGTCTTCCTAGTCAGTTGCATGTAGGTTAAGGCACGGGCTCTGCGCTGAAGACTTCCGCTATTTGTGTTGTATTCGCCATAATGGCCCTTTGTAATTTTTGTAATCGTTATTGTAAGGGTGATGTAATGATACTAGTCCGTTATGCTCACGGCTCACTGATCATGGGAACGTGAATTGTATGCATAGCGGGTATTCTCGGACCGTAAATCCGGGGTGCCACAGTTTATACCTTAATTGCTTTCTTGTAGTTCCGGATGCTTGCAAGGGGTTTAATCACAAGTATGTATTAGTCCATGTAAGGTCGGTACATTATCACAGGTTAACCCACACAACACTTATAAAACCAAAGAAGACTACTCAGCTATATGAAGCGAAAGCACTTGACAGTATTCCCATGTGTCCTCGAGAACGTTTGGTCCTCATAAGTATTTCCACCGGCTTGTCCTTTGATAAGAAAGGATTGGGCCACTTGCTGCAATTGTTCGTTGTCTTTATTACTTGCACTTTATTTCTTTGCTTTATCAGAAAACCCCTAAAATCAGTTTGCTAAGTATTTACAGAGATTTCCTGCTCCATACCACTAGTCAACACCTTCTGCTCCTCGTTGGGATCGACACTCCTATTTATCAAAAGTACTATGATACACCGCCTATACTTGTGGGTTATCAATACTATTTTCTGGCGTCGTTGCCGGGGAGTGAAGCGCTATTGAAGAGTGGAACTGGTAAATGAAATTCTACTATGAGTATTGTTTTTTATTTCTGTTTGTTACTTTGTTTCCAATATGGATAACCCACTTGGTTTTCTGTTTGGGAAAACTACTACCACTGTTAGGGTAGTAGATGAACCACTGCCTATTGAGATATATCCTTTTAAGATACCTACAAATATTGTTGATCGTGTTATGGATAATTATTATTTAGGGGATGGAACTGTCCATCCTGGTGATCACTTGCTCTTTATCCATGAATTATGCGGGTTGTTTATGTTTGCAGGTATTACAACTGAACAAGTGAAGAAGAAGTTACTCTCTATATCATTGAGAGGAAGAGCTGAAGAATGGTATGAGCTGCTAAAGAATGGATGGTCCATGGAATGGGAGGAAATAGTACATCTATTTTATTCTAAATTCTATCTTCCTAGTGAGATTCATAAGTATAGGAATATGATATATAACTTTTGGCCTCATGATGGAGAGAGTACAACTCAAGCTTGGGGGAGATTGAAGTTACTAATGCTTAAATGTCCTATTCATGAACTCCCTAACAATATTATTATCAATAACTTTTATGCTAGGCTTTCTCTTCATGATAAAGATTTACTAGATGCTTCTTGTGCTGGATCATTCACACGTATGAAGGAAGAAGCTAAATGGGATCTCCTAGACTGTATTCAAAAGAACACTGAAGCATGGGAGAATGACAAAGGAAGAAAGTTAGGTATAAACTATGATTATGAATGCATTAAATCCTTTATGGGAACTAATGACTTCCGTGATATTATTACTGAGTATGGTCTTGATTCTCAAAGTATTGCCAATTCTTTTAAGGCCTTTGCCTCTTACATAGAAATTCCCAAAAAGAAGTGGAATAAGTAATATGCACCTTATAAACATGTTGTTAATCATGTTCCTATTAGAAACACTGAAGTTTGTACTATTGATCATATTTTGCATGAACCTTATGTTGAGAAAACACCTTTCCCAGCTAAGGTAAAGGAGTATTCTATGATGATTAGTGTGAATAAGAAAGGTACAAAGAAAGCTGTGGAACCTGATGAGCAAATAAACATTGAACCTGTGGTAGCTATTGTGAAAGATCTTGTCACTAAAAATATAGAGGATGAGCATGTCTTCTGTGAAGACGCTTCTAATATTATCTCTCATCCTAGTAAAGCTAGAAAATCTAGTTTCCTTGTGCTATCTGTTAGAATTGGTGATCATTGCTATTATGGTTTATGTGATATTGGTGCTAGTTCTAGTGATATTCCTTATGAGCTTTACAGGGAAATTATGTATGAAATTAGTCCTTGTGAGCTTGAGGACATTGATGTGGTTATTCACCTTGATAATAAGGAAACCATTTGCCCTATTGGTATTGTAAGAGATGTGGAAGTCCTTTGCGGTAAGATTAAGTATCCTGCTGATTTTCTAGTGCTTGGTTCAGCAGTTAGTAAAACTTGTCCTATCATCTTTGGTAGACCCTTCTTGAACACTTGTGGAGCTATTATAGATTGTAAAAAGGAGAAAGTTTTAACTAAGTTTGATGGAGACTCTTATGAGTTTAACTTTTCCAAATTTGCTAAAGCTCCTTATGAAAATAGTTTACCTAATGAAGATTTTAGGGTAGAACAACTTGCTTCTATTGATCCGGTTTATGACCTTGGACCTCTTTTTGATGATTGTAAGTATGCTTATTCTGATGATAAAGTTGTTTCTTGTGACAGTTATATTTTCAACTTTGTTCAAAGTGCTACTGAAAGTTATTATGAGAGAGGGAAACATGGTTTTATGCATCTCAATAATATTAAGTTTCCCCGTTTTATGTTGAAAGATTTGAAGCTGCATTTGTTTTGTCTTCCTATGCTAGTGGCCTTTTGTTTCAACAATTTGTTTTTCTCATGAGACTCCCTTGCATAGGAAGTGGGTTAGACTCAAATGTGTTGGATATTTTCTTCTTGATGCTCTCTTTCACTTCAAATCCATATCCCCTATATGAGCGTCTTTGAAATTTTACTGCCCATCTTAAAGGCTATAAAGAAAGAGCTTTTGGGAGACAACCCGTTTTAGTTTGCTTTTGGTTTTTGTTTTGTTGAGTCTTGGAAGTTATTACCTTAGTAATAACGTCTCCTTATCCTTTTTGTTTTGGTTTTTGTGTCAAGATAAACTACGTTTGAGAAGTAGAGGAGTTGTGAAAGTGGCTGTCCTGGGACAGATTTTTGTGCTTCATTGTAAAAATTCGTGAAGGAGCTTAGGACGACGGATGGAGCTGTATTTTCTGTGCTTGCTCTCCAAGTTGTTATCCAACTTTCATTAGTTTTTCACTTTTTGATTTGAGCAACAAAAAAATTTCGAAAAAAAATCAATCTTTACCTGCTAGTCTGTTTTGACAGATTTCTGCCATCATTTGCATTTGCCTCTTTTGTTGATCTCCTTTTAGATTCTTTTTGGGTTTTTGGAAAGGAGTTGCTACAATAGCTTTTATTTTGATGGATTTCAGTTGAAGTTTGAACCTAAAGGTTCATTGTTTTTGCATACACTAATGTTGCCAATGATGTTTGTGTAAGGACTAGTATGAAAGGAATTTTCAGGAGATGGAAAGAAGGAATCTGCAGAGTCCATCTTTGAATAGGTAAAAAGTGGTGAAAACAGAAGGTTCGTGAAAACCTTATCTTTTTATATTTTTGATTTTTTTATTACATATGGGAGGTTACGAGACGAAACAGAGGAGGAAACGGAGACCAGGTGGGCCACACCCACCCTAGGTATGGGCCCCAGCTGGCCAAGCCTACAGGGGTGTGAGCCCCCTGAGTCCTTCTCCGCCTCGTTTTCGCACAATACCTTCCTGATTCATTGAAACTTCATAATATATAACCCCCGGATCCCCCGAGGTTCGTATATCGTTTTCTCGTCCTGTTCATTTTTATCTATTTCTGTCAGGAAATCTTCTCGAGTTTAGATCACCATGGTCTCCACCAACGACAAAGGCAAGAAGCACGTGGAAGATGATCCTCAAAACCCCAAGGAGGAGGAGATCTTGGTTGAGGATGAAGAAGATGTGGAGGAGGACGAGCATCCGGACACCCGCGCTACCGTTGCAAGCATTGGAGTGGTGACAAACCCTACCAAGCTTAGGTGGACAGCACGGATGTCTACAGGAGGGAGAACTCCTCGTCATATCCTCGCTCCACGGTCACTTCCTTCACGCACGAAGAACCCCTTCCATACTCTCTTAATTGAGCAACAATACCAAAAGGTGCCCCAAGGGAGGTTGCCCTTTGTCTGGGATCTACCTCATTCTAAGCATGTAGGGAAAGAATACACTAAGAAGGAAGAGTGGGGAAAGAATTACAAGGACTGGGATTCTCGGTCCGACATGATCATGAACCGTATTGAGCATAATTCAGAGTTGATTCGTACTCTGACCTTCGAGATTGTGGACTTGAGGGAACTAATTGAAGAGCTTATCAAGAGAACACCACCACCACCGAAGGAGTAATTCGTCATCAGGTTTGGCATCCCCTTGGCTTGTTCCATGCTTTGGGGAGTGTCGCGGTATCACATCATTATCTTTTATCTTTTCACCTTTTTAGTAGATTCATATCTTGGGTAGAGAAGTTATCTTATAGGTTGGTTTGCATTGTGGAAGTATCTATCCTTTAGTTGGTTATCTATGTATCCCTTGGTGTGAGTGCCTTTATGGAATATTAATGAGAAGTTTCATCTTTTAGTTTTGCACTTCTTATTTTAGTTTGAAATCTCTATTATATGATTGATCTTGTTGATCAGTATTGGTATCACTTTGGGAGCATCAAGTAGATCTAAATTGGTTTTGGCAAATCGAGCTCTGGTCAGTAGCAACACTTTTGACGTTTGAAAGGAAAAGACAAAAAAAGCTTACAAGTATTTTGTATTATTTATTTTCTTTCTTGATTGGCTCATAAGCTTAGTATTCCTTATTTAAGATCTTTTGTGTCTTCAAGGAAGTTTGCATGTTTGGCTTTATCACTTGTAGGTTTGCTTGTTTCCTTCAACTCCTTTGCTTGCTACCCAGCCTTGCTAGCCAAAAACCTGTTTTGAGAAGGCATACTTCTCATGCATCCAATCCCTTGAACCAAAACATGTGCCATTTGTGTCCACCATATCTATCTATTAGCATTATTGCTATTCCAAGCAAATTCTCAAGCTTCATCTATCTTTCGAATTAAAATTTATTTTGTTATGTGAAAACTAGTTAGTAAAGCTCTCACAAACTTGATGGAACACCTTATTTTCTTGCCCCTAACAAACGTTGGGATTAGCAGAACCGTGATGTCATAGGGAATGCTTTCAACACCTATAAATACATACCCAGTTGATATCATGCTCTTTTGTTTGCGGATGTCGTCGGTGTGAAATAAAAGGGGAGCTTGTAAGTCCATGGAGTTATGTATATGTGTTAGAGAAACGCTTGGGCCGCTAGCCTAAGCCATGCCTAATCATGGTGGAAACTTGCAGCATCACCATAATGAGAAATCTATGAAGCTTTCTTCTTATATAAAAAAGGAGAGGCATATTGAAAAGAGGAAAGAGAGAAAAATCGCCATTGTCCCATGGCAAATAAAAAGATTGCTGAGATGCTCATTGTCTGCTTGCCTTGTCATTTTGATTATGGGATAGCTCCTGTATCATGTGCCAGGGGTACCCGTTGGCGGTTCTCTATGATATGCATGTACTTACAATGACAATAACTTACCGGTAACTAAAGTTGAGTAGCATGAGAAGCGGCCCTCGCACTCAAGGGACATGAGATTGCCAACTTATATTTCGTCAAGCATATGCTCCATCTTTGTCACTTTAACCTTAATCACCTCATGATGCTTATGATAGGGGCAATGACAGATCAAAGCTAGTAAGTACCATGATCTTTTGGAAGCTCTTTATGAACTTGAAATCCCTGCTTCCCTCTATGAAGGGCATTTCTCCTACTTCTAACTTGAGTTAGTAACCTATTCCTCTCTATCTCCAGCAAGCATTTGAGTTGTTGTGTTTCAAGCATTCATATGATGATTTATTCAATCATGTTCTTTATCTTCCTTGTTTGCACAAGACTCTTATCTATTGAGTATTACTTTGAAATCTATCATTGTGAAAAACCTTTTATGTTTGAGAAAAAAGTACTCCTGTTGTAAACGTCTTTACAAAAGCTTTATTTGAAAACTGTTTGCCAACTGTTCTCTGACCAAGAACAAAGTTTGCCAATCCCAATGATGATTTATCTTTATGCATCTCTATTGTGACTCCTATACTTGTTGCAAGCTAAGTTATATAATGGTGAGTTTCTTTCTTCTATGAGTTGTGTATTGGTAAGTGTGATGCTTCTTTTCCGTATTCTTTTTATCGACACTTTGCTCCATAAACCTGTGGACATGTTTACTGAGCTCGGTTCTTGCTTGGGCACAAGCGAAGGTATAAGCTTGGGGGAGTTGATACGTCCAATTTGCATCACCATTCTATATTATAATTTACCTCTATTCATTGATATATTTCATATTAAGAGGTGTTACTTATGTCCTTTCGTCTGTTTTTGCATGTTGGAAGATTCTTGGAGGATGAACTGCCGGAGTCAGGATTCTGATTGAAAAAGTGGTGTTTTGATGCAATTTCGTGAAGATCAGAAAAATACTAGAAAAACTATGGAAAACATATTTTCCCATAAGATGAAGAATTCCAAAGGGGATACGGAGTTGGGCCACAAGGGCCCACACCCCCAGGCGCGGGCCACCCTAGGTCGCGCCTATAGGGGGTGTGGCCCACCTCTAGCTCCGCCCTCTCACCTATATCTTCTCCTCGGAACCCTAATACATGGGGAGCGACCACAAAAATATTTCGCCGCCTCTGCGGGGCGGAAAACACCAATAGAGAAAGAGCTCTCCGGCAGACAGATTTCTGCCAGGGAAATTCTTTCCCGGAGAGGGGAGATCGTCGCCATTAACACCATCATCAAGCTAGAATTCATCGGGATCATCATCATCCACACCATCATCTCCACCAGCACCATCATCACCACTCCATCCCATTGTAACAATTGTGTTGAATCTTGCATAGTTCTTAGGGGAAACTTTCCAGGTGTTGATTACTATTGTAGTTGATGCTTGTGAGCGGAACCATTGGATTATTGTTTATGTTCAGATTGTTATCCATTACCATATCATCTCTGATCTTGATCCATATGATGTCTCGTGAGTAGTTCGTTAGTTCTTGAGGACATGGGAGAAGTCATGTTGCTAGTAGTGGAATTGTGTTGAGGTATTATTCAATGGTTTAGTATTTAAGTTGTGGTGTTATTCTTCTAGAGGTGTCATGTGAACATCGAATACATGATACTTCACCATTTATGGGCCTAGGGTAATGCATTGTGTATTTGGCTACTAATTGTGGGGTTTCTGGAGTGACAGAAACCTGAACCCCATTAGGAAACCATTGCACAAGGGAGTGTAGGATCTCAGAGTTTAAGGTTGTGGTTAGGTTTATACATTAATTGCTTTCTTGTAGTTTCGGATTCTTGCAAGGGGTTTAATCACAAGTATGTATTATTCCAAGTAAGTTTGGTACATTAGCACAGGTTCACCCACACAACACTTATAAAACCAAAGAAGACTACTCAGCTATATGAAGCGCAAGCACTTGATAGTATTCCCATGTGTCCTCGAGAATGTTTGGTCCTCATAACTATTTCCACCGGCTTGTCCTTTGCTAAGAAAGGATTGGGACACTTGCTGCAATTGTTTGTTGTCTTTATTACTTGCACTTTATTTATTTGCTTTATTAGAAAACCCCTAAAAATCCGTTTGCTAAGTATTTACAGTGATTTCCTGCTCCATACCACTAGTCAACACCTTCTGCTCCTCGTTGGGATCGACACTCCTATTTATCGAAAGTACTACGATACACCCCCTATACTTGTGGGTTATGACTCCAAGAGGGAGTATTTATACTCGATAGTGGGTTCATGCCTCTATTTAATCTGGGGAAGTGACAGAAATCTCTAAGGTTGTACATGTGTTGTTGCTACTAGGGAGAAAACAACGGTCCCTTATTCATGGAACAAGTGGATTGTTTACCTTACACACTTTTCTTAAAGCATTTATCTGTTGCTTGCAAATTAATACTGGATGGGGTTCGGATGATAACCTGAAGGTGGATTACTAGTCATAGATGCAGTTGGATGGCGGTCTATGTATCCTGTTGTATTACCCAATCAAATATCATAGGATCATGAATGTCTAGTATTTCATTGTTATGCCTTCCTCTGTCCTATCAATTTCCCTGCTGTAATTTGTTTACCCAGCATGCAATGTTTGTTTATGTTAAGGAGAACACCTCTAGTGAATTATTGACCTCGGTCCAATCTTTACCATTGATATATCTTCCACCCTTACTGTTTATTTTCTGCAAACCACCATTAACTTCCACACCATATAGTTAATCCTTTGTTTTCAGCAAACCAGTGAGATTGATAACCTCACTGTTTGTTGGGGCAATGTTTTGAGTTTGTGTTGTGGAGGTTTCCAAGTTGTTAGCAACACCTTTGGGTCGTTTCCTTCCTCCTACTGTTTCGATAACCTTGGTTTCTTTCTGAGGGAAGACTTGCTATTGTGTTCATCGTACCTTCCTCGTGGGCTCTCCCAACGAAGCTCTACATTGATCTGAGCACATCACCCATAATTAGCCAGAACTCCTCTCGGTAGATTTCATCCAAACTTCAATAATCCTACTAGTCTGTTACCAGAACCATGGTCAGTCACTAGACGATTAAGATCCTTCAGGTTGCTTAGCAATTAAGCTCCTTGGATCGAACTACTGCAATAGTCACAGTGGCTCCTCTGTTGGGTTTCGTAGCATGGAAAACAAAAAATTTCTACCGCATACAAACAAACAAGCCAAGATCTATCTACTAGATTGTAGCAACGAGTCGATAGAATAACTCACCCTCGAAGATTCCAAAGTGTTTAACGAGAGCGGATTCTCGTGGGTGATGTAGTCGTACTCTTCCCGATCTCAAGATCGCGTAGACGATCCTTCCGGCGCTGCGTTCCGGCAGCGCTCCCGCAGTCGGTCACACATTCGGTACTCGACGAAGACCCTCCTCTCCCTTGTTCCAGCAGGCAGCGGAGGTTGTAGCACTCTCCTCGCGATTCCGGCAGCACAACGGCGTGGTACCGGAAGTAGAGGGGAGATCTCGCAGGGCTTCGCCTTAAGCCGGAGCGAGTATGGTGGAGTATGAGAGAGTCCTCGGTGTTCTAGGGTTTAGACACACCAAGGAGGGGACAAGCCGGCGGCTAGGGTTTAGCTAGGCGGCGGCGAGTTGGTGCCCTAGGGGCCGGCGGCGGCTTGGAGGCGGCGGCGGCTTGGGCTAGGGTTTGGAGGAGTAGGAGTTGTGTGTCAAGGAGGGGAGCCCTGCCCCTCCTTATATAGGTGGAGGGGGCCAGACGGCCAAGGGGAGGGAGAGGAGTCCCTCCCCAACTCGGCTTGGGTGGGAGCCGCCGGTTGGAGGAGGGAACTCCTCCCCAACTCGGTTTCCCACTCCTCCTCCTCTTTCCAAAACCTGCCGTTTGACTTTCAAACTAGCCGTTTGACTTTTCAAACTAGGATTTGAATAAACCCTTTATTTTGGACAGCGATGACACCTAGTACATGATGCAATCATTCCAACTTGCAATGACACATTCATGTACCCTTCCCCCCGGAGTGCCGGACATTCCGGAACCTTCTAGAACATTCTCGATGAAAACACCGGAACCATTCTCCAACTCCGAAACGGGACTTTCCTTATATGAATCTTATTCTCCGGACTATTCCGGATCTCCTCGTGATATCCCGAATCCCATTCGATACTCCGAATAACATTCGGACTCTTTCTCATCATTCCATAACTACTCAAACAACGTCGAATCCTTAAGTGTGTCTCCCTACGGTTCGTGAATTATGCGGACATGATCGAGACACTTCTCCGAACAATAACCAATAGAGGAATCTGGAAATTCATATGGCTCCCACATATTTCTACGATTACTTTGCGATCGAATGAACCACTTACATACGATACCAATTTCCCTTTGTCTCATGATAGTTTACTTATCCGAGGTTATGATCGTCGGTATCTCTGCATACCTAGTTCAACCTCGTTACCGATAAGTACTCTTTTCTCGTTCCCGTGATATGTGATCCCTTGTGAGCTAGTCACATGCTTGCAAGCTAATTGGATGACATTTCACCAAGAGGGCCCAGAGTATATCTATCCGTCATATGGATGGACAAATCCCACTCTTGATCCATGTGTCTCAACCAATACTTTCCGAACACTCAATGCCACCTTTATAGCCACCCAGTTACGGTGTGGTGTTTGATGTCATCAAAGCATCCATCTGGTAAAGGTGATATGCATGATCTCATGGTCGAAGGAATTAGGTTACTATGTATCAGAAAGCATATAGCAATTGAACTATTAAAATGACTTGATCTTTATGCTACGCTTATCTATAGGAGTATGTCCACCATATCATTCTCCTAACGATATGATCTTGTTGTTAATAACATCTCAATGTTCATGATAGGGAAACCACAATCATCTATTAACCAACAAGCTAGTATTATATAGAGGCTTTACTAGGGACTTCAAATTAAGTTTACAAATCACACAAGTATTAATGTTTCCTTGTTAATACTATTATAGCATGAATGTAAACATTTATCATAAACACAAAGATATAATAATAACTACATTTATTATTGCCTCTAGGGCATATCTCCAACATCCTCATGCTCCTCGAGCTCAACTAGTTTTCCGTTGATATCCCCGTGTCACTCGGGGGGTCGCCAGTCTGCTAGCAAACAAGACCTTATCTATGTAGAACAAGGTATCATGTTTTTGAGCCCTTAATTGGACATCAAGCATTAAGCATCCCACATATAGTGAAGCACACATAATATAGTAATTAAAATCAACCACAAACTTAATGGAAAATATATAGGCACATCACATCTCACCAATCCCTTGCATCTCCCACGCCCAAAGAAACTTACCCACACATGAGAGAACAAAGCATCATCGATATAATTAAATAAAGGGAGTTCTTCTTGATATTACCGTGGAGATCCACAGTAAGAATAGAAATAAATCCAACACAATTCGAGATGGTAAGAAACAATCTCAAACCCTCACCTTGCAAGGTGGAGATCTCTATCTCTCTCTCTCAAGTACAAGTAATGGCTATGGGGGTCTGGTGGCTAGGAGGTCGAAGATCGTCGAGCGATATGAAGAATGTCTTCACCTTCTTCTCTGAATCTCTTCTTTCTCCCTTCTGGATGAGATGACGGATGTTGTGTTCTGATTTCGTCCTCGGTCTTTTCACGAAAGTTGTCCCTTTTAACAAGACGAAGGCGGTGGAAACTATACGGCGGGAACTATGTGGCCGAAAAAATATTCCCACTGTATAGTTGCTTGTTAAAGCTATTGTATGCCTCCCTTGATTGCTTCCAAAAAGAGACTTGCTTGTTTTCGTCTGAATATTTTGTTTTTGCTGTTAAAATCCTTTGTTGATGTTCAGAACCTCAAACACACATTAAAAACCAAGTTTTCTTCGCTACTGAAGTATTAGCATTAGGTAAAACTAGAAACCATCAAATCTAAACGAAAACCATCAATAGAAACCATAAAAAATGTGTCGAATCTCACAGCTATCAACTCCCCCAAGCTTAGATGTTGCTCATCGTTGAGTGACAATGAAATAAGGAAGAATAGCGGAGATTCGAGACTGGAAGAAAAAACTTACAAGCTCGAATTGGTGTCAAATTCTTTTCTTCATAATTCCTGCAATCTTAAACATGATCATACAAGTATTCACGATATTGCACTAAGTCCACTTCCTAACCACGTATATCTTGCTAGAAAATAAATCATATGCTTGAGCAAGTGTCAAAAGTTTAGCTAGGAAAGTGAAACAAATTCTTTTGGTTTCTCTCTTTATTGAGAGATGAAAATTGTTTGCTCCTGTTCCTTTAATCAATTAACAGTACTCAAGTTGGCACCAACAACATTCAATTTAAGAACAACTCATCTAATCCCATGTCAAAATTTCAAGACTCTCAAAGCACCTTTTTCCTTTCCTTGTTTTTTTTCAAAAACTTCAGCTCTTTCATAGAGAAATCATGCCACTGTTTTTAACATGTTAATTGGGACTGTGTTGCGCACTCGTGACCATGCCAATAGATAACTGTTGAGCAATAGTTGGTTAGAGGAGTACTACAACTTCCCTTGAAACATGAAACCATGAGGATACTAAAATTTTACCCATCATAGCATTCCAGCTACAGACACTTACATAACTCAATAGATGAAATCAAGTGGTCTCCCACATTTAGATCATTCATTGGACAGCGGAGTTAATAGTTCTCCATGGAGCACGATAGTGTTTTAATGACATGCATAAATAAATATCTTATAGTAATTATTATAAAAAGCAGTGGCATAATTTGTACTACTTCGAATCATCTATTTTATCAGACAATTTCATTCAAGAGTGTTATCGAGTCTATTTACATTAAGCTCAATGGGCTTGAGTAGTTCTAAAATCAAATCCTTTGGGCTAAACATGGACTCAAGTCATATTTTGGATGTTTTTTCTTGTTATAGAAATGTTGGAAATATTTTAACCAAGTTCATTGCCCATTATTTCAAAGCTAAGAAGGAGACACTGGCAAAGGAATAGAATTTATAGGATAACAAGCTAAGTGGGTAGTGGATCAAGTGCAAGCGAGGAAATAATTGTGGGGTTAATTTAAAGTTGCAGAAGATGTGATGAAAGGAATGTGATACCTCCTCTTGCATGCTTCGTTCTCGTACTTGAGTCGAACCCCCTCTATATTTCCCTATTGCTAAGTCACCTGAACTTGAGCAATCTCCGAGAGAAACAAAGAAACAAATTTGCAATAAAGGTTACAACTAATTTTTTTGTATTTTTGGTTTAGGAATGCAAACTGAAAGTAAACATGCAATTTTTGAAGAATTAAAATAAATCCAAATAAGAAATGAAAATATGAATGCATAGTTTGGACTTTTTCAACCCCGCCCCCCAAGCATAGGTTGTTGCCATGCTTAGTTGTTGTCGTCGTTCGGCGGCAGGTACGGATACTGCTGGTAGTAGTCAGGGAAGTGGGTCATGAAGTGACTGAAGCTGTTAGTTAGGGAAATAACATCTTCATTCACTCCATGAATAGTTTGGTCGATCTCCCCAACGCGCTGGTTGAGCTGCAGAAATTCTTCATAGGGGACATTGTTAAACCCCTGCTGCTGTTGCTGTTGTTGGGCCATGGGTCCCAAGGCCCCTCTTGTTGTTGCTGCTGCTTTCCTCCCCAAGCAGGGTTATCCTGCTACTCTTCCTCTTCATCATGCTGCTCTCCTTCTTCATCTTCCTTAGGGTTAGGATAGAGTGTTGCCATGATCTCTGTCACTTGATCCTTGGTTAGGATCTAGTTGTTCTTCTCCTTAATCGAGAAGGCTTGTGGAAAAGGCAATGGCACCTTCTCATCTTGTGCAACATCAAATAACCAAATTGATAGGCTAGAAGCCTCCTGTTAGCTCGGTAAACACCGAGGAAGCCACAAGGAGTTATATATTTGACATCCATGAGTATGGAGCCATCAACAGGTTGCATAACAGGTATCATAATTACATGGGCTTGGAAAAAGTGGGTTACCAATCCACCGATGCGAATATCACCTTTCTTTTTGTTGCTCTGGTGGCGGAGGTGGTTGAGGAATAGAGCTACAGGAGTGGGACTCTGCGGTGCATCAGGGAAGAGTGCCTTGGTGATCATGGCCATGTCTGCATTGGCCATAGAGCCGATATCTCCTCTTCCCAACAAAGTGTTGGCAAGAAACAAAAAGAAGTAGCGGATGGTCGGGTTCTAAATCATGGACATCTTCTTATGGTAGAAGTCCCTGCCACCGTTAACAGAAATAACCTCCCAACTTTATCCACTTGAGACGCTATACAAGTTTGTAACAGTTGATTCCCCTTCTTGAGGGAATCCAAAAGATTCATAAAATTGTTGAAAAGTGATTTGATATTGCCGCTGGTTAATGGTGAAACTCAACGTGCATGCATTACCTTTCTCCTTGTAGTCGTCGTAGAAGGAGGCGAGGAACTCATGGGTTAGCTCAGTGTAGGTGTAGTGGCTTACATAGGAGAGGTTTGATAGCCTTGCATTTGCACACATATGGTCGAAGTTCGCCCTCAACCCTGCTGTGCTGATAAAGCCATCATCGGCCCAACATGTGGGCATCACCTTCCTTGATGAAACCATGGCGTACTTGCCATCTATCTCAGCCCGGAGCCTCGATCCTTCACCATGTTGGAGCTTCCTCTTGCAAAAAATACTACCGATCTTGTTCATCTTGATGAACTGTGATATTTCAACATAAAACCTTAGGCATATAGTTTCTACATAATATATGGATGATTCTACGTGGAATAAATTAATCCTAATGTGAGAAATCAAAAGAGAAAATCAAACAAGCTTGAGTTCATCCACTAAATCAATGTGGGGATTTCAACCATGGAATTATAAAAAAAAAATCATGGATAAGGCGAGAAAAATACCGATCTATTGATTCCCCCACTCAAACAAATGAAATCCGCGAAGAATCAAGAGTTCTAGGTGGATTTTGAGAGGTTTGGAGAGAGAATATGAGAGAAATAATGAGGAGGAGGAGAAGCCCTAGCCGTCCCGATGCGCTTAAGTGGTCGCTCCAAACTATACGGGCGGGTTAGGTAGCTCCCGCCGTATAGTTTCGGCGGCACCAAGGGTTAGGGTTTCTCCACGCTAGATCACAACTATACGGGCGCAACTATACGACCAGACCAAAATGGTCCCTCCGTATAGTTGGTCGTTAAACCTTCTGCATCCAAGACCCCTCTTTTTGAGAAATTTGTCGACAACTATACGACCGCAACTATATGGCTGGAATATATATTCCCGCCGTATAGTTGGCCGTTATAACTCCTGGAAGATGCTTTTTCGCCCAAATTTTCAGAGATTCGCTTTTTAATCTGGACAATATGATTAAGCTAGCTTTTTGCATTTAAAACTCAAACTTTATTTTCTACACTAAATCTATGCTTATTCAGTCGATATTTCTACTACTTCTTGACAGCTGCATTTTCACGGGCGCGCTTCCTCAAGAATGTCTATGAAAAAGTTGTAGGAATGCGATGAACTTTATATTATTTAACTTTATTTTATTATTCTGATGGGTTGACTCCCATTAAGCATTTATTAAGAATGGTTGAATATTTCAACCCTTACTCTGTTCTCGAATTCTTACCTTGGGTTGCCCTTTATCAAAGGCACTTACCACATGAACTCTTTTTGCCGGTGGAATATACTTTTCTCCCGCTTCTAGTTTATTTGGAAAATACCAGATGATTTCAGCATCATAAATGTTGGGTTCGCAGCATAGAAAACAAAAAAATTCTACAATGGGAACTACTAAGCACCAAGATCTATCTACTAAATACAAGCAACGGGTGAATATACATCCATAGAGAATATACCCTTGTAGACCGTCAAAGTTTAACGAGGTTGTACTCGTGGATGATGTAGTCAAACACTTGCCGATATCAAGATCGAGAAGAAGTCCAGCACCACGAATCAGCAGCGCATCCGTGATCGCACACACGTTCAAGCCACCGAACAACCTCCGCCTCCTCGCTCCAGCGATGCAGCGGAAGCAACAACTCCTTCCAGACGAAAAGCCACCGGGAACATGTATCTTGATAGTCCGAGACCATGGGGAATAATTCTAGAGGGGGGAGATATCCTTCACGAGGAGGTGTGAGTGAGAGAGAGGGAGAGGGGAGCTTTATATAGGAGGAGGGGGCACCCCAAGGGGGTGGCCGGCAAATGCGGGCTGCCCCCCACCCCTCCCTCCATTCATGTGAGTGGAGATCCCGCTCATAAATTGCCTCTCCATTTTCTCCACTCAAAATCCCTCTCAAATTCCCATTAAATTTCCACCAAATTTAATACAATCTCTCATTAAATAAAACTCCTTTTATTTATTTATTTAGAATATTGTAAATTACATTAATTAAAAAACATTCATATAAACCCATTGCTACTGTTCAATTTCACATGCAGAAACAATTTTAGCAATTTCACCCGAAACAATTCCAGTGTCTAGTGAAATAATTCCCGTGCTTTGTAATTCTTTCATATGGAACATATTTGCTCCAAATGGTGTCGGTATACCTTTAGTGTGTCACCCTACGGTTCGCAAATAATGCATACATGATCGAGACCCCTCTCCGATCAATAATCAAAAGCGGGACCTGGAGATCCATAATGGCTCCCACACATTCAAAGATGACTTCTGTGATCGTGAGAACTTTTACGCTAGTAACATAATCCGTTTGTCTCATGATATATTACGTGTCCGATATTCGATCATCGGTATCTCCATACCTAGTTTGATCTCATTACCGACATGCACTCTTTTCTCATTCAAATGATATAACATTGTAGTGAACACATCACTTGCTTGCAACCTAACCAATGTGATATCACCGAGAGGGCCCAGAGTATATCTATCTGCCATCAGGATTGACAAATTCCACTCTTGATCCATAAGCATCTACATAACACCTTCGTAGCACTGAACCCACCTTTATAGTCACCCTGTTACGGTGTGATGTTTGATGTTATCTAGATACTCTTCCAGTATTAGTGATTGACATGATGTCATGGTCTAAGGATTAGGATTACTTTGTATGATGTTATAACAATATAAACACAATGACTTCGATCGTAATGCTATACTTCAGATGAATGTTCATCACATCATTCCAACAATGTTGTTACCTCGTTATTACACTACAAGGAATCTGGCATTATATGACCCTCTATTTACGTCATAAAATCGTCACAATAGTCCGTTTATGACGATTCTATGACGATTTTGAGATCGTCGAAAGCTGGGCGTCACTAATGAACTATAACGACGATTTTATTGAAATCGTCATAAGATACTATGACAATTTGAGATCGTCATAACCTCTATGACGTTCCAAAATCGTCATGTGCAACCAGCCCATGCCACGTGGACGATCTGACATGGCAGAACTTTGTGACGAAATGAAAATGTCTTAACGTGAATTTAGCCCGGTTTATACTGATTGTTATATGGGCCAGCCCATTAATTTGGTCCATTATGAATTATTATTCTGGAATTGTTTTTCGAGTTATTGGGCCAAACAGATGCATTTTTAGGATTCTCTATATTCTGGCTACTGCCCTTTTTAGTGTCGGTCTTACATTTGGGCCATGGCCTTACTCAGTCTATTATCTTATATTTCAGTTTTCTTTTCTAAAAAAGAAATGTCCATTTACACTTTCTTCTGGGCCAAGGCCTCTTATTCCAGGCCAGATTACTTTGGCTATGGCCATTTCATTACTTTGGGTTGTGGCCTGTTTACTAAGGCCACTATTTAATTCACCACAAACTAAATAGACAAGAAATCAACATTTGAAATTCAAAACCAATATTTCAATACATCATGTAGCATCAGGCATCATTTCAAATAACATCAGGTTCACAGTCATCAGGTATCATTTCAAGTAACATCATCATGTAGCATCAGGTTCAGTCATCAGGTACATCAGGTTCACAGCCAAAACGACAACAAGATACTCACAGCAAGGTACTCAAATAACAGCAAGATGCTCATCGCAAAAAAAACAGTAATAAGATACCCATCGCCCAGCAAGATAGCCATTGACCAACTAAAGCCATCATGTGATTTTGGCTCCAAATTAAGCCATCATGTGAGCAAGCTTCTCCTCATGCTCTTGCGCCCTCTTGACCAGCACCTGGTACTCCTGATCCCATTGCACTTGTGCAGCTTCTGCCTCTCGCGCCGCCTTCTTGATTGCAGCCAATTCTTCAGACATCTCTTCACTTCGCTGCTCCGACTTCTCCAACTTCTCTTGCAGGTCACGGACATGAGCGGATATAGCCGCATGTGAACTGTTCATCTTGTTCTTGGAGCCTGTCTGGAGGCCAACATTCTTCAGGAATGTGCTTGACGGCACCTCATTGGTGAGAACTTGGGTAACCACCTCCACAGCAGACTTTGGCTGTTCACCTTCTGGTACCGGCTTAGCCATCTCAGCTTCCATTTTGCTCTGCCATTTGGAATCAGTTGTTCAAAGATGTTAGGAATCATTAGCATGAGCACAAATAGTAGGAGCAGAATCGCAGAAAAATAAGGTAATCCACTAGGAGCAGAAGCAAAGAAATATGAAATGGACAGTATCATAAGTTCTTAAAGTAGACAAGAACCACAACATACTTGGAGAGCAACCTTCCGGTAAGAAATGAAGAATAACATGCTTACCAAACAACTATAGACCATTTCCAACATTAATAAGCTTATCAAGTAGACCATTAAAGAAACCTAGGAAGAACTAAACAAGTCCACACACAGATTTAATCACAACCAGGAAAGGAGTGACTCACTATAGCATCTTGAACTGCGACAGAGAAACCAGTGTTCTTGCTGTTGTGGGTGACCTTAAACATGTCAATGGCATTAAGATCTCACCCTGATGTTCCTCCATCTGAAATGATTTCCAACATTATTAAGAACACAGGCTTATAAGGACACAATTTAATTATGCCTAAATAAAAATGTAAGTGTATCTTACAGCTGCATAAAGATGATCTAGACAGCACCGCGAACCAGTCTTCTGCTGAAACTTGACTAGTCCTCGATTGGTCCTGTTCTTTTGGCACGTGTCCTACATATGGGAGCATTTTTATAACAACATTTCCAACAATCTGCATACTAGAATATAAACTACTTCATGAGACTTCACCAGATTATGTATCATATCAAGCAACAAAATGAGCATGTATCCTATCACATACAGCATCAGATAAAATAAAGTAGTTCACTTGATTTGAATGTTCCTTCAACATTCAAACTTCAAAATACAGTAGTTGACAACATATAAAACTACAGTACATGGTAATTACAGAATGTAAAGGTCAAGCAATGCAAAATACCATGTGTTTCGGGTTTGTCCGCAGCTTGAGCAGCGCTTGCCATTCCTCATAAGAGATGTATGAAATAGGGGACTTGATGCTGAGTTCAGCTGCTGGTACTTGATCGAAAAACTTCTTCTTGACCAAATGCTGTATTTGCTTTGAAACATTCTTCAAGATATCAGTGAAGGCTACCTTAACTTCCTTTGCATCAGTGTCCATCTCAAAATTTGCCTATAAACACAGTAAATAAAGCAATGATAAGATAAGTAACCAAATGACAAAAAATAGTAGAAAAAACAGATTCAGGTAAGGACTCATGAGCTTACAACAACTTTTCCTATATAGTCTTTCACCATAGCCTTGTCCTTTTTGTATTCCTTGAAGTGTGGAAGAATTGGTGTATGGATTCTTGCAATCATCCCACCTTCTGATGCAAACTTTGCAGCTAACAGGGGCCTCTCGGGGCATTTCATCCCTTCAGCAATTTCAATCCTCACTTTGCTTCCTAGACCCTTGGTCAACTTTTCCAGGCCTGTGCCTTTTCTCTTGCGGCTGACTACCACAAGTGATGTCCCTGAAATAGAAGCAAGCAGTACAATATCAGTAGAAATAGAAGATACAACAGTAAAAAATTATAGCAAGTTTTCCAAATATCAGTACAATAGCAGTACAATAAATATATTTAAATCAGATGTGCAAATAAATTATAGAAAACAGATTTGGGCGCTTGTTTAGTTTGGAAATACTGATATCCATGCCTAGCAATAATCTGAATTAATTGACTAGTAAAGGATTTGTGCTACTACTATTTCATACTTGCCTTCATCACCCATAGGCCGCTCAGGTGCGGAATTGAATTCATCATTTCTGTCCACCGTAGGCGCAACAGGGCTGAGGTCCATACGGACGGTACTTCCTTCATCCATGGACATATATCCATCATCCCATTGCATTGAGCTTCCACCATCCTTGCGAAGTAGGCCTCCTTCATTGGCTACATCAACCGCCTTCGCTTTCTGCCTTGTGACTCTAGCAGTAGCACGTTCATCAAGACACATCAACTTATCTGATCCTCCTGGTGGTACCGCAAATACCCTTCCTAGAGCCATTGTTGTAGTTGTATCTGGGCTACTTGTACTCTTTCTCTTTCTCTTAGCACACTTCTTCCTCCTCCTAGGAACCTTCGGGACCTCGCATGAACAGCATTAGACCACAGATCAGAAATAACACAGTGTAAGCATAGAATGAAGGAAAACAAGGAAAAACACACAGCAAACAAATAAACTCCCCTCCAAACAAGTTAGAATTTGCACCTTTACAATCTTGTCCACTACAGTATCCTCAACTTCTTCCTCAATAATATCTTCATCTCTAGGATTGTAGTCCGAGCTCTCACCTTGTGTTATGGAAGATGCGGAGGAGTCCTCATCTATTATTGCACTACCATTTGAGTTTCTAATCATTGAGGTTATCCGGGAGATGCCAAGATATTGGAAGACACGGTTGTTCCTCGTCATTGTCCTAGCCCTAATCTTCTCAAGTTCAGTGAGGGGCGCTTCTTTACATGGATAAGAAAAATATGCATTAGATGGTTGAAATGCATATGGGAGCAAGACAACTGAAAAAGCCAATGTATCTTATCAGGTTTTAGTTTCATTAAATCTAGTAGATTAACAAGAAATTTCTATATTGAAAATATAAACCAGTACATGGACCAGGTAACCCATGAAGCATCTGATGACAAGGTGTGAACCAGCAGAAGCAGAATAAGTACATGGACAATCAAACAGATTATAGCAGCAGAAATTATAGCACATACAAGCTTACAAGCAAGATTATAGCAGCAGAAATTTAGCACATCAAAGCTTACAAGCAAGATTATAGCAGCAGAAATTATAGTACATGGACAACCAAACAGATTACAAGCTTAGCACATCCAATCACAGCATTTATAGCATCAAGCATATACATGAGGACCAATTTGCATACCAGCAGGCTGCGTCTTCCTTGTCATTCTTCCCATTGCTGATCTCAAAATCCTGAGCAACATCAAGTAAAAGTCAGACCGTGTGTTGTCAATAGATGCTTCCACAAAGATCAGATAGACATACACAGTTACACAAAGGTCCAGTTATAAAATCTGCACATTAACTACAAAGTTACACTAAGCATTACACATAAACTTGGTATAGTCTTAGAGAACTCAAAATAAACATACACACATAGCCAGCTACCATGTACATCCTGAAACTTCAGGGACACAACCATCTGCCACATCACTACACACATCAGTACCTTGCTCCAACATTTGCCTAGAACGGGGGCAAACAGAGTGCTCACTAAATCAATAGGAGCATCAGCAAAACGAGCCAATTTCAGCCTAGGACACATTTAATTCAAAGGCCAGAACGAGCATCAGTAAAACAAGCATCAGTAAAAATAAACCCTGAGATCATCATCAATAGATAAAACCTACATTAGATCAGACTAATCTAAGATCATCATAAATAGATAAAAGCTACATCAGATCAACAATTCCAATCAACCAGCAAACGAGCTCCATCCATCATAGTCAGTACAGATCTTCAAACCCAAAAAAAATCTCTGAACCAACTTATAGTCGGTACAGATCATAGTCAGAAAAAAAGAAGAGAGGCTCCCTATCTTCTGAACATGGACATGGCCAATACACCTCCCTATCAGATCAAAGTCTAACCTAACCCTAACCCTAGACACGCCATGGAAGCCAAAACCTAACCCTAGACACGCCATGGTAGCCAAAACCTAACCCTAGACACGCCATGGGAGCCAAACCCTAACCCTACACACGCCATGAGACAAACCCTAACCCTAGAAAGCAAGAAGTAGGAGGAGCTAGGGAGATAGCCAGGAGACTCACCTGCTCTGGCCGTCGTGGGACGTCGTGGGAGATGGAGGGAGGGGTGGGTCATGGAACGAGCAATGGAGGGGTGGGTCGTGGAGCGAGCGCTGCCGATGGAGGGAGATGGAGGGAGCGAGCACTGCCGATGGAGGGAGATGGAGGGAGGGGTGGGTCGCCATGGCCGTCGGGAGCGAGTGCGCAGGGACGCCATCGCCGCTTGCGTCGTGAGATGGGGGTGGGTGGAGATGGGGATGGGTGGAGCGGGGATGGATGGAGTGGCCGAGTGGGGATGGGTGGGTCGGTCGATGACTCGGTGGGGATGGACCGAGTCCAATTGTCCAAATTGCCCCTGCCAAAATTTGTGGGCGGGAGACATCGGCGGGAGAGGGGGAAATTTTGGGTTTTGGCGGCAGAATTTTTGGGTTTGGGTTTATATAAGGGTTTTTATGCTATATATGTCACGTAAAATGATGCAGCATGAAAGTTTTTTCTTGGATGCTATGTCACATAAAATAATGCAATATGTTGGTATTTTTCCTTACAACCGTGTCACATAAAATGACGCCACGCAAAAGATTTACATTGTTCGGAAAGTTTTTGAATTTTTTACGCATGTTTCAAACTATGGTCAAAACAACGGGCATGAAGGTTCTTATCTAGGGGATGAGTATCGCCAAACTTGCATTGGATCTCTAATAAAATAATATATTGTGAGTCTAAAAATGATTTTTGCAAAAAATCATGAGCATACGATAATGTACATGTAGTTCAAATCCGACCCACTTCCTTCCGATTCGACAGACATTTGTATTTTTTTGCCAGGGGTGAACCAAAAGGTTTTAGATACCCCAGTTGGGACATTTGTAAATGTAAGGTGGTCTATCATTTTAGAAAAATATGGTGCTGGCATTTCGAAACTTTCATTTGGTGGTTGATTCACAAAACGGCCCGTTTTTTGCGCTCGAAAAATAGAAAATGGTTTTTCGGTGCGACGATAAGGAAAACTTTCTCCTGCAACATTGTTCTCCATCCCAGGATGCACATGCATGCACAATATGGGCACATTATCACAAACTATGCAGTGATTCTTGCCATAACATTGGCCATTTGGATCGAAAGCCATGAAACTTCAAACATGATAGCTCATTTTGAGAAGGACTTTTCGAGATGCAATCAATATACCAAGTTTGGTATTTTTCCTTACAACCATGTCACATAAAATGACGCCACGCAAAAGATTTACATTGTTCGGACAGTTTTTGAATTTTTTACGCCTGTTTCAAACTATGGTCAAAACGACGGGCATGAAGGTTCTTAGCTAGGGGATGAGTATCGCCAAAATTGCATTGGATCTCTAATAAAACAACATATTGTGAGTCTAAAAATGATTTTTGCAAAAAATCATGAGCATACGATAATGTACCTGTAGTTCAAATCGGACCCACTTCCTACCGATTCGGCAGACATTTGTCTTTTTTGTCAGGGGTGGACCGAAAGGTTTTAGATACCCCAGTTGGGACATTTGTAAATGTAAGGTGGTCTATCATTTTAGAAAAATGTAAGGATGGGAGGCGGAGGGGGGCAGAGGGAGAGGGGCTTAGCTCGGATGACGAAGCTATCATTGTTGTGGAAAGAGCTGCTGCTTAGGCTAAGAGAGCTGCTTCTCAGGCTAAGTGGCGTGCTAAGAAAGCTGCTACGAAAGCCGCTGCCGCGGAAGTCGCTGCTGCCAACAAGATTATCATGTGTCGAGGTAAAATCCTTTTCTGCCATTGTTCCTTTTCTTTATCTTTTACTTATGCAGTTTGCTGATTTGAAAATGTGCCTTTTCTTTGCATGTAGGTCCCAAGTCAAAGGCAAGTGTCAGTTTTGATAAGTGTTGTGTGTATGGCAACAAGATTGCTTTGAAACACACATAGGTGTTGTTCATGAGGGAACTTTCAAAGAAGAAACCCACTCTACCAGTGTATGTATGCACTATGAAGCTAGCAAACACCGAGGAGACAAAAGCTAAAATGGTAAACAAATTGTTTGCACTATGTCCTTGCATTGCTGATTGCATTTTGCTGATTGCTGATTACATTGCTGATTATATATTGCATTGTTGTTTGCATTGCAGTATTTCTCAAGGAACTTCACCAATGCCAACATCAGGCCGTACAAGGACTTCCCATCAAAGCTGAGGGTCTTCTGCAGAGGCCGTGATCCCATAATTGGCTCCCTCATCATGAGCAAAGGGAAGGGTAAAGGAGCACAAATTACAACCCAATGGTCCCAGGTGGTGGCGGCATCCAGGATGCATAAGGGCGATGTCTTTATGTTCCGTTTCCGCCGCAGCCCTACCGACGGACTTAAGCTGGAGGTTAATAAGGTCATGTAATCAGCTGGTTGTGTTGGTTTGTGCTGTTCTGTAAATATGGTCCTCTAGGTTGTTGGTTGTGTTGTTATCAGGGTGCTGTTGGTGCTACTTGTCCAGACTATGGAATGATCCTAGTTATCAGGTCCTAGCTATCAGGATGCTTTTGGTCCTGTGATGACCAGACTATGGAATGATCCTGTAATGTCCAGACTATGGATGGTCCTAGCTATCAGGATGCTTTTGGTCCTGTAATGTTGTAACATCCCAAAAATATTGAACTTGGATCATCAAACTCTAATCATCAAAATTAGGGTTAACAAAAACTTTTCTAAATAAAATTATGAAAGCATGCCTATGTGTATGCATTCAATTTGAAATTCTTTTGAACCACCTTGTTTATGTGTTTCTTTGCTTGCAAAAGGATTATTAGGTGAAATAAAC
The DNA here is from genome assembly GCA_916181665.1 of Avena sativa. Classification (NCBI taxonomy): domain Eukaryota; kingdom Viridiplantae; phylum Streptophyta; class Magnoliopsida; order Poales; family Poaceae; genus Avena; species Avena sativa. The sequence goes on from OV702296.1 coordinate 81,812,498, forward strand.
ATCATCTAAAACATTTCCCACACTTTTCCGAAAGACAAGTAAATCAAAACAAATAAAATAAAGGAATGGTCATTTTGACCAATTTAACTCCCATGCCTACTTTGGCTTTCTCAAACTTTCAGAAGCTAACAGAAACTTTTCTGGATCTTTGCACCCCTTGATTGTACTCATAACAAAGTATCAAGGCCCACTTTGTGATCATCCAGAAACTTTCAAATGCATAGTTTAAATGGAAATTCAAAATTGAATCTTTATCATATAGGAAGATCCCACTTTTTCAAAAACCACTCAAACAAGCTCAACTTTCAAAACCCAAGCATCTGCAGACTCACCAGCACCAATCTAGCACACCCACAAAAAATCTTTTGAAAATTCAAAACTTGAATTCATGCGGCCATTTCATCAAACACTTGGCAGACACAAATCAAACAAAATCAAAACACTATAGTGTGCAGTGTTTTGAGCCTAACTGGTTCCCTATCTAGCTCACAACCAGCTCAGTAGATCATCTAGCAAGATTAACCAGGCACTAGCACCACTGTGAGCTTGCCAAAATCATCAATGGTGAACAGCCGAGTGCATCCTTGCCACCCCAGTGTAGACAGCAAGCTAGGAAGGAAACTAGCCATGCCAACCTTGTCTGTGCGATCACCCATGCGTCACCGCCCCCTCTCGACCAACCCTGCCTCAAAGACACCGACCAGAGCACCCAGGAACACCACGCCCGTGCCTCTGCCAACCGTGCCGAGCATGCGCCAGATCGCCACGCTCGACCGAAGCCCACAGACCGCGCGCCGCCCTCGCCGCGTGCATACACGATCGCCACCGACCCAGGAGACCGCCAGACATCCCCGTTCGCCGCCCCATGCCGCACAGCCACCGCTCGCCGTCGAAGACGCTGCCTCTGCCGCGTAGAGCGTCGCGTGTACCAGACCAAACCGCACCGCCCCACGTCTTGCCACCGTATCGTTGAGCATCGCCAGGGAACACCGCACCGTCCCCTACCTTCGACATGCCAATGGCCGTCTGTACCATCGTCCCCGACGAGCTCACCGTGCGCCCTGTCGGTCCCCTCGCTTGACTATAAATAGAGGCCACCCCCGTTCGAATTCTTCACACCATTCTACTCCCCTCTCCTCACTGATCGTGCCACACCGTTCCCGGAGCAAGGCGAGCAACACCTCGTCGGAATTTCACCGGAGCCCGCCGCCTCTGGAGAAGAAGGGAGCCAGCGATTGGAGCCGCCCTAGGAGGAGGCACCGGTACTAGGAGATTCGCCGTTGTCGACTTCGTCGTTCGCCCGCCTCGCCGACCCTCGCCTGCACCCCGGTGAGCCCCCAGCAACACCCACTCGCCGCGCTAGGTTTCTGTCTCGCCGGTGTTGCCCAACGTCGACGATGACTCTCAGTCGTTGGATTAGAACTAGATCGAACGCCCCACATCGCCCCATACCGCTTCGCACTCCCCCATCTCACTGACGAGTGGGGACAACCACTTAAGCAGCCCGCGGAAGCACTACGCTTAGCAGGCCGGCCTGTTAACTTTTCCCGCGCAGCCCAGTTATTTGAATTAAACCTTTTCCATTTTATTTCAAACACACTTCTGTACCCTATTTCAAAAATCAACCCAGGTCGATTCAGTGCACCAAATTGAATGAAACTAATTTTGATAGAAAGGTCTAGGAATGCTGAATCCAAGCCCGTTGGATTCAAGTCATTTGGATCTGTAGATCACCCATGGTAAAAATAACAATGCAGAAGCTTTTCTGCATTCAAACATTTTTCAAATTTAAACCATAAAAGCTTTTGAGTTGATTCCAACTCTCAAAAATCACATTTAACCATACCTTTCAGAATATATAAAAATATATAGGTTTACTTGCAGCAATAATGTTCAAGTAATAAAAGAATGTTACATAGGCATTTCTAACCACTTTATTTAATTTAAATAAATGGGTAAAACCTTATTAAATTGTGACACCACTTTAAATCATATTCCCATGGACTAAAATATGTGGTGATGACATGTATCAACAGGATCCCATGTTTGGTTTGGAGAATATTAAATCTTAAGTAATTTTTCAATGAGTAGAAATTACTTCTCTAAAAATAAAAGGAATTAAACCAAGCCTTAATCTTGTAATGTTAGAGATGATGTTAGATCATCTATAGGAACCTTGTGTGCGACGATTGCAAGTAATTAAGTATTGTTTGGTGATTGTGTACCTCATATTATTTCATAGACGATAGTACCGACCAAGGATACGAGGAGGAAGGAGGATTCTACGAAGAGGAAGCCGAGGAGAACTTCAACTACTGCTCTGCACAAGGCAAGCCTAATACTACTAGTTGAATGTGCAATCCCATACTTGAAAGCTATTAACTTAGCAATCTGATACTATACCTATGCAAGAAGATACTTGCTTGTTACCATGCCAATTACATGCCTTAAGCATATATGATCATCTCCACTTGATAAACCAATCCTAGTTTTACTTGTAAGCTTCTTACTTTATTTCTTTATCAAAGCTAGTACTTAGAGCTTACTCAAGTGAATTGTAGATTCTAGAGGGATACTTGAAGGTTGCATAAAGAGCATAAAATTTGGCCTAAGCTAGATAATCTTGATGTCATCCTAAGGCATGAGATTGAACTTAGTTAAAACTCCACTAGTTTACCACCCCTCATTAAGGCTTACCCCCACCTGTAGATGCTAGTGCTAAGCATAAAACTTGATCAACTTCAGATGGGAATACTTGGTGGAAAAATGGTTACGAAAACCTTGGAATGATGGATCGTTCTATTGAAATGTTTTGGACATGTGTTTCCGAACACTTGATGATTTTGGTGATGAAAATGTTGAGGCATCAGCCTTAGCCCTTTATAAAACTGATGGTTGTCCGGATGCGATACCATTCCAATTTTATCGTACAACCACAATACCCGAAGATTGGGTAGGGCTTGACTGGAAGCTTATATACCTTAGTATTAGTACCCTCACGGCCAAGGTCTGAGCTGAGGCTACCTTGTGAAGATTGTCCACCTGTGCAGTACCCAAGATGACAGTTGGTCATGGTTGGGAGGCCAAACTCACAGGAGAGGTGCTTATACTAGGGCGTGTAATAGAAAGGTTAGGATTGATTAACCGCATACTGAGTATGGTGAATTCAGGATTTGTTCCTGATGGATGTATCGAATGTTGTGGTGAAAGTGTACTATCTCTGCAGAGTGTCAAACTATTCGAATAGCCGCGTCCGCGGTTATGGACAGTTGGAGTGGCCATAATGTTCCCCCGTCAGACTTTTCAAAATGACTTGTGAAACAAAGTGAGACTTTGACTTGACCACAACAGGGTTATGATATGAAATACAAGTTCCCATTTAGGTGTTATAAAACTTCAACTATCTTTCGTTGCTTCTAAACTTAGTAGAGATAAATCTGGCTTTTGCAAAACAACCCTAGAGCCTAGTGTCCTATTATCAAAAACCCCTTTCATTTGTTAGTGTTAGTTTGCGAGTACTTAAAGAGTACTCATGGCTTTGTCCCTGGCTATTCCCATGGCCAGACTATGAAGAGGAGTACCTGGAGGATCGACCCCAGGAAGGTTACGACAACTAGGATCATCTCCAATCGTCAGCATTGCCTGTGACCCCGAAGATGGAGCTTCGCCCATGCTACCGTTATTATTACGTATTCCGCTTCTTGATGTTGTATTAAGAACTGGATCATGAGATCCCTATTTGTGTAAGAACTTATGTACGGTTGTAATGGATGATGTACTATGGTATGCAATTCTGTTATGTGTCGCAAAAATGGTAATCCTGGGATTGCGATGTATGGCATAACAGGCATCTGGGATTAAAAACCCGGGTGTTGACAAGTTGGTATCAGAGCCATCCTGACCATAGGATACCCTAGTTAGACTGGACATTTGAACCAAAAAATTAGTTTCAAAACCAAAGAAAACAAATATTTACAAAAACTTATTCTCATTCTTATCCCTTTGATTCTTTCATGAAAATCCAGGTTCTTCAAAAACCTTTGCAAAATACATAAAATTTTGACACACTTGGTCACTCTACTAACTTACTCATCCTATATTCTTATAGATGGACGTGAAGTACAGCAAGTTTTATCAGTTGGGGAATGGAGGAGACCTTATCTTTGGAGGGATTTGGACCAGCTTTCGGAACTTCTAGAGCGTCCGCATCCCGAGTTCTTCGGAGCTCAGCTCAATGATCAAGGAGGATAAGATCTGCAGTGGCTAATTGTTGCAAGTCTCAGAGGAAAGATTGAACCTCCCACTGCGGAAGGAATTCAGTTTACCTTAAGAGAGAACAACTGGCTCGATGGACTTGCCAGGGCCATGCAGGAAGCTCTTTCCCGTCTATGTGGGCAGAGTATCAACCAGATCAAGGGTAATCTCTTTGAGTTTTGCCCAAGGCGTGATGCTAATGGACAACGACTGGAAGCCCCATACCACCCCGAGCTAAAGACTCAATTTGACCACCTTAGCTTCATGATGTACGATCGTTAGCAGGAGTTAGACAACTGCCGTGACTACTCCAACCACAAGTTTGCCACCATCAATACGAAGGACCAAACCATCGCCATGCTAGCAAAGGATCGCAAGTCTCGCCGCCGTCAGCTCGACAAGAAGGAGCACATCATTGCCCGCCTTCGCCACCGCATCTCATCTTTGGAGGAGACCATCCACGAGAGAGACATGCAGTTGGAGGAAAGGGAGAATGCCGGAGAGGATCTTCGTGGAGACCCCTACTCCTATCTTAGCGATGACGATGATTTTCTAGAGGATCAGGCTATGGATTTCTTCACCGATGAAGACGATTTCGCCTTCATCGATGATGATAAGGATGACGAGGCCACGGATTCCGAGGAGTAGTAGCACTTGAGCACTAGCGTAGTGAGTAGTATTCGGTCCCACTGTATCGTAGTTCTCAGAATGGTTCTTAAAACCATCTGCTTTCCTTTGTTGTGGTGTGTGTTGTATCGTGTGAATGAATGAATGAATGAAAAAGCAAGTTGCTAGAAAATCTGAGTCAAACTTTAAAAAAAATTCAAAGACCCAAAAACTTTAGAAATTTCCCTCTTTTCTCATGATCTATCTCAATCTTCAGATGCCACATGGAGGAAGTGGTTCATCCCCGGACCCGATGTTGCAGATTCTGCAAATGTTGACTTCTGACCGTGAAGCTGAAAGAGCGAAACGTCAAGCCAACCTAGCCACCCTTCAGCAGATAGCCCAGCTAGCCCACAACAACCAAGGCCACGGAAATCAGGACAACCATGGATCTAAGCTCAAGAATTTCCAGAATACCAACCCACCTGTTTTCACTAAGTCAGAAGAACCCCTAGACGTCGATGATTGGCTGCAAACCATGGAAAATAACCTAGAAGTCGCCGGAGTGGAAGCCAATGAGAAAGTTCTGTTCGCCACCCACTATCTAGCCGGAGATGCCAGGGCATGGTGGAACAGTGTTCACGCAATGACCGGAGGCCAGATGATGACCTGGGAAGAATTCAAGGTCAAGTTTAGCAGAACCCATGTGCCACCAGGTTTGATCAAGAGAATGAGAGACGAGTTCAGAGAGCTGAAACAAGGAAGGATGACCGTAGTGGAATACCGTGAAATTTTTTTGTCATTAGCTAGGTATGCCCCGGATGAGATCGACACCGAAGCCAAGAAGAAAGAAAGATTCCTGAATGGTCTGCATGACGAGATGCAGAGAGTGTTAGTCAATATCCCCTTTGCGGATATTGAAGCCCTTGTGGACTCTGCTATCCAGATGGAAGGAAAGATCAACCAAGCCAATGAGAACCGCAAGCGTCGCATGATGCATCAACCAGGAACCCATTAGACTCCAAAGTATCGCCCCAACCCATCTCCAGGATTTGCCCCAAGAACCAACAGACCCCCTATGAACCGTCCGACCTATCCCAACCGAGGAAACCCTAGGCCCGGAGGAAATCACAACAACCCCGGCAACGCTAGCAATTTCAATCGTGCCCCACCCAAGTTCAACAACAACAACGCTACCGCCAACACCAACACTGCCCATAGGACTGGAAGCAATGATGTGCCTATTGCAGCAAAGGACAAGTCGCAAGTGACTTGTTATGACTGTGGAAATAAAGGTTCCAACGAGTGCCCCAACAAGAAGAATGCTACAGCCCCCAATGCCAATGTCCCAGCTCAGCAGCAGCGTCGTGTTCAGCCAGGAAGAAGATTTGCCCTAGGGAATTCACTCAACCGCAACGGCCTTCTTTTTCTCATGCATGCTGAAGAAGCTCAGGAAGCGCTAGACGTCGTGCTGGGTATGTTTTCTGTTAATTCAGTACTTGCACGAGTGTTGTTTGATTCCGGTGCATCGCACTCATTTGTCACCGAAGAATTTGCATGCACTAGTAAAATTCAACCAACCAAACTGAAGCATGTTATGATTGTTCAAATTCCTGGATCAACCACCAAGGCTAGGCAAATTTGCAAAGCCGTCCCTATCCGAATCCATGGCATAGATTTTTATGCAAATCTGATAGTACTCGGAACTAAAGGTTTGGAAGTAGTACTAGGAATGGATTGGATGTCCAAACATCAAGGATTGATTGACTGTGCCAAGAAAGCCATAACCATGACCAGTACTGCCGGAATATCCGTCGAGCATATATATGAAACCTTACCTCGTCAATTCAAGTGCAACAAGAGTATAGCCCAACCTACCATTGACCAAGTCCGAATAGTCTGTGAATACCCTGATGTATTTCTAGATGTTCTACCCGGTATGCCCCCAGATTGGGATATCGAGTTTATCATCGAACTAATTCCCGGAACTGGACCCATAGCCTAGAGACCATATAGTATGAACCCATCAGATCTAGCAGAATTGAAGAAGCAACTAGATTCCATGCTGGAAATTGGATTGATTCAATCAAGTGCGTCAACATGGAGATCACCTGTCTTGTTTGTGGACAAGAAGGATGGAGGTAACCGTTTGTGTATGGATTATCGGAAATTTAATGATGTCACCATCAAGAACAAGTACCCCTTGCCCAAGATAGAAGATTTGTTTGATCAGTTGACCGGTGCCAAAGTGTTTTCTAAGATTGATCTTAGAACTGGCTATCATCAACTCAAAATTCGTGCAAAGGATATTCCAGAGACTTCCTTTACCACTAGATATTGATTGTATGAGTATACAGTCATGTCTTTCGGACTAACCAATGCCCCCGCTTATTTCATGAATCTCATGAATAAGATTTTTATGGACTTCCTGGATAAGTTTGTTGTTGTTTTCATCGATGACATTCTGATTTATTCCAAATCAGAAGAAGAACATGAGCTACACCTAAGGACCATTATTGGAACCCTTAGAGAGCATTAGCTGTATGCAAAGTTTAGCAAATGTGAATTCTGGTTACAGGAGGTAGGATTCCTCGGTCACATTGTATCAGCCGGAGGAATTGCCGTTGACCCTGCCAAAGTGAAAGATGTAGAAGATTGGCAAGCCCCAACTACTCAAACCCAAGTTCATGCATTTCTCGGATTGGCGGGATATTACCGCAAATTCGTAGAAGGATTCTCTAGTATCGCCAGACCCATGACCCAATTGCTGAAGAAGGACAAGAAGTTTGAATGGACCGACAAATGTGAAGCCAGTTTTCAAGAACTCAAGAGGACATTGATTCCAGCCCCAATCTTGATCATGCCAGATATCACGAAGCCCTTCGATGTGTATTGTGATGCATCCAAGATCGGTATCGGATGTGTGCTAATGCAAGAAGGCAAAGTTATATCTTATCTATCCCGACAACTGAAGCAACATGAGCAAAACTACCCAACCCATGACCTCGAACTCGCAGCCGTAGTTCTAGCCCTAAAAACATGGAGACATTACCTGATGGGAAACCGTTGTGATATTTATTCGGATCACAAGAGCCTAAAGTATATATTCACTTAGAAGGAGCTGAATATGAGGCAGAGAAGATGGATTGAGCTAATCAAGGATTACGACCTGGACATTCACTATCACCCTGGAAAGCCAATGTGGTAGCCGATGCCCTTAGCAGATTGCCGTGCCTCTTGAACTCCATGATTTTTAAGGAGCAACCAAGTTTGCACAAAGAGATGGAAGATTTTCGAATGGAATTAGTAAGTGAAGGATTCTTGGCTAGCATAGAACTCCAGCCCACTTTGATCAGCCAGATTAAAGAGGCGCAGTAGGGAAATGCTAGTATTTACGGAATCAAGCGTCGTATCGGTACAGGCAAAGTACCCGGATTCACCGAGGACGAAGAAGGAGTTTTGTGGTACAAAGGACGCCTTTGTGTACCAGCAGATTCTGAGTTGAAAGAAGTTATCTTGAAGGAGGCTCATGATACTCTTTATTCTATCCATCCCGGAGGAACTAAGATGTATCAAGATTTGAAGGAGCAATTTTGGTGGCATAAGATGAAGAGAGAAATCGGAAGCTATATCGCCAAGTGTGATATATGTCAGTGAGTCAAGGCAGGACATCAAAGACCCGCTGGATTGTTGCAACCCTTGCAGATTCCGGAATGGAAATGGGATTCAGTGGGAATGGACTTTATCACTGGAGTGCCTACTTCTAGTAGGGGAAATGACTCTATCTGGGTCATAGTGGACAGATTGTCTAAAGTCACCCATTTCTTACCCGTCAAGACCACATATCAGAGTTCGAAACTACTAGAGTTGTACATCGCTAGAATCGTTAGTTTGCATGGAGTCCCCAAGAACATTGTATCGGATCGAGGAACTCACTTTACCTCGAGATTCTGGAAGAAAGTCCAAGAAGGTTTAGGAACCCGTCTAGATTTCAGTACCGCGTATCACCCTCAGACCGATGGACAAACGGAGCGAGTAAATCAAATACTCGAAGATATGCTGAGAGCATGTGTGTTAGAATATGGATCCAAGTGGAAAGACTGTCTGCCATTTGCAGAATTTTCATACAACAACAGTTATCAAGCCAGTTTGCAAATGGCCCCCTTTGAATTCATGTACGGACGGAAGTGTCGCACACCTTTGAACTGGTCAGAAGTAGGCGAGAGTCAGATTTTCGGACCCAATATCCTACGAGAAGCAGAAGAGAAGGTTCACAAGATTCGTGAGCACCTCAAGACAGCCCAATCCAGACAAAAGAGTTACGCCGACAAGAGACGTAGAGACCTCTCCTTCAACATAGGAGATTTTGTTTATCTGAAAGTGTCACCATTGAAGGGAATGCAGCGTTTCCAACTCAAGGGAAAGTTAGCCCCCAGATATATCGGACCTTTCAAGATTCTGAACCATCGAGGAGAAGTATCATATCAATTGGAACTACCCGAAGAGATGTCAGCCGTGCACAATGTGTTCCATATCTCATTACTTCGCAAGTGTCTCGAAGTCCCCGAGAAGACCGAAGTGTTCAAGAATATCGACCATCGAACTATAGAGATCAACGATGACCTGACCTATCCCGAAGTACCCATCCGTATTTTGGAAGAATCTTTTTGAACTACCCGAACCCGCAGCATCAAGTTTCTCAAGATTCAGTGGAGCAACCACACAGAAGAGGAAGCTACCTGGGAGCGCGAAGATCACATCAGGACAGAGTTTCCCGATCTCTTCAAATCCTAGGTAATCTTGTCATCCTTTTTCAAATCTTGGGACGAGATTTTGTTTAAGGGGGGAAGGTTTGTAACATCCCAAAAATATTGAACTTGGATCATCAAACTCTAATCATCAAAATTAGGGTTAACAATAACTTTTCTAAATAAAATTATGAAAGCATGCCTATGTGTATGCATTCAATTTGAAATTCTTTTGAACCACCTTGTTTATGTGTTTCTTTGCATGCAAAAGGATTATTAGGTGAAATAAACATCATCTAAAACATTTCCCACACTTTTCCCAAAGACAAGTAAATCAAAACAAATAAAATAAAGGAATGGTCATTTTGACCAATTTAACTCCCATGCCTACTTTGGCTATCTCAAACTTTCAGAACCTAACATAAACTTTTCTGGATCTTTGCACCCCTTGATTGTACTCATAACAAAGTATCAAGGCCCACTTTGTGATAATCCAGAAACTTTCAAATGCATAGTTTAAATGGCAATTCAAAATTGAATCTTTATCATATGGGAAGATCCCACTTTTTCAAAAACCACTCAAACAAGCTCAACTTTCAAAACCAAAGCATCTGCAGACTCACCAACACCAATCTAGCACACCCACCAAAAATCTTTTCAAAATTCAAAACTTGAATTCATGCGGCCATTTCATCAAACACTTGGCAGACACAAATCAAACAAAATCAAAACACTATAGTGTGTAGTGTTTTGAGCCTAACTGTTTCCCTATCTAGCTCACAACCAGCTCAGTAGATCATCTAGCAAGATTAACCAAGCACTAGCACCACTGTGAGCTTGCCAAAATCATCAATGGTGAACAGCCGAGTGCATCCTTGCCACCCCAATGTAGACAGCAAGCTAGGAAGGAAACTAGCCATGCCAACCTTGTCTGGGCGATCACCCATTCCTCACCGCCCCCTCTCGACCAGCCCTGCCTCGAAGACACCGACCAGAGCACCCAGGAACGCCGCGCCTGTGCCTCTGCCAACCGTGCCGAGCATGCGCCAGAGCGCCATGCTCGACCGAAGCCCACAGACCGCGCGCCGCCCTCGCCGTGTGCATACACGATCGCCACCGACCCAGGAGACCGCCAGACATCCCCGTTCGCCGCCCCATGCCGCACAGCCACCGCTCGCCGTCGAAGACGCCGCCTCTGCCACGCAGAGCGTCGCGTGTTCTAGACCAAACCACACCACCCCACGTCTCGCCACCGTATTGTTGAGCATCGCCAGGGAACACCGCACCTTCCCCTACCTTTGCCCATGCCAATAGCCGTCTGTACCATCGCCCCCGACGAGCTCACCGTGTGCCCCGTCGGTCCCCTCGCTCGACTATAAATAGAGGTCACCCCCGTTCGAATTCTTCACACCATTCTACTCCCCTCTCCTCACTGATCATGCCACACCGTTCCTGGAGCAAGGCGAGCAACACCTAGTCAGAATTTCACCGGAGCCCGCCGCCTCTGGAGAAGAAGGGAGCCAGCGATTGGAGCCGCCCCAGGAGGAGCCACCGGTACCAGGAGATTCGCCGTCGTCGACTTCGTCGATCGCCCGCCTCGCCGACCCTCGCCTGCACCCCGGTGAGCCCCCAGCAACCCCCACTAGCCGCGCTAGGTTTCTGTCTCGCCGGTGTTGCCCAACGTCGACGATGACTCTCAGCCGTTGGATTAGAACTAGATCGAACGCCCCACATCGCCCCATACCGCTTCGCACCCCCGTCTCACTGACGAGTGGGGACAGCCACTTAAGCAGCCTGCGGAAGCGCTACGCTTAGCAGGCCGGCCCGTTAACTTTTCCCGCGCAGCCCAGTTATTTGAATTAAACCTTTTCCATTTTATTTCAAACACACTTCTGTACCCAATTTCAAAAATCAACCTAGGTCGATTCAGTGCACCAAATTGAATGAAACTAATTTTGTTAGAAAGGTCTGGGAATTCTGAATCCAAGCCCATTGGACTCAAGTCATTTGGATCTGTAGATCACCCATGGTAAAAATAACAAGGCAGAAGCTTTTCTGCATTCAAAATTTTTTAAAATTTAAACCATAAAAGCTTTTGAGTTGATTCCAACTCTCAAAAATCACATTTAACCATACCTTTCAGAATATATAAAAATATATAGGTTTACTTGCAGCAATAATATTCAAGTAATAAAAGAATGCTACATAGGCATTTCTAACCACTTTATTTAATTTAAATAAATGGGTAAAACCTTATTAAATTGTGACACCACTTTAAAGCATATTCCCATGGACTAAAATATGTGGTGATGACATGTGTCAACATGATCCCATGTTTGGTTTGGATAATATTAAATCTTAAGTAGTTTTTCAATGAGTAGAAATTACTTCTCTAAAAATAAAAGAAATTAAACCAAGCCTTAATCTTGTAATGTTAGAGATGATGTTAGATCATCTATAGGAACCTTGTGTGTGATGATTGCAAGTAGTTAAGTATTGTTTGGTGATTGTGTACCTTGTATTATTTCATAGACGATAGTACCGACCAAGGATATGAGGAGGAAGGAGGATTCTACGAAGAGGAAGCCTAGGAGAACTTCAACCACTGCTCTGCACAAGGCAAGCCTAATACTACTAGTTGAATGTGCAAGCCCATACTTGAAAGCTATTAACTTAGCAAGCTAATACTATACCTATGCAAGCAGATACTTGCTTGTTACCATGCCAATTATATGCCTTAAGCATATATGATCATCTCCACCTGATAAACCAATCCTAGTTTTACTTGTAAGCTTCTTACTTTATTTCTTTATCAAAGATAGTACTTAGAGATTACTTAAGTGAATTGTTGATTCTATAGGGATACTTGAAGGTTGCATAAAGAGCATAAAATTTGGCCTAAGCTAGATAATCTTGATGTCATCCTAAGGCATGAGATTGAACTTAGTTAAAACTCCACTAGTTTACCACCACTCATTAATGCTTACCCCCACCTGTAGATGCTAGTGCTAAACATAAAACTTGATCAGCTTTAGATGGGAATACTTGGTGGAAAAATGGTTACAAAAACCTTGGAATGATGGATCATTCTATTGAAATGTTTTGGACATGTGTTTCCGAACACTTGATGATTTTGGTGATGAAAATGTTGAGGCATCAGCCTTAGCCCTTTATAAAACTGATGGTTGTCTGGATGCGATACCATTCCAATTATATCGTACAACCACAATACCCGAAGATTGGGTAGGGTTTGACTGGAAGCTTATATACCTTAGTATTAGTTCCCTCACGGCCAAGGTCTGAGCTGAGGCTACCTTGTGAAGATTGTACACCTGTGCAGTACCCAAGATGACAGTTGGTCATGGTTGGGAGGCCAAACTCACAGGAGAGGTGCTTATACTAGGGCGTGTAATTGAAAGGTTAGGATTTATTATCCGCATACTGAGTATGGTGAATTAAGGATTTGTTCCTGACAGATGTATCGAATGTTGTGGTGAAAGTGTACAATCTCTGCAGAGTGTCAAACTATTCGAATAGCCGCGTCCGCGGTTATGGACAGTTGGAATGGCCATACTGTTCCCCCGTCAGATTTTCAAAATGACTTGTGAAACAAAGTGAGACTTTGACTTGACCACAACAGGGTTGTGATATGAAATACAAGTTCCCATTTAGGTGTTATAAAACTTCAACTAGCTTTCGTTGTTTCTAAACTTAGTAGAGATAAATTTGGCTTTTGCAAAACAACCCTAGAGCCTAGTGTCCTATTATCAAAAACCCCTTTCATTTGTTAGTATTAGTTTGCGAGTACTTAAAGAGTACTCATGGCTTTGTCCCTGGCTATTCCCATGGCCAGACTATGAAGAGGAGTACCTGGAGGATGGACCCTAGGAAGGTTACAACAACTAGGATCATCTCCCATCGTCAGCATTGCCTGTGACCCCGAAGATGGATCTTCGCCCATGCTACCGTTATTATTACGTATTCCGCTGCTTGATGTTGTATTAAGAACTAGATCATGAGATCCCTATTTGTGTAAGAACTTATGTACGGTTGTAATGGATGATGTACTATGGTATCCAATTCTGTTATGTCTCGCAAAAATGGTAATCCTGGGATTGCGATGTATGGCATAACAGGCATCTGGGATTAAAAACCCGGGTGTTGACAAATGTCCAGACTATGGATGGTCCTAGCTATGAGGTTGCTTTTGGTTGCTAGTACTAGTATCTATGAAATGATTCTCAAACCTACTAGTATCTATGAAATGATCCTTTGCTTCTTGTATCTATGAAATGAGCAGGTTGCATTGTGAAATGGTTGTGAAATGGTTGTGAAATGATCAGGTTGCATTTTGAAATGGTTGTGAAATGATCAGGTTGCATTGTGAAATGGTTGTGAAATGATCAAATTGTAAATATGGTCCTCTGCTTGTTTCTATGAAATGATCAGGTTGCATTGTGAAATGGTTGTGAAATGATCAGGTTGTAAATATGGTCCTCTACTTGTATCTATGAAATGATCAGGTTGCATTGTTTTTAAATGGTCCTGGGCTACTTGTATCATGTGATCAGATACCTAACAAGATCACTCGTGTAGTGTGGTGGCAGTTGACGCTGAAATAGTACTAGGAGGTCCTAGGCTCGATCCCCAGGCCTCACCATTTTTCCTTTTTTGGACAGATTCAGAACTCACAATGATATGCACTCAAAGATTCGGAACTAAAATCACAATGATCATCCAGAAGTCACAATGATATTCATAACTCATCCAGAAATTAAAATGACATGGTCATCCAGAAATTAAAATGACATGGTCATCCAGAAATAGTAGTACATGGTCAAGATTACAAGGCAACAATAGGCAGAAATCACAATGATCATCCAACTAAAAGGATCTTGCTCCTCACCACCACTGCTCCTGATCTGATCTTGCTCCTCACCACCACTAGCATTTGCAACAAAGAATAGCAATTTCCATTGAGCCACTAGCAATGAAATAAAAAAGAAAAGATAATGGAGGATAGAATTTACCTTGCATGTTGTTACTAATCATCATCATCGAAATGCCTTTGCCTTTTGTCCTCACCATCACTACAGTACTGGAGGACTGTGTCATCTACCATGTTTTCATCATTGCATTCATGTCCCTCCACTACCTCCTTCCTTCTTTTCCTCATGTTTTCTACGAATGAAGCATCAAGTAACACTCGTTCCCGTCTCCTTCGCAATCTAGTATCCACACCGGGTTATTTCTCTTGCAGTGGAACTTCCTCAGTGTTATCTGTTGGAGATATGCCCTAGAGCAATAATAAATATGGTTATTATTATATCTTTGTGTTTATGATAAATGTTTACATTCATGCTATAATAGTATTAACAAGGAAACATTGATACTTGTGTGATTTGTAAACTTAATTTGAAGTCCCTAGTAAAGCCTCTTTATAATACTAGCTTGTTGGTTAATAGATGATTGTGGTTTCCCTATCATGAACATTGAGATGTTATTAACAACAAGATCATATCGTTAGGAGAATGATATGGTGGACATACTCCTATAGATAAGCGTAGCATAAAGATCAAGTCATTTTAATAGTTCAATTGCTATATGCTTTCTGATACATAGTAACCTAATTCCTTCGACCATGAGATCATGCATATCACCTTTATTGGATGGATGCTTTGATGACATCAAACACCACACCGTAACTGGGTGGCTATAAAGGTGGCATTGAGTGTTCGGAAAGTATTGGTTGAAACACATGGATCAAGAGTGGGATTTGTCCATCCATATGACGGATAGATATACTCTAGGCCCTCTCGGTGGAATGTCATCCAATTAGCTTGCAAGCATGTGACTGGCTCACAAGGGATCACATATCATGGGAACGAGAAAAGAGTACTTATCAGTAACGAGGTTGAACTAGGTATGCAGAGATACCGACGATCATAACCTCGGATAAGTAAACTATCGTGAGACAAAGGGAAATTGGTATCGTATGTAAGTGGTTCATTCGATCGCAAAGTAATCGTAGAAATATGTGGGAGCCATATGAATTTCCAGATTCCTCTATTGGTTATTGTTCGGAGAGGTGTCTCGATCATGTCCGCATAATTCACGAACCGTAGGGAGACACACTTAAGGATTCGACGTTGTTTGAGTAGTTATGGAATGATGAGAAAGAGACCGAATGTTGTTCGGAGTCTCGAATGGGATTCAGGATATCACGAGGAGATCCGGAATGGTCCGGTGAATAAGATTCATATAAGGAAAGTCCCGTTTCGGAGTTGGAGAATGGTTCCGGTGTTTTCATCGGGAATGTTCTAGAAGGTTCCGGAATGTCCGGCACTCCGAAGGGGAAGGGTACATGAATGTGTTATATCAAGTTGGTATGATTGCATCATGTACTCGGTGTCATCGCTGAACAAAATAGAGGGTTTATTCAAATCCTAGTTTGAAAAGTCAAACGCCAAGTTTGAAAGTCAAACGGCTATTTTTGGAAAGTGGAGAAAGAGGAGGAAACCGAGTTGGGGAGGAGTCCCTCCTCCACCGCCGGCCCACCTCCAAGCCGGGTTGGGGAGGGACTCCCCTCCCCTTGGCCGGCCGGCCCCTCCACCTATATAAGGAGGGGCAGGGCTCTCCTCCTAGACACACAAAATCCCCGCCTCCAAACCCTAAGCCGCCGGCGCCGCCACCTGCTGCCGCCGCCGCCGCCCTAGGTCAAGCCGCCGCCGCCTAGCAACCCTAGCCGCCGGCCAAGCTTCCTCCTCGGCGTGTCTAAACCCTAGATCATCAAGGGACTCTCTCATACTCCACCATACTCGCTCCGGCTTAAGGCGAAGCCCTGCGAGATCTCCCCTCTACTTCCGGTACCACGCCGTTGTGCTGCCGGAATTGCGAGGAGAGTGCTACAACCTCCGCTGCCTGCTGGAACAAGGGAGAGGAAGGTCTTCGTCGAGTACCGAACATGTGACCGACTGCGGGAGCACTGCCGGAACGCAGCGCCGGAAGGATCGTCTACGCGATCTTGTGATCAGGAAGAGTACGACTACATCACCCACGAGAATCAGCTCTCGTTAAACACTTTGGAATCTTCGAGGGTGAGTTATTCCATCGACTCGTTGCTACAATCTAGTAGATAGATGTTGGCTTGTTTGTTTGTATGCGATAGAAAATTTTTGTTTTCCATGCTACGAATCCCTACATTATCATCTTGGTATATTAGACCACCACCATTGAGACCCTTCTCAATTTGAGTTTCTTTCACACTCCACAAATGTCTGTGCTGAAACTTTTGCACAACTTGCCAATTTCCACGCAAGTCGGTGTCTGGCACATAGAACACCTTTGTTTCTTGTGTCATTAGAACAACTGGATCACTCTTATACCAGCACCTTCCAGTGTTAATGCTTTTGAAGTGTCTATCATCTTGGATCCCTGTCTTCTTTCTGCCACCAAGATCAAACCAATCACAACGGAACAAGACGACCGATCGATGGATGCCTCTACTGGAGTTGTACTGGAGCCTTATGGTGCTTTTGAGATGACCATAGAAGTCCATCTCTTCACCATCATTGTAGCATCCCAATTGTCTAACAATTGCAATGCTACTAGCCTAGTCTATATAAATGCTACTTCCAATATGTAATTGTTGCATCATAATTATATCATGCTCATGTCATCATGCCACCTTGCATTTGAGCATCATATAAAACCCTCTTTCTTTGGTTCTTCTCTCATATGCATTATTAATTGTATTTGCCTCTTGATATTGTATTTGGTTATTGATATATTGTTTAAATGCCCAAGTTGAGTTGGGGGCATATCTTTTATTCCAATTCCACCACCTCTCTTTGTCACCACCTTATAATTCCACCATCCCATTATCCATGAGCTTGTTTCTCTTTTTCTTTTGATTTTATTCTAGCTCATGTGGGTGGGGTGGATCTAAATCTATAAATTCTTTTGCTTGGCCCTTATTCCACTTCTTGGGAATGCATAAGAATAATGCCATGCTATTATTTTGTTTTCACAATAATTTAATCAAGGCATTTATTATTTTTGCATGGGCCATGCAAGAGTACCACCACCTTTAGCCAATTGTTTCTCTCTTGGTTTGAATGGGTTCTCTCTTTTTGGGGCTTTATCCATCCATCACCTCTATCCCTCTCTACCACTCCTTTTGCTTGATCTTGTTTGATCTTGCTAAAAAGCCACCACCACACCACCCTCCCTCTCTTTCCTCTTTCCTCATCAAAACCCTAAGCCACCCATCTCCCTCTCCTCTCACCATGCCGAGGTGTCCCCTCTCCCTACCATGCTGGCCCCACCTGGCCACCCTTCCTCCCTGGTCCCACCTCAGCTACCCCTACCCCATCCCTAACCAGCCCTAACCCGAGCTCCTCCTAACCCTAGCCTAAGTTACAACCGAGCCTACCTCCCCTCTCTCTCTTCTCTAACTGCCGTGCCAGCCCCACCTTCCTCTCCTCCCTCCCTGGCCTACCTGGCAGCCTCCATCACCCTACCCCTGCCCCTGTCGTCCAGCCCGAGCACGTGAGGAAGGAGATGGAAAAGGTGGCCGAAGCCACCTTTTTCTACCCCGAGTCCCACACGCCATCTCCTCCCTCTCTCTCGCTTGCCCTCATCCACACGGCTTCTCTGCCTCCCCCAGATCTACCCCAGGTCGCTCCCTTCCTCCCTAGCTACGCCCCTGCTTCCCTATCTCCTCCCACTCCGGCGTGCACCGTCGGCCTCCACCTCCCCTTCTCATACCAGCCGGTGGCATGGCGATCACGGGTGTCGAGGAAGACCGTGTTGTTCCCCTGCATCACCCGGAGCCCGCCAGCGAGGAGGAGAAGCCCTACGTCTGCCGCTGTACGACGACGCCCGCTGAAACCCTAGCTCCTCCCTGGCCTCTGCTTCCTCTCCGCTCCGTCGTATCCCACCCCGATCCGACCCCACCGACGACCCTGCGGTAAGCCCCGCTTCCTCCTGGACATCTCCTCTCGTGCCATCGAGGCCCGTACCCGCCGGTCTTTTCGCCGAACGATCTCTGCGCGCCGGTGTGCGCTGGCGTCTGCACGCTCCGCGCCGCATAGCGCCTTTCCTAGCCGCCCATCCCCCTCCTAACAACGTCCCCCACCTACCGCAGTGGTTGCCGCCTCCGCGCGTGTACCCCAGGTCCCCAGTTCGAGCCCCGCCTCGCCGCGCCGCGCGCCGCGCGTCAGACAGATCCGTCCGACGCGTAGAAGAAAAACAGTACCGCCGCGCTTTTTGCTAAAAACCCCTTGTTTTATTTCGGCTAAACCCGCGGTCCAGCCAGTCCCACATGTCAGCCTCTCAGCCTTTTTGCAAAAAGGTACCCCAGAGTCCAGAACCTCAACCCGCAGTCCCCCGGATCCACCACGTGTCGCGTCCCGGCTGGCCGCGCGCGCCATGGACCCTCAACCCCACCGGCCCCACCTGTCAGCCGCATGGGCTAGCTCAGCTCGCGGTGAAGAAAGGTCTCTCTGCGTCGTTTTCCCGCCAGGTCAGCCCGGGCCCAGGTGTCTGTGTCTGTGGCTAGATCTGGGTGAGTGACAAAAGGTTTTCCGTTTGTCTGTTTAATTTAAACTTTTCAAATTTGTTTTAAAGTTCAAATTCAAATCTGTTTTCAAATATCTTTTAAAATATAATTCCAAATTAGACATGTAATATATGTTTTTGAATCAGAAAAATGTGAGGATTTCAAATATGCCATTCAAAATATATTTTGAACACTTTAAATTTCGAGTTGATTAAAATTACAATAAAATGCCCTTTTTCTTAATTAATTAATAACTTTTGTTTTATAAGTCCGATTTTGACAAATAATATGTCTAAATCGATCAGCGCGACAAGCCCGTTCTATCTATGCATTCCATGTTCTGAATTGCAGCATGCATAATATAAATATAAAGGTTACAGCAACTTATTTGAGGATAAAAGGTGACTAAAACTCCATAAAATGCTTTATTCTTGTATTTCACACCTCACCCATGCCATGCTACATTATTGCCATGCAAATTGTGCATCATTCATCATGGCATGATTGTTGGCTTGTCGTATTTTAATTCATATGCTTGTGCACTCTATTTATGTTGGCCCTTGTTTGTTTGGTTCTTCTTTGAATAGACGCTGAGCAGGGGATATATCAAGAAACCCAGGAGCACTACCCAGATCCGTCCCTCGCTTCAACTGAGCTGCCAGGCAAGCACTACCACATGCTTGCATACATATAGTACCTATTGCCTCTATCTTAGTCTTGCATCATTGAGTCGCGGTTGCATTAAACTGAATCCCAAGTACTGCATAGCCTTTACATTTAAACCCCACTGAAGCTTGTTCCTCCATCCCATGAGCCATTACTACAGGAGTTGTTTGAGCCATGCGGGTCGTAGAACAGCATGTGTAGGGTATGTGAGTGTCTGATGGATAACGAGGTACCTAAACAACTTAACCGGAGTAGTAATGGGATAACTAATGAAAGTGGCACCGGTGAGCAATATCTGCTATTTGGTTTTTCATGCTCACTTGTGTCCCGCAGGACCCTGAGTACTTGATTCCTGTTCCTTGAATATTCGCGCTATCCACATCCGGGAGGCTTATGAACCCCCCTGAGCCAGAGCTTGATTCATTCTTATTTCTTGGGGCCACAAAGTAGTTTGGGGCTTTATTACTATCATGTACTTATGCCATGCTTTACTGCTTTATTTAAGATTGTGCGAGGAGCACCTATACTGTTTTGGATGCGGAGTGTTTTCGCGGTATCGACAAGCCCAGTCACACTTTCGGGTTCCCAGTCGTTTACAGCCATTGACGCAAACCTTGAGTCCGTCTCGGAGCGGGCCAACTTCGTTGCGGGTAGCTTAATGGGGTGGCCCCCTGAAATATTTCTGAATCCTATGATCGCTTTGTCGTGAGTGCCTCGTTGGGTTTTGATTTGGTTTTTCCGAGGTTGATCGAGTGTGTGTTGCTATTTGTGCACCCCTGTAGGGTAAATCTTCCTGAAAGCCGTGTCCGCGGTTATGGACGACTTGGAGCACAGTTTCTCGATCATAGACAAGTATAACTAAAGTACCGCTTTTAATTTGACTAAGTACCTGACTAGTAAATAGTGCAACACTCATGGAATGGATAATAAAACTGCCAACGGATGGGGGCTGTTTGTCCGCTTCCTCGTTGGTAAGCGAGGAGGAGGATGGATCTGTTAATATTACTGTTATAACTGTTGTTATTAATTCACGGACATCCGTCTATCTTTGGTTAGGCGGATGGTTAGCGAGTATCCCTAGAATTGTTAGGTATTATCTTTTGCTGCAATTACGTCACCCCAGGTTGTGTCCCCTTTAGAGGCATAAAGACTTGCTGAGTACCCCTAGGGTCTCACACGATAAATTGTTTGATTCAGATGAACAGGTAAACCCGCAAGATGGATACTGGGTGGAGAAGACGGACGATGTTGGCAACGATCACTCGGTGTAGAGATTCCGGGAATGGGGATCCGTGAGATCTGTGGGCGGGATGTGTTTATTTATGGGGCATCTTATGCCGATTTGCTTCTTATCCGTACTCGGATCTTGTTTTCCGCTTCCGCCTGATACTCTGATGTTTGATGTATGAGGAGATATCCTAAACTATTATATCTATCTAGGATATTTGGATCTTGCCGTATGGCGTTGCAATATTTCTATTTCTTTTAGATGGAATGGCTCTGAGGACTGTTGTATGGTGGCTTGCATACATACTCATTTGTGTATGTAGTTGATCCCTTCGCCTGCCGATTACGCCGCTCGTTCTTGTCCCGATGTTTGGAAATGGTTAGGACGACCGAAAGGTCTACCTGTGAGTGGCATTTGGCCCTACCGTACTATTTTAACCATTTCCGCTCATCCAGGCTTGTAACTAAGAGCGTAATTCACCGAGGTAGTTACAATCATGGTCTCCCTCGGCAACTATTCCACTGTTCTGCGTGTTTCTATTTTTCTCGCTGTCAACTATGTGGTAGCGGACACTGTCAACAATACATGATGAATACAGCCTCACTCGCCTATCTGGCTCGCATGCCAAATCAAAAAGATCAGCACTAACCTTATTGTCCTCATGCAATTTTCCAATCTGCACAAATAAACCAGGGTTAGTAACAAAAACACACACAAAAAAACATGTGGCAATTGATTCCAAGACTAAAGATCTCACATGATTCTTAAACCACTTAGCAAATCCCTTCGCGAGCCAATCTATCAACATTGATGCGGCTGCCTTGCTTATTCAGCTCTTTTTTGCACAACCTGCAATGCCAACAAAAACATAAAGTGAATTAAATCATCAGGCTTGCAAATGGGTTCCTTCCAACTCAATAAAAAAGATAAGGGTGCATGCACAAGAGATGATATACTCGATATACGGTAGAACCACAGGGCAACTCCTTAGCACATACCAATGCATCTTGTCATATTCATCACCAGCCTCCGAGTACTCTGACCCTCCAAGAAGGTTTACACCATGGTTGAAAACAGAGACATCACCAATGTGCGAATCATCCCGCTCTCTATTTCTGCCCGGCCTATTGAATCTTGTTTCCAGATCGTTGAAGTACCTCGAGCGAAATGTAAGGCACTCATCAACAATATATGCCTCGGCAATCGACCCTTCAGTCCTGGCGGTGTTTTGTACATAACGCTTAAATGTAAGCATCCTTCTTTCGACAGGGTACATCCATCTGTATTGTATGGGGCCTCTAAGCATTGCCTCTTTGGGTAAATGCATAGTCAAATGAACCATCACCGTGAAGAAGGCCGGAGGAAAGATCTTTTCAAGCTTGTAAAGGATAACTATGATTTCTTTTTCGAGTCTTTCAAGAACAGATAGCTTTAGTGTTTTGGCGCACAACTCTCTGAAGAAATTCCCCAGCTCAGCAACTTCTTCATATATTTCTTTATCCAAAATTCCATGGAGTCCAGCCGGTAAAATCCTTTGAAGGATGATGTGACAGTCATGAGTTTTTAGTCCCTGGAGCTTGCATCCATCAGGAGACACGCATTTTGCTAGGTTAGCAGCATACCCATCTGGAAATCTCACCGCTCTTATAAATTCACAGAATGCAAGCTTTTCTTCTTTAGTCATTGTATACCATGCTTCTGGCATCTCAAACGAATCTCCACCTTCAACAGGCTGAAGATGCAAATCTTTTTTTATGCCCAAGTCTTCTAAATCAAGCCTAGAGTTAACTCGATGTTCATAAATGTGCCAAGCAGATTATCACATATGTTTTTCTCGATATGCATTACATCAAGGTTGTGCCTCAACTTGAGATCTGCCCAGTAAGGGAGGTCCCACAAAATAGCCCTCCGGTCCCAACATTGTCCATCCTCACGCTTCCTTTTCTTCTGATGTTTTCAAGGTCTCACATCTTTCACATTGTGAAGTTGTTGCTCGAGCTCTTCTTTAGTGAACTCCGCCGGCTGGTCACGGGTTTCAGTTTTTCCATTGAAATATTTTTTTTTCGCCAAGGATGGTGGCGGGGAAGAAAACGGCGCCCCCGGTCCAACATATCTTGTTCCTTATTCTTTCCGAGCACGGATCCTTGTCATAACGCACACATGCTTGATAACCAGAAGTGAGCCTCCCCGACAAAGTGTGCAGCGCTGGGAAATCATGGATACACCATATTACCGCAGCACGGAGATCGAACTTATCAGGACTTAGGGCATCATAGGTATGGAAACCCTTCCAGAGTTTGAGGAGATCTTCTAATAGGGGCTCCATAAAGGCATCAAAATCCTTTCCTGGAGATTTTGGACCCGGGATTAGCAAAGCCATCATGAAGTTGAACTGATCCATACATGCCCATGGTGGAAGATTGTACGGCACAACAAATACCAGCCACATGCTATATTTCGAGCTCATTCCAAATGGATTAAAGCCATCTATGGAAAGGCCAAGTCTGATGTTCCTGGCATCAGCGGCAAACTCTTTATGTTTATCATCAAAATCTTTCCATGCCTTTCCGTCGGCTAGATGGCTAAGTTCATTATCCATGGGTTGCCGCTTTAGCTTGTGCAACTGTACATCCTCCGACTGTTGCATCGAAATGAACATCATCTGTAGCCTTGGAATCACAGGAAAGTACCTCAACACCTTCTCCGGTATCTGCTTCCTCCCATCCGCATATTTCCACCTTGAGGCGTCACATTTCGGGCACCTGTCATGCTTGGCGTACATGTTTCGAAACAAGATACAGTTGTTCGGGCAGGCATGGATTGAATCGTAACCAAGCCCCAATCTACCGATTATACCCAATGCTTCTTCATAAGATTTGGGAATTGCACTTTTAGGGTATTGGATGGTCAAGATACGGAGTATTGCGTTGAAGGCAGCATTGCTGATTCGGTAGAAGGACTTGACATGGAGTAACTTCACGGTAAAATAAAATCTGGACAATGTCCCACCATCACTAGCTGCGCGCTTGGCCTCCTCTATCAGTTCGGCATAGATTGTATGCTCTCCAGCACCTTGCGGTTCAGACTCGTACAAATCCCTAAACAGATCAGGGATTCTATCATCCTCATAGCCATCCTCTGCCTCCAAACCAACATCCTCTTGTGGAACATAATCTTGTACAAACTCACTGCCATCATCAACATGATCTACGCCTTCACCGAGTTTAGGTTCAGCTCCGGGTTCTGGATGTAAAGGCTCTCCATGATGGATCCACCTATCATACGTGCATGCCATTCCACGCATTAGCAGATGAGCCTCTACATTTGGTAGAGTTTGTTCAACATGATTCATACAGCTGGGGCATAGGCATAAAACTTGAGCATCATCGGGAACACTTCTGCGAACAAATCGCATGAACTCATCCACTCCCCTTAGATGCTCATAAGAAATCCTTCTAACTCCTTTATTATCTAGCTTCTGTCTATCTGCAAAAGACCGAAAATTTTTGCAAGTTAGAATTGCACTGAAGTGTACACACTAGCTAGCAGAAATTAAACCAAAACCTAGATAAGATCCAACAATATAGTTCTATGCCTACATCTAGCTAAGAAATTAAACCAAAACCTAGATAAGCTCCAATAATATAGTTCTATGCCTACATCTTGCTAAAGGCAAAAAAGACCTGAAGATTTGGGCTTGAATTGATTCTAAACATCATCTGAAAATATGGATATTGAAACCCTAATGAAACCAGGCTCTGAAATTAACAGGGAAGTATATCAATAGGGGAGAGAGGAGAGGGTACTAACCGATGTCGACTGCTGCAGCACCTCCTCCAGTCACCACCGTCGGATCCCCTCCGTCGGCCACCACCGCCGGCCACCCAGCCTAGACCCCTACGTGTCGTTCAGCCCCTCCGCTGGCCACCACTGCCTCAGCCCCTCCGCCGGCAACCACCGCCTCAGCCCCTCCGCCGGTCCTCCGTTCAGCGTCGCCCCCGCCACCGCCGGTCACCACGAAGGGAGCGTGGTCTGAAATTATCTTTGTTCTATTCAGTGTGGTCATTTTGTTAAACAACGGACTTAGTAATAATATAGATAGAGTTGTTTCTATATTATGTGCAACAACACAACTATAGCATAGTGGTTATGACAGCCGCCTCACATCGCTAGGTCGTGGGTTCAAGTCCCAACTAGCACAATCTTTTTTGCCTGTTGGGCCTGACCTGAAAGAATCGGCCCACCCAGGCCCGACCTAAAAAATCCCCAGCACATAACTAACACTAACAGCCCCCCCACAAAAAATACCACGTAAGAGCGACACGTGGATCACATTGAGGAGGTGGCAGCACAGTCATCCTAGTGCTTAACATACTACGACGTTATTATAGCGTCATAAGTGACTATGAAGATTTTATATCGTCGTAGTATGCTCCAAACAAGGCCCAAACAATACATACCATCTTATGACGATTTCGTGTAAAGAATTTAAGACGTTTTTGGGCCAAATCGTCATGCATTTGCTATCCTTTGCCCCTCCCAAACAGCTCCTGACCATCTGCAGCAAGATCGTCATAAATTTATGACGATTTCTTTCGGGGTCACTTTAAAAAGGTCATAGTATAGCACATTTCTTGTAGTGTTAACAACATCGAATGTCCATGATCTGGAGACCTTGATCATCTTGTTAATCAACGAGCTAGTTTATAAGAGAGGCATAACTAGGAACTTTCTATTTGTTTATTAAACACACATGTATTAACATTTACATTTTAATTCAATTATAGCATGCAAAATAAACATCTATCATATACTTGGAATACTTATAATAACAACTTTATTATTGCCTCTCAGGGCATATTCCCTTTAATAAACATTGAAGATTCTTTTTCCTTCAGCACAATCAACTGACGCTCCTGCAGTGCTAAGAAAAGGTCTTCCAAGTATTATAGATATTTTTTCATCCTATGGCATTTCAAGAATAATAAAATCAGTGGGAATAACATGCTCATCTTTTCTAAGTAGAACATCCTCGATCATACCAATGGGTTGTTTAGTGGATTTGCCAGCCATCTGTAAAGTGATAGAAGTGGGGGAATACTCCCCTAATCCTAACCTTTTATAGAGGGAATATGGCATTACACTAACTCCTACACCTAAATCACACAAACCATTATGAATATCTGTTTTTCCAATTGAGCATGAAATAGTTGGTATTCCAAGATATCCCGACTTAGACAGTAATTTCCCATTAGAAGGATAACTAGTCACCATGGCAATGGTTTCAGTAATTTCTTTCTTTCTATTAAGAATATCACGGAGAAATTTAGAATAGGTGGGAACTTTTATTGCATCCGCAAATGGAATTTCTAAACGAGGGTCACCAAGTGCCTTTTTGAAAGAATCATAGATTACCTGATCCGGTGATTTCTTTTTTCGATTTGGACGGGGTAGCTTTTGCTCACCTTTCTTATTTTTATCTTTTAAATTCTGTGTATGATCAGGCTCTTTATATACTTTCTTTTGTTATTGCTTATCGCTTTTCTTCTTTTCTACTGTAACAACTTCATCTTATTTGCTTGTTTCTTTTTCTTCTCTTGGATCAATAGTATCTGCATCAGAGTCGTAACAGTCATCCTATGCATCATTTTGCTCCTCCAAGGTTTGGTCTTATGTTTCGGCAGCAGTTTCATCTTGAGGATCCACTAGTGTGTCATCTTCTTGGCTTGCTTTGAGCAAGGCTTTTTCCCTATGCTCCTTTTTATCTTCATATTCTGGTGGTCATAATGGTCCTATAACAATTGCAGCTCTCCTTATAACAACATTAGTGGAGACATGCATATTTATATCATCTTGAAGAAAATTTTCATAACCAGATGCTATTTTTTCACATTGGGTTTCAATCATACTAAGGTACTTGTGAAATAATTTTATTTCTTGGCCAATATCATCATAATTTTCTATTAGTTCTGCCAAAATCTTCTTATGTCTTTGAAATTGCTTATGCAGGTTATTATGAGATTTAGCCTGTAGATGTTCTAATTCTCGAAAAAAAAAATTAGTTTCATGTTTTTCATTAAAAACTTGTAACAAATCTACTTAGTTTTCCTTAACAAGTTTAGAAGGTATACCTTTTTTCCATTGTTTTGCATACTTCAGGCATAAGATCAGGAGTTATACGAAATATACCTTTTTTAGCTTAGTGCCAAAATCGGGATTATATAAAGATTCATTCTTAGCCCTAGTAGACATCATTTCCAAACATGCTTTAACAGTTAAAGTATTTATCGATCCTCCTGCTGATAAGTCAAGCAACTCTCTGCATTCAGTATTAAGACTATGGTAAAATAAATGGCAAATAGTTAATTAAGAATAGCCATGATTACGAATACTATTGATCATTCCAAAGAGTCTATCCTAGGCTTTTGGGTAGTTTTCTCCCACGTTCTGACTAAAGTTTCATATATTATTTCTAATTTTAGTTACCTTTTTAAAAGTATTAAACCTGTTTATGAATTTAACAATACAGTTTTCCCATCATTTAATGTAATGACGAGGGAGAGAATATAACCAGTCTAGAGCCTTACCTTTAAGATACCAACGAAATAATTTTAGATGAGAGAAGTCTCTTGGCAAACCGTTTGGTCCAAGTGATGTGATCACATCGTCGAACTCTCTAAGATATTTTCCTGGGTCTTCATCTTCCCTTCTGCTGAAAACTTTTTCCTGAAATTTTTTAATAATCTCACCATCAAATCAATATTCTCTAACTCCAGTGTTAGGAAATTCTATTGGTTGTTTAAGAAAAGTAGAATTTGGAGCACTGTATTCTCTGAGAGTTTTCTCAGGTTTCTTGGGACTTGTCCTATGAATGTACATGATTTCCATAAAATCACTCAGGTTTTCAAATTCAACCTTATTCGATATCAAAAGATTTTCAATAATTTCCTCGCGCCTTTAAACAAGTACGCGATCAAAATAATCTGATAGATAGGTCCTACCAGAGCGTGTAGACCCTTTGTCTTCTAGGTAGACCATTTTGTAGTGGTAACACCTGAAATGTCAAGAGACAAAACACTTAGCGCTTAGCTCTCTGGCAACGGCGCCAGAAAATAGCTTGATGGCTGCAAGTGCACAGATCGTTTGTAGCTAGTTTCGAAGTTAAGATGTCGATCCCACAGCGAGCCTAAAGGTAAGTGTTTATGAATGAAGTCTCTGTCGCACTCAAAGTTGTCGCAGGTCTTCGAGTGAATTGACTGCAAGAGTTGAAATAAGAATAAAGTTTTTGGATTAAACTTATTGTATTTAAATAAAATTAAAATGTAAAATTTAAAATTAAAAAGCATAAAAGTAAAGAACGATTGTTTGTTTTTTGTTTTCTGCAGATGGCAAAGTAGGCGCGGGGAGATTCAGTTCATGGTGATAGTGAATATGCCAGATGGATGAGTGATAAGTGTAACAATTATAATCTTATAAGTATGTGTGTAGGCGAGCAACCCATAATTAGCTAGAACTCCTCTTGGTAGATTTCATCCCAACTTCAATAATCCTACTAGTCTGTTATCAAAACCATGGTTAGTCACTAGATGATTAAGATCCTTCAGGTTGCTTACCAATTAAGCTCCTTGTATCGGACTAATGCAATAGGAACAGTGGCTCCTCATGCTCCTCGAGCTCAACTAGTTTTCCATTGATATACCCGTGTCACTCGGGGGTTGCCGCTCTGCTAGCAAACAAGATCTTATCTATGTAGAACAAGGTATCATTTTATTTGGGCCCTTAATTGGACAACATGCATTAAGTATCCCACAGATAGTCAAGCACATAATATAGTAATTAAAATCAACCACAAACTTCATGGAAAATATATAGGCACATCACATCTCACCAATCCCTTACATATCCCATGCCCAAGGGAACTTACGCACACATGAGAGAAGAAAGCATCATCGATATAATTAAATAAAGGGAGTTCTTCTTGATATTACTGTGGAGATCCACAATAAGAATAGAAATAAATCCAACACAATTCAAGATGGGAAGAAACAATCTCAAAACCTAATCTTGCAAGGTGGATATCTCTCTCTCTCAAGTACAAGTAATGGCTATGGAGGTGTGGTGGCTAGGAGGTCGAAGATCATGGAGCAAGATGAAGAACGTCTTCCCTTTCTTCTCTGGATCTCTTCTGTCTCCCTTCTAGATGAGATGGTGGCTGTTGTGTTCCATTTTCGTCCTTGACCTCTTAATGAAAGTTGTCCCTTTTAACAAGATGAAGGAGGTGGAAACTATACGGCGCGAACTATACAGCTGGAAAAATATTCCCGCCGTATAGGTGCTCATTAAAGCTACTGTATGCCTCCCTTGATTTCTTCCAAAAAGAGACTTGCTTGTTTTCATCTGGATATTGCATTTTTGCTATTAAAACCCTCTATTGATGTTCAGAACCTGAAACACACATTAAAAACCAAGTTTTCTTTGCTACCGAAGTATTATCATTTGGTAAAGCTACAAAACCATCAAATCCAAACTAAAACAATCAATAGAAACCATAAAAAATGTGTCGAATCTCACAGCTATCAGCGTGCAAAGTAGGAGATCATCAAGGAGTTCATGGGGGAAATCTTAAGCTTACTAATAAGCTTGCCACATCCCAGACGGAGCGCTTGAACTAGCAGGAGTTGCATGTCTAAGTATTGAGGGAGCAGGTAAAAACCAAAGCTGACCTGATCAAACGAACCCTCCAACTGGAGGTTCTCAGGAAGGAAAACGAGCATCCCTGCGCCAGGCTCAATGCAAACTATAAGTTCTTCTAAAATTAGTTTGCAAACTATGTGTTCTGTTGGACCAAATCGTGTTTTATCCATGTAGTAGTGATTTTGTAAATGTGGACCTATCTCTATGCAAATTATGCTTTTTTCTAAAAAGTTATTTTTCTCAACGATTGAGTTTGGATTAGTTAAGATATCACAATTGCAAGTCTTACAGTTAACTAGTTTCAGATACTACCATGGCACAAATTATTCATCTAAAATTTCCTTTATCCTCTGTAGAATGTCCTTGTTCACCTTCCGCTCCTTGTTCAGATCCTTCAACAGATCTGCAATGCAGTACTCTAGCTTCTTATTCCCTTCCATGAGGTGATCCCTCTCCTTTTCTGCGTTCTGAAGCTTCTATGCAGTTCCCACCACCAAGAACCACTAAATAATTAACAAGTAGTTATCCAGCGATTAGTCAAATTACTGATCTCATAGAGCATTATATTTCATCACAATCATGTCAACTACAAGGTACTTATATATCACCTTATTTAGTGATGGTTTCAATGAATGATATGTCCGAAAATCCCAACAACTCACAAAATATTATATTACAATCTCTCAACAATCATAATCTCAGAAACAAGTATATCAAATCATATCAGCAAACATAATCATGTCAACTACATTGTACTTATGTCTTATTATAACAACAATTCTTTCTACATCGGATTGCAATCTCTGAACAAAAACGACCACATCAACACAGATTCAAAGAAACAACAATCTTTGTTACAAATACAGGCAGTGAAACTATAATACCTCAGACTCTACACTCTAAGCAACAAGCCAGGATGAACCCAAAGTGCATAAGGTGGTTCTACCGCAGAGGCCCAAAGGCCACCCACATGCAGGCCCTTCTAAGCGGAGCAAGGCACGGTACTGGCCAACCACCCTATCCACTTTGCAAGAACATCGTATCTAGTGCGAGAGGCGTAGTCGACAGGCATGCGAACAAAAGATACACAAGTGTGTATGTCAGCGACATACAAGAGTACATTAGCGACAAACCATATAAAAGAAATAGAAATATTCAATGCCATACGGCAATATCCACATTACTAGATAGTTCTAATAGTTTAGGATACATCCTCATACATCACATATCAGAGTATCAAGCAGAAGCGGAAGACAAAATCCGAGTACAGATAAGAAGCAAAATGGGATAAGATGCCCTGAAAATAAGCACATCCCGCCCACAGATCTCACGGATCTCATCTCGGAATCTCTTCACCATACAGTCGTTACCACCATCAACGGTATCCTCAACCCAGTAACCTTTCTATGGATATACCTGTCCATCTTAACCAATATTTTATTGTGTGAGACCCTAAGGGACTCCGCAAGTATTTATGCATCTAAAGGGAACAACCTGAGGGTGACGCAATTGCAGCAAAAATAAAGCCTAGCAGTTCTACAAAGACACGCTACAACATCTTCCTAACCAATGATAGACGGACTCTCGTTAATTAAACAACCATGAATTACCCAACCGATATATATCAACATGAATAAAACATCGCTCTCCCACCTCCCCGTTCCCGAATGAGAAGGAGGAAGAACATCCCATCCGTTGGTAGTTTTATTAATCATTCCATTAATATTACACTATTACTAGTAATGTTGTAGTCAATTTAAAAGACGTACTTTAGTTATGCTTGTCTACGATCAAGAAACTGTGCTCCAAGTCATCCATAACCGCAGACAAGGCTTTCAGAAATATTTACCCTCTAGGGGTGCACAAATAGCAACACACACAATCAACCTCGAAAAAACCAAATGAAAACCCAACGAGGCATCACGACAAAGCATTCGCAAGATTCACAAATGATTTCAGGGGGCCACCCCACTAAGCTACCCGCTATGAAGTTTGCCGGCTCCGCGATGGACCGAGGGGTTTGCGACAATGTTTGTAAACGACTAGGAACCCAAAAGTGTGACTGGGATTGTCGATGCCGCATAAACATTCCGCATTTTTTCCAAAACTAGACAGTAATAAACGCTCTCCACGAGCAACAGTAGTAGATAAAGCGGTAAAGCATGGCATAAGTATAAGATAGTAAAAACGCCCCAAACTACTTGTGGCCCCAAGAAATTACATATGACTCAAGCTAGGACTAAGGGGATTCATGGTCTGCGAATAGTGTGATAGTCAAGGAACAAGAATCAAATACCCGGGGTCCTACGGAACACAAGTGAGCATAAAGAACCAAATGGCATATATTGCCTATCGGTGCCTCTTTTATTAGTTATCCCATTACTACTCAATTTAGTTGTTTAGGTATCTCATTATTCAAACACACTCACAAACCCTACACATGCAATTCTATGACTCGCATGGCTCAAACAACTCCTATAGTAATGGCTCATAGGATGGAGGGAATAAGGTTCGTTGGGGTTTAAAAGTAAAGGCTATGCAATACTTGGGATTCAATTTTATCCGTGATGCGATTATGATGCAAGAATAAGATAGATGCAATAATTACTATATGTAGTGCAAGAATGGGTAAATGCTTTCCTGATAGCTCCGTTGAAAAATACGAAGGATCTGGGTAATACTCCTATGGCTTCTGATATTCTACCTACTCAGTGTCTATTCGAATAAAAACCAAATACACAAGGGATAAAATAAATACATAGCACAAACATATAAATCATATGCGACAAGCAACAAGTATTGAATGATGGAGTGATGCAAAATTTACATGGCATAACATAGCATGACATGGGTGAGGTGTGGGGTACAAGAATAAAACATTTGATTAAGTTTTAAGTCATGTCTAGCTTCCATAAACATTGATGTATACTTAATAATTATATGATGCATGTTTCAATTCATAACATAAAATGCATAGTTAGAACAGGCTCGTCACGTTGATCATTTTAGACATATCATTTATCGAATTCGGAGATATGGAATTAAAGTTATGCAATTATTAAGAAATGGCATGTATTAGCAATTAAATTATTTCGAAATTTTTAAATTGCTTAAATAATATTTTAAATAGCATATTCATAATCCTGACATTTTTCTAATGCAAAACATATATTATTTGTAATATTTGAAATTATAGATTAAAAGTTATTAATAAATGCAATTTACATGAAAAAGGGCAAATTGTCAAAGGTTTGAATATTTAGGGGCAAAACTGGAATTTACTGAATATGTATTTGAATTTACAACTAGAAAAGATTTACTTTTCATTTCGAAAACTTTTGGAAATTCGGATTATTTCAAAAGATATGAATTTAACTAGATTTAGTAATTTCCTGGATTTTTTATTGATTAGAAAAAGGTTCTAGAACTTTTGTACACAGGCAAACTTAGCAACAGAGAATAACATGTGGGTTCGCTGAGCTGAGTGGGCTGCTCCGTGCTGGGGAGCCTGGATGTGGACACGTGTGACTAGGAGGGACCGTGGGTTGGTTTTAGAAATCATCGGGTACTTTTTTGCAAATCCGCCTCGGAGGTGTTCTGACAGGACAAAACTCGAAATGCGAAACTCTCTAGGTGACTTGATTTTTGGTTGATATGGCGAGCGAATGGTTGGGAATTTGAAGGAATTGGAAGACGCCGCAAAAATCAAAGTTGTATAGGGATCAGTATATACAAGTTTGGTTTTCTGAGTTTCGTCCAAGAAGAGCTGTGATGGTCGGAATCTAGAGGGGATGTCAGTGTTTGGTTTTCTGAGTCTGGTTTTCTGAGTTTCATTATATACCTCACATTTCACTGGCTTTCTGTCAGTGTTTTGCCTGCGATATGAACCTATTTTCCGAGGATGATTGCAATGGATTTGATGCATGACTTGGGGTTATGAGAGTTCTGTAGCACACCGGATAAAACAACGACTAGAAAATCGCTTGATTTTATCTTTGTACATCATCATCATATCATCATGCAGATTATTTGCTAAAAACTATTTCATCAAAGTCTTTATTTTTGTTTTCCAGATAAACCCTATCTTTGTTTCAAATCAAACCCTCGGATGCTTTTGGATATTTTGTTCGACTAAAACTAATTACAAAATCTTTAAAAAAATTAAAACAAACAATTTTTTTAAAATAAAACTATTGTGATCCGGGGAGGCAGCCCGGCCACCTACCACCCCGCTCGGCCCAACCCAATACTACATAGTCCTAACCCTAACGCTCTCTCCACACCCCGCCGCCATCCTACCTGATCCACCGCTGCAAACCACAGACGCACACGGTAGCGCGCACGTGCAACCACACCCGCTGTCACACTCTGCCACGAACCTCTCCACCCGTTCCCTTTTTTTCTGCAGGCCCACCCCACCTTGTCGACCGTGCCACCTTCCCCGCGTGACCCCATCCCCACGATCCCCCCTGCCTCCCTCGTGACCCCAGCGTGCCTCCCTCCTCACCTGATCCGCCGCCGCCTCTGTACGTCACCGCCGCCCAAGCGCCTCCTCCTCTCTCCCTGGCACGCGCCTGCCCTTCCCCGAGCTCTCTGTCGTACCGTCCTTGCCATATCCAACCACCTCCAGCACCTCACCATCCTCTGGACCGCACCACATCATCCTGCCGCCAGCGGCCGCCTCTCCGCCGCAGCCTCCCCTGCTCGCGTGTCGCCTATCGCAGCCAGGCCGCCCTCCTCCCTCCCTTTTCACAGCCGCTGCAGCACCAGGAGCTCCGCCTGCCCTGTCGTCCCCTTATCGACCTTCGCTTCCTCCTCAAGCTCTGGTACTCCGCCGCCAGAGCTCGGCCACGCTAGCAGGTCACTGCTCCGGCACCCAACCCCGTCCTTGCCCCATCCCCTTGTCGCTGGAGCCCCTGAAGGTAACCTCCACCTCGTCGGCCGAGCGGGCTCAGGCCCTTCGGCCCTCCTGTGATCCCGTCGAGCCGTGCTCGACCTTCAGTCGCTCATCACTGGTAGACATGGTGATGGTCCTATGCGCGAACTTTTGATATTTTCTGCCTCTTGCAGTTCCTCGGTTGACATGGTGATGCTGATATAGTATGCAGATGAAGGCATGGGTTTAAATTGTGTGTGATGCTTAACACTGAGAATACAACCATGAGGAGACGATGTGAGGTTGCAATGCCTGATGCCTCCGTTGTCGCCAAGTAAGAACCCAGGGAACTTCGACAAGATCTTCACGGAGCACCGATGACGCCGCCACGGACCCAAAGACCGCCAAGCCCTTTGACATGGATCCGATGCCGGAGACCCCCGAACTCCCGGCTAGACCGAACCTGAACCATAGAACACCAATATCGTTGATACCCGATGTGTAACCTTTATCCGAGCCCTATTTTATAAATTGACATCTATATGAAATATTGCATAACAATTTGTACATGCTTGCCTACATATTTCACGGGTCCGGGTTGTATAGTCGAGTCACCTCATAATTAAATATGGAGGCTATATGCGGGCGAATCTAGTCTAATATTGCCCCCATTTAAATTTGTGTAGCGAACCGATGATATAATTTTTGCCTTGTTAATACAAAAATTGTGGGGTATCTTAAACAATATGAACCATCTAATTAATTGTCGATACCCCGGTTCCGCTTAATATTGCCTAATTGCATCGCACCTTTGCCATGCCATACATCATACATGCATCATGTCCGATCTTCTACCGTAGTATTAAATAGTGTATCCGGTGTTTGTGCTAGTGCTTTACTTCTTTACGGAATAGGCCGATGTGTTGATGCGAGTGTCGACCGATCTTCGGATGAATCTTCGACAATGTTTTCAGGCGAGCATTCTCCCCCTTTCTACCTATTTTGCATTTATAGTCCTTACTTCCTCCTGTTAATCTATTGCTATCTGTGTTGTGATGCTATAGATTCTGTATCCCTTTATATTG
The DNA here is from genome assembly GCA_916181665.1 of Avena sativa. Classification (NCBI taxonomy): domain Eukaryota; kingdom Viridiplantae; phylum Streptophyta; class Magnoliopsida; order Poales; family Poaceae; genus Avena; species Avena sativa. The sequence continues at coordinate 81,848,217 of OV702296.1, forward strand.
CCCTGCAGCCCCTATATTTCCATGGACACCTCCTATTACCTGTTTTTTGGTAGATAGTCGGCCTTGCGAGTCGTAGTTGCTTGCGCAGGTGATGCGTCACACCGTCGATGTTCCACGGTTGTTGGAGAAATGCGTCATGCTTAATGTTGGAGATGATCATGGCTTTAATTATCGTTAAAAACTAATATTGAAAGTAGGTAAATAATGTAGAGGCACAGGTGGGCAATAGATGTTATTTGGTTTTTAACTGTCCACTTGTGTCCCATAGGACCCCGAGTACTTGATACCTGTTCCTTGAATATTCACACTATCTGCATGTGGGACCATGAATCCCCTTACTATGAGCTTGAGCCATATCTTATTTCTTGGGGACACAAAGTAGTTTGGAGATTTATTACTATCATGTACTTATGCCATGATTATGCCATGCTTTACTACTTTATTTACTATTACGCGTGGAGCGTCTGTACTGTTTTGGATCGCGACATGATTTCGTGGTATCGACAAGCCTAGTCACATTTACGGGTTCCCAGTCGTTTACAACCGTTCTCGTAAACCTCTGGGTCCGTCGTGGAGCCGACCAACTTCGTAGCGGGTAGCTTAGTGGGGTGCCCCCTGAAATATTATATGAATCTTGTGATTTCTTTGTCATGATGCCTCGTTGGGTTTTCATTTGGTTTTTCCGAGGTTGATCATGGGTGTGTTGCTATTTGTGCCCCCTGCAGGGTAAAACTTTCTGAAAGTCTCTGTCCGCGGTTATGGACGACTTGGAGCACAGTATCTCGATCATAGACAACTATAACTAAAGTAGTGCTATAAATTTGACTTTATAATGACTAGTAATCAGCTTCACTATAACGGGATGGCTAAATAAAAGTACCAATAATTACTGGGTTTGGGATATCTCATGCTATTTGTATCTGACTAGTAAGTATCGCAACTATAACGGAATGGTTACCTAAAAGTGCCCACTACTTATTATATCAGGATGACTCAGGATATCTATATCAGACTAGTAAGTGCTACAATTATAACGGAATGAATAAAACTGGTAACTGCGTGAGTTCCTCGGTCTGACTTCCTCGTTTGGTCTCGAGGGGGAAACGCCAGGATGGGTATGTTTAGTGTTAGTATTAGGTTGGATCCGAATAGGTCTTTCTTATATCTCTCGGATAACCGACTATTGATTCGATTCTCTATAGGTTGCTTAGTGCGTGCTTCGCTGCCTCTTAAGTCCACCACACCTATGTAGCGAGGACCGCCGAATTCTAAGACTCGTCGTGTACTGGCCTCAGTATTGACCGCTCTCTTTTTCCTTTGCCCTTTGTCGGCACCCCTTTTGTTTACGCAGGTTTGAGATCGACGTCGTTAGCAAGGTTACCCTTCCGTCTTGGTCTGGGAAGGGTTATGAACGCCACTGATTATTATTAAGGTCTCTTAGCTCAATTCGCATCTTATCCGTACTCGGATGTGTATCATTTTCAAGGTGATTTGGATCTTTGTACCGTATATCTGTATTCTTGACTCATGGAGTCGTTGTTGTATATATTTGTTCTGTGTTCCATAGTGGACTATTTGTAACATCCCACAAATACTAAACTTGGATCATCAAACTTTAATCATTAAATTTAGGGTTAACAAAAACTTTTCAAATTAAAAATATGAAAGCATGCATAGGTGTATGCATTCCAATTTGGATTCTTTTTGAATAACCTTGCTTGTGTGTTTCCTTGCTTGTAAAAGGATTCTTAGGGGAAATAAACATCATCTAAACAATCCCCACACTTTTCCCAAATACAAATAAATCAAAACAAACAAAATAAGGGAATGGTCACTTTGGCGAATTTAACTCCCATGCCTACTTTGGCTGTCTCTAACTTTCAAAACTTAACAGAAACTTGTTTGGATCTTTAAACCCCTTGATAGTACTCATAACAAAGTACCAAGGCCCACCTTGTGATCATCCAGAAACATTCAAATGCATAGTTTAAATGACAGTTCACCTTTCAAAACCCAATCATCCACAGACTCACCAGCACATGCCTAGCACACCCACCAAAAATCTTTTCAAAATTCAAAACTTGAATTCATGCGGCCATTTCATCAAACACCTTGCAGATTCAATTCAAACAAAATCAAAACACTATAGTGTGCAGTGATTGTGGTCTAACTTGTTCCCTCTCTGGGCACCACTAGCCTTAGTAGATCATCTAACAACCTTAACTAATCTCTAGCACCACTGTAAGCTAGCCATTGTCATCAATGGTGGACAACCCGAGAGCACCATGGTCACCCCAGTGTGGACAGCAAGCTACAAGCGGCACTAGCCTCGCCAACCTTGTCTGGGAGAAAGCTAGCACCCCACCGCCACTCCCTGTCCTAGCCGCCCTGGACCACACGCACAGACCATGCCAAGATGCTCTACAACCATGTCGAGAGCATGCCCCGTGCGCCACGCTCGACAGACGCCCACAGACCGCGCGCCGCCCTCGCCGCGTACATACGTGATCACCACCATCCCAACAACCCCGCAGACACGCCTGTTCGCCGCCGCGCGGACCACGCGAGCTGTGCATCATTAAAATTTCCGTCGGGCATGCGCAGAGCACCGTAGTGTTCCGACCAATCCGCACCGCCCCACGCCTCGCCACCACGCCGTTGACCTTCGCCAGGGAGCACAGCACCGCCCCCTACCGTCGCCCATGCCGATAGCCCTCTATGCCGTTGACCATGACGAGCTTAGCTTGCGCCCGTCGGTCCCCTCTCGCCACTATAAATAGAGGCCTCCCCCGCTCGAATTCTTCACACCATTCCACTCCCCTCTCACCCAGAACCACCCCACCTCATTCCCGGAGGAAGGCGAGCAGCGCATCGCCAGAATTTGGCCGGAGCCCGCCGCTGCTAGCGAAGAAGGAAGCCAGCGATTGGAGCCGCCCCAGGAGAAGCTGCCGGTACCAGGAGGTTCGCCGTCGTTGACTTCATCGTTCGCCCGCCTCGCGGACCCTCGCCTGAGCCCCGGTGAGCCTCCCACGACCCCACCTGCCGCGTTAGGGTTCTGTCTCGCCGGCGCTGCCCGACGTGGACGATGAACCAGAGCCGTTGGATTAGAACTAGATCTAACACACCATGTTGCCCCGTACCGCTTCGCACCCCCCGTCTCACTGACGCATGGGGACAACAACTTAACCAGCCCGCGTAAGCGCTGTGCGTAGCAGGCCGGCCCATTTTCTCTTCCCGCGCAGCCCACTCGTTTGAATTTGGATTTTTCTATTTTCATTCAAACACAGTTCTGTACCTAGTTTCAAAAATCAACCCAGCTTGATTCATTGAACCAAATTGAATGAAACCAATTTTGTTAGAAAGGTCTGAAAATGCTGAATCCATGCCTATTGGAATCAAATCATTTGGATCTGTAGATCACCCTTGGTAAAAATAACAAGGCAGAAGCTTTTCTGCATTCAAACATTTTTCAAATTTAAACCATAATAGCTTTTGAGTTGATTCCAACTCTCGAAAATCACAATTGATCATACCTTTCATAATATATAAAAATATATGGGTTTACTTACAGAAATAATGTTCAAGTAATAAAAGAATGCCACATAGGAATTTCTAGTCACTTATTTTATTTAAAATAAAAAAGGTTAAACATTATTAAATTGTGACACCACTTTAAATCACATTCCCATGTACTGAAATAGGTGGTGATGACATGTTTCAACATGATCCCATGTTTGGTTTGGAGAATATTAAATCTTAAGTAGTTTTTCAATGAGTAGAAATTACTTTTCTAAAAATAAAATTATTAAGTCAAGTGCTTGTAATGTTAGTGATGATGCTAGATCATCTATAGAACCCCTTTTGTGTGATGATTGAAAGTAGTTAAGTATTGTTTGGTGATTGTGTACCTCGTATTTATTTATAGACGCTAGTACCGACCAAGGATACGAGGAGGAAGGAGGATACTACGAAGAAGAAGCCGAGGAGAACTTCAACCACTGCTCTAGACAAGGCAAGCTAACACTTGCAATTTAGCAAGCTTATACTGATAATGATGCAAGCCTAATACTACTAGTTTAATGTGCAAGCTAACACTTGCAAGATATTATACTTTAGCAAGCCTTATTATGCCAACCATATGCCTTAAGCATATGTGGTTATACCCACTTGATAAACCAATCCTAGTTTTACTTACAAGCTTTATACTTTATTTCTTTATCAAAGCTAGTACTTAGAGCTTGCCTAAGTGAATTGTAGATACTAGAAAGATAATGGAAGGTTGCATAAAGAGCATAAAACTTGGCCTAAGCTAGATAATCTTTATGTCATCCTAAGGCATGAGATTGAACTTAGTTAAACTCCACTAGTTTACCACCCCTCATTAGTACTTACCCCCACTTGTAGATGCTAGTGCTAAGCATAAAAATTGATCAACTTTAGATGGGAATACTTGGTGGAAAAATGGTTATGAAAACCTTGGAATGATGGATCATTCTATTGAGATGTTTTGACATGTGTTTCCGAACACTAGATGATTTAGATGATGAAAATGTTGAGGCGCGAGCCTTAGCCCTTTATAAAACTGATGGTTGTCTGGATGTGATACCATTCCAATTTTACCGTACAACCTCAATACCCGAGAATTGGGTAGGGCTTGACTGGAAACTTATATACCTTAGTATTGGTTCCCTCACGGCCAAGGTCTGAGCTGAGGCTACCTTGTGAAGATTGTCCACCTGTGCAGTACCCAAGATGACAGTTGGTCATGGTTGGGAGGCCAAACTCACAGGAGAGGTGCTTATACTAGGGCGTGTAATTAAAAGGTTAGGATTGATTATCCGCATACTGAGTATGGTGAATTCAAGATTTGTTCCTGACGGATGTATCGAATGTTGTGGTGAAAGTGTACAATCTCTACAGAGTGTCAAACTATTCGAATAGCCGTGTACGCGGTTATGGATAGTTGGAGTGGCCATACTGTTCCCCTGTCAGATGTTTTCAAAATGACTTGTGAAATGAATTGAGATTTTGACTTAACCACAACAGAGTTGTGATATGAAATACAAGTTTCCACTTAGATGTTATAAAATTTCAACTAGCTTTCTTCATTTCTAAACTTAGTAAAATGAATTGAGATTTTGACTTAACCACAACAGAGTTGTGATATAAAATACAAGTTTCCACTTAGATGTTATAAAACTTCAACTAGCTTTCTTCATTTCTAAACTTAGTAGAGGTAAATTTGGCTTTTTGCAAAACAACCCTAGAGCTTAGTGTCCTATTACAAAAACCCTTTCTCTTGTTAGTATTAGTTTGCGAGTACTTAAAGAGTACTCATGGCTTTGTCCCTAGCTATTCCCGTGGCCAGACTATGAAGAGGAGTACCAGGATGATGGACCCCAGGAAGGTTACGACAACTAGGATCATCTCCCATCGCCAGCATTGCCTGTGACCCCGAAGATGGAGCTTCGCCTACTCTACCATTATTATTACGTTATTCCGCTGCTTGAGTTGTATTAAAAACTAGATCATGAGGTCCTTATTTGTGTAAGACCTTATGTATGGTTTGTAATGGATGATGTACTGTGGTATCCAATTCTGTTATGTAAGACCTTCCTTTGGCATAACAGGCATCTGGGATTAAAAATCCGGGTGTTGACAAGTTGGTATCAGAGCCATCCTGACCATAGGAGACCCTAGTTAGACTGGAAGTTTGAATCAAAAACTTAGTTTTAAAACCAAAGGAAGCAAATATTTACAAAAAAACTTATTCCCATTCTTATCACTTTGATTCTTTCATGAAAATTCATGTTCCTCAAAAACTCTTGCAAAATACATAAAATTTGACACTCTTGATCACTCTACTAACTTACTCATCCTATATTCTTATAGATGGACGTGAAGTACAACAAGTTTTATCAGTTGGGGAATGGAGGAGACCTTATCTTTGAGAGGGATTTGGACTAGCTTTCGGAACTTCTGGGGCGTCCGCACCCCGAGTTCTTTGGAGCTCAGCTCAATGATCAAGGAGGAGAAGATCTGAAGTGGCTAATTGTTGCAAGTCTCCGAGGAAAGATTGAACCTCCCACTGCGGAGGGAATTCAATTCACCTTAAGAGAGAACAAATGGCTCGATGGACTTGCCAGCGCAATGCAGGAAGCTCTTGCCCGTCTGTGTGGGCAGAGTATTAACCAGATCAAGGGTACCCGCTTTGAGTTTTGCCCAAGGCATGATGCTAATGGACAGCCACTGGAAGCCCCATACCACCACGAGCTGAAGACCCAATTGGACCACCTTAGCTTCATGATGTACGATCGTCAGCAGGAGTTGGATAATTTTCGTGACTACTCCAACCACAAGTCTTCCATCATCAAGACAAAGGATCAGACCATCACCATGCTAGCGAAGGATCACAAGTCTCGCTGCCGTCAGCTCGATAAGAAGGAGCGCATCATTGCCCGTCTTCGCCACCGTATCTCGGATTTGGAGGAGACCATCCACGAGAGAGACATGCAGTTGGAGGAAAGGGAGAATGCCAGAGAGGATCTTCATGGAGACCCCTACTCTTATCTCAGTGATGATGATGATTTTCTGGAGGATCAGGCTATGGACCTCTTCACCGATGAGGATGATTTCGCCTTCATCAATGACGACGATGATGATGAGGATGACGACTACACCGACTCCGAGGAGTAGTATCACTTGAGCACTAGCGTAGTGAGTAGTATTCGGTCCCACTGTATTGTAGTTTCCAGAATGGTTCTTAAAACCATCTGTTTTTCTTGTTTTGTGGTGTGTGTTGTATCGTGTGAATGAATGAAAAGCAAGTTGCTAGAAAATCTGAGTCAAACTTTAAAAACTTTTCAAAGTCCCAGAACCTTAGAAATTTCCCTCTATTCTCATGATCTATCTCAATCTTAAGATGCCACGTGGAGGAAGTGGTTCATCCCCGGACCCGATGTTGCAGATCCTGCAAATGTTGGTTTCTGACCGTGAAGCTGAAAGAGCCGAACGGCAAGCCAACTTAGCCACCCTTCAACAGATAGCCCAGCTAGCCCACAACAATCAAGGCCACGGAAATCAGGATAACCATGGATCTAAGCTCAATAATTTCCAGAACACCAACCCACCTATTTTCACTAAGTTAGAAGAGCCCCTAGATGCAGATGATTGGCTACAAACCATGGAAAATAACCTAGAAGTCGCCGGAGTGGAAGCCAACGAGAAAGTTTTGTTTGCCACCCACTATCTAGCCGGAGATGCCAGAGCATGGTGGAACCGCGTTCGTGTAATGATCGGAGGACAGATGATGACCTCGGAAGAATTCAAGGTCAAGTTCAGCAGAACCCATGTGCCACCAGGTTTGATCAAGAGAATGAGAGATGAGTTCAGAGAACTGAAGCAAGGACGGATGACCGTAGTGGATTACCATGACAAATTCTTGTCATTAGCTAGGTATGCCCCGGATGAGATCGACACCGAAGCCAAGAAGAAGGAAAGATTCTTAAATGGTCTGCACGATGAGATGCAGACTGTGTTGGTCAATATCCCCTTTGCTGATATTGAAGCCCTTGTCAACTCTGCCATCCAGATGGAAGGAAAGATCAACCAAGCCAATGAGAACCGCAAGCATTGCATGATGCATCAACTAGGAACCCATCAGACCCCAAAGTATGGCCCTAACCCATCTCCCGGATTTTCCCCGAGAACCAACAGACCCCCAATGAACCGTCCGACCTATACCAACCGTGGAAACCCTAGGCTTGGAGGAAATCACAACAACCCTGACAACTCTAGCAATTTAAACCGTGCCCCACCCAAGTTCAACAACAACAATGCTACCGCCAACACCAACACTGCCCCTAGGACTGGAAGCAATGCGGTGCCTGTTGCAGCAAAGGACAAGTCGCAAGTGACCTGTTATGACTGTGGAAATAAGGGTCACTACTCCAACGAGTGCCCCAACAATAAGAATGCTGCATCCCCCAATGCAAACACCCCAGCTCAGCAGCAGCGTCGTGTTCAGCCTGGAAGAAGATTTGCCCCAGGGAATTCGCTCAACCGCAACGGCCGTCTTTTTCTCATGCATGCTGAAGAAGCTCAGGAAGCGCCAGACGTCGTGCTGGGTATGTTTCCTGTTAATTTAGTACTTGCTAGAGTGTTTTTTGATTCTGGTGCATCGCACTCATTTGTCACCGAAGAATTTGCATGCACTAGTAAAATCCAACCAACCAAACTGAAGCATGTTATGATCGTTCAAATCCCCGGATCAACCACCAAGGCTAGGCAAATTTGCAAAGCCGTCCCTATCCGAATCCATGGCATAGATTTTTATGCTAACCTGATAGTACTCAGAACTAAAGGTTTGGAAGTAGTACTAGGAATGGATTGGATGTCCAAACATAAAGGATTGATTGACTGTGCCAAGAAAGCCATCACCATGACTAGTACAGCCGGAATATCAGTCGAGCATATATCTGAAACCTTACCTCGTCAATTCAAGTGCAACAAGAGTATAGCCCAACCTACCATTGACCAAGTCCGGATAGTCTGTGAATACCCCGATGTATTTCCAGATGTTTTGCCCGGTATGCCCCCAGATCAGGATATCGAGTTTATCATTGAACTAATCCCCGGAACAGGACCCATATCCTAGAGACCCTATAGTATGAACCCGTCTGAACTAGCAGAACTGAAGAAGCAACTGGATTCCATGTTGGAAATTGGATTAATTCAACCAAGTGCGTCACCATGGAGATCACCTGTCTTATTTGTGGACAAGAAGGATGGAGGTAACCGTCTGTGTACGGATTATCGGAAGTTGAATGATGTCACCATCAAGAACAAGTACCCCTTGCCCAAGATAGAAGATTTGTTTGATCAGTTGACCGGTGCCAAAGTGTTTTCTAAGATTGATCTTAGGACTGGCTATCATCAACTCAAGATTCGCGCATAGGATATTCCAAAGACTGCCTTTACCACCCGTTATGGATTATACGAGTATACTGTCATGTCTTTTGGATTAACCAATGCCCCCGCTTATTTCATGAATCTCATGAATAAGATTTTTATGGACTTCCTGGATAAGTTTGTCGTTGTTTTCATTGATGACATTCTGATTTATTCCAAATCAGAAGAAGAACATGAGCTACACCTAAGGACCATTCTTGGAACCCTTAGAGAGCTTCAGTTGTATGCCAAGTTTAGCAAATGTGAATTCTGGTTACAGGAGGTAGGATTCCTCGGTCACATTGTATCAGTCGGAGGAATTGCCGTTGACCCTGCAAAGGTGAAAGATGTCGAAGATTGGCAAGCCCAACCACTCAAACCCAAGTTCGTGCATTTCTCGGATTGGCGGGATACTGCCGCAAGTTCGTAGAAGGATTCTCGAGTATCGCTAGACCCATGACCCAATTGCTGAAGAAGGACAAGAAGTTTGAATGGACCGACAAATGTGAAGCGAGTTTTCAAGAACTCAAGAGGAGATTGATTTCAGCCCCAATCTTAATCATGCCGATATCACAAAGCCCTTTGACGTGTATTGTGATGCATCCAAGATCAGTCTCGGATGTGTCATAATGCAAGAAGGCAAAGTTATATCTTATCTATCTTGACAACTGAAACAACATGAGCAAAATTACCCAACCCATGACCTCGAACTCGCAGCCGTAGTTCTAGCCCTGAAGACATGGAGGCACTATCTGATGGGAAATCGTTGAGATATATATTCGGATCACAAGAGCCTGAAGTATATATTCACTCAGAAGGAGCTGAATACGAGACATGGAAGATGGATTGAGCTAATCAAGGATTACGATCTGGACATTCACTATCACCCTAGTAAAGCCAATGTGGTAGCAGATGCCCTTAGCAGATTGTCGTGCCGCTTGAACTCCATGATTTTGAAGGAGCAACTAAGCTTGCACAAAGAGATGGAAGATTTCCGAATGGAATTAGTAAGTGAAGGATTTTTGGCTAGCATAGAACTTCAACCCACTTTGATTAGCCAGATCAAAGAGGCGCAGAATAGAAATGCTAGTATCGACGGAATCAAGCGGCGTATCGGTATAGGCAAAGTACCTGGATTCACCGAAGAGGAAGAAGGAGTTATGTGGTACAAAGGACGCCTTTGTGTACCAGCAGATTCTGAGTTGAAAGAAGTTATTCTCAAGGAAGCTCATGATACTCTTTATTCTATCCACCCCGGAGGAACTAAGATGTATCAAGATTTGAAAGAGCAATTTTGGTGGCATAAGATGAAGAGAGAAATCGGAAGCTATATCGCCAAGTGTGATATATGTCAGCGAGTCAAGGCATGACATCAAAGACCCGCTGGATTGTTGCAACCATTGCAGATTCCGGAATGGAAATGGGATTCCGTTGGAATGGACTTTATCACCGGATTGCCTACTTCTAGTAGGGGAAATGACTCTATCTGGGTCATAGTGGACAAATTGTCCAAAGTCGCCCATTTCTTACCCGTCAAGACCACATATCAGAGTTTGAAGCTAGCGGAGTTATACATCGCTAGAATCGTCAGTTTGCATGGAGTCCCCAAGAACATCGTGTCGGATCGAGGAACTCAGTTTACCTCGAGATTCTGGAAGAAAGTCCAAGAAGGTTTAGGAACCCGCCTAGATTTCAGTACCGCGTATCACCCTCAGACCGATGGACAAACGGAGCGAGTAAATCAAATACTCGAAGACATGTTGAGAGCCTATGTGCTAGAATATGGATCTAAGTGGGAAGACTGTCTGCCGTTTGCAGAATTTTCGTACAACAACAGTTATCAAGCTAGTTTGCAAATGGCCCCATTTAAATTCATGTACGGAAGAAAGTGCCGCACCCCTTTGAACTGGTCGGAAGTAGGAGAGAGTCAGATTTTCAGACCCGATATCCTACGAGAAGCAGAAGAGAAGGTTCACAATATTCGTGAGCACCTCAAGACAACCCAGTCCAGACAGAAGAGTTACGCCGACAAGAGACATTGAGACCTTGCCTTCAACATAGGAGATTTTGTGTATCTGAAGTGTCGCCATTGAAGGGAATGCAACGTTTCCAACTCAAAGGAAAGTTAACCCGCAGATATATCGGACCCTTCAAGATTCTGAACCGTCGAGGAGAAGTGTCGTATCAATTGGAACTACCCGAAGAGATGTCAGCCATGCACAATGTGTTCCATATCTCATTACTTCGCAAGCGTCTCGAAGTTCCGGAGAAGACCGAAGTGTTCAAGAATATTGATCACCGGACCATAGAGATCAACGATGACCTGACCTATCCCGAAGTACCCATCCGTATTTTGGAAAAAGCCTTCCGAACTACCAGAACCCGAAGCATCAAGTTTCTCAAAATTCAGTGGAGCAACCACACAGAAGAGGAAGCTACCTGGGAGCACAAAGATCATTGTAAGGTTCCCAACCTTTAATAAGGTAGAGATCCCTGTGTTTACAATGCTAGTCCCTGGATCAATAGCCAGCATCCACAGTTAAGATGTAATATCAAGAAACAAAGGTCATAATACAACTTTATAACCAGGAATAACATAATTTATTACATCTTACATATCTCATTTGGCTATCTCATTACAATGCAGCAGAATATAACAATAGCATGGGGTCCTTCATCTTCAAAGTGCCACAGGCAGACATGTTGGTTGTAGACTTGTAATCCTAATCATTAAACTTCACTAATATCAAACAAACCTGCAACATAACAAGTTACAGCCACAAGGGTCAATACATTTGAATTTTATTGGCAAGTGATACTATGGTAGTATAGTGGAGTCTATCATCTATATGCATTTGGCTAGGTGGAGCTTAGGCTTGCTTTGCTCAAAATATATTTTCCTTATTATTTGAAAACTCTAAGTTTTTGTTTGACAAAATCACCCAAGGCATCTCCCAATAGAAATTGGTGATCCTTCAACCCTTGTTCAACCACAAGATTTTAACTTAGAAATTAGGATGAGGAGATTCTTGATAGCTTCCATGTCTTGATGCTCAAATTGTCCTTTACCAGGGACATGGCTAAGTACTTAGATTCTTACACTCTGCAGAGGTGGTGCACTTTCCCCACAAGACTTGGTTTCCCAAGACAAGATCTTTCAGAAGCCTTCCCTTAGACCAGAATGGACGCGTTCCAACCTATCATTCCCCTACCACCAACTGTCCATTTGGCTAAGTTATTGCAACCTATATGATCCAAGTAGAGCCCATAATGCCAAGTGGCTGCACTTGAAGCTTCTCAACATTTGACATCTCAAATCTCTTTGTTCCTGGGTGGCCATCCACAAGTGAGATACACAAGGTAAACCATAGAAATGGGCCTTGTGAAACACTCAACACAAACCATTCCTTCCATTCCACCCAGGTGATTCATTCACTTAGTTGTTTTATTAAACAAAACACAAGTCCACAGACTTAGAAATATTCCATAGCATGAATATATATTCCACCCTTGTTTTCTACTAGCTAAGCTAAGCATGATAGTAGTAGGAATCTTAACTTAGGAAATTCTACTAAGGTTTCATCTACTAGGATTTCCCATGGCATAGTTTACACTTAGCAAAATTCCATGCAAGTCCTACTTAGAAATATCACTAATGCATAGTGAAAATAATGGGACAAAAGTATGAAGCATCACTTGCCTTTTTGGTAGAGAATATAAGTTCACTCCTTGATCTTTGCAATGTTCACACTCTTCAAATCACTACAATTCAATCAAGCAAGCAATATTTTCAATCTACCATTCAAGCAACATCACATAAAATAATAGAAACAAAACAATGCATGCAAGCATGCCAAACTTTGTTTTATTTACAAAAGTGGTTTATAATAGGTTATAACATTATAAAGCACTTATTGGTCAATTTATAAAGTGGCAAAACTATTTGCAAAAGATTTTACCTATAAACCATTTTTGAACAAAATCAATATTTTATGTGGTTGAAAATGCCTTTAGCAAAAGTAACAATTTTTATATGGTTCACCAAATACATTTTTAAATCATAAAACTTGGTGCTTGGGGTCAGAGAGTTTATTCCAAAAGATTTCCCAAAGATTTTCTCCCAAAAGCATTTTAAATAAATAAACATTATTTTTATTTGACTAGAAATGGTTTAAATCAAAAGTTTATTCTTTTGCTTCACCAAATATGTTTTTGAAACCACAAATTGATTTCTATGGTCAGTAGGTTCAAAACAAACCATTTGCCAAAGATTTCATCTCAAAATTCATTTTAGAACAAATTTTATATTCTAAATATGCCTACACAAGTTTCTGCAAAAACAAACAATTTAACAGAAGCAATTTACTAAACAAAGTGCATGGTCACAAAGTACTTGTTTTTCTGAATCCATTGATATAAAATTTGCAAATTTTGGACATGTGGTTTGAAAGTTATGGATTTTACAAAATTGAGCATCTAATAGAATAGTTTCTGTTTTTAAAACAAACTCTGGCCACGTGGTGCGATCTCATTGGTCGAAAACGTTTCGCGCGGATTGACCTATCTGGTGCGTTAGATCAAAGTTAAATCGCGCAGCTCAGGTTCTCCCATACCCTTTCGAGTTACGTTCTATCGTATCCGTCAGATCAAGATCCAGCGGCTCAGGGCACTGTGACCAAATGTCAGCGGCGCTCGACGGTGGCTGGCGGCGGCGACGCTCGGCTCACGGCGCTGCGGCAACTACAGGAAGCGAGGGAGAGTAAGGAGGTGCTCACCAGGTTCACAGCGATGTACTGATGCTCAACGTGGTTGTCGCATGGCAGGGGGCGCACGGGGTTCACGACAATTGCTCGCCGTAGTTCGTGGAGTCGTCGGGCGTGCTCAGGCGACGGTTAAGACGAGGCTTCAGAGCATGCCAGAGAAAATGGAAAGCATGGTTAGATGCGCGGGAGAGTGGTGAGTGTAGGAGGGTCATCCAGAGGTGGAGGGGGAGACGTGGCTTACAGGGAGGCGTCGCCGGAGTTGAAGTAGACGACAGCGTTGCTCTGTTGGAGACACTGTCGATGTTGCAGAGCATGCGCGGGCAAGCTGGCTCTACAGGGAGATTCGGCAGGAGGTGGTAAGCAAGTGATCATGGTCGAGGGGGCAAGGGGCGAGGGTGTATGGTCAGAATCGAAGAAATGGCTTGCCGAAGTCTGAGGCGGTGCAGGGTAAAATCGAGGCAGCCTGGTGGCAGGGAGTACGTGGTTTCTAGGGGGGAACGGAGAGGAGGGAGAGGCGGTTAAGTACGCGTGATCACGGGGACGTTACATGGCGCGGTTAACTCGAATTTATGCCGACGTTCAATCGGCAGTAATGGCCAGAGGAGGGGGGCGCGGTCAGCAGCGGGTGAAGACGATGGTGAGGTGGCTGTGGGGCCTGGCGTCAGTGAGAGAGGAAGAGGGGGAATGGGGTCCACGCATCATAGACTCAGCGGGTTCAGTCTGCGGTGAGAAAAAATGTTTCGGGGAGAGACGGATAGGTGGGCTGCTGGGCCTTAGTGGGCTAGCTGGGCTGGGCTGGGTTTGTTTCCATTTTTTTATACTGATGGTTTTTCTTTTTCCCATTTGATTTTCTATTTTGATTTTGTTTAAACAATTTAAACATTCATTTGAATTCAAACCTTTGCCAAATTTTGTGAAGACTCAAATACTGATTAATAGCACATTACAAAGTCAAATTCAGAATAATATATTTATTCTTTTTAGGGTATGTTAATTATTTAAAATAGGCTCTAGTATTAATTAAATAAGATTTGATAATATTTTTCAATCTCCATTTGAATTCTAATCACCACCAAACTTTGGGTGAGTTTTAAAAGACCAAAACAAAATAATTCTTTTATTCTTTTTAGGATCTATTAATAATTAAATAAATAGATCATAGTCTTTAATTCAAATAGGTTTTTATTTATTTGAAAAACTCTATTTGAAATCTAAATAATACCAAAACCTTTTCAGTAGGTTTTATTTTGAAAACATAAAACACTTGGAAATCTTATTTTAAAATAAATTAACAAGTTTTAGTGTTTATTAAAATGGAAAAGCCTTTACTTTAATAAAATTGGATATTAATAAATCCTCATTATTTTATTTAAATAAACCTTTACTCTTTTTATCAAATAAAAACATTTTATTTCAAAAGCTTGGCCAAGATTTAATTTGGCTCTATAAAATAATCCTTATTTATATTTCTACCTTTTCTTTATAAAAACCATATCTTTTATTTAAAGATCCAAAAATAGTGTTTCCAACTATTATAATTTTATTTAATATTTATTTACCTTTTTAATTACTTTAGGATTATTTTCTCACCATTTGGTATGGATTTCTAGATGGTTGCTTTATTAGCTTTGGAAATTTAATTTCCTTATCTTATTAAATTCATAAGATTTTATCTATGGCTCTAATTTAAGTGAATCCAATTCATATGGTTTTATAGTATTTCTAATAGTCATTCTTAATCAATTTGAAATTTTTGTTGACAAATTTTTATATGGATCAAATCCATAGGCTTGGAGATAACTTGGAAATGATTTTCTTCCATTAGGGTTTTAGGGTTTTGGTTTATTTCTCAAGTGTTTAAATTTCCAGATGCATTTATGAAGAATGCATTCCACCTGATTTGAATTTAGTTGGATTCAAATGTTAACCAAAGTTTGTTCAAGATGGGATTTTAAGTTTCCATTTAGAAACAAAAGTTTCTTTTCACCCTAAATTTCAACAATTATTTATTTTGTTTATTTATTTTTCACATTACAAGATTTGGAAAATCTTGGGATGTGACAGGCTACCACCCTTAAAATAAATCTCGTCCCGAGATTTGGGGAGGCTAGGGGTTACAAGTTGGCTCAAAGCAACTAGGGTACTACCACCCTTAAAAATTTTCCAATTAGATTACATCTTGGCTTTCTTGGGATCTTGTTGAAATCTCTCTGGACAAACATCTGCATAGTGTCCTTTGTTTCCACACTTGAAGCAGGTGACAAGGCTGAGATCCTTCATAGGCTTTATCTTGTGCTTCATCTTTTCTGGACAATTGCTTGCATAATGTCCTTGGTTACCACAATTGTAACATGTGATAAGATTGAGTTCTTCACGTATCTTCTGTGGACAAGTTGACACATAATGACCTAGCTCTTTGCAGTTGTTGCACCACACTTGGCTAATCTCCTTATACTTCTTTTTCTTGGGTTTCTCTAAAGCTAGGAGTGCTTCTAGTTCATGCTCTTCATATCTTATCTCAAAGGTAGGAAAGTTTCCTGGTCTCCTTGACCTTTTCCTTGGATAATACATATGTCTCCTCTTTGGTGCTTTAAATTGAGTCATATTGCATGGAGGAGCAAGCTGAGATTTTCCTTTGTCTTCATCCTTCTTGGTAGAATTTTCTCTCTCATGGTAGTCTGCAATCAGTTGTTGCACTCCACCTTGTTTCCTTTGTTGAACTATGGAGTAGATGGGGCATTGGATAGGGACATGATTATTTCCTTCACATAGGAAACAAGTAGCTTGAGATGTGGGGCATTGATTTGTTGGATGTTTCTCCTCACAATTGGGGCATTGATCTTCATGCTCTTTGGAAGTGTGATCCTTGTCTCCACAAATATAGCAAGCTTGGGTTCCTTCTAAAATATCATCCTTGACATCCTTGTTGTCACAAACTCCTTGAGAAGAGTTGTCTCCCATGTTGATCATTTGATCTGTCACCTTATGCAATAATTGGGTTTGGGTTTCCAAAAACCTTTGCATGGTTGGATCTAGCTCACTGGTGTTGGCTAAAAATTGAGCTGTCACTTGGTTCAACTGGGTTTGGGTTACTATGAGTTCTCTCATGTTGTCCTCTCGGTTGTTGTTGTTGCCATCCTTGATGTTGGAGTTTCTTGGAGTAGTCATCTGTTTGGGTTGGATTGGGATTAGAATAGGCACAATATTTCTAAGGAATCAATTCTAATCACACACATCACAATTCACTCAAGCAATGTGCAACAATCACAAACAAACATTCCACTCAAACAACAAGTTTCAAGCATATTTTTAGGAAACCAAAAATATTTTTGTTACACCACTTAAGTTGGTGGGTTTGACTTAAATTAAACATGGTGGTCCATCTATATGGTTCACTGGAGATCTTTCCATCCTTCTTGGTTGATTCTTCTTGAACAAGATCATGGTTTCCTTGGTAAAATTCTTGGTCACAAAACTTCAAAGGTGATGATGATTCCCAAGTTGTGTTTCCTTAGTCTTCAAGTCTTGAGCAACATTTCTTGTCTCACTTGTAGACCTTAGTGATATCCAAGGTTGAAGTCCTTGTTGAGAATAGGGTTGAAATCACTTGAAGATGTTGAAGTCATTAGAGTTGATGAAGTCCTTTGCACATGGTGAAGTCTTTGCTCATGGTGAAGTCTTTGGCCATGGGGTAGGCTTTGTCCATCAAATTTGAAATAGAAGAGATGTAGAATCAAAACCAAAAATGGTTGAGGAAAGAGTTTACAAGATTTTTTGTAAATAAGTTTTGGAACAATTTCAACTCCTATTTTTTTCTAAGGGGTTTTGTCCAATCCTAGGTTTACAAATCCTACAGGCAACACAATGCTCGGATACCATCTGTAAGGTTCCCAACCTTTAATAAGGTAGAGATCCCTGTGTTTACAATGCTAGTCCCTGGATCAATAGCTAGCATCCACAGTTAAGATGTAATATCAAGAAACAAAGGTCATAATACAACTTTATAACCAGGAATAACATAATTTATTACATCTTACATAGCTCATTTGTCTATCTCATTACAATGCAGCAGAATATAACAATAGCATGGGGTCCTTCATCTTCAAAGTGCCACAGGCAGACATGTTGGTTGTAGACTTGTAATCCTAATCGTTAAACTTCACTAATATCAAACAAACCTGCAACTTAACAAGTTACAGCCACAAGGGTCAATACATTTGAATTATATTGGCAAGTGATACTATGGTAGTATAGTGGAGTCTATCATCTATATGCATTTGGATAGGTGGAGCTTAGGCTTGCGATGCTCAAAATAGATTTTCCTTATTATTTGAAAACTCTAAGTTTTTGTCTGACAAAATCACCCAAGGCATCTCCCAATAGAAATTGGTGATCCTTCAACCCTTGTTCAACCACAAGATTTTAACTTAGAAATTAGGATGAGGAGATTCTTGATAGCTTCCATGTCTTGATGCTCAAATTGTCCTTTACCAGGGACATGGCTAAGTACTTAGATTCTTACACTCTGCAGAGGTGGTGCACTTTCCCCACAAGACTTGGTTTCCCAAGACAAGATCTTTCAGAAGCCTTCCCTTAGACCAGAATGGACGCGTTCCAACCTATCATTCCCCTACCACCAACTGTCCATTTGGCTAAGTTATTGCAACCTATATGATCCAGGCAGAGCCCATAATGCCAAGTGGCTGCACTTGAAGCTTCTCAACATTTGACATCTCAAATCTCTTTGTTCCTGGGTGGCCATCCACAAGTGAGATACACAAGGTAAACCATAGAAATGGGCCTTGTGAACCACTCAACACAAACCATTCCTTCCATTCCACCCAGGTGATTCATTCACTTAGTTGTTTTATTAAACAAAACACAAGTCCACAGACTTAGAAATATTCCATAGCATGAATATATATTCCACCCTTGTGTTCTACTAGCTAAGATAAGCATGATAGTAGTAGCAATCTTAACTTAGGAAATTCTACTAAGGTTTCATCTACTAGGATTTCCCATGGCATAGTTTACACGTAGCAAAATTCCATGCAAGTCCTACTTAGAAATATCACTAATGCATAGTGAAAATAATGGGACAAAAGTATGAAGCATCACTTGCCTTTTTGGTAGAGAATATAAGTTCACTCCTTGATCTTTGCAATGTTCACACTCTTCAAATCACTACAATTCAATCAAGCAAGCAATATTTTCAATCTACCATTCAAGCAACATCACATAAAATAATAGAAACAAAACAATGCATGCAAGCATGCCAAACTTTGTTTTATTTACAAAAGTGGTTTATAATAGGTTATAACATTATAAAACACTTATTGGTCAATTTATAAAGTGGCAAAACTATTTGCAAAAGATTTTACCTATAAACCATTTTTGAACAAAATCAATATTTTATGTGGTTGAAAATGCCTTTAGCTAAAGTAAATTTTTTTATATGGTTCACCAAATACATTTTTAAATCATAAAACTTGGTGCTTGGGGTCAGAGAGTTTATTCCAAAACATTTCCCAAAGATTTTCTCCCAAAAGCATTTTAAATAAATAAACATTATTTTTATTTGACTAGAAATGGTTTAAATCAAAAGTTTATTCTTTTGCTTCACCAAATATGTTTTTGAAACCACAAATTGATTTCTATGGTCAGTAGGTTCAAAACAAACCATTCGCCAAAGATTTCATCGTAAAATTCATTTTAGAACAAATTTTATATTCTAAATATGCCTACACAAGTTTCTGCAAAAATAAACAATTTAACAGAAGTAATTTACTAAACAAATGGCGTGGTTGGATAGGGTTTGTCTTGTTGATTCCATTGATATAGAATTTGCAAAATTTGGACGTGTGGATCAAACGTTATGCAATTTACAAAATCAAACATCTAATAGATTAGTTTCTGTTTTTAAAACAAAAGGCTGGCCACGTGGAGCGATTCAATTGGTCAAAAAAGGTTCGCGTGGATCGACTAACGTGGGCCACTGGATCTAAAGCAAATTGCACGGCGCAGATGCTCTCATACCTCTTCGATAAGTGACTCTATCTTAGCCGATGGATCTGCATCTAACGGTTGCTGCGTGTTTGACCTAGAGTGAGCAGCGCTGGCGGCGGCGAGTGGCGGCGGTGCGCTCTGGCGGCGAGGCTGCCGGTGATTCAGAAGGCGAGAGAGAGGGAGAGATGGCTCACAGCAATCGCAGCGTCGTGGGGAAACTCGACGTAGTCTTTTCCTGAACAGGGGCGCACGAGGACGACCGAAATTTCTCGCTGGAGTTCGGCCTGGTGTCGGGCTCGTGCTGGTCTTGACGGAGGCCAGGATTGAGAGCGCGCTAAGATGAGTGGAGGACACGGTCAGATGCGCAAGGTCGTGGCGCGCACAGGACTATCAAAACAAGGGGAAAGGGAGGTCAGAGCTCACCGTGTGGAGTCACCGCAGTCGAGGCAGACGATGGCGGAGTTCAGTTTAGGTTGTTGTCGAGCGTCTGAGGCGCACGCGAGTGAGGGAAAGTCACTGGTAGGTGCAGGAGATGCTGGCGAGCAAGCTCATGTGGTTGAGGGGGCAAGGGGCGACGAGGAGCTGCCGGAATTATCGCCGGAAGGTTGTCGGGGCCGCGGCGGTGCAAGGTCGATTCGAGGCAGCCTGGTGGCTCCGGTGGCATGGGGTCTGAGGGGAATTGGTGTGGAGGGAGAGGCGGTTAAGAAGGCGTGGTCGAGGGGCTGTTTCATGGCGTAGTTAACGCGAATTTATGTCGGCATTCAAACGGCTGTAATGGCCAGAGAGAGGGGGCGTGGTCAGCGGCGGGTGAGGACGACGACGACGTGGCCGTGGGTCTGGTTAGTAAGTGAGGGGGGAAAGGAAAAGTGGGGCCTAGCTGTCATGGACTCTGTGGGTGAGTTTCTGAGTAGAAAAGAAAACGATTCGAGAGGGGGTAGAGAGGTGGGCTGCTGGGCCAGATGGGCTTGGCTAGGCTGGGCTGCTTTGTTTTATATTTTTTCTTCTTCTGTTATTTTTCTTTTTCCATTTCTAATATTCTGTTTTGATTTTGTTTAAACTTTTCAAACAACAATTTGATTTTAAACTTCAACCAAACTTTGTGTGTATTCAAATTCTGTTTATTAACATATTCTGAAGTCAATTTAGAATAATAATTTTATTCTTTTTAGGATATAATAATTATTTAAAATATGTCCTTGGGTTAAATCAAATAAGATATAATTTCAAACCTTATTTAAAATCCAATATTTTTACAAAACCTTTTCAGTAGGTTTATTTATTTAATGGAATGCTAAATAATTCACTTTGAATTATTTAAATTATTTTAATGTGATTATCAATCATTTTAATTTGGGCAATTGTTTTTATTCCAAAGAGATTCAAATATGGTTTTAATTCCATATAACTTTATTTAAATGGTACTTTTATTTCATTTAAGTCAATTAAATAACTTTTATTCCACTTGGGTAAATTCAAATTATTTTCCCTAATTTAATTTATCTCTTCCATTAGGGATTTTGTCTTTATTCAAATAGAAATAGAATTTGGCGAATGCCATTTTATTTTATTTGGAAAATTCTTTATCCTTTTATTTTATTTGGATTTGGATTAAATTTATTCCATTTGCTTATGGATTAGGTCAAGATTTGGTTTGGCCTTTAAATATTCCTCATTTAATATTTCTATCTTTATCTTATAAAATCCATATCTTTTTATTTATAGGTCCAAACTTGGTAATTCCAAGTTGTAAAATCTTATTTAATATTTATTTATCGTTTTAAATCTCTTTAGTATTATTGCTCACCATTTGGTATGGATTTTTAGGTAGGTGTTTTATTATCTTTGGAAATTCAATTTCCTTAACTTATTAAATTCATAAGATTTTATCTATGGTTCCAATTTAAGTGAAACCAATTTCTATGGTTTTTGTAATATTTCTATTTGTCATTCTTGATCATTTTGAAATGTTTGTTTGACAAATTTTTATATGGAGCAAATCCATAGGCTTGGAGATAGCTTGGAAATGTTTTCCTTCCATTAGGGTTTTAGAGTTTTAGTTTATTTTCCAAGTTTTTAAATTTCCAGATGCATTTATGAAGAATGCAATTCACTTGATTTGAATTTAGTTGGATTCAAATATTAACCAAAGTTTGTTCAAGATGGAATTTTTTAAGTTTCCATTTAGAAACAAAAGTTTATTTTCACCCTAAGTTTCAACAATTATTTATTTTATTTATTTATTTTTCACATTACAAGATTTGGAAAATCTTGGGATGTGACAATCACATCAGGACGGAGTTCCCCGATCTCTTCAAATCCTAGGTAATATTTTTCGTCCTTTTTCAAATATCAGGACGAGATTTTTTTTAAGGGGGGAAGGTTTGTAACATCCAAAAAATGCTAAACTTGGATCATCAAACTTTAATCATCAAATTTAGGGTTAACAAAAACTTTTCAAATTAAAAATATGAAAGCATGCATAGGTTTATGCATTCCAATTTGGATTCTTTTTGAATAACCTTGCTTGTGTGTTTCCTTGCTTGTAAAAGGATTCTTAGGTGAAATAAACATCATCTAAATAATCCCCACACTTTTCCCAAAGACAAATAAATCAAAACAAACAAAATAAGGGAATGGTCACTTTGGCCAATTATCTCCCATGCCTACTTTGGCTGTCTCTAACTTTCAAAACTTAACAGAAACTTGTTTGGATCTTTACACCCCTTGATAGTACTTATAACAAAGTACCAAGGCCCACCTTGTGATAATCCAGAAACATTCAAATGCATAGTTTAAATGACAGTTCAAAATTGAATCTATATCATATGGTAAGATCCCACTTTTGCAAAAACCACTCAAACAAGCTCAACTTTCAAAACCCAAGCATCCACAGACTCACCAGCACATGCCTAGCACACCCACCAAAAATCTTTTCAAAATTCAAAACTTGAATTCATGCGGCCATTTCATCAAAACCTTGCAGATTCAAATCAAACAAAATTAAAACACTATAGTGTGCAGTGATTCTGGCCTAACTTGTTCCCTCTCTGGGCACCACTAGCCTTAGTAGATCATCTAACAACCTTAACTAATCTCTAGCACCACTGTAACCTAGCCATTGTCATCAATGGTGAACAACCCGAGAGCACCATGGTCACCCCTGTGTGGACAGCAAGCTACAAGCAGCACTAGCTTCGCCAACCTTGTCTGGGAGCAAGCTAGCACCCCACCGCCACTCCATGTCCCAGCCGCGAGCGATGCCAGCCCCTGGACCACACGCACAGACCATGCCAAGATGCTCTGCAACCATGCCGAGAGCGCGCCCCGTGCGCCACGCTCGATAGACGCCCATAGACCGTGCGCCGCTCTCGCCGCGTGCATACGTGATCACCACCGTCCCAGCAACCCCGCAGACACGCCCGTCCACCGCCGGGCGGACCACGCGAGCTGTGCGTCATTAAAATTTCCGTCGGGCACGCGCAGAGCACTGCAGCGTTCTGACCAATCCGCACCGCCCCACGCCTCGCCACCATGCCGTTGAGCTTCGCCAGGGAGCACATCACCGCCCCCTACCGTCTCCCACGCCGATAGCCCTCTGTGCCGTCGACCACGACGAGCTTAGCTTGCGTCCGTCGGTCCCCTCTCGCCACTATAAATAGAGGCCTCCCCCGCTCGAATTCTTCACACCATTCCACTCCCCTCTCACCCAGAACCACCCCGCCTCAGTCCCGGAGCAAGGCGAGCAGCGCATCGCCGGAATTTGGCCGGAGCCTGCCGCTGCTGGAGAAGAAGGAAGCTAGCGATTGTAGCCGCCCCAGGAGAAGCTGCCGGTACCAGGAGGTTCGCCGTCGTCGACTTCGTCGATCGCCCGCCTCGCCGACCCTTGCCTGAGCCCCGGTGAGCCTCCCACGACCCCCACCTGCCGCGTTAGGGTTCTGTCTCGCTGGCGCTGCCCGACATGGACGATGAACCAGAGGCGTTGGATTAGAACTAGATCCAACGCACCACGTTGCCCCGTACCGCTTCGCACCCCCCGTCTCACTGACGCGTGGGGACAACAACTTAACCAGCCCGCGTAAGCGTTGTGCGTAGCAGGCCGGCCCATTTGCTCTTCCCACGCAGCCCACTCGTTTGAATTTGTATTTTTTCCATTTTCATTCAAACATAGTTCTATACCTAGTTTCAAAAATCAACCCAGCTCGATTCAGTGAACCAAATTGAATGAAACCAATTATGTTAGAATGGTCTGGAAATGCTGAATCCAAGCCCGTTGGATTCAAATCATTTGGATCTGTAGATCACCCTTGGTAAAAATAACAAGGCAGAAGCTTTTCTGCATTCAAACATTTTTCAAATGTAAACCATAATAGCTTTTGAGTTGATTCCAACTCTCAAAAATCACAATTGATCATACCTTTCATAACATATAAATATATATGGGTTTACTTACAGAAATAATGTTCAAGTAATAAAAGAATGCCACATAGGCATTTCTAGTCACTTATTTTATTTAAAATTAAAAGGTTAAACCTTATTAAATTGTGACACCACTTTAAATCACATTCCCATGTACTGAAATAGGTGGTGATGACATGTGTCAACATGATCCCATGTTTGGTTTGGAGAATATTAAATCTTAAGTAGTTTTTCAATGAGTAGAAATTACTTTTCTAAAAATAAAATTATTAAGTCAAGTGCTTGTAATGTTAGTGATGGTGCTAGATCATCTATAGAACCCCTTTTGTGTGATGATTGAAAGTAGTTAAGTATTGTTTGGTGATTGTGTACCTCGTATTTATTTATAGACGCTAGTATCGACCAAGGATACGAGGAGGAAGGAGGATACTACGAAGAAGAAGCCGAGGAGAACTTCAACCACTGCTCTGGACAAGGCAAGCTAACACTTGCAATTTAGCAAGCTTATACTGATAATGATGCTAGCCTAATACTACTAGTTGAATGTGCAAGCTAACACTTGCAAGATATTATACTTTAGCAAGCCTTACTATTCCAACCATATGCCTTAAGCATATGTGGTTATACCCACTTGATAAACCAATCCTAGTTTTACTTACAAGCTTTATACTTTATTTATTTATCAAAACTAGTACTTAGAGCTTACTTAAGTGAATTCTAGATACTAGAAAGATAATGGAAGCTGGCATAAAGAGCATAAAACTTGGCCTAAGCTAGATAATCTTTATGTCATCCTAAGGCATGAGATTGAACTTAGTTAAACTCCACTAGTTTACCACCCCTCATTAGTACTTACCCCCACTTGTAGATGCTAGTGCTAAGCATAAAACTTGATCAACTTTAGATGGGAATACTTGGTGGAAACATGGTTATGAAAACCTTGGAATGATGGATCATTCTATTGAGATGTTTTGACATGTGTTTCCGAACACTAGATGATTTGGATGATGAAAATGTTGAGGCGCGAGCCTTAGCCCTTTATAAAACTGATGGTTGTCTGGATGCTATACCATTCCAATTTTACCGTACAACCACAATACCCGAGAATTGGGTAGGGCTTGACTGGAAACTTATATACCTTAGTATTGGTTCCCTCACGGCCAAGGTCTGAGCTGAGGCTACCTTGTGAAGATTGTCCACCTGTGCAGTACCCAAGAGGACAGTTGGTCATGGTTGGGAGGCCAAACTCACAGGAGAGGTGCTTACACTAGGGCGTGTAATTGAAAGGTTAGGATTGATTATCCGCATACTGAGTATGGTGAATTCAGGATTTGTTCCTGACGGATGTATCGAATGTTGTGGCAAAAGTGTACAATCTCTGCAGAGTGTCAAACTATTCGGATAGCCGCGTCAGCGGTTATGGACAGTTGGAGTGGCCATACTGTTCCCTCGTCAGATGTTTTCAAAATGACTTGTTAAATGAATTGAGATTTTGACTTGACCACAACAGAGTTGTGATATGAAATACAAGTTCCCACTTAGATGTTATAAAACTTCAACTAGCTTTCTTCATTTCTAAACTTAGTAGAGGTAAATCTGGCTTTTTGCAAAACAACCCTAGAGCTTAGTGTCCTATTACAAAAACCCTTTCTCTTGTTAGTATTAGTTTGCGAGTACTTAAAGAGTACTCATGGCTTTGTCCCTGGCTATTCCCGTGGCCAGACTATGAAGAGGAGTACGAGGATGATGGACCCTAGGAAGGTTACGACAACTAGGATCATCTCCCATCGTCAGCATTGCCTGTGACCCCGAAGATGGAGCTTCGCCCACGCTACCATTATTATTACGTTATTCCGGTGCTTGAGTTGTATTAAAAACTAGATCATGAGATCCTTATTTGTGTAAGACCTTATGTATGGTTTGTAATGGATGATGTACTGTGGTATCCAATTCTGTTATGTCTCGCAAAAATGGTAATCCTGGGATTGCGATGTATGGCATAACAGGCATCTGGGATTAAAAATCCGGGTGTTGACACTATTGTGTAATGATATTACTTCATTTTCCACCCACACGCAAGTGCTTGCTGGGCACCTTTGATACGTTTCTATGCGGGTTTGGCGGAAATCGCTAAAACTTGCATAGCGCCGATCCGAGGGTGTTACAGAGTGGTATCAGAGCTCAGTAGTTAAGATACCCTATTAGTCCAGCCTATAGGATAACCTAGCTAACATATGTTGTAGAGTGTCAAAACTATTTTCGAAAATCGATTGGATAGGTCTGATAAGGTCTGTTTTACTCCTTACCCCTCTGCTATTCTCCTCTTACCTCTGCGTGTTTTGAATATGCCCTCTTACCTTTTCTTCGAGTCAAGGAATTCTCGTGGTTGGGTTTTCGTCGTACCTCTAGGGTTTCACTTCCTTCCTCTTGTAATGGTTCTTCGATATCCGGTCGTCATGTTTTCTCTTTTGTATCTTTTAGTAGACCTAAAATTCACTAAAAAATTCTTTGTATCCTCCGGTGTTTCATATCATTTGTGTCAAGTCTGATGAATAACCTACAACATTCTTTTGTTTCCAAACCTCGCTTGTCGAGATCTCTAGTCTGATTCCGAGAGTTGGTTGCATAGTCTGCTAGTCGTGTATAGAGTAATGCTTTGAGTGCGGGATGGAGTCGCGACCATACCACTACTCTTATCATTTTCTTTTGTACATTGAGTCGGTGGATCAATGTAGTTTTACTCCTTCCTTAGAAGTTAGAGGTGGCCTTACCTTTTGAGACCTCTTTCTTCGTCTGTGTTTCGCCGGAGTGTTCTCTCGACGAATGTGAGCAACAACCCTTGTTAGTGGTGTTGCGAAGATGTACATGAAGCCAGAAGATTCAGATCGTCGGCCTTCTTCCCCGTACCATGAGGCAGATCTCGAGGGCGGGATCCATTGTTAATGGTGTCGAATTGTAGCACCCCGGGTAAAACCACTACTAGAAAATTGCTTGATTTTATCTTTGTGCATCATCATCATCATATCATCATGCAAATTATTTGCCAAAAACTATTTCATCAAAGTATTTATTTTTGTTTTCCAGATAAACCCCGTCTTTGTTTCAAATGAAACCCTCAGATGCTCTCGGATATTTTGTTTGTTTAAAACTAATTACAAAATATTTTACAAAAATTAAAACAAACAATTTTTTTTAAAATAAAACTATTTTGATCGGGGGAGGCATCCCGGCCCGAAAGCCAGGCCACCTACCACCCTGATTGGCCCAACCCAATCCTACCTAGTCCTAACCCTAACCCTCTCCCCACACCCCACCGCCAGCCTACGTGATCCACCGCTGCAAACCACACACGGTAGCACGCACGCACCTCTCTCTCTCCCTCTCCCTCTCCCTCTCCCTCTCCCTCTCCCTCTCCCTCTCCCTCTCTCTCTCTCTCTCTCTCTCTCTCTCTCTCTCTCTTACGCGCAACCACACCTGCTGTCATTTTCTGCCATGAACCTCTCCACCTGTTCCCTTTTTTTCTGCAGGCCCAACCCACCTTGTCGACCGTGCCCACCTTCCCCGAGTGACCCCATCCCCATGATCCCCCTGGCTCCCTCGTGACCCCAACGCACCTCCCTCCTGATACATCGTAAACGTATCTAGATGTTCCATGCTTGTTTAGTATCTACTTTTCTTTGTTTTGTCAACACTTTCAAGTGTTTTTATATGTTTTTTGGAACTAACCTATTGACAAGATGCCACAGTGCCATTTGCCTGTTTTCTACTGTTTTTGGTTTCAGAAAGCTAAAAATGAATATTCTCGTAATTGGACAGGACAAAAGCCAAAGTTCATATTTTTCCCTAAGAGATACGGAAAATCGAAGACGAGACAGAGGAGGACACCAGGGTGGCCCCACCCTAGGTGGGCGTGGGCCCACCCTGGATGCGCCCATAGGGGGTGTGGGCCCCCTAGACATCCACCGATCTTGCCTCCTCGCCTATAATAAGCCCCCGACTCAAAAACCCTAGGGGATCAATGAGAAAGCCATGAAAAGTTCAGCACCACCACTGCCACCGAAGGGGAGATTCGGGGGACAGAAAGTCTCTGTCCCGGCACCCTGCTGGGACGGAGAAGTGCCCCCGGAGCCATCTCCACCACCATCTCCATCGCTGTTGCTTATTCCCATGATGAGGAGGGAGTAGTTCTTCATCTCTCTCTCTCTCTATGCGTGATCATATTATGGTCATGAGCTTTGTAATCAAGTAGATCTGCTCTGCTACTCAAGTGCTTTAATATATCGCTGCTCTCCCCATGTGTGTGAAAGTGACATTTTGCACGCCATGGTGGCACTTAGGCTAGAGTCTACATAAATACTCATCGTGCTTTAATAGATCTATGCTTTTCCCCACGTGTGTGAAAGTGACAACGTGCACACCGTTTGTGGCACTTAAGCTAGGTTACATATATCTTTATCATGAGTATATTTTGAGTTGGTTGTCTTGATGAAATTGTGGTGTTTGTTGGAACCATCTAGCACTCAAGGTGACAGTGTGGGGTTATCTAGATTGCGAAAGGCGAACTTTGAGGAGTGTTGTTATAGCCCTACCATGGATTAGAGTGTCCAACCGGAGAGTAGTTAAGAGTAGTATCATTAAGAGAATATATTTATATGAGAGAGTGTTCACTAGGCCTTGTTTCTAAGCATTTAAACACCGTTTGCATCTATATTTGTTGCATGTTTGCTTGCTTCCATATTTTTACCTTTAGTCTTTACCTCACCGTCAAGCTCTTTTCTGGTACCGTTACCACTTGTATTTCACTATCACTTCGCCAAACTAGTGCACCTATACAGCTGGCAAGTGTATTGGGTGTGTTGGGGACACAAGAGACTTCTTGTATCTTGATTGCAGGATTGCTTGAGAGGGATACCTTTGACCACTTCCTCCCTAAGTTCGATGAACCTTAGGTAATCCACTTAAGGGAAACTTGTTGCTGTTCTACAAATCACTTCACTTGGAGGCCCAGCAACTGTCTAAAAGAATAGAAGTGCGTAGACATCAAGCTATTTTCTGGCGCCATTGCCGGGCAATTAAAGAAGAAGAAGCTCCCACGTCAACAAAGCACCATCAAAAGCTATTTCCTCGTGCCATTGCCGGGGAGGTTTTGGGCTTTTACCTACCTCACTGTAAAGCTATTTTCTGGCACAGTTGCCAGGGAGGAAAGGTAAAACGCACTCATACACGTTACCCCACGGCAACATCAAGCCAGAAAGCTATTTTCTGGCACCGTTGCCGGGAGGTAAGGTAAAAGTTACTCACATCCTCCTATGTGAGTGCTCGAAGTTATTTCCTTTAGATTCTGCAATTTTGTCTTTTTATTTCTTGTTTTCACTAGTTAGGCTTAATGGAAAACAACAAAAAATTAGAGAGCTTTATAGTGTTTATCTTGAGTTAGGACATGAAGTGTTTGAAGAGAAAATTAAAAAACCTATGGAACTTTATTTGCATGCTAATAGCAATGTTATTAGTTTGAATTCTTTGGACACCATAATTGCTAATGCTATGGAAACGTCTAAGCTTGGGGAAGCTAGTTTTTATGAAAATGATCTTTTTAGTTCCCCAGCTTTGGAAGATAGCTATTCTATTGTTTATGATGATACCAAACCTCCAATATATGATGATTACAATGATGAGTATGATATTTTCAGTCCACCTACTATTGAGGAGGAAATTAATTATGATTACAATATGCCTCCTATATTTGATGATTATGGTGATGAGAATGATAATGATAGCTATTTTTTTGAATTTGCTCCCACTGCAATTTATAAGAATGACTATGCTTATGTGGAGAGTAATAATAATTTTATGCATGTGGCTCATGAGAAGAATGTTTTATGTGATAGTTATATTGTTAATTTTATTCATGATGCTACTGAAAGTTATTATGAGAGAGGGAAACATGGTTTTATGCATCTCAATAATATTAAGTTTCCCCTCTTTATGTTGAAAATTCTGAAGTTGCATTTGTTTTGCTTTCCTATGCTTATTGCTTTGTACTTTCATCACTTGTTTCTTTACAATATTCCTATGTATAGGAAGTGGGTTAGACTTAAATGTGTTTTGAATTTTCATCTTGATGCTCTCTTTTACTTCAATTAATTTTTCTTATTTGAGCATCTTCTCAAACTATCAAGCCTAACTTAAAGGCGGTAAAGAAAAGTACTTGTTGGGAGATAACCCAAAAAAATTCTTGAGTCTTAGAAGTTATTACCTCAGTAATGACCTCTCCTTATCCTTTTTGTTTGTTTTTTGTTCCAAGAATGACCTCTAATAAGAGGGAAGTATAGGGAGTTGCTGTCCCAAAACAGATTTTTGTGCTCCACCGTAAATATTCACGAGGAATCTCTGAAATTCGGATTGAGCTGATATTTTCTGAATAAATCCCCCAGTATGTTATATAACTTTCGTTAGTTCAACACTTTTGGATTTGAGCAACAGAAGGTCTTCGAAAAAATCGTTTTCTACATGCTGGTCTGTTTTGACAGATTTCTGCCATTATTTGCATTTGCGTCTTATTGAATCCTTTTGGGGTTCATTTTTGGAAATTGAGCCTTTTGAGGGAATTGCTACAGTATCTTGTGTTTTTAGTGAAAGTTTTGTTGTTCTAAAGCTAAACCCAAAGGTCTATTATCTTTTGAATACACTAATGTTGCTAATGAAGATTGTGTGAAGTTTTGTATGAAGAAAAAATTTCAGGTGTAGAGAAAGAATGATGTAATGAGATGAAGAATGGAAAAAATCTCAAGCTTGGGTATGCCACCCCGTGTCACCCTAATAAATATTAAAGAGGTATAAGCGTTAAAGCTTGGGGATGCCCAAGGCATCCCCTTCTTCATCAATAAAAATCTCAAGTCTTTCTAGACACTTTGTTTTTATTGTTTCATGCAAAGTTGTGTTGTTCTTGGAGCGTCTTAGTTTTAGTTTTTGGTTTTTGTTTGCTTAGTTTGCTTGAATAAAGTTGGTTTATTATAGCACACTTCTTTTGGAGAGAGACACACTCTGTTTTTATTGCTTAGAACACTCTAGTTTTCATTCTAATTGTTTTGTGAGTGTTCTCTTTTGCTAGAACTGTGTTTAGCCTTAGTTTTCTTGTGCTTTCAGCTTAGAACTTTTTAGTTCTTCTTTGTGGATTTGTGAGACAATCTCACTAGTCTTTATTGATTATTATCTTTGTGAGTTGTTTCAATTAAGTTGATTGGTGTTGGAAAAGAGTAGAAAGTTTCATGCTTTAGTGGTACAAAAGAGAGCTTGTTTTGACTGTGGCTTAGACTTTATCATGTCATGATAGATGTTGCTTTGACCTTATGCTTAGTGATTATTGCTGTAGCATGATTAGTTCCAAACAATTGAGATTGCTTAGTGTGCCTTGAAGGAATCATGTGTCGTTTTAGCATACAAAAGCATAGTATTGTGGTATTCTCCTTTAATGCTTTGTTTGGGTTGACTTGGAACATGCTCACACCATGTTATTACTATGAACAAGTCACCATATCCTCTATGATCATTTAGTCCTTGACTTGTAGTTCCACTTTATGCTTTGATTAGTAATGTTTTGTCGCTATGCATGATTATGGCCATTATTGTTCTGTTAGTTGGTCACTCCCAGTATTTTGCTAGCCTCCACTTGTATTGAGTAAGCTCTACTCATGCATCCAACTCCCAAGAAACCAAGTTATTCCAAAGAGTCCACTATTGATTCCTATGCATGGTGTGTTACACCATTCCAAGTATATTCTTGTTTTATCTATCTTCCAAATTAAACTTGTTACGTGAAAGTTAGTGATAAATGCTCTCACAAACTTGATGGCACACTTTATTTTTCTATCCCCTAATAAACTAGAACCATTGTGTCATCTATGTTCTATATGCTTGAACTTATACATTGGAATTAGCAGAACCATGTTGTCATGGGTAACACTTTCAACATTGCACTTGTACTTTGTACACAGTTGATATCATGCTCTTTTGTCCATGGATGTCGTCGGTGTGAAATGAAAGGGGAGCTTGTAAGTCCATGTAGTTATGTATATGTGTTAGAGAAACACCTGGGCCGCTAGCCTAAGCCATGCCTAATCATGGTGGAAACTCGCAGCATCACCATAGTGACATATATGAAGCATTCTTCTTATAAAAAAAGAGAGTGAGAAAAAGAAAAAAATATGAGAAAAGAGGAAAGAGAGAAAAAAGCACCATATTAACATGGTAAATAAGAAGAATGCTGATATGCTCATTTTCTACTTGTCTTGTCATTTTGATTATGGGATAACTCTGTACCATGTGCAAGGGGTACCCCGTTGGCAGTTCTCTATGATACACATGTAGTTACTATGATATGAACTTACAGGTGACTAAAGTTGAGTAGCATGAGGAGCGGCCCTCGTATTCAAGGGACATGAGATTGCCAACTTATACTTTGTCAAGCATATACTCCATAGTTTGTTCACTTTGACCTTAACCACTTAAAGATGCTTATGATAGGGGAAATGAGGGCTGAAAGCTAACAAGTACCATAATTTTTGGAAGCTCTTTTTGAGACTTGAAATCCCTGCTTCCCTTTTATGAAGGGCCTTTCTTCCACCATTATATTGAGTCTCCACCTTATATCTTTATGCACCAATTAAGAGAGCATAGTTGTCATTCTTAGGTCTATGTGCATTGTCCCAAAATTTATTGATTGATTCACATTTTTGATATTGCTTGTTCTTGAACTATTTGTATCTAGTCACTCTTATGATCTTTGAAGTGTCCTATGCATTTGTGTTTTGCTACTCCATGAGGGACAATATGAATGCAACTATGCTATGTTTTATGTATGTGAAACAAACAAACATTTTTCAATGCATTGTTATTCATGAATCTTTGTTTGTATCCTTTCATGTTGCATCATAGTTGTTATGTCTTATTGTTAGAACTTCATCTTTCATGATCATGTTTAGAGTACTTTGATCCTAGCTTTCAATGCTTGCAAGTGGTTTGATCTTGATTGTGATGGTGCATGTCACCTCAAAAATTATTCTTTTTATCACTTACCTACTCGAGGATGAGCGGGAGTTAAGCTTGGGGATGCTTGATACGTCGTAAATGTATCTAGAATTTTTGATGTTCCATGTTTGTTTAGTATCTACTTTGCTTTGCTTTGGCTACACTTTGAAGTGTTTTTATATGTTTTATGGAACTAACCTATTGACAAGATGCCATAGTGCCAGTTGCCTATTTTCTGTTGTTTTTGGTTTCAGAAAGCTAAAAAATGAATATTCTCGGAATTGGACAGGACAAAAGCCAAAGTACATATTTTTCCCTAAGCGATACAGAAAATCGAAGACGAGACGGAGGAGGACACCAGCGTGGCCACACCCTAGGTGGGAGAGGGGCCCACCCTGGCCGTGCCCACAGGGGGTGTGGGCCCCCTGACCCTCCAACGACCTTGCCTGCTTCGCCTATACGAATCCCCCGACTCAAAAACCCTAGGGGATAGATATACTCTGGGCCCTCTCGGTGGAATGTCATCCAATTAGCTTGCTAGCATGTGACTGGCTCACAAGGGATCACATATCACGGGAACGAGAAAAGAGTACTTATCAGTAACGAGGTTGAACTAGGTATGCGGAGATACCGATGATCAAAACCTTGGATAAGTAAACTATCGTCAGACAAAGGGAAATTGGTATCGTATGTAAGTGGTTCATTTGATCGCAAAGTAATCGTAGAAATATGTGGGAGCCATATGAATTTCCAGATTCCTCTATTGGTTATTGATCAGAGAAGTGTCTCGATCATGTCCGCATAATTCACGAACCGTAGGGAGACACACTTAAGGATTCGATGTTGTTGAGTAGTTATGGAATGATGAGAAAGAGAACAAATGTTGTTCGAAGTCTCTGATGGGATCCGAGATATCACGAGGAGATCCGGAATGGTCTGGAGAATAAGATTCATATAAGGAAAGTCCTGTTTCGGAGTTGAGGAATGATTCCTGTGTTTTCACTAGGAATGTTCTAGAAGGGTCCGGAAGGTCCGGCACTCTGGAGGGGAAGGGTACATGAATGTGTCATGACAATATAGAATGGTTGCATCATGTACTAGGTCACTTGGCTGGGAAAAATAAAGGGAGAAATCAAATCCTAGTTTGAAAGTCAAACGCCAATTTGAAAAAGTCAAACGGCAAGTTTGCTTGGTGGAGGGATAGTAGGAAACCTACTTGGGGAGGATTTCCCCTCCCACCACCCGCCGGCCAAGGAGGCCGAGTTGGGGGAGGACTCCCTCCTCCCAACCGTCCACCCTCCACCTATATAAGAAGGGGTAGGGCGCCCCCTACCCCTCACACTCAAAAACCCTAGCCCTCTCCTCCAAGTCGCCAGCGCCACCACCTCCTTGTGCCGCCGCCTAGGTCACCTCCAACTCAGCAAGTTGGGGTGTTCCCCAAAACCTAGCCGCCGGCTATACCCTCCCCTTGGTGCCCTCTAATCCCTAGATCACCAAGGTCTCTCTCATAGTCCACCATACTCGCACCGGCTTAAGGCGAAGCCCTGCGAGATCTCCCCTCTACTTCCGACACCACGCCGTCGTGCTGCCGGAATCGCGAGGAGAGTGCTACAACCTTCGCTGCCTGCTGGAACAAGGGAGAGGAAGGTCTTAATCGAGTACCGAACGTGTGACCGACTACGGAAGCGCTGCCAGAACGCAGCGCCGGAAGGATCGTCTACGCGATCTTGAGATCGGCAAGAGTACGACTACATCACCCACGAGAATCTGCTCTCGTTAACCACTTTGGAATCTTTGAGGGTGAGTTCCTCTATCGACTTGTTGCTACAATCTAGTAGATAGATCTTCGCTTGTTTGTTTGCATGCGGTAGAATTTTTTTGTTTTCCATGCTACGAACCCCGACAGTGGTATCAGTGTCGTGTCTATATGTAGATCTGTTGCACGAGTAGAACACAATGGTCAATGTGGGAGGTGGTGCTTTTATTATCAATTGCCTTTTGTGTACTTTGCATCTTGCGGTATGATGGGATGAAGTGGCCTGGGCTAACCTTACATGACATCGTTCATGAGACTTGCTCCAC
Organism: Avena sativa; assembly: GCA_916181665.1. Classification (NCBI taxonomy): domain Eukaryota; kingdom Viridiplantae; phylum Streptophyta; class Magnoliopsida; order Poales; family Poaceae; genus Avena; species Avena sativa. Next base: position 81,883,460 of record OV702296.1, read on the forward strand.
GCTCAACATGCAACTTGTATTGCATAAGTGGCTTTGCGGGTGCCTGTCTCTCCCATCATAGTATAGATCAAATCTACAACGGGCACTTGATAGTTCAAGCATCAACGTTGTGGTTCTTGTTCGTAAGTTAGAACGACACTTATTGAAAGCCCCAAACCACGTAAAATATGCAAAGAAAATTAGAGGAGTCTAACTTTGTTTTGCAGGGGTGTGCTGTGATGTGATATGGCCATGATTGTGATTATATTTGATGTATGCAATGTTCCTTATTGTAAGTTGGCAACAGACAGGATCCATATGGTTGTCTTTAAATTCTGTTAAGACTCGCGTGTCTATTCAAAGTAGTTGTAATAGTTGAAGCTGGTGGACAACAACCATGAAACGGCGCCATTGACCTTGATGCTATGCCGGTGATGATGGAGATCATGTTCGTGCTTAAAGATGGAGATCAGAAGCACAAGAAGAAAGGCCATATCATATCACATATTATGAATTGCATATGATGTTAATCCTTTATGCATCTTGTATTGCTTAGTTAAACGACGGTAGCATTATAAGATGAACCCTCAAGCACACAAATTTCAAGTTTTAAAGTGTTCATCCTTAGTAAGCACCGTTGCTAAAGCTCGTTGTTTTGAAGCACCACGTGATGATCGGGTGTGTTAGATTCTGCGAGTGTATACAATGTGAGCAAGCCAGATTTGCTCATGCGGAAGCTAAAGTTTGATCTTTACGAGACTAGCATGTACAGACATGGTCTCGGAACACGGATCACCGAAAGGTAAAGCATGAGTCATATAGTAGATATGATGAACATGTTGATTGTTCGCCATTGAAGTTACATCAACTCTCGTGATGATCGGTTTTGATGTGGTGGATTTGGTTCGTGTGATCACTAAAACAATGTAAGGGATATTGTTTTGAGTGGGAGTTCACCTAGATTAATTGAACTATTAATTAGAACTCAATTTGTCATAAACTTAGTCTAAACTATTGCAAATATGTTGTAGATCAATGGCGGCCCCTACCATCAATTTTAATGTGTTCCTAGAGAAAGAAAAGTTGAAAAACAATGGAAGCAACTTCGCGGATTGGTTCTGCAATTTGAGGATTGTCCTCAATGCTTGTAATTTGACCTATGTGCTGGATGCACCGCTGGGTGACCCGCCTGCAGCTGATGCTACCGATGAAGTAAAGAATGTTTACCTCACTCGGAAGAATCAGTACTCCACAGTTCAGTGTGCTATCTTGTATGGTTTGGAATCGGAGCTTCAGAAAAGGTTTGAGAACCATGACCCACATGATATTGTCCGTGAACTCAAAATGATATTTGAGGCTCATGCGGCCGTTGAGAGTGATGAGGCTTCTGAAAAGTTCTTTAACTGCAAGAGGGAAGAGGGCAGCTCCGTCAGTGAGCATGTGCTTAAGATGTCTGGGCACGCAAACAAACTCCAAAGTTTGGGTATAGTGATTCCTAATGCTTTGGGGATTTACCGTGTCCTCCAATCACTACCACCAAGTTACAAGAACTTTGTGATGAACTACAATATGCAAAACATGAACAAGACATTGCCAGAACTCTTCTCCATGTTGAACTCTGCAGAAGTGGAGATAAAGAAATAGCATAAAGTGTTGTTGGTCAATAAGACCACCAAATTCAAGAAAGGAAAGTCTAAGCAAAAGGGAAACTTCAAGAAGGGTGGTAATAAAGTTGCCGCACCGACGAAGAAGACCAAGGCTGGGCCTAAGCCTGATACTGAGTGCTTTTACTGCAAGGGAGAAGGTCACTGGAAGCGGAATTGCCCAAAGTACTTGGCGGATTTGAAGAACGGCAACATCAAAAAGAAAGGTATATCTGATATACATGTTATTGATGTGTATCTCACTAGTACTCGTAGTAGTGCCTGGGTATTTGATACTTGTTCGATTTCTCATATTTGTAACTCGAAACAGGTGCTACAGAATAAACGGAAGCTAGCGAAGAACGAGGTGACGATGCGCGTTGGAAATGGATCAAAGGTTGATGTGATCGCGATCGGCATGCTACCTCTTCATCTACCATCGGGATTAGTTTTATACTTAAATAATTGTTATTTGGTGCCTGCGTTGAGCATGAACATCATATCTGGATCATGTTTATTGCGATACGGTTACTTGTTTAAGTCCGAGGATAATGGTTGTTCGATTTATATGAGTAATATGTTTTATGCACATGCACCTTTGATAGATGGTCTATTCTTATTGAATCTCGATCGTGGAAATACACATATTAATAACATTGAAGCTAAACGTTTGAAATTGAGCGATAACTTGAACTATATGTGGCACTGTCGTCTTGGTCATATTGGAGTGAAACGTATGAAGAAACTCCATTCCGATGGACTTCTTGAATCACTTGATTTCGAATCACTTGAAAGATGCGAAGCATGTCTGATGGGTAAAATGACTAAGACTCCATTTTCTGGGATGATGGAGCGAGCTACGGACTTATTGGAAATCATACATACCGATGTGTGTGGCCCAATGAGTGTAGCATCGCGCGGTGGTTATCGTTATGTTCTTACCTTCACAGATGACTTGAGTAGATATGGGTATATCTATTTCATGAAACATAAGTCCGAAACTTTCGAGAAGTTTAAGGAATTTCAGAGTGAGGTAGAGAATCAACGTAACAAGAAGATTAAATTTCTACGATTTGATCATGGAGGTGAATATCTAAGTTATGAGTTTGGCGAGCATTTGAAGAAATGCGGAATACTTTCACAATTGACACCGCCGGGAACACCACAGCGCAATGGTGTGTCCGAACGTCGTAATCAAACTCTCTTAGATATGGTTCGTTCTATGATGTCACTTACAGATTTACAACTATCGTTTTGGGGTTATGCATTAGAAACAGCCGCATTCACTTTAAATAGGGCACCATCTAAATCCGTTGAAACGACACCGTATGAATTATGGTTTGGGAAGAAACCTAAATTGTCGTTCCTTAAAGTTTGGGGTTGCGAAGCTTATGTAAAGATGTTACAGCCGGACAAGCTTGAACCCAAAGAGGAAAAATGCGTCTTCATAGGATACCCGAAGGAAACTATTGGGTATACCTTCTATCATAGATCCGAGGGAAAAATCTTTGTTGCCAAGAATAGATCCTTTCTAGAGAAGGAATTTCTCTCGAAAGTAGTGACTAGAAGGAAAGTAGAACTCGACGAGGTTGTCGAACCTTCTCTCGAACTTGCGAGTAGCGCAACACCGGAAGTGGTTCCTGTGGCGCCTACACCAATAAGATATGAAGCTAATGATGATGATAATGAAACTTCGGTTGAAGTTGCTATAGAACCTCGCAGGTCAACGAGAACTCGTACCACTCCTGATTGGTATGATCACGTTATGAGTGTCATGTTGGTGGACAACACCGATGACCCTGCGACATATGAGGAAGCGATGATGAGCCCAGATTCCAATAAATGGCAAGATGCCATGAAATCCGAGATTGGATCCATGTACGAAAACCAAGTATGGACTTTGGTGGACTTACCGGATGGCCGGAAGGCTGTCGAGAACAAATCTATTTTCAAGAAGAGAACAGATGATGATGGTAATGTTACTGTCTATAAAGCTCGACTTGTCGCAAAAGGGTTTCGACAAATTCAAGGAGTTTACTAAGATGAGACTTTCTCACCAGTAGCGAAGCTAAAGTCTGCGAGGATTATGTTAGCAATCGCTGCATATTATGATTATGAGATATGGCAGATGGATGTCCAAACAGCGTTCCTCAATGGAGACATTGATGAAGAGTTTTATATGATGCAACCCAAAGGTTTTAACGATCCTAAAGATGCTAACAAGGTGTGCAAACTTCAACGGTCCATATAAGAATTGAAGCAAGCATCCCGAAGTTGGAATCAACGTTTTGATAAGGTAATCAAAAGTTTTGGTTTTATACAAACTTATGGAGAAATTTGTATTTACAAGAAAGTGAGTGGGAGCTCTGTAGCATTCTTAATACTATATGTAGATGACATATTGTTGATTGGGAATGATGTAGACCTTCTTAATAGTGTCAAAGAATATTTGAATAATAGTTTTTCAATGAAAGATCTTGGCGAAGAAGCTTACATATTAGGCATAAAGATTTATAGAGATAGATCGAGACACCTAATATCATTGTCACAAAGTACATATTTGGACAAAGTTCTAAAGAGGTTTGGAATGGAAGATAGAAAGAAAGGGTTCTTGCCCATGTTGCCCAATACGACCTTGAGTAAAACTCAAAGTCCAGCAATGGCAGAAGATAGAGAAAGGATGAGTAAGACTCCCTATGCATCAGCCATAGGATCTCTAATGTATGCCATGCTATGTACTAGACCCGACATTGCATATCCTATTAGTTTGACTAGCAGATATCAAAGTGATCCAGGAGTGGATCATTGGAAAGCGGTCAGGAACATCCTTAAGTACTTGAGAAAAACTAAGGATACAGTTCTTTGTTATGGAGGTGATGAACAGCTCGTTGTGAATGGTTACACCGATGCTAGTTGGAACACCAATCCGGATGATTCTAAATCTCAATCTGGATACGTATTTACTTTGAATGGTGCAGCAGTTAGCTGGAGGAGTGCAAAGCAAAGCGTTGTGGCGAGATCTTCAACTGAATCAGAATACATAGCTGCTTCGGAGGCTTCACAAGAAGCGATATGGATGAAGGAGTTCATTACAGAGCTCGGTGTGGTTCCAAGTGCGCTGGACCCAATGTCTATCTATTGTGATAACATGGGCGCCATAGCCAATGCGCAAGAACCAAGGTCACACAAGAAGCTGAAGCACATCAAGCTACATTTTCACGCTATTCGAGAACATGTCCAAGATGGTGACATAAATATTTGCAAAGTACACACAAATCTGAATGTGGCGGATCTGTTGACTAAACCTCTCCCGAGGGCAAAACATGACCAACACCAAACTGCCATGGGTGTTTGGTATATTACCATGTAATCTAGATTAGTTGACTCTAGGGCAAGTGGGAGACTATTGGAGATATGCCCTAGAGGCAATAATAAATGTAGTTATTATTATATCTTTGTGTTTATGATAAATGTTTACATTCATGCTATAACAGTATTAACCAGAAACATTAATACTTGTGTGATTTGTAAACTAAATTAGAGTCCCTAGTAAAGCCTCTTCATAATACTAGCTTATTGATTAATAGATGATCATGGTTTTCTTGATCATGAACATTTGAGATGTTGTTAATAACAAGGTCATATCATTAGGAGAATGATATGATGGACATACTCCTATAGATAAGCATAGCATAAATATCAAGTCATTTTAATAGTTCAATTGCTATAAGCTTTCTGATACATAGTAACCTAATTCCTTCGACCATGAGATCATGCTTATCACAATGACTGGAAGGATGCTTTGATGACATCAAACACCACACCGTAACTGGGTGGCTATAAAGGTGGCATTGAGTGTTCGGAAAGTATGGGTTGAGACACATGGATCAAGAGTGGGATTTGTCCATCCATATGACGGATAGATATACTCTTGGCCCTCTCAGTGGAATGTCATCCAATTAGCTTGCAAGCATGTGACTGGCTCACAAGGGATCACATATCACGGGAACGAGAAAAGAGTACTTATCAGTAAAGAGGTTGAACTAGGTATGCAGAGATACCGACGATCAAAACCTCGGATAAGTAAACTATCGCGAGACAAAGGGAAATTGGTATCGTATGTAAGTGGTTCATTCGATCACAAAGTAATCGTATAAATATGTGGGAGCCATATGAATTTCCAGATTCCTCTATTGGTTATTGATCAGAGAAGTGTCTCGATCATGTCCGCATAATTCACGAACCGTAGGGAGACACACTTAAGGATTCGATGTTGTTGAGTAGTTATGGAATGATGAGAAAGAGACCAAATGTTGTTCGGAGTCTCGGATGGGATCCGGGATATCAAGAGGAGATCCGGAATGGTCCGGAGAATAAGATTCATATAAGGAAAGTCCTGTTTCGGAGTTGAGGAATGATTCCGGTGTTTTCACCAGGAATGTTCTAGAAGGGTCCGGAAGTTCCGACACTCTGGAGGGGAAGGGTACATGAATGTGTCATGAGAATATGGAATGGTTGCATCATGTACTAGGTCACTTGGCTGGGCAAAATAAAGGGAGAAATCAAATCCTAGTTTGAAAGTCAAACACCAATTTGAAAAAGTCAAACGACAAGTTTGCTTGGTGGAGGGAGAGTAGGAAACCTACTTGGCGAGGAGTTCCCCTCCATCCACCCGCCGACCAAGGAGGCCGAGTTGGGGGAGGACTCCCTCCTCCCAACCGGCCACCCTCCACCTATATAAGGAGGGGTAGGGTGCCCCCTACCCCTCTCACTCAAAAACCCTAGCCCTCTCCTCCAAGTCGTCGGCGCCACCACCTCCTTGTGCCGCCGCCACCTAGGGCACCTCCAACTCGGCGAGTTGGGGTGTTCCCCAAACCCTAGCCGCCGGCTACACCCTCCCCTTGGTTCCCTCTAAACCCTAGATCACCAAGGCCTCTCTCATAGTCCACCATACTCGCACCGGCTTAAGGCGAAGCCCTGCGAGATCTCCCCTCTACTTCCGACACCACGCCGTCGTGCTGCCGGAATCGCGAGGAGAGTGCTACAACCTCCACTGCCTACTGGAACAAGGGAGAGGAAGGTCTTCATCGAGTACCGAACTGTGACCGACTGCGGAAGCGCTGCCGGAATGCAGCGCCGGAAGGATCGTCTACGCGATCTTGAGATCGGCAAGAGTACGAATACATCACCCACGAGAATCTGCTCTCGTTAACCTCTTTGGAATCTTCGAGAGTGAGTTCCTCTATCGACTCGTTGCTACAATCTAGTAGATAGATCTTGGCTTGTTTGTTTGCATGCGGTAGAAAATTTTTGTTTTCCATGCTACGAACCCCTACAGATTCCCATGATGAGGAGGGAGTAGTTCTTCCTCGAGGCCAAGGGCTCTATCGTTAGCTATGTGTTCATCTCTCTCTCTATGCGTCATCATATTATGGTCATGAGCTTTGTAATCAAGTAGATCTGCTCTGCTACTCAAGTTCTTTAATAGATCTCTACTCTCCCCATGTGTGTGAAAGTGAAAGTGTGCACGCCATGGTGGCACTTAGGCTAGAGTCTACATAAATACTCATCGTGCTTTAATAGATCTATGATTTTCCCCATGTGTGTGAAAGTGACAACATGCACACCGTTTGTGGCACTTAAGCTATGTTACATATATCTTTATCATGAGTATATTTTAAGTTGGTTGTCTTTATGAAATTGTGGTGTTTGTTGGAACCATCTAGCGCTCAAGGTGACAGTGTGGGGTTATCTAGATTACGAAAGGCGGAATTTGAGGAGAGCTGTTATAACCCTACCATGGATTAGAGTGTCCAATCGGATAGTAGTTAAGAGTAGTATCATTAAGAGAAGATATTTATATGAGAGAGTTTTCACTTGTGAAAGTATGATCCCTAGGCCTTGTTTCTAAGCATCGAAACACCGTTTGCATCTAAATTGCTTGAGAGGGATACCTTTGACCACTTCCTCCCTGAGTTCGATAAACCTTGGGTAATACACTTAAGGGAAACTTGCTGCTGTTCTACAAACTTCTGCACTTGGAGGCCCAACAACTATCTACAAGAATAGAAGTGCGTAGACATCACCTCCTCACCCGATCCGCCGCCGCCTCTGTACGTCACTGCCGCCCGAGCAGCTCCTCCTCTCTCCCCGGCGCGCGCCTGCCCTTCCCCGAGCTCTCTGTCGTGACGGCATCGCCATCTCCAACCACCGCTTGCGCCTCACCATCCTCTGGACTGCACCACATCATCCCGCCATCAGCGCCCGCCTCTCCGCCGTGGCCTCCCCTGCTCGCGTGTTGCCTGTCGCTGCCAGGACGCCCTCCTCCCTCCCTTTTCCCTGCCGCTGCAGCACCAGGAGCTCCGCCTACCCTGCCGTCCCCTTCTTGACCTTCTCTGCCTCCCCAAGCTCATGTACCCCACCGACAGAGCTCGGCCGCTCCAGCACGTCACCATTCCGGCGCCCAACCCCGTCCCTGCTCCATCCCCTTGTCGCTAGAGCCCCTGCAGGTGACCTCCACCTTGTCGGCCGAGCGGGCTCAGGATCTTCGGCCCTCCTGTGAGCCCATCGAGTCGTGCTCGACCTACGGTCGCTCACTGCTGGTAGTCTCTTCCGCATGTAAGTTGTTGTTGATGGTCCTATGCGTGAACTTTTGAGAGTTTCGGCGTCTTGCAATTCCTCGGTTGACATGGTGATGGTGATATAGTATGCAGATGAAGGCATGGGTTTAAATTGTGTGTGATGGTTAACACTGAGTAAACAACCGTGAGGAGATGATGTGAGGTTGCAATGCCTGATGCCTTTGTTGTCGCCAAGTAAGAACCCGGGGAACTTCGACAAGATCTTCATGGAGCACCGATGACGCTGCCATGGACCCGAAGACCGCCAAGCCCTTTGACATGGATCCGATTCCTGAGACCCCGAAGACTGATCCCGGCGAGACCAAACCAGAACCATAGAATGCCAAGATCGTTGATACCCGATGTGTGACCTTTATCCGAGCCCTATTTTGTAAATTGACATCTATATGAAATGTTGCATAACAATTTGTACATGCTTGCATACATATGTTGCGGGTCCTGGTTTTATAGTAGATTCACCTCATAATTAAATATGGAGGCCATATGCGGGCGAATCTAGTCTAATATTGCCCCCATTTAAATTTGTGTAGCGAACCGATGATATAATTTTTGCCTTGTTAATACAAAAATTGTGGGGTATCTTAAACAATATGAACCATCTAATTAATTGTCGATACCCCGGTTCCGCTTAATATTGCCTAATTGCATCGCACCTTTGCCATGTCATACACCATACATGCATCATGCCCGATCTTCTGCCGTAGTATTAAATAGTGTATCCGGTGTTTGTGCTAGTGCTTTACTTCTTCACGGAATAGGCCAATGTGTTGATGCGAGTGTCGACCGATCTTCGGATGAATCTTCGACAATGTTTTCAAGCGAGCATTCTCCCCCTTTCTACCTATTTTGCATTTATAGTCCTTACTTCCTCCTGTTGATCTATTTCTATGTGTGCTGTGATGCTATAGATGATGTATCCCTTTATATTGCCCTGCATCCCCTATATTTCCATGGACACCTCCTATTACCTATTGTTTGGTAGATAGTCGGCCTTGCGAGTCGTAGTTGCTTGCGCAAGTGATGCGTCAGACCGTCGATATTCCACAGTTGTTGGAGAAATGCCTCATGCTTAATGTTGGAGATGATCATGGCTTTAATTATCGTTAATAACTAATATTGAAAGTAGGTAAATAATGTAGAGGAACATGTGGGCAATAGATGTTATTTGGTTTTTAACCGTCCACTTGTGTCCCGTAGGACCCCAAGTACTTGATACATGTTCCTTGAATATTCGCACTATCCACATGTGGGACCATGAAGCCCCTTAGCATGAGCTTGAGTCATATCTTATTTCTTGGGGTCATAAAGTAGTTTGGAGCTTTATTACTATCATGTACTTATGCCATGATTATGTCATGCTGTATTGCTTTATTTACTATTCCGCGTGGAGCGCCTGTACTGTTTTGGATCGTGGCACGATTTTGTGGTATCGACAATCCTAGTCACACTTTCGGGTTTCCAGTCGTTTACAGCCATTCTCGCAAACCTCTGGGTCCGTCGTGGAGCCGGCAAACTTCATAGAGGGTATCTTAGTGGGGTGGCCCCCCTGAAATATTATATGAATCTTGAGATTTCTTTGTCGTGATGCTTCGTTGGGTTTTCATTTGGTTTTTCCGAGGTTGATCGTGCGTGTGTTGCTATTTGTGCCCCCCGCAGGGTAAAACTTTCTGAAAGCCATGTCCACGGTTATGGACGACTTGGAGCACAGTATCTCGATCATAGATAACTATAACTAAAGTAGTGTTATAAATTTGAATTTATAATGACTAGTAATCATCTTCACTACAACGGGATGGCTAAATAAAATTACTAAAAACTGCTGGGTTTGGGATATCTCATGCTATTTGTATATGACTAGTAAGTGTCGCAATTACAACGGAATGGTTAACTAAAAGTGCCCACTTCTTATTATATCAAGATGGCTCAGGATATCTATATCTGACTATTAAGTTCTGCAACTACAACAGAATGAATAAAACTGCCAACTGTATGAGTTCCTCAGTCTGACTTCCTCGTTTGGTCTCGAGGGGGAAATGTCAGGATGGGTATGTTTAGTGTTAGTATCAGGTTGGATCCGAATAGGTCTTTCTTATCTCTCTCTGATAGCCGACTGTTGATTCGAGTCTCTATAGGTTGTTTAGTGCCTGCTTCACTGCCGCTTAAGTCCACCATACCTATGTAGGCGAGGACCGCCGAATTCTAAGACTCGCCGTGTACTGGCCTCAGTACTGACCGCTCTCTTTTTCCTTTGCCCTTTGTTGGCACCCTTTTTGTTTAAGCAGGTTTGAGATCGACGTCATTAGCAGGGTTACTCTTCCTTCTTGGCCTGGGCAGGGTTATGAACGCCATTCATTTGGGCTCTTAGCTCAATTTTCATCTGATCAATACTCAGGTGTGTATCATTTTCAAGGTGATTTGGATCTTTGTACCGTATATCTGTATTCTTGACTCATGGAGTCGTTGTTGTATATATCTGTTATGTGGGTTCCATCATGGACTATTGTGTAATGATATTACTTCGTTTTCTACCAGCATGCAAGTGCTTGGTGGGCACCTTTGAATCGTTTCTATGCGGTTTTGGCGGGAATCGCTAAAACTTGCATAGCGTCGATCCGAGGGTGTTACAAGTTGGTACTCCGAGCTGGATGAGCCGGGAGCGTGTGCGCACAAAGAACTTTCCTAGAGGACTACTGAGGGCGATGGGAGGTGGTCGGGAATAGGGCCTCTACGGGTGTTTCTACAGCTCGACAGGCTGCGCATGCGACGAGCTGCAGATGAGCGCGACGGTTGCAAGTGGTGGCCGATCTGGCGATGTTACGACAACAGGGGCGAAGAATCCGTTGGACCAAACAAGATGGATCAAAAATGGAAGTTGTAGAGCACACATCAGGCTAGAAATCCCGTTCAGGTGATTTCACCAGAGGGGTACATAGTTCGCCGAAAACACAGGAGAAAAAAAGGCAAAAATTTGCACGTTTAACTGTCGGTCGGGCGCTGCTGCTACGATCTTTGAGCGTGCGCACGGCTAGGGCAACGCCGGCGACGGGGCAGGCTTCTGGTCGGCGGAAATGATGCTAGAGGAGGGAATGGAGAGAGGAAATCACCATGGAGCCAGTGGTGTACTCGGTGGGTTTGGTGGTGGCCGGAATCGATGGCGATGTTGAGGAACGATGGCGGTACCCAGACAATTGGGATAGGGAAGGAGAACGCAGGTGACGAGGCAAGCACATCTAGCTCCTCCTGCTGGCTCCAATCGACCGACGGAGGCGCGGAGAGGCGAGGTGATCGCGATCAATGATAGGACATGGCCACAGACGGCGTCAGGGTAGGACACGACGGCTCCTCCTTGCTCCAAGTGCAGCCCTGCTTCAGAAGAACCTCGCGCTGCTCCGGTTTACAGCGGAAGCAACGACGGCTCCTAGAACCTGGCCATGGCCATGGCGGAGGCTAGGGTTTAGGTAGAGGAGAGGAAGGAGAGGGGGAAGGTGATGTGGGTGGAGTGGTTGGGAGGACAAGGACCTCCTGGATGGTCTTTAAACACGGAAGACGGGGACCAGGGGAGGGACTATGGCATGGGCTGCTGCTAACTTTAGCAAAAAGCGAGCGAGAGATGGGGTTGCAGCCATGGGCACATCATCGGTAGAGAAGAGAAATAGAAGCCGACAGTGTGGTTTAGCGAGGTGGAGCCCAGGTGGCAGAGAGATCGAGAGAGGGGCGCCAAGGGAGGATGGGTCAGGTGGCGCTAGGAGCCTCGGTTGTTGTTGTTTGCTTGCGCCAGGAAAAAACAGGAGGGCGCCAGGGAGTGAACATGAGGTATCAGGAGGGTTTGGGGTGTGGCCAGCTAGAGGGAGCACTCTAGCTAGGTTAAGGAAGAGGTAGGAAAGAGGGATTAAGGTTTTGGATAGGTAATATAGCTAGCTTAGGTTATAAAGGCTAGATAGAGGGGAGAGGGACAAGGTGGAATGATGTTAGGGCTTTAGACAAATCTAGAAAAAAATAGGTTCAATTCCTATAATTTTACCAAGCTTCTTAGAATGCACTGATACCTTCGATCTAGATTACAGATGTAGTATATCTCCTTTTCCCTACTAGACCTAGGTTTATCGAATCCCCAGGAAGGAGAAAGAAAAGTGAGATTACTTAAACAGACCTTCGAGAGTTTTAAATTCCTATTGCGTTTTCACCGGACCAAGAGTTTGCGATCTTGTCGTTGTTGTTTATGATGGATAGAGAGAGGGCCTAGGGCTTCGGTTTTCACTAGTAGCTGTGCAAAACATCTGATGGGAATAATAGAAAATAATAAAGTACTCATTTAATTGTTAGAGAAAGATAATTATATGTGAGCAGTGCATCCATAAATGTTAGCACCTCCGCAATCGCTTATGGAAATAACCTACTAGTCTCATCCATAGAAGAAAGAGAACTAATGATATGCATAGTGATGTCACCATTACTCCCAAGTAAGTTCCTCACATACAGTCGTACTACCCTTTCTATCACTAGGGTTCCTATCCTGCAGATCAGTCGTTACTCACACTCCCTTTACCTAGATCAATCCTCGGGGTCTTGGGTACCTGACAAGTCCTTAGATTGAGGTAAGAGAGGGTACTACAATAATCATGTAATTCAAACTAATACATGATCCCATCTATGATAAATAACATGCACAAAAGCTACATGGCTAGGCCGAAGCCCTTACCCCAAGGAGAATTACTCACACAGAGATGAAATCGACAATCATAAACATTGTAATAGAGATCATAGAGTTGATAGCAAATAGTCTTACAATGTCGCCAATTGGAGATGATATCTACTATTACAATTTGTGGAAGATGGCTATGGTGGTGGAGAAGGGTTTAGAGGTTTAGATCTAGATCTATTCCTCCAACGTGGCGGCAGGCAGAGTTTAGGGGTGAAAGAAGCGATGTTGTGCAGTCGGGGGGCTTGTTTCTCATCGCCTGAAGCCTCTTTATGTAGGGGTCCCTTCGTGAAAGTTGTTATGTTTGACCTAAGGAGGTCGGTGCAAACTATACGGCGGCAACTATATGGTGGCGGTCTGTATAGTTGGTCGTTAAACTTGCAGTAGCCTCCTCACAGCTCCTGGTTTCTTTGGCGTGTTGGAAATCTCGTATCTTTAGCATTTATGTAGTGATACCCATCATCATATGTCATTATCTCCTCAGGAAAAAATAGAAAGAAAGGATTGCATACCCCTTTGATCATTAGGCATTAGTGGCAGGTTTTAGAGAGATATTTTATCAAATATATGAATAATATCTGGCAATATTTCACAGCCATCAACCTCCCCAAGCTTAAACTTGATCGTCCTCGAGCAAGAAAACCAAAATCAAAAGGGAACTCAACAATTAAACTGAAATAACAAGATGATGATCTTACTCATGATTGGTATTCTCATGTTTCCTCCACTTTATTAATCTGAAAAACTTTAGCACAGATAGAGTAATGTCAAGCATATCATACGGGTTTCATGAATCCTTATAGCGCAGCAAAATTATTGTAAGCATGGATGACTCAAAAGAGTAAACTTTATTCCATGTCATGTACTTAACTCATAGGCTTGCCTTTGAACAATAAAGTGTGATCATATAGAATTAAGACTGTGAGAGTTTGTCATGAAAAGAATATATACTAGAGTGTCTCAATTCTCCCACATCAATAAATCAAGGCTTTTCAAGCTCTACTTTTCTATTCATTGTCCATCAAGAATTTTTAGTTCTTAAGTAATTGAGAGCATGCCAAAAAAAATCATTAGTTTATCGGGCTGGGATAGACACTCGTGGCATCACTAAGGTTTTTGTTCCTTTTGCATAATGATTACTCATATCAGCCAGAGGAGTGATTCCATCATGTTACAGCTACCCGAGAGTGCCAAGAATCTTACCCATTATAACATTGCTGCTACAAATGTTTAATCAACTCATAGCTGAAATCTAGGAGTTTCCTTCATGAAGATCGTTTGTAGGCCAGCGGAGTTGTTGGCATTCCATGAAGTTTGACACGCATAAAGCTATATCATTCTTATGATTTAAAAGTCTAACTTTGGCATGCTCACAAAAACCGCTAAACATTAATTCAATTGAATAAATCTTTTCAAAGAGAGCTATCAAGTCAATCATTATTTTCTGTGGTGTTGAGTGTCTCTAGGAATAAGCTTTCAAGACTAAACACTACAACACCCAAGTCTTCAATTTGTGAGACCTTTTCTCCTTTCAATTGTTTAGCAAATTTTAGGCAAGACTTGGTTAACTACAAGAACTGAACAAAACATACCCAATCAAATACCCATGCAAACAAATTTTACTACAATATAGAGACTCACTCCACTAATATAATATCTCAACATTACTACTAACTAGCATGGGTTTCTCAAACTTCAAAAGTGGGGAGTCATAAGGCATACCTCTGATGTTTGGTTCCACTTCTCTCTTTCCTTTTTATTTGTTTCTTAGAAACTCGAAGTCAATCACTCTCCTGCAAATCAACGACAACTTCGAGGCGGAAAGAAAAAAAGAGAGGGAAAATAAAGATAAACGGAGAAATATTTTTGTGGTTTTTGAGAAGGGGGATTACAGAATAGAAAATTGTCGGCAATTCTCGGCTTGAAAATCTCAAACAAAATAAAATAGCTAAGAGAAAGTGTTGGGTAAACCAACACGTGTGCTTATAAACTTAAATAAAAGCATAACCTTGAAAATAAGATAAAGCAAATGAAAACCAAAATATAAAATAGATAAAACCTCCCCAAGCTTAGGCTTTTGCAAGCCCATCAAATCATTGTGGTGGGGGGAAAATAGTTGTAACTCTAGTCCACAAATTGTGTTGAGAGGTTACTTGTTGTTTCTCGAAGGTTTAGAGCGAGATTGTGCTTCCCTCCACAGTTCCTCCAAGTTCTTGGAAATCTTTATATGTAGCGAACTAGTTTTGTGGCTGCTCCTCCTGATGAGGGACTACTTTCTCCTCCTCTTGGTCCTCATCCTCCTCCGGAATGTCTTCCTTGGGTTGGTGTTGCTCAACCTGCAAGTCATAAAGCACACGTCCTTCCTAAATAGAGAAAATATAATTAGGAAAAGGAGCAGGGTAGAGACACCCATCTCCAACAATATGCAGATAATAAACGACACCTCTCCTAGTAAGCATTCCACAATCCCTCAAAGTAGAGAAACCAACACGTCGCTCACCTAACACTGGCTATAACTCATCTAGGTCGATGCCCAATGCATTGGCAAGCATGGTGATAACGCCTCCACAAGTGATTGGTCCTTGGCTTTGGTGGGATTGGTATTCCATGTAGCGCACAAAAATTGCGCCCAAGTGAAGTGACAAGTTGTCATATTTGAAAGCAGCTTTTACAAGGACTAAGATGTCCTCCTCATTGAGTCTTGTAAACTCATTATGCGGCTGCAAGGTCTTAGCAATAACAGATAAAAAATAGCAAATAGAAGGATGTTGAATATTCTTCCCTCTTCTGACTCTAGAGGTAAAGCTCATTCTATTATAACAGTGTTCAGGGGAAGGTTCCATGTTGGTAAAAGCTGCGCGCAGAGCATTAGGATCATTGTTGGGTAAACCAAAACAATTGCACGATTCATCAAGTGACAGGGAATAATTAGTATTCATGAGTCAGAAAGAAATCTTATCCTCCCCATGCCATGCTTTGACGGTGCTACTCAAAGAGCTAAGAAATTCAATGGTTAACCGTCGATAGGTTGGTGCATCATAGAATACAAAGGTTTGCAGGCCAACTCTACTTCAAAGTAAATTAAAGTCATCAGAAATAGCAAGTTGGTTCAAAGTGACGGGCAAGCCCACTTGGTTGCCTTGACTTCTGGGTTTTTGATCCTGTCGAAACGATCACAGTGGGCTTCGTTCTTGAATCGAATCCCCATGCATTCCTGAGCTGCAGCCTGAGAAGAACTAGCTGCGGCAAGAGCACGTGTCTGGATCCTCGTGTTCATCTTTTAAAAATAAAAGAGACAAATATAAACTTTTTGATCCAACAGTAATAGTCATAGCATAATCCTCATCATAGCACACTAAAGAATCTCCTCAACATATTAATCTAGGAAAGATAATCATGGCAATTAGTTCAAAACATGTCTCACCCTAGATTGATAATGACAATAGATCAGAGATGAATTTGCAAAAAGTAATTGGAGGATCGGAGGACAAACATACCGTAGATCACTTGTGTGCGAGGAATTCGAACGAAATTGAGTAGGGGTAAAGATCCCTTGAGGTTTTGAGAGAGTTTGGAGGTAGAGAGAGAAAAAGGATTGTGTTTTTGATGTTTTGGGTACCTCCCCGAGAATTTAAGTGGTCGGACACACAACTATACGGCGACAACTATACAGAGGGAATAGGATGTTCTGGCCGTATAGTTGGTCTGACGGCAAAATTTTAGGGTTTCCTAGGGTTTCTGTCTGGCGGCTGTAACTGTATGGTGACAACTATACCGCCGGAACTTTTGTCCCGCCGTATAGTTGGTCGTCAAACCTTCTGTATCCTGGGATGAAAAATTGTCGATGGGTAACATAACTATACGGAGGCAACTATACGGCGAGAACAAGATGTTCCGGCCGTATAGTTTGCCTGATCTTTCTGTACACATCAAAAAAATTCTATTTCTTCGAGGATTACTTTTAGACTGAAACTTAGAGAAATACCTAGTTTTGACAGAAAAATGACAGACTAAAATTTAAACCAACTATGGAATATATAAAACAGGAATTTTTAGTACCGCTGAATCTCTTCTTCTCACTTGAGTTTTCTAGCACTCTTTATTTTATATAAAGCTTAAACTAAAACATAAAACCTTAATTCAAACCTTTATTTCACATGGGTTGCCTCCCATGTAGCGCTATTTTATGTTCAATAGCTTGACCTTGGTATTGCTCACTTAGGACATATGAGTGGAACACCCACTCCGAAGTAATTGGCCTTCAAAGTGATGGCCTCCTTATCATCTTGCTTGGCTTTATTTTTCCTGGGGAAACGAACAACAAAAGGATCCTGCGAATGCAATTGAAGCTTCACGTTCCCTTCATGAAAATTGATCAAAGACTTAGTTCTTAAGAAATGACGACCTAATATAATAGGGGCAGTAGCATCTTCAGGCATGTCAACAATAACAAAATCAGTTAGAGCAGGACAACCTTTAATGTAAACTAAAGTATTTTCTTTAATGCCTACTACTTGTTTATAATTAGAATCTGCTAGATGTAATTTTAGTTCGGTGATTTCAAAAGTGCCAAGATTTAACTTGTTAAAAAGACTCTTTGGAATTGTTGAAACACTTTCACCTAGATCACATAGTGCAGCTATTTCATTAGTCCCAATTTTAATCTTAGTGGTAGGCTCAATTATATCATCTAGATTAAAAGGCATTTTTTTAGGAATTTTCTTGTATTCTTCTTCAAGCTCGCGTACCTTTATTTCTACCTGATTAACGAAGTGTTGATACATGGCTTCCTCATTTCCTTCACTTACCAGAATCTTGACATTGATCCTTTTTACAAGATCTTCAACTGTGTAGTTTGGTGAAGGAGCATTGCTATAATCAAGTTCTTCGGGTTCCTCCCGTTGGATTCTTATCATCTTGATATGTTCAACTGGATTGGGCTCAGCTTTACCTGCAAATTTAGCTAGAATGAGAGTTTGACTCTCGGTTATCTTACCTAGTTGTGCCTCAATGATCCTTGTTCTTTCTTGGAGGGCCTGCAAATCGTTTCTCAAACTAACAACTTGGTTAGATAATTTACCAAGCATAGCTTCATGATTCTCTGTAATTTTTACTAGAATATTGTTTTGCTCATTTTGTGAGTCCATAAAAGCTTTAAGAGTTTCTTGGAGACTACTATTACTTGATGCCATATTATTATTAGAGTTACCTGCTAGACTAGAGTAATATTTCTGAAAGTTTGGATTGTAATTCTTCTTCCAAGCAGGGTTATAATCATTACAAGCTATGAAGTCTACTTCTTCAATAGTTGGTCCGGGAGTAGTTCTTACCGGGGTTTCCTTACCTTTAGCGGCTAATATAAGCTCATCCAACTTAGCATTGAGGTCTTCATTCTCTTGAGGTGTGACAGAGTTCACCTTTTTTGTATTTGATCTTTTCACATGCCATTGGGCATGGTTGTCTTGCATATTGTCTAGCAGCTGCTTTGGTTTGGTAATTTGTTTACCCACAAATGTTCCTCTAGCTGCAGTATCTAGCATAGACTTAGAAACAGGGTTAAGAGCATTATAAAATAGATGGAGAATTAACCAGTGTTCCATCCCATGGCTGGGACAATTTCTCATGCATTCTTTCATTCTCTCCCATGCAAGTGCTAGTGGTTCACGCTCTTCCTGTCTAAAACCAGTAATATTAGATATGAGTTGCATAGTCTTTGCAGGTGGAAAGAAGTTAGTCATAAATAAAGAAGTACATTCCACCCATGATTCTATAGTATTTCTAGGCAAAGATAGCAACCATTCTTTTGCTCTTCCTCAAAGATAGAAAGGAAATAAGCGCAACTTGACCGCATCCGGGTCAACATCTTTAATGCGCATCATATCACATATTTTAGTGAAAGTATTTAAATGCATACCTGCATCTTCTACATCAGAGCCTCCAAATTGATTCCGTTGAACCAGACTTAAATAGTTGGGCTTAATTTCATAATATTTGGCAGCAATTGCTGGCTGAGTAATAGGAGTATGCAAATAATCATTGTTAACAGTTGCAAACTCCCCAAGCTTATTTTCAAACATACTTCCTATGTTTTTGTATTTTCTTAAACAAGTACTAATGATGATAAAGAAAGAATTAAAAAGACTAACTAATTTTTTGTTTTTTCAAACAAAAACTGAAAGCAAACTAACAAAAGTAAAAACGAGAATTAAAACTAGCAAGGTTCCTACTAACCTCGCCAGGGTAGCTATTGCATTCCCGGCAACGGCGCCAGAAAAAGGGTTGATACCTTCGATCTAGATTATGGATGTAGTATAGCTCTTTTTCCCTAGTAGACCTATCTTTATCGAATCCTCGGGAAGCAGAAAGCAAAGTGAGCCAGAGGGCCTAGGGTCTTCGGTTTTCACCAGTAGCTATGCAAAACATCTAATGTGAGTAATAGATAATAATAAAGTACTCATGTAATTGTTAGAGCAAGATAATTATATGTGGGCAGTGCATCCATAAATTTTATCACCTCCGCAACCGCTTATGGCAATAACCTACTAGTCTCATCCATAGAAGAAAGAGAACAAATGATATGCATAGTGATGTCACTGTTAATCCCAAGTAAGTTCCTCACATACAACCGTACTACCCTTTCTGTCACTGGGGTCCTATCCTGTAGATCAGTCATTACTCACACTCCCTTTACCTGGATAAATCCTCGGGGTCTTGGGTACCTGACAAGTCCTTAGATTGAGGAAAGAGAGGGTACTACAATCATCATGTCATACAAACTAATACATGATCCCATCTATGATAAATAACATGCACAAAAGCTACATGGCTAGGCCGAAGCCCTTAGCCCAAGGAGAATTACTCACACACAGAGATGAAATCGACAATCATAAACATTGTAATAGAGATCATAGAGTTGATAAAAAATAGTCTTACAATGTTGCCAATTGGAGATGAGATCTACTATTACAAGTGGTGGAAGATGGCTATGGTGGTGGAGAAGGGTTTAGAGGTTTAGATCTAGATCTATTCCTCCAGTGTGGCGGTAGGGAGAGTTTAGGGTGAAATAAGCGATGTTGTGGAGTTGGGGGGCTTGTTTCTCGTCGCATGAAGCCTCTTTATATAGGTGTCCCTTCACGAAAGTTGTTCTGTTTAACCTAAGGAGGTCGGTGCAAACTATACGGTGACAACAATACGGCGGTGGGCCGTATAGTTTGTCGTTAAGCTTGCAGTAGCCTCCTCAGGGCTCCTGGTTTCTTTGGCGTGTTGGAAATCTCGTATCTTTGGCATTTATGTAGTGATTCCCATCATCATTCATCATTATCCGCGTAGGAAAAAATAGAAAGAAAGGATTGAATACCCCTTTGATCATTAGGCATTAGTGGCAGGTTTTAGAGAGAAATTTTATCAAATATATGAATAATATCTAGTTTAAATGCGGACGTGGATGGCTATATTTTACAGCCATCATGCACAACAACCAAAACCATCCAAGATCAAAGCAAGGAAACAATAGGGGTATAACATGAGAGAAGGAATCTTGCATGGCCCATGCATTAGTGCATGTTCAACTATAAATTTGTATAGGCCATGTTTGAAAGATTTTCCCATCCATATGGGTTATTTAGTTCATGGACATATGTGGATAAAAGGTGGATTTTCTAGTGTGTGAGTACCACTATTGTTATCATACAACCACCCTAAATTCATATATAACCATGGACCAAGTGGAACCATATTGCAAGGTAAAAAGTTGAAGCATCCACTTGCATAGCATGCAAGAGGTGTTGAAGAAGGCCTCCATAACAAATATTGTGAAAACAATATGAGACCATATATGTAAGAAAATAGAATAGAAAGGAACCATGACCAATATTCATGAGCTTGAGTTAAATACCAAAAGAACACCAAAAACTAACAAGTAAATGGATGGTGGATTTGGCGGGTAGAACCAAAGGAGGATGGCAAGGTTGGTGGTGGAGTTGAAAGAGACATACCCACAACTCAACTTGGGCATCAACCATTTTATCAAGAATCAAATACAATATATCCAGAGGCAAATACAAGTGATATAGTATATAATGCATATGAGATAAGAACCAAATAGAGGGTTTTATATGATGCTCAAATGCAAGGTGGCATGGTGACATGAGCATGATATAATGATGATGAAATGAAAGACATGTAGGAAATAGCATATATCGACTAAGATAGTAGCATTGCAATTGTTGGACAATTGGTATGCTACAACTCTCCCCTACTAAACAAGATGCTCACCCCGAGATTCCTAGGAAAATAAAAGACCAAGGAGAGGCGGGTGTTCAGAACGAAGGTGATCCTCACGTTCCAAAATTGATTTATCAACAGAATGGTGCGACCAATATACCTTGAAAAACTTTCTAGACTTGTTGCGAGTCTTGCTTTTTCTTTTAGAAAAGAAATAACTTGACGAATGAAGGATTATGGTGAAACAAGGAAGGTAGGATGGACATAGATCAGGTGCTCTCAAAGGAACACGATGAAGAAAGATAACCACTTATTGAAAGAACTTGAGAATAGGTTGAATCTATAAAGGAAAGACACATCTTTAGGATTAAGATCAATAGATGCATGTGAAGATGATTCTTTCTTTCGCCGAAAGAAAAGAACGATTTTGGAGAATTGATCAAACACTATTAAAATAGCATTGTTTCTTCCTTTAGATTTAAGAAATGAAATATGTACAAAATACTGCTTTCAAACAATAGAGTTCTTTGATATCAACGATAAGATTTGGGTTTTGATTTCTTGGATTAGATTCTTTTTGTGCTGGTAAGGACCAAAGGATCAAGCAAAGGAGGTGCGCAGATTATCTCCATGAAAAAGAGTGATACGAGTTTATGGTGGAACCCTGAAAAATGTTGAAGCTCTACAGTTATTGTAGAGATGCTTATTGCTTTCCTTAACCATGAGGTTATTGCAATAGATTTTACGATTGATGGCATCGACCATAATTGGCTTTACCACGATAAAATAATTGCCAAAAAGAAGTTAGATACATCTTCTGTCCATCTTATTTGGCGGTATCAAGCTCAATTAGAATGAAGAGAAAGGAGAAGATTTTTCATTTGCTTCCACCAGAACCTTGAAGATTTTGCTCCATGTTGAGATAAACGAGACCACCAACAAGAGATTCTTTATTACATTCTTGAGAGAACACTCCGGAAAAACAAGGACGGTAGTAAATGTATCGAGGCATAAAGGCCACTTCTAACTTCCATGGAATAAGTAGAGATCACAATTATCCACCAATTCAATGCACAAGAGCGAATGATAAGAGTAGTGGTATGGTAGCTACTCCATCCCGCATCCAAAGAATTACTCCGTACATGAATAGGAAACTATGCAACCCAACTCTCAAAAATTAGACTGGAGATGTTGACAAGTAGAGACTCATGAAGCTCCGAAATAAAACAAGGATTTGATGCAAACGATTTGTTGGATCCAAGGTAGATGAAGATGAAGATGTTGTCATAATGTCTGAAGTCCCAAGCCATCGGAAAGATATGAATGAACATCACAGAGAGAAATAAGAGGTTCAACAGATTGATTAAGGATAGCACTCAAACTTGAACATAACAATTCTAAAAGATCTGGAAAAAATTCATGGCATCCGGAGGATTAAGGATAGAAGATAAAACAAGAGGGTCTGTGACACCCCCGAGATCAGGGCTAAAAAAATCTCAGACCTCCGTCTGACATAAGCTTAACCTTGAGCTCGAGGATATCCAGTGAAGAATCGGTAACACATCAGTGACCCTACGACACAAACTTTCTTACAACAAGCTCATAACTGAGCAAAGAACCAAATTATTACAAGAAGAGGTCACTGACCAAAAACATCAAACAACAGAAGGCAAATTAAGCTATTAAGTATAGCAAACTTAACAAATGGCATAATAGGCCTGAAGCATAACGATGACGTCCCAGCCCATAGATTCCAGGCTGCCGGCCGGGAACCCCGAGCTACTCGTCGGTGTTGATGTCATACCAATCTCTTCTTCAGGGAAACACTTACTCTGCTACAAAAGAATCAACAAAGCAAGGGTGAGTACAGGGTGTACTCTGCAAGGCTTATGGCTGGTGGATTTTTTTGCATAAAGCCAGTTTTGTTTATAAAACAAGAGGGAGAAGAAGCTCATCTAATTAGAATATTTTAAAAGGGAATAAGAAAGCGACATATTTGAAATATTGATCATCATATTTTGATATCCACCAAGTCATGTTCATCACCTGAACTAGGATCACACCCTCGTACCCATGAGGAAGCATCCTTAAGCATAGGTTCAACTACCAAGTTTTACGATTAGCTTAATGTTCTCTATGATCTTAGAATCTGGTCACGAAATGTTCATAACCGTGAACACGGCTTTTCGAAAAGATCTAACCCTGCAGGGGTGTACAACTTTACCCACACGTACCAACCGACTTTTAATGCCAACGTTTTAGCCCTCTTCCTTGGAAGGACGCCAGAGGGTGGTTGGCCATGACCTTTACCTTGCTTTCGCCGAGACCATGAGTCACGCCCTAAGGATGGTTCCGCCATAACGGGTCAAGTCCCGAAGTCGGTCCCTAGAGATCTGAGGCGACGTTGGTTTACCAGGGGATCCATCCACCCCAAGCAACCCCGGCCATGCTTACCTACCTATTATGATGCACCTTTCACCCGCCAAATCTTTCAAAAGGTTTTCAATGCATATGTCGAATGGAACACCCGAACTATGTGACTCATGGAATCTACTAGTCAAGTTAATCAGGTGAGGGCTTCCCAAGCCCCGTGTGGCTGTACGCTCATCTCGGTTCCAAAGGCAAGAACTCGGTTCCTAGTGGTGGCGGGCATGGGACTAGAAAAACCACATCCCACCGTGGCCTCCCGTACAAGCCTTAGCATGTTTAATCTCATATCACCTCTGATCTCATCTCATCATGTTCTCCTATAATACTAGATTCTCTGCATCTGATACATCATCTGGATGAACCAGCATTGACAGCTATGCATGGCTAAGTAGGACACATATAATAGCTTTAGCAGTGGACACAAGCCAAACCTAGTTATGCTAGGAGCAGTGGATCAGGTAATATAAACCCAAATGGAGTAATGCAACAAATAGGATACTCTTATGTTTCGATAAAAGACCACAGTAGAATTGTATGCATCATGACAGGAGTTGAAATGTTTTCGAAATCATAGGATTATATAATGGTGGGGCTATGCTTGCCTTTTCCAGTTGGTAACAGATAGACAGTTCTTCGAAAGCCGTGTACTTGACTTGATTATAGTTGGTCAAGTATTGTTCATCGATCTTTGATGGCTTGATCTCGGAATTCGATCTTGATATCGTATTCTACCGAAGAAGGACCAAACACTGGAAAGAAAGGAAACAATCAACACATGGCATCGATGCAATTCTCAACCAAGGATGATGATATGACAAGTTAAATTGTACTGTAATGTAACCCTAAGGAATGATCAACCATTTAATCGGGGTTCCGAGGGGTATAAACCCTAATTCAGAGAAACTCCGAAATCACCTATGAGGGGTTACTAGGTGGATCTAATTAAACTTGCTATGGAATTTGCTTAACGATGCATGATTATAGTTTAGATAGGTAGATCTTATTTTTCTAAACATTTTGATATATTATTCACATTTTTATGACTTAATATGAATTAGTTATTGATTTTACAAGTTTAAAACAATTTCTAGAATTATTTAAAACCATTTAAATTGATTTATGGCATCACACTGATGTCATCACAGGGTCGGGGTTATTTCCACTAGGGCTCTACCTATCCTAGTCACTGACTTCTAGGACCAGGGCCACGTCAGGTGTCTCCCTGGCAGCTAGCGGGTCCATGGCCTACGTCAGGACCGCGTTGGCGTGACATCACGCGACAGCCACCGTCGGGTGGTCGCCGAAGACGACAGATGAGGGCGTCCTAGGAAGCGTGGCTATGCGCGTTGGAACCAAAGCAACAAGGTGAGCATACGGGTGGCGGTGCCGCTCGAAAATAGTCACGGAAATAGTAGCTACGACGAGGACCTGTGGCGGCGCACGGTGGTGATCTACGCGGGAACATACCAGAGAGAGGGGGGATGATTGGAGGGGTCCTGGAGGACCGGTGGCTCACCCTGAGCGCGTCAGAGACATTGTCGAGGACGGAGGGACACGGTCGGCGCCAGAATCATGAACAGCAACGATGCCAGACTTTAGGAAGACGCGATGCTTGGGCCCGATTTGGAGTGCCTCGACTCGATTCCTTCACCGAGAATACTCAAGGCGTCGAGGGGAAGATGCGTTCAAGATCAACGGAGCATGGGAGTGGCCAGAACGATGGCATCCACCGGCGGCCGTATGGCTAGGGTTCAGCCTTGCACGGTACAGAGAGGGAGAGAGTGCGTGAGGGGGAGAAGATAAGGGCGAGGGGGAAGAGACATGTACGGTGTGGTCTTATCCTCGCTCTAGGCGGCGGCGATCGCGGCGTGGCCGGCGGCATCGAGCGGCAGAAGAGGCAACACGCAGGAGCTTCGGCTCCGTCTTCGGCAGCAAAGACGATGAGGAACAGGGACCAAAGCGGTACCAGGACAGATGGGTTGTTGTGGGCCGTGGAGCGCTGCACTAAGCGGCAGTTAGAGGGGAGGGAAGGGAGAGGGCAAGCTGGGCTGGGCCTGCCACGGCTGCTGCTCTGTTTTTTTATTTTCAAAAGCTTTTTCTATTATGTTTTCCATTTCTTGTTTGTATTTCAAGTTCAAAACTATTTTGAAAACTTTTAAAATACCAGAGGATTTTATAAAATATACAAAATATTGTGGGGCCCTTTTAGTCCATTTGGGCTCCATTGTTTTTGTCATTTCAAAATTAAAAACTATTTTGAATTGTTTTCAAAGAGAGAGAGAGAGGGTTAGGGTTTTTCTTAATTTTTTTTCTTTGCATGCATTAGTATAAGATGATGCTCATGAATGCACAAACAACCCTAAATAATATTTAACTAAAACTGGGGTGTTACAGCTCTATCCCCCTTACGAGAATCTCGACCCGAGATTCCATTGGTAGGAAGAGAGATAGAGTGAGAAAGAAACAAGGTCACTCTAAAGACAAGAGAGAAGCACACTAAACACACATAGAGTATCTCATGGTCAACTCATGGATGGAGTGTTAAGAAACAAATCTGAGACGACGACATGAAACACGTCAAGTTAATAGAGGAAACAAGAGGAGAAGGTTTCAAATTGTTAGATAACTAGTCTTCATAAGGATTGAGACCATGGAACTCATAGAAGAGTTTGAAGCTTCTGAGAAGAAGGCTTCCAACATAAATAACATGGCCACGGAATTGGACAAGGAACCTATACTAAAAAACTTAAGCAGAGATTTCGGGTTGCAAAGATATGGATCAACAAAACTATAATGTTGAACTACTTTTGAAACAAAAGAGTCACTATTTCATTCAACAGAAGGCCAATATAGAAATGTTGTTATGGTGGAGAGGACTCATAAGAGTCACAAGAAACATGTATCAAGAGAAACTATCGATTACCAAAATCATAGTCACTCTTAAAACATGCCTGAGAAAAACAAGGGAAAGTTCTTTATTCATCCAGGACTATCAAGATCTTTTCCAAAGATCATGATATCACTTTGCACCAGTAAGATGAATAGTTAAGAAGATTCCTAATGGCACGAGAAGAAAGAAACTTCACTATCAGACTTTCACTATTTTGCACAACAAAATGATTGCCAACATAAAAGGGTCTGGAGGATCGACCGAGAGACATTTAGCAACACTACTTTAAATGTTATCCTTGTTCGAGAAAGCAAACATCGAGTGAATGGTCGTTCTTCAGATACAAAGGAAACCATAAGTACAACTCCTATAATAAATTATAGAAGAAGCCTCACGAAGAGTGGTTGTTTTTGATGATTCAATAGAATATGGCAGAAGATCTTTCCGACTAATTGTGTCAACCATTACATCAATCTTTCTAGATTTACAAAGAGACCCATGTCAAAACCTTGAGGAACACCAACCATCATTGATGCTTGAGATTCATCTTTGGTTAGGCGAAATGATACTTCAGACTCAGCATGTCTGAATAGAAAGTTTGCAACATTTACCTCAGAGGTAAAGTTACTAGATTCTCAAGATAGGACTACAGTGTAAAGCTCTAGAAGATGAGCTAGATTTCTAGACCCATGTATTTAGCAACTTGTCGAAGGACAGTTGCACACACATAAGTACTTGCAACAAAACACACACGTGTCCTTAAGGAACAAGGATAACTCTACTCAAATCCACGGTGACATCTTTCAACAATTGCTCGTAAACCAGAGAAGGTTAGTTCTAACTTCCATAACACAAACTTCGAGATGACTCGAGGATGGTTCTCAAAAGTTTCCAACATTAATGCCAATTGTTCCATATGAATCTAATCTAACATAGAGAAAATAAAGATGTCATCGATGGGCTCAACAACAAACTTATTAGGACACTCCAAAAAGGTGGACTCATATGTCATATGAACAAGGTAAACTATTGGTTAGACCAAAGACATGAAGATGTACTCAGGTGAATCATCACGAGAAGAAAAATTATCAAGATAATCCTTGGAACTAAGTTTGATTTGACGATAACCCAAATCAAATCAAATGTGGGTGACGATAACATATCCATAAAGGAAATATTATCCTTCTTCAACACAACAAAACTATACATCCCTTTAAGAAGGAACTGAGTCAATTAGAACTTTTGTCTTACAACTCTCCAAATTGTTGTTTAAGCTCAACCAACTAGTTTAGGGGTATCCAGTACGGATTCTTGGAGAAAGGAGCAGTTCAGAGAACTTGCTTTCTCAAGAACTTGATAACACGGTCATGTGGAAACATGGCAATACTTCTAGTATACATTAGAATATCACGGACCACCGATATGTCACTTATTTTGAGAGGGAACTTGATTTGTAAAGCAAGAATACACAGTCTCAGAGCTTTGGCACAAGCCTAACTCTTTAACCGAAGAGAGTGTACCGGAATAACAGACTTGGTATCACGATTAAACTTCGCTTAGTGATAGGATTAACCAATCATGCTAAGAATGTCATAAATGTCCTTGGAGTTCAAAACAATGAAAATTGCTAGAATCTCAGACGGCCACATTATTACGCACACGGATCATTCACGATTGCGAAAGCTTGAGGAAGGGTGGGTAAAGATGTGTAATAGCATCACTTCAGTAAGAAGGTCATGAAACTAAGCACGACCTCTTAGTATAAAAGGGTGTGACACTTTAAGGTAGAACGGATAGAAGCTAATCAATGCTTCTTGATCTGCGGACTAAAACACTTTGAGTTGGTCCTAGAAATGACGAGATACTGGAGTTTGTTTCTCCTGACATCTCGAAATGGTTTGTCATGACGGACCACAAGAGTATCTTGCATTGTAAAACACCAATGCATGTTTACTACTTGGCTACCAACTGGTAGACAAAGGTTGGAAAACAACAAGGGAGGAAGAACATACTCAGGTTAGAATCCCGAGATGTGGATGCATAGATTATCAATCTTTCGAAAACCAATGCATAGAAAAGGTAAGGTGTGGCAGAGTCACGAGTGTAGATGTGATACTCTCGAGGAGAACTCGTGTCATGATCTGTTTGGTTCCATTAAAGAACATCTACCTTAGCATGTGGAAGGGGAAGTCCTTAATTGTCACAACTCAATCGCGACAAGGACCACAAGCTTGAAGGCTAGAATTGTAGTACCAACCATCCTGAGGTAATGTGTGAACATTAACAACATGGGTCAAAGGAATGGATCTTGGGTTAAAGGTCAGCTTCATGTACAAGATTCACAACACCAGAATCCAGCACAATCGGGGATCTTTAGTTCAAGTCCAAGGGTTAAAACCCGAGAAAGGAGTAACTACTACTTGAGTGACATAGCGTACACTGCAAGATAATAATCACGAGGTAGCTTCCAAGAGAAGAAACGACTTCTGAAGTACCCAAACAAATAAAAATGAGGCACTCGAGGAAAAAGGAAACCTCGAAGCCTAGAAGAGAACATTGTGGATCATTATATTGTATAATCCATAAAATAGAGAGATCATGATGGAAAGGAATATCTCATGTGAACAGGAGTAAGGGGAACAAGGAATTCACAACACACGCAACTCTAGAGAACTCAACACTAGGTCAACTGGCTGAGAAATGGCATGCCAAGAAGGCATCTAAGTTTTGAAAGACTAGAAGAGATATCAAAACTTTTCCAAAATCAACACCAGATAACATAACCCAGAGTTAGAGCGAAACTGGATAAGAACAAAAAGTAGCATACTAGAGTTTTCACAAATACTTTTCAGCTTTTAAAGTAGTTTTCACAAGTACTAGACTCAACAACGACCAATAGACGGGTTTTCCTGCAGTTGGTACTGCTCTGATACCAAAAACCTGTGACACCCCCGGGATCAGGGCTAAACAAATCCTAGACCTCCGTCTGACATAAGCTTAACCTTGAGCTCGAGGATATCCAGTGAAGAATCGGTAACACATGAGTGACCCTACGACACAAAATTTATTACAACAAGCTCATAACTGAGCAAAGAACCAAATTATTACAAGAAGAGGTCATTGAATACAAACAACAAACAACGGAAGGCAAATTATGCTATTAAGTATAGCAAACTTAACAAATGGCCTAAGAGGCCTGAAGCATAACGATGACGTCCCAACCCATAGATTCCAGGCTACCGGCCGGGAACCCCAAGCTACTCGTCGATGTTGATGTCGTACCAATCTCGTCTTCAGGGAAACAGTTACTCTGCTACAAAAGTATCAACAAAGCAAGGGTGAGCACAGGGTGTACTCCGCAAGACTTATGGTTGGTGGAGTTGTTTTTCATAAAGCCAGTTTTGTTTATAAAACAAGAGGGAGAAGAAGCTTGTCTAATCAGAATATTTTAAAAGGGGATAAGAGAGCGGCATCTCCGAAATATTGATCATCATCTTTTGATATCCACCAGGTCATCTTCATCACCTGAACTTGGATCACCCCCTCGTACCCATGAGGAAGCATCCTTAAGCACACGTTCAACTTCCAAGTTTTACGATTAGCTTAATGTTCTCTATGATCTTAGAATCTGGTCACCAAGCGTTAATAACCATGAACATGGCTTTTCAAAAAGATTTAACCCTGCAGGGGTGTACAACTTTACCCACACGTACCAACCGACTTTTAATGCCAACGTTTTAGCCCTCTTCCTTGGAAGCCGACAAAGGGTGGTTGGCCACGACCTTTACCTTGTTTTCGCCGAGACCATGAGTCACGCCCTAACGATGGTTCCGCCATAACGAGACAAGTCCTGAAGTCGTTACCTACAGATGTGAGGCGAGATTGGTTTACCGGGGGATCCATCCACCCCAAGCAACTCCGGCCACGCTTACCTACCTATTATGATGAACCTTTCACCCGCCAAATCTTTCAAAAGGTGTTCAATGCGTATGTCGAATGTAACACCCGAACTATGTGACTCATGGAATCTACTAGGCAAGTTAATTAGGTGAGGGGTTCCCAAGCCCCGTGTGGCTGTACGCTCATCTCGGTTGCAAAGGCAAGAACTTGGTTCCTAGTGGTGGTGGGCATGGGACTAGAAAAACCACATCCCACTGTGGCCTCCCATACAAGCCTTAGCATGTTTAATATCATATCACCTCTGATCTCATCTCATCACGTTCTCCTATCATACTAGATTCTCTACATCTGATACATCATCTGGATGAACCAGCACTGACAGCTATGCATGGCTAAGTAGGACACAGATAATAGATTTAGCAGTGCACACAAGCCAAAACTAGTTATGCTAGGAGCAGTGGATCAGGTAATATAAGCTCAAAGGGAGTAATACAACAGATAGTATACTCTGTCTGTCGATAAAAGACCACAGTAGAATCGTATGCATCATGGCAGGAATTGAAATGCTTTCGAAATCATAGGATTATATCATGGTGGGGCTATGATTGCCTTTGCCAGTTGATAATAGATAGACAGTTCTTCGGAAGCCTTGTACTTGACTTGATTATAGTTGGTCAAGTATTGTTCGTCGATCTTCGATGGTCTTGATCTCGGTCTTCGATCTCGATATCGTATTCTACCGAAGAAGAACCAAACACCGGAAAGAAAGGAAACAATCAACACATGGCATCGATGTAATGCTCAAGCAAGGATGATGACATGACTAATTAAATAGTATTATAATGTAACCCTAAGGCATGCTCAACCATTTAATCGGGGTTCCGAGGGGTATAAACCCTAATTCGGAGAAACTCCAAAATCAGCTATGAGGGGTTACTAGGTGGTTCTAATTAAACTTGCTATGGAAGTTGCTTAACAATGCATGATTGTAGTTTAGATAGGTAGATCTTTTTTTGAACATTTTGATATATTATTCACATTTTTCTGACTTAATATGAATTAGTTATTGATTTTACAAGTTTAAAACAATTTCTAGAATTATTTAAAACCATTTAAATTGATTTATTGCATCACATTGATGTCATCACAGGGCCGGGGTTATTTCCACTGGGGCTCTACCTATCCCCAGTCACTGACTACTGGGACCAGGGCCACGTCAGGTGTCTCGCTGGCAGCTAGCGGGTCCACGGCCTACGTGAGGACCGCGTCGAGTGGTCACCGAAGACGGTGGAGGAGGGCGTCCTAGGAAGCGTGGCTATGCGCGTTGGAACCAGAGCAACGAGGCGAGCATACGGGTGGCGGCGTCGCTCGAAAATAGTCACCGGAACAGTAGCTACGGCGAGGACGTGCGGTGGCGCACGGTGGTGATCTACGCGAGCACATACCAGAGAGAGAGGGGGAGGATTGGAGGGGTCCTGGAGGACCGGTGGCTCACCCTGAGCATATCAGAGACGTCATCGAGGACGGAGGGAGACGGTCGGCACCAGAATCATCAACAGCAACAGCGCCGGACTTCAGGAATACGTGATGCTTGGGCCCGATTTGGAGTGCCTCGGCTCGATTCCTTCACCGAGAATACTCAAGGCGTCGAGGGGAAGATGCGTGCAAGATGAATGGAGCATGGGGTGGCCAAAATGGCGGCATCCAGTGGTGGCCGTACGGCTAGGGTATGGCCTTGCGCAGTACAGAGAGGGAGAGAGAGCGCGTGAGGGGGAGAATATAAGGCCGAGGGGGAAGAGACGTTCACAGCGTGTTCTTATCCTTGCTCCAGGCGGCGGCGGGGATCGCGGCGCGGCCAGCGGCATCGGGTGGCAGAAGCGGCGACACGCATGACCTTTTGCTCCGTCGTCGGTAGCGAAGACGACGAGGAACAGGAACCAAAGGGGTACCGGGCCAGATGGGCTGTTGTGGGCCGTGGAGCGCTGCACTGAGCGGCAGTTAGAGGGGAGAGAAGGGAGAGAGCAAGCTGGGCTGGGCCTGGCATGACTGCTGCTCTGTTTTTTTATTTTCAAAATCTTTTTCTATTCCGTTTTCCATTTCCTGTTTGTATTTTCAATTTAAAAACTGTTTTGAAAACTTTTAAAATATGAGAGACTTTTATGAAACATACAAAATATTGTAGGGCCCTTTTAGTCCATTTGGGATCCATTGTTTTTGTCATTTCAAAATTAAAAACTATTTTGAAATGTTTTCAAAGAGAGAGAGGGTTAGGGTTTTGCTTAATTTTTTTCTTTGCATGCATTAGAATAATATGATGCTCATGAATGCACAAACAACCCAAAATAATATTTAACTAAAATTGGGGCATTACAGGGTTTCAAAAGATTTTTTGACGAGTCGGAGATCAAAATAATTTGAGCGAGCTTTAGCCGTCTAGATGAAATATTTAGCGGAACGACGATGCTAATTGGCCAAACAAGGAAGAACTCCGGAGTTGGTTGAATCTGATGATGGGTGAGGAATAACAATTGAAGGACATGGTCGAGATAGGTGACTTTAAAAAGTCGGGATTCACAAAGACTGAGAGGATGAAAGGAATATGTTCTTCATGTTCTTCCATTGATGTAGAATAGGTGAGAATATCGTCAAGATATACCACCATGGAAGATCAAGATAAAGAGGAAGGATTGGTGTTTAGAAAGATGCATCGAAACAATAGATTATCTGGCCTTTCGGATAAGAAAAGAGATACTGACTTGTTCGCCTAGTTGATCTGATCACCGGTTGAAAAGAGGAAACATTTGGGTAAGAACCAATGCATACATTTAAACAAAGCTATCATAGATAAAAGGATGAGATCCTCTCGTATCGAGGAGAACCTTGCAGATATGTAGTTCAAAGATGTGAAACATGATAAACGGATGATAAAGGACCATAGTGTCTTAAGAAACCTCCGAATTGCCAAAGATATTTGAATGTGATAAAAATATGATCATGTTATGACTCAAAATCACAAGAGAATAACCGTCATCCATTATAGGATTAGATTGATAGTGTTGACCATATTCCACTTGTGATAAGTGTCGTATAGCTATACTGAGAGCCAAATTACAATCACAAGTATCATATCAACACAAGTTATGTATTTAGCCCAAAACAATCGAACATGAAGTAAAAGACTCCCGACTGAAGCGCTAGTAAAAAATATCGAGTTAGCATAGGCATGCCGGCAAAAACAAGGTGAATAGTGTATTCCACACGACTTAAAAGGAGTGTGGAAACACAGATGGATCAAAGAAATTTTTTCCCCATTTTCGATATTAAAATACCAACTAGATGCACAAAACCAGGTAACAAATAGATATTAACAACTCCACATCACATGAAAGCATACAGGAAGGAAGAACACTGGTAGCTGTGAGATTCTACACATTTTTGATGGTTTTTGTTTGGATTTGATGGTTTTCTAGCTTTATCGAACGCTAATACTTCGATAGCGAAGAAAACTTGATTTTTAATGTGTGTTTCAGGTTCTGAACATCAATAGAGGGATTTAACAGCAACAACACAATATTCAAACGAAAACAAGCAAGTCTCTTTTTGGAAGCAATCGAGGGGAGTTTACTGAAGCTTTAACGAGCAACTATATAGCGGAAATATTTCTTTGGCCGTATAGTTCCCGCCGTATAGCTGCCATCTCCTTCGTCTTATTAAAAGGGACAATTTTCGTGAAGAAGCCGAGGACGAAAACAGAACACACGAGCCGCCATCCCATCCAGAAGGGAGAAAGAAGAGATCCAGAGAAGAAGGAGAAGACGTTCTTCACCTCTCTCCATGATCTTCGATCTCCCAGCCACCACACCTCCATAGCCATTACTTGTACTTGAGAGAGAGAGAGATCTCCACCTTGCCAGATTAGGGTTTGAGATTGTTCTTCCTATCTTGAATTGGGTTGGATTTATTCCTATTTTTTTATTGTGGATTTCCACGGTAATATCAAGAAGAACTCTCTTTCTATACCTAATAATAAAGAACGTAAGGTTTCTGTTCACCGTCCGTCTAGAAAAGTCCTTTTTTCCCTCAGTGGTTCGGAGTAATTACATGCACTGCCACCGCTTAGTCAACTTCTCTTCACTTCGCTTCCACCGCTTCTCTTGTGTTGCCCGCTTCCGTCGCCCCTGCCCTCCCTCCCAGTATCACCTCGACATCACCTCAACATCCCTGCCTAGATCTCCGGCGTGCGCCATGTCGGGGATTGGAAAGCGGTCTGGCGCCGCCCGGCAGGACCTCGCCATCACCATCCCCGCCGCTTTACCTCCTGTCCCTCCCGCCCATCCCTCCCACCTCGCCGTCCCCATTCCCTACCTAGCGGTTTGTTATTATTTCTCTCTCCGCCGCAAAGAGGGGAACACAGCTCGCAGAGTCACGATCACAAGGAACCTCATCTTCTCGGACAGGTCCAGAGCAGGCCCGAATGGCGTCCTGCTGTCCTGCACTGTCCTCTCCGCGAGCAGCCGAGTGTGGCGATCTAGTTTCCGTCGTCCAGCGCCAAAACTAAGGGAGAGGAAGAGCAAGAAGAGGAGGAGGTTTTGTGCCCCCTCCTGAAAGATCCAGGGAGGGAAGGGAGTTTCTATAGCCTCCATAGACACGGTGGTGGAGATCTCACATTGTAGCGTGGGTTTTACTGTTTTGATTTGCTGAACTACTTCCGGGATTGGCAGCACACGCCTCCCATCTCCAATGTCTCTAGTAATTTCTCTTTAGATCTGACATTTCTTATCATGTACGAAAGATGGATCATGATACAGAAAATCTCACATCTATGTGATATCCACGTTCCTAGACCAAGCGGACGGTGGGGTGGACAAAATTAAATTTCTATGCCACCTATACTGATGAGGATCACTCAGGATCTTGGGGAGGAGAGACTTGTGATTCCTTCCGACTGGGATAGACTACCACACTGTCAGAATGCAGAGTTGGGGGGAAGCTGCTGCTAGTCCTGGTCATGAGGCACTGAAATTTGTTTCGAGTGTTTATGCAGGTCCGGTGCAAGTGAAAGTGACCGTGCTAATTTTGTATCTGAACTACAGTGCAAACATGCATCAAAATCAGTGATTGCTGGTGCTATTAATTAAGAAGATAAAAGCTTTTGTGCATCTCATTCCTATTCAGTTTTCATGAAGGTTAATCGATCATCAGGAAACCAAATGACGCATCAGAGCTTGCTAGGCTAGGCCGTACTATGTCGTGTTGGTTCATTTCAGTGATCAGTTCCTCCATGCGTGGTGAAGGACCTGGTTCACCGTGATGGTAAAACTCTATTAAACATATCTATCCGATTGCAATATAAGAAAAATAAAAGAGTAGATTAAATGAGAATTAAAGGATTAAAATATACTTCTTCAACTCAGATCCGATGTACGAGCACTTTGCTAATGAATAGTAAATTCATAATGGCCTACAAAATCAGTAAAAATCGACCAGTGGCAACACACAAACATATTCACTCCCATTGTAAAATTCTTTATGACTTTCATAACAACAAGCTATTATATTATTTTTTGTTGCAACGCACGAGTATTTTACTAGTATTTAATTATATCGATGATGCTTTCCTCTCTCATGTGTGAGTAAGTTCCCTTGGGTGTGGGAGATATAGGGGATTGGTGAGATGTGATGTGCCTATATAATTTTCATTAAGTTTGTGGTTGATTTGAATTACTATATTATGTGTGCTTGACTATCTATGGGATGCTTAATGCCTGTTGTCGAATTAAGGGTCCAGACAACAGGATGCTTTAGTCTACATAGGTAGAATCTTGTTTGCAAGTAGACCGGTGACCACGGAGTGACACGGGGTTATCAATGGGAAACTATTTTCACTCGAGGATAACGAGAAGCAACCGAGCTTATTGCATTAGTCCGATCCAAAAATCTTAATTGCTAAGCAACCTGAAGGATCTTAATCGTCTAGTGACTGCCCATGGTTATGGTAAACAGGCTAGTAGGATTATTGAAGTTGGGATGAAATCTACCAAGAGAAGTTCCGGCTAATTATGGGTTGCTCGCCTACACACATACTTATAAGATTATAATTGTTACACTTATCACTCGTCCACCTGGCACATTCACTATCACCATGAACTAAAACTCTCCGCGCCTACTTCGTCATCTGCAGAAAACAACAAACAAAACGTTCTTTACTTTTATGCTTTTATTTCTAAAGTTTACATTTTAGTTTTATTTAAATACTTTCGTTTAATCCAAATTCTATTCTCATTTTCAACACTTGCAGTCATTCACTCGAAGACCTGTGACAACTTCAGGTGTGACACAGACATCACCCATAAACCCTTAACTTTGGGCTCCCTGTGGGATTGACATGTTAACTTCAAAACTAGGTACAAACGATCTGTAAACAGACATCACCCATCAAGCTATTTTCTGGTGCCATTGCTAGGGATCTAAGCGCTAAGTGTTTTGTCTCTTGATATTTCAGGTGTTACTATTACAAGATGGTCTCCCTAGGAGACAAAGGGTATACACGCTCTGGTAGGGATTATCTACCAGATTATCTTGATCGCGTACCTACTCAAAGGCAGGAGGAAATTATTGAAAAACTTTTGAGGTATTTTCCACTAGTGCCTCTTTCATTAGTTATCCCATTACTACTCAATTCAGTTGTTTCGGTACCTCATTATTCAAATACACTCACAAAACCTACACATGCAATTCTATAACTCGTATGGCTCAAACAACTCCTGTAGTAATGGCTCATAGGATGGAGGCAACAAGCTTTGTTGGGGTTTGAAAATAAAGGTTATGCAATACTTGGGATTCTATTCTATTCTATTCATGACGCGATTATGATGCAAGAATAAGATAGATGCAATAGGTACTATATGTAGTGCAAGCATGGGGAAATGCTTTCTTGACAGCTCGGTTGCGGAATAAGAAGGATTTGGTTAATACTCATGTGGCTCCTGATATTCTCCTTGCTCAGCGTCTATTCGGATAAAAACCAAACACACAAGGGCCAAAATAAATACATAGCACAAGCATATAAATCATATACGAAGAGCAACAAGTATGCAATGATGGAATGATGCACAATTTACATGGCATAACATAGCATGACATAGGTGAGGTGTGGGGCATAAGAATAAAACATTTGATTAAGTTTTTAGTCATATCTTGCTTCCATAAACATTGATGTATACTTCTTAATTATATGATGCATATTTCAATTCATAACATGAAATGCATAGTTAGAACAGGCTCGTCGCGTTGATCATTTTAGACATATTATTTTTCGGATTCGGAGTTACGAAATTAAAGTTATGCAATTATTAAGAAATGGCATGTATTAGCAATTAAATTATATCGAAAATTTTAAATTTCTCAAATGATATTTTAAATAGCATATTCATAATCCTGACATTTTTATGATGCAAAAACATATATTATTTGTAATATTTGAAATTATAGATTAAAAGTTATTAATAAATGTAATTTACATGAAAAGGGAAAATTGTCAAAGGTTTGAATATTTAGGGGCAAAACTGGAATTTACTGAATATGTATTTGAATTCATAACTAGAAAAGATTCACTTTTTATTTTGAAAGTTTTCACAAATTCTAATTATTTCAAAAGATATGAATTTAGTTAGATTTAAACATTTTCTGGAATTTTTATTGATTAGAAAAAGGTTCTGGAACTTTTGTACACAAGCAAACTTAGTCACAGAGAATGATAGGTAGGGCCGCTGAACTGAGTGGGCTGTTGCACACGTGGGAGCCTAGACGCTGACATGTCTGACTACGAGGGACCGCGAGTTGGTTTTATAAATTAATCGGTTATTTTTTTTGCAAATCTATCTGGGAGGTGTTTAGAACTCGAAACGCGAAACTCTCTAGATGACTCGATTTTCGGTTGATGATGGCGAGCGAATGGTTGGGAATTTGAAGATGCCGAAAAATGAAAATTTGTAAAGGGGATCAATATATACAAGTTCTTTTTTCTGAGTTTCCTCAAAGAAGGGTTGTGCTGGTTGAAAAGTAGAGATGAAAACCTAGAATTTCACTGAATTTCTGTTAGCGTTTTGCCTGAGAGATGAACCTGTTTTTAGAGGAAGATTGCTAGGGATTTGATGCATGGCTTGGGATTCCGAGAGTTGGTACTGCGAGCTGGATGTGCCGGGAACGTGTGCGCACGAAGAACTTTGCCGGAGGAGTATCGAGGGCGCTGGGAGTTGGTCGGAAACAGGGCCTCTCCGGGTGTTTTTGCTGCTCTACAAGCTACGCGCGCGGCGAGCTGTAGATGAGCGCGGTGGCTGCAGGTGGCGGCCGATCTGGCGATGTAACGGCGATGGGGGCGACGAATCCGCTGGACCAAAAAAGATGTCTCAAAATGGAAGTCGTAGAGGGCACGTCAGTCTACAAGTCCCGTTTAGTTGGTTTTGCCGGAGGGGTATAGAGTTCGCCAGAAACACAGGTGAAAAAAGGCGAAAATTTTCATGTTTAACTGTCGGTCGGGCGCTGCTTCTATGATCTTTGAGCGTGCGCGCGGCTGGGGAAAAGCTGCCGACGGGGCGGGCTTCTGGTTGGCAGAGATGATGCTAGAGGGGGGAATGGAGAGAGGAACTCACCACGGAGCCGGTGGTGTACTCGTAGGGCTCGATGGAGGCTGGGAATCGACGTCGATGTTGAGGAACGGTGGAGGTACCCGGCGATTGTGGATAGGGAAGGAGAACGCATGCGACGAGGCGAGCACGTCTGGCTCCTCCTGCGGGCGCCAATCGACCAGCGGAGGCGCGGCGAGGTGAGGCGACGACGAGCAGTGGCAGGACATGGCCATAGAAGGCGTTGGGGTACATCAAGGACATGCCGGCTCCTCCTTTCTCCAAGTGCAGCCCTCCTTCAAAAGAACCTCACGCTGCTCCGGTTTACAACGGAAGCGATGAAGGCTGCTAGAACCTGGTCGTGGCCATGGCGACAACTAGGGTTTAGGTAGTGGAGAGGAAGGAGAGGGGGAAGGTGATGTGGCTGGAGTGGTTGGGAGGACAAGGCCCTCCTGGATCATCTTTAAACATGGAAGAAGGGGACCAGGGGAGGGACTATGGCGTGGGATGCTGCTAGCTTTAGCAAAAATCGAGCGAGAGATGGGGTTGCGGCCATGGCCACATGATCGGTAGAGAAGAGAAACAAAAGCTGGCAGTGGGGTTTAGCGAGATGGAGCCTAGGTGGTAGAGAGATCGAGAGAAGGGCGCCAAGGGAGAATAGGTCGGGTGGCGCCAGGAGCCTCGGTTGCTGCTGTTTGCTTGCGCTAGGAACAAATATGAGGGTTCCAGGGAGTGAACTCGAGGTATCAGGAGGGTTTGGGGTGTGGACTGCTAGAGGGATCACTCTAGCTAGGTTAAGTAAGAGGTAGGAAAGAGGGATTAGGGTTTTAGCTAGGTCATCTAGCTAGCTTAGGTTATAAAGGCTAGATAGAGGGGAGAGGGACAAGGTAGAATGATGTTAGGGCTTTATATAGATCTAGCAAAAAATAGGTTCAATTCCTATAATTTTACCAAGCTTCTTTAGAATGCACTGATACCTTCGATCCGGATTACAGATGTAGTATAGCTCTTTTTCCCTAGTAGACCTAGGTTTATCGAATCCTCGGAAAGCAGAAAGAGAAGTGAGATTACTTAAACGGACCTTCAGGAGTTTTAGAATTCCTATTGCGTTTTCATTGGACCAAGAGTTTGTGATCTTATTGTTGTTGACGATGGAGAGAGAGGGCCTAGGGTGTTCGGTTTTTACCAGTAGCTGTGTAAAACATCTGATGGGAATAGTATATAATATAAAGTACTCATGTAATTGTTAGAGCAAGATAATTATATGTGGGAAGTGCATCCATAAATGTTATCACCCCCGTAACCGCTTATGGAAATAACCTACTAGTCTCATCCATAGAAGAAAGATAAATAATGATATGCATAGTGATGTCACCGTTAATCCCAAGTAAGTTCCTCACATACAGCCGTAATACCCTTTCTGTCACTGGGGTTCCTATCCTGCAGATCAGTCGTTACTCACACTCCCTTTACCTGGATCAATCCTTGGGGTCTTGGTTACCTGACAAGTCCTTAGATTGAGGCAAGAGAGGGTACTAGAATCATTATGTCATACAAACTAATGCATGATCCCATCTATGATAAATAACATGCACAAAAGCTACATGGCTAGGCCGAAGCCATTAGCCCAAGGAGAATTACTCACACATAGAGATGAAATCGATAATGTTTTAATAGAGATCATAGAGTTGATATCAAATAGTCTTACAATGTCGCCAATTGGAGATGAGATCTACTATTACAAGTGGTGGAAGATGGCTATGATGGTGGAGAAGGATTTAGAGGTTTAGATCCTGATCTATTCCTCCAGCGTGGCTACAGGGAGAGTTTAGGGTGAAAGAAGCGATGTTGTGGAGTCAGGGGGCTTGTTTCTCGTCACCTAAAGCCTCTTTATATAGGGGCCCTGCAGTGAGCCAACATACCACTACATGATGTAGTATACTATAGTCATTGACATAACACCAATGAAACACCGTTCACTAGTATTACATCTCTCAGAGTGGTACAATAGAAACACAGCAGGTCTAAGACATGACTATAGGTTACAACTCAACTCTTTACACAAGATCCAGAGAACACTCTAGGTTAAAGAGAGAGAAATAAACTTCTTACAAAGAAGAATAAAAAATAAATAACTCAAAAACTATCATACTATTAAGACTAGTATCTTAACTAATGGTCTGGCATTGCTGCTATCGCAATACACCACAGAAATAGGTTCTATGGCTAGAGATTATATTCCTAACTAATCAGTAACTTCGTCTTCACTTGAGTGGGTGTATATGTTGACCTTCTTGACTTCATTGAAGATCTTTAGCTTTTGATGATGATTCCTGGAGCATAACTTGATGTAGACATCGTATGTACTGGCTTTAGAACCTAGCAAGGGTTAAGAAGATACGTTGAGTACGAGCGTACTCATCAAGTTCACTAGAAAAGGAGTGTTTGATGCACTATAACTACAGACACTGACCGTAGGTTGTAGGCAATGCAAGTTTTGGTAAACATTTCTTCAAAGGTTGCTTTTATTCTAAAAATCTATGTCCGTCAGCCTTCACAAATTTACCAGAACTTTCATGGAGTTCCTTTCCTGCCGCATTCGCAGGTCCTTTCCGGAACAGAGAGTAACAAGTTACAGTTCTTACACTCTGCAGAGGTGCGTTACTTTCCCATGAGAGACCTTAGTTTTGTTGCACATCCAAGTTGCAGGCTCGTTCAAACTTCCTTGGTGTGAGGCCCAGACTATGATCCAAGCCAATCACTACCCTTTCTCAGGACCCCACATAGAACACGA
Source organism: Avena sativa (assembly GCA_916181665.1). Lineage (NCBI taxonomy): Eukaryota > Viridiplantae > Streptophyta > Magnoliopsida > Poales > Poaceae > Avena > Avena sativa. Next base: position 81,925,283 of record OV702296.1, read on the forward strand.
CCCCACAAGCAGAACGACCTCTGTTAACCTGCATAGCAGTTAACTATGGTTGACTCCTTGTGGACTCCACTGAGAAGATGGAACCTTGTCGCCCCCATCAACTCTAAGGACATACCTACGACGGTCTTACTCAGGGATAGTCTAGACACCAATATCGTGGGGAACTAAGGGGTCCCACCCATGCTGAGTCTCTCATTTACATTAGCGTCACGAGATGGATATCTTGTTCATGTGAAAGGAGGAAGATCCAGCTGACTTCTCTGTCCCATTCCAAATCTCATGGTTAACACATAATATACGGCGCAAGAATCAGTGGCGACATTTGTTATTAAGTCCTAGATAATATGTTCCTTTACCACCAGAAATTTCATATTAGGTTATTACCTCATGGTAAATAACCTATAATCATATTATTATGAAAATAGTGTTTTCTGACCTTTTTGAAATGCAGGTGATGACAACACTAGATTTGCAAAATACTTTACTGAAAATAATCAAAGGACATGAGCAAGTGTGAACTTGCCTTTTGTGATTGCAAGATTATGCACTCACGGTCTTCAAGACAATATAAGATCCAATATCTGAAATCAGCACCATTGGTCCGGTAAGGACTAATATTTAAAGAAGCAAGATGATTTTATGCATAAGTAATGTAATGCCAGTTGATAAACTTGAATCCCAGGGATAACGTTGATCTAGGGTTTGGAAACTAGAAATGGTTTCTTTAGAATGTGTCGTCCTTTTAGATAAGTTTCATACTTGTGCTTCTTATTAAGGCTTGTGAGTGTGTGTGAAACAACATGTAATTATAATGGTATACAACAATAAGATACACGAATGTGGAATGCTACTCAAAGACTACTTATGTAAGAATTGCCTTATCTCCAAATCTTACTTTACAAGTACTGACATCTATAAGTAACATAAGTATTAACAATTCTAAGTATACAAGTAAAGTATAAAGTAATGTCATTACGACCAATTGTCATCTATTGACTGAAGTGGCCAAACGAATAACTTTTGATGAAAAGATTTCTTTATTAAGGTTTAAACAATTCTGATAGTTTTTAGAATATGGTTGATAGAATGTGATTGATATCGTTTATGCTTGCTCGAATAGTTTAGACTTGAGATGCTTTATAACTTAATTATAACAGACCAAAGTTAACTATAAAACACATAACAAAGTCTTCAGCATAGTTTTTAAAGTATTGTAGACTAAAGTTAACTTTAAAGACATAGATGGACTTAAGGTATATTGCTTATGATAATTGTACTTTGTTCACTTCATAAGGTACCTTTAAAGTTAACTAGGAATGGTATTACTTTTATTTGGTATAGTGGTTTCTCAAGATTATAATGGAATATAATCATTTATGTTTCTATAAATGAGTGGTTATGGTTTGTAATCAAGGTAATAATATTACTTAACTACTTATGAATTCACTATAGTGTTTTGGTATGTTGATAAACTTGTGGTTAAAGTAAAGGAATAGGTTTTATTTTACTACAAATTATTCTTGGAGATTTTATATTGGATAAGAATCCTTCTATAAAATAATCTACACTTATGGTTGAATGATAATTCAATAAAATTGTATTTAAAATGTGTTAAACCATTTTGACTTCATACTATCAATATTTAGGACTAATACTATTGATTAACTAAGGAAATAGGTTTACCTTCAAGTTGTTAAAGTGTTTTAAATTTTTATTTACCTCAAAAAATAGAATACTATATTTTTAACATGTACGTATTATTTTTGTGATCACTTTGGTATATTACATTTATTCTTGTGATTAATAAATAATAAGATATGATTTTTATAAGATTTATTATTTTATAAATACTTAATAAATAAGAAATAATTAATTAGGTGAAATAATAATGCATGATTATAGTTTTAAATTATAGTTCTTATTTTTCTAAGATTTTTGGTATTTCATTTATATTTTTAACATTTACCAATATTAAAATATGAATTATCTAAGTTTTATTACTTATAAAATCTTTATTAAATAATAATTATTTAAATAGTTAACATAATAATGTTTGGTAATAAAGTTGAATTATAGATTTTTTTTCTAAACATTTTCATATATTACACATATTTTTCTGAACTATATAATAAAAGTTATTGATTTAATCATTTTATTTCATTTCTGGAATATTGATATTTGAATTTATATTGTTTTATCAATTTACTAAACAAGGAATACTTTTCTTACCCAGACTTAACCTACCCTAGTCACTGACTAGTGGGGCACATGCCACATGGCACACATAGTTTAACTAATATTTTTGTTACTGGGCATGTTCTTACTCACAGAGAATGACAAATGGGCCAGGGGCCACGTCACATGCCACATCAGCAAGGGCCAGTCAAATGGCTGACCAAGTCAAGGGTGACATCACCCTGACATCAGCTCGCCAGAACCTCGCCGAAACATCGTCAGAGACGGCACGTGAATGGGTTCTAGGATGCGCGACTAGGGGCTTTCTATGCAGGGGAGTCTACTGAACTAAATAGTGGCAGCGCCGCCCCCTAAAGGTCATCGGAACAGGGAGTCCGGCAACGACGAGCGGCAGAGCACATAACTACATGGCGAGCTCTTGATCTAGGAAGCGAATAACAGTTTGGAGAGCCTTGGGAGGATCAGGGACTCACCACGGTGCTCATAGTAGGGTCAGTGAGGTCGAGGGGGCATGGAATCGATGAGGATTGACGATGACCGACGGCGGTGGTCGTCGAGGATTGAGTCAATGCGTTCGATTAAGAACCAGTCTGCTTGATTCTTCCTTGCTAGAGCTGCTACACACCATGCCAAAGCTCGAGGCACACTCGGCTAGTCGTGGGGCGATCTCTAGCGGCGGCGACAAGCGTCTCCGGTGAGCTAGGGTTCGGCCTCTAAGAGGAGAGAGAGAAGATGAGGGCTTCAGAGGGGAATATATGGGAATTGGGAGATAGAGGAGTATAAGGGCATCGACGTGGGGTTCTTATCCTCGCAGGGCGACCTCGGCGGTGGCGGCAATCGCAGCGTCGACGGCGAACGGCATCGGCACCGCCCACGCAGCTGCCTGCCTGCGTGAGGATGATGAAGAGGTGGCAGGTGACGAATCGGTATGGGCCGGACTTGGGCCAAGTGGGCCGCAGTGTGACGCGTGAGTGGCAGTTAAGCGAGTGAAGAGATGGGCCGTGGGCAAGATCTGATCCCCTTCTGTTTTTTCCTGGTTCTCTCCCTTTTCTATATTTTGTTTTGTTTTCAGATTTGTATTTTTCATTTGTTTTGGAAACTTTCTTTACAGACTTTATTTGCTAAATAATTGTAGCAATATTAGAATGTGTTTAGTATCATTTAGTGAACTTTTATTATATATTGTTATATTTCTTTATTTTCTTTATACTTTTCTGTTTTCTATTTTCTATTTTAATAATTTCTTTTCGATTCAAATTTTCTTATTGGTTCAAATACCATAATTATTTGTAGAGTAATCCAATTTTTCTAATGGAAATTATACAAGTTGTTTGTCCTAATTATGTTGGTATTTTCAACACTCATATTTACATTAGAAATTATTTATTAAGTACAATAAATAAGGACTAGGGTTTTAGGGATTTGTTATTACCTAAGAATAATCAAAATAGGTTTTTTATTTTATTTGGATTTGTGAGGCTTAAATGATTTAGATTTACTAAATTATAATTTAGATTTATTTGATATTTGACCTTCTACTGCAATGTTTTTAAATACTGAAGTTGTTGTATATTAAGATCCAACTACTTAAATCCTTATTACTTTAGGGTTTAGGGTTCTTAATATACTTATATTATTTTGTTGATGTGAGTAAAGATTAATGGCTAAACATATTGTCTTTATGTTTGTGATCATTAATGATATCACCATTTAAAATAGAAAGTTATTTTTCTGGAATGTCTTATGGAAAGGGATTGATAAAGATAACTCCTAAGCACATATGGTTATGATAATTGGAAATGACAAAAATATGCTTAAGTGATTTGCTATAGGAAAATATTCCTACAAGGTATTGTGGAAATAGGATGATAAATCAATCAGAGGAAATGACTATTAAGTTCGGTTAAAGATTTAGGGTTTAGTATTTACCAAAAATTCCTATCTTCCATAATTTACAAACCTGAACTTCTAATTAAGGAATTCCTTTCCTAGATATACTACTCCTTCATATGCATCATCATGTACTAACATGATGAGCTTTACTTCACAAGAATATTCTTATCCACATTTTATTCTTCTAAATCCATTTATAAATCCAATGAGCTTGACACTAAAGCCTTTCATAATCTTCTCATATCCATAGTTGGTTATATCAATTACTCTATTGCTGATAACCTCCAATCCAACAAGTAGTTACTTCTAACTCCATTCATACTCTTCCTTACTCATCCACCACTAATATTACTCGAGTAGATGTATATATCAAACTACTTTCCTCAAAAGCTTACTATCCTTTAAGAGGAATAACACTACTTCAATAACTCTATGCTACAGCTTCATCTCATTTATACTGTCTTATATCTACTTAACTCCAATATCTCATATACCAACTTTACATCATATCATGGTGACTTGTCATGGCTAACCTAGAATGACATATCTATACTAGGGTTCAATCATGTTATGTCCACCAATGTCACTTATACATGATATAAGCATTCAATCTTGGTGACTAAAGCATGATCATTATAATCCTTTGATCCTTTATGGTTTAGGTTTCTAGTTGGCTAATCAAGCCTTTCACTCATACAACACCACAGTTGTATTATAATTATCTTCTGTTCATCTCTATTGGACTAAGAGATATTATTTAGTGACTATACCTACTTGATCCAATAAGATTACTCCTCGTAACTTTATTTAGGATTCATCCTTGTAATCTTCTTTATCACCATATAATTAGATATTCCAAATAACTCTTCTATCATTTCAGGAGTGAGTTAACTCCATCAATTATCACATTGATCTCATTCTCTTCCAACACTCCCATCTATAGATGATACCTAAAACTAGCATTACCACTTACCTCTTCTTACCTCCTTCTCTAAAGGGCTTAAAGTGAATGCTATGGTAAGAACAAGAGTTGATAGATCAAGAATTGATTGGTTAATATTCGATGAATCAATAATTGATTACTCAACATTAATGAACAACATATATTAGAATAAGTTTTAATAGAGATGATAAGGATTGATATGGAAAGAAAGATATGTGGTGAATGATCTTCAACCTCCAACTGAAGTCCAGGACGAGCACGATTGATCCGAATCGACCCCCTTCGCAAAATCCATCGGATTTGATCGTTTGTTTGCCCTTTTACGCACATATCTCGCTTATAAATTCTGCCACACCGCACACCTCGTCGTTTTTCGTGATTTGGCGAACCCTAGCACCGCCACAGAGATCTCCCGACCCCGCCGTCATTACCGCCGCCATCTGAGATTGTAGTCGAGGTCGAGTACGCCGCCACAAAGACCCTCGCGCCCTTGTTTCCTCGCTAGGATCTTATCCTCCGTGCAAATCCTCGCCCTCACTATTTTTCCCCTTCTCACAGAGCCCGAGGCCATGTCCCGACGTCGCCGGAGTACCATCGACGCGCAGCCGCTCCAGTCTCCTGCCACAGTCTCGTGAGGAAGCGACTCACCCCACTGAAACCACCCCCAGGACCGTTGCACCTCGCTGAGCCCCGTCGTGCCCGCCTCTGCCGCCAGGACCGCCGGGGAGCTCGCCAACGTCGCCGACCGAAGTCGCCACGGCCGCTGGACCAGGTGAGCTCAAGCTCAGGCCCTGACTACCGTCGGATCAGAGATGAACGGCCCAGATGGCCCATGGACCAGCACGTGGACCGCAGACCGGTCAGCGCCAGTTCCACGTCAGCATGGAAAAGTCAGCATACTTTTGGCTATTTCAATAAATTGAATTGAAATTGCAAAAATTCTACTAAACTTGTAAAATTCATATAAAAAGATTCGTAGATCCAAAATTCACATATAATATACCCATGGATTCATAAAATTGAGTATAATTTTAATATCAAGTTGGATCTAACTTTTACAGTACGAGTTTACTGTAATAATTCAATTAGTTTTAATGGTATTTTAGGTTAGTAAATTCATAGAAAATGATCTACTGGTCCAAAAATTGCGTATAATATATCAAATTGAAACTACTATAATGTATAATAATAATATCTGGTTGGATCTAGCTTTTGCAGGATATTTCCCATAGAAATTTAATTAGTGTTAATAGCATTTAAGATAATTAAATCTATAGTAAATTACTTGTCTAACACAAAAATAAAAATAATATACCGATGAAAAGCTGGTTCCAAGTAGATCATTAATATGCAATTTGTTCAGGCTTTGACTATAAGGTCTTGCCGTGAAGATTTAAATAGGTTAATGGCTTATTTAGAGTACTAAAATCATAGTAATTCGAGTGCTGCTTAGAAATTTACAAATAATATGTCCCTGGAATCACAATTCCTTGGAGATTACAGATATAATTTTAGTTTGTTTTTAGGCAACAAAAACTGTATAAATGATTTAAAACCCATTAAACACTATTTAAATTATACAAAAAGATCTATAACTCCGATTAGGGTGAATCCAATGCCTACTGGTTCGTATTAACGTCCTCTATCCAGTAAACCCAAGAAACAAATTTAATTAGACAGTTAGAACAGGCGATTACCACAGAACTATTAAAAACCCTATATTCACAAGTAACTATTAATAACAAGTACTCCATTGCATTAATTGGTCTCTTGCATACATCATATACTTCAGTATTGTTTAGAGAACTAAATTAACAACCATTGTGACTTATTAAATTGTCATGCATGCATTTGTTGCATTTGTTTGATCTCTATGTGCTATTGTTTATGTTGTATGTAATTGTTTGCTCGATAGATTGAGAGGAGTGCAACATGTGTTATTGCAACGAGAGCTTGAATGACTTCACCAACTATCAAGGCAAATAGATGCTACTTTGTCCATGTTGTTGTCCTACTAATTTCAATGCATTGTCGTGTATTTTGTAGATGCATGTGTAGGAAATTACTATCGCTATGCTATGTCCTATTATGTGGTAGGGCTTTCCTGTAGATGAGCCACCGTTGGTAGATGTGCTTAGCCATTCTATGATGAACGAGGGCTGGGTTACATCACTGAAGATTGTTTCTAAATGTGTTGGTTGCGAAAACTAAAAAACAACTTAATCAATGAATCTCCTGGGTGTAATGGGATTGAAAATTTTGGTGGTATCAAGAGAAAATGATTGGCCTGTTTATTTTGTAGCTTACGTGTACAACCATGTGCCAATAATGAAATGGGTGGTTGGTTGGACTCAGTAGGTTGTGGTAACTCGAACCCACGTATCCGGAGATGTAGAATTTTGGTAGGTTGGACCGGCGCGTGTCGGGTTTGGGGAGCTACTTTCCGAACGGTCCCTTCTTGGACTTATCCCTATCATCACCAAATATGAGAGTGATGGTACGAGCTGGGCTGGCGAAGTCACATGGGTAAAGTGTACTAACCCCTGCAGGGTGTATAAACTAATCGTTTTGGCGTGTACCCGTGTCAACACCCGGATTTTTAATCCCAGATGCCTGTTATGCCATACCTCGCAATCCCAGGATTACCATTTTTGCGAGACATAACAGAATTGGATACCATAGTACCTCATCCATTACAAACAGTACATAAGTTCTTACACAAATAGGGATCTCATGATCTAGTTCTTAATACAACTTCAAGCAGCAGAATACATAATAATAACTGTAGCGTAGGCGAAGCTCCATCTTCGGGGTCACAGGCAATGCTGACGATGGGAGATGATCCTAGTTGTCGTAACCTTCCTGGGGTCCATCCTCCAAGTACTCCTCTTCATAGTCTGGCCATGGGAATAGCCAGGGACAAAGCCATGAGTACTCTTTAAGTACTCGCAAACTAATACTAACAAGTAAAAGGGGTTTTTGATAATAGGACACTAGGCTCTAGGGTTGTTTTGCAAAATCCATATTTATCTCCACTAAGTTCCAATGCTAGTCAAAATTTTATAACTCCTAAGTGGGATCTTGTACTCATGTCACAACTCTGTTGTGGTCAAGTCAAAGTCTCAATTCATTTCACAAGTCATTTTGAAAAGTCTGACGGGGGAACAGTATGGCCACTCCAACTGTCCATAACCGCGGACGCGGCTATTCGAATAGTTTGACACTCTGCAGAGATTGTACACTTTCACCACAACATTCGATACATCCGTTAGGAACAATTCCTGAATTCACCATACTCAGTATGTGGATAATCAATCCTAACCTTTTAATTACACGCCCTAGTATAAGCACCTCTCCTGTGAGTTTGGCCTCCCAACCATGACCAACTGTCATCTTGGGTACTACACAGGTGGACAATCTTCACAAGGTAGCCTCAACTCAGTCTTGGCCATGAGGGAACTAATACTAAGGTATATAAGTTTCCAGTCAAGCCCTACCCAATCTTCAGGTATTGTGGTTATACGATAAAATTGGAATGGTATCGCATCCAGACAACCATCAGTTTTATAAAGGGCTAAGGCTCATGCTTCAACATTTTCATCACCAAAATCATCAGGTGTTGGGAAACACATGTCCAAAACATTTCAATAAAATGATCCATCATTCCACGGTTTTCATAACCACTTTTCCACCAAGTATTCCCATCTAAAGTTGATCAAGTTTTATGCTTAGCACTACCATCTACAGGTGAGGGTAAGCACTAATGAGGGGTGGTAGACTAGGGGAGTTTCAACTAAGTATAACCTTATATCTTAGGATGATATCAAGGTTTCTCACTTAGGCCAAATTTTATGCTCTTTATGCAACCTTCATATATCTTTCTAGTATCTACCAATCTCTTAAGTAAACTCTAAGTAAGATCTTTGATAAAGAAATAAAGTATGAAGCTTGCAAGTAAAACTAGGATTGGTTTATCAAGCGGGTATGATCACATATGCTTATGGCATATAGTAGGCATAGTAACAAGTAGTGGTTTGTGGCATCAGTAGGGTATCTTGCAAGGGTTAGCTTGCATTGGTCCATTTAGTTAATAAAGCTTTCCTTGTGCAGAGCAGTGGTTAAAGTTCTCCTCGGCTTCTTCTTCGTAGAATCCTCCTTCCTCCTCGTATCCTTGGTCGGTACTAGCGTCTATATATAAATACGATGTACACAATCACCAAAAAATACTTAACTACTTGCAATCATCACACACAAGGGTCCTATAGATGATTTAGCATCATCACTAATATTACAAGGTTAAGGCTTGGTTTAATTCTTTTTAATTTTAGAAAAGTAATTTCTACTCATTGAAAAACTACTTAAGATTTAATATTCTCCAAACCAGACATGGGATCATGTTGACACATGTCATCACCACATATTTTGGTCCATGGGAATGTGATTTAAAGTGGTGTCACAATTTAATAAGGTTTTACCCTTTTATTTTATTTAAATATAGTGACTAGAAATGCCTATGGGGCCTTCTTTTATTACTTGAACATTATTTATGCAAGTAAACCTATATACTTCTATATATTCTGAAAGGTAAGGTTAAATTTGATTTTTGAGAGTTGGAATCAACTCAAAAGCTATTATGGTTTCAATTTGAAAAATGTTTGAATGCAGAAAAGCTTCTGCCTTGTTATTTTTACCATGGGTGATCTATAGATCCAAATGACTTGAATCCAACGGGCTTGGATTCAGCATTCCCAGACCTTTCTAACAAAATTAGTTTCATTCAAATTGGTGCGCTGAATCGATCTGGATTGATTTTTCAAGTTGGGTACAGAAGTGAGTTTAAAATAAAATAGAAAAGATTTAATTCAAATAACTGGGCTGCGCGGGAAAGGTTAACAGGCCGGCCTGCTAAGCGCAGTGCTTCCGCAGGCTGCTTAAGTGGGTGTCCCCACGCGTCAGTGACACAGGGGGGGTGCGAAGCGGTACGGGGCAACGTGGGTTGTTCGATCTGATTCTAATCCAATGGCTGGGAGTCATCGTCGATGTTGAGCAACGACGGCGAGAAAGAAACCTAGCGCGGCCAGTAGGGGTGTGCTGGGGGCTCACCGGGGTGCTGACGAGGGTCGGCGAGGCGGGCGAACGACGAAGTCGACGACGGCGAACTCGGGGGTGGTCGCGGTAGCTCCTGGGGTGGACGAAATCGATGGCGCCCTTCTTCTCTAGAGGCAACGGGCTCCGGTGAAATTCCGACGGGGTGGTGCTCGCCTTGATCCGGGAACGGTGTGGCACGATCAGTGAGGAGAGGGGAGTAGAATGGTGTGAAGAATTCGAGCGGGGGAGTCCTATATTTATAGTCGAGCGAGGGGACCGTCGGGGCGCACGGTGAGCTCGTCGGGGGCGATGGTACATGCGGCTATTGGCATGGGCGAAGGTAGGGGACGGTGCGGTGTTCCCTGGTGATGCTCAACGACATGGTTTTGAGGCATGGGGCGGTGCGTCTTGGTCTGGAACACGCGATGCTCTGCGCGGCAGAAGCGGCGTCTTCGACGGCGAGCGGTGGCTGTGCGGCACGGGGCGGCGAAGGGGATGTCTGGCGGTCTCTTGGGTCGGTGGGGTTTGTGTATGCACGCGGCGAGGGCGGCGCACGGTCTGTGGGCTTCGGTCGAGGGTGGCGCTCTGGCGCACGCTCGGCATGGTCGCTGGCGGTCTGGGCGCGGTCTGTGCGTGTGGTCCAGTGGGTGGCAAGGTTCGATCGGTGGACAGGGAGTGGCGATGGACGGTGGGCTGCCTCCCAGACATGCTGGCTAGGCTTGCTTCTCCTCCTAGCTTGCTGTCGACATGGAGGTGACAAGGTTGGCTTTGGCTGTTCACCATTGATGGTAATGCCAAGCTCAAAGTGGTGCTAGTGCTTGGTTTAACTTGCTAGATGATCTACTGAGATGGTTGTGAGCTAGAGAGGGAACAAGTTAGGCTTTAATCACTGCTCACTATAGTGTTTAGATTTTGTATGATTTGTGTCTGCAACCTGTTTGATGAAATGGCCGCATGAAATCAAGTTTTGAATTTTGAAAAGATTTTTGGTGGGTGTGCTAGATTGGTGCTGGTGAGTCTGCAGATGCTTGGGTTTTGAAAGTTGAGCTTGTTTGAGTAGTTTTTGAAAATGTGGGATCTTCCCATATGATAAAGATTCAATTTTGAATTGTCATTTAAACTATGCATTTGAAAGTTTCTGGATGATCATAAATTGGGCCTTGATACTTGGTTATGAGTACATTCAAGGGGTGCAAAGATCCAGGAAAGTTTCTGTTAGGTTCTGAAAGTTTGAGACAGCTAAAGTAGGCTTGGGAGTTAAATTGGTCAAAATGACCATTCCTTTATTTTATTTGTTTTGCTTTATTTGTCTTTGGGAAAGTGTGGGAAACGTTTTAGATGATGTTTATTTCACCTCAGAAACATTTTACAAGCAAAGAAACACATAAAAAAGGTGGTTCAAAAGAATTTCTAATTCAATGCATACTCATATGCATGCATTCATAATTTTATTTAGAAAAGTTTTTGTTAACCCTAATTTTGATGATTAGAGTTTGGTGATCCAAGTTCAATATTTTTGGGATGTTACAACCCGGTTATGGACATCTGAGTTGCTTGATATTGAGTTAATGACATGTTTGTCGCTCATTCTAATTTCCTAATTGCTTTAATGTTGATGGGTTAACTTAATTGAGATCTTTTCAAAGAAAATCAAAAACTGTTTATGAAAGTAGGACAAAGGTATTTGCAAATGCAAGCTAGCCACAGCTCCACTTGACAAATATGCATGTAGATGCTAGGTTTATCGTCTCCTTTAATAGCTCTACTTGCCATACATTCCATGTATTGACCCTTTGGGGATGCTACGTTTCATGTTGCAGGTTACTATTGAGATTCTGTGTGATTGAATAGGTCGCGATACTCCACTCAACAATTGTTCTCCTGTGGCACAATTGAAGATGGAGCCTATCAATTGTTTATGCTTCCGTATGCTACTTAAAATTAAGATAGCCTTGAGCTAAGAATTATTGTAATAATTGCAAATTCTGGATCAATTCATTATTTATGTTGCACTGTTAAATTCTTTGGTATTCATCTATACTGTGTGTGCCAGTGAACCGATCCAGGGATTGGCACTATACACATGAACTCAGCCTTATCAGGCGAGGGTGTTATAGGATGGTATCAGAGCTCGTTTGTCGACTGTAGGATCATGACCTAGGTTGGGATTAGGAAGCCATAGAATTATTAAAGCTTATATTAACTCCGTCTTTTATCTTATGCCTTTCACTCTCGTATATCTTTACCATATGCTATTCTCACACTTTCCTCTTTTAATTGATAGATGGGAGAAGTCAGGACTGAGTATGCTACGATGGAGTCACCAAGGCCCTTTGCAAGACAGTTGGCACAACTCTTACAGTCATTGGGATTGCCGCTGCCCATGTTCAAGGGAAGAAGGCTATACACCTATGGATATGGCGAGGACGCCTGGGAGATCACCACTTTCATCTTCAGGGATATCGCCTTGCCAAACCCTATGCATCTGGTCTACACCGAGACGTATTGCAACTGGGGGCTTGGGATAAACTTGGCCCTACATGAAGCCCTGTCACGCTAGTGCCATCTTGTTCGACACCTGTTGCTTGAAGAATCACCTTACCGTGATTACAGAAGGCGTGATGAGAACGGGAACGTAGTGATTACCCCGGGCGACACGAACAACATGCCGCCCCGTCGGAGGCACATAGAGGATATGGAGAGGGAGAATGGGGCCCTAGCTGAGAAGGTGATGATGGTAAAGGAGATAGAAGATTTTGCCAGCAACGGTCTAGTGATCCAGGGACAGAAGATTGATACAGGGACAGGAGATTGATACTTTACATGAAGTTGTGGATGTTCTGAACCATGCACTTATTGGCAGGGACGCAACCATAGCACAGCTGAATGGTACCATCCAGGAGAATAATCAAGCCATAGCACAACTGAATGGGACCATCCAGGAAAACAATCAAGCCATTGAGCAGCTGCAAGGGACCGTCCAGGAAAGGGACCAGACTATTGTTGATATGGCAGCCTAGATTGCCGCTCTCCAAGCACAGTTGAATCCACCCCCTGATGACAACAATGGAGATGATGGCAACAATGATGATGGTGGGAACGATGATGATGATGAGGACGAAGATGATGATGATGATGGAAACGACAATGGTGGACGAGATGAAGCTGTTGCCGCTGCTGCAGCAGAGGATGAAGAAGAAGAGGAGGATCCAGAAGAGGTGAAATTTGAGGTTTCAAGTGATGATTCAGGAGAGGTGTATACACCACCACCATGGATGGTCCGTGGTCATAAGCGCCAACGCATGAACGCAAGGACCTATTGTAACCTCTTCATGAAGTAGTTAGATGGCCACCAATTAGTCTTTGTTAGGATACATCGTTAGCTTAAGGCCTCGATCAATATAAAACTTAGTTTCTGTTAGTTTAAAGCGTTTAGTTGCTCCTACGTGTACTCTAAAGTTTAAGGATTATTTGTGAGAATTTTATATATGAGTTATGGCAAGATTTTGGTTGATATTCGAGTTTTTCCTGATGCAGTTTCTGCTGAACCTTCTGTACTGTACGATTTTTCATATTTTTTTGGTAACCGGGAAAAATCTGAAAAAAGGGTTTGGTGCGAAACTTCCTGTACTATATGTAAAAAAATTGTCTAAAATTTCTGATGAATTTAAGGTTCCCAAAAAAAATTGTGAACACTGCTGTAGTTTTAGGGCAGATTCTATCCATTGCTTTTATGATTGTAGGTTCACCCCCAAACGAATATTTGTCATTGGAAAACTATTTTGTGGATGGTATGCCACTAAAACAAAACTTCTAGAACATAAATAAAACTATTTTTGCCTGAGTGTTGTTTGTAATGATTGTTTGCTTGTGTGCCAATTGTTTGCTTCATATAGCTATGGGTAGTATTACTTATCTAGTCTTTCTATCTATAACTTATCTATGCTGTCCCAACAGATGCCGCCCCGCCGCCAACCCACTGAGATGGAGCAGCTAATAGCAGCACAGGCACAGCTAGCTCAGGTGATAACACAATTCATGGTTGCGCAGAACAACAACAACAATGGGAACAACCAGCCCCTGGAGGATGCTCTCACCAGGTTTCTAAAATTGAGGCCAGCTAAGTTCTCCACTGCACTTGAACCTATGATTGCTCTTGACTGGTTGCGCTCGGTGAACAAAGATTTAGTGACTGTTGGATGCACTGATGCTGAGAAGGTGAGATTTGCTGCTCACCTACTAGAGGGACCAACTGCTTCTTGGTGGGATACTTTCCAGATTACCCACCCACTGGACACTGTTACTTGGGCCATGTTTGAAGAAGGATTCAAGACCAACCATGTTTCTTCAGGGGTCCTAAGTCTAGAGAGGAAGGAGTTCTGCCACTTGCGCTAGACCAACCGCACCGTGGCTGAATATATAGAGGAGTTCAACAATCTGTCGCGTTATGCCCCTGAGGATGTTGACACCGATGCCAAGAGGAGAGAGAGGTTCCTGGATGGCCTCAGTGATGAGCTCTCGGTACAGCTGTTAGTGGTCTATTGCCCCACTTTCCAAGAACTGATGGACAAGGCCAGAATTCTGGAGGGAAAACACAAGCAAGTGGAAAGACGCAAGAGGAAGAACAACGATCACAACTCGGGATCACACCATAAGCGTACCTACCATGATGGTAATGGGAATTCTAGACATCACAAGCATGGAGGCAATGGACAGAATTCTGGAGGCAACAATGGACGTAACCACCACTATCAGAAGAAGGATATTAGCCAAGTGATATGCTTCAAGTGCAACCAGAAGAGACACTATGCTGATAACTGTTCGGAGAAGAAGAGTGAAGCTGGAGCCAAGCCGGATTCACCCCGAAAGGCAGCTGTGAACCATGTGAGCATGGGGAAAGCACTCAACAATCCATTCCGTGTGACTAGTAAGTTCCCGCTAACTCATGCATTACACTCGTAATATTTCAATACTGGTGCATAGTGCTCATTCATATCAAGACATTCATGGATAAGAATAGTTACATATGGAGTTACTTAGAGGTTCTATTGAAGAGAACCCACAAGAAAGGATTGATAGCTGCCACAAGATTCCATAATTAATTACTAGATGTTGGAGATGCCAAGTTCAGTTATCTTAAGGGGGTTAGCCTCGACAACAATACCCATAACCTTGCTAGCCATTCCGAATCTCACGATGAGATTCATCTTAAGGGGGTTAGTCTGTCACATCCCAAGATTTTAGAAAATTGGGACTAGAAAAAAATGCATTTTCATTCATGAGCATGGCATTTTGCATTCATAAATTTTTTGGATTGCAAAACACTATATTCAAATCCTATTTTAGATTACTAAAATGCACCTACAAGAGAATATACTAGGGATTTGTAAATCCACTATTTGCAAACTAGTGGAAAAGATACAAAAATGATCCTATGTTGATCCTCTGAATTTCAGAAAAAATTGGAAACAAAAATCAATTCAATTGGATTATCTAATAAAAAGTTATAAAAGACATAAGAAAAACAAAATGAATAAAAGAAAAAGAAAAAAAAACTGAACAAACCCTACTCGGCCGAACCAGCGCGCGGCCTAGCCCATGAGCCCACCTGCCACCACCCCTACCTACTGCACGCGCAACGCAATCCACCAGCCGCAGGCCCAGCAAGCAGCCCGGAGTACGTCGCAGCCTACTCCACTTCCCCCTCTCACCGATAGGTGGGGCCCACCTGTCAGGATGTCTTCAACCTCCAACTGAAGTCCAGGACGAGCAGGGTTGATCCGAATCGACCCCCTCCGCAAAATCCGTCGGATTTGATCATTTGTTTGCCCTTTTCCGCACATATCTCGCTTATAAATTCCGCCGCACCGCACACCTCGTCATTTTTCGCGATTTGGCGAACCCTAGCACCGCCCCGGAGATCTCCCGACCCCGTCGCCATTACCGCCGCCGTCTGAGCTCGCAGTCGAGGTCGAGTACGCCGCCATAGAGACCCTCGCGCCCTTGTTTCCTCGCTAGGATCTTCTCCTCCGTGCACCTCCTCGCCCTCACCGTTTTTCCCCTTATCGCAGAGCCTAAGGCCACGTCCCGACGTTGCCGGAGTACCATCGACGTGCAGCCGCTCCAGTCGTCTGCCGCAGTCTCGTGAGGAAGCAACACACCCCACCAAAACCACCCCTAGGACCACTGCACCTTGCCGTGCCCCGTCGTGCCCGCCTCTGCCGCCAGGACCGCCGGGGAGCTCGCCAACGTCGCCGGCCGAAGTCGCCACCGCTGCTGGACCAGGTCAGCTCAAGCTCAGGCCTTGACTACCGTCGGATCAGAGATGAACGGCCCAGATGGCCCGTGGACCAGCCCGTGGACCGCTGACCGGTTAGCGCCCGTGCCACATCAGCATGGAAAAGTCAACAAACTTTTGGTTGTTTCAATAAATTGAATTGAAATTGCAAAAATTCTATTAAACTTATAAAATTCATATAAAAAGATTCGTAGATCCAAAATTCACATATAATATACCCATGGATTCATAAAATTGAGTATAATATTAATATCAAGTTGGATATAACTTTTACAGTACGTGTTTAATGTAATAATTCAATTAGTTTTAGTGGTCTTTTAAGTTAGTAAATTCATACAAAAAGATCTACTGGTCCAAAAATTGCGTATAATATATCAAATTGAAACTACTATAATGTAGAATAATAATATCTGGTTGGATCTAGCTTTTGCAGATTATTTACCCCGTAGCAATTTATCTAGTGTTAATAGAATTTAAGATAATTAAATCTATAGTAAATTACTTGTCTAACACAAAAATAAAAATAATATACCGATGGAAAGCTGGTTCCAAGTATATCATTAATATGAAATTAGTTCAGGCTTTGACTGTAAGGTTTTGCCATGAAGATTTAAATAGGTAAATGGCTTATTTAGAGTATTAAAATCATAGTAATCCTAGTGCTGCTTAAAATCATAATATGTCCCTGGAATCACAATTCCATGGAGATTACAAATATAATTTTAGTTTAGTTTTTAGGCAACAGAAACTATATAAATGATTTAAAACCCATTAAACACTATTCAAATCATACAAAAAGATCTATAACTCCGATTAGGGTGAATCCAACGCCTACTGGTTCGTATTAATGTCCTCTATCCATTAAACCCAAGAAACAAATTTAATTAGACAGTTAGAACATGCGCTACCACATAACTATTAAAAACCATATATTGGCAAGTAACTATTAATAACAAGTACTCCATTGCATTAATTGGTCTCTTACATGCATCATATTCTTCAGTATTGTTTAGAGAACTAAATTAACAACCATTGTGACTTATTAAATTGTCATGCTTGCATTTTTTGCATTTGTTTGATCTCTATGTGCTATTGTTTTATGTTGTATGCAATTGTTTGCTCGATAGATTGCGAGGAGTGCAACGTCTGTGATTGCAATGAGTGCTTGAACGACTTCACCAACTATCAAGGCTAGTAGGTGCTACTTTGTTCATGATGTTGTCCTACTATTTTTAATGCATTGTCGTGTATTTTGTAGATGCATGTGTAGGAAATTACTATCGCTATGCTATGTCCTATTATGTGGTAGGGCTTTCCTGTAGATGAGCCACTGTTGGTAGATGTGCTCAGCCATGCTATGATGAACGAGGGCTGGGTTATATCACTGAAGGTTGTTTCTAAATGTGTTGGTTGCGAAAACTAAAAAACAACTTAATCAATGAATCTCCTGGGTGTGATGGGATTGAAAATTTTGGTGGTATCATTGCGGAAAGGCACCCAGGTATCAAAAGAAAATGATTGGCTTCTTTATTTTCTAGCTTACGTGTACAACCATGTGCCAATAATGAAATGGGTGGTTGGTTGGACTCAGTAGGTTGTGGTAACTCGAACCCACGTATCTAGAGATGTAGAATTTTGGTAGGTTGGACCGGTGCGTGTCAGGTTTGGGGAGCTACTTCCCGAACGCTCCCTTCTTGGACTTCTCCCTATCATCATCCAATATGAGAGTGGTGGTACGAGCTGGGCTGGCCAAGTCACATGGGTAAAGTGTACTAACCCCTGCAGGGTGTATAAACTAATCAATTAGCCGTGTCCCCGGTTATGGACATCTGAGTTGCTTGATATTGAGTTCATGACATGTTTCTCGCTCATTCTAATTTCCTAATTGCTTTAATGTTGATGGGTTAACTTAATTGGGATCTTTTCAAAGAAAATAAAAAACTGTTTATGAAAGTAGGACAAAGGTATTTGCAAATGCAAGCTAGACACAGCTCCACTTGCCAAATATGCATGTAGATGCTAGGTTTATCGTCTCCTTTAATAGCTCTACTTGCCATACATTCCATGTATTGACCCTTCGGGGCTGCTATGTTTCATGTTGCAGGTTACTATTCCGATTCTGAGTGATTGAATAGGTCACGATACTCCACTCAATAGTTGTTCGCCTGTGATACAATTGAAGATGGAGCCTATCAATTGTTTATGCTTCCGTATGCTACTTGATATTGAGCTAGCCTTGAGCTAAGCATTATTGTAATAATTGCAAATTCTAGATCAATTTGTTATTTATGATGCACTATTAAAATCTTTGGTATTCATCTGTACTGTGTGTGCCAGTGAACCGATCTAGGGATTGGCACTATACACATGAACTCAGCCTTATCAGGCGAGGGTGTTACAACAGACCTTTTCCTTGAATTCTCATCATTCTTGGCAATCTCCAACTTGTTTTATTCAACACTCTAAGGTTCCTTTTACTATCCACCTCTATGGATATGTCCTTATTATAAACTCCTTAATTTGGGGTCTCTTCTTTAGTTCCGTATCCTGATTAGATATCCTAATCCCACTTCTTAACTTGATCATTGATCTTCTTTACTATGTTATGTAAGGTCTAGGAAGTCTGACTAAAACACAATTTTAAATTCTATTTTACAATATTTATATCCAAAAGACTAAAATTTTGGTTTGCCATTGTATGTCTTATACTGGTAGTCCTTCCGAAGTTTGGTTTTGAACACATTTAGTCTAGACCATCAGAATTTCTTGTTTCACTACACATGTCCAATTTGATATGCTTTATTACTTCTTAAGGGTCTCTTAAGATTTACTTCTTCTAGAACTAGTTTGTTAGGACTAGTCTATTTTATCACCTTCAAGCTTTTACCTTAGAAAGCTTTTAGAAATTATCTTGTTATTACCTTAAGTACTTCTTCAACTTCCATTTATTAATTACCTTAAGGTTCGAGTCCTACTACCTTGAAGTAAACTTCGATTTTTCATCCAGACATACTTTAGAGAGTACTTTTCTGATGATTTTATTTTAACCTTATGAAAATAAGGCTTGCTGTTGTTGTAGGTTCGTCCTTCTTATCCAATCTTTACTCTGGAATACAGATAACAGTACTTCCATTTTTTGTTTACTCTCCCCCTTAGGGTTTACCAATGGTCTCTAAACTATCTTATAAAGTAATCATTGGCTCTGCAACTAGGATATTGGTCTCTATCCAACTTATACTTTATATTTATAAGGTCTCATGAAAGAACTTACGGTATACCCACACAATTGTGGATCTCCGGAGTGAATCTTTCAGCATTATTTGTCTTACTTACTATTTGGTCATTTTCACTTTGATAGGTCTGACTTCACGAAGCGCCTCGAAAGACGGTCTCTTAACATTTTATACTTCTTTAGGTCTTACTTATCTTAGGAAAAGTTTTATGCTCTTTATGCAATACTAAGATGATCTGGTTAACTAAGTCAACCAAATATCAGCTGCAGACAAGATACCAGCTGCGAACCATCCTAGGGTGTATTTATTACCCTACGGTTCTTCGACATACTATTGGCATTCTCTCTGAATTGTTAGAGCTTGAATACCATTTAGTTCCAAAGCTACTTCTTTGTACTTATTCATGATACTTCCATGAACTTGGTAATACTACTCCATTACTTCTTAACAATATTACCTACTTTGAATGAACTTTAAGTTTATTACTTCTTGTTGCTCCGTATTTTCTACACTAGACTTTGTTCTTATTACTGTTTAGTAATGATCTGAACTTGATCCATCCTTCAAATTGTGTTGATACTCCTTATACTTTTCTTCATTCTTCATGTAAGTATTCATCTTGGTCTTTGAAAATCGTCACTCCCTTACATGAATTCCCATTCCTATGTAGGTCTATAACATCAAGTAGTAACTGGATGTTGCAACATGCATTTGCACACCAATTCATACTTCATGTATAGATCTAGTGAATCAAGAAAATCCCAGCAAAACAAATGAATCCAAATATGGTTCATATAACACACAATATTCTAAGCCTGAAATATAGTAGTTGAGTATAGTATCTCTAGAATTCAGGCTTAGTTGTGTAGTATATGACACATCCTCGTATAGGTTTACATCGTGATACTTAGCACTGAGGGACAAACTATTCTTTGCCTCTTCATTTACCCAAATTGCTTGCAATAGGATAATCTTAAGCAAAGTGGTCTCAATCTGGTTTTGACTAACCTTTTATCTCACTTTTGTAAGGATTAACTATAACCAACCTTTATTTATTAGTAACCAACCTCATATGATCTCTCAAAAAGACTAAAAAAATTCTATTGAAAACCTAAAATTGAAGATTATCACAAATTTATGACACCCATGACTTCTATCATAGTTCTAATATATTATTATCTTACTCTACCTCACGATAATTTACTAATTACTTGTCATATTTATACTCCTACATCATGGTTTCGGAGCTAATCTCACCATGATCTTGTTATGTTTCACCTATACATCATGATTCAAGAGCTAATCTCACCATGATGACTTTACTTCTCATAGTACTATCATTGATCTTTAAAATAATTTCACTCCTTCACATAGAATTCTCAAGTGAATCCCACATGATTACTACTATACATACTCTAATGGTCTTCACTATTTTGTCTATTGTTATAATTGAACAACAATATTTAACTGTATTACTTGAATTTTATAGTTAGGCTACACCATTAGTATCACTCCAATTGACATACTAAACTTGATCCAACTCTACTGTGACCAATTGGCTTCCTAAAGTATTTTGATGGGTTGTATCTCCTTAGGAAGACACTAAATAACACTATACTGAGAAAATATGGATAAAGACTTTTAAGAAAAATGACCAAAGCATCAAACTTAAGTGTGACAAGGTTATCCTCAAGTGGATACTCATCATAATTCATGAGAATATTTGGTTTAGATAAGATGGCTCCTATATTCACTATCCAACCTACAGATCTTCCTAAAAGGGTTTTAATCCTAAGGTCAAAGCATATGCTCTGATACCAACTGCGATGACCCAGCAGTGCACTACATGATGTAGTGCACTATAGTTGTTGACATAACACCAATGAAACACCGTTCACTAGTATTACATCCCTCAGAGTGGTACAACAGAAACACAGCAGGTCCAAGACATGACTATAGGTTATAACTGAACTCTTTACACAAGATCTAGAGAACACTCTAGGTTAAAGAGAGAGAAAGAAACTTCTTACAAAGAAGAATCAGAAATAAATAACTCAAAACTATCATACTATTAAGACTAGTATCTTAACTAATGGTCTAGCATTGCTGCTATCGCAATACACTATAGAAATAGGTTCTATGGCTAGAGATTATATTCCTATCTAATCAGTAACTTCGTCTTCACTTGAGTTGGTGTATATGTTGACCTTCTTGACTTCATTGAAGAGCTTTAGATTGTGATGATGATTCCTGGAGCATAACTTGATGTAGACATCGTCTGTGCTGGCTTTAGAACCTAGCAAGGATTAAGAAGATACGTTAAGTACGAGCGTACTGAGCAAGTTCACTAGAAAAGGAGTGTTTGATGCACTATAACTATATCCACAGACCGTATGTCATAGGCAATGCAAGTTTTCGTAAACATTTCTTCAAAGGTTTCTTTTATTCTGAAAATCTATGTCTGTCAGCCTTCACGGGTTTATCAGAACTTTCATGGAGTTCCTTCCCCGCCACATTCGCAGCTCCTTCCCGGAACAGGGAGTAACAAGTTACAGTTCTTACACTCTATAGAGGTGCGGTACTTTTACCATGAGAGACCTTATCTTTGTTGCACATCCGAGTTGCAGGCTCGTTCACACTTCCTTGGTGTGAGGACCAGACTAAGATCCAAGCCAATCACTGCCCTTTCTACCAAGAGAAATCTACCAAGAGAAGTTCCGGCTAATTATGGGTTGCTCGCCTACACACATACTTATAAGATTATAATTGTTACACTTATCACTCGTCCACCTGGCACATTCACTATCACCATGAACTAAAACTCTCCACGCCTACTTCGTCATCTGCAGAAAACAACAAACAAAACGTTCTTTACTTTTATGCTTTTATTTCTAAAGTTTACATTTTAGTTTTATTTAAATACTTTCGTTTAATCCAAATTCTATTCTCATTTTCAACACTTGCAGTCATTCACTCGAAGACCTGTGACAACTTCAGGTGTGACACAGACATCACCCATAAACCCTTAACTTTGGGCTCCCTGTGGGATTGACATGTTAACTTCAAAACTAGGTACAAACGATCTGTAAACAGACATCACCCATCAAGCTATTTTCTGGTGCCATTGCTAGGGATCTAAGCGCTAAGTGTTTTGTCTCTTGATATTTCAGGTGTTACTATTACAAGATGGTCTCCCTAGGAGACAAAGGGTATACACGCTCTGGTAGGGATTATCTACCAGATTATCTTGATCGCGTACCTACTCAAAGGCAGGAGGAAATTATTGAAAAACTTTTGAGGTATTTTCCACTAGTGCCTCTTTCATTAGTTATCCCATTACTACTCAATTCAGTTGTTTCGGTACCTCATTATTCAAATACACTCACAAAACCTACACATGCAATTCTATAACTCGTATGGCTCAAACAACTCCTGTAGTAATGGCTCATAGGATGGAGGCAACAAGCTTTGTTGGGGTTTGAAAATAAAGGTTATGCAATACTTGGGATTCTATTCTATTCTATTCATGACGCGATTATGATGCAAGAATAAGATAGATGCAATAGGTACTATATGTAGTGCAAGCATGGGGAAATGCTTTCTTGACAGCTCGGTTGCGGAATAAGAAGGATTTGGTTAATACTCATGTGGCTCCTGATATTCTCCTTGCTCAGCGTCTATTCGGATAAAAACCAAACACACAAGGGCCAAAATAAATACATAGCACAAGCATATAAATCATATACGAAGAGCAACAAGTATGCAATGATGGAATGATGCACAATTTACATGGCATAACATAGCATGACATAGGTGAGGTGTGGGGCATAAGAATAAAACATTTGATTAAGTTTTTAGTCATGTCTTGCTTCCATAAACATTGATGTATACTTCTTAATTATATGATGCATATTTCAATTCATAACATGAAATGCATAGTTAGAACAGGCTCGTCGCGTTGATCATTTTAGACATATTATTTTTCGGATTCGGAGTTACGAAATTAAAGTTATGCAATTATTAAGAAATGGCATGTATTAGCAATTAAATTATATCGAAAATTTTAAATTTCTCAAATGATATTTTAAATAGCATATTCATAATCCTGACATTTTTATGATGCAAAAACATATATTATTTGTAATATTTGAAATTATAGATTAAAAGTTATTAATAAATGTAATTTACATGAAAAGGGAAAATTGTCAAAGGTTTGAATATTTAGGGGCAAAACTGGAATTTACTGAATATGTATTTGAATTCATAACTAGAAAAGATTCACTTTTTATTTTGAAAGTTTTCACAAATTCTAATTATTTCAAAAGATATGAATTTAGTTAGATTTAAACATTTTCTGGAATTTTTATTGATTAGAAAAAGGTTCTGGAACTTTTGTACACAAGCAAACTTAGTCACAGAGAATGATAGGTAGGGCCGCTGAACTGAGTGGGCTGTTGCACACGTGGGAGCCTAGACGCTGACATGTCTGACTACGAGGGACCGCGAGTTGGTTTTATAAATTAATCGGTTATTTTTTTTGCAAATCTATCTGGGAGGTGTTTAGAACTCGAAACGCGAAACTCTCTAGATGACTCGATTTTCGGTTGATGATGGCGAGCGAATGGTTGGGAATTTGAAGATGCCGAAAAATGAAAATTTGTAAAGGGGATCAATATATACAAGTTCTTTTTTCTGAGTTTCCTCAAAGAAGGGTTGTGCTGGTTGAAAAGTAGAGATGAAAACCTAGAATTTCACTGAATTTCTGTTAGCGTTTTGCCTGAGAGATGAACCTGTTTTTAGAGGAAGATTGCTAGGGATTTGATGCATGGCTTGGGATTCCGAGAGTTGGTACTGCGAGCTGGATGTGCCGGGAACGTGTGCGCACGAAGAACTTTGCCGGAGGAGTATCGAGGGCGCTGGGAGTTGGTCGGAAACAGGGCCTCTCCGGGTGTTTTTGCTGCTCTACAAGCTACGCGCGCGGCGAGCTGTAGATGAGCGCGGTGGCTGCAGGTGGCGGCCGATCTGGCGATGTAACGGCGATGGGGGCGACGAATCCGCTGGACCAAAAAAGATGTCTCAAAATGGAAGTCGTAGAGGGCACGTCAGTCTACAAGTCCCGTTTAGTTGGTTTTGCCGGAGGGGTATAGAGTTCGCCAGAAACACAGGTGAAAAAAGGCGAAAATTTTCATGTTTAACTGTCGGTCGGGCGCTGCTTCTATGATCTTTGAGCGTGCGCGCGGCTGGGGAAAAGCTGCCGACGGGGCGGGCTTCTGGTTGGCAGAGATGATGCTAGAGGGGGGAATGGAGAGAGGAACTCACCACGGAGCCGGTGGTGTACTCGTAGGGCTCGATGGAGGCTGGGAATCGACGTCGATGTTGAGGAACGGTGGAGGTACCCGGCGATTGTGGATAGGGAAGGAGAACGCATGCGACGAGGCGAGCACGTCTGGCTCCTCCTGCGGGCGCCAATCGACCAGCGGAGGCGCGGCGAGGTGAGGCGACGACGAGCAGTGGCAGGACATGGCCATAGAAGGCGTTGGGGTACATCAAGGACATGCCGGCTCCTCCTTTCTCCAAGTGCAGCCCTCCTTCAAAAGAACCTCACGCTGCTCCGGTTTACAACGGAAGCGATGAAGGCTGCTAGAACCTGGTCGTGGCCATGGCGACAACTAGGGTTTAGGTAGTGGAGAGGAAGGAGAGGGGGAAGGTGATGTGGCTGGAGTGGTTGGGAGGACAAGGCCCTCCTGGATCATCTTTAAACATGGAAGAAGGGGACCAGGGGAGGGACTATGGCGTGGGATGCTGCTAGCTTTAGCAAAAATCGAGCGAGAGATGGGGTTGCGGCCATGGCCACATGATCGGTAGAGAAGAGAAACAAAAGCTGGCAGTGGGGTTTAGCGAGATGGAGCCTAGGTGGTAGAGAGATCGAGAGAAGGGCGCCAAGGGAGAATAGGTCGGGTGGCGCCAGGAGCCTCGGTTGCTGCTGTTTGCTTGCGCTAGGAACAAATATGAGGGTTCCAGGGAGTGAACTCGAGGTATCAGGAGGGTTTGGGGTGTGGACTGCTAGAGGGATCACTCTAGCTAGGTTAAGTAAGAGGTAGGAAAGAGGGATTAGGGTTTTAGCTAGGTCATCTAGCTAGCTTAGGTTATAAAGGCTAGATAGAGGGGAGAGGGACAAGGTAGAATGATGTTAGGGCTTTATATAGATCTAGCAAAAAATAGGTTCAATTCCTATAATTTTACCAAGCTTCTTTAGAATGCACTGATACCTTCGATCCGGATTACAGATGTAGTATAGCTCTTTTTCCCTAGTAGACCTAGGTTTATCGAATCCTCGGAAAGCAGAAAGAGAAGTGAGATTACTTAAACGGACCTTCAGGAGTTTTAGAATTCCTATTGCGTTTTCATTGGACCAAGAGTTTGTGATCTTATTGTTGTTGACGATGGAGAGAGAGGGCCTAGGGTGTTCGGTTTTTACCAGTAGCTGTGTAAAACATCTGATGGGAATAGTATATAATATAAAGTACTCATGTAATTGTTAGAGCAAGATAATTATATGTGGGAAGTGCATCCATAAATGTTATCACCCCCGTAACCGCTTATGGAAATAACCTACTAGTCTCATCCATAGAAGAAAGATAAATAATGATATGCATAGTGATGTCACCGTTAATCCCAAGTAAGTTCCTCACATACAGCCGTAATACCCTTTCTGTCACTGGGGTTCCTATCCTGCAGATCAGTCGTTACTCACACTCCCTTTACCTGGATCAATCCTTGGGGTCTTGGTTACCTGACAAGTCCTTAGATTGAGGCAAGAGAGGGTACTAGAATCATTATGTCATACAAACTAATGCATGATCCCATCTATGATAAATAACATGCACAAAAGCTACATGGCTAGGCCGAAGCCATTAGCCCAAGGAGAATTACTCACACATAGAGATGAAATCGATAATGTTTTAATAGAGATCATAGAGTTGATATCAAATAGTCTTACAATGTCGCCAATTGGAGATGAGATCTACTATTACAAGTGGTGGAAGATGGCTATGATGGTGGAGAAGGATTTAGAGGTTTAGATCCTGATCTATTCCTCCAGCGTGGCTACAGGGAGAGTTTAGGGTGAAAGAAGCGATGTTGTGGATTCAGGGGGCTTGTTTCTCGTCACCTAAAGCCTCTTTATATAGGGGCCCTGCAGTGAGCCAACATACCACTACATGATGTAGTATACTATAGTCATTGACATAACACCAATGAAACACCGTTCACTAGTATTACATCTCTCAGAGTGGTACAATAGAAACACAGCAGGTCTAAGACATGACTATAGGTTACAACTCAACTCTTTACACAAGATCCAGAGAACACTCTAGGTTAAAGAGAGAGAAATAAACTTCTTACAAAGAAGAATAAAAAATAAATAACTCAAAAACTATCATACTATTAAGACTAGTATCTTAACTAATGGTCTGGCATTGCTGCTATCGCAATACACCACAGAAATAGGTTCTATGGCTAGAGATTATATTCCTAACTAATCAGTAACTTCGTCTTCACTTGAGTGGGTGTATATGTTGACCTTCTTGACTTTATTGAAGATCTTTAGCTTTTGATGATGATTCCTGGAGCATAACTTGATGTAGACATCGTATGTACTGGCTTTAGAACCTAGCAAGGGTTAAGAAGATACGTTGAGTACGAGCGTACTCATCAAGTTCACTAGAAAAGGAGTGTTTGATGCACTATAACTACAGACACTGACCGTAGGTTGTAGGCAATGCAAGTTTTGGTAAACATTTCTTCAAAGGTTGCTTTTATTCTAAAAATCTATGTCCGTCAGCCTTCACAAATTTACCAGAACTTTCATGGAGTTCCTTTCCTGCCGCATTCGCAGGTCCTTTCCGGAACAGAGAGTAACAAGTTACAGTTCTTACACTCTGCAGAGGTGCGTTACTTTCCCATGAGAGACCTTAGTTTTGTTGCACATCCAAGTTGCAGGCTCGTTCAAACTTCCTTGGTGTGAGGCCCAGACTATGATCCAAGCCAATCACTACCCTTTCTCAGGACCCCACATAGAACACGACCCCACAAGCAGAACGACCTCTGTTAACCTGCATAGCAGTTAACTATGGTTGACTCCTTGTGGACTCCACTAAGAATACGGAACCTGGTCGCCCCTATCAACTATGAGGACATACCTACGACGGTCTTACTCAGGGATAGTCTAGACACCAATGTAGCGGGGAACTAAGGGGTCCCACCCATGCTGAGTCTCTCATTTACATCAGCGTCACGAGATGTACATCTTGTTCATGTGAAAGGAGGAAGATCCGTCTGACTTCTCCGTCCCATTCCGAATCTCATGGTTAACGCGTAATATACGGCGCAAGAATCAGTGGCGACATTTTTTATTAAGTCCTAGATAATATGTTCCTTTACCACCAGAACTTTCATATTAGGTTATTACCTCATTTTAAATAACCTATAATCATATTATTATGAAAATAGTGTTTTCTGACCTTTTTGAAATGCAGGTGATGACAACACTGGATTTGCAAAATACTTTACTAAAAATAATCAAAGTACATGAGCAAGTGTGAACTTGCCTTTTGTGATTGCAATATTATGCACTCACGGTCTTCAAGACAATATAAGATCCAATATCTAAAATTAGCAGCATTGGTCCGGTAAGGACTAATGTTTAAAGAAGAAAGATGCTTTTATGCATAAGTAATGTAATGCAAGTTGATAAACTTGAATCTCGGGGATAACGTTGATCTAGGGTTTGGAAACTAGAAATGGTTTCTTTAGAATGTGTTGTCCTTTTAGATAAGTTTCATACTTGTGCTTCTTATTAAGGCTTGTGAGTGTGTGTGAAACAACATGTAATTATAATGGTATACAACAATAAGATACACGAATGTGGAATGCTACTCGAAGACTACTTATATAAGAATTGCCTTATCTCCAAATCTTACTTTACAAGTATTGACATCTATAAGTAACTTAAGTGTTAACAATTCTAAGTATACAAGTAAAGTATAAAGTAATGTGATTACGATCAATTGTCATCTATTGACTGAAGTGGCCAAACGAATAACTTTTGAAGGAAGGATTTCTTTATTAAGGTTTAAACAATTATGATAGTTTTTAGAATATGGTTGATAGAATCTAATTGATATTGTTTATGCTTGTTTGAATAGTTTAGACTTGATATGCTTTATAACTTAATTATAACAGACCAAAGTTAACTATGAAACACATAACAAAGTCTTCAGCATAGTTTTTAAAGTATTGTAGACTAAAGTTAACTTTAAAGACATAGATGGAGTTAAGGTTTTTTGCTTATGGTAATTGTACTTTGTTCACTTCATAAGGTACCTTTAAAGTTAACTAGGAATGGTATTACTTTTATTTGGTATAGTGTTTTCTCAAGATTATAATGGAATAGAATCATTTATGTTTTTATAAATGAGTGGTTATGGTTCGTAATCAAGGTAATAATATTACTTAACTACTTATGAATTCACTATAGCGTTTTGTTATGTTGATAAACTTGTGGTTAAAGTAAAGGAATAAGTTTTATTTCACTACAAATTATTCTTTGAGATTTTATATTGGATAAGAATCCTTTTATAAATAATCTACACTTATGGTTGAAGGATAATTCAATAAAATTTTATTTAAAATGTATTAAACCATTTTGTCTTCATACTATCAATATTTAGGACTAATACTATTGTTAGACCCAATTGGCTAATTTTTATAAATATTAGAAATTTTTATTTACCCTTATATGAATTATTAACTAAGGAAATAGGTTTAACTTCAAGTTGTTAAAGTGTTTTAAATTTTTATTTACCTCAAAAAATAGAATACTATATTTTTAGCATGTTGGTATTATTTTTGTGATCACTTTGGTATATTACATTTATTCTTGTGATTAATAAATAATAAGATATGATTTTTATAAGATTTATAATTTTATAAATACTTAATAAATAAGAAATATTTAATTAGGTGAAATAATAATGCATGATTGTAGTTTTAAATTATAGTTCTTATTTTTCTAAGATTTTTGTTATTTCATTTATATTTTTAACATTTACCAATATTAAAATATGAATTATCTAAGTTTTATTACTTATAAAATCTTTATTAAATAATAATTATTTAAATAGTTACCATAATAATGTTTGGTAATAAAGTTGAATTATAGATTTTATTTTTCTAAACATTTTCATATATTACACATATTTTCTGAACTATATAATAAAATTTATTGATTTAACAAGATTTAATCATATTATTTCATTTCTAGAATATTGATATTTGAATTTATATTGTTTTATCAATTTACTAAACAGGGAATACTTTTCTTACCCAGACTTAACCTAGCCTAGTCACTGACTAGTGGGCCACATGCCACATGGCACGCACAGTTTAACTAATATTTTTGTTACTGTGCATGTTCTTACTCACAGAGAATGACAAATGGGCTAGGGGCCACGTCACATGCCACATCAACAAGGACTAGTCAAATGGCTGACCAGGTCAAGGGTGACATCACCCTGATATCAGCTCACCAGAACCTCGCCGGAAGATCGTCGGAGACGGCGCATGAATGGGTTCTAGGATGCGCGACTAGGGGCTTATGCAGGGGAGTCTACTAAACTAAATAGTGGCAGCGCCGCCCCCTAAAGGTTATCAGAACAGGGAGTCCGGTGACGACGAGCGGCAGAGCACACAGCTACATGGCAAGTGCTTGATCTAGGAAGCGAATAAAAGTTTGGAGAGCCTCGGGAGGATCAGGGACTCACCACGGTGCTCATAGTGGGGTCAGTGAGGTCGAGGGGGCACAGAATCGATGAGGATTGATGATGACCGGCGGCGGTGGTCGTCGGGGATTGAGTCGATGCGGTCAATTAAGAGCTCGTCTGCTTGATTCTTCCTTGCTAGACTGCTACACACCATGTCGAAGCTCGAGGCACACTCGGCTAGTCGTGGGGCGATCTTTAGCAGCAGCGACAAGCGTCTCCAGCGAGCTAGGGTTCGGCCTCTGAGAGGGGACAGAGAATATGAGGGCTTCAGAGGGGAAGATATGGGCATTGGGAGATAGAGGAGGATAAGGGCATCGACGTGGGGTCCTTATCCTTGCAGGACGACCTCGGAGGTGGCGGGAATCGCAACGTCGATGGCGAACGGCATCGGCGCAGCCCACGCAGTTGCCTGCCTGTGTGAGGATGCCGAAGAGGTGACAGGTGATGCACCGGTATGGGCCGGAGTTGGGCCAAGTGGGCCGCAGTGTGACACACGTGAGCAGCAGTTAAGCGAGGGAAGAGATGGACCATGGGCCAGATGTGATCTCCTTCTATTTTTTCCTGGTTCTTTCCCTTTTCTATATTCTGTTTTGTTTTCAGATTTGTATTTTTCATTTGTTTTGGAATATTTCTTTACAGAATTTATTTGCTAAATAATAGTAGCAATATTAGAATGTGTTTAGTATCATTTAGTGAACTTTTATTATATATTGTTATATTTCTTTATACTTTTCTATTTTCTGTTTTCTATTTTAATAATTTCTTTTCAATTCAAATTTTCTCATTGGTCCAAATACCATAATTGTTTGTAGAGTAATCCAATTTTTCCAAAGGTAATTATACAAGTTATTTGTCCTAATTATGTTGGTATTTTCAACACTCATATTTACATTAGAATTATTTATTAGGTAGAATAAATAAGGAATAGGGTTTTAGGGATTTGTTATTACCTAAGAATAATCAAAATAGGTTTTTTATTTTATTTGGATTTGTGAGGCTTAAATGATTTAGATATACTAAATTAGACTTTATATTTATTTTATATTTGACCTTCTACTACAATGTTTTTAAAATATTGAATTTGTTTTATATTAAGATCCAACTACTTAAATCCTTATTATTTTAGGGTTTAGGGTTCGTACTATACTTATATTCTTTTGTTGATGTGAGTAAAGAATAATGGCTAAACATATTGTCTTTATGTTTGTGAACATTAATGATATCACCATTTAAAATAGAAAGTTATTTTCTGGAATGTCTTATGGAAAGGGATTGATAAAGATAACTCCTAAGCACATATGGTTATGATAATTGGAAATGAAAAAAATGTGCTTAAGTGATTTGCTATAGGAAAATATTCCTATAAGGCATTGTGGAAATAGGATGATAAATCAATCAGAGGAAGTGACTATTAAGTTTGGTTAAAGATTTAGGGTTTAGTATTTACCAAGAATTCCTATCTTCCATAATTTACAATCCTGAACTTCTAATTAAGGAATTCCTTTCCTAGATATACTACTCCTTCATATCCATCATCATGTGCTAACATGATGAGCTTTACTTCACAAGAATATTCTTATCCACCTTTTATTCTTCTAAATCCATATATAAATCCAATGAGCTTGACACTAAAGCCTTTCATAATCTTCTCATATCCATACTTGGTTATATCAATTACTCTACTACTGATAACCTCCAATCCAACAAGTAGTTACTTCTAACTCCATTCATACTCTTCCTTAATCATCCACCACTAATATTACTCTAGTAGATGTATATATCAAACTACTTTCCTCAAAAGCTTACTATCCTTTAAGAGGAATAACACTACTTCAATAACTCCATTCTACTCTAGCTTCAGCTCATTTATACTATCTTATATCTACTTAACTCCAGTATATCATATACCAACTTTACATCATATCATGGTGACTTGTCATGGCTAACCTAGAATGACATATCTATACTAGGGTTCAATCATGTTCTATCCACCAATGTCACTTATACATGATATAAGCATTCAATCTTGGTGACTAAAGCATGATCATTATAATCCTTTGATCCTTTATGGTTTAGGTTTCCAGTTGGCTAATCAAGGCTTTCACTCATACAACACCACAGTTGTATTATAATTATCTTCTGTTCATATCTATTGGACTAAGAGATATTATTCACTGACTATACCTACTTGATCCAATAAGATTACTCCTGGTAACTTTCTTTAGGATTCATCCTTGTAATCTTCTTTATCACCATATAATTAGATATTCCAAATAACTCTTCTATCATTTCAGGAGTGAGTTAACTCCATCAATTATCACATTGATCTCATTCTATTCCAACACTCCCATGTATAGATTATACCTAAAACTAGCATTACCACTTACCTCTTCTTACCTCCTTCTCTAGAGGGCTTAAAGTGAATGTTATGATAAGAACAAGAGTTGATAGATCAAGAATTGATAGGTTAATATTCGATGAATCAATAGTTGACTACTCAACGTTGATGAACAACATATATTAGAATAAGTTTCAATAGAGATGATAAGGATTTATATGGAAAGAAAGATATGTGGTGAATGATTTTGACTTGGTTTCTTTCCTATTCAATCTCATTAAAGAGTTCAGGTTAGGTATTACCATGATACTCATGGTATAAGTAGATGATATTAAGATAGATCAAGATTTGGTTATTACATTCTTTATTATTTAAGTTATATTTATAACTTGGTATTCATGGGTTGTGTAATGAATACTGGGATATGACTACTTAGGGATCAAATATAAATCATTAAGTAATGTATTAGGGTTTAACTTTTATTATATTTGATCTACCCTTATATCAAATATCTTTTACCCAAAATAAGGTTTAAGCAAAGGTTATATTGAAAATTATCGCAGTCAACTTGATGATCTACTTCAATTCCATCAAGTTGAGAGGAGCTTCAATCAAATTGACAAGTTTTGTTCAAAAGCGCAAAAATTATTCAGATTTTCTATGCATGAATGCAATGCACACATCTAGGTTCAGCTTATTTCTAAGCTGTAATGATGGGATGTTACAAACTCTCCCGCTTAAAATAAACTTCGTCCTCAAAGTTCGCAAACTCTCACATTTCAGAGTAAGGAATTAACTTGTGCTGGTTACGGCACATCTTAGCTCCATGGTAACCTTAATGGGAATAATTGTAGCATTACATATCCAGATCTTTTCCTTGAATTCTCATCATTCTTGGAAATCTCCAACTTGTTTTCTTCAACACTCCAAGGTTCCTTTTACTATCCACCTCTAAGGATATGTCCTTATTATAAACTCCTTAATTTGGGGTCTCTTCTTTAGTTTCGTATCCTAATTAGATATCCTAATCCTACTCCTTAACTTGATCATCGATCTTCTTTACTATATTATGTAAGGTCTAGGAAGTCTCACTAAAACACAATTTTAAATTCTATTTTACAATATTTATAGCCAAAATACTAAATTTTTGGTTTGCCACTGTATGTCTTATATTGGTAGTCCATCCGAAGTTTGGTTTTGAACACATTTAGTCCAGACAATCGGAATTTCTTGTTTCACTACACATGTCCAATTGGATATGCTTTATTACTTCTTAATGATCACTTAAGATTTACTTCTTCTAGAATTAGTTTGTTAGTACTATTCTATTTTATCACCTTGAAGCTTTTACCTTAGAAAGCTTTTAGAATTTATCTTGTTATTACCTTAAGTACTTCTTCAACTTCCATTTATTAATTACCTTAAGGTTCGAGTCCTACTACCTTGAAGTAAACTTCGATTTTTCATCCAGACATACTTCAGAGAGTACTTTTTTGATGATTTTCTTTTAACCTTATGAAAATAAGGCTTGCTGTTGTTGTAGGTTCGTCCTTCTTCTCCAACCTTTACTATGGTATAAGTAGATGAGATTAAGATAGATCAAGATTTAGTTATTACATTCTTATTATTTAAGTTATATTTATAACTTGGTATTCATGGTTGTGTAATGAATACTGGGATATGACTACTTAAGGATCAAATATAAATCATTAAGTAATGTATTATGGTTTAACTTTTATTATATTTGATCTACCCTTAGATCAAATATCCTATACCCAAAATAAGGTTTAAGCAAAGGTTATATTGAAACTTATCGCAGTCAACTCGATGATCTACTTCAATTCCATCAAGTTGAGAAAAGCTTCAATCACTTTGACAAGTTTTGTTCAAAAGCGCGAAAATTATTCATATTTTCAATGCATGAATGCAATGCACACATCTGGGTTCAGCTTATTTCTAATCTCTAATGTTGGGATGTTACAGTCCCCTTCACGAAAGTTTTTATGTTTGACCTAAGGAGGTCGGTGAAAACTATACGGCGGCAACTATATGGTAGCGGGTCGTATAGTTGGTCGTTAAGCTTGCTAGAGCCTCCTCACGGCTCCTGGTTTCTTTGGCGTTTTGGAAATCTTGTATATTTGGCATTTATGTAGTGATTCCCATCATCATACGTCATTATCTATGCATGCAAAAATAGCAAGAAAGGGTTGCATACCCCTTTGATCATAAGGCACTGGTGGCAGGTTTTAGAGAGATATTTGTAACATCCTAGGTTTAGCAGCTAGAAATAGACAGGACACATGTGTGTGCATTGCATTCATGCATTAGAAAATTCGAGGAATTTTTGCGCAAAACTAATGAAGCTATAGAGGGACCGAGATCTCTCTTGTTCTGATGGAAACATCAGAGCAGGTGCGATGCATTTCAACATGACCTCTACAATATTCTTGTGTTTGAGGGGAAAGAAATTCAAATTTGAATATTTAAAATATACATTTGAATCGCAACAAAATAAAATTATAACTAGAAATGATGTTACAATTACAAATACATACTTGAGAGATTATTTATGATTAAGATATAATTAATCACAAGTATTAACATAAAAAAGAATTGAATTCTTATATAATATAATATAATATGAACATATAATCATAATTACAATTGAGTAAAGTGAAACAATTCAATAAAATGAAATCATTACAATAATAATCTTTATTATTCCATATATACATATAGTATTGTTGTTCTTTTACAACAGAAGAATGAAAGTACATCATAGGAAACAAATTAAATAGAAAACAAATTACATAAATGTAATAACTAAAAGAATTCTTTACAAGAAGATATGTATATTACATTGTTTGCAAATGAATTATAAAAGAAAAAGAAAACAAGTAAACTTGATTGAATGAAATACAACAATACAGTATGTTTACATTATTCAAACAGAAAAGAAATTACAATAATATAAAAAAGAAAACCTAAACTAAATCTGGTATCTCCTTTCTTCTTTACTAGATCCTTGCAAATGAGTATAGTAAACAAAGAAAATAAGAAGGGGTGAGTGTTAAAAGGGGATTGCTCTCAGAATGAACAGTGTGATGCATTGTAACCATTTCATCACTGACCTAATCATAAAAGGGGTAAGTTTCACCAAATAGTGGTATCTGTTCCTATCAAAAGTGTCTCAGTCCAAGATCATTAACAGAAATATTGGGGCAAGTTTCACCATTGAGTAAATCTATTCTTATTAGTGCATCATTTGCCTCAGCATAGCTTCACAGGCATTTGGGGAAAATTACACTTGGTAGCAAAAGAAAAATATCAACACAGGGATAATGCTTCCATCTCGGCTGAAGCATATCCATAGCACCAAGTCTCCACTTGTGGAAACTTGCACCCAGTGGGGCCCAGCTACAAGCAGCACTGTCATACATGCAAAAGATGTGCTGTCTACACATTAGAGAAAGGACCTAACATATAAAAGAGCCAGCGCAGCCACAACTTAGTAGCTAAGCACGATTGCATATCCATAGCACTCACCATCACCAAGATCTACACAGTTCATCACAAGTTTATTCCCTTCAAATCCACATCCATTCTTTCTATTTCCCTGCTAAGAGAACACACTATTTTATATCAATCCACCATATCATCTGCTCTGGTTGCTTAGACCAGCCATCCAGGAGCAAATTAAGTAAGAACCAACTAATAGTACCAGGAGGAAGAGGTTCCATCAAGAACAGAACCAGTTCATCAGCAGGCCAAGCAAAGAGGTGGAATAGCAGCCCAGCTGATCAAGATCATGCTCATCAAGGAAAAGTAATAAGATCAAAGGATATCACCATAGCTGATCACGAACAGCCGCAAGAACACAAGTACTAGAGAAGCATCAAATTTACAAACAACAGGTGAGTATACCAAGAGCATAATATATGTTCTTATCAATTTTAACATAAGCTTGCATACCCACAAATACCAAGTAGGAATTGAAATAAAAGTTACTCTCAGTCTTGCATAGAATTGCTATGCAAGACTCATGAGAGAGACATACAAAGATTCCCAAATCTTAGTATCTGTTCTTAAATAAAACCTTGCCTCGGTCTCTTGCCTCATTGGCTAGGAATTTCCAAGTGATTAATTTGCATCCAAAAATTATCTCAAGTAAATGAATAACCAAATAGGTAAAGAACTTCCTCCACGAAACCAACCATAGCATCAGATCTTAACCATTTACCTATGAGGTAGTTTAGGAAAGAGAAAAATCTCAGATCCACATAGAAAACCATTTAAAATTCACCCCAGAGTTATTTAGCCTCGGACCATGCATCATTGGCATTCAAATCGTAAATTCTCATCCAGTCAATTCACACAAGTCAAAATACCAAATCATTTATCCACACTACCAGCATCATATTAACCACTAGATCCATATTGGTATTTGTTCTTATCATTTTAAGAGAGCCAATCATTTGCAAAGAGAGCTCTCGGTGATCATAGAGTTGATATGCTAATTACATCCTAGATCTAGAACAAGGTAACCACATTATTTTCTTTAAAGGGAATCCAAGCCTCAGTCTTTTCCATCCTTAGCATTGGACTAGAAATTTATCCAGAAAAGAAGCCAGGGAATAATTCATAGCTGCAGATCAAGCTATCTGATCCATCACTGCGCACACTCCAACACTAGAGGCACCACAACAACAGCCAGGACATTAGAAGCCATTAGAACAATCTTTCATATTGGCTAATCAACATGTACATTAAGGAGTTCAGTTAAATCATTTCTTTAGGTTGTAATTCTAAGAATCATCTGCACACTTCATTACCATATAAGTAACTCACATGTGATACACTATTCTACTGCAACCAACAATGGAATACCAAATCATATATCTAGCATAATTACCAGACATCAAACTAACAACCAAAGGTAGTTGTACAAGTAACAACTAAAGAGTAGTGGTACTGTGAAATCAAGATACTTGCACCAGAATTTAGACCAGAGGGTAACAGTAATCACAAACCTCACTTCTAACAATAAATGTCACAAGCTATCCAATATATTTCATCAACGAAATATCCTCCACTTAGCAGATCACTAGAGTGACATCTTGCACATCCTCATATGTTTGATGCATCTGCTAATTAGCAGAGAGCAGTTCAAAGGAGATCAAATCCTTATCACACAAATCCTATAACAAAGCATCGGTGCTACTTAGGATAATTCCATCATCATAGAGAAAAATCCAAAGAGGAATCAAGTGAAGGAAAGAAAAGAAGAATCCCCACTTACCCGTGGTCCTCGCTATAATTTGAATAGGAAGCAGACTGGCGGAGTAGTCGTAGTGGCAACAACCACGACACAACATCATAGGCGGCACCTGAGCCTACGCCGAGCTGCGACCTGCGTGACGCTACACCAAACCAGGAACATACTCATCTTCACCAACACTAACCCACTAGCAAGGCACCAGCATCCAAATGCCCACGCCATACCACCAGG
Source organism: Avena sativa (assembly GCA_916181665.1). NCBI lineage: Eukaryota > Viridiplantae > Streptophyta > Magnoliopsida > Poales > Poaceae > Avena > Avena sativa. Next base: position 81,963,604 of record OV702296.1, read on the forward strand.
GTTGCAGAGAACCTTGCCGTCCCGCCGGAGTAATAGCAGAAGAGGAGTTAGGGTTTCGAGGTTGGTGGTGAGCACATAGTGGCGTGAGACTCGAATCAAATTGGGTAGGCAGGTGGAGCTTTACGAGGAACGTTGAATAGGACCATCGACGCCGGCCGAAGTGGCCAGGCTCGCCGGAATCTAGCAAGAACAATGACGGCCACCGTCGAGAGAACAAGAGGAGAAGAAGAGCCTCAAGGAGATGGGACGAGCTTAGGGCTGGGTCAGTTTGACCGATCTAGTACCCCAGTTGATCGAGCTTAGCCCATTGTTGGGTGCCAGGCCCACTTTAAAACAAAATAAAATGAGTCAAGGAAAATACAAATTTACAAATATGACCCTAAAGATATTTAAAGCTCTATAAAAATATTATAAAAAATATATATAATATCTCTAAATACTCACAAAAATGAGATTCATCTAAGAAAAATATAAAAATACTTGTTTTATTTAAGTAAAATAATACTAAATATTAAAGCTACTAATATCCTAAATAAAATTTAATAAAATAAGGAAAAATCCTAAAAATATATTAAAATCATTTTTGTATATAAAAATAAATCTATTACTTTACAAAAATACTAAGTTAAATTTTTTACAAATAAAACTTGAAACAAACAATTAAGGACATTAAAACTTTTGTAGAGTTTTATAAAAAACAAGATAATACTTAAAAATAAATAAAAGTCACTTTTAAGATCTTGAGTAAATATATTTTACTAGAATAATACTAAATCTTATATTCCAAATTTTTTAATGTCCTAAAGTAATAAGTCCATATATATTACCTATTTTGGTAAATTCTTTAAAAACAATACTTAAGTAAGAAATAATGACAATTTATATAAAACCCTAAATATTTAATATCTAACTACTAATTCCAAAATCGTAACTTGGATTCATAATCAAGCTTAAGTATAACTATTAACTTTAAAATATTCTTTTTAAAATCTTAAAATTCAAATTAAAAAAACCATTTAAATAAATAGTGTGTATCACTCATATATAATATGGTGAATAATCTTTACATCTTAATCATTATTAACATAACTTCAAATCCTAACAAATTACTAAGATCATCTAATTATACTTCCATTAAATAGATACATATTATTTTCGTAATAGCAAAACAAATTTAAGCTAATCATTCACTTAAATATAAAGTGAATAACTCCACACCTTAATCATACTTATCATAAATCCAAAACTTGAGAATAATTAAAACAAATTACACCTTAAGTTTATTTACCCTTTTAAAGTTAACTTTAGTCTCAAAAGCTTATAAAAATCATGTCTAATAAACTATAGTTAACTTTGGTCTATTTTAATTAAGACCTAAAGCATCTCAAGTCCAAACTATTCGAGCAAGAGATAACGACATTAACATTAATCACATTCTATCAACCATAAAAATTGTTTAAGCCTTATCAAAGAAACCTTTTCTTTGAAGGTTATTATTTTTTCCATTTCAAATAATAACTCTATAATAGATTCCTTCAACCCTTAAACAACCCAATACATATACTTTCATCATAATCACCAAATAACAAGTAATATCAATCTTAGATTACTATTGTACCCTACTTTTATATCTTGTATATAAAGACTTAAGTTCCTTATAAATGCATTTCCTGTGAAGTAAAATTTAAAGATGAACCAACTCTTAAAGGAATCACCTAATTTCACTTCATTTAAAGTATTGGGGATACACTTTGGATTTTTATAAAAATGCATAGAATTTTTTTTACCATAAAACAGTAGGAGAGGCTCCTACTGCACCATTGCATTAGAAAACCAATAAATATAAACATGATTTAGGTGTGCGGAAACACCAAAAAGAACTATTTACAACTGATTTAGTCTATCTATAAACCAAGCTATAGTTTGCTCCAGGTTTTGGCTAACCCTGAACCTAAGAAGACTAAGATCTGACTTAACTCTGGCCCTCCAGGACTCCTTTGAATGTCTGATACTGTTAAAAATCAAATTGTTGGTTAGGCAACTATCATTCTCCTCATTCAGTGAGACTGCTGAAGTTAGGCTCTATAACTCCTGAAATTCATCCAAAGCTTCCATTGAAAGGGGAAGAATAAAAGCCTCTTGCTATTAAAATCATTGTAATAAGATGAAATCGAGATATCTGAATTAGTAGCAAAAGAATAAATCCTGGGAAACTTTTCATTGAGTATCAGACTGTTCCATTCATCCTTCCAAAAAATTGCATTATTTCCTTGTCAAACAGAAAATGAAGCAATGCCCCTAAAGATGGGTGACAATTTAATAACTAATTTCCACCAAAAAGATCCACAATAATTAGCTGCATGAGGAACCAAGTTCTGATAGTAAGAAGACCAAACCAGCTGCACCCAGGGGATATCCTTTTTATTATAAAATTTGTCAAGGAATTTAATCAATAGACCATGGTTCTAAATCTTATTCAGAACACCTAATTCCCCTTTATTTTGGGGCTTACAAACCATGTTCCAAGCTACCAAAGATAAACATTTCTCCCCTTCATCTATTTTTTTACTCCAAATACATCTCCTCCTTAGTTTATCCACATACTCGATGATTGTAGGATTTATCTAAATTGTACACATAGTGTAAGTGGCAATGGATGTCAGAATAGCATTTGCATAAGCAATTTTCTCAGCATGGGACATTAAAAGAGTGGAAGTGGTTACTTTCCTCTCAATCCTATCAACTAAAGGCATGAGATCTGTAACAGATGGTTTTGTAGTTCCCATAGGCAATCCCAAATAGGTAAAGGGCACTGAGGCAACAGAACAACCAAAAATTGCAGCTAAATGCTGAGCTCTTTGTTAAGAAATATTTATGGGAATTAGATTTGATTTATGAAGGTTTATCTTGAGTCCAGTGGATGTTGCATAATCCAACAGAATAGATTTCAAGTGAGTTACCTCAGCCTCATTTGCTGGCATCACTAAGATTGTATCATCTGCATATTGTATAATAGGGAATTTATCACCATTAGGTAATGGTAAATGGAGTCTGCCTTCCTGCAGTTCTTTGTTGATGATGGCCTGAAGTAATTCAGCCCCTACCACAAACAATAAAGGGGATAATGGATCTCCTTGCCTCACACCCCTCTTGCATTTAAAAAGTTTACCTGGTACTCCATTTAATAAAATATATGAATGTCCTGAGGATAGAATACTTGCAAGCCATCCTAGCCAGATATTATCAAAACCCATATGTTTTAAAATGTCCAGAATTGTGCCATGATCTATCATGTCAAATTCCTTCTCAAAATCCAGTTTCAAAACAATAATTTCTCTTTTAGAAGCTTGACATTGGTAGATATACTCAAAGGCCCAAGCTAGGAAGTCTTGAATTGTCCTTCCTCTAATGAAACTATATTGGTTTTTACTTACCACTTGTAAAATCCACTCCTGCATTCTATCTGCCAATAACTTAGTTAATAAATTTATAGAGGAGTTCAACAATGATATTGGTCTATTATCATTAACTATCAAAGGTGAAGGCTTATTTGGTATCAGAGTAATCAAAGAGATGTTTATACTGTCTAAAGTAACATTTCCTGCAGCAAAGGAGTGACACGGAATGTAAAAATCAGTGGACAGAATGTCCCAACATGTCTTAATGAAACATCCATTAAAACCATTCAAACCCTGGAGCTTTGTCAATAGGTAGTTTCTGGACTGCTTTGTCAATTTCCTCCTTTGTAAACGGCACTGATAAAGCATTCAAACCCTGAGTTGGATTAAAAAGAGTCTGCAGGTCAAATAGCATATTACACTGTTCAGAAACCCCCAGTTTATCTTTATAAGCTTGAATGAGTGCCTGTGCCATTGCATCATGATCCAATAAAGAAGTACCACCTGACACTATAATCGAAGATATTGCATTTCTTCTGTGTCTTTCAATTGCAACTCTATGAAAAACCTTAGTGTTTTCATCCCCATACTTAATCCATCTTTCAGTGCAACGTTTTTTCCAATACTACTGTTTATAAGACTGCAATCTTGCAATGTGCCTCTTGAGAATTACTCTAAAGTTCCATTCTGGTCTTGTCAAGTTTCTTAGTTGCTCTAGTCGTCCATTTGTTGCAACACTACTTGGCATTTATCAATGAGCATGGATAATTTAGAAATAGACTTACTCCATTGCTTTAATGCTCTTCGAACATTCTTTAATTTAGCATTAATCGTAGAAGCTTGATTGGAATATCTAACTGGCAGTAGCCAAGCATCAGCAACAGTTTCTTTGAAACTAGGGTACTGAACCCAAAAGTTTTTAAACCTAAACAACTTACTTCTAGGAATGGATGTCTGGATTGAAATGAAACAAGGCACATGATCTGAAACTAGACTAGATAAGGCTCTAACAGTAGTGTTTGGGAAAACAGAAGTCCAGTTGTTAGAGGTGAGAAACCAGTCTAAGCGTTCAAGCAAGGGTTGAATCTGCATATTACTCCAAGTAAAGGCAACTCCTTGTAAAGGTAAGTCAACTAAGTTTTGTGCTCTTATAATATCATTAAACGTGAGCATATCATTAATGTTTCCTCCCTGAATGTTTCTATCATTTTCTGATCTATAAAAGTTATAATCACCAATTAAAATCCAGTTCTCATTATCTGCAATATTCAGGTCATATAACCATTGCACAAAATCATTAATGGACTCCCCAGCACAAGTACCATATATATTAACCAAGAACCAAGAACTGTTGGAAGAAGTGGAAGTAAATTTAATTGTTGTTGCCCATGAAATATTCTCAATGACATCCCCAGGAAAAATTGAACTATTCCAAATGATAATGAGCCCCCAGAGTTTCCTTCAGATGGAAAGTGTGAAAATTTATCAAACCTTCTCGGACAAAATTTCTTGATGTAAGAGTGATCAAACTGTTTGCTCTTGGTCTCTTGCAAACATATGATAGCACAGCGAGAAGAATCAATGTGGGTGCAAAGAGCATTACGTTTATCATCAGAATTTGTACCTCTCAGATTCCAACATAACACATGCCACTGCCTAAGTGTATAATTCATGAAAGAAAATTGCAACAAAGAGGTTCTCCACAGAGAGGTTCACAACACAGCTAAGCAAAACCCACAGATCCATAAGACAAACAAATACAGACTTATGACAAGGAATTAACAAATAAACATAAATTATCATTATTATTATCTAGAAGCTCTCAGTCTTCATCTTCTTGAACTGCATTTTCCAGCTTGTCTTCCTCCAACTCCCGAGGTGGAATGCCACAAATATCAGTGCCAATCCTCTGAAGGACAGATATAGGAGTTGGTGGTGGAACTGGAGAACTCGGAGCTGTAATTTCTAAAACATTAGATCTATCATCACTGCTCATATTGATCACAACTGATGGGATAGTTCTTTCCTTAACCTTTGTTTTGCTCCTTTTGGAATCTGAGGGCATGTCAACCTTGAAGCCATTGTAAATGTTGTTCCTGGGACTCCTACGAACAGAAACAACATGGATAGGTGCCTTCTCTTTTCCTTTTGCCTTCCTGCCTTTCCTACCCACTTGTTTAGTTTCAACAAATGCCTCAATATCATTTCCATTCAGTACCTCTCCATGCTCATAACCAAGCATATTTGATGACTCAAGACAGGGAGAATCATCAAAAAAAAGTTTTCTTGCCACTCTGCGATTTAGAAAACTATTAGCAGCATTCTCATCCAAAAAGAACTTGTCAGTAGAAGAGAAGTTTGTCTTAATCAGACTAGTAGATGGAAATATTGAACCGAAAAGAGAAAAGGATCCCAAGAAAATATTCGGCATCTGCCAATTGAGAAGGACATCTCTAGTAGTTCCATCAGAGGAAGCAATCTGAGCTACCCTCAAAGCTCGAGCTGCACCTTGAGCAGAAGATTCAGGCTCCCCTTCATCCCCAGTTATAATCTGCAGAGTTTCATCTGAGCTGACAGATTGGTTAGAGATCATGTCATTCCAAGCAGAGAAAGGTCTATCAGCCAAACCATTGAATGGTGGATGCACCCCATCTGAAAACAGAGCACCTTGTTCCCTGAGGATCATCTGATAGTTGACCTGTCCTGCAGTTGGCATCATAACCAGAGGTGCAATGCCCTGGATTACTTATGCATAATATCATATTGCTTCTATAAACATTAGTCCTTACCAGACCAATCATGTTGATTTCAGATATTGGATCTTTTATTGTCTTGAAGACCGTGAGTGCATAATCTTGCAATCACAAAAGGCAAGTTCACACTTGATCATGTTCTTTGATTATTTTCTACAAAGTTTTTTGCAAATCAAGTGTTGTCATCACCTTCATTTCAAAAGGTCAGAAAACACTATTTTCATAATAATATGATTATATGTTATTTACCATGAGGTAATAACCTACTATGAATTGCGGTGTAAAGGAACATATTATCTAGGACTTAACAACCAATGTCACCAGTGATTCTTGCGCCGTATATCATGCATTGGCCATGAGATTTGGAATGGGACGGAGAAGTCAGTTGTATCTTCTTTCTCTCGCATGTAGCCAGATGCGCAGGTCGTGGCTGTTATCCTCAAAGTGTGCATTAATGGGTAATTCATAGAGGATATGCAGCATATGGGTGGGAACCCTCAACATCCCACGATAGTTCAGGCATCTGAAAGGTCTGTACCAACCATTGCTATAATTCAATGTGTGGGAATGGCGTACACCAAGGAGACATGCGGGGTCGCGAACAGGGCAGTGATTGGCTTGGGTCATCTACTAGACCCCACACCATAGGAAGTGTGGATGGGAAAGATCGCCCAGTTGTGCAACAAGGATTTGATATCTCATGGGTAAAGTAACGCACCTCTAAAGAGTGTAAGAACCGTAACTTGTTACTCCCTATTCTGGGAAGGAGCTATGAACGGGGCAGGAAAGGAACTCCACAAAAGTTCTGGTAAAGCTGTGAAGGTTGACGGACATAGCTTTTCAGAATAAAAGCAACCTTTGAAGAAATGTTTATGAAAACCTGCATTGCCTATGACTATAGATAGTGCATCAAACACTCCTTTTTAGTGAACTTGCTGAGTACACTCGTACTCAACGTATCTTCTTAACCCTTGATAGATTCTGAAGCCAATACAGACGACGTCTACATCCACTTATGCTCAAGGGAATCGTCATCAATAGTTCAAGTTCTTTAATGAAGTCAACATATACATCAACTAAAGTGAAGACGAAGTTGTTGATTAGATAGAAATATAATCTCTAGCCATAGAACTTACTTCTATAGGGTATTGCAATAGCAGCAATACAAACCAAATAGTTAGATGCTAATCTTACTAGCATAATAGTTATGAGTTGATTATTTCTGGTTCTTCTTTGTAAGAAGTTTATTTCTCTCTCTTTAACATAGAGTGTTATCTGGATCTTGTGTAAAGAGTTTAGTTGTAACCTATAGTCATATCTTGGACCTGTTGTGTTTCTGTTGTACCACTCTGAGGGATGTAATACTAGTGAACGGTGTTTCATTGTTGTTATGTCAACGACTATAGTGTACTACATCATGAAGTGGTATGCTGGGTCACTGCAGCTGGTATCAAAGCATATGCTTTGACCTTAGGATTAAAACTTTTAGGAAGATTTCTAGGTTGGATAGTGACTATAGAAGCCATCTTATCTAAACCAAATATTCTTATGACTTGTGATGAGTATCCAATTGAGGATAACCTTGTCACACTTAAGTTGGATGCTTTGGTCATATTTCTTAGGAGTAGTTATCCATTCTTTCTGGGTATCGTACTAGTTCTAAGAAGGTAGAACACCATCAAGATATCTTATGTAAGCTAGAACATCAAAGTAGATTATGACTAAGTTTAAGATATGTTATGGAGTAGTTTAAATAGTGTAGTCTAACCATAGAATTTATGTAAGACAGCAGAATATCATTGTTAATTGATAAAAATAGGTAACATAATAAAGACCATTAGAGCATGTATAGTTATAATGGGTAGTAAATCATGTGGGATTCAATTGAGAATTCTACGTGAAGTAGTGAAATTATGTTGAAGATCAATGATAGTACTATGAGAACTAAAGTCATCATGGTGTGATTAGCTCTTAAATCATGGTGAATAGGTTCAAAATAACAAGATCATGGTGAGATTAACTCTGAAACCATGATGTAGGTGTAATTATGACAAGTAATTAATAAATTATCTTCAAGTAAAATAAGAAAATAGCATGGTAGAACGATGATAGTAGTCATAGGTGTCATAATTCTTGATAAAATTTAGTTTTAGGTTTAATGGAAACTTATTAGTAATTTTGAGAGATCATGTGAGGTTAGTTTAATAATAAAGAAAGGTTGGTTATATTAGTCATTCCAAAAGTGAGACTAGAGGTTAGTCAAAACCAAATTGAGACCACTTTGATTAAAATTATCACTGTTGCAATTGAGCAATTTGGGTAAATTATGAGGCAAAGAATAGTTTAACCCTAAGTGCTATGTATCACGAAGTAAACATATATGAGGAGGTGTCATATACTACACAACTAAGCCTGAATTCTAGAGATATTATACTCAACTACTATATTCCGGGCTTAGAATATTGTGTGTCATATGTACCACATTTGGATTTGTTGGGTTTTCTTGGATCTTTTTGATTGACTAGATCTTTACATGATGTTTGACTTGATGTGCAAATGCATGTTGCATCCTCAAGTTATTACTTAATGTTATAGACCTAGATAGAAAAAGGGAATTTGTGTAAGGGAGTGACGACTTCCAAAGACCAAGATGAAGACTTACTTGAAAAGTGCAGCTAAGTATAAGGAGTATCAACACAATTTGAAGGATGTATTAAGTTCAGATCATTATTAGCCAGTCATAAGAAGGAAGATTAGTGTAGAAAATGTTTGGAGCAACAAGAAGAGATGAACTTAAGTTCACCCAAAGTAGGTGATGTTGCTAAAAGGTTAATGAAGTAATTATACCAAGTTCATGGTAGTATCATGGATTAGTGCAAAGAAGAATTTTTGGAACGAAATGGTATTCAAGCTCTAACAATTCAGAGAGAATGCCAGTAGTACGTCAAAAACCCGTAGGGTAATACATACACCCTCGAATTGTCCGCAGTTGGTATTTGGTCTGCAGTTGGTATTTGGTTGACTTAGTTAAACAGATCATCTTAGTATTCCATAAAGAGTATAAAACTTGTCCTAAGTTAAGTAAGACATAAAGGAGTATGCAAATAAAGCGACCGTTTTCCAAGATGCTTCGTGAAATCAGGCCTACCAAAGCAAGAATGTCCAAATAGTAAGTAAGACAAATAATGTGGAAAGATTCACTACGGAGATCCGCAATTGTGTGGGTATACCGTAAGTTCTTTCATGAGACCTTAAATAGGTAGAGTAAAAGATAGACAAAGACTAACATCCTAGTTATAAAGCTAATGGTTATTATATAAGCAGTTTAGAGACCATTAGAAATTACCAAGGGGGAGAGTAAACAGTTAACTGAAGTATTGCTATCTGAATATCCGAGTAAAGGTTGAATAATAAGTACTAAACTAGGACAACATTAAGCCTTATTTTCATAACGTTAAAAGAAGTTATTATTATAAAGGTACTTTCAAAAGTATGTCTTGATAAAAGATCAAAGTTTATTTCAAGATAGTAGGACTCAAACCTTAAGATAATTAACAAATGGTAGTTGAATAAGTACTTAAGGGGTTAACAATTGATTATCTAAAGCTTGATGAGGTAAAAGCTTAAAGGAGATAAAACAGATTAATCCTACCAGACTAATTCTAGAGAAAATAACTCTTAAGTGATCCTTAAGAGGTAATAGAGCACATCCAGTTAGACATGTATAGAGGAACAAGAAAGTCCGATGGGTATGGACTAAAGTGTTTAACACCAATCTTTGGAAGGACTATCAGTATAAACCATACCATGACAAATCAAAAATTTAGTCTTTTGGCCACAACTATTGTCTAATAGAATATAAAACCCTGTTTTAGTAAGACTTCCTAGACCTTACATAGTATAGTAAGGAAGTTCGATGATCATGTAAAGGAGTTGGATTAGGATACCTAATCAGGGAAATGAACTAAAGAAGAGATCCTAATGTAAGGATTTTATAATAAGGACATATCCCTAAGGGGTGATAGTAAAAGAAACTTTGGGGTATTGAAGTCAACAAGCTAGAGATTGCTAAGGACGATGAAGATTCAAGGAAAAGATCTATATATGGGATACTACAATTATTCTGATTTGAGGTTACCATGGAGATGAGAAATGTTGCAACCAATACGAGACAATTTGTCATTCCCAAACATGAGAGAGTACGAACTTCGAGGATGAAGTTTATTTTAAGGGGGAGAGTCTGTAACATCCCAAGTTTAGCAACTAGAAATAGACAGGACACATGTGTGTGCATTGCATTCATGCATCAGAAAATCCGGGGAATTTTCGCGCAAAACTAAAGAATCTATAGACATATCGAGATCTCTCTTGTTCCGATGGAAACATCAGAGCAGGTGCGATGGATTTCGACATGACCTCTATGAGGGGAAAGAAATTGAAATTTGAATATTCAAAACATACATTTGAATCGCAAAAGAATAAAATTATAACTAGAAATGATGTTACAATTAAAAATACATACTTGAGAGATTATTTATGATTAAGATATAATTAATCTCAAGTATTAACATAAAAAAGAATTGAATTATTATATAATATAATATCAACATATAATCATAATTACAATTGAGTAAATTGAAACAATTCAATTAAATGAAATTATTACAATAATAATATTTGTTATTCCAGATATACATATAGTATTGTTGTTCTTTTACAATAGAAGAATGAAAGTACATGATAGGAAACAAATTAAATATAAAAAAATTTACATAAATGAAATAACTAAAAGAATTCTTTACACGAAGATATGTATATTACATTGTTTTCAAATGAATTATAAAATAAAAAGGAAACAAGTAAACTTTATTTAATGAAATACAACAATACAATATATTTACATTATTCAAGCAAAAATAAATTACAATAATATAAAAAAGAAAACCTAAACTAAATCTGGTATCTCCTTTCTTCTTTACTGGATCACTGCAAATGAGAAAAGTAAACAAAGAACATAAGAAGAAGGGGTTAGTGTTAAAAGGCGATTGCACTCAGAATGAACAGGGTGATGCATTGTAATCATTTCATCACTGAGCTAATCATAAAAGGGGCAAGTTTCACCAAATAGTGGTATATGTTCTTATCAAAAGTGTCTCAATCCAACATCATTGACAGAAATATTGGGGAAAGTTTCACCATTGAGTAAACCTATTCTTATCAGTGCATAATTTGCCTCAGCACAGCTTTGTAGGCATTTGGGGCAAATTACACTTGGTAGCAAAAGAAAAATATCAACACAGGGATAATGCTGCCATCTCGGATGAAGCACATCCACAAAACCAAGTTAACTTGCACCCAGTGGGGCCTAGCTGCAAGCAGCACTATCATACATGCAAAAGATGTGTTGTCTACAAAGTAGAGAAAGGACCTAGCAAACAAAAGAGCTAGAGAAGTCGCAGCTTAGTAGCTAAGCACCAGTGCATATCCATAGCACTCACCATCACCAAGATCTACACAGTTCATCACAAGTTTATTCCCTTCACAGCCAAATCCATTCTTTCTATTTCCCTGCTAAGAGAACACACTATTTTAGATCAATCCATCATATCATCTACTCTGGTTGCTTAGACTAGCCATCCAAGAGCAGATTAAGTAAGAACCAGCTATTAGTACCAGGAGGAAGAGGTGCCTTCAAGAACTAAACCAGTTCATCAGAAGGCCAAGCAAGGAGGTGGAATAGCAGCCCATATAATCAAGATAAAGCTCATCAAGGAAAAGTAATAAGATCAAAGGATATCACCATAGCTGATCAAGAACATCCACAAGAACACAAAGTACTAGAGTAGCATCAACTTTACAAACAATAGGTGAATATAACAAGAGCACAATATATGTTCTTATCAGTTTTAACATAATCTTGCATACCCACAAATCCCAAGTAGGAATTGAAATAAAAGTTACTCTCAGTCTTGCATAGAATTGCTACGCAAGGCTCATCATAGAGACATACAAAGATTCCCAAATCTTAGTATCTGTTCTTAAATAAAACCTTGCCTCGGTCTCTTGCCTCATTGGCTAGGAATTTCCAAGTGATTAATTTGCATCCAAAAATTATATCAAGTAAATGAATAAGCAACAAACATGTAAAGAACTTCCTCCACAAAACCAACCATAGAATCTGATCTTAACCATGTACCTATGAGGTAGTTTAGGAAAGAAAAAACTCTCAGATCCACATATAAAACCATGTAAAATTCACACCAGAGTTAATTAGCCTCAGACCATGCATCATTGGCGTTCAAATCATAAATTCTCATCCAGTCAATTCACACCAGTCACAAAACCAAATCATTTATCCACACTACCTGCATCAGATTAACCACTAGATCCATATTGGTATTTGTTCTTGTCATTTTAATCAAGCCAATCATTTGAAAAGGTAGCTCTTAGTGAGCATAGAGTTTCTATGCTAATTACATCCTATAGCTAGAATAAGGCAACCAAAATATTTTCTTTAAAGGGAATCCAAGCCTCAGTCTTTTTCACCCTTAGCATTGGACTAGAAATTTAGCCAGAAAAGAAGCCAGGCAATAATTAATAGCTGCAAATCAAGCTATATGATCCATCACTATGCACACTCCAGCACTAGAGGCACCACAACAACAGCCAGGACATTAGAAGCCATTAGAACAATCTTTCATATTGGCAAATCAACAAGTACATTAAGCAGTTCAGTTAAATCATTTATTTAGGCTAGAATTCTAAGGATCATCTCAACACTTCATTACCATATAAGTAACTCACATGTGATACACTATTCTATCTGCAAGCAACAATGGAATACCAAATCATATATCTAGCATAATTACCAGAGATCAAACTAACAGCCAAAGGTAGCTGTACAAGTAACAACTATAAAGTAGTGGTACTGTGAAATCGAGATACTTGCACCAGACTTTAGACCAGAGGGTAACAGTAATCACAAACCTCACTTCTAATAATAAATATCACAAGCTATCCAATATATTTCATCAACGCAATATCCTACACTTAGCAGATCACTAAAGTGATAGCTTGCACAGCCTCATATGTTTGATTCATCTGCTAATTAGCAGGGAGCAGTTCAAAGGATATCAGAACCTTATCACATAAACCCTAAAACAGAGCATCGATGCTACTTACGATAATTCCATCATCATAGAGAAAAATCCAAAGAGGAATCAAGTGAAGAAAAGAAAATGAGAATCCCCACTTACCCGTGGTCCTCGCTAGAATTTGAAGAGGAAGCAGACCGGTGGAGTAGTCATAGTGGCAACAACCACGACACAGCGGCAGAAGCGATAGCTGAGCCTACGCCGAGCTACGACCTTCGCTAAGCTACACCAAACCAGGAAGATACTCATCTTCACCAGCACTAACCCACTAGCAAGGCAACAGCATCCAAACGCCCACGCCATACCACCAGGGTTGCAGAGAACCTTGTCGTCTCCCGAAGTATTAGCAGAAGAGGAGTTAGGGTTTCAAGGTTGGTGGTGAGCACGTAGTGGCGTGAGACTCGAATCGAATTGGGTAGGTAGGTGGAGCTTTACGAGGCACGTCTAATAGGACCATAAGCGCCGGCCGAAGTGGCCGGAATCTAGCAAGAACAATGGCAGTCACCAGCGAGAGAACGAGAGGATAAGAAGAGCCTCGAGGAGATGGGGAGAAGTAAGGGCTGGGTCGGTTTGACCGATCAAGTACCCTAGTTGGTCGAGCTTAGCCCATTGCTTGGTGCTAGGCACACTTTAAAATAAAATAAAATGAGTCAAGGGAAATACAAATTTACAATTATGACCCTGAAGATATTTAAAGCTCTAGAAAAATATAAAAAAATATATAATATGTCTAAATAATCACAAAAATAAGATTCATCTAAGAAAAATATAAAACTACTTGTTTGATTTAAGTAAAATAATACTAAATATTAAAGCTACTAAAATCCTAAATAAAATTTAATAAAATAAGGAAAAATCATAAAAATATATTAAAATTATTTTTGTATATAAAAATAAATCTATTACTTTACAAAAATACTAACTTAAAATTTTTTACAAATAAAACTTGAAACAAACATTTAAGGACAATACCCTACTATGGGAGGATAAATGGCAAGACAACATCCTTGGAATGACATATCCTGAACTCCACTCCTATGCCAAGAACAAATGCATCACAGTCGAGCAGGCCAGAATATTAGAGGAAGAACCATTTTATAACCTCTTCCAGCTACCTCTGTCTAATATTGCTTATGATCAGAGTCTGCAACTAAAGAGCTTGCTGGAAGGAATCACTGACACTACTGAACATGATACTTGGTATTTCCCTTGGAATGGTACAAAATTCTGTACAAAGAGAGTTTATCTCACCATCATCAATGCTCCACCTGCACCAGATCCTTTCAAATGGATTTGGAAATCCCCATGCTTACCCAAACACAAGTATTTCTCATGGCTAATGTTTCAAGACAGGATTAATACGAAAGACCTGATGAAAAGGAAGAATTTTCAGGTGGAGTCGTCTGATTATGTTCTCTATGATGACCACAATGAAGATACCATGTTCCATTTATTCTTCCAATGTGATTTCAGTCAGTCATTCTGGTGGAAGCTCAATGAGGAATGGAATATTGACCTTCCCTTCATCTATATGGTTTTGGAGGCCAAGAATAGGTCACAAAACCCTTTCTTCAAGGTTGCCCTAATTGCTAGATGTTGGAGTATATGGAATCATAGAAATAAGATCATATTTGACAACCTTTCTAAAGATCTTGACACCTGTTATCAATTCTTTATAGCATCTGTACAATTGATTAGGCATAGGGTAAAACCGAGTCAGACAGAGGGGGTGCAAGATTGGCCTGATCACTTGTAATCCCTCCACACCCCCCTTACTAACTCCCCTGGACTTTATCATCTGTAATTATCTCCGTCTGATTGAATGAAAAATGGAAAACGACACAGTGGGGATTTCCCCCACTGCCACACGTGTCAAAAAAACATTTAAGGACATTTAAAGTTTTGTAGAATTTTATAAAAAAAGATAATACTTAAAAATAAATAAATAACATTTTGAAGATCTTGAGTAAATATATTTTACTAGAATAATACTAAGTATTATATTCCAAAGTTTTTAATGTCCTAAAGTAACAAGTCCTTATCTATTACCTATTTTGGTAAATTCTTTAAAAACAATTCTTAAGTAAGAAATAATCACAATTTTATATAAAACCATAAATATTTAATATCTAAATACTAATTCCAAAACCATAACTTGGATTCATAATCAAGCTTAAGTATAACTATTAACTTTAAAATATTCTTTTAAAAATCTTAAAATTCAAATAAAAAACTTTTAAAAAAGTATTGTGTATCACTCATATATAATATGGTGATTAATCTTGATATCTTAATCATTATTAACATAACTTCAAATCCTAACAAATTATCGATATCATCTAATTATACTTCCATTAAATAGATATATATTATTTTCGTAATAGCAAAACAAATTTAAGCTAATTATTCACTTAAATATAAAGTGAATAACTCCACACATTAATCATACTTATCAGAAATCCAAAACTTGAGAATAATTAAAACAAATTACACCTTAAGTTTATTTACCCTTTTTAGGGTATTAACAATAGGAAAGGTTCCTACTGCCTCTTTTTCATTAAAACAGGGGTCAGAAAAAGTAGTGTTACATATTTACAGGTTACAAAGGAATAAGAAAATCCGAGTAGGTAAAAAAAGTCCTAGGAGCCACAGGAATTACAATCTATGGATTTATGCTCTTGATAAGTGGATGTAAGTCTTCTTTTGTCTTGTGGACCAACATGGATATATCAGTAGCAAGCCTTGCTTTCCAGGATTGAATCGAAGGCTTTATGTTGTTAAACCATAGGTTATTTCTCTCCTTCCAGATGTTCCAGGATCCAAGCAAAGTAATCTCCATAAACAGTTTTTTGTTCCAAGCTTGTTTTCCTTCCTCAATGATCATAAGCCTAGAACCAGCCATAGGACCATCAATATTAACTGTGCTCTAGCAAGCTTGGCTGAAGGGGAATTGAAAAAGCAAGTGTTCAATTGTTTCTTCAGGGGGATGGCTACACATTAGATAGTCATATCCTATCCCAAGAGTATAATGTCTTCTTTTAAGCATGTTTCTTGTATTCAATCGATCTGGTAAAATAAGCCATCCAAAAAACTTAACTTTTGAAGTACATTTAGACTTCCATAGCCATTTGAAAGCAATGTGGGGGTTCAGATTTCTGAAGTTAAACTGATAATATCGGCTGGATGTAATTTTTTTGGCTCCCCAGACATAACTCCAAGTGTCCTTTAGGTGTTCACTGAGGTGTATTCCTCTTCAATTATTGTGAATTGTTCTTAGTTTAGTCAGAGCTTCTAGTGATAGAGGGAGATGAAATATAGATGCCAAATTGTCTGAGGTGAGAAATTCTTGGGCAGAGATATCTTCATTCTTCACATATATGAGTAAACAATAGGGTAGCTTTCTTCTAATATAGTGTCAGACCATTGATCCTTCAAAAATAAAGTAGATGCTCCATTACCAATTGTACTCTTAGCCACTCCTCTAAATAAGTGAGATAATTTAAAGATATCTCTCCACCAGAAAAAGCCACAAGTCCCAACAGCATGTGGGACTGCATTAGTGTAATATGAATGCCAAATCAGAGAGACCTAGGGGGTGTCATCCTTGTAAAACTTATGAAGGAATTTTAACAACAGGCATTCATTTTGTATTTTGAGATTAAGGATGCCAATACCACCTTTATTCTTTGGCCTACAAATCATGTCCCAAGCAGCAAGTGAATTACATTTTTCACCTTCTTTAGTCCTTTTATTCCATAAGAAATGTCTTTGGATTTTCTCTGTGTGTCCCACAGTCTTATCTCGTAATTTGATTGAACACATTGTGAAGGTTGCAATTGAAGCAAGTAGGGAATTAATCACAGTCACTCTCCCACTATAAGACATCATCATAAATGATGCAGACGCCTTCCTCTCAATTCTGTCAATTAGTGGCATTAGGTCATATACTGTGGGTTTAGTGGTGCCAAGAGGGAGAACTAAATAAGTGAATGTCATTGTAGCAATGGAACAACCCAACATATCTGCAATTTCCTTATTGATGTTCTCTGTCAGATTTATTGGTATTAGATGAGATTTTTGGAAATTAATCTGTAAACCAGTAGACAAAGCATATTTATGAATTATTCCTTTCATCACTTGAACCTGATCTTTATCTACTTGCATTATGATCAAAGTGTCATCTACATATTGGACCACTGGAAAATCATGTCCAAAATCTAGGGAGAAGGGAGCTTTGAGGATGTTCTCTCTGAATGCATTATTGATTGCAGACTGTAACAGATCAGTAGCTAGGACAAATATGAGGGGGGATAGTGGATCTCCTTGCCTGACTCCTCTTTTACAGTGAAATTTCCTTCCAGGTACTCCATTGAGCAGAACAGCAGATTTACCAGTGCCAAAAATAATTTAAATCCACTTTAGCCATTTATCATCAAACCCCATTTGCTTCATTATTTTCATCATAGCAAGATGATCAATAGTATCAAAGGCCTTGTCAAATTCCAACTTAAGAAGAATAATTTCTTTCTTGGAGGTTTCACATTGATAAAGAAATTCAAATGCCCATGCAAGGCAATCTTGAATGTTTCTGCCTTTGAGAAAACGATACTGATTTTTATGAACAATTTTCAGGATGATATTCTGGAGTATGTTATCCAATATTTTGGTGATGAGCTTTAGTACACAATTTAGCAGAGTAATTGGTCTAAAATCATTTACAGATTCAGGTGAGCCCATCTTAGGAATAAGTGTTATGTGTCCCATGTTTATGATTTCTAAATTCAGGTCTCCTTCATAAAACTGGAAGCATAGTGTGTAAATATCTTCCATCATGATGTGCCAACAACTTTTTAAGAAAAGTCCATTAAAACCATCAGGACCTGGAGACTTATCATTTGGCATTTCTTGAACCACTTTGTCAATTTCCTCTTTGGTAAAGGGTAGGGATAGGGCTTCAAGACCAGAAGTGGAGTAATTAGATATTGCAGATCAAAAAGCATATCAGGCTGTGTAGAAGTACCCAGTCTCTCCTTATAAACTTGAAAAATAGCTTTTTATTTATCAACATGCTCAGTAACTAAAGTACCATTAGATAGTTTTAGAGAGGCAATATTATTCCCTCTATATCTTTCAGTAGGATAGTTATGAAAGAATTTTGTGTTTTCATCTCCAAACTTTGTCCATCTAATGGTGCACCTTTTCTTCCAGTATGCATTTTGGTACTGCAGCAGTCTTGCTAAATGAGCTTTTAAATTTTTTTGCTTCTTGACAGAAAGGCCTTCTATCTTCTAGATTATCAAGCTCAGAGAGAACCCTATTTGTATTTTCAATACAAGTGGACAATTTTGAAATTGATTTGCTCCAAAACTTCAAATCATATCTCAACTGTTTGAATTTTGCATTGATGTGTGCAGCACTATTGGGTTTATGAGTTGGTTTTCCCCAACTATGTGTTACTGTTTCAAGAAAACCAGGATGGGACACCCAAAAACCTGAAAACCCTATTGCCAGGGATCTTAGTTTGGATAGTAACAACACAAGGAGTATGATTAGAGGTTGGTTTGTCTTGTGTGGATACAACTGTATATAGCTAGTTTTCCAATGTATGGATGTAAAAAACCAATCTAGTTGCTCTAGCAGAGGGTCTTGTTGCATGTTACTCCAGGTATACTTCCTTCCTTTAATTGGCTGTTCACTGAGATGTTGCTCTCTAATGAAATCATTAAAAATAAGCATGTCATTAATGTTTCCACCAAGCTTATTCCTGTTTGCAGGGGATCTTATGAAATTAAAGTCTCCCATTAAGATCCAATCATCATCATCAGGAATGTTTACCTCAAATAGCAGTTTAGCAAAACTTTCTCTCAATTCTCCATTACATGGGCCATAAATGTTAATTAGAGTCCAAGACTGAGAAGAGTGAGTGGAGGTAAAATGGACAAAGAGTGCAAATTATTCATAATGCATTACCATCCCAGTAAAAATTGATCTATTACAGATAATAATGAGGCCTCCATAAGCACCAACAGAAGGTACAAAAACAAACTCATCAAACCCTGCTAGACGACAAGCTTTAATGAAGCTCAAATCAAAAGCTTCCTTTTTTGTCTCTTGCAAGCAAATAACTGAACATCCACTTACATTAATAGCATTCATTAAAGCTAACTGTTTATCTCTTGCATTAATCCCCCTTGATGTTCCAACACAGAATTACCCATTGTTTAAGCAATGACATTATTACAACTCAAATATAGAAAAAGAACTAAAGATGGACAGGCACTAGGCACTGCCAGCATTATCCTCCTCCTGCAGGCCTACCATGAGCTTCTTAGGAGTGACTTCATCAGGAGGAACACCACAAAGAAAAATACCAATAGATTGAAGCACTAGAATTGGGGTGGCAAGAAGAGTCTTATCAGTAGCCAAATCTTCATTGAGTGATATCATCTGAGACTGGTTAGCCTCCTCAATATTATCAGTAATTGCCACTCCAGGAACCTTCCTTGGCTTCACTTTTGACTGAGTCTGCCTAGCATCACATATAATCTTAGGTTTGAAACCCTTGTATCTAGTAGACCTTGAGCTCCTTCTGACTTGATTGGTAGAAATAGGTGTCAACATGGGAGAAGGGCTGCAGATTAGAGCTTCCTTTAGGTTGAGCTAGAGACATTAGATTCTCCTTTTTTGACTGAAGCAACAACTCCCTTTCTCCAAACATTTCAAACTGAATAAACTTTGGCAGTGAAACAGGGACAGTTAGGAGATTGTGATTATCAAGAGAAAAGTTGGGCATACAGTAACTCTTGAAGGAAAAAAGAGCAATTGATCTTGCCATACAGATTTCAGAGTTTACATTCATCATGATGTCACTGATCAAAGCAAAATTAATGGATAAGGTGGTATCAACTTGCATTAAATCAAACCCAAAAGAATTTCCATCAGAAACCTCAGATAGGCTATCATGCCAAGCTTGCATAGGACTGTCTTGAACATTGGTAGGTGGAGGTGTCACACCAGCCTCAAAAGTAACTCCTTGTGTAGATAAGATTTGCTGAAAATTAATCAAAGGAGGGCTAAGAGGCATTGCAACATCCTGCTCCAAAGGTGCAACATTATCTTCCTCATGTGCAGCATTATTATCAAATAAAGCTGCAATAACTTGAGCAGGTACAAATTGGCCTTGTTGATGAAAGTGAGCAACATTGTTATGCCCCCCATTGTGTCCACCTTGAACACCACCTCCAGGCATCTGATTGAGTTGGTTCCATTTATCAAGCTGATGTTGATAAAGCTGCTCTGTAGAGAGACCCTCTCCATGCATTGGATGAGGATTGCCATCATGTGGTGCTGGGTCTTCAGGAGGAGGAAAAATCTTAGGTAGATGGGCATTCCATTCTGCACATCTAAGCAAAATAATAGGGACAGTCCAAGAGTGCCTGGCCCCCTAGCTGATGAATAACCAAGCTTTTAGGCACAAACTTGGGGTGAACAATCCAAACCTTAACAAGCACTGATTTATCATCACCTCTAAGATTATGCCACATGGAAAACAAACCAAAATCCTGAACAACACTATGAATGTACTTACTGGTTTGATAATCTAGGGGGAAAGCTAAAAACTGAATCCAAGTTTCCCTACCAAACGTAGTAAGACGCATGTTTCTGGCTTCATTGTGTTTCACGAAAGTAACAGAGGTGATATCATCAATCTCAAAGGAGGTTTCTACTGTAGCATCTGCAATCAGGGTTTCTGTCATAGTAAAAATGCCAACTCCAAGAGGATGATTATCAAAGCGACTGACAAATAATTGTGACTCATTCAGCAGATTCATCACATGAACCCTATAATCCTCTCTGAGCTAAATCGGGATAAATCTATTAGTCTCGGCAATTACCTTGCGATCATGTTGCAGAGGAGTTTCAGCGGGCACAACTATGTGCGCCCTGACGAAACGATCAACTGGCCTCGGGTGGATAGTCATGCCATTGGGGAGAAAATCTAGTGGATTTAAGGGGAAGTTAGCCATTGGAGCGGCGGAGAGAGTTTTTTCGACAGCCGGCGGAGAAGGAGATGAAGCAGCAAGGGAAGGGGGTTGTGTATCTCTAGGTGAAACTATTTTTTGCCTCTTAATTACCCTGATTTTCCAACCAGGAATATCGGTCTGTTTGGCTCGGGTCGTTATCTTTTTTTGCCAAACCCTTCTTTTCTTGTTTGGGTAGTTCTTGGCCTAGTGGCCCAATAAATGACAGCTTCGACAGCGCCAGCCCAATTTGCAATTAATCACCAGGTGACCAAAGATTAAACATTTAACACACCATGTGCCACTCAAACCAATACAAGCCGAGCATCTATGGCCCAAAGAAGAACTGCAAGCACAAATTGTCGAATATGAATCAAGCAGGTGATCACGTTCTCCACATCTGGAACAACGACCTAGAATTTCGAAGACCAAATCTTTTCTGGGGAGAAATTTCAAATCAAGTTCATGCATGATATCCTGGTCAGAGTGATGAGCCTACCTAAGATCTTCAACCTTTTCTAGTGTGACAGCTGATAGTTTCATGCAAAAGTTACATATGAAATTTGAACCAACAAATGTACTCTTGTGGCCACTTTCAGGATCCACCAAAATAGGATCAGAGAAACTTCCAAAAGAGAAATGACGAGTAACCTGAGGAATAACCTGATCAGATTCATGTGTAGATACCACAGGAAAAACTTGTTGATGAAGCCCAAATTTTGCCAATTCATGTGCCGATCCCGAGGAAGAACCTTGTGCAACACTTTTCTTGAGGAAATCCATATTGGGTTTGAACCGAATGGGACTACGTTGAGAGCTCATCACATTGTCATTAGAAAGCAGGCTAGATGATGGTGGATCATAAAGGAAACCAGAGATCTTAGGATGAATACTCCGAAAAAGATTGAAATGACAAACAAATTCTGGCCAAACCCTGTCATTGAGACCATAGATGAAATGCCCCACCTTATTTGAAGCCACCAAAAATCAAAATCTTCGATCACTTAATTAAAAAACATTGAATCTTGCAGCAATTCCACCAATACAACATTGAAGGGCTAGGCTCACATATTCAACATTCAGCGGGAAAGAGGCCGAGGAGAAGGAGACCACCAAGAAGAACTCTTTGGCAGTCGAGGAAGGGGAGAAATGGACTGAGGATCCAAAATGTCGATGCACCTGAGTAGCCAGAGCTTGGCTAGGAGAGAAATCCTAGTGAAGAATGGCTTCCATTGGAGGCAAGGTGGAGGTGGAACCCTAGATCGCCAAGGGGTCGCCATGGGCGCAGCCAGGGTGGGTGGGTGGGAGGAGAGCCATTTATTTACCATTTTGAAGTTAACTTTAGTATCAAAATCTTATAAACATCATGTCTAATAAACTACTTATGTTTTTATAGTTAACTTTGGCCTATTTTAATTAATACCTAAAGCATCTCAAGTCCAAACTATTCGAGCAAGCGCAAACGACATCAACATCAATCACATTCTTCGAAGGTTATTCTTTTTGCCACTTCAAACAATAACTCTATAATAATTTCCTTCAACCCTTAAACAACCCAATACATAGACATTCATCATAATCACCAAATAGCAACTAATCTCAATCTTAGATTACTATTTCAACCTACTTTTATATCTTGTATATGAAGACTTAAGTTCCTTATAAATGCATTTTATGTGAAGTAAAATTTAAAGATGAACCAACTCTTAAAGGAATCACCTAAGTTCACTTCATTAAATTATTGGGGATACACTTTGGAGTTTTATATAATGCATAGAATTACTTATGAATAATAGCATATTGCTTCTTTAAACATTTGTCCTTACCGGACCAATGATGTTGATTTCAGATATTGGATCTTTTATTGTCTTGAAGACCGTGAGTGCATAATCTTGCAATCACAAAAGGCAAGTTCACACTTGCTCATGTACTTTGATTATTTTCTCTAAAGTATTTTGCAAATCAAGTTTTGTCATCACCTGCATTTCAAAAAGTCAAAAAACATTATTTTCATAATAATATGATTATAGGTTATTTACCATGAGGTAATAAACTACTATGAAAGTTCTGGTGGTAAAGGAGCATATTATCTAGGACTTAAGAACCAAATCTCATGAGGCTGAGGAGAAGGAGACCACCAAGAATAACTCTTTGGCAGTTGAGGAAGGGGAGAAATGGACCGAGGATCCAAAACATCGACGCACCTGAGTAGCCAAAGCATGGCTAGGAGAGAAATCCTAGTGAAGAATGGCTTCCATTGGAGGCAAGGTTGAGGTGGAACCCTAGATCACTAAGGGGTCGCCATGGGCGTAGCCAGGGTGGGTGGGTGGGAGGGGAGCCATTTATTTACCCTTTTAAAGTTAACATTAGTCTCAAAAGCTTATAAACATCATGTCTAATAAACTACTTATGTTTTTATAATTAACTTTGGTCTATTTTAATTAAGACCTAAAGCATCTCAAGTCCAAACTATTCGAGAAAGCGCAAACGACATAAACATCAATCACATTCTATCAACCATAAATATTGTTTAAACCTTATCAAAGAAACCTTTTCTTCGAAGGTTATTCTTTGTATCACTTCAAACAATAACTCTATAATAATTTCCTTCAACCCTTAAACAACCCAATACATAGACTTTCATCATAATCACCAAATAGCAAGTAATCTCAATCTTAGATTACTATTGCAACCTACTTTTATATCTTGTATATCAAGTAACAACCAATGTCACCAGTGATTCTTGTGCTGTATATCACGCGTTAACCATGAGATTTGGAATGGGACGGAGAAGTCAACTGTATCTTCTTCCTCTCGCATGTAGCCGGATGCGAAGGTCGTGGCTGTTAGCCTCGTAGCATGCATTAATGGGTAATTCGTAGAGGATATGCAGCATATGGGTGGGAACCCTCAACGTCCCACGATAGTTCAGGAATCTGAATGGTCTGTACCAACCATTGTCGTAATTCAATGTGTGGGAATGGCATACACCAAGGAGACATGCGGGGTCACGAAGGGGGCAGTGATTGGCTTGGATCATCTACTAAGCCCCACACCATAGGAAGTGTGGACGGGAAAGATCACCCAGTTGTGCAACAAGGATTTGATCTGTCATGGGTAAAGTAACGCACCTCTACATAGTGTAAGAACTGTAACTTGTTACTCCCTGTTCCGGGAAGGAGCTACGAACGGGGCAGGAAAGGAACTCCATGAAAGTTCTGGTAAACCTGTGAAGGCTGACGGACATAGCTTTTCAGAATAAAATCAACCTTTGAAGAAATGTTTATGAAAACTTGCATTGCTTATGACCTATGGTCTATGGCTATAGATAGTGCATCAAACACTCTTTTTTAGTGAACTTGCTGAATACGCTCGTACTCAACGTATCTTCTAAACCCTTGATAGATTATGAAGCCAATATAGACGACGTCTACATTCACTTATGCTGAAGGGAATCGTCATCAAAAGTTCAAGTTCTTCAATGAAGTCAATGAACTCAACATATACATCAACTAAAGTAAAGACGAAGTTGCTGATTAGATAGGAATATAATCTCTAGCCATAGAACTTACTTCTGTAGTGTACTGTAATAGCAGCAATACAAGACAAATAGGTAGATGCTAATCAAATTAGCATAATAGTTACGAGTTGATTATTTCTGTTTCTTCTTTTTAAGAAGTTTCTTTCTCTCTCTTTAACCTAGAGTGTTCTCTGGATATTGTGTAAAGAGTAGAGTTGTAACCTATTGTAACATCCCTAAAATCATGTTTTCAAAGATTGCATATCATCCATGCATGCATAATCATTTAGGGATCAATTTCAAAGTCATTTCAAAGAAAACAGAAGCATTGAGTGCTTATTATTTTATGTAGGCAAGCATTGATCCAATGCTACTCTCTAGTGAGATAATATTTGTTTCAAACCAAGATTTCTTTGTTCATAAGTTGGTTTGGTTGAGTTCCAAAGCTTGGACAAAATTTCCAAAACAAAATATGGTTTTAAAACCATTTTCATATCTTTATCAAATCTTGTGCTAAGGCACTGTTTATTTTAAAATTTCAAAGGAACCAAAAAAGTCTAGTGAGACAACATGGTTTTATACTCAAAAATATGCAGGTTTCACTTTATAAAAATCCAGAAAGATTTGGAATTCAAACACATTTGAATTCATTTGAAAAGATTTCCTGAAAATCGAATTAGAAAAATAAAAATGTTAAGAAAACAGAACTGGGCCACGCGTTACCCATTCGGCCCATCAACCAAAGCAGCCCACCCAGGGTTCGCCCTTCCTCTCTGTTTCTCACCGCAGCAACGCGCGCCCACCCGCTGACAGCCCGACCTTACCTTGCCCCGTCAGCGTCATCCCCAATCAACGCGCGCCCGAGCCGCTCCGCCGTTACTTCACCGCAGTTAAGCCCCGCTTAATTCCCATTAATACAGAGAGTAATCCCCGCCCGCTCCTAGCTACTTAATCCCCTCTTCACTACGGCCATTTCCCCTCACCCCACTCGCTCGCTCCGCCACCAGGCTGTCTCAATTTCTCGTTGCATCGCCGCAGACAGAACCATCTCCGGCGACTGATTCCGGTAAGACCCAAGCGCCCCTGGCCTCTGCTTCAAACGAGCGTGACCAGTATGTTCTGGCGCATCTCCTGATGCCTTTCTTTTGCCTTCTCGTGACCCAGGTCGTCGCCTCCGTCCACCTCTGCAAGAAACAGATCCGCCGCTCAACTCCGAAGAGGAATACCGGTAACCTCCGAGCGCCCCTTGCTTCCTCTTTCACACTGTCGTGTTCGCCACAACCTTGTGCATCCTCTGACACCACTGGTTCGTGCTAGGGCGATCCACATCGTCGGCAACAAATCCACCCGCAAACACCCGACGCCGTCAGCAACATCGACGAGGTCCTGCCGCTGAACCCATGCGCCCCTGTCTCTCCCTCGACCACCTTGATCTTCACTGCAGTCCCGCGAACACGGTAAGCATCTTCGCTCCTCCCAGCGCGATCTAAATCGCCGGCAACCTCTTTGACAGAGCGCGCCGCCGCCATTGCCGCCGCTGGCGCCGCCCATCTTTGGTCGCATGCTTAGCAGCCGTAGGATCTAGATCCATCGCTTAGGATTAGATCTGTAGCGAAGCGGTATGTGTCGATCTGGTCCGTGCGTGTCACATCCCAAAATTTTCCAAATTTTGAAATGTGAAAAATAAATAAACAAAATAAACAATTATTGAAATTTGGGGTGAGAAGAAACTTTTTGATTCCATTAGGAAACATCAAAACTTATTTTGATCAAATAAAATCCTAAAAGGATTTCAAAAGATAAACAATTAATAAATAAAGTTAAAATAGTTGGAATCTCTATTTTTAGATCTTTTAATAAAAAGATTTGGTTTTCAAAAGAAAAGGCAGAATTATAAAAAAGGATTATTTTAATAAAAAGATTTGGTTTTCAAAAGAAAAGGCAGAATTAAATCTTGGCCAAGATTTTGAGATAAAATATTTTGTTTGATAAAAATATCAAAGGTTTATTTAAATAAAATAATGAGGATTTATTAATATCCAATTTTATTAAAGTAAAGGTTTTTTCCATTTTAAATAAACACTAAAACTTGTTAATTTATTTTAAATAAGATTTCCAAGTGTTTTTGATTTCAAATAAAACCTACTAAAATGATTTTGGTATTATTTAGATTTCAAATGGAGTTTTTAAATAAATAAATTCCTATTTGAATTAATGACTAAAGGTCTATTTTTTTAATTGTTAATAGATCCTAAAAGAATAAAAGAATTATTTTATTTTTGACTTTGGATTATGTTGTTAAATAGAATTAAAATTATACAAAGTTTGGTGGTGGTTTGATTTGAATTAGAGTTTGAATTAATTGTTTGAAAATCAAAATACAAATAGAAAAGGCAATCAGTATAAAAAAGTGCAACAAGCAGCCCATCTAACAGGCCCAACAAGCCCAACCCGCAGCCCAACTAAAACCCCGCAGTGAATCGTTTTCTTACGCGTGAGCACACCCGCAGAGACACAGACAGGTGGACCCCGTGCCCTCTCTCTCTCTCTCTCACTGTCAGCACGGCCCCACATCACCAGCCATCGTCTTCACCGTGACCACGTCCCCTGCCGTTGCTGCCGATTGATTGCCGGCGTCAATATGCGTTGATGGATGAGTTAATCCCGCCTGCGACCACGCTCGATTAATAGCCTTCTTCCCCTCTCTATTTCCCCCAAACATTGCCTCCCCACTACCCCTAGGCTGCTCCAATTTCGAGCTCGAGCATCGCCGTCTCCGACGAGCCTCTGCACCAATTTCGGCCACACATCGCCGCCCCTCGCCTCCCACTGCACACGAACTTGTTCCCCATCATCTAGCGCACCTCCTAGTGTCAGCTGCTTGCCCGCGCGTGTCCCCTAGCGTCGACAAGCACGACACAGAGCGTCGCCGCCGTCTATCTCGTCTCCGTCGAGCTTCCCCGGTAAGCTCCGTTCGCCCCAGCACCTCCTGTTGATGCTCCCATCATCCTCAGATCAGCACGCGTCTAACGCCCCATCCGTTTGCCTTAGGGCGACCTGCAGCCTCACCTCCGACAGCAAACAGAACCGCCGACGCTGACGCCGTCTCCGGTGAGCAATCGTCGTCGCATCTGTGCGCCCCTTGCCTCCTCGCGACCACGTTGAGCACCGCCACGATTCCCTGAACACGGTGAGCTACTTCCCTCCTCCCCTTGCTTCCTGGTTCGTCTCCGACGCCACCGCCAGAGCAAGCGCCGCCGCTAGCCGCCTCTACCGCCGCCCAGAAATGGTCTAGCTACTGTGAGCCGTTAGATCGTTATCCAGTGGTTTAGATAGATTCATTTAATCGAAAGGGTATGTTGGATCTGCGCCGTGCGATTTAAATAAAATCCTGCGGTCCAGAGAGGCTGATCCGCACGAAGCGGTACCGTCCAATAGAATCAAGCCACGTGGCCAGACTCAGGATTAAAAACAGAAATATGTTCTATTAGATTTGTAAATTTGAAAAATTCATAAATTTAGTTCTACACGTCCAAATTTTACAAATTTTATATCAATGGATTCAGAATAACAAGTACTTTGCAACCATGCACTTTGTTTAATGTTTTGCTTCTATAAAATTGGTTGAATTTGCAGAAACATGTGTAGGCTTATTTTGAATATAAAAATTGTTCTAGATATATTTTTTAGTATGAAATCTTTGCAAAATGGTTTGTTGTGAACCTACTGACCCTAGGAACCAACTTATGGATTTAAAAATGTATTTTGTGAAGATAAAGAATAAATAATTGAATTAGCTCATTTCTAGTCAAATAAAAATATGGATTCAAACCTTCTGACCCTAAACACCAAGTTTTGAGAATTAAAATATATTTGGTGAAGTCTTTAAAGAATATTGCTTTGCTAAAAGCATTTTTCAACCACATAAAATAATGATTTGATTTAAAAATGGTTTATAGATAAAACCTTTTGCAAATGGTTTTACCACTTTAGTAAATGACCACATTGAAATTTAAAATGTTTTGAGCCTAGTAGAAACCACTTTTTCAAATAAAACTATCTTTTGCATGCTTGCATGCATGACCTTGTTTTTGTTATTTTATGTGTGAGAAATGGTTTGAATGCTAGTTGAAATTGTGTTTGCTTGATTGAATTGTAGTGAAGTTAGAAGAGTGTGTTATTTGCAAGATCAAGAAGTGAACCAACATTCTCTACTAAAAAGGCAAGTGACACTATCATCCATGTCCTACTATTTTCATTACACTTAGTGGATTTTGTAACATGCATGGAAAGGTTTACTATATATTTTTTCTATGCTAAACCCTAATAGGATACCCTTATATATCCCTTAGTGGAAACAATGTAGTTGTAGTATGCTTAGCCCTGCTATATATTTGGGATGGGATACATGATATGATTATATGAAGTGTTGGAAAGATATATGTTTTATATAATAAAACAAGTACTCAATGAACCACCTGGGTGGACAAGGATACTCAAGATTGGACAAGGTGGCAACAAAGGGAACCATGTTTATATGGCTATATTTTTGTATGTGCACTAGAAGAAAACCACCCAGGGACTTAGAGATTGAACATGTTTCTCGTACAGTGGCTTCCGTGTGCAGCCACATGCTAAATGGGCTCTGGCTTAGTCAACTACATAGTGGAAGACCCATGCATTGGCATCATCAGGTTAACTAGAATTGTGTAAGGGAAAACTTATCCCTACATTGGTGCCTGGTTGACAAGCTAGCATTGTGTATTAGGAGGACTCCTATGGAAAGACTTTGTCACATTCTCGATCTGCCAGTATTCCATTTTTGTGAGTACTTATCCAGCGGCCACTGGTGGCAACAAGACGAGATTGTGTCATGTGGGTAAAGTGTACAACTTCTGCAGAAGATCAAAATTCTAAATACTTAGCCGTGTCCCCGATTATGGACAATTCTGAGCAACTAAGGCCTGAAGCTATGGAAGATCTCGACATTCCAATTTCTCAAAGTAAAACTTGATGGTGACAACAAGGGATTAGAAGCACTTGGAGTTTTCCAAGGAGTTCAGAAAGATTTGACAAAAGATCAAAACTATTTTGAAAAGATAGGACAAAACTATATTTCTTTCTGCAAATGATCCTAAACCCTACTTAGCCAAATATGCATGTAATGATAGGATCCAGTTAATTCTACATAGTAGTGAAACTTGCCAATACAATTCAAATGTATTGACCCTTGTGGATGCAACTTATTATGTTGCAGGTTTGTTTGATGTTAGAGAAGTGTGTTGAATAGGATTACAAGTCTACAACCAACATGATTGCCTGTGGCACTTTGAAGATGAAGGACTCCATGCTATAGTTATTTCTGCTACATTGTAATGAGATAGACAAATGAGCTATGTAAGATGTAATGAATTATTTTATTCCTGGTTATAAAGTTGTATTATGACCTTTGTTTCTTGATATTACATCTTAACTGTGGATGCTAGCTATTGATCCAGGGACTAGCATTGTAAACACAGGGATCTCTACCTTATTAAAGGTTGAGACCTCTACAGATGGTATCAGAGCATTGTGTTGCCTGTAAGATTGTAACCCTAGGATTGGACAAAACCCCTTAGAAAAATAGGAGTTGAAATTGTTCCAAAACTTATTTACAAACAATCTTGTAAACTCTTTCCTCAACCTTTTTGGTTTTGATTCTACATCACTTCCTTTTCAACTTGATGGACAAAGCCTTCACCATGACCAATGATTTCAACTTTAGTTTCACCAAGGACTTCAACTTAGACATCACTAAGGACTACAAGTGAAAACCAAGAGACATTAGATTGCCTACCATAAACTTTGATATCAAGTTAGAGTATGGATCATATTGACCTATGATGTATGATTATACTAAGTTAATTATTTCAAGAAAACTTGTTGTTTCCTTCAACTCATGAGTTAAGCTCATAAGTTGTTAAGTGAATAGTTGCTTGTTGACTGTTTGATTGATTGATTGAACTTGGTTGTTTTGATCTGTGTGTTAGGACTTCTTAAAACCTATCTATCAATACTCATCCCTATCAAACCAACAGATGCCTCCCTGTCGTGCCAACCCCAACCAAAACAACAACATCACTCCTGAGATGCAGCAGATGATGACAGCTCAGACACAACTGATGCAGGAGATGACCACATTCATACAGAATCAGAACAACAACAACAATCAGAATAATCCTCCAGCACTTGACATGCTCACCAAGTTTCTGAAACCTAGGCCTGCAAGGTTCTCTAGAACAACTGATCCAATGGAAGCCAATGACTGGTTATGTTCAGTGAACAACTACTTAGTGACTGTTGGCTGCACCGACGAGGAAAAAGTAAGGTTTGCAGCATTTCTGCTTGAAGGACCAGCAGCAACATGGTGGGACAACTTTCAGATCACCACTCCCCTTGAAGATGTGACTTGGGCTATTTTTGAGGATGGATTCAGAACAACTCACATCTCACCTAGAGTGATGTACTTGAAGAAAAAGGAATTCCACAATCTAAAACAACGTCACCTCAGTGTGGCTGAGTATATTGAAGAATTCAACAATCTGGCACGCTATGCACCGGATGAAGTTGACACAAATGCTAAGAGAAAGGAGAAATTTCCTGAAGGACTTAATGATGAGTTGAACCTGCAGCTAGCTGTTGCCTATGTCCCAACTTATCAATCACTCTGTGACAAAGCCACCATTTTGGAAAACAAGATGAATCAAGTTGAGAACAAAAAGAGGAAGCATAGACTCAAGAATCACTCAGGATCATCAAAAAAGAAGCATTCATTCAAAAAGAGCAATGAAGATTCTGAACCACATCAGTATCACCACAACAACAATGGAAGTGATAACAATGGAAATGATACTGACAATGGAGATGACCTTGGTCAGAACCAACATGGCAACTCCAGGAAGAAAGACATTAGCCAGTTGCAGTGCTATAACTGTAAGGAACTTGGACACTATGCATCAGACTATCATGAGAAGAAAAAGAAAAAGGATGCTAGAAGAGCCAATGGAAATGACTCCAATGTGACCCAGAAAGGACATGTGAACCACATTGACATGGATGGAAATTTTGAAGAGATAGAAGAAGTGGATGTCAGGAACTAGTTAACTCAGTTGAGTCAAATAAGGATTCCTTGTCAGGATATAAAGTGTTGAACTCATAGTCAAGTGAACCATCAATGTAACCCTATGAGACTTTATTTTAAGGGTGGAAGTACCCTAGTTGTCTTCAAGCCAATTTGTAACCCTAGCCTTCCCAAATCTCGGGACGAGATTTCTTTTAAGGGTGGTAGCCTCTCACATCCCAAAATTTTCCAAATTTTGAAATGTGAAAAATAAATAAACAAAATAAACAATTGTTGAAATTTGGGGTGAGAAGAAACTTTTTGATTCCATTTGGAAACATCAAAACCTATTTTGATCAAATAAAGTCCTAAAAGGATTTCAAAAGATAAACGATTAATAAATAAAGTTAAAATACTTGGAATCACTATTTTTAGATCTTTTAATAAAAAGATTTGGTTTTCAAAAGAAAAGGTAGAATTATAAATAATGATTATTTTATAGAGCCAAATTAAATCTTGGCCAAGCTTTTGAGATAAAATATTTTGTTTGATAAAAATATCAAAGGTTTACTTAAATAAAATAATGAGGATTTATTAATATCCAATTTTATTAAAGTAAAGGTTTTTTCCATTTTAAATAAACACTAAAACTTGTTAATTTATTTTAAATAAGATTTTCAAGTGTTTTTGATTTCAAATAAAACCTACTGAAATGATTTTGGTATTATTTAGATTTCAAATGGAGTTTTTAAATAAATAAATTCCTATTTGAATTAATGACTAAAGGTCTATTTATTTAATTGTTAATAGATCCTAAAAGAATAAAAGAATTATTTTATTTTTGACTTTGGATTATGTTGTCAAATAGAACTAAAAATTATACAAAGTTTGGTGGTGGTTTGATTTGAATTGGAGTTTGAATTAATTGTTTGAAAATCAAAACAGAAATTCCAAATAGAAAAAGAAAAGGCAATCAGTATAAAAAAAAGTGAAAAAAGCAGCCCAGCTAATAGGCCCAGCAAGCCCAACCCGCAGCCCAACTAAAACCCTGCAGTGAATCGTTTTCTTACGCGCGAGCACACCCGCAGAGACACAGACAGGTGGACCCCGTGCCCTCTCTCTCTCACTGTCAACATGGCCCCACATCGCCAGCCATCGTCTTCACCGCGACCACGTCCCCTGCCGTTGCGGCCGATTGATTGCCGGCGTCAATACACATTGATGGCTGAGTAAATCCCGCCTATGAGCATGCTCGATTAATAGCCTGCTTCCCCTCTCTCTTTCCCCCCAAACATTGCCTCCCCACTGCCCCTAGGCTGCTCCAATTTCAAGCTCGAGCATCCCCGTCTCCGACGAGCCTCTGCACCGATTCCGGCCACACCTCGCCGCCCCTCGCCTCCCAGCGCACACGAACTTGTTCCCCATCGTCTGGCGCACCTCCCAGGGTGAGCTGCTTGCCCGCGCGTGTCCCCTAGCGTCGACAAGCATGACACAGAGCGCCGCCGCCGTCTGTCTCGTCTCCGTCGAGCTTCCCCGGTAAGATCCGTTTGCCCCAGCACCTCCTGTTGATGCTCCCATCATCCCCAGATCAGCACGCGTCTAACGCCCAAATCCGTTTGCCTTAGGGTGACCTGCAGCCTCATCTTCGATAGCAAACAGAACCGCCCGATGCCGACGCTGTCTCCGGTGAGCAATCGTCGTCGCATCTGTGCGCCCCTTGCCTCCTCGCGACCATGTTGAGCACCGCCACGATTCACTGAACACGGTGAGATACTTCCCTCCTCCCCTTGCTTCCTGGTTCATCGCCGACGCCACCGCCAGAGCAAGCGCCGCCGCCAGCCGCCACCCAGAAATGGTCTGGCTACTATGAGCCGTTAGATCGTTATCCAGTGGTTTACATAGATTCATTTAATCTAAAGGGTATGTTGGATCTGCATCGTGCGATTTAAATAAAATCCTGCGGTCCAGATAGGCTGATCTGCACGAAGCGCTACCGTCCAATAGAATCAAGCCACGTGGCCAGACAGGATTAAAAACAGAAATATGTTCTATTAGATTTGCAAATTTGAAAAATTCATAACTTTAGTTCTACACGTCCAAATTTTACAAATTTTATATCAATGGATTCAGAAAAACAAGTACTTTGCAACCATGCACTTTGTTTAATGTTTTGCTTCTGTAAAATTGGTTGAATTTGCAGAAACATGTGTAGGATTATTTTGAATATAAAAATTGTTCTAGATATTTTTTAGTATGAAATCTTTGCAAAATGGTTTGTTGTGAACCTACTGACCCTAGGAACCAACTTATGGATTCAAAAATGTATTTCGTGAAGATAAAGAATAAATAATTGAATTAGCTCATTTCTAGTCAAATAAAAATATGGATTATGATTTAGAACTGATTTTTGAGTGAAACCTTTGGGAAATGATTTGATTCAAACCTTCTGACCCTAAACACCAAGTTTTGAGAATTAAAATATATTTGGTGAACTCTTTAAAGAATATTGCTTTGCTAAAAGCATTTTTCAACCACATAAAATAATGATTTGATTTAAAAATGGTTTATAGATAAAACCTTTTGCAAATGGTTTTACCACTTTAGTAAATGACCACTTTGAACTTTAAAATGTTTAGAGCCTAGTAGAAACCACTTTTGCAAATAAAACTATCTTTTGCATGCTTGCATGCATGACCTTGTTTTTGTTATTTTATGTGTGAGAAATGGTTTGAATGCTAGTTGAAATTGTGTTTGCTTGATTGAATTGTAGTGAAGTTAGAAGAGTGTGTTATTTGCAAGATCAAGAAGTGAACCAACATTCTCTACTAAAAAGGCAAGTGACACTATCATCCATGTCCTACTATTTTCATTACACTTAGTGGATTTTGTAACATGCATGGAAAGGTTTACTATATATTTTTTCTATGCTAAACCCTAATAGGATACCCTTATATATCCCTTAGTGGAAACAATGTAGTTGTAGTATGCTTAGCCCTGCTATATATTTGGGATGGGATACATGATATGATTATATTGTGTATTGGGAGGACTCCTATGGAAACACTTTGTCACATTCTCGATTTGCCAGTATTCCATTTTGGTGAGTACTTATCCAGCGGCCACTGGTGGCAACAAGACGAGATTGTGTCATGTGGGTAAAGTGTACAACTTCTGCAGAAGATCAAAATTCTAAGTACTTAGCCGTGTCCCCGGTTATGGACAATTCTGAGCAACTAAGGCCTGAAGCTATGGAAGATCTCGACATTCTAATTTCTCAAAGTAAAACTTGATGGTGACAACAAGGGAATAGAAGCACTTGGAGTTTTCCAAGGAGTTCAGAAAGATTTGACAAAAGATCAAAACTATTTTGAAAAGATAGGACAAAACTATATTTCTTTCTGCAAATGAGCCTAAACCCTACTTAGCCAAATATGCATGTAATGATAGGATCCACTTAATTCTACATAGTAGTGAAACTTGACAATACAATTCAAATGTATTGACCCTTGTGGCTGCAACTTATTATGTTGCAGGTTTGTTTGATGTTAGAGAAGTGTGTTGAATAGGATTACAAGTCTACAACCAACATGATTGCCTGTGGCACTTTGAAGATGAAGGACTCCATGCTATAGTTATTTCTGCTACATTGTAATGAGATAGCCAAATGACCTGTGTAAGATGTAATGAATTATTTTATTCCTGGTTATAAAGTTGTATTATGACCTTTGTTTCTTGATATTACATCTTAACTGTGGATGCTAGCTATTGATCCAGGGACTAGCATTGTAAACACAGGGATCTCTACCTTATTAAACGTTGAGACCTCTACAGTGTGTGTTAAGTTAGATCTTACGGCCCATGAGTGTGATCTGGTGCGAAACGGTATCAACCAATCAGGACATGACGCGTGGCTAGTTCTTTGTTTTAAAAATCTGAATTAGATCTATTAGTGATTCAAACTTTTGATCCACACGTTCAAATTTTGTAAATTTTATACCATTGGAATCAGGAGAAAGAATCCTATCTGTTTATGCAAGATGTTTAATGTTTTGCCTCTGTAAAAATGGTTATTTTTGCAGAGACATATGTAGGCTTAATTTGAGTATGGAAATTATTTGAAAAATGTTTTAAAGATCAAATAAGGTTTATTTTGAGTATCTTGGTCTTGTTTATGTTTCAGTACTATTTACTTGTCTTGTTTTGTGTAGAAACATCATCACATGGCATTTGCATACATTCATATATTTTTGTTTGTATATTTTGTTATGTGATTTTGGTGCCATTATTTTATGTGTAGATTTTGGTGCTAATAGTGATTGTGGTTGTGAAGATTGTTGCTACTCCCCAAACTACCAAGGCAAGTGGTGCTTCATGTTTTTATCCCTATAATTTCACCTATGCATTAGAAATATTTTTTTTAGGACTTGCATGAATATTTTGCTAAGTATCTATATGCTATGCTTGGGAAATCCTAGTAGTTGTAGCAATGTTAGAATTTCCTTTAAGTTAAGATACTTGTTATTGCCATGCTTAGCCTACCTAGTAGCAACCAAGGGTGGATTATATAAACATTGTAAGATCCCTCCTTTATAAAGGAAAAGGATCCCTATGATTGCAATGCTAGTCCCTGGATCAATGCTAGCATCCACAGTTTAAGATGAAGTAAATAGATACAAAGGTCATTTATTACAGCCATTCCAGAGATAAACATAGTCTTTACAACTCCAAGGCCACAGGCCTAATACAAGAGTTTGAATAAGTAAATTAATAAAAGTATTCATCTTCATGTGCCACAGGCAAACATGTTGAGTGTAGACTCATGACACCTAATCCTCATCAGAGTAACCTGCAACATCACAAGTTACAGCCACAGTGGGTCAATACATTGGAATAGTATTGGCAAGTGATACCTTAGTATAATTTAGGTGGACTAGATACTATATGCGTTTTGGCTAAGTGTAGCTTGGCTTGCTTTGCTCAATATAGGTTTTTCCTATTAGTTGAAATCATTAAGTTTTTCTTCGTCAAAACTTTTCCCAAGGAAGCACCAATAGACATTGAGGTCCTTCACCCTTGTTCACCCACAAATTTTACTTAGAAATTGGGATGAGGAGATTCTTGATAGCTTCCATGTCTTTATGCTCAAGTTGTCCATTGCCATGGACTTGGCTAAGTACTTAGATTTTTCCATTTGCAGAGGTTGTGCACTTTCCCCACCAGACTTGGTTTCACCAAGACAGGACCTTTCAGAAGCCTTTCCTTAGACCAAATGGACGCGCTCCAACCTATCATTCCCACTACCACCAACTGTCCAAATGGCAAAGTTCTAGCAACCTATATGGTCCAGGCAGAGCCCATATTGCCAAGTGGCTGCACTAGAAGCTTCTTAACACTTGGCCTCTAAAATCTCTTTGTTCCTGGGTAGCTTACCACAAGTGAGATACACAAGGTAAACCATAGAGATGGGACTTGTGTAACCACTCAACATAAACCATCCTTCCATTCCACCCAGGTGTTATATTAACTTAGTTGTTTTATTAGGCAAAACACAAGTCCAAAGACTTAGAAATATTTTTCATCATAGCATGTATGTTTCACCAACCCTTGTTTGCTACTAGCTAGGCTAAGCATGGCATAAATAGTAACTTAACTTAGAAATTCCCTAACATTTTTACAACTACTAGGATTTCCCAACATGGCATATAAGCAAAATAATATCATGCAAGACTTAGCAAAAATATTTCTAATGCTTAGTATAAAACATGGGATATAAATATTCATGAAGTACCACTTGCCTTGGTAGTTTGGAGAGTAGCACTCCTCACAATCACAATCACTAGCACCAAAATCTACACAAAGCATCATAGCCACAATCACATACCAAACATATACAATCAAAAATATATGCATGCATGCAAAATGATATGTGATGGTTTTTAAAACTCAACAAAGCAAGTATTCAGTACTGATCCATAAACAAGTCAAAAACTTGCCAAACAATAATTATTTAAACCCTAAATCATTTCCTAAACATTTCATAAACTCTAATTTGTCCTACACAAGTTTCTGCAAATAAAACCTTTTTAACAGTAGCAAAACATTAAACACATTGCATATTCTGAAAGAGCTTGCTCTCCTGATTCCAATGGTATAAAATTTGTAACGTGGGGATCAAAAGTTATAGCCCAATCAAATTTGAATAACAATCAGATTCAAATCCAGTTTTAAATCTAAACTCCAGCCACGCGTCTGTTTCTAATTGGCCCATACCGTTTCGCGTTGGATCGCGCTTCTGGGCCGTTGGATCTACTTAACCCGCACGGCTCAGATCTATTCGTAATGGTTCGTTAAGTGAACTAATTCTACGCACTGGATCTAGATCTAACGGCTACGAATCAATCGACCAAAACTGAGCGGCGCTAGCGGCGGCTACTGGCGGAGGCGAGCTCTGCCTACGGCGGCGCGGCGCTACAGGTCTCCCGGGAAGGTGGGAGGATGCTCACCAGGTTCACAGCGACGAGGAGAAGCTCAACTTGCCCTTGGTTGGCGAAGGGGCGCTCGGAGCTGTCAGGGATTCCTCGCCGGAGTTCGCAAATGCGTCGGGTACGGCTGCTCGTCGACGTTGGCGAAGATACAGATCATGCCAGGGAAAAATAGACAGTGCGTCAGATGCGTGGAGTGATGCTGGTCATGCGAGTGTCAAAGAGAGAGCAAGGCGCGGTCAGAACTAACCAGGAAGGCTTGCCGGAGTTGATGGTGTCGTCTGACTCGTGCTGTCGTCGATGTTGCCGAGGCTCTGAACGATCCTAGCATGCACCAGAGAGGTCAGGAGATGCGCATGGTTGCAGAGATTGTACGGGAAAGGCCAGAGGTCAAGGGGCGCGGGGAGCTCACCGGAATTTGATGCCGAAGGTCATCGGTACCGCGGCAGTGTTCGGCGAATTGTGGGCAGCCTGATGGCGTGGCGTCTGTGCTAGGTGAGGGGAAATGGGCGGCGAGGGGAGGTGGTCTTATAGCCAGAGCGGGGGCGTAAATCTCTCGCTGTATCAATGCAATTTAAGCACGGCATCAGTGCGGGGAAACGGCAGCGGCGAGCTGGTCATCGGCGTTGATTGAGGACGAAGGGTGACGCGGCAGTGAGGGCCCAGCTGTCAGCGAGTGGGTACACGCGCGCGGGTGAGAAACAGAGGGAGAGGGGGAAACCCGGGTGGGCTGGCTAACGGGCTGCTTCGTCTGTTGGGCCAGAATCCTGGCGCCGGCCCTTTTCCTTTTCTCTAATCCTTTTCTTTTTCTGTTTTCAATTTCAGGAACCAAATTCCAATGATTTCAAATCCTATTTGAATTCAAATCTATTCAGGGTTTTTGTGGTATGCACAGTCACAATACTGGGCATAAAACCAAGTGGTCACTTTGAATTGGCTTGGTCACATGGAAATAAATAAGATAAGCAGTGGCATAGCACTAGTTTGAATAGGTTTTGAAATTGGTTTTTGATTCACATTTATTTTGAAACTTTGGTTTAAAACTTAGCAATCTAGTACAAGTACTTGAGAGCAAAAGACAACAAAGTTTAATTTCATGCTCAACAATCTCCTATTGGAGAGTAACATTTGTTTCAAAGGCTAGTCACATAAAATAATGAGCTCATATGCTCCTGTTTTTGAAGTGATTTGTTTGAAATGAAAAACATATGATCATGGATGCATGGATGATATGCATAAGTTTGAAACATGATTTTAGGGATGTTACAAATCTAACCCCCTTAAGGTGAATCTCGCCCTCGAGATTCGGATTGGCTAGCAAATAGGTGAGGGTGGTCTTTCCGAAGATCATCTTCTCTTTCCCATGTTGCTTCTTCTTTGGAATGATGGTTACACTGGACTTTACAAAACTTGATAGTCTTGGTCCGTGTGACTCTTTCTGCAGTCTCAAGAATCTTGATAGGCTTCTCTTCATAAGTGAGATCACTCTCCAACTGAACCTCCTCCAAAGGTATAGTATCCTTCAAAGAAGTTTCTTCCATTTCTGGATGACATTTCTTAAGTTGACTCACATGAAACACATTATGGACAGCTGACAGATATTCCGGCAGTTCAATTTCATAGGCAACTTCTCCTTTACGACTCAGAATCTTGAATGGTCCAACATATCTTGGTGCCAATTTTCCTTTGACTCCGAACCTCTTCACTCCACGAAGTGGTGACACTCTAAGATAAGCTCTATCACCAACTTCGTAGGTGACTTCTCTACGCTTAGGATCTGTGTAGCTTTTCTGTCGGGACTGTGCTATCTTCAACCTGTCCTTAACCAACTTGACCTTCTCTTCGGCTTCTTTGATAAGATCTGGCCCGAATAAACTTCTTTCTCCCACACCATTCCATAACAATGGGGTGGTACACTTTCTTCCGTAGAGAAACTCAAATGGTGCCATCTCAATGCTGGCTTGATAGCTGTTGTTATAAGAAAATTCTGCGTAAGGTAGACTTTCATCCCAACTGGCTCCATATTCTAGGGCACATGCCCTCAACATGTCTTCAAGAATTTGATTAGTCCTTTCGGTTTGTCCATCGGTTTGAGGATGAAAAGCAGTACTGAATTCCAACCTTGTTCCCAATGACTCATGTAACTGTCTCCAAAAAATGGGAAGTGAATTGAGTTCCCCTATCAGACACAATACTCTTGGGCACTCCATGTAGACATACAATTCTACTCATGTAGATTTTGGCTAACTTAGCACTTGTATAGGTTGTCTTCATGGGTATGAAATGAGCCACTTTAGTTAGGAGATCCACTACTACCCAAATAGAATCGTATCCTGACCGGGTCCTTGGTAATCCGGTAATGAAATCCATACCAATCTTGTCCCACTTCCAATCAGGAATAGGTAGTGGTTGAAGCAATCCTGCTGGTTTTTGATGTTCCGCTTTCACTCTACTACACACATCACACAAAGCAATATGTTCGGCGATGTCCTTCTTGAGATTATTCCACCAAAATCTTTCTTTCATGTCCATGTACATTTTGGTGTTACCCGGATGAATGGAATACAGTGAGTTGTGTGCTTCCTGCAAAATCAGTTTCCGCAGCTCCGGATCTTGGGGAACACAGATACGTTTCCCATGCCATAAAGTACCCTGTTCGTCTTCATGGAACCCTTTGGCTTTTCCTTTGCCAATCTTTTCTTTAATCTCTTCAATTTCCTTATCAATCTTCTGGGCTTCTTTGATCTTGTCCAACAAAGTGGGTTGAACATCCAAAGTCATGAGATGTCCTTCAGGAACAATCTCCAATCTGAGTTTTCTAAATTGGGTACACAGATCATCTGGCAATTCTCCTTTGGTAAGGCCATTCACAAAGACCTTACGACTTAGAGCATCGGCTACAACATTTGCTTTACTGGGGTGGTATTGCAAACTTAAGTCATAGTCCTTGATAAGTTCTAGCCATCTTCTTTGTCTCATATTAATTTCCTTCTGGGTGAAGATATACTTCAAACTTTTTTGATCTGTGAACACTTCACAACGCTTTCCCAAAATATAGTGTCTCCATGTTTTGAGTGCATGGACAACAGAGGCTAACTCTAAATCATGAGTAGGATAGTTCACTTCATGAGTTTTGAGTTGTCTCGAGGCATACGCCACAACTTTTCCTTCTTGCATAAGTACTGCACCCAAAACCTGATGAGATGCATCACAATATACATGGAAATCTTTTTCCAAATCTGGCAGACACAAGACTGGTGCTGTCACAAGTCTCTTCTTCAATTCCTGAAAGCTGAGTTCACAACCTTCCGTCCAAGCAAATTTCTTGTCTTTCTTTAGCAATTCAGTCATAGGCTTAGCTACCTTGGAGAAATTTTCAATGAACCTTCTATAGTAACCTGCTAAGCCAAGGAAACTACAAACTTCCTTTACTGACTTGGGAGATTCCCATTCCGTTACAGCTGAAACTTTAGCAGGATCAAATGCTACACCATCCTTTGTCATAAAATGTCCAAGAAATCCAACTTCATTCAACCAGAAATCACACTTGCTAAAGTTGGCATAAAGTTTATGCTCTCTTAACTTTTCAAGTATTAAACGTAAATGTCCTTCATGCTCTTCTTTGCTCTTGGAGTAGACTAAAATGTCATTGATGAAAACGACAACAAACTTGTCAAGGAATTCCATGAACACCTTGTTCATCATATTCATGAAGTATGCTGGAGCATTGGTCAAACCAAATGGCATCACGGTATACTCATATAATCCATACCTTGTGGTGAAAGCGGTCTTAGGTATGTCTTGTTCTCTTATCTTGAGTTGAAAATAACCTGACCGGAGATCAATCTTTGAGAACACACAAGCTCCTTCTAGCTGATCAAACAAGTCATTGATTCTAGGAAAAGGATATTTGTTCTTAATAGTCACCTCATTAAGTGAACGGTAATCTATGCATAACCTTTGACTTCTATCTTTCTTTTCCACGAACAAAACTGGGGCTCCCCAAGATGAAGAACTTGGTTGAATAAATCCTTTCTGCAACTGTTCTCCGAGTTGTTTCTTGCGTTCTTTCAGTTCATCCACTGACATCTTGTATGGTCTCTTTGCTATTGGTCCAGATCCTGGTACCAAATCTATAAGAAACTCCACATCTCTATCTGGTGGCATTCCCGGTAATTCTTCCGGAAACAAATCCGGATACTCACTCACAATTGGCACACTGTCTAGGCTAACCCCCTTAAGAGAATTTAGCTTACTCACTTTTGGCTCAAAGTTAGACTTAAATTTAATCCGTTTTCTTTCCGGGGTTGTGAGTGCAACAGTACGATTAGCACAATCTAGTACTCCTTCATACTTAGCCATCCAATCCATTCCCAATATTACGTCCAGTCCTTGGGAATCTAGGATT
Source organism: Avena sativa (assembly GCA_916181665.1). Classification (NCBI taxonomy): domain Eukaryota; kingdom Viridiplantae; phylum Streptophyta; class Magnoliopsida; order Poales; family Poaceae; genus Avena; species Avena sativa. The sequence continues at coordinate 82,006,439 of OV702296.1, forward strand.
ATCAGACTCACTGGAAATTTATGCTTTCCAAACTCTATTACTAGATCCCGGCATCCAAGACTTACTATCATATCTCCACCCGGAGAACTGACTTTTATTGGACACCCAATGTTTTCAGTTGGAAACCCATTTCTATCAACAAATGCTTTTGATATGAATGAATGCGATGCTCCAGTATCAAAAAGAACAAATGCTGGAATAGAATTGAGTCTGAACTTACCAGCAACAGCATCAGGATCCTCATAGACTTCCTCCACATTGATGTGGTTAACCTGTCCCTTCTGAAAAGGGTTGGGCTTGTTGGGTCCTTCAACTTTCTTTTCTGGGCATTCATTTGCATAATGCCCCATCTTCTTGCACTTGAAGCATTCAACCTGACTAATGTCCTTCTTGACAGGCTGATTTCCACTTCCACTTCCATTACCACTGTGGTGGCTCTTGTATCCACCTTGTGGTTCTTGTACTTGTCATTGTCATGACTACGGTGATGCTTGTTGTCATGATGGTTGTGGTTGTGGTGCTTGTTGAATTTTCCATGCTTGTGGGATCCTGAGCTTCCACTGTCATCATAATGGGATCGTTTGTGTGACGATCCCGAGCTGTGCTTGTCAGAGTGCTTCCTCTTCCTGCTTTCAACTTGCTTTATTTTGTTCTCCAAAATAGAAGCCTTGTCACAGAGAGACTGATAAGTGGGAACATAGGCCACAGCCAACTGCAGATTCAGCTCATCATTCAACCCTTCGAGGAACTTTTATTTCCTCTTAGCATCAGTGTCAACTTCATCCGGTGCATATCGCGCCAGATTGTTGAACTCCTCAATATATTCAGCCACGCTGCGGTGGCGCTGCTTCAGGTTATGAAACTCCTTCTTTTTCAGACTCATCACTCCAGATGAGATATGAGCAGTACGAAAACCATCCTCAAAGATAGCCCATGTCACATCTTCTATGGGCGTGGTGATCTGGAAGTTATCCCACCAAGTGGCGGCTGGTCCTTCCAGCAAATGTGCTGCAAATCTGACCTTTTCAGCATCCGTACAGCCCACGGTTACCAAGTCCTTGTTCACAGAGCGTAGCCAATCATTTGCCACCATGGGATCAGTCGTCCCTGAGAACTTTGCTGGCCTCAATCTCAAGAACCTGGTAAGCATATCAAAACCCGGTGGGTTGTTGTTGTTATTGTTGTTGTTATTGTTGTTGTTGTTGTTGTTTTGGTTCTGGATGAACGTTGTCATCATCTGCATCAGCTGAGTTTGAGCGGTCATCATTTGCTGCATTTCTGGAGTGATGTTGTTGTTATTGTTGGGGTTGGGGTTTGCACGATGGGGAGGCATCTGTGGTTTGTTCAATAGAGATAAGAATGAGATACCCATAGATGCTTTCATGCACATTACATCACATAAGCAAACACAAAGCATGCAACACAATGATAAAGTTTCAACAACAAGATAACAAGTTCGCAAAGTAAAACACACAAGTAGCAAGCCATCCACATGTTGGATGGTCAAATAACAAGTTCTCAAGCAACAAGTATGATGATAAATGATAAATGAGTAGTCAAATCTACTCCTCGGCATCAACCTCCTCCTCGACAAAGGTAATACCTGCATTCTCCATCGTGGTCTTGTATTCCTCGACACTAGTGGTCAAGGTCTCTATCTTGGCTTTGAGAGCCCTCTTCTGGGAACGAAGCCTCTCAATCACCGTCTGCTGATGCTCTAGCTCGAAGTCCTTGGACTGCAGTTTTTCAGTCATGTCCCGGATCTTCTTGTTTCTATCCTGGACTCGCTTCTCCTGACTCTTGAACTTCCTGTCCTGGCTCTCGAACTTCGCCTCCATCTCCTTGACTATCTCATCTTGCTCCGCGAAGAGCTTGTCCTTCTCGCGAAGCTGCACCTGGAGTTCGTCATTGTTGAGCATGACGTTGGTCCTATCAGTGTCCACGTGCCTAATGAGAGACTCTAAGTCCTGGAGGTATAGACGAATCGGCTCTGCTGTGTCCCTCGAGTCGTCCTCGAAGTCGATGGACTCTCCATCCTCATCACGTCTAACGAAGACGTGGAAGTGAGTACCTCTAACCTGTCGGGAGTGTCTCCCTAGCAGACGTCCTATCAGATCCTGCATAACTACCTCAAGGCCTCTCTCCTTGTCATCATGCATGAGCTTGAAGACGATGGCCTCCGTGGTAGGCTCTGTCTGGCGTCCGGGCTGGTTGACCTTGAATCCCCAAAGGTCTTTCCTCTCAAACTTGGTGAGGGGAAGCACCATGATGGTAGGAAGAGGGAGATTGAGCAAAGTAGTAAGCTCAACAATACGAGGACCAAAGCGGGTAACCTGGAACTCCTCAACAGTGCTGATGGTAACAGTAGGCATCTATTTATAAGATAGAAAAAGTTAGAACAACACAATTCAAGTTACAACACAAGGCAAAACATCACATACATATCCTTGGAAAGCAAAACACACAAGTCATGGCACACATAGATCCATTACAACAACCAAGGTTCAACTTATTTTAAAGCAACATTTGAAAAATAAGGTGATAAGTGGTGGTCCAACTAACGAAGTATGCTTACAATCCTATCTCACTGGATCTGTTGGCTAACACAATGTTTCTAGAAGCAATCAGCCTATCTTGCTCACATGACTCCATCACTAAGTCTATAATGTCTCCTCTTAAGGTTTGGTTGGTAGCTTCCAACTCTTGGGTATGTTTCTTCTCTTCCTTTAGATCATTTTGGAGGTTGAACATTCTGCACTTGACTCTATCACCAAGTTATTTGATGGTCTTCCAAGCTACATCCCTTGCTGATTCAAAGAATGTAGTGTGCACCACTGAATTGGTGAACATGCAGAATCCTTTTTCCTGGTGGTTGTCTTCCTTGTTTTTATACAAGTGAAGTTGCACCCACCAGTATTCCACTCCTTCATCCATCACAGGAAAACCCTTGTACACAGCTGCACCTTGTATCTCTAATGCAACCATGAGGTCCTTGAGAGCCTTGGGGAATTCTGTCTCACACTCCAAAGTCATTGTCATGAGTGGTCCTTTCCTTATGGCTTCGTTGATGGAGTTCATCTACAAATAGAGATGAGGAAGAAGATTAGAAAAGTTTACGAGAAGAATAGACAAGTGTAGAAGTTGCTGAAATTTTTTCCTTAGTGGTTTCCAATCCTAGGGTCATAATCCTACAGGCAACACAGTGCTCTGATACCATCTGTAAGATCCCTCCTTTATAAAGGAAAAGGATCCCTATGATTGCAATGCTAGTCCCTGGATCAATGCTAGCATCCACAGTTTAAGATGAAGTACACAGATACAAAGGTCATTTATTACAGCCATTCTAGAGATAAACATAGTCTTTACAACTCCAAGGCCACATGCCTAATACAAGAGTTTGAATAAGTAAATTAATAAAAGTATTCATCTTCATGTGCCACAGGCAAACATGTTGAGTGTAGACTCATGACACCTAATCCTCATCAGAGTAACCTGCAACATCACAAGTTACAGCCACAGTGGGTCAATACATTGGAATAGTATTGGCAAGTGATACCTTAGTATAATTTAGGTGGACTAGATACTATATGCGTTTTGGCTAAGTGTAGCTTGGCTTGCTTTGCTCAATATAGGTTTTTCCTATTAGTTGAAATCATTAAGTTTTTCTTTGTCAAAACTTTTCCCAAGGAAGCACCAATAGACATTGAGGTCCTTCACCCTTGTTCACCCACAAATTTTACTTAGAAATTGGGATGAGGTGATTCTTGATAGCTTCCATGTATTTATGCTCAAGTTGTCCATTGCCATGGACTTGGCTAAGTACTTAGATTTTTCCATTTGCAGAGGTTGTGCACTTTCCCCACCAGACTTGGTTTCACCAAGACAGGACCTTTCAGAAGCCTTTCCTTAGACCAAATGGACGCGCTCCAACCTATCATTCCCACTACCACCAACTGTCCAAATGGCAAAGTTCTAGCAACCTATATGGTCCAGGCAGAGCCCATATTGCCAAGTGGCTGCACTAGAAGCTTCTTAACACTTGGCCTCTAAAATCTCTTTGTTCCTGGGTGGCTTACCACAAGTGAGATACATAAGGTAAACCATAGAGATGGGACTTGTGTAACCACTCAACATAAACCATCCTTCCATTCCACCCAGGTGTTATATTAACTTAGTTGTTTTATTAGGAAAAACACAAGTCCAAAGACTTAGAAATATTTTTCATCATAGCATGTATATTTCACCAACCCTTGTTTGCTACTAGCTAGGCTAAGCATGGCATAGATAGTAACTTAACTTAGAAATTCCCTAACATTTCTACAACTACTAGGATTTCCCAACATGGCATATAAGCAAAACAATATCATGCAAGACTTAGCAAAAATATTTCTAATGCTTAGTATAAAACATGGGATATAAATATTCATGAAGTACCACTTGGCTTGATAGTTTGGAGAGTAGCACTCCTCACAATCACAATCACTAGCACCAAAATCTACACAAAGCATCATAGACACAATCACATACCAAACATATACAATCAAAAATATATGCATGCATGCAAAATGATATGTGATGGTTTTTAAAACTCAACAAAGCAAGTATTCAGTACTGATCCATAACAAGTCAAAAACTTGCCAAACAACAATTATTTAAACCCTAAATCATTTCCTAAACATTTCATAAACTCTAATTAGTCCTACACAAGTTTCTGCAAATAAAACCTTTTTAACAGTAGAAAAACATTAAACACATTGCATATTCTGAAAGAGCTTGCTCTCCTGATTCCAACGGTATAAAATTTGTCTAATTCTAACGTGGGGATCAAAAGTTATAGCCCAATCAAATTTGAATAACAATCAGATTCAAATCCAGTTTTAAATCTAAACTCCAGCCACGCGTCTGTTTCTAATTGGCCCATACCATTTCGTGTTGGATCGCGCTTCTGGGCCGTTGGATCTACTTAACCCGCACGGCTCAGATCTATTCGTAACGGTTTGTTAAATGAACTAATTCTACGCGCTGGATCTAGATCTGACGGCTACGAATCAATCGACCAAAACTGAGCGGCGCTAGTGGTTGCAGAGATTGTACGGGCAAGGCCAGAGGTCAAGGGGCGCGGGGAGCTCACCGGAATTTGATGCCGAAGTTCGTCGGTACCGCGGCAGTGTTCGGCGAATTGTGGGCAGCCTAGTGGCATAGCGTCTGTGCTAGGTGAGGGGAAATGGGCGGCGAGGGGAGGTGGTCTTATAGCCAGAGCGGGGGCGTAAATCTCTCGCTGTATCAATGCAATTTAAGCGCGGCATCAGTGCGGGGAAACGGCAGCGGCGAGATGGTCATCGGCGTTGATTGAGGACGAAGGGTGACGCCGCAGTGAGGGCCCAGCTGTCAGCGAGTGGGTACACGCGCGCGGGTGAGAAACAGAGGGAGAGGGGGAAACCCGGGTGGGCTGGCTAACGGGCTGCTTCGTCTGTTGGGCCAGAATCCTGGCACCGGCCCTTTTCCTTTTCTCTAATCCTTTTCTTTTTCTGTTTTCAATTTCAGGAACCAAATTCCAATGATTTCAAATCCTATTTGAATTCAAATCTATTCAGGGTTTTTGTGGTATGCACAGTCACAATACTGGGCAAAAACCAAGTGGTCACTTTGAATTGGCTTGGTCACTTGGAAATAAATAATATAAGCAGTGGCATAGCACAAGTTTGAATAGGTTTTGAAATTGGTTTTTGATTCACATTTATTTTGAAACTTTGGTTTAAAACTTAGCAATCTAGTACAAGTACTTGAGAGAAAAATACAACAAAGTTTAATTTCATGCTCAACAATCTCCTATTGGAGAGTAACATTTGTTTCAAAGGCTAGTCACATAAAATAATGAGCTCATATGCTCCTGTTTTTGAAGTGATTTGTTTGAAATGAAAAACATATGATCATGGATGCATGGATGATATGCATAAGTTTGAAACATGATTTTAGGGATGTTACAAACATGTTATGAGAAATATTTCTAAGTCTATGGACTTATGTTTTGCTTAATAAAACAACTAAGTGAATGAAACACCTGGGTGGAATGGAAAGATTGGTTTGTGTTGAGTGGTTACACAAGGCCCATTTCTATGGTTTACCTTGTGTATCACACTTGTGGAAAGCCACCTAGGAACAAAGGTATTTGAGATGCCAAATGTTAAGAAGCTTCTAGTGCAGCCACATGGCATTATGGGCTCTGCCTGGATCATATAGGTTGCAATAACTTAGCCATTTGGACAGTTGGTGGTAGTGGGATGATAGGTTGGAACGCGTCCATTTGGTCTAAGGGAAGGCTTTTGAAAGGTCCTGTCTTGGTGAAAATCAAGTTCTGTGGGGAAAGTGCACAACCTCTACAGATGGAAGAATCTAAGTACTTAGCCATGTCCCTGGTATTAGACAACTTGAGCATCAAGGCATGGAAGCTATCAAGAATCTCCTCATCCCAATTTTCTAAGTTAAAACTTGTGGTTGAACAAGGGTGAAGGTTCACCAATTTCTATTGGTGTTTCCTTGGGAAAGTTTTGTGAAAGAAAAACTTAGTGTTTTCAACTGATAGGTAAAACCTATTTTGAGAAAAGCAAGCCTAAGCTACACTTAGCCGAATTCATATAGTATTTAGATGTTAATATTCTACTAAGGTATCTCTTGCCAATACTATTCCAATGTATTGACCCACTGTGGCTGTAACTTGTGATGTTGCAGGTTATTCTGATGGTGATTAGGGGTTATGAGTCTACACTCAACATGCTTGCCTGTGTCACATGAAGATGAAGACTTATTTATATTGATGGTTAAACTCTTGTATTAGGCCTATGGCCATGGAGTTGTAAAAGACTATGTTTGTCTCTGGAATGATATGTAATAATGACCTTTGCTTCTGTGTACTTCATCTTAAACTGTGGATGCTAGCATTGATCCAGGGACTAGCATTACAATCATAGGGAACCTTACCTTTAAAAGGGAGGGATCTTACAGATGGTATCAGAGCACTGTGTTTCCTGTAGGATTATAACCCTAGGATTGGATTAGAAACCACTAAGGAAAAATTTCAACACTTTGAAAAAATTTCTACACTTGTCTTTTCTTCTCGTAATCTTTTCTAATCTTATTTCTCATCTCTATTGGTAGAAGGATGCTTTTATAGCCTTTAGTCTAGAGAGTGAGAGTTGTAATGTGCTTTGTTAGTTGGACCACCACACTTATCATTATATTTCCAAAATTTTGACTAAGTTATATTGAACCTTGGATGCTTGTAATGGATTTATGTATACAATGACTTGTGTGTTTGTTTGTCAATGATATGCTTGTGATACTTTGTCTTGTGTATTTTCTATTGATGTTGATTCTAACTTCTCTCTATCTTATAAAATAGATAAATAATGTTACTATCAGTACGGCTGAGGAGTTCAAGGGAACTCGCTTTGGCACTCCTCTCGTTGAGCTCACTAGTGTGCTCAATCTTCCAATTCCTAGCATCATGATTCTTCCCCTCACCAAGTTTGAGAGGAAGGACCTTTGGGTCTTCAAGGTTACTCAGCCAGGACGCCTGACTGAGCCAGCCACGGAGGCTATCACCTTCAAGCTTATGCATGATGACAAGGAGAGAGGCTTAGAGGTAGCCATGTAGGATTTACTTGGGCGTTTGCTAGGGAGACACTCTCGGGAGATTAGAGGTACTCACTTCCACACTTTCGGAAGACGCGACGAGGATAGTGAGGCTATTGAGTTCGAGGATACTGCTAGAGAGACGGCAGAGCCAATTCGTCTGTACTTTCAGGACCTAGAGGTTATACTTAGGCACCTAGATACCGATAGGACCAACGTCATGCTTAGCAATGACGAGCTCCAGGTGCAGCTTCGTGAGAAGGACAAGCTCTTCGCGGAGCAAGATGAGATAGTCAAGGAAATGGAGGCCAAGTTTGAGAGTCAAGATAGGAAGTTCAAGAGCCAAGAGAAGAGAGTCCAAGATAGGAACAAGAGGATTCGAGAGATGACTACAGAACTAGAGGCCAAGGACTTCGAGATCGAGCATCAGCAGGGTGTGATTGAGAGGCTTCATTCACAGAAGAGGGCTCTCAAAGCCAAGGTAGAGGCCTTGACTACCAATGTCGAGGAGTACAAGACCGCCATGGAGAATGCAAGTCTTACACTTGTCGATGAGGAGGTTGATGCAAAGGAGTAGTGATGACTACTCATTTTTCTTTTATTTACCATGCTTTTGATTATTGAGTCGCAATGACCATCCAACATGTGGATGGCTTGCTATTGGTGTGTTTACTTTTCAAACTTGTTGTTTATGTCGTTGAACTTTATGTTATTTTGATGCTTGATTGGTGATTGACTATGTGATGTATTGTGCATAATAAGCATCTATGGGTATCTCATTCTTATCCTTATTTGAAAACTACAGATGCCTCCTCGACGTGCCAACCCCAACCCGAACAACAACAATGTCACCCCCGAGATGCAACAGCTAATGACAGCACATGCACAGCTGATGCAGATGATGACTACTTTCATGCAGAATCAGAATAACAACAACAACAACAACAACAATAACAACAACAATCAGAACAATCCACCAGGTTTTGACATGCTCACTAGATTCCTAAGACTGAGGCCTGCAAAGTTCTCAGGAACTACTGATCCCATGGTGGCCAATGATTGGCTACGATCAGTGAACAAGGATTTGGTAACTGTCGGCTGTACTGATGAGGAAAAAGTCAGGTTTGCAGCACACTTGTTGGAAGGACCAGCAGCCACTTGGTGGGATAACTTCCACATCACCACTCCCATTAAGGATGTGACATGGGCTATCTTTGAAGATGGTTTCCGTATAGCTCACATCTCATCCGGAATGATGAGCTTAAAGAAGAAGGAATTTCATAATCTGAAGCAGCGCCACCGCAGCGTGGCTGAATATATTGAGGAGTTCAACAATCTGGCGCGTTATGCACCGGATGAAGTTGATAGTGATCCCAAGAGGAAAGAGAAGTTCCTCGAAGGACTGAATAATGAACTGAATCTGCAATTATATGTGGCCTATGTCCCCACCTATCAATCTCTTTGTGACAAGGCTGCCATCTTGGAGAGCAAGATGAAACAGGTTGAAAGCAGAAAGAGGAAACACAACTCTGACAAGCACAGCTCGGGATCGTCTCACAAGCGTTCCCATTATGATGATAGTGGGAGTTCTAGATCCCACAAGAATGGAAAGTACAACAGGCACCACAACCACAACCGTCATCATGACAACAAGCATCACTGTAGTCATGACAATGACAAGTACAAGAATCACAAGAGTGGATACAAGAGCCACCACAATGGAAGTGGAAGTGGTAGTGGAAGCCAGCCTGTCAAGAAGGATCTTAGTCAGGTTGAATGTTTCAAGTGCAAGAAGATGGGGCATTATGCAAATGAATGCCTAGAAAAGAAAGTTGAGGGACCCAACAAGCCCAACCCTTTCCAGAAGGGACAGGTGAACCACATCAATGTGGAAGAGATCTATGAGGAACCTGATGCCGTTGCTGGTAAGTTCAAACTCAATTCTGTTCCGGCATTTGTTCTCTTTGATACTGGTGCATCGCATTCATTCATATCAAGAGAATTTTTTGAAAGAAATGAACTTCTAGTAGAAACTATTGGGTGTCCTATAAAAGTAAGTTCTCCTGGCGGAGAAATGATAGTGAACTCAGGATGTCATGATCTAGTCATAGAGTTTGGGAAGTATAAGTTTCCCGTTAATCTGATAATCCTAAATTCCCAAGGATTGGATGTCATTTTGTGAATGGACTGGATGACTAAGCACAAGGGAGTGCTAAATTGTGCCAACCATATCGTCACACTCAGAACCTAGAAAACAAAAGGATTAGATTCAAGACTAACTTTGAATCGAAAGGGAGTAAGCTAAATTCTCTTAAGGGGTTTAGCATAGATAGTGTGCCAATTGTGAGTGAATATCCAGATGTGTTTCTAGAAGAATTGTCGGGAATGCCACCAGATAGAGATGTGGAATTTCTCATTGACCTGCTACTAGGATCAGGACCAATAGCAAAGAGACCTTACGAGATGTCAGTTGATGAGTTGAAAGAACTCAAGAAGCAACTTGGAGAACAGTTGCCGAAAGGATTTATTCAACCAAGTTCTTCATCTTGGGGAGCACCAGTTTTGTTTGTGGAGAAGAAAGATAGAAGTCAAAGGTTATGCATAGATTACCATTCACTCAATGAGGTGACTATCAAGAACAAATACCCTTTGCCTAGAATCAATGACTTGTTTGATCAGTTAGAAGGAGCCTGTGTGCTCTCAAAGATTGATCTCCGGTCAGGTTATTTCCAGCTCAAGATAAGAGAACAAGACATACCTAAGACAACTTTCACCACTAGGTATGGATTGTATGAGTACACCGTGATGCCATTTTGTTTGACCAATGCACCAGCTTACTTCATGAATATGATGAACAAGGTGTTCATGGAGTTCCTTGACAAGTTTGTTGTCATTTTCATCGATGAAATTTTGAACTACTCCAAAAGCAAAGAAGAACATGAAGGACATTTGCGTTTGATACTTGAGAAGCTTAGACAACATAAGTTGTATGCCAAATTCAACAAGTGTGAATTTTGGTTAAATGAAGTTGGATTTCTTGGACACGTTGTGTTAGGAGATGGTGTAGGAGTTGATCCCGCAAAAGTGTCAGTTGTAACTGAGTGGGAATCTCCTAAGTCAGTAAAGGAGGTTTGTAGTTTACTTGGCTTGGCAAGATACTACAGAAGATTCATTGAGAATTTCTCCAAGGTAGCTAATCCAATGACGGAGTTACTAAAGAAAGACAAGAAATTTGCTTGGTCTGAAGGATGTGAACTCAGTTTCCAAGAATTGAAGAAGAGACTAGTGACAGCACCAGTCTTATGTCTGCCAAATTTAGAGAAAGATTTCCAAGTGTATTGTGATGCATCTCATCATGGATTAGGTGCAGTTCTAATGCAAGAAGGGAAAGTTGTGGCTTATGCCTCGAGATAACTCAAAACTCATGAGGTAAATTACCCTACTCATGATTTGGAGTTAGCATCTGTTGTCCATGCACTCAAAACATGGAGACACGATCTTTTGGGAAAACGATGTGAAGCGTTCACAGATCACAAGAGTTTGAAGTATATCTTCACCCAGAAGGAAATCAATATGAGACAAAGAAGATGGCTAGAATTCATCAAGGACTATGACTTGAGTTTGCAATACCACCCCGGTAAAGCAAATGTTGTAGCGGATGCTCTAAGCCGTAAGGTTTTTGTGAATGGCCTTACTAAGGGAGAATTGCCAGATGATCTGTGTGCCCAATTTAGAGACCTTAGATTGGAAATTGTGCCTGAGGGATATCTCATGACATTGGATGTTTAACCCACATTGTTGGACAAGATCAAGGAAGCCCAAAAGAAAGACAAGGAAATTGAAGAGATTAAGGAAAAGATTGGAAAGGGAAAAGCCAAAGGATTCCATGAAGATGAACAAGGTACTTTATGGTATGGAAAACGTATCTGCGTTCGGCAAGATCCGGAGCTTCAGAAACTGATTTTACAAGAAGCGCACAACTCCCCATATTCCATTCATCCCGGTAACACCAAAATGTACATGGACATGAAGGAAAGATTTTGGTGGAATAATCTCAAGAAGGACATCGCCGAACATATTGCCTTGTGTGATGTATGTAGTGGAGTAAAAGCGAAACATCAGAAACCAGCAGGATTGCTACAACCACTACCTATTCCTGATTGGAAGTGGTATAAGATTGGCATGGATTTCATCACCGGATTTCCAAGGACCAGGTCAGGATATGATTCTATTTGGGTAGTAGTGGACCTAACTAAAGTGGTTCATTTCATACGCGTGAAGACAACCTACACAAGTGCTAAGTTGGCCAAGATATACATGAATAGGATTGTGTGTCTGCATGGAGTACCCAAGAGTATTGTGTCTGATAGGGGAACCCAATTCACATCTCATTTTTGGAGGAAACTACATGAGTCATTCTGAACGAGATTGGAATTCAGCACTGCTTTTCATCCTCAGACTGATGGACAGAAAGGACCAACCAGATTCTAGAAGATATGTTAAGGGCATGTGCCCTAGACTATGGAGCCAGTTGGGATGAAAGTCTGCCTTACAAAGAGTTCTCTTACAATAACAGCTATCAAGCCAGCATTGAGATGGCACCATTTGAGTTTCTCTATGGGAGAAAATGTACCACCCCATTGCTATGGAATGGTGTGGGAGAAAGAAATTTGTTCGGACCGGAACTGATCAAAGAGGCTGAAGAGAAAGGTAAAGGACAGATTAAAGATAGCACATTCCCAACAAAAAAGCTACGCAGATCCTAAGCGTAGATAAGTCACCTATGAAGTGGGTGATAGAGCTTATCTTAGAGTGTCACCACTTCGTGGAGTGAAGAGATTTGGAGTCAAAGGAAAATTGGCCCCAAGATATGTCGGACCATTCAAAATTCTGAGTCATAAAGGAGAAGTAGCTTATGAGATTGAATTGCCAGAATCATTGTCTGCCGTTCACAATGTGTTTCACGTGAGTCAGCTAAAGAAATGCCATCCAGAGATGGAAGAGACTTCTTTGAAGGATATTATACCTTTGGAGGAGGTTCAATTGGAAAGTGATCTCACTTATGAGGAAAAACCCATCAAGATTCTTGAGACTGCAGAAAGAATTACTCGGACTAAGACTATCAAATTCTGCAAAGTTCAATGGAACCATCATTCCGAAGAAGAAGCAACATGGGAAAGAGAAGATGATATTCGGAAAGACCACCCTCACCTATTTGCTAGCCAATCCGAATCTCGAGGGCGAGATTCACCTTAAGGGTGTTAGATTTGTAACATCCCTAAAATCATGTTTTCAAAGATTGCATATCATCCATGCATGCATAATCATTTAGGGATCAGTTTCAAAGTCATTTCAAAGAAAACAGAAGCATTAAGTGCTTATTATTTTATGTAGACAAGCATTGATCCAATGCTACTCTCTAGTGAGAGAAAATTTGTTTCAAACCAAGATTTGTTTGTTCATAAGTTGGTTTGGTTGAGTTCCAAAGCTTGGACAAAAATTTACAAAACAAAATATGGTTTTAAAACCATTTTCATATCTTTATCAAATCTTGTGCTAAGGCACTGTTTATTTTAAAATTTCAAAGGAACCAAGCAAGTCTAGTGATACAGCATGGTTTTATACTCAAAAATATGCAGGTTTCACTTTATAAAAATCCAGAAAGATTTGGAAGTCAAACACATTTGAATTCATTTGAAAAGGTTTCCTGAAAATCAAATTAGAAAAAGAAAAAGGTTAAGAAAACAGAACTGGGCCAGGCGCTACCCATTCGGCCCATCAACCAAAGCAGCCCACCCGGGGTTCCCTCTTCCTCTCTGTTTCTCACCGCACCAATGCGCACCCACACGCTGACAGCCCGACCCTACCTTGCCCCGTCAGCGTCGTCCCCAATCATCACGCGCCCGAGCCGCTCCGCCGTTACCTCGCCGCTGTTAAGCCCCGCTTAATTCCCATTGATACAGAGAGTAATCCCCGCCCGCTCCTGGCTAATTAATCCCCTCTTCACCGCGGCCATTTCCCCTCACCCCACTCGCTCTCTCCGCCACCAGGCTGTCTCAATTTCTCGTTGCATCGCCACAGACAGAACCGGCTCCGGCGACTGATTCCGGTAAGACCCGAGCGCTTCTTGGCCTCTGCTTCAAACGAGCATGACCAGCATGTTCTGGCGCATCTCCTGATGCCTTTCTTTTGCCTTCTCGTGACCCAGGTCATCGCCTCCGTCCACCTCTGCAAGCAACAGAGCCGCCGCTCAACTCCGACGAGGAATACTGGTAACCTCCGAGCTCCCCTTGCTTCCTATTTGACACTGTCGTGTTCGCCACAACCTTGTGCATACTCTGACACCACTGGTTCGTGCTAGGGTGATCCACATCGTCGGCAATAGCTCCACCCGCAAACACCCGACGCCGCCAGAAACTCCGACGAGGTCCTGCCGCTGAACCCGTGCGCCCCTGTCTCTCCCTCGACCACCTTGATCTTCACAGCAGTCCCACGAACACGGTAAGCATCTTCACTCCTCCCCGCGCGATCTAAATCACCGGCAACCTCTTTGACAGAGCGCGCCGCCGCCATTGCCGCCGCTGGCGCCGCCCATCTTTGGTCGCATGCTTAGCAGCCGTAGGATCTAGATCCAGCGCTTAGGATTAGATCTGTAGCGAAGCGGTATGTGTCGATCTGGACCGTGCGTGTTAAGTTAGATCTAACGGCCCGCGAGTGTGATCCGGTGCGAAACGGTATCAACCAATCAGGACATGATGCGTGGCTAGTTCTTTGTTTTAAAAATCTGAATTAGATCTATTAGTGATTCAAACTTGTAAAATTCATAACTTTTGATCCACACGTTCAAATTTTGTAAATTTTATACCATTGGAATCAGGAGAAAGAATCTTATCTATTTATGCAATGTGTTTAATGTTTTGCCTTTGTAAAAATGGTTATTTTTGCAGAGACATATGTAGGCTTAATCTGAGTATGGAAATTATTTAAAAAATGTTTTAAAGATCAAATAAGGTGTAATTTGAGTATCTTGGTCTTGTTTATGTTTTAGTACTGTTTACTTGTCTTGTTTGGTGTAGAAACATCATCACATGGCCTTTGCATACATTCATATATTTTTGTTTGTATATTTTGTTATGTGATTTTGGTGCCATTATTTTATGTGTAGATTTTGTTGCTAATAGTGATTGTGGTTGTGAAGATTGTTGCTACTCCCCAAACTACCAAGGCAAGTGGTGCTTCATGTTTTTACCCATATAATTTCACCTATGCATTAGAAATATTTTGTTTAGGACTTGCATGAATATTTTGCTAAGTATCTATATGCTATGCTTGGGAAATCCTAGTAGTTGTAGCAATGTTAGAATTTCCTTTAAGTTAAGATAATTGTTATTGCCATGCTTAGCCTAGCTAGTAGCAACCAAGGGTGGATTATATAAACATGCTATGAGCAATATTTCTAAGTCTCTGGACTTATGTTTTGCTTAATAAAATAACTAAGTGAATGAAATACCTGGGTGGAATGGAAAGATTGGTTTGTGTTGAGTGGTTACACAAGACCCATTTCTATGGTTTACCTTGTGTATCACACTTGTGGAAAGCCACCCAGGAACAAAGGGATTTGAGATGCCAAATGTTAAGAAGCTTCTAGTGCATCCACATGGCATTATGGGCTCTGCCTGGATCATATAGGTTGCAATAACTTAGCCATTTGGACAGTTGGTGGTAGTGGGATGATAGGTTGGAACACGTCCATTTGGTCTAAGGGAAGGCTTCTGAAAGGTCCTGTCTTGGTGAAAATCAAGTCTTGTGGGGAAAGTGCATAACCTCTACAAATGGAAGATTCTAAGTACTTAGCCATGTCCCTGGTATTGGACAACTTGAGCATCAAGGCATGGAAGCTATCAAGAATCTCCTCATCCCAATTTTCTAAGTTAAAACTTGTGGTTGAACAAGGGTGAAGGTTCACCAATTTCTATTGGTGTTTCCTTGGGAAAGTTTTATCAAAGAAAAACTTAGTGTTTTCAACTGATAGGTAAAACCTATTTTGAGCAAAGCAAGCCTAAGCTACACTTAGCCAAATTCATATAGTATTTAGATTTTTATATTCTACTAAGGTATCTCTTGCCAATACTATTCCAATGTATTGACCCACTGTGGCTGTAACTTGTGATGTTGCAGGTTATTCTGATGATGATTAGGGGTTATGAGTCTACACTCAACATGCTTGCCTGTGGCACATGAAGATGAAGACTTATTTATATTGTTTTGGTTAAACTCTTGTATTAGGCCTATGGCCATGGAGTTGTAAAAGACTATGTTTGTCTCTGGAATGATATGTAATAATGAACTTTGCTTCTGTGTACTTCATCTTAAACTATGGATGCTAGCATTGATCGAGGGACTAGCATTGCAATCACAGGGATCCTTACCTTTAAAAGGGAGGGATCTTACACCTATGGTCATATCTTGGACCTGCTGTGTTTCTGTTGTACCACTCTGAGGGATGTAATACTAGTGAACGGTGTTTCATTAGTGTTATGTCAACGACTATAGTGTACTACATCATGTACTGGTATGCTGGGTCACCGCAATATTTTATCAAATATATGAATAATATCTAGTTTAAATGCGGACGTGGATGGCTATATTTCACATCCATCAACCTCCCCAAGGTTAAACTTGATCATCCTCGAGCAAGAAAACCTAAATCAAAAGGGAACTCAACATTTAAAATGAAATAACAAAATGATGATCTTACTCATGATTGGTAGTCTCATGTTTCCTCCACTTTATTAATCTGAAAAACTTTAGCACAGATAGAGTAATGGCACGAATATCATATGGGTTTCATGAATCCTTATAGCGCAACAAAATTATTGTAAGCAAGGATGATTTAAAAGAGTAAACTTTATTCCATGTCATGTAATTAACTCATAGGTTTGACTTTGAACAATAAAGTGTGATCATATAGAATTAAGAGTGTGAGAGTTTGCCATGAAAATCATATATACTAGAGTGTCTCAATTCTCCCACATAAATAAATCAAGACTTTTCAAGCTCTACTTTTATATTCACCGTCCTTCAAGAATTTTAGTTCTTAAGTAATTGAGAGCATGCCAGAAAATTTCATTAGTTTATCGGGCTGGGATGGACACTCGTGGAATCACTAAGGTTTTTGTTCCTTTTGCATAATGATTACTCATAACAGCCAGAGGAGTGATTCCATCATGTTACAGCTACCTGGGAGTGCCAAGAAGCTTACCCATTATAGCATTGCTGCTACAAATATTTAATCAACTCATAGCCGAAATCTAGGAGTTTCACCCATGAAGATCGTTCGTAGGCCAGCGGACTTGTTGGCATCCCATGAAGTTTGACTTGCATAAAGTATATCATTCTTATGATTTACAAGTGAAACTTTGGCATGCTCACAAAAACCTCTAAACATCAATTCAACAGAACAAATCTTTTCAAAGAGAGCTATCAAGTCAATCATTATTTTCTATGGTGTTGAGTGTCTCTAGGCATAAGCTTTCAAGACTAAACACTACAACACCCAAGTCTTCAATTTGTGAGACTTTTTGTTCTTTGAATTTGTTAGCAAATTTTAGGCAAGACTTGGTTAACTATAAGAACTGGAACAAAACGTACCCAATCAAATACCCATGCATACAAAATTTTACTACGATATAGAGACTCACTCCACCGATATAACATCTCAACGTTAATACTAACTAGCATGGGTTTCTCAAAATTCAAAAGTGTGGAGTCATAAGGCATACCTCTCATGTTTGGTTCCACTTCTCTCTTCCCTTTTTATTTGTTTCTTGGAAACTCTAAGTCAATCACTCTCCTGCAAATCAACGAGAAATTTGAGGCGGAAAGAAAAAGAGAGAGAGGAAATAAAGATAAATGGAGAAATCTTTTTGTGGTATTTGAGAAGGGGGATTAAAGAATAGAAAATTGGCGGCAAAGCTTGGCTTGAAAATCTCAAACAAAATAAAATAGCCAAGAGAAAGTGTTGGGGAAACCAACACGAGTGCTTATAAACTCAAATAAAAGCATAAGCTTGAAAATAAGATAAAGAAAATGAAAACCAAAATATAAAATAGATAAAATCTCCCCCAATCTTAGGCTTTTTCAAGCCCTACAAATCACTGTGGTGGGCGAAAATAGTTGTAACTCCAGTCCGCTAATTGAGTTGAGAGGTTACTTTTTGTTTCTCGGAGGTTCAGGGCGAGATTGTGCATTCCCTCCATAGTTGCTCCAAGTTCTTGGAAATGTTGATATGTAGCGAACTAGTTTTGTGGCTGCTCCTCCTCTTGGTCCTCATCCTCCTCCAAAATCTCTTCCTCGGGGTTGGTGTTTCTCAACCTGCAAGTCATAAAGAACACGTGCTTCCTCGATAGAGAAAAGATAATTAGGCAAACGAGCGGGGTAGAGACGCCCAGCTCCAGCAATATGCAGATAATAAACACCACCTCTCCTATTAAGCATTCCACAAGCCCTCAAAGTAGATAAACCAACACGTCGCTCACCTAGCACCTGCTGTAAGTCACCTAGGTCGATGCCTAATGCATTGGCAAGCATGGTGATGATGCCTCCATAGTGATTGGTCCTTGGCTATGGTGGGATTGGTATTCCAAGTAGAGCACAATAATTGCGCCCAAGTGAAGTGACAAGTTGTCATAGTTGAAAGCATCTTTTGCAAGGACTAAGATGTCCTCCTCATTGATGACCCACAAGTATAGGGAGTGTATCATAGTACTTTCGATAAATAGGAGTGTCGATCCCAACGAGGAGAACAAGGTGTTGTCTAGTGGTTTGGAACAGGAATTCTCTGTAAATACTTAGCAAATGGGAAAACTATCAAGTGCTTTCTTCAGCAATAATTGCAATTAAATAAAGACAACAATAATAATTGCAGCGAGTGGCCCAATCCTTTCTTCAGCAAAGGACAAGCCGTTTGTATTACTTATGAGGACCAAACATTCTCGAGGACACATGGGAAAACTGTCAAGTGCTTTCGCTTCATATAGTTGATTAATCTTATTTGGTTAGATAAGTGTTGTGTCGGTGAACCTGTGCTAATTTACCGACCTTACTTGGACTAATACATACTTGTGATTAAACCCCATGCAAGCATCTGCAACTACAAGAAAGTAATTAAGATAAAAAACCTAACCACAACATTAAATTCTGAGATCCTACACTCCCTTGTGCAAAGGTTTTCTAACGGGAGTTCAGGTTTCTGTCACTCCGGCAACCCCACAATTAGTAGCCAAATACACAATGCATTCCCCTGGGCCCATAAATGGTGAAGTATCATGTAGTCAACGTTCACATGACACCACTAGAATAATAGCACCACAACTTAAATATCAAACCATTGAATATTACTCAACACAATTCCACTACTACAACATGACTTCTCCCATGTCCTCATGAACTAAACAGACTACTCATGAGACATCATATGGATCAAGATCAGAGATGATATGATGATGGATAACAATTTGAACATAAACAATAATTCAATGGTTCCACTCAATAGCATCAACTACAAAAGTAATCAACAGCAGGAAAGTTTCCCCTAAGAACTATGCAAGATTCAACACAATTGTTACAACGGGATGGAGTGGTGATGATGGTGCTGGTGGAGATGGTGGTGAGGATGATGATGATGATCCCGTTGAAGTCTAGCTTGATGACGGTGTTGATGGCGACGATCTCTCCTCTCTAGGAAGGAATTTCCCTGGCAGAAATCTGCCTGCCTGAGATCTCTTTCTCTCTCTGTAGTTTCCGCCCTGCAGAGGCGGCGGAATCTTTATGTGGTCGCACCCCAAATATTAAGGTTTCGGTAGGAATATATAGGCGAAGGGGCGAAGCAGGAGATGGCCCAGGGTGGCCACACCCCCTGGTGGCGTGGCCTAGGGTGGCCCGTGCATGGGGGGTGTGGGGCCCCTGTGGCCCATGTCTGCCTCCCCTTCTGGCTTCCTTCGTCTTCTGGAAAAATAGGATTTTTCATGTATTTTCTGATCTTCGTGAATATTGCATCCAGACACTGCTTTTTTCCATCAGAATCCTGACTCCGGCAGTTCATCCTGCAAAAGTCATCCAACATGCAAAAATAGATGAAATAACATAAGTATCACCTCTTAATACGAAATATATCAATGAATAACAGTAAGTTATGATATAGAATAGTGATGCAAAATGGACGTATCACTCATTGAGTCTTGTAATCTCATTGCGTGCCTGCAAGGTGTTAGCAATAACATAGAACAAATAGCGAATAACAGGATGTTGAATATTCTTCCCTCTGCTAGCTCTAGAGGTAAAGCTCATTATATTATAAAAGTGTTCAGGGGAAGGTTCCATCTTGGTAAAAGTTGTGCTTGGAGCATTAGGATCATTGTTGGGTAAACCAAAACAATTGCACCATTCATCGAGTGATAGAGAATAATTAGTGTTCATGAGTCAGAAAGAAATCTTATCATCCCCATTCCATGCTTTGACGGTGCTACTCAAAGAGCTAAGAAATTCAATAGTTAACCGGCGATAGGTTGATACATCATGGAATACTAAGGTTTGCGGGCCAACTCTATCAAAGTAAATTAAATTCATTAGAAATATCGAGTTGGTTCAAAGTGACGGGGCAAGCCCACTGGTTGCCTTGACTTCTCGATTTTTGATCTTGTTAAAACAATCACGGTGGGCTTCGTTCTTGAATCGAATCCCCATGTGTTCCTGATCTGCAGCCCGAGAAGAACTAGATGTGGCAAGAGCACGTGTCTGGCTCCTCGTGTTCATCTTATAAAAATAAAAGAGACAAATACAAAACTTTTTGATCCAACAATAATAGTCATAGCATAATCCTCATCATAGCACACTAAAGAATCTCCTCAACATATTAATCTAGGCAAGATGATCACGGAAATTAGTTCAAAACAAGTCTCACCCTAGATTGATAATGACAATAGATCAGAGATGAATTTGCAAAAAGTAATTGGAGGATCGGAGGAGAAACATATCGTAGATCACTTGTGTGCAAGGAATTCGAATGAAATTGAGCAGGGTTGAAAATCCCTTGAGGTTTTGAGAGAGTTTGGAGGTAAAAGAGAGAAAAAGGATTGTGTTTTTTATGTTTTGGGTACCTCCCCGAGCGTTTAAGTGGTCTGACGCAACTATATGACGGCAACTATACGGCGGGAACAGGATGTTTCGGCCGTATAGTTGGTCTGACGGCAAAATTTTAGGGTTTCAGTCTGGCGTTTGTAACTATAGAGCAACAACTATATGGCTGAAACTTTTGTTCCTGCCGTATAGTTGGTCGTCAAACCTTCTGTATCCTGGAATGAAAAATTGTCGATGGTTAACATAACTATACGGTGGAAACTATACAGCGGTAACAGGATGTTTCGGCCATATAGTTGGTCTGACCTTTCGATACACATCAAAAAAATTCTATTTCTTCAAGGATTACTTTTTAGACTGAAACTTAGCGAAACACCTAGTATGCCTTCACGGTGTGCCTAAGAGTATTGTGTCTGATAGAGGAACTCAGTTCACTTCTCACTTTTGGAGACAGCTTCATGAATCTTTAGGAACGAGGTTGGAATTCAGCACTGCTTTTCATCCTCAAACTGATGGACAAACAGAAAGGACTAATCAAATTCTTGAAGATATGTTGAGGGCATGTGCCCTAGACTATGGAGCAAGTTGGGATGACAGTCTGCCTTACGCAGAGTTCTCTTACAATAACAGATACCAATCTAGCATTGGGATGGCACCATTTGAGTTTCTCTACGGAAGAAAGTGTACCACCCCATTGCTATGGAATGGTGTGGGAGAAAGAAGTTTGTTTGGACCAGATCTTATCAAAGACGCCGAAGAAAAGGTCAAATTGGTTAGGGACAGGTTGAAGATAGCACAGTCTCGACAGAAAAGCTACGCAGATGCTAAGCGTAGAGAAGTCACCTACGAAGTTGGGGATAGGGCTTATCTTAGAGTATCACCACGTCGTGGAGTGAAAAGATTTGGAGTCAAAGGAAAGTTGGCACCAAGATATGTTGGACCATTCAACATTCTAAGTCGCAAGGGAGAAGTTGCATATGAAATCGAATTGCCAGCATCTTTATTAGCAGTCCATAATGTTTTTCATGTGAGTCAGCTTAAGAAATGTTACCCGGAGATGGAAGGATCTTCTTTGAAGGATACCATATCTTTGGAAGAAGTTCAACTAGAAAGTGATCTCACCTATGAACAAAAGCCTGTCAAGATTCTTGAGACCGCAGAAAGAGTCACAAGGACAAAGACTATCAAGTTTTGCAAAGTGCAATGGAGTCATCACTCCGAAGAGGAAGCAACATGGGAAAGAGAAGATGATCTTCGGAAAGACCACCCTCACCTATTTGCTAGCCAATCCGAATCTCGAGGGCGAGATTCATCTTAAGGGGGTTAGATTTGTAACATCCCAAAAATCATATTTCAAAACTCATTCATATCATCCTTGCATCCTTCATTCATTTAGGGTTTTTCTCAAAATCATTTAGAAACAGAAGTTTGTGCTATGATTTCATGTGAGCAAATTTACCTCAATTGGCCATCACCCTTTGAGACTTGATTGTTTAGGAACTTGTTTGCTTGCCTCCATTGTGGGAAAATTTAGGTGTAGCAATTTAACCAGAGTTTTCAACTTGGAAATAATTTCAAAACCCCTATTTCAAACATTTGCAAAATAGAAGCAAAGTCTCTGTTTGTATTAAACCCAAGCTTGACCAAGCCCTTGCAAGGTAACCACTTGGTTAAATGACTGGTTTTTGAAACCACAGTACCCTACAAAAATCCCCAGAATTGTTTGAATTCAAAAAGGTTTTGAATTCATATCAAAATCATTCCAGAAAATAGAATTAGAAAAAGAAAAGAGTTAAACAAAGGAAAAAGGCCGCGCGCCCGAAATCTGGCCCAGCAGTGAATCAAGCCCAACTAGCCCACCCGGGGAGTTTCCTTTTCTTCTCTCACGCACGAGCGCACACACTCAGCCGCTGACAGACCTACCCCACACCCCCTTTGCTTATTACGCTGACCAGCGGGCCCCGCCCATGTCGACCCCGTCTTCCCCAAACCGCGCTCGCGACCACGTCGCCGCTGCAGTCATGGCCGGTAATGGCGCGGCATAATTGGGCATTAATCCGCGAGCGTTTCCTGTCGAGCCTCTGGCTGTAAGATCCTCTCTGCCTCGCGAGCATTTTCCCCCAAACACCTCGCTCACTCCGCCACCAGGCTGCCCTCAATCAACCCCACACCACCGCAGACAGAGCCCACTCCGGCAATCAATTCCGGTGAGCCTCGTGTTCCCCTCTGCCTCTCACTCTTGCTATCTGATTCAGTGAGTCTTTGCGCACCTCCTGACCCCACTAGTTCATCCTGTACTGCCCCAGGTCGCCGTTTCCGCTCGACACCGCAAGCACCGACGACCACCTCGACTCCGGCGAGCTCTAGTGGTAAGTCCAGACCGCCCCGAGCCTTGTCATTCACGCACGCATCTTCGCCATGATCTTCTGCATCTGACCATACCCTTCGTTTGCCTCCTAGTGATCTACAACGTCGCCTTCAACCTCAAGCAGAGCCACCGTTGCCAGATCCAACTCCGGCGAGAAATCCACCGCAACCCTGAGCGCCCCTTGCCGAGATGACCACACGTTCAGCACCCCCACGTCCTTGCGGTCTCGGTGAGTATCTTCCCTATCCTCCTAGCGATCTGTATCGCCGGCACCGCCATCGTCCGACCGTCGCCGCCGCGCGCAGCCGATAAGCGCCGCCAGATTTTGGCTTGATGTTTTAGACCGTTGGATCTATATCGTAGGGCTAGGATAGAATTTTTAAACGAAGGGGTATGCGCGTGTCTGAGCTGCCAGATCTCATTTAAATCCTACGGCTGTGGAGCTCGATCCAGTGCGAACCGGTACGCGCCAGTGAGGTTGCGACGCGTGGCTAGGACGAATTAAAAAACAGAATTTAAACCAGAATTAGATCCAAACTTCAAACTGCCATAACTTTTGAATGCCACGTTAGATTTCTGCAAACTTTATACCGTTAGATTCAGTGAAACAAGACCTTTCTGAATATCCAATGTGTTTAGCAAATAGTAACCATTAGAATGACTTTGTTTGTAGGAACATATTTAAGGCTATTTTGAGTATGGATTTAGTTTAGTATTTTGTTTTAGGGTTAAATAAGTTTAGTTGGCAAACTTGTGACTTGTTAAGTTTCTGTAAACATGCACTTGCTTGGTAGAGTTTTCAAAATCAACACTTAGTAAATTCATGCATGCATGCATTCATATTATTTTTGATTGTATTTAAATTGTGTGTAATTGTGTGCTACAACTTTGTGTGTAGACTTTGCTAGTGATTGTGACTGTGACGAGTGCTACTCACCCCATTACCAAGGCAAGTGATATTTTCATGAATATTCCATTCCTATATTTTAAACTAGCATTAGATATTTTGCTAAGGCATGCATACTACTTTTTGTCAAAAGATATGATGGGAAATCCTATGTAGTTAGAATGGTAGAGTTGCTAGGAAATTTCCCCTAAGGATAAGTTGCCATGCCATGCTTAGCCTAGCTAATAGAAAACAAGGGGGGATTATTTATTCATGCTATGGAAAAATTCTAAGTCTGAGGACTTGTGTTTTGTTTAATAAAACAACTAAGTTAATGAATCACCTAGGTGGAATGGGACTTGCTTGGTGGTTTTTGGTTGAGTGGTTCACAAGGCCCATGTCTATGGTTTACCTTGTGTATCTCACTTGTGGATGGCCACCCAGGAACAAAGAGATTTGAGATGTCAAATGTTGAGAAGCTTCAAGTGCAACCACTTGGCAATATGGGCTCTGCCATGATCATATAGGTTGCTAGAACTTAGTCTCTTGGACAGTTGGTGGTAGAGGGAATGATAGGTTGGAACGCGTCCATTTGACTAAGGAAAGGCTTCTGAAAGATCTTGTCTTGGGAAACCAAGTCTTGTGGGGAAAGTGCACCACCTCTGCAGAGTGTAAAATCTAAGTACTTAGCCATGTCCCTGGTAAAGGACAAATTGAGCATCAAGACATGGAAGCTTCAAGAATCTCATCACTCCAATTTCTAAATAAAACTTGTGGGTGAAGGACCCCGATGTCTATTGGAGGTTCCTTGGGAAGTTTAGGACTCCAATGTCTATTGGAGGTTCCTTGGAAGTTTTGAGAAAGAAAAACTTAATGATTTCTACTAATAGGAAAAACCTATTTTGAGCAAAGCAAGCCAAGCTACACCTAGCCAAAATGCATATAGTATTATAGTCCACTTTAAATAAACTAAGGTATCACTTGCCAATACTATTCCAAAGTATTGACCCTCTGTGGCTGTAACTTGTAATGTTGCAGGTTACTCCGATGATGAATAGGAGTCATGAGTCTACACTCAACATGCTTGCCTGTGGCACATGAAGATGAAGACTTATGTTTATTTACTTATTCCATAAACTCTTGTATTAGGCCTTTGGCCCTGAGTTGTAAAAGACTATGTTTTATCTCTGGAATGACTGTAATAAACGACCTTTGTTTCTGTGTACTTCATCTTAAACTGTGGATGCTAGCATTGATCGAGGGACTAGCATTGCAATCACAGGGATCCTTTCCTTTATAAAGGAGGGGTCTGAAAGATGGTATCAGAGCACTGTGTTGCCTGTAGGATTATAACCCTAGGATTGGAAACCACTAAGGAAATTTTTTAACTACTTCTACACTTGTCTTTTCTTCTCGTAAACTTTTCTAATCTTCTCATTCTCATCTCTATTTGTAGATGAACTCCATCAACGAAGGCGTGAAGAGAGGACCACTCATGACCATGACCTTGGAGTGTGAGACTGAGTTTCCCAAGATTCTCAAGGACCTCATGGAGGAATGGAAGCACATGGTGCAGCTGTGTACAAGGGCTTTCCAGTGATGGAGGAAGGAGTGGAGTATTGGTGGGTGCAACTTCACTTGTACAAAAACAAGGAAGACAACCACAAAGAAAGAGGCTTTTGCATGTACACCAACACTTTTATGCACACCACATTCTTTGAGTCAGCAAGAGAAGCAGCTTGGAAGACTATCAAAGAACTCAGTGCTAGAATCAAGTGCAAGATGCTCAACCTCCAAAAAGACTTAGAGAAAGAGAAGAAACATACCCAAGAGTTGGAAGTCACCAACCAAACCTTAAGGGGAGATATTATAGACTTAGTGATGGAAGCATGCGAACAAGATAGGCTGATTGCCTCTAGGAACATTGTGTTAGCCACCAGATCCAGTGAGATAGGTTTGTAAACGCACTTCGTTAGTTGGACCACCACCTATCACCTTATTTTCCAAATGATACCTTAAATAAGTTTGAACCTTGGTTGATCTAATGGATTCATGTATACAAAACTTGTGTGATTTTTGTGTTCCATGGTTATGTATGAATGTTTGTCTTGTTTATTTTTTTTAATTTTGTTGTTCTAACTTTTTCAATCTTATAAATAGATGCCTATTACCATCAGCACTGTTGAGGAGTTCCAGGTTACCCGTTTTGGTCCTCGTATCGTAGAGCTTACTACCTTGCTCGATCTCCCTCTTCCCACCATTACGGTGCACCCACTCACCAAGTTTGAGAGGAAGGACCTCTGGGGCTTCAAGGTGAACCAGCCAGGACGCTAGACAGAGCCTACTACGGAGGCCATCGTCTTCAAGCTTATGCACGATGACAGCGAGAGAGGCATGGAGGTTGTCATGCAGGACCTGATAGGACGACTGTTAGGCCGTCACTCCCGACAGGTTAGAGGCACTCACTTCCACGCCTTCGGAAGGCGTGATGATGACGGAGAGTCCATCGACTTTGAGGACGACTCGAGGGCCACAGCAGAGCCGATATGCCTGTACCTCCAGGACTTAGAGACTCTTATTAGGCACGTGGATACTGACAGGACCAACGTCATGCTTAGCAATGACGAGCTCCAGGTGCAGCTTCGCGAGAAGGACAAGCTCTTCGCGCAGCAGGACGAGGTAGTCAAGGAGATGGAGGCGAAGTTCCAGACCCAAGACCGTAAATTCAAGAGTCAAGAGAAACGTGTCCAGGATAGGAACAAGAAGATCCGGGATATGACCGAGGAACTGCAGTCCAAGGACTTCGAGTTAGAGCAGCAGCAGACAGTGATTGAGAGACTTCGTTCCCAGAAGAGGGCTCTCAAGGCCAAGATCGACTCCTTGACCACTACCATCGAGGAGAACAAGACCGCAATGGAGAACGCAGGTCTTACCTTTGTCGAGGAGGAGATTGATGCTGACGAGTAGACTTGACTACTCAGTTATCTTTATTTACCGTACTTGTTATTTGTGAACTTATTATTGGACCATCCGACATGTGAATGGCTTGCCACTTGTGTGTTTCTACTTTGAGACTTTTGTTATCTTGTTGTTGAGCTTTTATCTTTGTGTTGCATGCTATGTGTTTGCTTGTATGATGTATTGTGCATGAATCATGTAAGGGTATCTCATTCTTATCTCTATATGAATAAACCACAGATGCC
This sequence comes from Avena sativa, assembly GCA_916181665.1. Taxonomy (NCBI): domain Eukaryota; kingdom Viridiplantae; phylum Streptophyta; class Magnoliopsida; order Poales; family Poaceae; genus Avena; species Avena sativa. Next base: position 82,033,665 of record OV702296.1, read on the forward strand.
TCAGATGATGAATGCGCAGATGATGAATGCGCAGACGCAGCTTATGCAAATGATGACGACATTCATCCAAAACCAGAACAACAACAACAACAACCCCAATAACAACAACAACAACCCCAATAACAACAACAACAACAACCCTCCGGGTTTTGATATGCTCACCAGATTTCTGCGTCTGAAGCCAGCTAAGTTTTCGGGAACGACTGATCCCATGGTGGCCAATGATTGGCTACGTTCTGTGAACAAAGACTTAGTGACCGTGGGCTGCACGGATGCCGAAAAAGTCAGGTTCGCAGCACATCTGTTGGAAGGACCAGCCGCCGCATGGTGGGACAACTTCCAGATCACCACTCCTATTGATGAGGTGACTTGGGCTATCTTTGAAGATGGCTTTCGTACTACTCATATCTCACCAGGAATGATGAGCCTGAAAAAGAAGGAGTTTCACAACCTGAAGCAGCGCCACCACAGCGTGGCTGAGTATATTCAAGAGTTCAACAATCTGGCGCGCTATGCACCGGATGAGGTTGACACAGATGCCAAAAGGAAGGAAAAGTTTCTGGAAGGCTTGAATGATGAGCTGAATCTGCAGTTGTCTGTGGCATATGTTCCAACTTATCAGTCGCTGTGTGACAAGGCTGTTATTGTGGAGAAATGATAGTAAACTCAGGATGTCATGATTTAGTCATAGAGTTTGGAAAACATAAGTTTCCAGTGAACCTAATAATCCTGAATTCCCAAGGATTGGATGTGATTTTGGGAATGGATTGGATGGCTAAGTATGAGGGAGTATTAGATTGTGCAAATCGTACAGTTGCACTCACAACCCCTGAAGGTAAGAGGATAAAATTCAAGTCCAATTTTAAATCTAAAGGAAGTAAGCTGAATTCTCTTAAGGGGGTTAGCACGGACAGTGTGCCAATTGTGTGTGAATATCCGGATGTGTTTCCGGAAGAGTTACCGGGAATGCCATCAGATAGAGATGTAGAGTTTATAATAGATTTGGTACCAGGTTCTGGACCAAGAGCAAAGAGGCCTTATAAAATGTCAGTTGACGAACTTAAGGAACTCAAGAAACAGCTTGGAGAACAATTACAGAAAGGATTCATCCAGCCAAGTTCTTCATCTTGGGGAGCCCCAGTATTGTTCGTAGAAAAGAAAGATAGAACTCAAAGATTATGCATAGATTACCGTTCTCTCAACGAGGTAACCATCAAAAACAAATATCCTTTGCCAAGAATCAACGACTTGTTTGATTAGCTAGAAGGAGCATGTGTGTTCTCGAAGATTGATCTTCGGTCAGGCTATTTTCAACTCAAGATAAGAGAGCAAGACATACCTAAAATAGCATTCACCACAAGGTATGGATTGTATGAGTACACTGTGATGCCTTTTGGTTTAACCAACGCTCCAGCATACTTCATGAATATGATGAACAAAGTGTTCATGGAATTTCTCGACAAGTTCGTTGTCGTTTTCATCGATGACATCTTAGTCTACTCCAAGAGCAAGGAAGAGCATGAAAGACATCTCCGCTTGATACTTGAGAAACTGAGGGAACATAAGCTTTATGCCAAATTCAGCAAGTGTGAGTTTTGGTTAGAAGAAGTTGGATTTCTTGGTCACATTATGACAAAGGATGGTGTAGCAGTTGATCCTGCTAAAGTTTCAGCTGTGACAGAATGGGAGTCACCTAAGAACGTAAAAGAGGTTCGTAGTTTCCTTGGTTTAGCAGGTTACTATAGAAGATTCATTGAAAAAATTTCAAAGGTTGCTAAACCAATGACAGAATTGTTAAAGAAAGATAAGAAATTTGCTTGGTCTGAAGGTTGTGAACTCAGCTTTCAAGAATTAAAGAAGAGACTTGTGTCAGCACCAGTTCTGTGCCTACCAGATTTGGAAAAGGATTTCCAAGTGTATTGTGATGCTTCGCATCAAGGATTAGGTGCCGTACTTATGCAAGGCAGAAAAGTTGTGGCTTATGCCTCGAGACAACTCAAAACTCATGAAGTAAATTATCCTACTCATGATTTAGAGTTAGCCGCTGTTGTCCATGCACTCAAAACATGGAGACACTATCTTTTGGGAAAACGCTGTGAAGTATTCACCGATCATAAGAGTTTGAAATATATCTTCACCCAGAAGGAAATCAATATGAGACAAAGGAGATGGCTAGAACTTATCAAGGATTACGACTTGAGTTTGCAGTACCACCCCGGTAAAGCAAATGTAGTAGCAGATGCTCTAAGCCGTAAGGCGTTTGTAAATGGTCTTACCAAAGGTGAATTGCCAGATGACTTGTGTAAGCAATTCAAGGAACTCAGGTTGGAGATTGTGCCAGAAGGACATCTTATGTCTTTGGATGTTCAACCCACTCTGTTGGATAAAATTAAAGAAGCCCAAAAGACGGATAAAGAAATCGAAGAGATTAAGGAAAGGATTAGCCAAGGGAAAGCTAAAAGTTTCCATATAGATGAACAAGGTACTTTATGGCACGGGAAACGTATTTGTGTTCCACAAGATCCAGAATTGCAGAAACTAATTCTACAAGAAGCCCATAACTCTCCATATTCTATTCACCCGGGAAACACCAAAATGTACATGGATATGAAAGAAAGATTTTGGTGGAACAATCTCCAAAGGGACATCGCCGAACACATTACTTTGTGTGATGTGTGTAGTAGAGTGAAAGCGGAGCATCAGAAACCAGCAGGTTTGCTTCAACCAATTCCTATTCCTGAATGGAAGTGGGAAAATATTGGTATGGATTTCATTACCGGATTACCAAGGACCAGGTCAGGGTATGATTCCATATGGGTAGTAGTGGATCGCCTGACTAAAGTGGCTCATTTTATACCCGTAAAGACAACTTATACTAGTGCCAAGTTAGCCAAAATCTACATGAGCAGAATTGTATGCCTTCACGGTGTGCCTAAGAGTATTGTGTCTGATAGAGGAACTCAGTTCACTTCTCACTTTTGGAGACAGCTTCATGAATCTTTAGGAACGAGGTTGGAATTCAGCACTGCTTTTCATCCTCAAACTGATGGACAAACAGAAAGGACTAATCAAATTCTTGAAGATATGTTGAGGGCATGTGCCCTAGACTATGGAGCAAGTTGGGATGAAAGTCTGCCTTACGCAGAGTTCTCTTACAATAACAGTTACCAATCTAGCATTGGGATGGCACCATTTGAGTTTCTCTACGGAAGAAAGTGTACCACCCCATTGCTATGGAATGGTGTGGGAGAAAGAAGTTTGTTTGGACCAGATCTTATCAAAGACGCCGAAGAAAAGGTCAAATTGGTTAGGGACAGGTTGAAGATAGCACAGTCTCGACAGAAAAGCTACGCAGATGCTAAGCGTAGAGAAGTCACCTACGAAGTTGGGGATAGGGCTTATCTTAGAGTATCACCACGTCGTGGAGTGAAAAGATTTGGAGTCAAAGGAAAGTTGGCACCAAGATATGTTGGACCATTCAACATTCTAAGTCGCAAGGGAGAAGTTGCATATGAAATTGAATTGCCAGCATCTTTATTAGCAGTCCATAATGTTTTCATGTGAGTCAGCTTAAGAAATGTTACCCGGAGATGGAAGGATCTTCTTTGAAGGATACCATATCTTTGGAAGAAGTTCAACTAGAAAGTGATCTCACCTATGAAGAAAAGCCTGTCAAGATTCTTGAGACCGTAGAAAGAGTCACAAGGACAAAGACTATCAAGTTTTGCAAAGTGCAATGGAGTCATCACTCCGAAGAGGAAGCAACATGGGAAAGAGAAGATGATCTTCGGAAAGACCACCCTCACCTATTTGCTAGCCAATCCAAATCTCGAGGGCGAGATTCATCTTAAGGGGGTTAGATTTGTAACATCCCAAAAATCATATTTCAAAACTCATTCATATCATCCTTGCATCCTTCATTCATTTAGGGTTTTTCTCAAAATCATTTAGAAACAGAAGTTTGTGCTATGATTTCATGTGAGCAAATTTACCTCAATTGGCCATCACCCTTTGAGACTTGATTGTTTAGGAACTTGTTTGCTTGCCTCCATTGTGGGAAAATTTAGGTGTAGCAATTTAACCAAAGTTTTCAACTTGGAAATAATTTCAAAACCCCTATTTCAAACATTTGCAAAATAGAAGCAAAGTCTCTGTTTGTATTAAGCCCAAGCTTGACCAAGCCCTTGCAAGGTAACCACTTGGTTAAATGACTGGTTTTTGAAACCACAGTACCCTACAAAAATCCCCAGAATTGTTTGAATTCAAAAAGGTTTTGAATTCATATCAAAATCATTCTAGAAAATAGAATTAGAAAAAGAAAAGAGTTAAACAAAGGAAAAAGGCCGCGCGCCCGAAATCTGGCCCAGCAGTGAATCAAGCCCAACTAGCCCACCCGGGGAGTTTCCTTTTCTTCTCTCACGCACGAGCGCACACACTCAGCCGCTGACAGACCTACCCCACACCCCCTTTGCTTATTACGCTGACCAGCGGGCCCCGCCCATGTCGACCCCGTCTTCCCCAAACCGCGCTCGCGACCACGTCGCCGCTGCAGTCATGGCCGGTAATGGCGCGGCATAATTGGGCATTAATCCGCGAGCGTTTCCTGTCGAGCCTCTGGCTATAAGATCCTCTCTGCCTCGCGAGCATTTTCCCCCAAACACCTCGCTCACTCCGCCACCAGGCTGCCCTTAATCAACCCCACACCACCGCAGACAGAGCCCACTCCGGCGATCAATTCCGGTGAGCCTCGTGTTCCCCTCTGCCTCTCACTCTTGCTATCTGATTCAGTGAGTCTTTGCGCACCTCCTGACCCCACTAGTTCATCCTGTAATGCCCCAGGTCGCCGTTTCCGCTCGACACCGCAAGCACCGACGACCACCTCGACTCCGGCGAGCTCTAGTGGTAAGTCCAGACCGCCCCGAGCCTTGTCATTCACGCACGCATCTTCGCCATGATCTTCTGCATCTGACCATACCCTTCGTTTGCCTCCTAGTGATCTACAACGTCGCCTTCAACCTCAAGCAGAGCCACCGTTGCCAGATCCAACTCCAGCGAGAAATCCACCGCAACCCTGAGCGCCCCTTGCCGAGCTGACCACACGTTGAGCACCCCCACGTCCTTGCGGTCTCGGTGAGTATCTTCCCTATCCTCCTAGCGATCTGTATCGCCGGTGCCACCATCGTCCGACCGTCGCTGCCGCGTGCAGCCGATAAGCGCCACCAGATTTTGGCTTGATGTTTTAGACCGTTGGATCTGTATCGTAGGGCTAGGATAGAATTTTTAAACGAAGGGGTATGCGTGTGTCTGAGCCGCCAGATCTCATTTAAATCCTGCGGCTGTGGAGCTCGATCCAGTGCGAACCGGTACGCGCCAGTGAGGTTGCGACGCGTGGCTAGGACGAATTCAAAAACAGAATTTAAACCAGAATTAGATCCAAACTTCAAACTGCCATAACTTGTGAATGCCACGTTAGATTTCTGCAAACTTTATAACGTTGGATTCAGTGAAACAAGACCTTTCTGAATATCCAATGTGTTTAGCAAATAGTAATCATTAGAATGACTTTGTTTGTAGGAACATGTTTAAGGCTATTTTGAGTATGGATTTAGTTTAGTATTTTGTTTTAGGGTTAAATAAGTTTAGTTGGCAAACTTGTGACTTGTTAAGTTTCTGTAAACATGCACTTGCTTGGTAGAGTTTTCAAAATCAACACTTAGTAAATTCATGCATGCATGCATTCATATTATTTTTGATTGTTTTTAAATTGTGTGTAATTGTGTGCTACAACTTTGTGTGTAGACTTTGCTAGTGATTTTGACGGTGACGAGTGCTACTCACCCCATTACCAAGGCAAGTGATATTTTCATGAATATTCCATTCCTATATTTTAAACTAGCATTAGATATTTTGCTAAGGCATGCATGCTACTTTTTGTCAAAAGATATGATGGGAAATCCTATGTAGTTAGAATGGTAGAGTTGCTAGGAAATTTCCCCTAAGGATAAGTTGCCATGCCATGCTTAGCCTAGCTAATAGAAAACAAGGGGGGATTATATATTCATGCTATGGAAAAATTCTAAGTCTGAGGACTTGTGTTTTGTTTAATAAAACAACTAAGTTAATGAATCACCTGGGTGGAATGGGACTTGCTTGGTGGTTTTTGGTTGAGTGGTTCACAAGGCCCATGTCTATGGTTTACCTTGTGTATCTCACTTGTGGATGGCCACCCAGGAACAAAGAGATTTGAGATGTCAAATGTTGAGAAGCTTCAAGTGCAACCACTTGGCAATATGGGCTCTGCCATGATCATATAGGTTGCTAGAACTTAGTCTCTTGGACAGTTGGTGGTAGAGGGAATGATAGGTTGGAACGCGTCCATTTGACTAAGGAAAGGCTTCTGAAAGATCTTGTCTTGGGAAACCAAGTCTTGTGGGGAAAGTGCACCACCTCTGCAGAGTGTAAAATCTAAGTACTTAGCCATGTCCCTGGTAAAGGACAAATTGAGCATCAAGACATGGAAGCTTCAAGAATCTCATCACTCCAATTTCTAAATAAAACTTGTGGGTGAAGGACCCCGATGTCTATTGGAGGTTCCTTGGGAAGTTTAGGACTCCAATGTCTATTGGAGGTTCCTTGGAAGTTTTGAGAAAGAAAAACTTAATGATTTCTACTAATAGGAAAAACCTATTTTGAGCAAAGCAAGCCAAGCTACACCTAGCCAAAATGCATATAGTATTATAGTCCACTTTAAATAAACTAAGGTATCACTTGCCAATACTATTCCAAAGTATTGACCCTCTGTGGCTTTAACTTGTAATGTTGCAGGTTACTCCGATGATGAATAGGAGTCATGAGTCTACACTCAACATGCTTGCCTGTGGCACATGAAGATGAAGACTTATGTTTATTTACTTATTCCATAAACTCTTGTATTAGGCCTTTGGCCCTGAGTTGTAAAAGACTATGTTTTATCTCTGGAATGACTGTAATAAACGACCTTTGTTTCTGTGTACTTCATCTTAAACTGTGGATGCTAGCATTGATCCAGGGACTAGCACAGCAATCACAGGGATCTTAAACTATACAGTGGCAACTATACGGCGGAAGGCTGTATAGTTGGTCATTAAGCTTGCAGTAGACTCCTCACAGCTCCTGGTTTCTTTGGCATGTTGGGAATCTCGTATCTTTGGCATTTATGTAGTGATTCCCATCATCATACGTCATTATCTGCGCAGGCAAAAATAGCAAGAAAGAATTGCATACCCCTTTGATCATTAGGCATTAGTGGCAGGTTTTAGAGAGATATTTTATCAAATATATGAATAATATCTAGTTTAAATGCGGACATGGATGGCTATATTTCACAGCCATCATGCACAACAACCAAAACCATCCAAGATCAAAGCAAGGAAACAATAGGGGTACAACATGAGAGAAGGAGGCTTGCATGGCCCATGCATTAGTGCATGTTTGATAGTTGTGAAAACTATAAATTGGTATAGGCCGTGTTTGAAAGCTTTTCCCATCCATATGGGGTATTTAGTTCATGGACATATGTGGATAAAAGGTGTCTTAGATAGTGTGTTAGTACCACTATTGTTATCATACAACCACCCTAAATTCATATATAACCATAGACCAAGTGGAACCATATGGCAAGGTAAAAAGTTGAAGCATCCACTTGCATAGCATGCAAGAGGTGTTGAAGAAGGCTTCCATAACAAATATTGTGAAAACAGTATGAGACCATATATGTAAGAAAGTATAATAGCAAGGAACCATGACCAATATTCATGACCTTGAGTTAAATACCAAAATAACACCAAAAACTCACAAGTAAATGGATGGTGGATTTTGCGGGTAGAACCAAAGGAGGATGGCAAGGTTGGTGGTGGAGTTGAAAGAGACATACCCACAACTCAACTTGGGCATCAAGCATTTTATCAAGAAGAAAATACAATATATCAAGAGGCAAATACAAGTGATATAGTATATAATGCATATGGGGTAAGAACCAAATAGAGGGTTTTATATGATGCTCAAATGCAAGGTGGGATTGTGACATGAGCATGATATAATGATGATGAAATGAAAGACATGTAGGAAATAGAATATATCGACTAAGATAGTAGCATTGAAATTGTTAGACAATTGGTATGCTACAACTCTCCCCCACTAAATAAGAAGCTCACCCCGAGATTCCTAGTAAAAGAAAAGACCAAGGAGAGGCGGGTGTTCAGAACGAAGGTGATCCTCACGTTCCCAAATTGATTTCTCAACAGAATGGTGCGACCAATATACCTTGCAAAACTTTCTAGACTTGTTGCGAGTCTTTCTTTTTCTTTTATAAAAGAAATAACTTGACGAATGAAGGACTATGGCGAAACAAGGAAGGTATGATGGACATAGATCTGGTGCTCTCAAAGGAACACGATGAAGAAAGATAACCACTTATTGAAAGAAGTTGAGAAGAGGTTGAATCGATAAAGGAAATACACATCTTTAGGATTAAGATCAACAGATGCATGCGAAGATGATTCTTTCTTTCGCCGAAAGAAAATAACGATTTTGGAGAATTGATCAACCACTATTAAAATAGCATTGTTTCTTCCTTTAGATTTAAGAAATGAAATCTGTACACAATATTGCTTTCAAACAATAGAGTTCTTTGATATCAACGAAAAGATTTGGGTTTTGATTTCTTGGATTAGATTCTTTTTTGCGCTGGTAAGGACCAAAGGATCAAGCAAAGGAGGTGCGCATATTATCTCCACAAAAAAGAGTGATACGAGTTTATGGTGGAACCCTAAAAAAATGTTGAAGCTCTGCAGTTATTGTAGATATGCTTATTGCTTTCCTTAACCATGAGGTTATTGTAATAGATTTTACGATTGATGGCATCGAACATAATTGGCTTTACCACGATAAAATAATTGCCAAAAATAAGTTAGATACATGTTCCATCCATCTTGTTTGGCGGTATCAAGCTCAATTAGAATGAAGAGAAAGGAGAAGATTTTTCATTTGCTTCCACCAGAACCTTGAAGATTTTGCTCCATGTTGAGATAAACGAGACCACCAACAAGAGATTATTGATTACATTCTTGAGAGAAGACTCCGGAAAAAACAAGGACGAAAGTAAATGTATCGAGGCATAAAGGCCACTTCTAACTTTCATGGAATAAGTAGAGATCACAATAATCCACCAATTCAATGTACAAGAGCGAATGATAAGAGTAGTGGTATTGCAGCTGCTCCATCACGCACCCAAAGAATTACTCCGTACATGAATAGGAAAACTATGCAACCTAACTCTCAGAAATTAGACTGAAGATCTTGACAAGTAGAGACTCATGAAGCTCCAAAATAAAACAAGGATTTGATGCAAACGATTTGTCCGATCCATGGTAGATGAAGATGAAGATGTTGTCGTCATGTCGGAAGTCCCAATCCATCGGAAAGATATGAATGAAGATCACGAAGAGAAATAAGAGGTTCAACATATTTATTAAGGATAGCACTCAAACCTGAACATAAGAATTTTTAAAGATCTGGAAACAATTCATGCCATCCAGCGGATTAAGGATACAAGATAAAACAAGTGGGTTTCAAAAGATTTTTTGACGAGTCAAAGATCAAAAGAATTTGAGCAAGCTTTAGCCGCCTAGATGAAATATTCAGCGGAACGACGATGCTAACTGGCCAAACAAGGAAGAACTTTGGAGTTGGTTGAATCTGATGATGGGTGAGGAATAACAATTGATTTGATGATTCCCGAATTGTAGAACTGTCTTCAGCAGAAGGACGTGGTCGAGATAGGTGACTTTAAAAAGTCGAGATTCACAAAGCTGGTGGGGATGAAAGGAATATGTTCTTCATGTTCTTCCATTGATGTAGAATAGGCAAGAATATCGTCAAGATATACCACCATGGAAGATCAACATAAAGAGGAAGGATTGGTGTTTAGAAAGATGCATCGAAACAATAGATTATGTGGCCCTTCGGATAAAAAAAGAGATACTGACTTGTTCGCCTAGTTGATCGGATCACCGGTTGAAAAGAGGAAACATTTGGGTAAGAACCAATGATAACTCATACATTTAAACAAAGCTATCATAGATGAAAGGATGAAATTCTCTTGTATCGAGGAGAACCTTGCAGATATGGAGTTCAAAGATGTGAAACATGTTAAACGGATGATAAACCACCATAGTGTCTTAAGAAACCTCTGGATTGCCAAAGATACTTGAATATCATAAAAAATATGATCACGGTATGACTCAAAATCACAAGATAATAACCGTCATCCATTAGAGGATTAGATTGATAGTGTTGACCATATTCCACTCATGATAAGTGTCGTATAGCTATACTGAGAGCCAAATTACAATCACAAGTATAGATCAACATAAGTTATGTATTTAGCCCAAAAGAATCGAACATGAATTAAAAAACTCCCGACTGAAGCGCTAGTAACAAAAGATCGAATTAGCATAGGCATGCCGAAAAAAACAAGGTGAATAGTGTATCCTACACGACTTAAAAGGAGTGTGGAAACATATATGGATCAAAGAAAATTTTTCTGCATTTTCGGCATTAAAATACCAACTCGATGCACAAAACTAGTTAACAGATAGATATTAACAACTGATAGCTGTGAGATTCTACACATTTTTGATGGTTTCTACCGATGCTTTTCGTTTGGATTTGATGGTTTTCTAGCTTTACCTAACGCTAATACTTCGGTAGCGAAGAAAACTTGGTTTTTAATGTGTGTTTCAGGTTCTGAAACATCAACAAAGTGATTTAACAGCAAAAACACAATATTGAGACAAAAACAAGCAAGTCTATTTTTGGAAGCAATCGAGGGGAGTTTACTGAAGCTTTAATGAGCAACTATACGGCGGGAATATTTCTTCAGCCGTATAGTTCCTGCCGTATAACTGCCATATCCTTCGTCTTATTAAAAGGGACAACTTTCATGAAGAGGACGAGGAAAAACACAGAACACAGGAGCCGCCATCCCATTCAGATGGGAGAAAGAAGAGATCCGGAGAAGAAGGAGAAGACGTTCTTCATCTCGCTCCATGATCTTCGATCTCCCAGCCACCACACCTCCATAGCCATTACTTGTACTTGAGAGAGAGATAGAGGGAGAGAGAGAAAGAGAGAGAGAGAGATCTCCACCTTGCAAGATTAGGGTTTGAGATTGTTCTTACCATCTTGAATTGTGTTGGATTTATTTCTATTTCTTATGGTGGATCTCCACGGTAATATCAAGAAGAACTCCCTTTATTTAATTATATCGATGATGCTTTCTTCTCTCATGTGTGAGTAAGTTCCCTTGGGCGTGGGAGATGTAGGGGATTAGTGAGATGTGATGTGCCTATATGATTTCCATTAAGTTTGTGTTTGATTTTAATTACTATATTATGTGTGCTTGACTATCTGTGGGATGCTTAATGCATGTTGTCCAATTAAGGGCCCAGACAACATGATGCTTTGTTCTACATAGATAGAATCTTGTTTCCTAGCAGACTGGCGACACCCGAGTGACATGGGGATATTAATGGGAAACTAATTTGACTCGAGGATAACGAGGAGTGATACGTCGTAAACGTATCTATAATTTTTGATGTTCCATGCTTATTTAGTATCAACTTTGCTTTGCTTTGTCTACACTTTGAGGTATTTTTATAAGTTTTCTGGAACTAACCTATTAACAGGATGCCACTGTGCCAGTTGCCTGTTTTCTGCTGTTTTTGGTTCCAGAAAAGCCAGAAAATGAATATTCTTGGAATTGGACGGGACAAAATCCAAAGTCAATATTTCACCGAAAAGAACATGGAGCCAGAAGACGAGACGAAGGAGGGCCACGAGGGGCCCACACCCCTGCCGCGTGGCCAGGCCTGGCCCATGCCTGGGCGGTGCGGCTCCCTCGGGCACCCCCTCGGTCTCCCCCTTCGCCTATAAGAAGCCCCCGATACCAAAACCCTAAGTACCTGATCAGATCTCCACGAAAAATTCTGTAGCCACCACCACCATTGTCCCTAGATCGGGGGGGTCTAAAGCTCTTCCCGGCACCCTGCCGGAGGGGAGAGATCATCCTGGAGGCCTGCTTCATCACCATGCCAGCCTCCGGTATGATGTGTGAGTAGTTCCACCTTGGACTATGGGTCTATAGAGTAGCTAGGTGGTTGTTTCTCCTCCTTTGTGCTACCATGTTTAGATCTTGTGAGCTCCGTTGTTGATCAAGATCATCTATTTGTAATCATGTATGTTGTGTTTGTGGGGATCCTATGGATATTGAGATTACTATGTCAGATTGGTTAATGGTTTTATCTTATTGATTCTATCATGTCTGTGTTGTTTGATATCTTGCATGCTCTCCGTTTCTAGTAGCTATCTTGGCCAAGTAGATGCTAGTGACTCCAAGAGGGAGTATTTATGCTTGATAGTGGGTTCATGCCTCTATTGAATCTGGGGAATTGAGACAAATCTCTAAGGTTGTAAATGTGATGTTGCTACTAGGGAGAAAACAACGATCTTTTGTTCATGGAATAATTGTATTGTTTACTTTACACACATTGCTTAAAGGAGTTATCCATTGCTTGCAACTTAATTCGTTAGGGGGTTCAGATGATAACCTGAAGGTGGATTACTAGTCATAGATGCAGTTGGATGGCGGTCTATGTATATTGTTGGAATGCCCAATTGAATCTCATAGGATCATGAATGTCTGGTATTGCATTGTTATGCCTTGCTCTGTCCTGTGAATTGCCCCGCTATAATTTGTTTACCCAGCATGGTATATTGTTTATCTTAAGTAGAACACCTCTAGTGAACTGTGGACCCCGGTCCAATGTTTACCATTGATACTTCTTCCACTGTTACTGTTTATGTTCTGCAAGACACCATTACCTTCCACACCATACGTTTAATCCTTTGTTTTCACCAAACTGGTGAGATTGACAACCTCACTGTTCATTCGCGAAAAATCTTGAGTTTGTGTTGTATAGGTTTCCATGTTGCTAGCAACACCTTTGAGATGTTTCCTTCCTCCTACTGGTTCGATAACCTTGGTTTCTTACTGAGGGAAAACTTATTGCTATACTCATCATACCTTCCTCTTGGGGTTTCCCAACGAAGCTCTACAGTGATCTGAGCCGCATCAAGATGTTTCTGGCGCTGTTGCCGGGGACCTTAAGGCCTTTAGTCTCTTCCTCCCCATCAAGATGTTTTCTGGCGCCATTGCCGGGGAGGCTAAGGATGGCTTCATAGGGGGAGTCCTTCACAACCTTTCTCTTTACTTTGTTTTTGTTTTGCTTAGTTTCTTTTGCTTTGTTTTGTTTGCTTCGTTTTATCAAAAACTCCAAAAAAATAAGTTTCATTTGGTTTGCTTTTTCTTATCAAAAACTCAAAAAATTATTCCTACTCTAGTTGCTGCTGCCGTTGGCTTGCTCCACCCTTGCAAAAATGAATTCTGCTGAGAACACCAAGTTGTGTGACTTCACTAGCACAAACAACAATGATTTCCTGAGTACACCTATTGCTCCACCTTCTCCTGATGCTACCTTTTATGAAATTAAGCCTGGTTTGTTTAATTTTGTGATGAAAGAGTAATTTTTTGGTTCTAGTTCTGATGCTGCTGCTGCCCACCTCAATAACTTTGTTGAACTTTGTGAGATGCAAAAATATAAGGATGTAGATGGAGATATTATTAAGCTCAAATTGTTTCCTTTCTCCTTGAGAGGAAAAGCTAAAGAATGATTTCTATACTTGCCTAGAAATAGTATTGATTCTTGGATTAAATGAAAAGATGCTTTTATTGGAAAATACTATCCTCCTGCTAAGATTATATCTATGAGAAGTGAAATAATGAAATTTAAACAACTTGATAATGAACATGTTGCTCAAGCTTGGGAAAGAATGAAATCTTTGGTTAAGAATTGTCCCACTCATGGACTGACTACTTGGATGATTATCAAAACCTTTTATGCATGACTAAACTTCTCTTCAAGACATTTGTTGGATTCTGTTGCTGGAGGTACCTTTATGACCATTACCTTGGGTGTTGCAACAAAGCTCCTTGATAATATGGTTGTCAACTATTATGAATGGCACACTAAGAGAGCTCCACATGGTAAGAAGGTAAATTCTGTTGAAGAAACCTCCACTTTGAGTGATAAAACTGATGTTATCATGTCTATGCTTGTTAATGGAAAAACTCCTATTGATCGAAATATTGTTCCTTTAGCCTCTTTGGTTGCTCAACAAGAGCAAGTTGATGTGAACTTCATTAGAAACAACAATTTCAACAACAATGCCCATAGGAATAATTTTGGTAGTAATAATAATTATAGGCCTTATCCTTCTAATAATGACAATACTTATGGAAATTCCTACAACAACAATAGAAGTGATCCCTCTGAACATGAAGTCATGCTTAAAGACTTTATTAGTAAACAAACTATTCTCATCAAAACAAAAGCTCTTGAATGTTGAGAAAAATATTTCCTTTTTGTCTGAAGCACAGTCCTCTTTGATTAATAAAATGGCTGCTAAACCTGAAACCTTGGAAATTACCTTTGCTGCTACTCATGCCATACAAGTTACTATTAATGAAAATGTTAGACTATTAGCTAAACTGCATGCTAAGTAGGAAAGAGAAGCTGAAATTGATAGAAACAATAGTGTTTGTATTATTAACACCACCAATATGGATGCTACTAAACCACAAGAAGTCCCCATTCCTCCTACAACAATGCCTAAACCCAATAAGTATACTACTTGTGATGCTAAGTTTGATTTTGATCTTGATGGTTGCAATATCTCTAAAGTGATTATGTCCCTACAAAATCTTGCTAGAAGTCCTAATGCTAGTGATATGAATGTGCCTTTCACCGAACAGATTACATATGCTCTCATTAAAATTAAGGAATAAAAATTGAAACAAAAAGCTTATATTTCTATGAAAGTAGAAGATAGTTGGGAAACCATCATTAATATGCAAGTAAATGACTTTGATCTCAAAGCTTCATGTGACCTTGGTTCTAGTGTCTCTATTATGCCTAGAAAGATTTATGAAATGCTTGATTTGCCACCTTTGGAAGATTGCTATTTGGATGTCCCACTTGATGATAATGCTAAAAAGAAACTCATGGGGAGTGTTAATGATGCTCTTATTATGGTTAACAATCCTTATGTCCCTATTGATTTCTATGTTTTGAATGTTGAATCCAATGCTTCTTGTCCTATTACTTTTGGAAGACCTTTTCTTAGAACTGTTGGTGCCATCATTGATATGAAAGAAGGCACCATTAAATATCAATTTCCATTCAAGAAAGGTATTGAACACTTCCCTATCAGGAGAGAGAAGTTACATTTTGCTCCTCCTTTTAAAGCAAAATTTGATGTCAATGCTTCTTCATTTGAAAATACTTGATTCTTGCTTCTTGTACCTAACTTAAAGGCGTTAAAGAGAAGTACTTCTTGGAAGATAACCCAATAGTTTTCTTGAGTCTTGGAAGTTATTACTTCTTTAATAACCTCTCCTTATTATTTTTGTTTGTTTTTTGTTCCAAGAATAATCTCTAATGAGAGGGAAGAAAGATTTGGGGAGTTGCTGTCCCGAAAGAGATTTTTGTGCTCCACTATAAAAATTCTTGAAAAATCTATGTAAGTCGGATTGAGCTGTACTTTCCTGCATAAATCCCCCATGTTCTTAGATAACTTTCGTTAGTTCAATAATTTTTGATTTGAGCAACATAAGTTCTTCGAAAAAATCGGTTTCTACCTGTTGATCTGTTTTGACAGATTTCTGCCATTATTTGCATTTGCCTCTTATCGATTCCTTTTTGGGTTCTCTCTGGGAAATTGAACTTTTTGAGGGAATTGCTACAGTAGATTGTGTCTTTAGTTAAAGTTTTTCTGTTTTGAAACTAAACCCAAAGGTCTATTATCTTGAATGCACTAATGTTTCTAATGAAGATTGTGTAAAGTTTTGTATGAAGGAAAATTTTCAGATTTAAGGGAAGAATGATGTAATGAGATGAAGAATGGACAAAAGCTCAAGCTTGGGGATGCCACCCCGTGTCGACCCAAGAAATATTCAAGAGGTACAAGCGTCAAAGCTTGGGGATGCCCAAGGCATCCCCTTCTTCATCAATTAAAATCTTAGGTCTTTCTAGACACTTTGTTTTTATTGTTTCATGCACAGTTGTGTTGTTCTTGGAGCGTCTTAGTTTTCTTTTTGGTTTTTGGTTTTCTTAGTTCGCTTGAATAAAGTAGTTGGACCCCCGTTTTTGTTGTGTTGTTTCAAATAAGTTGATTGGTGTTGGAAAGGAGTAGGAAGTTCTTGCTTTAGTAGTACAAGAAGGTGCTTGCTTTGACTGTGACTTAGACTTTATCATGTCATGCTTGATGTTGTTTCACTCTTACGCTTAGTGATTATTGTTGTATCATGACTTGTTCCGAAAAATTAGGATTGCTTAATGTGCCTTGAAAGAACCATGTGTTGTTTTAGCATACAAAAGCATAGTATTGTGGTATTCTCCTTTGATGCTTTGTTTGGGTTGACTTGGCACATGCTCAGACCATGTTATTACTATGAACAACTCACCTTATCCCCTATGATCATTTAGTTTTTTACTTGTGGTACCACATTATGCTTTGATTAGTAATGTTTTGTCGCTCTGCATGATTATGGCCATTATTTCTCTCTTAGTTGGTCGCTCCCAGTCTTTTGCTAGCCTCCACTTGCATTGAGTAAGCTCTACTCATGCGTCCAACTCCCAAGAAACCAAGTTATTCCAAAGTGTCCGCGATAAATTCCTATGCATGGTGTGTTACACCATTCCAAGTATATTCTTGTTTTATCTATCTTCGAAATTAAACGTGTTATGTGAAAATTAGTGATTGAAGCTCTCACAAACTTGATGGCACACTTTATTTTTCTTGCCCCTAATAAACGTGATAGATTGTGTCATATATGTTGTATATGCTTGCACTTATAAGTTGGGATTAGC
The DNA here is from genome assembly GCA_916181665.1 of Avena sativa. Classification (NCBI taxonomy): domain Eukaryota; kingdom Viridiplantae; phylum Streptophyta; class Magnoliopsida; order Poales; family Poaceae; genus Avena; species Avena sativa. The sequence continues at coordinate 82,050,692 of OV702296.1, forward strand.
AGAACCGTGCTGTCACGGGGAATGATTTCAACACCTTTAAATATCTATCCAGTTGATATCATGCTCTTTTGTTTATGGATGTCGGGGTGTGAAATAAAAGGGTAGCTTGTAAGTCCATGGAGTTATGTATGTGTGTTAGAGAAATTCCTGGGCAGCTAGCCTAAGCCATGCCTAATCATGGTGGAAACTTGTAGAATCACCATAGTGAGCAATCTATGAAGCATTCTTCTTATAAAAAAGAGAGATAGAAAAAGAGATTGAGAAAGAGAAAAAATGAGAAAAGAGGAAATAGAGAAAAAAGCACCATTTTCCCATGGATAATAAGAAGGTTGCTAAGATGCTCATTGTCTGCATACCTTGTCATTTTGATATGGGATAGCTCCTATATCATTGGGCAAGGGGTACCCCGTTGGCGGTTGTCTATGATACACATGTACTTACTATGACAAGAACTTAACGGTAACTAAAGTTGAGTAGCGTGAGGAGTGGCCCTCGTACTCAAGGGACATGAGATTGCCAACTTATACTTTGTCAAGCATATAATCCATTTTTGTTCACTTTAACCTTAATCACTTCAAGATGCTTATGATAGGGGCAATGAGAGCTGAAAGCTAACAAGTACCATAATTTTTGGAAGCTCTTTATGAAACTTGAAATCCCTGCTTCCCTTTATGAAGGGCCTTTCTTCCACTATTATATTGTGTCTCCACCTTCTATCCTAAGGCACCAATTAAGAGAGAATAGTTACCATTCTTAGTTCTATGTGCATTGTCCCAAAACTTATTGATTGATTCATATTGTTGATATTGCTTGTTCTTGAACTATACTATTTGTATCTAGTCACCCTTATGAACTTTGAAGGTGTCCTATGCATTTATGTTTGGCTACTCCATGAGGGACAAGCTGAATGCCACTATGCTATGTTTTCTGTATGTGAAACAAACAAACATCTTTCAATGCATTGTTATTCATGAATCTTTCTTTGTATCCTTTCATGTTGCGGCATAGTTACTATGTCTTATTGTTAGAACTCCATCTTTCATTCTCATGTTTAGAGTACTTTGATCCCAGCTTTCAATGCTTTCAAATGGTTTGATCTTGATTATGATGGTGCATGTCACCTCAAAAATTATTCTCTTTATCACTTACCTACTCGAGGACGAGCAGGAGTTAAGCTTGGGGATGCTTGATACGTCGTAAACGTATCTATAATTTTTTATGTTCCATGCTTGTTTAGTATCAACTTTGCTTTGATTTTTCTACACTTTGAGGTATTTTTATATGTTTTTTGGAACTAACCTATTAACAAGATGCCATAGTGTCAGTTGCCTGTTTTCTGCTATTTTTGGTTCCAGAAAAGCAAGAAAATAAATATTCTTGGAATTGGACCGGACAAAAGCCAAAGTCAATATTTCACCGAGGAGAACACGGAGCCAGAAGACGAGACGGAGGAGGGCCACGAGGGGCCCACACCCCTGGTCGCGCGGCCAGGCCTGCACCACACCTGGGGGGTGCGGCCGCCTAGGGCACCCCCTCGGTCTCCCCTTCGCCTATAAGAAGCCCCCGACACCAAAACCCTAAGTACCCGATCAAATCTCCACGAAAAAGTCTTTAGCCGCCGCCACCATCGTCCCTAGATTGGGGGGATCTAAAGCTCTTCCCGGCACCCTGCTGGAGGGGAGAGATCATCCTGGAGGCCATCTTCATCACCATGCCAGCCTCTGGTATGATGTGTGAGTAGTTCCACCTTGGACTATGGGTCCATACAGTAGCTAGATGGTTGTTTCTCCTCCTTTCTGCTACCATGTTTAGATCTTGTGAGCTCCGTTCATGATCAAGATCATCTATTTGTAATCATGCATGTTGTGTTTGCGGGGATCCGATGGATATTGAGATTACTATGTCAGATTTGTTAATGGTTTTATCTTATTGATTCTATCATGTCTGTGTTGTTTGATATCTTGCATGCCCTTCGTTTCTAGTAGATATCTTGGGCAACTAGATGCTAGTGACTCCAAGAGGGTATTTATGCTCGATAGTGGGTTCATGCCTCTATTGAATCTGGGGAAGTGACACAAATCTCTAAGGTTGTAAATGTGATGTTGCTACTAGGGAGAAAACAACGATCTTTTGTTCCTGGAACAATTGTATTGTTTACTTTACACACATTTCTTAAAGCAGTTATCCGTTGCTTGCAACTTAATACTGGAGGGGGTTCGGATGATAACCTGAAGGTGGATTACTAGTCATAGATGCAGTTGGATGGCGGTCTATGTATATTGTTGGAATGCTCAATCGAATCACAAAGGATCATGAATGTCTAGTATTGCATTGTTATGCCTTGCTCTATCCTGTCAATTGCCCCGCTATAATTTGTTTACCCAGCATGATATGTTGTTTATCTTAAGGAGAACACCTCTAGTGAACTGTGGACCCTGGTCCAATCTTTAACATTGATACTTCTTCCACTGTTACTGTTTACGTTCTGCAAGCCACCATTACATTCCACACCATACGTTTAATCCTTTGTTTTCGGCAAACCAGTGAGATTGACAACCTCACTGTTCGTTGGGGCAAAGTCTTGAGTTTGTGTTGTGCAGGTTTCCAAGTTGCTAGCAACACCTTTGAGTTGTTTCCTTCCTCCTACTGGTTCGATAACCTTGGTTTCTTACTGAGGGAAAACTTATTGCTATACTCATCATACCTTCCTCTTGGGGTTTCCCAATGCAGATCTACAATGATCTGAGCTGCGTCAAGACATTTTCTATCGTTGTTGTCGAGGACCATATGGCCTTTAGTCTCTTCCTCCCCATAAGGATGTTTTCTGGCGCCGTTGCCGGGGAGGCTAAGGACGGGTTCACAAGGGGAGTCCTTCACAACCTTTCTCTTTACTTTGTTTTCGTTTTACTTAGTTTCTTTTGCTTTGTTTTGTTTGCTTCTTTTTATCAAAAACTCCAAAAAAAGTTTCGTTTGGTTTTCTTTTTCTTATCAAAAACACAAAAAAATATTCCTACTCTAGTTGATGCTGCTGTTGGCTTGCTCCACCCTTGCAAAAATGAATTCTGCTGAGAACACCAAGTTGTGTGACTTCACTAGCACAAACAACAATGATTTCCTGAGTACACCTATTGCTCCACCTGCTCCTGATGCTACCTTTTATGAAATTAAGGCTGGTTTGTTGAATCTTGTGATGAAAGAGTAATTTTCTGGTGCTAGTTCTGATGATGTTGCTTCCCACCTCAATAACTTTGTTGAACTTTGTGAGATGCAAAAATATAAGGATGTAGATGGAGATATTATTAAGCTCAAATTGTTTCCTTTCTCCTTGAGAGGAAAAGCTAAATAATGGTTGCTATCCTTGCCTAGAAATAGTATTGATTCTTGGATTAAGTGCAAAGATGCTTTTATTGGAAAATACTATCCTCCTGCTAAGATTATATCTATGAGAAGTGAAATAATGAAATTTAAACAACTTGATAATGAACATGTTTCTCAAGATTGGGAAAGGATGAAATCTTTGGTTAAGACATGTCCCACTCATGGACTGAGTACTTGGATTATTATCCAAACCTTTTATGCAGGACTAAAATTCTCTTCAAGAAATCTGTTGGATTCTGTTGCTGGAGGTACCTTTATGACCATTACCTTGGGTGTTGCAACAAAGCTCCTTGATAATATGATGGTCAACTATTCTGAATGGCACACTGAGAGAGATCCACATGGTAAGAAGGTAAATTATGTTGAAGAAACCTCCTATTTGAGTGATAAAATTGATGTTATCATGGCTATGCTTATTAATGGAAAAGTTCCTATTGATCGAAATATTGTTCCTTTAGCCTCTTTGGTTGCTCAACAAGAGCAAGTTGATGTGCACTTCATTAGAAACAACAATTTCAACAACAATGCCTATAGGAATAATTTGGTAGTAATAATAATTATAGGCCTTATCCTCCTAATAATGACAATACTTATGGAAATTCCTACAACAATAATAGTAGTGCTCCATCTAAACTTGAAGTCATGCTTAAAGTCTTTATTAGTAAACAAACTATTTTCATCAAAACTATGGAGGAGAAGCTCTTGAATATTGATAAAAATATTTCCTTTTTGTCTGAAGCACAGTCCTCTTTGATTAATAAAATGGCTGCTGAACCTGAAACCTCGGAATGTACCTTTGCTGCTACTCATTCCATACAAGGTACAATTGATGAAAATTTTAGACTGTTAGCTAAACTGCATGCTAAGTAGGAAAGAGAAGCTGAAATTGCTAGAAACAATAGTGTTTGTACTATGAACATCACCAATATGGATGCTACTAAACCACAAGAAGTCCCCATTCCTCCTACAACAATGCCTAAACCCAATAAGTATACTACTTGTGATGCAAAGTTTGATTTTGATCTTGATGGTTGCATTATGTCAACACCGGGGTTTTTAATCCCAGATGCCTGTTATGCCATACATCACAATCCCAGGATTACCATTTTTGCGAGACATAATAGATCTGATATCACAGTACATCATCCATTACAAACCATACATAAGGTCTTACACAAATAAAGGATTTCATGATCCAGTCTTAATACAAATCAAGAAGCGGAATAACGTAATAATAACGATAGCGTGGGTGAAGCTCCATCTTCATGGTCACAGGCAATGCTGACGATGGGAGATGATCCTAGTTGTCGTAACCTTCCTGCTATCCCTCCTCCTGATAATCCTCTTCATAGTCTATCCACGGGAATAGCCAGGGACAAAGCCATGAGTACTCTTTAAGTACTTGCAAACTAAGACTAACAAGTGAAGTGGGTTTGAGTAGGAATACTAATCTCTAGGTTGTTTTGCAAAAAGCCAGGTTTACCTTAACTGAGTTCAGAATCAAAGAAAGCTAGTTGAAAGTTTTATAACACCTAAGTGGGAACTTGAATTTCATATCACAACCCTGTTGTGATCAAGTCAAAGTCACGAATCATTTCATAAGTCATTTTGAAAACATCTGACGACAGAATAGTATGGCCACAACTGTCCATAACCGAGGACGCGACTATTCAAATAGTTTGACACTCTACAGAGGTGGTACACTTTCACCACAACATTCGATACATCCGTCAGGAACAATCCCGAATTCACCATACTCAGTATGCGGATAATCAATCCTAACCTTTCAATTACACGCCTTAGCATAGGCACCTCTCCTATGAGTTTGGCCTCCCAACCATGACCAACTGTCTTCTTGGGAACTACACAGGTGGATAATCTTCACAAGGTAGCCTCATCTCAAACCTTGGCCGCAAGGGAACCCATACTAAGGTATATAAATTCCCGGTCAAGCCCTACCCAAATTTCGGGTATTGTGGTTGTACGGTAATATTGGAATGGTATCGCATCCAGACAACCATCAGTTTTATAAAGGGCTAAGGGTCATCCCTTAACATTTTCATCATCAAAATCATCTGGTGTCCAAGAACACATGTGAAAACATTTCATTACAATGACTCATCATTCTAAGGTTTTCATAACCATTTTCACCAAGTATTCCCATCTAAGTGATCAAGTTTTATGCTTAGCACTAACAACTACAGGTGGGGGTAAATACTAAAGAGGGGTGGTAAACAAAGGTGAATGATCTAGGTTCAATCTCATGCCTCAGGATGACATCAAGATTATCTAACTTAGGACAATTTTTATGTTCTTTATGCTACCTTTAAATAATCTTTCTAAGCTCTACAATTTACTAAGTAAACTTAACTAGAAAGCTTTGATAAAGAAATAAAATACTAAGCTTGCCAGTAAAACTAGGATTGGGTATCAAGTGATGTAAGCTTGCAAGTAAAACTTGCATGGTTTAGCTTAGCTTGCTAAGATAATATTATAAGCTTGCAAGGATTAGCTTGCTAAGTTGAAAGTGTTAGCTTGCCTTGAGTAGAGCAATGGTTGAAGTTCTCCTCGGCTTCTTCCTCGTAGTAGTCTCCTTCCTCCTCGTATCCTTTGTCGGTACTAGCGTTTATAAATAAATATGATATACACAATCACCAAACGATACTTAACTACTTCTGTTTATCACGCAAGGTTTTCACTAGATGATCTAGGATCATCACAAACATCACAAAGATTAAGGCAATAGTTTTAGTTATTTTATTTTAGAAAAGTAATTTCTACTCATTAAAAAACTACTTAAGAATTAATATTATCCAACTAAAACATAGGATCATGTTGACACATGTCATCACCACATATTTCAGTACTAGGGAATTAGATTTAAAGTGGTCTCACAATTTAATAAGGTTTAACATTTTTATTTTAATTAAATAAAGTGACTAGAATTACCTATGGGGCATTCGTTTATTGCTTGTCCATTCTTTCTGCAAGTAAACCTATATATTTTATATATTCAAAAAGGTCTAATCAAATGTGATTTTTGAGAGTTGGAATCAACTCAAAAGCTTTTGTGGTTAAATTTTGAAAAATGTTTGAATACAGAAAAGCTTCTACCTTGTTATTTTTACTACAGGTGATCTACAATTCCAAATGAATTTAATCAAATGGGCTTGGATTAAGAATTCCAGTACCTTTCTAAAAAATTTGGTTTCATGCAATTTGGTTTAGTGAATCGACCTGGGTTGATTTTTGAATCTAGGTACAGAACTGACTTTGAAACTAAAAGAATAAACCTACATTCAAACTACTGGGTCACGCGGGAATGTAAATGGGCCTGCCCAAGGTGCACAGCACGCGCGGGTGAGTTTATGTGGGTGTCCCCACCAGTCAGCAAGACAAGGGGGTGCGAAGCGGTATGGGGTGATCTAGACCATGTGATCAACATCTAATCTAACGGCTGGGGCTTGTCGTCTCCGTCGGGCAATGCCGGTGATACAGAACCCTAGCACGGCCAGTGGGGGTCTACGGGGGCTCACCGGGGCTCAGGCGAGGGTCAGCGATGGGGGAGAACGACGAAGTTGACAACGGCGAACCTCCTGGTACCGGCGGCTTCTCCTCGGGCGGCTCCAATCGCTGGCTCCTTTCTTGCTCCTCCACCGCAGACTCCGGCCAAATTCCGGCGACCTACTGCCGCCTTGCTTCGGGAATGAGTAGGGGTGGTTCTTAGAGAGAGGGGAGTGTGTTGGTGAAGAAACCGAGCGGGGGTGGCCTCTATTTATAGTGCCAATAGGGTACCGAAGAGCGTGGGTGGAGCTCGTCGTGGTCGTCAGCACAATGGGCTAATGGCATGGGCGACGGTAGGGGCGGTGCTATGCTCCCTGGCAAAGATCAATGGCATGGTCTCGAGGCGTGGGGCGGTGCGAGACGGTCGGAACACCGCGGTGCTTTGGGTGGGTCCGACGGGCATTTTAATGTCGTACCGCGGCTACGGGTCACGCGGCGGCGAACGGGGTTGTCTGGTGGTCTCCTGGGATGGTGGTGATCACACTTGCACGCGGCGAGGGCGGCGCGCGGTCTGTGGGCGCGTGTAGAGTGCATAGGGCGAATAGGCATAGAGCGCGGCATTTCTATAGTGGTCCAGTGGCTTGCAGGGCGTTGGCGTTGGACAGGGGGTGGCAGTGGATAGTGGTCAATGCCTCAGACAAGGTGGCTAGGCTGGGTGCTGCTCCTAGCTTGCTGTCGACCAAGGGGTGGCAAGGTGAGGCTCGACATGGTCACCATTGATGGCAATGGCAAGCTCACAATGGTGCTAGAGCTTGATAACTAAGCTAGATGATCTACTAATAGCCTGTTGTGAGCCAGAGAGGGAACAAGGTTGTCCAAATCACTGTTCGCTATAGTGTTTGTTGTTTGTTTGTTTTGTGTTTGCAAGGTATTTGATGAAATGGCCGAAAGAGATTTGTATTTGAATTTTTGGTTCAAACTTGGTGGGTGCACTAGTTACATACTATGTAGTCTCTGGTTAGTTGGAAAGGTCAAGGTGAATTGGTTTGATTGGTTTTTGAAAATGGGTGATCTTCACATATGTTAAAGATTCAATTTTGAATTGTCATTTGAATCAAGTTCCCAAATGTTTCTGTAAGTTTGAAAGGTGGGATTGGGTTCACTTTTACTTGTTCTAGCAAGGGATGAAAAGAAATGGAATTGTTTATGTTTGAAATCTTGGACTATAAACACTCAAAGTGGCCTAGTGAGCAAGATTGGCAAAAATGACCATTTGCTTGTTTTGTTTGTTTTTTATTTTCTCTTGATTTTTTTCTGCTTGGAAAAGTTTTAGATGATGTAGTTTTCATATTTAAACCATTCCTTGCTATTTACAACAATCAAACAAGTCCATTCATGCATTCATACAATCATCACATACACACATGCATTCATATGATTTAATTAACAAAAGTTTTTGTTAACCCTAATTTTGGTGATTGGAAATTTACAATCATTGTTCAATATTTTTGGGATGTTACAAACCTTCCCTCCTTAAACAAAATCTTGTCCCGAGATTTGAGAAAGAAGAAAGAAGAAAACTAGGATTTAAAAAGATCAGGAAACTCTGTCTTGATGTAGTCTTCTCGTTCCCAGGTAGATTCCTCTTTAGTGTGGTTACTCCACTGAATCTTGAGAAACTTGATGCTTCGGGTCCTGGTGGTTCTAAAAGGTTCCTCCAAAATACGGATGGGTACTTCGGGATACGTCAGGTCATCATTGATCTCTATGGTGCGGTGATCAATGTACTTGAAAACTTCAGTCTTTTCCGGGACTTCTAGGAATTTGCGAAGTAACGATATATGGAACACATTATGTACTGCTGACATCTCCTACGGCAGTTCCAATTGATATGATACTTCTCCTCCACGATTCAAAATCTTGAAAGGCCCGATATATCTGGGGGCTAACTTTCCTTTGAGCTGGAAATGCTGCATTCCTTTCAAAGGAGACACTTTGAGATACATAAAATCTCCAATATTGAAAGCAAGGTCTCGATGTCTCTTGTCGGCATAACTCTTCTGTCTGGATTGGGTGGTCTTGAGGTGCTCACGAATCTTGTGAACTTCCTCTTTTGCTTCTCGTAGGATGTCGGGTCCGAAAATCTGACTCTCTCCTACTTCTGACCAATTCAAAGGGGTACCCCACTTCCTTCCATACATGAATTCAAATGGGGCCATTGGCAAACTAGCTTGATAACTGTTGTTGTAAGAAAATTCTACGAAAGGCAGACAGTCTTCCCATTTAGATCCATACTCTAGCACACATGCTCTCAACATATCTTCGAGTATTTGATTTACTCGCTTTGTTTGTCCATCTGTCTGAGGGTGATACGTTATGCTAAAATCCAATCTTGTTCCTAATCCTTATTGGACTTTCTTCCAGAATCTCGAGGTAAACGGAGTTCCTCAATCTGACACAATGTTCTTGGGGACTCCGTGCAAACTGACGATTCTAGCGATGTACAACTCTGCTAGTTTCGAACTCTGGTAGGTGGTCTTGACTGGTAAGAAATGGGCAACTTTGGACAATCTATCAACTATGACCAAAATAGAGTCATTTCCCCTACTAGAAGTAGGCAATCCGGTGATAAAGTCCATTCCAACTGAATCCTATTTCCATTCTGGAATCTGCAGTGGTTGCAACAGTCCTACGGGTCTCTGATGTCCCGCCTTGACTCTCTGACAAATATCACACTTGGTGATGTAGCTTCCGATTTCTCTCTTCATCTTATGCCACCAAAATTGCTCCTTCAGATCCTGATACATTTTCGTTCCTCCGGGGTGGATAGAATAAAGAGTATCATGGGCCTCTTTCGAAATAGCTTCCTTCAACTCTGAATCTGCTGGTACACAGAAATGTCCTTTGTACCACAGAACTCCTTCTTCATCCTCGGTGAATCCGGGTACTTTGCCTATACCGATGCGACGTTTGATTCCGTCGATACTAGCATTTCCTTTTTGCGCCTCCTTGATCTGACTGGTCAAAGTGGGTTGAAGTTCTATGCTAGACAAAAATCCTTCACTTACTAATTCCATTCTAAAATCCTCCATCTCCTTGTGCAAACTTGGTTGCTCCTTTAGAATCATGGAGTTCAACCGGCACGGAAATCTACTAAGGGCATCTGCTACCACATTGGATTTACCGCGGTGATAGTGGATGTCTGGGTCATAGTCCTTGATTAGCTCGATCCATCTTCTCTGCCTCATATTCAGCTCCTTCTGAGTGAATATGTACTTCAGGCTCTTGTGATCCGAATAAATCTCACAACGGTTTCCCATCAGGTAATGCCTCCATGTCTTCAGGGCTAGAACTATGGCTGCTAGTTCAAGGTCATGGGTAGGATAATTCTGCTCATGCTGCTTCAGTTGTCGGGATAGATAAGATATAACTTTTCCTTCTTGCATCAACACACATCCGAGACCGATCTTGGATGCATCACAATACACATTAAACGGCTTCGTGATATCCGGCATGATCAAGATTGGGGCTGAAATCAATCTCCTCTTGAGTTCCTGAAAACTCGCTTCACATTTGTCCGTCCATTCAAACTTCTTATACTTCTTCAACAATTGGGTCATGGGTCTTGCGATACTCGAGAATCCTTCTACGAACTTGCGGTAATATCCCGCCAATCCGAGAAATGCATGAACTTGGGTTTGAGTGGTTGGGCCTGCCAATCTTCAACATCCGTCACCTTGGCAGGGTTAATGGCAATTCCTCTGGCTGATACGATATGTCCAAGAAATCCTACCTCCTGTAACTAGAATTCACATTTGCTAAACTTGGCATACATCTGATGATCCCAAAGGGTTCCAAGGATGGTCCTTATGTGTATCTCATGTTCTTCTTCTGATTTGGAATAGATCAGAATGTCATCGATGAAAACAATGACAAACTTATCCAGGAAGTCCATAAAAATCTTATTCATGAGGTTCATGAAATAAGCGGGGGCATTGGTTAATCCAGAAGACATGATAGTATACTCATATAATCCATATCTGGTGGTAAAGGCAGTCTTTGGAATATCCTCTGCGCGAATCTTGAGTTGATGATAACCAGTTCTAAGATCAATCTTAGAAAACACTTTGGCACCAGTCAACTGGTCAAACAGGTCTTCTATCTTTGGTAGTGGGTACTTGTTATTGATGGTGACATCATTCAACTTCTGATAATCCGTACACAAATGGTTACCTCCATCTTTCTTATCCACCAATAAAACAGGTGATCTCCATGGCGATGCACTTGGTTGGATCAATCCTATCTCCATCATAGCATCTAGTTGCTTCTTCAGCTCCACTAATTCAGATAGGTTCATACTATATGACCTCTGGGCTATTGGTCCAGTTCCAGGGATTAGTTCAATGATAAACTCGATATCTCGATCTGGGGGCATACCGGGAAAAACATCTAGAAATACATCGGGGTATTCACAGACTACTCTAACTTGATCAATGGTTGGTTGGGCTAGACTCTTGTTGCACTTGAATTGACGGGGCAAGGTTTCAGATACATGCTCTACTGATATTCCGGCTGTACTGGTCATGGTATTGGTGTGAAGAAATCGAGCGGGGGTGGTTCTGAGAGAGAGGGGAGTGTATTGGTGTGAACAAATCGAGCGGGGGTGTCCTCTATTTATAGTGCCAAGGGGGACCGAAGAGCGTGGGTGGAGCTCGTTGTGGTCATCGGCACAGTGGGATAATGGCATGGGCGGCGGTAGGGGGCGGTGCTGTGCTCCCTAGCGAAGCTCAACGGCGTGGTCTCGAGGCGTGGGGCGGTGCGAGACGGTCGGAACGTTGTGGTGCTCTGGGCGGGTCCGACGGGCATTTTAATGGTGTACCGCGGCTATGGGTCGCGCGGCGGCGAACGGGGTTGTCTGGTGGTCTCCTGGGATGGTGGTGATCACGCTTGCACGCGGCGAGGGCGGCACGCGGTCTGTGGGAGCGTGTCGAGTGTGGCGCTCTAGAGCGCTCTCGGCATGGCACAGAGACATAGGGTGCGGAGTTTCTAGAGTGGTCCAGTGGCTGGCTGGGCGTTGGCGTTGGACAGGGGGTGGCGATGGACGATGGTCAATGCCTCAGACAAGGTGGCTAGGCTGGGTGCTGCTCCTAGCTTGCTGTCGACCAAGGGGTGGCAAGGTGAGGCTCGGCATGGTCACCATTGATGGCAATGGCTAGCTCACAGTGGTTCTAGAGACTGATAACTAAGCTAGATGATTTACTAATAGCCTGTTGTGAGCCAGAGAGGGAACAAGGTTGGCCAAATCACTGCTCACTATAGTGTTTGTTGTTTGTTTGTTTTGTGTTTGCAAAGGTGTTTGATGAAATGGCCGAAAGAGATTTGAATTTGAATTTTTGGTTCAAACTTGGTGGGTGCACTAGTTACATACTAGGTAGTCTCTGATTAGTTAGAAAGGTCAAGGTGAATTGGTTTGGTTGGTTTTTGAAAATGGGTGATCTTCACATATGTTAAAGATTCAATTTTGAATTGTCATTTGAATCAAGTTGCCAAATGGTTATATAAGTTTGAAAGGTGGGCTTGGGTTCACTTTTACTTGGTCTAGCAAGGGGTGAAAAGAAATGGAATTGTTTCTATTTGAAATCTTGGACTAGAAACACTCAAAGTGGCCTAGTGAGCAAGATTGGCAAAAATGACCATTTGCTTGTTTTGTTTGTTTTTTATTTTCTCTTCATTTTTTTCTGCTTGGAAAAGTTTTAGATTATGTTTTTTTCATATTTAAACCATTCCTTTCTATTTACAACAATCAAACAATTCCATTCATGCATTCATACAATCATCACATACACACATGCATTCATATGATTTAATTAACAAAAGTTTTTGTTAACCCTAATTTTGGTGATTGGAAATTGATAATCATTGTTCAATATTTTTGGGATGTTACACAATATCTCTAAAGTGATTATGTTCCTACAAAAGCTTTCTAGAAGTCCTAATACTAGTCATATGAATGTGGCTTTCACCAAACACATTACAGATGCTCTCATTAAAATTAAGGAAGAAAAAATGAAACAAAGCTTATATTCCCAGGAAAGTAGAAGATAGTTGGGAACCCATCATTAATATGCAAGTGAGTGACTTTGATCTCAAATCTTCATGTGACCTTGGTTCTAGTGTCTCTATTATGCCTAGAAAGATTTATGAAATGCTTGATTTGCCACCTTTGGAAGATTGCTATTTGGATATCCCACTTGATGATAATGCTAAAAAGAAACTCATGGGGAGTGTTAATGATGCTCTTATTATGGTTAAAAATGCTTATGTCCCTGTTGATTTCTATGTTTTGGATGTTGAATACAATGCTTCTTGTCCTATTACTTGGGGAAGACCTTTTCTTAGAACAGTTGGTGCCATCATTGATATGAAAGAAGGCACCATTAAATATCAAGTTCCATTCAATAAAGGTATTGAACACTTCCCTATGAGGAGAGATAAGTTACCTTTTTCTCCTCCTTTTAAATCAAAATTTTATGTCAATGTTTCTTCATTTGAAAATACTTGATTCTTGCTTCTTGTACCTAACTTAAAGGCGTTAAAGAAAAGTACTTCTTGGGACATAACGAATAGTTTTATTGAGTCTTGGAAGTTATTACTTCTGTAATAACCTCTCCTTATTATTTTTGTTTGTTTTTTGTGCCAAAAATAATCTCTAATGATAGGAAAGAAAGATTTTGGGAGTTGTTGTCCCGAAACAGATTTTTGTACTCCACTATAAAAATTCTTGAAAAATCTCTATAAGTAGGATTGAGCTATACTTTTCTGCATAAATCCCCCAGGTTCTTAGCTAACTTTTGTTAGTTCAACACTCAAGCTTGGGGATGCCACCCCGTGTCACCCCAAGAAATATTCAAGAGGTACAAGCGTCAAAGCTTGGGGATGCCCAAGGCATCCCCTTCTTCATCAATTAAAATCTCAGGTCTTTCTAGACACTTTGTTTTTATTGTTTTGATGCACAGTTGTGTTGTTCTTGGAGCGTCTTAGTTTTCTTTTTGGTTTTTGTTTTTATTAGTTTGCTTGAATAAAGTATTTGGACCCCCGTTTTTTTTGTGATGTTTCAAATAAGTTGATTGGTGTTGGAAAGGAGTAGGAAGTTCTTGCTTTAGTAGTACAAGAAGGTGCTTGCTTTGAGTGTGACTTAGACTTTATCATGTCATGCTAGATGTTGTTTTACCATTATGCTTAGTGATTATTGTTGTAGCATGACTTGTTCCAAACAATTAGGATTGCTTAGCGTGCCTTGAAAGAATCATGTGTTGATTTAGCATACAAAAGCATAGTATTGTGGTATTCTCCTTTCATGCTTTGTTTGGGTTGACTTGGCACATTCTTAGACGATGTTATGACTATGAACCAGTCACCTTAGCCTCTATGATCATTTAGTTTTTGACTTGTGGTACCACTTTATGCTTTGATTAGTAATGTTTTGTCGCTCTGCATGATTATGGCCATTATTGCTCTCTTAGTTGGTCGCCCCCAGTCTTTTGCTAGCCTCCACTTGTATTGAGTAATGTAAGGTTCCCAACCTTTGATAAGGTAGAGATCCCTGTGTTTACAATGCTAGTCCCTGGATCAATAGCTAGCATCCACAGTTAAGATGTAATATCAAGAAACAAAGGTCATAATGCAACTTTATAACCAGGAATAAAATAATTTATTACATCTTACATAGCTCATTTGGCTATCACATTACAATGCAGCAGAATATAACAATCGCATGGGGTCCTTCATCTTCAAAGTTCCACAGGAAAACATGTTGGTTGTAGACTTGTAATCCTAATCAACACATCTCACTAACATCATACAAACCTGCAACATAATAAGTTACAGCCACAAGGGTCAATACATTTGAATTGTATTGGCAAGTGATACTATGGTAGTATAGTGGAGTCTATCATCTGTATTCATTTGGCTAAGTGGTGCTTAGGCTTGCTTTGATCAAAATAGATTTTCCTTATCATTTGAAAACACTAAGTTTTTGCTTGACAAAATCACCCAAGGCATCTCCCAATAGAAATTGGTGATCCTTCAACCCTTGTTCAACCACAAGTTTTTAACTTAAAAATTGGGATGAGGAGATTCTTGATAGCTTCCATGTCTTGATGCTCAAATTGTCCTTTACCAGGGACATGGCTAAGTACTTAGATTTTACACTCTACAGAGGTGGTGCACTTTCCCCACAAGACTTGGTTTCACCAAGACAAGATCTTTCGGAAGCCTTCCCTTAGACTAGAATGGACGCGTTCCAACCTATCATCCCCTACCACCAACTGTCCATTTGGCTAAGTTATTGCAACCTATATGATCCAGGCAGAGCCCATAATGCCAAGTGGCTGCACTTGAAGCTTCTCAACATTTGACATCTCAAATCTCTTTGTTCCTGGGTGGCCATCCACAAGTGAGATACACAAGGTAAACCATAGAAATGGGCCTTGTGTAACCACTCAACACAAACCATTCCTTCCATTCCACCCAGGTGATTCATTCACTTAGTTGTTTTATTAAACAAAACACAAGTCCTTGACTTAGAAATATTCCATAGTATGAATGTAATCCACCCTTGTTTTCTACTAGCTAAGCTAAGCATGATAGTAGTAGGAATCGTAACTTAGGAGAATTCTACTAAGGTTTCATCTACTAGGATTTCCCATGGCATAGTTTACACTTAGCAATATTCCATGCAAGTCCTACTTAGAAATATCACTAATGCATAGTGAAAATAGTGGGACAAAAGTATGAAGCATCACTTGCCTTTTTGGTAGAGAATATAAGTTCACTCCTTGATCTTGCAATATTCACACTCTTCAAATCACTACAATTTAATCAAGCAAGCAATATTTCAATCTACCATTCAAGCAACATCACATAAAATAATAGAAACAAAACAATGCATGCAAGCATGCCAAACTTTGTTTTATTTAAAAAAGTGGTTTATAATAGGTTATAAACATTCTAAAACACTTTATTGGTCATTTTATAAGGTGGCAAAACTATTTGCAAAAGATTTTACCAATAAATTTTTTTAAACCAAATCAATATTTTATGTGGTTTGGAAATGCCTTTAGCAAAGCAATATTCTTTATAGGGTTCACCAAATATGTTTTAAAATCATAAAACTTGGTGTTTGGGGTCAGAGAGCTTAAAACAAAACAATTCCCAAAGGTTTTTCTTTCAAAAACATTTTTAACACATAAACATTATTTTTATTTGACTAGAAGTGTTTTAAATCAAAGATTTATTCTTTTGCTTCACCAAATATATTTTTGAATCCACCAGTTGATTTCTATGGTCAGTAGGTTCAAAATAATCCATTTGCCAAAGGTTTTATCTCAAAAATCATTTTAGAACAAATTTTATATTCTAAATATGCTTACACAAGTTTCTGCAAACACAAACATTTTACCAGAAGAAATTTAACAAAGGGCATGGTTAGAAATTACTTGTCTTGCTGATTCCATTGATATAAAATTTGCAAAATTTGGACGTGTGGTTTGAAAGTTATGAATTTTTCAAATTGGAACATCTAATAGACAAGTTTCTGTTTTTAAAACAATCTCTGGACACATGGGCTGTTCTGATTCGTCGAAAACGGTTCGTGCGGATCGTGCTGTGTGGTGCATTGGATCTAACTGAATTGCACGGATCAGATCAGCGCATACCCATTCGATTAGTCAACCTATCTAAGCCATCAGATGAAGATCTAACGGTCCACAGTCGATTGACCATAGGTTGGCGGCGCAGCGACGGTGGTTGGCGGCGGCGCGGTCTGTCAGCGGCGGAGCCGGCGATACGAGAAGCGAGAGGGGATGTGGTGTGGCTCACCGTTATTGCCGTGGCACGGGGATGCTCAACTTTCTCGCGTTGGTCGAAGGGGCGCACGGGTTCAGTCGGAATTCCTCGCCGGAGTTCTGCTTGGCGTCGGGCTCGTACTGTCGTCGACAGGGGCAAGTTCCTGTGGAGTAAAAAGGCAGGGAAAGTAGTCAGGAAGGTGCGCACGCTTGCAGGGGTTGCGATGGTACCTACAGGAGAGCAAGGGGTGCGCTGATTCGTCGCCTACTGCTCGCCGGAGTTGAGGTAGACGCCATGGACGCTCAATGTTGACGAAGGCGAGGCTGTGGGGCGTGCTCGGGCGAGATGGGGATACTAGAAGATGCGCAAGGTTCTGGCGAGCACTCTCGTGGAGTCCAGGGGGCAAGGGGAGGTGAGGGCTGGCCGGAATTGGCCGGGGAAGGTTGTCGGAGTAGTGGTGTGCTAGCGAGAAATTGAGGCAGCCCTGGGGCGGGGAAGAGCTGGCGAGTGAGGGGAAAGAGAGAGGAGGGGCAGGCGATTATGTATGCGTGATCACGGGGCTGAATCAACGCGTGGTTGAAGAGGAATCAAGGCGCATTCAATCAGCAGAAACGGCGACGAGGCGTGGTCTTCGCTGGGAGGAAGATGACTGGGGAGGTGGGACCTGGCTGTCTGCCAGAGAGAGAGAGTGTGAGGGTGGGGTCCAACTGTCAGCGTCTTTGTGGGTTTGATCGCGAGTAGAAGAAAACTGTTCGGGGGAGAAAGTGAGAGTGGGCTGTTGGCCTTAGACTGGGCCTTGCCGAGCTGGGCTAGCTAGATTCATTTTTTTTGTACTGATCATTTTTCTTTTTCCCTTCTTATTATTCTGTTTTGATTTTGATTAATCAATTTAAACATCCATTTGAATTCAAACTTCTCTCAAACTTTGAGTAGATTTCAATACTGATTAATTTTACCTTTTGAAATCATTTTTTAGTGTCTTTTAATTTTTTAAAACAAGCCCTTGCTTTAATTCAAATAAGATCAAATACATTATTAATCCTTATTTAAATTTAATTTTTCCGCAAAACCTTTTCAGTAAGTTTTATTCATTTATTAGGGTGTCAAACAATTCACTTTGAATTATTTGAATGTTTTTAGTATGATTTATTAATCATTTAAAATTGGGTATTTGTCCTTATTCCAATGAAATTAAATATAGTTTTAATTCCATAAATTTTATTTGGAAGATTTCCTTAACCTTATTTAAGTTAATTATACAACTTTTAATCCACTTGGGTAAATTCCAAATATTATTTTCCCATGATTTAATTAATCATTTCTTAATAGGGATTTTGTCTTTATTCAATTTGATTAATGCCATGTTATTTTATTTGGAAAATTCTTTATCCATTTATTTTATTTGGATTTGGATTATAATTATTCCATTGCTTATGGATTAGGCCAAGATTTAATTTGGTCTTTAAATATTCCTTATTGAATAATTTCTTTATTTATCTTATAAAATCCATAACTTTTTATTTATAGATCCAAACTTGGTGATTCCAATTTGTAAAATCTTATTTAATATTTATTTATCCTTTTAAATCTTTTTAGGATTATTTTCTCACCATTTTTTATGGATTTTAGATAAGTGCTTTATTAGCTTTAGAAATTACTTTTCCTTATCTTATTAAATTCATAGGATTTTATCCATGGCTCCAAATTAAGTGAAATCCAATTCACATGGTTTTATATTATTTCTAATAGTCATTCTGGATCAATTTGAAATGTTTGTTTGACCAATTTTTATATGGATCAAATTCATAGTCTTAGAGGTAACTGGAAAATGATTTTCTTCCATTAGGGTTGTAGAGTTTTGGTTTCTCCTCCAAGTGTTTAAATTTCAAGATGCATTTTATGAGGAATGCATTCCAATTGATTTGAATTTATTTGTATTCAAACATAAACCAAAGTTTGTTCAAGATGGGATTTTAAGTTTCCATTTAGAAACAAAAGTTTCTTTTCACCCTAAATTTCAACAATTATTTATTTTGTTTATTTATTTTTCACATTACAAGATTTGGAAAATTTTGGGATGTGACAGGCTACCACCCTTAAAATAAATCTCGTCCCGAGATTTGGGGAGGCTAGGGGTTACAAGTTGGCTCAAAGCAACTAGGGTACTGTAACATCCCAAAAATATTAAACTTGGATCATCAAATTCTAATCCTCACATTTAGGGTTAACAAAAACTTTTCTAAATAAAATTATGAATGCATGCATATGTGTATGCATTGATTTTGAATTCTTTTAAACCCACCTTGTTTGTTTGTTTCTTTGCTTGTAAAATGTTTCTTAGGTGAAATAAACATCATCTAAAACATTTCCCACACTTTTCCTAAAGACAACTAAATCAAAACACATATATGAAGTGAATGGTCATTTTGGCCAATTTAACTCCCATGCCTACTTTGGCTGTCTCAAACTTTCAGAACCTAATGGAAGCTTTTTTGGATCTTTGCACCCCTTGAATGTACTCATAACAAGGTATCAAAGCCCACTTTGTGATCATCCAGAAACTTTCAAATGCATAGTTTAAATGAAAATTAAAAATTGAATCTTTATCATATGGGAAGATCCCACTCTTTCAAAAACCACTCAAACAAGCTCAACTTTCAAAACCCAAGCATCTGCAGACTCACTAGCACCAATCTAGCAAACCCACCAAAATTCATTTCAAAATTCAAAACTTGATTTCATGCGGCCATTTCATCAAACAGGTTGCAGACACAAATCAAACAAAACATCAAAACTATAGTGTGCAGTGATTCTTGCCTAACTTGTTCCCTAGTTAGCTCACACACAGCTCAGTAGATCATCTAGGAAGATTAACTAACCACTAGCACCACTGTGAGCTTGCCATTGCCATCAATGGTGAACAGCCGAAGCCAACCTTGCCACCCCATAGTCGACAGCAGGCTAGAGGAAGAACTAGCCGTGCCAACCTTGTCTGGGAGGCAGCCCACCGCCCACCGCCACTACCTGTCCCAGCCGCAAGCGTTCCCAAGCCCTGGACCACGCGCACAAGCCACGCCCAAACCATGCCAAGCATGCGCCAGAGCGCCACCCTCGACCAGCGTCCACAGACCGCGTGCCGCCCTCACCGCGCGCACACACGATCACCACCGACCCAGGAGACCGCCAGACATCCCCGTTTGCCGCCCCTGCCATACAGCCACCTCCCGCCGTCGAAGACGCCGCCTTTGCCGCGCAGAGCACCGCCCGTTCCAGACCAAACCACACCGCCCCATGCCTCGCGACCATGTCGTTGAGCATCACCAGGAGACACCGCATCGTCCCCGACCCTTGCCCATGCCTTTAGCCGCCTGTAACCTCGCCCCCGACGAGCTCACCGTGCGCCCCAACGGTCCCCTCGCTCGACTATAAATAGAGGCCACCCCCGCACGATTTCTTCACACCATCTCACTCCCCTCTCCTCACTGACCGTGCCACACCGTTCTCAGAGCAAGGCGACCACCACCTCGCCGGAATTTCTCCGGAGCCCGCCGCCTCTGGAGAAGAAGGGAGCCAGCTATTGGAGCCGCCCCAGGATAAGCCACCGGTACCAGGAGGTTCGCCGTCGTCGACTTGGTCGTTCGCCCGCCTCGCCGACCCTCGCCAGTACCCCGGTGAGCCCCCAGCACCCCTCACTGGCCGCGCTAGGTTTCGTTCTCGCCGGAGTTGTCTCGCATCGACGATGACCCTCAGCCGTTGGATTAGAACTAGTTCGAACGATCCACGTTGCCCCATACCGCTTCGCCCAGCCCCGTGTCACTGACGAGTGGGGACACCCACTTAAGCAGCCCGCGGGAGCACTGCGCTTAGCAGGCCGGCCCAGTAACTTTTCCCGCGCAGCCCAACGATTCAAATTAAACCTTTTTCTTTTTCAATTCAAACACACTTCTGTACCCAACTTCAAAAATCAACCCAGATCGATTCAGTGCACCAAATTGAATGAAACCAATTTTGTTGGAAAGATCCGTGAATGCTGAATCCAATCCCGTTGGATTCAAGTCATTTGGATCTGTAGATCACCCATAGTAAAAATAACAAGGCAGAAGCTTTTCTGCATTCAAACATTTTTCAAATTTAAACCATAAAAGCTTTTGAGTTGATTACAACTCTCAAAAATCACATTTAACCATACCTTTCAGAATATATAAAAATATATAGGTTTACTTGTACAAATAATGTTCAAGTAATAAAAGAATAATACATAAGCATTTCTAGGCACTTTAATTAATTAAAATAAAAGGGTAAAACCTTATTAAATTGTGACACCACTTTAAATCACATTCCCATGGACTACAATAATTGGTGATGACATGTGTCAACATGATCCCATATTTGGTTTGGAGAATATTAAATCTTAAGTAGTTTTCCAATGAGTAGAAATTACTTTTCTAAAAATAAAAAGATTTAAACCAAGCCTTAACCTTGTAATGTTAGGGATGATGCTAGATCATCCATAGGACCCTTGTGTGTGATGATTGCAAGTAGTTAAGTATTGTTTGGTGATTGTGTACCTCGTATTTATTCATAGACGCTAGTACCGACCAAGGCTACGAGGAGGAAGGAGGATACTACGAAGAAGAAGCCGAGGAGACCTTCAACCACTGCTCTGCACAAGGCAAGCCTTACTAATCAAGTTGACCTATGCAAGCTAAAACTTGCAAGACACTCTACTTTAGCAAGCCTAATACTACTAGTGCATGTGCAAGCTTATATTGACATTGATGCAAGCTAACACTTCCAAGATACCCTACTGATGCAACAAACCCCTACTTGTTACTATGCCTTAAGCATATGTGATCATACCCATTTGATAAACCAATCCTAGTTTTATGTGTAAGCCTCTCACTTTATTTTCTTCATCAAAGCTTACTTAGAGTTTACTTAAGTGACTGGTAGATTTTGGAAAGATGTTGAAGGTTGCATAAAGAGCATAAAATTTGGCCTAAGCTAGAAACCTTGATATCAGCCTAAGATATAAGGTTGGACTTAGTGAAACTCCACTAGTTACCACCCCTCATTAGTACTACCCCCACCTGTAGATGCTAGTGCTAAGCATAAAACTTGATTAATTTTTAGATGGGAATAATTGGTGGAAAAATGGTTATGAAAACCTTGGAATGATGGATCATTCTATTGAAATGTTTTGGACATGTGTTTCCAAACACTTGATGATTTTGGTGATGAAAATGTTGAGGCATGAGCCTTAGCCCTTTATAAAACTGATGGTTGTCTGGATGCGATACCATTCCAATTTTAGCGTACAACCACAATACCCGAATATTGGGTAGGGCTTGACTGGAAACTTATATACCTTAGTATTAGTTCCCTCACGGCCAAGGTCTGAGGTGAGGCTACCTTGTGAAGATTGTCCACCTGTGCAGTACCCAAGATGACAGCTGGTCATGGTTGGGAGGCCAAACTCACAGGAGAGGTGCTTATACTAGGGCGTGTAATCGAAAGGTTAGGATTGATTATCCGCATACTGGGTATGGTGAATTCAGGATTTGTTCCTGACGGATGTATCGAATGTTGTGGTGAAAGTGTACAATCTCTTCAGAGTGTCAAACTATTCGAATAGCCGCGTCCGCGGTTATGGACAGTTGGAGTGGCCATACTGTTCCCCCGTCAGACTTTTCAAAATGACTTGTGAAATGAATTGAGACTTTGACTTGACCACAATAGAGTTGTGACTTGAAATACAAGTTCCCACTTAGGATTTATAAAATTACGACTAGCTCCAGAACCTAGTAGAGATAAATCTGGCTTTTGCAAAACAACCCTAGAGCCTAGTGTCCTATTATCCAAAAACCCCCTTTTCTTGTTAGCATTAGTTTGCGAGTACTTAAAGAGTACTCATGGCTTTGTCCCTAGCTATTCCCATGGCCATACTATGAAGAGGAGTACCTGGAAGATGGACCCCAGGAAGGTTACGACAACTAGGATCATCTCCCATCGTCAGCATTGCCTATGACCCCGAAGATGGAGCTTCGCCTACGCTACCGTTATTATTACGTATTCTGCTGCTTGATGTTGTATTAAGAACTGGATCAGGAGATCCCTATTTGTGTAAGAACTTATGTATCGTTTGTAATGGATGAAGTACTATGGTATCCAATTCTGTTATGTCTCACAAAAATGGTAATCCTGGGATTGCGATGTATGGCATAACAGGCATCTAGGATTGAAAAATCCGGGTGTTGACAAGTTGGTATCAGAGCCATCCTGACCATAGGAGACCCTAGTTAGATTGGACGTTGAACCAAAAACTTAGTTTCAAAACCAAAGAAAACAAATATTTACGAAAACTTATTCTCATTCTTACCTCTTTAATTCTTTCATAAAACTTCATGTTCCTCAAAAACTCTTGCAAAATAGATAAAATTTTGACACACTTGATCACTCTGCTAATCTACTCATCCTCTATTTTTATAGATGGACGTGAAGTACAGCAAGTTTTATCAACTTGGGAATGGAGGAGACCTTATCTTTGAGAGGGATCTGGATCAGCTTTCGGAACTTCTGGAACGTCCGCATCCTGAGTTCTTCGGAGCTCAGCTCAATGATCAAGGAGGGGAAGATCTGCAGTGGCTAATTGTTGCAAGTCTCCGAGGAAAGATTGAACCTCCCACTGCGGAGGGAATTCAGTTTACCTTGAGGGAAAACAACTGGCTCGATGGACTTGCCAGAGCAATGCAGGAAGCTCTTTCCCGTCTGTGTGGGCAGAGCATCAATCAGATCAAGGGTACTCGCTTTGAGTTTTGCCCAAGGCGTGATGCAAATGTACAACCATTGGAAGCCCCATACCACCCCGAGCTGAAGACTCAATTGGACCACCTTAGCTTCATGATGTATGATCGTCAGCAGGAATTGGACAACTGCCGTGACTATTGCAACCACAAGTCTGCCATCATCAAGACGAAGGACCAGACCATCGCCATGCTAGCAAAGGATCGCAAGTCTCGCCGCCGTCAGCTCGACAAGAAGGAGCGCATTATTGCCCGTCTTCACCATCGCATCTCATCTCTGGAGGAGACCATCCACGAGAGAGACATGCAGTTAGAGGAAAGGGAGAATGCCGGAGAGGACCTTCGTGGAGACCCTTACTCCTATCTCAGCGATGACGATGATTTTCTGGAGGATCAGGCCATGGACTTCTTCACCGATGAGGATGATTTCGCCTTCATCGATGATGCTGAAGATGATGAAGCCAAAGACTCCGAGGAGTAGTAGCACTGAGCACTAGCGTAGTGAGTAGTAGTCGGTCCCACTGTATCGTAGATTCCAGAATGGTTCTTAAAACCATATGTTTTTCCTTGCTGTGGTGTGCGTTGTATTGAGTGAATGAATGAATGAAAAAGCAAGTTGCTAGAAAAACCTGAGTCAAACTCTAAAAACTTTTCAAAAACCCAACCTTAGAAATTTCCCTCTTTTCTCATGATCTATATCAATCTTCAGATGCCACGTGGAGGAAGTGGTTCAGCCCCAGACCCGATGTTGCAGATCCTGCAAATGTTGACTTCTGACCGCGAAGCTGAAAGAGCGGAACGTCAGGCCAACCTAGCCACTATGCAACAGATAGCCCAGCTAGCCCACAACAACCAAGGCCACGGAAATCAGGACAACCATGGATCTAAGCTCAAGAATTTCCAGAATACCAACCCACCTGTGTTCACTAAGTAAGAAGAGCCCCTAGACGCCGATGATTGGCTCCAAACCATGGAAAACAACTTAGAAGTAGCAGGAGTCGAAGCCAACGAGAAAGTCATGTTCGCCACCCATTATCTAGCCGGAGATGCCAGGGCATGGTGGAACAGTGTTCGTGCAATGACCAGAGGCCAAATGATGACCTGGGAGGAATTCAAGGTCAAGTTCAGCAGAACACATGTCCCACCAGGTTTGATCAAGAGAATGAGAGACGAGTTCAGAGAGCTAAAGCAAGGAAGGATGACTGTAGTGGAATACCGTGACAAATTTTTGTCATTAGCTAGGTATGCCCCGGACGAGATAGACACCGAAGCCAAGAAGAAAGAAAGATTCCTGAATGGTCTGCATGACGAGATGCAGACAGTGTTAGTCAATATCCCCTTTGTTGATATTGAAGCCTTTGTCGACTCTGCTATCCAGATGGAAGGAAAGATCAACCAAGCCAATGAGAACCGCAAGCGTCGCATGATGCATCAACCCGGAACCCATCAGACCCCAAAGTATCGCCCCAACCCATCTCCAGGATTTGCCCCAAGAACCAACAGACCCCCTATGACCCGCCCGACCTACCCCAACCGTGGAAACCCTAGACCCGGAGGAAATCACAACAACCCCGGCAACTCTAGCAATTTCACCCGTGCCCCACCCAAGTTCAACACCAACAATGCTACCGCCAACCCCAACACTGCCCCGAGGACTGGAAGCAATGTTGTGCCTGTCGCAGCCAAGGACAAGTCACAAGTGACCTGTTATGACTGTGGAAATAAAGGCCACTATTCCAACGAGTACCCCAACAAGAAGAATGCTACAGCCCCCAACGCCAATGTCCCAGCTCAGCAGCAGCGTCGTGTCCAGCCAGGGAGAAGATTTTCCCCAGGGAATTCACTCAACCGCAATGGCCGTCTTTTTCTCATGCATGCTGAAGAAGCTCAGGAAGCGCCAGACGTTGTGCTGGGTATGTTTTCTGTTAATTCAGTACTTGCAAGAGTGTTGTTTGACTCTGGTGCATCGCATTCATTTGTCACCGAATAATTTGCCTGCACTAGTAAAATTCAACCAACCAAATTGAAGCATGTGATGATTGTACAAATTCCCGGATCAACCACCAAGGCTAGGCAAATTTGCAAAGCCGTCCCTATCCGAATCCGTGGCATAGATTTTTATGCTAACCTAATAGTACTCAGAACTAAAGGTTTGGAAGTAGTACTAGGAATGGATTGGATGTCCAAACATAAAGGATTGATTGACTGTGCCAAGAAAGCCATCACCATGACCAGTACCACCGGAATATCAGTCGAGCATATATCTGAAACCTTACCTCGCCAATTCAAGTGTAACAAGAGTATAGCCCAACCTACCATTGACCAAGTCCGGATAATCTGCGAATACCCCGATGTATTTCCAGATGTTTTGCCCGGTATGCCCCCAGATCGGGATATCGAGTTTATCATCGAACTAATCCCCGGAACAGGACCCATAGACCAGAGACCCTATAGTATGAACCCGTCAGAACTAGAAGAACTGAAGAAGCAACTGGATTCCATGTTGGAAATCGGATTGATTCAACCAAGTGCGTCCCCGTGGAGATCACCTGTCTTGTTTGTGGACAAGAAGGATGGAGGTAACCGTTTGTGTACGGATTATCGAAAGTTGAATGATGTCACCATCAAGAACAAGTACCCCTTGCCTAAGATAGAAGATTTGTTTGATCAGTTGACCGGTGCCAAAGTGTTTTCTAAGATTGATCTTAGGACTGGCTATCATCAACTCAAAATTTGTGCAGAGGATATTCCAAAGACTGCCTTTACCACCAGATATGGATTGTATGAGTATACAGTCATGTCTTTTGGATTAACCAATGCCCCCGCTTATTTCGTGAACCTCATGAATAAGATTTTTATGGACTTCCTGGATAAGTTTGTCGTTGTTTTCATCGATGACATTCTGATTTATTCCAAGTCAGAAGAAGAACATGAGCTACACCTAAGGACCATTCTTGGAACCCTTAGAGAGCATCAGCTGTATGCAAAGTTTAGCAAATGTGAATTTCTGGTTACAGGAAGTAGGATTCCTCGGTCACATTGTATCAGCCGGAGGAATTGCCTTTGACCCTGCCAAAGTGAAAGATGTAGAAGATTGGCAAGCCCCAACCACTCAAACCCAAGTTCGTGCCTTTCTCGGATTGGCGGGATATTACCGCAAATTTGTAGAAGGATTCTCTAGTATCGCCAGACCCATGACCCAATTGCTGAAGAAGGACAAGAAGTTTGAATGGACCGACAAATGTGAAGCGAGTTTTCAAGAACTCAAGAGGAGATTGATTTCAGCCCCAATCTTGATCATGCCGGATATCACGAAGCCCTTCGATGTGTATTGTGACGCATCCAAGATTGGTCTCGGATGTGTGCTAATGCAAGAAGGCAAAGTTATATCTTATCTATCGCGACAATTGAAGCAACATGAACAAAATTACCCAACCCATGACCTCGAACTCGCAGCCGTAGTTCTAGCCCTAAAGACATGGAGACATTACCTGATGGGAAACCGTTGTGAGATTTATTCGGATCACAAGAGCCTAAAGTATATATTCACTCAGAAGGAGCTGAATATGAGGCAAAGAAGATGGATTGAGCTAATCAAGGATTACGACCTGGACATTCACTATCACCCTGGTAAAGCCAACGTGGTAGCCGATGCCCTTAGCAGATTGCCGTGCCGCTTGAACTCCATAATTTTGAGGGAGCAACCAAGTTTGCACAAAGAGATGGAAGATTTTCGAATGGAATTAGTAAGTGAAGGATTTTTGGCTAGCATAGAACTTCAGCCCACTTTGATCAGTCAGATTAAAGAAGCGCAGAAGGAAAATGCTAGTATCGACGGAATCAAGCGTCGTATCGGTACAGGCAAAGTACCCGGATTCACCGAGGATGAAGAAGGAGTGCTGTGGTACAAAGGACGCCTTTGTGTACCATCAGATTCTAAGTTAAAAGAAGTTATCTTGAAGGAGGCTCATGATACTCTTTATTCTATCCATCCCGGACGAACTAAGATGTATCAAGATTTGAAAGAGCAATTTTGGTGGCATAAGATGAAGAGAGAAATCAGAAGCTATATCGCCAAGTGTGATATATGTCAGCGAGTCAAGGCCGGACATCAAAGACCCGCTGGATTGTTGCAACCTTTGCAAATTCCGGAATGGAAATGGGATTCTGTAGGAATGGACTTTATCACTGGACTACCTACTTCTAGTAGGGGAAATGACTCTATTTGGGTCATAGTGGACAGATTGTCCAAAGTCGCCCATTTCTTGCCCGTCAAAACCACCTATCAGAGTTCGAAGCTAGCAGAGTTGTACATCTCTAGAATCGTTAGTTTGCATGGAGTCCCCAAGAACATAGTATCGGATCGAGGAACTCAGTTTACCTCGAGATTCTGGAAGAAAGTCCAAGAAGGTTTAGGAACCCGCCTAGATTTCAGTACCGCGTATCACCCTCAGACCGATGGACAAACAGAGCGAGTAAATCAAATACTCAAAGATATGCTTAGAGCATGTGTGCTAGAATATGGATCCAAGTGGGAAGACTGTCTGCCGTTTGCAGAATTTTCATACAACAATAGTTACCAAGCCAGTTTGCAAATGGCCCCATTTGAATTTATGTACGGAAGAAAGTGTCGCACCCCTTTGAACTGGTCAGAAGTAGGAGAGAGTCAGATTTTCGGACCCGACATCCTACGAGAAGCAGAAGAGAAGGTTCACAAGATTCGTGAGCACCTCAAGACAGCCCAATCCCGACAGAAGAGTTATGCCGACAAGAGACGTAGAGACCTCGCCTTCAACATAGGAGATTTTGTTTATCTGAAAGTGTCGCCATTGAAGGGAATGCAGCGTTTCCAACTCAAGGGAAAGTTAGCCCCCAGATATATCGGACCTTTCAAAATTCTGAACCGTCGAGGAGAAGTATCGTATCAATTGGAACTACTAGAAGAGATATCAGCTGTGCACAATGTGTTCCATATCTCGTTACTTCGCAAGTGTCTTGAAGTCCCCGAGAAGACCGAAGTGTTCAAGAATATCGATCACCGGACCATAGAGATCAACGATGACCTAACCTATCCCGAAGTACCCATCCGTATTTTGGAAGAAGCCTTTCGAACTACCCGAACCCGAAGCATCAAGTTTCTCAAGATTCAGTGGAGCAACCACACAGAAGAGGAAGCTACCTGGGAGCGCGAAGATCACATCAGGACGGAGTTTCCAGATCTCTTCAAATCCTAGGTAATATTTTCGTCCTTTTCAAATCTCGGGACGAGATTTTGTTTAAGGGGGGAAGGTTTGTAACATCCCAAAAATATTAAACTTGGATCATCAAATTCTAATCCTCACATTTAGGGTTAACAAAAACTTTTCTAAATAAAATTATGAATGCATGCATATGTGTATGCATTGATTTTGAATTCTTTTAAACCCACCTTGTTTGTTTGTTTCTTTGCTTGTAAAATGTTTCTTAGGTGAAATAAACATCATCTAAAACATTTCCCACACTTTTCCTAAAGACAAGTAAATCAAAACACATATATGAAGTGAATGGTCATTTTGGCCAATTTAACTCCCATGCCTACTTTGGCTGTCTCAAACTTTCAGAACCTAATGGAAGCTTTTTTGGATCTTTGCACCCCTTGAATGTACTCATAACAAGGTATCAAAGACCACTTTGTGATCATCCAGAAACTTTCAAATGCATAGTTTAAATGACAATTAAAAATTGAATCTTTATCATATGGGAAGATCCCACTCTTTCAAAAACCACTCAAACAAGCTCAACTTTCAAAACCCAAGCATCTGCAGACTCACTAGCACCAATCTAGCAAACCCACCAAAATTCATTTCAAAATTCAAAACTTGATTTCATGCGGCCATTTCATCAAACAGGTTGCAGACACAAATCAAACAAAACATCAAACACTATAGTGTGCAGTGATTCTTGCCTAACTTGTTCCCTAGTTAGCTCACACACAGCTCAGTAGATCATCTAGGAAGATTAACTAACCACTAGCACCACTGTGAGCTTGCCATTGCCATCAATGGTGAACAGCCGAAGCCAACCTTGCCACCCCATAGTCGACAGCAGGCTAGAGGAAGAACTAGCCGTGCCAACCTTGTCTGGGAGGCAGCCCACCGCCCACCGCCACTACCTGTCCCAGCCGCAAGCGTTCCCAAGCCCTGGACCATGCGCACAAGCCACGCCCAGACCATGCCAATCATGCGCCAGAGCGCCACCCTCGACCAGCGTCCACAGACCGCGCGCCGCCCTCACCGCGCGCACACACGATCACCACCGACCCAGGAGACCGCCAGACATCCCCGTTTGTCGCCCCTGCCATACAGCCACCTCCCGCCGTCGAAGACGCCGCCTTTGCCACGCAGAGCACCGCCCGTTCCAGACCAAACCACACCGCCCCATGCCTCGCGACCATGTCGTTGAGCATCGCCAGGAGACACCGCACCGTCCCCGACCCTTGCCCATGCCTTTAGCCGCCTGTAACCTCGCCCCCGACGAGCTCACCGTGCGCCCCGACGGTCCCCTCGCTCGACTATAAATAGAGGCCACCCCCGCACGATTTCTTCACACCATCTCACTCCCCTCTCCTCACTGACCGTGCCACACCGTTCTTAGAGCAAGGCGAGCACCACCTCGCCGGAATTTCACCGGAGCCCGCCGCCTCTGGAGAAGAAGGGAGCCAATGATTGGAGCCGCCCCAGGATAAGCCACCGGTACCAGAAGGTTCGCCGTCGTCGACTTGGTCGTTCGCCCGCCTCGCCGACCCTCGCCAGTACCCCGGTGAGCCCCCAGCACCCCTCACTGGCCGCGCTAGGTTTCGTTCTCGCCGGAGTTGTCTCGCGTCGACGATGACCCTCAGCCGTTGGATTAGAACTAGATCGAACGATCCACGATGCCCCATACCGCTTCGCCCAGCCCCGTGTAACTGACGAGTGGGGACACCCACTTAAGCAGCCCGCGGGAGCACTTCGCTTAGCAGGCCGGCCCAGTAACTTTTCCCGCGCAGCCCAGCGATTCAAATTAAACCTTTTTCTTTTTCAATTCAAACACACTTCTGTACCCAACTTCAAAAATCAACCCAGATCGATTCAGTACACCAAATTGAATGAAACCAATTTTGTTGGAAAGATCTGTGAATGCTGAATCCAAGCCCGTTGGATTCAAGTCATTTGGATCTGTAGATCACCCATAGTAAAAATAACAAGGCAGAAGCTTTTCTGCATTCAAACATTTTTCAAATTTAAACCATAAAAGCTTTTGAGTTGATTCCAACTCTCAAAAATCACATTTAACCATACCTTTCAGAATATATAAAAATATATAGGTTTACTTGCAGAAATAATGTTCAAGTAATAAAAGAATGCTACATAAGCATTTCTAGCCACTTTAATTAATTAAAATAAAAGGGTAAAACCTTATTAAATTGTGACACCACTTTAAATCACATTCCCATGGACTACAATATGTGGTGATGACATGTGTCAACATGATCCCATATTTGGATTGGAGAATATTAAATGTTAAGTAGTTTTCCAATGAGTAGAAATTACTTATCTAAAAATAAAAAGATTTAAACCAAGCCTTAACCTTGTAATGCTAGGGATGATGCTAGATCATCCATAGGACCCTTGTGTGTGATGATTGCAAGTAGTTAAGTATTGTTTGGTGATTGTGTATCTCGTATTTATTCATAGACGCTAGTACCGACCAAGGCTACGAGGAGGAAGGAGGATACTACGAAGAAGAAGCCGAGGAGAACTTCAACCACTGCTCTGCACAAGGCAAGCCTTACTAATCAAGTTGACCTATGCAAGCTAAAACTTGCAAGACACTCTACTTTAGCAAGCCTAATACTACTAGTGAATGTGCAAGCTTATATTGACATTGATGCAAGCTAACACTTGCAAGATACCCTACTGATGCAACAAACCCCTACTTGTTACTATGCCTTAAGCATATGTGATCATACCCATTTGATAAACCAATCCTAGTTTTATGTGCAAGCCTCTCACTTTATTCTCTTCATCAAAGCTTACTTAGAGTTTACTTAAGTGACTGGTAGATTTTGGAAAGATGCCGAAGGTTGGATAAAGAGCATAAAATTTGGCCTAAGCTAGAAATCTTGATATCAGCCTAAGATATAAGGTTGGACTTAGTGAAACTCCACTAGTTACCACCCCTCATTAGTACTACCCCCACCTGTAGATGCTAGTGCTAAGCATAAAACTTGATCAATTTTTAGATGGGAATACTTGGTGGAAAAATGGTTATGAAAACCTTGGAATGATGGATCATTCTATTGAAATGTTTTGGACATGTGTTTCCAAACACTTGATGATTTTGGTGATGAAAATGTTGAGGCATGAGCCTTAGCCCTTTATAAAACTGATGGTTGTCTGGATGCGATACCATTCCAATTTTAGCGTACAACCACAATACCCGAATATTGGGTAGGGCTTGACTGGAAACTTATATACCTTAGTATTAGTTCCCTCATGGCCAAGGTCTGAGCTGAGGCTACCTTGTGAAGATTGTCCACCTGTGCGGTACCCAAGATGATAGCTGGTCATGGTTGGGAGGCCAAACTCACATGAGAGGTTCTTATACTAGGGCGTGTAATCGAAAGGTTAGGATTGATTATCCGCATACTGAGTATGGTGAATTCAGGATTTGTTCCTGACGGATGTATCGAATGTTGTGGTGAAAGTGTACAATCTCTGCAGAGTGTCAAACTATTTGAATAGCCGCGTCCGTGGTTATGGACAGTTGGAGTGGCCATACTGTTCCCCCGTCAGACTTTGCAAAATGACTTGTGAAATGAATTGAGACTTTGACTTGACCACAACAGAGTTGTGACTTGAAATACAAGTTCCCACTTAGGATTTATAAAATTATGACTAGCTCCAGAACCTAGTAGAGATAAATCTGGCTTTTGTAAAACAACCCTAGAGCCTAGTGTCCTATTATCCAAAAACCCCATTTTCTTGTTAGTATTAGTTTGCGAGTACTTAAAGAGTACTCATGGCTTTGTCCCTGGCTATTCCCATGGCCAGACTATGAAGAGGAGTACCCGGAAGATGGACCCCAGGAAGGTTACGACAACTAGGATCATCTCCCATCATCAGCATTGCCTGTGACCCCGAAGATGGAGCTTCGCCTACGCTACCGTTATTATTACGTATTCCGCTGCTTGATGTTGTATTAAGAACTGGATCAGGAGATCCCTATTTGTGTAAGAACTTATGTATCGTTTGTAATGGATGAAGTACTATGGTATCCAATTCTGTTATGTCTCGCAAAAATGGTAATCCTGGGATTGCGATGTATGGCATAACAGGCATCTAGGATTGAAAAATCCGGGTGTTGACAGGTACTACCACCCTTAAAATTTTCCAACCAGATTACTTCTTGGCTTGCTTGGGATCTTGTTGAAATCTCTCTGGGCAAACATCTGCATAGTGTCCTTTGTTTCCACACTTGAAACATGTGACAAGGATGAGATCCTTCATAGGCTTTATCTTGTGCTTCAGCTTTTCTGGAAAATTGCTTTCATAATGTCCTTGGTTACCACAATTGTAACATGTGATAAGATTGAGTTCTTCAAGTATCTTCTGTAGACAAGTTGACACATAATGGCCTAACTCTTTGCAGTTGTTGCACCATACTTGGCTAATCTCCTTATACTTTTTCTTCTTCTTTGGACATTCATTGGCATAGTGTCCCATCTCTTTGCAATGACAACATTGCACTTGGCTTTTGTATTTCTTCTTCTTGGGTTTCTCCAAAGCTAGGAGTGCTTCTAGTTCATGCTCTTCATATCTTATCTCAAAGGTAGAAAGTTTCCTGGTCTCCTTGACCTTTTCCTTGGATAATCCATATGTCTCCTCTTTGGTCCTTTAAATTGAGTCATATTGCATGGAGGTGCAAGCTGAGATTTTCCTTTGTCTTCATCCTTCTTGGTAGAAGTTGTTCCCTTATGGTAGTCTGCAATCAGTTGCTGCACTCCACCTTGTTTCCTTTGTTGAACTATGGAATAGATGGGGCATTGGATAGGGACATGATTATTTCCTTCACATAGGAAACAAGTAGCTTGAGATGTGAGGCATTGATTAGCTGGATGTTTCTCTTCACAATTGGGGCATTGATCCTCATGCTCTTTGGAAGTGTGATCCTTGTCTCCACAAATATTGCAAGCTTGGGTTCCTTCTAGAATATCATCCTTGACATCCTTGTTGTCACAAACTCCTTGGGAAGAGTTGTCTCCCATGTTGATCATTTGATCTGTCACCTTATGAAACAATTGGGTTTGGGTTTCCAAAAACCTTTGCATGGTTGGATCTAACTCACTGGTGCTGGCTAAAAATTGAGTTGTTACTTGGTTCAACTGGGTTTGGGTTACTATGAGTTCCATCATGTTGATCTCTTGGTTGTTGTTGTCACCATCCTTGATGTTGGAGTTCCTTGGAGTAGTCATCTTTTTGGGTTGGATTGGGATTAGAATAGGTAAAATATTTCTAAGGAATCAATTCTAATCACACACATCACAATTCACACATGCAATGAGCAAGCAACCCCAAACAATCATTCCATTCAAACAACAAGTTTCAAGCACACTTATAGGCAACAAAATATTTTGTTACACCACATAACTTGGTGGGTTTGATTTAACTAAACATGGTGGTCCAACTATATTGTTCACTTGAGATCTTTCCATCCTTCTTAGTTGATTCTTCATGAACAAGATCATTGTTTCCTTTGGAAAATTCTTGGTCACAAAACTTTAAAGTGATGATGGTTCCTTCTAATTTGTATTCCCTTAGTCTTCAAGTCTTGAGTAACATTTCTTCTCTCACTTGTAGTCCTTAGTGATATCCAAGTTGAAGTCCTTGTTGAGACTAAGGTTGAAATCACTTGAGTTGGTGAAGTCCTTTGCACATGGTGAGGTATTTGCTCATGGTGGAGGCTTGTCCATCAAGTTTGAAATAGAAGAGATGTAAAGTCAAAACCAAAATGGTTGAGGAAAGAGTTTACAAGATTGTTTGTAAATAAATTTTGGAACAAATACAACTCCTATTTTTCTAAGGGGTTTTGTCCAATCCTAGGGTTACAATCCTACAGGCAACACAATGCTCTGATACCATCTGTAAGGTTCCCAACCTTTGATAAGGTAGAGATCCCTGTGTTTACAAAGCTAGTCCCTGGATCAATAGCTAGCATCCATAGTTAAGATGTAATATCAAGAAACAAAGGTCATAATGCAACTTTATAACCAGGAATAAAATAATTTATTACATCTTACATAGCTCATTTGGCTATCACATTACAATGCAGCAGAATATAACAATAGCATGGGGTCCTTCATCTTCAAAGTGCCATAGGCAAACATGTTGGTTGTAGACTTGTAATCCTAATCAACACATCTCAGTAACATCATACAAACCTGCAACATAATAAGTTACAGCCACAAGTGTCAATACATTTGAATTGTATTGGCAATTTATACTATGGTAGTATAGTGGAGTCTATCATCTATATGCATTTGGCTAAGTGGTGCTTAGGCTTGCTTTGCTCAAAATAGATTTTCCTTATCATTTGAAAACACTAAGTTTTTTCTTGACAAAATCACCCAAGGCATCTCCCAATAGAAATTGGTGATCCTTCAACCCTTGTTCAACCACAAGTTTTTAACTTAGAAATTAGGATGAGGAGATTCTTGATAGCTTCCATGTCTTGATGCTCAAATTGTCCTTTACCAGAGACATGGCTAAGTACTTAGATTTTACACTCTACAGAGGTGGTGCACTTTCCCCACAAGACTTGGTTTCACCAAGACAAGATCTTTCAGAAGCCTTCCCTTAGACCAGAATGGACGAGTTCCAACCTATCATCCCCTACCACCAACTGTCCA
This sequence comes from Avena sativa, assembly GCA_916181665.1. Classification (NCBI taxonomy): domain Eukaryota; kingdom Viridiplantae; phylum Streptophyta; class Magnoliopsida; order Poales; family Poaceae; genus Avena; species Avena sativa. Next base: position 82,086,149 of record OV702296.1, read on the forward strand.
TTTGGCTAAGTTATTGCAACCTATATGATCCAGGCAGAGCCCATAATCCCAAGTGGCTGCACTTGAAGCTTCTCAACATTTGACATCTCAAATCTCTTTGTTCCTGGGTGGCCATCCAAAAGTGAGATACACAAGGTAAACCATATAAATGGGCCTTTTGTAACCACTCAACACAAACCATTCCTTCCATTCCACCAAGGTGATTCATTCACTTAGTTGTTTTATTAAACAAAACACAAGTCCTTGACTTAGAAATATTCCATAGTATGAATGTAATCCACCCTTGTTTTCTACTAGCTAAGCTAAGCATGATAGTAGTAGGAATCTTAACTTAGGAGAATTCTACTAAGGTTTCATCTACTAGGATTTCCCATGGCATAGTTTACACTTAGAAAAATTCCATGCAAGTCCTACTTAGAAATATCACTAATGCATAGTGAAAATAGTGGGACAAAAGTATGAAGCATCACTTGCCTTTTTGGTAGAGAATATAAGTTCACTCCTTGATCTTCCAATATTCACACTCTTCAAATCACTACAATTCAATCAAGCAAGCAATATTTCAATCTACCATTCAAGCAACATCACATAAAATAATAGAAACAAAACAATGCATGCAAGAATGCCAAACTTTGTTTTATTTATAAAACTGGTTTATAATAGGTTATAAACATTCTAAAACACTTTATTGGTCATTTTATAAGGTGGCAAAACTATTTGCAAAATATTTTACCAATAAACCTTTTTAAACCAAATCAATATTTTATGTGGTTTGAAAATGCCTTTAGCAAAGCAATATTATTTATAGGGTTCACCAAATATGTTTTCAAATCATAAAACTTGGTGTTTGGGGTCAGAAAGCTTAAAACAAAACAATTCCCAAAGGTTTTTATTTCAAAAACATTTTTAACACATAAACATTATTTTTATTTGACTAGAAGTGTTTTAAATCAAAGATTTATTCTTTTGCTTCACCAAATATATTTTTGAATCCACCAATTGATTTCTATGGTCAGTAGGTTCAAAATAATCCATTTTCCAAAGGTTTTATCTCAAAAATCATTTTAGAACAAATTTTATATTCTAAATATGCTTACACAAGTTTCTACAAAAATAAACATTTTACCAGAAGAAATTTACTAAAAAAAGGGCATGGTTATAAAGTAATTGTCTTGCTGATTCCATTGATATAAAATTTGCAAAATTTGGACGTGTGGTTTGAAAGTTATGAATTTTTCAAATTGGGACATCTAATAGACAAGTTTCTGTTTTTAAAACAATCTCTGGACACGTGGGCTGTTCTGATTCGTCGAAAACGGTTCATGCGGATCGTGCTATGTGGTCAGTTGGATCTAACTGAATTTCACGGATCAGATAAGCGCATACCCCTTTGATTAGTCAACCTATCTAAGCCATCAGATGAAGATCTAACGGTCCACAGTCGATTGACCATAGGTTGGCGGCGCAGCGACGGTGGTTGGCGGTGGCGCGGTCTATCAGCGGCAGAGCCGGTGATACAAGAAGCAAGAGGGGACGTGGTGTGGCTCACCGTGATCGCTGTGGCACGGGGATGCTCAACTTGCTTGCGTTGGTCGAAGGGGCGCACGGGTTCAGTCGGAATTCCTCGCCGGAGTTCTGCTTGGCGTCGGGCTCGTACTGTCATCGACGGGGGCAAGTTCCTGTGGAGTAAAAAGGCAGGGAAAGTAGTCAGGAAGGTGCTAACGCTTGCAGGGGTTGTGATGGTACCTACCAGAGAGCAAGGGGTGCGCTGATTCGTCGCCTACTGCTCGCCGGAGTTGAGGCAGACGCCGTTGACTCTCAGTTGTTGACGAAGGCGAGGCTATGGGGCGTGCTCGGGCGAGATGGGGATACTAGAAGATGCGCAAGGTTCTGGCGAGCACTCTCGTGGAGTCCAGGGGGCAAGGGGAGGTGAGGGATTGCCGGAATTGGCCGGGGAAGGTTGTCGGAGAAGTGGTGTGCTGGCGAGAAATTGAGGCAGCCCTGGGGCGGGGAAGAGCTGGCGAGTGAGGGGAAAGAGAGAGGATGGGCAGGCGATTATGTATGCGTGATCACGGGGCTGAATCAACGTGTGGTTGAAGAGGAATCAAGGCGCATTGAATCAGCAGAAACGGCGACGAGGCATGGTATTTGCGAGAGAGAGAGTGTGAGGTTGGGGTCCTACTACCAGCGTCTTTGCGGGTTTGATCGCGAGTAGAAGAAAACGGTTCGGGGGAGAAAGTGAGTGTGGGCTGTTGGGCTTAGACTGGGCCTTGCCGAGCTGGGCTAGCTAGATTCATTTTTATTTGTACTGAACATTTTTCTTTTTCCCTTCTTATTATTCTGTTTTGATTTTGATTAATCAATTTAAACATCCATTTGAATTCAAACTTCTCTCAAACTTTGAGTAGATTTTAATACTGATTAATATTACCTTTTGAAATCATTTTTTTGAATAAATATCTTATTCTTTTAGTGTCTTTTAATTATTTAAAACAACCCCTTGCTTTAATTCAAATACGATCAAATACATTATTAAACCTTATTTAAATTTCATTTTTCCACCAAACCTTTTCAGTAAGTTTTATTCATTTATTAGGGTGTCAAACAATTCACTTTGAATTATTTGGAATGTTTTTAGTATGATTTATTAATCATTTGAAATTGGGTATTTGTCCTTATTCCAATGAAATTAAATATAGTTTTAATTCCATAAATTTTATTTGGAAGATTTCCTTAACCTTATTTAAGTTAATTAAACAACTTTTAATCCACTTGGGTAAATTCCAAATATTATTTTCCCATGATTTAATTAATCATTTCTTAATAGGGATTTTGTCTTTATTCAATTTGATTAATGCCATTTTATTTTATTTTGGAAAATTCTTTATCCATTTATTTTATTTGGATTTGGATTATAATTATTCCATTGCTTATGGATTAGGCCAAGATTTAATTTGGTCTTTAATTATTCCTTATTGAATAATTTCTTTCTTTATCTTATAAAATCCATATCTTTTTATTTATAGATCCAAACTTCGTGATTCCAATTTGTAAAATCTTGTTTAATATTTATTTATCCTTTTAAATCTTTTTAGGATTATTTGCTCACCATTTGGTATGGATTTTAGATAAGTGGTTTATTAGCTTTGGAAATTACTTTTCCTTATCTTATTAACTTCATAGGATTTTATCCATGACCCCAAATTAAGTGAAATCCAATTCACATGGTTTTATATTATTTCTAATAGTCATTCATGATCAATTTGAAATGTTTGTTTGACCAATTTTTTTATGGATCAAATTCATAGTCTTAGAGGTAACTGGAAAATGATTTTCTTCCATTAGGGTTGTAGAGTTTTGGTTTATCCTCCAAGTGTTTAAATTTCAAGATGCCTTTTATTAGGAATGCATTCCACTTGATTTGAATTTATTTGGATTCAAACATAAACCAAAGTTTGTTCAAGATGGGATTTTAAGTTTCCATTTAGAAACAAAAGTTTCTTTTCACCCTAAATTTCAACAATTATTTATATTGTTTATTTATTTTTCACATTACAAGATTTGGAAAATCTTGGGATGTGACAAGTAAGCTCTACTCATGCATCCAACTCCCAAGAAACCAAGTTATTCCAAAGTGTCCACTATAAATTCCTATGCATGGTGTGTTACACCATTTCAATTATATTCTTATTTTATCTATCTTCGAAATTAAACTTGTTATGTGAAAATTAGTGATTAAAGCTCTCACAAACTTGATGGCACACTTTATTTTTCTTGCCCCTAATAAACGTGACGATTGTGTCATCTATGTTGTATATGCTTGCACTTATAAGTTCGGATTAGTAGAACCGTGTTGTCATGGGGAATGCTTTCAACACCTGTAAATATCTACCCAGTTGATATCATGCTCTTTTGTTTATGGATGTCGTCGGTGTGAAATAAAAGGGGAGCTTGTAAGTCCATGGAGTTATGTATGTGTGTTAGAGAAACGACTGGGCCGCTAGCCTAAGCCATGCCTAATCATGGTGGAAACTTGTAGCATCACCATAGTGAGCAATCTATGAAGCATTCTTCTTATAAATAGGAGAGATAGAAAAGGAGATTGAGAAAGAGAAAAAAATGAGAAAAGAGGAAAGAGAGAAAAAGCACCATTTTCCCATGGTAAATAAGAAGATTGCTAAGATGATCATTGTCTACTTACCTTGTCATTTTGATATGGGATAGCTCCTGTATCATTGGGCAAGGGGTACCCCGTTGGCGGTTGTCTATGATACACATGTACTTACTATGACAAGAACTTAATGGTAACTAAAGTTGAGTAGCGTGAGGAGTGGCCCTCGTACTCAAGGGACATGAGATTGCCAACTTATACTTTGTCAAGCATATAATCCATTTTTGTTCACTTTAACCTTAATCACTTCAAGATGCTTATGATAGGGGCAATGAGAGCTGAAAGCTAACAAGTACCATAATTTTTGGAAGCTCTTTATGAAACTTGAAATCCCTGCTTCCCTTTATGAAGGGCCTTTCTTCCACTATTATATTGAGTCTCCACCTTCTATCCTAAGGCACCAATTAAGAGAGAATAGTTGCCATTCTTAGTTCTATGTGCATTGTCCCAAAACTTATTGATTGATTCATATTGTTGATATTGCTTGTTCTTGAACTATTTGTATCTAGTCACCCTTATGAACTTTGAAGGTGTCCTATGCATTTATGTTTTGCTACTCCATGAGGGACAAGCTAAATGCCACTATGCTATGTTTTCTGTATGTGAAACAAACAAACGTCTTTCAATGCATTGTTATTCATGAATCTTTCTTTGTATCCTTTCATGTTGCAGTATAGTTACTATGTCTTATTATTAGAACTCCATCTTTCATGCTCATGTTTAGAGTACTTTGATCCCAGCTTTCAATGCTTTCAAATGGTTTGATCTTGATTGTGATGGTGCATGTCACCTCAAAAATTATTCTTTTTATTACTTACCTACTCGAGAACGAGCAGGAGTTAAGCTTGGGGATGCTTCATACGTCGTAAATGTATCTATAATTTTTTATGTTCCATGCTTGTTTAGTATCAACTTTGCTTTGATTTTTCTACACTTTGAGGTATTTTTATATGTTTTTTGGAACTAACCTATTAACAAGATGCCACGGTGTCAGTTGCCTATTTTCTGCTGTTTTTGGTTCCAGAAAAGCCAGAAAATAAATATTCTCGGAATTGGACCGGACAAAAGCCAAAGTCAATATTTCACTGAGGAGAACACAGAGCCAGAAGAAGCCCCCGATACCAAAACCCTAACTACCCGATTAGATCTCCATGAAAAATTCTGTAGCCACCGCCACCATCATCCCTAGATCAGGGGGATCTAAAGCTCTTCATGGCAACCTGCCGAAGGGGAGAGATCATCCCGGAGGCCTTCTTCATCACCATGCCAGCCTCAGGTATGATGCGTGAGTAGTTCCACCTTGGAATACGGGTCCATGTAGTAGCTAGATGGTTGTTTCTCCTCCTTTGTGCTACCATGTTTAGATCTTATGAGCTCCGTTCATGATCAAGATCATCTATTTGTAATCATGCATGTTGTGTTTATGGGGATCCGATGGATATTGAGATTACTATGTCAAATTGGTTAATGGTTTTATCTTATTGATTCTATCATGTTTGTGTTGTTTGAGATCTTGCATGCTCTCCATTTTTAGTAGCTATCTTGGACAAGTAGATGCTAGTGACTCCAAGAGGGAGTATTTATGCTCGATAGTGGGCTCATGCCTCTATTGAATCTGGGGAAGTGACAGAAATCTCTAAGGTTATAGATGTGTTGTTGCTACTATGGAGAAAACAACGATCTTTTGTTCATGGAACAATTGTACTCCCTCCGATCCTAAATAAGTGTCACGGTTTTCAACTAACTCTAGTTCAAAACCGCGACACTTATTTAGGATCAGAGGGAGTATTATTTACTTTACACGCATTGCTTAAAGCAGTTATCCGTTGCTTGAAACTTAATACTGGAGGGGGTTCGGATGATAACCTGAAGGTGGATTACTAGTCATATATACATTTGGATGGCGGTCTATGTATATTGTTGTAATGCCCAATCGAATCTCATAGGATCATGAATGTCTAGTATTGCATTGTTATGCCTTGCTCTGTCCTGTCAATTGCCCTGCTGTAATTTGTTTACCCAGCATGTTATGTTGTTTATCTTAAGGAGAACACCTCTAGTGAACTGTGGACCCTGGTCCAATCTTTACCATTGATACTTCTTCCATTGTTACTGTTTACTTTCTTCAAGACACCATTACCTTCCACACCATACGTTTAATCCTTTTTTATAGCAAACTGGTGAGATTGACAACTTCATTGTTCGTTGGGGCAAATTCTAGAGTTTGTGTTGTGCAGGTTTCCAAGTTGCTAGCAACACCTTTGAGCCGTTCTTCCTCCTACTGGTTCGATAACCTTGATTTCTTACTGAGGGAAAACTTATTGATGTACTCATCATACCTTCCTCTTGAGGTTTCCCAATGAATCTCTACATGGATCTGAGCCGCATCAAGGAGCCACCTAGCTTATTGCATTCGTTCGATCCAAGGATCTTAATTGATAAGCAACCTGTAGGATCTTAATCATCTAGTGACTGACCATGGTTGTGGTAAACAGGCTAGTAGGATTTTTGAAATTGGGATGAAATGTACCAAGAGGAGTTCCGGCTAATTATGGGTTGCTTGCCCACACACATACTTGTAATATTACAATTGTTACACTTATCATTCGTCCACCCGGCACATTCACTATCACCATGAACTGAAACTCCCCGCGCCTACTTCGTCTTCTACAGAAAACACCAAACAAAACATTCTTTATTTTTATGATTTTTTATTTCTGAAGTTTACATTTTAGTTTTATTTAAATACTTTAGTTTAATCCAAATTCTATTCTCATTTTCAACACTTGCAATCAATTCACTCGAAGACCTATGACAACTTCGGGTGTGACAGGGACATCACCCATAAACACTTACCTTTGGTCTCCTTGTGGGATTGACATCTTAACTTCGAAACTAGCTACAAACGATCTGTGGACTTGCAGCCATCAAGCTATTTTCTAGCCTCGTTGCCGGGGAGATAAGCGCTAAGTGTTTTGTCTCTTGACATTTTAGGTGTTACTATTACTGTAAGATCCCTCCTTTATAAAGGAAAAGATCCATGTGATTGCAATGCTAGTCCCTGGATCAATGCTAGCATCCACAGTTTAAGATGAAGTACACAGAATCAAAGGTCATTATTACAAGTCATCCCAGAGACAAACATAGTCTTTTACAAACTCCATGGCCACAGGCCTAGTACAAGAGTTCAAATTTGTAATAAGATAAATGATTCTTCATCTTCATGTGCCACAGGCAAGCATGTTGAGTGTAGACTCATAACCCCTAATCACCATCAGAATAACCTACAACATCACAAGTTACAGCCACAGTGGGTCAATACATTGAAATAGTATTGGCAAGTGATACCTTAGTGGAATATTGGTAGACTAGATACTATATGCATTTTGGCTAAGTGTAGCTTAGGCTTGCTTTGCTCAAAATAGGTTTTACCTATTAGTTGAAAACACTAAGTTTTTCTTTTTCAAAATCTTTCCCAAGGAACCACCAATAGAAATTGGTGAACCTTCACCCTTGTTCAACCACAAGTTTTTACTTAGAAATTGGGATGAGGAGATTCTTGATAGCTTCCATGTCTTGATGCTCAAGTTGTCCAATACCAGGGACATGGCTAAGTACTTAGATTCTTCCATCTGCAGTGGTTGTGCACTTTCCCCACAAGACTTGATTTTCACCAAGACATGACCTTTCAGAAGCCTTCCCTTAGACCAAATGGACGCGTTCCAACCTATCATCCCACTACCACCAACTGTCCAAATGGCTAAGTTATTGCAACCTATGTGATCCAGGCAGAGCCCATATTGCCAAGTGGCTGCACTAGAAGCTTCTTAACATATGGCATCTCAAATCCCTTTGTTCCTGGGTGTCTTTCCACAAGTGAGATACACAAGGTAAACCATAGAAATGGGCCTTAACCACTCAACACAAACCATTCCTTCCATTCCACCCAGGTGTTTCATTCACTTAGTTGTTTTATTAGACAAAACACAAGTCCAAAGACTTAGAAATATTTTCTCATAGCATGAATATATAACCACCCTTGGTTGCTACTAGCTAGGCTAAGCATGGCATTGATAAGAATCTTAACTTAGAAATTTCTAGCAATTCTACAACTACTAGGATTTCCCAAGCATAGCATATATAGTTCAAAATATCCATGCAAGACTTAGCAAAATATTTCTAATGCATAGTTGAAAGCATAGGGATAAAATCATGAAGCACCACTTGCCTTGGCAGTTTGGAGAGTAGCAACAATCCTCACAATCATAATCACTATTTGCACCAAAATCTACACATAAAATAATAGCACGAAAATTACATACAAAATATATACAAGCAAAAATATATGAATGCATGCAAAATGCCATGTGATGATTTTCTACACCAAACAAGACAAGTGCACAGTACTGAATCTTAAACAAGTTCAACACTTGCCAAACAACTTTATTTGAGCATTAAAATATTTTTCAAATAATTTCTATACCCAAATTATGCCTACAAATGATTCTGTGAAAACATTCATTTTAACATAAGCAAAACATTAAACACATTGCATCAATGGAAAGGATTTTCTCTCCTGATTCCATTTGATATAAAATTTGTCAAATTTGGACGTGGGAATCAAAAGTTATGAATTAAACAAGTTTAAACATCTAATAGATATAAATCTGATTTTAAATCTAAGAACTGGCCACGCGGCGCGCTCTTATTGGACGGTACCGCTTCGCACTGGATCACGCTCCTGCGCCGTCGGATCAAGTTAGATCCAACGCGCCAGATTTAAAGAAAACGGTTCACTCCAGATCTAATCTAAACCTTTCGATACAGATCTAACGGCGTGTGTTGCTTTGACCAAAGAGTGGCGGTGCGAATGGTGGCCGCGGCGGCTGCGCGTCTTTCGGCGATGTTCCGGTGAAACCAGAGGGGCAGGGGGGTCGGGCTAGTGCTTACCAAGATCGCGATAACGTGGAGATGCTCAACTTGTAGACGGACAAGGTTGGGGCGCTCGGACACGGAAGCAGGGGCTCGTCGGAGTTCGTCTGAGCGTAGGGTGCTCACTGTCGAAGTCGAGGACGACGTCCTGGGGCACAAGGATTCAAACGGAGAACGTTAACGGATGCGCGAGGTACTAGCGAACATGATTGCATGAACCAGAAGCAGAGGGGAACATAGGGCTCACCGGAATTGTCACATCCCAAGATTTTCCAAATCTTGTAATGTGAAAAATAAATGAATAAAATAAAACTTTGTTGATTTTCAAGGTGAGAAGAAACTTTTTGAATCTAATTGGAAACTTTCAAAACCTATTTGGATCAAATAAAATCCTAAAGGGATTTAAAAAGATAAATAAACAATAAACTTAAAAATATTTAAAATTACTATTTTTGGATCTTTTAATAAAAGATTTGGTTTTCAAAAGAAAAGGTAGATTTATAAATAAGGATTATTTTATAGAGCCAAATTAAACCTTGGCCAATCTTTTGAAATAAAATGTTTTGCTTTGAATAAAAGAGTAAAGGTTTATTTAAATAAAATAATGAGAGTTTATTAATAAACCCATTTTTTTATTAAAGTAAAGGTTTTTCCCATTTTAATTAAAAACATCAAAACTTGTTAAAACTATTTTAAACAAGTTTTCCAAGTATTTTATATTCTCAAATAAAACCTACTGAAGTGTTTTTGGTTTTATTTTAGATTTCAAAATAAAGATTTTAATAAAACAAATCCTATTTGATTTAATAACTAAGGTCCATTTTATTTAATTATTAATGGACCCTAAAATAAAAATATTATTTTATTTTGGACTTTGGATTCTGTTGTTAAACAGAATTAAAAACTACACAAACTTTGACAAAGGTTTAAATTCATGTGATGTTTGAATTGTTGATTGAATTTCAAAACAGAAAATCAAATTGGAAAAAGGAAAAAGATTCAGTACAAAAAAAATATAGAAACTAGCCCATACCATCTGGCCAGCCTAGCAAGCCTGGTCCAGCCCAACTAGCTCTCGTCCCCGCAGAAAACGTTTCGAACCTGCGAGTTGACCCACACAGACGCTGACCATTGGACCCCACCTGAAACGTCCCTCCCTCACTGACGCCGGGCCCCACAGCCAGATCATCGTCGTCTTCACCCCGCGATGAACTCGCCTCTGACTGTTTCTTCCGCGTCTTAATTTGAATCAATACGAGTTATTCTGCGAATTAAAATCCCCCGCGATCACGCTCGTTTAACCACCTCCCCCTCCCCTTCCTCAGACATCGCTGCAAGAGAGCCCCCAGGCTGTCACCAATTTCTTCTGCACCGCCGCCTTCTCCGACGAGGTTCTTGGCCAATTCCGGCAGCATCGCATTGCCCCTTACCTCCCCGAGCACACGGGCAAGTTCCCTAGACCCAGGCGCACCTCCCCGTAGCGCCAGCTCGCTCGCGCGCGCCCCTGAGCCTCGACAATGATGACGACCACCGTCGCCACCGTCTGCTTCCTCTCCGGCGACCCTCCCCGTAAGCATGCGTCCGCCCCTCTCCTTCCCGATGACACTCCTGCACTCACCGTACTCGCCCGCATCTAACCGTGCACTTATTTTGCTTCGGGACGATCTGCAGCCTCGCCCTCGACGACCTCTAGAGCACGCCCGACGCCGTGTGGACTCCTGTGAGCAATCCACGTCGGACCAGAGCGCCCCTCGACAAACTGACCACACCTTGAGCTTCCCCACGACGTTGCGAACACGGTGAGCATCTTCCCATCCTCTCTCGCTTCCTGCTTCGCCAGCACCACCCTCGTCTGAGCACGCCGCCGCTCGCCGCCGCGCCAGCGCCGCCCATCTGAGGTCGAGCTGCTGTGAGCCACTGGATCCAGATCCGAGCGTCACGATAGAATCTTAGACGAAGGGGTAAGAAGCACCTGCGCGCTGTGCGATATGACTTAAATCCAATGGCCTGTGTCGCTTGATCCACGCGAAACGTTTTCGGCGAATAGGAATAGGACGCGTGTCCCAGTCTTTTTGATTTAAACAGAATTTGATCTATTAGTTTACCAATTTTGTAAATTGCATAACTTTAGTTCCACACGTCCAAAATTTGCAAATTTTATATCAATGGATTCAGAAAAACAAGCCCTAGCCAACCATGCCATTTGTTTATTAAAAAGCTTCTGGTAAAATGTTTGTTTTTGCAGAAACTTATGGATGCTTGTTTAGGTTATAAAAATTATTCTAAAATGATTTTGGGGATAAAATCTTTGGCAAATGGATTGTTTTGAACCTACTGACCCTAGGAATCACTTTGTGGTTTCAAAAATGTATTTGGAGATGCAAAAGAATGATTCTTTGATTTAAAACCAATTTTAGTCAAATAAAAATATGGATTATTTATTAAAAATGGATTTGGAAGAAAACCTTTGGGAAATGTTTTGTTTTAAACACTCTGACCCTAAACACAAGGTTTTATGGTTTGAAAACATATTTTGTGAACCCTATAGATTAATTCCTTAGTAAAAACATTTCTACACCACATAAAATGATACTTTGTTTTGAAAATGGTTTAGGAAGTGAAATCCTTGCAAATGACTTTTGCCACTTTATAAAATGACCAATAGGTGTTTTCAAATGTTTATGACCCATTAGGAACCACTTTTTTCAAATAAAACAAAGCTTGGCATGCTTGCATGCATTATCTTGTTTATATGATTTTATGTGATGAATTGCTTGAATGGTAGATTGAACTTGTGCCTTGCTTAGGAGTGAACTTATACTCTACCAAAAAGTCAAGTGATGCTTCATACTTTTGTCCCATTACTTTCACTATGCATTAGTGATTTTTCTAAGTAAAACTTGCATGGAATTTTTGCTAAGTATAAACCATGCTATGGGAAAACCTAGTAGATGAAACCTTAGTAGAAATTTTCCTAAGTTAAGATTCCTACTACTATCAAGATTAGCTTAGCTAATAGAAAACAAGGGTGGATTATACATTCATACTATGGAAAATTTTCTAAGTCTGAGGACTTGTGTTTTTGTTTAATAAAACAACTAAGTTAATGAATCACCTGGGTGGAATGGTAATTGCTTGGTGGTTTTTGGTAGGGTGGTTATACAAGGCCCATGGCTATGGTTTACCTTGTGTATCACACTTGTGGATTGCCACCCAGGAACAAAGAGATTTGAGATGTCAAATGTTGAGAAGCTTCAAGTGCAACCACTTGGCATTATGGGCTCTGCCTGGATCGCATAGGTTGCTAGAACTTAGCCATTTGGAAAGTTGGTGGTAGTGGGATGATAGGTTGGAACGCGTCCATTTGGTCTAAGGAAAGGCTTCTGAAAGATCTTGTCTTGGTGAAACCAAGCCTTGTGGGGAAAGTGCACCACCTCTACAGAGTGTAAAATCTAAGTACTTAGCCAAGTCCCTGGCAAAGTACAATTTGAGCATCAAGACATGGAAGCTATCAAGAATCTCATCATCCAAATTTCTAAGTTAAAAACTTTTGGTTGAACAAGGGTTAAAGGATCTTCAATCTTTGATTGGGAGATGCCTTGGGAAAGATTTTTGTCAAGCAAAAACTTAGAGTTTTCAAATGATAAGGAAAAATCTATTTTGAGCAATGCAAGCCTAAGCTCCACTTAGCCAAATGCATATAGATGATAGACTCCACTATACTACCATAGTATCACTTGCCAATACAATTCAAATGTATTGACCCTTGTGGCTGTAACTTGTTATGTTGCAGGTTTGATTGATTTAGTGAAGTGTGTTGATTAGGATTACAAAGTCTATAACCAACATGTCTGCCTGTGGCATTTTGAAGATGAAGGACCCCATGCTTATAGATATTCTGCTGCAATGTAATGTAATAGCCAAATGAGCTATGAAAGATGTAATAAATTATTTTATTCCTGGTTATAAAGTTGTATTATGACCTTTGTTTCTTGATATTACATCTTAACTGTGGATGCTAGCTATTGATCCAGGGACTAGCATCGTAAACATAGGGATCTCTACCTTATTAAAGGCTGGGAACCTTACAGATGGTATCAGAGCATTCTGTTGCCTGTAGGATTTGTAAACCTAGGATTGGACAAAAACCCTTAGAAAAATAGGAGTTGTATTTGTTCCAAAACTTATTTACAAACAATCTTGTAAACTCTCTCCTCAACCATTTTGGTTTTGATTCTACATCTCTTCTATTTTCAACTTGATGGAAAAACCTACCCCATGGCCAAAGACTTCACCATGTGCAAAGGACTTCTTCAACTCTAATGAATTCAACATCTTCAACTCTAATGACTTCAACATCTTCAACTCTAATGACTTCAACATCTTCAGCAATCCCACCAAGGACTTCAACCTTGGATATCACTAAGGACAAGTGAGACAAGAAATCTTGCTCAAGATTTGGAGACTAAGGAAACTCAACTTGGAAGGAGCCATCAACACCTTTGAAGTATTTGTGACTAAGAGTTTTCCCAAGGAAACCATGATCTCATGCAAGAAGAATCAACCAAGAAGGAAGGAATGAACTCAAGTGAACCATATAGATGGACAACCATATTTAGTTTAAGTTAAACCCGCCAACTTATGTGGTGTAACAAAAATATTTTTGTTTGCCTAAAAATATGCTTGAAACTAGTTGTTTGAGTGAAATGTTTGGTAGTGATTGCTTGCACATTGCTTGTGTGAATTAGGATGTGTGTGATTAGAACCCTTACTTAGAAATCTTTTGCCTATTCTAATCCCAATCCAACCCAAATAGATGACTTCTCCAGGAAACTCCAACATCAAGGTTGATGACAACAACAACAACAACAACAACCAAGAGAACAACATGAGAGAACAACTACTAGCAAACCAAACCCAGTTGAGCCAAGTGACAACTCAGCTTTTAGCCAACAACAATGGACTAGACCCAGCCATACAAAGGATTTTGAAAATTCAATCCCAATTGTTGCAAGGGATGGCCACTCAAATGATCAACATTGGAGACAACTCTTCCAAAGGAGTTTATGACAACAAGGATGACAAAGATGTTATTTTAGAAGGAACCAAAGCTTGCAATATTTGTGGAGACAAGGATCACACTTCCAAGGAGCATGGAGATCAATGCCCCAATTGTGAAGAGGAACATCCAGTTGGCCAATGCCCCACATCTCAAGCTACTTGCTTCCTATGTGAAGGAAATAGTCATGTCCCTATCCAATGCCCCATCTATTCCCTAGTTCAACAAAGGAAACAAGGTGGAGTGCATCAACAGTTTGTAAACCCTCATTAAGGAACAACTTCTACCAAGAAGGATGAGGACAAAGGAAAATCTCCACTTGTACCTCCATGCAATATGACCCAATTTAAAGGACCAAAGAAGAGGCATATGAATTGTCCAAGGAGCAATAGAAGGTCAAAGAAACCAGTAGACATTCCTACCTATGAGATAACATATGAAGAACAAGAACTAGAAGCACTCCTAGCTTTAGAGAAACCCAAGAAAAAGAAGAAATGCCCCAACCCTAGCAAGAAGGATATTACTCAAGAACAATGTTACACTTGCAAAGAGATGGGACACTATGCCAATGAATGCCCAGAAAAGAAGAAGAACCAAGGAAACAAACAAGAGGCAATGATACCAAAGGAAAAGAAAGATAGCAGCCAAGTGATGTGTTTCAAATGCAAGGAGCTAGGCCACTATGCAAACCACTGTCCAGAAAAGATGAAGCACAAGATAAACCAGCCTGTGAAGGATCTCAGCCTTGTCACATGTTTCAAGTGTGAAAACAAAGGACACTATGCAGATGTTTGCCCAGAGAAATTTCCCAGGATCCCAAGAAGGCCAATATGTAATTTAGTTGGAATTTTTTTAAGGGTGGTAGTACCCTAGATGCTTTGAGCCAATTTGTAACCCTAGCCTTCCCAAATCTCGGGACGAGATTTATTTTAAGGGTGGTAGCCTGTCACATCCCAAGATTTTCCAAATCTTGTAATGTGAAAAATAAATGAATAAAATAAAACTTTGTTGATTTTCAGGGTGAGAAGAAACTTTTTGAATCCAATTGGAAACTTTCAAAACCTATTTGGATCAAATAAAATCCTAAAGGGATTTCAAAAGATAAATAAACAATAAACTTAAAAATATTTAAAATTACTATTTTTGGATCTTTTAATAAAAGATTTGGTTTTCAAAAGAAAGGTAGATTTATAAATAAGGATTATTTTATAGAGCCAAATTAAACCTTGGCCAAGCTTTTGAAATAAAATGTTTTGCTTTGAATAAAAGAGTAAAGGTTTATTTAAATAAAATAATGAGAGTTTATTAATAAACCCATTTTTTATTAAAGTAAAGGTTTTTCCCATTTTAATTAAAAACATCAAAACTTGTTAAAATTATTTTAAACAAGTTTTCCAAGTATTTTATATTCTCAAATAAAACCTACTGAAGTGTTTTTGGTTTTATTTTAGTTTTCAAAATAAAGATTTTAATAAAACAAATCCTATTTGATTTAATAACTAAGGTCCATTTTATTTAATTATTAATGGATCCTAAAATAAAAATATTATTTTATTTTGGACTTTGGATTCTGTTGTTAAACAGAATTAAAAACTACACAAACTTTGACAAAGGTTTGAATTCATGTGATGTTTGAATTGTTGATTGAATTTCAAAACAGAAAATCAAATTGGAAAAAGGAAAAAGATTCAGTACAAAAAAAATATAGAAACTAGCCCAACCCATCTGGCTAGCCCAGCAAGCCTGGTCCAGCCCAACTAGCTCTCCTTCCCGCAGAAAATGTTTCGAACCTGCGAGTCGACCCACACAGATGCTGACCATTGGACCCCACCTGAAACGTCCCTCGCTCACTGACGCCGGGCCCCACAGCCAGATCATCATCGTCTTCACCCCGCGACGAACTCGCCTCTGACTGTTTCTTCCGCGTCTTAATTTGAATCAATACGAGTTATTCTGCGAATTAAAATCCCCCGCGATCATGCTCGTTTAACCACCTCCCCCTCCCCTTCCTTTCCCCTCAGACATCGCTGCAAGAGAGCCCCCAGGCTGTCACCAATTTCTTCTGCACCGCCGCCTTCTCCGACGAGGTTCTTGGCCAATTCCGGCAACATCGCATCGCCCCTTACCTCCCCGAGCACACGGGCAAATTCCCCAGACCCAGACGCACCTCCCTGTAGCACCATCTCGCTCGCGCGCGCCCCTGAGCCTCGACAACGACGACGAACCACCGTCGCCACCGTCTGCTTCCTCTCTGGCGACCCTCCCCGTAAGCATGCGTCCGCCCCTCTCCTTCCCGATGACACTCCTACACTCACCGCACTCGCCCGCATCTAAACGTGCACTTATTTTGCTTCGGGACGATCTGCAGCCTCGCCCTCGACGACCTCCAGAGCACGCCCGACGCCGTGTGGACTCCGGTGAGCAATCCACGTCGGACCAGAGCGCCCCTCGACAAACTGACCACACCTTGAGCTTCCCCACGACGTTGTGAACACGGTGAGCATCTTCCCATCCTCTCTCGCTTCCTGCTTCGCCAGCACCACCCTCGTCTGAGCACGCCGCCGCTCGCCGCCGCGCCAGCGCCGCCCATCTGAGGTCGAGCTGCTGTGAGCCACTGGATCCAGATCCGAGCGTCACGATAGAATCTTAGACGAAGGGGTAAGAAGCACCTGTGTGCCGTGCGGTATGACTTAAATCCAACGGCCTGCGTCGCTTGATCCACGCGAAACGTTTTCGGCGAATAGGAGTAGGACGCGTGTCCCAGTCTGTTTGATTTAAACAGAATTTGATCTATTAGTTTACCAATTTTGTAAATTGCATAACTTTAGTTCAATGGATTCAGAAAAACAAGCCCTAGCTAACCATGCCATTTGTTTAGTAAAAAGATTCTGGTAAAATGTTTTTTTTTCAGAAACTTACGTATGCTTGTTTAGGTTATAAAAATTATTCTAAAATGATTTTGGGGATAAAATCTTTGGCAAATGGATTGTTTTGAACCTACTGACCCTAGGAATCACTTTGTGGTTTCAAAAATGTATTTGGAGATGCAAAAGAATGATTCTTTGATTTAAAACCAATTCTAGTCAAATAAAAATATGGCTTATTTATTAAAAATGGATTTGGAAGAAAACCTTTGGGAAATGTTTTGTTTTAAACACTCTCACCCTAAACACAAGGTTTTATGGTTTGAAAACATATTTTGTGAACCCTATAGATTAATTCCTTAGTAAAAACATTTCTACACCACATAAAATGATACTTTGTTTTGAAAATGGTTTAGGAAGTGAAATCCCTTGCAAATGACTTTTGCCACTTTATAAAATGACCAATAGGTGTTTTAAAATGTTTATGACCCATTAGGAACCACTTTTTTCAAATAAAACAAAGCTTGGCATGCTTGCATGCATTATCTTGTTTATATGATTTTATGTGATGAATTGCTTGAATGGTAGATTGAACTTGTGCCTTGCTTGATTGAATTGTAGTGACTTGAAGAGTGTGATTGTAGCAAGGACAAGGAGTGAACTTATACTCTACCAAAAAGGCAAGTGATGCTTCATACTTTTGTCCCATTACTTTCACTATGCATTAGTGATTTTTCTAAGTAAAACTTGCATGGAATTTTTGCTAAGTATAAACCATGCTATGGGAAAACCTAGTAGATGAAACCTTAGTAGAAATTTTCCTAAGTTAAGATTCCTACTACTATCAAGCTTAGCTTAGCTAATAGAAAACAAGGGTGGATTATACATTCATACTATGGAAAATTTTCTAAGTCTGAGGACTTGTGTTTTTGTTTAATAAAACAACTAAGTTAATGAATCACCTGGGTGGAATGGTAATTGCTTGGTGGTTTTTGGTTGAGTGGTTACACAAGGCCCATGGCTATGGTTTACCTTGTGTATCACACTTGTGGATTGCCACCCAGGAACAAAGAGATTTGAGATGTCAAATGTTGAGAAGCTTCAAGTGCAACCACTTGGCATTATGGGCTCTGCCTGGATCGCATAGGTTGCTAGAACTTAGCCATTTGGACAGTTGGTGGTAGTGGGATGATAGGTTGGAACACGTCCATTTGGTCTAAGGAAAGGCTTCTGAAAGATCTTGTCTTGGTGAAACCAAGCCTTGTGGGGAAAGTGCACCACCTCTACAGAGTGTAAAATCTAAGTACTTAGCCAAGTCCCTGGCAAAGTACAATTTGAGCATCAAGACATGGAAGCTATCAAGAATCTCATCATCCAAATTTCTAAGGTAAAAACTTGTGGTTGAACAAGGGTTAAAGGATCTTCAATCTTTGATTGGGAGATGCCTTGGGAAAGATTTTTGTCAAGCAAAAACTTAGAGTTTTCAAATGATAAGGAAAAATCTATTTTGAGCAATGCAAGCCTAAGCTCTACTTAGCCAAATGCATATAGATGATAGACTCCACTATACTACCATAGTATCACTTGCCAATACAATTCAAATGTATTGACCCTTGTTTCTGTAACTTGTTATGTTGCAGGTTTGATTGATTTAGTGAAGTGTGTTGATTAGGATTACAAAGTCTACAACCAACATGTCTGCCTGTGGCATTTTGAAGATGAAGGACCCCATGCTTATAGATATTCTGCTGCAATGTAATGTAATAGCCAAATGAGCTATGAAAGATGTAATAAATTATTTTATTCCTGGTTATAAAGTTGTATTATGACCTTTTTTTCTTGATATTACATCTTAACTGTGGACGCTAGCTATTGATCCAGGGACTAGCATTGTAAACACATGGATCTCTACCTTATTAAAGGCTGGGAACCTTACAGGAATGGCTCGTCGGAGTTGAGTCAATCTTCGGCCGTTTCCAGATGTCGATGAGTTCGACGACCTATGGTTATTCAGGATGAAATGAAAGCATGAGAAGATTCACGAGATGATTGCAAAGCAGGTCGTATGAACCAGAAGGCAAGGCGTGCTCGGGACTCACCGTGATGGCTCGCCGTAGTGGTTCGGGACAGCGGCGGCGCGAGCTCGATTGTGGACAGCCTAGCGGCGCTCTGTTGTGTGAGTGAGGGGAAATTAGCGGAGAGGGGAGGGGATCTTATAGCCGGAGCAGGGTTGGAGATTGCGCTCGCATTCATCGCCAATTAAGTGGATTGAAATCGTGGCAGTGAAGGGGGAAGAAACGGGCGGCGACGGCGTGTGCGCGCGAGATTTGGGGAAGAAGGAGCTGACGTGGAGAGGGTCCACTGATCAGTCTCTGCGGGGTAAGTTTGCGCTCGTGGAAGAGGGAGAGGGAAGGGGCTGCTCCAGGTGGGCTCGTGGGCTGCTTCTACTGCTGGGCCTGTTTGGTGGCACCGGCCCTTTCCTTATTCTTTTATTTTTATTTTTTCTAATTTGATTTTCAGGAACCAAAATCAAATAAATTCAAAAGCCATTTGTATTCAAATCTTTTCTGGATTTTTGTAGAGTGTAACACTCATATTTTTGGGCATAAAACCATGTGGTCTCTCTGTACTAGCTTGGTCCCTATGATTAAACAAAATAAACAGTGTCTTAGCACTTGATTTGAATAAGTTTTGAAAATCGTTTTAAAACCATATTTGTTTTGTAAATTTTGGTCCAAGCACTAACATTCAACCAAAACAATCTGATAGCAACAAAGCTTGGTTTTAAAAAATTATACTCTCAGTTGAGAATGACATTTGATTAGTGTTTGCTCACATAAAATAATGGCACCAAGTGCTAGTGTTTTCTTGAAATGAGTTGGAAATTTGATCCCTAAGTGATGTGCATCCATGGATGATATGCAATATTTGAAAACATGATTTTAGGGATGTTACAAATCTAACCCCCTTAAGGTGAATCTCGCCCTCGAGATTCGGGTTGGCTAGCAAATAGGTGATGGTGGTCTTTCCGAAGATCATCTTCTCTTTCCCGTGTTGCTTCTTCTTCGGTATGATGGTTCCATTGAACTTTGCAAAATTTGATAGTCTTAGTCCGAGTGACTCTTTCTGCAGTCTCAAGAATCTTGATAGGTTTTTCTTCGTAAGTGAGATCACTTTCCAATTGAACCTCCTCCAAAGGTATGGTATCCTTCAAAGAAGTCTCCTCCATTTCTGGATGGCATTTCTTAAGCTGACTCACATGAAACACATTGTGCACAGCAGACAATGATTCTGGCAATTCAACCTCATAAGCTACTTCTCCTTTACGACTCAGAATCTTGAATGGTCTAACATATCTTGGGGCCAATTTTCCTTTGACTCCAAGCCTCTTCACTCCACGAAGTGGTGACACTCTAAGATAAGCTCTATCACCTATTTCATAGATAACTTCTCTACGCTTAGGATCTGTGTAGCTCTTTTGTCGGGACTGTGCTATCTTTAATCTGTCCTTAACTAGCTTGACTTTCTCTTCAGCCTCTTTGATTAGCTCTGGCCCGAACAAACTTCTTTCTCCCACACCATTCCATAGCAATGGGGTGGTACACTTTCTCCCATAGAGAAACTCAAATGGTGCCATCTCAATACTGGCTTGATAGCTGTTATTGTTGTAGGGTTCGCAGCATAGAAAACAAAAAAATTCCTACGATGGGAACATCTATGTACCAAGATCTATCTACTAGATACAAGCAACGGGTGGATATACATCCATAGAATACATACCCTCAAAGACTGAATAGCGTTAACGAGGTTGTACTCGTGGATGATGTAGACAAACGCTTGCCGATCTCAAGATCGTGATGAAGCCCATCTGGTCCAGCCGGTCCAGCATGATCAAGTCCAGCATGTCAAAGCAGTGGTGCATCCGTGATCGCACACACGTACGGGTACCCCGACAACCTCTGCGCCCTCGCTCCAGCGAAGCAGCGGAAGCAACAAATCCTTCCAGAAAAAGCCACCGGGAACATGTATCTCGCTGATCCGATACCATGGGGAAATTCTAAAGGGGGGAGAGAAATCCTTCACGAGGAGGTGTTCTTTGAGAGGAGGAGAGGGGGGCCTTTTATAGGGGAGAGGGGGGCACCCAAGGGGCATGGCGCCCAGCCATGGGGCTGCCCCCACCTCTTCCACATTCATGTGGGTGGAGCTCCCACTCAAAATGAAAAGCCTCCACTCCCATAAAAGAGCCTCCACTCAAAAATCCACTCACATGCATTAAATTTCCACCAAATTTAATGCAAGCTCTCATTTAAATAAAACTCTTTTATTTATTTATTCAGAATATTGTTAATTAATTTAATTAACAAACATTCACATAAAACCCCTTGCTAGTATTCCATTTCACATGGAGAACCAGTTTCAGCAATTTCAACCGAAACAGTTTTGGTGTCTAGTGAAATAAATTCCTGCGCTTTCCTTTTTCTTTCTCTGGCATATCATTTGCTCCGAATGGTGTCGGCATCCCTTAAGTGTGTCACCCTACGGTTCGTGAATAATGCGGACATGATCGAGACCCTTCTCCGATTAATAATCAGTAGCGGGACCTGGAGATCCATACTGACTCCCACACATTCAACGTTGACTTCTATGATCATGTGAACCTTTTATGCTAGTATCTTAATCCCTTTGTTTCACGATATATTACATCTCCGAGATTCGATCATAGGTATCTACATACCTAGTTTAATCTCGTTACCGACATGCACTCTTTTCTCATTCCCGTGATATAACATTCTAGTGATCAAATCACTTGCTTGCAAGCTAATCAATGTGATATCACCGAGAGGTCCCAGAGCATATCTATCCGTCATCGGGATGAAAAAAATCCACTCTCGATCCATGGGTCTCAATATAACACTTTAGTAGTTTTGAAGCCATCTTTATAATCACCCAGTTACGGTGTGACGTTTGATGTCATCGAGAAACTCTTCCGGTGTTAGTGATTGACATGATCTCATGGTCTAAGGATTAGGATCACTTCGTAAGTTGTTATAGCAATATAAACTCAATGACTTTTATCGTAATGCTATGCTTCGGATGAATGTTCATCACATCATTACACTAATGTTGTGACCTCGTTATTAACAACATCCAATGTCCATGATCAGGAAACTTTGATCATCATGTTAATCAACGAGCTAGTTTATAAGAGAGGCATAACTAGGAACTTCCTTTTTGTTTATTAAACACACATGTATTAACGTTTCCGTATTAATACAAGTATAGCATGCAAAATAAACATTTATCATAAATAAGGAATACGATAATAACCACTTTATTATTGCCTCTCGGGCATATTCCCTTCAGTCTCCCACTTGCACTAGAGACAATAATCTAGTTTGAAAACTTTGTGTATTGAACACCTATGGCTTTCTGGTGTTCCAAATACACAACTGCAAGTGGTTAACATAATCTACGGATCTGACGCTTTCAGGTCCGTGTGTATTTGCATGTCTTTGCGTCCTCACGCATCACTCATTCTCCAATGAGATGGCATTGTATAAATTTGGTCTTTTGGTGAGACCTTTAGTTCCTTGGGGTTAAAACACGTCAATACTATTGTCACATAATATATCTTTAGTGTTAGCCCGTTGCGAACCACAACTTAGTTTGATAACAAACTACTTGACACAAATTCCCTCCTTTGCCGCTACTATAGCAGTCATATACTTAGCCTTTTGTTGTAGTATTCGTCACAATGTCTTAACTTTGGAACTCTTCCAAATCCATCATGGAATCTCCTTTCCATTACATTGTGCCACCCATAGTTTAAATTGAGATAAACTTAATTTGTATCTTGTGACAAAACTAGTATCAATGTAACTCTTTACAATGAACTATTTGTTATTATTTGTCACCTCTACACAAATATATTCTTAGTTCTTCCAAAAGATCATAAGAATATCCTTACTATCGTCCAATGATCATTTTATGATTCATTCTGGTATATGCTCATAAACTTAGAGCATAGGACATATCTGGATGTGTACATATCATGGTATGATTGATCAAAACATTCTCGTGATTTCACTCATCAAGTGTCAAAGCACTTGAATATTGTTTCACTTATCAAGTGTCGATACACTTGAATCTTGATTCAATTCCTTTCCATGTGACAAGAACCGTTTCTTGTTGTTTCTATATTGAACTCCTTCAATATCTCATATATGTATGTTTGGCACAACCATATTAGCGTCACAGTCTATCCACTATAGACATTCATGCTAAATATTCGGGTTTTGCCTAAGTCTTTCATCGAAATGAAATTCTTAACCTTTTTAATAAAAATTACATCATTTCTAATCAACAAGATGTCCTCCACATAATGTATTAGAAATATGTCTCAGCGCTCCCACTTAATTTCTTGCAAATGCAAGCATCTTCATTGTCTCCTGATGAAAAACTCCTTTTTCATCATGGTGAAGATTCCAACTCCGTGATGCTTACTTCAACAATTGAAGTTTGCATACCCCTTTTAGCATCCTTTGAATTAACAAAACCCTTTTGATCGTGTCATGTACACGTCCTAGGTAACCATTCTATTAAAAGAACTTTGTTTTGTTTATTCATCTACCATATAACAAATTATATGTAGTGGTTGCTACTTTAATCCGTGCAGACTAAATATCGCTATGAAAGATCAAATCTTGTCATAGTCACCTCCTTGAACATTGTCATAAAATACTTTACGACATGTTGACTATTTCATAGATGTGAAACATCCATGTCTGTTTCTTTATAGATCCAAATATGACCGATAGGTTTTTACACCTTTCCGGAGGGTCTTCCAAGTTCAAAACTTGATTTCTCGTGTATGGAACTATCACGGATTTTATGGCTTCAAGCCATTTGACGGAGTCAGGGCCCATCATCGCTTCTTTGCATGTAGCCGGTTCATAATTGTCAGACAATAATGATTTACTCTCAAATCTTAGCATTTGATTGTTTAACCGACCCACTTGGTTCAATAGGAACTTAGATCTCCGTGACCACAGCCTTTGAGGCACATAAGCTATGAGCATTATGGCAGCCTTCGAAACGATTTCCGGCGCTGCGCAACTCAGCACATATAGCTAAGGTTCATTAATCTTATCAAAGTTCTATTGTCCTCCCACTTAACTTTTATGAAAAATTCCTTCTTCAAGAAACTTCACGTTTCAAGCGACAAACCCTTTTGTCCTTGGTGTTATGGAGGAATAACCAATTGTTATTCGAAATAACCTACAAAGACATGCTCATCCGACTTCGGTTGTAAACATCTTACTTATGTTTAGCATACCAAAATTTAAGAAATGACAACTTGGGTTTTACCCCAAACCATAACTTCCATGGTGTCATTTCAACGGATCAAGATGGAGCTCTTTTTTAGTGTAAAAGCAGTAGTCTCTAAAGCTTTTAATCTTTTAAAAACATAATGGCAGTTTTATAAATAACACCTTTGATCCAACCATGTCAAACAAGGTTTCATTACAAATCTCAAACACTCCATACTCCTATGGTGTTTCGGGAGATGTAAATCTAGGTGTTTTGCTAAACTTGCAACTCAAATAAATCCCTTTATGATAAAATCATAATTCATTTATTTTCTTGTTACACTTGTAACTCAAATAAATCCCTTATGATAAAATCATAAACCATTTATTTTCTTGTTACAATGATTTTCACTTCATCTTGAAAGTCTTTGAAACGTTTTTCAAATATTTCATACTTCTTTCTAATTAAGTGAATATTCACTCAAATTTCCGGAGAAAGTATATGAAGTTGAAACCCATCGCTTACGACTACACATAATGGACTACATACATCCATATGTATAAATTCCAATAATTTAGTCGTTTGTTCTTCTTTGGCCTTTGAACGAAGTTTTAATTATCCTGAGGAAAGTCTCACAAGCGTCACTTGATCAAATCAAAGACTCCAAAAATCCATGAATATGGAGATTCTTCATGTTTTCTTTCCAATATAATTTAAACAGTGATGTCACTTTGTAAGTGATCTTTCAATCATTTGTCTTGCGACATTTTAGCATTAGGTTTTATGGATGTGATTTCTCCAACTAGATTTGTAAATCATCCATCTTATATGGAATACGATAATTATTTGAACAACCTTTGTTCTCATAATACCTGATTCAAATAACAATTATTAAAACAAATCTTGAAGTCAAGCTTTGATGTCAACGATAAATACAAACAACGGTTTGTTTGTTTTTGATGAACATCATCACATATTCTCTTGCTAGTTATTTAGTCCATTGTGGTTTATGAATTGCGTCGTTCCGTATGAAATTTCATACCAACCAATTCGGTATCCAATACCCAAGAACCACATTGTTTAACAAGCAAAGAATACCACCATAACATGTATATCATTTATATACCTAAATTGGATATTTCCAATCTTTTATTTTTTGCCAAATATATTTTATAGATTCTCTTTCAGCATTTCCTTTTCCTTTTAAAAGAATCTATCAACATCAAAAGTGGCGCCATATACATGACAGATAGTCCAAAGCGTGTATATTCAAATAATAATACCTTTGGACTTGCACTTTGAAGTAGATCACCATCATCAAATGATCGGCGTTCTTTCAAAATCCATTCTTTAGTAATCTTTTAGTGTAGTAAACACTTTACATACATCTTCTATTCATCCTTATCATGACGACTTTCATGATCAATCTATTGTAGCTTATAAAGATGAATCGTGAGTATAACGTTACTTTCCAAAACCCTTTTGGATGATTAGGATGTCTAGTATCTCCAACCTTCGTAAATTCTCATCCAATATGAGAACATATATTATACTCTATCATATTGCAACCAAAAAATTGTTTTAGATATCGTTATATCTGCCACACATGATGGTTTCTGAAAACAATTCTTTCAGCTCCTAGATAATCTTGATATTTAAATCAAGAATCATGGAGGCAAACATGATACTTAAGATACTAACACTGGAATTGTTACTCTCGATTTAATACCAATTATTAAATTTCACGGAGTAAATAGAATTTTGCTGAAAGTTTGCAATAGGACTTTAAACTTTAGATTGACACTCAACACAATACGATACCAGTTCGTAAAGTATATATCCAGAATTCTATTATCTCAATTACAACTATGCATAAAGTGGTGAACGAATGCCAATGACTACAACAAATTATGCAAATTCACTTTGATTTAATTTTATGATAAATTGAGTTCTACTAATACAAATTAGAAATGAACTCCCACTCAAAAACGACATCCCTCGTGCCTTTTTGGTGATTACATGAACCAAATCCACTACACCAAGCCTGATCATCACGTGAGTCGGCGTAGCTTCAAAGGCGAGCATCCATATGGTCATCATATCAAAACATATGACTCATGCTTAACCTTTCGGTCCGTGTTCCGAGGCCATGTCTGTACATGCTAGGCTCGCCAAGTAAGAACCTTAGTATTCGCGTGTGTAACTGTCTTACACCCGAGATATGCTCGTGGATTCAAGTACACCCGATCATCACGTGATGCCTTGAAGGGACGAAACATTGTCGGTGCATACTTAAGGAAGAACACATTTTTATCTTGATATCTAAATGAGGGATCATCTTATTATGCTAATAAAACGCCAAACAAGCAATATAAGATGCTATCAAACATCACATGTTTATTAGTGGAATGATATGGTTCCCGCATATGATCTCTATCATGTGCATCATGGTATGATCACTATCATACCTTTATGTGTAAATCCAAGGTCTATGGAGTTTACACGTTATGTATGTTGTAAGAGTATCATCTCATACTTCTACTTACAACATCACCATATCATAACACTAGCCCAGCAACAATCTAAACTAGACGCCTCTAATTTATCCATTGCAAGTTTTACGTGGTTTAGGGCTTTCGAAGATAGAACCGTTCTTACCTACGAACATGAACCACAACAAGGATAACCAAATTGTTCACAACTCGTTGAAAATTAGATATTGACTATAGTAGGAGAGACAGACACCCGCTAGCCACTTATGCAAAACTAGTTGCATGTCAAGTGTGGAACAGGTCTCATGTGCGAGGACATGTAAAGTTTGTCCGGGCCGCTTCATCCCACTATACCACCAATATCCAAAGTACAACTAAGAAGCCATAAAATGATCATCATCGCCCACATAATCATATGTGTACTACCCGTGCAAAGTATCTACGCATAGATCTGGCTCTGATACCACTGTAGGGTTCGCAGCATAGAAAACAAAAAAATTTCCTACGATGGGAACATCTATGTACCAAGATCTATCTACTAGATACAAGCAACGGGTGGATATACATCCATAGAATACATACCCTCGAAGACCGAATAGCGTTAACGAGGTTGTACTCATGGATGATGTAGATGAACGCTTACCGATCTCAAGATCGTGATGAAGTCCATCTGGTCCAGCCGGTCCAGCATGATCAAGTCCAGCACCTCAAAGCAGTGGTACATCCGTGATCGCACACACGTACGGGTACCCCGACAACCTCCGCGCCCTCGCTCCAGCGAAGCAGCAGAAGAAACAAATCCATCCAGAAAAAGCCACCGGGAACATGTATCTCGCTGATCCGAGACCATGGGGAAATTCTAAAGGGGGGAGAGAGATCCTTCACGAGGAGGTGTGCTTTGAGAGGAGGAGAGGGGGGCCTTTTATAGGGGAGAGGAGGGCACCCAAGGGGCATGGCGCCCAGCCATGGGGCTGCCCCCACCTCTTCCACATTCATGTGGGTGGAGCTCCCACTCAGAATGAAAAGCCTCCACTCCCATAAAAGAGCCTCCACTCAAAAATCCACTCACATGCATTAAATTTCCACCAAATTTAATGCAAGCTCTCATTTAAATAAAACTCTTTTATTTATTTATTCAGAATTTTGTTAATTACTTTAATTAACAAACATTCACATAAAACCCCTTGCTAGTATTCTATTTCACGTGCAGAACCAGTTTCAGCAATTTCAACCGAAACAGTTTCGGTGTCTAGTGAAATAAATTCCTGCGCTTTCCTTTTTCTTTCTCTGGCATATCATTTGCTCCGAATGGTGTCGGCATCCCTTAAGTGTGTCACCCTATGGTTCGTGAATAATGCGGACATGATCGAGACCCTTCTCCGATCAATAATCAGTAGCGGGACCTGGAGATCCATACTGACTCCCACACATTCAACGATGACTTCTGTGATCGTTTGAACCTTTTACGCTAGTATCTTAATCCCTTTGTTTCACGATATATTGCATGTCCGAGATTCGATCAGAGGTATCTCCATACCTAGTTTAATCTCGTTACCGACATGCACTCTTTTCTCGTTCCCGTGATATAACATTCTAGTGATCAAATCACTTGCTTGCAAGCTAATCAATGTGATATCACCGAGAGGGCCCAGAGCATATCTATCCGTCATCGGGATGAACAAATTCCACTCTCGATCCATGGGTCTCAACATAACACTTTAGTAGTTCTGAAGCCATCTTTATAATCACCTAGTTACGGTGTGACGTTTGATGTCATCGAGAAACTCTTCCGGTGTTAGTGATTGACATGATCTCATGGTCTAAGGATTAGGATCACTTCGTAAGTTGTTATAGCAATATAAACTCAATGACTTTGCTCGTAATGCTATACTTCGGATGAATGTTCATCACATCATTACACTAATGTTGTGACCTCGTTATTAACAACATCCAATGTCCATGATCAGGAAACTTTGATCATCATGTTAATCAACGAGCTAGTTTATAAGAGAGGCATAACTAGGAACTTCCTTTTTGTTTATTAAACACACATGTATTAACGTTTCCGCATTAATACAATTATAGCATGCAAAATAAACATTTATCATAAATAAGGAATACGATAATAACCACTTTATTATTGCCTGTCGGGCATATTCCCTTCAATTGTAAGAGAATTCTGCGTAAGGCAGACTTTCATCCCAACTGGCTCCATAGTCTAGGGCACATGCCCTCAAAATATCTTCAAGTATCTGGTTGGTCCTTTCTGTCTGTCCATCAGTCTGAGGATGCAAAGCAGTGCTGAACTCCAACCTCGTTCCTAATGACTCATGTAATTGCCTCCAAAAATGAGAAGTGAATTGAGTTCCCCTATCAGACACAATACTCTTGGGTACTCTATGTAGACACACAATTCTACTCATATATATCTTGGCTAACTTAGCACTAGTGTAGGTTGTCTTCACGGGTATGAAATGAGCCACTTTAGTTAGGCGATCCACTACTACCCATATAGAATCATATCCTGACCGGGTCCTTGGCAATCTGGTAATGAAATCCATACCAATCTTATCCCACTTCCAATCAGGAATAGGTAGTGGTTGAAGCAATCCTGCTGGTTTCTGATGTTCCGCTTTCACTCTACTACACACATCACACAAAGCAATATGTTCGGCGATGTCCTTCTTGAGATTATTCCACCAAAATCTTTCCTTCATATCCATGTACATTTTGGTGTTACCCGGATGAATGGAATATGGTGAGTTGTGGGCTTCTTGTAATATCAGTTTCCGAAGCTCCGGATCTTGTGGAACGCAGATACGTTTCCCATACCATAAAGTACCCCATTCATCTTCATGGAATCCTTTGGCTTTTCCCTTGACAATCTTTTCCTTAATCTCTTCAATTTCCTTATCTGTCTTTTGGGCTCCTTTGATCTTGTCCAACAAAGTGGGTTGAACATCCAAAGACATGAGATGTCCCTCAGGCACAATCTCCAATATGAGATCTCTGAATTGGGCACACAGATCATCTGGCAATTCTCCCTTAGTAAGGCCATTCACAAAAACTTTACGGCTTAGAGCATCCGCTAAAACATTTGCTTTACCGGGGTGGTATTGCAGACTCAAGTCATAGTCCTTGATGAGTTCTAGCCATCTTCTTTGTCTCATGTTAATTTCTTTCTGGGTGAAGATATACTTCAAACTCTTGTGATCTGTGAACACTTCACAACGTTTTCCCAAAAGATAATGTCTCCATGTTTTGGGTGCATGGACAACAGAGGCTAACTCTAAATCATGAGTAGGGTAGTTTACTTCATGAGTTTTGAGTTGTCTCGAAGAATAAGACACAACTTTCCCTTCTTGCATAAGTACTGCACCTAATCCATGATGAGATGCATCACAATATACTTGGAAATCTTTCTCCAAATCTGGCAAACATAAGACAGGTGCTGTCACTAGTCTCTTCTTCAATTCTTGGAAACTGAGTTCACATCCTTCAGACCAAGCAAATTTCTTGTCTTTCTTTAGCAACTCTGTCATTGGCTTGGCTACCTTGGAGAAATTCTCAATAAATCTTCTGTAGTATCCTGCCAAACCAAGGAAACTACGAACTTCTTTCACTGACTTAGGAGATTCCCATTCAGTTACAACTGAAACTTTAGCAGGATCAACTGCTACACCATCTCCTGACACAACGTGTCCAAGAAATCCAACTTCATTCAACCAAAACTCACACTTGCTGAATTTGGCATACAGTTTATGTTCTCTAAGCTTCTCAAGTATCAAACGCAAATGTCCTTCATGCTCTTCTTTGCTCTTGGAGTAGATCAAAATGTCATCAATGAAAACGAAAACAAACTTATCAAGGAACTCCATGAACACCTTGTTCATCATATTCATGAAGTATGCCGGTGCATTGGCCAAACCAAATGGCATCATGGTATACTCATACAATCCATACCTTGTGGTGAAAGCTGTCTTAGGTATGTTTTGTTCCCTTATCTTGAGCTGGAAATAACCTGATCGAAGATCAATCTTTGAGAACACACAAGCTCCTTCTAACTGATCAAACAAGTAATTGATTCTTGGCAAAGGGTACTTGTTCTTGATAGTCACCTAATTGAGTGAACGGTAATCTATGCATAACCTTTGTCTTCTATCTTTCTTTTCCACGAACAACACTGGTGCTCCCCAACTTGAAGAACTTGGTTGGATAAAACCTTTCTGCAACTGTTCTCCAAGTTACTTCTTGAGTTCTTTCAACTCATTAACTGACATCTTGTATGGTCTTTTTGCTATTGGTCCAGATCCTGGTAGTGAGAAACTCCACATCTCTATCCGGTGGCATTCCCGGCAATTCTTCCGGAAACACATCCAGATATTCACTCACAATGGGCACACTGTCCATGCTAACCCCTTAAGAGAATTTAGCTTACTCCTTTTTGCTTCAAAGTTGGTCTTGAATCTGATCCTTTTGTTTTCTGGAGTTGTGAGCGAGACAGTATGGTTGGCACAATCTAATACTCCCTTGTGCTTAGTCATACAGTCCATTCCCAAAATGACATCCAATCCTTGGGAGTTTAGGATTATCAAGTTAACGGGAAACTTATACTTCCCAAACTCTATGACTAGATCATGACATCCTGAATTCACTATCATTTCTCCGCCAGGAGAACTTACTTTTATAGGACACCCAATAGTTTCTACTGGTAGTTCATTTCTTTCAACAAATGCTCTTGATATGAATGAATGAGATGCACTAGTATCAAAGAGAACGAATGCTAGAACAGAATTGAGTTTGAACTTACCAGCAACAACATCAGGTTCCTCATAGATTTCTTCCACATTGATGTGGTTCACTTGTCCCTTTTGAAAAGGGTTGGGCTTGTTGGGTCCTTCAACTTTATTTTCTGGGCATTCATTTGCATAATGCCCCATCTTCTTGCACTTGAAACATTAAACCTGACTAAGATCCTTCTTGACAGGCTGGCTTCCACTGCCACTTCCACTTCCATTCTGGTGGATCTTATATCCACCCTTGTGATTCTTGTACTTATCGTTGTCATGACTACGGTGGTGCTTGTTGTCATGATAACAGTTGTGGTTGTGGTGCTTGTTGAACTTCCCATGCTTGTGGGATCCAGAACTCCCACTATCATCATAATGGGAACGCTTGTGAGATGATCCCGAGTTGTGCTTGTCAGAGTGCTTTCTCTTCCTGCTTTCAACTTGTTTCATCTTGCTCTCCAAAATAGCAGCCTTGTCACAAAGAGACTGATAAGTGGGAACATAAGCCACAGATAGCTGCAGGTTCAGTTCATCGTTCAACCCTTTAAGGAACTTTTCTTTCCTCTTAGCATCAGTGTCAACTTCATCTGGTGCATAACACGCCAGATTGTTGAACTCCTCAATATACTCTGCCATGCTGCGGTGGCGCTGCTTCAGATTATGAAACTCTTTCTTCTTCAAACTCATCACTCTGGATGAGATGTGAGCAGTACGGAAACCATCTTCGAAGATAGCCCATGTCACATCCGCAATGGGAGTGGTGATCTAGAAGTTATCCCACCAAGTGGCTGCTGGTCCTTCCAACAGGTGTGCTGCAAATCTGACCTTCTCTTCATCAGTACAGCCAACTGTTACCAAGTCCTTGTTCACAGAGCGTAGCCAATCATTGGCCACCATAGGATCAGTAGTTCCTGAGAACTTTGCTGGCCTCAGTCTCAAGAACCTAGTAAGCATGTCAAAACCCGGTGGGTTGTTCTGATTGTTGTTGTTGTTATTGTTGTTGTTGTTCTGGTTCTGTATGAAAGTAGTTATCATTTGCATTAGCTGAGTCTGAGCTATCATCATTTGCTGCATCTCAGGGGTGATGTTGTTGTTGTTGGGATTGGGATTGGCACGTCAGGGAGGCATCTGTGGTTTTCAATAAGGATAAGAATGAGATACCCATAGATGCTAACATGCACATTACATCGCATAGACAATCACGAAACATGCATCATAGTAGTAAGATTTCAACAACAAAGACAACAAGTTTTGAAAATTAAACACACCAATAGCAAGCCATCCACATGTTGGATGGTCATTGCGACTCAATAATCAAAAGCATGGTAAATAAATAGTAAATGAGTAGTCATCACTACTCCTCTGCATCAACCTCCTCATCAACAAGTGTAAGACCTGCATTCTCTATAGCGGTCATGTATTCCTCGACATTGGTGCTCAAGGTCTCTACTTTGGCTTTGAGAGCCCTCTTCTGTGCACGAAGCCTCTCAATCACACCTTGCTGATGCTCGAGCTTGAAGTCCTTGGCCTCTAGTTCTGCAGTCATGTCTCAAATCCTCTTGTTCCTATCTTGGACTCTCTTCTCTTGACTCTTGAACTTTCTATCCTGACTCTCAAACTTGGCCTCCATTTCTTTGACTATCTCATCTTGCTCCGCGAAGAGCTTGTCCTTCTCACGAAGCTGCACCTGGAGTTCGTCATTGCTGAGAATGACGTTGGTCCTATCAGTATCTAGGTGCCTAAGAAGAACCTCTAAGTCCTGGAGGTATAGACGAATCGGCTCTGCCGTCTCTCTCGAAGCATCCTCGAAGTCAATGGCCTCACCATCCTCATCACGTCTACCGAAGGCGTGGAAGTGAGTACCTCTAATCTCTCGAGAGTTTCTCCCTAGTAAACGTCCAAGCAAATCATGCATGACTACCTCTAGGCCTCTCTCCTTGTCATCATGCATGAGCTTGAAGATGATTGTCTCCGTGGTAGGCTCAGTCTGGCGTCCTGGCTGATTAACCTTGAAGCCCCAAAGGTCTTTCCTCTCAAACTTGGTGAGGGGAAGCATCATGATGGTAGGAAGTGGGAGATTGAGCAAACTAGTGAGCTCAATAATACGAGTGCCAAAACGAGTTCCCTTGAACTCTTCAGCCATGCTGATAGTAACATTAGGCATCTATTTAATAAGATAGAAAAAGTTAGAATCAACACAATTTAAGATAAACCAGAAGACAAGGCATCACATGCATATCTTTGGAAATCAAAACACACAAGTCATGGCATACATGGATCCATTACAAACAACCAAGGTTCAACTTATTTTAAACAACATTTGGGAAATAAAATGATAAGTGTGGTGGTCCAACTAACGAAGTACGTTACAGTCCCATCTCACTTGCCAAGTTGGCTAACAGGGCATCCCTAGAGGAAATCTGTCTATCTAGATCACATGATTCCATTGCTAAGTCTATGATGTCCTTCCTTAAACTTTGGTTGGTAGCCTCTAACTCTTGGGTATGCTTCTTTTCTTCCTTAAGGTCATTCTGGGTGTTTAGCATTCTGCACTTGATTCTATCACCAAGCTCTTTGATGGCCTTCCATGCTGCATCCCTTGCTGAATCAAAGAGTGTAGTGTGCATCACTGAGTTGGTGACCATGCAGAATCCTGATTCCTTGTGGTTGTCTTCCTTGTTTTTATACAAGTGAAGTTGCACCCACCAGTATTCAACTCCTTCATCCATCACAGGAAAACCTTTGTACACAGTTGCACCATGTATTCCCATGGCAACCATGAGGTCCTTGAGAGCCTTGGGGAATTCTGTCTCACATTCCAAAGTCATAGTCATGAGTGGTCCTTTCCTCACGGCTTCGTTGATGGAGTTCATCTACAAATAGAGATGAGAAAGAAGATTAGAAAAGTTTACGAGAAGAAAAGACAAGTGTGGAAGTTGTTAAATTTTTTTCCTTAGTGGTTTCAAATCCTAGGGTCATAATCCTACAGGAAACACAGTGCTCTGATACCATCTGTAAGATCTCTCCTTTACAAAGGAAAAGATCCCTCTGATTGCAATGCTAGTCCCTGGATCAATGCTAGCATCCACAGTTTAAGATGAAGTACACAGAATCAAAGGTCATTATTACAAGTCATTCCAGAGACAAACATAGTCTTTTACAAACTCCATGGACACAAGCCTAGTACAAGAGTTCAAATATGTAATAAGATAAATAAGTCTTCATCTTCATGTGCCACAGGCAAGCATGTTGAGTGTAGACTCATAACCCCTAATCACCATCAGAATAACCTGCAACATCAGAAGTTACAGCCACAGTGGGTCAATACATTGCAGTAGTATTGGAAAGTGATACCTTAGTGGAATATTGGCAGACTAGATACTATATGCATTTTGGCTAAGTGTAGCTTAGGCTTGCTTTGCTCAAAATAGGTTTTACCTATTAGTTGAAAACACTAAGTTTTTCTTTGTCAAAATCTTTCCCAAGGAACCACCAATAGAAATTGGTGAACCTTCACCCTTGTTCAACCACAAGTTTTTACTTAGAAATGGGGATGAGGAGATTCTTGATAGCTTCCATGTCTTGATGCTCAAGTTGTCCAATACCAGGGACATGGCTAAGTACTTAGATTCTTCCATCTGTAGTGGTTGTGCACTTTCCCCACAAGACTTGATTTTCACCAAGACAGGACCTTTCATAAGCCTTCCCTTAGACCAAATGGACGCGTTCCAACCTATCATCCCACTACCACCAACTGTCCAAATGGCTAAGTTATTGCATCCTATGTGATCCAGGCAGAGCCCATATTGCCAAGTGGCTGCACTAGAAGCTTCTTAACATATGGCATCTCAAATCCCTTTGTTCCTGGGTGGCTTTCCACAAGTGAGATACACAAGGTAAACCATAGAAATGGGCCTTGTGTAACCACTCAACACAAACCATTCCTTCCATTCCTCCCAGGTGTTTCATTCACTTAGTTCTTTTATTAGACAAAACACAAGTCCAAAGACTTAGAAATATTTTCTCATAGCATGAATATATAACCACCCTTGGTTGCTACTAGCTAGGCTAAGCATGGCATTCTTAACATAGAAATTTCTAGCAATTCTACAACTACTAGGATTTCCCAAGCATAGCATATATAGTTCAAAATATCCATGCAAGACTTAGCAAAATATTTCTAATGCATAGTTGAAAGCATAGGGATAAAATCATGAAGCACCACTTGCCTTGGCAGTTTGGAGAGTAGCAACAATCCTCACAATCACAATCACTATTTGCGCCAAAATCTACACATAAAATAATAGCACGAAAATTACATACAAAATATATACAAGCAAAAATATATGAATGCATGCAAAATGCCATGTGATGATTTTCTACACCAAACAAGACAAGTGCACAGTACTGAATCTTAAACAAGTTCAAAACTTGCCAAACAACTTTATTTGAGCATTGAAATATTTTTCAAATAATTTATATACCCAAATTATGCCTACAAATGATTCTGTGAAAACATTCATTTTAACAGAAGAAAAACATTAAACACATTGCATAAATGGAAAGGATTTTCTCTCCTGATTCCATTTGATATAAAATTTGTCAAATTTGGACGTGGGAATCAAAAGTTATGAATTAAACAAGTTTAAACATCTAATAGATATAAAATCTGATTTAAATGTAAGAACTGGCCACGCGGGGCGCTCTGATTGTACGGTACCGCTTCGCACTGGATCATGCTCCCGCGCCGTCGGATCAAGTTAGATCCAACGCGCCAGATCTAAAGAAAACGGTTCGCTCCAGATCTAATCTAAACCTTTTGATAGAGATCTAACGGCGTGTGTTGCTTTGACCAAAGAGTGGCGGCGCGAATGGTGGCCGCGGCGGCTGCGCGTCTGCCGGCGATGTTCCGGCGAAACCAGAGGGGCAGGGGGTCAGGCTAGTGCTTACCAAGATCGCGAGAACGTGGAGATGCTCAACTTGCAGACGGACAGGGTCGGGGCGCTCGGACACGGCAGCAGGGGCTCGTCGGAGTTCGTATGAGCGTAGGGTGCTCACTGTCGAAGTCAAAGACGACGTCCTGGGGCACAAGGATTCAAACGGAGAACATTAATGGATGCGCGAGGTACTGGCGAACATGATTGCGTGAACCAGAAGCAGAGGGGAACACAGGGCTCACCGGAATGGCTCGTCGGAGTTGAGTCAAGCTTCGGCCGTTTCCAGATGTCGACGAGGGCGACGACCTAGGGCGATTCAGGATGAAATGAAAGCATGAGAAGATGCACGAGATGATTGCGAAGAAGGTCGTGTGAACCAGAAGGCAAGGCGTGCTCGGGACTCACCGTGATGGCTCGCCGGAGTGGTTCGGGACATCGGCGGCGGGAGCTCGATTGTGGACAGCCTAGCTGCGCTCTGTGGTTGGTGAGTGAGGGGAAATGAGCGGAGAGGGGAGGGGATCTTATAGCCGGAGCAGGGGCGGAGATTGTGCTCGCATTCATCGCCAATTAAGTGGATTGAAATCGCGGCAGTGAAGGGGGAAGAAATGGGCGGCGACGGCGTCTGCGCGCGGGATTTGGGGAAGAAGGAGCTAACGTGGAGAGTGTAACACCACGATTCTGAAAAGACCGTAGCTTCTATGTGACATGCCAATCCCTGGATCGGTTCATTGGCCCACAATAGAATAAGATGAATAACATAGCAAAATATCCGTGTATCATAAATATCGAAGATCCAGAATATCATTATTACAATAAAAGCTTAGCTCAAGGCTAGCTCAATGTTATTCAAGTAGCAACATAAATATAGTAAATCCTCCATTCTTCAAATTGCCCACAAGTGAACAAGTGCCGAGTGGAGTACCGTGGCCTAAATCGATTACTCAAAATCGGAATATCCTGCAACATGAAACGTAGCAGCCCCGAAGGGTCAATACATAGAATGTATGGCAAGTAGAGCTATTAAGGGAGACAATAGTGCTAACATCTACATGCATATTTGGCAAGTGGAGTTGTGGCTAGCTTGCATTTGCACATACCTTTGTCCTACTTTCATAAACAGCTTTTGATTTTCTTTGAAAAGATCCCAATTAAGTTAGCCCAACAACATTTAAAGCAATTATGAAATTAGAATGAGCGAGAAACATGTCATGGAATCAATATCAAGCAACTCAGATGTCCATAACCGGGGACACGGCTAATCGATTAGATTATACACCCTGCAGGGGTTAGTACACTTTACCCATGTGACTTGGCCAGCCCAGCTCGTACCATCACTCTCATTTTGGGTGATGATAGGGAGAAGTACAAGAAGAGACCGTTCGGGAAGTAGCTTCCCAATCCCGACGCGCACCGGTCCAACCTACCAAAATTCTACATCTCTGGATACGCGGGTTTGAGTTACCACAACCTATTGAGTTCAACCAACCGTCCATTTCATTATTGGCACATGGTTGTACACGTAAGCTACAGAATAAAGAAGCCAATCATTTTCTCTTGATACCTGAGTGCCTTTCCGCAATGATACCACCAAAAATTATCAATCCCATCACACCCAGGAGATTCATTGATTAAGTTGTTTTAGTTTTCACAAACCAACACATTTAAAAACAACTTATAGTGATGTAACCCAGCCCTCGTTCATCATAGCACGACTAAGCACATCTACCAATGGTGGTTCATCTACAGGGAAAATCCTACCACATAATAGGACATAGCATAGCGATAATATTATCCTACACATGCATCTACAAAATACACGACAATGCATTGAAAATAGTAGGACAACTTCATGAACAAAGTAGTATCTACTTGCCTTGGTAGTTGGTGAAGTCGTTCAAACACTCGTTGCAATCACGCACGTTGCACTCCTCGCAATCTATCGAGCAAACAATTGCATACAACATAAACAATAGCACATAGAGATCAAACAAATGCAACAAATGCATGTATGGCAATTTAATAAGTCACAATGGTAGTTACTTTAGTTCTCTAAACAATACTGAAGTATATGATGCATGCAAGAGGCCAATTAATGCAATGGAGTACTTGTTATTAATAATTACTTGCCAATATAGGGTTTTTAATAGTTCTGTTGTAACGCCTATTCTAACTGTCGAATTAAATTTGTTTCTCGGGTTTACTGGATAGAGGACGTTAATACGAACCAGTAGGCGTTGGATTCACCCTAATCGGAGTTATAGATCTTTTTAAATAGTTAAAATACTACAGAATGTATTATAATGCTCCTAACATTATACGTACTGTATACCTATAATTTTAATTCAGAAACTGGTTCTACTCTTTCTTGTGATTCCAGGGACATATTATTTGCAATTTTCTGAATAGTATTTATTTTCTTATGAATTTATTACTCTAAATAAGCCATTAAACCATTTATTTAATTACTGCGAAACCTTATAGTATTTTCCTGAACCATTTGCATATTGATGATCTACATGGAACCAGCTTTCCATCGGTATATCATTTATATTTTTGTGATATGCAAATAATTTACTATGAATTAAATGATTTCTAAAGCCATTAAAACTAATTAAATCATTACGGTAAATATGTATAGTAAATATTAGATCTAACCTAATATTATTAATCTACATTATAGTAGCTTCAATTTGATATATTTTTCATATTTTTCGGAGTTACAGATAATTTCCTATGAATATATTAATATAAAAGACCATTAAAACTAATTAAGTTACTGCAGTAACCACGTACAGTAAAAGTTGAATCTAATGCCATATTAATATTTTACACGTTTTTCTGAATCCATTGATATCTTATTTGTTATTTTTGGTTCTACGGATCTTTTTATATGATTTTTGTAAGTTTACACAATTTTCTGCAAATTAAATTCAATTTCAAATCTACAGGGAGGAATATTCTATGCTGACTGGGACGCGGGGCTGACCTGGCGTTGACACGTGGAGATATCCGGTTGGCTCGTACCCCTTCGCGAAATCGATCTAATACTGGCCGTTGGGATGACATCTAGTGGTTAGGAGAGGAGATTGGCCCGATTTCGGCTCAGAATAGACAAGAAATAGATCTGTGTTAGAGAGACAAATCCATAGGTCAAATTGAAAAACTTTGAACATGAAAGTTGTGGGGAATCATTAGTCGTACCTTCTCACCAAAGGAATTTGGATTTGAAGAAACGAGCGCGAGTACATCTTGGATTTACACTGTCATATCTGAAATATTGCGGTGCGAAATTCTCCGGCTGTGGTGGATGAAAAGAGGTGAGGTTTGTCGGGATTGAAAGATTTCGACGAGTTCTACAACTTTCGTTCTTTGGCCGAAGGCAAACAATGAAGTATAGATGGGTTAAAAAGCGAAATAAGATTCGGGCATGTGTAGATTCGGGATTTCAAGAAGGGAAACTCGTACAGCTGTGGCTCCACGAGTTTATATGGAGATTTAGGATGGTGTAGAGATAGGCCTTGAAGTAGGGAACAAGTAGAAATAAACGGAAGTCGATTCGGAGTTGTAGATAAAAAGTTATAGCTGTTTGAATAGAGATAGGTTTGACAAAACTGTTTCGCACGCTTTTTAAAGCATCTGCGACACCGATCGTGGCTGGCTGGATCGGTCCGGTCTGGATGGGCCGGCCCGTTAGATTTTTTTCTTCTTTTTTTTCTTTTTTTTTCTATTTACTTGTTTCCCTCATATCTTTTGCATACGAACTCCAAACGACATGATTCTTGTTTCTAAAATTTTCTAAAATCGAATAGATCATTGTAGGATCATATTTGTAATCTTTTTACTAGTTTGCAAGTAGTGGGTTTATAAATCCTTGTATATTTCATTTTATTTATATCTTTATTTGTTTGTATTTATTCCATAACTTTTTCATAATAGCTCCAAATGAGCTCAATTTTGTTTCTAAAATTTTTGTAATATTTATTTGGATCTTTTTAGGCTATAATTTAGCAATAATTGCTGCCTTATCAACAATGGGTTTTTATAAAGCCAATTTAATTCCCTTTAGGAACAAAGTGGCACATACTATTTGGGGTTTTAGTCCTTTAGTTTTATTTAGGAATTTTCTTGATGGAAATATGCAATGCAATGCTCATGAATGTCATACAACATGCAAAAAAAAAATTCTAGTACCAATTTTCAAAATCTTGGGATGTGACAGACTAACCCCCTTAAGATGAATCTCGTCCCGAGATTCGGAATGGCTAGCAAGGTTATGGGTGTTGTTGTCGAGGCTAACCCCCTTAAGAAAACTGAACTTGGCATCCCAACATCTAATACTCAATTGTGGAATCTTGTGCTAGCTATCAATTCTTTCCAGTGGGTTCTCTTCAGCAGATCCTCTAGGTAACTTCATATGTAACTATTCTTATCCATGAGTGCCTCAATATGAATGAACACAATGTACCAGTATTTTAAACATTACAACTGTGATGTATGGATTAACCAGAGACTTACTAGTCGCGAGGTCCGGCTTGAAGCTCCTTCTCTGGGCATTTATAGGCATAATGTCCCGACTCATTGCACTTGTAGCAGGTGACAAGGCTGGGATCCCTTGCTGGCTTCATTTTGTCATCATAGCCGCTTTTCCTGTTTCCTTTGCGATTCTTCTTTTCTGGACATTGTGACGCATAATGTCCTGGATCTTTACAATTGTAGCACAACAGTTGGCTAATATCCCTCGCATGGGAGTTGTAGCAGTTCTTCCTCTTCATGGGTCTCTCCAAGGCTAGGAGTTCTCTTAGTTTTTCTTCTTCATATTTCACCACAAATTCAGGAAACCTTTCTCGCTTCTTGGGGCAGTCACTAGAGATATGACCTTCTTCTCCACATGAGTAACAACACTTTGTGGTCACATTGGGTGCGGCCTTATGAGGCACGGATCTGGTTTCGGCCTCCGCCATAGGGCTTGATTCTGCATGGGTCTTCTTGAGAGCTTGATGCACTCCATCCATGACTCCTTTATTCACTTGTTGTACCATGGCGTAAAGGTGACAATGAACAGGGACATGATCGTTCCCTTCACATAGAAAGCAAGTGACTTGGGATGTGGGGCACTCTCCAACTAGATGGTTTCCATCACAATAGGGGCACTGATCCTGATGCTCCTTGTATGTATGTCCTATGTCTCCACAGACTTTGCAAGCTTGAAACTCCTTCAGAACATCCTCTCCAGTCGTTGATGCTTGGGTGATGGGACAAGGTCGTAGTATAACTTCATTGAACTCCTCCCAAGTTAGTTTTCTGTTGTTGATGGCTCCATGCATCCTCCACCAAGTTGTATGGTCCAAATTCACATCATCCATCGCACGACGGGATGCCTTGCTAAAAGCTTCAATGTACTCCGCAATAGTATGCTTTCCTTGGCGTAAATTGTTGAATCCTCTCTGACATGAGTACATGACTTCAGATGAAATATGTGCATCATGGAATGCTTTCTGAAACATGTCCCATGTTACTTGTACTACGGGGTGAGTGGCTTGATACTTGTACCACCATTTTTCAACAGGTCCTTCCAATAAGTGAGTGGCAAACCTTACCTTCTCTTCACCTGGACAGCCAATAGTCACTAGGATCTTGTTCACTTTTTTTAACCAATTATCCGCCACAGTAGGCTTAGAAAAGGTTGAGTATGTTGGTGGTTCGAGCATCAGAAAATTGCTGAGTAGGTTCTGCTGAGGCGGTGACTTGTTATTGGCCAGGTATTCCGTCATCACTTGTGCTAGCTGTTCTTGTGATGCCATGAGCTTCTCCATTTTAGTGGATTGACGATGGGGTGACATCTATTGGTATAGCATAGACAAGTTATAGATAGAAAGACTAGAGAAATAATACTACCCATAACTATATGGAACAAGCAATTGACACACAAGCAATCAATCATCACAACAACACTCAATCCAAAATAGTTTCATTTATGTTCCAGAAGTTTTGTTTTAGTGGCATAACAACCACAAAATAGTTTCCATTGACTAATATTCATTTGGGGGGGTGAACCTACAATCATAAAAGCAATGGACAGATTCTGTCCTGAAACTACAGCAGCGTTCACGAATTTTTCTGGGCATCCTAATCTCATCAGGAATTTTAGCCAATTTTTGTGTATATACTACAGAGAGTTTCGAACCATTGCTATTTGTTTCAGATTTTTCCTAGTTACCAATAAAATATGAAAATTCGTGACGTACAGCTGTGTCATCAGAAAACTGCATCTAAACTATCACGAATTTCTAATCAAAACCTTCATTAATATATTATGGAATCTCACAAAAATATTCTGGAACTTTAAGGTATCAAATAGCACAACCTAAACATAATAAATCAACTATCAAACAAGTTCTTACAACAATCGATTGCTATATCTAATCGAAGTCATATCAGAACTATATGGTGGTTATCAGCTAACTATTCTTAATCTAGCGCTTTCTTGCATAAGTGTTCAGCTACAAGTTTGAACAAGATGAGATTAGAAAAGATAGATGAATGATTACAAGAATATAATAAGTACAAAATTATGAGTTCATTGCTAGGGAGAGCCTTCCTTCTATATCATAAAAGAGAAGAGTATGAGAATTGAAATGATAATAGATACTAGAAAGAAGTGTAAGGAGAGAATAGATAGAATCAAATAGGGTTTATAATTTCATATGGCTTTCCTATTCCAAACCTAGGTCACGATCCTACAGTCGACACACGGGCTCTGATACCATCTTGTAACACCACGGTTCTGAAAAGACCGTAGCTTCTATGTGACATGCCAATCCCTGAATCGGTTCATTGGCCCATAATAGAATAAGATGAATAACATAGCAAAATATCCGTGTATCATAAGTATC
Source organism: Avena sativa (assembly GCA_916181665.1). Lineage (NCBI taxonomy): Eukaryota > Viridiplantae > Streptophyta > Magnoliopsida > Poales > Poaceae > Avena > Avena sativa. Next base: position 82,129,598 of record OV702296.1, read on the forward strand.
GAAGATCCAGAATATCATTATTACAATAAAAGCTTAGCTCAAGGCTAGCTCAATGTTATTCAAGTAGCAACATAAATATAGTAAATCCTCCATTCTTCAAATTGCCCATAAGTGAACAAGTGCCGAGTGGAGTACCGTGGCCTAAATCGATTACTCAAAATCGGAATATCCTGCAACATGAAACGTAGCAGCCCCGAAGGGTCAATACATAGAATGTATGGCAAGTAGAGCTATTAAGGGAGACAATAGTGCTAACATCTACATGCATATTTGGCAAGTGGAGCTGTGGCTAGCTTGCATTTGCAAATACCTTCGTCCTACTTTCATAAACAGTTTTTGATTTTCTTTGAAAAGATCCCAATTAAGTTAACCCAACAACATTTAAAGCAATTATGAAATTAGAATTAGCGAGAAACATGTCATGGAATCAATATCAAGCAACTCAGATGTCCATAACCGGGGACACGGCTAATCGATTAGATTATACACCCTGCAGGGGTTAGTACACTTTACCCATATGACTTGGCCAGCCCAGCTCTTACCATCACTCTCATTTTGGGTGATGATAGGGAGAAGTCTAAGAAGAGACCATTCGGGAAGTAGCTCCCCAATCCCGACGCGCACCGGTCCAACCTACCAAAATTCTACATCTCTGGACACGCGGGTTCGAGTTACCACAACCTATTGAGTCCAACCAACCGCCCATTTTATTATTGGCACATGGTTGTACACGTAAGCTACAGAATAAAGAAGCCAATCATTTTCTCTTGATACCTGGGTGCCTTTCCGCAATGATACCACCAAAAATTATCAATCCCATCACACCCAGGAGATTCATTGATTAAGTTGTTTTAGTTTTCACAAACCAACACATTTAAAAACAACTTATAGTGATGTAACCCAGCCCTCGTTCATTATAGCACGGCTAAGCACATCTACCAACGGTGGTTCATCTACAGGGAAAATCCTACCACATAATAGGACATAGCATAGCGATAATATTATCCTACACATGCATCTACAAAATACACGACAATGCATTGAAAATAGTAGGACAACTTCATGAACAAAGTAGCATCTACTTGCCTTGGTAGTTGGTGAAGTCGTTCAAACACTCGTTGCAATCACGCACGTTGCACTCCTCGCAATCTATAAACAATAGCACATAGAGATCAAACAAATGCAACAAATGCATGTATGGCAATTTAATAAGTCACAATGGTTGTTACTTTAGTTCTCTAAACAATACTGAAGTATATGATGCATGCAAGAGGCCAATTAATGCAATGGAGTACTTGTTATTAATAATTACTTGCCAATATAGGGTTTTTAATAGTTCTGTTGTAACGCCTATTCTAACTGTCGAATTAAATTTGTTTCTCGGGTTTACTGGATAGAGGACGTTAATACGAACCAGTAGGCGTTGGATTCACCCTAATCGGAGTTATAGATCTTTTTAAATAGTTAAAATACTACAGAATGTATTATAATGCTCCTAACATTATACGTACTGTATACCTATAATTTTAATTCAGAAACTGGTTCTACTCTTTCTTGTGATTCCAGGGACATATTATTTGCAATTTTCTGAATAGTATTTATTTTCTTATGAATTTATTACTCTAAATAAGCCATTAAACCATTTATTTAATTACTGCGAAACCTTGCAGTATTTGCCTGAACCATTTGCATATTGATGATCTACATGGAACCAGCTTTCCATCGGTATATCATTTATATTTTTGTGATATGCAAATAATTTACTATAAATTAAATGATTTCTAAAGCCATTAAAACTAATTAAATCATTACGGTAAATATGTACTATTTAATATTAGATCTAACCTGATATTATTAATCTACATTATAGTAGCTTCAATTTGATATATTGTTCATATTTTTCGGAGTTACAGATAATTTCCTATGAATTTATTAACCTAAAAGAACATTAAAACTAATTAAGTTACTGCAGTAACCACGTATAGTAAAAGTTGAATCTAATGCCATATTAATATTTTACACGTTTTTCTGAATCCATTGATATCTTATTTGCTATTTTTGGTTCTACGGATCTTTTTATATGATTTTTGTAAGTTTACACAATTTTCTGCAAATTAAATTCAATTTCAAATCTACAGGGAGGAATATTCTATGCTGACTGGGACGCGGGGCTGACCTGGCGTTGACACGTGGAGATATCCGGTTGGCTCGTACCCCTTCGCGAAATCGATCTAATACTGGCCGTTGGGATGACATCTAGTGGTTAGGAGAGGAGATTGGCCCGATTTCGGCTCAGAATAGACAAGAAATAGATCTGTGTTAGAGAGACAAATCCATAGGTCAAATTGAAAAACTTTGAACATGAAAGTTGTGGGGAATCATTAGTCCTACCTTCTCACCAAAGGAATTTGGATTTGAAGAAACGAGCGCGAGTACATCTTGGATTTACACCGTCATATCTGAAATATTGCGGTGCGAAATTCTCCGGCTGTGGTGGATGAAAAGAGGTGAGGTTTGTCGGGATTGAAATATTTCGACGAGTTCTACAACTTTCGTTCTTTGGCCGAAGGCAAACAATGAAGTCTAGATGGGTTAAAAAGCGAAATAAGATTCGGGCATGTGTAGATTCGGGATTTCAAGAAGGGAAACTCGTACAGCTGTGGCTCCACGAGTTTATATGGAGATTTAGGATGGTGTAGAGATAGGCCTTGAAGTAGGGAACAAGTAGAAACAAACGGAAGTCGATTCGGAGTTGTAGATAAAAAGTTATAGCTGTTTGAATAGAGATAGGTTTGACAAAACTGTTTCGCACGCTTTTTAAAGCATCTGCGACACCGATCGTGGCTGGCTGGTTCGGTCCGGTCCGGATGGGCCGGCCCGTTAGATTTTTCTTCTTCTTTTTTTCTTTTTCTTTTTCTTTTTACTTGTTTCCCTCATATCTTTTGCACACGAACTCCAAACGACATGATTCTTGTTTCTAAAATTTTCTAAAATCAAATAGATCATTGTAGGATCATATTTGTAATATTTTTACTAGTTTGCAAGTAGTGGGTTTATAAATCCTTGTATATTTCATTTTATTTATATCTTTATTTGTTTGTATTTATTCCATAACTTTTTCATAATAGCTCCAAATGAGCTCAATTTTGTTTCTAAAATTTTTGTAATATTTATTGGATCTTTTTAGGCTATAATTTAGCAATAATCGCTGCCTTATCAACAATGGGTTTTTATAAAGCCAATTTAATTCCCTTTAGGAACAAAGTGGCACATACTATTTGGGGTTTTAGTCCTTTATTTTTATTTAGGAATTTTCTTGATGCAAATATGCAATGCAATGCTCATGAATGTCATACAACATGCAAAAAAAATTTCTAGTACCAATTTTCAAAATCTTGGTATGTGACAGAGAGGGTCCACTGATCAGTCTCTGCGGGGTAAGTTTGCGCTCGTGGAAGAGGGAGAGGTAAGGGGCTGCTCCGGGTGGGCTCGTGGGCTGCTGGACCTGTTTGGTGGCGTCGGCCCTTTCCTTATTCTTTTATCTTTATTTTTTTGATTTTCAGGAACCAAAATCAAATAAATTCAAAAGCCATTTGTATTCAAATCTTTTCTGGATTTTTGTAGAGTGTAACACTCATATTTTTGGGCATAAAACCATGTGGTCTCTCTGTACTAGCTTGGTCCCTTTGATTAAACAAAATAAACAGTGTCTTAGCACTTGATTTGAATAAGTTTTGAAAATGGTTTTAAAACCATATTTGTTTTGTAAATTTTGGTCCAAGTACTAACATTCAACCAAAACAATCTGAGAGCAACAAAGCTTGGTTGTAAAACAATTATACTCTCAATTGAGAATGACATTTGATTAGTGTTTGCTCACATAAAATAATGGCACCAAGTGCTACTGTTTTCTTGAAATGAGTTGGAAATTTGATCCCTAAGTGATGTGCATGCATGGATGATATGCAATCTTTGATAACAGGATTTTAGGGATGTTACAATTACAAGATGGTCTACCTAGGAGACAAAGGGTCTACACACCCTGGTAGGTCTTATCTACCAGATTATCTTGATCGCGTACCTACTCAAAGTCACGAGGAAATTATTGAAAAACTTTTGAGGTCGAATAAAGTTGAAGTTGAAAACTTAAGTGAATTCATGGAAATCATTTCCATTCATAGGAAAACCCCCAAGAAACCTGAGAAGACTCTCAGATAATATAGTGCTCCAAATTATGCATTTCTTAAACAACCAATAGAATTTCTTAATCCTGGAGTTAGGGAATATCGATTTGACGGTGAAATTATTAAAGTTTTGTAGGAAAAAGCTTTCAGTGGAAGGGAATATGAAGACCTAGGAAGGCACCTTAGAGAGTTAGACAATTTGATAACATCACTTGGACCAAAAGGTTTGCTAATAGAATTCTCTCGTCTAAAACTATTTCGTTGGTCTCTCAAAGGTAAAGCTCTAGACTGGTTATATTCTCTCCCTCGCCATTATATTAAATGTTGGGAAAAATGCATTGTTAAATTCATAAATAGGTTTAATCCTTTTACATAGGTAACGGAACTTAGAAAGAATATAGGCAACTTTAGTCAGAACGTGGGAGAAAATTACCCACAAGCCTCAGAAATATTTTTCGGAATGATCAATAGTATTCCTAATCATGTCTATTCCGAGTCAACTATTTGCCACTTATTTTACCATGGTCTTAATACCCAATGCAGAGACTTGCTAGATTCATCATCAAGAGGTTCGATAAATACTTTAACTGTTAAAGCATGTTTGGAATTAATGGCTACTAGGGCTAAGAATGATTCTTTATATAATCCTGATTTTGGCACTAAGCCGAAAAAGGGAATACTTCATATAAATCCTGATCTTATGCCTGAAGTACGAAAAACTATGAAATGAAAAGGTATACCTGAACTTGTCAAGGAAAACAAAGTAGATTTGTTACAAGTTTTTACTGAGGAGGATGAAACTAGAAAAGTTTTTCAAGAATTGAAACATCGTCAGGCAAAGTCTTATAATAACCTACATAAGCAATTTCAAAGACATAAAAATATTTTGTCCAAACTTACAGAAAATTATGAGGAGATTGGCCAAGAAATAAAATTATTTAATAAGTACCTTAGTATAACTGAAACCCAATGTGAACAAATAGCATCTGGTTATCAAATTTTTCTTCGTGATGATATAAATATTTCTGTTTCTACTAATGTTATTACAAGAAGTGTGTAGTTGTTAAAGGACCATTTGGACCACCAGAATATGAAGCTGAAAAAGATCGAAGGGAAAAAGTCTTGCTCAAAGCAAGCCAAGAAGAAGATACATTGGTGGATCCTCAGGATGAGACTACTCAAGTCACACAAGATCAAACCTTGGGGGGGAAGAATGATGCACAGGATGACAATTATAACTCTGATACAGAAACTATTTGTAAGACCCCACCTTTATAAAGGTAAAGGTCCCTGTGATTGCAATGCTAGTCCCTGGATCAAATGCTAGCATCCACAGTTTAAGATGAAGTACACAGATACAAAGGTCTTTATTACATCGTCATTCCAGAGATAAACATAGTCTTTTAGAACTCCATAGCTAAAGGCTAGTACAAGAGTTCATAGCATAAGTAAATAAAGTAAAGTCTACATCTTCATGTGCCACATGCAAGCATGTTGAGTGTAGACTCATAACCCTAATCCTCATCAGAGTAACCTGCCACATCATAAGTTACAGCCACAGTGGGTCAATACATTGGAATAGTATTGGAAAGTGATAGCATAGTAGAATAGTAGTTTCTAACTTCTACATGAATTTGGCTAAGTGTAGCTTAGGCTTGCTTTGCTCAAAATAGGTTTTTCCTATCAGTTAAAATCACTAAGTTTTTGTTTGTCAAAAACTCCCAAGGAACCACCAATAGACATTGGTGAACCTTTAGCCTTGTTCAACCACAAGTTTTTAACTTAGAAATTGGGATGAGGAGATCCTTGATAGCTTCAATGTCTTGATGCTCAAATTGTCCGTTGTCGGGGACATGGCTAAGTACTTAGATTTTCCTTGTCAAGAAGTGGTGCTCTTTCCCCACAAGACTCGACATGCATCAAGACAAGATCTTTCAGAAGCCTTCCCTTAGACCAAATAGACGCGTTACAAACCTATCACCCTTACAACCTTTTGTCCATCTGGCTAAGTTATTGCAACCTATATGATCAAGGCAGAGACCATATGCCATGTGGCTGCACAGAAGCTTCTAAACACTAAGTATCTCAAATCCCTTTGTTCCTGGGTGGCTCCCCACAAGTGTGATACACAAGGTAGACCATAGATATGGGCCTTGTGTAACCACTCAACAAAATCTAAAGATACCATTCCACCCAGGCGATTCATTCACTTCGTTGTTTTATTAGGCAAAAACATAAGTCAAAGACTTAACAAAATTACCATAGCATGTATATAATCCACCCTTGTTTGCTACTATCTAGGCTAAGCTTGATGTCAACAAGTATCTTAACTTAGAGAATAATTCTACCAAGACAACATCTACTAGGATTTCCCATAGCATAGCATACATAGTAGAAATTCCATGCAAGTCTTACTCAAAATATTACTAATGCATAGTGAAAATAATAGGACAATATGTATGAAGCACCACTTGCCTTGGTAGTTGGGAGAGTAGCAACAATCCTCACAATCACAATCACCACTAGCACCAAAATCTACACATAAAATGATAGCACCAAATTTACATTTCAAATAATCAAGCAAAAATATATGAATGCATGCAAATGCCATGTGATGATTTTTCCTAAACTAAACAAGACAAGTAAACAGTAATAAACTCTAAAATAACATTTATAGACTAAAATAAACTTAATTTGGTCTTATAAACATTTTCTAAATAATTTATACACTCAAAATAATCCTATATTTGTCTCTACATAAAATTCCATTTTTTACAGAAGCAAAGTACAAAACTAATCCCATAGAGTTGTAGGATTTATTTTTTTGAATCTATTTATATATTATTTGCATTTTTTGGATAAATATAACAAAAGTTATGAATCTTACAAGTTTAAACATTTCAAAGCATTTTCTGGATTTTATTTAAACAAAGCTCCACCACGTGGCGTGCTCTGATTGGGCGGTACCTCTTCGCGCGGGATCGCGCTTCCGCATCGTTGGATCTAATCAGATCCAACGCACCAGATTGATTCTTACCCCTTCGCACATAATCTAATCTACACCGCCAGATCTAAGATCTACGATTCATTTGCTCGCGTACCCCTTCGCTAGTGGTTCTAATCGCGACCGCTGGATCTAGATCCAGTGGATCTCGTTGCACTGACCATTCGCGGGCGGCGCAAATGGCCACCACGGCGGCTGCGCGTCGGACGGCGAGGTTCCGGCGAGGCTAGAGGGTACTAGGGAAAGAGCGGGTGCTTACAGAGATCGCAGTGACGCGGTGATGCTCGACATGTTCGTGGACGTAGTGGGGGCGCATGGGCATGGCATCGATTTCTCATCGGAGTTGGCATCAGCGTCGGGATCTCTTGGGAATGATTGTTGACGATGCTACAAAGCATGGAAAGACAAGCCAGAGGTGGCGTTAGACGCGCACGAACATGGCGAGTGTACGTGTATCATCCAGAGAGGAAAGGGCGGACAGGGTTTACCGGAAAGGTTCGTCGGAGTTGCAGCAGAGGACGGTGGAGTGCTGGCATTGTCCTTGTCAATGTTCCAAAGCGCGCGCGGGCTAGGTAAAGGTACTGGGAGATGCGCAAGGTGATGGGGAGTGTGCTCGTGGAAACCAGGAGCAGAGGGGTAGCCGGAGTTGGCCGGAATTGGCGCTGCAGCTCGTCGGAGCAGGGAGGGTTTGGGCGAGAAATTCTTGCAGCTTGGTGGCGCTCAGGGCTTGGGGTTTGAGGGTAAATGGTGAGGGGGAAGGGTGCTTAAGTAGGGCGTGGTCGTGGGGCGAATCACTAGCGCAATCAACACGAATTGATGCCGCGATTTCATTGCAGGAAACGACAGCGAGGAAGAGGGGAGCGGGTCACGCGGAGACGATGAGCTGAGGTGGCAGTGGGCCAAGTCTGTCAACGAGGTGAGGGTTTGTTTGCGCATGAGAAAGAGTGGAGAGGGGGAGGTTGCCGGGTGGGCTTCGCGGGATGCCTTTGCTGTTGGGCTGAAATGGTGGCGCCGGCCTGTTTCCTTTTCTTTTCTCCTTTTCTATTTCCAATTTGATTTTCAGGAAAGCAATTCAATTCAAATTCAAATCAGTTTGAATTATAATCACTTTTGGATTTTTGCAATGAAACCTTTGCTCTTAATTGAGTATAAAACCGTGCTGTATGGTCAAATTCATTTTGACACTTTGAAAAATAAAATAAACCATGCCTTCATTTATATACATATATTAGGGATTTAAATGGTTTTATTTGAATTTTGTTTTAAGTGTTTTTGTGCAAGCCTTACATTCAACTATAAAAAATTATTGATCAATCCAAAGCACTCTCATACCTTGGAAGTAAAAATAAAACCATTGCCTTACTTGCAGAAAATAATAGGCATAACATGGTTTCTTATTTTGAAATTTTGTTTGAAAAGACCAAATGCTATGAATGCATGAATGGTATGCAAACTTTAACAAATCATGATTTTTGGGATGCTAAAAATCTAACCCCCTTAATATGAATCTCGCCCTCGAGATTTGGGTTGGATAGCAAATAGGTGAGGGTGATCTTTTCAAAGGTCATCTTCTCTTTCCCAAGTTGCTTCCTCTTCGAAATGGTGATTCCACTGAACTTTGTAGAATTTGATAGTCTTGGTACGAGCAAATCTTTCTGCAGTCTCAAGAATCTTGATAGGTTTCTCTTCATAAGTGAGATCACTCTCCAATTGAACCTCTTCCAAAGGTATAGTATCCTTCAAAGAAGTTTCCTCCATCTCCGGATGGCATTTCTTCAGCTGGCTTACGTGAAACACATTGTGAATGGCAGATAGTGATTCTGGCAACTCAATCTTATAAGACACTTCTCCTTTGCGGCTCAAAAGCTTGAATGGTCCCATATACCTTGGAGATAACTTTCCTTTGATCCCGAATCTCTTCACACCACGGAGTGGTGAGACTCTAAGATGGGCTCTATCACCTACCTCATAGGCGACCTCTCTACGCTTCGAATCCGCGTAGCTTTTCTGTCGGGACTGTGCTATCTTCAATTTATCCCTTACCAATCTGACCTTCTCTTCATCTTCTTTAATTAGTTCTGGTCCGAACAAATTTCTTTCTGCTACACCACTCCATAGCAATGTTGTAGTACACTTCCTTCCATAGATAAATTCAAATGGTGCCATCTCAATGTTGGCTTGATAGCTGTTATTGTAAGAGAATTCTGCGTAAGACTGACTTTCATCCCAACTAGCACCATAGTCTAGGGCACATGCCCTCAACATATCTTCGAGAATCTGATTGATTCTTGTTGTCTGTCCATCAGTTTGGGGGTGAAAAGCGTGCTGAACTCCAATCTTGTTCCCAATGACTCATGCAATTGTCGCCAAAAATGTGAAGTGAATTGAGTTCCTCTATCAGACACAATACTCTTGGGTACTCCATGCAGACATATAATCCGGTTCATATAGATTTTGGCTAACTTAGCACTTGTATATGTGGTCTTTACTGGTATGAAATGAGCCACCTTAGTTAGGCGATCTACAACAACCCAGATTGAATCATATCCTGATCTAGTCCTTGGTAGTCCGGTGATGAAATCCATACCAATCTTATCCCACTTCCAATTAGGAATAGGTAGTGGCTGCAGTAATCATACCGGTTTCTGATGTTCCGCTTTCACTCGACTACACACATCACACAAGGCAATATGTTCTGCGATGTCCCTTTTGATATTACTCCACCAACATCTTTCCTTCACATCCATGTACATTTTGGTGTTACCTAGATGAATGGAATAAGGTGAGTTATGTGCTTCTTGTAGAATAAGTTTCCGAAGTTCCGGATCTTGCCGAATACAGATACGTTTTCCATACCATAAAGTACCCTGTTCGTCTTCATGGAAACCTTTAGCTTTCCCCTTTTTCATTAATCCTTTGATCTCATCAATTTCCTTGTGTATCTTTTGAGCTTCCTTGATCCTGTCCAACAATGTGGGTTAAACATCCAATGACATGAGATGTCCTTCCTCCAACCTGAGATCCTTGAATTGGGCACACATATCATCTGGCAATTCTCCTTTAGTAAGGTCATTCACATAAACTTTTCGGCTTAAAGCATCCTCTACAACATTTGCTTTACCAGGGTGGTATTGCAAACTCAAGTCATAGTCCTTGATGAGTTCTAGCCATCTTCTTTGTCTCATGTTGATTTATTTCTGAGTAAAGATATACTTCAGACTTTTGTGATCTGTGAACACTTCACAACGTTTACCTAAAAGATAATGCCTCCATGTTTTGAGTGCATGCACAACAGAGGATAACTCTAAATCATGAGTAGGATAGTTTACTTCATGAGTTTTGAGTTGTCTCGAGGCATAAGCCACAACTTTCCCTTCTTGCATCAAAACTCCACCTAATCCTTGGTGAGATGCATCACAAAATACATGGAAATCTTTTTCCAAATCTGGTAGACATAAGACTGGTGCTGTCACTAGCCTCTTCTTCAACTCTTGGAAACTGAGTTCACATCCTTCAGTCCAATCAAAATTCTTGTATTTCTTAAGCAATTCCGTCATTGGCTTAGCTACTTTTGAGAAATTCTCAATGAATCTTCTATAGTATCCTGCCAAGCCAAGGAAACTACATACTTCTTTCACTGACTTAGGAGATTCCCACTCAGTTACCGCTGACACTTTTGCGGGATCAACAGCTACACCATCCCCTGACACATTATGTCCGAGAAATCCCACTTCATTCTACCAGAATTCACACTTGCTGAATTTGGCATACAACTTATGCTCCCTGAGCTTCTCAAGTATCAAATACAAATGCTCTTCGTGCTCTTCTTTGCTATTGGAGTAGATCAAAATGTCGTCAATGGATACGACAACAAACTTGTCGAGAAATTCCATGAACACTTTGTTCATCATATTCATGAAGTAGGCTGGTGCATTTTTCAAACCAAATGGCATCACGGTATACTCATACAATCCATACCTAGTGGTGAAAGCAGTCTTGGGTATGTCTTGTTCCCAGATCTTCAGCTGAAAGTAGCCTGACTGGAGATCAATCTTTGAGAACATTCAGGCTCCTTCTAGCTTATCAAACAGATCACTGATTCTAGGTAAAGGGTACTTGTTACTGATAGTTACCTCATTGAGTGAGCGGTAATCTATGCATAACCTTTGACTTCTATCTTTATTTTCCACAAACAAAATGGGTGCACCCCAAGATGAAGAACTTGGTTGAATAAATCCTTTCTGCAAATGTTCCCTAAGCTGTTTCTTGAGTTCCTTCAACCCATCAACTGACATCTTGTAGGGTCTCTTTGCTATTGGTCCTGATCCTGGCAGTAAGTTAACTAGGAACTCAACATTTCTATCTGGTGGCATTCCAGAAAATTCCTCTGGAAACACATCCAGATACTCTCTCACAATTAGCACACTGTCTATGCTAACCCCCTTAAGAGAATTTAGCTTACTTCCGTTAGATTCAAAATTAGACTTGAATCTAATCCGTTTCTTATCCGGGGTTGTGAGTGTGACAGTACGATTGGCACAATCTAGTACTCCTTCATACTTAGTCATCCAATCCATTCCCAAAGTTACATCCAATCCTTGGGAATATAGGATTATCAAACTAACAGGAAACTTATACTTCCCAAATTCTATCACTAGATCATGACATCCAGAGTTCTCTATCATTTCTCCACCGGGAGAGCTTACTTTTATATGACACCCAATAGTTTTAGTTGAAAGTCCATTTTTATCAACAAATTCTCTTGATATGAATGAATGTGATGCGCCAGTATCAAAAAGAACAAGAGCTGGAAAAGAATTGAGCTTGAACTTACCAGCCACAACATTGGACTCCTCATAGATATCTTCCACACTGATGTGGTTCACTTGTCCCTTTTGGAAGGGATTGGGCTTGTTGGCACCTTCAACTTTCATTTTTTGGGCACTCATTTGCATAGTGTCCCATCTTCTTACACTTGAAACATTCAACCTGACTGAGATCTTTCTTTACAGGATGACTTCCATTTCCACTTCCACTGTGGTGGCTCTTGTGTCCACTCTTGTGATTCTTATACTTGTCATTGTCATGACTGTGATGATGCTTGTTGTCATGATGACGGTTGTGGTTGTGGTGGCTCTTGTACTTCCCATGTTTGTGGAATCCAGAACTTCCACTATCATCATGTTGGGAATGCTTGTGAGACGATCCCGAGTTGTGGTAACCTGTTTCATCTTGTTTTCCAAGATGGTAGCCTTGTCACAAAGTGATTGATAGGTTGGGACATAGGTAACAGACAGCTGCAGGTTCAACTCATCATTCAGTCCTTCGAGAAATTTCTCCTTCCTCTTAGCATCAGTATCAACATCATTCAGTGCATAGCGTGCCAGATTGTTGAACTCCTCGATGTACTCAGCCACACTGCGGTGACGCTGTTTCAGGTTGTGGAACTCCTTTTTCTTCAAGTTCATGACTCCGGATGAGATGTGAGCTATGCGGAAACCATCCTCAAAAATAGCCTAAGTTACATCCTCAAGGAGAGTGGTGCTCTGAAAGTTTCCCACTAGGTTGTTGTTGGTCCTTCAAGTAGATGTGCTGCAAACCTGACTTTTTCCTTGTCGGTGCAGCCGATAGTGACTAAGTCCTTGTTTACTAAACGTTACCAGTCATTGGCAACCATTAGATCAGCGGTTCCCGAGAACATTGCTGGCCTCAGTCTCAGAAATCTAGTGAGCATGTCAAATGCTGGAGGATTATTCTAATTGTTGTTGTTGTTGTTATTTTTGTTGTTGTTGTTATTGTTGTTCCGATACTGATTTTGCATGAACTGTGTCATCATCTACATCAGTTGAGCTTGAGCTGTCATCAAATGCTGCATCTCGGGAGTGACGTTATTGTTGTTGTTTTGGTTGGGGTTGGCACGTCGGGGAGGCATCTATGGTTTCAATAAGGTTAAGAATGAGATACACATAGATGCTTAACATGCACAATACATCACATAGAAACAATCATAATAACCAAGCTCAAAATAACATAGAGTTTAAACGACATAAACAACGGGTTTTGAAAATGCAAACACACCATAGCAAGCCATACACAAGTTGGATGGTCATTGCAAATCAATAATCAAAGTATGATAGATAAATGATAGTCGATTAGTCTATACTACTCCTCCATGTCGACCTCCACGTCAACAAGAGTAAGGCATGCATTCTCCATGGCGGTCTTGTACTGATCTACATTAGTGGTCAAGGCCTCGATCTTCTCGCGGAGAGCTCTCTTCTGTGAGCGCAGCCTCTCGATCACTCCCTGCTGGTGCTCGAGCTCGAAGTCCTTGGCCTCTAACTCAGCCTTCATCTCCCTGATCTTCTTGATTCTGTCTTGGACTCTTTTCTCCTAACTCTTGAACCTCTTGTCCTAGTTCTCAAATCTGGCCTCCATCTCTTTGACGATCTCGTATTGCTCCGCGAAGAGCTTGTCCTTCTGCCTCAGCTGAACATGGAGCTTGTCATTGCTAAGCATGACATTGGTCCTCTCTGTATCGAGGTGTCTAATAAGACCCTTTAGGTCCTAAAGGTACAGACGAACTGGCTCAATCATCTCTCTAGTAGCGTCATCGTACACTACAGCCTCACCCTCCTCGTCGTGTCTCCCGAACAGGTGAAAGTAGAGGCCTCTAAGCTCAGTGGAGTGCCTTCCAACAAGGCGTCCAAGTAACTCCTGCATGACTACATCTAAGCCCTTCTCCTTGTCATCATGCATCAGCTTGAAGGTGATGTCCTCCGTGGGTGGCTCTGTCTGGCGTCCTGGCTGTGTGACTCTGAAGCCCCAAAGGTCCTTCCTCTCAAACTTGGTGAGCTGGAGTGTCGTGATACTAGGAAGTGGGAGGTTGAGCACTCTAAGATCCCTCCTTTGTAAGGAAAGGATCCCTGTGATTGCAATACTAGTCCCTGGATCAATGCTAGCATCCACAGTTTAAGATGAAGTACACAGAAACAAAGGTCATTATTACATATCATTCCAGAGACAAACATAGTCTTTTACAACTCCATGGCCACAGGCCTAATACAAGAGTTCAAATATATTATAAGATAAATAAGTCTTCATGTTCATGTGCCACAGGCAAGCATGTTGAGTGTAGACTCATGACTCCTAATCATCATCAGAATATCCTGCAACATCACAAGTTACAGCCACAGTGGGTCAATACATTGGAATACTATTGGCAAGTGATACCTTAGTAGAATATTGGTGGACTAAATACTATATGCATTTTGGCTAAGTGTAGCTTAGGCTTGCTTTGCTTAAAATAGGTTTTGCCTATCAGTTGAAAACACTAAGTTTTTCTTTGTCAAAACTTTTCCCAAGGAACCACCAATAGACATTGGGGTCCTTCACCCTTGTTCAACCACAAGTTTTACTTAGAAATTGGGATGAGGATATTCTTGATAGCTTCCATGTCTTGATGCTCAAGTTGTCCTTTTTCCAGGGACATGGCTAAGTACTTAGATTCTTCCATCTGCAGAGGTTATGCACTTTCCCCACAAGACTTGATTTTCACCAAGACAGGACCTTTCAGAAGCCTTCCCTTAGACCAAATGGACGCGCTCCAACCTATCAATCCCACTACCACCAACTGTCCAAATGGCTAAGTTATTGCAACCTATATGATCCAGGCAGAGCCCATATTGCCAAGTGGCTGCACTAGAAGCTTCTTAACATTTGGCCTCTCAAATCCCTTTGTTCCTGGGTGGCTTTCCACAAGTGAGATACACAAGGTAAACCATAGAAATGGGCCTTGTGTAACCACTCAACATAAACCATTCCTTCCATTCCACCCAGGTGTTTCATTCACTTAGTTGTTTTATTAAGCAAAACACAAGTCCAAAGACTTAGAAATATTTTATCATAGCATGAATATTTTACCACCCTTGGTTGCTACTAGCTAGGATAAGCATGGCATAGATAAACATCTTAACTTAGAAATTTCTAGCAATTCTACAACTACTAGGATTTCCCAAGCATAGCATATATAGACCAAAATTTATCCATGCAAGTCTAGCAAAAATATTTCTCATGCATATTTGGAAAACATAGGAATAAATTCATGAAGCACCACTTGCCTTGGTAGTTTGGATAGTAGCTACAATCCTCACAATCACAATCACTATTTCCACCAAAATCTACACATAAAATGATAACACCAAATCACAAACAAAATATATACAAGCAAAAATATATGAATGCATGCAATATGATATGTGATGATTTTCTATACCAAACATGACAAATGCACAGTACTGATTCATAAACAAGTTCAAATCTTCCAAACAAACCTTATTTGAACATTAAAACATTTCTCCAATAATTTATATACACAAAGATAGGCCAACACATATTTCTGTAAAAATAATGATTTTAACAGAAACAAAACTTTAAACACGTTGCATATATGGAAAGGGCTTTCTCTCCTAATTCCATTGATATAAAATTCATCAAATTTGGACGTGGGAATCAAAAGTTATGATTAAAACAAAATCAAACATCTAATAGATTCAAATCAGAAATTTAAAACGAAATTTGTGCCACGCGACGGCTTCTAACTGGCTGGTACCGCTTCGCGCTGGATCGCGCTTCCGAGCCGTTGAATCTGACTTAATCGCACGGCTCAGATCTGAACTTACCGCTTCGCCTTAGATCTATCCTACGCGTTAGATCTAGATCCTACGGTGCTCGATCAAACAGCCAAAGACTGGCGGCGCGCGGCGACGGCTGGAGGCGGCGCGCTCTGTCCAGGGCGGAGCGGTGGCTACATGGGGTTTTGGGGTCGTCGGAGATGCTTACCAGACTCGCGGTGGTGTGCTGAAGCTCAACGTGGTGGTGGTTTGTCAAGGGGCGCGCTGCAGTGGCCGTGGAAGCTCGTCGGAGTAGAGGACAGCGTCGGGCTTGGGTGGACAGCGACGTTGGCGATGTTCTTATCAACCCTAACACAAATGGAGGGCATCAACGGTTGCGTATCGATCAGGCGAACAGGTTAGTGTCAAGGAGGAGGCAAGGGGCGCTCGATTCGTACCGTGATTTCTCACCGGAGAGGAAGAAAGCGTCGGGCACTTGCGGTCGTCATCATTGGCGAGTCTCCAGATGGCCCTAGCATGCACCAATAGGATGAGAAGATGCGCATGGATGCTGTGAACAGTCTGGCAAACTTAGACGGCAAGGGGCAATGAGGGCTTACCGGAATCGCACGCCGGAGTCCGTCGGTACTGCGGCGGTGTGAGGGCAAATACTGGCAGCCTGGTGGCGCTCCTGGCTATCTTGGTTGGGGGAAATGGTCGCGAGGGGGAGGGGTTTAAGTAGCCAGAGCGGGGGCAGAAATCACTCGCCGTATCAATGCAATTTAAGCGCGGCATCAGTGCGGGGAAACGGCAGCGGCGAGGTGGTCGTCGGCGTTGATTGAGGACGAAGGGGTGACGCGGCAGTGAGGGCCCAGTCGTCAGCGAGTGGGTACACGCGTGCGAGTGAGAAACAGAGGGAGAGGGGTAAATCGACCCGGGTGGGCTTAGTGGGCTGGTTCCTCTGTTGGGCCAAATAACTGGCGCCGGCCCTTTTCCTTTTCTCTAATCATTTTCTATTTTTGAATGAATTTCCAGGAACCTTTTTCAAATGTTTTCAAAAGCCTTTTGAATTCAAACCTTTTCAGTATTTTTGTAGAGTGCAACATTCATATTTCTGGGCATAAAAACATGTGGTCTCTCTGTACAAGCTTGGTTCTTTTGATCAAATAAAAACAAACAGTGACATTGCACTTGGTTTGATCAAGTTTTGAATTTGGTTTCAAAATCCATATTTGTTTTGTAAATTTTGGTTTATGCTCTAGCAATCAAGCAAAACAATCTGAGAGTAACAAGGTTTGATTCATGAACAACAATCTCTCAATGGAGAGTAGCATTTGATTTAGTGCTGATCGCATAAAATAATGAGCTCATATGCTCCTGTTTTTGAATTGATTTTTGAAATGAACTCTACATGATCATGGATGCATGGATGATATGCATGAGTTTTGAAACATGATTTTAGGGATGTTACAAATCTAACCCCCTTAAGGTGAATCTCGCCCTCGAGATTCGGGTTGGCTAGCAAATAGGTGAGGGTGGTCTTTCCGAAGATCATCTTCTCTTTCCCAAGTTGCTTCTTCTTCAGAATGATGGTTCCATTGAACTTTGCAGAATTTGATAGTCTTAGTACGTGTAACTCTTTCTGCGGTCTCAAGAATCTTTATAGTTTTTTCTTCATAGGTGAGATCACTTTCCAATTGGACCTCTTCCAAAGGTATAGTATCCTTCAAAGAAGTTTCTTCCATTTCTGGATGACATTTCTTAAGCTGACTCACATGAAACACATTATGAACAGCTGACAAAGACTCTAGCAATTCAATCTCATAGGCTACTTCTCCTTTGCGACTCAGAATCTTGAATGGTCCAACATATCTTGGGGCCAACTTTCCTTTGACTCCAAACCTCTTCACTCCACGGAGTGGTGACACTCTAAGATAAGCTCTATTACCTACTTCATAGGTGACTTCTCTACGCTTAGGATCTGCGTAGCTTTTCTGTCGGGACTGTGCTATTTTCAATCTGTCCTTAACCAGCTTGACTTTCTCGTCAGCCTCTTTGATTAGTTCTGGTCCGAACAAACTTCTTTCTCCCACACCATTCCATAGTAATGGGGTGGTACACTTTCTCCCATAGAGAAACTCAAATGGTGCCATCTCAATACTGGCTTGATAGCTGTTATTATAAGAGAATTCTGCGTAAGTCAGACTTTCATCCCAACTGGCTCCATAGTATAGGGCACATGCTCTCAACATATCTTCAAGAATCTGATTAGTCCTTTCTGTCTGTCCATCAGTCTGAGGATGAAATGCAGTACTGAATTCAAACCTCGTTCCCAATGACTCATGTAGTTGCCTCCAAAAATGAGAAGTGAATTGAGTTCCCCTATCAGACACAATACTCTTGGGTACTCCATGTAGACACACAATTCTACTCATATATATCTTGGCTAACTTAGCACTAGTGTAGGTTGTCTTCACGGGTATGAAATGATCCACTTTAGTTAGGCGATCCACTACTACCCATATAGAATCATATCCTGACCGGGTCCTTGGAAATCTGGTAATGAAATCCATACCAATCTTATCCCACTTCCAATCAGGAATAGGTAGTGGTTGAAGCAATCCTGCTGGTTTCTGATGTTCCGCTTTCACTCTACTACACACATCACACAAAGCAATATGTTCGGCGATGTCCTTCTTGAGATTATTCCACCAAAATCTTTCCTTCATATCCATGTACATTTTGGTGTTACCTGGATGAATGGAATACGATGAGTTGTGTGCTTCTTGTAAAATCAGTTTCCGAAGCTCCGGATCTTGTGGAACACAGATACGTTTTCCATGCCATAAAGTACCCTGTTCGTCTTCATGGAATCCTTTGGCTTTTCCTTTGCCAATCTTTTCCTTAATCTCTTCAATTTCCTTATCAGTCTTCTGGGCTTCTTTGATCTTGTCCAACAAAGTGGGTTGAACATCCAAAGACATGAGATGTCCTTCAGGCACAATCTCCAATCTGAGATCTCTAAATTGGGCACACAAATCATCTGGCAATTCTCCTTTAGTAAGGCCATTCACAAAAACCTTACGGCTTAGAGCATCCTCTACAACATTTCCTTTACCGGGGTGGTATTGCAAACTCAAGTCATAGTCCTTGATGAGTTCTAGCCATCTTCTTTGTCTCATGTTAATTTCTTTCTGGGTGAAGATATACTTCAAACTCTTGTGATCCGTGAACACTTCACATCGCTTTCCCAGAAGATAATGTCTCCATGTTTTGAGTGCATGGACAACAGAGGCTAACTCTAAATCATGAGTAGGGTAGTTCACTTCATGAGTTTTGAGTTGTCTCGAGGCATAAGCCACAACTTTCCCTTCTTGCATAAGTACTGCACCTAATCCATGATGAGATGCATCGCAATACACTTGGAAATCCTTCTCCAAATCTGGCAGACATAAGACTGGTGCTGTCACTAGTCTCTTCTTCAATTCTTGAAAGCTGAGTTCACAACCTTCTGACCAAGCAAATTTCTTGTCTTTGTTTAGCAATTCTGTCATCGGTTTTGCTAACTTGGAGAAATTCTCAATGAACCTTCTGTAGTAACCTGCCAAGCCAAGGAAACTACGAACTTCTTTCACTGACTTAGGAGATTCCCATTCAGTTACGGCTGAAACTTTAGCAAGATCAACTGCTACACCATATCCTGACACAACGTGTCCAAGAAACCAAACTTCATTTAACCAAAATTCACACTTGCTGAATTTGGCATATAACTTATGCTCTCTAAGCTTCTCTAGTATCAAACGTAGATGTCCTTCATGCTCTTCTTTGCTCTTGGAGTAGATCAAAATGTCATCGATGAATACGACTACAAACTTATCAAAGAACTCCATGAACACCTTGTTCATCATATTCATGAAATATGCTGGAGCATTGGTTAACCCAAATGGCATGACGGTATACTCATACAATCCATACCTTGTGGTGAAAGTTGTCTTAGGTATGTCTTGTTCTCTTATCTTGAGCTGGAAATAACCTGACCGGAGATCAATCTTTGAGAACACACAGGCTCCTTCTAACTAATCAAACAAATCATTGATTCTAGGCAAAGGGTATTTGTTCTTGATAGTCACCTCATTGAGTGAACGGTAATCTATGCATAACCTTTGACTTCTATCTTTCTTTTCCACAAACAAAACTGGTGCTCCCCAGGATGAAGAACTTGGTTGTATAAATCCTTTTTGTAACTGTTCTCCAAGTTGTTTCTTGAGTTCTATCAACTCATCAACTGACATCTTGTACAGTCTTTTTGCTATTGGTCCAGATCCTGGTAGCAAATCAATAAGAAACTCCACATCTCTATCTGGTGGCATTCCCGGCAATTCTTCCGGAAACACATCTGGATACTCACTCACAATAGGCACACTGTCTATGCTAACCCCCTTAAGAGAATTTATCTTACTCCCTTTTGATTCAAAGTTAGACTTGAATCTAATCCGTTTATTTTCCGGGGTTGTGAGTGCAACAGTACGATTAGCACAATCTAGTACTCCTTCATACTTAGCCATCCAATCCATTCCCAATATTATATCCAGTCCTTGGGAATCTAGGATTATCAGACTTACTGGAAACTTATGCTTTCCAAATTCGGATCCCGGCATCCAAGACTTACTATCATATCTCCACCTGGAGAACTAACTTTTATTGGACACCCAATGTTTTCAGTTGGAAACCCATTTCTATCAACAAATGCTTTTGATATGAATGAATGCGATGCTCCAGTATCAAAAAGAACAAGTGCTGGAATAGAATTGAGTTTGAACTTTCTAGCAACAGCATCTGGCTCTACATAGATTTCCTCCACACTGATGTGGTTCACTTGTCCCTTCTGAAAAGGGTTGAGCTTGTTGGGTCCTTCAACTTTCTTTTCTGGGCATTCATTTTCATGATGCCCCATCTTCTTGCACTTGAAACACTCAACCTGACTAATATCCTTCTTGACAGGCTGGCTTCCACTTCCACTTCCACTGTGGTGGCTCTTATATCCACCCTTGTGATTTTTGTACTTGTCATTGTCATGACTACGGTGACTCTTGTTGTCATGATGAAAGTTGTGGTTGTGGTGCTTGTTGAATTTCCCATGCTTGTGGGATCCTGAACTTCCACTATCATCAAAATGGGAACGCTTGTGAGACGATCCCGAGATGTGCTTGTTAGAGTGCTTTCTCTTCCTACTTTCAACTTGCTTCATCTTGTTCTCCAAAATAGCAGCCTTGTCACAAAGAGACTGGTATGTGGGAACATATGCCACAGCTAACTGCAGGTTCAGTTCATCATTCAACCCTTCAAGGAACTTTTCCTTCCTCTTAGCATCAGTGTCAACTTCATCCAGTGCATAACGCGCCAGATTGTTGAACTCCTCAATATACTCTGCCACGTTGCGGTGGCGCTGCTTCAGATTATGAAACTCTTTCTTCTTTAGACTCATCACTCTGGATGAGATGTGAGTAGTACGGGAACCATATTCAAAGATAGCCCATGTCACATCCGCAATGGGAGTGGTGATCTGGAAGTTATCCCACCAAGTGGCTGCTGGTCCTTCCAACAAATGAGCTGCAAATCTGACTTTCTCTTCATCAGTACAGCCAACTGTTACCAAGTCCTTGTTCATAGAGCGTATCCAATCATTGGCCACCATAGGATCAGTTGTTCCTGAGAACTTTGCTGGCCTCAATCTCAAGAACCTGGTAAGCATGTCAAAACCTGGTGGGTTGTTCTAATTGTTGTTGTTGTTATTGTTATTGTTGTTGTTGTTCTGATTCTAGATGAACGTAGTCATCATCTGCATCAGCTGAGTCTGAGCTGTCATTATTTGCTGCATCTCAGGGGTGATGTTGTTGTTGTTGGGGTTGGGATTGGCACGTCGGGGAGGCATCTGTGGTTTGTTCAATAGAGATCAGAATGAGATACCCATAGATGCTAACATGCACAATACATCACATAAGCAATCACCAAACATACATCACAATAATAAAGGTTCAACAACATAGATAACAAGTTTGCGAAGTAAACACACCAATAGCAAGCCATCCACATGTTGGATGGTCATTGCGACTCAAATAGAAAGCATGATAAATAAATGATAAATGAGTAGTCATCACTACTCATCGGCATCAACCTCCTCCTCAACAAATGTAAGACCTGCATTCTCCATAGCGGTCTTGTATTCCTCGACATTGGTGGTCACGGTCTCTACTTTGACTTTGAGAGCCCTCTTCTGTGCACGAAGTCTCTCAATCACACCCTGCTGATGCTCGAGCTCTAAGTCCTTGTTCTCTAGTTCTGCGGTCATGTCTCGAATCCTCTTGTTCCTATCTTGGACTCGCTTCTCTTGACTCTTGAACTTTTTATCTTGACTCTCAAACTTGGTCTCCATCTCCTTGACTATCTCATCTTGCTCCGCGAAGAGCTTGTCCTTCTCACGAAGTTGCACCTGGAGTTCGTCATTGCTAAGCATGAGGTTGGTCCTATCAGTGTCCACGTGCCTAAGAAGAACCTCTAAGTCCTGGAGGTATAGACAAATCGGCTCTGCTGTCTCCCTCGAAGTATCCTCGAAGTCAATGGCCTCACCATCCTCATCACGTCTACCGAAGGCGTGGAAGTGAGTACCTCTAACCTGTCGAGAGTGTCTCCCTAACATACGTCCAATCAAGTCCTGCATGACTACCTCTAGGCCTCTCTCTTTGTCATCATGCATGAGCTTGAAGATGATTGTCTCCGTGGTAGGCTTAGTTTGGCATCCGGGCTGATTGACCTTGAAGCCCCAAAGATCTTTCCTCTCAAACTTGGTGAGAGGAAGCACCATGATGGTAGGAAGAGGGAGATTGAGCAAACTAGTGAGCTCAATAATACGAGGGCCAAAACGAGTTCCCTGGAACTCTTCAACAGTGCTGAAGGTAACATTAGGAATCTATTTAATAAGATAGGAAAAGTTAGAATCAACACAATTTAAGACAAATCACAAGACAAGGCATCACATGCATAACTTTGGAAATCAAAAGACACAAATCATGGCATACATGGATCCATTACAAACAACCAAGGTTCAACTTATTTAGACAGTATTTTGTAAGATAAAATGATAAGTGTGGTGGTCCAACTAACGAAGTACGCTTACAATCCCATCTCACTTGCCAAGTTGGCTAACAAGGCATCCCTAGAGGCAATCTGTTTATCTTGATCACATGACTCCATTGCTAAGTCTATGATGGCTTTCCTTAAACTTTGATTGGTAGCCTCTAGCTCTTGGGTATGCTTCTTTTCTTCCCTAAGGTCATTCTGGTCGTTAAGCATTCTGCACTTGATTCTATCACCAAGTTCTTTGATGGCCCTCCAAGCTGCATCCCTTACTGAGTCAAAGAATGTGGTGTGCATCATTGTGTTGGTGACCATGCAGAATCCTGAGTCCTTGTGGTTGTCTTCCTTGTTTTTATACAAGTGAAGTTGCACCCACCAGTACTCAACTCCTTCATCCATCACAGGAAAACCTTTGTACACAGCTGCACCATGAATTCCCATGGCAACCATGAGGTCCTTGAGAGCCTTGGGGAACTCTGTCTCACATTCCAAAGTCATAGTCATGAGTGGTCCCTTCTTCATGGCTTCGTTGATGGAGTTCATCTACAAGTAGAGATGAGAAAAAAGATTAGAAAAGTTTACGAGAAGAAAAGACAAGTGTGGAAGTTGTTGAAAAAAATTTCTTAGTGGTTTCCAATCCTAGGGTCATAATCCTACAGGCAACACAGTGCTCTAATACCATCTGTAAGATCCCTCCTTTGTAAGGAAAGGATCCCTGTGATTGCAATGCTAGTCCCTAGATCAATGCTAGCATCCACAGTTTAAGATGAAGTACACATAAACAAAGGTCATTATTACATATCATTCCAGAGACAAACATAGTATTTTACAACTCCATGGCCACAGGCCTAATACAAGAGTTAAAATATATAATAAGATAAATAAGTCTTCATCTTCATGTGCCACAGGCAAGCATGTTGAGTGTAGGCTCATGACTCCTAATCATCATCAGAATATCCTGCAACATCACAAGTTATAGCCACAGTGGGTCAATACATTGGAATAGTATTGGCAAGTGATACCTTAGTAGAATATTGGTGGACTAAATACTATATGCATTTAGGCTAAGTGTAGCTTAGGCTTGCTTTTCTTAAAATAGGTTTTCCCTATCAGTTGAAAACACTAAGTTTTTCTTTGTCAAAACTTTTCCCAAGGAACCACCAATAGACATTGGGGTCCTTCACCCTTGTTCAACCACAAGTTTTACTTAGAAATTGGGATGAGGAGATTCTTGATAGCTTCCATGTCTTGATGCTCAAGTTGTCCTTTTCCAGGGACATGGCTAAGTACTTAGATTCTTCCATCTGCAGAGGTTGTGCACTTTCCCCACAAGACTTGATTTTCACCAAGACAGGACCTTTCAGAAGCCTTCCCTTAGACCAAATGGACGCGCTCCAACCTATCAATCCCACTACCATCAACTGTCCAAATGGCTAAGTTATTGCAACCTATATGATCCAGGCAGAGCCCATATTGCCAAGTGGCTGCGCTAGAAGCTTCTTAACATTTGGCCTCTCAAATCCCTTTGTTCCTGGGTGGCTTTCCACAAGTGAGATACACAAGGTAAACCATAGAAATGGGCCTTGTGTAACCACTTAACATAAACCATTCCTTCCATTCCACCCAGGTGTTTCATTCACTTAGTTGTTTTATTAAGCAAAACACAAGTCCAAAGACTTAGAAATATTTTATCATAGCATGAATATTTTACCACCCTTGGTTGCTACTAGCTAGGCTAAGCATGGCATAGATAAACATCTTAACTTAGAAATTTCTAGCAATTCTACAACTACTAGGATTTCCCAAGCATAGCATATATAGACCAAAATTTATCCATGCAAGTCTAGCAAAAATATTTCTCATGCATATTTGGAAAACATAGGAATAAATTGATGAAGCACCACTTGCCTTGGTAGTTTGGAGAGTATCTACAATCCTCACAATCACAATCACTATTTGCACCAAAATCTACACATAAAATGATAACACCAAATCACAAACAAAATATATACAAGCAAAAATATATGAATGCATGCAATATGATATGTGATGATTTTCTATACCAAACATGACAAATGCACAGTACTGATTCATAAACAAGTTCAAATCTTGCCAAACAAACCTTATTTGAACATTAAAACATTTCTCCAATAATTTATATACACAAAGATAGGCCTACACATGTTTCTGCAAAAATAATCATTTTAACAGAAACAAAACTTTAAACACATTGCATATATGGAAAGGTATTTCTCTCCTGATTCCATTGATATAAAATTCATCAAATTTGGACGTGGGAATCAAAAGTTATGATTAAAACAAAATCAAACATCTAATAGATTCAAATCAGAAATTTAAATGAAATCTGTGCCACGCGGCGGCTTCTAACTGGCTGGTACTGCTTCGCGCTGGATTGCGCTTCCGAGCCGTTGGATCTGACTTAATCGCACGGCTCAGATCTGAACTTACCGCTTCGCCTAAGATCTATCCTACGCGTTAGATCTAGATCCTACGGTGCTCGATCAAACCGCCAAAGACTGGCGGCGCGCGGCGACGGCTGGAGGCGGCGCACTCTGTCCAGGGCGGCGCGGTGGCTACATGGGGTTTTGGGGTCGTCGGAGATGCTTACCAGACTCGCGGTGGTGTGCTGAAGCTCAACGTGGTGGTGGTTTGTCAAGGGGCGCGCTGCAGTGGCCGTGGAAGCTCGTCGGAGTAGAGGACAGCGTCGGGCTTGGGTGGACAGCGACGTTGGCGATGTTCTTATCAACCCTAACACAAATGGAGGGCATCAACGGTTGCGTATCGATCAGGCGAACATGTTAGTGTCAAGGAGGGAGCAAGGGGCGCTCGATTCGTACCGTGATTTCTCACCGGAGAGGAAGAAAGCGTCGGGCACTTGTGGTCGTCGTCGTTGGCGAGTCTCCATATGGCCCTAGCATGCACCAATAGGATGAGAAGATGCGCATGGATGCTATGAACAGTCTGGCAAACTTAGACGGCAAGGGGCAATGAGGGCTTACCGGAATCGCACGCCGGAGTCCGTCGGTACTGCGGCGGTGTGAGGGCAAATACTGGCAGCCTGGTGGCACTCCTGGCTAGATTGGTTGGGGGAAATGGTCGCGAGGGGGAGGGGTTTAAGTAGCCAGAGTGGGGGCGGAAATCACTCGCCGTATCAATGCAATTTAAGCGCGGCATCAGTGCGGGGAAACGGCAGCGGCGAGGTGGTTGTCGGCGTTGATTGAGGACGAAGGGGTGACGCGGAAGTGAGGGCCCAGTCGTCAGCGAGTGGGTACACGCGTGCAAGTGAGAAACAGAGGGAGAGGGGGAAATCGACCCGGGTGGGCTTAGTGGGCTGGTTCCTCTGTTGGGCCAAATAACTGGCGCCGGCCCTTTTCCTTTTCTCTAATCATTTTCTATTTCTGAATGAATTTCCAGGAACCTTTTTCAAATGTTTTCAAAATATTTTTGAATTCAAACCTTTTCAGGATTTTTGTAGAGTGCAACATTCATATTTATGGGCATAAAAACATGTGGTCTCTCTGTACAAGCTTGGTTCTTTTGATCAAATAAAAACAAACAGTGACATTGCACTTGGTTTGATCAAGTTTTGAATTTGGTTTCAAAATCCATATTTGTTTTGTAAATTTTTGTTTATGCTCTAGCAATCAAGCAAAACAATCTGAGAGTAACAAGGTTTGATTCATGAACAACAATCTCTCAATGGAGAGTAGCATTTGATTTAGTGCTGATCACATAAAATAATGAGCTCATATGCTCCTGTTTTTGAATTGATTTTTGAAATGAACTGTACATGATCATGGATGCATGGATGATATGCATGAGTTTTGAAACATGATTTTAGGGATGTTACAAGCACACTAGTGAGCTCCACGAGACGAGAACCGAAACGAGTTCCCTTGAACTCCTCGGCAGTGCTGATAACAATGCTAGGCATCTATTGTATAAGATGGAGAAAGGTTAGAATCAATACAAGTAGAGAAAATCGCAAGACAATAAAACACAAGCACACTTTCAACAATAAAACATACAAGTCATCACATACACAAATCCAATACAAACACTAAGGTTCAACATAACTTAGACGTTTTATGGCGGTCTCTAAGTCTTGGGTATACTTCTTTTCCTCCTCGAGATCACTTTTAGTGTTGAGCATTCTACACTAGAGTCTTTCACCAAGCTCCTTGATAGCATTCCAAGTTGCATTTCTTGCAGAGTCAAAGAATGTGGTATACATTTCTGAGTTGGGGCCCATGTAGTATCTCGACTCTTTGTGGTTGTATCCCTTGTTTTTGTACAAGTGAAGTTGCACCCACCAATATTCTTCTCCTTCATCCATTACTAGAAATCCTTTGTACACGGCCTCACCATGTATCCCCAAGCTAACCATAAGGGTTTTGAGTGCTTTGGGAAACTCCGTCTCACATTATAAAGTCATGGTCATGAGTGGTCCCTTCTTGACGGCTTCGTTGATGGCGGCCATCTACAATTAGAGATGAGAAAGAAGATTAGGAAAGGTTTACGAGAAGAAAAATACAAGTGTGGAAAGAGTTACATTTTTCCTTAGTGGTTTTCTTAGTCTAATCCAACCTAGCGTCATAATCCTACAGGCAACATAGTGCTCGGATACCATCTGTAAGACCCCACCTTTATAAAGGTAAAGGTCCCTATGACTGCAATGCTAGTCCCTGGATCAAATGCTAGCATCCACAGTTTAAGATGAAGTACACAGATACAAAGGTCTTTATTACATCGTCATTCCAGAGATAAACATAGTCTTTTACAACTCCATAGCCAAAGGCTAGTACAAGAGTTCATAGCATAAGTAAATAAAGTAAAGTCGTCATCTTCATGTGCTACAGGAAAGCATGTTGAGTGTAGACTCATAACCCTAATCCTCATCAGAGTAACCTGCAACATCATAAGTGACAGGCAAAGTGGGTCAATACATTGGAATAGTATTGGCAAGTGAGACCATAGTAGAATAGTAGTTTCTAACTTCTACATGAATTTGGCTAAGTGTAGCTTAGGCTTGCTTTGCTCAAAATAGGTTTTTCCTATCAGTTGAAATCGCTAAGTTTTTGTTTGTCAAAAACTCCCAAGGAACCACCAATAGACATCGGTGAAAATTTACCCTTGTTCAACCACAAGTTTTTAACTTAGAAATTGGGATGAGGAGATCCTTGATAGCATCAATGTCTTGATGCTCAAATTGTTCGTTGTCGGGGACACGGCTAAGTACTTAGATTTTTCTTCTCAAGAAGTGGTGCACTTTCCCCACAAGACTCGACATGCATCAAGACGAGATCTTTCAGAAGCCTTCCCTTAGACCAAATGGACACGTTCCAAACCTATCACCCCCTACCACCTTCTGTCCATCTGGCTAAGTTATTGCAACCTATATGATCAAGGAAGAGCCCATATGCCATGTGGCTGCACTAGAAGCTTCTAAACACTAAGTATCTCAAATCCCTTTGTTCCTGGGTGGCTTTCCACTAGTGTGATACACATGGTATGCCATAGATATGGGCCTTGTGTAACCACTCAACATAATCCAAACATACCATTCCACACAGGTGATTCATTCACTTAGTTGTTTTATTAGGAAAAAACATAAGTCAAAGACTTAACAGAATTTCCATAGCATGTATATAATCCACCCTTGTTTGCTACTAGCTAGGATAAGCATGATATCAACAAGTATCTTAACTTAGAGAATAATTCTACCAAGACTACATCTACTAGGATTTCCCATAGCATAGCATACTTAGTAGAAATTCCATGCAAGTCTTACTCAAAATATTACTAATGCATTGTGAAAATAATAGGAAAAAATGTATGAAGCACCACTTGCCTTGGTATTTGGGAGAGTAGCAACAATCCTCACAATCACAATCACCACTAGCACCAAAATCTACACATAAAATGATAGCACCAAATTTACATTCCAAATAATCAAGCAAAAATTTATGAATGCATGCAAATTCCATGTGATGGTTTTTCCTAAACTAACAAGACAAGTAAACAGTACTAAACACTAAACTAACATTTATAGACGAAAATAAACTTAATTTGGTCTTATAAACATTTTCTAAATAATTTATACACTCAAAATAAGCCTATATTTGTCTCTGCATAAAATTCCCTTTTTTACAGAAGCAAAGTACAAAAGTAGGACCATATAGTTGTAGGATTTATTTTTTGTGAATCCATTGATATATTATTTGCATTTTTTGGATAAACAGAACAAAAGTTATGAATTTTACAAGTTTAAACATTTCAAAACCTTTTCTAGATTTTATTTAAACAAAGCTCCACCACGTGGCATGCTCTGATTGGGCGGTACCGCTTCGCGCGGGATCGCGCTTCCGCGCCGTTGGATCTAATCAGATCCAATGCACCAGATCGATTCTTACCCCTTTGCACCTAATCTAATCTACACCGCCAGATCTAAGATCTATGGTTCATATCCTCGCGTACCCCTTCGCTAGTGGTTCTAATCGCGATCGCTGGATCTAGATCTAGTGGATCTCGTTGCACTGACCATTCGCGGGCGGCGCAAATGGCCACCGTGTCGGCTGCGCATCGGACGGCGAGGTTCCGGCGAGGCTAGAGGGTACTGGTGAAAGAGCGGGTGCTTACAAAGATCGCAGTGATACGGTGATGCTCGACGTGTTCGTGGACGGAGCGGGGACGCACGGGCACGGCGTCGATTGCTCGTCGGAGTTGGCGTCTGCATTGGGCTCGCTCAGGAGTAATTGTTGACAACGCTACAAGGCATGGAAAGACGAGCTAGAGGTGGCGTTAGACGCGCACGAACATGGCGAGTGTACGCGTATCATCCAGAGAGGAAAGGGCGGTCAGGGTTTACCAGAAAGGTTCGTCGGAGTTGCAGCAGAGGACGGTGGCATGCTAGCGTTGTCCTTATCGATGTTCCGAAGCACGCGCGGGCTAGGGAAAGGTGCTGGGCGATGCGCAAGGTGATGGGGAGTGTGCTCGTGGAATCCAGGAGCAGAGGGGTGCCGGAGTTGGCTGGAATCGGCACTGTAGCTCGTCAGAGCAGAGAGGGTTTGGGCGAGAAATTCTTGCAGCCTGGTGGCGCTTAGGGCTTGGCATTTGAGGGGAAGTGGGGAGGAGGAAAGCGTGCTTAAGTAGGGCATGGTCGTGGGGCGAATCACTAGCGCAATCAATGCAAATTGACGCTACGATTTCATTGTAGGAAACGGCAGTGAGGAAGAGGGGAGCGGGTCATGCGGAGACGATGAGATGAGGTGGCAGTGGGCCAAGTCTATCAGCGAGGTGAGGGTTTGTTTGCGCGTGAGAAAGAGCTGAGAGGGGGAGGTGGCCGGGTGGGCTTCGCGGGCTGCCTTTGCTGTTGAGCTGAAATGGTGGCGCCGGCCTGTTTCCTTTTCTTTTCTCCTTTTCTATTTCCAATTTGATTTTCAGGAAAGCAATTCAATTCAAATTCAACTGAGTTTGAATTCTAATCACTTTTGGATTTTTGCAGTGAAACCTTTGCACTTAATTGAGTATAAAACCTTGTTGTATGGTCAAATTCATTTTTGACACTTTGAAAAATAAAATAAACCATGCCTTCATTTATATGCATATATATTAGGCATTTAAATGGTTTTATTTGAATTTTGTTTTAAGAGTTTTTGTGCAATCCTTGCATTCAACTATAAAACATTATTGATCAATCCAAAGCACTCTCATACCTTGGAATTAATATAAAACCATTGCCTTACTTGCATAAAATAATAGGCATAACATGGTTTCTTATTTTGAAATTTAGTTTGAAAAGACCAAATGCTATGAATGCATGAATGATATGCATACTTTAACAAATCATGATTTTTGGGATGTTACACTGTTGATCCAAGAGAATAAGAAGACACAAGCAAAGAAGATGAAGTTGTTGCATTAGAAAAGAAGAAAAATGATAAGGAACAACAAAACAAAGCAACTAAAGAGCCTGATTCTCTACAAAAGGTAAAAGATAAAGGTAAGAAACATCCATATCCAGACCATAAAAATAAAGCACCAGATGAGGCAATCTATAACTCTTTTACAAAGGCATTAAATGATCTTCGTCTAGAAATTCCATTTGCGGATGCAATAAAAGTGTGTGCCTATTCTAAATTTCTCCATGATATTTTTAATAGAAAGAAAGAGATAACTGAAATCGTCGCCATGGTAACTAGTTACCCCGCTAATGGGAGGCTAATGTCTAAGTTAGGAGATCCCAGGATACCAACTATTTCATGTTCAATAGGCAAAACTGATATTCATAATGCTTTATGTGATTTAGGTGCAGGAGTTAGTGTAATGCCATACTCCCTCTATAAAATTTTAGGATTAGGGGAATATTCCCCCACTTCTATCACTTTTCAGATTGCTGACAAATCCACTAAACAACCTGTTGGTATGATTGAGGATGTTCTACTTAGGATAGATGAGCATGTTATTCCCACTGACTTTATTATTCTTGAAATGACGGAAGATGAAATATTATCTATAATACTTGGAATACCTTTTCTTAGCACTGCAGGAGCATCAGTTGACTGTGTTGTAGGGAAAATAATCTTCAATGTTTATGATGCTGAAATAATCCGGTACTTCCCAAAGAAACTAGAAGCGGGATAAAGGTATATTCCACCGGCAAAACGAGTTCATGTGGTAAGTGCCTTTGATAAAGGGCAACCAAAGGTAAGTATTCAAGAACAGATAAGGGGTTGAAATATTCAACCATTCTTGATAAAATGCTTAATGGGAGTCAACCCATCATATCAATAAAATAAATTGAATTTAGATAATAAGATGTTTATCGCATTCCTAAAACTTTTTCATAGACATTTTTGTGGAAGCGTGCCCGTAAAGATGCAGCTGTCAAAAAGTAGTCGAAATACCGAATTAATAAGCATAGATAGAGCAGAAAATTAAGTTTGAGGTTTATAATTAGAAACTAGCTTAATAATATTGTTCAAATAAAAAATGCATCTCTGAAAATTTAGGTGAAAAAGCATGTTCCAGGAGTTGTAACGACCAACTATACGACAGGAATATTTATTCCATCCATATAGTTGCGGCCGTATAGTTATCGACAAAATTCTCAAAACTTGGGGTTCGAATACAGAAGGTTTGAGACCAACTATACGGTGGGACCATTTGGTCCGGCCGTATAGTTGTGGATGTATAGTTGTGATATGCTGGAGGGAAATTCTAACCCTCGCCGCCGCCACAACTATACAGCGGGAGATACTTAACCCGTTCATATAGCTCCTGCCGTATAGTTTGGCCCGATCACTTAAACGGGTCGGGGCAGGCCAAGGTTCTTCCTACTCTCATTATTTCTCTCAAACCCTCTCTCCAAAACTCTCAAAACCTCTCAAGAACTCTCAATTCTTCACGGATTTCTTTTGTTTGAGTGGGGAGTCAGTAGATCGGTATGTTTCTCTCCCTATCCATGCTTTATTTTCATAATTCCATGGTTCAAATATTCTCATTGATTTTGTGGATGAACACGAGCTTGATTGAGTTTATCTCTTAATTTCTCGCGTTAGGATTGAATTCCTCCATGTAGAATTGTTCATATATCATGTAGAAACTATATGCCTAAGGTTTTATGTTGAAATTTCTCAGTGCATCAAGATGAACAAGCTCGGTGGCCTTTTTTGCAACAGCAAGCGCCAACGTGGTGAGGGATCGGGGCTCCGGGCTGAGCTCGACAACAAGTACTCCATGGTTTTGGCGAGGAAGGTGCTTCCACATGATGGGCTGATAAAGGCTTTCTCAACTCAGCAGAGTTGAAGGCGGACTTCGACTACCTATGTGCAAATGCAGGGCTCGCCAACCTCGCCAATGCAAACCACTACACCTACGAAGGGCTCACCCATGAGTTCCTCGCCTCCTTCTATGATGACTACAAGGAGAAAGGTAATGCATGCATGATAAATTTCACCGTTAACCAATGGCCATATCAAATTATCTATCAACAAATTTTGTGAGGCTTATGGATTCCCTCAAGAAGGGGAATCAACTATTACAAACTTTTATAGCGTCTTGAGTGCAGATACTTGGGAGATTATTTCTGTTAATGGTGGTAGGGACTTCTATAAGAAGAAGATGTCCACCATTCAGAACCCAACCATCCGTTACTTTGCTATGTTTCTTGCTAACACTTTGTTAGGAAGAGGAGATACCGGCTCGATGGCCAATGCAGACATGGCCATGATCACCAAGGCGCTCTTCCCTAATGCGCCGTAGAGTCCCACTCCTGTATCTCTATTTCTCCAGCACCTCCGCCACCAGAGCAACAAAAACAAAGGTGATATTCACATCGGTGGAATGGTAACCCACCTAATCCAAGCCCATGAAATTGCAATTCCTATTGCGCACCCTGTTGATGGCTCCATACTTATGGATGTCAATTATATAACTGATTATGGCATCCTCGACGTTTACCGAGCTAACAGGAGGCTCCGATCCTATCAATTTGGTTATCTTGATGTTGTGCAGGATGATCAAGTGCCATTGCCTTGCCCGCAAGCCTTCAAGGATCAGGGAAGGGACCACTGGATCCTCACCAAGGATCAAGTGATTGAGATCATGGTGGAGGTCTATCCTGACTCCGGGGAAGAGGAAGAAGGAGGGCAGTAGGATGTGAAGGAGCAGCAGCAGCAATTGTGCAACCCTGCTTGGGAGGAACAACAGCAGTAGGAGGAGGAGCCTTGGGACCAATGGCCCAATCATCCACAAAAGTAATAGGGGTTCAACAATGTCCCCTACAAGGATTTTATGCAGCTCGACCAGCATGTTGGGGACATCGACCAGACTCTTCATGGAGTGAGTGAAGATGTGAGCGCCTTAACTCAAAACTTAAGTAACTTCATGACCAACTTCCTGGGCTACTACCAGCAGCATCCGTACCAGCCGCCGACCGATGGCAACAACTAAGCATGGCAATAGCCTAAGCTTGGGGGAGGTTTGAAAACCTCCAAACTTGCATTCATATTTTTTGGTTTATTTTATTTTCCAAGAATTGCATGTTTACTTTTAGTTTGCATTCTTAAACCAAAAACACACAAAAAATTAGCCGTAACATTTATTTGCAAATTTGTTTCTTTGTCTTTCTCGGAGATTGCTAAATTTCAGGTGACTTGGAAATAGGGAAATATAGAGAGGATTCGAATCAAGTATGAGAACGAAGCAAGCAAGAGGACGTATCACATTCCTTTTATCACCTCTACTGCAACTTTAAATTGATCCTACAATTATTTACTCGCTTGCACTTGAGTCACTTCCCACCTAGCTTGTTATCCTATAAACTATATTCCCTTGCCAGTGTCCTCTTTTAGCTTTGAAACATTGAGCAATGAAATTGGTTAAAATATTTCCGACATTTTTACAACAAGAAAAAGAATCCAAGAGATGACTTGAGTCCATGTTTAGCCTAAAGGATTTGATTTTAGAAACTACTCAACCCCACTGAGCTTAATGTAAATAGACTCGATAGCACCCTTGAATGAACTTGTCTGATAAAAATGGATACTTCAAAGCAGTAGAGATTATGCCACTTATTTTTCTAATAATTATAGTAGGATATTGCTTTACGCTTGTCACTACAACCCTGTCGTACTCCATAGGAAACTATTAACTCCGCTGGCCAATGAACGATCTAAATGTGGGAAACCACTTGATTTCGGCTATTGAGTTATGTAAACGTCTGTAACTGCAATGCTATGACATGTAAAATTTATAGTATCCTCGTGGTTTTATGTTCCAAGTGAAGTTGTATTACTCCTCTGACCCACTATTTCTCAGCAGCTATCTATTGGCATGGTCATGAGTGCGCAACACAACACCAATTAACATGTTAAAAATAGTGGCTTGATTTCTCTATAAAAGAGTTGAAGTTTTTGAAAAACAAGTAAAGGAAAAAGGTGCTTTGAGAGTCTTGAAATTTTGACATGGGAGTAGATGAGTTGTTCTTAAATTAAATGTTCTTGGTGCAAACTTGAGTAGTCTTAATTGATTAAAGGAACAAGAGCAAAAAGTTTTCATCTCTCAATAAGAGAGAAACCAAAAAATATTTGTTTCACTTTCCTAGATAAACTCTCGACACTCGCTCGGGCATATGATTTTTTGCGAGAAAGATATACGTGGTTAGGAACTGAACTCAGTGCAATCTTGTGAATATTTGTATGATCATGTTTAAGATTGCAGGAAATGTAAATAAAAGAATTTGACACCAATTCAAGCTTGTAAGTACTTTTATTTTAGTTTCGAATCTCCGCTATCCTTTCTTATTTCCTTGTCACTCGAGGGCGAGCAACATCTAAGCTTGGGGGAGTTGATAACTGTGAGATTCTACACATTTTTTATGGTTTCTATCAATGGTTTTCATTTGGATTTGATGGTTTTCTAGCTTTACCTAACGCTAATACTTCAGTAGCGAAGAAACTTAGTTTTTAATGTGTGTTTCAGGTTCTGAACATCAACAGAGGGATTTAACAGCAAAAACACAATATTCAGACGAAAATAAGCAAGTCTATTTTTGGAAGCAATCAAGGGAGGCATAAAGTAGATTTAACAAGAAAATATACGGCGGGAATATTTCTCCGGCTGTATAGTTTCCGACATATAGCTGCCATCTCCTTCGTATTATTAAAAGGGAAAATTTTGTGAAGAGGCCGAGGACGAAAACATAACACACGAGTTGCCATCCCATCCAGAAGGGAGAAAGAAGGGATCCGGAGAAGAAGGAGGAGACGTCTTCATCTTGCTCCACGATCTTCGATCTCCCAGCCACCACACCTCCATAGCCGTTACATGTACTTGAGAGAGAGAGAGAGAGAGAGATCTCCATCTTGCAAGATTAGGGTTTGAGATTGTTCTTCCCATCTTAAATTGTGTTGGATTTAATTCTATTTCTTATTGTGGATCTCCACCATAATATCAAGAAGAACTCCCTTTATTTAACTATATCGATGATGCTTTCTTCTCTCATGTGTGAGTAAGTTCCCTTGGGTGTGGGAGATGTAGGGGATTTTTGAGATGTGATGTGCCTATATAATTCTCATTAAGTGTGTGGTTGGTTTTAATTACTATATTATGTATGCTTGACTATCTGTGGGATGCTTAATGGCTGTTGTCCAATTAAGGGCATAGACAACATGTTTTTTTGTTCTACATAGTTAGAATCTTGTTTGCTAGCAGACCGGCGACCCTCGAGTAACACGGGGATATCAATGGGAAACTAGTTTGACTCGAGGATAATGAGGAGCCAACGAGCTTATTGCATTAGTTCGATCTAAGGAGCTGAATTGCTAAGCAACCTGAAGGATCTTAATCATCTAGTGACTGACCATGGTTGTGGTAAACAGGCTAGTATGATTTTTGAAGTTGGGATGAAATGTACCAAGAGGAGTTTCGGATAATTTTGGGTTGCTCGCCTACACACATACTTATAAGATTATAATTGTTACACTTATCATTCGTCCACCCGGCACATTCACTATCACCATGAACTAAAACTCCCCGCACCTACTTCGTGATCTGCAGAAAACAACAAAAAAAGTTCTTTATTTTTATGCTTTTTATTTCTGAAGTTTACATTTTAGTTTTATTTAAATACTTTAGTTTAATCCAAATTCTATTCTCCTTTTCAAAACTTGCAATCTATTCACTCGAAGACCTGTGACAACTTCGGGTGTGAAAAAGACATCACCCATAAACACTTACCTTTGGGATCTGTGTGGGATCGACATCTTAACTTCGAAACTAGCTACAAACGATCTGTGCACTTGCAGCCATCAAGCTATTTTCTGGCATCGTTGTCGGGGAGCTAAGCACTAAGTGTTTTGTCTCTTGATATTTCAGGTGGTACTATTACAAGATGGTCTCCCTAGGAGAAAAAGGGTCTACACGCCTTGGTAGGGCTTATCTACCAGATTATCTTGCTCGCATACCTACTCAAAGGCGCGAGGAAATTATTGAAAAACTTTTAAGGTATTGCCCATCGATGCCTCTTTCATTAGTTATCCCATTACTATCCAATTCAGTTGATTAGGCACCTCATTATTCAAAGACACTCACAAACCCTACACATGCAATTCTATGACTCGCATGGCTCAAACAACTCATATAGTAATGGCTCATAGGATGGAGGGAACAAGCTTCGGTGGGGTTTAAAAATAAAGGGTATACAATACTTGGGATTCAATTTTATTCGTGACGTGATAATGATGCAAGAATAAGATAAATGTAATAGGTACTATATGTAGTGCAATCATTGGGAAATCCTTGCCTAACAGCTCTGTTGCGTAATAAGAAGGATCTGGGTAATACTCCTGTGGCTCCTGATATTCTCCATGCTCAGCGTCTATTCGGATAAAAACCAAACACACAAGGGCTGAAATAAATACATAGCACAAACATATAAATCATATGAGACAAGCAAAAAGTATTCAATGATGGAATGGTGCATAATTTACATGGCATAACATAGCATGACATAGGTGAGGTGTGGGGTACAAGAATAAAACATTTGATTAAGTATTTAGTCATGTCTTTCTTTCATAAACATTGATGTATACTTAATAATTATATGTTTCAATTCATAACATGAAATTCATAGTTAGAATGGGCTCGTCGCATTGATCATTTTAGACATATCATTTGTCGAATTCGGAGTTACGGAATTAAAGTTATGCAATTATTAAGAAATAGCATGTATTAGCAATTAAAATATTTCGAAATTTTAAATTTCTCAAATGATATTTTAAATATCATATTCATAATCCTGACATTTTTCTGATGCAAAAACATATATTATTTTTAATATTTAAAGTTATAGATTAAAAGTTATTAATAAATGCAATTTACATGAAAAAGGGCAAATTGTCAAAGGTTTGAATATTTAGGGGCAAAACTGGAATTTACTGAATATGTATTTGTATTCATAACTGGAAAAGATTCACTTTTTATTTTGAAAGTTTTCGCAAATTCGAATTATTTTAAAAGATATGAATTTAATTAGATTTAAACATTTCCTGGAATTTTTATTGATTAAAAAAATGTTCTGGAATTTTTGTACACAGGAAAACTTAGCCACATAGAATGATAGGTGGGGCCGCTGTACTGAGTGGGTTGCTGCACGCGGGGGAGCCTGGACGCTGACACGTGTGACTAGGAGGGACCGCGCAATGGTTTTAGAAATCATCGGGTACTTTTTTGCAAATCTGTCTGGGAGGTCTTCGGACGGAACAGGACTCGAAACGCGAAACTCTCTAGCTGACTCGAATTTCGGTTGATGATGGCAAGAGAATGGTTGGGAATTTGAAGATACCAAAAAGGCAAAGCTGTAGAGGGGATCAATATCTAGAAATTTTGTTTTCTCAGTTTCGTCAAAGAAGGGTTGTGATGGTCGAAAACTAGAGATAAAAACCTGGAATTTCACTGACTTTCTGTGAGCATTTTTCCTGAGAGATGAACCTATTTTAGAGGATGATCGCGAGGGATTTGATGCATGGCTTGGGGTTCCGAGAGTTGTGGATGTGCCGGGAACGTGTGTGCATGAAGAACTTTGCCGGAGGAGTACTGAGGGCACTAGGAGGTTGTCAGGAATAGGGCCACTGCGGGTGTTTCTGCTGCTCGACAGGCTGCGCGTGCGGCGACTACAGGTGGCGGCCTATCTGGCGATGTTACTGCGATGGGGGCGACGAATCCGCTGGACCAAACAAGATGTCTTAAAAAATGGAATTTGTAGAGGGCACATCGGTCTACAAGTATAGTTTAGGTGGTTTCGCCAGAGGGGTATAGAGTTCGCCGGAAACAGGGGTGAAGAAAAGGAGAAAAGTTGCACGTTTAACTGTTGGTGGGGCGCTGCTGCTAAGATCTTTGAGCGTGCGCGCGACTGGGGAAACGCTGGCGACGGGGCGAGCTTCTGGAAGGCGGAGATGATGCTAGAGGGGGGAATGGAGAGGAACTCACCATGGAGCCGGTGTTGTACGTGGTGGGCTCAGTGGAGGCCAGAATCGATGTCGACATTGAGGAACGGTGGCTATACCCGACGATTGTGGATAGGGAAAGAGAACGCAGGCGACGAGGCGAGCATGTCTGGCTCCTCCTGCGGGCGCCAATCGACCAGCGGAGGCGCGGCGAGGCAAGGCGATGGCGAGTGGTGACAGGACACAGCCACAGAAAGCGTCGGGGTATAGCAAGTACACGACGTTGGAATTTTGGCATAAATAGCCCGGCCCATTTTCCATTCCAATAATTTCAGAAAATCCTAGAGGCCCATGTGGTTCATTCATGCATGGCAAGAGCTGGGACAAATGTTTAGTCCTACATTGCTAGTTGAAGGAGGTTTGCACCAACTTATAAGAGAGGATCTCCTAACACTTGGTAAAAGAATGAGAAGGAGAAGGAGAGAGTCCCACACGCGCGCTCCTCCTCCGCCGCCCGCCTGTTTGGCCTCCAAGTTCTAGAGCACTGAGCTGCCACCAGTTCTTCTCCATACCGTCTAGTGGTGTGCACCGCGAGCTGGGACAGTAGGCCTCCGGAACCCTGCCTCTTCGAGTCCTGTACGGGAGAAGGGCGATAAGCCCGTCTTGCGGCGTGCACTGCGAGCCGGGACAGTAGGCCTCTAGAACCCCGCCTCTTTGAGTCCTCTACGGGAGAAGGGCGATAAGGTTTTTGGGGAGCGCTATCGGCGGACTACTGGCTTCATCACGGACTCCTTCATCGACGTCGACGACATCTTCCCCAACGACTACTTCTTCCCTCCATCGAGAACCTCTTCCTCGATGACATGGGAGACAACGCCAACGCCAGTGCACTATTGTATGCTTTCTTTCTTCATCTTGTTCAGATTACTTGGTTGCTTCTGGTTTTTGTCTCTCCTACACTATGTGTATCGATCTCTTTGTAACTATCTGCACACTTTCTGTCAGATTACTTGGCTAGTTTAATTTCGATCATTCTAGTCATATTTTACCTGCTGTTTATTTCGCATAAATCACTTGGTAAATTTCTCATATTTCCAACAATCCAAAAACCTTATTATAGGCAATTTACTCCAAGTGGTTTCGTGGCATCTGCGAAGCCACCTGTCTTTGAGGGTACACACTATAAGAGATGGCGCGTGAGAGTAGTTCTTTGGTTTGAGAACATGAACTGCTATGACGCCACTCTTGGCAAGCGTGAGGGAGAGCTTACTCCTGCCCAGGAGCAAGTTCTCTAGAAAACTGACAAGCTGTTCAGGGCTGCTCTGTTTTCTGTGCTTGGGGACAACATTGTTGAACCCTATATGTCATTTGATAATTGCAAGGACATGTGGGCTGCTCTCGAGGCCAAGTTTGGGGTCTTGGTCGCTGGCAGTGAACTGTACATCATGGAGCAATTCTATGACTTCAAGATGTCAGATGACCGCTCCGTCGTTGAGAAGGCTCATGAGATACAGGCACTGGACAATGAGCTGGAGTACTTCTCTCGTGTGTTACCGGACAAGTTTGTTGCTGGGTAATTAATGCCAAGCTTCCCCATTCATCGAGGAACTTTGCTACTTCCCTGAAGCACAAGATACAGGAGTTTTCCGTATCGGATCTCATTGGGACTCTTGATGTGGAAGAGAAGGCGAGAGAAAAAGACACATGTGCTCAAGTTGCTAAGGTAGGTTCAAGTGCCAAATTGGTACAGAAAAAGAACTTCCAGTCCCACAAGTCCAAGAACAAGAGCAAGTTTGATGGCAAGGGAAAGTTCGATGGGAATAACAAGCCCTCACAGTCTACCAATTTCAAGAAGAAGATTGATAAGAAGAAAGGTTCCTGTCATGTGTGCGTTGCTCCTGATCACTGGGCTCCTAGCTGCCCCAACCGCTATGACAGACGCCAACATGGGAAGGGTGGTAAGACCGCTAATGTTGTCATGAGCGACGTTGATATGAAGGATGTTGGGTATGGTATATTAATACGTCGGAAACGTATCAATAATTTTTGATGTTCCATGCTTATTTAGTATCAACTTTGCTT
Source organism: Avena sativa (assembly GCA_916181665.1). Taxonomy (NCBI): domain Eukaryota; kingdom Viridiplantae; phylum Streptophyta; class Magnoliopsida; order Poales; family Poaceae; genus Avena; species Avena sativa. Next base: position 82,170,582 of record OV702296.1, read on the forward strand.
TGCTTTCTCTACACTTGAGGTATTTATATACACTTTCTGGAACTAACCTATTGACAAGATGCCATAGTGCCAGTTGCCTGTTTTCTGTTGTTTTTGGTTTCAGAAAAGCTAAAAAATGAATATTCTCGGAATTGGATGGGACAAAAGCCAAAGTTTATATTTTTCCCTGAACGATACAGAAAATCAAAGACGAGACGGAGGAGGACACCAGGGTGGCCACACCCTAGGTGGGCGCGGGTCCCACCCTACCCGCGCCCACAGGTGGTGTGGGCCCCCTGGCCCTCCACCGACCTTGCCTCCTTCGCCAATAAGAAGCCCCCGACTCAAAAACCCTAAAGAATCGACCAGAAAGCCATGAAAAGTTCTATAGTTCCGCCGCCACCGAAGGGGAGATTCGGGGGACAGAAAGTCTCTATTCCGGCACCCTGCCGGGACGGGGAATTGCCCCCGGAGCCATCTCCATCGATCTCCACCACCATCTCCATCGTCGTTGCTGATTCCCATGATGAGGAGGGATTAGTTCTTCCTCGAAGCTAAGGGATCTACTGGTAGCTATGTGTTCATCTCTCTCTCTCTCTCTCTCTCTCTCTCTCTCTCTCTCTCTTTCTCTCTCTCTCTATGCATGATCTGGTTGTGGTCATGAGCTTTGTAATCAAGTAGACCTACCTTGCTACTCAAGTGCTTCAATAGATCTCTGTTCTCCTCATGTGTGTAAAAGTGACAGTGTGCACACCATGCTGGCACTTAGGCTAGACTCTACATAAATACTCATCGTACTTCAATAGATCTATGATTTTCCCCATGTGTGTGACAGCGACAGCGTGTGCGCCGTGTGTGGCACTTAAGCTAGATTACATATATATTCATGAGTTATATTTGGATTTGGATTTCTTTATGAAATTGTGGTGTTTGTTGGAACCATCTAGCGCTCAAGGTGACAGTGTGGGGTTATCTAGATTGGGAAAGGAGGACTTTGAGGTGTGTTGTTATAGCCCTACCATGGATTAGAGTGTCCAACCGGAGAGTAGTTAAGAGTAGCATCATTAAGAGAAGATATTTATATGAGAGAGTGTTCACTAGTGAAAGTATGATCCCTAGGCCTTGTTTCTAAGCATTGAAACACCATTTCCATCTAGATATGTTGCATGTTTGCTTGCTTCCATCTTTATTTAAGTTTGCCTTAGTCTCTCCCACGTCAACAACAAGTCAGAAGCTCTTTTCTGGCACCGTTACCACTTGTATTTCACTATATCTTCTCCGAACTAGTGCGCCTATAGACTTGACAAGTGTATTGGGTGTGTTGGGGACACAAGAGACTTCTTGTATCTTGATTGCAGGGTTGCTTGAGAGGGAATACCTTTGACCACTTCCTCCCTGAGTTCGATAAACCTTGGGTAATCCACTTAAGGGAAACTTGCTGCTGTTCTACAAACCTTTGCACTTGGAGGCCCAACAACTGTATACAAGAATAGAAGTGCGTAGACATCAAGCTATTTTCTGGCGCCGTTGCCGGGGAGGTTTTGGTCCTTTTTCCTTACCTCACCGTCAAGCTATTTTCTGGCTCCATTGTCGGGGAGGTAAGGTAAAAGGTACTCACGTCCTCCGGTGTGAGTGCTCGAAGTTATTTCCTTTAGATTCTGCAATTTTGTCTTTTTGTTTCTTGTTTTCACTAATTAGGCTTAATGGAAAACTGTAACATCCCAAAAATCATGATTTATAAACTTTCATAGCATTCATGCATTCATAAGCATTTGATCTTTTCAAATGAGTTTTCAACATAAGAAACCATATTATGCCTACTACTTTATTCAAGTAAGGCAAGTTTTATATTTTACTTTCTAAATATGTTTTGGTTTGATCAGTATTGTTTTAAAGTTTAATTCAAGACTTGCACAAAAATCTTCAAAACAAAACACAAAATGAACACCATATTTTACCCTTTTATTATATACATATGGGGCTTGGTTTTTATTTTATTTTATAACCTCAAAATAGTTTTGGAGTGCTTTTTTGAGTTGGACACACTTTTTGACACTAGAATCACAGCACAAACCTGGTGAAATTTTGAATTCAAACATAATTGAATTGAGCTTTCAAATTCATTTGGAAAAATCAAAATAGAAATAGAAAAGGATAAAGGAGAAAAAAAAGAATCTGCCAACCTTTCTGGCCTAGGCCCAACTAACAACAACAACCCACCCGGGAACCTCCACCTCTCCTCTCTGTTTCTCACCCCGCCCGCACACACCCCCCTCGCTAACAACTGGACCCCACAACCACGTCACTCTTTCTTCCCCAAATCTCGCGACGACTAGTTCGCGGCTGCAATTTCCTCCCCCATTCAACCCGATGAATTCGTGTTTGATTGTCATTGATTCGCCGAGTAATTCCCTCCCCCGATCTGTCTATTTAAACCTCTTCCTCTTCGCGTCATTTTCCCCCACCCAGCACCACCAGAGCGCCGCTAGGCTACCCGTATTTGACTTCACACCGCCGCGGTTCCTACGAGCTCCGACGAGCAATCGTGGTGAGTCCCGAGCACCTCCCTGTCTCTGGTTCACGTGATTGTGTTCCCCAGGTTCTTGCACACCTGTTAATCTTGCTGCTTGTTCCCTTGTGTCCTAGGTCGTCGCCTTCATCTTCAACTGGGAGCACCCGACGACGATACAAACTCCAGCGAGCGATTATGTTCGTGTCCGTGTGCCCCCGCCCCAACCGCGACCACGTTGAGCTTCACCGCATCTTCGCGACCTCAATAAGCCCCAGCACCCCCTCTCCTACCGCCTAGCCTTGCTGGACCATCACCGTCTGACACGCCGCCACCGTGGGGGCCATTTGCGCCGCTCACAGTTGGTCAGTGCAGTAGGATCCGCTGGATCTAGATCCAGTAGTCAAGATTAGATTTAAACGTGAAGGGGTATCGTGTGATCTGGACCGTGCGATCTAACTGAGATTTTATGGCACACGCGCGTGATGCACGTGAAGCGGTACCGTCCAATCAGGGGCTGCCTTGTGGCCTGTTTTTGATTTAAAAACTAGATTTGGTTTAAAACTTGTAAAATTCATAACTTAACTTCTGTTTATCCAAAAAATGCAAATAATATATCAATGGAATCACGAAAATAAATCCCACACATCTGTAGGCTTGGTTTTGTAATTTGCTTCTGTTAAAATAGAATTTTATGCAGAGACATTTGTAGGCCTATTTTTGTGTAAAAAATTATTTGGAAAATGTTTTAAAAGCCAAATTAAGTTTATTTAGTGTGTAATTGTTCAGTTTAGTGATTTAGTACTGTTTACTTGTCTTGTTTTGTTTAGAAAAATTCATCACATGGCATTTGCATGCATTCATATATTTTTGCTTGATTGTTTGAAATGTGAATTTGGTGCTATCATTTTATGTGTAGATTTTGGTGCTAGTGGTGATTGTGATTGTGAGGATTTTTGCTACTCACCCAACTACCAAGGCAAGTGGTGCTTCATATTTTTGTCCCAGTATTTTGACTATACATTAGTGATATTTTGTATAGGGCTTGCATGATAATTTTTGCTAAGTGTCTATATGCTATGCTTGGGAAATCCTAGTAGTTGTAGAATTGTTAGAATTTTCTCTAAGTTAAGATACTTGCTATTGTCATGCTTAGCCTAGATAGTAGAAACCAAGGGTGGAATATATACATGCTATGGAAAAATATTGCTAAGTCTTTGACTTGTGTTTTGCTTAATAAAACAACTAAGAGAATGAAACACCTAGGTGGAATGGTATGTTTGGGTTTTGTTGAGTGGTTAGATAAGGCCCATATCTATGGTCTACCTTGTGTATCACGCTTGTGTAAAGCCAGCCAGGAACAAAGGGATTTGAGATGCCATATGTTAAGAAGCTTATAGTGCAGCCACATGGCAATATGAGCTCTGCCTGGATCATATAGGTTGCAATAACTTAGCCAAATGGACAGTTGGTGGTAGGGGGTGATAGGTTTGGGAACGCGTCCATTTTGGTATAAGGGAAGGATTCTGAAAGGTCTTGTCTCCATGCATGTCGAGTCTTGTGGGGAAAGTGCACCACCTCTCGAGAAGGAAGAATCTAAGTACTTAGTCGTTTCCCCGGCAATGGACAATTTGAGCATCAAGACATGGAAACTATCAAGAATATCCTCATCCCAATTTCTAAGTTAAAAACTTGTGGTTGAACAAGGGTAAAGGTTCACCAATGTCTATTGGTGGTTCCTTGGGAGTTTTTGTCAAACAAAAGTTAGTGTTTTTCAACTGATAGGTAAAACCTATTTTGAGCAAAGCAAGGCTAAGTTACACTTAGCCAATTCATGTAGAAGCTAGAAACTACTATTCTACTAAGGTATCACTTGCCAATACTATTCCAATGTATTGACCCACTGTGGCTGTAACTTGTGATGTTGCAGCTTACTCTGATGAGGATTAGGGTTATGAGTCTACACTCAACATGCTTGCTTGTGGCACATGAAGATGAAGATTTTTATCTGTGTTGTTAAGTTTTACTCTTGTACTAGCCTATGGCTATGGAGTTGTAAAAGACTATGTTACCTCTGGAATGACGAAGTAATAATGACCTTTGTTTCTGTGTACTTCATCTTAAACTGTGGATGCTAGCATTTGATCCAGGGACTAGCATTGAAATCACAGGGACCTTTACCTTTATAAAGGTGGGGTCTTACAGATGGTATCAGAGCACTATGTTGCCTGTAGGATTATGACCCTAGGATTGGATTAGACTAAGAAACCACTAAGGAAAATGTCAACACTTTGAAAATCCCACACTTGTCTTTTTCCTCTCATAAACTTTTCTAATCTTCTTTCTCATCTCTATTTGTAGATGAACTCCATCAACAAAGCCGTGAGGAAGGTACCACTCATGACCATGACTTTGGAGTGTGAGACTGATTTTCCCAAGGCACTCAAGAACCTTATGGTTACCATGGGGATACATGGTGCATCTGTGTACAAGGGATTCCCTGTGATGGATGAAGGAGAAGAGTACTGGTGGGTGCAACTTCACTTGTACAAAAACAAGGAAGACAACCACAAGGAGTCAGGATTCTGCATGGTCACCAACTCTGAAATGCACACAACATTCTTTGACTCTGCAAGAAATGCAGCATGGAATGCCATCAAGGATCTTGGTGATAGACTCAAGTGCAGAATTCTCAACACTCAAAATGACCTTAGAGAAGAAAAGAAGCATACACAAGAATTAGAGACTACCAATCAACAACTAAGGGGAGACATCATAGACTTAATATGGGAGTCTTGTGAACAAGATAGACAGATGGCCACTAAGGATGCCCTGATAGCTATTTTGTCTCGTGAGTGAGAATTGTAACGTACTTCGTTAGTTGTACCACCACACTTATCGTTTTTACTTCCAAATTTTTTTGTCTAAGTTAGGTTGAAACTTTGGTGTTTGTAATGGATTTGTGTATGCCATGACTTGTGTGTTTGTTGCTAAAAGATGTGCTTGTGATATTTTGTCTTGTGAATTTTCTCTACTTTTGTTGGTTCTAACTTTTCTCTATCTTATAAAAATAGATGCCTAACGTTGTTATCAGCACGGCCGAGGAGTTCAAGGGAACTCGTTTTGTTACTCGTCTCATTGAGCTCACTAGTGTGCTCAACCTTCCACTACCTAGAATCACTACACTTCAGCTCACCAAGTTTGAGAGGAGGGACCTTTGGGGCTTCAGAGTCACACAGCCGGGACGCCAGGCAGAGCCACCCACGGAGGTTATCACTTTCAAGCTGATGCATGATGACAAGGAGAGAGGCCTAGATATAGTCATGTAGGAGTTACTTGGATGCCTGGTCGGGAGGCACTCAACTGAGCTTAGAGGTCTCTACTTTCACCCGTTCGAGAGACGCAACAAGGAGGGTGAGGCTATAGAGTACGATGATGCTACTAGAGAGACGATGGAGCAGATTCGTCTGTACCTTCAGGACCTAGAGGGTCTTCTTAGACACCTCGACACTGATAGGACCAACGTCATGCTTAGCAATGACGAGCTCTAGATTCAACTACGGCAGAAGGACAATCTCTTCGCGGAGCAAGACAAGATCGTCAAAGAGATGGAGGCCAAATTTGAAAGCCAGGACAAGAAGTTCAAGATCCAAGAGAAAAGAGTCCAAGACAGGAACAAGAAGATCAGGGAGATGAAGGAAGAGTTAGAGGCCAAGGATTTCGATCTTGAGGACCAGCATGGAGTGATCGAGAGGCTTCGCTCACAGAAGAGGGCTCTTAGGGCCAACATTGAGGCCTTGACCACTAGTGTTGATGAGTACAAGACCGCCATGGAGAATGCAAGACTTACCCTTGTTGATGTGGAGATCGATGCAGAGGAGTAGTGTAGACTACTCGACTATATTTCATCTACCATACTTTGATTATTGAGTCGGAATGACCATCCAACATGTGGATGGCTTGCTATGGTGTGTTTGTATTTTTAAAAACCTGTTGTTTGTGTCGTTCAAACTCTATTATTTTGAGCTTAGTTATTGTGATTCTTCTATGTGATGTATTGTGCATGTTATGCATCTATGGGTATCTCATTCTTATTATTATTAAAACCACAGATGCCTCCCCGACGTGCCAACCCCAACCAAAAGAACAACAACGTCACTCCTGAAATGCAGCAGTTGATGACAGCACAAGCTCAACTGATGCAGATGATGACACAGTTCATGCAGAACCAGAACCAGAATAACAACAACAACAATAACAACAACAACAACATAAACAACAACAACAATCAGAATAATCCTCTGGGATTTGACATGCTCACCAGATTTCTGAGACTAAGGCCTGCAAAGTTCTCGGGAACCACTGATCCAATGATAGGCAATGACTGGATACGTTCAGTGAATAAGGACTTAGTGACTGTTGGATGCACTGATGAGGAAAAGGTCAGATTCACAGCACATCCGCTTGAAGGGCCAGCATCAACATGGTGGGATAACTTCCAGATCACCACTCCTCTTGAGGATGTGACATGGGCTATCTTTGAGGATGGATTCCGTACAGCTCACATCTCATCCGGAGTGATGAATTTGAATAAGGAGTTCCACAATCTGAACCAGCATCACCATAGTGTGGCTGAGTACATTGAGGAATTCAACAATCTGGCGCGCTATGCACCGGATGAATTTGATACTGATGCAAAGAGGAAGGAGAAATTCCTCGAAGGACTAAATGATGAGTTGAACATGCAGCTGTCTGTTGCCTATGTTCCAACCTATCAATCACTTTGTGACAAGGATACCATCTTGGAGAACAAGATGAAACAGGTTGAAAGCAGAAAGAGGAAGCATAGCTTTGATAAGCACAGCTCGGGATCGTCTCACAAGCGTTCCCATCATGATGATAGTGGGAGTTCTGGATCCCACAAACATGGGAAGTACAACAACCACCACAGCCACAACCGTCACCATGACAACAAGCATCATCGTAGTCATGATAATGAAAAGTACGAGAACCACAAGAGTGGACACAAGAGCCACCACAGTGGGAGTGGAAGTGGAGGTCGGCCTATAAAGAAAGATCTCAGTCAGGTTGAATGTTTCAAGTGTAAGAAGATGGGGCACTATGCTAATGAGTGCCCAGAAAAGAAAGTTGAAGGTGCCAAAAAGCCCAATCTCTTCCAAAAGGTACAAGTGAACCACATCAATGTGGAAGAAATATATGAAGAATCTGATGCTGTGGCTAGTAAGTTCAAACTCAATTATGTTCCAGCACTTGTTCTTTTTGATCCTAGCGCATTGCATTCATTCATATCAAGAGCATTTGTTGATAAAAATGTACTTCTAGTTGAATCCAGTGGGTGTCCTATAAAAGTAAGTTCTGCTAGTGGAGAAATGATAGTGAACTCTGGATGTCATGATCTAGTGATAGAATTTGGGAGGAATAAGTTTCCCGTTAGTTTGATAATCCTAGATTACCAAGGATTGGATGTTATTTTGGGAATGGATTGGATGACTAAGTACGAAGGAGTACTAGATTGTGCCAATCATACTGTCACACTCACAACCCCGGATAATAAAAGGATTAGATTCAAGTCTAACTTTGAATCAAAAGGGAGTAAGCTAAATTATCTTAAGGGGGTTAGAATAGATAGTGTGCTAATTGTGAGAAAATATCCGGATGTGTTTCCGGAGGAATTACCAGGAATGCCACCAGATAGAGATGTTGAGTTTCTGATTGACTTGCTGCCAGGATCAGGACCAATAGCAAAAAGACCTTACAAGATGCCAGTTGATGAGTTGAAAGAACTCAAGAAACAGATTGGGGAACAGTTGCAAAAAGGATTTATTCAACCAAGTTCTTCGTCCTGGGGAGCACCAGTATTTTTTGTGGAAAAGAAAGATAGAATTCAAAGGTTATACATAGATTACCGTTCACTCAATGAGGTAACTAACAAGAACAAATATCCTTTGCCAAGAATCAATGATTTGTTTGATCAGTTAGAAGGAGCCCGTGTGTTCTCAAAGATTGATCTTCGATCAGGCTACTTTCAGCTAAAGATAAGGGAACAAGACATACCTAAGACTGCTTTCACCACTAGGTATGGATTGTATGAGTACACTGTGATGCCATTTGGTTTGACAAATGCACCAGCCTGCATCATGAATATGATGAACAAGGTGTTCATGGAATTTCTTGACAAATTCGTTGTTGTTTTCATCGATGACATTTTGATCTATTCCAAGAGCAATGAAGAGCATGAACAACATTTGCGAGTGATATTTGAGAAGCTTAGGGAGCATAAGCTGTATGCCATATTCAACAAGTGTGAATTCTGGCTGAATGAAGTCGGATTTCTTGACACATTATGTCAGGAGATGGTGTAGCAGTTGATCCCGCAAAAGTGTTAGCTGTAACTGAGTGGGAATCTCCTAAGTCAGTGAAAGAAGTGTGTAGTTTCCTTGCCTTGGCAGGATACTATAGAATATTCATCGAGAATTTCTCAAAGGTAGCTAAGCCAATGACAGAGTTACTTAAGAAAGACAAGAAATTTGATTGGATCGAGGGATGTGCACTCAGTTTCCAAGAGTTGAAGAAGATACTAGTGACAGCACCAGTCTTTTGTTTGCCAGATTTGGAGAAAGATTTCCAAGTATATTGTGATACATCTCACCAATGATGAGGTGCATTTTTGATGCAAGAAGGGAAAGTTGTGGCTTATTCCTCGATACAACCAAAAACTCATGAGGTGAATTATCCTACTCATGATTTGGAGTTAGCCTGTGTTGTCCATGCACTCAAAACATGGAGACACTATCTTTTGGGAAAGCGATGTGAAGTGTTCACAGATCACAAAAGTTTGAAGTATATCTTCACTCAGAAAGATATCAACATGAGACAAAGAAGATGGCTAGAACTCATCAAGGACTATGACTTGAGTTTGCAGTACCACCCCAGTAAGGCAAATGTTGTAGAGGATGCATTAAGCCGTAAGGTTTATGTGAATGGCCTTACTAAGGGATAATTGCCAGATGATCTGTGTGCCCAATTCAAAGATCTCAGATTGGAGACAGTGCCTGAAGGACATCTCATGTCATTGGATGTTCAACCCACCTTGTTGGAAAAAATCAAGGAATCCCAAAAGATGGACAAGGGAATTGAAGATATTAAGGAAAAAATTAGCAAAGGGAAAGCCAAAGGATTCCATGAAGATGAACAGGGTACTTTATGGTATGTAAAACGTATCTGCATTTCGCAAGATCCGGAGCTTCGGAAACTGATTTTACAAGAAGAACACAAATCACCATATTCCATTCATCCGGGTTACACCAAAATGTACATGGATGTGAAGGAAAGATTTTGGTGGAATAATCTCAAGAACGACATCGCCGAACATACTGCTTTGTGTGATGTATGTAGTAGAGTGAAAGCGGAACATCAGAAACCAGCAGGATTGTTACAACCACTACCTATTCCTAATTGGAAGTGGGATAAGATTGGTATGGATTTCATCACTGGACTACCAAGGACTAGATCAGGATATGATTCTATTTGGGTCATGGTAGATCGCCTAACTAAAGTGGCTCATTTCATACCCGTGAAGACAACCTATACAAGTGCTAAGTTAGCCAGGATTTATATGAATAGGATTATGTGTCTGCATGGAGTAGCCAAGAGTATTGTGTCTGATAGAGGAACTCAATTCACTTCCCATTTTTGGAGGCAATTACATGAGTCATTGGGAACAAGATTGGAATTCAGCACTGCTTTTCATCCCCAGACTAATGGACAGACAGAAAGGACCAACAAGATTTTAGAGGATATGTTGAGGGAATGTGCCCTAGATTATGGTGCTAGTTGGGATGAAAGTCTTCCTTACGTAGAATTCTCTTACAACAACAGCTATCAAGCCAGTATTGAAATGGCACCGTTTGAATTTCTCTATGGGAGAAAGTGTACTACACCATTGCTATGGAATGGTGTTGGGGAAAGAAACTTGTTCGGGCTAGAACTAATCAAGGAAGCTGAAGAGAAAGTCAAATTGGTAAAGGACATATTGAAGATAGCACAGTCCCGACAAAAGAGCTACGCAGATCCAAAGCATAGAGAAGTCACCTATGAGGTGGGTGATAGAGCTTATCTTAGAGTGTCACCACTTCGTGGAGTGAAGAGATTTGGAGTCAAAGGAAAATTGGCACCAAGGTATGTTGGACCATTAAATATTCTGAGTCGTAAGGGAGAAGTGGCATATGAGATTGAATTGCCTGAATAGTTGTCTGCAGTTCATAATGTGTTTCACGTGACTCAGCTAAAGAAATGCCATCCGGAGATGGAAGAGACTTCTTTGAAGGATACTATACCTTTGGAAGAGGTCTAGTTGGAAAGTGAGCTCACTTATTAAGAGAAACCTATCAAGATTCTTGAGACTACAGAAAGAGTTACTCCGACAAAGACTATCAAATTATGCAAAGTTCAGTGGAATCATCATGTAGCATCCCAATTGTCTAACAATTGCAATGCTACTAGCCTAGTCTATATATATGCTACTTCCTATATATAATTGTTGCATCATAATGATATCATGCTCATGTCATCATGCCACCTTGCATTTGAGCATCATATAAAACCCTTTTCCATTTGGATCTTTTCTCATATGCATTATTAATTGTATTTGCCTCTTGATATATTGTGTTTGGTTCTTGCTAAATGTTTAATGCCCAAGTTGAGTTGGGGGCATCTCTTTTTGACTCCACCACCTTTCTTGTCACCACCCCATCATTCCACCATTCCACCATATGTGAGCATTGCATTTTATTTGGGTTTATCTCTAGCTCATGTTGTTTGGAATGGACCCTTTTCCATTCTACCTGCTTCCATATGGAATGATATGGGAAGGTTGTTCACGTTGGAATATTTTGAGGATAATATGCACATAGTGGAATATACACACTAGCATGTCCAAAATATATTCAAATATGGTCATCTCCATTCACTCCACATGGAACATTCCTTCAATCCTTAGCTTGGCCCTTACTCCATCTTTTGAGGATGCACATAAATAAATGCCATGAGACTTTATTTTGTTTTCACAAGGATAATACATGGCATTTATTATCTTGCATGGGCCATGCAACCATCACCACCATGTGTTCTCCTTCGGTTTTATTTGTTTTTGAGTGGATCATCTTCTCATCTCTCTCTTTCTCTCAATCCTTTCTACCTTGCTTTGTTGCTTGCCTTGTGCCTTCAAACCTCATCAACCTCTCTTGAGTAGTGCCATGCATGAGCTTGTAAGATCATCACCTTGTCCATCCTTTTCTCTCACTTGATCATGCATACCAACACCCCTCACCACCTTTTTATCTCTTCTACTCCTTTTGCTAGATCTTGTTTGATCTTTGCTTGATCTTGCTTGATCTTGTTAAAAAGCCACCACCACATCACCCTCTCTCTAATCCTCTCTCCAAACCTTGATCTAAGCTAAACACTAACCTCAATCTCACCTCTCTCTAACATGCTGGTCCCACCTGTCCCTCTCTCTCTGACGCACCCATCAGCTAACCCTAACCCTCAAAACCCTAACCCGAGCTACCCCATCTAACCTAGCCAAGTGCACCCGAGCCCCTCCCCTCTTCCTCTCTTTCTCTGCCGTGCGGGCCTAGCTGCACCACCATGCCGTCCCCACCTGGCAGCCCTACCTGCCCTGCCCTGGACCAGCCCCAGCCAGCCGAGCCAGCTCGAGCACGTGAGAGGAGAAGGAGATAAGGGCCGAAGCCACCTTTATCCCTAACCCGCTCCCCCACGCCATCCTCCTCTCTCTTCCTCGCTTTATCCACCTCCCCACGCCTCTGTCCCGCCACATCTACCCCAGGTCGCGCCCTTCCTCCCCAGCTACGCCCCTGCTTCTCTATCTCCTCCCACTCCGGCGTGCACCGTCGGCCTCCACCTCCCCTTCTCATACCAGCCGGTGGCGTGGCGATCATGGGTGTCGAGGAAGACCGCGCTGTTCCCCTGCTTCAACCGGAGCCCGCCAGCGAGGAGGAGAAGCCCTACGTCTGTCGTAGTATGTCGACGCCCGCCGAAACCCTAGCTCCTCCCCGGCCTCTGCTTCCTCGTCGCTCTGTCGTCCCCCGCACCGATCCGCCGCCATCAACCCCTCCGCGGTGAGTCCCTCTCTCGCCTAGACACCCGCTGCCTCGCCTTAGACCCCTAGCCTCGCCGGGCGTTTCACCGAACGCTCTCGGTGCACCATGGCCGCGAGCGTCTGCACGCCTCCGCGACGCGTACCGCTCACCTAGTCGCCGATCTGCTCCCTAACAACTACCCCTCCCTAGCCCAGCGGTAGCCGCCGCCGCTCGTGCACGCCAGGTCGCGGGATCGATTTCTCGCTGCCCCGCGCGTAGTTTCCGTCAGATAGTTCAGAGGTAGCAGAAGCACAGTGCCGCCGCGCGTTTTGCAGAAAAACCCCAGCCTTTTTGTTTTCTAATCCCGCGATCCAGCCGAGCCCACCAGTCAGTCTCTCTGCCACTTTACAAAAACGCCCCGCAATTTTTATAGACCGTAACCCGCGCTCCCGCTCTGGCCCACCTGTCAGTCTCCGCGCGTTCCGCCGCTGTCACGTGGGCCTCCAGTCGCTGGCCCACCCGTCAGTCGCAGTGGCTAGAAATAGCCGCGGTGAGAAGAGCCTCTCTGCACGCAGTGTCGCCCAGTCAGTAGTTGGCCCACTTGTCGGTGGCTCTGGCTAGCACTGGGCCGGGTGACAAAAGTTTTCTGGATTTCTGTTTTGTTTTAAAGTTTCCAGGAAATGTTTTAAATTCAAATTCAAATCTGTTTTCAAATATCTTTTAAAATATAATTCCAAATAATACATATAATATATGTTTTGAAATCAGAAAAATGTGAGGGTTTCAAAATATGCCATTCAAAATATATTTTGAACACTTTAATTTTCGAGTTGATTAAAATTACAATAAAATACCCTTTTTCGTAATTAATTAATAACTTTGATTTTATAACTCCAAATTTGACAAATAATATGTCTAAATCGATCAGCGCGACGAGCCCGTTCTATCTATGCATTCCATGTTCTGATTTGCAGCATGCATCATATAAATATAAAGGTTACAGCAACTTATTTGAGGATAAAAGGTGACTAAAACTCCATAAAATGCCTTATTCTTGTATTCCACACCTCACCCATGCCATGCTACATTATTGCCATGCAAATTGTGCATCATTCATCATGGCATGATTATTTGTTTGTCGCATTTTAATTATATGCTTGTGAACTCTATTTATGTTGGCCCTTGTTTGTTTGGTTCTTCTTCGAATAGACGCTGAGCAGGGGATATATCAAGAAACCCAGGAGCACTACCCAGATCCGTCCCTCGCTTCAACTGAGCTGCCAGGCAAGCACTACCACATGCTTGCATACATATAGTACCTATTGCCTCTATCTTATTCTTGCATCATGAAGTCGCGATTGCATTAAACTGAATCCCAAGTACTGCATAGCCTTTACTTTTAAACCCCACCGAAGCTTGTTCCTCCATCCCATGAGCCATTACTACAGGAGTTGATTGAGCCATGCGGGTCGTAGAACAGCATGTGTAGGGTATGTGAGTGTCTGATGGATAACGAGGTACCTAAACAACTTAACCTGAGTAGTAATGGGATAACTAATGAAAGTGGCCCCGGTGAGCAATATCTGCTATTTGGTTTTTCATGCTCACTTGTGTCCCGTAGGACCCCGAGTACTTGATTCCTGTTCCTTGAATATTCGCGCTATCCACATCCGGGAGGCTTATGAACCCCCCTGAGCCAGAGCTTGATTCATACTTATTTCTCGGGGCCACAAAGTAGTTTGAGGCTTTATTACTATCCTGTACTTATGTCATGCTTTACTGCTTTATTTACGATTGTGCGAGGAGCACCTGTACTGTTTAGGATCGTGACACGTTTTCGCTGTATCCACAAGCCCAGTCACACTTTCGGGTTCCCAGTCGTTTACAGCCGTCCACACAAACCTTGAGTCCGTCTCGGAGCCGGCCAACTTCGTTGCGGGTAGCTTAATGGGGTGGCCCCCTGAAATATTTCTGAATCCTGTGATCGCTTTGTCGTGAATGCCTCGTTGGGATTTGATTTGGTTTTTCCGAGGTTGATCGAGTGTGTGTTGCTATTTGTGCACCCCTGCAGGGTAAATCTTTCTGAAAGCCCTGTCCGCGGTTATGGACGACTTGGAGCACAGTTTCTCGATCATAGACAAGTATAACTAAAGTACCGCTTTTAAATTGACTAAGTACCTGACTAGTAAATAGTGCAACTCTCATGGAATGGATAATAAAACTGCCAACGGATGGGGGTTGTTCGTCCGCTTCCTCGTTGGTAAGCGAGGAGGAGGATGGATCTGTTAATATTACTGTTATAACTGTTGTTATGAATTCACGGACATCCGTCTATCTTTGGTTAGGCGGATGGTTAGCGAGTATCTATAGAATTGTTAGGTTTTATCTTTTGCTGCAATTGCGTCACCCCAGGTTGTGTCCCCTTTAGAGGCATAAAGACTTGCTGAGTACCCCTAGGGTCTCACACGATAAATTGTTTGATTCAGATGAACAGGTATACTCGCAAGATGGATACTGGGTGGAGGAGACGAACGATGTGGGCAACGACCACTCGGTGTAGAGATTCCGGGAACGGGGATCCGTGAGATCTGTGGGCGGGATGACTTTATTTATGGGGCATCTTATGCCGATTCGCTTCTTATCCGTACTCGGATCTTGTTTTCCGCTTCCGCCTGATACTCTGATGTTTGATGTATGAGGAGATATCCTAAACTATTATATCTATCTAGGATATTTGGATCTTGCCGTATGGCGTTGCAATATTTCTATTTCTTTTAGATGGAATGGCTCTGAGGATTGTTTTATGGTGGCTTGCATACATACTCATTTGTGTATGTAGTTGATCCCTTCGCCTGCCGATTACGCCGCTTATTCTTGTCCCGATGTTTTGGAAATGGTTAGGACGGCCGAAAGGTCTACCTGTGAGTGGCATTTGGCCCCACCGTACTATTTTAACCATTTCCGCTCATCCAGGCTTGTAACTAAGAGCGTAATTCACCGAGGTAGTTACAATTGGTATCAGAGCCATCCCGCCCTTCAGGGTCTCAGCCAAATGGTCGTTGTCAGTCTAGCAAATATTTTGGTAGCTATGTATACTAGGGAAAAACAAAACACGAGAGTAGGACTGCTTCCATTTTTCTTCTTACCCACCCACCCATCCTTTTCTGGTAAGGAAGTGTAACGTTTTCAATTCTCTTCTTAAAATTCAAACTAGCATTCACGTGTTCTGGGTTTTCCGTAGTACCATAGAAAGTGTGTGTGTGTGTGTGTGTAATTCCTTGTCTATCTGTTGCATCCAATTTGTTATCACAATCTGCCTTTGGTTATCAACTGTTGGTACATTCCATACTGACAGGCTTTTGAAAACCGGCGCGATCTATCTGACTCCTTGTTAACCGGTGCCATCTTCTTAAGGGTGTTCTTCCTTCCAGCATGCTTTCACAGAATGTGGAGTTGCTAATCTCTACCTGATAAGTGATTTTGCGCATCTATTGGTATTTTAATGCTGAAAAATGCGGAAAAAAATTTCTTTGATACATCTGTGTTTCCACACTCCTTTTCAGTCGTGTGTGAAACATTATCTATCCCCCTTTTATCAGCATGTCCATGCTAACTCATTCTTTTGTCACCGGCGCTTAATCCTAGAGTTTCATTTCATCTCCAATTCTCTTGGGCTAATTACATAACATGTGTCGATCCGATGCAGGTGATTGTAATTTGGTTCTCGGCATAGCTATATGACACTTATCATGAGTGGAATATGGAAAATGCAATCACCACTATCCTCCAAACGGTGACGGTTATCTCCTGTGATTTTGAGTACACCGTGATCATGTCTATGCATATTCAAGCATCTTTGGCAATCCGGAGTTTCTCAAGGCACTACGGCGGTCTATCATCTGTTCATCATGCTGCACATCTTTTTGAACTCCATATCTGCAAAATTCTCTTTGAGACGAGGGAATTGCATATTTTTGTCTCTGATAGCTTTGCTTAAGGTATGAGCTATCATCGGTTCTTATCCAAGATCTCTTTATCTTTGTAACCGTCGATCCAATCGACAATGTGAACCAGGTGGCATTTCCTGTTCTCTTCCGAAGGACCAGATAACCTATTCTGCCAGCGCATCTTCTTCAACAGGAATCCTTACTCGTAACGTCGATCTTTCAAAGAGCGTTGAGCTCAGAAAGTGTTTCGAGCATTTGTTCGTTTCTCCCGCCTCTTGAACTTGATATTCTGGGAATATCCTGTTAATCCATGGTGGTATATGTTGATAATATGCTTGCCTATTCGATATCAATGGAAGGACATGGAAGATCATCTGTGTCTCTTTCTCTCAAGCTTCGTGAGCACTACTTGTGTGCAAAGTCTCAAAGTGAGAATTCTGGTTTCTTGAAGTCACCTATCTCGACCACGTCCTTCTGCTAAATACATTACTTCAATTCTGGAATCAGCAAGTCCATTGTTAATTCCAGCTTCCATCTTCAATCAAACCCGGAGTTTTCCTTGTTGGCGAGTTATCATCGTCGTTCCGCTAAAGATTTTCCTCAAGACCGCTAAACCTCTCTCAATCTTTTCAAGAACAACATTGAGTTCTTTTCACCTCTATCTCGTTAAGTAATCTCTTGAAACCCTCTAGCTCTATCGTCTATGCTCAATCCACCGGAGGCCATGAAGACCTTCCAGATCTTGTATTCCTTCTGTTCAAGTTGGTGCTATCTTTTCTGTAGCTGTTGAATCTTGCAGTTCTTCTTCGTAATCTTCCTTCATATCTTTCTGGTGGCTTGGTACTTCAGACATGATGACAACATCATCATCTTTATCTATCTATGAATCCGGCGAATCGTTTGCATCTATCCTTGTTTTCTAACGAAGTTCCATGAGTTTTTGTCAATACCTTCAGTCTGTTTCGGTAATTGGGTTGCATGGTTTTCTTATTCATGTGCGGAGTAATGCTTTGAGTGTGGGATGGAGTAGCTACCATACCACTACTCTTATCATTCGCTCTCGTACATTGAATTGGTGAATTAATGTGATTTCACTCATTCCACGGAAGTTAGAAGTGGCCTTTATCCCTTGATAATTTTACTTCCGTCCTTGTTTTTCCGGAGTGCTCTCTCGAAGAAAGTAATCAATAATCTCTTGTTGGTGGTCTGTCTATTCTAGATGGAGCAAAATCTTCAATTATCTGGTGGAAACAAACGCAAACTCTTTTCTGTCCTCGACATTCTACCGATGCTCGGCATCCCCAAACAAGATGAAAGGAAACTATCTCTCTTTGTTTCATCAATTCTTTTTCTGTGCTAAAGCCAATTATGGTTGATGCCATCAGCCGCAAATCTATTGCGTTAGCCTCAAGGCTAAAGAAAGCAATAAGTATATCTACAATAAACTCCAGATCCTCCATATTCTTTGCTTCTCGGGATTCCACCATGATCTGGCTTCACATCCGTCTCTGGAAGTTATATCCGCGCACCTCAATTGCGTGATCCGTTGGGTCTTACCAGCGCAAGAAGAATCTAATCCGACGATGTCTAACTAAATCTTTCTGTTGATATCAAGGAACTCTATTGTTTGAAGGCAATATTGTTTCCGTACTTCATTTCTCTAATCCGAGAGAAGATACGATGCTATTGTCATAGTGGTTCCAAACCTCTCCAATCTAGCTCTTTTTCTTCCGGCGAGATAAAGATTCATCCTCTCTAGTATCGGTAAATCTTTAATCTTAATGGTGTGTTTTTCTTTATTCATGATACATCATCTTGTCTTTTTCTTTCAAGTGGTTCTATTCTTTTAACATGTTTCTTGAGAAAACCGGAGCTGTGTCCATCCTATCCTTCTTGTCTCACGACAATCCTTCAACTCTTCTAACCCGTTGTTCTCAAGCAAAACGCAAGACTCGCAGCAAGTCTAGCAAGTTATTCCGTTGTTTATCAACTTGGGAACGTGAGGGTCACCTTCGTTCGAACACCCGCCTCTCCTTGTGTTGTTTTCTTTTTCCTAGGAATCTCGGGGCGAGATTCTTGTTTAGTGGGGGAGAGTTGTAGCATCCCAATTGTCTAACAATTGCAATGCTACTAGCCTAGTCTATATATATGCTACTTCCTATATATAATTGTTGCATCATAATGATATCATGCTCATGTCATCATGCCACCTTGCATTTGAGCATCATATAAAACCCTTTTCCATTTGGATCTTTTCTCATATGCATTATTAATTGTATTTGCCTGTTGATATATTGTGTTTGGTTCTTGCTAAATGTTTAATGCCCAAGTTGAGTTGGGGGCATCTCTTTTTGACTCCACCACCTTTCTTGTCACCACCCCATCATTCCACCATTCCACCATATGTGAGCATTGCATTTTATTTGGGTTTATCTCTAGCTCATGTTGTTTGGAATGGACCCTTTTCCATTCTACCTGCTTCCATATGGAATGATATGGGAAGGTTGTTCATGTTGGAATATTTTGAGGATAATATGCACATAGTGGAATATACACACTAGCATGTACAAAATATATTCAAATATGGTCATCTCCATTCACTCCACATGGAACATTCCTTCAATCCTTAGCTTGGCCCTTACTCCATCTTTTGAGGATGCACATAAATAAATGCCATGAGACTTTATTTTGTTTTCACAAGGATAATACATGGCATTTATTATCTTGCATGGGCCATGCAACCATCACCACCATGTGTTCTCCTTCGGTTTTATTTGTTTTTGAGTGGATCATCTTCTCATCTCTCTCTTTCTCTCAATCCTTTCTACCTTGCTTTGTTGCTTGCCTTGTGCCTTCAAACCTCATCAACCTCTCTTGAGTAGTGCCATGCATGAGCTTGTAAGATCATCACCTTGTCCATCCTTTTCTCTCACTTGATCATGCATACCAACACCCCTCACCACCTTTTTATCTCTTCTACTCCTTTTGCTAGATCTTGTTTGATCTTTGCTTGATCTTGCTTGATCTAGTTAAAAAGCCACCACCACATCACCCTCTCTCTAATCCTCTCTCCAAACCTTGATCTAAGCTAAACACTAACCTCAATCTCACCTCTCTCTAACATGTTGGTCCCACCTGTCCCTCTCTCTCTGACCCACCCATCAGCTAACCCTAACCCTCAAAACCCTAACCCGAGCTACCCCATCTAACCTAGCCAAGTGCACCCGAGCCCCTCCCCTCTTCCTCTCTTTCTCTGTCGTGCGGGCCTAGCTGCACCACCATGCCGTCCCCACCTGGCAGCCCTACCTGCCCTGCCCTGGACCAGCCCCAGCCAGCCGAGCCAGCTCGAGCACGTGAGAGGAGAAGGAGATAAGGGCCGAAGCCACCTTTATCCCTAACCCGCTCCCCCACGCCATCCTCCTCTCTCTTCCTCGCTTTATCCACCTCCCCACGCCTCTGTCCCGCCATATCTACCCCAGGTCGCGCCCTTCCTCCCCAGCTACGCCCCTGCTTCTCTATCTCCTCCCACTCCGGCGTGCACCGTCGGCCTCCACCTCCCCTTCTCATACCAGCCGGTGGCGTGGCGATCACGGGTGTCGAGGAAGACCGTGTTGTTCCCCTGCTTCAACCGGAGCCCGCCCGCGAGGAGGAGAAGCCCTACGTCTGTCGTAGTATGTCGACGCCCGCCGAAACCCTAGCTCCTCCCTGGCCTCTGCTTCCTCGTCGCTCCGTCGTCCCCCGCACCGATCCGCCGCCATCAACCCCTCCGCGGTGAGTCCCTCTCCCGCCTAGACACCCGCTGCCTCGCCTTAGACCCCTAGCCTCGCCGGGCGTTTCACCAAACGCTCTCGGTGCACCGTGGCCGCGAGCGTCTGCACGCCTCCGCGACGCGTACCGCTCACCTAGTCGCCGATCTGCTCCCTAACAACTACCCCTCCCTAGCCCAGCGGTAGCCGCCGCCGCTCGCGCACGCCAGGTCACGGGATCGATTTCTCGCTGCGCCGCGCGTGGTTTCCGTCAGATAGTTCAGAGGTAGCAGAAGCACAGTGCCGCCACGCGTTTTGCAGAAAAACCCCAGCCTTTTTGTTTTCTAATCCCGCGATCCAGCCGAGCCCACCAGTCAGTCTCTCTGCCACTTTACAAAAACGCCCCGCAATTTTTATAGACCGTAACCCGCGCTCCCGCTCTGGCCCACCTGTCAGTCTCCGCGCGTTTCGCCGCTGTCACGTGGGCCTCTAGTCGCTGGCCCACCCGTCAGTCGCAGTGGCTAGAAATAGCCGCGGTGAGAACAGCCTCTCTGCACGCAGTGTCGCCCAGTCAGCAGTTGGCCCACTTGTCGGTGGCTCTGGCTAGCACCGGGCCGGGTGACAAAACATTTCTGGATTTCTGTTTTGTTTTAAAGTTTCCAGGAAATGTTTTAAATTCAAATTCAAATCTGTTTTCAAATATCTTTTAAAATATAATTCCAAATAATACATATAATATATGTTTTGAAATCAGAAAAATGTGAGGGTTTAAAATATGCCATTCAAAATATATTTTGAACACTTTAATTTTCGAGTTCATTAAAATTACAATAAAATGCCCTTTTTCTTAATTAATTAATAACTTTGGTTTTATAACTCCAAATTTGACAAATAATATGTCTAAATCGATCAGCGCGATGAGCCCGTTCTATCTATGCATTCCATGTTCTGATTTGCAGCGTGCATCATATAAATATAAATGTTACAGCAACTTATTTGAGGATAAAAGGTGACTAAAACTCCATAAAATGCTTTATTCTTGTATTCCACACCTCACCCATGCCATGCTACATTATTGCCATGCAAATTGTGCATCATTCATCATGGCATGATTGTTTGCTTGTCGCATTTTAATTATATGCTTGTGCACTCTATTTATGTTGGCCCTTGTTTGTTTGGTTCTTCTTCGAATAGACGCTGAGCAGGGGATATATCAAGAAACCCAGGAGCACTACCCAGATCCGTCCCTCGTTTCAACTAAGCTGCCAGGCAAGCACTACCACATGCTTGCATACATATAGTACCTATTGCCTCTATCTTATTCTTGCATCATGAAGTCGCGATTGCATTAAACTGAATCCCAAGTACTGCATAGCCTTTACTTTTAAACCCCACCGAAGCTTGTTCCTCCATCCCATGAGCCATTACTACAGGAGTTGATTGAGCCATGCGGGTCGTAGAACAGCATGTGTAGGGTATGTGAGTGTCTGATGGATAACGAGGTACCTAAACAACTTAACCTGAGTAGTAATGGGATAACTAATGAAAGTGGCCCCGGTGAGCAATATCTGCTATTTGGTTTTTCATGCTCACTTGTGTCCCGTAGGACCCCGAGTACTTGATTCCTGTTCCTTGAATATTCGCGCTATCCACATCCGGGATCCGTGAGATCTGTGGGTGGGATGAGTTTATTTATGGGGCATCTTATGCCGATTCGCTTCTTATCCGTACTCGGATCTTGTTTTCCGCTTCCGCCTGATACTCTGATGTTTGATGTATGAGGAGATATCCTAAACTATTATATCTATCTAGGATATTTGGATCTTGCCGTATGGCGTTGCAATATTTCTATTTCTTTTAGATGGAATGGCTCTGAGGATTGTTGTATGGTGACTTGCATACATACTCATTTGTGTATGTAGTTGATCCCTTCGCCTGCCGATTACGCCGCTCGTTCTTGTCCCGATGTTTTGGAAATGGTTAGGACGGCCGAAAGGTCTACCTGTGAGTGGAATTTGGCCCCACCGTACTATTTTAACCATTTCCGCTCATCCAGGCTTGTAACTAAGAGCGTAATTCACCGAGGTAGTTACACATCATACTGAAGAAGAAGCAACTTGAGAAAGAGAAGACGACCTTCGGAAAGACCACCCTCACCTATTTGCTAGCCAATCCAAATCTCGAGGGCGATATTCACCTTAAGGGGGTTAGATTTGTAACATTCCAAAAATCATGATTTATAAAGGCGCATAGCATTCACACATTCATAAGCATTTGATCTTTTCAAATGAGTTTTCAACATAAGAAACCATATTATGCCTACTAATTTATTCAAGTAAGGCAAGGTTTATATTTTACTTTCTAAATATGTTTTGGTTTGATCAGTATTGTTTTAAAATTTAATGCAAGACTTGCACAAAAATATTCAAAACAAAACCCTAAATAAACACCATATTTATACCCTTTTATTATATACATATGGGGCTTGGTTTTTATTTTATTTTATAACCTCAAAATAGTTTTGGAGTGCTTTTTTGAGTTAGACACACTTTTTGACACTAGAATCACAGCACAAAAACCTGGTGAAAATTTGAATTCAAACATAATTGAATTGAGCTTTCAAATTCATTTGGAAAAATCAAAATACAAATAGAAAAGGATAAAGGAGAAAAAAATAAGAAGCTGCCAACCTTTCTGGCCCAGGCCCAACTAACAGCCACAGCCCACCCGGGAACCTCCCCCTCTCGTCTCGCTGACAACTGGACCCCACAGCCACGTCACTCTTTCTTCCCCAAATCTCGCCATGACCAGCTCGCCGCTGCAATTTCCTCCCCCATTCAACCCGATGAATTCGCGTTTGATTGTCATTGATTCGCCGAGTAATTCCCTCCCCCGCTCTGGCTATTTAAACCTCTTCCTCTCCGCGTCATATTCCCCCACCCAGCACCACCAGAGCGCCGCCAGGCTACCTGTATTTGACTTCACACCGTCGGGGTTCCTACGAGCTCTGACGAGCAATCGTGGTGAGTCCCGAGCACCTCCCTGTCTCTGGTTCACGCGATTGTGTTCGCCAGGTTCTTGTGCACCTGTTAATGCTTGCTGCTTGTTCCCTTGTGTCCTAGGTCGTCGCCTTCATCTTCAACTGGGAGCACCCGACGATGATATGAACTCCGGCGAGCGATTCTGTTCGTGTCCGTGCACCCCAGCCCCAACCGTGACCACGTTGAGCTTCACCGCATCTTCGCAACCTCAGTAAGCCCCAGCACCCCCTCTCCTACCCCCTAGCCTTGCCGGACCATCGCCGTCTGACGCGTCACCGCCGTGGGGGCCATTTGCGCCGCTCACAGTTGGTCAGTGCAGTAGGATCCGCTGGATCTAGATCCAGCAGTCAAGATTAGATTTAAACATGAAGGGGTATCGTGTGATCTGGACCGTGCGATCTAACTGAGATCTGACGGCACATGCGTGTGATCCGTGCGAAGCGGTACCGTCTAATCAGGGGCTGCCTCGTGGCCTATTTTTCGATTTTAAAAGCAGATTTGGTTTAAAACTT
This sequence comes from Avena sativa, assembly GCA_916181665.1. Classification (NCBI taxonomy): domain Eukaryota; kingdom Viridiplantae; phylum Streptophyta; class Magnoliopsida; order Poales; family Poaceae; genus Avena; species Avena sativa. Next base: position 82,194,437 of record OV702296.1, read on the forward strand.
GTAAAATTCATAACTTAACTTCTGTTTATCCAAAAAATGCAAATAATATATCAATGGAATCACAAAAATAATTCCCACACATCTGTATGCTTGGTTTTGTAATTTGATTCTGTTAAAATAGAATTTTATGTAGAGACATTTGTAGGCCTATTTTTGTGTAAAAAATTATTTGGAAAATGTTTTAAAAGCCAAATTAAGTTTATTCAATGTGTAATTGTTTAGTTTAGTGATTCAGTACTGTTTACTTGTCTTGTTTAGTTTGAAAAATTCATCACATGGCATTTGCATGCATTCATATATTTTTACTTGATTAGTTGAAATGTGAATTTGGTGCTATCATTTTATGTGTAGATTTTTGTGCTAGTGGTGATTGTGATTGTGAGGATTGTTGCTACTCCCCAACTACCAAGGAAAGTGGTGCTTCATATTTTTGTCCCAATATTTTGACTATACATTAGTGATATTTTGTATAGGGCTTGCATGATAATTTTTGCTAAGTGTATATATGATATGCTTTCGAAATCCTAGTAGTTGTAGAATTGTTAGAATTTTCTCTAAGTTAAGATACTTGCTGTTGTCATGCTTAGCCTAGCTAGTAGCAACCAAGGGTGGAATATATACATGCTATGGAATAATATTGCTAAGTCTTTGACTTGTGTTTTGCTTAATAAAACAACTAAGTGAATGAAACACCTGGGTGGAATGGTATGTTTGGGTTTTGTTGAGTGGTTAGATAAGGCCCATATCTATGGTCTACCCTGTGTATCACACTTGTGGAAAGCCACCCAGGAACAAAGGGATTTGAGATGCCATATGTTAAGAAGCTTATAGTGCAGCCACATGGCAATATGAGCTCTGCCTGGATCATATAGGTTGCAATAACTTAGCCAAATGGACAGTTGGTGGTAGGGGGTGATAGGTTTGGGAACACGTCCATTTTGGTATAAGGGAAGGATTCTGAAAGGTCTTGTCTCGATGCATGTCGAGTCTTGTGGGGAAAGTGCACCACCTCTCGAGAAGGAAGAATCTAAGTACTTAGTCGTTTCCCCGGCAATGGACAATTTGAGCATCAAGACATGGAAACTATCAAGAATCTCCTCATCCCAATTTCTAAGTTAAAAACTTGTGGTTGAACAAGGGTAAAGGTTCACCAATGTCTATTGGTGGTTCCTTGGGAGTTTTTGTCAAACAAAAGTTAGTGTTTTTCAACTGATAGGTAAAACCTATTTTGAGCAAAGCAAGGCTAAGTTACACTTAGCCAATTCATGTAGAATCTAGAAACTACTATTCTACTAAGGTATTACTTGCCAATACTATTCCAATGTATTGACCCACTATGGCTATAACTTGTGATGTTGCAGCTTACTCTGATGAGGATTAGGGTTATGAGTCTACACTCAACATGCTTGCCTGTGGCACATGAAGATGAAGACTTTTATTTGTGTTGTTAAGTTAAACTCTTGTACTAGCCTATGGCTATGGAGTTGTAAAAGACTATGTTACCTCAGGAATGATGAAGTAATAATGAACTTTGTTTCTGTGTACTTTATCTTAAACTGTGGATGCTAGCATTTGATCTAGGGACTAGCATTGCAATCAAGGGACTTTTACCTTTATAAAGGTGGGGTCTTACAGATGGTATCAGAGCACTATGTTGCTTGTAGGATTATGACCCTAGGACTGGATTAGACTAAGAAGCCACTAAGGAAAATTTCAACACTTTGAAAATCCCACACTTGCCTTTTTCTTCTCGTAAACTTTTCTAATCTTCTTTCTCATCTCTATTTGTAGATGAACTCCATCAATGAAGCGGTGAGGAAGGGACCACTCATGACCATGACTTTGGAGTGTGAGACTGAATTTCCCAAGGCACTCAAGAACCTTATGGTTACCATGGGGATACATGGTGCAGCTGTGTACAAGGGATTCCCTGTGATGGATGAAGGAGAAGAGTACTGGTGGGTGCAACTTCACTTGTACAAAAACAAGGAAGACAACCACAAGGAGTCAGGATTCTGCATGGTCACCAACTCTGAAATGCACACAACATTCTTTGACTCTGCAAGAAATGCAGCATGGAATGCCATCAAGGAGCTTGGTGATAGACTCAAGTGCAGAATGCTCAACACTCAAAATGACCTTAGAGAAGAAAAGAACCATACCCAAGAATTAGAGACTACTAATCAACAACTAAGGGGAGACATCATAGACTTAATATGGGAGTCTTGTGAACAAGATAAACAAATGGCCACTAAGGATGCCCTGATAGCTAGTTTGTCTAGAGAGTGAGAATTGTAACGTACTTCGTTAGTTGGACCACCATACTTACCGTTTTTACTTCAAAATTTTTTTTGTCTAAGTTAGGTTGAAACTTTGGTGTTTGTAATGGATTTGTGTATGCCATGACTTGTGTGTTTGATGCTGAAAGATGTGCTTGTGATATTTTGTCTTGTGAATTTTCTCTACGTGTGTTGGTTCTAACTTTTCTCTATCTTATAAAAATAGATGCCTAACGTTGTTATCAGCACGGCCGAGGATTTCAAGGGAACTCGTTTTGGTACTCGTCTCATTGAGCTCACTAGTGTGCTCAACCTTCCACTTGGATGCCTGGTCGGGAGGCACTCAACTGAGCTTAGAGGTCTCTACTTTCACCCGTTCGGGAGACGCAATGAGGAGGGTGAGGCTATAGAGTACGATGATGCTACTAGAGAGACGATGGAGCCGATTCGTCTGTACCTTCAGGACCTAGAGGGTCTTCCTAGACACCTCGACACTGATAGGACCAACGTCATGCTTAGCAATGACGAGCTCTAGATTCAGCTACGGGAGAAGGACAAGCTCTTCGCGGAGCAAGACGAGATCGTCAAAGAGATGGAGGACAAATTTGAAAGCCAGGACAAGAAGTCAAAGAGCCAAGAGAAAAGAGTCCAAGATAGGAACAAGAAGATCAAGGAGATGAAGGAAGAGTTAGAGGCCAAGGATTTCGAGCTTGAGCACCAGTAGGGAGTGATCGAGAGGCTTCGCTCACAGAAGAGGGCTCTTAGGGCCAATATTGAGGCCTTGACCACTAGTGTTGATGAGTACAAGACCGCCATGGAGAATGCAGGTCTTACCCTTGTTGATGTGGAGATCGATGCAGAGGAGTAGTGTAGACTACTCGACTATCTTTCATCTACCATACTTTGATTATTGAGTCGGAATGACCATCCAACATGTGGATGGCTTGCTATGGTGTGTTTGCATTTTCAAAAACCTATTGTTTGTGTCGGTCAAACTCTATGTTATTTTGAGCTTGGTTACTGTGATTGTTCTATGTGATGTATTGTGCATGTTTTGCATCTATGGGTATCTCATTCTTATCCTTACTAAAACCACAGATGCCTCCACGACGTGCCAACCCCAACCAAAACAACAACAACATCACTCCTGAGATGCAGCAGTTGATGACAGCACAAGCTCAACTGATGCAGATGATGACACAGTTCATGTAGAACCAGAACCAGAATAACAACAACAATAACAACAACAACAATAACAACAATAACAACAATCAGAATAATCCTCCGGGATTTGACATGCTCACTAGATTTATGAGACTAAGGCCTGCAAAGTTCTCGGGAACCACTGATCCAATGATAGGCAATGACTGGTTACGTTCAGTGAATAAGGACTTAGTGACTGTTGGCTGCACTGATGAGGAAAAGGTCAGATTCACAGCACATCTGCTTGAAGGGCCAGCATCAACATGGTGGGATAACTTCCAGATCACCACTCCTCTTGAGGATGTGACATGGGCTATCTTTGAGGATGGATTTAGTACATCTCACATCTCATCCGGAGTGATGAATTAAAGAAGGAGTTCCACAATCTGAAGCAGTGTCACCATAGTGTGGCTGAGTACATTGAGGAATTCAACAATCTGGCGCGCTATGCACCGGATGAATTTGATACTGATGCAAAGAGGAAGGAGAAATTCCTCGAAGGACTGAATGATGAGTTGAACCTGCAGTTGTCTGTTGCCTATGTTCGAACCTATCAATCACTTTGTGGCAAGGCTACCATCTTGGAGAACAAGATGAAACAGGTTGAAAGCAGAAAGAGGAAGCATAGCTTTAATAAGCACAGCTCAGGATCATCTCACAAGCGTTCCCATCATGATGATGGTGGGAATTCTGGATCCCACAAACATGGGAAGTACAACAACCACCACAGCCACAACCGTCACCATGACAACAAGCATCATCATAGTCATGATAATGAAAAGTACAAGAACCACAAGAGTGGACACAAGAGCCACAAGAGTGGAAGTGGAGGTCAGCCTGTAAAGAAAGATCTCAGTCAGGTTGAATGTTTCAAGTGTAAGAATATGGGGCACTATGCTAATGAGTTCCCAGAAAATAAAGTTGAAGGTGCCAACAAGCCCAATCTCTTCCAAAAGGGACAAGTGAACCACATCAATGTGGAAGAAATATATGAAGAATCTGATGTTGTGGCTGGTAAGTTCAAACTAAATTTTGTTCCAGCACTTGTTCTTTTTGATACTGGCGCATCACATTCATTCATATCAAGAGCATTTGTTGATAAAAATGGACTTCCAGTTGAAACTATTGGGTGTCCTATAAAAGTAAGTTCTCCAGGTGGAGAAATGATAATGAACTCTGGATGTCACGATCTAGTGATAGAATTTGGGAGGAATAAGTTTCCCGTTAGTTTGATAATCCTAGATTACCAAGGATTGGATGTTATTTTGGGAATGGATTGGATGACTAAATACGAAGGAGTACTAGATTGTGCCAATCGTACTGTCACACTCACAACCCCGGATAATAAAAGGATTAGATTCAAGTCTAACTTTGAATCAAAAGGGAGTAAGCTAAATTCTCTTAAGGGGGTTAGCATAGACAGTGTGCTAATTGTGAGAGAGTATCCGGATGTGTTTTCGGAGGAATTACCAGGAATGCCACCAGATAGAGATGTTGAGTTTCTGATTGACTTGCTGCCAGGATCAGGACCAATAGCAAAAAGACCTTACAAGATGCCAGTTGATGAGTTGAAAGAACTCAAGAAACAGCATGGGGAACAGTTGCAGAAAGGATTTATTCAACCAAGTTCTTCGTCCTGGGGAGCACCAGTCTTTTTTGTGGAAAAGAAAGATAGAATTCAAAGGTTATGCATAGATTACCATTCACTCAATGAGGTAACTAACAAGAACAAATATCCTTTGCCAAGAATCAATGATTAGTTTGATCAGTTAGAAGGAGCCCGTGTGTTCTCAAGGATTGATCTTCAATCAGGATACTTTCAGCTAAAGATAAGGGAACAAGACATACCTAAGACTGCTTTCACCACTAGGTATGGATTGTATGAGTACACCGTGATGCCATTTGGTTTGACAATGCACCAGCCTACTTCATGAATATGATGAACAAGGTGTTCATGGAATTTCTTGACAAATTCGTTGTCATTTTCATCGATGACATTTTGATCTATTCCAAGAGCAATGAAGATCATGAAGAACATTTGCGATTGATACTGGAGAAGCTTAGGGAGCATAAGTTGTATGCCAAATTCAGCAAGTGTGAATTCTGGCTGAATGAAGTCAGATTTCTTGACACATTGTGTCAGGAGATGGTGTAGCAGTTGATCCCGCAAAAGTGTCAGCTGTAACTGAGTGGGAATCTCCTAAGTCAGTGAAAGAAGTGCGTAGTTTCCTTGCCTTGGTAGGATACTTTAGAAGATTCATCGAGAATTTCTCAAAGGTAGCTAAGCCAATGACGGATTTACTTAAGAAAGACAAGAAATTTGATTGGACCGAGGGATGTGAACTCAGTTTCCAAGAGTTGAAGAAGATACTAGTGACAGCACCAGTCTTGTGTTTGCCAGATTTGGAGAAAGATTTCCAAGTATATTGTGATGCATCTCACCAAGGATTAGGTGCGGTTTTGATGCAAGAAGGGAAAGTTGTGGCTTATGCCTCGATACAACCAAAAACTCATGAGGTGAACTATCCTACTCATGATTTGGAGTTAGCCTCTGTTATCCATGCACTCAAAACATGGAGACACTATCTTTTGGGAAAGCGATGTGAAGTGTTCACAGATCACAAAAGTTTGAAGTATATCTTCACTCAGAAAGAAATCAACATGAGACAAAGAAGATGGCTAGAACTCATCAAGGACTATGACTTGAGTTTGCAATACCACCCCGGTAAGGCAAATGTTGTAGAGCATGCATTAAGCCGTAAGGTTTATGTGAATGGCCTTACTAAGGGAGAATTGCCAAATGATCTGTGTGCCCAATTCAAAGATCTCAGATTGGAGATAGTGCCTGAAGGACATCTCATGTCATTGGATGTTCAACCCACCTTATTGGACAAAATCAAGGAATCCCAAAAGATGGACAAGGGAATTGAAGAGATTAAGGAAAAAATTAGCAAAGGGAAAGCCAAAGGATTCCATGAAGATGAACAGGGTACTTTATGGTATGGAAAACGTATCTGCATTCCGCAAGATCTGGAGCTTCGGAAATTGATTTTACAAGAAGCACACAAATAACCATATTTCCATTCATCCGGGTAACACCAAAATGTATGTAGATGTGAAGGAAATATTTTGGTGGAATAATCTCAAGAAGGACATCGCCGAACATACTGCTTTGTGTGATGTATGTAGTAGAGTGAAAGCGGAACATCAGAAACTAGCAGGATTGTTACAACCACTACCTATTCCTAATTGGTAGTGGGATAAGATTGGTATGGATTTCATCACTGGACTACCAATGACTAGATCAGGATATGATTCTATTTGGGTCGTGGTAGATCGCCTAACTAAAGTGGCTCATTTCATACCCGTGAAGACAACCTATACAAGTGCTAAGTTAGCCAGGATTTATATGAATAGGATTATGTGTCTGCATGGAGTAGCCAAGAGTATTGTGTCTGATAGAGGAACTCAATTCACTTCCCATTTTTGGAGGCAACTACATGAGTCATTGGGAACAAGATTGGAATTCAGCACTGCTTTTCATCCCCAGACTAATGGACAGACAGAAAGGACCAACAAGATTTTAGAGGATATGTTGAGGGAATGTGCCCTAGATTATGGTGCTAGTTGGGATGAAAGTGTTCCTTACGCAGAATTCTCTTACAACAACAGCTATCAAGCCATTATTGAGATGGCACCATTTGAATTTCTCTATGGGAGAAAGTGTACTACACCATTGCTATGGAACGGTGTTGGGGAAAGAAACTTGTTCGGGCTAGAACTAATCAAGGAAGCTGAAGAGAAAGTCAAATTGGTAAAGGACATATTGAAGATAGGACAGTCCCGACAAAAGAGCTACGTAGATCCAAAGCATAGAGAAGTCACCTATGAGGTGGGTGATAGAGCTTATCTTAGAGTGTCACCACTTCGTGGAGTGAAGAGATTTGGAGTCAAAGGAAAATTGGCACCAAGGTATGTTGGACCATTCAAGATTCTGAGTCGTAAGGGAGAAGTGGCATATGCGATTGAATTGCCTGAATTGTTGTCTGCAGTTCATAATGTGTTTCACATGAGTCAGCTAAAGAAATGCCATCCATAGATGGAAGAGACTTCTTTGAAGGATACTATACCTTTGGAAGAGGTCTAGTTGGAAAGTGAGCTCACTTATTAAGAGAAACCTATCAAGATTCTTGAGACTACAGAAAGAGTTACTCGGACAAAGACTATCAAATTCTGCAAAGTTCACTGGAATCATCATTCCGAAGAAGAAGCAACTTGAGAAAGAGAACACGACCTTCGGAAAGACCACCCTCACCTATTAGCTAGCCAATCCGAATCTCGAGGGCGAGATTCACTTTAAGGGGGTTAGATTTGTAACATCCCAAAGATCATGATTTATAAAGTTGCATAGCATTCATGCATTCATAAGCATTTGATCTTTTCAAATGAGTTTTCAACATAAGAAACCATATTATGCCTACTAATTTATTAAAGTAAGGAAAGGTTTATATTTTACTTTCTAAATATGTTTTGGTTTGATCAGTATTGTTTTAAAATTTAATGCAAGACTTGCACAAAAATATTCAAAACAAAACCCTAAATAAACACCATATTTATACCCTTTTATTATATACATATGGGGCTTGGTTTTTATTTTATTTATAACCTCAAAATAGTTTTGGAGTGCTTTTTTGAGTTGGACACACTTTTTGACACTAGAATCACAGCACAAAAACCTGGTGAAAATTTGAATTCAAACAGAATTGAATTGAGCTTTCATATTCATTTGGAAAAATCAAAATACAAATAGAAAAGGAGAAAGGAGAAAAAATAAGAAGCTGCCAACCTTTCTGGCCCAGTCCCAACAAACAGCCACATCCCACCCGGGAACCTCCCCCTCTCCTCTCTGTTTATCACCCTGCCCGCGCAAACCCCCCTCGCTGACAACTAGACCCCGCAGCCACGTCACTCTTTCTTCCCCAAATCTCACGACGACCAGCTCGCCGCTGCAATTTACTCCCCCATTCAACCCGATGAATTCGCGTTTGATTGTCATTGATTCGCCAATTAATTCCCTCCCCCGCTCTATCTATTTAAACCTCTTCCTCTCCGCGTCATTTTCCCCCACCCAGTTGTCGTGGTATTGCCGACGAGTACACCATGGAGGGGTCCTCACAGTGCGTGTTTAGAGACGTGGGGTAAGTCGGACGGTTGACGGGTACGAGTAACACAGCTTACCCAGGTTCAAATCCCACGATGGTGGCGGAATCCTACTCCTGCTATAAATCACTATAAGGGCAATACGCCGAGTTACAGAGATAGGTTCGCTGTGCGAGGTTGTCTGAATCGATACTAAGTTGTATGAGATTGTGCCCTAAAGGCTCCCATAGGCCCGACTTATATAGTCGCCAGGTCCTAGGGTTATAGGGAAAAGTCCTAGCCAGACAGGTTACAGAGCCCTACACCGTCTATTACTAGTCTTGTGTATCTTGCATCCAAGGCTCCGGGTACGCTGGTGACTCCACCGTAGCCTTCCTTTATCCGGCATGGGCCTCCCTTCTGGATCCACCTAACTGGGCCACCCAGCAGGCCATAGGCCATGCTACCGACTATGGGCCACCCGGGTTAGTCGGATAAGAGACATGCTATAAGGATACCCATATAGCATATCCCCAACAGTAGCCCCAGGAGAACTCCGAGATCTTGCGCTGTCTTGCCTCTTCACGTTGAATGCTCTGTCTAGATGGATGTCGGCAAATCGTCAAGCAATATCTTGTAGTCCTCCCAAAGAACCCTGCAAGGTTTTCTCCGTCTTCGAATGGTAAGCCGGAGAAATGCCGAATCTTCCATCGTACTCTTCCGTAGTCGGATTAAATCCGTCCATGCCGGAATCTGATGCGACGGCTCATCTACTCGTGTCAGCTAGGACGACGTAGGCTTAGGTCAGCGACGCCTCGTAACTCACACATGCAGAGAACGCAATCATATCCGATTTTCCCGGCGATGGTCGGAGACGTGGCGAAATTACCACGCACGTTCACGAACACGTCATCTACGCGGCAACCGTCCGATCAGCTGCATGAATCTTGACGCAGAGCATGATAAATAGTAACCGTGGGACACTTGCCACTTTTTACCTCATTCTCTCGCATCATCGTCTTCTTCCTCCGGCCGCACGCCTCCTCGAGCTCTCCGCGAGAATCCTCGAAAACCCTAGATTCCATCTGCGTCAGTCGCATCCTTCCAGCACCCCATGGCCAGCAGCAGCTCCTCCCCATCGATGGCGGCGTTGAGTGAAGCCACGGAGAAGCCGGCGAGCTCCGTCGTCGTGCCCCCAGAGGGCCTGGTCATACCCGCATCAGCGGTGATTGAAACCACCGGAGGCGACCATAATCTGGCGGTGCTAGAGCCTCTGGAAGAAGAGCCAGACTCGCACAAGGGAGACTAGCGTGGCTCGGACATCACCGACCGCGACATCCAAGAGATGGTCGCCGAAGGCTACCTCCCCGCGACGGAGGGGCTCGCCTGGCGAGCGGCGCCGGCCGGCGAGGTGACACCTTCTCCCCAAGTCGAAGAAAATGTGTACCTCAAGGCTTAGCTGGTACGCGGCGTTTCTTTGCCCATCTCCCACTTATTTCTCTCCGTCTTGAACCATTACAAGGTCCAACCCCATAACCAATAGCATCTTAGTGCTTAGCAACTTCGCGGCACTTTGTGAGGGTTACCTAGGGATTAGGCCTAGGTTAGACTTGTTTGTGTACTTCTTCACCGGCAAACGTGAAGCCGGACATAGTAGGGAGGAGCTTAGGAATTGCGGCACCATAAGCTTCAAAATTCGTCCTGGCCGGCGGTTCCTCGACATCGTCGGCCACCAGTCATGCAAAAACTAGCAGCGTACGTACTTCTACGGCCCCGACATTCCTTTGGCGGGCCGAGAAGTACCGTATCCGGACTTTGCGGATGGAGCCGCTGCTGAAGTTTCCACATGGAGATCCCATGCCTCCCTTCCCTCTGACCTCGATGCTTCTCGAGCAATAAGGCGGATCGAATGGTTCGTAGAGACGGGTTTGACCAGCTTGGACCTGGCCATGTGCTGGTTCATCAGGCGAATCCAGCCTCTGCAGCACCGTGCAAAGTTCATGCACGAGTATACCAGTGATCGAAGGGATACCCTCCGGATCTCCGTGGATAACTTCTCGAGCAAATCCGTCAAGCTCCGCCTGAAGGACATCGTCAAGGTGAAGGATAAGAAGCGTGTCTTCACCATCACCTGCGACATGTACGTAGACGGGAAGTGCCCAAAGGTAGATATGTATTTTCCGTGTATGACATATACTCCAATTTCTTCGTCTTTCCATTACCACTTCATCTAACACGGTGATTTCTAACTTAACAGCTTAGCGATCTAGATGAGGACAACCTGGTTGCCCAAATCTATGATCCAAAGATGAAGGAAGTCACGGTCGTGTCCGATGACGATGTCCCGTTGGCGCGAAAGCGGAAGATCTCCACCTCTGATGCTGCCGACGGAGGCAAGAAGAAGAAGACGGAGAGTGGAGCCTCCAAGAAGACTACCGCCGCCCTAGAGGCGGAAAAGAAAAGATCCACCAGGATTTTTGCCAAAGCACCCCCATTAGTGTGAGCTTCTCATTCTCCGACATTGTCTTATTTATCTGTATTATTCCTGTACTTATGCACTTTGTACGTTTCAGGAAGAAAGCCACAACCAGCCTCAATAAGACCTCCAAGATTTTGGGGGCTTCTAGAAATATCAAAGATATGTTGCATCGTGACTCCTCCCCCGCCATCGCCCCTGCTACTCCTGCCGTCAAGCCTTCCTCTGCCCCAACAAGCTCTCAAGTCCAGGAGGCACCAGGCCCTTCCGCCATGGAAGTGGACTCTGGCGCTTCTACCGAACTCGCTGTTGTCGGCGAGCAGGCGACGCAGGAGAGCGCTGCTCTTCAAATGGCTGAAGCTCCGGCTAAGGATGCCATCGGTAGCGGCAAGGCGGCAGTGGGAGCTGGTACCTCTGCCGAAGGCGGCGCCCCTACTCCCCATAAACCCTTCGAATTCCCGAAGATAGTTTACCCGGCGCTCCTGCCGAGTAACACAACTATGGTTCCTGGAGGAGTGCCGTCATCTCCGACGTGCGGTATTGAGGAGCTGCTCCGACAATCAGATATCTTGCGGGAAAATAGCATTTCCTTTGGCAAGCTGCTGGCCGAGAGTGCTACAAACCTCAAGATTATTGCACTTGTAAGTTTTACTTTGCCTTTTGCATTTCATATGAGTATCCCACTGTAGCCCCCGAGGATGTAGACGGAAAACCATAGGTTTTGCATCTATATGCTCTAAGAGTGACTAAGTTAGAAAGAGCTCTCACTGTAGCCCCCAAGCATTTAGATGGAAGAAACTATTCCGACTAGATGCTGTAAGAGTAGCATACGCAGTGTTTATATTTTTCAATACTGTAGCCCCCAAGCCTCTAGTTGTAACTGAATTAGTTCCGACTGGATGCTTAAAGAAAAGCTAAGCATTTTCCGAGTTAAAACTTTATACTGTAGCCCCCAAGCTTCTAATCGAGAACTGAAGTAGCTCCGACTAGATGCTTTAAAGGAAAGCTAAGCATATTGCTAAGTTGAAAAACTTTCGCTGTAGCCCCCGAGCGCCTAGATGGAAAGTTTCCGACTAGGTGCTCCAAGCAGACTAAACAACAGTTGCAACTTTTTCCTTTGTTTCACAGAACGAGAATGCTCGGCGGGGCATGGCCAACGACAAGTACCAGAAGATGCACGCAGATCTTGAAGCCGAAAAGGGTAAAACTGCCATCTTGAAGGAACAGATCATCAAAAACAAGAGTCTATTTTCTTTTTTGCGCATTCCGTCTTGGTTTTATGCCTTCCTTCTTCGAGTAATCACTGTGTATTTTGTTTTCTCCGACTTGCAGAGCATGTCGCCAAGGCCAAGGATATTGTCGAGCAGTCCAAGCACATTCAAAAGCTGGACAGTGAGAACAAAATCCTTAAGAAGGAGAGGGAAGAGATGCTGAAGATGCACGAGGATTCCATGAAAGCCCTGCAAGATTCCACCACAGCGGAAATCAATCGCTTGAAGGAGGAGCTTGCGATCTTAAAGGATCAGAAGCAAGCAGCAGGTTGAGAAAAACCATCGCCATAGCGAGGCGTTAAGCTCCTCCAACAAGAGAAGGAATCCTTGGCGGACACCGTCTGGCAGGCCAAGGCCAGCATCTTCCGTAAGTGTCCCCCGCCTTGTATTTCTGTAGTCTGGATACTTAGAGTTTATTGAACTCATGCGCTCCTTGTCGGAATTTTCAGCGCCTATAGGTTTAACCCGCTCGCCTCCTTCGGACAAGGAATGCATGGTTCTTGCCGGCAACTTCATCAACACCTCCATCACCCAAGCCAAGGAGATTTCTAAGCCCCTCCAGATATATATCAAGGCATCGTACTCCGTGACGAAGTACTCGGAGATTCTGCGCCGAGCCCCCGAGCATGTTGCAAGCTGGAAAGCTTCATGTGCACGGGTTGGCGCAAGGATGGCGCTCTCAATGGTGAAGGCACACTACGACGATGCCGACATCGACACGGTGACCTCTGGCATCCCCGACGTGGATGATGACGGCAAGGAGATTGATCACGAAGCCATCATGTCATCACTCGCGGGTTATGACACCAGAGTTGCCGAGTTGGTGGACGTTGACTTCTTCGTGCCCAGGAACACTATCGACAGCGTCAACCAAGATTCCTCTGAGTCTCATCACAGCGCCGACGTTGAGGGTGATTCTCTGGCTGGGGACGATGCTGCTTCCAAGTCTCCTGCGCCCAAAGAATGAAAAACACTTTGTAATTTCTGTTTCACCTTTGGTGTGTGCACGAAAAAAAATGGTGATGTAACTTAAGGTGGAAAACAATGGTTGTTATGTCCTGCTACTTAAGAATTTAGTTCCCAGCATGTATATATTTTTTAAGCAAGTGCTGGCTTATCCATTACTTTGGTTCTTATGCTTGACTTTTCGTGAGTCGGAAGACTCGTTGTCGGAACCATGCTCTTAGGTGATGATGCCCAATGGAACCGTCAAAAACCTGAGCGCAAAATCGCCGACAATAAGTGCCAAAAGTCACTACTCCAGAATCCACATAAAAACGACAAAGATCGTGTAGACCAGAAAACTTAAGCTAACGCCCTTAGGCGGAATTATCACAAGTGCAAACGCAAAGCTTGTGCATAAAGGTTTCATATGATCCAAAAATGAACAATAAAGGAGGTAAAAGACTTAGAAATATGAGTGAACCAAAGAGCTTTATTTCATTGATCATATAAGAGATACACAATTAGATAAAAATGCTAAGTGTAAAAAGGACATAGCTGTGCTATGTTCCATGGCCGATAAAGCTCCGGGTAGTCATCATCCGGGTCACGTCGCTTACGCTTATGATCCTCGTTGGGTCTATCCTTTAGTTCACGATTGTCAACAAGGTAGTAAGACCCATTGAGCAGCGCCTTTCTTATGATGAACGGTCCTTCCCATGGCGGGGATAATTTGTGTGACTTTTTCTGCTTAAGTCGGAGCACCAAATCCCCCTCTTTAAACGAGCGATGCCGAACACGGCGACTATGGTAGCTGCGTAGCTTCTGCTGGTAGATGGCGGATCTTTGGCATGCCAAAATGCGCTCCTCCTCGAGAAGGTCCACATCTAGGCGTCTGGATTCTTCAGCGTCATCTTCGTCGTAGGCGGCAACTCTTGGTGCATCGTGGAGGATGTCAGATGGCAGGATGGCTTCTGCTCCATATACCATGAAGTAAGGGGTGTAGCCGGTAGATCTGTTAGGTGTAGTTCGTAAACTCCATAGTACAGATGGTAATTCTTCCGCCCAAGCTCCAGTTGCTCTATGCAGCGGTACCTCAAGACGTGGCTTGATTCCCTGCAGAATTAATCCATTGGCCCGCTCGACCTAGCCATTGGATTGTGGGTGTGCCACAGATGCAAGGTCAAGTCGGATGCCTTTCTCCCAGCAATATGCCTCCACTTCTCCGAGTGATAAGTTGCTACCATTGTCGGTGATAATGCTATGTGGGAGACCAAATCTCACCACTAGATCCCGGACAAACCTGAGGGCAGTTGCCCCATCAAGCTTTCTAATGGGTTTAGCTTCTATCCATTTGGTGAATTTATCAACTGCTACAAGCAAATGTGTAAACCCACAAGGTGCCGTCTGTAACGGTCCCACCATGTCTAGCCCCCAGACCGCAAACGGCCAAGTTATTGGTATTGTTCGCAGTTCTTCAGCAGGAACATGTGGTTGTCGGGCATAATACTGGCATCCCATGCATGTCTCAACCAGCTTGTCGGCGTCCTCCTTCGCGGTCAGCCAGTAGAATCCTTGCCGGAAGGCTTTCGCGACCAACGATCGAGGAGCGGCGTGATGCCCGCAATCTCTGAGATGGATTTCGCGTAGGATTTCCATACCTTCTAGCTAGGAAACACACTTTAGGTATACACCAATAGTGCTCCTTTTGTAGAGTTGCCCATTGATTATGGTATAACCCTTTGATCGTCGTACTAATTGCCGTCTTTCGACTTTGTCGTCGGGCAAAGTTTCGTGTTCGAGGTACTCCATGAACGGTTTTGTCCAAGCCGGAGGGACCTTAGTCACTATGTTAACGAAAGAGTCAGCTCTATCCGAATTGTCGATGTCGGCTCCCTTCACGGATGGTGTGCGCAGGTGCTCGAGGAAAACTCCTGGCGGAATTTGCTTGCGCCCTGATCCTAGCTTATACAGCAGATCAGCCGCCTCGTTTTGTACCCTAGGCACATACTTAACCTCGTAGCCCAACAAGCTCTTGGCTATCTCGTCCACTTCGTATCGATATGCCGCCATCATAGGGTTCCGCGCATTCCAGGTGCCAGCCACCTGCTAGGCAACCAAGTCGGAATCTCCACAGCAAACTATGCGCTTGATGCCAATATCCTTGGCTACACGTAGTCCGTGAATGAGTGCTTCATACTCCGCCATGTTGTTTGTAGCCTCGAAGTGGATCTGCAGAACATAGTGTAGCTTGTCTCCTGTTGGTGACTGTAGCAATACACCAGCCCCCAAGCCGTTGAGCAGCTTTGATCCGTCAAAGTGCATCACCCAGTACTCTAGTTCTGGCAACGGAGTAGTGTCTGGCATCTCCGTCCAATCTGCAACAAAATCTGCTAAGGCTTGTGATTTGATAGAGTCGCGTCTCTTGTAGGTGATCTCGAAGGCGGCAAGTTCAATGCTCCACTTCACGACCCTTCCTGTAGCGTCGCTGTTGTTGATGATGTCCGACAATGGAGTCTTGCTCACCACCGTGATTGGGTGCTCCTGAAAGTAATGCCTCAACTTCCGAGAAGCAAGGAATACTCCATAAGCTATCTTTTGGTAGTGCGGGTAACGCTGATTGGACTCCGTCAAGACCTCGCTTACATAGTAAACTGGTCGTTGAACTCCATGCTCATAGCCTGGTTCCTTCCGCTCTACGACGACGACGATGCTGATAACCCGGTTGGTTGCCGCCATGTAAATTAACAGGGGCTCACCAGGCTCGGGTGCTGCAAGGATGGGCGCTGAGGAAAGAATCTCCTTGAGCTGCTTCAATGCTGCATCTGCTTTGTCTGTCCACGTGAATTTGTCCGCCTTCTTCAACAACTTGTACAGCGGCAAGGCCTTCTCTCCAAGTCGGCTGATGAACCGACTAACTGCTGCAACACAACCTATTAGTCGTTGAATGTCCTTTAGGCATGTCGGACGGTTTATGTTTAAGATGGCCTTGATTTTCTCCGGGTTGACCTCGATTCCGCGCTGGGAAACGATGAAGCCCAACAATTGGCCAGCTGGAACCCCGAAGACGCACTTCTTAGGGTTGAGCATCATGTTGTATTTCCGGAGATTATCAAAGGTTTCTTTCAAGTCGGAGATTAAGTCGTTGGATTTTTTAGACATCACCGCGATGTCGTCCACGTAGGCGTGAACGTTCCGACCAATTTGGTCGTGGAGGCAACGTTGCATTGTCCGCTGGTAGGTAACACCTCGTTTTTCAGCCCAAAGGGCATCGTGACATAGCAAAACGTGTCGTATGGGGTAGTGAACGAAGTGGCCAATTGGTCCGACTTCCTCATCTTGATCTGGTGGTATCATGAGTATGCATCGAGAAAACACAAAAGTTCCGAGCTAGCTGTCGAGTCAATGACTTGGTCAATGCGAGGCAAAGCGAACGGATCTTTGGGACATGCTTTGTTCAAGCTGGTGTAATCAATGCACATTCTTAATTCATTGGTTCCCTCTTTGGGGACAAGTACAGGATTGGCCACCCATCGGGTGTGAACGACTTCTCGGATAAACTCAGCCTTAAGTAACCTAGATATCTCTTTGCCAATGGCGCGTCTCTTCTCATCTCCGAAGCGTCATAGAGGTTGTCTCACTGGTTTGGATTTTGGATCAATGTTTAAGCTGTGCTCGGCAAGTTCCCTAGGTACACCTTTCATGTCGGCAGGTTGCCAGGCAAAGATGTCCCTGTTCTCATAGAGGAACTCGACGAGCGCGCTTTCCTATTTGGGATCCAGGTTCGTCCCAATAGCGGTGACCTTGGAGGCATCAGCTACCACAAGTTCCACCGGCTTGGTTTCGATGGTCACCTTGAACGCAGGAGTGGAGTCGGAGATCTGCTTCTTCGACGCGGGCATCTCTGAGTCATTGACCTTGATCTGGATCTCTTTGAATTCTTCGCTGTAGAGGACAGCTTCTGCAATGGCTGCTTCATTGATCTCGCAGTCCCTTGCCTTGGTAAAGCTTCCGGATATGGTGATGACACCGTTTGGTCCGGGTATCTTGAGATTGTTGTAGACGAAGCATGGTTTGGCCATGAACGTGTGGAATATGTCGCGGCCAAATATGACGTGGTACACACTCTTGAAGGGGACCACCTCAAAGGTCATGCGCTCTTGGCGGTAATTATTAACATCGCCAAAGGCTACCTGAAGTGTAATACACCCAAGGGACCGAGCCTCCCGACCAGGAACTACGCCATGGAAAACGGTGTTGGTCCGCCTTAGGTTTGCCTCCGTCAAGTTCATCTTTTGCAGTGTATCCAAGTACATGATGTTGATGCTGCTTCCACTGTCCACCATACACTTGGTGAACTCCACGCCGTCAATCAAGGGGTTGATGACCATGGCGTATTGGTTCTCCGTGGGTATAAGGTCTGGGTGGTCCGTCCTGTCCCAAGTTATTGGAACCTCTGACCAGCGCAGGTACTGAGGGACTAGGGGGAGAGTAGCCATCAGGATCCTCAGAGAGGTCTTCTGTTGTCGGACGATGGAGGTGCCAAGGAAAGTGTGGTAGACTGGGGCCTTCTTCACGAAGGGGTTCTTGCCCTTGTCGTCGCTCTTGGCGGCGTGCTTGGGGTCAACGTCTTCATCCATGTCACTTGAATCCTTGGACTCCTCCTCCTTCTTCTTCCCCTTGCCCTGGCCGCGCGGTCTGTTCTTCCGACTTCACTTGTAGCCGGACTCCGAGTCTTCCTTGAGGTCGTTGACGAATTTGCAGTGGCGATTGGTATGGGTGGCTTTGCCGTTGACGTCGAGGTGTACGAGGCATGGCATATCACGGTACTCCTCGTAGGTTTGGGGAACGCGGAGCGGTGCCGAGGTGGTTTCACTTCCTCGTTGCTTCCCACGACTGGCTCCCCTTCCTCGGCCACGCTATCCGCCCTCTCCTCGTCCTGCAAAAGTCATAGCGACCATGTCGGTAGATTTCTTTTCTTCTGGAGCGGTTTTCCGCTTTGTACTGCTGTTCCTCCGATCTTGAGTTGGAACGGGTGTTACCCGCAATGAGCCACGAGCATCGTCGTCGGCAGCTGCGGACTCACTAGCCAACTGAATCATCTGGTTCAAGTCAAGCTAGTGATTGTCCTGCAAGCGCTTCAGCTTATGTCGGAGCAACGTGCCCCTTTCTAATCCTTCGATAAAGGCGGCCATGGCGGTCTGAGCATGCACTCATGCGCAGGAATTTTTCATATCCAGCCATCGGGAGAGGTAGGCGCGAGATGTCTCGTCTTTCTCTTGCACGCACCGCTGTAGATCGCCCACAGTGCAGGGATGCTTGTATGTACCCTCAAAGTTCTTGGTGAACGCTTCTTGCATGTCCAACCAATTGTAGATAGATTTCTCCGGCAAGTCGTCGATCCATTGACGGGCCGTGCCCGCCAACATTAACGGGAGGTACTTGATGGCGACGTTGGGGTTGCCTTCGGCAATCTCCACCGCGTTGTCGTAGTCCTGCAACCATGTGGCTGGCTTGGCGGTACCGTCATAGGGCTTGATGGTCTTGTCAATCCGGAAACCTTTGGGGTAAGTTGCGGACCGTATTGCAGGTCCAAAGCAACGTGGTCCCAGGTATGATCCTTCCTGGGCCTCGTGGATCTTGTCGATCCGCGAACGTGCATCGTATGGCTCCGGGTTCTTCTTATTGTCAACAAGGGATGGGCTGCGCGGACGACGCGGGCCTCCTCCGCCATGGTGACTGCTTGGCGGTGACGGAGGCGGAGGTGGCGGTGGGTTAGCCTTATTGCTATTACCCTCCTGCGACGCCTCGCGTTTGTCACGGTTGCCTGTCGGACGCGAAGGGTCATGGCATGACCTGCTCTTATGTCATTCGTTGCGCTTTCCGTCATGACGGGTCTGCTCCGTGTTGTTGCGGATGACGATGCCACACTGCTTTGGTGGGGGCATATTCGTTCGATGGTGAGCGTTATAATCTTCGCGATGTCGGGGAGACCGGGGCGGTGGAGATGGGCAACGAGGTCGGGACTTTTCTCCATGGTCGGAGGATATTGGGATGGCATCCTTCCTATTGTGTGCATCCCTCCGTCTTCGTTCTGAGGAACCCGTCTGGGACCCGACATCAAGAGGAGATCTGTCCCTTGGCGGTTTGTACTGGCTAGACTGGCAGAGCGCTGGGTTAGACTCAAGCCTCTGGGAGGTGGCCTTTTCCTGCTTCTTCACCGCCTTGGCCACTAGGTCGTAGACCTGTTCCACTGCCTCAGGCGATCTATCCTGCTCCAGAAGGGTCTTGGCGACGGCGAGGTTAAGGAGTGGAGTGGGCATCACCTGTTTGCCTTCACTGTCAATGTATGGCTTGGCTTGTGCCGGCTTCAAGGGAGCCCATCCTAGGTTGCGTTGTACACCAGGATCATTGATGACGCGAGCCGGAGATTTCTTAGCTTCTGCTGCTGTAGCAGAGTCTTGTACTCGGCCTCCATTAATCTAGCTTTCTCTATGGACTTCTGCGCGTTGACCAGATCTCGATCTAGCTTAGCGCCTTGTTCCGCGATGGCTTGCGCTTCCTCCAGCAGCTGCTGGCGTTTCTCATCAAGCTGGGTCACGTTCCGGATATGAGCAACGGTCAGTGGCTCGACGAGGAGATTGCCGTACATCACTCTATCAGCTGGAGTAACCTGGGCTGCTGCAGACGTAGATGCTGGAGGCGGCAAGTTTGCGGTGCTGTTGTTACTCGGGCCGGTGCCGAGTTCCTGCGGCTACTGCACTGGGTTGGGCGGAGGAGGCATGTCTTTTGCGCGATCATCGTCAGCAACAATAAGTGGCCCCTTCCCCTTTTCTAGTGCCGTAGGCGGAGCTCGTCCGGGTTGATCTTCATCCATCTCCGTCCCAATGGTGACGAACACCCCTCGGGACGCGACAACGTTGTTGGCCTGTTCGTCGCGCGAGTACTCCTCCTCCATCTCCTGCATAGCGGAGTCTAGCTCTTCTGGGCTGAAGTCTATTTCCTCTAAATCTGCACTGAAGTCAGCATAAAGCGCGTCAATGACAGAGTCGGAGGGCGCCAGGACTTCCTCTATGACGGGCGGTGGAGGTGCAATGGGCTCGACGATGACTGGAGGTGGTGGTGCTGCTACGACGATGGCGGCCGGAGGCGGTGGTGGCGGTGGCTGAATCGGAGGGGCTCCGTCAATGAGCGCGAGCGCTGTCTGAGCTGCCGCTTCGGCCTCCGCATAGTTGTTGATGGTGCTCATCATCTCTTCGAGGGTGAGTCGTCATGTTGCCTGCTGCCGTCTTAAAGAATGTCGGAGAAGCGTGCCACGGTCCAGTCCTTCCACGAAGTGATACAAAGCGTTATCATCGGGGTAGTGGGCTAGGTCAGCTCGTATGCGGAGCCACCTGGCCAGGTAATCGCGGGGGTTTTCGCCCTCTCTCTGAACGCAGCGCGCCAGCTCGAAGATGGTAACCACGCCAACAAACTTGGATCTCTGCTGTCCAGACGCACAGACTAAGCTGGCGGATTTGCAGTGATCTTCCACCTTTATATCCTGCACAGGGGCGGTTTGGGTGGGCCTTGAATTTTTCCGATCTTTGCCGGCATACTCTGAGGAGAGATCCGACATCGATCCTTCCGCGAGCGTATCCTGCCCGTAGGCAGTCCGTGCGGGTCTTGATGCTCCTCCGACTCACAGGGAACTAGTGCCCGAGTCGGTTTCTCCGATGAAGAGGTGGATGTCTCCGATAGGAACGATCGAACACCGCGTCGGGTTCATCTTCGCCGGGATCCAGAACTCGTCGGGAAGGACGATCGGAACGTTGCCGGAGAAGAGAACACGGCCAATGGCTACGGTTTCTCCGATTCCCGTGAAGATCTTGGTCCTCGCCCGCTGAAGAGCCTGAAGCGCCTCTTGCCCCACGGTGGGCGCCAACTGTCGTGGTATTGCCGACGAGTACGCCATGGAGGGGTCCTCACAGTGCGTGTTTAGAGACGTGGGGTAAGGCGGATGGTTGACGGGTACAAGGTAACACAGCTTACCCAGGTTCAGATCCCACGATGGTGGCGGAATCCTACTCCTGCTATAAATCACTATAAGGGCAATACGCCGAGTTACAGAGATAGGTTCACTGTGCGAGGTTGTCTGAATCGATACTAATTTGTATGAGATTGTGCCCTAAAGGCTCCCATAGGCCTGACTTATATAGTCGCCAGGTCCTAGGGTTACAGGGAAAAGTCCTAGCCGGACAGGTTACAGAGTCCTACACCGTCTATTACTAGTCTTGTGTATCTTGCACTCCAAGGCTCCGGGTACGCTATTGACTCCACCGTAGCCTTCCTTTATCCGGCATGGGCCTCCCTTGTGGATCCACCTAACTGGGCCGCCCAGCAGGCCATAGGCCATGCTATCGACTATGGGCCACCCGGGTTAGTCGGATAAGAGACATGCTATAAAGATACCCATACAGCATATCCCGAACACCAGCACCACCAGAGCGCCGCCAGGCTACCCGTATTTGACTTCACACCACCGCGGTTCTTACGAGCTCCGATGAGCAATCATGGTGAGTCCCGAGCACCTCCCTGTATCTGGTTCACGCAATTGTGTTCGCCAGGATCTTGCGCACCTGTTAATGCTTGCTTCTTGTTCCCTTGTGTCCTAGGTCGTCGCCTTGATGTTCAATTGGGAGCACCCGACAACGAGACGAACTCCGGCGAGCGATTCTGTTTGTGTCCGTGCGCCCCCGCCCCAACCGCGACCATGTTGAGCTTCACCGCATCTTCGCGACCTCAGTAAGCCCCAGCACCCCCTCTCCTACCCCCTAGCCTTGCCGGACCATCTCCGTCTGACGCGCCGCCGCCGTGGAGGCCATTTGCGCCGCTCACAGTTGGTCAGTGGAGTAGGATCCGCTGGATCTAGATCCAGCAGTCAAGATTAGATTTAAACGTGAAGGGGTATCGTGTGATCTGGACCGTGCGATCTAACTGAGATCTGACGGCACATGCGCTTGATCCGCGCGAAGCGGTACCGCCCAATCAGGGGCTGCCTCGTGGCCTGTTTTTCGATTTAAAAACCAGATTTGGTTTAAAACTTGTAAAATTCATAACTTAACTTCTGTTTATCCAAAAAATGCAAATAATATATCAATGGAATCACAAAAATAAATCCCACACATATGTAGACTTTGTTTTGTAATTTGCTTCTGTTAAAATAGAATTTTATGCAGAGACATTTGTAGGCCTATTTTTGTGTAAAAAATTATTTGGAAAATGTTTTAAAAGCCAAATTAAGTTTATTCAGTGTGTAATTGTTTAGTTTAGTGATTCAGTACTGTTTAATTGTCTTGTTTAGTTTATAAAAATTCATCACATGGCATTTGCATGCATTCATATATTTTTGCTTGATTAGTTGAAATGTGAATTTGGTGCTATCATTTTATGTGTAGATTTTGGTGCTAGTGGTGATTGTGATTGTGACGATTGTTGCTACTCCCCCAACTACCAAGGCAAGTGGTGCTTCATATTTTTGTCCCAATATTTTGACTATACATTAGTGATATTTTGTATAGGGCTTGCATGATAATTTTTGCTAAGTGTCTATATGCTATGCTTGGAAATCCTAGTAGTTGTAGAATTGTTAGAATTTTCTCTAAGTTAAGATACTTGCTATTGTCATGCTTAGCCTAGCTAGTAGCAACCAAGGGTGGAATATAGACATGCTATGGAAAAATATTGCTAAGTCTTTGACTTGTGTTTTGCTTAATTAAACAACTAAGTGAATGAAACACCTGGGTGGAATGGTATGTTTGGGTTTTTTGAGTGGTTAGACAAGGCCCACATCTATGGTCTACCTTGTGTATCACACTTGTGGAAACCCACCCAGGAACAAAGAAATTTGAGATGCCATATGTTAAGAAGCTTCTAGTGCAGCCACATGGCAATATGGGCTCTGCCTGGATCATATAGGTTGCAATAACTTAGCCAAATGGACTGTTGGTGTTAGGGGGTGACAGGTTGGGGAATGCGTCCATTTTGGTCTAAGGGAAGGCTTCTAAAAGGTCTTGTCTCGATGCATGTCGAGTCTTGTGGGGAAAGTGCACCACCTCTCGAGAAGGAAGAATCTAAGTACTTAGCCGTGTCCCCAGCAATGGACAATTTTAGAATCAAGACATGGAAACTATCAAGAATCTCCTCATCCCAATTTCTAAGTTAAAAACTTGTGGTTGAACAAGGGTAAAGGTTCACCAATGTCTATTGGTGGTTCCCTGGGAGTTTTTGTCAAACAAAAGTTAGTGTTTTTCAACTGATAGGTAAAACCTATTTTGAGCAAAGCAAGCCTAAGCTACACTTAGCCAAATTCATGTAGAAGCCAGAAACTACTATTCTACTAAGGTATCACTTGCCAATACTATTCCAATGTATTAACCCACTGTGGTTGTAACTTGTGATGTTGCATGTTACTCTGTTGAGGATTAGGGTTATGAGTCTACACTCAACATGCTTGCCTATGGCACATGAAGATGAAGACTTTTATTTATGTTGTTAAGTTAAACTCTTGTACTAGCCTATGGCTATGGAGTTGTAAAAGACTATGTTACCTCTAGAATGACGATGTAATAATGACCTTTGTTTCTGTGAACTTCATCTTAAACTGTGGATGCTAGCACTTGATCCAGGGACTAGCATTGCAATCACAGGGACCTTTACCTTTATAAAGGTGGGGTCTTACAAAAACAATAACAAAATTAGAGAGCTTTATAGTATTTATCTTGAGTTAGGACATGAAGTGTTTGACGAGAAAATTAAAAAACCTATGGAACTTTATTTGCATGCTAATAGCAATGTTATTAGTATGAATTTTTTGAACACCATTGTTGCTAATGCTATGGAAAAGTCTAAGCTTGGGGAAGATAGTTTTTATAAAAATGATCTTTTTAGTTCCCCAGCTTTGGAAGATAGCTATTCTATTGGTTATGATGATACCAAACCTCCAATATATGATGATTACAATGATGAATATGATATTTTCAGTCCACCTACTATTGAGGAGAAAGTTAATTATGATTACAATATGCCTCCTATATTTGATGATTATGGTGATGAGAATAATAATGACAGCTATTTGGTTGAATTTGCTCCCACTACAATTAATAAGAATGACTATGCTTATGTGGAGAGTAATAATCATTTTAAGCATGTGGATCATGATAAAAATGTTTTATATGATAGTTATATTGTCAATTTTGTTCATGTTTCTACTTAAAGTTAATATGAGAGAGGGAAACATAATTTTATGCATCTCAATAATATTAAGTTCCTCTCTTTATGTTGAAAGTCTTGAAGTTGCACTTATTTTGCCATCCTATGCTTGTTTCTTTGTGCTTTCATGACTTGTTTCTTTACAAGATTCCTATGCATAGTAAGTGGGTTAGACTTAAATGTGTTTTTAATTTGCTTCTTGATGCTCTCTTTTACTTCAATTCATATTTCTATGTGAGCATCTTCTCCAACTATCAAGCCTAACTTAAAGGCTTTAAAGAAAACTACTTGTTGGGAGATAACCCAAGAGTCTTATTGGGTCTTGGAACTTATTACTTCAGTAATGACCTCTCTTATTTGATTTTTGTGCCAATAATAACCTCTAATGAGAGGGAAAAAAGATTTGGGGAAGTTGCTATCCCGAAACAGATTTTGGTGCTCCACCGTAAAAATTCGTGAGGAATCTATGTAAGTAGGATTTAGCTGATATTTTACGAATAAATCCCCCAATATGTTAGCTAACTTTTTTTAGATCAACACTTTTTGATTTGAGCAACAGAAGGTCTTCAAAAAAATCGTTTTCTACCTGCTTGTCTGTTTTGACAGATTTCTGCCATTATTTGCATTTGCTTCTTATTGATTCCTTTTTGGGTTCTTTTTGGGAAATTGAGATTTTTGAGGGAATTGTTACAGTATCTTGTGTTTTAGTGAAAGTTTTCTGTTCTAAAGCTAAACCCAAAGGTCTATTATATTTTGAATACACCAATGTTGCTAATGAAGATTGTGTAAAGTTTTGTATGAAGGAAAATTTACAAGTGTAAGGGAAGAATGATGTAATGAGAAGAAGAATGGACACAATCTCAAGCTTGGGGATGACACCCGTGTCACCCCAAGAAATATTCAAGAGGTACAAGCGTCAACTCTTGGGGATGCCCAAGGCATCCCCTTCTTCATCAATGAAAATCTCAAGTCTTTCTAGACACTTCATTTTTATTGTTTCATCCACAGTTGTGTTATTCTTGGAGCGTATTTGTTTTTGATGTTTGTTTTATTTTGGTTTGCTTGCTACAATAAGTTGGTTGATCACAGCACACTTATTTTGGAGAGAGACACACTCTGTTTTCATTGCCTAGAACACTCTAGTTTTCATTCTTATTGTTTGTGAGTGTTCTCTTTTGCTAGCACTGCGTTTAGCCTTAGTTTTCTTATGATTTATGCTTAGAACTTTTTAGTTATTCTTTGTGGATTTGTGAGACAATCTCATTGGTCTTTATTGATTATTATATTTGTGAGTTGTTTCAAATAAGTTGATTGGTGTTGGAAAAGAGTAGGAAGCTTCATGCTTAAGTGGAACAAAAGGGAGCTTGTTTTGACGATGGCTTAGACCTTATAATGTCATGTTAGATGTTGTTTTGACCTTATGCTGAGTGATTATTGATGTAGCATGACTTCTTCTAAATAATTATGATTGCTTAATGTGCCTTGAAGGAATCATGCGTTGTTTTAGCATACAAAAGCATAGTATTGTGGTATTCTCCTTTGATGCTTTAGTTGGGTTGACTTGGCACATGCTCACACCATGTTATGACTATAAACAATTCACCATAGCCTCTATGATCATTTAGTCCTTGACTTGTGGTACCACTTTATGCTTTGATTAGTAATGTTTTGTCGCTCTGCATGATTATGGCCATTATTGCTCTCTAGTTGGTCGCTCCCAGTCTTTTGCTAGCCTCCACTTGTACTGAGTAAGCTCTACTCATGCATCCAACTCCCAAGAAACCAAGTTATTCCAAAGTGTCCACTATAAATTCATATGCATGGTGTGTTACACCATTCCAAGTATATTCTTGTTTTCATCTACCTTCCAATTAAAAAGTCACTTTGTTATGTGAATATTAGTGATTAAAGCTCTCAGAAACTTGACGGCACACTTTATTTTTCTTGCCCCTAATAAACAGGAACCATTGTGTAATCTATATTGTATATGCTTGCACTTATACGTTGGAATTAGCAGAACCATGATGTCATGGGGATCACTTTCAACATTGCACTTGTACTTTTTACATAGTTGATATCATGCTATTTTGTCTGTTAGAGACATGCCTGGGCCGCTAGCCTAAGCCATGCCTAATCATGGTGGAAACTTGCAGCATCACCATAATGACATGTATGAAGCTTTCTTCTTATATAAAAAAAGAGACATATTGAAAAGAGGAAAGAGAGAAAAAAGCACCATATTCCCATGGTAAATAAGACGATTATTGAGGTGCTCATTGTCTGCTTGCCTTGTCATTTTGATTATGGGATAGCTCATGTATCATGTGCAAGGGGTACCCCGTTGGCGGTTCTCTATGATACACATGTACTTACTATGACAAGAACTTACAGGTGACCAAAGTTGAGTAGCATGAGGTGCGGCCCTCGTATTCAAGGGACATGAGATTTCCAACTTATACTTTGTCAAGCATATACTCCATAGTTTGTTCACTTTAACCTTAATCATTTCAAGATGCTGAAAGCTAACAAGAGCTGAAAGCTAACAAGTACCATAATTTTTGGAAGCTCTTTTTGAAACTTGAAATCCTTGCTTCCCTTATGAAGGGCCTTCTTCCACTATTATATTGAGTCTCCACCTTCTACCTTTAGGCACCAGTTAAGAGAGCATAGTTGCCATTCTTAGTCCTATGTGCATTATCCCAAAACTTATTGAATGATGCATATTGTTGATATTGCTTGTTCTTGTGCTATAATTTATCTAGCCACTCTTATGAACTTTGAAGGTG
The DNA here is from genome assembly GCA_916181665.1 of Avena sativa. Taxonomy (NCBI): domain Eukaryota; kingdom Viridiplantae; phylum Streptophyta; class Magnoliopsida; order Poales; family Poaceae; genus Avena; species Avena sativa. The sequence continues at coordinate 82,221,783 of OV702296.1, forward strand.
TCCTATGCATCTATTTGCTACTCTATGAGGGACAAGCTGATTGCCACTATGCCATGTTTTCTGTATGTGAAACAAACAAACGTTTTTCAATGCATATTATTCATGATCTTTGTTTGTAGCCTTTCATGTTGCATGCATAGTTACTTTGTATTACTATTAGAACTCCATCTTTCATGCTCATTTTTACAGTTCTTTGATCCCAGGTTTCAATGCTTGCAAATGGTTTGATCTTAATTTTGATGGTGCATGTCACCTCAAAAATTATTCTTTTTATCACTTACCTACTCGAGGACGAGCAGGAGTTAATCTTGGGGATGCTTGATACGTCAGAAATGTATCTATAATTTTTGATGTTCCATGCTTGTTTAGTATCAAATTTGCTTTACTTTATCTACACTTTGAGGTATTTTTATACACTTTCTGGAACTAACCTATTGACAAGATGCCACAGTGCCAGTTGCCTGTTTTCTGCAGTTTTTGGTTTCAGAAAAGCTAAAAAAATGAAGATTCTCAGAATTGGACGGGACAAAATCAAAAGTTCATATTTTTCCCTGAATGATACGGAAAATCAAAGACAAAACGGAGGAGGACACCAGGGTGGCCACACCCTAGGTGGGCGTGGGTTCCACCCTGACCGTGCCCACAGGGGGTGTGGGCCCCTGGCCCTCCATCGACCTTCCCACCTTCGCCTATAAGAAGCCCCCGACTTAGAAACCCTAAAGAATCGACCAAAAAGCCACAAAAAGTTCCGCAGCACCGCCGCCACCAAAGGGGAGATTCGGGGGATAGAAAGTCTCTGTTCTGGCACCCTGCCTGGACGGGGAATTTCCCCGGAGCCATCTCCATCGATCTCCACCACCATCTCCATCATTGTTGCTGATTCCCATGATGAGGAGGGAGTAGTTCTTCCTCGAGGCTAAGGGCTCTACCGATAGCTATGTGATTATCTCTCTCTATGCATGATCTGGTTGTGGTCATGAGCTTTGTAATCAAGTAGATTTACCTTGCTACTCAAGTTCTTCAATATTTCTCTGCTCTCCCCATGTGTGTGAAAGTTACAGCGTGCACGCCACGGTGGCACTTAGGCTAGAGTCTACATAAATACTCATCGTGCTTTAATAGATCTATGATTTTCCCCACGTGTGTGATAGTGGTAGCGTCCACGCCATGTGTGGCACTTAAGCTAGATTACATATTCATGAGTTATATTTGGAGTTGGATGTCTTTATGAAATTGTGGTGTTTGTTGGAACCATCTGGTGCTCAAGGTGACAGTCTGGGGTTATCTACATTGGGAAAGGTGGACTTTGAGGTGTGTTGTTATAGCCCTACCATGGATTAGAGTGTCCAACAGGAGAGCAGTTAAGAGTAGCATCATTAAGAGAAGATATTTATATGAGAGAGTGTTCACTAGTGAAAGTATGATCCCTAGTCCTTGTTTCTAAGCATTGAAAGATCGTTTGCATCTAGATTTGTTGCATGTTTGCTTGCTTACATCTTTATTTAAGTTTTCCTTTAGTCTCTCCCACGTCAACAACAAGTCAGAAGCTCTTTTCTAGCACCGTTACCACTTGTATTTCACTATCTCTTCGCCGAACTAGTGCACCTATACACCTGACAAGTGTATTGGGTGTGTTGGGGACACAAGAGACTTCTTGTATCTTGATTGCAGGGTTGCTTGAGAGGGAATACCTTTGACCACTTCTTCCCTAAGTTCGATAAACCTTGGGTAATCCACTTAAGGGAAACTTGCTGCTGTTTTACAAACCTCTGCACTTGGAGGCCCAACAACTGTCTACAAGAATAGAAGTGCGTAGACATCATATATTACCTACAGTTCCTTCATTATGTCATTCTCCTGATTGGTGGATTGACACGGGCGCTAATGTACATGTTCATTCTGACATTTCCATGTTTTCTTCATATCAGGTTAGAGGGACTCAGTCCATGCTGATGGGTAATGGCTCGCATGCTTTTGTTCATGGTGTTGGTATGGTCGAACTGAAGTTCACTTCGGTGGAAAGACCGTGCGCCTGAAGAACGTGCATCATGTTCCCTAAATAAATAAGAATCTTGTTAGTGGATCTCTTCTATGCCGCGATGGCTACAAGATTGTTTCCGAGTCCACTAAGTTTGTACTTTCTAAGTTTGGAACTTTTATTGGTAAAGGATATGAGTGCGTCGGTCTGTTCCGTCGGTCATTGTCAGATGTTTGTAATAATGTTGTGAATCATATTTCATCTTATCTTATATCAAATGTCTGGCATTCACGTCTTTGTCATGTTAATTTTGGTTGGATGACTTCGTTATCTAAAATGAATTTAATTCCAAATTTCACTACTGTCAAAGGATCTAAGTGCCTAGCATGTGTGCAAGCAAAACAACCTCGCAAGTCACATACGACTGCAGAGGTGAGAAATTTTGCACCACTAGAACTCATACATTATGATCTTTGTGAGATGAATGGTGTGTTGAAAAGAGGTAGAAAGAAATATTTCATGACGTTGATCGATGACTCTATGAGATAGTGTCATGTGTATCTTCTGGAAACAAAAGATGAGGCTTTGAGTTTCTTCAAAGTCTATAAAGCTGAAGTAGAAAACCAACTTGATCGAAAGATTAAGAGGCTTAGTTCTGATCGTGGTGGAGAGTATTTTCCAACGAGTTTGACTTATTTTGTGAGGAACAAGGTATAATCCATGAGAGGACGCCTCCCTACTCACCCTAGTCAAATGGGGTAGCCGAAAGAAAGAACCGCACTCTAACTGATTTGGTTAACGCCATGTTAGACACATCGGGTCTCTCCGAGGAATGGTGAGGGGACGCATTACTGACTGCGTGTCATGTCCTAAACCGAGTTCCCAAAAAGAACAAAGAAATTACTCCATTTGAAGAATGGGAGAAGAAAAGGTTAAATCTCTCTTACCTACCAACTTGGGGCTGTTTGGCAAAAGTTCATGTGTCAGTCCCCAAGAAGCGCAAGCTTGGACCAAAAACTGTGGACTGTGTATTTCTGGGATATGCTTTTCGTTGCATTGGCTATCAATTCTTGGTAGTAAAATCCGGAGTACTAGACATGCATGTTGGTAAAATCATGGAGCCGAATGATGCGACTTTCTTTGAGGATATCTTTCCCATGAAGGATATGCCTAACTCATCAAGTCAGGAATTAGATACAATTTCTGAACCTATCATTACAGTTGAACACCTAGAAAATCCTGAGGAGGAGGATAACAAAATTCCTAAAAGGAGCAAGAGACAGAGGACTGCAGAGTCTTTTGGTATTGATTTCTTTGTATACCTCGTGGATGATACTCCCACTTCTATTTCAGAAGCCTACGCATCTCCTGATGCTGACTACTGGAAGGAAGCCGTCCGTAGTGAGATGGACTCCATTGTAGCTAGTGAAACATGGGAGATCACTAATCGTCCTTATGGGTGCAAACCTGTAGGATGTAAATAGGTGTTTAAGAAGAAACTAAGGCCTGATGGTACTATTGAGAAGTACAAGACAAGGCTTGTGGACGAGGGTTATACCAAAAAGGATGGTGAAGACTTCTTTGATACTTACTCACTTGTAGCAAAGTTGACCACCATTCGAGTACTACTTTCTCTAGCTGCCTCACATGGTCTTCTCGTTCATCAAATGGACGTTAAGACGGCTTTCCTAAATGGAGAGTTGGATGAGGAAATTTATATGGATCAACCAGATGGTTTTGTAGTAAATGGTCAAGAAGGAAAGGTGTGCAAGATGTTGAAGTCATTATATGGTCTTAAACAAGCACCTAAGCAGTGGCACGAGAAGTTTGACAAAACCTTAACCACTGCAGGCTTTGTTGTAAACGAAGCTGACAAGTGCGTATACTATCACCATGGTGGGGGCGAAGGAGTTATTCTATGTTTGTATGTTGATGACATACTGATCTTTGGGACCAACCTTACTGTAATTGAGGAGGTCAAGGATTTCTTATCTCAGTCTTTTGATATGAAGGATCTAGGAGTAGCTGATGTTATCTTGAATATGAAACTATTGAGAGATGATGATGGTGGGATCACACTGCTTCAGTCTCACTATGTGGACAAGATTTTGAGTCGCTTTGGGTATAGCGACTGCAAGTCTTCTCGAACACCGTATGATCCTAGTGTGCTACTTCGAAAGAATCGAGTCACCATAGATCAATTGACATACTCTCAAATAATTGGCTCACTTATGTACTTGGCTAGCGCTATAAGGCCTGACATCGCATTTGTTGCTAGCAAGCTCAATCGATTTGTTTCAAATCCTGGAGATGATCATTGGTAAGATCTTGAAAGAGTCATGCACTATCTAAAAGGCACTACAAGCTATGGCATTCACTATACCGGGTATCCGAGGGTACTAGAGGGTTATAGTGATTCAGATTGGATATCTGAAGCTGATGAGATAAAGGCCACGAGTGGATATGTGTTTACACTTGGTGGTGGCACTGTTTATTGGAAGTCTTGCAAGCACACCATCTTAACAAGGTCAACTATGGAAGCAGAACTCACAACACTACACATAGCCACTATTGAAGTAGAGTGGCTTCGTGAACTCTTGATGGACTTACGTGTGGTTGAAAAACCTATACCCGCAATTCCAATATACTATGATAATCAAACTGTGATTACTAAGGTGAACAGTTCTAAGGATAATATGAAGTCCTCAAGACATGTGAAGAGGATACTAAAATATGTCAGGAAAATGAGAAACTTCAGAGTTATTGCATTGGATTATATCCAAACATCTAAGAACCTGGCAGATCCCTTCACAAAGGGAGTATCACGCAATGTGATATAAAATGCATCGAAGGAGATGGGTATGAGACCCACACTATGAGTTTTACACAGTGGCAAACCAATCTATGTGATCGGAGATCCCGTGAATTAGAATTGGGAGACAAGTTGTTGGTAGACTGAGAGGAAAGTATCCCTACTTTAATGAACACCACTCTGTGAAGATGCAATACTTTCCTATTCTGCACGGCAGGTTGATTTTTATCTTAATGTGTTCTCAGTGGCTTAGTCTTAAGCAGAGATGTTGTCCTGCAGAACATCTTTTGAAGAACACACCTATATGAGTCCGACTGTCAAACATCGCAGTCTATGAGAGTTGGGTGATCTCTAATAAACTCATGAAAGGCCATGGAGTATGACGCATAAGCTCCACCCGCGGGGAATTCCCACGGTAGCCTAGTATCGGTCAAGGCTTCATGTGAAGCTAGGTTGCAGCAAACTTGAAGTTCAAGGCATAGTCCACTGTACAATTCGCAGCCTAGTGTAGCACGGAATTCTAGGTGGAAGTTCAACTTAATAGTCTCCATTGCAGTACCAGTATATAAACAGTGTTTTGGAGCCAAAGGAAAATTACATGTGCCTATGGGATCTGGTGGGGGATTGTTGGAATTTTGGCCTAAATAGCCTAGCCCATTTTCCATTCTAATAATTCCTGAAAATCCTAGAGGCCCATTCATGCATGGCAAGAGGTGGGACAAATGTTTAGTCCCACATTGCTAGTTGAAGGAGGTTTGCACCAGCTTATAAGGGAGGCTCTCCTACCACTTGGTAAAAGAATGAGAAGGAGAGAGTCCCACATGCACGCTCCTCCTCCCGCACCGCCCGCCTTGCCTCGTCATGACGCGTGCGCGCACCGCGGGTTGCGGGAATCCCGCCGAGCCGAGTTTTTTTTGCCACACATGACTGGTATATGAACGGGTGTGCATAATTTGAACAGTCTGCGCTAATGGGTTTTAAATACGAACTTAGTGGAGGTTTAATTAAAACTTAGTGGAGGTTGTTTCGCTTCGGTCTCTACCTTTTCATTTCCTCTCCCAACGTTGTTTGTTCGCTTGTCTACCCATGCCTATAAGAGTGGAAGGTCGCTCCTCTCCTCAAACACACTATCACAACCACCGCCTCCAAGTTCTAGAGCACTGACCTGCCACCAGTTCTTCCCCATCCCGTCTTGCAACGTGCACTGCGAGACGGGACAGTAGGCCTCCGGAACCCCGCCTCTTCGAGTCCTGTATGGGAGAAGGGCGATAAGGTTTTTGGGGCGCTATCGGCGCGAATACTGGCTTCATCATAGACTCATTCACCGACGCTGACGACATCTTCCCCAATGACGACTTCTTCCCCACCATCGAGAACCTCTTCCTCTATGACATGGGAGACAACGCCAACACCAACGCTGGTGCACTGTTGTATGCTTTCTTTCTTCATCTTGTTCAGATTACTTGCTTGCTTCTGGTTTTTGTCTCTCCTACACTATGTGTATCAATCTCTCTGCAACTATCTGCACACTTTCTGTCAGATTACTTGGCTAGTTTAATTTCGACCATTCTAGTCATGTTTTACCTGCTGTTTATTTCGCAAAAATCACTTGGTAAATTGCTCATATTTCCAACACATGAAGGCTCCTCCTTGTTCAAAGTGCAACCCTGCTTCAAAAGAACCTCGCGCTGCTCCGGTTTACAGTGGAAGCGACGACGACTGCTAGAACCTGGCCGTGGCCATTAACGCGGCTAGGATTTAGGTAGAGGAGAGGAAGGAGAGGGGGAAGGTGATCTTGTTGGAGTGGTTGGGTGGAAAAGGCCCTCCTGGACCGGCTTTAAACATGGCAGAAGGGGACCAGGGGAGGGACTATGGTGTGGGCTGCTACTAGCTTTAGCAAAAAGCGAGCGAGAGATGGGGTTGCGGCCGCGGGCACGTGATCGGTAGAGAAGAGAAACAGGAACTAGCGGTGGGTTTTAGCGAGGTGGAACCCAGGTGGCAGAGAGATCGAGAGAGGGGCGCCAAGGGAGGATAGGTCGGGTGGCGCCAGGAGCCTCGGTTGCTGTTGTTTGCTTGCAGTAGGAAAAAAACAGGAGGGCGCTAGGGAGTGAACAGGACGGATCAGGAGGGTTTGGGGTGTGGCCAGCTAGAGGGAGCACTCTAGCTAGGTTAAGGAAGAGGTAGGAAAGATGGATTAGGGTTTTAGCTAGATCATCTAGCTAGCTTGGGTTATAAAGGCTAGATAGAGGGGAGAGGGACAAGGTAGAATGATGTTGGGGCTTTAGATAGATCTAAAAAAATAGGTTCAATTCCTATAATTTGACCAAGCTTTCTTAGAATGCACAACAACCAAAACTATCAAGATCAAAGCAAGGAAACAATAGGGGTACAACATGAGATAAGGAAGTTTGCATGGCCCATGCATTAGTGCATGTTTGATAGTTGTGAAAACAACTATAAATTTGTATAGGCCATGTTTGAAAGCTTTTCCCATCCATATGGGGTATTTAGTTCATGGACATATGTGGATAAAAGGTGGCTTAGCTAGTGTGTGAGTACCACTATTGTTATCATACAACCACCCTAAATTCATATATAACCATAGACCAAGTGGAACCATATGGCAAGGTAAAAAGTTGAATCATCCACTTGCATAGCATGCAAGAGGTGTTGAAGAAGGCTTCCATAACAAATATTGTGAAAATAATATGAGACCATATATGTAAGCAAGTAGAATAGAAAGGAACCATGACCAATATTCATGAGCTTGAGTTAAATACCAAAAGAACACCAAAAACTCACAAGTAAATGGATGGTGGATTTTCTGGGTAGAACCAAAGGAGGATGGCAAGGTTGATGGTGGAGATGAAAGAGACATGCCCACAACTCAACTTGGACATCAACAATTTTATCAAGAAGCAAATACAATATATCAAGAGAAAATACAAGTGATACAATATATAATGCATATGGGATAAGGACCAAATAGAGGGTTTTATATGATGTTCAAATGCAAGGTGGCATGGTGACATGAGAATGATATAATGATGATGCAATGAATTAGATGTAGGAAGTAGCATATATCGACTACGCAAGTAGCATTGCAATTGTTAGACAATTGGGATGCTATAGGAACATATTGGTCTATATGACAAGCCCTGGGTAGCAACTCTCATCAGATCTGATCAACATCTATCGCCTTGTTCTGTTCAGCCAAAATAGGGGCCTCTGCATCCACTATAACCTGTCCAACAACATCATAAATGGCAGCCAGGAAGAGCACCTTCCTGGTTTGCTTCTTTCGTTGCATAATCTACATCAGATCATCGGTATCCAAAACCTCTATGAATTCATGCTTCTTATGATGCCACCACCGGAGTTGTGCCATCTTCTTAGGGCCAATAATGATTTCCTTACCAATCATCTCTCTCGGTTCAACAAGAGTTATGTTTTTGGAATCGATGGCTATCTCCACAGTAGATGACGAAACTGGCTTATTAACTTGGCCATCAAGTTTTGTTGTGTATGAATCCACCTCTAGGTGTATATTAAACCTAGCTTGATCAGCATCTGGTGGTCCGTAAACTCGATAAGCAGAAGCTCTGGCAGCAAGATCTCCAGTATCTACATACATATCATCAATCATTGCTTCAACTTTCACCTTACGATTAGCTGCACAACACTTCCAAAGCATCTGAAGATCATGGGAGTTCTCAATTTGCATATAGGTATCACTCATGTTACGCCACACCAATTTTGTCCTCTGTATGGATCCCCAAGGAATCCTAGCATGAAGCATATTTATCAGCTGCGAAATAGACACATCATCTTTGCAGTTGATAAGCAGACGCACATCCTGCCTGAACACAACCCTCTCGCAACCAAAATATAGTTTTGCAGTGTACTAGAGGATATGAACCGTGAACTCGTATAGGTCCGCTGCATCAAAGATGTTCCTAATTTGATTAAAAAGGGGACCTTTCAGTTCATTCGACACTACTTTGCAGTAACTAATCTACTTCCAAGACAAGGCACAGAAAAGAAAAATTCACCTCTCGCTCTTCTCTCGGGTGGTTTTCTTTGAGATCTGGGTTGCACGACCCCGCACTACAGCCGAACACTCCGCCACGAGCCTAGCTTTTCTATTCAACACGATGCTCATAGGTACCCTGTTAGCAGACTTTTGGCTGACCTCCTCGCTAACCTGGGTTGCAGACTCTGCCGCTTCGCTTGTCTGGCGTTGTGCCCTAGACGTTGGCTCCAACGAAGTCGAATCAGTCGCCGATGTAGCTACCACTTTGGCCTCGCTAAACATGTTGGGCATGGATATGGTGGCATAGGGAGAAAAGGTACCATCACTGTCAGATTCAGTGTGTGTGTGGGTGGGGAGGAGGAGGGGCGAGGAGAAAAACGACCGCCGTCGCTGAACCGGATTCAGTGTGGGGGGAGGGATAAAAAGGGACACCGCCGCCACTGGATTCAGTGTCGGGGGTTAGGAAAGTACATAAATGGATTTGCCCGTGTGACATGTTGTGGGGAATATGCCCTAGAGGCAATCATGTATGATGATATTCGATGAACTTGGGCTTGTTGAAGAGCTAGCAACAAGCTCAAGAACCTCACATGGAGAAACACCAAGAAGCAATAAAATAGGAAGATGCAAATAATGCAAAGGATTGAGCTCCCTATGATAATGTGATCAAGTTACCCAACCGAAAACCCCTCTTAATAGTGCAGCTATGTATCCAAAAACCCGGTCTCCCAACAACCACCTTGTGACCGGTAAAAGGAAAACCTAGCAAGGCCATACCTTTTTTTGCGCATCCCGCTTGATCTTGATGACAACACTTCAATCTCCATCCAATCCGGAATGCATCACTTGACCATTGTTGCTTCGTGAAGACTCCTAATTTGCTCCCCCCCATACACCACTATTGGATAGCTTCATTAATACATGTCTTCACATGTCCATTATCACCAATATGGACGAAAAGCTTCAAGCAAATGATCTTCTCGAGATGCTTATCCTGAACTCGCCCTTCTCAACCTTGATGATGATCACCACTTGATGTCATCCTCTCATGGGCTATATAAGATTTTCACTTTTGAAGCATGCCCATGGAAAGATACCTATCTCATATAGAAAACGCAAAGGCACATATATAATGGGTTAGTTCATGATGCATAATTGACAAGGCTTACCATACCACAAGATCATGTGGTACATTCTTTATGATTCATGTGTTGACCAACTTGAAATCATTCTTCACTCTTTGTATAGGTCAACCATGTATCTTATCATGCTCCATCTCAATATCTTGAGGTACATAAAGAACACTTAATTTGATTACATGCTATAAATCTTAGTCAATCATAGATCAACTAATGAGGCTATCATGACACCGTCTTATAGCCATATCTTGAATTCTTCTATTGAGATCACACTCTCAAGATCTTGATCATATCATATTCTTCTCTTCAACTCGATGATCTTGATGCCAATACTCAAGGTATATCTTTATCTTTATGGCATCCATACTTGAATCCAACACACAGACTACAAGCATGACCTATGGAATATTCCTTCATATAAAACTCAGTGAAAAAATTAGTCCATAGGGATTGTCATTAATCACCAAAACCACACATAGGGGCAATTACTCTTTCAATCTCCCCCATTTTGGTAATTGATGACAATCACAATAAGAGGGTTTATATAATGAATATTAGAAACAAGTACGCAGCTTATCCGAGAATAAGTTGTGTACAAGTGGTTACATTTGATATGGTCAAGTAACACAAAGCTACTAGCACACATCAAAACTGATTCTATTTACACAAACTACAACTAATATAAGATATGTGAGTAGAACCAACATATATAGAGCAAACTCCCCCACAATATATGCATGTGTGATGAACTTGAATTTCATTGCATACATTGTCAAGAATAAACTTTGGGAGAGTTTACACTATATATACAACCATGAAAAACATAATAAAGATGAAATGCATGAAAGGCAAACACTTAAGAATAAACCAATCTTAAGTATAAAACCATTTCCCTTAAACCCTCTAAACTTCTCCCCCATTGACAACAAGTGCCAAAATGGATGACAAAGTTAGAACGCCAATATAGTATGGGTTCATCCCCAAGGTGTGCATTTCTCATAATTTGAGTGAAATCAAATGCATGTATCCAATGACGAATATTTGGAGGAAATCAAGCTATATTGAGGATCAAAGATTGCTACAAGGATAAAACGGTGAAGAAACTTCAACGGATGAAGCAATAAATCCAATGATCCAAAAAATTCAAATGGACAAACAGTGCTCTAAATGAAATAAGGAAGCTCCCCAAGGTTCGTGCATAAATTTTAATTACTGTATTTGAATACAATATGCACAAACATGGAATCCTCACTCCCTCTATATTATTTAGAACACAACCAAGATACAAGGAGTAGATATAAATAAATACACTTTTCAAGACAAGCTTAAGTCCAAAAGAAACCAAATATGAGATATGAGTGTGTGAAGATGCAATAAAAGTAGACCAAGCACTCATAAATCAAGACCTTACCAATACCATTAAAAACCAAGAGGACAAGAGATATGGTCGGCAAAGAGCGATGATATCAAGGCGAGAGATTAACACTCTCATGTATATAAGTTTATAAGTGGACAAAACATGAGAATAATCCACAAATAAACAACCATACATAAGAGGTTAATAAAATAAGAAAACATGATATCCAAGAGGAAGTCATAAGATATACCAAACATGATATTTTTTGCATAAGTGCATATATAGACCATGGCTCTATTTTCTCTTATGGTATATCAATGAACTTCACCAAAGAAAAAATAAAAACCTCAAAAACATCACAACTAACACTAAGGGAACAAATGCTAGTTGGGATACTTTGAGAAAGGCAACAAGTAGCAAAAGGAAGGATTCAAAGCAATTTCAATAATATTGCACATGAGAGTACCTTGAGGAATTGATATGCAATAAATTACTAGAAGGCATATTTGGAATTGGTGAATCATGAACATGATTTTATATAATCCCCATTATATGCATCATCTCAAATTACTCACATAAGAAATAAGGATAAAGAAGTCTTTCAAAGATCCTTGCAAGAACCGCAACATTTACAAACGGATAAATTCATGCCAAGATGCAACCTACAAGAGATTGGATGAAAGAATAGTATGAATGAATAAGATACTTGTTACCGATATAGCAATGGTATGATGTAGTAGATAAGAATTTTTCGATCATCCTAGCTTGGCTCCAATTATCATGTGGTGACAGCACTTTCCTTATAGAATACAAGCATCCATTGCATCTCCAATGTACCTAAAACAACATTCAAGTACATCTTGGTCCCCAAACTTATTGGTTCCAAAGTGGTTATACTAACCACAACACATAGTACACACTCCATAAAAATATGTACATATTTAGAGATGAAATTTGAATTTCATGCACATCTTAGCCGTTTAAGGATTTGATGGAGTATACCGTATATATTGGATCAAAGGAAACAAACACATGGATACTTTCAATATCCAAAGAAGATATAATTTGGAAAAACACCAAAATATTCAAGAAGGCATACAAGGTGTGACAAAACACATTTGTTGCCCAAACTATATCAAATAATCAAATCAACACAAGATTTGTTCAACGAAGTTCAACCAATGAACTAAGCAAAAACTATTGAGCAAAAAGATGAAATAAAAACAAAAATACTCAAGGATTTATCTCATTCAAGCAAATAAAATAGAGAAGAAAGAATGATATAACAAACTCTCGAAAGAGCAAGGTTTCAACAAATAAACCAAAACCTTAACACTTTTCACAATGGCACAAGGTTTCAAGAAGAAAAGGTTTGTCTTCCACTAAAACAAATTTTATAATAATCAAACATAATAAAGAGATGTTAAAAAACAAGGAAGACAATGGAAGCCACAACAATTTTTTTTGAAAAGAAAATAAGGCAATAAGAGGTGAAATCCAAGGTGAATATGGTCCACAAATGCTACCACACATAAGTATATCAATTATCGAAGACAATGAGTGTATTGGAATTGATTTCCGATGGTATATTGCACGGATATTAAAGATAAATCTTCACAATAAAAAAGCATAGGGTAGGAATAAAAAGATTAAGCACTATGTAAAGATAGAGATTCTTGATAGCTTCAATCTAGTCACACAATCATGCAAAGCAATGATTAGAATAACTTGAAGCAAATGGTCTCCCAAAAAGATATAGAGATATGTATTTGAGGAAGACCGCATTAAGAATTTCTTGCTTAAGCAAAGACCAAAAAGACGAGCAATAAAAGCTTCTAACGAAAATAGGACCTTGTTTAAGCCAACATGCCACCTAGAAACAAGATAATCAACAATATCAACTCTAAGTGTCACTACCTCATATGTTCACATTTGCTAGGATTGTGATATGCAAAAGAATCATATTACTCCCCCATAATGTGATATTTAATTTTTATTAATAAGAGGAAAAGCAACCTCAACTATAATATAATGGACATTTAGAATTTGAATTTCTCATGAGTATGACACACCACATAGTGACTATATAAGCTTGCAATATCAATACTAAGTGGTAGTACTCATGTACACATTTTAAGGTTTGAGAGATGCGCGAGGCATATCACTCCCCCCAAAATGGGATGTTCCATTAACCACTCAAAAAGAGCCAAATAAGATATCATCAAGATGCATTAGAGGCTCAAAATAAGACATACAGGTAAATGATGTGCCAAACACCTAGACATACTTAAATACACAAAATAAGCAAGCATGAGGAACACCAAATACAAACACATACTTGGTACAAAACCAAAACATGTAAAGGGGCAAGTAACTTCCAATGTAAATGAGTTTAGTACAAGTTACCGCGAAGAGGCGCATTGGATATAAAATAGGGATAAGATAATCCTAATGACTTGGCTTGATCAAATATAATATATGAAGATCCCTTAATTCTTCATGAGTTATACAAGTCTCCAATGCCCTCCAAAAACACCTATTGATCAAGTGTTGGTCCCCAACTAAGTTGGGTCCTAAGAGGTTAGTCACAATAGGCTTGGCAACCCAAATCGTTCTTTTCTTGAAACCACTTTGAGTTACAACAAACTTGGAAAACACATTGCCATACTTATCCTTCCTAAGAGAATAATCATCATCAACAATGAAAGGGTTAGATAAGGTACCGTTTGAACATGAAGAGGCAAAGTGCCCCTTCACACGACGTATGTAGCAACAAGTGCTCCCCTTTCTCTTCTTCATTGATTTCTTGGCTTGGGGGGCATTATCTTGATTCTTCTTTGGAAGTGGCCTAATTTCAACTTGGGCTTGACCTTGTACTTGTGGCTGCTTCCCTTGTTTCTTCTCACTCAAGTGATTTTTCTTCAATGGACAAGATCTTACATGATGTCCTTCAACCTTGCACTTGAAGCAAATAATCTTGGCCGAATTCTTGACTTAGTTTTGGCCCTTCTTCTTGTTTCTATTGGACTTGTTCTTGTTATTGGAGTTGAATCCAAGTCCACTTTTATCATTAGGGGATTTTTGCACATTCAAAATATTATCGAGTGTGGATTTCCCTTCATGACTCTTTTCCAAGTCATTCCTCAACGAGTTGACTTGGGACTTAAGCTGTTTGATTTCATCTACATGGTTAGTAGAAATACAAGTACTAGAGGAAGTAGAAGCTTCATTGTTAGAGCAACAAGGCAAAGCAAGTAATCCAACACAAGGTTTATCAATAGTATGGCTAGAGGGATTACTAGGAGTAGGACACGGCTAAATAGCATTTTGAGTAGAAGTTGTGCTAATGTCCAAAAGAGGCTCACAAGATGTTACCTTGGTAATACTTTCCTCACGAGCTAACATTAGCCCATCATGGGAGATTAGAAGATCATTATGAGAGCCTGAGAGCTTTTCATGACTTTCTTCTAATTTCCTATACTTGCTATTTAGATCCTCAAGTTGAGCCCTTAGCTCAATGTTCTCCTTTAGGATAGATGTTTCACAAGAAGTAGAGTTAGTAGCACAAGCATCATTAATGTAATTTTCCTTTTCAAGCTCATAAGATTCAATTTTTTGTGTGAGGAGACAATTAGTGTGCTTCTCCTCGGCCAGCTCTTGCTTAAGGAGATTGAATCTCCAACTCCCATCATCAAGTTGGAAATCCAACTCCTCAATGGTTCCCGTTTGTTTAGTTATGGTTTCCATAACGTGTTTGAGACAAGTAACGGCCTTATTATTACCACGAAGCGAGGTACACAAAAAATTCAACTCAAGCAAGAGAGCACTAGTATCCTCATCAATGTCATCATCACTATCATCATTATCATTGCTATTATCTTTAGAAGATATATTGGGATCCAAAGTAGGAGATACCTTTGATCCTCTTGCCATAAGGAACATGTGAGCATGGGAGGATGAAGATGAGGATATTATTGAATCTTCATTCATGATCATGTCTTGCTCCATAGAATGTTTGATTTCCTCTACATTGTTAGATAAACAACTAGAGGAAATAGAAGCATTTTGTTCATGGGAACAAGGCAAATCAAGCATATCATCTACACTAGTACTCAAATAATTTCTAGATGATATACAAGGACTAGAAACAAAAGGGGATATAGCATTATTATTGCAAGAAGTGCTTAAGTCCAAAGAAGAAACATTGCAATGGGATAGAGATGAAGGATCATCATTAGCGAGCACAATATCAACATTGCAATTCCCAACACCACTCACCATATATTTACCTTGTGTCTTGCAACACGTTGGTGCAGTGGGTGAGGATGAGAACTCATCACGGCCGGAGGTGGAAGCAACTTGGAGCTCTTCATGATGTGAAGGAAAAGAGATCTCCCTAGAGAAACCACCGACAATATTAGAGATGGAACCACCAAATATTTCTTTCAGCTTGGTCCACTTATCATGAGACGACTTGTGCTTTACAATGTTCAATAACAAATTAACTTTGGGGCTCAAAGAGAAAATAATCTCATTAGATACTTGAGCTTCGAGATGTAAGGGGTTAGGCACCTTTTTTCAGTGAAATCTTGTTTTTTTCCTGCATTAATTCGTTATGGGAGAATCTTTGCTTCCTCAATGCTCTTGCCTTCGCGGTCCTATTAAAATCCCCCAGCCACTGGAATCCATTGGTTTCTGTCTCAATTCGTCATTTGAACTGACCTATTGCGTTAGGACACCTCCTCTGGTTTCTCATCCGCTAAAGATAGATTTTGAGGATCCATCGGAGGAGAAAAACCTACATCTATAAATCGCTTAATATTTGGACACAAGGTCCTAAGATTACAAAGCAAGCAATTTCTCCACAAATCATAATTTGTGCCATCAAAGATAATTGTGTCATTGTGCACTATACTACTAGCCGACATCTTTACACTCTAGGCGGTGAAGCCTAAACAAGGAGAGACCTTGCTCTGATACCAATTGAAAGGATAGAGATGTCGCCTAGAGGGGGTGAATAGGCAATTTCAAAACTATTATGGTTTTGGCTTGATAGAATGCGGAATTAAACTAACGTTTATTTTACAAGCACAAAACCTAAATTGTAACTACCTCGGTGAATTACGCTCCTAGTTACAAGCCTGGATGAGCGGAAATGGTTAAAATAGTACGGTGGGGCCCAAATGCCACTCACAGGTAGACCTTTCGACCGTCCTAACCATTTCCAAACATCGGGACAAGAACGGGCGGCGTAATCGGCAGGCGAAGGGATCAACTACATACACAAATGAGTATGTAGGCAAGCCACCATACAACAGTCCTTAGAGCCATTCCATCTAAAAGAAATAGAAATATCGCAACGCCATACGGCAAGATCCAAATATCCTAGATAGATATAATAGTTTAGGATATCTCCTCATACATCAAACATCAGAGTATCAGGCAGAAGCGGAAAACAAGATCCGAGTACGGATAAGAAGCAAATCGGCATAAGATGCCCCATAAATAAACACATCCCGCCCACAGATCTCACGGATCCCCGTTCCCGGAATCTCTACACCGAGTGATCGTTGCCAACATCGTCCATCTCCTCCACCCAGTATCCATCTTGCGAGCATACCTGTTCATCTGAATCAAACAATTTATTGTGTGAGACCCTAGGGGTACTCAGCAAGTCTTTATGCCTCTAAAGAGGACACAACCTGGGGTGACGCAATTGCAGCAAAAGATAAACCCTACAATTCTATAGATACTCGCTAACCATCCGCCTAACCAAAGATAGACGGATGTCCGTGAAGTAATAACAATAGTTATAACGGTAATATTAACAGATCCATCCTCCTCCTCGCTTACCGACGAGGAAGCGGACGAACAACCCCCATCCGTTGGCAGTTTTATTAGCCATTCCATGAATGTTGCACTATTACTAGTCAGGTACTTGGTCAAATTAAAAGCGGTACTTTAGTTATGCTTGTCTATGATCGAGAAACTGTGCTCCAAGTCGTCCATAACCGCGGACACGGCTTTCAAAAAGTTTTACCCTGCAGGGGTGCACAAATAGCAACACACACTCGATCAACCTCGGAAAAACCAAATCAAAACCCAACGAGGCATTCACGACAAAGCGATCACAGGATTCAGAAATATTTCAGGGGGCCACCCCATTAAGCTACCCGCAACGAAGTTGGCCGGCTCCGAGACGGACTCAAGGTTTGCGTCAATGGATGTAAACGACTGGGAACCCGAAAGTGTGACTAGGCTTGTCGATACCGCGAAAACACTCCGCTTACCTAAACAGTACAGGTGCTCCTCGCACAATCTTAAATAAAGCAGTAAAGCATGGCATAAGTACAGAATAGTAATAAAGCCCCAAACTACTTTGTGGCCCCAAGAAATAAGAATGAATCAATCTCTGGCTCAGGGGGGTTCATAAGCCTCCCGGATGTGGATAGCGCGAATATTCAAGGAACAGGAATCAAGTACTCGGGGTCCTACGGGACACAAGTGAGCATGAAAAACCAAATAGCAGATATTGCTCACCGGTGCCACTTTCATTAGTTCTCCCATTACTACTCAGGTTAAGTTGTTTAGGTACCTCGTTATCCATCAGACACTCACATACCCTACACATGTTGTTCTACGACTCGCATGGCTCAAACAACTCCTGTAGTAATGGCTCATGGGATGGAGGAACAAGCTTCGGTGGGGTTTAAAAGTAAAGGCTATGCAGTACTTGGGATTCAATTTAATGCAATCGCGACTCAATGATACAAGAATAAGATAGAGGCAATAGGTACTATATGTATGCAAGCATGTGGTAGTGCTTGCCTGGCAGCTCAGTTGAAGCGAGAGAAGGATCTGGGTAGTGCTCCTGGGTCTCTTGATATATCCCCTGCTCAGCGTCTATCCGAAGAAGAACCAAACAAACCAGGGCCAACATAAATAAAGTGCACAAGCATATGAATTAAATGCGACAAGCAAACAATCATGCCATGATGAATGATGCACAATTTGCATGGCAATAATGTAGCATGGCATGGTTGAGGTGTGGAATACAAGAAATAAACATTTTATGGGGTTTTAATCATATTTATACTCAAATAAGTTGCTGTATACTTTATATTTATATGATGCATGCTGCAATTCAGAACATGGAATGCATAAACAGAAAGGTCTCGTCGAGCTGATCATTTTAGACATATTATTTATCAAATTTGGAGTTATAAAACAAAAGTTATTAATTAATTACGAAAAAGGGCATTTTATTGTAATTTTAATCAACTTGAACTTTTAAGTGTTCAAAATATATTTTGAATGGAAGATTTGAATTCCTCACATTTTTCTGATTTCAAAACATATATTACATGTTTAATTTGGAATTGTATTTTAAAAGATATTTAAAAACAGATTTAAATTTGAATTTAAATTAATTTGAAAAAGGTTTAAATTAAAACAGAAAACAGAAATCCTTTTTGTACTCAGGCAGATCCAGCCACTGTCGCTGACGGGTGGGCCTTGTGCTGACTCAGCAGCAGGTGGGGCGCAACGGCTGCGCGGGGCTTTTCCTACCGCAGGTGTGGCTAGCCCGCAAGACTGACAGATGGGGACGGAGAACACGCGGACCCACACGCGGGCGCGCCAGCCGGGGCGTGACACGCGGCAGATCCGAGGGAGCGCGGGCTGAGGCTGTGGAAAGACCAGGGACCTATTCATGAAAACGCCAGGGTGACCGACGGGTGGGGTCTCTAGGAGCGCGGGTTAGGATTAAAAAGCTAGGGGGGTTTCCGCAAAACGCACGGCGGCACTGTGCTTCTTCTCTGATCTCTGACGACGGGTCGGTGCACGACAGCGGCAGAGCGCGGCGCGCGGGGCTCGAACACGCGACCTGGGGCGCGCGCGCAGGCGGCGGTGACCACTGGGCTAGGCGGGGGTTGATGCAGGGTAAGCGCGGCACGGCTAGGTGTAGCTACCGCGGCACGCAACGAGCAGACGCGCGTGCACGCCGACGCTCAGAGGCCGCTCGACGAAAGGTTCGGTGAGCACAGGGAGCCACGGCGAGAACGGATGTGTCAGGGAGAAGGAGGAGCTCACCGGGAGGTTGTTGGTGCGGTCGGATCGGGCAGAGGAGCAGCGGATCGACGATGAGGCTGGCGGTCTGGCGATCTAGGGTTTCGGCTCGCGGTGATGGTCCTGGGGCTCTGGTCCTGCTCCTCCTCGCTGGTACGTATAGGACGAAGCAGGGGAGGGTCCTCGGTCTTCCTCGACACCCAGAGCACCTCGCCACCGGCTACAGGAGGGGGGAACGGTGGAGACCGACGGTGGCCGGCGATGGGGTAGATGGTGGTAGGGGTAAACGGAGAGGAAGGAGGCAAGGCCCCGGGGTAGATCTGGGAGAGGCAGGGAGACGGGAGGTTGTGGTAGATAGCAGAGGGAGAGGGGAGGGTGCCGTGGGGGAGTGGGGTAGAGAAAAGGTGGCTTCGGCCACTTTTCTCCTCCTCTCCTTCACGTGCTCGGGTCGGGGCAGGAGCAGGGTAGGTGCTGGAGGCTGCCAGGTGGGGACGGCAGCGTCGGTGGGGAGGCTCGAGCTGGGGGGCCCTCATGGCAGGGAGAGAAAAGAGAGGGAGAGAGAGAGCTAGGGTAGGAGGGAGGCTCGGGCTAGGGTTTGGGGTGGTTGGTAGCTAGGTGGGGCCAGGGTGGCCAGGTGGGGCCAGCAAGGTGAGGCTCGGCATGGTGAGACTAAGGGGGGAGGGTTAGGGTTTGGTTTGGAGAGAGAGGAGTTAGAGAGAGAGAGGTTAGGGTTAGATGGAAAAGAGAGAGGGGGTTTAGGGTTTGGGGTAGATCATGGTGGTAGGGTTTAGATTTAGAAGAAGAGAGAGGGGAAAATCCACTTGTTAGCATGGAGATGCCCATGTGATTTAAATCCACACACAAATGAAATAACCTCAAACAAACTCACATGAATGGGTAAGGGAGGAGGGGATGGTGATGTTGCATGGGGCATGCATGAATGTGAATGGCCACTTCTATTAGTTGTAAAAACAACTATAGTACATATGGGAACTCATTACATGCATGCACATCACTATTTGATAAAATCCCAACCCACTAGATACAAGCTTGATGAATATATGGGAATGGTAGAATCAAGCATAGTTGAATAAATAGGCCATGCTAGTGTGTATATTCCACTAAAAGATTATTTGGCCACAATTATATTTAAACAAGCTCAATTAGCCAAAACAACCATATGGAAGGTAAAAGGAAGATTCTACTCACATGACATTCAAAGATGGCCATGAGGCTCCACATAATTAATGTTGTGAAAACAACATACATCCTATATGGAACATGTAGACATAGAATGGATCCACACCAACACATATGAGCTAGATTTAAGTAGCAAAAGAAAAGCAATGGCTCATATATGACTAGGGTGGTGGAATTTAGATGAAGCCAAAGAAAGGTGGTGGAGTTGAAAGAGAAATGCCCCCAACTCAACTTGGGCATCAAGCTTTTATCAAAAACCAAATACAATGTATCAAGAGGCAACTACAATTAATAATGCATATGAGATAAGAACCAAAAGAAAAAAGGGGTTTTATATGATGCTCAAATGCAAGGTGGCATGATGACATGAGCATGATATAATTATGATGCAACAATTATATATATGAAGTAGCCATTATATTACTAGACCAAGTAGCATTACAATTGTTAGACATTTGGGATGCTACAACTCTCCCCCACTAAACAGGAATCTCGCCCCGAGATTCTAGGATGAAGAAGAAAACACAAAGAGGGTAGGATACTTGGCACGGAGCTCATCTTCACGTTCCCAAGTGGCTTCATCAACAGAATGGTGCGACCACTGCACCTTGCAGAACTTGATGGACTTGTTGCGAGTCCTTCTTTCCGCGACTTCAAGGATTTTTGTGGGGTGTTCTTGATAAGACAGGTCTTCTTGGAGATTGATAAGCTCATGGTCCACGGTCCTGCCGGGATCCTTGAAGCACTTCTTGAGTTGAGAGATGTGGAAAACATCATGGACCTTGAGTTTTTCCGGGAGCTCAAGAGCATAAGCAACTTCTCCTCTTCTTCCACGAATTTTGAAAGGACCGATGTATCTAGGAGCCAGCTTTCCTTTGATACCAAAACGGTGCGTGCCTCTCATGGGAGTGACAGGAAGGTAAACGAGATCACCAGGGACATAATCCATGTCCGTGTGCTTTCTGTCATAATCGCTCTTCTGGCGACTTTGAGCAATCTTCAGATTTTCAAGAATGATGTGAACCTTCTCCTCCGCTTGAGTTACAATGTCAGGGCCAAACAATATCCTTTCTCCTGCACCCGACCAACCAATCGGAGTTCTGCATTTGCGACCATAGAGTGCCTCAAATGGTGCCATCTTTAGACTTTTCTGGAAGCTGTTGTTGTAAGAGAATTCAGCATAAGGAAGACATTCTTCCCACTTCATGCCAAAAGAGATGACGCAAGCACAAAGCATATCCTCCAGAATCTGATTGATCCTTTCAACTTGTCCTTGCGACTGAGGGTGGTAAGCTGTGCTGAAGTTCAACTTTGTTCCCAAAGCATTTTGGAAACTCTCCCAGAACTTGGAAGTGAAGATGCTTCCACGGTCTGAACTGATCTCGAGAGGAACCCCATACAGAGAGACAATTCTGTTGATATAGAGCTCAGCCAACTGAATTGCAGAAATGGTTTCCTTGACGGGGAAGAAGTGAGCCACTTTAGAAAGCCTGTCAATGACAACAAAGATTGCATTGTTGCCCTTCTGCGACCTTGGAAAACCAGTGATGAAGTCCATCTCTACTTTCTCCCATTTCCATTCCGGGGGTTTCAAAGGCTGTAGAAGACCGGAAGGTTTCTGATGGACAGCTTTAACTCTGCGGCAGACATCACACTCCGAGACATACTTGGCACAATATCGTTTCAAACCCGGCCACCAATATTGTGTTTTCAAGTCCATGTACATCTTTGTGCTGCCAGGGTGGATAGAAAGAACAGAATCATGCGCCTCCTTGAGAACTTGCTCTCTCAAACCCGGGTAGTTCGGAACAAACATCCGGTGTTCAAAGAACAGCGTGCCTTGGTCATCGACGTGGAAGGACTCATACTTCGGAAGCTGGATGTTGGAGATGATCTTTTTGGTGTACGGATCACCAAGCTGAAAGGAGCGAACCTTTTCTTCCAAGAGAGGGGTTGCCAGAAGGTTCAGAAGATACCCTTGATCCACAATTTCAAGGTTAAGCTGATGGAATTCCTCGCACAAGAGAGGCTGTTGTTCTTCCATCATGAGGTTGTTGACATAAGCTTTACGACTGAGAGCATCGGCCATGACATTAGCTTTGCCCGGAGTGTAGTTGATGGTCAAATCAAAATCATTGATTGCTTCAATCCATCTCCTCTGACGAAGGTTGAGATCAGGCTGAGTGAAGATATACTTCAGACTCTTGTGATCAGAAAAGATTTCACAACGGTTGCCCAGCAAGTAATGCTTCCATACTTTCAAAGCAAAGACAACTGCTGCGAGCTCGAGGTCATGTGTAGGATAGTTGATCTCATGCGTCTTCAACTGTCGAGAGGCATAAGCAACAACTTGTTTTTCTTGCATGAGGACCGTACCCAATCCTTGCAAAGAGGCGTCACAGAATATCTAGAAAGGCTTGGATGTATCCGGAGGAACCAAGACTGGTGTGGAAGTGAGCTTCTCTTTGAGTGTCTCAAAGCTTGCTTGACATGCAGGAGTCCAAAGGTATTTCTTGCCTTTCTTCAGGAGATTGGTAAGAGGCTTCGCTATCTTCGAAAAGTTCTGCACGAAGCGACGGCAATAACTAGCCAAACCAAGGAAGCTCCGGACTTCTTGGACATTTACAGGAGGAAGCCAGTCAACAATTGCCTTTACAGTTTCCGGGTTGACGGCAATGCCCTTGGCAGAGATGACGTGACCAAGATAGGTTACTTGAGGCAGCCAAAACTCACATTTGGAGAACTTTGCATACAAGCGGTTCTCACGAAGCTTGTTTAGGACACACCGAAGGTGTTCTTCATGTTCTTCCTGTGACTTAGAATAGACTAGGATGTCATCCAGATAGACCACAACGAACTTATCAAGATACTCCATGAAAACCGAGTTCATGAGCCTCGAGAAGGTGGCAGGTGCGTTGGTGAGACCGAAAGACATGACCGTGTACTCATACAGGCCATAGCGGGCGGTGAAAGCTGTTTTAGGAACATCTTCCTTGCGAATCTTGATTTGATGATAACCACTTCTCAAGTCAAGCTTAGAGAATACCACAGCTCCATCTAGCTGATCGAAGAGATCATTAATCCGTGGAAGGGGATATTTATTCTTGATGGTTTTAGCATTGAGAGCCCGCTAATCCACACAAAGTCCATCAGTCTTGTCTCGCTTCTTCACAAAGATTGTTGGGCTACCCCAAGAAGAAGTACTGTGTTGAATGAAACCCAACTTCTCTTGTTCATCAAGCTGATGTTTGAGTTCAGCCAACTCAGCAGGACCCATTTTATAAGGCCGCTTGGAGATAGGAGTTGTTCCAGGTTCAAGCTCAATTACAAACTCAACCTCACGATCCGGAGGCATACCTGGCAACTCTTCAGGAAAGACATCTGGGAACTCACAGACCACCGGGACACTCTGAATAGCTTCCATAGCATCATCATTCAGAGCCGCCAAAGAGAAAAGCTGAATAGCAGGAGTCTGACTTGGAGAATAGACTATATGGCCTTCAGGAATCTTCAGGGAAACCGAGCGTTCAGCACAATCAATCACAGCTGCATTTGCTGTCAACCAATCCATGCCCAAGATGACATCAATGTCAGAATTGCCCAGAACAATTAAGGAAGCCGAGAACGAAGAGCCACCAATCTCAATTTGATTGCCATGGCTGATTTTAGAAGCTGCCATTGTTGCTCCAGGAGAAAGGACCATTAACCGCTTAAGGAGAGGATCCATAGCTAACTCATTCTCATTTGCAAACTTGTGAGAAACAAAAGAATGCGATGCACCAGAATCAAACAAAACTCGTGCAGGGACTGAGTTAACGGAAAGCATACCCATCACAACTCCAGGTGCATGCTCAGCTTGAGCGGCGTTGACACAGTTGGCACGAGCAACAGTAGACCCGGGCTTGGTGTTGATGGTGAGAGCCCGAGGTGGTGGTGCACGAACCAAAGGAGAGCTTGCCGCAGGTCTTGGAGGTGGTGGAGGAAGGGCTTTGTTTTTCAACGGACAGTTCCAGTGTTGATGCCCAGTGTCTCCACAAGTGTAACAAGCACCAGGTGGACGTGGAGCAACGTAGCCAGGGACTCCGCCAGGCGCTCCAGGGTAGTGGTGGTTGTAGCCCCTGGGAGCAGCAGTGAGGAAGTTTGGTGGCCTTGCCGCGTAGCTTGAAGGTCTTGGTGGAGCCGGGAGCGACGGTGGGGTGTTAGGAACCCAGACACGACGCTTAGAAGGAGTTGACATAGCTGAAGAGCTTGCTGCATCACGGTTGTGTTTCTTTGACTCCTCAAACACTTGCCTACTTGCTTCTTCCTGCAGAGCTGTATGCTGAAGTTCCAGAAAAGATGCCGGCCTTGCATGTGTGATTGCATATTTAATCGATGCATTGAGCCCTTGCCGGAACCTCTTTTGCTTCTTCTTGTCATCAGAGATCTCATCGCCACCATAACGAGAAAGGTTCATGAAGTTTCTGATGTAGGTATTGACATTGTCATTGCCCTGCTTGAGGTTGAGAAACACTTCCTTCATCCTCTCCATGACAATTTCTGACAGATACTGCTCTTTGAAAGCTCCAGTGAACTGTCCCCAAGTAGGCTGAAAACCAGTGCAGTTTGCCTTCAGGTAATTCTCCCACCACAGAGCTGCATCTCCCTTCAGAAGGTGAGTAGCACATTTTACCCATTCTTGCTCAGGAACATCAGCAGTCGCCAGTAACCTTGACATCTCATGCAACCAATCATCAGCATCGAGTGGTTGATCAGAAACATCAAATTGGCGTGGGTTGAACTTCAGGAAGCTTTTGATGTCTCCTCGCTTGGGAGGTGGAGGTAGCGGAACAAACTCATTCCTCCTGACACTTTCTTCAAAACGCTGCTGGTTCTGCTGCATTGCTGCCAAAGCATTGGCGATGTTTGACAATGCGGCCCCTAGTTCAGGTTGTATGTCCTCCTCAGAACGGCGTGGTGGTGCCATCCTGTGATTGATTTAAAACACAAGTCAGTACTATAATGGAGAATAATAATAATCCAAAATAGTACCAAGATGGAATTAACCAAGATTAAAGGATACAATTTACTAAGATGATATTAAAATATCAACGAAGTTCAAATCACCTAGAAGATATTAAGCATATCGCACACGACTGAAAAGGAGTGTGGTACACAACTATCAAAGAAAAAATTTCCACAAATTTCGGCATTAAAATACCAATAGATGCACAAAATCACTTAACGAGTCAAGATTAGTGACTCTACCAATTCAATATACAAGAGCGAATGATAAAAGTAGTGGTATGGTCGCGACTCCATCCCGCACTCAAATCATTACTCCGCACATGAATAAGTGGAACACATATCCCAACACCTTCTTCTCAAGATCAACCTAAAGATTAGTAACTATAGAAACGAACACCCCAAACAAGATAACGTCGGATAACAAAGAGTAAGACAGATCGCGTCGGTTTGCAAAAGCCTGTCGGTATGGAATGTACCAACAGTTGATAACCAAAGGCAGATTGTGATAACAAATTGAATGCAACAGATAGACAAGGAATTCACACACACACACTCACTTTCTATGGTACTACGGAAACCCAGAACACGTGAATCCTAGTTTGAATTTTAAGAAGAGGATTGAAAACGTTACACTTCCTTACCAGAAAAGGGTGGTGGATGGGTAAGAAGAAAAGTGGAAGTAGTCCTACTCTCGCGTTTTGTTTTTCCCTAGTATACATAACTACCAAAATATTTGCTAGACTGACAACGACCATTTGGCTGAGACCCTGAAGGGCGGGATGGCTCTGATACCAATTGTAACTACCTCGGTGGGGTTAAAATAGTACGGTGGGGCCCAAATGCCACTCACAGGTAGACCTTTCGGCCCAAATGGTTAAAATAGTACGGTGGGGCCCAAATGCCACTCACAGGTAGACCTTTCGGCTGTCCTAACCATTTCCAAACATCAGGACAAGAACGGGCGGCGTAATCGGCAGGCGAAGGGATCAACTACATACACAAATGAGTATGTATGCAAGCCACCATACAACAGTCCTCAGAGCCATTCCATCTAAAAGAAATAGAAATATCGCAACGCCATACGGCAAGATCCAAATATCCTAGATAGATATAATAGTTTAGGATATCTCCTCATACATCAAACATCAGAGTATCAGGCGGAAGCGGAAAACAAGATCCGAGTACGGATAAGAAGCAAATCGGCATAAGATGCCCCATAAATAAACACATCCCGCCCACAGATCTCACGGATCCCCGTTCCCGGAATCTCTACACCGAGTGATCGTTGCCAACATCGTCCGTCTCCTCCACCCAGTATCCATCTTGCGAGCATACCTGTTCATCTGAATCAAACAATTTATCGTGTGAGACCCTAGGGGTACTCAGCAAGTCTTTATGCCTCTAAAGGGGACACAACCTGGGGTGACGCAATTGCAGCAAAAGATAAACCCTACAATTCTATAGATACTCGCTAACCATCCGCCTAACCAAAGATAGACGGATGTCCGTGAAGTAATAACAATAGTTATAACGGTAATATTAACAGATCCATCCTCCTCCTCGCTTACCGACGAGGAAGCGGACGAACAACCCCCATCCGTTGGCAGTTTTATTAGCCATTCCATGAATGTTGCACTATTACTAGTCAGGTACTTGGTCAAATTAAAAGCGGTACTTTAGTTATGCTTGTCTATGATCGAGAAACTGTGCTCCAAGTCGTCCATAACCGCGGACACGGCTTTCAAAAAGTTTTACCCTGCAGGGGTGCACAAATAGCAACACACACTCGATCAACCTCGGAAAAACCAAATCAAAACCCAACGAGGCATTCACGACAAAGCGATCACAGGATTCAGAAATATTTCAGGGGGCCACCCCATTAAGCTACCCGCAACGAAGTTGGCCGGCTCCGAGACGGACTCAAGGTTTGCGTCAATGGATGTAAACGACTGGGAACCCGAAAGTGTGACTAGGCTTGTCGATACCGCGAAAACACTCCGCTTACCTAAACAGTACAGGTGCTCCTCGCACAATCTTAAATAAAGCAGTAAAGCATGGCATAAGTACAGAATAGTAATAAAGCCCCAAACTACTTTGTGGCCCCAAGAAATAAGAATGAATCAATCTCTGGCTCAGGGGGGTTCATAAGCCTCCCGGATGTGGATAGCGCGAATATTCAAGGAACAGGAATCAAGTACTCGGGGTCCTACGGGACACAAGTGAGCATGAAAAACCAAATAGCAGATATTGCTCACCGGTGCCACTTTCATTAGTTCTCCCATTACTACTCAGGTTAAGTTGTTTAGGTACCTCGTTATCCATCAGACACTCACATACCCTACACATGTTGTTCTACGACTCGCATGGCTCAAACAACTCCTGTAGTAATGGCTCATGGGATGGAGGAACAAGCTTCGGTGGGGTTTAAAAGTAAAGGCTATGCAGTACTTGGGATTCAATTTAATGCAATCGCGACTCAATGATACAAGAATAAGATAGAGGCAATAGGTACTATATGTATGCAAGCATGTGGTAGTGCTTGCCTGGCAGCTCAGTTGAAGCGAGAGAAGGATCTGGGTAGTGCTCCTGGGTCTCTTGATATATCCCCTGCTTAGCGTCTATCCGAAGAAGAACCAAACAAACCAGGGCCGACATAAATAAAGTGCACAAGCATATGAATTAAATGCGACAAGCAAACAATCATGCCATGATGAATGATGCACAATTTGCATGGCAATAATGTAGCATGGCATGGTTGAGGTGTGGAATACAAGAAATAAACATTTTATGGGGTTTTAATCATATTTATACTCAAATAAGTTGCTGTATACTTTATATTTATATGATGCATGCTGCAATTCAGAACATGGAATGCATAAACAGAAAGGTCTCGTCGAGCTGATCATTTTAGACATATTATTTATCAAATTTGGAGTTATAAAACAAAAGTTATTAATTAATTACGAAAAAGGGCATTTTATTGTAATTTTAATCAACTTGAACTTTTAAGTGTTCAAAATATATTTTGAATGGAAGATTTGAATTCCTCACATTTTTCTGATTTCAAAACATATATTACATGTTTAATTTGGAATTGTATTTTAAAAGATATTTAAAAACAGATTTAAATTTGAATTTAAATTAATTTGAAAAAGGTTTAAATTAAAACAGAAAACAGAAATCCTTTTTGTACTCAGGCAGATCCAGCCACTGTCGCTGACGGGTGGGCCTTGTGCTGACTCAGCAGCAGGTGGGGCGCAACGGCTGCGCGGGGCTTTTCCTACCGCAGGTGTGGCTAGCCCGCAAGACTGACAGATGGGGACGGAGAACACGCGGACCCACACGCGGGCGCGCCAGCCGGGGCGTGACACGCGGCAGATCCGAGGGAGCGCGGGCTGAGGCTGTGGAAAGACCAGGGACCTATTCATGAAAACGCCAGGGTGACCGACGGGTGGGGTCTCTAGGAGCGCGGGTTAGGATTAAAAAGCTAGGGGGGTTTCCGCAAAACGCACGGCGGCACTGTGCTTCTTCTCTGATCTCTGACGACGGGTCGGTGCACGACAGCGGCAGAGCGCAGCGCGCGGGGCTCGAACACGCGACCTAGGGCGCGCGCGCAGGCGGCGGTGACCACTGGGCTAGGCGGGGGTTGATGCAGGGTAAGCGCGACACGGCTAGGTGTAGCTACCGCGGCGCGCAACGAGCAGACGCGCGTGCACGCCGACGCTCAGAGGCCGCTCGACGAAAGGTTCGGTGAGCACAGGGAGCCACGGCGAGAACGGATGTGTCAGGGAGAAGGAGGAGCTCACCGGGAGGTTGTTGGTGTGGTCGGATCGGGCAGAGGAGCAGCGGATCGACGACGAGGCTGGCGGTCCGGCGATCTAGGGTTTCGGCTCGCGGTGATGGTCCTGGGGCTCTGGTCCTCCTCCTCCTCGCTGGTACGTACAGGACGAAGCAGGGGAGGGTCCTCGGTCTTCCTCAACACCCAGAGAACCTCGCCACCGGCTGCAGGAGGGGGGAACGGTGGAGACCGACGGTGGCCGGCGATGGGGTAGATGGTGGTAGGGGTAGACGGAGAGGAAGGGGGCAAGGCCCCGGGGTAGATCTGGGAGAGGCAGGGAGACGGGAGGTGGTGGTAGATAGCAGAGGGAGAGGGGAGGGTGCCGTGGGGGAGTGGGGTAGAGAAAAGGTGGCTTCGGCCACTTTTCTCCTCCTCTCCTTCACGTGCTCGGGTCGGGGCAGGAGCAGGGTAGGTGCTGGAGGCTGCCAGGTGGGGACGGCAAGGTCGGTTGTGAGGCTCGAGCTGGGGGGCCCTCATGGCAGGGAGAGAAAAGAGAGGGAGAGAGAGAGAGCTAGGGTAGGAGGGAGGCTCGGGCTAGGGTTTGGGGTGGTTGGTAGCTAGGTGGGTCCAGGGTGGCCAGGTGGGGCCAGCAAGGTGAGGCTCGGCATGGTGAGACTTAGGGGGGAGGGTTAGGGTTTGGTTTGGAGAGAGAGGAGTTAGAGAGAGAGGTTAGGGTTAGATGGAAAAGAGAGAGGGGGTTTAGGGTTTGGGGTAGATCATGGTGGTAGGGTTTAGAGTTAGAAGAAGAGAGAGGGGAAAATCCACTTGTTAGCATGGAGATGCCCATGTCATTTAAATCCACACAAAAATGAAATAACCTCAAACAAACTCACATGAATGGGTAAGGGAGTAGGGGATGGTGATGTTGCATGGGGCATGCATGAATGTGAATGGCCACTTCTATTAGTTGTAAAAACAACTATAGTACATATGGGAACTCATTACATGCATGCACATCACTATTTGATAAAATCCCAACGCACTAGATACAAGCTTGATGAATATATGGGAATGGTAGAATCAAGCATAGTTGAATAAATAGGCCATGCTAGTGTGTATATTCCACTAAAAGATTATTTGGCCACAATTATATTTAAACAAGCTCAATTAGCCAAAACAACCATATGGAAGGTAAAAGGAAGATTCTACTCACATGACATTCAAAGATGGC
The DNA here is from genome assembly GCA_916181665.1 of Avena sativa. Taxonomy (NCBI): domain Eukaryota; kingdom Viridiplantae; phylum Streptophyta; class Magnoliopsida; order Poales; family Poaceae; genus Avena; species Avena sativa. The sequence goes on from OV702296.1 coordinate 82,252,385, forward strand.
CATGAGGCTCCACATAATTAATGTTGTGAAAACAACATACATCCTATATGGAACATGTAGACATAGAATGGATCCACACCAACACATATGAGCTAGATTTAAGTAGCAAAAGAAAAGCAATGGCTCATATATGACTAGGGTGGTGGAATTTAGATGAAGCCAAAGAAAGGTGGTGGAGTTGAAAGAGAAATGCCCCGAACTCAACTTGGGCATCAAGCATTTATCAAAAACCAAATACAATGTATCAAGAGGCAACTACAATTAATAATGCATATGAGATAAGAACCAAAAGAAAAAAGGGGTTTTATATGATGCTCAAATGCAAGGTGGCATGATGACATGAGCATGATATAATTATGATGCAACAATTATATATATGAAGTAGCCATTATATTACTAGACCAAGTAGCATTACAATTGTTAGACAATTGGTATGCTACATAAATACACTAGGCTCAACTAAGTGCACCAACAACAAGTTAAGCTAAGCAAGATAGCACAAGATAAATATACCACAAGTGATAAGCAAGATATAAGTACTTCAAGCTCGATGGCTATCACAAGGAAAGTAAGCTCGGATATAGAGATAACCGAGGCACGCGAAGACGAAGATGTATTCCCGTGTTCCTTTACAAGTAAGGTACGTCACATTGGAGAGGTGCGGGATTCCACGAAGGATTTCCCAACGCCACGAAGGCTCACCTTCTTCTCCCAGTCTATCCCACGAAGGAATAGACCCTTTCCTTATGGCTAGCTTTTCCTCCACTCCGGGCTCCACGAAGGAGAAGCCTGTGTCTCTTCACAAACTTCCACGAAGAGGACATCGTGGTACCAACCGCCAAGCCAACTAGGAGATCACCCTCCAAGAGTAACAAGCTCACAGTCTCTCACTCGAACAAATCGTAATGGAGAGCTCAACACTTATGCAAGAATGCAAAGCAAGAACACCAAGGGTGCTCAAATCCTCCACTCTGAAATCCCACCAAAGCAACAAGTGCTAGGGAGGAATTAGAGAGGAAGAACAATGGTGGAAACCAAAAAATGACTCCAAGATCTAGATCCAATGGGTTCCCCTCACTTAGAGGAGGAATTGATTGGTGGGGATTATAGATCTAGATATCCTCTTTCAAAGCCCTCAAAAAGATGCAAGAATCACAGGAGGGAAGGGAAGGAAGAAAGCTCAAAGGGGTCAACAATGGAGGTCAAAAACATGCTCAAGAGCCTTAGAACTTTGGGGAAGAAGCCCCCCTTTTATACCCCTTCAAGGGGGATGACCATTGGAAGTAAGATGAGCTGGGCGAACATGTTCTGGCGACGAAACCGGCGCCACCGGATCAGCTGCCGGAATTTCTGGTCAAAACCGAAAGTCCCGGTACAAACCGAAACAGCATACAGAACAGTTTTTCGGCGGTTTGCCAGAAATTTCCGGCGATCGCCGGAAATTCCAGCCACAGACTCGGTCCGCCGGAATTCCGCTGGAACCAAACAGGGCACACGAAAACGGCGATAATTTTTGCGTCCGGACTCCGATTTCAATGATCTTGAGCTTGTTTTGACTAGGACAAAAAGCCCTACAAGATGGTGTAGAGAAACATCATAGTACAATAGATGAGGCTAGAACCAAATGAAGAAAGTTAAGAAACCTCCCTATAAGAAGAACCGATAAAACCTTCAAACTCGAAAACGCCATAGAAGATGCATACAAATTCTATTTTCGATGAACTTGGGCTTGTTGAAGAGCTAGCAACAAGCTCAAGAAACTCACATGGAGAAACACCAAGAAGAAATAAAATAGGAAGATTCAAATAATGCAAAGGATTGAGCTCCCTATGACAATGTGATCAAGTTACCCACCGAAAGCCCCTCTTAATAGTGCGGCTATGTATCCTATAACTCGGTCTCCCAACAACCACCTTGAGACCGGTAAGAGTAAAACCTAGCAAGGCCATACCTTTTCCTTGCGCATCCCGCTTGATCTTGATGACAACACTTCAATCTCCATCCAAGCCAGAATGCATCACTTGATTATTGTTGCTTCGTGAAGACTCCTAATTTGCTCCCCCATACACCACTATTGGATAGCTTCATTAATACATGTCTTCACATGTCCATTATCACCAATATGGACAACAAGCTTCAAGCAAATGATCTTCTCGAGATGCCTATCTTGAACTCGCCCTTCTCAACCTTGATGATGATCACCACTTGATGTCATCCCCTCATGGGCTATATAAGATCTTCACTTTTGAAGCATGCCCATGGAAAGATACCTATCTCATATAGAAAACGCAAGGGCACATATATAATGGGTTAGTTCATGATGCATAATTGACAAGGCTTACCATACCACAAGATCATGTGGTACATTATTTATGCTTCATGTGTTGACCAACTTGAAATCATTCTTCACTCTTTGTATAGGACAACCCTGTATCTTATCATGCTCCATCTCAATATCTTGAGGTACATAAAGAACTCTTAATTTGATTACATGCTATAAATCTTACTCAATCATAGATCAACTAATGAGGCTATCATGACGCCGTCTTAGAGCCATATCTTGAATTCTTCTATTGAGATCACACTCTCAAGATCTTGATCATATCATATTCTTCTCTTCAACTCAATGATCTTGATGCCAATACTCAAGGTATATCTTTATCTTCATGGCATCCATACTTGAATACAACACACGGACTACAAGCATGACCTATCGAATATTCCTTCATATAAAACTCAGTGAAAACATTAGTCCATAGGGATTGTCATTAATCACCAAAACTACACATAGGGGCAATTACTCTTTCAGATTCCGAGACATGGCTTGGAGCCATGAGATCCGAGTTAAAGTCCATGGATGAAAATCAAGTTTGGAACTTGGTTGATCTGCCAGACGGTGCAAGACCGGTCGAGTGCAAATGGGTCTTTAAGAAGAAAACTGATATGGATGGAAATGTTTCCAACTATAAAGCACGTCTTGTTATGAAGGGGTTCTGACAAGTTCAAGGAGTTAATTGCGATGAGACTTTCTCGCCTGTAGCGATGCTTAAATCAGTTTGGATCATGTTAGCTATAGCAGCCTATTTCGACTATGAGATATGGCAGATGGATGTTAAAACGGCTTTCCTTAACGGAAATTTAACCGAGGACGTGCATATGATACATCCCGAGGGTTTTGTCGATCCGGCTAATGCTGACAAAGTGTGCAAACTTCAGAAATCCATTTATGGGTTGAAGCAAGCATCTCGGAGTTGGAATATTCGCTTTGATGAGGTAGTCAAATCGTTTGGCTTCATCAAGAGTGATCATGATCCTTGTTTATACAAGTTTAGTGGGAGCAAAGTAAACTTTCTAATCTTATATGTGGATGACATATTGTTGCAAGAAAACAAGGAATCATTGGAAAGGAGTTTCTCAATGAAAGACTTGGGTGAGGCAACATATATTCTCAGAATCTGGATCTATAGAGATAGATCAAGACGGCTCATTGGATTGAGTCAGAGTACTTATTTGGACAAAGTGTTGAAGAAGTTCAACATGGAATCGTCTAAAAAGGGGTTCTTACTAATGTCCCATGGTGTAAAACTTAGCAAGACTCAGTGTCCTTCGACAACTGATGAGCGAAGTCGGATGAGTGTCATTTCGTATGCTTCTGTAGTCGGTTCCATCATATATGCCATGATTTGTACTAGGCCGGATGTTTCATACACTCTAAGTATTGTGACCAGATACTAGACTGATCCTGGAGAAATCCACTAGAAAGCGGCTAAAAATATCCTAAAGTACTTGAGAAAGACTAAGGATATGTTTTTGGTTTATGGAGGTGAAGATGTACTCAGTGTAAAGGGTTACACGGATACGAGTTATCTTACTGACTCTGATTATTCTCATTCGCAATTCAGATACGTATTTATTATAAACAGAGGTGATGTGAGCTGGAAGAGTTCCAAGCAAGAGACTGTGTCAACATTAACAATAGAGGCTGAGTATATTGCCTCCTCAGAGGCAGCAAAGGAAGCTGTTTGGATGAGGAATTTCCTCATGGATCTTGGTGTGGTTCAGGGCTCGTCCAATCCGTTAGACGTGTATTGTGACAACAATGGTGCTATTGCACAAGACAAGGAACCTAGACAACACCAGAAGAACAAGCACATACTCATGTGGTACCACCTGATTCGCTAGTTCATGGATCAGGGTGATATCAAGTTATGCAAGGTACACATGGATTCAAATATTGCAGATCCGTTGACAAAGCTGTTACCACAGCCGAAGCATGAGGTGCACCTAAGAGCTATGGGCATTAGATGCCTAGACATGTGATGTCGGAAGATTGACTCTAGTGCAAGTGGGAGACTGTTGGGAATATGCCCTAGAGGCAATCATGTATGATGATATTTCCCATTGTATTCATAAAGATATTAAGTTGTCCTTGTATAAACATCTGATGTGTATCATTGAATATTGATTTAGTTGAGGAACTATGCATTCATGTTGTTTGTATTAAATATCATTGGTCATTGAGGTTGTACTAGACACACAACTTAGACCAATGTGAAAGTCGGCTTGAAGACTCGGTTCCACTTGTCATGGACATGGAGATGCTATTCTGACTTACACAGATTCGGCTAAAGATTTTAGCGAGTCGGATTGACCCATATTGAGGTACAACGAACAAGTTGTCATTTGTATATCTCAATCAATGTAATCCTTAGGCCTGAGGCTATTGCACAGTCCGAGTTGAGGATCACCGACTTAGGTTCTGTCAAACGCTGATTCGTAACTAGGTAGTTATAAAGGCAGAGTTCGAGTCGACTGAGAATCAAGCTGCTTGATGTGAAACCAAGATGGGAATTTGCCCCTCCACTTGGAGAGATATTCTCTGGGCCCTCTCGGATGATATGATTCGGAAAGCATGGCCATGCGCGACTCGGTTAAGTGTTAACCGAGGCGATCGACTAAGAGTTAGTAGGATGAATCACTTATCTCGGATCGAGAAGAGAGTCAGAATATTTAAGGGATGGCAATTATTCGCCTATAGTCTTACAAGGTATACCGTGAGGCAAAAGGGACTCGGACGCAATTCGCATTGGAAAGGAAAGTCGTCATGACTCTTTGGTACTTGGGAGTCGGCACGTTCTGCTAGAAGCCACTATCGACTGATCGATTGGGAGTCTGACTCCAATCATGTCCAAGTTTCCATGTGCCTGCGGGGTCACACACTTAAGAGCGGGAGCAAGTTCAGATTAGATCTGAACCGAAATCTGGTTGGGTTGGACCCGAACTGGATACGGACTGAGTTATTGAGTGAGACTCACGGTGACTAATACTATATGGGCTTTAGTGAGTGGGCCACGAGTGAGTGGAGCCCATGTTCACTCCCTATATATAGTGGTGTGCAGTAAACCAGAAGGGTTGATCCGTTAGGTCATTCCATGTGTTGGAAACCCTAGCTCCACAGCAGTCCAGCCGTCATACTGAACCTAGCAGTTCACCGCTGGTGCTCCTCCTCGTACGTGTGGATACCAGCAGAGGTGATGTACGATCAGCGCCATGATGATAGTTGATTGGTTCGGGATCGCATGGACTGCACTGCATCAACTGACGCACTACATCAGTAATCTGCAACTGCGCGCCTAGTGGTAATCCTCATGGCCTTCTACCTCAGCTAGATCTTGGGATCACCATGTTAGAGGGAAAAGTTTTATTTTATCTCTACATGGCCCAACACATGTGCAGGGTGACTTAGAAGGGGCATAACAGGGGCACGGAAGTGAAATGGATCTATGGGCACCTAGAGGGGGGTTAATAGGTTCTACTCAATTTTTAGTTCTTTTTCAATTTTAGGCTTGACACAAAGTAAATTCTCTAGATATGCAACTACGAGAATTTCCCTATATGCAACCCTAGATACTAAGCACGTAAAGAGAGGATCGAGGAAACCGTAGTGGAGCACGCGGAGACATAGGGATTTGTTTTACCGTAGCACGTAAAGAGAGGATCGAGGAAGTACATCTGCATTGGAGGGGTGGGCGGTTCTAAGACCACCACGCCACAATAGGCCTCACCCTATTCTTTGATGGATCTCGCCATGAAAGGCCTGATCCACCTTCTCCACTATTGGTACCCTTCGAGGCGAGAACCGGTGCCTTTACAACTCTAGCGGGGCACACATCCACAACCAAATTGGAGGCTGCTGTAATGACAACAAGATGTCAAAATAACAAGTATTATCAATATAATGAACACAAGGATCTAGATATTTGCAAGAAATACTATATCGGAAATTCTCCAAATGAATGGAGAGGAGATGAAGCACTTGATTGCATTTGATGAAGATCGAGCCCTCATCCTTCGATTCCCCAAGGAACGGGGACTTTGGGTGGATAAAGGTGGAGATCTCTTGGATGAAACTTGAGGAGCAGATCTTGTCTTTTTCGAATGAACCAAGAGTTCTGGCAGGAGGGAGATGGCTGGTTTAAATACCCCATGCACTGATCTGGCCATTGGTGAAGTTTGGGGGCGGATTATCCGCCCCTCACTAGGGGCATACTATCCGCCCTGGGGGCGGATAATCCTCCCTGGGGGAAAATCCGCCCCCTGGACAGAAAGTCCGGGGGGAATCCGCCCCCCACTCAGATGGTCGCGCCGAGCTTGACTTGGTGAAGATCCTCGAGGGGGCGGACTATCCCCCCCTCAAGGGAAAGACTATTCGCCCCTGGGGAAAATCCACCCCAGAGACGGAAAGTCCAGGGGAAACTCCGCTCCCTCTCCGAGTGATGCACCATGAAGACCTTTGAAGAAAAACTTGGGGGCGCGGATTATCCGGCCCCCTTGAGGCACGGATTATCCGGCCTAGGCAAAAACTCCGACCCTGGCCGGAAAATCTGGGGGATATTTCGCCCCCCATACTGAGGGTTGCGCCCTTGCGCCCTTTTGAAATAAGGGTGGGGCGGATTATGCGCCCCCCAAAATCACTTTAAAGATCCTTTTCAAGTTAAGATCTGCAGCACACATTAAATAATCCTTAGTATTGTTATCTAACACACAAAACACTACGGATCATGAAATGTTCTTTCAATCTCCCCCTTTTTGGTGTTAGATGACAATACTAGGATTTGCAATGAAACCTACTAACAACACCTTTAGGAAATGAAAGAGGCTCCCCCTAAATGTGTGCATATTAATAATTTGCATTTGAATACAAATGCACCCACTAAAGAGCAAGCCAATTTCATAACATTGACAATTAAAATAAGGATGAGTAGGAAACCTAAGTCATACCACTGGGATGTGAAATAACCAAGGTGAACAAAGAAAATATTAGGCCTCAAACACATCCCACCATATTGATGCAATCAATAGATAATTCCATAAATCCATATGACATCAACATAATTCTCCATAGATAATCCATAATTCCATACGAATAGTTCCAGAAGATAAATCCAGAATTCCACACAAATGCAGACAAAGTACCACATGACATAGTCTCATACAAACCAAGAACAAATAAGTTCAACAATAAAAGGGCACAAGCAAATCCGAGAAAACGAATGATAAAGAGGCAAATGCTTGTGCCCGACCCATGCAAATCCGAGACCTAATAGAACTACTTCTCCCCCTTTGGCAGCGAAACGCCAAAAACGAAGAAGAGCGATGCTAGCGCCCCAGGAGATCACTCCTCCTCGTCCTCGTCCTCGTCATAGTCATCCCCGTCCCCTTCCTCGTCATCATACTCATCATCATCGTCAATTGGAGGAGTAGGCGCCCTTGATGGTGGAGGAAACAGGTGGCTCTCGAGCTCTCCATAGTTGATCACTGAGGTGTTCCACTGAGCATATGGTTCCAGAGCTGTAGGAGGTGGTGGATGGCTAGACACCCCAGACACATGGTGGAGAATGAGTTGCTGGGTGTGGGCCATCTCATGGCTCCTCCTATAGCCATCATACTGGCCCTTGTGAGTGTCAACGCCCATGCAAAGGATATGCCGCTGAAACCAGTTAAGATGCTTGACCTCACTTGCCATTGGGGACACCGCGGGCTGACGACCACTAGCCCGTGCATCACGCATGAAGGACTCGGAGGCAGTGGAAGGGTGAGAGGTCTTCTGTTCCTTGTTGTAGATCTTCTTGGGCTTGTGGACTCCATCGAAATCAATACCAAAATCCTCATGTGGCAGATGTGCTTGATGAGCATCATAATTAAGGGAGCATACGGGATGGAGAGCCGGTTGAACATAGCATCAGTCATCTCATGATGGATATAATCCATAACATCCAACTTGTAACTTGTAGCTGATCCAGCATTGGTGGCACACTCATGTGCAAAAGCAAGCAAGGGAACCAGGTGACCACTGATATTATCATTGTTTCCCCCACTTGAAGAGATGTTTTTCCAAAACAAGCCAAAAAAATCGGCATACAAAGGAGAAAGACCAGCAAAGGTACCAACAATACCATTAGACGTCAGGCAAGGACCAAGAAAAGTGTCCTTCGATGGCTTGATAGGAGAAATGATGCGGTCGCCAGAAGCTGTGTCACACCCATGAAAAGCATACCCAAGAACCTGGCCAAAAGTGCGGAAGTCTGACCGAATCATAGTGGTCCCGGTCATCCACTTCATGGTGCGAAGCTCATCTCCTCAGATCACAAGGGTAGAGAAAAACTTCTTCACAATAGAGGAGTCATCACGGCACTGAAGTGTCATAAGGTGATGCAGCCCCATCTTACTAGTCACATTCAAGGCCTCATGAAGTCGTGCCTTGCTTTGAGCCTCGGTCAAATTCAGAGGATGCATAGGACGAATGTTGAGAGTAGCATAAACATCATCATGAATGGACCAAAAGTGAGAGCAATAAAACATGGGATCCTCTTGAGGACCATCACTGTCAGCCTCGGCATAATAGTCAATGTGGCGAATGGAGGAGTACTCAGAGCTGTCCATGTCCTTGTAGTTGGGACGGGACTGCTTTCCCTTACCCTTGCGAGAGGCAACCCTCTTGGCTTTCCTTGCTGCCTCGGCCATCCGTTCAGACTCACTTGCCAACCTGAGGATTTCAGTTTCGTCAACGAGCTTACCCTCTGTGTTGGGCCTGAGATAATGGGCACGGGGGGCGATGCTTGTAGGTATTAGGAGCATTGGAACCACCTGTGAAAAGCAAGGAATGGGAATCATGGGGATAAGCACACACACACACACACAAGTCCAATAGGAATATTAGATACAGTAGGAAAACAATCCACGGTCCAAAGATGTGCATTATGAAAATCTGAGACAAGCCAGAACAGACTGTGAACCTCCAGGCCGGATTATCTGGCCCTGGCAGGGGCGGATAATCCGCCCCCCATAAAAATTTTCTGTCTCGTCCCAGATTCACCATAGCAACACAGATCAGGCACAAGGGTTGCAATACTACGGAATCTAACAAGCAAGAAAACACATAGTAGCTTCTACAACGAGTTTTCCACCAAAAACAATGATTTCCATACAAAGGAGATGGATGAGGGAGTTACCCTCACTCATTGGAGGAAAATCTCGGAGGAGAAGGTACTCGGAGGTGTGGGGAAGAAGATCCGGGGGGAGCCCGGAGAATCCGGTGGTCAAATCGACTTCTTGGAGGGGCGAAGGCTCTGGCGGCGGCTTGGGGCAGGACACGGGTTGGGGTGGGACTGGCTGCTCTGTTTGAGCCCTTCCTCCCCGAGCCCGGTGTTGGGAATATGCCCTAGAGGCAATCATGTATGATGAGATTTTCCATTGTATTCATAAAGATATAATGTTGTCCTTGTATAAACATCTGATGTGTATCATTGAATATGTGATTCGGTTGTGGAACTATGCATTCATGTTGTTTGTACTAAATGTCCTTGGTCATTGAGGTTGTGTTGGACAAACAACTTAGACCAATGTGAAAGTTGGCTTGATGACTCGGTTCCACTTGTCATGGGCATGGAGATGCTATTCCAACTTACACAGATTCGGCTAAAGAGTTTAGCGAGTCGGATTAACCCATATTGAGGTACAACGAACAAGTTGTCATTTGTATATCTCAATCAATGTAATCCTTAGACCTAAGGTTATTGCATAATCCGAGTTGAGGATCACCGACTTAGGTTCTGTCAAACGCTGATCCGTAACTGGGCAGTTATAAAGGCAGAGTTCGGGTCGACTGAGAATCAAGCTGCGTGATGTGAATAACCAATATGGGATTTTGCCCCTCCACTTGGAGAGATATTCTCTGGGCCCTCTCGTGAGATATGATTCGGAAAGCATGGCCATGCACGACTCGGTTAAGTGTTAACCGAGGTGATTGACTAAGAGTTAGTCGGGTGAATCACTTATCTCGGATCGAGAAGAGAGTCGGACTATTTAAGGGTTGACATATATTCGCCTATAGTCTGACAAGGTATATCGTGAGGCAAAAGGGACTCGGACGCAAGTCACATTGGAAAGGCAAGTCGTCATGACTCTTTGGTACTTGGGAGTCGGCACGTCCTACTAGGAGCCGCTGCCGACTGATCGATTGTGAGTCGAACTCCAATCGTGTCCGAGTAGCCATGGGCCTACCGGGTCACACACTTAAGAGCGGGAGCAAGTTCAGATTGGATCTGAACTGTAAATCTGGTTGGGTTGGACCCGAGCCTGATTTGGACTGAGTCAGTGAGTCGGCCTCAGAGGGACTAATATTATATGGGCTTTAGTGAATGGGCCACGCGAGCAGAGCCCACGTTCACTCCACATATATAGTGGATCACCGTAACCCAGAAAGGTTAATCGTGGTTTGGTTAGGTCATCCCATGTGTTGGAAACCCTAGCTCCACAGCAGTCCTGCCGTCGTATCGAACCTAGAAGTTTGCCGCCGGTGCTCCTCCTTGTACATGTGGATACCAGCAGAGGTGTTGTACGATCAGCACCAGGACGATCGGATCGCAAAGGACTGCACTGCATCAACTGATGCGCTTCATCGGTAATCTGCAACTACGCGTCTCGTGGTAAACCTCGTGGCCTTCTACCTCGTCTAGATCTTAGGATCACCACGTTAGAGGAAAAGGTTTTGTTTTATCTCTGCGTGCCCCAACAGAGGTATCAGAGCGATAGCTTCTGGTTTTAGGCTCGAGATTTCGCATATGTGATATGCGGTTGGCTGTAGATGAGATCTATATGCTGTTTTGGTGGTCGATCTATGAGATAGATCGGTTTTGTACGAGGTTGATTGGATCAACTATACTCGGGCAATGGTAGATCTGATTTCCGTGATCATACTGCTAAGGTCGTGGAACGACATACCCCTACCGGTCGGCTTCCGCCATCAGGGTATAGTGTGACACGTAAATCCAGATGCGATGATCGAAGATCAAAGAGTTTGATCGAGTCGGAACGATGGTCGGAATCCATGTTCGGATCGTAGATGAGATCTACGTTTTCGGAAAAATCATCGGGCGCTGCCCGCACCCGCGAGGGGTGCTGCCCCTTCGATCCCCGGCCGCTATCCAGCTAGCGGGACCGCCGGCTTCGCCATGTCGTTGCGAGTTTCACAACGCCGGTAGATATTGTATCTATGCATAACTTGTTTTTGCAGGAAGTTGTGAATGGTATGGTTCATGTGCATGTGATGTATGTGTGTAATCCATACATGATCTGCGAATCACGGTTTTGTCAGTCGGCTGGAGCCTAGGTGCTATCATATTATTGTATAACGACCTGCATGTCGGATTCTCCTTGTAATTTACTTTACTAAATAGTGTAGCTGTTTGGAGAGCCCGGATGGCAAGCAAGCCGATGTACATGTCGGCGAGATGGAGTAAGACGACAAGTGGCAAGAGTTGGCACGAGTTGGATTACAGGCTTTGTGGAGATGGAGATCGCCATGAAGAGAGCCATACCATTTCACATTATAATTGCTTTATTTTGTGTTATTGTTATGTCTCTGTTTTACATCTATTAGATAGTCGGTAAAATTTAATCCCTCAAAGAAGGTCTAGTCGGTTTTCCCGCTAGTGTTTGCACCATCACAAGTCGGACATCTTTGGTAGTGGGCTCATAAAATTGAGGTGCTGCCAATTCTTTCCGACTAGGTGGGTTGGAGTCGAACTCTTACTGCGGAAACACTCGGTAAGCTAGACAGGTCTATCACAACGGTTGTGGGGCTCGGGGAAAAGTCGGATGGGAGCCGGGGCATGTGATGCCACCCGTCCAACAGGGGTCGTATGAGATACGATTGACAAGGAGTTGTCTACCTAGATCACTTGGTGGCTAGCGGTGATGCTAAAGCTCACTAGCCGACTTGCTTATTTCGGGTCCTGAATCACTAAGCAACCATCGGAGGGGTGTTGGTTCTAGTGGGAGCATAAAATATTAAAGTATTTAATATGCTTGCTCTTTTATGAATACATGTCTTAAGTGTTTTGCATATTTTATGTTGTAGATCATGGCACCAAGTAGCAGTCACTCTCAGATATCCGGTTTGCGTTGAGAACCATTCTTGAGAAAGATAAACTGAACGACACTAATTTTACCAACTGGTATCGAAATCTGAGAATTGTTCTCAAACAAGAAAAGAAGGACCATGTCCTAGACAACCCACTTCCAGATGAGCCGAATGAGAATGCGACTGTCGCTGCTACCAATGCCTACCGTCAGGCTAAGGATGAGTCCACGAATATTAGCTGTCTTATGCTTGCTCACATGGAACCGGACTTGCAAATGCAGTTCAAGCATGTTGAGGCCTACGATATGATCGGAAGCCTCAAAAGTATGTTCTAGGCTCAGGCGAAGACTGAGAGGTATCAAGTCTCTCAGGCTTTGCTGAGTTGCAAGCTTAAGGATGGTGATCCACTGAGTCCGCATGTGATCAAAATGGTTGGTTATGTGCAGTCTCTGGAGAGGCTTGGCTACCCCATTAGAGAAGAGTTCGCTACGGATATAATTCTGAACTCTCTTCCTAGTGCATATGGGCAGTTCATTTCGAACTACCACATGCATGGTATGGATAAGAAGCTCACTGAATTGCATGGGATGCTCAAGCAGGCAGAGGCAGATCTCAAGAAGGGTGCCAGTCAAGTGTTGATGGTGCAGAATAAGGCTAAGTTCAAGAAGAGTTCTTGGACTAAGAAGAAGGCTAAGTCAGGAGGAAAGCAGGCTCAGGACCCGGTCCCAAGCGCTTCCTCAGGGACTAAGCCATCTCCTTCAGCCGGATCCACTTGCTTCTATTGCCAGGCAGATGGCCACTAGAAGAGGAACTGCAGCAAGTATTTGGCTGACAAAGCCAAGAGTGGAGGTATGACTTGTAACTCAGGTACACTTGTTTGCAATGTTATAGACATATATCTTGCTGATGCACCTAATAGTTCTTGGGTATATGATACCGGATCAGTTATTCACATCTGCAACTCGTTGTAGGGACTGTAAGAACTAGGAGAGTAGCAAGAGGCGAGGTTGATATTCGATTTGGCAACAAAGCAAGAGTTGCTGCGTTGGAAGTCGGCACGATGCAGCTTCATTTACCTTCCGGATTCATTATGGAACTGAATAATTATTATTATGTTCCAGTGCTCAGTCGAAACATTATTTTTGCTTCATGTTTGATGAGGCAAGGCTATGAGTCAAATATCAAGAATAATGGTTGTTCTTTGTATTTGAATGATATGTTTCACGGCTTTGCACCCATCCAGGATGGGTTATTTATTTTGAATCTTGATGGTGAGTCGGTTTATAACATAAATGTTACAAGGTTGAAACCAAATGATATGAATATGACCTGCTTTTGGCACTGTCGGCTTGGTCATATAAGTTGGAAACGCATGAAGAAGCTCCATGATGATGGACTCCTAACTTCGTTCGACTTGGAATCGTTCGAGACATGCGAATCTTGCCTACTCGGCAAAATGACCAAGACACCTTTTGCAAAGAGTTGCGAAAGGGCGTCCGACTTGTTGGGACTAGTACATAGTGATGTATGTGGACCAATGAGCACGACAACCAGGGGTGGTTATGAGTACTTCATTACCTTCACTAATGACTTAAGTAGGTATGGATATATCTACTTGATGAAACATAAGTCAGAAGCCTTTGAAAAGTTCAAAGAATTCCAGAATGAAGCACAGAATCAACTCGGCAAGAAAATAAAGTTTCTTCGGTCGGACCGAGGAGGCGATGTAACATCCCTAAAATCAAGTTTTAAAATTCATGCATATCATCCATGCATCCATGATCATATAGAGTTCATTTTCTAAACCATTCCAAAAATAGGAGCAAATGTGCTCATTATTTTATGTGTGTATACCCTAGCCATAGTGCTACTTTCTAATGAGAAGGGCACTTATATTGTATTCAGTAATGTTTAGTATTCAAACTTAAATGCTTCCAAAAGCTTGAGCAAAGTTTCAAAACAAAATATAAATTTAAAACCAAACCTATGCCTATTTTATATCTCATAAAAGGCTTAGTTTTATTTTTATTCTTCAAACGACCAAGAGTGTTCGAGTGAACAGATATGTTTGACACATATTTGAGTACAAAGTTCACTGTACAAAAGACGAGAGAAAGTTTGAAATCAAACTGATTTGAAATGAGGTTTGAAAATCATTTTAGAAAAATCAAACAGAAAAAGGAAAGGGTTAAAGAGAAAAAAATAAGCAAACAACCTAATCTGGCCCAACTCGGCCCAGCAAGCCCAGCAACCCTCCCGCGAACCATTTTTCTGTACTCGCAAACAAAACCGCGGAGTGACTGACCGCCTGACCCCACCTCCCCTCTGTTTCCCTCACTGACAACCGCGGCCCACTCGACCGTCGTCGTCTCCACCCTGCGGCCCCTTCTTCCCCAAATTACGCCGGCTGTTTCTGGTGATTTAACCTCGCTTCAATTTGATTGATTGCGCGAGTAATTTCCTCCCCCGACCCTACTACTTAAACCCCCTCTGCCCCATCTCAATTTTCCCCCAAACCCCGAGCACAGAACGCCCCCAGGCTGCCAGTATTTGGCCTTACCTCACCGCAGACAGAGCCCACTCCGGCGACCAATCCTGGTGAGCTCCGTGCGCCCCTTCCTCTCTGGTTCATGCAGACTGCTTCGCAACATCCTTGCGCTCCTTCTGACATCTTTGGTTCCTCCTATACTGCCCTAGGTCGTCGACTCCATCGAACACCGCAAGTTTCCGACGCCGTCTCCAACTCCGGCGATTAAATTCGGTGAGCCTCGTGTTCCCCTCTGTTTCTGAATGACACGAGCATGTTCGCCTGGATCTAGCGCACCTCTGACACTTTTTGTTTGGATCCTCGTGCCCCAGAATGTCGCCTTCGACTCTGTCAGTGAGCATCTGACGCCGCCAGCAACTCCGACGAGCTCGTGCTGCCGTGTCCGTGCGCCCCTTGTCAAGCCATCGCCACGTTGAGCTTCAGTACATCGCCGCGAGTCTGGTAAGCATCTCCGACGACCCCAAACCCTCCTGTAGCCGCCGCGCCGCCGTAGACAGAGCGCTCCGCCGCCAGTCGTTGCCGCGCGCCGCTAGTCTTTGGCTGTTTGATCGAACACCGTAGGATCTAGATCTAACGCGTAGGATAGATCTTAGGCGAAGCGGTAAGTTCAGATCTGAGCCGTGTGATTAAGTCAGATCGAACGGCTCAGAAGCGTGATCCGGCGCGAAGCGGTACCAGCCAGTAAGATAGCGCCGCGTGGCACAGATTTTGTTTTAAATTTCTGATTTGAATCTATTAGATGTTTTAAATTTCTAAGTCTTTGGACTTGTGTTTTGCTTAATAAAACAATTAAGTGAATGAAACACCTGGGTGGAATGGAAGGAATGGTTTATGTTGAGTGGTTACACAAGGCCCATTTCTATGGTTTACCTTGTGTATCTCACTTGTGGAAAGCCACCCAGGAACAAAGGGATTTGAGAGGCCAAATGTTAAGAAGCTTCTAGTGCAGCCACTTGGCAATATGGGCTCTACCTGGATCACATAGGTTGTAATAACATAGCCATTTGGACAGTTGGTGGTAGTGGGATGATAGGTTGGAACGCGTCCATTTGGTCTAAGGGAAGGCTTCTGAAAGGTCTTGTCTTGGTGAAAATCAAGTCTTGTGGGGAAAGTGCACAACAACTGCAGATGGAAGAATCTAAGTACTTAGCCATGTCCCTGGTATTGGACAACTTGATCATCAAGACATGGAAGCTATCAAGAATCTCCTCATCCAAATTTCTAAGTAAAATCTTGTGGTTGAACAAGGGTGAAGGACCCCAATGTCTATTGGTGGTTCCTTGGGAAAAGTTTTGACAAAGAAAAACTTAGAGTTTTTAACTAATAGGCAAAACCTATTTTGAGCAAAGCAAGCTTAAGCTACACTTAGCCAAAATGCATATAGTATTTAGTCCACCAATATTCTACTAAGGTATCACTTGTCAATACTATTCCAATGTATTGACCCACTGTGGCTGTAACTTGTGATGTTGCAGGTTATTCTGATGATGAATAGGAGTCATGAGTCTACACTCAACATACTTGCCTGTGGCACATGAAGAAGAAGACTTATTTACCTTATTACTTATTTAAACTCTTGTACTAGGCCTGTGGCCATGGAGTTGTAAAAGACTATGTTTGTCTCTGCAATGACTGTAATAATGACCTTTGTTTCTGTGTACTTCATCTTAAACTGTGGATTCTAGCATTGATCCAGGGACTAGCATTGCAATCATAGGGATCCTTTCCTTTACAAAGGAGGGATCTGTAACACCCTCAGAATCGGCCCTATGCAAGTTTTAGCGAAACCCGCCAAACCCGCATAGAAACGATTCGAAGGTGCCCACCAGGCACTTTCGTGCGGGTGGAAAACGAAGTAATAACATTACACAACAGTCCTCGATGGGACCCACAGAACAGATATATATAACAGCGACTCCAAGAGTCAAGAATACAGATATACGGTACAAAGATTCAAAGCACCTTGAAAACAATAGAGCGTCCGACTACGGACAAGATGCAAATGGGGCTAAGAGCCCTGAAGAATAACCAATGGCGTCCATAACCCTGCCCAGGCCAAGCCGGAAGGGTAACCCTGCTAACGACGTCGATCTCAAAACCTGCTTAAACAAAAGGGGTGCCGACAAAGGGCAAAGGAAAAAGAGGAGCGTCAGTACTGAGGCCAGTACACGGCGAGGCTAGAATTCGGCGGTCCTCGCCTACATAGGTATGGTGGACTGAAGCGGCAGCGGCAACATGCTCTAAACAACCTATAGAGACTCGATACAACTGGCGACTATCAGAGAGGGGTAAGAAAGACCTATTCGGAACCAACCTGATTCTAACACCAAACAATCCCATCCTGGTATTCCCCCTCGAGACCAAACGAGGAAGTCGACCGAGGAACTCACACAGTTGGCAGTTTTATTTATTCAGTGGTCGTTGCAGCAATTACTAGTCAGGTGTAGATAATCATTCTGATAAAATAAGCAGTGGGCCGTTTTAGTTAACCATTCCGTTGTAGTTGCAACACTTACTAGTCAGATACAAATAGCACGAGATAACCCAAAACCCAGCAGTTGTTGGCACTTTTATTTAGCCATTCCGTTGTGGTGAAGCTGATTACTAGTCATATCGGATACAAGTCAATTTATAACAGTAAACTTTAGTTATAGTTGTCTATGATCAAGCACTGTGCTCCAAGTCGTCCATAACCGCGGACACGGCTTCTCGAAAAGATTTAACCCTGCAGGGGTGCACCAAAGTATCCACAAGCACTTCGACCCTTTTTGCCAGATCAGTTAACATACACCCATCGGTATGTCGGCGGGGCCTAAGTCACGACGTTTCCCAGACCCAAAGCAAGCACGGGGGGCCACCCCACTAAGTACACCCGCCACGAAGTCGGCCGGTCTCCGAGACGGACTCAGGGTTTGCGCCAGTGGCTGTAAACGACAGCAAATCCCAAAACTGGGACTGTCGATACCGCGAAAACACTCCGCTTCCTAAACATTACATTGTGCTATCCATCGCACAATTTAAATAAAGCGGTAAAGCATGGCATAAGTACAGGATAGTAAATAAAACCTCAAACTAGTTGTGGCCCCCAGTACAATACTTTGAAATCAGGTACTAATCAATGGGGGGCCCATATCTCCCCACCTGTGGTTAGCGCGCTCGATCTCGGAACAGGTGTCAAGAACTCGGGGTCCTACGGGACACAAGTGGGCGGTCAGAAACCAGATATTATCTATCACCCACCGGTGCCTCTGCTTACCTACTTCAATTTTAGTTGTTAAACAGTAATTAAAGTGAACAATAAGTAAAGCCATGGTCTTCTCCAACATTGAACATGCGGCAATTCTCCAACACTGTGGTACTTGACGACACGCAACAACACTTGAGCAAGCGACTACGACGCACAGGTCCAACTATCTACCAAACAACAGGTAATAGGAGGTGTCCAAGGCAATATATGGCTGCACGGGATATCACGGGTACGAAAACTAGAGCATCGCAACACAGATAGCAATAGATCAACAGGAGGGAATAAATAATATAAAAGCAAGATAGGTAGAGGGGGGGAGATGCTCGCCTGAAAACATTGTCGAAGGTTCAACCGAAGATCGGATCGACACTCGCATCAACTCAACGGCCTTATCCGCGAAGAAACAAAACGCTAGAACAAACACCGGATGCAATATTTAGTACAACGGCAAAAGATCGGGCATGATGCATGCATGATGTATGACATGGCAAAGATGCGATGCAATTAGGTCATATTAAGCGGAACCGGGGGTCCGGACAATTAATTAAACGGTTCCAGTTATTTAGAACCCCCGCAATTTAAATGTTGTATTAGCATGGCAAAATATATCACCGGTTCGCTACACAAATTTAAATGAGGCCAATATACGACTGGATTTGCCCGCATATGGGCCCCATATTTAATTATAAGGTGAATCGGCCTAAGGCCCCCAAACCACACAAATATGCATGCGAGTATGACAAATTTATATGCAACAAGTTGTATTATAATATAAAATAGGGTTTCGGGAAGGGGTTCACACTTTAGAGGGTCTCGACGAACTTGGGGTTCCGGGGTTCGGTCTCAGGGTTCGGCGGGTTCGGACTCGGCGGGATCGTTCTCGGACAACGGGCAGATCTTGTTGCATCCGCGGTGGTCGGGCCATGTGGTCGGCGGTCATGGCGTTCCGAGGAGAAGATCTTGGCGTTCCGTGCAGGCGTTCTCGAGGTCGATGGCGAACTTGCCCGGTACCGGGGTTTTTCGGAGTTCTTGGCGCGGCACCGGGTACGGAATAGATCTTCGGGTTCGGGGGTCTCGGCGTCCGTAGATCTTGGTGTCCAAGGCGCGGCATCCAAACAGCGGGTTCTTGTGCATCAGCGCTTGTGGCCAAACACACTTGTGGCCAAACACTGCGTCCCCACAGGCGGTCAACGCAAACAGGGAACGGCCCCAGGGGCGAGCCCAACGGAGGACAGCGCGAGGCGGAGGCACAGGGCATGGCCGCAGCGGCAGCATGGTCGCGTGGGGCCGAGCTCGGGCAGAGCCAGCTCGAGCAGAGGGCGTGGCGGGGCTGCACGCGGGATTGGCCCGAGGAGGCGGCTGCCGGGAGGGCGGTGGTGGTGACGGAGGAGGGGCTGCGGCCGCGGGCGCCGTCGGGAGGTGGAGGCGAGGCCGGCCAGGTGCGGTGCCAAAGCACGAGGTCGGCGGCGCCCTGGACCACGACGCGGCGGCGGCCGGAGGACGCGCCGGAGGTGATGGCCGGGCGGGGCGAGCGCGGGCGGAGGGGCGAGGTCGGGGCGGCGGGCTTGGGTCGAGGGGGCCCGCGAGGCAGAGAGGAGGTGAGGCGCGGCCGCGCGGGCGACGCTTGACGGCGGGGCTCCGGGGGGCCGAGCTCGAGCCGGAGGAGGACGGCGCGCTGGAGCGGAGGAGGCGAGGAGGCGGGACCCGGTAGTCCGGAGGCGGGGGAGCACCGGCGACGAGCACGGGCGTGCCCAACGCACAGCGGCCGGAGGAAGGAGAGCCGGAGGCGGCCGGCGAGGAGGACGACGGGGGGGGCGCATCGGCGTCGGGGCGACGCAGAGGAGGCTGCAGGCGGGAGGAGAGAGGGCGACGGACGCGGGGCGAGGCTGCGCCGGAGAGGCGGGAGAGAAGGGCGGCGGATGCGGGGAGGGGAGAGAGGACGAGCGGGGTGGGGCGTCGTGGTGGGGACGCTGCGGGAGTGGTGGGCCGGGGTGGGGTCTGGGTCGGCGGGTGGTCAGGTGGGGTGTGGCGTGTGTGCTTGTGTGTGTTGTGTGGCTGGGCCAGGGGAAGAGAGAGAGAGGGAGGGAGCGGGGTGGATTAGGTGGCGGCCTGGGATAGGTTAGGGGGAAGGGGCAGGGTGACGTGGCGAGAGCCGATTGGAGGGAGTGAGGTGGCTGGAGGGGTGGGTAGATAGGACTGGGTTAAGAAAAGATTTGGGGTGGGGTCTAAGCTGGACCGATTTTTATTCTGGGGGTGGTCGTTCGGGTCGAATCGGCCCGTTCGACTGCCCCACTAAAAATAATTAACTATTTTATTTATTTCAAACCGGGCTTTTGCAAACCGATAGCAGACAAAACAAAATAATCCGGTGACCCGGGTTTTGCGTTTGAACAAAGACGGGGCGTTTAGAAAACACAAACAGGTTTTTCCGAAATTAGTTTTATGCAAGCAAAATGCAAGATGATGACGATGCTCAAATGCAATGTGGCATGATGACATGAGCATGCGGTCATGATGATGCAATGCACGAAAACAACGCGATTTTCTAGTAGTGGTTTTGCGGGATGCCACAATTCGACACCACTAACAATGGATCTCGCCCTCGAGATCCGCCTCATGGTACCGGAAGGAAGGTCGGCGATCTGCGTCTTCTCACTTCGTGTAGATCCTCGTGGCACCACTAACAAGAGGTCGTTGTCCGTGATCGTCAGAGAACACTCCGGGAACAAGGGCGAAGGTAGAGGTATCCACAAATAAAGCCACCTCTAGCTTCCGTGGACGGAGTAAAATTGCATCGATCCACCATTCAATATACAAAGCAAATGATAAGAGTAGTGGTATGGTCGCGACTCCATCCCGCACTCAAAGCATTACTCTGTACACGAACAGATAGGTTATGCAACCAACCCTCAGGATTCAGACTGAAGATATCGACAAACAAGGTTCAGGAACAAAGGGGTGATGCAGACTCTGCATCGGATCTGGCGTAGAGGATGTCGTCGCGTCAGAAAACACCGGAAGGCACAAACAAGGAACAAAGAATGGTACCACAGTAGACGGATTCCTCAGGCAGCATGAACACCGGATGGTAGAACGCCGTTATCAAAGGTGGAAGCGAAACCCTGAAGGTACGACGGAAACCCAACCACGAGAATTCCTGGACTCGAAGAAAGAGAAGAGAGCGGATTCAAAACACGTTGAGGTAAGAGGAGAACAGCAGAGGGGTAAGGAGTAAAATCAGACCTAATCAGAACTATCCAACCGATTTTGCAAAATAGTTTTGACACTCTACTTCGGCCGTTAGCTAGGTTATCCTACAGGCTGGACTTGTGGGGTATCGCAACTGCTGAGCTCTGATACCACTCTGTAACACCCTCAGAATCGGCCCTATGCAAGTTTCAGCGAAACCCGCCAAACTCGCATAGAAACGATTCGAAGGTGCCCACCAGGCACTTTCGTGCGGGTGGAAAACGAAGTAATAACATTACACAACAGTCCTCGATGGGACCCACAGAACAGATATATATAACAGCGACTCCAAGAGTCAAGAATACAGATATACGGTACAAAGATTCAAAGCACCTTGAAAACAATAGAGCGTCCGACTACGAACAAGATGCAAATGGGGCTAAGAGCCCTGAAGAATAACCAATGGCGTCCATAACCCTGCCCAGGCCAAGCCGGAAGGGTAACCCTGCTAACGACGTCGATCTCAAAACCTGCTTAAACAAAAGGGGTGCCGACAAAGGGCAAAGGAAAAAGAGGAGCGTCAGTACTGAGGCCAGTACACGGCGAGGCTAGAATTCGGCGGTCCTC
Organism: Avena sativa; assembly: GCA_916181665.1. Taxonomy (NCBI): domain Eukaryota; kingdom Viridiplantae; phylum Streptophyta; class Magnoliopsida; order Poales; family Poaceae; genus Avena; species Avena sativa. Next base: position 82,274,420 of record OV702296.1, read on the forward strand.
GCCTACATAGGTATGGTGGACTGAAGCGGCAGCGGCAACATGCTCTAAACAACCTATAGAGACTCGATACAACTGGCGACTATCAGAGAGGGGTAAGAAATACCTATTCGAAACCAACCTGATTCTAACACCAAACAATCCCATCCTGGTATTCCCCCTCGAGACCAAACGAGGAAGCCGACCGAGGAACTCACACAGTTGGCAGTTTTATTTATTCAGTGGTCGTTGCAGCAATTACTAGTCAGGTGTAGATAATCATTCTGATAAAATAAGCAGTGGGCCGTTTTAGTTAACCATTCCGTTGTAGTTGCAACACTTACTAGTCAGATACAAATAGCATGAGATAACCCAAAACCTAGCAGTTGTTGGCACTTTTATTTAGCCATTCCGTTGTGGTGAAGCTGATTACTAGTCTTATCGGATACAAGTCAATTTATAACAGTAAACTTTAGTTATAGTTCTCTATGATCAAGCACTGTGCTCCAAGTCGTCCATAAACGCGGACACGGCTTCTCGAAAAGATTTAACCCTGCAGGGGTGCACCAAAGTATCCACAAGCACTTCGACCCTTTTTGCCAGATCAGTTAACATACACCCATCGGTATGTCGGCGGGGCCTAAGTCACGACGTTTCCCAGACCCAAAGCAAGCACGGGGGGCCACCCCACTAAGTACACCCTCCACGAAGTCGGCCGGTCTCCGAGACGGACTCAGGGTTTGCGCCAGTGGCTGTAAACGACAGCAAATCCCAAAACTGGGACTGTCGATACCGCGAAAACACTCCGCTTCCTAAACAGTACAGTGTGCTATCCATCGCACAATTTAAATAAAGCGGTAAAGCATGGCATAAGTACAGGATAGTAAATAAAACCTCAAACTAGTTGTGGCCCCCAGTACAATACTTTGAAATCAGGTACTAATCAATGGGGGGCCCATATCTCCCCACCTGTGGTTAGCGCGCTCGATCTCGGAACAGGTGTCAAGAACTCGGGGTCCTACGGGACACAAGTGGGCGGTCGGAAACCAGATATTATCTATCACCCACCGGTGCCTCTGCTTACCTACTTCAATTTTAGTTGTTAAACAGTAATTAAAGTGAACAATAAGTAAAGCCATGGTCTTCTCCAACATTGAACATGCGGCAATTCTCCAACACTGTGGTACTTGACGACACGCAACAACACTTGAGCAAGCGACTACGACGCACAGGTCCAACTATCTACCAAACAACAGGTAATAGGAGGTGTCCAAGGCAATATATGGCTGCACGGGATATCACGGGTACGAAAACTAGAGCATCGCAACACAGATAGCAATAGATCAACAGGAGGGAATAAATACTATAAAAGCAAGATAGGTAGAGGGGGGAGATGCTCGCCTGAAAACATTGTCGAAGGTTCAACCGAAGATCGGATCGACACTCGCATCAACTCAACGGCCTTATCCGCGAAGAAGCAAAACGCTAGAACAAACACCGGATGCAATATTTAATACAACGGCAAAAGATCGGGCATGATGCATGCATGATGTATGACATGGCAAAGATGCGATGCAATTAGGTCATATTAAGCGGAACCGGGGGTCCGGACAATTAATTAAACGGTTCCAGTTATTTAGAACCCCCGCAATTTAAATGTTGTATTAGCATGGCAAAATATATCACCGGTTCGCTACACAAATTTAAATGAGGCCAATATACGACTGGATTTGCCCGCATATGGGCCCCATATTTAATTATAAGGTGAATCGGCCTAAGGCCCCCAAACCACACAAATATGCATGCGAGTATGACAAATTTATATGCAACAAGTTGTATTATAATATAAAATAGGGTTTCGGGAAGGGGTTCACACTTTAGAGGGTATCGACGAACTTGGGGTTCCGGGGTTCGGGGTTCGGTCTCAGGGTTCGACGGGTTCGGACTCGGCGGGATCGTTCTCGGACAACGGGCAGATCTTGTCGCATCCGCGGTGGTCGGGCCATGTGGTCGGCGGTCATGGCGTTCCGAGGAGAAGATCTTGGCGTTCCGTGCAGGCGTTCTCGAGGTCGATGGCGAACTTGCCCGGTACCGGGGTTTTTCGGAGTTCTTGGCGCGGCACCGGGTACGGAATAGATCTTCGGGTTCGGGGGTCTCGGCGTCCGTAGATCTTGGTGTCCAAGGCGCGGCATCCAAACAGCGGGTTCTTGTGCATCAGCGCTTGTGGCCAAACACTGCGTCCCCACAGGCGGTCAACGCAAACAGGGAATGGCCCCAGGGGCGAGCCCAACGGAGGACAGCGCGAGGCGGAGGCACAGGGCATGGCCGCAGCGGCAGCATGGTCGCGTGGGGCCGAGCTCGGGCAGAGCCAGCTCGAGCAGAGGGCGTGGCGGGGCTGCACGCGGGATTGGCCCGAGGAGGCGGCTGCCGGGAGGGCGGTGGTGGTGACGGAGGAGGGGCTGCGGCCGCGGGCGCCGTCGGGAGGTGGAGGCGAGGCCGGCCAGGTGCGGTGCCAAAGCACGAGGTCGGCGGCGCCCTGGACCACGACGCGGCGGCGGCCGGAGGACGCGCCGGAGGTGATGGCCGGGCGGGGCGGGCGCGGGCGGAGGGGCGAGGTCGGGGCGGCGGGCTTGGGTCGAGGGGGCCCGCGAGGCAGAGAGGAGGTGAGGCGCGGCCGCGCGGGCGACGCTTGACGGCGGGGCTCTGGGGGGGTGAGCTCGAGCCGGAGGAGGACGGCGCGCTGGAGCGGAGGAGGCGAGGAGGCGGGACCCGGCAGTCCGGAGGCGGGGGAGCACCGGCGACGAGCACGGGCGTGCCCAACGCACAGCGGCCGGAGGAAGGAGAGCCGGAGGCGGCCGGCGAGGAGGACGACGGGGGGGGCGCATCGGCGTCGGGGCGACGCAGAGGAGGCTGCAGGCGGGAGGAGAGAGGGCGACGGACACGGGGCGAGGCTGCGCCGGAGAGGCGGGAGAGAAGGGCGGCGGACGCGGGGAGGGGAGAGAGGATGAGCGGGGTGGGGCGTCGTGGTGGGGCCGCTGCGGGAGTGGTGGGCCGGGGTGGGGTCTGGGTCGGCGGGTGGTCAGGTGGGGTGTGGCGTGTGTGCTTGTGTGTGTTGTGTGGCTGGGCCAGGGGAAGAGAGAGAGAGGGAGGGAGCGGGGTGGATTAGGTGGCGGCCTGGGATAGGTTAGGGGGAAGGGGCAGGGTGACGTGGCGAGAGCCGATTGGAGGGAGTGAGGTGGCTGGAGGGGTGGGTAGATAGGACTGGGGTAAGAAAAGATTTGGGGTGGGGTCTAAGCTGGACCGATTTTTATTCTGGGGGTGGTCGTTCGGGTCGAATCGGCCCGTTCGACTGCCCCACTAAAAATAATTAACTATTTTATTTATTTCAAACCGGGCTTTTGCAAACCGATAGCAGACAAAACAAAATAATCCAGTGACCCGGGTTTTGCGTTTGAACAAAGACGGGGCGTTTAGAAAACACAAACAGGTTTTTCCGAAATTAGTTTTATGCAAGCAAAATGCAAGATGATGACGATGCTCAAATGCAATGTGGCATGATGACATGAGCATGCGGTCATGATGATGCAATGCACGAAAACAACGCGATTTTCTAGTAGTGGTTTTGCGGGATGCCACAGGATCTTACAGATGGTATCAGAGCACTATGTTGCCTGTAGGATTATGACCATAGGATTGGAAACCACTAAGGAAAAATTTATCAACAACTTCCACTTGTCTTTTCTTCTCGTAAACTTTTCTAATCTTCTTTCTCATCTCTATTTGTAGATGAACTCCATCAATGAAGCCGTGAAGAAGGGACCACTCATGACAATGACTTTGGAATGTGAGACAGAATTCCCCAAGGCTCTCAAGGACCTCATGGTTGCAATGGGAATACATGGTGTAGCTGTGTACAAAGGTTTTCCTGTGATGGATGAAGGAGTTGAGTACTGGTGGGTGCAACTTCACTTGTATAAAAACAAGGAAGACAACCACAAGGACTCAGGATTCTGCATGGTCACCAACACAATGATGCACACCACATTCTTTGATTCAGCAAGGGATGCATCTTGGAGGTCCATCAAAGAACTTGGTGATGGAATCAAGTGCAGAATACTTAACACCCAGAATGACCTTAGGGAAGAAAAGAAACATACCCAAGAGCTAGAGGCTACCAATCAAAGTTTAAGGAAAGACATCATAGACTTAGCAATGGAGTCATGTGATCAAGATAAACAGATTGCCTCTAGGGATGCCTTGTTAGCTAACTTGGCAAGTGAGATGGGATTGTAAGCGTACTTCGTTAGTTGGACCACCACACTTATCATTTTATTTTCCATAATGTTGTTTAAAATAAGTTGAACCTTGGTTGTTTGTAATGGATCCATGTATGCCATGACTTGTGTGTTTGATTTCCAAAGTTATGCATGTGATGCCTTGTCTTGTGATTTGTCTTAAAAAATGTGTTGATTCTAACTTTTTCTATCTTATTAAATAGATGCCTAATGTTACTATCAGCACTGCTGAAGAGTTCCAGGGAACTTGTTTTGGTCCTCGTATTATTGAGCTCACTACTTTGCTCAATCTCCCTCTTCCTACCATCATGGTGCTTCCCCTCACCAAGTTTGAGAGGAAAGACCTTTGGGGTTTCAAGGTCAATCAGCCCGGACGCCAGACTGAGCCTACCACGGAGGCTATCATCTTCAAGCTCATGCACGATGACAAGGAGAGAGGCCTAGAGGTAGTCATGCAGGACTTGATTGGATGTCTGTTAGGGAGACACTCTCAACAGGTTAGAGGTACTCACTTCCACACCTTCGGTAGATGTGATGAGGATGGTGAGGCCATTGACTTTGAGGATACCTCGAGAGAGACAACAGAGCCGATTTGTCTATACCTCCAGGACTTAGAGGTTCTTCTTTGGGACATGGACACTAATAGGACCAACTTCATGCTCAGCAATGACGAACTCTAGGTGCAGCTTCGTGAGAAGGACAAGCTTTTCGCGGATCAAGATGAGATAGTCAAGGAGATGGAGGCCAAGTTCGAGAGTCAGGACAGAAAGTTCAAGAGTCAAGAGAAGCGAGTCCAGGATAGGAACAAGAGGATTCGAGATATGACTGCAGAACTGGAGGCCAAGGACTTCGAGCTTGAGCATCAGCAGACTGTGATTGAGAGGCTTCGTTCTCAGAAGAGGGCTCTCAAAGCCAAAGTAGAGACCTTGACCACCAATGTCGAGGAATACAAGACTGCTATGGAGAATGCAGGTCTTACCTTTGTTGAGGAGGAGGTTGATGCCGAGGAGTAGTGATGACTACTCATTTATCATTTATTTATCATGCTTTTTATTGAGTCGCAATGACCATCCAACATGTGGATGGCTTGCTATTGGTGTGTTTACTTTGCAAACTTGTCGTTTATGTTGTTGAACTATTATTATTATGATGCATGTTTGGTGATTGTTTATGTGATGTACTATGCATGCTAGCATCTATGGGTATCTCATTCTTATCTCTATTGAACAAACCACAGATGCCTCCCCGTCGTGCCAATCCCAACCCCAATAACAACAACATCACCCCTGATATGCAGCAAATGATGACAGCCCAGACTCAGCTGATGCAGATGATGACTACTTTCATCCAGAATCAGAACAATAAGAACAACAACAACAACAACAACAACAACAACAACAACAACAACAACAACAATAACAACAATCAGAACAACCCACCGGGTTTTGACATGCTTACCAGGTTCTTGAGATTGAGGCCAGCAAAGTTCTCAGGAACAACTGATCCTATGGTGACCAATGATTGGCTACGCTCTGTGAACAAGGACTTGGTAACAGTTGGCTGTACGGATGAGGAGAAAGTCAGATTTGCAGCTCACTTGTTGGAAGGACCAGCAGCCACTTGGTGGGATAACTTCCAGATTACCACTCCCATTGCAGATGTGGAATGGGCTATCTTCGAAGATGGTTTCCGTGCTGCTCACATCTCATCCGGAGTGATGAGTCTGAAGAAGAAAGAGTTCCATAACCTGAAGCAACGCCACAGCAGCGTGGCTGAATATATTGAAGAGTTCAACAATCTGGCGCGTTATGCACCGGATGAAGTTGACACTGATGCTAAGAGGAAGGAATAGTTCCTTGAAGGGCTGAATGATGAACTGAACCTGCAGTTAGCTGTGGACTATGTTCCCACATACCAGTCTCTTTGTGACAAGGCTGATATTTTGGAGAACAAAATGAAGCAAGTTGAAAGCAGGAAGAGAAAGCACTCTGACAAGCACAACTCGGGATCGTCTCACAAACGTTCCCATTATGATGATAGTGGGAGTTCAGGATCCCACAAACATGGGAAATTCAACAAGCACCACAACCACAACCGTCATCATGACAACAAGCATCACCATAGTCATGACAATGACAAGTACAAAAATCACAAGGGTGGATACAAGAGCCACCATAGTGGTAATGGAAGTGGCAGTGGAAGCCAGCCTGTCAAGAAGGATCTTAGTCAGGTTGAGTGTTTCAAGTGCAAGAAGATGGGGCATTATGCAAATGAATGCCCAGAAAAGAAAGTTGAAGGACCCAACAAGCCCAACCCTTTTCAAAAGGGACAAGTGAACCACATCAATGTGGAGGAAATTTATGAGGAACCTGATGCTGTTGCTGGTAAGTTCAAACTCAATTATGTTCCAGCATTTGTTATCTTTGATACTGGTGCATCTCATTCATTCATATCAAGAGCATTTGTTGAAAGAAATGAACTACCGGTAGAAACTATTGGGTGTCCTATAAAAGTAAGTTCTCCTGGCGGGGAAATGATAGTGAATTCAGGATGTCATCATCTAGTCATAGAGTTTGGGAAGTATAAATTTCCTATTAACCTGATAATCCTAAATTCCCAAGGATTGGATGTTATTTTGGGAATGGACTGGATGACTAAGCACAAGGGAGTGATAGATTGTGCAAACCATACTTTCTCACTCACAACTCCAGAAAACAAAAGAATCAGATTCAAGACCAACTTTGAATCAAAAAGGAATAAGCTAAATTCTCTTAAGGGGGTTAGCATGGACAGTGTGCCTATTGTGAGTGAATATCCGGATGTGTTTCCGGAAGAATTACCGGGAATGCCACCAGATAGAGATGTGGAGTTTCTTATTGATTTGCTACCAGGATATGGACCAATAGCAAAAAGACCATATAAGATGTCGGTTGATGAGTTGAAAGAACTCAACAAGCAGCTTGGAGAATAGTTGCAGAAAGGTTTTATCCAACCAAGTTCTTCATCTTGGGGAGCACCAGTTTTGTTTGTGGAAAAGAAAGATAGAAGTCAAAGGTTATGCATAGATTACCGTTCACTCAATAAGGTGACTATCAAGAACAAATACCCTTTGCCTAGAATCAATGACTTGTTTGATAAGCTAGAAGGAGCTTGTGTGTTCTCAAAGATTGATCTCCGGTCAGGTTATTTCCAGCTTAAGATAAGGGAACAAGATATACCCAAGACAGCTTTCACCACAAGGTATGGATTGTACGAGTATAGTGTGATGCCGTTTGGTTTGATCAATGCACCAGCATACTTCATGAATATGATGAACAAGGTGTTCATGGAATTTCTTGATAAGTTTGTTGTCGTATTCATCGACGACATTCTGATCTACTCCAAGAGCAAAGAAGAGCATGAAGGACATCTATGTTTGATACTAGAGAAGCTTAGAGAGCATAAGTTATATGCCAAATTCAGCAAGTGTGAATTTTGGTTAAATGAAGTTTGGTTTCTTGGACACGTTGTGTCAGGATATGGTGTAGCAGTTGATCTTGCTAAAGTTTCAGCCGTAACTGAATGGGAATCTCCTAAGTCAGTGAAAGAAGTTCGTAGTTTCCTTGGCTTGGCAGGTTACTACAGAAGGTTCATTGAGAATTTCTCCAAGTTAGCAAAACCGATGACAGAATTGCTAAACAAAGACAAGAAATTTGCTTGGTCAGAAGGTTGTGAACTCAGCTTTCAAGAATTGAAGAAGAGACTTGTGACAGCACCAGTCTTGTGTTTGCCAGATTTGGAGAAGGATTTCCAAGTGTATTGTGATGCATCTCATCATGGATTAGGTGCAGTACTTATGCAAGAAGGGAAAGTTGTGGCATATGCCTCGAGACAACTCAAAACTCATGAAGTAAACTACCCTACTCATGATTTAGAGTTAGCCTCTGTTGTCCATGCACTCAAAACATGGAGACATTATCTTTTGGGGAAGCGATGTGAGGTGTTCACAGATCACAAGAGTTTGAAGTATATCTTCACCCAGAAAGAAATTAACATGAGACAAAGAAGATGGCTAGAACTTATCAAGGACTATGACTTAAGTTTTCAATACCACCCCGGTAAAGCAAATGTTGTAGCGGATGCTCTAAGCCGTAAGGTTTTTGTGAATGGCCTTACTAAGGGAGAATTGCCAGATGATCTTTGTGCCCAATTTAGAGATCTCAGATTGGAGATTCTGCCTGAAGGACATCTCATGTCTTTGGATGTTCAACCTACTTTGTTGGACAAGATCAAAGAAGCCCAGAAGACTGATAAGGAAATTGAAGAGATTAAGGAAAATATTGGCAAAGGAAAAGCCAAAGGATTCCATGAAGACGAACAGGGTACTTTATGGCATGGAAAACGTGTCTGTGTTCCACAAGATCCGGAACTTCGGAAACTGATTTTACAGGAAGCACACAACTCACAGTATTCCATTCATCCGGGTAACACCAAAATGTACATGGATATGAAGGAAAGATTTTGGTGGAATAATCTCAAGAAGGACATCGCCGAACATATTGCATTGTGTGATGTATGTAGTAGAGTGAAAGCGGAACACCAGAAACCAGCAGGATTGCTCCAACCACTACCTATTCCTGATTGGAAGTGGGACAAGATTGGTATGGATTTCATTACCGGATTACCGAGGACCCAGTCGGGATATGATTCTATTTGGGTAGTAGTGGATCGCCTAACTAAAGTGGCTCATTTCATACCCGTGAAGACAACCTATACAAGTGCTAAGTTAGCCAAGATCTATATGAGCAGAATTTGTGTGTCTACATGGAGTACCCAAAAGTATTGTGTCTGATAGGGGAACACAATTTACTTCTCATTTTTGGAGACAACTACATGAGTCATTGGGAACGAGGTTGGAATTCAGCACTGCTTTTCATCCTCAAACTGATGGACAAACAGAAATGACTAATCAGATTCTTGAAGATATGTTGAGAGCATGTGCTCTAGACTATGGAGCCAGTTGGGATGAAAGTCTGCCTTATGCAGAATTCTCTTACAACAATAGCTATCAAGCCAGTATTGAGATGGCACCATTCGAATTTCTCTATGGGAGAAAGTGTACCACCCCATTGCTATGGAATGGTGTGGGAGAAAGAAGTTTGTTCGGACCAGAACTTATCAAAGAGGCTGAAGAGAAAGTCAAGCTAGTTAAGGATAGATTGAAAATAGCACAGTCCCGATAGAAAAGCTAAGCAGATCCTAAGCGTTGAGAAGTCACCTATGAAGTAGGTGATAGAGCTTATCTTAGAGTGTCACCACTTCGTGGAGTGAAGAGATTTGGTATCAAAGGTAAATTGGCCCCAAGATATGTTGGACCATTCAAGATTCTGAGTCGTAAAGGAGAAGTTGCTTATGAGATTTAATTGCTATCAGCAGTTCATAATGTGTTTCATGTGAGTCAACTTAAGAAATGTCATCCAGAAATGGAGGAAACTTCTTTGAAGGATACTATAACTTTGGAAGAGGTCCAATTGGAAAGTGATCTCACTTATGAAGAGAAACCTATCAAGATTCTTGAGACTGCAGAAAGAGTTACTCGGACTAAGACTATTAAGTTCTGCAAGGTTCAATGGAACCATCATTCTGAAGAAGAAGCAACATGGGAAAGAGAAGATGATCTTCGGAAAGACCACCCTCACCTATTTGCTAGCCAATCTGAATCTCGAGGGCGAGATTCACCTTAAGGGGGATAGATTTGTAACATCCCTAAAATCAAGTTTTAAAATTCATGCATATCATACATGCATCCATGATCATATATAGTTCATTTTCTAAACCATTCCAAAAATAGGAGCAAATGTGCTCATTATTTTATGTGTGTATACCCTAGCCATAGTGCTACTTTCTAATGATAAGGGCACTTATATTGTATTCAGTAATTTTTAGTATTCAAACTTAAATGCTTCCAAAAGCTTGAGAAAAGTTTCAAAACAAAATATAAAAAAACCAAACCTATGCCTATTTTATATCTCATAAAAGGCTTGGTTTTATTTTTATTCTTCAAACGACCAAGAGTGTTTGAGTGAACAGATATGTTTGACACATATTTGGGTAGAAAGTTCACTGTACAAAAGACCAGAGAAAGTTTAAAATCAAACTGATTTAAAATGAGGTTTGAAAATCATTTTAGAAAAATCAAACAGAAAAAGAAAAGGGTTAAAGAGAAACAAATAAGCAAACAACCTAATCTGGCCCAACTCGGCCCAGCTAGCCCAGCAACCCTCCCGCGAACCGTTTTTCTATACTCACAAACAAACCCGCGGAGTGACTGACCGCCTGACCCCACCTCCCCTCTGTTTCTCTCACTGACAACCGCAGCCCACTCGACCGTCGTCGTCTCCACCCTGCGACCCCTTCTTCCCCAAATTACGCCGACTGTTTCTGGTGATTTAACCTTGCTTCAATTCGATTGATTGCGCGAGTAATTTCCTCCCCCGACCCTGCTACTTAAACCCCCTCTGCCCCCTCTCCATTTTCCCCCAGACCCCGAGCACAGAACGCCCCCAGGCTGCCAGTATTTGGCCTTACCTCGCCGCAGACAGAGCCCACTCCGGCGACCAATCCTGGGGAGCTTCGTGTGCCCCTTCCTCTCTGGTTCATGCAGACTGCTCCGCAACATCCTTGCGCTCCTTCTGACATCTTTGGTTCCTCCTATACTGCCCCAGGTCGTCGACTCCATCGAACACCGCAAGTTTCCGACGCCGTCTCCAACTACGGCGACTAAATTCGGTGAGCCTCGTGTTCCCCTCTGTTTCTGAATGACACGAGCATGTTCGCCTGCATCTAGCGCACCTGTTGACACTTTTTGTTTGGATCCTCGTGCCCCAGAACGTCGCCTTCGACTCTGTCAGTGAGCATCCGACGCCGCCAGCAACTCCGACGAGCTCGTGCTGTTGTGTCCGTGTGCCCCTTGTCAAGCCATCGCCACGTTGAGCTTCAGTACATCGCCGCGAGTCTGGTAAGCATCTCCGACGACCCCAAGCCCTCCTGTAGTCGCCGCGCCGCCGTAGACAGAGCCCTCCGCCGCCAGCCGTCGCTGCGCGCCGCCAGTCTTTGGCTGTTTGATCGAACACCGTAGGATCTAGATCTAACGCGTAGGATAGATCTTAGGCGAAGCGGTAAGTTCAGATCTGAGCCATGCGATTAAGTCAGATCCAACGGCTCAGAAGCGTGATCTGGCGCGAAGCGGTACCAGCCAGTAAGATAGCGCCGCGTGGCATAGATTTCGTTTTAAATTTCTGATTTGAATCTATTAGATATTTGATTTTGTTTTAATCATAACTTTTGATTCCCACGTCCAAATTTGACAAATTTTATATCAATGGAATCAGGAGAGAAAGCCCTTTCCATATATGCAATATGTTTAATGTTTTATTTCTGTAAAATGGTTATTTTTACAGAAATATGTGTAGGCCTATTTTGTGTATAGTAATTATTTGAGAAATGGTTTAATGTTCAAATAAAGTTTGTTTGGCAAGTTTAGAACTTTTTTATGAACCAGTACTGTGCACTTGTCTTGTTGAGTATAGAAAATCATCTCATATCATGTTGCATGCATCCATATATTTTTGCTTGTATGTGATTTGGTGCTATGATTTTATGTGTAGATTTTGGTGCAAATAGTGATTCTGATTGTGAGGATTGTAGATACTCTCCAAACTACCAAGGCAAGTGGTTCTTCATGATTTTATCCCTATGTTTTTCAACTATGCATTAGAAATATTTTGCTAGTCTTGCATGATTATATTTTGCTTATATGCTATGCTTGGGAAATCCTAGTAGTTGTAGAATTGTTAGAAATTTCTAAGTTAAGATGTTTATCTATGCCATGCTTAGCCTAGATAGTAGCAACGAAGGGTGGTAAAATATTCATGCTATGATAAAATATTTCTAAGTCTTTGGACTTGTGTTTTGCTTAATAAAACAACTAAGTGAATGAAACACCTGGGTGGAATGGAAGGAATGGTTTATGTTGAGTGGTTACACAAGGCCCATTTCTATGGTTTACCTTGTGTATATCACTTGTGGAAAGCCACACAGGAACAAAGGGATTTGAGAGGCCAAATGTTAAGAAGCTTCTAGTGCAGCCACTTGGCAATATGGGCTCTGCCTGGATCACATAGGTTGTAATAACATAGCCATTTGGACAGTTGGTGGTAGTGGGATGATAGGTTGGAACGCGTCCATTTGGTCTAAGGGAAGGCTTCTGAAAGGTCTTGTCTTGGTGAAAATCAAGTCTTGTGGGGAAAGTGCACAACAACTGCAGATGGAAGAATCTAAGTACTTAGCCATGTCCCTGGTATTGGACAACTTGAGCATCAAGACATGGAAGCTATCAAGAATCTCCTCATCCCAATTTCTAAGTAAAATCTTGTGGTTGAACAAGGGTGAAGGACCCCAATGTCTATTGGTGGTTCCTTGGGAAAAGTTTTGACAAAGAAAAACTTAGAGTTTTTAACTAATAGGCAAAACCTATTTTGAGCAAAGAAAGCTTAAGCTACACTTAGGGAAAATGCATATAGTATTTAGTCCACCAATATTCTACTAAGGTATCACTTGCCAATACTATTCCAATGTATTGACCCACTGTGGCTGTAACTTGTGATGTTGCAGGTTATTCTGATGATGATGATGAGGAGTCATGAGTCTACACTCAACATGCTTGCCTGTGGCACATGAAGATGAAGACTTATTTACCTTATTACTTATTTAAACTCTTATACTAGGCATCTGGCCATGGAGTTGTAAAAGACTATGTTTGTCTCTGGAATGACTGTAATAATGACCTTTGTTTCTGTGTACTTCATCTTAAACTGTGGATGCTAGCATTGATCCAGGGACTAGCATTGCAATCACAGGGATCCTTTCCTTTACAAAGGAGGGATCTTACAGGCGAGTACATGAGCCATGCGTTTGATGACCATCTGAAAAGTTGTGGAATAGTTCCTCAACTTACTCCGCCAGGAATGCCACAAAGGAATGGTGTTTCGGAAAGGAGGAATCGGACCTTGTTGGACATGGTACGGTCAATGATGAGTCAGACAGATCTGCCTTTATCATTTTGGGGTTATTTTCTAGAAACAGCGGTGTTCACACTAAACAGAGTACCATCCAAATCGGTAGAGAAGACACCGCATGAGATGTGGACAGGCAAAAGGCCGAGTTTGTCTTTTCTTAAGATTTGGGGTTGTGAAGCATTTGTCAAGCGACTTCAGTCGGACAAGCTCACGGCCAAGTCGGATAAGTGTATTTTCGTGGGGTATCCGAGGGAAACCTTGGGTTACTACTTCTACAACCGAGAAGAGGGCAAAGTGTTTGTCGCTCGGAACGGTGTCTTCCTTGAGAAAGAGTTTCTTAGTCGGGGAGTAAGTGGGAGCACGGTGCAGCTCGAAGAAATTCGAGAGGAACCGGCTAGTAGCGAGTCGGTGTCACATCCCAAATTTTAGATTTGGTTCTGCATATCATTCATATCATTGCATCATACTTTTCCATGCAAAACCATCGATTGAAAAGAATCAGCGAAACGCTATTTTCAAAACCCTATTCTATTCTACTACGAGGCTCCTGCGGGAGGCATGAGTAGGACTTGTGTTGTCCACCCTTGTGGCCTAGTGGTTTCACCCAACCCTTTACGCTAGGTTGTTCCCCTCGATTTTACAAAACCGTAGGAGCAAGAATCGCCCGATTCGGAGCTCGTACAGAAAAGTTACGGAAGTTTTAGTATTTGCGAAAGGGAAAACAAAACGGACCAAAAAAAACTGCGCGGCCCGTGTCCGCGTAGGACCCCACGAGGGGGCCCCACTTAAGAGGCCGCCACCGCCCTGCCTCGATTCCCGCACCCGCACGCCGCCTCTTCCTCGATCGCCGCGCCCGACCCCGCCTCCTGGAACCGCCGCCGCCCTGCCTCGGTAAGCGTGCCCGCCCCACCGCCTCTCGATCTCCGCGCCGCCGCCTCCCCTGGGCCCCGCACCGCCGCACCTGGCGGCCACCCGCGCGCCACCGCCACCCCGCGCGCCGCCCGCAGCTGCTCGCCCCGCACGCCGCCTCCGCCCGCCGCCAGCACGTGCGCGCCCGCCCCACCGCCGCCTCGCGCCGCCACCTGCAGCGCCCGCTCGCTGCCGCCGCCGCCACGCAGCCGCGCCGCTGCCGCTGTCGCGCGCCTGCAGCTGCGCCGCACGCGTCCCGAGCCGCTCGCGCTGCCGCCTCGTGCGTCGTGCCGCCGCCGCCGTCGCGTTGACCGCCACCATTCCGCGCGCTGACCGTTTCCCCTCCGCGCAGGAACCGCCGCCGCCATCGCCGGAGCTGATCGCCGCCACCGTCCGAGCTCGCCGTCGTTCGTTTCCGGTGAGTCCGCAGCCGCCTTTGGATCTCAGATCAGCGGTCCAGATCGGTCGTTGACCGGTCAGCGACCAGGCGTTGACTAGTCAGACGCCCAGTCAGCGCCCAGTCAACAGCCGCGTTGACCAGTCAACAGACACAGTTGACTGGGTATTACTTTAATCGATTTAGTTGGCAGATTTCGGTAGAAACTTGTAAATTGCGTAGAAATTAAACCGCTGGGCCAAAAATTGTAAATAAAATATGTGTAGATTAAGTAGGTAGTGTGGAATCTTTCTGTACCTTTGTTTCACACTTTTACAGCAAGATTTAGTACAGTTTAATCAAATTAGTTAATGGCCTTTTTGGAGTATTTAATTCATAGAAAAAGATCTGTAACTCCAAAAATTGCGTATGATATGTCCCTGGATTCAGTGGAACGAGGGGAATCTTATCGTGAATTAAAAAGATAGGCTTACAGTAAAAACTTCTACAGAAACTGTCTAGTGGCTTTCTGCAGTGTTTTAATTACTCGGGGAGTTTTATAATTCCTTTTTGAGTAATTCCAGTTGGTACTGTTCCTAAATAGCTATGCCCATACTGTAGAATTTTCCCAAGATTTTAAAAACAGTATACTACCGATAGTGAATTATTTGAGTTCTAGCTCTAGTTTTGAGCATTACTTTTTGCGTAATAGTTTTCCTTGCACTAAAACTATTTTCCATGCATGCAATCAGTAGTATTATTGAATAGGATTATGTGGTGCAGCTGTAGCATCAATTCACTTGTCGTGCATGCATTCATGCATCATCTTTGTTGCATATGATTGTGAATTGTTTGTTTATGAATGCAATTGTATCGTGTAGATTGTGACGAGTGCAACGCTTGCTCGTGTGTGGATTGTTCTTCCGACCGCTACAACCAAGGCAAGTAGATGTTATTTTGTTCATGATATTGTCCTACTATTTTCTATGCATTGTCGTGTATTTTGTAGACGCATGTGTAGGATGATACTATCGCTATGCTATGTCCTATTATGTGGTAGGGCCTTCCTTGTAGATGAACCACCGTTGGTAGATGTGCTTAGCCATGCTATGTTGTACGAGGGCTGGGTTAAATCATTGAGACTTGTTTCTAAAAGTATTGGTTTGTGAAAACTAAAACAACTTAATCAATGAATCTTCTGGGTGTGATGGTATTGATAATTTTTGGTGGTTTCATTGTGGAAAGGCACCCAGGTATCGAGAGAAATTGATTGGTTTCTTTATTGTGTAGCTTACGTGTACAACCATGTGCCAATAATGAAATGGGCGGTTGGTTGGACTTAGTAGGTTGTGGTAACTCGAACCCGTGTATCCAGAGATGTAGAATTTTGGTAGGTTGGACCGGTGCGCGTCGGGATTGAGGAGCTACTTCCCGAACAGTCTCTTCTTGGACTTCTCCCTATCACCACTCAAAATGAGAGTGATGGTACGAGCTGGGCTGGCCAAGTCACATGGGTAAAGTGTACTAACCCCTGCAGGGTGTGTAATCTAATCGATTAGCCGTGTCCCCGGTTATGGACAACTGAGTTGCTTGATATTGATTCCATGACATGTTTCTCGCTCATTCTAATTTCATAATTGCTTTAACATTGTTGGGTTAACTTAATTGGGATATTTCCAAAGAAAATCAAAAACTGTTTATGAAAGTAGGACAAAGGTATTTGCAAATGCAAGCCAGACACAGCTCCACTTGCCAAATATGCATGTAGATGTTAGTACCATTGTCTCCATTACTAGCTCTACTTGCCATACATTCCATGTATTGACCCTTCGGGGCTACTACGTTTCATGTTGCAGGTTATTCCAATTCTGAGTAATCGATATAGGCCACGGTACTCCACTCGGCACTTGTTCACTTGTGGGCAATTTGAAGAATGGAGGATTTACCTTATATATGTTGCTACCTGAATAATTTGAGCTAGCCTTGAGCTAAGCTTTTATTGTAATAATGGTACTCTGGATCTTCGTTATTTATGATACACGGATATTTGCTACGTTATTCGTCTTATTCTATTGTGGGCCAATGAACCGATCCAGGGATTGTCATGTCACATAGAAGCCACGGTCTTTTCAGAACCGCGGTGTTACAAGATGGTATCAGAGCCCATGTGTCGACTGTAGGATCGTGACCTAGGATTGGATTAGGAAGCCATAGAATTACTAAAGCCTATATTAACTCTGTCTTTCATCTTATGCCTTTCACTCTCGTAAAATTCTTATCATATGCTATTCTCACACTTTCCTCCTTTACTTGATAGATGGGAGAAGTCAGGACTGAGTATCCCACCATGGAGTCACCAAGGCCCTTTGCAAGGCAGTTAGCACAGCTCTCGCAGTCATTGGGATTGCCACTGCCCATGTTCAAGGGAAGAAGGTTGTACACCTATGGATATGGAGAGGATGCATGGGAGATCACTACCTTCATATTCAGGGATGCCGCCTTGCCAAATCCAGTGCATTTGATCTACGCCATGACATACTGCAACTGGGGACTTGGAATCAACTTGGCCATACATGAAGCCCTGTCTCGCCAGTGCCATAATGTCCGACACCTACTGCCAGCAGATTCACCCTACCGTGACTATGGGAGGCGTGATGAAGATGGGCGCATTGTGGTTACCCCGGGTGACAGGAACAACATGCCGCCCCGTCGGAGGCACATAGAGGACATGGAAAGGGAGAATGGAGCTCTAGCTGAGAAAGTGATGATGATAAAGGAGATTGCAGATTTTGCTAGAAATGGTATGGTGGTCCAAGGACAGGAGATTGACACCTTGCATGAAGCTGTGGGAGTTCTAGAGAATGCCCTGATAGCCAGAGATGCAACCATAGCTCATCTTCATGGTACTGTGCAGGAGAACACCCAGAACATACAACAGTTGCAAGGGACCGTCCAGGAAAGGGATCAAACTATTGAAGCTAATTACCCCGATGATAACGCTTTGTATCACTTCATGAAAGGACTGGACCACGGCACGCTTCTCCGACATTCTTTATGTCGACAGCAGGCAACAGGACGCCTTACCCTCGAAGAGATGGTGAGCACGGTCAACAGCTACGCGGCAGCTGACGCGGCAGCCCAGATGGAGCTTGTGCTCAGAGACGGAGAACCTCCGGTTCAGCAGCCGCCGCCACCGCCTCCGGCCGCCATCGTCGTAGCAGCACCACCACCTCCAGTCATCGCGAGGCCATTGCACCTCCACCGCCCGTCATCGAGGAAGTCCTGGCACCCTTCGACTCTGTCATTGACGCGCTTTATGCTGATTTCAGTGCAGATTTAGAGGAGATAGACTTCAGTCCAGAAGAGCTAGACTCCGCTATGCAGGAGATGGAGGAGGAGTACTCGCGTGACGAGCACGCTAACAACACCGTCATGTCTCGAGGGGTGTTCGTCACCATTGGGACAACGATGGATGAAGATCAACCCAGGCAAGCTCCGCCTACGGTGCTGGAAAAGGGGAAGGGGCCACTTATTGCTGCCGACGATGATCGCACAAAGGTCATGCCTCCTCCGCTTAACCCAGTGCAGCAGCCGCAGGAACTCGGCACCGGTCCGAGCAACAACAACAACGCAAACTTGCTGCCTCCAGCATCCACGTCGGCAGCAGCCCATGTTACTCCAGCTGATAGAGTGATGTACGGCAATCTCCTCGTCGAACCACTAACCATTGATCATATCCGGAACGTGACTCAGCTTGACGAGAAGCGCCAGCAGCTGCTGGAGGAGGCGCAAGCCATCGCGGAGCAAGGCGCTAAACTAGATCGAGATCTGGTCAACGCGCAGAAGTCCATAGAGAAAGATAGAGCAATGGAGGCCGAGTACAAGACTCTGCTGCAGCAGCAAAAGGCTAAGAAGGCTCCGGCTCGCATCATCAATGATCCTGGTGTACGGCGCAACCTAGGATGGGTTCCCTCGAAGCCGGCACAGGCCAAGCCATACATTGATAGTGAAGGCAAGCAGGTGATGCCCACCCCACTCCTTAATCTCGCCGTCGCCAAGACCCTTCTGGAGCAGGATAGATCACCTGAGGCAGTAGAATAGGTCTATGACCTAGTGGCCAAGGCGGTAAAGCAGCAGGAAAAGGCCACCTCTTAGAGGCTTGAGTCTGACCCAACGCTCTGTCGATCTAGCCAGTACAAACCGCCAAGGGACAGATCTCGGATCATAGATGGGTTCATCAGAACGAAGACGGAGGGATGCGTGCAACAGGAAGGATGCTATCCCCATATCCTCCGACCACGAAGAAAAAGCCCGACCTCGCCGCTCATCGACACTGCCCCGATCCCCCCGACGTCAGGAAGACTACAAGGCTCACCATCTCACGGATATGCCCCCTCCAAAGAAGTGTGGCATCATCATCCGTGACAACGCGGCACAGACCCGTCATGATGAAGAGCGCCACCAAGGACACAAGAGAAGGTCACACCACGACCCTCCGCGTCCGACAAGCAACCGTGATAGGCCCGAGGTGTCGCAGGAGGGTAACAACAAAAAGGCTAACCCACCGCCACCTCCGCCTCCGTTGCTGCCAAGCAGTCACCATGGCGGAAGAGGCCCGCGTCATTCACGCAGCCCATCCCCTGTTGACAACAAGAAGAAGATCCTGGAGCCGTACGATGCACGTTCGCGGATCGATAAGATCCACAAGGCCCGGGAAGGACCATACCTGGGACCACGTTGCTTTGGACCTGCAATAAGGTCCGCAACTTACCCCAAAGATTTCCGGATCGACAAGACCATCAAGCCCTACGACGACACCGCCAAGCCTGCCACATGGTTGCAGGACTACGGCAACACGGTGGAGATTGCCAGAGGCAACCCCAACGTCGTCGTCAAGTACCTCCCGTTAATATTGGCGGGCACGGCCCGTCAATGGATCGACGACTTGCTGGAGAGATCCATCTACAACTGGCTTGATATGCAAGAAGCATTCACCAAGAACTTTGAGGGTACATACAAGCGTCCCTGCACTGTGGGCGATCTACAGCGGTGCGTGTAAGAGAAAGATGAGACATCTCGCGCCTACCTCTCCCGCTGGCTGGATATGAAAAATTTCTACGCAGGAGTGCACGCTCAGACCACCATGGCCGCCTTCATCGATGGGTTGGAAAGGGGTACGTTGCTCCGACATAAGCTAAAGCGCTTGCAGGACAATCATCAGCTTGACTTGAATCAGATGATTCAGTTAGCCAGTGAGTTCGCAGCTGCCGACGACGATGCTCGTGGCTCTTTGCCGGCAACGGCCGTTCCAACCCAAGCTCGGAGGAACAGCAGTACAAAGCGGAAAACCACTCCAGAAGAAAAGCAATCTACCGACATGGTCGCTATGACTTTTGCAGGACGAGGAGAAGGCGGACAACTTGGCCGAGGAAGGGGAGCAGGCCGCAGGCAGCAACAAGGAAGTGAAACCAACTCGGCGCCGCTCCGCGTTCCCCAAACCTACGAGGAGTACCGCGATATGCCATGCCTCGTAGACCTCGACGCCAACGGCAAGGCCACCCATACCAATCGACACTGCAAGTTCGTCAACGACCTCAAGGAAGACCCGGAGTCCGGCTACAAGCAAAGTCGGAAGAACAGACCGCGAGGCAAGGGCAAGGGGAAGAAGAAGGAGGAGGATTCCAAGGATTCAAGTGACATGGACGAGGACGTTGACCCCAAGCACGCTGCCAAGAGCGACGACAAGGGCAAGAACCCCTTCGCAAAGAAGGCCCCAGTCTACCACACTTTCCTTGGCACCCCCACCTTTCGACAACAGAAGACCTCTCTAAGGATCCTGATGGCCACTCTCCCCCCAGTTCCCCAATAACTGCGCTGGTCGGAGGTTCCAATCACTTGGGACAGGACGGACCACCCAGACCTTGTGCCCACGGAGAACTAGTACGCCATGGTCATCAACCCATTGATTGACAGCGTGGACTTCACCAAGTTCATGGTGGATAGTGGAAGCAGCATCAACATCATGTACCTGGATACACTACAGAAGATGAACTTGACGGAGGCAAACCTAAGGCGGACCAACACCGTTTTCCATGGCGTAGTTCCTGGTCGGGAGGCTCGGTCCCTTGGGTGCATTACGCTTCAGGTAGCCTTTGGCGACGTTAATAATTACCGCCAAGAGCGCATGACCTTTGAGGTAGTCCCCTTCAAGAGCGTGTGCCACGTCATATTCGGCCGCGACATATTCCACACGTTCATGGCCAAGCCATGCTTCGTCTATAACAAGCTCAAGATACCCGGACCAAACGGTGTCATCATCGTATCCGGAAGCTTTACCAAGGCAAGGGACCGCGAGATCAATGAAGCAGCCGTTGCAGAAGCTGTCCTCTACAGCGAAGAATTCAAGGAGATCCAGCGCAAGGCCAATGACTCAGAGATGCCCGCGTCAAAGAAGCAGATCTCCGACTCCGCTCCTGCGTTCAAGGCCGCCATCGAGACCAAGCCGGTGGAACTTGTGGTAGGCGATGCCTCCAAGACCGTCGCCATTGGGATGAACCTGGATCCCAAATAGGAAAGCGCGCTCGCCGAGTTCCTCCGTGAGAATAGGGACATCTTTGCCTGGCAACCTGCCGACATGAAAGGTGTACCTAGGGAACTTGCCGAGCACAGCTTAAACATAGATCCAAAATGTAAACCAGTGAAACAACCTCTACGACGCTTCGGAGATGAGAAGAGACGCGCCATTGGCAAAGAGATAGCTAGGTTACTTAAGGTTGGGTTTATCCGAGAAGTCCATCACACCCGATGGGTGGCCAATCCTGTACTTGTCCCCAAAAACGGAACCAATGAATTAAGAATGTGCGTTGATTACACCGGCTTGAACAAAGCATGTCCCAAAGATCTGTTTGCTTTGCCTCGCATTGACCAAGTGATTGACTCGACGGCTGGCTCGGAACTTTTGTGTTTTCTCGATGCATACTCAGGATACCACCAGATCAAGATGAGGAAGTCGGACCAATTGGCCACTTCGTTCACTACTCCATACGGCACGTTTTGCTATGTCACGATGCCCTTTGGGCTGAAAAATGCAGGTGCTACCTACCAGCGGACAATGCAATGTTTCCTTCACGACCAAATTGGTCGGAACGTTCACGCCTATGTGGACGATATCGCGGTGATGTCTAAAAAGTCAAACGACTTAATCTCCGACTTAAAAGAAACCTTTGATAATCTCCGGAAATACAACATGATGCTCAACCCTAAGAAGTGTGTCTAAGGGGTTCCAGCCGGCAAATTGTTGGGCTTCATCCTTTCCCAGCACGGAATCGAGGTCAACCCGGAGAAAATCAAGGCCATCTTAAACATAAACCGTCCGACATGCCTAAAGGACATTCAACGACTAACAGGTTGTGTTGCAGCAGTTAGTCGGTTCGTCAGCCGACTTGGTGAGAAGGCTCTGCCGCTGTACAAGTTGCTGAAGAAGGCGGACAAATTCACGTGGACAGACGAGGCAGATGCAGCATTGAAGCAGCTCAAGGAGATTCTCTCCTTAGCGCCCATCCTTGCAGCACCCGAGCCTGGAGATCCCCTATTAATTTACATGGCGGCAACCAACCGGGTTATCAGCATCGTCGTCGTGGTAGAGCGGAAGGAACCAGGCTATGAACACGGAGTTCAACGACCAGTTTACTATGTGAGCGAGGTCTTGACGGAGTCCAAGAAGCGTTACCCGCACTACCAAAAGATAGCTTATGGAGTGTTCCTCGCTTCTCGGAAGCTGGGGCATTACTTTCAGGAGCACCCAATCACAGTAGTGAGCAAGACTCCACTGTTCGACATTATCAATAACAGTGACGCTACAGGAAGGGTCGCGAAGTGGGGCATTGAACTTGCCGCCTTCGAGATCACCTACAAGAGACGCGACGCTATCAACTCACAAGATTTGGCAAATTTTATTGCAGATTGGACGAAGATGCCAAATGCTACTCCGCTGCCAGAACCAGAGTACTGGGTGATGCACTTTGACGCTTCAAAGTTGCTCAACGGCTCGGGGGCTGGTGTACTGCTACAGTCACCAAAAGTAGACAAGCTACACTACGTTCTGCAGATCCACTTCGAGGCTACAAACAACATGGCGGAGTATGAGGCACTCATTCACGGACTACGTGTAGCCAAGGATATTGGCATCAAGCGCATAGTTTGCTGTGGAGATTCCGACTTGGTTGCCTAGCAGGTGGCTGGCACCTGGAACGCGCGGAACCCTATGATGGCGCCATACCGCGACGAAGTGGACGAGACAGCCAAGAGCTTCTTGGGCTACGAAGTCAAGTATGTGCCTAGGGAGCAAAACGAGGCGGCTGATCTACTGTCTAAGCTTGGATCAGGGCGCAAGCAAATTCCGCCAGGAGTTTTCCTAGAGCATCTACGCACACCATCCGTGAAGGGCGCCGACATCGACAACCCGGATAGAGCTGACTCTTTCGTCAACATGGTGACAAAGATCCCTCCGGCTTGGACAAAACCGTTCATGGAGTATCTCGAACACGAAACTTTGCCCGACGACGAAGTCGAAAGATGGCAAATAGTACGACGAGCAAAGGGTTATACCATAATCAATGGGCAACTCTATAAAAGGAGCACTACTGGTGTATACTTAAAATGCGTTTCCCAGCTAGAAGGTATGGAAATCCTGCGTGAGATCCATCTCGGAGATTGCGGGCATCACGCCGCTCCTCGATCATTGGTCGCGAAAGCCTTCCGGCAAGTATTCTACTGGCTGACCGCGAAGGCGGACGCCGACAAGCTGGTTGAGACATGCACGGGATGCCAGTATTATGCCCGACAACCACATGTTCCTGCTGAAGAATTGCGAACAATACCAATAACTTGGCCATTTGCAGTCTGGGGGCTAGACATGGTGGGGCCGTTACATACGGCACCGTGTGGGTTTACGCATCTTCTTGTAGCAGTTGACAAATTCACCAAATGTATAGAAGCTAAACCCATTAGAAAGCTTGATGGGGCAACTGCCCTCAGGTTTGTCCGAGATCTAGTGGTGAGATTTGGTCTCCCACATAGCATCATCACCGACAACGGAAGCAACTTATCACTCGGAGAAGTGGAGGCCTACTGTTGGGACAAAGGCATCCGACTTGACCTTGCATCTGTGGCACCCCCACAGTCCAATGGTCAGGTTGAGCGAGCCAATGGATTAATTCTGCAGGGAATCAAGCCACCTCTTGAGGCACCTCTACATAGAGCAGCTGGAGCCTGGGCGGAAGAATTGCCATCTATGTTGTGGAGTTTACGAACTACACCCAACAGATCCATCGGCTACACCCCTTACTTCATGGTATATGGAGCAGAAGCCATCCTACCTTCCGACATCCTCCACGATGCACCAAGAGTTGCCGCCTACGACGAAGATGACGCTGAAGAATCCAGATGCCTAGATGTGGACCTTCTCGAGGAGGAGCGCGTTTTGGCATGCCAAAGATCCGTCATCTACCAGCAGAAGCTACGCAGCTACCATAGTCGCCGCGTTCGGCATCGCTCGTTTAAAGAGGGGGATTTAGTACTCCGACTTAAGCCGAAGAAGTCACACAAATTATCCCCGCCATGGGAAGGACCGTTCATCATAAGCAAGGCGCTGCTCAATGGGTCTTACTACCTTGTCGACAATCGTGAACTCAAGGATAGACCCAACGAGGATCATAAGCGTAAGCGACGTGACCCGGATGATGACTACCCGGAGCTTGATCGGCCATGGAACATAGCACAGCTACATCCTTTCTACACTTAGCATTTTTTATCTAATTGTGTACTTCTTATATGATCAATGAAATAAAGCTCTTTGGTTCACTCATATTGCTGAGTCTTTTACCTCCTTTAGTGTTCATTTTTTGGATCATATAAAACCTTTATGCACAAGTCTTGCGATTGCACTTGTGAAAATTCCGCCTACGGGCGTTAGCTTAAGTTTTCTGGTCTACACGTTCTTTGTTGTTTTTATGTGGATTCTGGAGTAGTGACTTTTGGCACTTATTGTCAGCGATTTTGTGCTCAGGTTATTGACGGTGCCATTGGGCATCATCACCTAAGAGCATGGTTCCGACAACGAGTCTTCCGACTCACGAAAAGTCAAGCATAAAAACCAGAGTAATGGAGAAGCCAGCACTTGCTTAAAAAATATATACATACTGGGACTTAATTCTTAAGTAGCAGGATACGACAACCATTGTTTTCCGCCTTAAGAATACATCAACAAGTTTTCCCCGTGCACACACCAAAGGTGAAACAGAAATTACAAAGTGCTTTTCATTCCTTGGGCGCAGGAGACTTGGAGGTTGCATCATCACCAGCCGGAGAATCACCCTCGACGTCGGCGCTATGATGAGACTCGGAAGAATCTTGGTTGACGTTATCGATGAAGTTCCTGGGCACGAAGACATCAACGTCCACCAACTCGGCAACCCTGGTGTCATAACCCGCGAGTGATGATAGGATGGCTTCGTGATCGATCTCCTTGCCGTCATCATCCACGTCGGGGATACCAGAGGTCACCGTGTTGATGTCGGCATCTTCATAGTGTGCCTTCACCATAGACAGCACCATCCTTGCACCAGCCCGTGCGCGTGAAGCCTTCCAGTTCGCGACACGCTCGGGGGCTCGGCGCAGAATCTCCGAGTACTTCGCCACGGAGTCCGAGGCCTTGATATAAATTTGGAGGGGCTTGGCAATCTCCTTGGCTTGGGCGATGGCGGTATTGATGAAGTTGCCGGCAAGAACCATACATTCCTTGTCCGAAGGAGCCGAGCGGGTTAAACCCATAGGAGCTGCAAAATTCCGACAAGGAGCGCATGACTTCGATAAACTCTAAGTATCCAGACTACAGAAATACAAGGCGGAGGACACTTACTGAAGATGCTGGCCTTAGCCTGCCAGACGGTGTCCGCCAAGGATTCCTTCTCTTGTTGGAGGAGCTTAAACGCCTCGCTATGGCGAAGATTTTGCTCATCAGCAGCTTGCTTCTGATCCATTAGGATCGCAAGCTCCTCCTTCAAGCTATTGATCTCCGCGGAGGCGGAATCTTCCAGGGCTTTCATGGAATCCTCGTGCATCTTCAGCATCTCTTCCCTCTCCTTCTTAAGGATTTTGTTCTCGTTGTCCAGCTGTTGAATGTGCTTGGACTGCTCGACAATATCCTTGGCCTTGGCGACATGCTCTGCAAGTCGGAGAAAACCACGTACACAGTGAGTACTCGGAGACTATGGGCACAAAAGTAAGACGGAAATGCGCAAAAAGAAAACAGACTCTTGTTTTTGATGATCTGTTCCTTCAAGATGGCAGTTTTACCCTTTTTGGCTTCAAGATCTGCGCGCATCTTCTGGTACTTGTCGTTGGCCATGCCCCTCCGAGCATTCTCGTTCTGTGGAAACAAATACAAAGTTAAATCGTTGTTTGGTCTGCTTGGAGCTTCTAGTCGTAGATTTTCCACCTAGATGCTCGGGGGCTACAGCGAGAGTTTTTTACTTAGCAGTATGCTTAGCTTTTCTTTAAGCTTCTAGTCGGAACTAATTCAGTTACAACTAGAGGCTTGGGGGCCACAGCATTAAAAATTATGAACACTGTGTATGCTACTCTTAAAGCATCTAGTCAGAGTAATTCATTCCATATAAATGCTTGGGGGCTACAGTGAGAATTTGTTCTAACTTAGTCACTCTTAGAGCATATAGATGCAAAACCTATGGTTTTCCGTCTACATCCTCGGGGGCTACAGTGGGATACTCATATGAAATGCAGAAGGCAAAGTAAAAACTTACAAGTGCAGTAATCTTGAGGTTTGTAGCACTCTCAGCTAGCAGCTTGCCGAAGGAAATGCTGTTTCCTCGCAAGATATCTGCTTGACGGAGTAGCTCCTCAAGACCGCACGTCGGAGATGACGGCACTCCCCCAGGAACCATAGTTGTGTTACTCGGCAGAAGCGCCGGGTAAACTATCTTCGGGAACTCGAAGGGTTTCTAGGGAGTAGGGGCGCCGCCTTCGGCAGAGGTACCAGCTCCCACCACCGCCTTGCCTCTACCGATGGCATCCTTAGCCGGAGCTTCAGCCATTTGAAGAGCAGTGCTCTCCTACGTCGCCTGCTCGCCGACAACAGCGAGCTCGGTAGAGGCGCCAGAATCCACTTCCAGGGCGGAAGGGCCTGGTGCCTCCTGGACTTGAGAGCTTGTCGGAGCAGAGGAGGGCTTGACGGCAGGAGTAGCAGGGGCGATGGCGGGGGAGGAGTCGCGATGCAGCATGTCTTTGATATTTCTAGAATCCCCAAGAGTCTTGGAGGACTTCTTGAGGCTGGTTGTGGCTTTCTTCCTGAAACGTGCAAAATGCATAAGTACAGGAATAAGACAGATAAGTAAGACAATGTCGGAGAATGAGAGGCTTACACTAGGGGGGCACTTTGGCAAACATCCCGGTGGCTTTTTTCTTTTCTGCCTCCAGGGCGGCAGTACTCTTTTTGGAGGCTCCACCCTCCGTCTTCTTCTTCTTGCCTCCGTCGGCAGCGTCAGAGGTGGAGCTCTTCCGCTTTCACGCCAACGGGACATCGTCGTCGGACACGACCGTGACTTCCTTCATCTTTGGATCGTAGATTTGGGCAGCCAGGTTGTCCTCATCTAGATCTCTAAGTTGTTAAGTGAGAAATCACCGTGTTAGATAAGATGGCACTGGCAAGACGGAGAAACTGGAGCAATGTCATACACGGAAAATAAATACCTACCTTTGGGCACTTGCCGTCTACGTACATGTCGTAGGTGATGGTGAAGCCGCGCTTCTTATCCTTCACCTTGACGATGTCCTTCAGACGGAGCTTGACGGAGTCGCTCGAGAAGTTATCCACGGAGATCCGGAGGGTATCCTTCTGATCACTGGTGTACTCGTGCATGAACTTTGCACGGTGCTGTAGAGGTTGGATACGCCTGATGAACCAGCACATGGCTAGGTCCAAGCCGGTCAAACCCGTCTCTACGAACCACTTGATCCGCCTTATTGCGCGAGAAGCGTCGAGGTTGGAGGGAAGAGAGGCATGGGATCTCCATGTGGAAACTTCAGCGGCGGCTCCATCCATGAAGTCCGGGTACGTCACTTCTCGGCCTGCCAAAGGAATGTCGGGGCCGTAGAAGTACGTCCGCTGCCAGTTTTTGCACGACTCGTGGCCGACGATGTCGGGGAACCGCCGGCCAGGTCGGATCTTGAAGCTTATGGTGCCGCAGTTCCTAAGCTCCTCCCTACTATGTCCGGCTTCACGTTTGACGGTGAAGAAGTACACGAACAAGTCTAACCTAGGCCTAATCCCTAGGTAACCCTCACAAAGTGCCGCGAAGTTGCTAAGCACTAAGATACTATTGGGGGAGAGGTTATGGGGTTGGGCCTTGAAGTGATTCAAGACGGACAGAAAGAAGTGGGAGATGAGCAGAGAAACGCCGCGTACCAGCTGAGCCTTGAGGTACACCTTTTCTCCGGCTTGGGGAGAAGGTGTCACCTCGCCGGCCGGCGCCGCCCGCCAGGCGAGCCCCTCTGTCGCAGGGAGGTAGCCTTCGGCGACCATCTCTTGGATGTCGCGGCCGGTGATGTCCGAGTCACGCCAGTCGCCCTTGTGCGAGTCTGGCTCCTCTTCCAGAGGCTCTAGCGCCGCCAGATTGTGGTCACCGCCGGTGGTTTCAATCACCGCCGACACGGGGATGACCAGGCCCTCTGGGGGCACGATGACGGAGCTCGCCGGCTTCGTCGTGGCTTCGCTCGATGCCGCCATCGACGGGGAAGAGCTTCTGCTAGCCATGGAGGAATGGAAGGATGCGGCTGACGCAAAGAGAGGCTAGGGTTTCTTCGAGGTTTTCCGCGGAGAGCTCGAGGAGGCGTGCGGCTGGAGGAAGAAGATGATGACGCGAGAGAATGGGGTAAAAAAGTGGCAAGTGTCCCACAGTTACTATTTATCTTGCTCTGCATCAAGATTCGTGCAGCTAATCGGATGGTTGCCGCGTAGACGACATTTTCGAGAACGTGCGCGGTAATTTCGCCACGTCTCCAACCGCCGCCGCCAACGGTTCGTATCGCTCGCGCGGGAAAATCGGATATGATTGCGTTCTCTGCATGTGTGAGTTACGAGGCATCGCTGACCTAAGCCTACGTCATCATAACTGACATGGTAGATGAGCCGTCGCATCGAAGATTCCGGCATGGACGGATCTAATCCGACTACGGAAGAGTACGATGGAAGATTCAGCATTTCTCTGACTTACTAATAGAAGACAAAGAAAACCTTGCAGTGTTCTTTGGGAGGACTACAAGATATTGCTTGACGATTTGCCGACATCCATCTAGATGGAGCATTCCACGTGAAGAGGCAAGACAGCGGAAGATCTCGGAGTTCTCCGGGGGCTACTGTTGGGGATATGCTATATGGGTATCCTCATAGCATGTCTCTTATCCGACTAACCCGGGTGGCCCATAGTCGGTAGCATGGCCTGTGGCCTGCTGGGCGGCCTAGTTAGGTGGATCCAGAAGGGAGGCCCAAGCCGGATAAAGGAAGGCTACGGTGGAATCACCAGTGTACCCGGAGCCTTGGAGTACAAGATACACAAGACTAGTGATAGACGGTGTAGGACTCTATAACCTGTCCGGCTAGGACTTTTCCCTGTAACCCTAAGATCTGACGACTATATAAGTCGGGCCTATGGGAACCTTTAGGGCATTGTTTTACACAAATCTCACACAGCGAACCTATCTCTGTAACTCGGCGTATTGCCATTATAGTGTTTTATAGCAGGAGTAGGATTCCACCACCGTCGTGGGATCTGAACCTGGGTAAGCTATGTTACCTCGTACCCGTCAACCGTCCGCCTTACCCCACGTCTCTAAACACGCACTGTGAGGACCCCTCCATGGCGTACTCGTCGGCAATACCACGACAGGTTCCCTCTCTAAGTTTCTTGATCTCGAATCCAAGAAAGAACCTCCCATCATAGCCATCTCAAACATGTCAGTCATAAGCTTTAAAAATTCATCATTAAAAGCTTGGTTAGTAGAGCCAAAAATAATGTCGTCTACATATAGTTGGCATACAAAAAGCTCCCTGTTAACCTTCTTAGTAAAAAGTGTGGGATCAATTTTCCCAACTTTGAATCCATGGTCTAACAAAAGCTCTTTAAGGTGTTCATACCACGCACGTGGGGCTTGTTCAAGGTCATAGAGCGCCTTATCAAGTTTATAGACATGGTTCAGAAACTTGGGATCCTCAAATCCCGGGGGTTACTTGACGTATACCAACTCATGTATTTGACCATTAAGAAAAGCACTCTTAACATCCATTTGCTGTAATTTAAAATTATGATGAGCAGCATAAGCAAGAAGGATACAGATGGACTCAAGGCGAGCCACACGAGCATAGGTTTTGCCTAAATCAATGCCTTCCACTTGAGAGAATCCTTTATCCACTAGTCTTGCCTTATTCCTTATAACAATGCCATTTTCATCTTGTTTGTTCTTGAAAATCCACTTTGTGCCGATAAAATTGCAGCATTCTTTGGGTTTCTCTACGAGATTCCATACCTTGTTGCGCTCGAAGTTATTTAGTTCTTCGTGCATTGCAACCACCCAATCGGGATCTTCAAGAGAATCAAAGACCTTCTTTGGTTCAACCATTGAAATGTGTGCTTGATGATCATAGAAGCTAGCAAGTTCTCTTCTAGTAGACACTTTTCTTATTAGATTACTTACAACCTTGTCAAGATTGTGGCCCCTTAACTCAAGGTTTTGATCAGTGCGAGATTTGCGATGAGCCTCAGTTCCCTTATTGTTTCTTGAAGGAGTTGATTCAGCATTTGTATCCTTGTCTTGGCCACTACCCTGCCCTTAAACTTGATATGAGCTTAAAACAGGAGACTGTTGCTGTTCTGGTTCTTCAGGGTCAGACAATCCACCCCTGTGTGGGGCCGAACAATCTAGCCTGGGAGATGCAGCTACAATTTCTTCTTCCTGGATGTCCGTGACAGAACTTGGAGTGCCAGGGGTGGATAATCCGCCCGTTGGGCCAGAGAATCCATCTTAGGATTTTCTGGAGTTGCCTGCTCTTCTTGATTTCCCCTGGAGCGAGTTGGAGTGACAGGGGCGGACAGTCCGCCCCTTGGATGGGGCGGATAGTACGTCCTAGGACTACCATTTTTCCCAGAGGACAGATGATCTTCAGGAGGTTGTGGAGTTGGTGCAGAAGTTTCTCCAACAGTAGGGGCTTATTGATCTTGTGTAGATGAGGGCTCCACTTGAGTGGAGCATTGTCCTTCCCGATCCGCCGCAAGGGGTTCCTCAATGGGGCGGAAAAATCCCATGCCCATTCTTCATATGGCATCTTCGGGTATTTCAACATCTGCATCACAAACATCAACTTGCCCCAATGGGAGCCATCATTTTCATCGAATTCCACACTACAAGATTCTACAACAATTCCGGAGAGCTTGTTGTAGACTCTATAAGTGTGGGATTCAGAACCGTAACCAACAAAAATACCTTCTAAAACCTTAGACTCAAATTTATACAAGCAAACTCCTTTGATGAGAAAGAAACACTTACAACCGAATACCCGGAAGTACGATATGTTGGGCTTGTTACCGGTAAGTATTTCATAAGGTGTTTTGTCCAAGATCTTGTGAAGGTAGAGCCGATTTGATGAGTGACAAGTGGTAGATATGGATTTAGCCCAAAAGTTGTATGGAGACTTGAATTCAACCAACATTGATCTAGCCATATCCATCAAAGTGCGGTTCTTCCTCTCGGCTACACCATTTTGTTGAGGGGTGTATGCAGCGGAATATTGATGTATTATCCCCTCTTCACTTAGAAATTCATTTAATGTGTAGTTATTGAACTCGGTGCCGTTGTAACTTCTTATTGCCAATATGGGGACATTGTGTTGACGCTGAACTTCATTGGCAAAATCAATGACAGTTTGTTGAGTCTCACTCTTTAGCTTGAAGAAATAGACCCAAGTGTATCTTGAGTAATCATCGACTATCACCGAGAAATATTTCTTCCCACCGAGGCTAGCATGATATGGAGGACCAAATAATTCCACATGAAGTAATTCCAAGATCCTCTTTGAAGAAACAATAGTTTTCCTCTTGTGGGGTGAGTCATGCATCTTGCCTTCAACACAAGCCCTGCAAACACGATCTATGGCAAAAGAAACATTGTCTTTTAGTCCAAGGATGTGGCCACCCTTGTGAAGACTTTGCAAAGTTCTCATGTTGACATGGGCTAAACGGCGATGCCATAGTTAGCCCACGTCAGCCTTTCCGAATAAGCACATCGGACCCGAAGTGGTTTTCCCCGAAGAGTCCACCACATATAGGTCATTTTCGACGTACCCAACGAAAGCGACCTTTAGATACTTGCTCCACAAGAGTACCAACAAATCATCATAAAAAAACAACAAAGCCCATCTTACCAAGGGCATGAACAGAAAGTAAGTTGTAACCGAGGGTCTCAACAATCATGACGTCCACGAGAGAGATATCATGGGCGACCACAACCTTGACAAGACCCAATACTTGAGATTTAGACTTATCACCATAGGAGACTGTAATATTATCATGATTGGGTCACATCTCCGTGATGATCTCCTTGCTTCCGATCATATGACTAGTGCATCCACTATCCAGCACCCATTTAGACCCACCGGAAGCATAGCCCTGCAAGAGAATTACTTCTTGGTTTTAGGTACCCATTTTTCAATGGGTCCTCTCATGTTAGTAACAAGGGTCTTTGGAACCCAAATAGACCAAGCAACATATTCATCAACAGGACCAACATAATTTTCATAGACATCACCATAGTAATCACAAAAAAGTTCATAATTTGTATTGATAGAACCTGCAAAACCAATATGGTCAGTTTTGTCTTTTGTGACATTATTCTCAACGGTGCTTTTATTTGCTTGTTCACTCTTGGTATTCTTCTTCTTGTTCTTCTTCTTCTTGGACTTGGAAACATATCCAAGTCCCTCTTTTCCAAGATTTTATCTTTGTTTGCCAATAATATCATCAAGTACACCCTTACCATTGGGAGTGGTGTCATTGACAAGCTCATCTTCCACCCTAGCATTTTCCTTGTGAATATATGTTGATTTAGATGTGCTAGGAACATCATACTTGGTCAATCAAATTTGGAGTTGATAATGTGACTCATTGAGAATAGAGAATTCACTCTTTAAAGCCTTGTGAGCAATGTCAAGTTTCTCCAATTCCTCGGAGAGTCTAGCATGAGCAGCCCCAAAGTCAACCTTTTCTTTCTTTAGTTTCTTTGCTTTGGCTATTGCATTGTCATGTTCCTTAACAAGCTTTGTCGCCACTTCTTCATGTGACTCCTCAATAGACTCAATCCTCTCTTCAAGAGAAACACGAGCCTCTTCCTCTTCTTCTAGAGCATTTTTTAAGGATGCAATTTCCATTGCATCCTCCTTTAAATATTGCCGTTTTATTCAAGAAGCACTTATTTTTGGGCCCGCTGGTCCATAAGATCCTCAAAGTGTATTTTGTGCTCACCTTGCAAGTTAGTGATAAAATAGTCCAAAGCAATAATTTCTTCTTTAACCTTAAGACTAGTAGGATCATCCATGTCAATCATAGCCTTAGTAAAACAAGTGTTAGAAGATGATACGTCGGAACCTCTTGCCATGAGACAAGTAGCATTCTTGTTGTTGACGTTTTCGTTTGGAGAGTCGAAGAGAGATGTTGGTGTAGATGTGGTGACTATAGCAGCCACCTCTCGAGAGTTATCATCCTCGTCTTCATCTTCACTTCCCGAAGTATACTCTTCTTGAGCCACTAGGACTATCTTTGGTTGCTTCTTGAAAGGAGCATTCTTCTTCACAAATTGTTTCTTTCGTGGAGCCTTTGACTTTTCCTTAAGAATGAGTCTTCCTCCATTATCTTCTATACTTTGATAAGGACACTCAGCTACAAAGTGCAGCCGGTCTCCATAGTTGAAACACGTTCTTAGCTTGGGACCGTTCTCCCTTCTTCCATTTGCTCCACTCTTGCATTCTAGTTTAGATTTGGCTTTGGCTGGATCCTTCCAAAATTTTCTAGCATAAAAGGCCATGTATTATCCATGAGCTCTTTTTACATCCTCGGGACAGTCCATATCTTCTATGTCATCTTCATCTTGATCAGCCACACTTGTCTTCAAGACCATGTTGACCCCCTTTTGCATCCCAATGGCTCGTGCACGAGCATCTTCGGCATTCTTGGCAGCCACTTTGAAAGCTGCCATTTCTTGCATTACCTCATTAGATGTCATTAGGTGGTAGTTATGCCTTCCTTGGAGTCTCTTCAAATCTATGGGCTCAAATGGCATAAGAGCACTGACATACTTGCGCTTGATCCAAGCATAATCAACATGAGAGGCACCATGATTTCTGAAAGTGGTGGCCATTGACTTGAGCCTCATATACATGTCCACGTGGTCTTCTCCATCCAACATATAGAATCCTTCAGCTTGATTACTCAAAGCATCATATCTATTTCTTCTCATGCTTTCATTTGCAATGAAGAGCTTGGTGAGGGCATCCCAAGCTTCCTTAGCTGTGTTGAGATGCTCTATGTGTGGCATGTCTTTGGTACCCACACCAAGTTGAATCATGTGTAGAGTCGTTGCATTGAGTTGACTGTCTACAACCTCTCTTCTTGTTAGGTTGTTTGGATCTCCAACATGAAGACCATTCTCTATGATTTTCCACAACTCAATGGAGGAGCTGCACACATGAGACTTCATCAAAAATTGCCATTGATTAAAAGTAGATGCAGAAAGTTTGGGTGGATCATGCATATTATGTATATGAGGATGTGGGATAGGTGGATCAGGTGAATACACATGGGAAACCTTATTGTATCCTTCCTTACTACTATCCTTTTTTGAGGAGGATCTCTTGCTAGTGCCATCACCAACCACTTCGTTCTCTTTGGAATCGGTTTTACCCGTTTCCTTGGATTGCGGAGTGGTAGCCTCAGAGGCAGATGGAGGTGATGCTGTACCATTTGACGCATCTCTTCCATATTAGCCTCCATGGAACTAATCAAGGTTGTTTCCAACGTCTTGATATCATTCATGGTGACTACCTCTAGAGCATCACTCGCATATCCCTTGGAACCCATACTTCTCTTAGGCGGTTAAGAATGAATTAAGAGTCGAGGCTCTGATACCAACTGAAATGGATCGTATGTTCACCTAGAGGGGGGTGAATAGGTGCTACTCAATTTTTAGTTCTTTTTAAATTTTAGGCTTGACACAAAGTAAATTCTCTAGGTAGGCAACTACGAGAATTTCCTTATATGCAACCCTAGCTACTAAGCACGTAAAGAGAGGAGCGAGGAAACGTAGTGGAGCACGCGGAGACATAGGGATTTGTTTTACCGCATTTACTTCCTTGTTAAGGGAAGTACATCTGCGTTGGATGGGTGGGCGGTTCTAAGACCACCATGCCATAATAGGCCTCACCCTATTCTCCGATGGATCTCGCCACGAAAGGCCTGATCCACCTTCTCCTCTATTGGTACTCTTCGAGGCGGGAACCGGTGCCTTTACAACTCTAGCAGGGCACACATCCACAACCGAATTGGAGGCTCTCATAATGACAACAAGATGTCACAAGAACAAGTATTATCAATATAATCAACACAAGGATCTAGATATTTGCAAGAAATACTAGATCGAAGATTCTCCAAATGAATGGAGAGGATATGAAGCGCTTGATTGCAGTTGATGAAGATCGAACCCTCCTCCTTTGATTCACCAAGGAACGGGGCCTTTGGGTGGATGAAGGTGGAGATCTCTTGGATGAAACTTGAGGAGCAGATCTTGTCTTTTTTGAATGAACCAAGAGTTCTAGCAGGAGGGAGATGGCTGGTTTAAATACCCCCTGCAAAGATTTGGCCCTTAGTGAAGTTTGGGGCGGATTATCCTCCCCCCACTAGGGGTGGACTATCCGCCCTGGGGGGAAAATCCGCCCCTGGACAGAAAGTCCGGGGGAAAATCCTCCTCCCACTCAGATGGTAGCGCCGAGCTTGACTTGGTGAAGATTCTCGAGGGGCCGGACTATCCGCCCCTAGGGAAAATCCGCCCTAGAGATGGAAATTCCGGGGGAAACTCCTCCCCCTCTCTGAGTGATGTGTTGTGGCGACCTTTGAAGCAAAACCTGGGGGTGGATTATCCGGCTCCCTTGAGGGGCGGATTATCCAGCCTGGGCAAAAACTCCAGACCTGGCCGGAAAATCTGGGGGATATTCCGCCCCCCATACTGAGGGTTGCGCCCTTGCTCCCTTTTGAAATAGGGGAGGGCGGATTATCCGGCCCCTGGTAGGGCGGATTATCTTCCCCCCAAAATCACTTTAAATCTCATTTTCAAGTTAAGATCTACAGCACTTCAACACACATTAAATAATCCTTGGTATTGTTATCTAACACACAAAACACTAGGGATCATGAAATGTTCTTTTAGGAAGGTACTAATGTAACGGAATATTCTGACATAACGGCTAAGATTTGGAAATATTTGGTTTGGGCACCATTCACTCGAAATGCTTCTCTCGGTAATTACCCCCACAACTTTTCTAATCGCGGTGATTACATGCAACTCGGACCAATCGATTCCTTCGCCTACTTACTTTCGTACTGCAAAGTAACAAACCCTCCTTGGAGGGTGTTCTAAGGGCGTTTTTTCATCCGAACAGCAAAATTTCACCCCATCGTGTTCCTAGGACGCCGAATTGCACCGGATTTGGCCCAGCATTCATCTGGTGTTCCCAGGCCGAATCCAGGGCACTAGGAACCGCCTAGGAATGCCGAACGCAGCGGAAAATGGGTGGGCCGACCCTATCGGTGGCTCAAGGATGAGCTTTCGCCTTTTTCTTCTCCCCTCCCATCTTTCTTCTCCATTCCCCTCCACATCTCCCATCAGTTCCCTGAGATCCCGCCCACCATGCCACCCAAGGCTTTTGTCAAACCCCGGTCCACCATTGATGAACCAAAGGTGAAAAGGCCAAGGATGCCGAGGCCGAGGCTAGAGGACTTCACCGACACCGATTGGTTGAAACAAGTCCGATGCAGGAAGGTCGAAAGAGAGAGCCACAAGGATAGGACGACAAGGTCCAAGCAAGCGAAGGCGATCGCGGAGGCACATGCGATGAGGGAAGCACAAACGGCTTCAAAGCACGTGACACGTACATCGATGTCGCGCTCGATGCCGATCATCCCCGCGTAGTACGCCCTGCGCTAGGGGAGCCAACCATGTTTCAAATCTCAGACCGAGTTCTCGCCGATCTAATCAGACATGTTCTAGGAGAGACAAGAGAACCTGCGCCAGAGGTACTCCTCTTCCCCCCGAGTTCGACGTCGGGTTCAACCTGAATGTGCTCTTCCCCTGCCCTGCACTTAGCCCTCCTCTGTCCTTTAATGTCGACATCAACGTCCCCTATGCTAGCTCTCTGGCGTTGGCGGCACTTCGTCGTCCATGCGCATCAGCCCTCTTCCGTTCGTTGACATCTCGCCCATCACCTTCAGAGAGACAGACGCATGCAACATGTTTGGGGGAACGATGGGTGACGCCTTCATGGCGGACATGATCGCCTACGGTTCGGCAATGGCCGGCAGCAGCTCCTTCTTCACTCAGGAATAGTCCCGGGCCAATGACAAACATGGCCTCGAGTCCCAGGATTTCGCCGAAGGCCAGGCTGACCAGTCGCAAGCCGAGGATGGGGAGGATGCCGAAGAGGATGCCTTGGCGCCGGCAAAGGGCAAATCCAAGGGCAAGAGGAAGGCGAGGACGTCGGTGCCGGAGCCCCGCGTCAAGTGGACGACGCTTGAGGACCTTTGCCTCACCGAGGCATGGAAATAGGTGAGCATGGACCCCATCACCGGCGCAAACCAAAGCTCGAAAAATTACTAGAGGCGTGTGAAACTAGCATTCGATGAGCAGAACTCTTGGACCCGAAGTTCAGCAAGGTCCACATGGAGCGCAGCGAGAAGGCCATGATCAATCACTGGGGACTCATCCAGCAGGCATGTAGCAAGTGGTACGACATTCTCAAAGAGATCGAATGCACATCGGTCAGCGGCGCAAGCATGGATAGCCAGGTACTTCGCCGACCTCTAGACAAAGCTATGCCGAGTTCATGCCTCTCCTGACACACTTCACCTTGCCTTTATAGCTCGTCTTTGCACTCGGTAAGTACCGGGATGACACCAAGTGTCACATCCCAAGATTTTAGAAATTAGAACTGGAAAAAAATTGCATTTGCATTGCATTGGCATGGTACTATTTCCATTCATGCAAAAAATTGATCTCCAAAACCCTATTTTAAAAACCCAAATTTGATTCGTCGAAAGGCTCCTATAGGAGAACACCTAAGGATTTTATAAATCCAATATTCTTGATCGATAGAAAATACTACAAACTGATGCAACAATGACCTACTGAATAATACAAAATTTTAGAAACAAGATTGAGATCATTTTGGAGCTATTATGGAAAAGTTATGGAATAAATACAAACATATAAAGTTATGAAAGAAATGAAATTTATAAAGATTTATAAATCCGCTAATTGCAAACTAGTGAAAATATTACAAATATGATTTTATGTTGATCCTATGAATTTTCAAAAAAAATTGAAGACTAAAAACAATCCATTTGGACCAATAATCCAAAAGTTATAAAAGAAATAAGAAAGAAGAAAAGGAAAAGGAAAAGAAACAAAAAAAGAAACGTAACCTAGCCGGGCCAGCAGAGCCAGCCCATTGCCCTATCTATCGCACAAGCACGCGCAGCGGCAGCCCCTCCGGCCTAGCAGGGCACCCCGCAGTAGCCCACCAGGGCAGCACAGCAACTAGCAACGAAGCCCAGCACAGCGCCCAGCCCGCGCCCTTCCTCTCCCCGATTTCCCCTCTCTTGTCACTGACAGCTGGACCCACCTGGTCTCCTCCTTCCTCTCGACCGAGGCGTGTACGGGATGAACACCAACCGCAACCGACCAATCGATCCCTGCCACAAAATTCGCATGGGTTTGTTCGGTTTTTCCCCTCCTCTTTCATCAGAGCCCCTATATAACTATACCTCCTCTGATTCCTGCGTTTTTTCTGTTTTCAAAATCCTAGCCTCCGAATCAGAAATTTCAGGAAGCATCCGACCATTGCCGCCATTGCTACTTCAGATGTAGCACGAGGTTGAGTATTAGACCACACCGCCCCTCTATTTTCCCTATAATCTCTTCTCCTCGATTTTCCGCATTGCCTCACCTCCATCCCCACCTTGAAGTATCATCATCGCACCCTCACGCGACTGCCGAAGCTCGTCGACGTCCAAGCCACTTCAGCTGTCTTCTGTCGTTGTTCCAGCAGGAAGGAGTCGAACCTGAGGTCAAATGAGAGTTCTTTGTCATTGTTCGCTTTTTATGGACTATCTCTTTGCCACCAGGGACTACCGGAACCGCCTACATGTAACACCCTCGGATCGGCCCTATGCAAGTTTAGTGATTTCTGTCAAATCTGCATTGAAACGATTCAAAGGTGCCCAACAGGCACTTTCATGCGGGTGGAAAACAAAGTAATATCATTACACAATAGTCCATCATGGAACAATAGCGACTCAAGGAGTCAAGAATACAAATGTAAAATACAAAGATCCAAGTCACCTTGAAAACGATACACATCCAAGTATGGATAAGATGCAAATTGAGCTAAGAGCCCTGAAGAATAACCAATGGCGTCCATAACCCTACCTAGGCCAAGCCGGAAGGGTAACCCTGCTAACGATGTCGATCTCAAACCTGTCAAACACAAAGGGGTGCCAGAAATAGGCAAAATAAAAAGGGAGCGGTCGGTACTAAGGCCAGTACACGGCGAGTCTTAGAATTCGATGGCTCTCACCAACATAGGTATGGTGGACTGAAGCGGGAGCGCATCATGCACTAACAACCTATAGAGACTCGAGGAAACTGTCGGCTATCAGAAAGAAATGAGAAACACCTATTCGGAACCAACCTAATACTACCACCGATCATACCCATCCTGGTATTTCCCCCTCGAGACCAAACGAGGAAGTCATGCCGAGGAAACTCACACGGTTGGCAGTTTTATCAATTCATTCCATGGTGGTTATCCAACTTACTAGTCATATCGGATACAAATCATATTATAATAGTAAACTTTAGTTATAGTTGTCTATAATCGAGAATTGTGCTCCAAGTCGTCCATAACCGCGGACACGGCTTTTTGAAAAGATTTAACCCTACAGGGGTGCACCAAAATTTCCACACGCAAATACACCCTTGTTGTCAGATTAGGTAGGTACAAGATCATAAAACATACACCCAACGGTATGTCGACGGGGTTTTAGACACGACATTTTCCATATCCAAAGCAAGCACATGGGGGCCACCCCATTAAGCTACCTGCTATGAAGTCGAACGGCTTCGTGATGGACCCAGGGTGTGTGGCAATGGCTGTAAATGACTGGGAACCCGAAAGTGTGACTGGGCTTGTCGATACAACGAAAACGTGGCACAGGGTTCCTAAACAGTATAGGCGCTCCACGCTCAATAGTAAATAAAGCAGTAAAGCATGGCATAAGTACAGGATAGTAATAAAGCCCCAAACTAGTTTCTGACCCTAGTACAATACTTTGAAATCAAGTACTAAATCAATGGGGGTGCCCCCACACCCCACCTATGGTTAGCGCGCTCGATCTCGGAATAGGTGTCAAGAACTCAAGTCCTAAGTGGACATAAGTGGGCGGTTAAAAACCAAATATTGTATATTACCCACCGCTGCCTCTGCATTATTTACCTACTTTCAATATTAGTTATTAAATGGTAATGAAATTCATGATCATCTCCACCATTAAGCATGTGCCAACAACCCAACAACGGTGTAACATCGACGACGAGAAGCAGCACCTGAGAAAACAACTATGACTCGCAAGGCCGACTATCTATCAAGCAACAGGCAATAGGAGGTGTCCAAGGCAATATAGAGGCTACAAGGAATATAACTGGTGCATGGAATCTAAAGTATCACAACACAGATAACAATATATCAACAGGAGGAAGTAAAGACTATAAATGTAAAATAGGTAGAAAGAGGGAGAATGCTCGCTTGAGAAACACTGCTGAAGATTCATCTGAAGATCGGGTCAACACTCGCGTCAACTCATCAGCCTAATCCGTGAAGAAGCAAAGCACTAGAAGAAACACCCAATGCACTATTTAATACTACAGCAGAAGATCGGGCATGATGCATGTATGTCATGGAAAATATGCGGTGCAATTAGGAAATATTAAGCGGAACCGGGGTCCCGACAATTTATTAGATGGTTCATGTTGTTTAAATACCCCGAAATTTAAATGTTGTCTTAACAAGGAAAAACATGGCACCGTTTCGCTACACAAATTTAAATGGAGCCAATATAAGACTAGAAAAGCCCACATATTGTCTCCATATTTAATTATGAGGTGAAACGGC
The DNA here is from genome assembly GCA_916181665.1 of Avena sativa. Classification (NCBI taxonomy): domain Eukaryota; kingdom Viridiplantae; phylum Streptophyta; class Magnoliopsida; order Poales; family Poaceae; genus Avena; species Avena sativa. Next base: position 82,315,589 of record OV702296.1, read on the forward strand.
ATAATGCTTCCAAACCACATAATTTGTGTACAAGCATGAAAATTTAAATTCAACAAGTATATATATTATTTATTATAAAATATGGGTTTTGGAAAAAGGGTTCACACATCGTATCGACGATATTGATGTTCACCTAGAGGGGTTCGATGAGGTTCGGACTTGACGGGAATGGTCTCCGAGGTCTTCGGATCCGATAGGAAGAAGGACGTCGGGTTCAGTCTTCGGGTCCAGGAGGAGAGCTTTGGTTCATCACTTCCATGAAGGAGTTCTTGGTGTTCGGCATCACCAGATCCATGACGGTGAACTTGTAGCTCCGAGGAGGGAAGATCTTGAGTATGTCGGATCTATGTTAGCACCAGGTTGGTCTTGTTGTCGAGATCAGGGAGAGCCAGTTGACGCTTTGGTCATGGCCACATTCTTTCATCTTGGCAACACCGTGACCGAGGTAGCCATATCATCAACACCTCCGTAATCCACCACCACTCACATGGTCTCCACATCACCAGTACATCACATCCTCGCCACCAAACACCAACGTCATCGGTTCAGCATCAAACATATTGCATTGCTGGTAAGCAAAAGGGAAACCGGTCGGCAAGTTCAAGCATGGACGAGAAAAAGGGCAACCTGTGGCAGATTAGGCTCGGCTCATGCGGTTGGAACCAGCAACGAAGAGGGCAGAAGGACGACATGAGAAGCTCCTAGGCAGCACCGCTTGCTCAGGAAGCGTGGCCAGCGCAGGGATGCGATGGGGGTGAGCGTCGGGGAGGGGACGACGTCCGCGTGAAGGGGACGGGGTCGGCGTCGGTTGCTGCGGTGAGGCAGACCGTGACGCATAAGGGCACCAACGGTGGCAGGAGGACGCGAGGCAGAGGCTTGTGGGGCAGCGCCTGGCGGTTGCCGGCGAGGCAGAATGGCGCCGCGGTGGCGGCCGGATGCCCCTGGGGAGGAGAAAGTAGAGGAGGCGTGTGCGGGGAGGATGAGGCGGCAACAAAGCTCTAGGAGGCCGTAGGGATCGGCGAGGTACTGGTCGTGCGGCGTTGGCCGTAGGAGGCGGTGGAACACGGCCGGGGAGAGGGTAGCTGAGCAAGCAAGGGTGACGGGGAGGTGGCCGGTGGCGGTGGACGAGCTCTACAGATGGGGAGCGGGCGCGCACCGAAGCAGCAGGGAGGCCAGGAGCAGCTGTCGACGGCGGATCTCAGCGCGGGACGAGCGGGGGCCCTCGCGGGGGAAACAACAGGGAAGGTGCAGCCGGAAGCGGCTCGCGAGGTTGGGGGCGGGTGAGGAGCATAGGTGGGCGGAGATCAATCGTCGTGACGTACATGGGGTGGGCCAGGGAGCGGGCCACACGGGGAGGACATAAAGAAAACGAGTCGTGTCGGTGTGGGAAGAAAAGGTGTGGGGCTAGCATGCATGGAATGTGTGTGCGCATGTTCGTGGCTAGGGTGGGTGAGTGCGAGCGGCCGGTGTGGTGGCGGCGGGGTGGAGTCTGGGTAGAGGTATCTAGGGTTTGGTGGTTGGGGTGTTTAGGTTTAGGGTTAGGATTTGCTAAACAGGCTGCGCCAGCCAGGGTAGTAGGTGGCCTGGCCTAAGGGCTAGGCTGCCTCCCCCGAACAAAAAGATTTTATTTAAAATATTGGTTTGTATAATTTTAATAAAATATCTTATAAATATTTTTAGACAATTAGAAACTCCGAAGCACCGGGGTTTTATTATTTTAAATTAAGGGGGGATATTTAGAAAACAAACTAGGCTTTTATAAAATTGTTTTTGACAAATGATATGAATGCAGTCATGAGGATGCTCAAATGCAAGGTGGCATGATTACATGAGCATGCAGTCATGATGATACACAAACTTGAGCGATTTTCTAGTAGTGGTTTTACCCGGGGTGCTACAATTCGACACCACTAACAATGGATCTCGCCCTCGAGATCCGCCACATTGTACGAGGAAGAAGGCCGACGGTCTGAATCTTCTCGCTTCGTGTAGATCCTTGTGACACCACTAACAAGGGTTCTTTCCATCTTGAATCAGCGACACCATCAACAAGGGTTGTTGTTCATGTTCAACGAGGGAACACTCCGGATAAACAAAGGACGAAGGCAGAGGTATCAAAAGGTAATGCCACCTCTAACTTCTGCGGAAGGAGTATAATTGCATCGATCCACCATTCAATGTACAAGAGCGAATGATAAGTGTAGTCGGATGGTGATCAGTCCATCACGCACCCAAAGCATTACTCTGCACATGAATAGGGGAATTATGCATCCAACTCTCGGAATCAGAATGAAGATCTCGACAATCGAGTTTCGGAAACAAAAGAATGATGTAGGCTCTTCATCAGATCTGATGCAGATCAGGTCGTCGTGTTGAAAAACACCAGAACATAGAAAGAAATTTTTTAGTGAATTTTTGGTCCACTAAAAGGTACAACATAGGATGATTCCTCAGATAGCATGAAGAACAGATGTCGAAGCACCGATACAAGAGGATGGAAGTAAAACCCTGAAGGTATGACGGAAACCCAACCACGAGAATTCCTGGACTCGAAGAAAAGATAATAGAGCAGATTTAAAAAACACAAAGGTAAGGGGAGAAGAGCATAGAGGTAAGGAGTAAAAGAAGACCTAATCAGATCTATCCAACCAATTTTCCAAAATAGTTTTGACACTCTAAATCGTCCATTAGCTAGGCTATCCTACATGCTGAACTAGTGGGGTATCGTAACTGCTGAGCTCTGATACCACTCTATAACACCCTCGGATCGGCCCTATGCAAGTTTAGCTATTTCCACCAAACCCGCATAGAAACGATTCGAAGGTGCCCATCAGGCACTTTCTTGCGGGTGGAATATCATTACAGAATAGTCCATGATGCAACCCACAGAACAGATATGTACAACAACGACTCCATGAGTCAAGAATACAGATGTACAATACAAAGATCCAAGTCACCTTGAAAATGATACACATCCGAGTACGGATAAGAAGCAAATTGAGCTAAGAGCCTTGAAGAATAACCAATGGCGTCCATCACCTTGCCTAGGCCAAGCCGGAAGGGTAACCCTGCTAACGACGTCGATCTCAAACATGTCAAACACAAAGGGGTGCCGACAATGGGCAAAAGAAAAAGGGAGCGGTCAGTACTAAGGCCAGTACACGGCGAGTCTTAGAATTTGGCGGCTCTCGCCTACATAGGTATGGTGGACTGAAACGGCAACGCAACATGCACTAACAACCTATAGAGACTCGAGGCAACTATCGGCTATCAGAAAGAGATGAGAAAGACCTATTCGGAACAAACCTAATACTACCACCGATCATACCCATCCGGGTATTTCAATCTCGAGACCAAACGAGGAAGTCATTCCGGGTAAACTCACATGGTTGGCAGTTTTATCCATTCATTCCATGGTGGTTATCCAACTTACTAGTCATATTGGATACAGGTCATATTATAACAGTAAACTTTAGTTATACTTGTCTATGATCGAGAATTGTGCTCTAAGTCATTCGTAACTGTCAACACCCGGATGTTTAATCCCAGATGCCCGTTATGCCATACATCGCAATCCCAGGATTACCATTTTTGCGAGACATGACAGATTTGGTACCATAGTTCATCATCCATTACAAACCATAATAAAGGTCATACAAATAAAGGATATCATGATCCAGTCTTAATACAATCAACACAGCGGAATAATAATAAGGGTAGCGTGGTCACGGATCCATCTTCAGGGGCACAGGCAATGCTGACAATGGGAGATGATCCTAGTTGTCATAGACTTCCTGTTGTCCATCATCCTGGTAGTCCTCTTCATAGTCTGGCCATAGGAATATCCAAGGACAAAGCCATGAGTACTCTTTAAGTACTCGCAAACTATCAATAACAAGTAAAGTAGTTCGAGTAGGAATCCTAAGATCTAGGTTTATTTGCAAGAAGCCAGGTTTATCTCTAACTATGTTTAGAAGTAAATAAAACAAATTTAATGTTCTACAACACCTAAGTGGGAACTTAGTTTTCATGTTCACAACCCTGTTGTGGTCAAGTCAAAGTCATAGTTCATTTCACAAGTCATTTTGAAAACATCTGACGAAGGAACAGTATGGCCACTCCAACTGTCCATGATCGCGGACGCGGCTATTCGAATAGTTTGACACTCTGCAGAGGTGGTACACTTTCACAACAACATTTGATACATCCGTTAGGAACAATCCTCAATCATCATACTTAGTATGCGGATAATCAGTCCTAACCTTTCAATTACACACCCTAGTATAGGCACCTCCCCTATGAGTTTTGCCTCCCAACCATGACCTTCTGTCATCTTGGGAACTGCATAGGTGGACATTCATCACGAGGTAGCCTCAGCTCAAACTTCTTCCGCAAGGGAACCCATACTAAGATATATAAACTTCCATTCAAGCCCTACCCAAATTCGGGTATTATAGTTGTATGGTAAAATTGCAATGGTATCGCATCCGAACCCAACCATCAGTTTTTATAAAGGGCTAAGGCTGATGCCTCAACAGTTTCATCATCAAGTCATCTTGTGTTCATAACACATGTCAAAACATTTCAATAGAATGAATCTTCATTCCAAGGTTTTCATAATCATTTTCACCAAGTACTCCCATCTAAAGTGATCATGCTTAGCACTAGCCACTAAAATTGAGGGTATTTACTAATGAGGGGTGCTAATCAAGTGTGACTATCCAAATCTAGTCGCATGCCTCAGTATGACATCTAGTTCTAACTACTTAGGCCTAGTTTTATGCTCCTTGTGCTATCTATACTATCTTTCCAAAACTCACAAAGAACTAACTAAAAGTAATAAAGAACTTTGGTAAAGATAAAAGAATAAAGCTTGCAAGTAAAACTGGGAATTGGTATAATCAAGGTTGCATAACCAAAGCATGCCTAATGCATCTTGCATAGGTTATGTTGCAGTGTTAGGCTTACAAGTAGGAAATGCATGGTTTAGCTTAGCTTGCCTTGACTAGTGCAGTGGTTGAAGTTTTCTTCTTCTTCGTAGTACTCCTGCTCCTCGTAGCCTTGATCTGTACTAGCGTCTATAAATGAATACGAGGTACGCAATCACCAAACAATACTTAACTACCTCTATTTAGCACACAAAGGTTAACACTAGATGATCTAGCATCATCACAATCATCACATGAAATAAAGACCTATTCTTATTTATTTTATTTTAGAAAAGTAATTTCTACTCATTGAAAATAATTAAGATTTAATATTCTCCAATTAAGATATGGGATCATGTGGACACATGTCATCACCACATATTATAATACTTGGGAATGTGATTTAAAGTGGTGGTCATATTTTATAAACTTTAAAATTAATATTGTATATAATTAAAGTGACTAGGATTGCTCATGTAGCATTCTTTTAGTACTAGTCCAAGATCACTATATGTAAACCTAAATATTTTTACATATTCATTTAGATCTTGTTAAATGTGATTTTTGAGAGTTGGAATCAACTCAAAAGCATTTATGGTTGATTTTTGAAACAATGTTTGAATGTGTAAAAGTCTTTGTCTTGTTATTTTTGGTGTAGGTGATCTATAATTCCGAATGGTTTGAATCCAACGGGCTTGGATTGATAATTTGAATATATTTCTATCAAAATTGGAATCGGGTCATTTGGTTTAGTAAATCTCTTTGAATTTAATTTCAAAGTCACTGACTGAACTAGAGTTTTGAATAAAATGGAAAAAAGCTTATTTGAATCACTGGGCTACGCGCAGGAATGTTACTGGGCCGGCCCAACTGCACAGCGCGCGCAGCAGGCTGCTGACAGGGGGTCCTACTAGTCAGTGGCTCAATCTAAACAAAGAGGTACCTTTCAATCTAAGCCCTACGATTAGAACAAGATCTACGGCCTATGTTAGTCGTCTCTGACGGATAGCCCCGGCGAGACTGAACCCTAACAGCGACGGTGGGGGTACGCAGTGGCTCACCTGGGCTCCAGCTAGGGTCGACGATGGGGGAGAACGACATTGTTGATGATGGTGGTTCGAAAGGTGGTCGTGGCGGCTCCTAGCGTGGCTCCAATCAACGGCTCCTATCCTCCTCTACAGCGACAGATCCGGTGAAATTCTGGCGGGATGGTGCTCGCCTTGCTCCGGGGAAAGGTGTGGGGTGGTTTTGAGAGAGAGGGGAGTGAGATGGTGTGGAGAATGAGGGCTGGGGTGGCCTCTATTTATACACCGGCGAGAGGGGCAGTGCGGCATGGTCAGGCTCCTCCGGCGACGTCAGTACAGCGAGCTAAAGGCATGGCGAAGGGCGTAGGACGGTGCAGTATCTCCTGGCGATCGTCACTGGCTTAATATCACGGCACGGGGCGGTCGAGAACAGTCGGGTGCGGTCTGTGCTCTGCACGGGAACGGCGGTGTTCGAGATGGCATACAGGTGCTTCTGGTCGCACGGCGGCGAACGGTTGTGTCTGGGAGGTAGCTAGGGTCATGGCGAGTGTAGTTAAGCACGGCATGAGCGAGGCGTGGCGTGTGCGCGCGTGTCGGCTGTGGCGCTCTGGCGCGCTCTCGGCATGGTTGCAGATAAATGGGCGTGACTGTTTTCCGGTGGTCTAGGGCTTGGTTGCGCTTGAGGGTTAGAAAGGGGGTGGCAATGGATGGTGGCCTGTCTCCTAGACATCATAGACGGGCGCGGCGCTTCCTCCTGCAAGCTATCCATGGTCGGCCCACAATGGTGGCTCGGTGGTGCGGCACTGGTGCAAGCAGTGAAGGGGGTGGGCTAGTTCAATGCGATGGTGGTCACTGTGGGAGACAAGGGCTAGTAGTGTCGACAAGTAGAGGACAAGGCATTTATTAAGAACAGTAGAAGTTATGCAAGTTTGATCTGTGCTCACCAAGTGTTTGATGAAATGGCCGCATGAATTCAATATTTGAATTTTTGGATGAATTTTGGTGAGTGCTCTGGTCATATGCTTGGTAGTCTCTGGTTTCTTGGGTTTGCCAAGGTGAAGTGGTTTGGTTGGTTTTTGATAAATGGTGATCTTAGTACCTACACTTGATTCAATTTTGAATTGTCCTTTAAATAGATTTGGAATTTGTTTCTGTTGGTTTGCAAAGTGGGCTTGTGTTCACTTTCACTTGGTCTAGCAAGGGGTGAAAAGAATTGGATTTTTTTCTGTTAGAAATCTTTGACTAGGAACACTCAAAGTGGTCTAGTGGTTAACTTACGTCAAAATGACCATTTGCTTATATTGCTTATTTTTTATTTTCTCTTCATTTGATTCTTCTTGGAAATGATCTAGATGATATTGTTTTCATCTTTAAACCAATCCTTAGCATTCATAGTAATCAAACATGGCAATTGCAATCATTCATGCATTAATCACACACACATGCATTCATATTAATTTTGATAATAAAAAATTTAGTTAACCCTAAACTTGGGTACTTAGAACTTGATAATCTTGTTTAATATTTTTTGGGATGTTACAAACCTTCCCTTCTTATAAAAAAATCTCGTCCCGAGATTTAAGAAAAATAAAACTAGGAAGTAAAGAGATCTGGAAACCCAATACTAATGTAATCTTCTCGCTCCCAAGTAGCTTCTTCTTCAGTATGGTTGCTCCACTGGATCTTGAGAAACTTGATACTCTGGTGTTCTGGTGGTTCTGAATGCTTCTTACAAAATACGAATGGGTACTTCACGATAAGTTAGGTCCGTGTTGAGCTCTATGGTTTAGTGATCAATATTCTTGAAAACTTCGGTCTTCTCCGGGACTTCTAGGCATTTGCGAAGTAACAAGATATGCAACACATCATGCACGGCTGACATCTCCTCCGGCAGTTCCGGTTGATATAATACTTCTCCTCAACGATTCATAATCTTGAAGGGTCCAATATATCTGGGGGCTTACTTCCCTTTCACTTGGAAATGTTGCATTCCTTTCAAGGGTGATACTTTCAGATACACAAAATCTCCGATAGCGAAGGCCGGGTCTCGACGTCTCTTGTCGGCATAACTCTTCTGTCTGGATTGGCCAGTCTTAAGGTGCTCACGGATCTTGTGAACTTTCTCTTCGTCTTCTCTTAGGATGTCGGGTCCAAAAATCTGACTCTCTTCTACTTCTGACCAATTCAACAGGGTACGACACTTCCTTCCGTACATGAACTCAAATGGGGCCATTTGCAAACTGGCTTGGTAACTGTTGTTGTATGAGAATTCTGTGAAAGGTAGACAATCTTCCCATTTAGATCCATATTCCAACACACAAGCTATCAACATATCTTCAAGTTTCTGGTTTACTCGCTCCGTTTGTCCATTAGTCTGTGGGTGATAAGCTGTGCTGAAAGCCAGTCTAGTTCCTAATCCTTCTTGGACTTTCTTCCAAAACCTCGAGGTAAACTGGGTTCCTCGATCCGACACAATGTTCTTGGGGACTCCATGCAAACTAACTATCCTAGCAATGTACAACTCTGGTAGCTTCAAACTCTGATAAGTGGTCTTGACCGGTAAGAAATGGGCTACTTTAGACGGTCTATCCACTATGACCCAAATAGAGTCATTTCCCCTACTAGATGTAGGCAAACCGGTGATAAAATCCATTCCAACTAAATCCCATTTCCATTCTGGAATCTGCAATGGTTCTGCGGGTCTCTGATGTCCCGCTTTGACTCTCTGACAGATATCACATTTGTCTATGTAGCTTCCAATTTCTCTCTTCATCTTGTGCCACCAAAATTGCTCCTTCAAATATTGATACATCTTCGTTTCTCCCGGGTGGATATAATAAAGAGTATCATGGGCTTCTTGCAAAAAAGCTTGTTTCAACTCTGAATCTGCTAGTACACAGATACGTCCTTTGTACCACAAAACTCCTTCATCTTCGGTGAATCTGGGTACCTTCCCTGTACGAATACGACATTTGATTCCTTCGATACTAGCATTTCCTTTCTGCGCCTCCTTGATCTGACTGATCAAAGTGGGTTGAAGTTCTATGCTAGCCAAAAATCCTTCACTAACTAGCTTAACTCTGAAATCTTCCAACTCCTTATGCAAACTTGGTTATTCCTTCAGAATCATGGTGTTTAATCGACACGGCAATCTGCTAAGAGCATCTGCTACCACATTGGCTTTGCCGGGGTGATAGTGAATGTCAAGGTCATAGTCCTTGATTAACTGTATCCATCTCTGTTGCCTCATATTTAGCATCTTCTGGGTGAAAATATACTTTTCAGACTCTTCTGATCCGAATAAATCTCACAATGGTTACCCGTGAGGTAATGCCGCCATGTCTTCAAGGCTAAAACTATGGCTGCGAGTTCGAGGTCATGGGTAGGGTAATTCTTCTGTTGCTTCAGTTATCGGGATAGATAGGATATGACTTTTCCTTCTTGCATCAACACACATCCGAGACCAATCTTGGATGCGTCACAATACACATCAAAAGGCTTATTTATATATGGCATAATCAAGATTGGGGCTGAAATCAATCTCTTCTTGAGCTCTTGAAAACTTGTTTCACATTTGTTCGTCCATTCAAACTTCTTATATTTCTTTAGAAATTGGGTCATGGGTCTTGCGATGCTCGAGAATCCTTCTACGAACTTGCGGTAACATCCCGCTATTCCGAGAAATGCGCGAACTTGGGTTTGAGTGGTTGGGGCTTACCATTCTTCAACATCCATAACCTTTGCGGGATCGACAGCAATTCCTCCTGCTGACACGATATGTCATAGGAATCCTACTTCCTTTAACCAGAACTCACATTTGCTAAACTTGGCATACAACTGATGCTCCGTAATGGTTTCAAGGATGGTCCTCAGGCGTAGTTCATGGTCTTATTATGATTTGGAATAGATCAGAATATCGTCGATAAAAACAACGACAAACTTATCCAGGAAGTTCATAAAAATCTTATTCATGAGGTTCATGGAATAAGCGGGGGCATTGGTTAATCCAAAAGACATGACAGTGTACTCATATAATCCATATCTGGTGGTAAAGGCAGTATTTGGAATATCCATTGCGCGAATCTTGAGTTGATGATAACTAGTTCTAAGATCAATCTTAGAAAACACTTTGGCACCGGTCAACTGGTCAAACAAATCTTCTATCTTCGGCAGTGGGTACTTGTTCTTAATGGTGACATCATTCAACTTTTGATAATCCATGCACAAATGGTTACCTCCATCTTTCTTATCCACAAACAAAACAGGTGATATCCATGGAGACGCACTTGGTTGAATCAAGCCTATCTCCAGCATAGCATCCAGTTGCTTCTTTAGCTCCACTGATTCAGACAGGTTCATACTATAAGGTCACTGAGCTATGGGTCCAGTTCCAGGGATTAGTTCAATGATAAACTCGATATCTCGATCTGGGGGCATACCGGGCAATTCATCTGGGAATACGTCGGGGTATTCACAGACTACTCTGACTTGGTCAATAGTGGGTTGGGCTAGACTCTTGTTGCACTTGAATTGACATGGCAAAGTCCCAGATACATGCTCTACTGATACTCTAGTGGTACTAGTCATGGTTATGGATTTCTTGGCACAATCAATTAATCCTTTATGTTTCGACATCCAATCCATTCCTAGTACTACTTACAAACCTTTGCTTCCAAGTACTATTATATTAGCATAAAAATCTATTCCATGGATTCTGATAGGTATGGCCTTGCAAATTTGTCTAGCTTTGGTGGTTGAACCAGGTATTTGAACTATCATAACATGCTTCAATTTTGTTGGTTGAATCTTACTAGTGCATGCAAATTCTTCTGTAACAAACGAGTGCGATGCTCCAGAATCAAACAACACTCTTGGAAGTACTGAGTTAACAAAAAACATACCCAGCACGACATCTGGCGCTTCCTGAGCTTCTTCAGCATTCATGTGAAACAGACGGCCGTTGCAGTTGAGCGAGTTCCCTGGGGCAAATCTCCTTCCAGGCTGAACACGGCGTTGCTGCTGAGCTGGTGCATTCACATTGGTGGCTGCTGCAAGATTCTTGGGGCACTCGTTGTAGTAGTGAACCTTGACTCCGCATTCAAAACAAGTAATCAGAGACTTGTATTTTCCTGCAACAGGCATGACATTGCTTCCAGTCCTTGGGGCAGTATTGTTGTTGTTGGTGTTGTCATTGTTGGACTTGGGTGGTGCACGGTTGAAATTGTTGGAGTTGCTGGGGTTGTTGTTGTGGTTTCCTTCGGGCCTTGGGTTTCCTCCTCCACGGTTGGGATAGTTCGGATGGGACATAGGGTTCTATAGTTTCTCGGGGCATATCCAGCAGACGGGTTGGGGCAATACTTCGGGGTATGGTGGGATCCTAGTTTATGCATCATTCGACGCTTGCAATCCGTGTTCTGAGACCATGTCTGTACATGCTAGGCTCGTCAAGATCAAACCTTAGCTTCGCATGAGCAAATCTGGCTTGCTGACGTTTTATACACTCGCAGAATCTAACACACCCGATCATCACGTGGTGCTTCGAAACAACGAGCTTTAGCAACGGTGCTTACTAAGGATGAACACTTTAAAACTTGAAATTATGTGCTTGAGGGATCATCTTATAATGCTACCGTCGTGAACTAAGCAATACAATATGCATAAAAGGATTAACATCACATGCAATTCATAATATGTGATATGATATGGCCTTTCTTCTTGTGCTTCCGATCTCCATCTTCAAGCACGAACATGATCTCCATCATCACCGGTGTGGCGTCAAGGTCAATGGCGCCGCTTCATGGTTGTCGTCCACTAGCATCAACTATTACAACTTCTTTGAATAGACATGCAGGTCTTAACAGAATTTAAAAGACAACCATATGGCTCCTGCCGGTTGCCAACTTACAATAAGGGACATTGCATACATCATATATAATCACAATCATGGCCATATCACATCACAGCACACCCCTGCAAAACAAAGTTAGACGCCTCTAATTTTCTTTGCATGTTTTACGTGGTTTGGGGCTTTCAATAAGTGTCGTTCTAACTTATGAACAAGAACCACAATATTGATACTAGTATTATCAATCACCCGTTGTAAATTGAATCTTAACTATGTTGGGAGAAACAGGCACCCGCAAAGCCACTTATGCAATACAAGTTGCATGTCAAGCGTGGAGCAAGTCTCATGAACGATGTCATGTAAGGTTAGCCCGGGCCGCTTCATCCCAGCATCCCACAAGATGCAAAGTACACAAGAACCAATCGACAACAAAAACATCAACGCCCACAATGACCATTGTGTTCTACTCGTGCAACAGATCTACATATAGACACGGCTCTGATACCACTGTAGGGTTCATAGCATGGAAAACAAAAAATTTCTACCGCATGAACACACAATCAAGATCTAATATATGATCAAGCCAAGATCTATATACTAGATTGTAGCAATGAGTCGATGGAATACTAACCCTCGAAGATCCAAAGCGGTTAACGAGAGCAGATTCTCGTGGGTGATGTAGTCGTACACTTGCCGATCTCAAGATCGCGTAGACGATCCTTCTAGCGATGCGTTCCGGCAGCGCTCCCGCAGTCGGTCACACGTTCGGTACTCGATGAAGACCTTCCTCTCCCTTGTTCCAGCAGGCAGCGGAGGTTGTAGTACTCTCCTCATGATTCCGGCAGCACGACGGCGTGATACCTGAAGTAGAGGGGAGATCTCGCAGGGCTTCGCCTTAAGCCGGAGCGAGTATGGTGGAGTATGAGAGAGGCCTTGGCGATCTACGGTTTAGAGGCACCAAGGGGATAGGTGTAGCCGGCGGCTAGGGTTTGGGGAAACCCTAGTCGGCAACTTGGGAGGAGGCCCTAGGCGGCGGCAGCAGCAGGTGGTGGCGCCTGGGGCTAGGGTTTGGAGGTGTTGGGTGTGTAGAAGAGGGGGCACCCCTGCCCCTTCTTTTATAGGTGGGAGGGAGGCGCGGTTGGGAGGAGGGAGTCCTCCTCCAACTCCTCCTCCTTGGCCGGCGGGTGGAGGGAGTAGGACTTCCTCCCTAAGTAGGTTTCCTACTCTCCCTCCACCAAGCAAACTTGCCGTTTGACTTTTCAAATTGGCGTTTGACTTTCAAACTAGGATTTGAATTCTTCCTTTATTTTGCCCAGCCATGATACCTAGTACATGATGCAATCATTCCATATTGTCATGACACATTCATGTACCCTTCCCCTCCGGAGTGCCGGACCTTCCGGACCCTTCTAGAACATTCTCGATGAAAACACCAGAATCATTCCCCAACTCTGAAACAGGACTTTCCTTATATGAATCTTATTCTCCGGACCATTCCGGATCTCCTCGTGATATCCCGGATCCCATCCGAGACTCCGAACAACATTCGGTCTCTTACTCATCATTCCATAACTACGCAACAACATTGAATCCTTAAGTGTGTCTCCCTACGGTTCATGAATTATGCGGACATGATCGAGACACTTCTCCAATCAATAACCAATAGAGGAATCTGGAAATTCATATGGCTCCCACATATTTCTACGATTACTTTGCGATCGAATGAACCACTTACATACGATACCAATTTCCCTTTGTCTCACGATAGTTTACTTATCCGAGGTTTTGATCGTCGGTATCTCTGCATACCTAGTTCAACCTCGTTACCGATAAGTACTCTTTTCTCGTTCTCGTGGTATGTGATCCCTTGTGAACCAGTCACATGCTTGCAAGCTAATTGGATGACATTCCACCGAGAGGGCCCAGAGTATATCTATCCGTCATATGGATGGACAAATCCCACTCTTGATCCATGTGCCTCAACCCATACTTTCCGAACACTCAATGCCACCTTTATAGCCACCCAGTTACGGTGTGGTGTTTGATGTCATCAAAGCATCCTTCCGGTGATGGTGATTAACATGATCTCATGGTCGAAGGAATTAGGTTACTATGTATCAGAAAGCTTATAGCAAATGAACTATATTAAATGACTTGATCTTTATGCTACGCTTAAATATAGGAGTATGTCCATCACATCATTCTCCTAATGATATGACCCTGTTGTTAATAACATCTCTATGTTCATGATCAGGAAACTATGATCATATATTAACCAACAAGCTAGTTTAACAAGAGGCTTTACTAGGGACTCTTTTATGTTTACAAATCACACAAGTATTAATGTTTCCGGTTAATACAATTATAGCATGGTATGTAAACATTTATCATAAGTATGAAGATATGATAATAACCACTTTATTATTGCCTCTTGGGCATATCTCCAACAGTAATGGCATAGTTGTGGTTGGCGTAGGCGCGAGCGTTGTCCAACTCCTTCTGCCTATCATACAGCATGAAGTCGAGATGATCCACTTGATGCTTCAGCTCCGTATGTCCTGGTACCCCCAATTGTTGTCCCATAGCATCACGCCTTGCATAGTAAGCAAAACGGGTGCCATTGATCTAGTTGATGCTTCGCCCACACAGACGGGCAAGAGCTTTCTACATAGCCCTGGCGAGTCCGTCTAGCTAGTTGTTCTCCCTCAAGCTGAATTGGATCCCCTCTGTGGTAGGTGCCTCCATCTTGCCTCTGAGATTTGCAACGATTAGCCATTGTAGTTCTCCTCCTTGCTAATCATTGAGCTGTGCTCCGAAGAACTCGGGGTGTGGGCACTCAAGAAGTTCTGAGAGTTGGTCTAAATCGTGCTCGAAGATGAGCTGTCCTCCATTGCCCAACTGGTAGAACTTGTTATACTTGACTTCCATCTATAAGAATGTAAGATGAGTAAGTTAGTGAGGTGATCAAGTGTGTCAAATTTTATGTAAGATTGCATGAATTTTTGAGGAACATTAATTTTCTTGAAAGAATCTAAGTGATAAGAATGAGAATAGGTTTTCATAAATACTCACTTCTTTTGTTTTGAATCTAAGTTTTTGATTCAAGCGTCCATTCTAACTAGGGTCTCCTATGGTCAGGATGGCTCTGATACCAACTTGTCAACACCGGGATTTTTAATCCCAGATGCATGTTATGCCATACATCGCAATCCCATGATTACCATTTTTGCGAGACATAACAGATTTGGTACCATAGTTCATCATCCATTACAAACCATAATAAAGGTCTTAAAAATAAAGGATCTCATGATCCAGTCTTAATACAATCAATGAAGCGGAATAATAATAAGGGTAGCGTGTTCACGGCTCCATCTTCAGGGGCACAGGCAATGCTGATGATGGGAGATGATCCTAGTTGTCATAGACTTCCTGTTGTCCAACATCATGGTAGTCCTCTTCATAGTCTGGCCATAGGAATAGCCAGGGACAAAGCCATGAGTTCTCTTTAAGTACTCGCAAACTATCACTAACAAGTAAAGTATTTCGAGTAGGAATCCTAAGCTCTAGGTTTATTTGCAAGAAGCCGGGTTTATCTCTAACTGAGTTTAGAAGTAAATAAAACTAATTTAATGTTCTACAACACCTAAGTGGGAACTTAGTTTTCATGTTCACAACCCTGTTGTGGTCAAGTCAAAGTCATAGTTCATTTCACAAGTCATTTTGAAAACATCTGACGACGGAACAATATGGCCACTCCAACTGTCCATGACCACGGATGCGGCTATTCGAATAGTTTGACACTCTACAGAGGTGGTACACTTTCATCACAACATTCGATACATCCATCAGGAACAATCTTGAATCATCATACTTAGTATGTGGATAATCAATCCTAACCATTCAATTACACACACTAGTATAGGCACCTACCCTATGAGTTTGGCCTCCCAACCTTGACCTTCTGTCATCTTGGGAACTGCATAGGTGGACATAATTCATAATGAGGTAGCCTCAGCTCAAACCTCTTCCGCAAGGGAACCCATACTAAGATATATAAACTTCCAGTCAAGCCCTACCCAAATTCGGGTATTGTGGTTGTACGGTAAAATTGGAATGGTATCGCAACCGAACCCAACCATCAGTTTTTATAAAGGGCTAAGGCTCATGCCTCAATAGTTTCATCATCAAGTCCTCTTGTGTCCATAACACATGTCAAAAATTTTCAATAGAATGAATCTTCATTCCAAGGTTTTCATAATCATTTTAACCAAGTACTCCCATCTAAAGTGATCAAATTTTATGCTTAGCACTAGCCACTAAAATTGAGGGTATTTACTAATGAGGGGTGCTAATCAAGTGTGACTATCCAAATCTAGTCTCATGCCTCAGTATGACATCTAGTTCTAACTACTTAGGCCTAGTTTTATGCTCTTTATGCTATCTATACTATCTTTCCAAAACTCACAAAGCACTAACTAAAAGTAATAAAGAACTTTGGTAAAGATAAAAGAATAAAGCTTGCAAGTAAAACTGGGAATTGGTATAATCAAGGTTGCATACCAAAGCATGCCTAATGCATCTTGCATAGGTTATCTTGCAGTGTTAGGCTTGCAAGTAGGACTTGCATGGTTTAGCTTAGCTTGCCTTGATTGGTGTAGTGGTTGAAGTTTTCTTCTTCTTCATAGTACTCCGCCTCCTCGTAGCCTTGATCTATACTAGCATCTATAAATGAATACGAGGTAAACAATCACCAAACAATACTTAACTACCTCTATTTAGCACACAAAGGTTCACACTAGACGATCTAGCATGATCACATGAAATAAAGACCTAGTCTTATTTATTTTATTTTAGAAAAGTAATTTCTACTCATTGAAAATACTTAAGATTTAATATTCTCCAATTAAAATATGGGATCATGTGGACACATGTCATAACCACATATTCTAATACTTGGAAATGTGATTTAAAGTGGTGATCATATTTTATAAAGTTTCAAATTACTATTGTATATAATTAAAGTGACTAGAACAAGATCACTGAATGTAAACCTAAATATTTTTACATATTCAGTTAGATCTTGTCAAATGTGATTTTTGAGAGTTGGAATCAACTCAAAAGCATTTATGGTTGATTTTTGAAAAAATGTTTGAATGTGTAAAAGTCTCTGTCTTGTTATTTTTGGTGTCGGTGATCTATAATTCCAAATGGTTTGAATCCAACGGTCTTGGATTGATAATTTGAATATCTTTCTAGAAAAATTGGAATCAAGTCATTTGGTTTTGTAAATATCTTTGAATTGAATTTCAAAGTCACTAACTAAACTAGAATTTTGAATAAAATGGAAAAGGCTTATTTGGATAGCTCAGGCGAGACTGAACCCTAACAGCGATGGTGGGGGTACGCGGTGGCTCACCTGGGCTCGATCTAGGGTCGGCGATGGGGCGAACGATGTTGTCGACGAAGGAAGGTCGAACTGTGGTCGTGGTGGCTCCTGGGGTGGCTCCAATCAACGGCTCCTCTCCTCCTCTGCAGCGACAGACTCCGGTGAAATTCCGGCGGGCTGGTGCTCGCCTTGCTCTAGGGAAAGGTGTGGGTTGTTCTGAGAGAGAGGGGAGTGATATGGTGTGGAGAATGAGGGTTGGGGTGGCCTATATTTATACATCGGCAAGAGGGCCGGTGCGGCATGGTCAGGCTCCTCCGGCGTTGTCAGTACAGCGAGCTAAAGGCATGGAGAAGGGCGTAGTACGGTGCGGTGTCTCCTGGCGATCGTCAGTGGCTTAATGGCACGGGGCGGTCGAGAACGGTCGGGCATGGTCCATGCTCTGCGCGGGAACGGTGGTGTTCGAGACGGTGTACAGGTGCTGCTGGTCGCACGGCGGCGAACGTTCGTGTCTGGGAGGCAGCTAGGGTCATGGAAAGTGTAGTTAAGCGTGGCGAGAGAGAGGCGCGACGTGTGCGCGCGTGTCGGTTGCGGTGCTCTAGCGCGCTCTCGGCATGGTTGCAGAGAAATGGGAGCGGTTGTTTTCCGGTGGTCCAAGGCTTGGCTGCGCTCGAGGGTTAGACAGGGGGTGGCAATGGACGGTGGTCTGTCTCCTAGACATCATGGACGGGCGCGACGCTTCCTCCTACGAGCTTTCCACGGTCGGCCAGCAATGGTGCCTCGGTGGCGCGGCACTAGTGCAAGTAGTGAAGGGGGTGGTCTAGTTCAATGCGATGGTGGTCACTAGGGGAGACAAGGACTGGTAGTGACGACAAGAAGAGGACAAGGCATTAATCAAGAATAGTAGAAGTTAGGCAAGTTTGATCTGTGCTCACCAAGGATGAAATGTCCACATGAATTCAACATTTGAATTTTTGAATGAATTTTGGTGAGTGCTCTAGTCATATTCTTGGTAGTCTCTGGTTTCTTGGGTTTGCCAAGGTGAAGTGGTTTCGTTGGTTTTTGAGAAATGGTGATCTTAGTACCTACACTTGATTCAATTTTGAATTGTCCTTTAAATAGATTTGGAATTTGTTTCTGTTGGTTTGCAAAGTGGGCTTGGGTTCACTTTCACTTGGTCTAGCAAGGGGTGAAAAGAATTATATTTGTTTTTGTTAGAAATCTTTGACTAGAAACACTCAAAGTGGTCTAGTGGTTAAATTGGGTCAAAATGACCATTTGCTTATATTGCTTATTTTTTATTTTCTCTTCATTTGATTCTGCTTGGAAATGATCTAGATGATATTTTTTTCATATTTAAACCAATCCTTATCATTCATAGCAGTCAAACATGGCAATTGCAATCATTCATGCATTAATCACACACACATGCATTCATATTAACTTTGATAATAAAAAATTTAGTTAACCCTAAACTTGGGTACTTAGAACTTGATAATCTTGTTTAATATTTTTGGGATGTTACAATAACCGTGGACACGGCTTTTTTAAAATATTTAACCCTGTAGGGGTGCACCAAAGTTTCCACACTCACCTACATCCTTGTTGTCAGATCAGGTAGGTACAAGATCATAAAACATACACCCAACGGTATGTCGACGGGGTTTCACACATGATGTTTCCCATACCCAAAGCAAGCACATGGGGGCCACACCATTAAGCTATCTGCTACAAAGTTGGTCGGCTCCGCGATGGACCCAGGGTGTGTGGCGATGGCTGTAAACGATTGGGAACCCGAAAGTGTGAGTGGGCTTGTCGATACAGCGAAAACGTGGCACATGGCTCCTAAACAGTATAGGCGCTCCACGCGCAATAGTAAATAAAGCAGTAAAGCATGTTATAAGTACATGATAGTAATAAAGCCCCAAACTAGTTTGTGGCCCCTAGTACAGTACTTTCAAATTAGGTACTAAATCGATGGGGGTGCCCACACACTCCACTTGTGGTTAGTGCGCTCGATCTCGAAACAGGTGTCAAGAACTCGAGTCCCAAGTGGACACAAGTGGGCAGTTAAAAAACAAATATTTTCTATTACCCATTGTGCCTCTGCATTATTTACCTAATTTCAATATTAGTTATTAAATGGTAATGAAAGCCATGATCATCTCCACCATTAAGCATGTGCCAACCACCCAACAACGATGGAACATCGATGACGCGAAGCAGCACCTGAGCAAACAACTACGACTCGCAAGGCCGACTGTCTATCAATCAATAGGCAATAGGAGGTGTCCAAGGAAATATAGAGGCTGCAAGGAATATAACTGGTGCACGAAATCTAAAGCATCACAACACGGATAAAAATAGATCAATAGGAAGAAGTAAAGACTAGAAATATAAAATAGGTAGAAAGAGGGAGAATGCTCGCCTGCGAAAAACTACTAAAGATTCATCTGAAGATCGGGTCAACACTCGCATCAACTCATCGGCCTAATCCGTGAAGAAGCAAAGCACTATAAGAAACACTGAATGCACTATTTAATACTACGGTAGACGTTCGTGCATGATGCATGTATTACATGGCAAAGATGTGATGAAATTAGGCAATATTAGGCGAAACCGGGGTCCAGGAAATTTATTAGATGGTTCATGTTGTTTAGATACCCCAAAATTTAAATGTTGTCTTAACAAGGAAAAACATGGCACCGATTTGCTACACAAATTTAAATGGAGCCAATATAAGACTAGAAAAGCCCACATATGGTCTCCATATTTAATTATGAGGTTAATCAGCATAATGCCCCCAAACCACATAATATGTGTGCAAGCATGAAAATTTAAATGCAACAAGTATATATCATTTATTATAAAAATATGAGTGTCGGAAAAAGGGTTCACACATCATATCGACGATCTTTATGTTCACCAAGAGGGGTTCGACGGGGTTTGGGCTCGATGGGAAAGGTCTCCAAGGTCTTCGTATCCGAGAGGAAGAAGGACACCAGGTTCGGTCTTCGGGTCCGGGAGGAGAGCTTCGGTTCATCACTTCCATGAAGGAGTTCTTGGTGTTCCGCATCACTGTATCCGTGACGACGAACTTGTAGCTCCGAGGAGGGAAGATCTTGAGTATGTTAGATCAATGTTAGCACCAGGTTGGTATTGTTGTCGAGATTCGGGAGATCTTGGCAACACCGTGACCGAGGTAGTCGTATCATCGACACCTCCGTAATCCACGACCACTCACATGGTCTCCACATCACCAGTACATCACATCATCGCCACCAAACACCAACATCATTAGTTCAACATCAAACATATTACACTGCTGGTAAGCAAACGGGAAACCGATAAGAAATTTCAAGCACAGACGAGAAAAGGGAACCTGTGGCAGATTGATCTCGGCTCCTACGGTTGGAACCAACAACGAAGAGGGCAGAAGGACGACATGAGAAACTCCTGGGAGGCGCCGCTTGCTCGCGAAGCATGGCCAGCATAGGGAGGCGACAAGGGTGAGCGTTGGGGAGGGGACGTGGTCCACGTGAAGGGGACGCATGTATGGTTCGCAGCATAGAAAACAAAAAATTTCCTACGATGTGAACAACTATGTACCAAGATCTATCTACTAGATACAAACAACGGGAGGATGTATATCCGTAGAGAACATACCCTTGAAGACTGAAAAAGCTTAACGAGTTAAACTCGTGGTTGATGTAGACGATCTCTTGCCGATCTCAAGACCGAGAGGAAGTCCTTAGCACCACAACTTAGCGGCGCATCCGTGCTCGCACACACGTCCGAGGCACCGAGCAGCGGAAGCACAACTCTTTCTTGCTGAATATCCACAAGTGCGGTGACCCAGCATACCACTACATGTGTAGTACACTATATTCGTTGACATGACATCCACAGAACACCATTCCGTAAATATCACATCCCTCATAGTGGTACAACAGAAACATTGTGGGTCCATATTACAAAAGTACACACATTATTATTATTACAATACCGGAAGTTCAAGACTTCCAAAAGATCCAACTTACAAACCAAAATA
Organism: Avena sativa; assembly: GCA_916181665.1. Taxonomy (NCBI): domain Eukaryota; kingdom Viridiplantae; phylum Streptophyta; class Magnoliopsida; order Poales; family Poaceae; genus Avena; species Avena sativa. Next base: position 82,336,821 of record OV702296.1, read on the forward strand.
TAAAGTGTTCAGTGGAATTTAAAAGTAGCAACTCCGTCTAGGAGTTGAGCTCAGCAGCTTATTCTATAGAGTTCATGTTGCTCGGCTCCATTGGTCACTACTAACTAGGAGTACTTAGTTGGACTCGTTATCATCGACACCGTAGCGGATCTCATAATCCACTCCTTCAACACCTTCGGATAGATCAGGTTCCTCATAGAACACGTCTTCTTGACATTCGACTGCATACATTGGCACGTCTTCGGGATCCTCAGAGTCTAAGCAAGGGATCAAAGGAAAGAATGAGTAACAGCGTTACCCAACAAGTTCATTATATGCAAGGTGGGAAGTTTGATGCTCTAACTACCACCTCGGACTATAAGTCCTTGGCACTATGCAGTTTTTTGTAAATCTTTCTTCAAAGATTTATTTTATTATAAAAATATATGACAATCAGCCTTCACAGGTTGACCAGAACATTCATGGAGTTCCTTTCCTGCCGCGTTCGTAGCTCCTTCCCGGAACAGGGAGTAACAAGTTATAGTTCTTACACTCTGCAGAGGTGCGTTACTTTAACCATGAGAGATCAACTCCTTGTTGCACAACCGGGCGTACTTTCCCATCCACAAGTCCATGATGTGGGGCCCACTAGTTGGTCCAAGCCAATCACTACCCCCTTTGCGACCCCGCATGCCTCCTTGGTGTACACCATGCCCACATAATGAATTATGGCAATGGTTTGTACAAACCGTTAGATGCCAGAACTATCGCGGGACGATGAGGGTTCCCACCCATATGATGCATATCCTCTATGAATTACCAATTAATATGCACGCTACGAGGATAACAGCCATGACCTGCACATCCGGCTTCATGCGAGAAGAAGAAGATACAGCTGACTTCTCTGTCCCATTCCAATTCTCATGGCTAACGCGTAATATACGGCGCTAGAATTACTGATGTCGGGGGTTATTAAGTCCCTACTTTTTTTGAAGGTAAAACAGTAGGGCGAAAAACCCCACTACAACTTTTATAGATTATAGAGAGTTACAAAATAATATTTACAAACATATTCCACCTCAAAAAAGAGGGATAACATGATAATCAACTATCTCCTGTCTAAATTGGTTTCAATCCAAATCTTAAGGCCCTGATAATACTTCTTCTTAATTCTATAAAGGACCCATCTTAATTATTAAGTCCCTACTTGATCATCATTGTTGCAATTAGAACTCTAAGTTCTATTGCTCCATCATATCACCACTTAGGATGATATCTAAAATTTCTTTATTTGTGAAAATAATATTTTCTTTCTTTTATAGCATATATGATAACACACAATTTGCAAATACTTTGATAAAGACTCTTCAAAGGACATGAGCAAGTGATGAACTTGCCTTGTGATGGCAGGATAGTGAAGTCTAATGCTTGCACTGGACCTTGAGCTTCTATTTCTACAAAAATATCATTATTGCCCGGTAAGGACAATATTTAAAGAAGCAAAATGATTATGCAATAATGTCATGCATTATTTAACTTGATATGCATTCACCCCATTATTATAAAAAGTTCTTTTCAATAATAAAGGATTTATAAATATTACTTTTTAATATTTATAACATATATTTAATTATTTTATTTTAATTCCATTTTATTTGACTTTTATTGATTTAATAATTCTTTTTTTTAGGAATTATCAATTATACATTAAAAAAATTTATTAAATATTTAATTAGTTTTTCTCAAAAATACTGTAATATTAATATATAGTGAAAGTGATTTCTACTTATTTTTATCATCTTTCAATAATTTTGTAAAAAATCCATAAGAATATATAATTTACAAAATTCTTCTAAAAATTTAAATGTCCAAAATATTATATCTTATTTTATTTGGATAAAGTGGATTATTGTGAATCCAAAATTATTTACTTGTAATTTTTGGACTTTTATTTTATTTTCTAAGGTTTATTTAAGTCCAGGGGTATTTTGGTCTTTTTCTTTTTATTAAAACAGGCCTGGAAGGATTTCTGGGCTGGTTATTCTTATTGGGCCCTAGTTACCCATTAGTTCTAGACAAAAGGACCACCTCGAAGGGTCTGGCCTAGCTCGGCCCACTCCTCACTGCCTCTCTCTCTCTCTCCCTCGAGTTCATCCTCTCCTCCTTTGACCCCGACCCTGTGGCCGGCGATGCCGACACCGGCGATTCCCGCCTCCGTAGGCCAATCTGGTCGCCGTCGTGGTGCAACAGGGGGTTGTCGGCGACGCCCGCTCGTTCTATCCAATTGGATTTGAGCTTGGGGCTCTCCTACCATGAATCGATGTCGTCCTGAACCCTAGGGTTTGGGGATTGGCATGGATTCAGGTGCTGCCGTGGTCGTCGTGCATCTAGGTGATGCTCTGCACCTCCATGCGTGATCAGGGTCGCTGTTGTGGCGTCGTGCGGGTTGCAGCGCCCCCTCTAGGGTGCTTCGCGTGCCGCCATGGTCGTCGGCCCCTCTGCTTCCTCTTCTATTCTTCAACGAGGACCTACGGTGAGTTTGATTCCTCTCCCCCGGTGCTCTCTGCTTGCTTATTCGATGCTAGATGCTGGCAGTGTCCTCTCTTGCTACTGTCTGATTCAGATTAGGATGATTATCCATTTAGGGTTCCTGCTATGTGATTGATCATGTACTGGATGAATTGAAGCATGTTTGGATGGTCTGTACACATGCTAAATGATTATTGGCCTGAGGCTTGTTGCTTAAAATGATCTATGATGTTTCTGGTGGCTTACTAGATGATTTGATGCTTGGATTGCATCAGATTCAGATGATATAGTTACTTGGGAATCATGCTTAATTAAGTCAGTGACTTGATAAGTTTTCACTGTCATCTCTGGGTTTATGATCATGATTATGACATGAGGAAATCATTGCCCTGGTGCTGTTGGCTTAGAACTAGTGTATGGTTTGAGATCATCATGATCTCAAACAATGAAGTGTATCATAGGAATATCCTACTTATGATTCCTGTGTTAACAGGAAAATGATTAGTTAAGTTAATTGTTTGAATTTTTGATGATTAAATGTCTATCCTGCTTCATAATGGATTGTTCTTGTGACACCATCATGGTATGGCACACAAGTTTGATTCCAACCCATGGATTGGGTTGTTTTATGCTTAATGACAAACTTGGCTTTAAGGGATAAACATAGATGTTCTTTTCTGAATTCCCTAAGACCAATGATGTTGGTCTGAGGCTTAGGGATTCAAATCTTATCTAATTGGTTCATGTAGATAGTCCTGGTAGTGGTACCAGCTATTCTTTATTGAATCAAAGCTTGGAAAAAAATGATAGTGAGCTTGATCAATCTATGGATCCCAAAGATTTGTTTCTAAGGTGCTACCCTTCCTTTAGGGATGTGCCTAGAATAGATCATAGGTATATGTATGATTGAATTGTAAAATATGGTTTGACAACCATAGCAAGGATGTTGCTTTGAGCTCTGGTTGGATCTTGGTACTTTGTTGTTTGCCTTTAGAGTTTCAGAAATCCCTACGATGGATTCACCCCACTTGGGTGCTTTCTGAGGGTTTGTTTTATAAAACAACACATGCTTTTCTCTAAATAAGATGATTAGATAATGGGAAGGTTTTATGAAACTCACCACAAAATCTCATGATTGTGGAGTAAGTTGGTGATGATCTTGATCTGGTTTTGCTAGACTCTTGTGCTTGATCTTGAGCTAATCTGCTATTCCTAGCTCCTGGGCTTGATCTTGTTGTCCACCTGATCCATCCCCCTCCTTATGTCACCATGCTGGTGATGTTTGGTTGATCCTTGGTGATTTGGTTCGGCTGATATGCTTGATAAGCTGCTGTCTAGGATGGTTGTTCTTGTGTGTTGTGCAGGGGAGTAATGCACTGGTGCCTCTCCACGGCTATGCTTGTTATTTTGTGAGATTGGGCTGTTTTGTGAGGTCGACAACACACCACATGCATGTTGGTGTGTGTCCTGCCTGTGTGCTTGCTGTGCACTTGTGGATATGTTCAGAATTTTGAAACTTACTTTTACCTGGTTACTTTTACCTGGCTGGTGGATTTGTCCCTCTTGGCTATCATTTGACTTCTGGCTTTGAATTTATTAAAGATGGATTCTTTCATATTGGTGAAACTTTCCCCTTTTCTATAAACTTCTCAATGATGAATTTGTCTAGTGCACTTCACTGACATGTCTGAGAGAAATAATACTAACACTAACCTTCTTTTGTTTTTATTTAGTCTTTGTCTTGCAGGTACAGATCTATGGATAAAGATTTAGTTTAGGTTTAGTTCTAGAATAGTTAGTAAATAGTCCAATGTAATCTTCTTCATACTTTTATAATTTTCTTTTATTATTTTTGTAATATTTATTTTATTCAATTGTAATAAAGATTATATTATTATTAATAAAGAATATTTATTCTTTGTATATTTGCTTTTGTGAATTGAGTGGATGATTTCAATAAATTATAATTTTATAACTTGATTATATATATTGATACTAAGAAATAAGTTTCATATTCATTATTGTTTTTCTTTGGATAGAATTTAAGTTGTAATATTTATCTCTTAATTAAATTAAGATTCAGAACTTATTCTTAACTCACTTGAAATATAATTCAAACACTCAAGTTTAAAATTCAAATTCATTTTAAAAACATATAATTCCTTAAAGATCATATCAAAGTTTATAACAATCATCCTTTAAGACTAAACTTAATCTCAAAGTATGAAAGAAACATTGATCACTTAAGGTTTTTATTTGGCGAAAATTTTACCCACATTTTCACAAATAGATGCATGCAACATTCCATATTCCTAAATCTACCCTTCGTTAGTTCCTAAATGCTGGGATGTTACAGACTTCCCCCCTTAAATTAAACTTCGTCCCGAAGTTTGTGGAGATGTACCTGAATAGTTTTGGATAGGCTTTTCTTAAATCCTCTTCTTTCTCCCAGGTGGCTTCCCTTTCAGGGTGATATTCCCACTGTACCTTACAATAGTTGATTGCTCTGTTCCTTAATCTTTTCCAGATTTCTTCCAGAATCTTACAAGGCTTTTCAATAAAGGTCAGGTCTTCTTGTAGTTCTATCTCTTGATGTGTGATTGCATCATCTGGAACTTTTAAACATTTACGAAGTTGTGACACATGGAAAACCTTATGCACTTGAGCCAATCTTGATGGTAACTCTAAAGCATAAGCTATAGTTCTGTTTTGACTTAGTATCTTGAATGGTCCGATGTATCTTGGACTCAATTTCCCTTTAACTCCAAATCTTTTCACCCCCTTCATTGGACTTACTTTCAAATAGACCATATCTCCCACTTCTGGATGCCATGATCTTCGAATTTGATCCGCATAACTTTTCTGCCTGCTCTGGGCTATTTTTAGTCTATCTTTGATTTTGTCAATGATATCTTGTCTTTCCTTGATATAATCTGGTGCAAATTCTTTGCTGCTTCCAGGTTCATACCAACTTATTGGTGATGTACACTTTCTTCCATACAGAACCTGATATGGAGCTACCTTCAGACTACTCTGATAGCTATTATTATAAGAAAACTCTGCCAATGGTAGGTGATCTTCCCATGTTCCTCCAAAATCTAGTGCACAAGCTCTTAACATGTCTTCTAGTATTTGATTTGTTCTTTCAGTTTGACCTCCTGTCTCAGGATGATATGCCGTGCTGAAATATAACTTTGAACCAAGTGCTTCATGCAATTGCTTCCAAAATGCTGAAGTAAACACTGATCCACTATCCGTTACGATCTTTTTGGGTACTCCATGCTTACTTACTATCTCTTTGACATATACTTCAACTAACTTCTCGGCATTATCCTTTTGATTCACCGGAATAAAATGTGCACTCTTAGCGAGTCTGTCCACAATTACCCATATCATATCTTTCCTTTTTGGTGTCATAGGCAATCCTGTAATGAAGTCCATACCTATTTCCTCCCATTTCCATTCAGGAATTTCTAAGGGTTGTAATGGTCCTGCTAGAATTTGATGTTCAGCTTTCACTCTTTGACAAGTATGGCATTCAGATACATATTTGGCAATATCTCTTTTCATGTTATTCCACCAGAATAGTTCTTTAAAATCCATATACATCTTAGTACTCCCTGGATGTATAGAATATGGTGTATCATGTGCTTCTTTGAGTATGACATTTCTAATCTCCGTCACATCTGGAACACAAAGACGGTCTTGAAACCATAAAGACCCATGATCTCCAAGGCGAAAAACTGATTTTTGCCCTTGAGATATCCTTGGAATTTCCTCAGCAATAAAAGGATCTTCTGCTTGATGTCTAAAAATTTCTTGCTTAAGATCACTGTTCTGCTCTGCAACTACCTGCATAGTAGGTAATCCTCCAAGAACCTCTGTTCTGATAAATTGAAGCTCTAATCTTTCCAAGTCCATTTGTAACTCTTCTGGTAACTCCGTATTTCTTGGCTGAATATCTGCACTCTTTCTGCTTAAAGCATCTTCTACAACATTTGCTTTTCCTGGGGTGTAGTTGATTGTTAAATCATAATCCTTGATTAGTTCCAACCAACGCTTATGTCTCATGTTCAATTCCTTTTGAGTGAAGAAATATTTGAGACTTTTATGGTCAGTGTATAACTCACATCTGGATCCATAAATAAAATGCATCCATCCTTTTAATGCAAAAAATACTGCTACTAACTCTAAATCATGAGTTGGATAGTTGACTTCATGTGGTTTCAGTTGTCTTGAACCATAAGCAATCACTTTCCGGTCTTGCATTAATACACAACCCAAACCTTCTTTAGACGCATCACAGTATACGGTGAAGTCCTTCCCTGTTTCAGGAACCGCTAAGATTGGAGTTGTGGTTAATCTAGTCTTCAACTCTTGGAAACTTGCTTCACATTTATCATCCCACTTGAATGGTGTATTCTTCCTTAATAATTTGGTCATTAGTCCGGCTATTTTGGAGAAACCTTCAATGAATCTCCGATAATAACCAGCCATTCCTAAGAAACCCCGAATTTGCTTCACATTGGTCGGTGCAGTCCACTTGAGTACTGACTGAACCTTAGATGGATTCACAGCAATTCCATGTTTACTAATTACATGACCGAGGAATTCTACCTCATCTAGCCAAAATTCACACTTACTGAACTTAGCATAAAGCTTATGTTCTCTTAAGGTCTGCAATGCTATACTCAAATGATCAGCATGCTCTTCCTTATCCTTGGAATATATCAGAATATCATCAATAAAGACTATGACAAACTTGTCCAAATATGGCATGAAGATCTTGTTCATCAGATTCATGAATATTGCCGGTGCATTGGTCAAACCAAATGGTACTACCATATACTCATGGTGTCCATATCTTGAGACAAATGCTGTTTTTGGAACATCTTTCGGCTTGATTTTTATTTGATGGTATCCAGATCTTAAATCGATCTTTGAAAATACTCCAGCCCCTTTCACCTGATCAAATAAATCTTGAATTCTTGGTAAAGGATACTTATTCTTGATAGTCATGTTGTTCAGATTTCTATAATCACCACACATCCGTCTCCCACCATCTCTCTTATCCACAAAGATCACTGGTGTTCCCCATGGAGATACACTTTCCTGTATAAATCCTTTTCTAGCTAACTCATCAATTTGCTCTTTGAGTTCTTTCAACTCTTTGGGTCCCATCTTATATGGTGCTTGAGCTATTGGTGCTGTACTAGGAATGAGGTCAATGGTGAACTCTATCTCCCGGTCTGGTGGCATTCCCGGTAGCTCTGTTGGAAAAACATCTTGGAATTCATTAACTATAGGAATCTCTTCCAATTTGACTTATTTCATTGAATTCAACTGCAGATCCACCATGATATGACTGTTCTTGTCTGCTTGATAAACTATCCTTGCTCCACTTGGAGTTTTGATTGAGACAGTTTTCTCCTCACAATTTATCTGAGCTCTGTGTTCCATCATCCAATCCATCCCCAGCACTACTGAAATTCCCTTCAAAGGAATCACATAAAGGTCTGCGAAATATGTACAACCATAGATCGAGATAACCTGATCTTGTTTTATGTGGCGTACAATCACATTCCCTCCTGCCGTAACTACGGTCATAGGACTTTCTAACGTTGCCCTTCTAATCCCGAACTTATCGCAAAATTCTTCAGAAATGAATGAAGTAGTTGCACCAGTATCAAATAGATGCCGGGATTGGTAAGGATATTGAGCATACCTATCATTGCATGCTCCGAATTATCCACCTCCTCGAGGGTTGCACAGTTCAGTTTGCCGGTAGGTCGGTTCCTCTTGCCATTGTTGTTCTTGCCATTATTTCCTCATTTATTGGGCTATCCATTTCCTCCACTGGCTTGTCCTCCTCCCTTGGTAGGACAACCTCCTGGTGGTTTGCTCGGACAATATGGCTTGATATGCTCCTTCTGACCACAACCGTAACAGATCACTACAGGCTTTTTGCATTCCCTCTGGAAATGCCCTGGAATTCCACAATTATTACAAATAACATTCCTTCTCGGATTGGATTGATTTCCACCACTGCCCTTGTTATTGTTATTGTTATTGTTATTGTTGTTGTTGTTGTTGCCATAATTCCTATTCCGAGGTTTGAACTCCAGGTTGGGTTTAGGTTTGCTTCCCTGAATCCTCTTGGTTTCCTTCTTGGCTCTCTTCCTCCGGTCCTCTTGGACATTCTTGTAGTCATCTTCAAAAGTAATGGCTGCATCCAACAACTGCTGATAAGTTTGCTTATTGGCTAACCTTAGCTGCATCCTCACAAATGGATTTAATCCACGCAGGAAACGCTTCTTCCGCTTCTCTTCAGTGTTGACATCCTCCTCAGCATAGCGAGACAGTTGGCTAAACTCCTGGATGTACTTCATGACACTAGTATATCCTTGCTGAAGCTCCTCAAATTCTCTCCTCTTCAACTCCATGACACTTTCCGGAACATGATATTCACAGAATATCTGCTTGAACTCTTCCCAGGTAAACTCCCTTCCTGGTGGTTGCATGGCCAACTAATTTTCCCACCATGATGTTGTAGGTCCAGTCAACAGATGAGTTGCATATCTCAATTTCTCCTCATAATTGCAACCTACAGTTTTCAGCTTCCTTTCAGTATCTGCTAGCCAGTCTTCTGCATCCATTGGTTCAGGAGCTGATGCAAAAGGTAACGGCCTTGCATTCTGGAAATCAGATAGACTCACTCCTCCACCTTCAGGTGCCCTCTGATTTACTCGCCCCAGCAACTCTTCCATGAACTTGTTCTGGGTTTCTTGCATCATTTGCATGCATTGCATAAAATTCTGCTCCATTAACGGCCTCATTGGTGGTGGTGGTAATGCTTCTTGGTTTGCTGCATCTGCATCGGCCTTTTCCTTGGCCTCTCGCTCCATCCGCTGCTACTCAGTTTCCAATCCTACACCTATATCCATGACCCTCTAGTCCTGCAACATAAAGCGAATACTCATAATTACATCATGCACATGTGTTCTGAGCTCGACTTTACGCACAGAGCTAGTCACACAATGAAGATCCAAAGAAAATCAAAATATGCATTTCACATATTTTACATAATATCATAATGATACAAAGTCATTACAACATATACCATATAGGTATAATCACAAAACTACCTTATTACTTGGGGTACAATACATAGTACTTGATACTACTAACTAATTGTCTCCTTCTAATAGTAACTACGCTCATCGTACATGCCTGATGTCCAACCGTGATGACGTGTTGTTCGTCGCACAGTTTGTGGAACATATGGCCTTCCAGAAGGAACATACTCTGTATCTGAAGTGTCAGGACATGAGTCATTACTCAACCTGGGCGCATTGACTCCCTCCAGCTCAGCTGAAAAGTCTTCAGAAACATATTCAACATTATCTCCAACCTGCATCTCTTGAGCTTCATTTCTTGAGTTTTCAACAGGATACGCAGATCCTGCTGCTTCCCAGGTGCTCTCGTGGGCAAGATAATTAAACACTGGATAATGTATATTCCCTAGGCTTTGAGAAGATGTTGATGATTCAAACACTCTCTCCTCAGAATCTTCTTCTTCATCCTGATTATCTATTGACATAGTATTTCTACTACGGTTATTAGGGTTCATTCTTGCACCCATCAAACTAGATTGTCCAACATTTCTATCAGAACCATCTGTGGACATTTGTTGTTCATGAGATACATCATATGATTCCATTCTCTAACCATACGAATTCTCAATAGGAAGTTCTGAGTCAGAACCATCCTCTGAGCGCTGTGGTACTGCATACCGCATGTCCATAGTAGGATCATGTATAGGTTCAGGTCTTGGTGAATAAGGATATGGTATAGAAGATTCAGGATCTATAGGTATATCCTTAAAGACAGGTGTTGCACTACTACTTGCTTCTTTCTCTAACTAGAATGCTAACTGCTTCCTCCTTTCCGGATCAGTTAGATCCTCTAACATGTCATTTTTGTCTTCAACAATCACTTGATGGGTCTTATAAAAGACGCAACGAGTGTTCGGTATCTATCCATAAACTTGGAAGCTAACTTAGGATTCTTCTTAACCAAAGTAAGATTATCCGGTATAGGCTCTGAGTCTATAGAATCATGAGGTATCACAGAGAAGGTGCCACCTTCTAACTCCTTGGTTTTCTGCTCCCGAATATTAGCTATCGCCTCCACAACAGCAACATGATATGCTGCTAAATGACTCCTACCTTCTCCTATAGGTAGATCATGATATAATCCAATCTTCCCTGGAAGTTAGATACTCACACGATACTTGGATAACATCCGGCCATCAAGGTAACTGATAGTGTTCACTGGAATTCTAGTTGGACAACTAAAAAGCTTTAAAAGTTCACGAAGTTGGTCTGTGAATGATCCTTGATAATCATCAAGAGTCTCCTCTTTCCTTACCAAAGTCTGTTTTGGAAACTTTGGTGCCATAAGTCTGTATATCAGAAAAATAATTTTGATTAGTATCCAATAATATATTGCATCATAACAAAGAATTATCGCAATAAAATATATAACGGAATATTCTCATTTGAATACCCATTATATTACTTTTAGAGAATTCTTTATCGTTGCTAAATTTTCCTACAGGTAATACCCTTTACTAGGTTTCCAACCTAAGGTCAAAGCAATTTGCTCTGATACCAACTGCGGTGACCCAGCATACCACTGCATGTGTAGTACACTATAGTCGTTGACATGACATCCAAAGAACACCGTTCCGTAAATATCACATCCCTTAGAGTGGTACAGCAGAAACATTGCGGGTCCATATTACAAAAGTACACACATTATTATTATTACAATACCGGAAGTTCAAGACTTCCAAAATATCCAACTTAAAAACCAAAATATAAAGTGTTCAGCGGAATTTAAAAGTAGCAACTCCGTCTAGGAGTTGAGCTCAGCAGCTTATTCTATAGAGTTCATGCTACTCGGCTCCATTGGTCACTACTAACTAGGAGTACTTAGTTGGACTCGTTATCATCAACACCTAGCGGATCTCGTAATCCACTCCTTCAACACCTCTGGATAGATCAGGTTCCTCATAGAACACATCTTCTTGACATTTGGCTGCATACATTGGCACGTCTTCGGGATCCTTAGAGTCTAAGCAAGGGATCAAAGGAAAGAATGAGTAACAGCGTTACCCAACAAGTTCATTTTATGCAAGGTGGGAGGTTTGATGCTCTAATTACCACCTCAGATTATAAATCCTTGGTACTATGCAATTTTTGTAAATCTTTCTTCAAAGATTGATTTTATTCTGAAAATCTATGACCATCAGTCTTCACAGGTTGACCAGAACTTTCATGGAGTTCCTTTCCTGCCGCGTTCGTAGCTCCTTCCCGGAACAAGGAGTAACAAGTTACAGTTCTTACACTCTACAGAGGTGCGTTACTTTACCCATGAGAGATCAACTCCTTGTTGCACAACCGGGCGTACTTTCCCGTCCACAATTCCATGATGTGGGGCCCACTAGTTGGTCCAAGCCAATCATTGCCCCCTTCGCAACCCCGCATGCCTCCTTGGTGTACACCATGCCCACATAATGAATTATGGCAATGGTTTGTACAAACCGTTAGATGCCAGAACTATCGTGGGACGATGAGGGTTCCCACCCATATGCTGCATATCCTCTACGAATTACCAATTAATATGCACGCTACGAGGATAACAGCCACGACCTGCACATCCGGCTTCATGCGAGAGGAAGAAGATACAGCTGACTTCTCTGTCCCATTCCAAATCTCATGGCTAACGCGTAATATACGGCGCTAGAATTACTGATGTCAGGGGTTATTAAGTCCCTACTTGATCATCATTGTTGCAATTAGAACTCTAAGTTCTATTTCTCCATCATATCACCACTTAGGATGATATCTAAAATTTCTTTATTTGTGAAAATAATATTTTCTTTCTTTTATAGCATATATGATAACACACAATTTGCAAATACTTTGATAAAGACTCTTCAAAGGACATGAGCAAGTGATGAACTTGCCTTGTGATGGCAATGTAGTGAAGTCTGATGCTTGCCCTGGACCTTGAGCTTCTATGTCTACAAAAACATTATTATTGACCGATAAGGACAATATTTAAAGAAGCAAAATGATTATGCAATAATGTCATGCATTATTTAACTTGATATGCATTCACCCCATTATTATAAAAAGTTCTTTTTAATAATAAAGGATTTATAAATATTACTTTTTAATATTTATAACATATATTGAATTATTTTATTTTAATTCCTTTTTATTTGACTTTTATTGATTTAATAATTCTTTTTTTAGGAATTATCAATTATACATTAAAAATTGTTATTAAATATTTAATTAGTATTTTTCAAAAATACTATAATATTAATATATAGTGAAAGAGACTTTTATTTATTTTTATCATCTTTCAATAATTTTGTAAAATTCCATAAGAATATATAATTTACAAAATTCTTCTAAAAATTTAAATGTCCAAAATATTATATCTTATTTTATTTGGATAAAGTGGATTATTGTGAATCCAAAAATATTTTACTTGTAATTTTTGGACTTTTATTTTATTTTCTAAGATTTATTTAAGTCCAGGGGTATTTTGGTCTTTTTCTTTTTATTAAAACAGGCCTGGAAGGATTTCTGGGCTGGTTATCCTTATTGGGCCCTAGTGGCCCATTATTCTAGACAAAAGGACCACCCCGAAGGGTCTGGCCCAGCTCGGCCCACTCCTCACTGCCTCTCTCTCTCCCTCGAGTTCATCCTCTCCTCCTCTGACCCCGACCCTGTGGCTGGCGATGCCGCCACCGGCGATTCCCGCCTCCGTAGGCCGTTCTGGTCGCCGTCGTGGTGCAACAGGGGGTTGTCGGCGACGCCCGTTCATTCTATCCAATTGGATTCGAGCTTGGGGCTCTCCTACCATGAATCGATCTAGTTCTAATCCAACGGCTGAGGGTCATCGTCGACGCGAGACAACTCCGGCGAGAATGAAACCTAGCGCGGCCAGTGAGGGGTGCTGGGGGCGCACGATGAGCTCGTCGGGGGCGAGGTTACAGGCGGCTAAAGGCATGGGCAAGGGTAGGGGACGGTGCGGTGTCTCCTGGCGATGCTCAACGACATGGTCGCGAGGCATGGGGCGGTGTGGTTTGGTCTGGAACGGGCGGTGCTCTGCGCGGCAGAGGCGGCGTCTTCGACGGCGGGCGGTGGCTGTATGGCACGGGGCGGCAAACGGGGATGTCTGGCGGTCTCCTAGGTCGGTGGTGATCGTGTGTGCACGCGGTGAGGGCGGCGCGCGGTCTGTGGGTGATGGTCGAGGGTGGCGCTCTGGCGCATGCTCGGCATGGTCTGGGCGCGGCTTGTGCGCGTGGTCCAGGGCTTGGCAACGCTTGCGGCTGGGACAGGTAGTGGTGATGGACGGTGGGCTGCCTCCCAGACAAGGTTGGCACGGCTAGTTCTTCCTCTAGCCTGCTGTCGACTATGGGGTGGCATTGAGGTGCTCGGCTGTTCATCATTAATGGCAATGGCAAGCTCACAGGGGTGCTAGTGTTGGGCTAATCTTCCTAGATGATCTACTGGGCTGTGTGTGAGCTAACTAGGGAACAAGTTAGGCAAGAATCACTGCACACTATAGTGTTTGATGTTTTGTTTGATTTGTGTCTGCAACCTGTTTGATGAAATGGCCGCATGAAATCAAGTTTTGAATTTTGAAATGAATTTTGGTGGGTTTGCTAGATTGGTGCTGGTGAGTCTGCAGATGCTTGGGTTTTGAAAGTTGAGCTTGTTTGAGTGGTTTTTGAAAGAGTGGGATCTTCCCATATGATATTCAATTTTTAATTGTCATTTAAACTATGCATTTGAAAGTTTCTGGATGATCACAAAGTGGGCTTTGATACCTTGTTATGAGTACATTCAAGGGGTGCAAAGATCCAGAAAAGCTTCCATTAGGTTCTGAAATTTTGAGACAGCCAAAGTAGGCATGGGAGATAAATTGGCCAAAATCACCATTCACTTCATATATGTGTTTTGATTTACTTGTCTTTAGGAAAAGTGTGGGAAATGTTTTAGATGATGTTTATTTCACCTAAGAAACATTTTACAAGCAAAGAAACAAACAAACAAGGTGGGTTTAAAAGAATTCAAAATCAATGCATACACATATGCATGCATTCATAATTTTATTTAGAAAAAATTTTGTTAACCCTAAATGTGAGGATTAGAATTTGATGATCCAAGTTTAATTTTTTTGGGATGTTACAAACCTTTCCCCCTTAAACAAAATCTCGTCCCGAGATTTGAAAAGGACGAAAAGATTACCTAGGATTTGAAGAGATCTGGAAACTCCGTCCTCATGTGATCTTCGCGCTCCCAGGTAGCTTCCTCTTCTGTGTGGTTGCTCCACTGAATCTTGAGAAACTTGATGCTTCGGGTTCGGGTAGTTCGAAAGGCTTCTTCCAAAATACGGATGGGTACTTTGGGATAGGTTAGGTCATCGTTGATCTCTATGGTCCGGTGATCGATATTCTTGAACACTTCGGTCTTCTCGGGGACTTCGAGACACTTGCGAAGTAACGAGATATGGAACACATTGTGCACAGCTGACATCTCTTCTGGTAGTTCCAATTGATACGATACTTCTCCTCGACGGTTCAGAATTTTGAAAGGTCCGATATATCTGGGGGCTAACTTTCCCTTGAGTTGGAAACGTTGCATTCCCTTCAATGGCGACACTTTCAGATAAACAAAATCTCCTATGTTTAAGGCGAGGTCTCTACGTCTCTTGTCGGCATAACTCTTCTGTCGGGATTGGGTTGTCTTGAGGTGCTCACGAATCTTGTGAACCTTCTCTTCTGCTTCTCGTAGGATGTCGGGTCCGAAAATCTGACTCTCTCCTACTTCTGACCAGTTCTAAGGGGTGCGACACTTTCTTCCGTACATAAATTCAAATGGGGCCATTTGCAAACTGGCTTGGTAACTATTGTTGTATGAAAATTCTGCAAACGGCAGACAGTCTTCCCACTTGGATCCATATTCTAGCACACATGCTCTAAGCATATCTTCGAGTATTTGATTTACTCGCTCCGTTTGTCCATCGGTCTGAGGGTGATACGCGGTACTGAAATCTAGGCGGGTTCCTAAACCTTCTTGGACTTTCTTCCAGAATATCGAGGTAAACTGAGTTCCTCGATTCGATACTATGTTCTTGGGGACTCCATGCAAACTAACGATTCTAGCGATGTACAACTCTGCTAGCTTCAAACTCTGATAGGTGGTTTTGACGGGCAAGAAATGGGCGACTTTGGACAATCTGTCCACTATGACCCAAATAGAGTCATTTCCCCTACTAGAAGTAGGTAGTCCAGTGATAAAGTCCATTCCTACAGAATCCCATTTCCATTCCGGAATTTGCAAAGGTTGCAACAATCCAGCGGGTCTATGATGTCTGGCCTTGACTCGCTGACATATATCACACTTGGCGATATAGCTTCCGATTTCTCTCTTCATCTTATGCCACCAAAATTGCTCTTTCAAATCTTGATACATCTTAGTTCCTCCGGGATGGATAGAATAAAGAGTATCATGAGCCTCCTTCAAGATAACTTCTTTTAACTCAGAATCTGATGGTACACAAAGGCGTCCTTTGTACCACAGCACTCCTTCTTCGTCCTCGGTGAATCCGGGTACTTTGCATGTACCGATACGACGCTTGATTCCGTCGATACTGGCATTTCCCTTCTGCGCCTCTTTAATCTGACTGATCAAAGTGGGCTGAAGTTCTATGCTAGCAAAAAATCCTTCACTTACTAATTCCAATCGAAAATCTTCCCTCTCTTTGTGCAAACTTGGTTGCTCCTTCAAAATCATGGAGTTCAAGCGGCACGGCAATCTGCTAAGGGCATCGTCTACCACGTTGGCTTTACCAGGGTGATAGTGAATGTCCAGGTCGTAATCCTTGATTAGCTCAATCCATCTTCTCTGCCTCATATTCAGCTCCTTCTGAGTGAATATATACTTTAGGCTCTTGTGATCCGAATAAATCTCACAACGGTTTCCCATCAGGTAATGTCTCCATGTCTTCAGGGCTAGAACTACGGCTGCGAGTTCGAGGTCATGGGTTGGGTAATTTTGTTCATGTTGCTTCAATTGTCGCGATAGATAATATATAACTTTGCCTTCTTGCATTAGCACACATCCGAGACCAATCTTGGATGCGTCACAATACACATCGAAGGGCTTCGTGATATCCGGCATGATCAAGATTGGGGATGAAATCAATCTCCTCTTGAGTTCTTGAAAACTCGCTTCACATTTGTCGGTCCATTCAAACTTCTTGTCCTTCTTCAGCAATTGGGTCATGGTTCTGGCGATACTAGAGAATCCTTCTACGAATTTGCGGTAATATCCCGCCAATCCGAGAAAGGCACGAACTTGGGTTTGAGTGGTTGGGGCTTGCCAATCTTCTACATCTTTCACTTTGGCAGGGTCAACGGCAATTCCTCCGGCTGATA
Source organism: Avena sativa (assembly GCA_916181665.1). Lineage (NCBI taxonomy): Eukaryota > Viridiplantae > Streptophyta > Magnoliopsida > Poales > Poaceae > Avena > Avena sativa. The sequence continues at coordinate 82,353,856 of OV702296.1, forward strand.
CAATGTGACCGAGGAATCCTACTTCCTGTAACCAGAATTCACATTTGCTAAACTTTGCATACAGCTGATGCTCTCTAAGGGTTCCAAGAATGGTCCTTAGGTGTAGCTCATGTTCTTCTTCTGACTTAGAATAAATCAGAATGTCATCGATGAAAACAACGACAAACTTATCCAGGAAGTCCATAAAAATCTTATTCATGAGGTTCATGAAATAAGGGGGGCATTGGTTAATCCAAAATACATGACTGTATACTCATACAATCCATATCTGGTGGTAAAGGCAGTCTTTGGAATATCCTCTGCACGAATTTTGAGTTGATGATAGCCAGTCCTAAGATCAATCTTAGAAAACACTTTGGCACCGGTCAACTGATCAAACAAATCTTCTATCTTAGGCAAGGGGTACTTGTTCTTGATGGTGACATCATTCAAATTTCGATAATCCGTACACAAACGGTTACCTACATCCTTCTTGTCCACAAACAAGACAGGTGATCTCCACGGGGACGCACTTGGTTGAATCAATCCGATTTCCAACATGGAATCCAGTTGCTTCTTCAGTTCTTCTAGTTCTGACGGGTTCATACTATAGGGTCTCTGGGCTATGGGTCCTGTTCCGGGGATTAGTTCGATGATAAACTCGATATCCCGATCTGGGGGCATACCGGGCAAAACATCTAGAAATACATCGGGGTATTCGCAGATTATCCGGACTTGGTCAATGGTAGGTTGGGCTATACTCTTGTTACACTTGAATTGGCGAGGTAAGGTTTCAGATATATGCTCGACTGATATTCCGGTGGTACTGGTCATGGTGATGGGTTTCTTGGCACAGTCAATCAATCCTTTATGTTTGGACATCCAATCCATTCCTAGTACTACTTCCAAACCTTTAGTTCCAAGTACTATTAGGTTAGCATAAAAATCTATGCCATGGATTCGGATAGGGACGGCTTTGCAAATTTGCCTAGCCTTGGTGGTTGATACGGGAATTTGTACAATCATCACATGCTTCAATTTGGTTGGTTGAATTTTACTAGTGCAGGCAAATTCTTCGGTGACAAATGAATGCGATGCACCAGAGTCAAACAACACTCTTGCAAGTACTGAATTAACAGAAAACATACCCAGCACGACGTCTAGCGCTTCCTGAGCTTCTTCAGCATGCATGAGAAAAAGACGGCCATTGCGGTTGAGTGAATTCCCTGAGGCAAATCTTCTCCCTGGCTGGACACGACGCTGCTGCTGAGCTGGGACATTGGCGTTGGGGGATGTAGCATTCTTCTTGTTGGGGCACTCGTTGGAATAGTGGCCTTTATTTCCACAGTCATAACAGGTCACTTGTGACTTGTCCTTGGCTGCGACAGGCACAGCATTGCTTCCAGTCCTCGGGGCAGTGTTGGGGTTGGCGGTAGCATTGTTGGTGTTGAACTTGGGTGGGGCACGGGTGAAATTGCTAGAGTTGTCGGGGTTGTTGTGATTTCCTCCGGGTCTAGGGTTTCCACGGTTGGGGTAGGTCGGACGGGTCATAGGCGGTCTGTTGGTTCTTTGGGCAAATCCTGGAGATGGGTTGGGGTCTGATGGGTTCCTGGTTGATGCATCATGCGACGCTTGCGGTTCTCATTGGCCTGGTTGATCTTTCCTTCCATCTGGATAGCAGAGTCGACAAGGGCTTCAATATCAACAAAGGGGATATTAACTAACACTGTCTGCATCTCGTCATGCAGACCATTCAGGAATCTTTCTTTCTTCTTGGCTTCGGTGTCTATCTCATACGGGGCATACCTAGCTAATGACAAAATTTTGTCACGTTATTCCACTATAGTCATCCTTCCTTGCTTCAACTCTCTGAACTCGTCTCTCATTCTCTTGATCAAACCTGGTGGCACATGGGTTCTGCTAAACATGACCTTGAATTCCTCCCAGGTCATCATTTGGCCTCCGGTCATTGCACGAACACTGTTCCACCATGCCCTGGCATCTCCGGCTAGATAATGGGTGGCGAACAGGACTTTCTCGTTGGCTTCGACTCCTGCTACTTCTAAGTTGTTTTCCATGGTTTGCAGCCAATCATCGGCGTCTAGGGGCTCTTCTGACTTAGTGAACACAGGTGGGTTGGTATTCTGCAAATTCTTGAGCTTAGATCCATGGTTGTCCTGATTTCCGTGGCCTTGGTTGTTGTGGGCTAGCTGGGCTATCTGTTGCAGAGTGGCTAGGTTGGCCTGACGTTCCGCTCTTTCAGCTTCGCGGTCAGAAGTCAACATTTGCAGGATCTGCAACATCGGGTCCGGGGCTGAACCACTTCCTCCACGTGGCATCTGAAGATTGATATAGATCATCAGAAAAGAGGGAAATTTCTAAGGTTTTGGGTTTTTGAAAAGTTTTTAGAGTTTGACTCAGGTTTTTCTAGCAACTTGCTTTTTCATTCATTCATTCACTCGATACAACGCACACCACAGCAAGGAAAAACAGATGGTTTTAAGAACCATTCTGGAATCTACGATACAGTGGGACCGACTACTACTCACTACGCTAGTGCTCAGTGCTACTACTCCTCGGAGTCTGTGGCTTCATCATCTTCAGCATCATCGATGAAGGCGAAATCATCCTCATCAGTGAAGAAGTCCATGGCCTGATCCTCCAGAAAATCATCGTCATCGCTGAGATAGGAGTAAGGGTCTCCACGAAGGTCCTCTCCGGCATTCTCCCTTTCCTCTAACTGCATGTCTCTCTCGTGGATGGTCTCCTCCAGAGATGAGATGCGATGGCGAAGACGGGCAATAATGCGCTCCTTCTTGTCGAGCTGACGGCGGCGAGACTTGCGATCCTTTGCTAGCATGGCGATGGTCTGGTCCTTCGTCTTGATGATGGCAGACTTGTGGTTGCAATAGTCACGGCAGTTGTCCAATTCCTGCTGACAATCATACATCATGAAGCTAAGGTGGTCCAATTGAGTCTTCAGCTTGGGGTGGTATGGGGCTTCCAATGGTTGTCCATTTGCATCACGCCTTGGGCAAAACTCAAAGCGAGTACCCTTGATCTGATTGATGCTCTGCCCACACAGACGGGAAAGAGCTTCCTGCATTGCTCTGGCAAGTCCATCGAGCCAGTTGTTTTCCCTCAAGGTAAACTGAATTCCCTCCGCAGTGGGAGGTTCAATCTTTCCTCGGAGACTTGCAACAATTAGCCACTGCAGATCTTCCCCTCCTTGATCATTGAGCTGAGCTCCGAAGAACTCGGGATGCGGACGTTCCAGAAGTTCCGAAAGCTGATCCAGATCCCTCTCAAAGATAAGGTCTCCTCCATTCCCAAGTTGATGAAACTTGCTGTACTTCACGTCCATCTATAAAAATAAAGGATGAGTAGATTAGCAGAGTGATCAAGTGTGTCAAAATTTTATCTATTTTGCAAGAGTTTTTGAGGAACATGAAGTTTTATGAAACAATTAAAGAGGTAAGAATGAGAAGAAGTTTTCGTAAATATTTGTTTTCTTTGGTTTTGAAACTAAGTTTTTGGTTCAACGTCCAATCTAACTAGGGTCTCCTATGGTCAGGATGGCTCTGATACCAACTTGTCAACACCCGGATTTTTCAATCCTAGATGCCTGTTATGCCATACATCGCAATCCCAGGATTACCATTTTTGCGAGACATAACAGAATTGGATACCATAGTACTTCATCCATTACAAACGATACATAAGTTCCTACACAAATAGGGATCTCATGATCCAGTTCTTAATACAACATCAAGCAGCAGAATACGTAATAATAACGGTAGCGTAGGCGAAGCTCCATCTTCGGGGTCACAGGCAATGCTGACGATGGGAGATGATCCTAGTTGTCGTAACCTTCCTGGGGTCCATCTTCCAGGTACTCCTCTTCATAGTCTGGCCATGGGAATAGCCAGGGACAAAGCCATGAGTACTCTTTAAGTACTCGCAAACTAATACTAACAAGAAAAGGGGGTTTTTGGATAATAGGACACTAGGCTCTAGGGTTGTTTTGCAAAAGCCAGATTTATCTCTACTAGGTTCTGAAGCTAGTCATAATTTTATAAATCCTAAGTGGGAACTTGTATTTCAAGTCACAACTCTGTTGTGGTCAAGTCAAAGTCTCAATTCATTTCACAAGTCATTTTGAAAAGTCTGACGGGGGAACAGTATGGCCACTCCAACTGTCCATAACCGCGGACGCGGCTATTCGAATAGTTTGACACTCTGCAGACATTGTACACTTTCACCACAACATTCGATACATCCGTCAAGAACAAATCCTGAATTCACCATACTCAGTATGCGGATAATCAATCCTAACCTTTCAATTACACGCCCTAGTATAAGCACCTCTCCTGTGAGTTTGGCAACCCAACCATGACCAGCTGTCATCTTGGGTATTGCATAGGTGGACAATCTTCACAAGGTAGCCTCAGCTCAGACCTTGGCCGTGAGGGAACTAATACTAAGGTATATAAGTTTCCAGTCAAGCCCTACCCAATATTCGGGTATTGTGGTTGTACGCTAAAATTGGAATGGTATCGCATCCAGACAACCATCAGTTTTATAAAGGGCTAAGGCTCATGCCTCAACATTTTCATCACCAAAATCATCAAGTGTTTGGAAACACATGTCCAAAACATTTCAATAGAATGATCCATCATTCCAAGGTTTTCATAACCATTTTTCCACCAAGTATTCCCATCTAAAAATTGATCAAGTTTTATGCTTAGCACTAGCATCTACAGGTGGGGGTAGTACTAATGAAGGGTGGTAACTAGTGGAGTTTCACTAAGTCCAACCTTATATCTTAGGCTGGTATCAAGGTTTCTAGCTTAGGCCAAATTTTATGCTCTTTATGCAACCTTCAGCATCTTTCCAAAATCTACCAGTCACTTAAGTAAACTCTAAGTAAGCTTTGATGAAGAAAATAAAGTGAGAAGCTTGCACATAAAACTAGGATTGGTTTATCAAATGGGTATGATCACATATGCTTAAGGCATAGTAACAAGTAGGGGTTTGTTGCATTAGTAGGGTATCTTGCAAGTGTTAGCTTGCATCAATGTCAATATAAGCTTGCACATTCACTAGTAGTATTAGGCTTGCCTTGTGCAGAGCAGTGGTTGAAGTTCTCCTCGGCTTCTTCTTCGTAGTATCCTCCTTCCTCCTCGTAGCCTTGGTCGGTACTAGCGTCTATGAATAAATACGAGGTACAAAATCACCAAACAATACTTAACTACTTGCAATCATCACACACAAGGGTCCTATGGATGATCTAGCATCATCCCTAACATTACAAGGTTAAGGCTTGGTTTAAATCTTTTTATTTTTAGAAAAGTAATTTCTACTCATTGGAAAACTACTTAAGATTTAATATTCTCCAAACCAAATATGGGATCATGTTGACACATGTCATCACCACATATTGTAGTCCATGGGAATGTGATTTAAAGTGGTGTCACAATTTAATAAGGTTTTACCCTTTTATTTTAATTAATTAAAGTGGCTAGAAATGCTTATGTAGCATTCTTTTATTACTTGAACATTATTTCTGCAAGTAAACCTATATATTTTTATATATTCTGAAAGGTATGGTTAAATGTGATTTTTGACAGTTGGAATCAACTCAAAAGCTTTTATGGTTTAAATTTGAAAAATGTTTGAATGCAGAAAAGCTTCTGCCTTGTTATTTTTACTATGGGTGATCTACAGATCCAAATGACTTGAATCCAACGGGCTTGGATTCAGCATTCACAGATCTTTCCAACAAAATTGGTTTCATTCCATTTGGTGCACTGAATCGATCTGGGTTGATTTTTGAAGTTGGGTACAGAAGTGTGTTTGAATTGAAAAAGAAAAAGGTTTAATTTGAATCGCTGGGCTGCGCGGGAAAAGTTACTGGGCCGGCCTGCTAAGCGCAGTGCTCCCGCGGGCTGCTTAAGTGGGTGTCCCCACTCGTCAGTGACACGGGGCTGGGCGAAGTGGTATGGGGCAACGTGGATCGTTCGATCTAGTTCTAATCCAACGGCTGAGGGTCATCGTCGACGCGAGACAACTCCGGCGAGAACGAAACCTAGCGCGGCCAGTGAGGGGTGCTGGGGGCTCACCGAGGTACTGGCGAGGCTCGGCGAGGCGGGCGAACGACGAAGTCGATGACGGCGAACCTCCTGGTACCGGTGCCTTCTCCTAGGGCGGCTCCAATCGCTGGCTCCCTTCTTCTCCAGAGGCGGCGGGCTCCAGTGAAATTCCGGCGAGGTGGTGCTCGACTTGCTCTGAGAACGGTGTGGCACAGTCAATGAGGAGAGGAGAGTGAGATGGTGTGAAGAAATCGTGCGGGGGTGGCCTCTATTTATAGTCGAGCTAGGGGACCGTCGGGGCGCACGGTGAGCTCGTCGGGGGCGAGGTTACAGGCGGCTAAAGGCATGGGGAAGGGTAGGGGACGGTGCGGTGTCTCCTGGCGATGCTCAACGACATGGTCGCGAGGCATGGGGCGGTGTGGTTTGGTCTGGAACGGGCGGTGCTCTGCGCGGCAGAGGCGGCGTCTTCGACGGCGGGCGGTGGCTGTATGGCACGGGGCGGCAAACGGGGATGTCTGGCGGTCTCTTGGGTCGGTGGTGATCGTGTGTGCACGCGGTGAGGGCGGCGCGCGGTCTGTGGGTGATGGTCGAGGGTGGCGCTCTGGCGCATGCTCGGCATGGTCTGGGCGCGGCTTGTGTGCGTGGTCCAGGGCTTGGCAACGCTTGCGGCTGGGACAGGTAGTGGCGATGGACGGTGGGCTGCCTCCCAGACAAGGTTGGCACGGCTAGTTCTTCCTCTAGCCTGCTGTCGACTATGGGGTGGCATTGAGGTGCTCGGCTGTTCATCATTAATGGCAATGGCAAGCTCACAGGGGTGCTAGTGTTGGGCTAATCTTCCTAGATGATCTACTGGGCTGTGTGTGAGCTAACTAGGGAACAAGTTAGGCAAGAATCACTGCACACTATAGTGTTTGATGTTTTGTTTGATTTGTGTCTGCAACCTGTTTGATGAAATGGCCGCATGAAATCAAGTTTTGAATTTTGAAATGAATTTTGGTGGGTTTGCTAGATTGGTGCTGGTGAGTCTGCAGATGCTTGGGTTTTGAAAGTTGAGCTTGTTTGAGTGGTTTTTGAAAGAGTGGGATCTTCCCATATGATAAAGATTCAATTTTTAATTGTCATTTAAACTATGCATTTGAAAGTTTCTAGATGATCACAAAGTGGGCTTTGATACCTTGTTATGAGTACATTCAAGGGGTGCAAAGATCCAGAAAAGCTTCCATTAGGTTCTGAAAGTTTGAGACAGCCAAAGTAGGCATGGGAGTTAAATTGGCCAAAATGACCATTCACTTCATATATGTGTTTTGATTTACTTGTCTTTAGGAAAAGTGTGGGAAATGTTTTAGATGATGTTTATTTCACCTAAGAAACATTTTACAAGCAAAGAAACAAATAAACAAGGTGGGTTTAAAAGAATTCAAAATCAATGCATACACATATGCATGCATTCATAATTTTATTTAGAAAAATTTTTGTTAACCCTAAATGTGAGGATTAGAATTTGATAATCCAAGTTTAATATTTTTGGGATGTTACAGTTTGTTTTATAAAACAACACATGCTTTTCTCTAAATAAGATGATTAGATCATGGGAAGGTTTTATGAAACTCACCACAAAATCTGATGATTGTGGAGTAAGTTGGTGATGATCTTGATCTGGTTTTGCTGGACTCATGTGCTTGATCTTGAGCTAATCTGCTCCTCCTAGCTCCTGGGCTTGATCTTGTTGTCCACCTAATCCATCCCCCTCCTTATGTCACCATGTTGGTGATGTTTGGTTGATCCTTGGTGGTTTGGTTTGGCTGATATGCTTGATAAGCTGCTGTCTAGGCTGGCTGTTCTTGTGTGTTGTGCAGGGGAGTAATGCACTGGTGCCTCTCCACGGCTGTGCTTGTGGTTTTGTGAGATTGGGCTGTTCTGTGAGGTCGATAACACGCCACATGCATGTTGGTGTGTGTCCTGCCTGTGTGCTTGCTATGCACTTGTGGATATGTTCAGAATTTTGAAACTTACTTTTACCTGGTTACTTTTACCTGGCTGGTGGATTTGTCCCTCTTGGCTATCATTTGACTTCTGGCTTTGAATTTATTAAAGATGGATTCTTTCATATTGGTGAAACTTGCCCCTTTTCTATAAAATTCTCAATGATGAATTTGTCTAGTGCACTTCACTGACATGTCTGAGAGAAATAATACTAACACTAACCTTCTTTTGTTTTCATTTAGTCTTTGTCTTGCACGTACAGATATATGGATGAAGATTTAGTTTAGGTTTAGTTCTAGAATAGCTAGTAAATAGTCCAATGTAATCTTCTTCATACTTTTGTAATTTTCTTTTATTATTTTTGTAATCTTTATTTTATTCAATTGTAATAAAGATTATATTATTAATAAAGAATATTCTTATTCTTTGTATATTTGCTTTTCTGAATTGTGTGGATGATTTCAACAAATTATAATTTTATAACTTGATTATATGTATTGATGCTAAGAAATAAGTTTCATATTCATTATTGTTTTTCTTTGGATAGAATTTAAGTTGTAATATTTATCTCTTAATTAAATTAAGATTCAGAACTTATTCTTAACCCACTTGAATTATAATTCAAACACTCAAGTTTAAAATTCAAATTCATTTTAAAAACATATAATTCCTTAAAGATCATATCAAAGTTTATAACAATCATCCTTTAAGACTAAACTTAATCTCAAAGTATGAAAGAAACATTGATCACTTAAGGTTTTTATTTGGCGAAAATTTTACCCACATTTTCACAAATAGATGCATGCAACATTCCATATTCCTAAATCTACCCTTCGTTAGTTCCTAAATGCTGGGATGTTACAACAGGGAACATGTATCTCGCTAGTCCGAGACCATGGGGAATAAATTCTACAGGGGGAGAGAGATCCTTCACGAGGAGGTGTGAGTGAGAAGTGAGGAGGGGGTGCCTTTTATAGGAGAGGAGGGGAACCCCAAGGGGGTGGCCGGCACATGGGGCTGCCCCCTTGCCCTCCCCTCATTCATGTGGGTGGACACTCCACTCACAAAAATCCTTTCAATTCCCTCCACTCAAATTCCCATTAAATTTCCACCAAATTTAATGCAAACTCTCATTAAATAAAACTCCTTTTATTTATTCAGAATTTTGTTAATTACTTTAATGGCAAAAATTCACATATAACCCTTTCTAGTATTTCATTTCACATGCAAAAACACTTTCTGCAATTTCACCCGATAACCTGTTTTGGTATCTAGTAAAATAAATTCCTGCGCTTGTTATTCTTTCCGGCATGAAACTTTTGCTCCAATTGGATTTCGGTGTCTCTTAAGTGTGTCACCCTACGGTTCATGAATAATGCGGACATGATCGAGACCCCTCTTAGATCAATAATCAGAAGAGGGATCTGGAGACCCATACTGACTCCCACATATTCAACGATGACTTTCTTGTGATGGTTAGAACCTTATACGCTAGTATCTTAATCCCTTTGTTTCACGATATATTACATGTCTGAGATTCGATCATCGGTATCTCCATACCTAGTTTGATCTCGTTACTGACATGCACTCTTTTCTCGTTCCCGTGATATAACATTCTAGTGATCAAATCACTTGCTTGCAAGCTAACCAATGTGATATCCCCGAGAGGGCCCAGAGTATATCTATCCGTCATCGGGATGAACAAATTCCACTCTCGATCCATGGGCCTCAACATAACACTTTATTAGTTCTAAACCCATCTTTATAATCACCCTGTTACGGTGTGATGTTTGATGTTATCAAGAAACTCTTCCGGTGTAAGTGATTAACATGATCTCATGGTCTAAGGATTAGGATCACTTCGTAAGTTGTTATAGCAATATAAACTCAATGACTTTGATCGTAATGTTATACTTCGGATGAATGTTCATCACACGATTACACTAATGTTGTGATCTCGTTATTAACAACATCCAATGTCCATGATCAGGAAACCTTGATCATCTTGTTAATCAATGAGCTAGTTTATGAGAGAGGCATAACTAGGAACTTTCGGTTTGTTTATTAAACACACATGTATTAACGTATCCGTATTAATACAATTATAGCATGCAAAATAAACATCTATCATATACTTGGAATATACATAATAAACACTTTATTATTGCCTCTCAGGGCATATTCCCTTCAGTCTCGCACTTGCACTAGAGACAATAATCTAGTTACATAGTGATGAATCTAACACCCATGGAGTTTTGGTGTTGATCATGTTCTGCTCTAGGGAGAGTTTTAGTCAACGGATCTGGTACATTGAGATCCGTGTGTACTTTGCAAATATTTATATCTCCATCCTTGACATGCTCACGGATGGAGTGAAACCGGCGCTTAATATGCTTGGAATTCTTGTGAGACCTTGGTTCTTTCGCATTGGCAATGGCACCATTGTTGTCACAATAGATCACCATTGGGTCCAACACGCTTGCAACCACACCTAGTTCGGATATGAACTCCTTCATCCAAACCGCTTCCTGAGCCGCTTCCGAAGCAGCAACATATTCGGCCTCCGTTGTTGATCCCGCCACCACATGTTGTTTGGAACTCCTTCAACTAACCGCTCCGCCATTCATGAGAAATACGTATCCAGATTGAGACTTAGAGTCATCCGGATCGGTGCCAAAGCTTGCGTCAACATAACAATTAGCGATGAGCTCTTCTTCACCTCCGTACACAAGAAACATATCCTTAGTTCTTCGTAAGTACTTAAGGATATTCTTGACCGCTATCTAGTGTTCCGAACCTGGATCCGATTGGTACCTACTAGTCAAACTAATATCATGTGCCACATTCGTTCTTGTACATAGAATGGCATACATTATAGAGCCTATGGCTAAAGAATAGGGGACTTTGTCCATTATCTCTCTTTCTTCCACCGTAGCCGGACTTTGAGTCTTACTCAATGTCTTTCCTTATAACATAGGTAAGAACCCCTTCTTACTTCCGTCCATTTTAAACTTCTTTAAAATATTATGAAGGTATGTACTTTGTGATAACCCTATTAGGCGCCTAGATCTATCTCTATAGATCTTTATGCCTAATATGTATGACGCTTCACCTAGGTCTTTCATTAAAAATTTGCTGTTTAGATAACTTTTAACACTGTTTAAACGATCTATATCATTTCCGATCAATAATATGTCATCCACATATAATATCAGAAATGCCACATTGCTCCCACTCACTTTCTTGTAAATACAAGCCTCTCCATAAGTTTGGACAAATCCAAACTCTTTGATCACCCCATCAAAGCGGAGATTCCAACTTCGTGATGCTTGCTTCAGTCCATAGATGGATCACTGAAGCTTGCACACCTTGTTAGCATCCTTAGGATCGACAAAACCCTTTGGTTGTATCATATACAACTCTTCTTCAATATTACCATTGAGAAACGCGGTTTTGACATCCATCTGCCATATCTCATAATCGAAATATGCAGCAATTGCTAACATAATCCTAACTGACTTTAGCATCGCTACGGGAGAGAATGTCTCATCATAGTCAACTCCTTGAATTTTTCAAAACCCCTTTGCGACAAGTCAAGCTTTATAGATAGTTACATTACCATCAGCATCAGTTTTCCTTTTGAAAATCCATTTATTCTCCACGGCCTTTTGGTCGTGAGGTAAGTCCACCAAGTTCCAAACTTGATTTTCATACATGGATTCCATCTCGGATTTTATGGCTTCTAACCATTTGTTGGAATCCAGGCTCATCATCACTTCTTAATACGTCGCAGGGTCATCAATTTCATCAACCATGAAATTCATAACAGGGTTTCCGTACAGCTCGGGAGCCGCACGCGTCCTGCTAGACCTGCGAGGTTCGGTAGTACTCTCTTTCTAACTTTCATGATCATTATCATTAGTTCCCTCTTCAACTGGTGAAGCCAACTCCGGAACGACTTCCGGCGCTGCGCTACTCGCCATACTTTGAAGAGAAGGTTCAATAACGTCTTCGAGTTCTACCTTCCGACTAGTCACACCTTTCGCGAGAAACTCTTTCTCTAGAAAGGATCCATTCTTGCCAACAAAAACCTTGCCCTCGGATCAGTGATAGAAGGAATACCCAATAGTTTCCTTAGGGTATCCTATGAAGACGCATTTTTCCGCTTTGGGTTCGAGTTTATCCGGTTGAAGTTTCTTTACATAAACATCGCATCCCCAAACTTTAAGAAATGACAGCTTAGGTTTGTTTCCAAACCACAATTCATACGGTGTCTTTTCAACGGATTTAGATGGTGCCCGATTTAAAGTGAATGCAGCAGTTTCTAGTGCATAACCCCAAAATGACAACGGCAAGTCCGTCAGAGACATCATAGATCAAACCATATCCAATAAAGTACGATTACGATGTTCTGACACACCATTTCGCTGTGGTGTTCCGGCAGGTGTGAGTTGTGAAATAATTCCACACTCTTTCATATGAGTGCTAAACTCGTAACTTAGATACTAACCTCCACGGTCGGACCGTAGAAATTTGATCTTTCTATTACGATGATTTTCCACTTCATTCTGAAATTCTTTGAACTTTTCAAAGGTTTCAGACTTTTGTTTCATCAAGTAGATATAACCGTATCTACTCAAATCATCCGTGAAAGTAACAAAATAACGATATCCACCTCGCGCCGACACACTCATTGGACCACATACATCAGAATGTATGATTTCCAATAAATCTGTCGCCTGTTCCATTGAACCGGAAAACGGCGTTCTAGTCATCTTGCCCATAAGGCATGGCTCATATGTATCAAATGATTCAAAATCAAGTGATTCCAAAAGTCCATCCAATTGGAGCTTCTTCATGTGTTTAACGCCAATATGACCTAGACGGCAGTGCCACATATATGCGGATATATCATCATTAAGTTTAGTCCTTTTAGCATCAACATTATGAATATGTGTAACACTATTATCGAGATCCAATAGAAATAAACCATTCATCATCAGTGCATGACCATAAAAGATTTCATTCATATAAATAGAACAACCATTGTTCTCGGATTTAAATGAATAACCACTTCGCATCAAACACGATCCAGATCCAATGTTCATGCTCAGTGCTGGCACCAGATAACAATTATTCAAGTTTATTACTAATCCCGACGGCAAGTGGAGAGGCAGCATTCTGACAGTGATCACATCAACGCTTGATCCATTGCCGACACGCATCTTTAACTCACCACTTGCTAGCGGTCGCTTGTTCCGCAGCCCCTGATTCGAGTTACAAATATTAGCAACTAAATCGGTATCAAATACCCAAGTGCTACTGCAAGCACTAGTCAAGTACACATCAATAACATGTATATCATATATACCTTTGTTTGCCTTGCCGGCCTTCTTGTCTGCCAAATACTTGGGGCAATTGCGCTTCCAGTGGTCATTCCCCTTACAATAGTAGCACTCGGTATCAGACTTAGGGCCAACTCTGGGTTTCTTATTAGGCACGGCAACCGGCTTGCCGCCCTTACTTCCCTTCTGTTTACCCTTCTTGTCTTTCTTGAAACCAGTGTTCTTATTGATCATCATCACTTGATGTTCCTTCTTGATCTCCACTTCTGCAGTTTTATGCATTGACAGAAGCTCGGGGAGAGACTTCTTCATGCCTTGCATATTATAGTTCATCACGAATCTCTTATAGCTAGGTGGCAGAGACTGCAGAACACGATGGATGTCTAAGTCAATGGGAATCGATATTCCCAAGGACAAAAGCTTATCGGCATAACCCGACATCTTGAGTACATGCTCACTTACGGAGTTGTGCTCTTCCATCATGCAGCTAAAGAACTTTTTTGAAGCATTGTAGCTCTACAGCAGCATGTGTGTCGAAAATCATTTTCAACTCACCTATTGTATCAAATGCATTGTCGTTTTCGAAACGCTTTCGAAGTTTCGGCTCTAGCCCATACAATATGCCGCAATGAACTAAGTTGTGGTCCTCCTGACGAGTCTGATAGACATTCTTCTCCTCGTAAGGGGCATCATCGAACGGTGGGGGGCCTAGCGGCGCTTCTAGAACATATTGCTTTTATGCAGCAGAGAGGAGAATCCTCAAATTCATGGCCCATACGGTAAAGTTGCTACCGTTCGTTGCAAGTTTCTCTTTCTCCATGAAAACATTGAAATTAAAAGCAGGTGGTGCCATATACAACATAATTTGTAAAGTTTAGACTAAGTTTATGATAGATTGAGTTCAACTAATCCACATTACGAATGAACTCCCACTCAAAAACGACATCCCTCGTGCCTTTTTGGTGATTACATGAACCAAATCCACTACACCAAGTCCGATCATCACGTGAGTCGGTGTAGCTTCAAAGGCGAGCATCAAATGGGCATCATATCTACTATATGACTCATGCTTAACCTTTCGGTTCGTGTTCCGAGGCCATGTTTGTACATGCTAGGCTTGCCAAGTAAGAACCTCAGTATTCGCATGTGTAACTGTCTTACACCCGAAATATGGTCGTGGATCCAAGAACACTCGATCATCACGTGATGCCTTGGAGTGACAAAAACATAATCGGTGCATACTTAAGGAAGAACACATTCTTATCTTGATATTTAAATGAGGGATCATCTAATTATGCTAATAAAATGCCAAACAAGCAATATAAGATGCTATCAAACATCACATGTTTATAAGTGAAATGATATGGTTCCCGCATATGATCTCTATCATATGCATCGTGGTATGATCATTATCATACCTCTATGTGTAATGCCAAGGCCTATGGAACTTACACGTTATGTGTGTTGTAAGAGTATCATCTCATACTTCTACTTACAACATCACCATATCATAACACTAGCCTAGCAACAATCTAAACTAGACGCCTCTAATTTATCCATTGCAAGTTTTACGTGGGTTAGGGCTTTCGAAGATAGAACCGTTCTTACCTACGAACATGAACCACAACGAGGATAACCAAATTTTTGACAACTCGTTGCAAATTAGATATTGACTATAGTAGGAGAGACAGACACCCGCTAGCCACTTATGCAAACTAGTTGCATGTCAAGCATGGAACAGGTCTCATGTGTGAGGACATGTAAAGTTTGTCCGGGCCGCTTGATCCGACTATGCCACCAATATCCAAAATACAACTAAGAAGCAATAACATGATCATCATCGCCCACATACTCATATGTGTACCCCCGTGTAAAGCATCTACGCATAGATCCGGCTCTGATACCACTGTAGGGTTCGCAGCATAGAAAACAAAATTTTCCTACGACGGGAACAACTATGTACCAAGATCTATCTACTAGATACAAACAATGGGAGGATGTATATCCGTAGAGAACATACCCTTGAATACCGACAAAGCTTAACGACTTAAACTCGTGGTTGATGTAGACGATCTCTTGCCGATCTCAAGATCGAGAGGAAGTCCTTAGCACCGCAACTTAGCGGTGCATCCGTGCTCACACACATGTCCGAGGCACCGAGCAAACTCCGCCTCCTCGCTCCAGCGATGCAGCGGAAGAACAACTCTTTCTTCCCGAATAGCCACCGGGAACATGTATCTCGCTAGTCCGAGACCATGGGGAATACATTCTAGAGGGGGAGGGAGATCCTTTACGAGGAGGTGTGAGTGAGAAGTGAGGAGGGTGTGCCTTTTATAGGAGATGGCAGAACCCCAAGGGGGTGGACGACGCATGGGGCTGCCCCTTGCCCTCCCCTCATTCATGTGGGTGGACACTCCACTCACAAAAATCCTTTCAATTCCCTCCACTCTAAATCCCACTCAAATTCCCATTAAATTTCCACCAAATTTAATGCAAACTCTCATTAAATAAAACTCCTTTTATCTATTCAGAATTTTTTCAATTACTTTAATGACAAACATTCGCATATAACCCCTTGCTAGTATTTGATTTCACATGCAAAAACACTTTCTGCAATTTCAATCGAAAACTTGTTCCTGCGCTTGTTCTTCTTTCCAGCATGAAACTTTTGCTCCAATTGGATGTCGTTGTATCTTAAGTGTGCCACCCTATGGTTCGCGAATAATGCGGACATGATCGAGACCCCTCTCAGATCAATAATCAGAAGCGGGATCTGGAGACCCATACTGACTCCCACACATTCAACGATGACTTTCTTGTGATCGTCGGAACCTTATACGCTAGTATCTTAATCCCTTTGTTTCATGATATATTAAATGTCCGAGATTCGATCATCGGTATCTCCATACCTAGTTTGATCTCGTTACTGACATGTACTCTTTTCACGTTCCCGTGATATAACATTCTAGTGATCAAATCACTTGCTTGCAAGCTAACCAATGTGATATCACTGAGAGGGCCCAGAGTATATATATCCGTCATCGGGATAAACAAATTCCACTCTCGATCCATGGGCCTCAACATAACAATTTATTAGTTCTGAACCCATCTTTATAATCACCCTGTTACGATGTGATGTTTGATGTTATCAAGAAACTCTTCCGGTGTCAGTGATTGACATGATCTCATGGTCTAAGGATTAAGATCACTGCGTAAGTTGTTATAGCAATATAAACTCAATGACTTTGATCATAATGCTATACTTCGGATGAATGTTCATCACACCATTACACTAATATTGTGATCTCGTTATTAACAACATCCAATGTCCATGATCAGGAAACCTTGATCATCTTGTTAATCAACGAGCTAGTTTATGAGAGAGGCATAACTAGGACCTTTCTGTTTGTTTATTAAACACACATGTATTAACGTTTCCGTATTAATATAATTATATCATGCAAAATAAACATCTATCATATACATGGAATATACATAATAAACACTTTATTATTGCCTCTCAGGGCATATTCCCTTTAACGCGGTCAGCGTCGGTTGCTGCGGGGAGGCGGACCACGACGCAGAAGGGCACCGGCGGCGTTAGAAGGAACATGAGGCGGAGGATTGCGGGGCAGCGCCTAGCGTTTGCCGGCGAGGCAGATGGAGAATGGTGTCGCGGCGGCGGCCGGACGCGCCCGTGAAGGAGGAAGCAGAGGAGGCGTGCGCGGGAAGGACGAGGCGGTGACGAAGCTTCAGGAGGCCGTAGGGATCGGCGAGGTACTGGTCGCGCATCGCTGGCCGGAGGCGGCGGTGGTACACGGTCGGGGAGAGGGTAGCTGAGCAAGCACAGGTGGCGGGGAGGTGGCCGGTGGCGGCGGACGAGCTCTGCAGACGGGGCGCGGGCACGCACGATGCAGCAGGGAGGCTAGGAGCGGCGAGCGGCGGTGGAGCTCGGCGCGGGACGAGCGGGGGCGCTTGCGGGGGAAACAACAGGGAAGGTGCAACCGCAGTGGAGTGCACACAGGGCGGCGGCAGAGAGGTGCGGGAGCAGCTCGTGAGGTTGGGGACGGGTAAGGAGCAGAGGTGGGTGGAGATCAATCGTCGCGGCGTACGCGGGGTGGTCCAGGGAGCAGGCCACACAGGGAGGACAGGAAGAAAACGAGTCGTGCAGGTGTGCGAAGAAAAGGTGCGGGGCTAGCGTGCATGGAATGTGTGTGCGTGTGTTCGTGGCTGGGGTGGGTGAGTGCGAGCGGCCGGTGTGGTGGCGGCGGGGTGGAGTCTGGGTAGAGGTAGCTAGGGTATGGTGGTTGGAGTGTTTAGGTTTAGGGTTCGCTAAACAGGCTGGGCTAGTGAGGGTAGTAGGTGGCCTGGCCTAAGGGCTGGGCTGCTTCCGCCGGACAAAAAAATTTATTTAAAATATTGGTTTGTATAATTTTAATATAAGATCTTATAAATAGTTTTAGACAATTAGAGAAACTCCAAAGAACCGGGGTTTTATTATTTAAAATTAAGAGGGGATATTTAGAAAACAAACTAGGCTTTTATAAAATAGTTTTTAACAAATTATATGAATGCACTCATGAGGATGCTCAAATGCAAGGTATGACATGAGCATGCAGTCATGATGATGCACAAATTTGAGTGATTTTCTGGTACTGATTTTATCCGGGGTGCTACACTACATCGCCGCCGACTGCACCATCCGTCGCCGCCCAGCCAACCCTGCCGGTGAGCCTCGCCACGACGTCCTCAGCCGTCACATCCATTCAATCCAACATTCCATGTTCTAATCAGTGCCGAAGGGGTATCGACGAATCAGAACGCACCACATCACAGGGTATATTCCAGGAATATTTTCGTTGTATTTCAGAAAATGAATAAAAGGCAGAAAATGCATCGATCTTGTAAATTTCATATAAAAACATCTACATGTCCAAAAATTACAAGTAATATACCATTATAAAGATAATTTTGTGTAGATTATTAATATATAATTGGATCCGACATTTACTGTAGGTGTTTTGTCATGATTATTTAAATGATTAATACTATTTTTAGAGTAATTAATTCATAGAAAATAAACTACTTATCAGAAAAAATACAAATGATATACCACTGGTATAAAAAATGTATAGAATATGATTATGTAATAAAATTGCAGACTTTCAGTAGATATAATTTAAGTATATTAAAAGGCATATTGTAGTATTTTAATTCTAAAAAATGATTTGCAAACTATTTTGATATGAATCCTTTTACTCCGGGCTCTAAATTAAAACCTCTATCCAGGAATATGTTTACCAAAAATTAATCACCCTTTACTGATCAGAGAACATACATTTGCTATTGAAACTTTTATTAACTTGTAATACATGCATTTGTTGCATTTATTTAATCTCTATGTGCAATTGTTTATCTTGTTGCATCGTTCTTGTAGATTGTGAGGAGTGTAACCCCTGCGATTGTCAAGACTATGTGTTTGACTCCAACAACTACCAAGGCAAGTGATGCTATACAAATATCCTATTTATTTTTTCTATGTTTGTAGCTCTACTTTTGTTATTGCATGTGTAGGAATTAATTATGCTATGCTATGTCCCACTATTGCCGTAGTATTTTCTTGTTAGATGAGCCACCGTATGCTAGATGTAGTTAGATGTGCTAACTTAGACGAGGATGGGATTACACTACGTTAAACTATATTTTTTGAAAGCAATTATTTTGTGAAAACCAAAAAAACTTAATTAATGAATTAGCTGGGTGGGATGAGATTGATATTCGTTGGCTGGTTTAATACGAAAAGGCACCCAAGCCCTGAGAATTGCTTAGTATATTTATTTGGTAGCTTACGCGTACAACCATATGTCAGAGAGTTATAGGTGGTTGGTTGGATTTAGTAGGTCATGGTGAACGAAACCCTTCGTATCCAGAGATATAATGAATGGTAGGTTGGTATGGTGCGTGGATGGGTTTGAGGAACTACTTTCCGCATTGTCTATTCTTAGGTTTTTTTCCTATCATAACACAATATAAGTGTGGTGATACGAGCAATGTTAACCAGGTCACATGGATAAAGTGTACAAACCCATGCATGATGTAAAACCAAGTATTTAGCCGTGTCCCCGGTTACGAACGATTGAATTGCTGAATCTTAGAAACCATGACATGTTCTCCCTCATTCTAACTTGGTAATTGGCTAAAACTTGTGGTTGTGGATTATGTAATGATAATCAAATAATTTACAAATGATAGGATGAACCACTGCAACTAAGCCTGAAACCTCACAAGCCAGATATGTATATAGTTATTAGACTTGTTACTTTCTCTCATACCTCCACTTGCCAATACATTCAAAGTATTGACCACTCATTGGTTGCAACCTTTAATGATGCATATTATTGTTCCGATTGTTCTGAGTGATCGCTTAGGTCGCGAACCTCCACTCAACAGTTGTTCGCCTGTGGCACAATTAAAAATAGAGCATATTACTTATTTACGCTTCCGTATGCTACTTGAATATTGAGATAGCCTTGAGATAAGCGTTATGTAATAATTGCAAATTCTGGATCATTCAATGTAATAATGATACACTATTAAATTTTTTGGTATTTAACTGTACTTTGTGTGTTAGTGAATTGATCCAGAGATTGGCAAGACGGAGTTCAAGTTCCACCACGTGTTCGCCGAGACACGGAAATGTCAGAAACGGGTGGATACTCGTGTGAGCCTCGCCAAGAACAAGGACGACGTGTACAACCCAGAGGCTCCCCCTGCTACTGGCAAAGGAAGGCCGGAGGTCGGTCAGAAGAAGGCAAATATGCTCAAAGCTATAGGACCTCCTGCCGAACGTCTCCACGCGTCTATCGAGAAGTGCCTTGCGGACTCCAAGGCCCATGCCGAGAATATGGAGGAGAAGGCCGACGAGAGGTGGACGCAACTGGTCTAGAACCAAGACAGGAAGCTTGACCTCCTCAAGGCGAACTTCGCCGCCAAGAAGAGGTACACGGACCTCCAGTTCCTCATGGGCGGCGAAGACACCTCGGCGATGAGCCCCAGGTCATGGCCTGGTACATGGCGCAGCGCAACGCCATCCTCGACGAGGACATCCCCGGCAACACGCCAAGCTCTACGCCGACCGTCTCGATCGCCACTCCTTCGCTGAGCTTTGCCTCCACCTCCTCCAATCCATCGGCGGGCCCATCCTGGCAGAGGAGCCCATCCCTGTCACACCAGACACGCTGGAGGAGCCCATCCCCATCGATGATTGATCACCTTATTTTATCCTATTTTGTAATAATTGTATCGCCGAACCATTTTTTGGTGTACTTCTGTCGAACACCTTTGGCCGAGATTTCGCCGGCAGAAACAAAAAAATTCACAGATTTTCCCTCGTCCAGAGACCACGCCTGAAAATGCAAGTGGAAAACTAAGCGTTTTCAGTCCAAAAGTTACATCCGTCCAGTGTTAAATAGCACCGAATTTTGACCTAGAAACGCCCAACAAGTGAAGGTGGTTTAAGCTCAAAAGTGTGCATTCGAGTGGACATGTGGACGTGGTGGAGCGCACCTTACGTTGTCGGAGTAGTTGAAACATAGAACAAACATGGCCAATAGAACATGGCCGCGACAGACGTGTTAGCCATATGGAAGTGGTTTAGGCTCGTCATAGTGGTAGTATCATATTACTAGTGTATGATATTATCTCCATAATGCATGATATCATATGGTAGTATCATACTGGTATTATATTTAATGATTTTAGAATTTCAATATAAAATCGTGTACAAGATTTATTTGTATGAGAATTTTCTAATTTTACGTGCTATGATACGGTTTTATCTATGATACTCTAACCATCTCTTTCTTCATTAATTGTTATGCCACATTAGATTTTTGTCAACATGGCATGCATAATACTAGCTATGATACTTCCACTAGAACCAGCCTTAGCTCGCTAACTCGGCCATGTCCAGACGCTATCACTCAGGATGAAAGGAACATGTGCATCATAATCGCGCGTTTAGTCGTCGATGGGTCCTACTGTCATCGACCGCCGCTTATTTCTTACATTATCCCAGGAGACGGTGGTTGTCGTTACGACTTGAATCCCGTGCCCAACCAGAGCTGCCCGCTCCAACTGACAGTGGGGTCCCAGTCTCACCTTCACGACCCACCTACCCCACAACGACAAGCCCATTGACACGAAGGGAGGCAACCCAAGAAGGATGATAATTTTACCCGCAGGTATGAATACCTGCGGATAACGTACCCGCATGGGTAAAGTATGAGTATATTTTTACCCATGGATAATATTCATACCCTGTCCGTTAAATCACGGGTACAGACACGGGTATAGGATTGTATCCGTGGTATATCTATACCCTCTTATTTAGACTGATTTGTAAAACTCACCTGTAGAGTTTCAACCTATGTGGCCGAGTAGCTTAGGGGCAAGTATGAGATTGCGATTTCTAAACGTTGAATAGATATACTTATTTTTTATGTTAAATATGATATAATTAATATAAAATTGTGAATAACTTGTTTACTATTGGATCTACCCGGCGGGTACCCAACGGTACGGGTATCCATCGGATATAGAAGGTATAAATATATGTAAAATTTATATCCATAAATACGGGTATGGTTAAAGTTTTCTATTCATTGATTAAAGTTTTCAACCCATTGATTACACGAATATAAATATGATATTACTCTACAATACCCATTGGCATCCTTGTACCCGACGAGGAGAGGTCTCGGTAAGTGGGTAGACGATGCGAGCTGGCGAAGGGAACGGTTAAGATGTACTTAAAACCTGTTTGGTTGGGCTTAAATCTAACTTTTGAAGTTTGGCTTATAAGCCACAAAAACATCAAAATAGATGCTTTTGACTTTGGCTTTTGGTTTTTAACTGAACATAGTACTCCCTCCGATCTATATTACTTATCACTAAAATGGATGTATCTAGATATATTTTAGTGCTAGATACATCTAATTTCAATGATAAGTAATATGAACTAGAGGGAGTAGTATAATGGTATAAGACAAAAACTAAAATGAAAAACACCTATTTATATAATAGACACAGCTAGCCAGCCCCCGGGGACTGGTTAGTCCAATCCAGCCCTCGTATAAAAAAGGAAAGCGCACATCCAACCACGTTGTATGTTTTTTTGGAAAAGACATCGATAGCTGGAACCGTTCGACACCGTTTCTGGACATGCCCAGCTCCGGCCACCAGCAATCATACTAAGCGTAACAAAATAGAGCAATGCTCCTGAAGAATAGAAGACGCTCAGCTCCGTCCCCTGGCGATCATACCAGGGGACGACACATCGCCGCCATTGTGAAATAGGCGCCCTTCCGCGTCGCCGCTGGTTGATATAACAAAATAGAGCAAAGCTAGTACGGTCAGACATTCAGATAGACACATACGCATGGATACTGAAGTTCAGACTTTAAACCAGCTATATCTTCACACAAGATCAAACTTACCTAGTTGAACCGGCCATGACCTGCTTCTCCTCATTAATCTGGGTTTCTATCATACATTCATTGATGGCAGAGAAATTCACCAATGACTAACCAAGACCGAGACAAACATTAGATACAGAAACACAACTTAGAGAAAGAAGATGAGCAAAGTAGGAGCAAAGTAGAAACATGACGACATCCAAACAACACTACAGATTGTATTTTACCTTTAATGAGTGATTTTAATCAGAATTGCCTAGAGGAGGGAGACATCGATGGCCGACCGGTGGCCGCCGGCAGCTGCGTGCCATCTTTGGAGACGATCACCAGCAGGCGGCAACTGCGGTGCACCATCTTCGGAGACGATCACTGCTGGCCACGGCCGCGCGCTATCTTCATGGACGATCGTGAAATTAAAAATCAACTTAAGCATGTTGGTGTGCAACCAACTTAGTTAGCTTCAACATAGCATTATGATAGAAGCAACTTGACATATACCTAAGACATAAAATATGTGTAATCAAGTTACTTAGATGATGATAAAATCAACTTAATTATGAAAGTTGGATTAGAGAATGTAACTTAGACTACAAACCCATGGTTGTGTGAAAAACCAACTTAGCAACTTAACTACGCTGACAATACAACCTAATTAGGAAAAATGATAGTAAATCGTAGCAAAAAAATTCCCCAAGGATACAAGTTAGGCTAATGTAGCCATTAAAATTAGTTATATATTGATGCAACTTAACTACGTTGAGAAGACAACTTAAACATGTATAAACAACTCTTGAAACTCAACTGAAGTGTAGTGACGAACTTACTTATACAAGCCAACAACTAAATCACCGCATGATTGTCTACGTAGAAAAGGAAAAAAAACTCTAGTGCATGCACGTACAACAAAACTATGATAAAAAACAACTTCATAGAGGAGCAACATTTCATTTATCCAGCTCATGGGGGGACTTACGTGTACACAACTTAGGCATATTAAGTACACAACTTAAGCCAATTGAACAAAACAACTTAATTAAATCAGTATACAAATTAGCGTATGGGTGTTTAAACTATAAGATACAAAACAACTAAAAACATATTGACAGAAAGCAATTTAGCTGGATTTAGGACCAACTTAACCATTCTGAAGAAACAATTTAACCATGATGAAAAAGCAACTAAGTATCACAGTAAGTTTTTATGATGTAGTTGAACTCATGGATACAACTAGGAGATAACTATCCGACCGACGAGGACAGACTCTACGGTTAGTAAAATCCTAAGTTTCTTATACACTATATTTAACAGTAGGCTTGCTAGTGCCAAATAAGACCTATCAAGTAATACTTTACATTTCCGACCATGCTATTATGCACTAAGATAGATCTTTGCAAGTCAATGGTTACTGCTAACTCAAAGATAGACATCATATGTATCACACGTGGAAGTGAACAATTTGTCAAAAATTAACAATGTGAAATGTATAAATTTAACAGGTGAAGGTTTCAACGAACATAGTTCTAGGGGCCCAAAATTCAA
This sequence comes from Avena sativa, assembly GCA_916181665.1. Classification (NCBI taxonomy): domain Eukaryota; kingdom Viridiplantae; phylum Streptophyta; class Magnoliopsida; order Poales; family Poaceae; genus Avena; species Avena sativa. The sequence goes on from OV702296.1 coordinate 82,378,270, forward strand.
TGGGGAGCAAGAACCTACGGGAAACTTAGCATGCCAACGTACTATTTCTACAGAGTCCACAACTCAATTAAGTGGGATAAGAAACTTAAGATGAAGTGGAAATCAACTAAAGCTAAAGTGACTAATCAACTTAATTAAGTGGGATAAGCAACATATGATAAAATAGGAATCAGGTTAAGCTAAAGTGACTAATCAACTCAATTAAGTGGTATAAGTAACTTAAAATAAAGTGGAAATCAACTTAAGCTAAAATGACAATCAACCTAAATAAGTGGGATAAGCACCTTAGGATAAAGTGGAAATCAACTTAAGCTAAAGTAACTAATCAACCTAATTAAGTGGGATAAGCAACTTGGAATAAAATGGGAATCAACTTAAGATAAAGTATCCAATCAACTCAATTAAGTGGGATAAGCAACGTAGGATAAAGTGGGAATCAACTTAAGCTAAAGTGACTAATCAACTCAATTAAGTGGGATAAGAAACTTAGGATAAAGTGGGGAATCAGCTTAAGATAAAGTGACTAATCAACTCAATTAAGTGAGATAAGCAACTTAGGATAAAGTGGGAACCAACTTAAGCTAAAGTGACTAATCAACTTAATTAAATGAGATAAGAAACTTAGGATAAATTAGGAATTAGCTTAAACTAAAGTGGCTAGTCAACTTAATGAAATGGGATAGGTGTAGCATCCCAATTGTTTAACAATTGTAATGCTACTTGCCTAGTCTATATATTGCTTCTTTCTACATGTCATTTATTGCATTATCATTATATCATGTTCATGTCACCATGTCACCTTGCATTTGAGCATCATATAAAACCCTTTTATTTGGTTCTTACCCCACATGCATTTATATTGTATTACTTTTAGTTGCCTCTTGATATATTCTAGTTGGTTCTTGATATATTATTATATGCCCAATATGAGTTGAGGGCATCTCTTTTAAATCCTTCCATACACAAACATGTCATGTCTCGTTCACTTGGAACTCATCTCAATTCTACCATCTATGTGTATGTGGCCTTCTTTGAATTTTCTTTTGGATAGTTAACTTAAGCCACATACTTACATATGTATGGATCTCTATGTCCACAGTGGTTTGATTCAAACCATTGTCACTCTATAACACCCTTGATGTGCCATACCTTCTACCTCACATACATGTGCTATATTTTGTTTTCACAAGATGTCTCACATGCATGCAAGCCATCTTTACATGCATGTCACATGCAACATTATAACCCTCCATCTTCCATCTTAATCTTTTTTGAATTGCTTGCTTGTGTTGTTTTGATTTTTCAATCATGGGCTTTTGTAAATTGAATCAGACTCAACACTCAACTAGCCAATCTCATCTACCTATTCCTACAACCTAATCATACCAAACCTAAGCCCTCACCTTCCTTACATACGTGAGCATCTTCTACACATGCAAGAGTGCATGCATGTGACCTCTCTCTCCCTCTCTTTTCTTCTTTTGGCAAAAGGCAAACCATACCACCACTCCAACACCACCCCAAAACCCATCTCCTGGTCCCCTCTTCCCTCTCTCATGATAGGAACCACAAAGAGAAGAGAAGAGGAGAGACTACCCGATGCATCCTTCCTCCTCTCTTTTCCACTTTTTGCAAAAGCTACCTTCTCCCCATGTGCTTCCTATCCTCCCTTGTTCTTATCATCTAGCCACCACGCACATACCAGATCGAGATCTGGGAGGCACCCAAGTCTCCTCCTTCTTCCCTCCCAGCAAGAAATGGCCATGGCCACCTCCATGTCTCCTCAAAACCCTAGCCCGTCTACTTCTTGTCCTCGTCGGTATGGTGATCTCCAAGCATGTCCAGGACGTCCAGAACCTTCCTTCACCTCCATGTCTCCTCAATTCCTCTCTGTACCACCCAGCCTCGCCGGAGCACACCGGAAAGGGGGCAGCGCTACCATGTCCGAGAGCTTCTACAAGCACCATGGACGCGAGCCTGTTCAAGATCTCTACCACCTCTTCACGTTCCAGACTCACTGGAGAACGCGGTGAGCATCCCTCTACCTCGCTGACAACCCCTTGCATCCTATGGTTTTCTCTCTCTCGCCGGAGTTCCGTCGAGCGACCTCTGTGCACCACCGCTAGCCGTCGTCTTGTTGTTTTCAGCCATGCACATCGTGTCGCTTGCAGCACCTCTGTTTCGGTCAGCCGTGTCGATGCTTCAGTACGCTTTTTTCAAAATCAAGACAAGCAATGTGTAGCCCTGGTCTCCCTCTTCAAATCGAGTGGCTGGACGCCCTTTTTGGTGCTCTGTGCTGCCCGGAATCCTTCCCGTAATCTAGCTCTGTCGCGCAGATCCGCTGTCAAGTTTCAGTCCGGCGAGCTGCAGTACGTACCCTCCCGGTTCGCCCTTCTCGAGTTTTTCCTGTCGCCCATGTTCCTATTCCGGGGAAGTCGTCAACACGAAATCTGTTCTCTGTTGACCCATCTCTCTGTAGCTTCAAGCCCCGACCAATTCCGTGGAGTATCGGGCTCGAAATAGACGCCGAAAGTCGAGCTCCAACCGCAGCTGTATCTGATAGAATCATTCAGTCTCCGCATTTTTCCCGGCGCTAGGATCGTTTTTCGGAGGAGGTTCCTTGACAAAAGATGGAGACGTTGATCCCCTCAACATTTCTTCTTTTTACGGTGTCGCAATATTTCCCCTATTTTGTTCGCCATCCTCATTCGAAATCAGCCCGAGCAGCAGATTTTGCAACTCACATAAGCTCGTTAGATCAGATCCGACCAATACGTTTTGTAAAAAGATCCCCGATGTTTTTATAAACTGTTTCCGCACTCCTTGGGCGCCGCCACTTGTCACCGCTCAGTTGGCCACGCGCCCGGTGGTCCCTTTGTCCTCTGTCCCCACACGTCAGTGGCTGCGGGTATCTTTTTCACGTGTAAAAAGTTCGTCAGGACATTTTAACTCAAATAAGACTTTCAATAGATGATTTATATCGAATTAATTTATATCTTCAAAAATGATTCGAATTTGAACAAACTTAAAAAAGGAACTATAAATGTTTTTTAAATATGAATTCAAATATAATTTCAAACTTGGTCAGAGATGACCCTAACTAGTCAAACCTTTGACTTTGACCCCATTTGACTAATTTTGACTTTGATTTTGATTTAAATGCATAAATCCAAATAATAAGAATAATACATGTTTTTGAATCATAAAAACATGAGGATTATGAATATGACATTTATAATATCATTTGAGCATTTTAAAATTTTCGAATTATTAAATGTTAATAATGCTCATTTCCTAATAATTGCATAACTTTAAATCCGTAACTCCGAATTCGACAAATGATATGTCTAAATCGATCAGCACGACGAGACCTATCCAACCATGATATACATGTTATCATTTGCATCATGCATTAAGAGAAGTTTTATAATCAGTATTGTTTATGCAGGAAAACATGATAAATAAAATTGGGAACTAATTGTTTCTTATTAATAATGTCTCACGAATGCTATATCATCAATGTGCTATGTCTTTAACACCTTTTCGACATAGTTTGCATCATATCATGATCATGCCGATTCTTTCGCATTAGTTGTAATTGCTGCATCGCTTGTTCCTTTTAGTGTTTTGCTTCTTCCCGGATAGGACGATGAGATGTTGTAAGCTTCGACAAGTTCTTCGGTTATGAACCTTCGGCAATGTTTTCCAGGCGAGCATTCTCCCCCTTTCTACCTATCTTACTTTTATAGTCTTTATTTCCTCCTGTTGATCAATTGCTATCTGTGATGCGATGCTCTAGTTTTCGTACCCGTGATATCCCTTGCAGCCATTCAATTGCCTTGGACACATCTTATTACCTGTTGTTTGGTAGATAGTCAGCCCTGCGAGTCGTAGTTGCTTGTGCAGGTGTTGCGTCGCGTCGTTGATGTTCCACAGTTGTTGGAGTAATGCCTTATGTTTAATGTTGGAGATGATTATAACTTTAATTACCGTTTAATAACTAAAATTGAAGTAGGTAAATAATGCAGAGGCACAGGTGGGCAATAGATGTTATTTGGTTTTTAACCGTCCACTTGTGTCCCGTAGGACCCCGAGTACTTGATACCTGTTCTTTGAATATTCGCACTATCCGCATGTGGGACCATGAATCCCCTAGCCAGAGCTTGAGTCATATTTATTTCTTGGGGCCACAAAGTAGTTTGGGGATTTATTACTATCATGTACTTATGCCATGCTTTACTGCTTTATTTACTATTGCACGTGGAGTGCCTGTACTATTTAGGTAAGTGGAATGTTTCCGCGGTATTGACAAGCCATGTCATACTTTCGGGTTCCCAGTCGTTTACAGCCATTGACACAAACCTCTGGGTCCGTCTCGGATCCGGCCAACTTCGTCACGGGTAGCTTGGTGGGGTGACCCCCTGAAATTTATATAAATCTTGCAATTGCTCTGTCGTGATGCCTCGTTGGGTTTTCATTTGGCTTTTCTCGAGGTTGATCGTGCGTGTGTTGCTATTTGTGCCCCCCTGCAGGGTAAAACTTTCTGAAAGCCGTGTCCGCGGTTATGGACGACTTGGAGCACAGTATCTTGATCATAGACAACTATAACTAAAGTATTGCTATAAATTTGACTTTATAATGACTAGTAATCAGCTTCACTATAATGGAATGGCTAAATAAAAGTGCCAACAATTGCTGGTTTGGGTTGTCACCTGTTACTATTATATCTGACTAGTAAGTATTGCAACTACAACGGAATGGCTAAATAAAAGTACCAACAACTGCTGGGTTTTGGGATGCCTCATGCTATATGTATCTGACTAGTAAGTACTTCAACTACAACAGAATGGTTACCTAAAACTGCCCACTGCTTATTATATCAGGATGACTCATGCTATCTATATTTGACTAGTAATTGCCTCAACTATAACAGAATGAATAAAACTACCAACTGTGTGTGTTCCTTGGTTGACTTCCTCGTTTGGACTTGTTGATAGTTTTAGGTTGGATCCGAATAGGTCTTTCTTATCCCTATCTAATAGCCGCCAGTTGTATTGAGTCTCTATAGGTTGTTTAGTGCATTTTGCGCTGCCGCTTCAGTCCACCATACCTATGTAGGCGAGGACCGCCGAATTCTAGTCTTGCCGTATACTGGCCTCAGTACTGACCGCTCTCCTTTTTCCTTTGCCCTTTATCGGCACCCCTTTTGTTTAAGCAGGTTTGAGATCGACGTCGTTAGCAGGGTTACCTTCCGGCTTGGCCTGGGCAGGGTTATGGACGCCATTGGTTATTCTTCAGGGCTCTTAGCTCAATTTGCATCTTGTCCGTACTCGGACGCTGTATCGTTTTCAAGGTGATTTGGATCTTTGTACTGTATTCTTGACTCATTGAGTCGCTGTTGTATATATATTTTCTGTGGGTTCCATCGTGGACTATTGTGTAATGATATTACTTCGTTTTCTACCCGCACGAAAGTGCCTGGTGGGCACCTTTGAATCGTTTCTATACGGGTTTGGCGGGAATCGCTGAAACTTGCATAGGGCCGATTCCGAGGATGTTACAAAGTGGTATCAGAGCTCAGCAGTTATGATACCCCAATGGTCCATCCTGTAGGATAACCTAGCTAACGGCCGATGTAGAGTGTCAAAACTATTTTCAAAAATCAGTTGGATAGATCTGACTAGGTCTGCTTTTATTCCTTACCCCTTTGCTATTCTCCTCTTACCACTACGTGTTTTGAATCTTATCTCTTATCTTTTCTTCGAGTCGAGGAATTCTCGTGGTTGGGCTTCCGTCATACCTTCAGGGTTTCGCTTCCAACCTCTTGTAACGGTGCTTTGACATCTGGTCTTCATGCTATCTGAGGAATTTTCCTCTGTTGTATCTTTCAGTGGACCAAAAATTCATTAAAAATTTGCTTTGTATCACCCGGAGTTTCCCAACGTGACGACATCATCTACTTCAGATCCAATGAAGAGCCTGCATCAGTCTTCTTTTTCCGAACGTCGCTTGTCAAGATCTTCAGTCTAAATCCGAGAATGGGTTGCACGCTTTTCTACTGAACATGCGGAGTAATAGTTTGGGTGCGTGATGGATTGGCTCCCATACCGACTACTCATTTTATTTGCTCTTATACATTGAAGTGGATTAGAATGCATATTTTATCTCCTTCTGTCGAAGTTAGAGGTGGCTTTATCTGTTGAAACCTTTACCTTCGCCCTTTGTTCATCGGAGAGTTCTCTCGACAAGATTGGCAAGGCGCAGTCGCCAACCATCCCCTTGATGGAGCTACATGGGATCGTGAAGATTTCTTTTCTAGGAATCTCGGGGCGAGATTCTTGTTTAGTGGAGGAGAGTTGTAGCATCCCAATTGTCTAACAATTGTAATGCTACTTGCGTAGTCTATATATTGCTACTTCCTACATGTCATTTATTGCATCATCATTATATCATGTTCATGTCACCATGTCACCTTGCATTTGAGCATCGTATAAAACCCTTTTATTTGGTTCTTACCCCACATGCATTTATATTGTATTACTTTTAGTTGCCTCTTGATATATTCTAGTTGGTTCTTGATATATTATTATATGCTCAATATGAGTTGAGGGCATCTCTTTTAAATCCTTCCATACACAAACATGTCATGTCTCGTTCACTTGGAACTCATCTCAATTCTACCATCTATGTGTATGTGGCCTTCTTTGAATTTTCTTTTGGATAGTTAACTTAAGCCACATACTTACATATGTATGGATCTCTATGTCCACAATGGTTTCAAACCATTGTCACTCTATAACACCCTTGATGTGCCATACCTTCTACCTCACATACATGTGCTATATTTTGTTTTCACAAGATGTCTCACATGCATGCAAGCCATCTTTACATGCATGTCACATGCAACATTATAACCCTCCATATTCCATCTTAATCTCTTTTGAATTGCTTGCTTGTGTTGTTTTGATTTTTCAATCATGGGCTTTTGTAAATTGAATCAGACTCAACACTCAACTAGCCAATCTCATCTACCTATTCCTACCACCTAATCATATCAAACCTAAGCCCTCACCTTCCTTACATACGTGAGCATCTTCTACACATGCAAGAGTGCATGCATGTGACCTCTCTCTCCCTCTCTTTTCTTCTTTTGGCAAAAGGCAAACCATACCACCACTCCAACACCACCCCAAAACCCCTCTCCTGGTCCCCTCTTCCCTCTCTCATGATAGGAACCACAAAGAGAAGAGAAGAGGAGAGACTACCCGATGCATCCTTCCTCCTCTCTTTTCCACTTTTTGCAAAAGCTACCTTCTCCCCATGTGCTTCCTATCCTCCCTTGTTCTTATCATCTAGCCACCACGCACATACTAGATCGAGATCTGGGAAGCACCCAAGTATCCTCCTTCTTCCCTCCCAGCAAGAAATGGCCATGGCCACCTCCATGTCTCCTCAAAACCCTAGCCCGTCTACTTCCTGTCCTCGTCGGTATGGTGATCTCCAAGCATGTCCAGGACGTCCAGAACCTTCCTTCACCTCCTCTAATTCCTCTCTGTACCACCCAGCCTCGCCGGAGCACACCGGAAAGGGGGCAGCGCTACCATGTCCGAGAGCTTCTACAAGCACCATGGACGCGAGCCTGTTCAAGATCTCTACCACCTCTTCATGTTCCAAACTCACTGGAGAACGCGGTGAGCATCCCTCTACCTCGCTGATAACCCCTTGCATCCTATGGTTTTCTCTATCTCACCGGAGTTCCGTCGAGCGACCTCTGTGCACCACCGCTAGCCGTCGTCTTGTTGTTTTCAGCCGTGCACATCGTGTCGCTTGCAGCACCTCTGTTTCGGTCAACCGTGTCGACGCTTCAGTACGCCTTTTTCAAAATCAAGACAAGCAATGTGTAGCCCTGGTATTCCTCTTCAAATCGAGTGGCTGGACGCCCTTTTTGGTGCTCTGTGCTGCCCGGAATCCTTCCCGTAATCTAGCTGTCACGCAGATCCGCTGTCAAGTTTCAGTCCGGCGAGCTACAGTACGTACCCTCCCAGTTCGCCCTTCTCGAGTTTTTCCTGTCGCCCATGTTCCTATTCCGGGGAAGTCGTCAACACGAAATCTGTTCTCCGTTGACCCATCTCTCCGTAGCTTCAAGCCCCGACCAATTCCGTGGAGTATCGGGCTCGAAATCGACGCCGAAAGTCGAGCTCCAACCGCAGCTATATCTGATAGAATCATTCAGTCCCGTGACCGGTTTTCCTCTCTCTGTTCATCGCATTTTTTCCGGCGTTAGGATCGTTTTTCGGAGGAGGTTCCTTGACAAAAGATGGAGATGTTGATCCCCTCAACATTTCTTCTTTTTACGGCGTCGCAATATTTCCCCTATTTTGTTCGCCATCCTCATTCGAAATCAGCCCGAGCTAGCAGATTTTGCAACTCACATAAGCTCGTTAGATCAGATCCGACCAATACGTTTTGTAAAAAGATTCCCGATGTTCTTCTAAACTGTTTCCGCACTCCTTGGGCGCTGCCACTTGTCACCGCTCAGTTGGTCACGCGCCCGGTGGTCCCTTTGTCCTCTGTCCCACACGTCAGTGGCTGCGGTATCTTTTTCATATGTAAAAAGTTCGCCAGGACATTTTAACTCAAATAAGACTTTCAATAGATGATTTATATCAAATTAATTTATATCTTCAAAAATGATTCGAATTTGAACAAACTTAAAAAAGAAACTATAAATGTTTTTCAAATATGAATTCAAATATAATTTCAAACATGGTCAGAGATGACCCTAACTAGTCAAACCTTTGACTTTGACCCCATTTGACTAATTTTGACTTTGATTTTGATTTAAATTCATAAATCCAAATAATAAGAATAATACATGTTTTGAAATCAGAAAAACATGAGGATTTTGAATATGACATTTATAATATCATTTGAGCATTTTAAAATTTTCGAATTATTAAATGTTAATAATGCTCATTTCCTAATAATTGCATAACTTTAAATCCGTAACTCCGAGACGACAAATGATATGTCTAAATCGATCAGCACGACGAGACCTATCCAACCATGATATACATGTTATCATTTGCATCATGCATTAAGAGAAGTTTTATAATCAGTATTGTTTATGCAGGAAAACATGATAAATAAAATTGGAAACTAATTGTTTCTTATTAATAATGCCTCACGAATGCTATATCATCAATGTGATATGTCTTTAACACCTTTTTGACATAGTTTGCATCATTAACTTACCATGTCATGCATCATATCATGATCATGCCGATTCTTTCGCATTAGTTGTAATTGCTGCATCGCTTGTTCCTTTTAGTGTTTTGCTTCTTCCCGGATAGGACGATGAGATGTTGTAAGCTTCGACAAGTTCTTCGGTTATGAACCTTCGGCAATGTTTTCCAGGCGAGCATTCTCCCCCTTTCTACCTATCTTACTTTTATAGTCTTTATTTCCTCCTGTTGATCTATTGCTATTTGTGATGCGATGCTCTAGTTTTCGTACCCGTGATATCCCTTGCAGCCATTCAATTGCCTTGGACATATCCTATTACCTGTTGTTTGGTAGATAGTCAGCCCTGCGAGTCATAGTTGCTTGTGCAGGTGTTGCGTCGCGCCGTTGATGTTCCACAGTTGTTGGAGTAATGCCTTATGTTTAATGTTGGAGATGATTATAACTTTAATTACCGTTTAATAACTAAAATTGAAGTAGGTAAATAATGCAGAGGCACAGGTGGGCAATAGATGTTATTTGGTTTTTAACCATCCACTTGTGTCCCGTAGGACCCCGAGTACTTGATACCTGTTCTTTGAATATTCGCACTATCCGCATGTGGGACCATGAATCCCCCTAGCCAGAGCTTGAGTCATATTTATTTCTTGGGGCCACAAAGTAGTTTGGGGCTTTATTACCATCCTGTACTTATGCCATGCTTTACTGCTTTATTTACTATTGCACGTGGAGTGCCTGTACTGTTTAGGTAAGTGGAATGTTTTCGCGGTATCGACAAGTCCTGTCACACTTTCGGGTTCCCAGTCGTTTACAGCCATTGACACAAACCTCTGGGTCCGTCTCGGAGCCGGCCAACTTCGTCGCGGGTAGCTTGGTGGGGTGGCCCCCTGAAATTTATATGAATCTTGCAAATGCTCTGTCGTGATGCCTCGTTGGGTTTTCATTTGGTTTTTCTCGAGGTTGATCGTGCGTGTGTTGCTATTTGTGCCCCCCTGCAGGGTAAAACTTTCTAAAAGCCGTGTCCGCGGTTATGGACGACTTGGAGCACAGTATCTCGATCATAGACAACTATAACTAAAGTACTGCTATAAATTTGACTTTATAATGACTAGTAATCAGCTTCACTATAATGGAATGGCTAAATAAAAGTGCCAACAATTGCTGGTTTGGGTTGTCACCTGTTACTATTGTATCTGACTAGTAAGTATTGCAACTACAACGGAATGGCTAAATAAAAGTACCAACAACTGCTGGGTTTTGGGATGCCTCATGCTATATGTATCTGACTAGTAAGTACTACAACTACAACGGAATGGTTACCTAAAACTGCCCACTGCTTATTATATCAGGATGACTCATGTTATCTATATTTGACTAGTAATTGCCTCAACTATAACAGAATGAATAAAACTACCAACTGTGTGTTCCTCGGTTGACTTCCTCGTTTGGACTCGAGGGGGAGGTTGACTTCCTCGTTTGGACTCGAGGGGGAAATACCAGGATGGGTATGCTTGGTGATAGTTTCAGGTTGGATCCGAATAGGTCTTTCTTATCCCTATCTGATAGCCGCCAGTTGTATTGAGTCTCTATAGCTTTAGTGCATGTTGCGCTGCCGCTTCAGTCCACCATACCTATGTAGGCGAGGACCGCCGAATTCTAGTCTCGTCGTGTACTGGCCTCAGTACTGACCGCTCTCCTTTTTCCTTTGCCCTTTGTCGGCACCCCTTTTGTTTAAGCAGGTTTGAGATCGACGTCGTTAGCAGGGTTACCCTTCCGGCTTGGCCTGGGCAGGGTTATGGACGCCATTGGTTATTCTTCAGGGCTCTTTGCTCAATTTGCATCTTGTCCGTACTCGGACGCTGTATCGTTTTCAAGGTGATTTGAATCTTTGTACTGTATTCTTGACTCATTGAGTCTCTGTTGTATATATATTTTCTGTGGGTTCCATCGTGGACTATTGTGTAATGATATTACTTCGTTTTCCACCCGCACGAAAGTGCCTGGTGGGCACCTTTGAATCGTTTCTATGCGGGTTTGGCGGAAATCGCTGAAACATGCATAGGTCCGATTCCGAGGGTGTTACAATAGGAAACATACGATAACCTAGAAAACAACTTAATGAATTGGGATAAAGCAACTTATTAAGTCGGATGTTTGCTTGGTGAACTAGGACAAAAAATACCCCCTTACTACATGGATAGGCACGAAAAGTAACTTAAGAAGGGGTAGTAAGCAACTTAATAAAATGGGATATGCAACTAATCAATCTAGATGATTTTTCTAGCGAAGCATGATGAAAATGACCCCAACTCCTTGGATAGGCACGAACAACAACTTGAGAGTGACAATAAGCAACTTAATGAAATTGGATAAGCAACTTATTAAGTTGGATTATTGCATGGTGAACCATGACAAAACATACCCCCTAGTCCATGGATAGACATGAAAACAACTAAGGGCGGTAAAAAAGCAACTTAGTAAAAATAGGATAAACAACTTATCTAGGAAAGCAAAAAACATGGATATTGCAGCAAAACAAACTTGAAAAAAAAGTAAACAACTTAATAAAGGGTATCGAGTTTTGAGAATATACCAGCAGTGTAAAGGTGGGAATGACTTCAAAAATCTGGTGCCTTTTCATACGCTCTATCCACTGTACGGTGGCCTCAGTACCACCACCGAGCACTCGTGAGGCGGAAACCACTCCGTCCGCCAAAGGGAACTCATTGTGCCATCGACCACCACCCCATGTGCACCTACACTTGCACTTGAACCGTAAACAATGTTCTATTTTCACACTATGTACTTACTGAAAGTAATAATGCATAGCAGCACAAATGTTTGAGAGATACTCTACTACTATAAGAATCATCAGGCAGTGACAATATAGTACAAGTGTGCTGATAGTATATGCTCGCCTATATGGTGTCTTTACTGAGACGTTCTCAGGTGTTGGGTTAAATTAACCGGTTGGCCATGTATGTTAAGATTAATGAAGAGATACACTAAACAAAACTCTAAGCAAAAAGAGGAGGTTGATTGCAAATGCTACAACCCCTTAGTTTTCTACCTTCACCGACCTCAAGATGCTTGGCAGTTGCCGTCAAGGCGAGGTAACGCTACAAATTTGTTTGAATCAACTGTCGCGACCGTCGCTGTGCTAGACGACCCAAAGTTGAAGAGTTGGAGGCTTGGAGCTGGGCGTTGGGGGAGTGCACTGTTTGCTCCTAGCGTTGTGAGCATGCACCTCCCAAAAATCCTCTTCCCATCTCGTATAGAATCTTGGAAATTTTCGAAATTATGACACCGTGCAGGACGCTAACCATGCCACCTCCAAAATAGGATCACCTTATCCGACAATCAAAAGCAGAATGGGTTAAGGTGGAATCAATGGGAGTTTGAAGAGGCACAACTTACAGCACGACCTTGACAGAGAAAGACACCTATTTGGAGTCCAAACGAGCATGGAAAAAATGGAGACAACGATTTAACCAACACAAAGAGGAGGGGGGATAATGGATGGTCACCTCAATCTTATGCTCCTCGATCTAGGCGCCGAGCATCTCGGCGGACGGTATGGTCGCGTGGGGCTGGCCGAGTAGGACTGATCTCAATGCCACCACGCACGTCCGCCGGTCAGGGCGCTCTCCACCGCGGATCTCCATGCCCACGCGCAGCTCTCCAGTCTCCACTACGGGTGAGCTCGACCATCCCCGCGCGCAGGAGCTCTCCGCTGACGAGCTCGACGCTCCCCGTTCGAGTCGATTTTCCTCTTTGGTTCCTCGGCGACAAACTCCAGCAAAGAAAATCGAGAAGGATTGAGGATGAAAAGCAAGGGAACAGGGAGGAGAGAGTGCCTTGTTGTCGCTTCGCTCCGTGCTGTCCGAAAGCCGCGAGTGACAGTCGGGAGATGAGACGGGATCGAACGGACGAGGAGCGAGGGCTAGATCGTACTATCCAGTCCCCAGGCACTTTTTAGCATTTGGTTTATATAATTTTATGGCTTATAAGTCAAAAACGAAACCGTAAATAAACACAACCAAACATCCCCTTAAATTGCGACCCGCTTGTATCACTTCTCGAGTTCTCCTGTCCCGCTTCCTACCCGGCGGCCCACATATAGTCCACTTCCCACCGACTTATGGGGCCGCGTCACTGGTCTAATCCACTGGTCAGTGGTTTAGAGCATCTCCACTAGCCTACCCAGAAGGCCGATCCGGACGCCGAATTTTGGTCCGGACGCCGAAAACTGGCTCAGTCGCGTACCCAAGGACCTATTTTCGGTCGGATTTCGGCCATTTTTGGTCTGGACTACCCAGGCAGAACCCAGGTTTCCGGGTACGCCCTGGGAACGCCGGACTCAGCGATATCGGCGAAAAAAATCAAAGCGGCGCGTGGACCCGCCGAGTCAGTGACGGAAGCCGAATCGTCGTCATCCTCGGAACCACGCGGCGACCGCCGGGCAATAACTGCCCGTCACGTCGGCCACGCGTCGCCAATTTACGGCGCCACCGTCGCCGCCTTGGCTCCCGCGACGGATCGGCGGTCACTAACTTTCCGCCGTTTCCACTTTTCCCGCCTCGCCGCTACACCCCTCCCGCCCTCGCCGCGCACCTCAGCCTTTATAAGCCGTACTCCTCGCCGGAGATCTTCGCACTCTCTCACAGCTCCCCCACCCACAAGCCCAACTCCAACGAACCTTCTCTCGCCTTTCCCCCTTCTCTCACCATGGGCGAACGCTACCCCCGGCGACAGCGCTGCGGCGAACGGCTTCGGCCGGCGCACCCTCCAAACTTGGGAGGCGCGCATGCTGTACGAGGCGGGGTACATGGCGCCGCCGGACACGCGGATGCCTCCGGGGTGGACGGTAAGCGCCGGCGGCATCCCAATCCCGCCGGGGCCGACGCCGGAGGAGCTGCCGTACGATGTACAAGAGTACATCGCCGGCATGGACAACCCCGCCAAAGCGGTGAGCGCCGACGACCTCGTCTACTGGGGGAACTTCTTCAAAAACTCACCAAAGCGGTGAGTCCCCGCCGGCGCGCAAAAACTCGACGGGGCGCCGGCGTTGGTGGAGCGCACCAGGACGGACGCTCGCCGCCGTGCTGGAGCACATCAACCGCGAGAACACTCCGCGGCTCGGCTTCCCGCGCAACCCGACGCCGGTGGCCAGGACGGGTCGGCGTGCACCGGCGAACTAGGCGCCGAGGAGGATGGCGAGCATGAGCTTGTCCTCCTCCGCTTTGGCGTCCCACTCTTCCGGCAGCGCGCCGCTTCGCACGCCGACGGCCGTGAAGCGCGAAGCTGTCTCGCCGGCTCGCTCACCGCCACGGACACGCGCGCGCGATATCCTCATCGGCGAGCCGTCTGCACCTACGCCACCAACAGGCCACCTGCGCCTACGCCGCCCCAAGATAGAAGGCTCGGCGCCGGCCGAGGACGCCGCCTTGAAGATGGCGCTGGAACAGTCGCTCCGCGAAGCGCCGTCGCTGCCGCTGGTCGAGCCCTCCTCGCCGGACATCCTGGAATGGTCCAGGATGGACTGGGAGAAGGCGGAGCATCAGCGCATCCTCGCCCTGCAGCAGCAGGCCGCACGGCGTCGGGCGCTGTCTGGGCGTGAGCTCGCCTACCAAGGCGCCCCACTCTACGTCCTGGACGATGACGACGACGAGGACGCAGGCCCGTCCTACCAGCCATGGAGGTACGGCGACCCTGGCCAGGGCAGCTCCCGCCAGAACCAGCCGCCGAGCGACGATGACGACGACGGCGGCGAGGATAACGGATGGTCCAATCCGGACTACAAGTCGTTCTACGACAACTTCGGCATGTAGGACGGCGAAGGCACCGACGACGGCCTTTTTAAGTTTATTTATGTACTAGTTTCGTTTAAATTTGATGTAATCCACCTATATTTCGTCCAACTTAATAAAAATCGCCTAAATTTGATGAATTTTAGCCGAAAATTCGGTCTGGGTACGTGGTGGAAAATAGATGTACTCAGGCCGAAAACAAGTTTAGTCCGGCCAAAAATAACCAAATTTCGCCCTGCTTTCGGCCCACGAGTGGAGACGCTCCTAGTAACAGCGAGGCAGAGGGCGTCGGAGGGTGCGCGAAGTGAGGTGGTCACAGGAGCGGGGCCCACTGGAAGGGTGGGGGCCGAGTGGGGACGAAGCACGCGAGCACGCGCTTGTTCGCAATTGCTTTCTCCCCTTCCCTTCCCTTTCCCCACCGTCTCGTTCACGGAGAGAAGAGGGAGAGCGAGGGTTCCGTGCTCCTCCACGCATCGAATCGGACCGGATCGGCCCGACCCACCGCCGTTTCGTCGGCGCCCTGCCTGGTAAGATCGGGAACCTCCCACCGCTTGTCAACCCCCCCCCCCCCCCCCCCCCCCCCGCCCCCTTTTTCGTTCGTCCCGGCGTGTGAGCGGATGGCGAGCCGTCGGCGATTTGGGGAGGTGAAGAGTTTGGAGACGTTTCTACTGCTTGGGTTGGGTTCCGGGGGTGCTCAGCGCGGGGTTTGGATATGGGAGAATTTCAGTTGATGTGGTAGGTAGGTGGCTGGGCCTCAGTGCGAACTCGTTCTTTGTGAAATTTAATTGGGGGTTTGTGTTCGATTTGATGCGAATCGGCCTTTGATTTCTTACAATTGGCCCTTTTCTCGCTTGGGAATTTTGTTTTGCAGTCTGGGAATTTTGGTTTTATAAGGTAGTGTGGCGCTGAGAGTATAGATTTAGGGGTAAGCTTGGATCTTGTGGGACAGTTTTATGGGTTGTGTTGTGGTTTTATTTTTGGTTTGATCTGAGACTGGGAGGTATTTAATTTGGGTGAACTGCAGCTGATTGAGTTTCTACTGACGAAATAGTGGTTCTCTTGCCATAGCGTAATTGTGATCAGTGATCACAGTCTTATATGATGTGAGTACTCCTCGAGTTGTGTCTTGTGGACATATCTTTAGTGCTCGTCACATAGTGTGCGTTGAACTGCCTTGATATCGAGTAGTGCTCATTAACGAGGGTGACAAAAAGTATGGTCAATTTGGTGCAAATATGTTTAGGAATACATTTGATTTTCTGATATATTATTTTATCTGAGTGGCATCTCTTGTCTTGGTGACACATATCATGGATAAACTTTCCATATTAACCTTATTAAGATATCATTAGCAGAGACATTGCTCTACTGGTAGTTTCATGTCGAGGTTTTGTTTGTTTATTGATTTTTTAAAACAATGTGTGCTTCTGTCTAGTACCGTGTATGTTCCATGTGATAATTTTCTGGAATCATTTGGCTTCTCATGTGGTATCATTTCTTGTCTTGAATGGACAACATACTTTTTGGCTGCCATTCAATTTGTCCTGTTGTTGTGCTACTTGTATGGTTAGATTGTTCCAACAGAATGGCCCTTATTTTAGTTGAAGTTGTTTTGTTCCTCTTTTCCATATTATAAGACGTTTTGGCAAACCAATTTGGATGAAGTTGTTGTTTAGCCTTATAACATGGAACAGAGGGAGTAGCATTTTGTTAAAGAATTTGTTATGCAATATGCAAGTACTTGGACAACATACTTTGCTCTACTTCTTTTATCTTTTGGGTGTCGAATGCAAGCTGGTATTCCTAGCGCACCATTGCTAATTTTTGTTGCCTGTTTTGCTTTCTAGTAAAATGAGGGACAACAGAGTTTGATCCAAAACTTGGCCAATTCTTATTGTGTAGAAATGAAACAAGGTGCCTGGTAAAGTGGATCTTGTTTTGCATATTTTGATTCTTTTACCTGGTATAAAGTACTCCCTCCGTTTCAAAATATAAGATGTTTTAGGTTTGTAAAGAAAATGTATCTAGACTTCTTTTAGTGTGTAAATTCACTTCAAACTTAAGTTAACCTAATACTAAAATAAGTCTAGATACATTTGCTTCACAAAGCTAAAACATCTTATATTTTGAAACGGAGGGAGTAGCTTTCTAATTTATCTAGTCTCACTAAACATAGTTACACCAATATTTTTTTGAATACGGCTATACAACATGTATACTAACTTTTTTCTTCTTGTCTTTGCATTTTGCTGTTATGTTCTGGTTTCTTTCGTCACAGTGAACATGTTCTCTTTTCATCTATGTCACTAGAGCTATAATGTATTCAAGTGTTAATTCTGAGCCCCTTTTTCTCACACATTTCTAGATATCAGGGCTGTTATTCCTTTTCAATGGCTTCTGGAACTGATGAGAAAGCCAAGATGGAGAGTTTGACATCACCTGCAGCCTTTGTAGAGGGTGGGGTTCAGGATGCATGCGATGATGCATGTAGCATTTGCCTTGAGGCTTTCTGTGAGAGTGATCCTTCTGCAGTAAGATACCATTTCTTTAATTTTGTTATTTTGTTTGCTCACAGAGGTCGGTTTATAACCATTTCCTTATGATTTGTTCTTTGCTACAGTTGACTGGTTGCAAGCATGAGTTCCACCTCCAATGCATTCTTGAATGGTACGGTACTAACTCTAATATGCATCCCACCACTTACTGTCACCTTATATTTATGCTGTGCCTGTACCTATTTCCACATGGAACCCATATGCTCATTAATCTAATGGTATTAGAACTATGATATCTGCTCGTCTTCTGTTACATTCATATGGCAATGGTATTGATCTAAAATAACCTTTACTGTTTTCCTTCTTGGTATAATGGGTTTAACATGAACCACTATCATATATCACTTAATTGTTCAAGTAGGTTACCAAATTTTGGCTGTGCATTCAAGGTGAGATAGACTGACTCTTATGGGATTTGTTTGTGCATTGGCAATAGTACGTGATGAATTGTTGAGAGGTCTGCCTGTTCCTGAATAGATGTCTGTACTGTTCTCAGGGATCTTTATTTCCATCAGTGGTGTTGGACACCGTGCGTCAGCAAATTAAAGAAAATATAGTGTTCAAATATTTTTGGTTACCTATCCACTGACGTATTTTCACATGGCCAATTTCAATACTCCCTCCGGTCCATATTAATGGCCTCAACTTTGTCTAGATAGGAACACATCTAGTCTAAATACTTAACTAGATAGATACGAATCTAGACAAAATTGAGGCCATTAATATGGACCGGAGGGAGTAGTTACATTTGTGGTCCAAAATGAAGATCATAGATTACATGCATACCATAACTCCATAGTTTTTGTTTCCTTTAGTGTGGAAGGACTACTCTATTATGGAACCTTACCTTTCACATATTTTGTATGTATTATAATATGAGGTGTACATGCCTACAATGTTTGCAACAGTTCTTCGGATCTTTTGATACGACAAGTAAAATATGATGGTACGACTAGTCAAATTTCTATTTTATACTTCACTGGAAGTTATAGCGGAAATTTTCCAGAAAATATTTGTCAACTGGAAAAATATTTCGCATGGAAAATCCCACTGGGTGTTCTACAGTTCAGTTCAAAGTGTTTAAAACTATTTTGCAAAGTTATTGCTTAATATATGTGTCTTCTGTTCAAAATATGCGCACATTAATGATTTGTGGAGCTTTGCATAGGTGTCAAAGAAGTTCTCAGTGCCCTATGTGCTGGCAGCCTATCAGTATGAAGGATCCTACCAGGCAAGGGCTGGCAAGACATATTAATATTCCTTGATTATTCAAATAGGAGTACCAAATATGTTTGTCTTAACATGTAGAATTCTACTAACTCCTGTCCTACGAATATCTCAGTCAAGAGCTGCTCGAGGTAGTAGAGAGGGAGAGGAATATAAGAACCAATCAAACTCGAAATACAACCATATTTCATCATCCCGCGCTTGGCGATTTCGAGGTGCAGCATGTATGTGTTATGGAACTAAATTTATGTGACATACTACTTCTGCTTTAACCAGTGAAGTATTTTTTCCTATGTTATCCTGATTCACAAGATGTGCAGTTACCTGTTGCTGGCAATGATGCTGAACTTGAAGAGCGTATACTGCAGCACCTAGCTGCTGCCGCGGCGATGGGAAGGTCACATCACCTTGGTAGAAGAGAGGGGCAGAGGGGCCGGTCTGGCTCTCATGGTCGCCCACAGTTCTTGGTTTTCTCTGCACATCCAAACACGCCTTCTGCTGGCTCGATTTCGTCATCTTCAGCTCAAGGGGAAGGTGGTAACGACTTGAGGATTCTTGTCCCCAGGGCTGGTGACTTATCACCACGTGCTAATTCTATTGAAGAGGCAGGCAACCAAAGTCCTGGGGTGCTTACCTATGATGCCGAGCAAGACGCTGTTGTTTCATCTGGAAATAGTACTCCTGTATCCAGTCCTAGGTTTTTCAACAGGTAAACTAAGGTTCTCTACAGTTATGTTAATGTTCTGTGTGATCAAATTATCTGATGGCTATGATGTTATCAGGAGACATTCCACTGGACAATCAACTCCAGTAAGTAATGACAGGGCAGGGCCATCAGATATTCAGTCCTTCTCAGACTCTCTAAAGTCTCGCTTAAATGCGGTCTCTACAAAGTACGTAATTTTTTTTACCAAAATTCTTGTCTTAATGAATATTTATATTAAATCTGCTGCTTCTTTTATGCAATTCAGGTACAAAGAATCTATTACAAAAAGCACCCGAGGGTGGAAGGAGAGGCTTTTTTCACGCAACTCGTCTGTGTCAGATCTTGGTTCTGAAGTGAGACGAGAAGTTAACAATGGAATTGCGTCTGTATCAAGGATGATGGAGCGTTTGGAAACTAGAGGAAGTAGTAGAACAAGCGATAGCCCAACATCATCTACTTCTGAAGTTTGTCCCACTGCAGAACCAAGCAATGAGAGGGTTACAGAAAGCAACTCTAATAATACTACTAGTAGCACTAGCAACACTTCTGCCCCTTGTGTGACAGCATCTGGTTCAAATTAGTGTCTGCTACTGTTACTGAAGAAGGCCTGCATGTTCCCATTCTTCATCTTCAAAGGTACTACATCTTTCTGCAGCACAAATGTTTGTGGTGAGCTTGTGATCTTGTTTTACCTATTTAGTACTCCCTCCGTTTTAAAATATAAGATGTTTTAGGTTTGTAAAGAAGATGAATCTAGACTTCTTTTAGTATGTAGATTCATCCTAAAGTTGAATGAACCTACATACTAAAACAAGTCTAGATTCATTTTCTTCACAAACCTAAAACATCTTATATTTTGAAACGAAGGGAGTATGTGCGTATAATTTTAGCCTTAAGTCAACTAAGAAATGGAAGGATTTGCATTCCCAGGTATGCTCGGGTGGCTTGGTAAGGATCGAACCACATGATGGGGCCATCTCCTCGACTGTTGCATAAATCAGCTCCAGAAAATCTGAATGATAATTTGATGTATTGGTTTGATAAAAGGGCGGTTGGCCTGAGGTGTTGCCTAGGCAGTCGATTTGTCTCCTGTTTCATCTCTGTAATTAAAATTCCTTCCTAGACTTTTGTTTACTGGTATAAATAATGGATCTGGTAATTTCATAGCATGCCTTATCGTGACAAATATGACTGGAACAGCCAAGAGTTCCATGCTGTTGCATGGCTTTTATCTACAAGTTGTATGTGTTTGCATTTAAGCAAACTGTTTTGGTAAACAAAATGATGTAAATCCAATTTGGCTCAACTTGTGTACGGGCATAGAATGTCTGGATGTGTATGTGAAATTTTTGTTACAGATTTTTTTGACAATCTAAATTTTATTTTTATGTATTTTTCGTAATAGGTTCATTTGCACCTAGGAGCCAAAACTCCAACTCTGTATGCACCGTCCTTCACATTTTAAGGGTACTTTTACTTTCCATTCATAATGATGATGCAATGTTAGTACAGTGCTCGTGGTGTATCTATCTATAAACTAAAATGTGTCAACAAACTCAAAAGTCATTTATTTCTGGACGGAGGGGTTACCATACACAGAAATGAAGAAAACATCTGTCAAAAACAAAACCTACAGATACAGCTCAAGAAGAAAACTCTACTTCACAACAGTAAGATGGCTACTTCACTTTGCACACAAAATATAGCGTACACATGCACTTGTGTCAACAGCGGAGACATATCATTAGTCTAATGCTATGACCAAAAGAATATTTTGAGCCCTGACTGGTTAAGCTACTGTCCTACAACTGACCAAGCAACCAGAGACACGGTCTTTCCTGTCATGTGAGGTATGATCAACCCACAATCATGCCCTGAATCTGTTGATTCAACCGACAATCTGGATCTTGCTGCAGAGAATCCTTCATGAAACCGATCCTGCTAGGGTCAAAATGCTATCTCCAGGAGAATCTTGTTCCATTATCTTAACCAGATGAACGCTCATGCCTCACACAAACAAGATCATCTAGCGTGTTACCATCCATCTTGTATAGAGACACGCCGCCCATTTGGACATGGTGCTCCTGAGCCTCGCTTCTCAGCCTCTCGACTGGGAGCAACTCCCACTTGCTGTAGTTCGAATTCCTCCGTGTTTCACTCATATCCGGAGCTCCGGATACTGGCCCATAATCTGGATCAACTGTTCCCCATACCTTGCAATTGCTAAATGGCCCCAATTCATCTGCTTGACCCGTTTCATGCTTTTTCAAACGAAATGCTGCAGCATGCGCTCTTCGGGTCTCTTTTTTGCTTGGCACATCTGACCAATCTTCCACCCTTTGTGCTCTCATTGGGGAATGAATCCGAATTACCTGCATAGAGGTAATTAGACTGGGAACAAGACAACTTTATTTGCACAGATCAGAACGAGATTATTGCTGAGACTTACTCCAAGGCACTCCAGAAGTTGATAATAAGCTCGGCCTTGCAGTGGGTTGTGTCCTTTCCTAGGGGATGAGAAGTACCTCGTCCTGAAACAATCAAGTGGGCAGAATACATACTTATACAAAAGCGCAGACAAAAATTATGTATGGAAATCTACAGGTACTACTCCCAAGCATCAACTCACCATTCCGTGTAGCCAGGATCAACTGTAAAACCGTAAATGTCGACAATATCACACATGGAAAGGGCTAATTCTACGGACTTCATACCAGTTCCTTTAGCACCTCGTCTTAGGACTATGCCTTGAAAAAGGTAAACAGGATTCGGAAGTTCCTGGCAAGTAAACAGTTGTCTGGTGTTGAATATGAATTATTCTGGTCTTCCACAAATCATAACTAACTGTTAACATTATACAAAAATGAAATGTGTTCCGCAATTGTTCACCACTTCACCTCAGGAGGACAGGAATTAACAAACAATAACAAATGCTCAGCTCAACAGATATTACCTTTATCACTGCATTTATTTCTTTATGTGTCAAACTTTTTATAATAAGTGCCTCATCAGCTGCAAGGATAAGTGGGAAAGTTAGATCAATGGTTCAAAGATGTAAACGTTAATTTTTCCCACAGCACAACAAGATCAGTTGTCAAATTTGGAAACAAGAATAAGGGCACTGTTTTGTCGTTATTTTTTAGGGGGGGGGGGGGGGGGGGAGAGGGGTAAACCCGGCAGGAGCTCTGCCTATTCATATTAGATGGAAAGAAAGACTTAGATACAAGCCTAGGAGGGGTATGCTGAGGGATATACCCAGAACACAGGTTCTGCGGTTTCTCACAGTTCAGCGAGATATCATAATAACTAATGCATACCCCTTCTTATCTGTTTCATGAAGTAAATTAAAGCCTTACTACAACTAAAGTCAACTGGAGGAATCAGGATTAAAGCATTTACATGAGCCCTTCAGTATTGGTGCCATATTACGAGCAGCACCCCTGACAACCAGTCGAAAGTCCCTTTTCAGCCCAACGTATTTCGCATACTTCTGTAGGGAGAACAAAATAAGGGTGACATTACGGAAAAGTGTTAATGTGCTTCAGCTGTAGAAGAAACATAATTTTCAGTTGGCAAGATAGTATACAACTACAGTCCATATGACACTTCAACAACACAAAGCTAATGACGATGGCAAGGGGCAGAGACGGGCTATAAGAAGAGTAAATCGATTCATAGCACAATATAAAGGAGGAGATTGTGGGGGTCAACAAGTCGAGCACAACATATCAAAGTTATTACCTTATTAACAGGTGCCTCATTGTCACGGAACACAGCATCATGCGCGTCAATCTCTCGTCCAAACTCTGTCTTTAAGAGATCCCCCGAGTTGCCAACAACTGCACATGTCGCAAACTGGCGTGGATGGAAAGGGGGTTTAGCAGGCAGCAAAATACTAAGAAGCTCTTCGCACAGAGTAAGATTGTAGCATTTGTCAGCGCCACTGCATATTAAGAAACAACAAATTTACCAGCAAGATTGACATCAATTCATAAGAAAAATGCAACTAATCTTAAACTTACAGCTGGGCTATCCTTTTAGCTGCATAATCCAGCCATCCATCAGGCCGCACATCTAAGTACTCCCTCGTCAACACAGTCGTCATATTGCGGTACTGACATCATATTAGCATCATTACATGTGCATATACAACAACAACAACAACAACCACCAAGCCTTTTGTCCCAATCAAGTTGGGGTAGGCTAGATATGAAACCCAAACGGAAACTAGAGAAAAGTGCAAGTCAAGCGGAAAACAGTGAAAAGTGTAAGTCAAACAAAATCTAGTGAAGACAAGCAAGTAAAAAGGATGATGCAAGTAAAAAGGACATGTGCTGACCTGTTCCCACAAAAGGATGATTTTACAGACATCGTATTCATACTCTAGTTTTTCAAAAACCTTGAACTGGGCATTATACTGCATGAAGTCAAAAGAAATGCCATCATTAGTGGATCCTGGTTGAATGATACCCGACGAAGAATGGCAATAATGCATATAAACATGAATGAATACGAACCCAGGTGCTGTTGGTTCCTTCAGGAAATTTAAGGACTAGGTTGCAGTGATCAACGACATCTGCTGTGAGGCCAAGTCCCCTGCTTACCTAAATAAAGGACAGATTTCAGAAGCAGGTCTAAAATAGGAGTAAACATTAGAAAGTTAAAAAATTGAACTAACAGCATCCCTATTGCCAATCTGGGAAAGTGCTGCAATGTTGTGTCAACACTCATTTCTTGAGAGAGTTCAAACTGAGCTTAACATACTAGTTGTCTATGATGATCATTTTCCTCTCTAGTACAGATGTCGATAATTTTCTAATTACTTGATTGCACGTTATCCTACAGATGGCATTACCTTCTCCATCAACATCACAAAATTCAAGCGAGTATGCAAAGAACAAAACCATAGCACATCACAAAGCTGCGGCATGTTTCAGAAGCAAGGCTAAAACATGAGAAAAATGTACTTAGTGGGCCGGGACGTACCACGCACTGCTGGATGCGGGACTGGAATCCCGAGAGCGTGCGGACCTCGTCGGAGTCGAGATCCAGCCTGCTCGCCACCCCTGCAAGGAGACCAAACATCAGAGTTAGGCCGGTCGGAGAAGAGGGGGGGGGGGGGGGACGGTGAGCTAGATAGGGTTCGGGCGTGGGGAATGGGAGTGAGCGCACTCGGAGAGGTGAAGGAGGACTGGATGGAGAGGACGGCGAGGCAGAAAGCGAGGGCCAGCCACAGCAGCAGCACCACTGTCGGCCGCCGCGGCGACGGCTGCTGCGCCGACGACGACGCCCTCGTCATCGGCGCCGGCGGTCGCAGCAGATCGGAGGTGGTGTGGGGATGCGATGCTTCTGCGGGCTTGGCTCAGTCGCAGGGCAAAAGGGCGGGGAGGGTTTGTCGCCGGATCTGCAGGAGAAACAAAACCTTCGACGGGGGGCAATTTGGACCGAAATAATCTATAAAAAAAAATTCATCAAATAAACTCCGGCGAAAAGAAATTTATTGTTCTTTTTGCAACGCCATGCGCGCTGACGTCGCACCCTGAAGAGCAGCGCCATGAAGCGTGGCGCCGCATTTTAGGTCTTGTAGCGCGCGAGCCAGCCCTCCCCGACCCAGCCTCATTCCTCTCCCACACAAAAGCACAACAGCGACGGCGGCGGCTCCGGTCCTCCCTCAACCTCCTCCCTCCTAGTGCCCAAATCGGAAGCCACTCTCCGTGGATTTCGATCTCCCCAAGTGTCTTGAGGTATTCTTCCACTTCTTTTTTGATTTCACTCATTAATTTCTTGTTTTGGTCCATATCTTGCAAACCCTAGTTTGTTTTGTAAGATGCATGGTAGAATGTTGTTGCATTGGCATATTGGTTGGGCATTTTGTTGATGGTAGCATTTGTATGTATTGAGTATGTTGACATTGGTATTGTTGTTGTGATTATCTTAGACATGACAAGAATTGTTCATGTTCACCATGTAGACAAGGATGTTTTTTTGAGAGGTAACATAGAACCGGACGAGGTCGATTTGGTGTTTGAGCGTACTCCAACCTATGCCGAGGTCTTGGAGCAATTGAAGATTGAATTGAAATTGATGGACCCAAATGGTGTTGTTGAGTTGGAGGAAAGACATAATGTTGGCTTGGGAATGCATGTCCGTTGGAAGACAATTTGTATCTTCTCCGAGGCCCGTTGGCTTGCATACAAGGAGGTGGTGGCCGAATCACTAGACACGGCTCTTGAGCTATTTGCCACCAAGAAAGTTGATAGTTCATTGTCTTTGGACTTGAACCGTCTTGCTTCCCCATTGCATACTATGAGTCCTCCATCCGTAGACCAAGAGCTAAGCCGTGAACCTCCCTTGACCCAAACATTGAGCCCGATTTCAAGACACCAAGACGAAGTGTTAGAAGAGGACAATGATGATTGTGGGGTGAAGATGATGTTGAACTCCACGAAAACAATGTTGGAGATTTGGACAAATATATCACGCAAGATGACATGTATCGTGACCTCCCATATTCTCGAGTCTATGCATCTGACTCGGATGATGATGGTCCCAAAGAAGGAGTTGACGAGGAGGGGTTTACGGCTAGAGAGGCCAAAATCCATGATACCGTATTGGGCCAGGATCATCGGGTGCCTTTGTTTCGTGATCTTAGTCTCGCGGATGAAGCCACGGTTGATGGTGGCAAAGGCATAGTGCTTGGACCAAGGACAAGTTCTTATCGGGATGGCAATCACATGAATAGTGGATTTTGCAAAGGATCAAGGTTCAAGACCTTGTTGTAATTTAAGCAATGGATAAAGGACTTCTCGGTGAAGCATCATCGTCCTTACACGGCCGTGCACTCGGACATCAAGAAGCGTTACACGGTGAAGTCCGAGGAGGAAGGATGTCCTTGGATTGTGCGTGCAAGACCATTCAAGGGAGGTCCCGAATGACACATATCTAGTTGTGTATCAACTCACATGTGTCGAGGCCCAATGGTGGATGGCAAGGATGCGAAGCATGAGCACCGGCAACTCACCTCCGATTTCCTTGCTTATAGGCTATCCAATGACATCAGGTCATTTCCAATAATGAGCATCAAGATGGTCATGGAGCTTGTGAAAGCCCTCTTTCATTACGAGGTAAAGTACGGGAAGGCATGGAAGGCCAAGCAAGCCGCATTCAAGATGTTGTACGGTGATTGGAAGGAATCTTATAACCGAATCCCAAGGTTGTTGGGAGCGATGGCCAATGCTAACCTGGGCATGGTTCATGTGGTTGAACCATATGGGAACAAGACAAGGATTGTAAACGAAAGAACCGTTCGAGTTTTTGGCCGTGCATTTTGGGGTTTCGAGCAATGTGTCCGGGCTTTTGAACATTGTAGGCCGGTCATCTCCGTTGATGGCACCTTTATGACCGGACAATTCAAGGGCACTATCTTGATTGCAATAGCCAATGATGCCAACAACCGGTTGATTCCTTTGGCGTTTGCTTTGGTGGAGGCGGAAAGCAATGATAATTAGGAGTGGTTCTTACATCTTTTGAGAGCCAAGATATTAACCCCTCAAAGGGAAATATGTGTCATCTTTGACCGCCATCAAGGAATTCGTAATGCGGTGATGGTTGATATTCCCGGCCATGCACCATTGCACCATCGTTGGTGCATGAGACACTTTTGTGCAAACTTCTATAGGGCATGCAAGAGCGGCAAATTAAATAAAAATAACCCAAAGTTGTAACAATTTCAAAGATTAACCCTATTTGGAAAGAAATTCACAAGGGATAACCCTTTTCTGCTACTCCCGCCTGTGTGGCGCCGCAAGCACTGATGCAGCGCCACCTAGGACGGTGCCGCACGCCTACCATGTTGTCTGGCTAGGGCCCGACGCCACACACCTGCCACGCTGGCTCGCATGTGCAGCGCCGTCAAGCCTGGCATCGCATGCACGCTTGCTACGCCTCTCGGGCTGGCGTGGCACGCCTTGCCACGCTGGCTCCGCGGCCCCCAGCCTCGTAAGTGTGGCGCCACCCGGGATGGCGCCGCACCCACCTCTGCAGCGCCGTGCAGGCTGGCACCGCACACCTGGAGCCCTTAAGCTCGCGCTGGGTCGGCCCAGCCCGACCCTCTTCTCCCTTTCCTTCCTTTCCTCTACACACTCACAAACAAAGACATGGCGGCGGCTAGGGTTCATGTACCCCTCCTCTAATCCCTCCCCCAATTGCTCAGATCTGAAGAAACCCTCCGTGGATCTTGTTCTTCACCACAAGCCCCATGTATTCCTCTTAAATTTGTCCAAGAAATCTCTCTATTTTGCCATAATGTTGATGGTTTAGGGAAACCCTAGTTTATCCAAAAATGAAGATATATAGTTGATTTGTTGATTACTTAGAGGGAGAATAGATAAGATGGTAGTATGTTTAGGTATAGGGTGAGCTTTTAGTATGATTGAGGTTGGAAAATATGTAGGAATATAAATTTATAGTATGTTTGTTGTAGATAATAATGTGGGAATATTCTTGCTTAGTAGTAATTGGTAATTTTTAGTAGTAAGTGGTAAGAATTGTTAGTAGTAATTGTTGTGGATAATAATGTGGGAAAGTATGTTTTTGGTCTAGATTGAAAATAATTGTTAGTAGTAATTGGTAAGAATTCCTCATGTACATTTTAGTTATAATTTGTTGTTGTAATAAACGTTAATACTAGAGTTTGTTGATATAGTAATCCTTCATATACTTGTTAGTTTCATACTAGGAAACTTCCATACTATGAATTCTCCATGTACTTGTTAGTTGTAATTTTTTTCATAACTATTGGAACCTTGGTCACATAGAGATGCTCATATAGAAAGAATTGTTTATATATTTTGCTCTCATAGATGCTCACATATATAGTTCTACTTTTTTTAATTAACTAGTATGTCGGAATCGAAATCGAAAGAAGCCCGTACACCACCCCATGTACAACCCGGGTTCCTAGAAGGCATGTCGCTTCTTGAGCAGTCGTATGATAAGGTTCACCGTGGCTACATCCTTGATGAGGGGATCAAGGTAAGAAAAATAAATCCTCCAAATAATTATATGTTTCTCAAGTTGGATGGGCATGTTATAATCGAGCTTCTATGTGTGTAGCCTCTTGTTCCCCTACGACTGAGGTATCACGGGCATTTCCAAGAGATGATGCGGTATGATGATTGGTACATGGTGCACATCAAAGCACTAGGATTGCTCCCATTCATCCATATGGTCAATCGTGGTTCACCGAACATGAACCCTGCTGCCATCACCGCGCTCGTCGACTGGTGGAGGCCAGAGACGCATAGTTTTCACCTCCATACCGGTGAGATGACCGTTACTCTACAGGACATGTCCATGATCCTTGCACTCCCTATCCAGGGGGATCATCTGTGCATTAACACAGCCTCCGACAACTGGCGTGAGCGGATGTGTGCCCTTACCGGTGGTAAGTGTCCTAATGACACTATAAACTCAAAGGGGGAGAAATTGAGAGTCACAGCCGGGACTACTTTCAAGTGGATAGCACAAAACTTTAGTACATGTCCTGAGAATGCTAGTGAGGATGAGATTATTATATATGCCCGTGTGTATGTGTGGCATGTCATCATTAAGACTATATTTGCTGATGGTAAGGGCAACATGGCTCACTAGCACTGGTTGAAGGCCTTAACTGTGATGGATAAAAAATGGAGCTGGGGTTCGGCGGCATTGGCCTTCTTGTACCGGTAGGTAATGGGGTGTTTCTATTGTTCCCATCTTTACATATGCTCTTCCAACTTATGAATGACTAAATTTGTTTGGTTTCTTGCGTAGCTGGACGAGGCTTGTCGAAGGACTAGGGCTGAGGCTTATATCGGTGGTCCGTTGCTACTCCTCTCGGTGTGGATGTGGGAACGCTTTCCAGTTGGTAGGCCAAAACATATGCCTTCCAAACCCTATAGTGATGGCAGGGAAAGGTTGAAGTGGCCCACATGGGCTTACAATTGGGACGTGGTCTCAAAGCCTCCAACCGACCTACAAAACACGTATGTGAGGTACACCAATGAGTTTGACAACCTTCTCCCGAAGCAAGTAAGAATTTCTGACCATACACCGTTTAGCATTCCTTTCAAGTTCTCTTCTCATTGAACTATATTGTTTGCGATTAAGGTTGTATGGGAGGTATATGGTCCTAGGGACAATTTTGGTTGCGAGGAGTTCCGTCTTAACCCGCAGTGCGAAGCGGAATGCAATCTATGGTATATGGAGTGCCCCATGATTTGCATGTGGGTTGTTGAGCATTATATACCACCGCGGGTTATGAGACAGTTTGGTCTCTATCAGGCTACCCCTACGGATTGGCAGGACGCCGACGAAGCTCTTCATCGGTAAGAATTGGTTCTATACATGTTTTTGAAGACAATGTATGATAGTTGTGTGTGCTAAAAAAGTTGTGCTTTGTTCACATACAGGTTGGACAGGCTCAAGAGCAAGAAGACCGACTGGGGCAAGATTCACCAGAAACATGTGGATAGATTTCTTTTATGTGTGAGAGAAGCTAAGAAATCAAAAAGAATGGTCGCAAAACCCCATTGTGAGGACGCTTTCAGCGAGTACCTCCATTGCTTTCTAGAGAACACTCGTGTGAAGCTCCCACCGGATGCATATCCGGAAGATATATTGGAAGAGCCGCTGCCTCAGTGGGAGGAGCTGAGGAACCTTGAGTACAACCAAGATGTTAGATAAGGGTGGCAAACCTCCTTTGCCCCCGTGATGAACTTTTTGGTAAGTCGGTAGTTCATGTTCCCGTTACTATCTTTGTTGGATTTGTGATATGCCAAATTGTGTAATATGTGTCATTAATTTGCTTGCAATGCAGCGCACGGAGGTCCAGAAGCAGGCGAATGAGTTGGAGGGCGCTTTGGAGTTCCCGAGGGACGAGGAGGGCAATAATAAGTTAAGGGATTTCGTTAGGAAGAAGGCACAAAAGCTACGACGCTCCGCGAACTTTCTTGGTTGTTGGGATCCCGAGGTTGTTATGAAGTCGTCCAAGCAACCGACAAAGTCCACTTCACGAGAGGAAAGCAGGCCCGACGATGAGCAATCTTCCACGGTAATAGATAAACTTGCGGCGATGACATCTTTCTTGAATTACCATGTATCACTCTAATGAGATCATTGCTCTTATTGTAAAGGCCAAAGACAAAGACAAGGTCGTGCCGGACGACATGTCATTGGAGAAGTATCAACGAAAGGTACGGTCCGCAATCAAGCTAAGGCCAAGAAATCGTCCTGTTGCCGAGTCCGATCCCGAGGACGAGCCGCGCCAGAAGAAGATTGCTCAGAGTAGAGGAGACAAGAGCAAGTGTGCTGGAAAGTAGTTGGTTGTTTCATATTGATCTTGTTGTCGTTTTCACCATGCTAGAAAGTAGTAGTTCAAGCTTGTTTGAGACTACGTTGGTTTGGAGCTTGTTTGAGCTCTTATGTATTTTGGCTTCTATGACAATGTTCTAAGATATGCATTCAGACTAATGTTCTATGACAATGTATGACAATGTTTGAGCTTGTATTTTGGCTTGTATGACAATGTTCTATGATAGTGTAATTTGGTTGGAGCTTGTTCTAAGAATTTGGCTTTGGGTTCTAAGATATGCATTCAGACCACTAATAAGTGCCCTCCAGGCCTGCGTCACCATGGACGGTGGCGCTGCATCAGTAGGTGCAACGCCGTGAGAAGCGGCGCCGCACACTCCGAGGCCTGCCGCGCCTGGCACCGCACCCTCCTAGGACTGCCGCGCCACCAGCCCTGGCGCCGCACCCTCCCAGGCCTGCCGCGCCTAGCGCCGCACCCTCCAGGCCTACCGTGCCAGCCCGCGTGGCGCCGCACGCTTCTCAGGGCTCGTCCTCAAAATGATAGGAGATATCTCTGCCGCGCCAGGATTCGTGTGGCGCTGCAACAGTATGTGTAGCGCCGTGGGTGCCGGCGCCGCACGTCAAGCCTTGCCGCGCCAGCCCGCGTGGCGCCGCATGCTTCCCAGGGCTCGTTCTTGAATTGACAGGAGATATCTCTGCTGTGCTAGGATTCGCGTGGTGCTGCAGCAGTACGTGCAACGCCGTGGGTGCCGGCGCCGCACGTCAAGCCTTGTCGCGCCATCCCGCATGGCGCCGCACGCTTCCCAGGGCTTGTTCTCAAATTGACAGGAGATATCTCTACCGCGCCAGGATTCGCATGGCGCTGCAGCAGTACGTGCATCTCCGTGTGTGTTGGAGCCGCACGCTTCCCATGCCTTGGTAAGAAATTTTTGATAATCTTGATTTGTATCAACCATCACACATACATTAGTTCACCCATCACACACCACACATGATAAATGAGTAAGTTTTTGATAACCTTAGTTCACCCATCACACATAGTTCGAACATCACACTAAGTTCACCCATCAGACATAGTTCGCACATCACACTAAGTTCACACACAAATTATGATAACAAGTCTTCGGCATCACGAAATAGGGCACTTGCTAGTACGCGAGCCCCCTCCATGGCTCTCGGCTACATACTCAAAGTCTAGAGTAGAGGCCCTTTTCCCTTCTTCTTCCTCTCTTCCTCTTCCTCCATGGAACACCACGTCGTTCGACGCATCATTTCCCTCTCCACATCACGAGCCTCCTTAGCGAGGCGCTTCTCTTCCTCCTCTTTCTTGCGGAGCTCGTCATCATGTTGCTTGCGCTTCTTTGCCATCTCCTCGTTACACAACCCTTCATGGTAGCGCCTTCTTATTATGGCACGATTGGTCTCTTGGATACTCTTGTTGGCTTCAGGTTGCTCGAGATCTATCCAAGTGTAGTACCTACATACCGGAGGGGGAGACTTACAAGAAAATAGTGCATGTTAGTACTATGATATGGAATAGTTGGGACACATGAAGAACTAAAAAGCTTTGTGCATACTGGTGGAGTCTCGTATGGGTTGCGGCTACTCACGGGAGAGCGATTGTAGTTGGTACACATGAATAACTTCTTTCCCCAACTATTGGAATGGTAGTCTTGGGACTGCTTAACAATGCAATCGGTTTCGCACCAACAAATAGGAACCTCCTTTCCATGGTCCTCAGAAGTACGAAACTCCTTCTGTGGCATTTCCTCTTGGTCGGCGCAAGGTGGCCTAGCATTGGCCCTCCTCTTCCTCTCTTCATATTCCTTCTCCTTTTGCCTCTTCCTCTCTTCCTCTTCCTTCTTTTTTTCCTCTTCCTCTCCTCCTCTTCTTTCTTTCTCTTCACCTCGTCCTCTTCATCCTTCTTTTTAGCCAAGTCACAAGCAAGTTGAACTACCGAATCAAATTCATTCCTCTTCTTCTCTTCCTCATCTTCCTTCCTCTTCCTCTCTTCCTCTTCCTCAACTTCCTTCCTATTCCTCACCACCTCCATTGTCACATCCCAAAAATTTTCCAAATTTTGAAATGTAAAAAAAATAAACAAAATAAATAATTGTTGAAATTAGGGTGAAAAGAAACTTTTTGTTTCTAAATGGAAACTAAAAAAACATCTTAAACAAACTTGAATAAAGTTTGAATCCAACTAAATTCAAATCAAGTGAAATGCATTCTTCATAAATGCATCTTGAAATTTAAACACTTGGAAAATAAACCAAAACTCTAAAAACCCTAATGGAATAAATCATTTCCAAGATATCTCAAAGACTATGGATTTGATCCATATAAAAATTAGTAAACAAACATTTATAAATGATCAAGAATGACAAATAAAAATATTATAAAAACATAGAAATTGGTTTCACTTAATTTGGAGCCATAGATAAAATCTTATGAATTTAATAAGATGAAAGGAAATAATTTCCAAAGCTAATAATGCTCCTATCTAAAATCCATACCAAATGGTGAGAAAATAATCCTAAAAGAGATTTAAAAGGATAAACAATTATTAAATAAAATTATACAAATTGGAATCACGAAATTTGGATCTATAAATAAAAAGATATGGGTTTTATAAGACAAATAAAGAAATAAATAAATAAGGAATATTTAAAAGTCAAATTGAAACTTGGCCTAATCCATAAGCAAATGAGATAAAGTAAATCCAAATTCAAATGAAGGAAAGGGATAAAGAATAAGCAAATAAAAGCATATGAGATTAAACCCTATTCTAATTAAATTTAATAAAGACAAAATCCCTAATAGAAATGATTATATAAATCATGAGAAAATGATAATTCGAATTTACCCAAGTGGACTAAAGTTATTTAATTAACTTAAATGGAGTCAAAGAAATCATCTAAATAAAATTTATGGAATTAAAACCATATTTGATTTCATTGGAATAAAGACATGTGCCCAAATTAAATGATTAATAATCATATTAAAATACTTTAAATAATTCAAAGTGAATTATTTAAACACCCCATTTGAATAAATAAACTTACTGAAAAGGGTTGGTGAAAAATTGGAATTCAAATAAAAATTTGAAAATATAATTAAATCTTTTTTAATAAAGGAAAGTGCCCTTTTTAAATAAAATATAAACCATAAATAAATAAAGGAATTATCCTAAAAAGGACTTTAAATACATGTTTAAAACATATTAAAAACTTACTGAAAAGTTTGGAAGGTTTTAAATTCAAATGGTTTTTTGAAATGTTTAAACAAATTGAAAACAGAAATGAAATGGAAAAAGAAAAGGATTCAGAATAAATAAAAAATGGAAACCAGCTAGAACATGCCTTGCAAGCCCAGTCCAGCCCAGCAGCAGCCCACTTCTTTCCTCCCCGAAACGTTTCTTTTCTACTCAGAAATACACCCACGCTCTCGCTGACAGTAGGACCCACACGCAACCATCCTCACTCGCTGACGCCCAGACCCCACTTGCGAGACCATCTTCCCCACCCGCGACCACTTCTCCCCAAACCTCGTCGCCGTTACAGACTTGATTTCCGCGGGCTTAATTGTCCTTAACGCCGCGACCATTACTCGCTGGAATCACGCCACTTAATCGCACCATCATCCTCTCTCTTTTCCCTCTCACGCCCTACCTAGTGAGCCACTAGACCACGCAAATTTTTGCTCTCATCCTCTCTGCTCCGACGACCTCCCTCGGCCGATTCCGGCCAGACATCGCTAGCCCCACTGCCCTAGAGCACACAAGCAGGTTCCCCTGCATCTCCTGCATCTCCCAGTACCCCGAGCTCAGCCGTGCAAGCCCCTAGTGGCGGCAACCTCAACACCAGCTCGCCACCGTCTTCGGCTTTGACTCCGGCGACCTCCCCAGGTGAACCCTGACCCCCTCTCTCTCTCGATGACACTCAGATGTTCTCCGATTCCAGGAGATTCTAATGCCCCCTCCCAATCGCTTTCTCGTGGTCTGCAACCCCGTCCCCGTCGACAACAAGACGTGCCCGACGCTTTCACGAACTCCGGCGAGGAATCACCGGTGACTCAGTGCGCCCCTCGACAAACGACTACCACGTTGAGCTTCAGCAACACTCTGCGAACCTGGTGAGCCACCTTCATCCTCTCCCTCTCTTCCCGTAGCTGCCGTAGCACCGTAGACCGAGCGCGCGCCGCTCGCTGTCGCCCAGCGCCGCCAGATCTTGGCTGATGCGATGTGAGCTGTTAGATCACGATCCTATGGGCACGATAGAATCACTTAAACGAAAGGGTACATTACTTCTGTTCCACACGATCACCTTTTAATCCAACGCACCACAACAACCGATCCACACGAACCGTTTTCGGCCAATAAGAACACAACACGTGGCTCAGGAAGTGTTTTAAAAACAGAATTGAATCTATTAGTTGTTTGAATTTGTAAAAAGTTGCATAACTTTTGATCCACACGTCCAAATTTTGCAAATTTTATATCAATGGAATCAGCAAAACAAGTATTTTCCAACCATGCACTTTGTTTAGTAAATTTCTTCTGTAAACTTAGTTGTTTTTGCAGAAACTTGTGTAGGCATAATTTGAATATAAAAATTGTTCTAGAAATATTTTTATGGTAAAATCTTTGGTAAATGGTTTGTTTTGAACCTACTGACCATAGAAACCAATTTATGGATTTAAAATTGTATTTTGTGAAGCTAAAGAATAAATCTTTGAATTAAAGCATTTCTAGCTAAATAAAAATGTTGATTATGTTTTAAAAATGCTTTTTGAGTAAAACCTTTTGAAAATGGTTGGAATTAAACTCTCTGACCCTAAACACCAAGTTTTATGATTTAAAATAATATTTGGTGAACCCTAGAAAAATTATTACTTTGTTTAAAGGCATTTCTAACAAATAAAATATTGCTTTGCTTTAAAAATGCTTTATAGGTGAAACCTTTTTGCAAATGGTTTTAATATTAAACACTTGACCATAAAACACTAACATTTGTGGTTAAAAATGTATTTGTCAAACACTAGAAAATATTACTTTGATTTGAACCATTTCTAGCAAAACAAAAATGACTTAAATGGCCATTTTCACTAACTTGATATCCAATGGTTTTGCCACTTTTATGAATGACCAATATGTGTCTTAAAATGTTTATAACCTGTTATAAACCACTTTTCCAAATAAAACAATCTTTGGCATGCTTGCATGCATTGCTTTGTTTTTTATTATTCTATGCGATGAATTGCTTGAATGGTAGATTGAATTTGTGCCTTGATTGAATTGTAGTGAAATTTGAAGAGTGTGACTGTTGCAAGATCAAGGAGTGAACTTATATTCTCTACCAAAAAGGCAAGTGGTGCTTCATACTTTTGTCCTATTACTTTCACTATGCATTAGTGATATTTCTAAGTAGGACTTGCATGGAATTTTCTAAGTATAAACTATGCCATGTGAAATCCTAGTAGATGAAGCCTTAGTAGAATTTTCCTAAGTTAAGATTCCTACTACTATCATGCTTAGCCTAGATAGTAGAAAACAAGGGTGGATTATATTCATGCTATGAAATATTTCTAAATCAAGGACTTGTGTTTTGTTTAATAAAACAACTATGTGAATGAATCACCTGGGTGGAAAGGGACTTGCATGGATGGATTGTTGTTGAGTGGTTACCAGGGCCCATTTTCCAATGGTTTACCCTGTGTATCTCACTTGTGGAATTCCACCAGGAACAAAGAGATTTGAGATGTCAAATGTTGAGAAGCTTCAAGTGCAGCCACTTGGCATTATGGGCTCTGCCTGGATCATATAGGTTGCAATAACTTAGCCAAATGGACAGTTGGTGGTAGGGGATGATAGGTTGGAGCACGTCCATTCTGGTCTAAGGTAAGGCTTCTGAAAGATCTTGTCTTGATGCATGTCGAGTCTTGTGGGGGAAAGTGCACCACCTCTGCAGAGTGTAAAATCTAAGTACTTAGCCGTGTCCCCGGCAATGGACAAATTGAGCATCAAGACATGGAAGCTATCAAGAATCTCCTCATCCCTATTTTCTAAGTTAAAAGCTTGTGGTTGAACAAGGGTTAAAGGATCACCAATTTGTATTGGGAGATGCCTTGGGTGATTTTGACAAACAAAAACTTAGTGTTTTCAAATGATAAGGAAAATCTATTTTGAGCAAAGCAAGCCTAAGCTCCACCTAGCCAAATGCATATATATGATATACCCCACTATACTACCATAGTATCACTTGCCAATACAATTCAAATGTATTGACCCTTGTGGCTGTAACTTATTATGTTGCAGGTTTGTTTGATGTTAGTGAACTGTGTTGATTAGGATTACAAGTCTACAACCAACATGATTGCCTGTGGCACTTTGAAGATGAAGGACTCCATGCTATATAGTTATTCTGCTGCATTGTAATGAGATAGCCAAATGAGCTATGTAAGATGTAATGAATTATTTTATTCCTGGTTATAAAGTTGTATTATGACCTTTGTTTCTTGATATTACATATTAACTGTGGATGCTAGCTATTGATCCAGGGACTAGCATTGTAAACACAGGGATATCTACCTTATTAAAGGTTGGGACCTCTACATCCATAGTGTCCGCCCAGTACTTCGAGTATTTCACACCTTCCCCATCATTGTCCTTGTTGGGTTGAGTCGCCATACCTATTATAAGAATGAAAGGTATAAGTTAGTAAAATAAGCATGAAGGTGAATTTTGAACAAGATATGTAAAAAACATGTCACTATATAAGAATATACATACGGGAATGGTCCATTTAGGTATGCAAACATGCTTGTCTGATTAGGAGCTTGTTTCCTAGGATGCCTAGGAACTTGTTGTGAATGACCTCTCGTAAGACCAAGTTGCCTCCCTCTTTGTTGCCTAGGCACTTGTTGGCTACTTCTTGGTTGGCTAGGAATTTGTTGGCTTGGACCTCTTTGTTGGATACTTCTAGGTTGGCTAGGAATTTGTTGGCTTGGACCACTTTGTTGGATACTTCTAGGTTGACTAGGAATTTGTTGGCTTGGACCACTTTGTTGGCTACTTCTAGGTTGGCTAGGAATTTGTTGGCTTGGACCACTTTGTTGGCTACTTCTAGGTTGGCTAGGAATTTGTTGGCTTGGACCACTTGTGCTTGCTTCATTTCCTTTTGCCCTCTTCCCTTGTGTTGCACAACTCCATGAATTGTGTCCTTCACCACTACACTTCCCACAACGAGATCTCTCACGAGGTTCTTGAAATTGGTCGTTTCCTGATTCCCGCACACCGACACGTCCCCATCCGTCCATGTTACTTCTAAAACGCTTTGTCTTGCGTCTACCACGTTGAACGACCTTCCATTCTGGATGGGGCCATAGTTGGAGTCCATGGTACTCCGGCCATTGTGATTGGTCAAGGTATGGATGAAATCTAGGAGCTCATGTATCTTTTGTCTTCATGATAGAGAACTCGGACTCTCTAACAATGCGCTCGTGATTATAATCCACATGGCATTTTCGAGACGCACATAGCAAGTGAGAATAAGCTAGATGAAGCAACAACGGCCTTCCGCATGTGCAATCACAATCCCTCAGAGAGACCTTAAAGGCTCGGCCTCCATGTTGGACACCATCCGAAGTGGTTCCTCTAGGCTCGACCACCTGGTAAATGAGATCGTCGTTATAAAAAACCGTGGAAACTTGGGAGTCCCCTTTCCTTGACTGAAATTTCCTCCAATCGTCAACCCTGGGTGGGAACTCGTACTTGTACTCCTTGTTTTGTCCCACAATTTGCTTATTGGTTTCAAGTGAGTAGTTCAGAAAATACCCATTCAACTTGTCGAATGTGTATAGAACTATTGTAGTGACGGGCAATGCACGGACACCCTTAAGAACCTCCGGCCATCCTCATCATAAGCCCGTGCCCACTTGTCTCGGAGTTGAATGTGCTTATTGAGAAACTCTTGACTCTTGGAATCGAGTTTTTTGTTGTTCTGCAATCTGAGATATATATTTGTGAAATGTCGGTCCGTGAAAGCAAGACAACAATCTTGAAGATCATCAGCCAACTCCTTGCTCTTACATGCCCTATAGAAGTTGGAACAAAAATTTCTCATGCACCATTGGTGGTGTAAAGGAGGATGCCCAGGAATGTCAATCTTCACTGCGTTGAGAATTCCTTGATGGTGATTTGAGATGACACATATTTCCCTATCAAGAGGTAATACCTTCGTTCTCAAAAGATGGAAGAACCACTCCCAATTAACATTGTTCTCCGCCTCTACCAAAGCAAAAGCCAAGGGAAGCAGCCGGTTATTTGCATCATTTGCTATTGCAATTAAGAGAGTGCCATGGAACTACCCGGTCAAGAAGGTGCCATCCATGGAGATTACCAGCCTACAATGTTCGAAGCCCCTCACACATTGCTCGAATGCCCAAAAAGCACGCCCAAATATTCAAACATTTCTTTCATTACGAACCATCGTTTCGGTGCCATATTGTAACACCCCACTTTTAGATAAACATTATTTAGGGTTTGATTGTGCATCATGAGCATCATCATTTAAATTGTGCATTGAAGGAAATAAGATGAAACCCTAAAACCCTATTTTACCTCCCTCTTTGAAACTTGTTCAAATGATTTGAATTTGAAAAGACCAAAATAGTGAAGCCCAAATGGACTAAAAGGGCCTCTGAGATATTTTATATATATTTACAAAGTTCCTGGTATTTTTGAAATGGATTCAAAGCAGATTTGAAAATGTAAATACCAAGAGAAAACAAAACAGGGAAAAGAAAAAGAGTTTTACTGAAAAAAATAGAGCCAGACCAGCTTAACAGGCCGGCCCATCTCCCCTCTTCCCTCTGCCTGCCGCACACCCGCAGCTCCCGCGGCCCAGCAGCAGCCCACCCGGCCCGGTACCGCTTCATCCCTCTCTTTGTCGTCTTCCTCCTCCCAGGCACACTGCTCGGTGTCGCCGGCGCCGCCGTTGATCTCCGCCGCCTGCGCTCCGCCGTCCGTCGCGCTGCAGGAGAGGATAAGGACGCCCCGCCGATGCCCTTGCTCCCCTATCCACACCTCCCCCTCCCTAGAGACCTCTCTCTCTTCTCCCTCGCGCGGACCCAAACCCTAGCCACCCAGGTTCCGTCGGTCGCCATCGTACCACACCTCCCCGTGCTCGTCCGAGCAGGCCACCGGAACCACCATGCTCCCCTGCCTCTACTCGTCAAAGGAATCGAGCCGGGAAGGTCCCAGTCGCCCAAATCAACTCCTTCTTCCCTGCCTCCGACGACCACCCCCTTTGGCCGCGTCGTCGCCACCGACCTCCTCCGGCCTCTCCGTCGTGTGTTTCATGCTCAGGGTGAGCTCACGGTCCTCATGCACCCCTCCGCCATCCTCCTATCTC
Organism: Avena sativa; assembly: GCA_916181665.1. Lineage (NCBI taxonomy): Eukaryota > Viridiplantae > Streptophyta > Magnoliopsida > Poales > Poaceae > Avena > Avena sativa. The sequence continues at coordinate 82,418,576 of OV702296.1, forward strand.
TCTGGTCGCCCTACCGCCGATCACCACCGCGCACCACCGCAGCAACCTCGCCGTGCTCGCTGCTCCGATGACCCTCCCGTAGCGGCGCTGCTCGTTTCTGGCTTAGCCTGAAGTGCTGCTTCGAATGCGCTGCTTCACTTGCTCGCCCGCGCCCTCCTGCGTCGCTCCCTGCCGCCGCCTGCAATGCTCACCGGTGAGGCCTGTGTGGCGCCTGCGTGGCATGCCAGCGTGGCCTCGGCCCCACGCGGCAGTGGAACTGGGTAGCCCTAGCCCGAGTGAAAAATGCCCCTGAACCACTTTTGCTTTTGTGGCTGCTCAGGTGGCTCCGGGCCCCTCTGTCAGCCACTGTGGGTTTTCTTTGCCTCGGTGTAAAAAGTAATTTCCTTTGGTTTATTAATTTCTGAAAATGATATAATCTTATAAATTGAATAACTTATTATTTAAGTCAGAAAAATATGTATAATATACCAAAATGTTCAGAAAAATGAGACCTATCTATTTAAGCTATAATCATGAATTGTTAAGGAACTTACATGACAAGTTTAATTAGAACACTAATCAACCCCTCTCATATGATTCCGGAGTTTTTCCAAATTAGGGTTTTCACCCCTTGGAACCCCGATTAAGTTGTCGAGCATGCCTTAGGGTTACATTTCAAAGCAAATTAACTTGTCATATCATCATCCTTGCTTGAGCATTGAATCGATGCCATTGTTGATTGTTTCCCCTTTCTTTCCGGTGTTTGCTTCTCTCCGGTAGAATACGATATCGAGATCGAGATCGAAGACTGAGGACAACACCATCGAAGATCGAAGATCGACGAACAATACTTGACCAACTGTAACCAAGTCAAGTATAAGATTCCCGAAGATCTGCTTATCGGTTATCAACTGGCAAAGGCAAGCATAGCCCCACCATGATATAATCCTATGATTTCGAAAGCATTTCAATTCTTCCATGATGCATACGATTCTACTGTGGTCTTTTATCGATGGATAGAGTATCCTATCTATTGCATACTCCCTTTGAGCTTATATTACCTGATCCACTGCTCCTAGCATAACTAGGTTTGGCTCGTGTGCACTACTAGAGCTATCATCTGTGTTCTGCTTAGCCATGCATAGCTGTCAGTTCTGGTCCATCCAGATGATGTATCAGATGCAGAGAATCTAGTATGACAAGAGAACGTGATGAGATGATATCGAAGGTGATATGAGATTAAACATGCTAAGGCTTGTATGGGAGGCCACGGTGGGATGTGGTTTTTCTAGTCCCATGCTCGCCACCACTAGGACCCGATGTTCTTGCCTCTTGAACCAAGACGAGCGTACAACCACACGGGGCCTGGAAAACCCCACGAGTGACTAACTTGCCTAGTAGATTCCATGAGTCACACAGTTCGGGCGTTCCATTTGACATATGCATAGAAAATCTTTTGAAAGATTTGCCGGGTGAAGTTGGTGCATTCATACAGGTAGGTAAGCATGGACCGGGTTGCTTGGGGTCGATGGAGCCCTTGTTAACCAACCTCGCCTCACATCTTTAAGTACCGGCTTCGGGATTTGACCCGTTACGGCGGAACCATACTTATTGCATGACTCATGGTCTCGGCGAAAGCAAGGTAAAGGTCGTGTCTAACCACCCTCTGTCGGCCTTCCAAGGAAGAGGGATAATCTTAAGTGGCATTAAGAGAAGGTTAGTACGTGTGGGTAAAGTTGTACACCCCTGCAGGGTAATAATCTTTCGGAAAGCCATGTCCATAGTTATGGACGACTTGGGAACGGACATGATGATCATAGAGAACTTGAACTTAATCGTAAAACTTGATAGATCCACGTGTGCTTAAGGATGCTTCCTCATGGGTACGAGGGGGTGATCCAAGTTCTGATGATGATGAATTGGTGGATATCAAAAGATGATGATCAATACTTTGGAGACATCGCTCTCTTATCCCCTTTTAAAATACTCTGATTAGACGAGCTTCTTCTTCCTCTTGTTTTATAAACAAAAGTGGCTTTATGCAAAACAACTCCACGAGCCATAAGTCTTGTGGAGTACACCCTGTACTCACCCTTGCTTTGATTGATACTTTTGGCAGAGTAAGTGTTCCCTGAAGATCAGTTCTGTACTACATCGACATCGACGAGTAGCTTGGGGTTCCCGGCCGACAGCCTAGAATCTATGGGCTGGGACATCATCGTTATGCTTCAGGCCTCTTAGGCCATTTGTTAAGTTTGCTATACTTAATAGCATAATTTGCCTTCCATTGTTTGGTGTTTGTGGTCAGTGACCTCTGCTTGTAATAATTTGGTTTTCTGCTCAGTTATGAGCTTGCTGTAATAAATTTTGTGTCGTAGGGTCACTGGTGTGTTATCGATTCTTCACTGGATATCCTCGAGCTCAAGGTTAAGCTTATATCATACGGAGGTCTGGGATTTGTTTAGCCCTGATCCCGGGGGTGTCACACATATGGCTCAACCACATGAACTATGCCTGGGTTAGCATCGGCCATTGCTAACAACAACCTAGGGATTCGGCTGTATGATTCTTCCCAACCACCGTACAACATCCTGAATGCGGCTTGCTTCGTCTTCCATGCCTTCCCATACTTCACCTCATAGTGAAAGATTGCTTCCACGAACTCCATGACCATATTGATGATCATTGTCAAAAGTGAAGAAATTTGGTTTGAAATCCTAAAGGCGAGGAACTCAGAGGTCAGCTGTCGGTGCTCGTGCTTCACATCTTTGCCATCCACCCTTTTTCCATGGCACATGTGCGTTGACACACAACTTGAAATGCGCCAATTGGCCCCCTGTATGGTCTTGCCCGCACAATCCAAGGACAACCATCATCCTCGCATTTAACTGTGTAACGCTTCTTCACGTCCGAGTGAACCACCGTGAAAGGACGATGATACCTAATAGAGAAGTCCTTGATCCATTGCTTAAGTTCCAACAATGTGGCAAACCTCTATCCTTTTGAAATCCCATTCTTCTCGTGACTAACATCCCGACAGGAAGTTGGCCTTGGTCCAAGAACTACACCCTTGCCGCCATCAACCGTGGCTTCATCCGCTAGACTAAGAACACGAAACAAGGGTACCCAATGATCCCTGCCCAATACCTTCTCATGCACTTCGGCCTCATCCTTAGTGAACCCCTCCTTATCAACTTCTTCATCGGGACCATCCTCATCTGAGTCTGATGCATACATTCGAGAATACGGGATGTCATGATCCATGTTCTCTTGTGTATGATATAAGTCCAAATTTCCAATAGTGTTGTCACAGATCTCAACTTCCCTCTCACTATCCCCATACTCATCATTCTCCTCTTCCAATACTTCATTTTGGTTCTTTGAAATGGGGCTAAGAGATGACCTCAAATTCATCTTGCTGGGTCAAAGGAGGCCCAGTCAATTCCTCTTGGTTCATGTGTGGAGGACTCCGAGCTTCATATGGGGAGGCAACCGGTACGACACTCCTTTGCATATTACCATCAACCTTTTTCGTGGCAAATAACTCAAGAGCTTTGTCTTGTGATTCGTCCACCACTTCCTTGTATGCAAACCAACGTTGCTCCGAGCTGATACGCATTGTTCGCCAATGGTTGTGCATCCCAAATCCCACATTGTGCCTACCCTCCAACTCAACAACATCACTAGGATCCATCCAGTTCAAATCTACCCGAACTTGTTGCAACACCTCCGCATAGTTTGGACTACGATCAAACACCAAGTCAATCTCATCCGGGTCCGGCTCAATATTGCCTCTCAAGAAAGCTTCCTTGTCCATATGATGAACATGGAAAATTCTAGCCATCCCTAAAATAAATATAAGAACATAATGTTAGATAAATTTAATAAGTATCTATGCCAAAATTTACAATAACAACATGCTCATACAACCATACCCTACCCTAACTCTAACCCTAACCCTAACAATCTTATCTGTACACATGAAGGTTTAATATACCAATCCTAACTCTGTATATCAACCAAACACCTCATTGCTCCATACAAATTTACATATCCAATTGGTGGCCTAGCATTTGGAGGAATTTCTCAATCTAGGAACAAATAACTTGAAATTTTCAGATGAAATTGAGGGGAGAAGAGGAGAATACCTTGGTGAGGCGACTGGGGAAGAAATCCCCTAAGTTTTTCTTCAAATCTTGGGGTTTTGAGTGGAGATTGGGGAAGAATGAGCCCTAGCCTCTACCATTCGTTCTTGAGTGCTAAGTGGTGAGGGGAGAGGAAAAGGGAGAAGAGGGTCGGGCTGGGCCGACCCAGCGCGAGCTTAAGGGATCTAGGTGTGCAGCGCCAGCCTGCACGGCGCTGCAGAGGTGGGTGCAGCGCCACCTTGGGTGGCGCCACACTTACGAGGCTGGGGCCCGTGGAGCCAGCGTGGCAAGGCATGCCACGCCAGCCGTTGCATAGTGCGGCGCCGTGAGTCGTGGCGCCGCCCATGGGCTCTGGAAACATACAAAAGCTTCTGTGTTTTTTGGAGCCCATGTGCGGCGCCAGGCGTCATGGCGTTACACGGTGTGGCACCACCGCGCCAGACATTGCACAGTGCGGCACCGTGAGTCATGGCGCCACACATGGGATCTGGAAACATACAGAAGCTTCTGTGTTTTTTGGAGCCCATGTGCGGTGCCAGGCGTCATGGGTTTGCACGGTGCAGCGCCACCGTGCCAGACGTTGCACAGTGCAGTGTTGTGAGTTGTGGCGCCGCACATGGGCTCTGGAAACATACAGAAGCTTCTGTGAGTTTTGGAGCCCATGTGTGGTGCCAGGCGTCGTGGCGCCACACTGTGCAACGTTTGTCACGGTGGCACCGCACCGTGCACGCCTTGCGTCATGGCGACGCACATGCCTGTAGCCTGCAGCCCAGCGAGTAGCTATTGTGTGGAGCCGTTTCTCATGGCGCCACACCTTCCTACCAGAATTAAAATTGGTTTGACAACATCACATACATGGGCTGGAACATCACATCTAACTGGTTCGACAATACAACATGGGCTGGAACATCACATCTAACATGGGCAACATCACAACATGGTTCGACAACATCACATGGTTCGATATCTACCAAGTTCGAACAACAACATCACATGGTTCGACAACATCACAAAGTACCAAGTTGCCGCGACACCAAAGTTCAAACGACACCATTACAAGTACCAAGTTCAAACGACACCAAAGTTCACATCTACCATGTTCCTACGATCACATCTACTCTACATCCCACGGGTGGTCTTCTTTCCTCGGCCCCTTCTTGCGGGCATCTTCCTCCTCCTCGGTTCCTCTTCATCATCCACCTCTAAACGTATGTCTGCTTGGACTTCTTTGCCTTGGCCGCGGAAGGGTCGGGTGTGTAAGGATTCTTGGGTTGCCTTGGCTTGAACATGTAGGCGGACCGCTTGTGGACCTTGTATCGAGTGTAGTTGCCCAATGTCATCTTGTCAGAGATGCTTTCCTCACCTTGGGGCTATCAACAAAAGAAGATTGGTAAGGACATATAGTAATGCAAGGGACGGTGGGGGATGCAATGGTTGTACTACCTTAGGTGTGTTCGACTCGTCCTCGGATGTGGAGTGATGATCGCCAGAATTGTCACCTTGGGGCGTGTTGGACTGTGACGTGGATGGTGTTGCCACCTCGGGGTCACGACAACCTAGCAAGTTCGATAGCCGCCTTAACCGCTGGCCCTGCTTCTTAATGAATTCACAAAACAGACCCTCTCCCTTCTCTCCACGAGGGTATGTCTCCAAAGCATCCTCGCATGCATCGGCGGACTTTCTTACCTCCGCGCGCTGTCATAGACAAGAAACTAGTAGTTATCCATGCAAGGTGTGAAAAGGGATAAGATGGAAAACAAACATTCGGCACACTTTACCACAAAGTTGACCAAAGGAGCAAACTCGGCTTGTCGCCCTTTTCTGGCCATGATGTTGTATTGTTCGGTTGCAAGCTCATCGAACAACAATGGCTCCTCCAATATCGAATCCCGAAATGCTCGTGGGTATATCTCCACCCGCGCGTTGTCAATGAACCATGTGATGTAGTTGTTGAAAGCATCCTGTCTGAAGGGCCTTTCATGTGTTCCTTTTGCTTTCTTAGCCTCGATCACACACCTCCTGAATTTCTCAACATGCTTCCTATGGAACTTGTCCCAATCCTTCTCCTTCCTCTGCTTCTTCGTGTCCAAGATGCACACAACAACAAGTCCGAGAGCGTTATTTGGTGAAGGATAAATACATCACATGCTAAGGCAGTTAATAGCTTACCCATGGAGCCCTATGTCCGTGTCCTTCCACTCAGGCGGGACAATCTAAAATAACCCAAACTGGTTCATGACACGCTGTGATACTCAATAGCCCACATGCACACCATAGGGCAATGCATTAGCCATAGATGGGATTCTTTGAAGCAAATAGGGTTAGGGCGATTGTCCTCCAGAACACCAAAGCGCTCCCCTCGACCGTATGGCTCCCATGTCACCTACAGCATACCACACTCATGTCAAGTTCAAAGATTACAAGTTCAAGTCATATAATTGACCACACCCAAGGAAATTACCTGATCCATAGTGATCGTGTCAAACTCTTTGGTGTACCTCTTGTACGCCGCCACTGGGTCGCCTGGCGGTTCGGAGACCACATCCCACTTGTAAGCCCACGTGGGGAGAAGGAGGTCCTTGCCATCATCAATATAAGGATTGAATTTCAAAAATCTCGGTCGTCCAACGGGGAAGCGTTCCCAGCTCCACATCGAAAGAAGGAGCAAACAACCACCTCTCGTGGTATTGCCGACGAGTACGCCATGGAGGGGTCCTCACAGTGCGTGTTTAGAAACATGGGGTAAGGCGGACGGTTGACGGGTACGAGGTAACACCGCTTACCTAGGTTCAGATCCCACGACGATGGTGGAATCCTACTCCTGCTATAAATCACTATAAGGGCAGATACGCCGAGTTACAGAGATAAGTTCGCTGTGAGAGGTTGTATGAATCGATGCCCTAAAGGCTCCCATAGGCCCGACTTATATAGTCGCCAGATCCTAGGGTTACAGGGAAAAGTCCTAGCCGGACAGGTTACAAAGTCCTACACCGTCTATCACTAGTCTTGTGTATCTTGCACTCCAAGGCTCCGGGTACGCTGGTGACTCCACCGTAGCCTTCCTTTATCCGGCAGGGGCCTCCCTTCTGGATCCACCTAACTGGGCCGCCCAGCAGGCCACAGGCCATGCTACCGACTATGGGCCACCCGGGTTGGTCGGATAAGAGACATGCTATGAGGATACCCATATAGCATATCCCCAACAGTAGCCCCCGAAGAACTCCGAGATCTTGCGTCGTCTTGCCTCTTCACGTGGAATGCTCCGTCTAGATGGATGTCGGCAAATCGTCAAGCAATATCTTGTAGTCCTCCCAAAGAACCCTGCAAGGTTTTTCTCCGTCTTGGATTAGTAAGTTGGAGAAATGCTGAATCTTCCATCATACTCTTCCGTAGTCGGATTAAATCCGTCCATGCCGGAATCTTTGATGCGACGGCTCATCTACCATGTCAGTTATGACGACGTAGGCTTTAGGTCAGCGACGCCTCGTAACTCACACATGCAGAGAACACAATCATATCCGATTTTCCCGCGCGAGCGATACGAACCATTGGCGGCGGCGGTTGGAGACGTGGCGAAATTACCGCGCACGTTCTCGAACACGTCGTCTACGCGGCAACCGTCTGATTAGCTGCACGAATCTTGACGCAGAGTAAGATAAATAGTAACCGTGGGACACTTGCCACTTTTTCACCCCATTCTCTCACATAATCATCTTCTTCCTCCAGCTGCACGCCTCCTCGAGCTCTCCGCGGAAAACCTCGAAGAAACCCTAGCCTCTCTTTGCGTCAGTCGCATCCTTCCAGTCCTCCATGGCCAGCAGCAGCTCCTCCCCGTCAATGGAAGCGTCGAGCGAAGCCACGGCGAAGCCGGCGAGCTCCGTCGTCGTGCCCCCAGAGGGCCTGGTCATCCCTGCGTCGGCGGTGATTGAAACCACCCGCGGTGACCACAATCTGGCGGCGCTAGAGCCTCTGGAAGAAGAGCCAGACTCGCACAAGGGCGACTATTACGACTCGGACATCACCGGCCGCGACATCCAAGAGATGGTCGCCGAAGGCTACCTTCCCGCGATGGAGGGGCTCGCCTGGCAGGCGGCACCGGCCGGCGAGGTGACACCTTCTCCCCAAGCCGGAGAAAAGGTGTACCTTAAGGCTCAGCTGGTACGTGGCGTTTCTCTGCCCATCTCCCACTTCTTTCTGTCCGTCTGGAACCACTTCAAGGTCCAACCCCATAACCTCTCCCCCAATAGTATCTTAGTGCTTAGCAACTTCGCGGCACTTTGTGAGGGTTACCTAGGTATTAGGCCTAGGTTAGACTTGTTCGTGTATTTCTTCACCGTCAAACGTGAAGCCGGACACAGTAGGGAGGAGCTTAGGAACTGCGGCACCATAAGCTTCAAGATCCGACCTGGCCGGCGGTTCCCCGACATCGTCGGCCACGAGTCGTGAAAAAACTAGCAGCGGACGTACTTCTATGGCCCCGACATTCCTTTGGCGGGCCGAGAAGTGACGTACCCAGACTTCGTGGATGGAGCCGCCGCTGAAGTTTCCACATGGAGATCCCATGCCTCCCTTCCCTCCGACCTCGACGCTTCTCGCGCAATAAGGCGGATCGAGTGGTTCATAGAGACAGGTTTGACCGGCTTGGACCTAGCCATGTGCTGGTTCATCAGGCGAATCCAACCTCTGCAGCACCGTGTGAAGTTCATGCACGAGTACACCAGTGATCGAGGGGATACCCTCCGGATCTCCATGGATAACTTCTCGAGCGACTCCGTCAAGCTCCGTTTGAAGGACATCGTCAAGGTGAAGGATAAGAAGCGCGACTTCACCATCACCTACGACATGTACGTAGACGGCAAGTGCCCAAAGGTAGGTATTTATTTTTCGTGTATGACATTGCTCCAGTTTCTCCGTCTTGCCCGCTCCATCTTATCTAACACGGTGATTTCTCACTTAATAGCTTAGCGATCTAGATGAGGACAACCTGGCTGCCCAAATCTATGATCCAAAGATGAAGGAAGTCACGGTCGTGTCCGACGACGATGTCCTGTTGGCGCGAAAGCGGAAGAGCTCCACCTCTGATGCTGCCGACGGAGGCAAGAAGAAGACGGAGGGTGGAGCGTCCAAAAAGAGTACTGCAGCCCTGGAGGCGGAAAAGAGAAAAGCCACCGGGATTTTTGCCAAAACACCCCCCTAGTGTAAGCCTCTCATTCTCCGACATTGTCTTATTTATCTGTCTTATTCCTGTACTTATGCGTTTTGCACGTTTCAGGAAGAAAGCCACAACCAGCCTCAAGAAGTCCTCCAAGACTCTTGGGGCTTCTAGAAATATCAAAGATATGCTACATCGCGACTCCTCCCCCGCCATCGCCCCTGATACTCCTGCCGTCAAGCCCTTCTCTGCTCCGACAAGCTCTCAAGTCCAGGAGGCACCAGGCCCTTCCACCATGGAAGTGGATTTTGGCGCCTCTACCGAGCTCGCTGTTGTCGGCGAGCAGGTGACGCAGGAGAGCGCTGCTCTTCAAATGGCTGAAGCTCCGGCTAAGGATGCCATCGGTAGCGGCAAGGCGGCGGTGGGAGCTGGTACCTGTGCCGAAGGCGGCGCCCCTACTCCCCAGAAATCCTTCGAGTTCCCGAAGATAGTTTACCCGACGCTCCTGCCGAGTAACACAACTATGGTTCCTGGAGGAGTGTCGTCATCTCCGACGTGCGGTCTTGAGGAGCTACTCTGACAAGCGGATATCTTGCGAGGAAATAGCATTTCCTTTGGCAAGCTGCTAGCCGAGAGCGCTACAAACCTCAAGATTATTGCACTTGTAAGTTTTTACTTTTCCTTCTGCATTTCATATGAGTATCCCACTGTAGCCCCCGAGGGTGTAGACGGAAAACCATAGGTTTTGCATCTATATGCTCTAAGAGTGACTAAGTTAGAAAAAATTCTCACTGTAGCCCCCAAGCATTTAGATGGAATGAATTACTCCGACTAGATGCTTTAAGAGTAGCATACACAGTGTTCATAAATTTTCAATGCTGTAGCCCCCAAGCCTCTAGTTGTAACTGAATTAGTTCTGACTAGATGCTTAAAGAAAAGCTAAGCATTTTCTGAGTTAAAATTTTTATACTGCAGCCCCCAAGCCTCTAATCGAGAACTGAATTAGCTCTGACTAGATGCTTAAAGAAAAGCTAAGCATATTGCTAAGTTAAAAACTCTCGATGTAGCCCCCGAGCCTCTAGGTGGAAAATCTCCGACTAGAAGCTCCAAGCAGACCAAACAATGATTTAACTTTGTATTTGTTTCCATAGAACGAGAATGCTTGGAGGGGCATGGCCAACGACAAGTACCAGCGCAGATCTTGAAGCCGAAAATGGTAAAACCGCCATATTGAAGGAACATATCATAAAAAACAAGAGTCTGTTTTCTTATTGTGCATTTCCGTCTTACTTTTGTGCCCACAATCTCCGAGTACTCACTGTGTACTTTGTTTTCTCCGAATTGTAGAACATGTCGCCAAGGCCAAGGACATTGTCGAGCAGTCCAAGCATATCCAGTAGCTGGACAGCGAGAACAAGATCCTGAAGGAGGAGAGGAAGGAGATGCTGAAGATGCACGAGGATTCCATGAAAGCCCTGCAGGATTCCGCCTCCGGGGAGATCAATCGCTTGAAGGAGGAGCTTGCGATCCTAAAGGATCAGAAGCAAGCTGCTGATGAGAAAAATCTTCGCCATAGCGAGGCGTTTAAGCTCCTCCAACAAGAGAAGGAATCCTTGGCGGACATCGTTTGGCAGGCCAAGGCCAACATCTTCAGTAAGTTTCCTCCGCCTTGAATTTCTGTAATCTGGATACTTAGAGTTTTTTGAACTCATGCGCTCCTTGTCGGAATTTGCAGCTCCTATGGGTTTAACCCGCTCGCCTCCTTCGGACAAAGAATGCATGGTTCTTGCCGGCAACTTCATCAATACCGCCATCTCCCAAGCCAAGGAGATTGCCAAGCCCCTCCAAATATATATCAAGGCATCGGACTCTGTGGTGAAGTACTCGGAGATTCTGCGCCGAGCCCGCGAGCGTGTCGCGAGCTGGAAAGCTTCATGCGCACGGGCTGGCGCAAGGATGGCGCTGTCTATGGTGAAGGCACACTATGAAGATGCCGACATCGACACGGTGACCTCTGGCATCCCCGACGTGGATGATGACGGCAAGGAGATCGATCACGAAGCCATCCTGTCATCACTCGCGGGCTACGACACCAGGGTTGACGAGTTGGTGGACGTTGACGTCTTCGTGCCCAGGAACCTCATAGACATCGTCAACCAAGATTCCTCCGAGTCTCATCACAGCGCCAACGTTGAGGGTGATGCTCTGGCTGGTGATGATGCGGCCTCCAAGTCTCCTGCGCCCAAAGAATGAAAAACACTTTGTAATTTCTGTTTCACCTTTGGTGTGTGCACGGAAAAAACTTGGTGATGTAATCTTAAGGCGGAAAACAATGGTTGTCGTATCCTGCTACTAAAGAACTAATTCCCACTATGTATATATTTTTTAAGCAAGTGCTGGCTTATCCATTACTCTGGTTCTTATGCTTGACTTTTCGTGAGTCAGAAGGGAACCATGCGCTTAGGTGATGATGCCCAATGGCACCGTCAATAACCTGAGCATAAAATCGCCGACAATAAGTGCCGAAAGTCACTACTCCAGAATCCACATAAAAATAACAAAGAACGTGTAGACCAGAAAACTTAAGCTAACGCCCGTAGGCGGAATTTTAACAAGTGCAATCGCAAGACTTGTGCATAAAGGTTTTATATGATCCAAAAATGAACACTAAAGGAGGTAAAAGACTCAGCAATATGAGTGAACCAAAGAGCTTTATTTCATTGATCATATACAAAGTACACAATTAGATAAAAAATGCTAAGTGTAGAAAGGACGTAGCTATGCTATGTTCCATGGCCGATCAAGCTCCGGGTAGTCATCATCCGGGTCACGTCGCTTACGCTTATGATCCTCGTTGGGTCTATCCTTGAGTTCATGATTGTCGACAAGGTAGTAAGACCCATTGAGCAGCGCCTTGCTTATGATGAACGGTCCTTCCCATGGCGGGGATGATTTGTGTGAGTTCTTCTGCTTAAGTCGGAGTACTAAATCCCCCTCTTTAAACGAGCGAGGCCGAACGCGGCGACTATGGTAGCTGCGTAGATTCTGCTGGTAGATGGCGGATCTTTGGCATGCCAAAACACGCTCCTCCTCGAGAAGGTCCACATCTAGGCGTCTGGATTCTTCAGCGTCATCTTCGTCGTAGGCGGCAACTCTTGGTGCATCGTGGAGAATGTCGGAAGGTAAGATGGCTTCTGCTCCATATACCATGAAGTAAGGGGTGTAGCCGGTGGATCTGTTCGGTGTGGTTCGTAAACTCCACAGCACAGATGGCAATTCTTCCGCCCAGGCTCCAGTTGCTCTATGTAGCGGTGCCTCAAGACGTGGCTTGATTCCCTGCAGAATTAATCCATTGGCTCGCTCAACCTGACCATTGGACTGTGGGTGTGCCACAGATGCAAGGTCAAGTCGGATGCCTTTGTCCCAGCAATATGCCTCCACTTCTCCTAGTGACAAGTTGGTTCCGTTGTCGGTGATGATGCTGTGTGGGAGACCAAATCTCACCACTAGATCCCGGACAAACCGAAGGGAAGTTGCCCCATCAAGCTTTCTAATGGGTTTAGCTTCTATCCATTTGGTGAATTTGTCAACTGCTACAAGCAGATGCGTAAATCCACACGGTGCCATCTGTAACGGTCCCACCATGTCTAGCCCCCAGACTACAAACGACCAAGTTATTGGTATTGTTCGCAATTCTTCAGCAGGAACATGTGGTTGTCGGGCATAATACTGGCATCCCGTGCATGTATCAACCAGCCTGTCGGCGTCCGCCTTCGCGGTCAGCCAGTAGAATCCTTGCCGGAAGGCTTTCGCGACCAATGATCGAGGAGCGGCGTGATGCCCGCAATCTCCAAGATGGATTTCGCGTACGATTTCCATACCTTGTAGTTGGGAAACGCACTTTAAGTATACACCAGTAGTGCTCCTTTTATAGAGTTGCCCATTGATTATGGTATAACCCTTTGCTCGTCGTACTATTTGCCGTCTTTCGACTTTGTCGTCGGGCAAAGTTCCGTGTTCGAGATACTCCATGAACGGTTTTGTCCAAGCCGGAGGGATCTTTGTCACCATGTTGACGAAAGAGTCAGCTCTATCCGTGTTGTCGATGTCGGCGCCCTTCACGGATGGTGTGCGTATATGCTCTAGGAAAACTCCTGGCGGAATTTGCTTGCGCCCTGATCCAAGCTTAGACAGTAGATCAGCCGCCTCATTTTGCTCCCTAGGCACATACTTGACTTCGTCGCCCAAGAAGCTCTTGGCTATCTCGTCCTCGCGATATGCCGCCATCATAGGGTTCCGCACGTTCCAGGTGCCAGCCACCTGCTGGGCAACCAAGTCGGAATCTCCACAGCAAACTATGCGCTTGATGCCAATATCCTTAGCTACACGTAGTCCGTGAATGAGTGCTTCATACTCCGCCATGTTGTTTGTAGCCTCGAAGTGGATCTGCAGGACGTAGCGCAGCTTGTCTCCTTTTGGTGACTGTAGCAGTACACCAGCCCCCGAGCCGTTGAGCAACTTTGATCCGTCAAAGTGCATCACCCAGTACTCTGGTTCTGGCAACGGAGTAGCATCTGGCATCTCCGTCCAATCTGCAATAAAATCCACCAAAGCTTGTGACTTGATAGCGTCGCGTCTCTTGTAGGTGATCTCGAAGGCGGCAAGTTCAATGCCCCACTTCGCGACCCTTCCTGTAGCGTCGCTGTTATTGATAATGTCGGACAGCGGAGTCTTGCTCACTACTGTGATTGGGTGCTCCTCGAAGTAATGCCTCAGCTTCCGAGAAGCGAGGAATACTCCATAGGCTATCTTTTGGTAGTGCGGGTAACGCTTCTTGGACTCCGTCAAGACCTCGCTCACATAGTAAACTGGTCATTGAACTCCCGCCTTCTTCAGCAACTTGTACAGTGGCAAAGCCTTCTCTCCAAGTCGGCTGACGAACCGACTAACTGTTGCAACACAACCTGTTAGTCGCTGAATGTCCTTTAGGCATGTCGGACGGTTTATGTTTAAGATGGCCTTGATTTTCACCGGGTTGACTTTGATTCCGTGCTGGGAAACGATGAAGCCCAACAATTTGCCGGCTGGAACCCCGAAGACGCACTTCTTAGGGTTGAGCATCATGTTGTATTTTCGGAGATTATCAAAGGTTTCTTTTAAGTCGGAGATTAAGTCGTTTGACTTTTTAGACATCACTGCGATATCGTCCACATAGGCGTGAACGTTCCGACCAATTTGGTCGTGAAGGCAACGCTGCATTGTCCGCTGGTAGGTAGCACCTGTGTTTTTCAGCCCAAAGGGCATCGTGACATAGCAAAACGTGCCGTATGGAGTAGTGAACGAAGTGGCCAATTGGTCCGACTTCCTCATCTTGATCTGGTGGTATCCTTAGTATGCATCAAGAAAACACAAAAGTTCCGAGCCAGCCGTCGAGTCAATGACTTGGTCAATGCGGGGCAAAGCAACCGGATCTTTGGGACATGCTTTGTTCAAGCCGGTGTAATCAACGCACATTCTTAATTCATTGGTTCCCTTTTTGGGGACAAGTATAGGATTGGCCACCCATCGGGTGTGAAGGACTTCTCGGATAAACCCAACCTTAAGTAACCTAGCTATCTCTTTGCCAATGGCGCGTCTCTTCTCATCTCCGAAGCATCGTAGAGGTTGTTTCACTAGTTTACATTTTGGATCTATGTTTAAGCTGTGCTCGGAAAGTTCCCTAGGTACATCTTTCATGTCGGTAGGTTGCCAGGCAAAGATGTCCCTATTCTCACGGAGGAACTCGACGAGCGCGCTTTCCTATTTGGGATCCATGTTCGTTCCAATGGCGACGGTCTTGGAGGCATCACCTACCACAAGTTCCACCGGCTTGATCTCGATGGCGGCCTTGAACGCAGGAGTGGAGTCGGAGATCTGCTTCTTCGACACGGGCATCTCTGAGTCATTGACCTTGCTCTGGATCTCCTTGAATTCTTCGCTGTAGGGGACAGCTTCTACAACGGCTGCTTCATTGATCTTGCAGTCCCTTGCCTTGGTAAAGCTTCCGGATACGGTGATGACACCGTTTGGTCCGGGTATCTTGAGTTTGTTGTATAAGAAGCATGGCTTGGCCATGAACGTGTGGAATATGTCGCGGCCGAATATGACGTGGTACACGCTCTTGAAGGGGACCACCTCAAAGGTGATGCGCTCTTGGCGGTAATTATTAACGTCGCCAAAGGCTACCTGAAGCGTAATGCACCCAAGGACCGAGCCTCCCGACCAGGAACTACGCCATGGAAAATGGTGTTGGTCCGCCTTAGGTTTGCCTCCGTCAAGTTCATCTTCTGCAGTGTATCCAGGTACATGATGTTGATGCTGCTTCCACTATCCACCATGCACTTGGTGAACTCCACGCCGTCAATCAATGGGTTCATGACCATGGCGTACTGGTTCTCCGTGGGCACAAGGTCTGGGTGGTCCGTCCTGTCCCAAGTTATTGGAACCTCCGACTAGTGCAGGTATTGGGGAACTGGGGGGAGAGTGGCCATCAGGATCCTTAGAGAGGTCTTCTGTTGTCGGACGGTGGGGGTGCCAAGGAAAGTGTGGTAGACTGGGGCCTTCTTTGCGAAGGGGTTCTTTCCCTTGTCGTCGCTCTTGGCGGCGTGCTTGGGGTCACCGTCTCGTCCATGTCACTTGAATCCTTAGAATCCTCCTCCTTCTTCTTCCCCTTGCCCTTGCCTCGCGGTCTGTTCTTCCGAATTTGCTTGTAGCCGGACTCCGGGTCTTCCTTGAGGTTGTTGACGAACTTGCAGTGTCGATTGGTATGGGTGGCCTTGCCGTTGGCGTCGAGGTGTACGAGGCATGGCATATCGCGGTACTCCTCGTAGGTTTGGGGAACGCGGAACGACACCGAGTTGGTTTCACTTCCTTGTTGCTGCCCACGGCCTGCACCCCTTCCTCGGCCACGTTGTCCGCCTTCTCCTCGTCCTGCAAAAGTCATAGCGACCATGTCGGTAGATTGCTTTTCTTCTGGAGCGGTTTTCCGCTTTGTACTGCTGTTCCTCCGAGCTTGGGTTGGAACGGCCGTTGCCGGCAAAGAGCCACGAGCGTCATCGTCAGCAGCTGTGAACTCACTAGCTAACTGAATCATCTGATTCAAGTCAAGCCGATGATTGTCCTGCAAGCGCTTTAGCTTATGTCGGAGCAACGTGCCCCTTTCCAACTCATCAATGAAGGCGGCCATGGCGGTCTGAGCGTGCACTCCTGCACAGGAATTTTTCATATCCAGCCAGCGGGAGAGGTAGGCGCGAGATGTCTCGTCTTTCTCTTGCACGCACCACTGTAGGTCGCCCACAGTGCAGGGACGCTTGTATGTACCCTCAAAGTTCTTGGTGAATGCTTCTTGCATATCCAGCCAGTTGTAGATAGATCTTTCCGGCAAGTCGTCGATCCATTGACGGGCCGTGCCCGCCAACATTAACGGGAGATACTTAACGGCGACGTTGGGGTTGCCTCCGGCAATCTCCACCGCGTTGCCGTAGTCTGCAACCATGTGGCAGGCTTGGCGGTGCCGTCATAGGGCTTGATGGTCTTGTCAATCCGGAAACCTTTGGGGTAAGTTGCGGACCGTATTGCAGGTCCAAAGCAACGTGGTCCCAGGTATGGTCCTTCCCGGGCCTCGTGGATCTTATCGATCCGCGAACGTGCATCGTACGGCTCCGGGTTCTTCTTCTTGTTTTTAAAAGGGGATGGGCTGCGTGAACGACGCGGTCCTCTTCCGCCATGGTGACTGCTTGGCGGTGACGGAGGCGGAGGTGGCGGTGGGTTAACCTTCTTATTGTTACCCTCCTGCGACGCCTCGCATATGTCACGGTTGCTTGTCGGATGCGGAGGATCGTGGTGTGACCTGCTCTTGTGTCCTTGGTGGCGTTCTTCATCATGACGGGTCTATGCCGCGTTGTCGCGGATGACGATGCCACACTGCTTTGGAGGGGGCATATCCGTACGATGGTGAGCCTTGTAATCTTCCTGACGTCGGGGGGATCGGGGCGGTGGCGATGGGCAACGAGGTCGGACTTTTTCTCCGTGGTTGGAGGATATGGGGATAGCATCCTTCCTGTTGTGCGCATCCCTCCGTCTTCATTCTGATGAACCCGTCTGTGATCCGACATCCTGAGGAGATCTGTCCCTTGGCGGTTTGTACTAGATGGATCAACAGAGCGCTGGGTCGGACTCGAGCCTCTGAGAGGTGGCCTTTTCCTGCTGCTTTACCGCCTTGGCCACTAGGTCATAGACCTGTTCTACTGCCTCAGGCGATCTATCCTGCTCCAGAAGGGTCTTGGCGACGGCGAGGTTAAGGAGTGGGGTGGGCATCACCTGCTTGCCTTCACTATCAATGTATGGCTTGGCCTGTGCCGGCTTTGAGGGAGCCCATCCTAGGTTGCGCCGTATACCAGGATCGTTGATGACGCGAACCGAAGCCTTCTTAGCCTTCTGCTACTGCAGCAGAGTCTTGTACTCGGCCTCCATTGCTCTAGCTTTCTCTATGTACTTCTGCGTGTTGACCAGATCTCGATCTAGTTTAGCGCCTTGCTCCGCGATGGCTTGCGCCTCCTCCAGCAGCTGCTGGCGTTTCTCATCAAGCTGAGTCACATTCCGGATATGTTCAACGGTTAGTGGCTCGACGAGGAGATTGCCGTACATCACTCTATCAACTAGAGTAACATGGGATGCTGCCGACGTGGATGCTGGAGGCGGCAAGTTTGCGGTGTTGTTGTTGCTCGGGCCGGTGCCGAGTTCCTGCGGCTGCTGCACTGGGTTAGGCGGAGGAGGCATGACCTTTGCGCGATCATCGTCAGCCGCAATAAGTGGCCCCTTCCCCTTTTCCAGCGCCGTAGGCGGAGCTTGCCCGGGTTGATCTTCATCCATCGCTGTCCCAATGGTGACGAACACCCCTCGAGACATGACGGTGTTGTTAGCTTGTTCGTCGCGCGAGTACTCCTCCTCCATCTCCTGCATAGCGGAGTCTAGCTCTTCTGGACTGAAGTCTATCTCCTCTGAATCTGCACTGAAGTCAGCGTAAAGTGCGTCAATGACAGAGTCGGAGGGTGCCAGGACTTCCTTGATGATGGGCGGTGGAGGTGCAACGGCCTCGATTATGACTAGAGGTGGTGGTGCTGCTACGACGATGACGGCGGGAGGCGGTGGCGGCGGCTGCTGAACCGGAGGTTCTCCGTCTCTGAGCGCAAGCTCCATCTGGGCTGCCGCGTCAGCTGCCGCGTAGCTGTTGACGGTGCTCACCATCTCTTCGAGGGTAAGGCGTCCTGTTGCCTGCTGCTAACGTAAAGAATGTCGGAGAAGCATGCCACAGTCCAGTCCTTCCACGAAGTGACACAAAGCGTTATCATCGGGGTAATTGGCCAGGTCTGCCCGTATACGGAGCCACCTGGCAAGGTAGTCACGGGGGTTTTCGCCCTCTCTCTGAACACAGCGCGCCAAATTGAAGATGGTAACCACGCCAACGAACTTGGATCTCTGCTGTCTAGACGCGCGGATGAAGCCGGCAGATTTGCAGTGATCTTCCACCTTTATATCCTGCACAGGGGCGGTTTGGGTGGGCTTTGAATTTTTCTGATCTTTGCCGGCAAACTCCGAGGAGAGGTCCGACATCGATCCTTCCGCGAACGTGTCCTGCCCGTAGGCGGTCCGTGCAGGTCTTGATGCTTTCCGATCTTTGCCGGCAAACTCTGAAGAGAGATCCGACATTGATCCTTTCGCGAACGTATCCTGCCCGTAGGCGGTCCGTGCGGGTCTTGATGCTCCTCCGACTCCCAGGGAACTAGTGCCCGAGTCAGTTTCGCCGATGAAGAGGTGGATGTCTCCAATAGGAACAATCGAACACCGCGTAGGGGTCGTCTTCGCCGGGATCCAGAACTCGTCAGGGGGACGATCGGAACGTTGCTGGAGAAGAGAACACGGCCGATGGCTACGGTTTCGCCGATTCCCGTGAAGATCTTGGTCCTCGCCCGCTGAAGAGCCTGAAGCGCCTCTTGCCCCACGGTGGGCGCCAACTGTCGTGGTATTGCCGACGAGTACGCCATGGAGGGGTCCTCACAGTGCATGTTTAGAGACGTGGGGTAAGGCGGACGGTTGACAGGTACGAGGTAACACAGCTTACCCAGGTTCAGATCCCACGATGGTGGCGGAATCCTACTCCTGCTATAAATCACTATAAGGGCAGATATGCCGAGTTACAGAGATAGGTTTGCTGTGCAAGGTTGTATGAATCGATGCCCTAAAGGCTCCCATAGGCCCAACTTATATAGTCGCCAGATCCTAGGGTTACAGGGAAAAGTCCTAGCCGGACAGGTTACAGAGTCCTACACCGTCTATCACTAGTATTGTGTATCTTGCACTCCAAGGCTCCGGGTACGCTGGTGACTCCACCGTAGCCTTCCTTTATCCGGCAGGGGCCTCCCTTCTGGATCCACCTAACTGGGCCGCCCAGCAGGCCACAGGCCATGCTACACGACTATGGGCCACCCGGGTTGGTCGGATAAGAGACATGCTATGAGGATACCCATATAGCATATCCCCAACACCACCAATAATTGCATCGGTGGCGCTCCTAAGACAAGCATCATCCAGCTGCAGATGAAGTGAACAACCATTTGGTACGAACAATATTTTTTGAGGTAATGCAGAAATATACAACAACATTTGTAAAGAACTGATTACCTTACGGTACAACCAAGCCAACGCCGCCGAACTCCAACCGAGGTTAGATTCAAAAGCAATGAGCAACTTGAGCCAATGCCACTGAGCATGATCCCCACTGCTATCAGGAAAGAGAGTCCTCGTGATGATGTACCACACATACACACGAGTGTATGTCTTGATCGTCTCCTCATTGGCATCCTCGGGGCAGATCTTGAAATTCTTTATGATCCAACTAAAAGTAGCCCCGACAGCGACCCTCAGGCTTTCCCCCTTCGTATTTACAGCCTCATGTGGATCCTTCCCTATAAGGTCGACCATCTGCTCATGCCACCCGTCTGAATCCGAGCTTATGCACACAGGGTTTCCCTTGATTGGGAGTGCCAGGATCATGCTCATGTCCTGCAAAGTGACCGTAGTCTCCCTGTTCCTAAGGTGAAAAGTGTGCGTCTCCGGCCTCCACCGGTCCACAAGCGCGGTGATAGTAGCGGGGTTGAAGGCCGGTGTGGACCTAGTGACCATGTGGATATAGGGGAGGAGTCCTAGATGTTGGATGTACGAAGTGTACCGCTCGTCATAACACATCTTGCCGGACGAGACCTTGTGGTACCTAAGTCGAAGGGGTATAAGCTCTTGCAAACCTACAATGGAAAAGGTTAGATTTCCATCTCAACAAACATGGCATCTTGTTCGACTTGCATGGATGTTTTTAGTACCTGTCTCTTCTTCGACAACTTGTAGGCACGATGTTGAACATCATAGTGAGCATTGTTTGGAGAGGGGTTTAGAGACATCCTACATATTCAAAACAATAGAGAGAATAAGAACAATTACAAAATGTCCATATTATTCCAACTATAGTTGTAACATATACTCCATCTTACTCTAGATATAATTGTAACATGACAAAAATCCTACCCTACTCTACCTCTAATTGTAACATGAACAAAAATAGTTCTAGCATCTTACTCTAGAATTTCATCCTACTCTACCTATAGTTCTAGCATCTAGAGTTGGTAATATATATTGGCAATAGTTCTAACTATAGTTCTAACATGAACAAAAAATTCATCCTACATGAACAAAAATCAACACACCTACATGTAACCATACAATTTCTCACATAGAACCTAGGGTTTCACTATCCCATAATAACTAGGGTTTCACTATCCATCTTACAAGCATTCCTAAACATAAAGATCAAGTAAACATGGCAATGATTCATACAATCTAGGGTTTCACCATACAATCTAGGGTTTGACCAAAAATTACAAATAAGGGACAAAAAGGGAGAAATTTGTGGATGGAATTCAGAGGATTAGAGAGAATACCTTGGGGAGGGGATTGGGAGCATGATTCTTGGAAGAAATCCCTAGAATCTGGTCGATTTTGTGAGGTGCATTAGGTGGAGCGCCAAACCCTAGCCGCCATGCTCCTCCTCTGTTCGACGGCGCTGGGAGAGGAATGAGGGTCGTGGGAGGGCTGGCTCACATGCTGGTACAATACCTAAAGTGCGACGCCACACGCTCTGGCGTGACACTACACAGTGCGGCGCCGCACGGTGTGGCACCACACTAACGGGACCGGGGCCCACGAGGCCACGGGCGAGCCACGCTGGCAGGCGCACGGCGTGACGCTTCATGGCGCTTCTATTTAGGGTGCTACGCTAGCGCATATAGCATTGCAAAAAGGGTTAGTCCAGTAAATTTCTTTTCGCTGGAGTTCATTTTGTGAATTTCTTTTTTATAGGTTATTTCCGTCCAAATTGCCTTGACATGGAGTACATGTTTTCCGGAAACGAACTGCTTCGCGTCGTCCCTCCCGCGGGGGACCGAAGCGACCGCCTTCCCCAGCCCTAACCTAGCCCCACCTCTCCATCCCTACTCTTGTCGTTGCTGGCAGTGTTCACCGCCGGGGCTAGCCCGCACGGGCCGACGACGGCGGGCTCTTCTCTCCCGGCACATGGTGGTTCGGGCGGGCAGGCGAACTTCTTGGTGCGCTGTGCTTCTCGGTGGATGGCGGCTCTGGTGTAGGCGGTTGATGCGGCAGCGCGCTAGCCGAGGTTTTTAATTTGCGGCCCGAAAATTCAGACGCCAAGGCATACCGGGGTCTGAGTTACTTGTAATCTCGCGGAGGGCCATAGTAGCTTCGCCAATTGGCGAGAGAGGCAAAATGGGGTGAATACAAATCTAACTGCTAAATGATTGTTTGAATCGGTCGAAATGGTTGAACTCAAATCCCACCATTAGATCAATTCTTCTTGTCCCGACCTGTCAGTATTCCTCATTATCCTTTGCAGTCATGGACTGGTTTATCCCCTGTGAGGACCAGATCTTCTTCTCTGCTCTGCTCTGCTCTTCTCCTCTATTATTTTCCTCTTCATTATCTTGCTTAGCTCCGGTTGCTGGTCCCTAGATCGGAGCTTGCCGTTTCTCTCCTTGCGTCCCCGCCATGGCCAGTCAACCTCCCATGCCCTTAATCAAAGCTCGCTGCCGTAGCCTATTTTTTCCTAGTCGTCGTGTCGAAGCTAAGTGTCCCCAACCTAGCCTCTCACCTCTGACTAGACCTTCTCGCATGATGGAGCATGTCCCGCCAGGCAATTCGGACTGGTTACTGGCCTCAGGCGGTTGTGTGCTGTCGTGTACCCCAGACATGGTAGCCCTGGCAGAGGAGTTCGACGAAAACACTCTCATGGCCACCGTGCTGGGCACGCATCCCGCCATTTCGCCGACAGACTTGCTGTCAGCTTTCAGGTCTTGTTTTGGAATCAAACAAAAAGTGGTCAATATTGAGGTATGCGTACCGCCATTCTAAAGCGAATATCCCCGAGAGGCAATAATAAAGTTGTTATTATCTTATTCCAAGTATATGGTAGATGTTTATTTTGCATGCTATAATTGTATTAATCGGAAACATTAATACATGTGTGTTCAATAAACAAATAAAGAGTTCCTAGTTATGCCTCTCATATAAACTAGCTCATTGATTAACAAGATGATCAAGGTTTCCTGATCATGGACATTGTATGTTGTTAATAATGAGGTCACAACATTGGTGGAATGATATGATAAACATTCATCCGAAGTATAGTAATACGATCAAAGTCATTATGTTTACATTTCTATAACATCATATAAAGTAACCCTAATCCTTAGACCATGAGATCATGTAAATTGCTAACACTGGAAGAATATTTTGCTAACATCAAACGTCACATCGTAACAGGATGACTATAAAGGTGGGTTTCAGTACTATGAAAGTGTTATGTTGAGGCACATGGATCAAGAGTGGTATTTTTCCATCCCAATGACAGAGATATATACTCTAGGCCCTCTTGGTGATATCATATTGATATAGCTTGCGAGCAAGTGATAAGATCACTAGAATGTTATATCAAGAGAACGAGAAAAGAGTACATATCGGTAACATTATCAAACTAGGTATGGGGATACCAATGGTCAAATCTTGGACATGTAATATATTTTGAGACAAAGGGATTTATTTACAAGCGTTAAAGGTTCACACGATCACTAGATTCATCATTAAATGTGTGGGAGTCTATACGGATCTTTAGGTCCCGCTATTGATTATTAATCGGAGAGGGGTCTCGATCATGTCTGCAATTATTCGTGAACCATAGGGTGACACACTTAAGGGATAGAGACACCATTTGGAGCAAATAAGATGCCAGAGAAAGAATATGAAAGTGCTAAAATTATTTCAACGGACACATGAATTGTTTTGGGTGAAATTGCTGATATTGGTTCTGCTTGTGATATTGAAATGTTGCTAGGGGTTTTATGTGAATGTTTGTTAATTAAAGTAATTAACAAAATTCTGAATAAAATAAATAAAATGGTTTTATTAATTGAGATATGCATTGATTTTGGTGGAAAAATTGTTGGAGATATGCCCTAGAGGCAATAATAAAGGTAGTTATTATTATATCTTTGTGTTTATGATAAATGTTTACATTCATGCTGACGAGGTTTGATCTCGTCAATGCCCATTGTTATGGACTTGGGTTTTAGAGAAAATGGGGATGCTAGAAGTCACGGAACGGTTAACAGACAAGTAACACAAGGACACGAGATTTACCCAGGTTCAGGCCCCCGGAGGGAAAACCCTACTCCTGCTTGTCTGCTCTTAATTACAGCGGAATCGAAGGTTACAGGGGTGCGCAGATGCAATATGTAATGAGGTGTGTATGCGGTGTGTTGAGAGATCCTTCTCGCCGTACCCTCCTGGCCTTTATATAGATAGGCAGGTCCCAGGTTAGGTCGAGTCAGTTACAAATTAGGGTTGGCACCCTTTGAAATTCTATCTAATCTAGACCTGTCCTCCAAGGAATCGAAAACACCATGGGCTTGGGCCACCCGAAGTCTTCCTGGGCCGTGTGTCCTGAGTGGGCCTTCCTTGGGCTGGACCAGGTATACCAATGTCATGTACCCGTGGGGTATATCCATGTCAGTAGCCCCCGAGTGTTCAGTCGAATCGTAGATTCGGCCGAGGACTCTTTAATCTTTTGGGTGCAATCGAGCCTGCTATTTCAAGGAGAAATGTTTTAATTCATAGGGATTGTTGATGCATGTGCCTGGCTCAACCGATAGATCAGGGCCAGTTAACTGTCATAGGACAAAAAACACGATCTTCATCAAACTCGAGTCCACAGACTCGAATTCGGAATGATTGCTGGTGTGATTCGACTCAGGCTATTGTGGTCTTACAGGAGACGAATCCCAATGATTTTAAAATGTTGTACCCAACGCATCCGTCGGGATTTTCATCGTGCCTGTTGACACATAAGTTTACTGGCAGAGCACAGTCAGGTGTGTTACCAGGCCATCAGATGATAACTATAGGGCTGATCTTTGCATCGCAGGCACAACATCCAAAATTTTATCACTGCGGAGGTGTTTCGGCTGGCCAAGGAGACGACTTCTCACTTAGCATTGGTTTGGGCAAAGTTGCCAAAAATATTTTGTTGTATTTTGATCCGAAGGATCGCAGTCGAAGAATTCATAGGGTGCACGGCCAGCGCTCCCTATGGGAGTAGCCCCCGAGTGTCTGTTCGAGTCATAGACTCGAGCAGAGACTTTAGTTCAGTCATTTTCAATGTAAGTCTGAAGGACACAATTTTTCTGAGTGCTCAACCAACGATCCCTATGGGAGTAGCCCCCGAGTCCGTAGTGGAGTCGCAGACTCGACATAGGACTTGAAGATAATGTCAGGGTGATGTTACCTTAGTAAGTTCTTAGGTGCGTGGCCAGCGCACCTGATAGGAGTAGCCCCTGAGTAGTTTCTCGAATCGTAGATTCGAGTAAGTACTTGATTGATTAGCCAAAAATCTTCGAGCCATTGCTGGTTTTGCCTTGATGACGTTAGTACTGACGATGGGTGATCTCAACCGTCTGCGGTAGCAGAGATGATGCGACGAGATGATCGTGGGTCCCACCGCCTGACTTGAAGTTGACTAGTCATGCATAGACGTGGCGGAAATTACGACGTATCCTTAGTTTCCGTGTGTAGTGGACGGCGTGCTGGCGACAGTTTGATGTAATGCTAACACGTGTACGGTGAGATCTGAATGGCACGCTAGGGCTTCTCAATCGACGGCTCGTGTGCGTCATCTTCGTCCTTTTATACCGCATGGGAACAGTGATTTATTTTTACCCTTTGCCATTTGCTCATCTCCTTTGCCTCCATTTTCGCGAGCGTTGCTGCCCTCTGTTGCGCGCTGGACATTCTCCACACTTTTCCTTCGTCGTTTTTGCACTCGCACCGCCGCACTCGCCGTTGCAAGATGGGAAAGCCAAAGAAGACAACTGCTGGAGCTGGTTCGAGTGCCGCCGGCGGTGGCAAGAAGGTCGCCGCTACGGCCCATGCCACTGATGGTGGGTGGAAGCGCACGGACATGCGCGATGGGGATCCGCACAAGCTGCACGATGCTAGGTTGATCCCCAAGGACAAGGAGGACGCCATCCTCCCCGAGGACGAGGTAATCCCACGCCCGCTCGAAGGGTTTTGGGTGATGTTCTATGCCTTTGTTGTCCGCGGTCTTTCTCTTCCTGTCCACGATTTCCTTCATGGACTCATCTTTTTCTACGGGATTCAGTTGCATAATCTGTCTCCCAATTCTCTTCTCCATATCGCTTGTTTCATCACTCTTTGCGAGTGCTGGCTCGGTATCGAGCCGCACTTTGGCCTCTTCCGGAAGCTCTATTCCGTGAACAGGCAGTCCGGCACCGGCGGTGTTTATCCGATCGGCGGCTGCATCATCTCCATTCGTTCTTCTATATTTTTCTTCTCCTTTTCCATGTGCGAGTCCGTCCAGTATTGGCGGAAGAAGTGGTTCTATATCCGCCACGCCAAATTGGACGGACAAGAATATGGTCTCGCCCCTTTCGACTCCGCTCAGAAAATCATCCCGAAGAGGTCGTGGAAGAACCACGTCTTGGAGGGTGAAACGGCGGAGGTGGAGGAGCTCTACCGTCGCATGGAGGCACTCTAGCTGGTGGTCGAGGTCAATGGTGTCGATATCATTCGCACCTTCCTCAAGCGTCGGGTGCAGCCGCTCCAAGCGAGGGCACACCCGATGTATCTATATGCTGGCCATAGCAATCCTACAAGGGTTTCACCTGAGGAGTTGTCCAAGGGTGACATTGATAGAGCCCTTCGGCCCCTGCTGAAGTTCAATGCCGACGAGGACCTCCCGGGGAAATCATTGACCTCTCCGTTCAGCGCCAAAAATGCAGTTCCGCAGGTGGAGACTTATAGCTTGCGAGTTGCTCTTCTTCGAGTACTTTGTGTCTTGTTAATGTCACTAATCCTGTTTTCTTGTTTCTTTTGTTTGCAGAACCTCAAGGTAGCTGGGATGATGCCCCCTCTGCCGGAGAAATTTCCGGTTGCGCTAGAACGAAGTTGTGGATTCTGAGTCTGAGCTTCCCCAGGCGCAATATCCTATCCTGGAAGCCCCAGATCTGAGCGAAGGGCGGACCCGAAAGCGCTCCCGGAGTGAATCTTTGGATGGGTCTACGCCACCCACTCCAAGGGGTCCATCGTTCCTCGAGCAACACGATGACAAAGAAGGTGCATCGTCTGCTCCTTTCCCTGCCGTGCCCATTCGGGCGGTGGCTCTATAGCCGCCGGCCAAAAAGAAGAAGGAGAAGGCAGCTCCCGTCTTCAATTTGTTGGCCATCAATTCATAAGTCACTCTGCTTGAATTTTTCTATGTTCGTCTGCGTAGTGTTAGTTTGTTGCTGATCTGATAGTTACTTGCAGCAATCCTTCGAAGGAGTACCTTGACAGGGACACCCAAGAGGTTATGGCGAAATCGAAGCCGACGGATTCTATCCCCCAGGTGGTGGCCGACTCCGAGGACGATGACCCAAACCACATTAGGTGGGAAGCTCGGGCAGTCGTAACTCGGAAGGAAGCATGCGAACCTTCGAAGTCCACAGCTGAACACGTAAGTGTTGTTTTTTATTCCATGGGAGGGAGCCCCCGAGTCCTTTTGTCTGACCTGTTGGTCTTTCGCTTTGCGGGGGAGCCCCCGATCCCTTTATTCATCTACTTTGTTTTTGTTTTTCCTGTAGCCTTTTGTGCACAGCGCCAACCTCCTCATCCAGCAGCATCTGGCGCTGGAGGGTCAACTGAAGCAGCTCAAAGGTGCGTAGCTTTCTTTTTGGGTGTCATTTGAGTTTGCCAAGTGTGTTGTCTGTGTTTATCCGAAACTTCTTCATACTATAGATGATATTAATGCTGCGATCCGAAGGCTGAATGCTCTCGAAAAGAGTCTTGGTCAAGCGAAGAAGAAGGCCGCGAATGCTACAGAGGCCAAGGAGCGCCTACAGAAGGAGGCCTAAGATCGTGAGCAGCATCTCGTGGCCATTGCGGCCAATAGGGAGAAGGCTATGGCCGAAAAGCTCATGGCTGCTGCCAAGGCTATCTCTGGTGAGTTTCTGTTGTCTCATTTGGGTGTTCTGATTTTCGAGTGCGTTTTATCCTTTATCATTCGAGTCTTCTTGTCTTTGTCTTGTTAGATGCTTCTGGCATCACGTTTGATCGTGGTGCGCTGGAGCACAGAGATGCTTTGGCCGATGCTGCTGCTGCAATCGAGGATCGCTGCTCCGCTACCGTTGGCTTCTACAAGGAGGTATCCCTAAGGGCATTTCCCTTGACGATGTCGACTCCATTGCGGATGCTCTGTCGAAGGAAGCTCCGGCAGAGTACAAACGCAAGCAGAAGGGCATCGGTGCCTCCATGGGGCTGGCCATGGCGATGGCGTCCGGAGCCAAGATGGACCTGCCTCAAGTCACGTCCAGGATGCCGATGGCGGCAAATGGCTCTGAGGTAGCTTTCGCCTTCTTTGCTTCTCGCTGTAAGCATTATGGGCCTAAGATCATCGACATCCTAGATGATTATGCGGCGAAGCAGCAGCAGGAGGCCAAGAGCAGGCAGTCTGGCTCCGAGGATGCTCCAGATGCGGGTGCTTAGGCATTTGTACTATAGCTAGTGTAGCTTTTTCTTTTGCTGATTTTTGTAACGTCTTGCGGATGAACAAGTCCAACTTTGCCACGAGGTGGCTTTATGTATATAAGTCTATCTTTGAGCTGCTGCTAAAAGTACTTGTGATGTTAATGCTTGATTATTTGACTTTAGGGTCCTTCGGGTGATGCTCCAGTTGTCACTTCGACTGCTCCTGAGCCGCGACCATCTTTGGATGATGCGTCGCAATTGACCTTTCTTCGTGATCGCGTCCATAGCCTAGAAAAGGTTGTCCTTAGCATTCGAGGCCACACGGATGTGTGGAAGTCCAAGGCTGAGCGAGCCACTACCAGGGAGGAGTTCTTGCTTAGGGAATTGCAGAAAATGGTGGAGCAACTTCAATGTGAGTCTTCGTGAACCGATGTTCTTTCGGGTGCAGCTTATTTCTATGTTGGGTCATTCCGTGCTTTGTGCATATGTGAATATCATTACCAGGGAAGAGAAGGAGCACATCGCAATTTGGATGAACTGCCTGATGCAACAAGACTTGGAAACTGGTGGCTTCTTTTGGATGGATCATGATCGAGTCATCGTCCGTGCGACGGTGCAAGATCGCGCACACTAGGTTCTTCGGGTGCTGAGGCAGGCGAGGTCATCACTTGCGGCCATTTGGTCCGTCATGTTCCCTTTGGACGCTGCGCCTTCTACTTTTTTGGGTCTTCTTAGCAAATTTCGAAATGTAGGCCATGTAAAGGAGTTGGTGCGTCATCAGCTAATTGCAGGGGTCAAGGCTTCCTTGTCTCTTGTTCGATTGCATTGTTGTGATGTTAATCTTGCAGAGGTGGCGACTAGGCCGCCCCTTCGACCAGATGGCAGTTTATGGGATATGCGCCCTCATTACACAGCTATGGCGCAACACGCCAAAGAGATTGTAGATTTGTTTGAGAAGCGGGCGAATGTAATGCTCCAGAACAATTAGGTCCTGTAAACAAAAAATGAGATGATGTAAAATTTGTATTTATTCGAGTGGGCTTGTAATGCCCTTTGTAAAGTTTATATGTATTGGCACGTGGTGCCTTGTAATGTGCATGTCCCTTTCATTAGCCTGACGTGGTCAGCTACTCGGGTTGAATGCATTGTTTGCAGTCGACGAAGTCGTGAGGTGAGGTGTAGCCCCCGAGCATATTTAGCGAGAAATAATGCAAGGAGAAAAAGATATTTGGGCCAAGGAACTTAGCTTTTATTCATAGCAAACGAGGAGGTACATTGCTTGGCTGAGTAGCCTTATTGAAAGTAAAGGGTAACTAGGGGCAGAAGCGTCGCAGTCGTGCGATGTTCCAGGGGTTGGAGTATTCGACTCCTGAGGCGACGTCCATGAGGTGGTAGGCGCCACCTGGGATGACTTCAGTGATGATGTAGGGTCCTTTCCAGGGTGACTCTAGCTTCTTGTGCCCTTCTTGATTGAGTCGCAGGATGAGGTCTCCTTCGACGAAGGACCTTGGGTGCAGCCGATGGCTGTGGTAGTTGCGGAGGCTCTGCTGATAGACCGCTGAGCATGCCGCGGCGATGTCGCGTGCTTTTACGAGTGTGTCGACGATGTCTTCTATTGCTGCCGATGATTCGGCTTTGCTGTAAGCGACGACCTGTGGGGCCTTGTGGCGTACCTCGGCGGGTAGCACGGCTTCAGCTCCGTGCACCATGAAGAAAGACATGTAGCCAGTTGAGCTGTTTGGAGTTGTGCGGAGGCTCCAGAGAACCGAAGGTAGCTCGTCTGCCTAGGCCCTCGCAAGCCTTCGAGTGGGCATAGCAGGCGCTTCTTGATGCCGTTGGCCTTTTGACCTGACCGTTGTTCTGTGGGTGCGCCACGGAAGCATATGATATATTGATGCCCAGGTTGCCGCAGAAGTCTCAAAATTCCTTCGAGATGAAGTTCGAGCCGTTGTCCGTTATGATGCTATGAGGCACGCCGAACCTGTAGACAATGGACTCGGAAAATTTGACGACAGTTTTGCCGCTTTGGTTAGTGAAAGGCATGGCCTCGATCCAGTTGGTGAATTTGTCGACTGGGACCAGGAGGAAGACGTGACCTCCTAGCGAGGACTTTGGCAGTTTTCCGATCATGTCGAGGTCCAACTGGGCGAAGGTCTAGGCCAGCCGTATAGGCCTTAGCTCTGATCTTGGTGTGTGCGGCTTGTCCGCGTACCTTTGGCAGGCGTTGCACCTCTGGACGATGTCCTTGGCGTCGTTCATTGCCGTTGGCTAGTAGAACCCAGCTCGTAGAGCTTTGGTGACCAGGGCACAACTGCCTGCATGATGGCCGCTGATACATCGGAAACGTATCTATAATTTTTTGATGTTCCATGCTTGATTAGTATCTACTTTGCTTTGCTTTGTCTACATTTTGAGGTGTTTTTATATGTTTTATGGAACTAACCTATTAAAAAGTTGCCACAGTGCCAGTTGCTTGTTTTCTTCTTTTTTTGGTTCTAGAAAGGTAGAAAATCAATATTCTCGGAATTGGACGGGACAAAAGCCAAAGTCAATATTTTACCGTGGGCAACACGAAGCCAGAATACGAGACGGAGGAGGCTCACCTGGGGGCCACAGCCCCTGGCCGCGTGGGTGGGCCCACCCCGCGCCTAGGGGGTGGGGGGTTGCAGCCGCCCTGGTGGCCCCCTGCCTCGCCTCTTTGCCTATAAAGTCCCCCCGATGCCAAAACCCTAAACACCCGATCAGTATTCCATGAAACCGTCTATAGCCGCCGCCATCATCATCCCTAGACCAGGGGGGGGTTCTGAAGCTCTTCCCGGCACCCTGCCAGAGGAGAGATCATCCCGGAGGCCTTATTCTTCATCATGCTAGCCTCCGGTATGAAGCGTGAGTAGTTCCACCTTGGACTAAGGGTCCATGTAGTAGCTAGATGGTTGTATCTCCTCCTTGTGCTTTCATGTATAGATCTTGTGAGATCCGTTCATGATCAAGATCTAATCTATTTGTAATCATGCATGTTGTGTTTGCGGGGATCCGATGGATATTGATATTACTATGTCAGATTGATTAATGGTTTTTTCTATTTGATTCTATCATGTCTATGTTGTTTTTGATCTTGCATGCTCTCCGTTGTTAGTAGCTATCTTGGCCAGATAGTTGCTAGTGACTCCAAGAAGGGGTATTTATGCTCGATAGTGGGTTCATTCCTCTAGTTTACAAGGGAAGTGACAGAAATCTCTTCGGTTGTAGATGTGCTGTTGCCACTAGGGATAAAATAACGGTCTCTTGTTCATGGAACAAGTGGATTGTTTACCTTACACACTTTGCTTAAAGTAGTTGTCTGTTGTTTGCAACTTTATACTGGAGGGTGTTCGGATGATAACCTAAAGGTGGACTTCTAGTCATAGATGAAGTTGGATGGCGGTCTAGGTATATTTTTGTATTGCCCAAACGAATCTCATAGGATCTTTTTTGTCTAGTATTGCATTTTTATGCCTTGCTCAGTCCTGTCAATTGCCCTGCTATAGTTTGTTTAGCCTGCATGCCATGTTTGTTTATCTAAGGAGAGCACCTCTAGTGAACTATGGACCCCGGTCCAATCTTTACCATTGATACATCTTCCACTGTTACTGGTTTACTTGCTGCACACCATCATCACCTTCCACACCGTACATTTAATCCTTTGTTGCAACAAACCGGCGAGCTTGACAACCTCATTGTTCGTTGGGGCAAAGTATTGAGTTTGTGTTGTGCAGGTTTCCACGTTGCTTGCAACACCTTTGAGACGTTTACTTCCTCCTACTGGTTTGATAACCTCGGTTTCTTACTGAGGGAAGACATGCTGCTGTGCTATTCACACCTTGCTCTTGGGGTTTCCAACGAAGCTTTCCACGTCAATAGTGTGGCCGTCATTAAGATTTTCTGGCGCCGTTGCCGGGGAGGCCAAGGACGTCTTCACAAGGGGAGTACTCTTCAACCTTTCTCTTTACTTTGTTTTTAGTTTGATTAGTTTCTTTTGCTTGGTTTTGTTTGCCTCTTTTTTATCAAAAACTCAAAAAAATTAGTTTAGTTTGGTTTGCTTTCTCTTATCAAAAACACAAAAAAATTAGTTCCTGCTCTAGCTGCTGCTGCTGTTTTTGGCCTGGCTCCACTTTGTCAAAATGAACTCTACTGAGAACACCAAGTTGTGTGACTTCACTAGCACAAACAAAAATGATTTCCTTAGCACTCCTATTGCTCCACCTGCTCTTGATGCTACCTTATATGAAATTAAGCCTGCCTTGTTGAATCTTGTGATGAGAGAGCAATTTTCTGGTGCTAGTTCTGATGATGCTGCTGCCCATCTCAATAGCTTTGTTGAACTTTGTGAGATGCAAAAGTATAAGGATGTAGATGGAGATATTATTAAGCTCAAACTGTTTCCTTTCTCCTTGAGAGGAAAAGTTAAAGAATGGTTGCTATCCTTGCCTAGAAATAGTATTGATTCTTGGATTAAGTGCAAGGATGCTTTTATTGGAAAGTACTACCCTCCTGCTAAGATTATATCTATGAGAAGTGACATTATGAAATTTAAACAACTTGATAATGAACATGTTGCTCAAGCTTGGGAAAGAATGAAATCTTTGGTTAAGAATTGTCCCACTCATGGACTTACTGCTTGGATGAGTATCCAGACTTTTTATCCGGGTTTGAACTTCTCTTCAAGAAACCTGTTGGATTCAGCTGCTAGAGTTACCTTTATGGGCATCACTTTGGGTGCTGCAACAAAACTCCTTGATAATATGATGGTTAATTACTCTGAATGGCACACTAAGAGAGCTCCACATGGTAAGAAGGTAAATTCTATTGAAGAAACCTCCTCTTTAAGTGATAAGATTGGTGTTATTATGGCTATGCTTGTTAATGGGAAAGCTCCTTTAGATCCAAACAATGTTCCCTTATCCTCTTTGGTTTCTCAAGAAGAGCAAGTTGATGTGAACTTCATTAGAAACAACAATTTCAACAACAAAACCTATAGGAATAATTTTGGTGGTAACAACTATAGGCTTTATCCTCCTAATAATGGAAATTCCTATGGAAACTCCTACAACAATGCTAGAAGTGCCCTCTCTGAACTTGAAGTTATGCTCAAAGACTTTATTAGTAAACAAATCGTTTTCAACAAGACTATGGAGGAAAAGCTTTTAAATGTTGAGAAAAATATTTCCTCTTTGTCTGAAGCACAGTCCTCCTTGATTAATAAAATGACTACTAAACCTGAAACCATGGAAAGTACCTTTGCTGCTACTCATGCCATACAAGTTACTATTGATAAAAATGTTAGACTGTTAGCTCAACTTCATGCTAAGTGGGAAAGGGAAGCTAAAATTGATAGAAACAATAGTGTGTGCACCATCACTAGAATGTATACCACTATACCACAAGAAGTCCCTATCCTCCTCCTACAATGCGTAAGGCTAATGAGTATACTACTAGTGATGCTAAGTTTGATTTTGATATATATGGTTTCAATATTTCTAAAGTGATTTTGTTCCTGCAAAAACTTGCTAGAAGTCCTGATGCCGGTGATATGCATGTTGCTTTCACCAAACACACTACAGATGCTCTTGTTAAGATTAAGGACGAGAAGTTAAAACACAAAGATTATATTCCTAGGAAAATAGAAGATAGTTGGGAACCCATTATTAATGTGCAAGTGAATTACTTTGATCTCAAAGCTTCATGTGATCTTGGTTCTAGTGTCTCTATTATTCCTAGGAAGATTTATGAAATGCTTGATTTGCAACCTTTGGAAGATTGTTATTTGGATGTCCCAATTGATGATAATGCTAAGAAGAAACTCATGAGGAGTATTAATGATGTTATCATTATGGTTAACAATTCTTATGTCCCTGTTGATTTCTATGTGTGGATGTTGAATACAATGCTTCTTGTCCTATTACTTTGGGAAGACCTTTTCTTAGAACTGTTGGTGCCATCATTGATATGAAAGAAGGCACCATTAAATATCAATTTCCATTCAAGAAAGGTATTGAACACTTACCTATGAGGAGAGAGAATTTTCTTTTTGCTCCTCCTTTGAAAGCAAGGTTTGATGTTAATGCTTCTTCATTTGAAAATACTTGATTTCTTGTTTCTTGTGCCTAACTTAAAGGCGTTAAAGAAAAGTACTTGTTGGGAGATAACCCAAGAGTTTCCTTGAGTCTTGGAATTTATTACTTCAGTAATGACCTCTCCTTATCCTTTTTGTCTGCCTTTTGTGCCAAGAATTACCTCTAATGAGAGGGAAGTAAGATTTGGGGAGTTGCTGTCCCGAAACAGATTTCTGTCCTCCACCATAAAAATTCGTGAGGATTCTCTGTAATTGAGATTGAGCTGAAAATTTAAGAATAAATCCCCCATTATGTTAGCTAACTTTCGTCAGTTCAACAATTTTTGATTTGAGCAACACAAGATTTTCAACAAAATTGGTTTCTTCCTGCTAGTCTGTTTTGACAAATTTCTGCTATTATTTGCATTTGCTTCTTATTGATTCCTTTTTGAGTTCTCTTTTTGGAGAATTGAGATTTTTGAAGGATTTGCTATAGTAGCTTGTGTTTTTAGTAAAAAGTTTTGCTGTTCTAAAGCTGAACCCAAGGGTCTATTATCTTTTGAATACACTAATGTTGCTAATGAAGATTGTGTGAAGTTTTGTATGAAGGAAAAATTTCAGGTGTAGAGAAAGAATGATGTAATGAGATGAAGAATGGAAAAAAGATCAAGCTTGGGGATGCCACCCCGGTGTCACCCCAAGAAATATCCAAGAGGTACAAGCATCAAAGCTTGGGGATGCCCAAGGCATCCCCTTCTTCATCAATAAAAAGCCCAGGTCTTTCTAGACACTTCGGTTTTATTGTGTCATGCACTGTTGTGTTTTTCTTGGAGCGTCTTAGTTTTCTCTTGCTTTGATTAGTTTGTTTAGTTTGATTGAGTAATGTAGTTTGGACCCCCGTTCTCGCTGTGTTGTTTCAAATAAGTTGATTGGTGTTGGAAAGGAGTAGAAAGTTCTTGCTTGTAAGTGCAAGAGGAGCTTGCATTGACTGTGACTTAGACTTTAGCATGCCATGCTAGGTGTTATTTTGACCTTATGCTTAGTGATTATTTCTGTAGCATGTCTTGTTCCAAACAATTGGGATTGCTTAGTGTGCCTTGAAAAAATCATGCGTTGTTTTAGCATACAAAATCATAGTATTGTGGTATTCTCCTTTGATGCTTTGTTTGGGTTGACTTGGCACATGCTCACACCATGTTATGACTATGAACAAGTCACCATAGCATATATGATCATTTAGTCCTTGACTTGTAGTACCACTCTATGCTTTGATTAGTAATGTTTTGTTGCTCTTCATGATTATGGCCATTATTGCTCTCTTAGTTGGTTGCTCCCAGTCTTTTTGCTAGCCTCCACTTGTATGAGTAAGCTCTACTCATGCTTCCAACTCCCAAGAAACCAAGTTATTCCAAAGTGTCCAATATAAACTCCTACGCATGGTGTGTTACACCATTCCAAGTATATTCTTGTTTTCATCTATCTTCCAATTAAAAAGTATTTTATTATGAGAAAACTTAGTGATTAAAGCACTCACGAACTTGATGGCACACTTTTTATTCCTTGCCCCTAATAAACTTAAACCATTGTGTCATCTAAGTTGTATATGCTTGAAATTATATGTTGGAATTAGCAGAACCATGCTGTCATGGGGAAGGTTTTCAACATTGCACTTGTACTTTGTACACAATTGATATCATGCTCTTTTGTCTATGGATGTCGCCGGTGTGAAATAAAGAGGGAGCTTGTAAGTACATGGAGTTATGTATTTTGTGTTAGAGAAACGCCTAGGCCGCTAGCCTAAGCCATGCCTAATCATGGTGGAAACTTGCAGCATCACCATAATGAGCATTCTGTGAAGCATCCTCAATAAAAAGCTATGCACATAGTAAATAAAAAGATCACTAAGATGCTCATTGTGTGCTTGCCTTGGCATTTTGGTTATGGGATAGCTCCTGTACCATGTGCAAGGGGTACCCTGTTGGCGGTTCTCTATGATACACATGTACTTACTACGACAAGAACTTACAGGTGACTGAAGTTGAGTATCATGAGGTGTGTCCCTCGTATTCAAGGGACATGAGATTGCCAAATTATACTTTGTCAAGCATATACTCCATAGTTTGTTCACTTTAACCTTAATCACTTCAAGATGCTTATGATAGGGGCAATGAGGGCTGAAAGCTAACAAGTACCATAATTTTTGGAAGCTCTTTTTGAAACTTGAAATCCCTGCTTCCCTTTATGAAGGGCCTTTCTTCCACTATTATATTGACTCTCCAACTTCTACCTTTAGGCACCATTAAGAGAGCATAGTTGCCATTCTGTGTACAGTGTCCCAAAACTTATTGATTGATGCATATTGTTGATATTACTTGTCCTTGTGCTATTTGTATCTGGTCACTCTTATGAACTTTTAAGGTGTCCAATGCATATATTTGCTACTCCATGAGGGACAAGCTGAATACCACCATGCCATGTCTTCTGTATGTGAAACAAACAAACATTTTTTAATGCATGTTATTCATGATCTTTGTTTGTAGGCTTTCATGTTGCATGCAAAGTTACCTTATCTTATTGTTAGAACTCCATCTTTCATGCACATGTTTAGAGTTCTTTGACCCCAGCTTTCAATGATTGCAAATGTTTTGATCTTGGTTTTGATGGTGCATGTCACCTAAAAATTATTCTTTTATCACTTACCTACTCGAGGACGAGAAGGAGTTAAGCTTGGGGATACGTCAGAAATGTATGTATAATTTTTTGATGTTCCATGATTGTTTAGTATCTACTTTGCTTTGCTTTGTCTACACTTTGAGGTGTTTTTATATGTTTTCTGGAACTAACCTATTAACAAGTTGCCATAGTGCCAGTTGCCTGTTTTCTTCTGTTTTTGGTTCCAGAAAGGCAGAAAATCAATATTCTCGGAATTGGACGGGACAAAAGCCAAAGTCAATATTTTACCGTGGGCAACACGAAGCCAGAATACGAGACGGAGGAGGCTCACCAGGGGGCCACACCCCTGGCCGCGTGGGTGGGCCCACCCGCGCCTGGGGGAGGGGGTGTAGCCGCCCTGATGTTCCCCTGCCTCGCCTCTTCGCCTATAAAATCCCCCGATGCCAAAACCCTAAACACCCGATCAATATTCCACGAAACCGTCTATAGCCGCTGCCACCATCGTCCCTAGACCGGGGGGATCTGAAGCTCTTCTCGGCACCCTGCCGGAAGGGAGATCATCCCAGAGGCCTTCTTCTTCTTCTTCTTCTTCATGCCAACCTCCGGTATGAAGCGTGAGTAGTTCCACCTGGGACTATAGGTCTATGTAGTAGCTAGATGGTTGTATCTCCTCCTTGTGCTTTCCTGTATAGATCTTGTGAGCTCCGTTCATGATCAAGATCTAATCTATTTGTAATCATGCATGTTGTGTTTGTGGGGATTCGATGGATATTGAGATTACTATGTCAGATTGATTAATGGTTTTGTCTATTTGATTCTATCATGTCTGTGTTGTTTGTGATCTTGCATGCTCTCCGTTGTTAGTAGCTATCTTGTCCAAGTAGTTGCTAGTGGCTCCAAGAGGGAGTATTTATGCTCGATAATGGGTTCATGCCTCTAGTTTCCAAGGGAAGTGACAGAAATATCTTCGGTTGTAGATGTGTTGTTGCCACTAGGGAGAAAACAACGGTCTCTTGTTCATGGAACAAGTGGATTGTTTACCTTACACACTTTGCTTAAAGAAGTTGTCTGTTTCTTGCAACTTAATACTGGAGGGGGTTCGGATAATAACCTGAAGGTGGACTTCTAGTAATAGATCCAGTTGGATGGCGGTCTATGTATATTGTTGTATTGCTAAATCAAATATCATAGGATCTTTTTGTCTAGTATTGCATTGTTATGCCTTGCTCAGTCCTGTCAATTGCCCTGATGTAATTTGTTTACCCTGCATGCCATGTTTGTTTATCTAAGGAGAGAACCTCTAGTGAACTATGGACCCCGGTCCAATCTTTACATTTGATACATCTTCCACTATTACTCGTTTAGTTGCTGCAGACCATCATCACCTTCACCGTACATTTAATCCTTCGTTACAGCTAACCGGTGAGCCTGGCAACCTCACTGTTCATTGGGGCAAAGTCTTGAGTTTGTGTTGTGTAGGTTTCCACGTTGCTTGCAACACCTTTGAGACATTTCCTTCCTCCTACTGGTTCGTTAACCTCGGTTTCTTACTGAGGGAAGACTTGCTGCTGTGCTCTTCACACCTTTCTCTTGGGGTTTCCAACGAAGCGTTCCACTCCAATAGTGTGGCCGTCATCAGCCGCAGATACCCTCATAGATGTCTTGGAGGTTGCTTTTGCCGTCACTGATGGTGACGCACCGTTGGAGCACACCCGAAATGCTGCGCTTGTACAACTCGCCATTGATTATGGTGAAGGATTTTAACCGGCGAGATATGCACCGTGCATCTGTCGGGTCATCAGGCAGTTGATTATTTGTCAGGTACCAAAGGTACGGCTGCGTCCATGTCTCCTCAACCGCCATGGCCTGCATCAGGCTAACCAACTCGGCCTTGGTGTCGAGCTGTTCGGGTCCTTCCTGTCCTTCGGGTAGCGCAGCCCCCGAGTGCTCTGCTTCTTATGCTGAGCTTTTAGGGAATTTCCTCTTGATAGAGGGTACACAGATTTGTTCGAGGAATACGCCTGGTGGCACCCGTGCGCAGGTGGAGCCAATGTTGGCGAGCCTGTCGGCCTCTTCGTTGCTTTCCCTGCCGATGTGCCTAATTCGCAGCCGTCGAAGTCTCCTTCAGTGAGTTGTAGAGTGCACGTTACACGATCATGTTGGCGCTATGGGCGTCACAATCGTTCATCGTCTGCTGCACGACGAGGTTCGAGTCGCCATATATGATTAGGCGCGTTGCGCCGCACACCTTGGCCATCCTCATGCCATGGATGAGGGCCTCGTATTTGGCCTCGTTTTTAGAGGAGCGAAATTTCATCCGAAGGACGTACTTCATCTTGTCGTCTTGAGGGGACATCAGTATGACGCCGACCCCTACTCTAGCCTCGCGCTTGGAGCCGTCGAAGTGCATCATCCAGGATTGTGACATGTCTGGAGTATCCAGTAGCTGGAGTTCCATCCAGTGGACGAGGAAGTCGGGGAGGACCTGTGACTTGATGGTGGTGCGCCGCTCGCACATTTAGTCCAGAGGGGACAGTTCGATGTCCCACAAGGCTATGCGCCCCGTGGCTCCGTGTTGTTCAGGATGTTCGATAGCGGGGCGTCGTTGACGACCATGATCTGATGTTCTTGGAAGTTGTCAACACCCGGATTTTTAATCCCAGATGCCTGTTATGCCATACATCGCAATCCCAGGATTACCATTTTTGCGAGACATAACAGAACTGGATACCACAGTACATCATCCATTACAAACCATACATATGGTCTTACACAAATAAGGATCTCATGATCTAGTTCTTAATACAACTCAAGCAGCGGAAATACGTAATGATAAAGGTAGCGTAGGCGAAGCTCCATCTTTGGGGTCACAGGCAATGCTGACGATGGGAGATGATCCTAGTTGTCGTAACCTTCCTAGGGTCCATCATCCTGGTACTCCTCTTCATAGTCTAGCCACAGGAATAGCCAGGGACAAAGCCATGAGTACTCTTTAAGTACCCGCAAACTAATACTAACAAGTGAAGAGGGTTTTTGTAATACGACACTAAGCTCTAGGGTTGTTTTGCAAAAAGCCAGATTTACATCTACTAAGTTCAGAAGCAAGAGAAAGCTAATCCAATTTTATAACACCTAAGTGGGAATTTGTATCTCAAGCCACAACTCTGTTGTGGTCAAGTCAAAGTCTCAAGTCATTTCACAAGTCATTTGGAAAACATCTGACGGGGGAACAGTATGGCCACTCCAACTGTCCATAACCGCGGACGCGGCTATTCGAATAGTTTGACACTCTGCAAAGATTGTACACTTTCACCACAACATTCGATACATCCGTCAGGAACAAATCCTGAATTCACAATACTCAGTATGCGGATAATCAATCCTAACCTTTCAATTACATGCCCTAGTATGAGCACCTCTCCTGTGAGTTTGGACTCTCAACCATGACCAACTGTCATCTTGGGTACTACACTGGTGGACAATCTTCACAAGGTAGCCTCAGCTCAGACCTTGGCCGTGAGGGAACCAATACTAAGGTATATAAGTTTCCAGTCAAGCCCTAACTAATCTTCGGGTATTGTGGTTGTACGGTAAAATTGGAATGGTATCGCATCCAGACAACCATCAGTTTTATAAAGGGCTAAGGCTCATGCCTCAACATTTTCATCACCAAAATCATCTGGTGTTCGGAAACACATGTCAAAACATCTCAGTAGAATGATCCATCATTCTAAGGTTTTCATAACCATTTTCACCAAGTAATCCCATCTAAATTTGATCAAGTTTTATGCTTAGCACTAGCATCTACAAGTGGGGGTGAGTACTAATGAGGGGTGGTAAACTAGTGGAGTTTCAACTAAGTACCACCTCATGCCTTAGGATGATATCAAGGTTTTCTAGTTTAGGCCAAATTTTATGCTCTTTAAGCAACCTTCAGTTATCTGTCTAGAATCTACAAGTTACTTCAGTAAACTCTAAGTCAAAGCTTTGATAAAGAAATAAAGTAGAAAGCTTGCAAATAAAACTAGGAGGGGGTATCATCAAATATATCTAACCAAGCATGCTTAGTGCATTGATAGGTCATCTATCTTTCATAATTGCAAGTGTTAGCTTGCACATTCAACTAGTAGTATTAGGCTTGCAAGTATGGGATTGCATCAGTATCAGTATAAGCTTGCCTTGTGCAGAGCAGTGGTTGAAGTTCTCCTCGGCTTCTTCTTTGTAGTATCCTTCTTCCTCCTCGTATCCTTGGTCGGTACTAGCGTCTATGAATAAATACGAGGTACACAATCACCAAAAAATACTTAAATACTTTCAATCATCACACAAAGGGGTTCTATAGATGATCTAGCATCATCACTAACATTACAAGCACTTGACTTAATGATTTTAGTTTTAGAAGAGTAATTTCTACTCATTGAAAAACTACTTAAGATTTAATATTCTCCAAACCAAACATGGGATAATGTTGACACATGTCATCACCACATATTTTAGTCCATGGGAATGTGATTTAAAGTGGTGTCACAATTTAATAAGGTTTTACTCTTTTATTTTAATTAAATAAAGTGACTAGAAATGCCTATGTGGCATTCTTTTATTACTTGAACATTATTTCTGTAAGTAAACCCATATATTTTTATATATTCTGAAAGGTATGGTTAAATGTGATTTTTGAGAGTTGGAATCAACTCAAAAGCTATTATGGTTTAAATTTGAAAAATGTTTGAATGCAGAAAAGCATCTACCTTGTTATTTTTACCAAGGGTGATCTACAGATCCAAATGACTTGAATCCAATGGGCTTGGATTCAGCATTTCCAGACCTTTCTATCAAAATTGGTTTCACTCAATTTGGTTCACTGAATCGAGCTGAGTTGATTTTTGAAACTAGGTACAGAACTGTGTTTGAATGAAAATGGAAAAAAATCCAAATTCAAACGAGTGGGCTGCGCGGGAAACGATACTGGGCCGGCCTGCTAAGCACAACACTTACGCGGGCTGGTTAAGTTGCTATCCCCACGCGTCAGTGAGACATGGGGGTGCAAAGCGGTACGGGGCAACGTGGTGCGTTGGATTAGAAGTAAGATCAACGGTTGAGGGTCGTCGTCGACGATGAACTAGTCAGCAGC
Source organism: Avena sativa (assembly GCA_916181665.1). Taxonomy (NCBI): domain Eukaryota; kingdom Viridiplantae; phylum Streptophyta; class Magnoliopsida; order Poales; family Poaceae; genus Avena; species Avena sativa. The sequence continues at coordinate 82,460,923 of OV702296.1, forward strand.
GAGCTCGAACCCTAGCGGCTCAGTGGGGGTCGTGGGAGGCTCACCGGGGCTCAGGCGAGGGTCGGCGAGGCGGGCGAACGACGAAGTCGACGACAGCGAACCTCCTGGTACTGGCAGCTTCTCCTGGGGTGGACGAAATCGCCGACGCCCTTCTTCTCTAGAGGCGGCCTGCTCCGGCGCAATTCCGGCGATGCGCTGCTCGCCTTGCTCCGGGAACAGGGTGGAACAATCAGTAAGGAGAGGAGAGTAGAATGGTGTGAAGAGTTTGAGCGGGGGAGGCCTCTATTTATAATCTCGACGACGAGACCGAACGGGATGGGCAGGCGACGGTGGCGACATGGCTACGGGCTGCTAGAGGCATGGCCGGCGGTAGCGATCGATCGGTGGTCTCCTGGCGATGCTCTATGGCTTTAATGCGCTTGTAGGGGCGGTGGCAAACGGTCTGGAACGTGCGATGCTCTGTGCGGCAGAGGCGGCGTCTTCGACGGCGAGCGGTGGCGGTGAGGCATGGGGCGGCGAACGGGGTTGTCTGGCGATCTCCTGGGACGATGGTGATCGCGTATGCACACAGCGAGGGCGGCGTGCAGTCTGTGGGCATGTGTCATGGGTGGCGCTCTGGCGCATGCTCGGCATGGTTGACAGAGGCACGAGCGCGGCGTTCCTAGCAGTTTTGGTCGTTGTCTGCGAGGCAGGGCTGGTCGAGAGGGGGTGACATGGGTGGCTTCGGCTGTTCACCATTGATGACATTGCCAAGCTTACAGTGGGTCTAGGGCTTAGTTAAGTTTGCTAGATGATCTACTGAGGTTGCTGTGAGCTAGAGAGGGAACAAGTTAGGCCCAAATCACTGCTCACAATAGTGTTTAGGATTTGATTGATTTGCATCAGCAAGGTGTTTGATGAAATGGTCGCAAGAACTCAAGTTTTGAATGTTGAAAATATTTTTGGTGGGTGTGCTAGGCAGGTGCTGGTGAGTCTGTGGATGCTTGGGTTTTGAAAGTTGAGCTTGTTTGAGTGGTTTTTGAAAAAGTGGGATCTTCCCATATGATAAAGATTCAATTTTGAACCGTCCTTTAAACTATGCATTCAAATGTTTTTGGATGATCACAAAGTGGGCCTTGGTACTTTGTTATGAATACTATCAAGGGGTGAAATATCCAAACAAGTTTCTGTTAAGTTTTGAAAGTTAGAGACAACCAAAGTAGGCATGGGAGTTAAATTGGCCAAAATGACCATTCCCTTATTTTTTGTTTTGATTTATATGTCTTTGGGAAAAGTGTGGGGATTGTTTAGATGATGTTTATTTCACCTAAGAATCCTTTTACAAGCAAAGAAACACATAAACAAGGCAATTCAAAAGAATCCAAATTGGAATGCATACACACATGCATGCTTTCCTATTTTTATTTAGAAAAGTTTTTGTTAACCCTAATTTTGGAGATTAGAGTTTGATGATCCAAGTTTAGTATTTTTGGGATGTTACAAACCTTCCCCCCTTAAACAAAATCTCGTCCCGAGATTTGAAAAAGGACGAAAAAGATTACCTAGGATTTGAAGAGATCTGGAAACTCCATCCTGATGTGATCTTCGCGCTCCCAGGTAGCTTCCTCTTCCGTGTGGTTGCTCCACTGAATCTTGAGAAACTTGATGCTTCGGGTTCGGGTACTTCTGAAGGCTTCTTCCAAAATACGGATGGGTACTTCGGGATAGGTCAGGTCATCGTTGATTTAATGAGATATGGAACACATTGTGCACGGCTGACATCTCTTCGGGCAGTTCCAATTGATACGACACTTCTCCTCGATGGTTCAGAATCTTGAAGGGTCCGATATATCTGGGGGTTAACTTTCCTTTCAGTTGGAAACGCTACATTCCTTTTAATGGCGACACCTTCAGATACACAAAATCTCCTATGTTGAAGGCGAGGTCTCGACGTATCTTGTCGTCGTAACTCTTCTGTCTAGATTGGGCTGTCTTGAGGTGCTCACGAATCTTGTGAACCTTCTCTTCTGCTTCTCGTAGGATGTCAGGTCCGAAAATATGACTCTCTCCTACTTCTGACCAGTTCAAAGGGGTGCGACACTTCCTTCCGTACATGAATTCAAATGGGGCCATTTGCAAACTAGCTTGATAACTGTTGTTGTATGAAAATTCTGCAAACGGCAGATAGTCTTCCCACTTAGATCCATATTCTAACACACATGCTCTTAACATGTCTTCCAGTATCTGATTTACTCGCTCCATTTGTCCATCGGTCTGGGGGTGATATGCGGTGCTGAAATCTAGACGGGTTCCTAAACCTTCTTGGACTTTCTTCCAGAATCTCGAGGTAAATTGAGTTCCTCGATCCGATACGATGTTCTTAGGGACTCCATGCAAACTAACGATTCTAGCGATGTATAACTCTGCTAGCTTCGAACTCTGATATGTGGTCTTGACGGGTAAGAAATGGGCGACTTTGGACAATCTGTCCACTATGACCCAGATAGAGTCATCTCCCCTACTAGAAGTAGGCAATCCGGTGATAAAGTCCATTCCAACGGAATCCCATTTCCATTCCGGAATCTGCAAGGGTTGCAACAATCCAGCGGGTCTTTGATGTCCTGCCTTGACTCGCTGACATATATCACACTTGTCGATATAGCTTCCGATTTCTCTCTTCATCTTATGCCACCAAAATTGTTCTTTCAAATCTTGATACATCTTAGTTCCTCCGGGGTGGATAGAATAAAGAGTATCATGAGCTTCCTTTAGAATAACTTCTTTCAACTCAGAATCTGCTAGTACACAAAGGCGTCCTTTGTACCACAAAACTCCTTCTTCGTCTTCGGTGAATCCGGGTACTTTGCCTGTACCGATACGATGCTTGATTCCGTCGATACTAGCATTTCCTTTCTGCGCCTCTTTGATCTGGCTGATCAAAGTGGGCTAAAGTTCTATGCTAGCCAAAAATCCTTCACTCACTAATTCTATTCGAAAATCTTCCATCTCCTTGTGTAAGCTTGGTTGCTCCTTCAAGATCATGGAGTTCAAGCGGCACGACAATCTGCTAAGGGCATCGGCTACTACATTGGCTTTACCAGGGTGATAGTGAATGTCCAGGTCGTAATCCTTGATTAGCTCAATCCATCTTCTCTGTCTCATATTCAGCTCCTTCTGAGTGAATATATACTTCAGGATCTTGTGATCCGAATAAATCTCACAACGATTTCCCATGAGGTAATTCCTCCATGTCTTCAGGGCTAGAACTACGGCTGCGAGTTCGAGGTCATGGGTTGGGTAATTTTGCTCATGTTGTTTCAGTTGTTGAGATAGATAAGATATAACTTTGCCTTCTTGCATTAGCACACATCCGAGACCGATCTTGGATGCATCACAATACACGTCGAAGGGCTTCGTGATATCCGGCATGATTAAGATTGGGGCTGAGATCAATCTCCTCTTGAGTTCTTGAAAACTCGCTTCACATTTGTCGGTCCATTCAAACTTGTTGTCCTTCTTTAGCAATTGGGTCATGGGTCTGGCGATACTCGATAATCCTTCTACGAATTTGCGGTAGTATCCCGCCAATCCAAGAAATGCACGAACTTGAGTTTGAGTGGTTGGGGCTTGCCAATCTTCGACATCTTTCACCTTTGCCGGGTCAACGGAAATTCCTCCTGCTGATACAATGTGACCGAGGAATCCTACCTCCTGTAACCAGAATTCACATTTGCTAAACTTGGCATACAACTGATGCTCTCTAAGGGTTCCAAGAATGGTCCTTAGGTGTAGCTCATGTTCTTCTTCTGATTTGGAATAAATCAGAATGTCATCAATGAAAACAACGACAAACTTATCCAGGAAGTCCATAAAAATCTTATTCATGAGATTCATGAAATAAGCGGGGGCATTGGTTAATCCAAAAGACATAACGGTATATTCGTATAATCCATATCTGGTGGTAAAGGCAGTCTTTGGAATGTCCTCTGCACGAATTTTGAGTTGATGATAACCAGTTCTAAGATCAATCTTAGAAAACACTTTGGCACCGGTCAACTGATCAAACAAATCTTCTATCTTGGGCAACGGGTATTTGTTCTTGATGGTGACATCATTCAACTTCCGATAATCCGTACACAAACGGTTACCTCCATCCTTCTTGTCCACGAACAACACAGGTGATCTCCATGGTGACGCACTTGGTTGAATCAATCCAATTTCCAACATGGCATCAAGTTGCTTCTTCCGTTCTTCTAATTCAGACGGGTTCATACTATATGGTCTCTGAGCTATGGGTCCTGTTCCGGGGATTAGTTCGATGATAAACTCGATATCCCGATCTGGGGGCATACCGGGCAAAACATCTGGAAATACATCGGGGTATTCACAGACTATCCGGACTTGGTCAATGGTAGGTTGGGCTATACTCTTGTTGCACTTGAATTGACGAGGTAAGGTTTCAGATATATGCTCGACTGATATTCCGGCTGTACTGGTCATGGTTATGGCTTTCTTGGCACAGTCAATCAATCCTTTATGTTTGGACATCCAATCCATTCCTAGTACTACTTCCAAACCTTTAGTTCCGAGTACTATCAGATTAGCATAAAAATCTATGCCATGGATTCGGATGGGGACAACTTTGCAAATTTGCCTAGCCTTGGTGGTTGATCCGGGAATTTGAACGATCATGACATGCTTCAGTTTGGTTGGTTGAATTTTACTAGTGCATGCAAATTCTTCGGTTACAAATGAGTGCGATGCACCAGAATCAAACAACACTCGAGCAAGTACCGAATTAACAGAAAACATACCCAACACGACGTCTGGTGCTTCCTAAGCTTCTTCAGCATGCATGAGAAAAAGACGGCCGTTGCGGTTGAGCGAATTCCCTAGGGCAAACCTCCTTCCGGGCTGAACATGACGCTGCTGCTGAGCTGGGGCATTGGCATTGGGGGCTACGGCATTCTTCTTGTTGGGGCATTCGTTGGAGTAGTGACCCTTATTTCCACAGTCATAACAAGTCACTTGCGACTTGTCCTTTGCTGCAACAGGCACAACATTTCTTCCAGTCCTCGGGGCAGTGTTGGTGTTGGCGGTAGCATTGTTGTTGAACTTGGGTGGGGCACGGTTGAAATTTCTAGAGTTGCCGGGGTTGTTGTAATTTCCTCCGGGCCTAGGGTTTCCACGGTTGGGATAGGTAGGACGGTTCATCGGGGGTCTGTTGGTTCTTGGGGCAAATCCTGGGGATGGGTTAGGGCGATACTTTGGGGTCTGATGGGTTCCTGGCTGATGCATCATGCGACGCTTGCGGTTCTCATTGGCTTGGTTGATCTTTCCTGCCATCTGGATGGCAGAGTCGACAAGGGCTTCAATATCAGCAAAGCGGATATTGACTAACACAGTCTGCATCTCATCGTGCAGATCATTCAGGAATCTTTCTTTCTTCTTGGCTTCGGTGTCGATCTCATCCGGGGCATACCTAGCTAATGACAAGAATTTGTCACGGTATTCCACTACGGTCATCCTTCCTTGCTTCAGTTCTCTGAACTCATCTCTCATTATCTTGATCAAACCCGGTGGCACATGGGTTCTGCTGAACTTGACCTTGAATTCCTCCAAGGTCATCATCTGTCCTCCGGTCATTGCACGAACACTGTTCCACCATGCTCTGGCATCTCCGGCTAGATAGTGGGTGGCGAACAAAACTTTCTCGTTGGCTTCCACTCTGGCGACTTCTAGGTTATTTTCCATGGTTTGCAGCCAATCGTCGGCATCTAGGGGTTCTTCCGACTTAGTGAAAATAGGCGGGTTGGTATTCTGGAAATTCTTGAGCTTGGATCCATGGTTGTCCTGATTTCCTTGGCCTTGGTTGTTGTGGGCTAGCTGAGCTATCTATTGAAGGGTGGCTAGGTTGGCTTGACGTTTGGCTCTTTCACCTTCGCCGTCAGAACCCAACATTTGCAGTATCTGCAACATCGGGTCTGGGGATGAACCACTTCCTCCGCGTGGCATCTGAAGATTGAGATAGATCATGAGAAAAGAGGGAAATTTCTAAGGTATCAGGATTTTGAAATTTTTTTAAAGTTTGACTCAGATTTTCTAGCAACTTGTTTTTCATTCATTCATTCATTCACACGATACAACACACACCACAACAAAGGTAAACAGATGGTTTCAGGAACAATTCTGGAAACTACGATACAGTGGGACCGAATACTACTCACTACGCTAGTGCTCAAGTGCTACTACTCCTCGGAGTTGGTGTAGTCGTCATCCTCATCATCATCGTCGTCATTGATGAAGGCGAAATCATCCTCATCAGTGAAGAAGTCCATAGCCTGATCCTCCAGAAAATCATCATCATCACTGAGATAGGAGTAGGGGTCTCCACGAAGATCCTCTCCGGCATTCTCCCTTTCCTCCAACTGCATGTCTCTCTCGTGGATGGTCTCCTCCAAAGCCGAGATACGGTGGCGAAGACGGGCAATGATGCGCTCCTTCTTGTCGAGCTAACAGCGGCGAGGCTTGCGACCCTTTGTTAGCATGGTGATGGTCTGATCCTTTGTCTTGATGATGGCGGACTTGTGGTTGGAGTAGTCACGACAATTGTCCAACTCTTGCTGACGATCATACATCATGAAGCTAAGGTGGTCCAATTGAGTCTTCAGCTCGGGGTGGTATGGGGCTTCCAGTGGTTGTCCATTAGCATCACGCCTTGGGCAAAACTCAAAACGGGTACCCTTGATCTGATTGATACTCTGCCCACACAGACAGGCAAGAGCTTCCTGCATGGCCCTGGCAAGTCCATCGAGCCAGTTGTTCTCTCTTAAGGTGAACTGAATTCCCTCAGCAGTGGGAGGTTCAATCTTCCCTCGGAGACTTGCAACAATTAGCCACTGCAGATCTTCTCCTCCTTGATCATTGAGCTGAGCTCCAAAGAACTCTGGGTGTGGACGCTCCAGAAGTTCCGAAAGCTGGTCCAAATCCCTCTCAAAGATAAGGTCTCCTCCATTCCCCAACTGATAAAACTTGCTGTACTTCACGTCCATCTATTAAGAATATAGGATGAGTAAGTTAGTACAGTGATCAAGTGTGTCAAGTTTTTATGTATTTTGCAAGAGTTTTTGAGGAACATGAATTTTCATGAAATAATCAAAGTGATAAGAATGGGAATAAGTTTTTGTAAATATTTGCTTCCTTTGATTTTGAAACTAAGTTTTTGATTCAAACGTCCAGTCTAACTAGGGTCTCCTATGGTCAACCTGGCTCTGATACCAACTTGTCAACACCCGGATTTTTAATCCCAGATGCCTGTTATGCCATACATCGCAATCCTAGGATTACCAATTTTATAACACCTAAGTGGGAATTTGTATCTCAAGCCACAACTCTGTTGTGGTCAAGTCAAAGTCTCAAGTAATTTCACAAGTCATTTTGAAAACATCTGACGGGGGAACAGTATGGCCACTCCAACTGTCCATAACCGCGGACGCGGCTATTCGAATAGTTTGACACTCTGCAAAGATTGTACACTTTCACCACAACATTCGATAGATCCATCAGGAACAAATCCTGAATTCACCATACTCAGTATGCGGATAATCAATCCTAACCTTTCAATTACACGCCCTAGTATGAGCACCTCTCCTGTGAGTTTGGCCTCCCAACCATGACCAACTGTCATCTTGGGTACTGCACAGGTGGACAATCTTCACAAGGTAGCCTCAGCTCAGACCTTGGCCGTGAGGGAACCAATACTAAGGTATATAAGTTTCCAGTCAAGCCCTACCCAATCTTCGGGTATTGTGGTTGTACGGTAAAATTGGAATGGTATCGCATCCAGACAACCATCAGTTTTATAAAGGGCTAAGGCTCATGCCTCAACCTTTACATCACCAAAATCATCTGGTGTTCGGAAACACATGTCAAAATCTCAGTAGAATGATCCATCATTCTAATGTTTTCATAACCATTTTCACCAAGTAATCCCATCTAAAGTTGATCAAGTTTTATGCTTAGCACTAGCATCTACAAGTGGGGGTGAGTACTAATGAGGGGTGGTAAACTAGTGGAGTTTCAACTAAGTACCACCTCATGCCTTAGGATGATATCAAGGTTTTCTAGTTTAGGCCAAATTTTATGCTCTTTAAGCAACCTTCAGTTATCTGTCTAGAATCTACAAGTTACTTCAGTAAACTCTAAGTCAAAGCTTTGATAAAGAAATAAAGTAGAAAGCTTGCAAATAAAACTAGGAGGGGGTATCATCAAATATATCTAACCAAGCATGCTTAGTGCATTGATAGGTCATCTATCTTTCATAATTGCAAGTGTTAGCTTGCACATTCAACTAGTAGTATTAGGCTTGCAAGTATGGGCTTGCATCATTATCAGTATAAGCTTGCCTTGTGCAGAGCAGTGGTTGAAGTTCTCCTCGGCTTCTTCTTTGTAGTATCCTTCTTCCTCCTCGTATCCTTGGTCGGTACTAGCGTCTATGAATAAATACGAGGTACACAATCACCAAACAATACTTAACTACTTTCAATCATCACACAAAGGGGTTCTATAGATGATCTAGCATCATCACTAACATTACAAGCACTTGACTTAATGATTTTAGTTTTAGAAAAGTAATTTCTACTCATTGAAAAACTACTTAAGATTTAATATTCTCCAAACCAAACATGGGATCATGTTGACACATGTCATCACCACATATTTTAGTCCATGGGAATGTGATTTAAAGTGGTGTCACAATTTAATAAGGTTTTACTCTTTTATTTTAATTAAATAAAGTGACTAGAAATGCCTATGTGGCATTCTTTTATTACTTGAACATTATTTCTGTAAGTAAACCCATATATTTTTATATATTCTGAAAGGTATGGTTAAATGTGATTTTTGTGAGTTGGAATCAACTCAAAAGCTATTATGGTTTAAATTTGAAAAATGTTTGAATGCAGAAAAGCTTCTGCCTTGTTATTTTTACCAAGGGTGATCTACAGATCCAAATGACTTGAATCCAACGGGCTTGGATTCAGCATTTCCAGACCTTTCTAAAAAAATTGGTTTCACTCAATTTGGTTCATTGAATCGAGCTGGGTTGATTTTTGAAACTAGGTACGTAACTGTGTTTGAATGAAAATGGAAAAATCCAAATTCAAACGAGTGGGCTGCGCGGGAAACGATACTTGGCCGGCCTGCTAAGCACAGCGCTTATGCGGGCTTGTTAAGTTGCTGTCCCCACGCATCAGTGAGACAGGGGGTGTGAAGCGGTACGGGGAAACGTGGTGTGTTGGATTAGAAGTAAGATCAACGGCTGAGGGTCGTCATCGACAATGAACTAGTCACCGGCGAGCTCGAACCCTAGCGGCTCAGTGGGGGTCGTGGGAGGCTCACCGGGGCTCAGGCGAGGGTCGGCGAGGCGGGCGAACGACGAAGTCGACAACGGCAAACCTGCTAGTACCGGCAGCTTCTCCTGGGGTGGACGAAATCGACGGCGCCCTTCTTCTCTAGAGGCGGCCTGCTCCGGCGCAATTCCGGTGATGTGCTGCTCGCCTTGCTCTGGGAACGGGGTGGAACGATCAGTGAGGAGAGGGGAGTAGAATGGTGTGAAGAGTTTGAGAGGGGGAGGCCTCTATTTATAGTCTCGACGACGAGACCGAATGGGATGGGCAGGCGACGGTGGCGACATGGCTACGGGCTGCTAGAGGCATGGCCGGCGGTGGCGATCGATCGGTGGTCTCCTGGCGATGCTCTATGGCTTTAATGCGCTTGTAGGGGCGGTGGCTAATGGTCTGGAACGTGCGATGCTCTGCGCGGCAGAGGCGGCGTCTTCGACGGCGAGCAGTGGCTGTGAGGCATGGGGCGGAGAACGGGGATGTATGGAGGTCTCCTGGGACGGCGGTGATCGCGTATGCACGCAGCGAGGGCGGCGCGCGGTCTATGGGCGTGTGTCGAGGGTGGCTCTCTGGCGCATGCTCGGCATGGTTGACAGAGGCACGGGCGCGGCGTTCCTGGCGGTTTTGGTCGTTGTCTGCGAGGCAGGGCTGGTCGAGAGGGGGCAGTGAGGCATGAGCTACCTCCCAGACAAGGTTGGCACGACTAGTTCTTTTCCTAGCTTGCTGTCCACACTAGGGTGACATGGGTGGCTTCGGCTGTTCACCATTGATGACATTGCCAAGCTTACAGTGGGGCTAGGGCTTAGTTAAGTTTGCTAGATGATCTACTGAGGTTGCTGTGAGCTAGAGAGGGAACAAGTTAGGCCCAAATCACTGCTCACAATAGTGTTTAGGATTTGATTGATTTGCATCAGCAAGGTGTTTGATGAAATGGCCGCAAGAACTCAAGTTTTGAATTTTGAAAAGATTTTTGGTGGGTGTGCTAAGCAGGTGCTGGTGAGTCTGTGGATGCTTGGGTTTTGAAAGTTGAGCTTGTTTGAGTGGTTTTTGAAAAAGTGGGATCTTCCCATATGATAAAGATTCAATTTTGAACTATCCTTTAAACTATGCATTCAAATGTTTTTGGATGATCACAAAGTGGGCCTTGGTACTTTGTTATGAGTAATATCAAGGGGTGCAAAGATCCAAACAAGTTTCTATTAAGTTTTGAAAGTTAGAGACAACCAAAGTAGGCATGGGAGTTAAATTGGCCAAAATGACCATTCCCTTATTTTGTTTGTTTTGATTTATTTGTCTTTGGGAAAAGTGTGGGGATTGTTTAGATGATGTTTATTTCACCTAAGAATCCTTTTACAAGAAAATAAACACATAAACAAGGCAATTCAAAAGAATCCAAATTGGAATGCATACACACATACATGCTTTCCTATTTTTATTTAGAAAAGTTTTTGTTAACCCTAATTTTGGAGATTAGAGTTTGATGATCCAAGTTTAGTATTTTTGGGATGTTACAGAAGTAGTGGCTCAGCGGACGAGCTGTCATAAATACGCCGTAGGTGAGTTTCTGGTAGTGAGCGTACCTCTGCTTTGTTGCGGTCAGTACCTATCCGAGGTAGTAGATTGGGCGTTGGACCTCGTGGGTCTTGCCATTTTCGGGTCGTTCGACCACGAGTACGGTGCTGACTACCTGCGGTGACCCAGCATACCACTGCATGTGTAGTACACTATAGTCGTTGACATGACATCCATAGAACATCGTTCCGTAAATATCACATCCCTCAGAGTGGTACAACAGAAACATTGTGGGTCCATATTACAAACATACACACATTATAATTATTACAATACTGGAAGTTCAAGACTTCCCAAAAGATTCAACTTACAAACCAAAATATAAGTGTTTCAACGGAAGTTTCGAATTTAAAACTTAAACTCCAAATTGAGCTCAACAACTTATTTCTATATATTGTTCATGTTGCTCGGCTCAAGTGGATACTAGAACTATAGTAATTATTCGGACTCTTGGAACTCTCCTCCGTAGAAAATATCGTAGTCCTCCCCTTCTACGGCTCCATATAGGTTGGGATCTTCATAGAAGACCTCCTCCTGGCTTTTAGTTGCATACATTGGAGTATCTTCGGGATTCTCAGAGTCTAAGCAAGGAATCAAAGGAAAGGATGAGTAACATCGTTACCCAGCAAATTAATTATATGCAAGGTAGGAAGTTTGATGCACTATCTACCACCTCGGACTATCAGTCCTTGGTACTATGCAATTTTCATAAATCTTTCTTCAAAGATTAATTTTATTATGAAAATCTATGACCATCAGCCTTCACAGGTTGACCAGAACTTTCATGGAGTTCCTTTCCTGCCGCGTTTGTAGCTCCTTTCCGGAACAGCGAGTAACAAGTTACAATTCTTACACTCTGCAGAGGTGCGTTACTTTTCCCATGAGAGATCAACTCCTTGTTGCACAACCGTGCGTACTTTCTCGTCCACAATTCCATGATGTGGGGCCCAGTAGTTGGTCCAAGCCAATCACTTCCCTCTCCGCGACCTCATATGTCTGCACAATCCTTCGGGGCTGGCTCACCTCCGTTAAGCCCCCTTTCGGGCAGGCTAAAACCCTGATGAGTTCCCGAAGACTCTATGTCCTGGTGATGCCCGGAATAGTACCATTTACATGGACTATATCCCTAAACACCATTCGTAGATAATCTAGACACCAAAAGTGTGGGGCGTAAGGGTGCCCACCCATATGTTGGATCCGCACAAGGAATCACAACGTCTTGCCTCCATACAAGAGGAAAAGGATACAGCTGACTTCTTCGTCCCATTCCAAATCTCATGGTTAACGCGTAATATACGGCGCTAGAATCACTGATGTCATGGGTTATTAATCCCTAATTGTTCATCATTATTTCAATTAGAACCCTAATTTGTATTGCTCCATCATATCATCACTTAGGATGATGTCTAAGATTTATTATCTTGAGAAAATAATGTTTTCTTTTTCTATAATATAGATGATAACACACAATTTGCAAATACTTTGATTAGACTCTTCAAAGGACATGATCAAGTGATGAACTTGCCTTGTGATTGCAAGGTAGTGAAGTCTGATGCTTGCACTGGACCTTGAGCTTCTATGTCTACAAAACATCATTATTGCCCGGTAAGGACAATATTTAAAGAAGCAAAATGATTATGCAAAGTAATGTAATGCATCATTTAGCTTTATGTGTATTCTCCCTCATTATTATAAAAATTCTTTTAAAGAATTTATAAATATTAATTTTTTAATATTTATTGAATATTGTATTCTTTTATTTTATTTCCTTTTATTTGAATTTTATTGATTTAATAATTCCTTTACGAATTATCATTTAAACACCAGAACTTGTTATTAAATATTTGTTTAGTATTTTTCTAAAATACTACAATATTAATATATAATGAAAGTGATTTTTATTTATTTTTATCATCTTTCAATAATTTTGTAAAATTCCATAAGGAATATATATATTACAAAATTCTTAATAAAATTTATATTTCTAAAATTTTATTTCTTAATTTATTTGGATAGTTTGGATTATTGTGAATCCAAAAATATTTTATTTATAATTTTTGCAATTTTATTTTATTTTATAGAATTTATTTAATTTCAGGGGCATTTTGGTCTTTTCCTATTTATTAAAAATGGCCTTTAGGTAAATGGGCTGCCTGTGTTGGTTCATTAGGCCCTTGTGGCCCAATAGGTCAGAGTCAAAACAACACACCGAAGAGGTCCTGGCCCAACCAGCCCAACTCTCTCTCTCTCTCTCTCTCTCTCTCTCTCGATCTCACCTCTCTTCTTCTCCTCCCCCGACCCCGTGGCCAGCGATGCCACCGCCGGCGATTCGCACCACCGTGGTGCATAGGTCGGTTGTCGACCCTGCTCCACCCTTCTGTCCAATTCAATTTGGACCTGGAGCCCTCCTATGGCCAGATCGACTTCGTCCCGAACCCTAGGGTTTGGGGTGACGTTGGTGCTGTCGTCGCCGCTACTGTCGTGTGCCGTGGGGGTGTTCCTCGCCTTCAGGCGTGGTGAGGGTCGCCGCCTCAGCGTGGTGTGGGTCACAGCGCCCCCTTGGGGTGCTCCCCATGCCTCCATGTTCGTCGTCGACCTCTGCTTCCTCTTCTCGCCCACAACAAGATTCATTAGTAATTTATTCTTCTTCCCTTATGTCTTCTGTGCTAGGCCACACTATGCTCTGTATTGATAGTGGCTAGGCTAGTGGTTATGTCCTGATTAGGGTTTGTGTTGTGCTTAGGATTCATATCCCTCTGTTGATTTAATCTCTAATGATTTGGATCATGTACTGATAATCCCTAAGCATACTAAGTAGTTGTTTGCTATGGATTGCTGCTTATGGTGAGATTTGGTGATGCTAGTGGCTTATCAGACTGGTTCCCTTGGTTAATTTTGATATGGTTCAGATGATAAGGTTGCTCTGGAATCATTGCTTGGAGAATCTAGTGGTTTGAGAGCTCACCACTGTCATTGCTTGGTTAATGACAGTGATTTTTGTGTGATGTAGTCACTGTATCTGTACCGTTGGCTTAAGAATTCATATATAGCTTGAGATCTAATGGTCTCTTACAGTGATGATATATATATGGATATTCTTAGAAATGATTCCTGTGATTAGTATTAGGAAAATGATTTATATTTGGCTGTGAGTGTAACTGTGAAAGTTGAATGCTTAACCTGTTAATTTGGAAGCTGTTCTTGTGACACCATCCTAGTATGGCACAAGATTAGATTCTATTACTTGGCTTGGTTTTGTTGAAGCTTTGGATTAGTTTGGCATCAGAGATAAATATAAACTTCTTTCCTTGAATCCCTAAGACCTATGATGTTGGTCTGAGGTTTAGGGATTAGACCCTTCTCTTATTGTTACTCATGGATTGGTTCTGGTAGTGATACTAGCTACTAACTCCTGAGTTAAAGTTTGGGAAAAAATGATTTGTAGGCTTAATGAATTATATGGATTCATAATATGAATTTCTAAGGTGCTACTCCTATTTAAGAGGTGTGCCTAGAAATTCAGATTTTGGCTATATTCCTGGAATTTAAGTTATATCCTGATAGCTAGGATCAATGATGTTGTCCTGAGATACTAGTTGGATCTATATAGTTTTCTGGTTTCTTTTAGTGTTTAAAACTTCAATGATGGAATCACCCCACTTGGGTGCTTTTCTGAGAATTTGAGTATAAGACAACTCATGGATGCTTGTCTAACTTAGACAGAGAAATCATGTGATGGTCTTTTCTACTCACCACACTTGGTTGTTGTTGGGGTTGCAAGTTGTTGATGTTGTGGCTAGCTTGATCTTGCTGATTGTGTGGCTAGCTTGATCTCGTGCTCCTCCTAATACTTCTAGCTCCTGGATTGTCCTTGATCTAGCTCTCCACCTCCTGGTCCTGGTAGCTTGATCTTGTCCTTGCTATCCACCTGATCTACCCCCTCTTTATGTCACCATATTGGTGATATGTTCCAGGGTTTAGTTGGTCTGATCTTTCTTGGCTTGGTTTGGCTGAGTGTGTTCTTGGTGTGTAAGAACAGAGAAATGGTGTTGGGTGGATTCCCACGGCTGTGCTGAGCAATTTTGTGTGATGGAGTTGTTGCTGCTATGCTGACAGCACACACCATGCAGTTTGGTGTGTGTGCTGCTTGTGTGTCTGCTGCACCCTGTGGATATGCTCTAGATATGAAAGTTACTTTCATCTGGTTACATTCACTTGTCTGGTGAAACTTGCCCCTCCTTGCTGTTTATTTGACTTATGGATTAAATTATGAAAGATTCAGTTCTTTCATATTGGTGAAACTTGCCCCTTTTTCAAGATTACTCAATGATGAACTTTGAACAGTGCACCTCACTGTCAATACTAAGAGTAAAACATTTTTGACTTTAACTTTCTTTCTTTTAGTTTGTGTTTGTTTTGCAGGTACCAGACTTGAAGATTCAAGACTTAGATTAG
The DNA here is from genome assembly GCA_916181665.1 of Avena sativa. Taxonomy (NCBI): domain Eukaryota; kingdom Viridiplantae; phylum Streptophyta; class Magnoliopsida; order Poales; family Poaceae; genus Avena; species Avena sativa. The sequence continues at coordinate 82,476,330 of OV702296.1, forward strand.
GTTTTCTTTTTTCTTTATAGATAGTTACTTGTAATATTTATCTTATTCAATTGTAATCTTTATTTTATTCTTTTGTACTTTTTATTTTATTCTTTTGTAATAAAGATTGTACTATTATTCAATATATAAAGATTCTTCTTTTGTTTCATTTACTGTTGTAAAGATTACTAAGAATTTACATTTTGTAACACATTTATTGAATCAAGTTATAAAATAAATATTCACTTTATTGATTACTTTATTTTATTTAAAGTTTGAGTTATTAATTGTTAACTCTTGATTAATCAAATCACTCAAACCTAATTCTAAATCCTTCTATATTATAAATCCAACACTCAATTTTAAATTCAAATTTCACAAAACACGCTCATCCACAAAGATCATATCAAAGTCTATAACAATCATCCTTCAAGACTATACCTAATCTCAAAGCATGAAAGAAACTTTGATCACTTTAGGTTTTTATTTGGCGAAAAAATTTACCCACATTTTTTACAGATGAATGCATGTAATTTCACAGATTCCTAAATCTACCCTTCGTTGATTCCTAAATGCTGGGATGTTACACTACCTGATGTGTGGCTGCGATGTATAGCAGCAGAGGCTCCCGTTCCTTCAGGGTGACCAGGACATGCGAGGTGGAGAGCATCCGCTTGAGGTCCTCGAACACGTCATCTGCTTCGTGTGTCCACTCGAACTTGCCCGCCTTGCGCAATAGCTGATAAAAGGGTAGGGCCTTCTCGCCCATTCGGCTGATGAATCTTCTCAGCGCCGCAATCCGCCCAGCTAGCTGCTGGATGGCTTTGATGTTCTTCGGCTTCTCCATGGCCAGTATGGCCCTGATTTTCTTCGGATTCGCCTCAATCCCCCATTAGGAGATGAAGTAGCCGAGTAAATGGCCAGAAGGGACGACGAAGGTGCACTTGTCTGGGTTTAGCTTGATCTTGTAGCGATTAAGGTTATCGAACGTCTCGCGGAGATCGTAGATCAAAGTGTTGGTCTCCTTGGTCTTGATTACTATGTCGTCAACATAGACTTGGATGTTGCAACCGATCTGGTTTTTCAGGCACGCCTGCATGCACCTCTGGTATGTGGCACCTGTGTTCTTCAACCCGAAGGGCATGGTGTTATAGCAGAACACTCCGAACGGCGTGATGAACGCCATTTTCTCCTGATCTTTGATCTTGAACCGAATATGGTTGTAGCCTGAGTAGGCATCGAGGAAGGATAGTTTCTTGCATCCTGCAGTCGAATTTATGATTTGATCGATCTGCGGTAGAGGGAAGTGGTCCTTGGGATAGTGCTTGTTGAGCGATGTGAAGTCCACACACATGCACAAGATGTCCGTGTCCTTTTTGGGGACCAGCACGGTGTTGGCCAGCCACTCGCTATCCTTGATTCCCCTGATGAAGTTGGCATCAAGCACTCTATTGACTTCGATTCCAACGGCTTCGGCTCTTGGTTTGGACAGTCGTCAGATTGACTGCTTGACTGGTTCGCATCCGGAAACACATTGAGTGCATGCTCGGCGAATTCCCTGGGAACTCCTAGCATGTCCACAGGACACCAGGCATTAATTTCCTAGCGCTCACGGAGGAATTCGACGAGCGCGCTTTACTATACGGGATTGAGGTTGTTGGCGATCAACGCCGTCTTGGAGGCGTCCGTCGGCTGGACCTGCACCTTCTTCGTGTTAATCATGGAGTCAAACGACATATCGGGTGCATTTTGTCTGGCGACTGGGGGTGCCCCGTTGTATGTCACCTCTCTGAGCCTCGTGAGTTCCTCCTGCATGCCGAATGACTGGGAGATTCTGTTGAAATCTCTGTCGCAGTGGTCGGACCGGGTGAAGCTTCCTTGTATGGTGAAGACGCCCCTAGGTCCTAGCATTTTCAGTAGAAGGTACGCGTAGTGCGGTACTGCCAGGAATCTTGTGAATGCCACGCGCCCGAGGATGGCGTGGTATTGTGATGGCGAGTCCACCACTTCAAACTCTAGCCGTTCATGCCTGAAGTTTTCGAGCTGGCCAAAGATGACATCGAGCCATATCTTGCCTGGGGAGTATATGCCTTTCCCTAGGACTATGTTGTGGAACGTCGTGTCTGATTGCTCCAGTATGCACAGCGGGATCCGCATTGCTGCGAGTGTGCTAGCGAACATCAGATTGATGCCACTGCCGCCGTCCATGAAGACGCGGCTCATCTCGAATCCCCCGATCTGGGCCTCGATCACTAGGGCAGCATGACCTGGGCGAGGGATCTGACGTGGGTGATCAGAACGATCGAACATGATGCAGGACTCCGAGCCGCTGAGGTACTCAGGTATGGCTGGTGGAGAGGTCACGGCCAGGTTGACTTGGCGGGTGATCTTCTTTTGCACCATGTTGGTTGGACACCCCTTCTGGATCATCAGGGCCCCTTTTGGTGGTGGGTACCCTCCTGCACCGTTATTTGGCGCTGGTGCGACCGACGGCTACGATGGTCTGATGGGTGGTGGTGGAGGAGCTATGTGGACGATGTCACCTGGTGCGGGTGCAAGCCCGAATCCAGGGTTGACGGTCTGGCGCCGCATTTGGGTAAAGCCCTCGCTGATCTTGTGGAACTCTCGGCAGTCCTTAAGCATGTGATTGGCCTTTTTCTTACCATCTTGTTTGTCGATGTAGAAGTGGATGGTTCAGGGACCAGATAGCTTGTCGTATGCCAAAGGCTCGTCGTCGCGGTTGTGGCGTTGCCATGCTTCCATGTGTCGTCCACCATCGCGGTAGTTGCTTCCGCAGTATCCGCTGTTGCGGTCGCCGTCATTGCTTCGATCGGCGTATCTAGCCGCAACCATGTTAACTCCGTCGCAATCGTCGTAGACGCGCGATCTTCTCTTGCTGCGACGCTCACGCCTGCAGCCGTAGTCGTCTTCGTCATCCAAATGCTCTCGGTTGACGGAATCCTCGCCATCTGCCCATCTGTTGGCAATGTACATGAGGTGGTCGTGTGTCTTGGGCTTGACGCGTCCAAGTTCCTCCTTGAAATCTGGGCGCCTGGCACCATCCTTCAAGGCATCGATTGCCCTTTCTTCGGGGATGTGCGGGGCGGAGTTCTTGATGTGGGACCAGCGGAGTATGTATGAGCGGATGGACTCATTGGTCCGTTGGGTGCACGCCCCCAGCTTCTCGATTGAGGCTGGCCTCTTGCCGGTGCCCTTGAAGTTGCGGATGAAGCTGTATGCCAGCTCTTCCCAGCTTCGGATGGAGACGGAGGATAGGCTGCTGAGCCAGACCCTGGCCACGCCTGTCAGCTACAGCTGAAGGCATTATAAGGCGGTGTTCTTGTTTCCGCTGTGTAGTTTGACCGACGACAGGTTATCATCGAGCTAGGCCTTTGTCTCTTGTGTGCCATCAAACTTCGGGTTGTCCGAAGGGATCTTGAAATTTTTCGCCATTCGTGTTTGCCGAACGGATTTGCTGAAGCATCTGGCTCCGCACAGTTCTCCATTGTCCTCCTCTTCGGACTCAGTTGAGCATGCGCGTTTAGCATGTGCTTTGTCGATCTTGCGTTGGGTGAGCTCATTGCGAGCGTCGTAGTTGCTGCTGCGGCACCGTGGGCTCTTGCGGCTTTGGGGCAGGTCATGCTCGTCTTCCTCGGATGGGGGTGTAGGGCTCCCGGTGAACTTGACTGCAAATTTTTTCTTCGGCTCCCTAGGAGTTTCATTGTGGAGCACAGCTCCGACGAGTCCGAGGCCTGCTAGTGAAGACTTGTGCATGGCTCTCTTCGGGTCACCCGCCAGAGGCGGATAGGACACGAGATAGGTAGTGTCTGCCATGATCGCAGCCTGTGGTGTTTTTGGCATGACATTGCCGTGCGAGTCCATCGTCATGAAGGACGTGTTGAGGGACCTAATGACCTCTCTTCACGCGGTGGGGTACATGCGCTCCGTGCGGGAGTGATACTTGTTGGCGTTGTTGCCATGCGAAGTGGAGCCGTCAGCGGCGGAGAGCGCAGCTGGCCGCGCACTGGACTCCGCAGCTGCCTTCTTATGCTTGTCGAGCTCCTCCATCAGCTTCACCTGCCGGTTGTGCTCATCGATCAGGAGGAGGTCGTAGGCCATCAGTAGATATCGGGAGGCATTCATAGGTAGGATTATGTTTCCTGCCACAGCCTGTCGTGCTTGGTGCCAACCTTCCTCATTGAGGTTGATCCGGTTGTTGGTGTGAGCGTCGCCTTCGTTGGCCCTATTAGGCAGATCCCCCCGTTTCCTCCGTTCCCAGTTTGTGGGTTGGGAGGGGGATTGAGTGTTTGCTGTGCACTCGAACCTGGTGGTGGGTCTGTTACATTGTTGATGACGATGACACATAGGTAGCGTCCGTAGAGTGGGTTGCTGCTGCCATAGCTTTTAGATCCGGAACCGTAGGTTCCTTCATCCGAAGGGGGCCCACATAGATCGGAGTTGCAGCTGTTGCTGCCATCCGAGTCATCTGTCAGCGTTGACACATACAACACGCCGATGGGTGGGACCCACGAAACAGGCCTGATGGATGGTGGTGGCGCCCGCTCTAGGAGGCGGAGGGTGCCGGTCTGCCCCACCTAGAAGCAGAAGCTTCCGAACAACATCTCAAGCCCGTCGCCGATGGACTCGAAATCCTTTAGGTTGGCCGGCGAGTGGGCGGTGAGGTCGAAGGCATCAAAGAGGAGACAACTCTCCGTTGCCGATGAGTTGTAGATCGCTCCGGATGGAACCGTAACGACCGCATGATCAGCGTCCCCACTTGCCACAGACGGCGCCAATTGACGAGGTTCGATCTCATCAATGCCCATTGTTATGGACTTGGGTTTTGGAGAAGATGGGGATGCTGTAAGTCATGGAACGGTTAACAGACAAGCAACACAGGGACACAAGATTTAGCCAGGTTCAGGCCCCCGGAGGGAAAACCCTACTCCTGCTTGTCTGCTATTGATTACGACAGAACCGAAGGTTACAGGGGTCCGCAAATGCAATCTGGCGTGAGGTGTGTATGCGGTGTGTTGAGAGATCCTTCTCGCCATACCCTCCTGGACTTTATATAGATAGGCAGGTCTCGGGTTAGGTCGAGTCGGTTACAAATTAGGGTTGGCACCCTTTGAAATTCTATCTAATCTAGACTTGTCCTCCTGGGCCGCGTGTCTTGACGTGGGCCTTCCTTGGGCTGGACCAGGTATACCAATGTCATGTACCCGTGGGGTATATCCATGTCACATGCTATAACTGTATTAACCGGAAACATTAATACTTGTGTGATTTCTAAACTTGTTAGAGTTTGTAGTGAATCTTCTTTATAATACTAGCTTGTTGGTTGACAGATGATCATAGTTTCTTGATCATGAACATTGAGATGTTATTAACAACAAGATCATGTCATTAGGAGAATGGTATGATGGACATACTCCTGTAGATTAGCGTAACATAAAGATCAAGTCATTTCAATAGTTCAATTTCTATAAGCTTTCAGATACATAGTAACCTAATTCCAATCGACCATGAGATCATGCTAATCACCATCACCGGAAGGATGCTTTGATGACATCAAACACCACTTCATAACTAAGTGGTTATAAAGTTGGTATCAATTGTTCGGAAAGTATGTGTTGAGGCACATGGATCAAGAGTGGGATTTGTACATCCATATGACAGATAGATATACTCTGGGCCCTCTCGGTGGAATGTAATCCAATTAGCTTGCAATCATGTGACTGGCTCACAAGGGATCACATATCACATGAACAAGTAAAGAGTACTTATCGGTAACGAGGTTAAACTAGGTATGCAGAGATACCAACGATCAGACCTCGAATAAGTAAAATATCGCGAGGCAAAGGGAAATTGGTATCGTATGTAAATGGTTCATTCGATCGCAAAGTAATCATAGAAATATGTGGGAGCCATATGAATTTCCAGATTCCACTATTGGTTATTGATCAGAGAAGAGTCTCGGTCATGTATGCATAATTCACGAACCGTAGGGAGACACACTTAAGGATTCGATGTTGTTTAGTAGATATGGAATGTGAGTAAGAGGACCAAATGTTGTTTGGAGTCTCGGATGGGATCCGGGATATCAAGAGGAGATCCCGAATGGTCCAGAGAGTAAGATTCATATAAGGAAAGTTCAATTTCGAAGATCGGGAATGATTCCGGTGTTTTCACCGGAATGATCTAGAAGGGTCTAGAGGGTTCACCAAACCAGAAGGGGTAGGGTACATGAATGTGTCATGACTAAGTGGAATAATTGCATCATTTCCTAGGTCACTTGGCTATGCATTTAAAAGAAAGAAATTAAACTCCAAAATTGAAAGTCAAAAGGCAAGTTTGAATAGTCAAACTGGAACAATGGTTCCTAGTGGAGGCAGGAGAGGAAACCTCCTCTCCCTCCACCACGCGCGCCAATGAGAGGGAGTTGGGGGAGGATACGAACTCCCCCTAGCTGCCCCTCCCTCTCATAAATAGAGGGGAGGGGCAGCCCCAAAGACCACCACCACAACCCCAACCCCACGAGCCGCCGCCGCCAGCCGCCGCCGTCGTGCCCTGCCGCCACCCTAGCCGCCGCCGGCCCCATCTCCTCCTCTCCAGACTCTAAACCCTAGAACGCCGGGGAACCTCTCTACTCCATCCTACCCGCTCCGGCTTAAGTGGAAGCCCTGCGGGATCTTCCCTCTAACTCCGACACCACACCTTCGTGCTGGAGACTTTTAACTTGCAGACCGAAAGTTGAAGCGCCAAGGCAACGCGGTGTCCGACTTCGTCAGTATTGGATCGCGATACCCCGAGTTGGCATGCCAAATGCTTAGAGGGTCTTTTTTGGCACGAATTCAACAAACCGTTTGAACACGGGAAAACCGCTAATGCCCGTCAAATTGGGCCCCGCTTGTCACTTTTGACCGTTAAGTTGCTGCCATCCTGGATGCCATGTAGACTGGCAGCGCTGGCGCCCTCGTGTTCAAACGGTCTTTTTGACCCGGCCTTCTTCTTCCCCAAAAGGGCGATCTGTGGTCACCGCCATGGCGCGGAGCTGGGAGGGAATTCCTTCAGCGACGAGATCCGGCACCCAGCTGAACCTGATCGGTCTCGCCCTCCTCCTCCCAAATCGGAGCTCGACTCATGGCACGATAGCACCCATGGCACGGCACCAGGACGAGATTTCGGTCCTGTTGTTCCCCTCCAAAATCCGAGCTCGCCGTCGCTATGGTCACACCCGCACCAGCTAGGGCGCCTTACTCTCCAAACCACAAGGCCACATGCACTCTGTTCGGCACAATGCCAAGAAGGTGAAATTCCATCCCGTTTTCTTCTTGTGATTGTGGTAGAAAACATGTACCAATATGTTGTTTACTATACTTTCATTTGAAATTAGTAGGTCCATGATGAAGAAAAATAGAGAAACTAAATGGGATAACAATGAAGACCATATTCTGTACTTTGCATTGCATCAACAAGGGCTCGTTGGCGAAGCATGTTACCAAGAGAGTGAACTTCATCAGCCATTGCAAAAAAATATGGGAAAAAATCCATGAGCGACTGAATGCAAATACGCGAAGAGAAGCTAGATCCATGTCATCAATCATCAATAGGTGGCACATTATAGTGATGCATTCAAATATGTACACATTCATAACAATAACACTGTCGGCAGTGTTGCTAGCTGTTTGTATGAGATATTCATTTTATATGATCGTGGCACCTTACTTTCCTGGATAGTAAACTTGAAAATGCAACCCCCTGCATTAACTTGCCCGTGTAGCAACCCTCGCATTTACTTGACAGGAACCGAACCGACAAGAGAGATTGCATACGGGATCGTGGGCGGTTGGGCTTGTGGTTGCTATGTGCATGCGGTCGTCTCGTTTCCACACGCTTCCCTTGGCATTCCCAGACCTTCTTTAACAAATTTCTGTCTTTCGAACCGCTTCCTCTGCCATTCAACAGGACTGAGACCACACGAACACCATCATCCATTTCCGGCAACAAGCAGCAATATTCGCCATGGACTGATCTCCCTGAGGGAGTCATGCAGAAGATAGGTGACATCTTCCTATCAACGGATGACTTCGACTACTACATCGCCTTTCGGGCAGTCTGCAGCGCCTGGCGTGGCTTCACGGAGGAGCGCTTTATACCAGCCAACTGGATTGTTCTAGAGCACCAGTTGTTGGTGGAGTATCGGGTAGACGATGCCGCCATCACGTTACTGAACGTGAGAACCGGACGCTACCTTGAGAAGAAGATTAGTCGGGTTATTCGCAGGTGCTTTCTTGATATTCATCTATATATGTGCGATACTTTTTTGTGTTCACCTCTTATACAATATGTTTTTCAAGTGTTGTTTCTCCATCTACTTGTTTACCTTGATTGAATCTTTGTCTGTTTACCTTGACTGAATCTCTGCTTCTCTCTCTCCCTCTCTGTGTCTCTGGAAGGTACTTTTACGTCGGTAGCACAACCAGCGGCCTCCTTGTGCTTGGATAGAGGGTGCATCCGTACAAGACACGGTTGTACAACACCTTGTCGGGTGCTATCAAGCGCGTGAGGGTGGAGATACTGACCGAGAAGGTGGCTTCTGTCGCTGTGACGATGTTCCCGTTGTTGATGGTGTTTACATAAAACCTTCAGAACACCATCATTCGATGGGCGGATGAGGGCATGGAGGAAGGAAGTCGCCTGGTCTTTGGTGAAGGGTGGTACACACCGAATGACTTCGTGGAACTCCGGAGCATGACTTCTTATGCCGGTGATGTTTTCGTCGCAGACAGATACGTGTCTGTCCTCTCGTCTATTCCTGGTTCTGCTCATGGAGATGTCAAGATGCAGCACTCCGCACAGACCCTAAAGATGCATGCCACCATCGAAGGCCCTGTTCTGGGATGCCGGTACCCGGAGAATCGTTTTTACCTCGTCCAGTCCAATGGGGAGTTGTTGTTCGTTGTGAGTGGACCGGTCTACGGCGGTAGGCCCGTTGTTTACCGGGTTGATACACAGAACCGTGTGCTTCAGTCGGTTAGAGGCATCGGCAAACATTCTCTCTTTGTTGATGACAATCGGTGCATCTGCGTCGACAGCGCCAGGGTACCCACAGTGCAGGCCGGCAACATCTACTATCCGAATCTATCCCAGATTAGATCTTACAACTTTGAGGCTCTTGCGTGGGAAGAGGAGCCAAGGGTTGTCCATGGGTATGGAGTAGGAGGATTATGGATCAATGACCGTCCTTTCGAACTCGATCGATTGCTGGTGGTGTATTGCAGTACCGTCGAGCATTTTGAGCTGCAGATGGTGCCGCCTTATGGGGAATTTGGCACCACCCACTATGATTACTATGATGGCTACCCGTTAGATTAGATTGATGGATCGTGTGGGTCTGGTCTTGTTGTATTCTCTGTCTGTGAATTATATGCAAGTGCAAGTTGTATGGTGTGCCTGTAATAAAACGGATGAACTTGTTTCAAAAAGATCATGTGTTGTACCTCTTTCAATTTCACTGTTTTTCTATATATGTGTAGTAATTCTGATCCATGAGTGATTGAATGCAAATACGCGAAGAGAAGCTAGATCCATGTCATCAAACATCCATAGGTGGCACATTCCAGTGATGCGTTCAAATGCGTACACATTCATAACAATAACACTGTCGACAGTATTGCCAACTTGAAACTACAATTAACTTGAAGTGGTTGTTATCCCGAGCAAAATGTCTGGTATACACATGACCCTTGTATGTTCTATGCTGCAATTCTGCTGTTGTGGGCAGGGAAAGAAAAGTTGGGCATCACTGAATATTATGAAGTTAGGCATAAATTAGCCTTACACACATAGTCTTAACTTGTTCTTACACAAATAAGCAAAGCAGTCTTACACCGCCGGAACTTCTGGTGAGACAACCAACGAACCAGCCTCTAGAGCTGGTGGCATCGTTGGAATGAACCAGAGTGCTGCGTTTGGCCGTCTCTCATTCTCTATCAAATTGTACGACCCCACTGATGAGCCAATGGAAGGTCCCCTCCCCCCGACGTGGATTCGGCTCCAGGTCGGATCTGGAGTGTCAACATAATAAACGCGTGAGTGCACAGCAAACACATAGTCTGCTATCAACACTGGAAGTGCTGGCACCTCAGCAACAATAGCACCATGTTCTCCCTGGACTCCAGTAGGAGCCTCAGCCGGTATCTTGTTAGCTTCACCCACTACTAGGAAAATGGCTATAGGTAATCAGCACATCCGTGGCTCACATGGTTGAAGTGCCCCACGGCTAAAACAAGCGTGGCTCACCTGTGGACAGTGCCCTACTAGTAACTAGAACAAACGTGGTGCACATGGTCATAGTGCACCACAGATATGTGTGGGCCAGGGCCCTGCTGGCCGCATGCCGCATACCCGTAGCGCACATGGGGGAGGTGCGCTACGGTTGTTATGGTTAACCGTGGAACACATGCAGGTCGTGCGCTACGCCTAAGTGAAGGCCCCTCTGTTCTGTAAATGGGCAGAAACATCCGTGGCGCACTCTGGCATGTGCGCCACGGTTGTGATTATTCCCTGTGGTGCACTAGGGCCATGTGCGCCACGGATGTGTCGACCAGTATTTTTTTGGCAGCTCCACTTTGTGCACATGTGTGATCATCCACCATCCCACACTTCACTTTCCCCTTCTTCTTCCTCTTTAGATCTAGTCGGGATCCTTCTCCTTCCCACCTCAATTTCTCCACTCATTCACCATTTTTAGCATGTAGAACTTTCCTTGGATGTTACATACATAATAGAGGAAGATCTCCGGTCTCTCATCTCCTTCTCCGGTCTCGCGCGCACCTCTCCTTTCGATCTTCTCGCGATCGGTCTCTCATCTCGGTAAGTTGTCCATGTAAGGATGTGTTGATATGTATATGGATGATATGCTCATATGTATGTAGATGATCGATGCTCATGATATGTGTATGGAGATGATCGATGGTCATGTGTGTGTATATGGAGAGTATCGATGATGCTCATGCATGTGTGTATGGAGAGGATAATGATATGTTCATGTGTGTATGGATCGGTCTCTCTCTCTCTCTTGTGTTTGTGTGTGAACAAGTTTCCATTTGTTTTGCCAAAATGTTGATTCATTTCCATTTTGGCAAGACTTTGGCATTTCGCAAAGGTCCTTATTTTAGGATAGGTCATGCCAAAATTTTCTATCGACCATTGCATGCATGAATTGATTATGTGGTTCTAATAGACTTCTAATTGTACCGTGTACACCGTGCAGGCAAAAATGGTGCTCATAATGAGCGAAGGCATTGTGGCTAGATTTTTGAAATGTGCGACAGCCGACATGATACGAAATAACAAGACGGAGATAAGATGTCTGTGCAGAAGATGCAAACTCAACTGGGTGATCGACCCAGATTCCGGGAATCTGCAGGCGCACCTGCTCCGCCATGGTTTCATGGATGGATACACTCGTTGGATAAGCGATGGCGAAGACGATGGAGACGGTGAAGGTGTGCAACATGATGATGATCATCACGGCGAGAACGAGCGAGATGATGAAGAGTCTCCTGGAGATGGTGAAGGTGCGGAAGCAGACCGGGATGATGATGATCTAGATGCCGAAGGAGCAGACGACGATGGAACAACGTCAGGCTGGGTGCGAGACCCTTATGTGCAAGAGCTGCTTCTCAAGCAGACGAGTAACGCCAGGGCTGCCGCTAGAGAGAAAGCCAAGCTTGCGCAACTTGAGAAAGACGCGGTTACTCCATTGTATGAAGGATGCAGGCCCGATGATACCCGGTTGAATGTAACGCTCAAGGCTATGGAGATGAAGGCAAAACACAAATTGAGCAACGCAAGCTTCGACGATATGATGGCATTCTGGCATGATCGTCTCCCGGAGGGGAACACGTGTTCAACTAGTATCGAGGACGCCAAGAAAATCGTCTGTCCTCTCGATCTACCGCACGCAAGATATCACGTATGCATCAACGATTGCATCATTTATCAGGGCGAGGACATGGAGAAAACCACATGTCTGGTGTGCGGCGTGAGTACAAGAAAGGGAAGAAAGCACCTCGAAAAGTGGTATGGTACTTTCCTATCACTCCTCGTCTGCATCGCTATTTCGCGGACCCTAAGGAAGCGAAGCTCATGCGATGGCATGCGGAAAGGTAGAAGCCAGGAGATGATGATGACCCCGAAAAGGATGAGCTGCTGACGCACCCTTCAGATGCTAGAAAGTGGAAAGCATTGGACCTCGAATTCCCAGAATTCGGTGGAGATTCGAGGAACATCAGGCTTGGTGCGAGCATCGATGGACTCAATCCATTCGGTAGCCAGAGCAGCACGCACAACATTTGGCCCGTGTTTGTATGGATGTACAACCTCCCTCCATGGTTGTGCATGAAGGAGAAGTACATACAAATGAGTATGATAATTCAAGGGCCGAAACAACCTGGTACCGACATCAATCTGTATCTCGGGCTGTTGAAAGAGGAGCTAGCCACATTATGGGAATCTGGAGCCAATACTTACGACGCTGTCGCACAAGATTATTTCACTATGAGAGCCGCGTTGGTCACTACGGTGCAAGACTATCCAGGTTGCGGGTATATCTCGAGGCAGGTTATCCAAGGATTCTGCGCATGCGTTAGGTGCATGGATAACACAAGCTATCTCCAACTAGAGAAAGATCCAGGGTCTTCGAAAACTGGTTCATGGCGCACCAGAGGTGGCTCGGCAAGAATGATCCATGGAGAAAACTTGGAGACCTGTTCGATGGCAAATCTGAGACCCGAGGAATCCCACAGCGGAGGAGCAGCTAAGAAGTGGAAGAGTTGCTGAAAAACTAGAAAGATTGTCCTAAGCCTGGAAAGAAGCGAAAGAGGCAGCAACACAAGCCGCTGATGAAGGTATGGAAAACAAGGCCTGTTTTCTGGGAGATGCCATACTGGAAGTTTCTCCGCACGCCTCATAGCCTTGACATCATGCATATCACGAAAAACGTGTGCGAGAGTCTAGTCGCCACCATAATCAACATGCCAGATAGGACGAAAGATGGTCCAAAAGCAAGGCACGACCTGATATTCATGGGTATCCGAAAGGAGCTTCACGGAGGACGCACTACTCCTGATGATCAGGAAGATGACAATGATCATGAGTCGGAGACGACACAAGGTCGTCGGAAGGGTAAAAAGTTCAAGAAGAACGAATATTACTGCCCTCCTTCTTGCTTCACTCTAAGCTAGGATGAGATCAAACAGTTTTTCAAGTGCCTTCTAGGAGTCAAATTTCCTTACGGCTACGCGGGCAAGAAAAGAAGACACCTAGACGAGGCGAAGCAGAGGTTCAGTGGCATGAAGTCTCACGACTGTGCCGTGCTAATGACACAGGTACTTCCGGTTGCACTAAGAGGGATAATGGAAGAGCATGTCCGTGATACGTTATTTGGCCTCTGCAAGTTTTTCGACTTCATCTCTAGGAAGTCGATTGGCGTGAATCAGCTCGGGAGGCTACATGAGGAGATCGTGGTGATACTATGCGAGCTTGAGGTCTACTTCCCGCCTGCATTCTTCGACATTATGGTGCATCTGCTGGTCCATGTCGTGGAGGACATCGTCCAACTCGGGCCGATGTTCCTTTGCAGCACGATGGCGTTCGAAAGGATGAACGGACACATCAAAGGATACGTTCGCTATAGGTCCCGCTAGACGGAAGCATAGCCAAGGGCTTTCTGGCCGAAGAGTGCATCTCTTTCTGCACGAATTATCTAGATATCGAGAACCCTGTCGGTCTTCCCGTCAACAGGCACCTTGGCAAGCTCGACGGATCTGGTCACCGAGAGGGTTGTCGCATACTGCATGCATACTTCTATTTTCGACGCGCAGACTTTGATAGAGCATCGTCATGCTACAACATTTAGAACTGGTCGATCCTTGGGTACAGAAGCACAAAAGGTTAACCGAGAAGAATTACAGTGACCGGGGCATACAGAGGATGCAGGGAAAAATAATCAAAGAGCACAACTCAGATTTCACGCGTTGGTTTAGGCAGACGCTCCTTGAAAATCCCCCGCGATCGCATTCTTCTGACATGGAAAAGATCATATTCACCTTGTCGCAGGGACCGATGCAAAACCTGGTGACCTATCAGTCGTATGATATCAACGGCTACACATTCTACACGGAGGAAAACGACAACAAGTGTGATTATCAGAACTTAGGCGTAATGTCCAAATTCTACACCAATGACAACGTGAAGGAAAGATTCTACGGAAGGATCGAGGAGATATGGGAGCTTGAATACTGTGGAGAAAAGGTGCCGATGTTCCGTGTCATATGGGAAAAGAGCGTCGAAAGAGAAGACCGGTATTTCACAACCATGGTTATACCCGAAGCAGCCAAATCCAAGGCCGCCGGTGCGAACGTGGCCGCGAAAAATGAATCGTGGGTACTGGCTACCAAAGTGGACCAATGCTTTTTCATTACAAACCCGACAAATCCTAGCCGTCTTGTCATGAGGAGAGGAAAAAGAAACATCATCTGAATGGATGGAGTTGCCAACGAGCAAGACTTCGACCAGTATGGCGATCCAAAGATTGAAGATGACGACGACTACGATGCAGCAACATACATCACAAGAAGAAAAAGGACAACCCTACACAAAAAGGTAGCCTGTTCGAAAGAAGAAACATTAAAGTGCCGGGGCTAAATTATTTAACTGCGACAAAGAAGGGAAGAAAGATTGTAAAACGCTAGCTCAAAAAAGATTGTAATATTCATGGACAAATTATTATGACATATTTGTATCATGGACAAATTATTATGACATATTTGAATCATATTTGTACCACTTTTATAACATATATTATCACTTTTGGGCATTTTTGGAATATTTAAAAGTATTTAAAAAAACAAAACTTTTATGGAATATATCACCACTTTTGGGCATTTTTTGGAACATTTAAAAGTATTTTTAAAATAAAAATAAAAAGGTGGGCACCAGGATTCGAACCTGGGTGCTCATTGGTTTAGAATAGAGCAGTGGGCGGAACCAGTGGGATAAGGCAGTGCTAGTGATAACTATGGGGGCGGCAGCCTTCTTATCTGATTAGTCCTACCCACTTAGGCGTAGCACACCCTGGCCAAGTGCGCTAGGGTTATCCATAGCACACTTGGCCAGGGTGCGCTACACCTAAGTGGGTAGGACTAGTCAACTCGCCACGTCGTCCCTACCCTGCCCATCGTCCTCAAACACATACGAAGCCATCCCCATCCGCATTGCCACCGCCGACGCATCCCATCCGCATTGACGCCACCGCCGCCACATCCCAACCACGCCAGGAGGAGGAGGAGGCCGCCTTGCCTGCGCGCTCGTCGCTCGAGGAGGAGGCCGTGGAGGAGCTCGCCCGCATGTGCACCGTCGCTCGAGAAGGAGGAGCCCGCCCGCACGAGGAGGAGGAGCCCGCCCGCACCGTCGCTCGAGGAGGAGGATCCTGACCGCACTGTCGCTCGAGGAGGAGGAGGCCGCTGCTGCTCGAGGAGGAGGAGGCTGTGGAGGAGCCCGCGTCGTCCTCGTCTCAGAGGTGAGCCTCGCCCCTCCTCTCTCCCTCTCTCCCCTCTCTCTGCATCCATTCCTGGGCAGTAGGGTTAGGGTTCAGAGGAGGCCGTGGATTAGGGTTCCTGGATTAGGCCGTGGATTAGGGTTCAGAGGAGGCCATGGATTAGGGCAGTAGCTTGCTAGTGTTAGTGTTCAGAAAATTCTAGTGTTTGTTTTGTAGCAGTAGCTTGTTCCTGAACTTAACAACATGAGGTTTGTTAATGCAGCTATAAAGGAGTGTTCTTAAACATGCAATGTTAAACAGGACAAGTGCAATAGCATAGGCATATATACAAAGAAATGGTAACTAATTTTCTCCTGTGAATACCAACTAACTAATAGCATAGGCATATATACAAGTGCAATAGCATAGGCATATATACATAGCATAGGACAAGTGCAATAGCATAGGCACTCCAAATCTGCTCCTATGAATACCAACTAATTTTCTCATCACACATGTCCATGGTAACTAAACTACGGTAACATGTCGGGTGAGAGAATTGCATATGAGATGTATTATGGGTGAGATTCTTCTAGGCAGGTGATTCTTGAATGTCAAGGTACTGTTTGTGAATTGTTCATAGTTTTGCTAGAACACAAGTTGGATTATTGGTAGAACACAAGTTGAATGTCAAGGTACTGTTTTGCTAGAACACAAGTTTGTGAATGTTCTAGTTGATTGTACACATGATTGTGTTCTAGTACTGAATTTTAGAATATGAGTCAATGGATTATTGGTGTCAAAAAACTAGAACATTTCTTAGTTAGAAATATGATGTTACATGTGTGTGTTGTAACATCAGAATATTTCTTAGTTACATCCATTATTGGTGTTCTAGTACACATGATTGTGTTCTAGTACTGAATTGTACACATGATTGTGTTCTAGTACTGAATATTTCTTAGTTAGAAATATGATGTTACATGTGTGTGCTATAACATCAGAAAAGGATTAGTTGATAAACGAAAAGGAAAAGAAGTAAAGCCTTGTCTGGAATAACTTTTATCTGTCAATATTGATGGTTTTTACTGTGATGGTTGTAGGTTTAGATGGTAGATACTCAATATCACTTTCACTGTGTAGGGTGTAGGTTTTATGCTTATCTCATCTGATGAGATAAAAATGAAATGCTTATCAGATAAGCATACTCATCCAGCAACTCAAAGGTTATGCTTATCAAATAAGCATACTCAATATCATCTGATGGTTTTTATCTCATCAGATAAGCATACTCAATATCACTACGCAGTGTTAATATTATTTTTGTCAATATTGATGATTTTTATCTCATCAGATAAGCATTTCATTTTAATGGATGTAGTTGCTGGATTAATATAGGCATAACCTGATGCTAGACTTGATGGAAAACCTGATGCTAGGCATAACCTGATGTAATTAATCAGTGAGAATTCCTAGACTTGATGGAAAACCTGATGCTTTTTATGTAGTTCATGCAAAATCTGGAGCTACTATTTTTGCACTATTTTGATCCAGCTTTAAATCTGGAATGAAATCTGGAAATGACAGCTACTGTTTTTGCGCATTAGCTGACATGATGAGGAGTAATGATCTTGTGCTTGTTGTGCTGTTAATGTGCTGGTAATGTACTGGCTGTGCTTGTGCTTGTATGAAGCACTTTATTATGTCGTGTATGCAGGTTCTTGTATTAAATGAGTCATGATTTTTGCCGGAATGTTGATTAACTTCCGTTTCGGCAGAAATCGGGCACTCCTAGTTTAAGAAAATTAGCAAAGGTCATGCCGGATTTTTCCGTGCATTTAACCAATTATTTGTTTTTTATTAGTGCAAAGATGTGTGACAACGATGAGGCTAGATGTTCTAAGCGCATCAGCGCTGAAGGAGAACTCAGACATCCGAATAAACAATTGACATTCTGGGAGGCGGCCCAGCGGCTAGAAGACGATGAAGAATACCATCCTTCGGAAGCGAGGATGATGAGATGGAAGACGCGGAGGAAGAAGCTGAAGGAACGGCGGGTGATGAAACCACTGATGGCAGCGAGGGCACATGGAGTGGTAGCAATCCTCCTAAGAAGAAGAAGAAGCCGAAGGAACGGCGCCCGAACACGGTCGACACCGTCAGGGAGGAAATTACCGAAGTGAGCCCAACATGGGTTCCTTTGGAGCCCGACCTTGTCGTCAGAGGGTACGGTGGGCAAGTGGCGGCGATCACCCGGATAACCATCTCGATCAACACCGAGAATCTTCGGCATAAAGATAATGGCCACTTACGCACACTCCTCTTTGAGAAGCTGCACGCAAGATACAAGTTCCCCGCTGAGTATCGGAACAGACATTATCATGGGAACAAAGTAAACAAATCCGCCCTCACAAAGATGAGCACCACCCTGGCCAGCTGGAGAACCCGGATAAAGAAAAAGATCTATAAAGAAGGCAAAAGTCTCGAGGAGATCCAGGAGATTGACCCGCAGATCACCGAAGATCAGCTCCGGGAGTTCAAGGAGAGGTGTGAATCCGAAAGAGCCCTGGCCAATAGTAATCGGGGAAAGGTGCTGCAGGCGATGAATATAGTTCATCACCATCTCGGATCTGGTGAATACAGAACCGCGGAGGCCAAATGGAATAAGGAGGACGAAGAGTACAGATCTAAGGGGATAGAAAACCCCTTTGCAAAATTCGAACCCGGGCAGGTTCGAAACTTCATCAGGGCCCGTTACCATGTGGACCCAAAAACCAAACAAATCACCACGGATCCTGCGGTGAAGGAATTCGAGGAAATTGTGGTAAGTAATCTAATTACCGCAGATCAACTTGATTGCATTCTAATCGATGAAGTCTAGTTTCTAAACGGTTCACTGTTACTTCTTCTGCAGGAGGAGGAAATTTTTATTAGTCATGGATCCCAGGGTTCCTCATCCCAGGGGTCGACGGCAGCCACACGGTGGGATAACCCTTTTAACAGGGCAATGAACCGGGCCAAGAAAATAGAGCTGGTTACGAAGAAGCCGACGTCGGCTGGCCGTCTGGCCGGCCTTGGGGGTAAGAATTGGGTGGATCATTTTGGTCCACCACCGAGGACGCGTGTGCCGGTGTCGGGAAGGAGCGAGGAGGAAAACCGCGAGGTTCAAGAACTTAAGGAACAAGTGGCACGGATCCCGCAGATCGTCCAAGACAACCTGGCAATCACCCTCACGCCCTTCCTTCCTACCTTGGTGGAGTCAATAGCGAACTGGAGTGCGGGTGGTCTAATAGGGCCATGCCCGATTCCAAGCATGGTCAGCAGCCACTCGAGCAACGCGGCGCCGACGAATCAGGCGAACTATGTGTTCGTGATTCTTCCCGCTAGCACCGCGGTGCCGCAAGTGTTTGTGACTCCCCCTTCCATCACCGCGGCAGCGAACATGTTGGTGGCCCCCTTGCCATTGTCGCGGCTGCACCGGAGCTCCAAGCACCCGGTAGGGAGAATACACCAGCGGCCAGCACCACGCCATCAAGCAGCCCCTCCGTCTCTTGCATGCCCGTCGTCGTATGCGGTGCCTTGACATTAGCCGATCTCGATGTCATCACGGTAAACAAATTGCTTTACCGCCTTTCACGCCATCTATTACTCTTATAGCATCTCTGATGAAGCAGTACATGTTTTCCACAGACGGATGTTCATTGCATTATCTTATGCTACGTGAACAATGAGCTGAGGGATGTTGCCAAGGGTACCAATGTTCAACCCTTGCAGAGCATGTTCCACTCAAGGCCGATGCCAGATAGCATGCACACGGTTAAAATTAGTCGGGTGCTAAGGGGCTGCGACGACCTGGAACCTCCCATTCAACCCCTAGGAGCGGATGAAGAAGAGTCGGCTGTCCTCAAAAGTTTCTTCGGCTTATTCTTGCAATGGCCAAAGAGCATGATCCGTTTGGGGAAGGCGGGGGCCATCACGCCACAGACAATAACACCGCCTGTCGTGCCAGTGACAAGCGGTGGCAAGGCCGCCTTACCGCCCTCGCCGTCACCTCCACGCGATGGGTCGGATGATCATGTTGATGATATGCACATGGCGCAGGATCCGGCCGAGGACGACGAAGACTGGAATGATCACTTCTTCAACACTCAGTTTAGCAACGAAGACCTAGCTGGTGGCCCACAGAGAAACCCACTATCACCAAGCGTCTATTTGGTTCTCAGGAGACGACTCCAACTTGCGCCTTTACAGAGCCAGCTGATACAACCAACCGGCCCTTTATTTTAAGCCCTGACACACTACATAGGGCGGCCGGTGCTCAGATTGCGGTGCCTGCCCGCTCTCCAAAAGGAAAAAAGGCAGGAAAAGAAAATCTAGCAGCTCGAGCCAGCCGGTAGCATCAACTGCGAATCCGATCAGGTTTCGGGATGGGCCACCAAGGCCCGAGGGTATTATGTTTAGGATTCATGTACCAGGTGAGCCCATGCTACCTAAGAATTTGCAGAGGGTCGCCAGTTCGGAACTGCAGAGTGTGCATGACGGCATGCTGACGATAGAGAGACGCCTTCTGGTGGAGAAAGATCCCTCGCACCCGGTATTCGTGGTTAAGGTGCCACCAGGCTTGGGCTTCGTCGACAATGCCCCTGCGGATCTGTTCTTCCTGCGGTTCAACGACATCTTCAATATGTTCCACCTATACCCGCTGCACTATACCATGGTCCGCCTGTTTTCTCTCAGCCTGGCCATGCAGATCATTAGAGAGAACACACCGGGCATCGCTATAGTGGACCCCTACTACATGCGTGATGGCTGCTTGGGTTCCCCAGTTGAACGATGTATCGTGGCCTCATACCTAACAAGAATCTTCATGGCGAACAAGACAAAGGAATACATTCTCGTGCCTTACTTTCCCGAGTAAGTACTCGCCACCGTCGATTGGCTTTATTAGATTATCATCATTCTTTTTCCAACACATTCCATTTGAATTTTTTTGCGTAGATATGAACACTGCACGCTCATCTCCTTATCGCCAAAGCATTCCCATGCCACGTATTTCGACTCGGGGAGTCTAGAAAAGAAGAAAAACTATGACAAGATCAAGGAAGTTCTGGATGATGCTCTCACTGGCTATGCCTCGACGGAAGGCACCACCTTAGTGCGTACGAAGGTCAAGTTCGGCAGACACGTCTTTAACCACGTAACGGAGTTTCCCTGCGTGAAGCAGCCGGAAAGCAGTAAGAAGGAAGCCTACTATGCTCTCCATCACATGAGGGCGTTCCTACTAGACCAGCAGAATTCTACGCTGCCAGATCATCTCAAACAGTGGGCCGAAGCAAAGGCCAAGATCACTGATTCAGATATTAGACAAGAGATGTATAGCATCCAGCAACAGTTTGGGGCAATCATCTTTCGTGATGTCATGACTTCCGGGGGGGGGGATCTTCTATGGAGGAAATATCCCGAATAACCGTGACATAGAAGATCGCCTAGAGATGCAGGGTGACTATAGGAAGTTCATGACGAGACAAGGCGTCCTCCCGTTCCCTAAGCCGAGCCAGAAGGCTTGATGTTGGCCTAGTTGTAGTTCCAAACTATAGATGACCTTTGTGTGTGTGTGGACAAGTGTACATGTTACTACTTATCTTATTAGGTTTATGAATTATCGCATACTTATTTTGCTTATTATTATTATTATATATCAATTAATGCTTGGTTTTTTGCTTACTCTTTGGTCCTTTGCTCACTTTGGTCCTTCTTTTTTCCTTACTTTATTAGTCTTTTTTCGAGAATAATGCCAATGATTGAAATGTCGTGGCACACTATATATGTGAATGTGCTACAACGGGATTGTGAGCCTTGTGATATGCACAAGTCCAGGTCTTGTGCATCCTACTTGGCTCACGGTTCCGTCGTAGAATATTCCTGTGTCCAACGAACTATGTATATATATGAGGCATTCTTTTTGATTTACTTTGGTCTTTTTCGAGAATAATGCCAATGATTGAAATGTCGTGGCACAATATATATGTGAATGTGCTACGACGGGATTGTGAGCCTTGTGATATGCACAAGTCCAGGTGTTGTGCATCCTACTTGGCTCACAGTTCCATCGTAGCATATTCCTGTGTTCAACGACCTAGTTATATATGAGGCATGAGTTTTGAGTTACTTTGGTATTTTTTGAGAATGCCGATGATTGAAATGTCGTGGCACACTATATATGTGAATGTGCTGCGATGGGATTGTACGCCTTGTGCTATGCACAAGTCTAGGTGTTGTGCATCCTACTTGGCGTACAGTTCCATCATAGCATATTCCTGTGTCCAACAACCTAGTTATATATGAGGCATGATTTTTGAGTTACTTTGGTCCTTTTGAGTTGGGAGTACTTTCTATAAGTGTATCTTCATATGCGACTTTAATTATACATGTTTTTTTCAATCACCAGTTAATTATTATTGTCAACTTGTAGATGACGTGGTACATCGTGTACAAGGGACGGGTTCCCGGAGCCTACGATTATTGGGAAGACTGCTGGAGACAGGTGCACCATTTCAGCGGCAATAGCTACAAAGGGTACAACACTATGGAGGAAGCGGAAGCTAGATACACGCGCTATCTAGCGGGAGTTAGGACGAGGAACCGGATGAAGACCTACACATTTGTCGCGGTGATCATGCTTATCGTCTTTGGTTGTTTATCCCGCATTTGTGTCTAGCTAGTTTAGATGTCTAGGCGAGCTTCCGAGCTCTAACTTGTTTGAGACACATGTATTCGCATGTCACCAACTACTTTGTAACTTGATCAAAACAATGTAACTTATACTATGTATTCATGTATGAGACTTATCTATATGTATTTGTTTCAATCTTGTTTTGCAAATTGTGTATTTATATATAATTGTATATCTTGTATCTGTGTGTCTATATCTGCCTGTAATATTGTATATAATCTGTATTGTATATCATCTGGCTCTGAAATGAAAAAAACAAAAAAAACACCCGTGGCGCACATGACATAGCTTTTGTGGCGCACTACAGCTAAAGCGCACCTATGCAGCTTAGTGGCACACTGCAACGTGCACCACAGAAGATCCAATGCGTAGCGCACCTTCCCTCCTAGCCGTGGCGCACTAGTAGGTGCGCTACGCCTATCTGGACACAACCGTGGCGCACCAGGCAGTGCGCCACGGCTAGGAGATAGCCGCAGCGCGAGGCTAGTGGCGCACTGCTAGTGCGCCACAGAAGGCCTTTTCATGTGCGCCACAAACATGCGTTTTCCTAGTAGTGACCAGCAGCATCAGCAAGTATTTCGTCAGCTTCACCGGCAACATCATTAGCGAGTATTTTGTCAGCTTCACCAGGAGCAGCAAGAGCTAGATCTTCGTCAGCTCCACCACCAGTAGCGACATCATCAGGAGCCGGGGCTGCCTGAGCAATTACAGGTTCAACAACTTCAGGGGCTCCAAGGAAGAAAGGGTAGTTGATCCCAAGAAACAAAGATTGTCCCTTCATATTGTCGACTCTGCTCCAGACCTGTTCTAATGGGTCTTTTGATGAACACGCGGACCTCGAGAAAACGTGACACCGCAGCGATGGTTATGAAGAAAGTTGTGTCCCCATATGTTCTATTGTATCACCAATGCTGTTTAGTGCTCCCCTGATATGAATCCACATGAGTTCAGCACCCTGGTTGACATCACCTCTAAGAGGTGCAAGGAACCAAGACCGTGATACAAGATCAACATCTACTACTGCATCTTCGATCACCGGAGCTGGAATGATGCGTGGGGCTGCGTGTGTACCTGTTTGTTACCTTTAGTCAGTAAGCAGAATTTTGAATGGGAATTTACATGCTATATGACACCATGACTCACCCCAGGTGAACGGCTCCCAAACACGCATGTCTCCGGTAGGTTCAGTGACCTCATAAATGTGTTGCTGTGTGTCGTCATACACGCTGGAGGTGAAGACGGTGTTGACATACTTCTCCGGCCGCAGATGGTCGTCATGTAAGACTGTCCATTCATTGTCATCTGGGCATCTAATGAATGTGCCTGCCTTGTCGAACACTGCTAAGAGGTTGTAGTTCCAAGCCTTCCACATCAGGAGAGGCTTCTGTGAGAGCTGTACCTCCAGGAGCTCAAGTTCTGCCATGTTGAACCTGTAAGCGAATTCAGATTTTGGTGGCAGCCACCCATGGTTGAATGCAGTAATGCGAACACCCACTACAGATGGCGGTGTAAGTCTCAATGATCTGTAGACATTTTTAGAGTCCAAGTACTCCTGTCCTGGGATAAGAGGACCAGCCACTCGCCATTGGCACCCACCCAGTTCTTCTCATAATCCAATTTCGACTCCTCCGTCTCCTTGATATTCACCACTACTGATTGCGACCACTTATCTAGCAGCATCAGTTTTGCATGAACATTCTGCAAAAGTTTGTTGTCAGTTGGTAGAATCACCTAGCATGGATTCCATTGCAAATACAATTTGACACCACTGCGCTTAGATTAAAGTATTATATACGACTGTCTCCTCAGCTCTCGCCTAAATTCTGCCCATGTCACTACGAAAATACCCAATAAATCAAGTAGGAGCAGAGCTTCCCCCGAACAAACTCCTGACGGTGATCATAAACAACTAGGTACATAATAGTCTTAAATCGTCTAGTTTGTTTATTTCTTTAGAAAACAGAATATCACCTAGAAGGCATACCATTGCAAATCCAAATTGACACCTCAACTATCACCTAAATTAATACCGTATCACTACGAAAATACCAGAATATCAAGTGAAAGCAGAGCTTCCTCTATACAGAGTAGTCTTAAATGGTTCAATTTGTTCAAACTGCGCGTGCACACAACACGTTCGATGGAAGGACATAGGATTCCAACGAAAGTTCAGCACATATGAATCAACGGTATGAATGAGTCAATAATCAAGATACTGGAACTTAGGTAGACATCATGGTCGTTTAGCCATACGCTGGTATTGGGGTAAAATAAGGCCTGGCGTGCCGAATGGTTGTTCTTCCATTTCCCAGATCGGCGGGCGGAAGCCAGGGATGCAGCGACCAAGGCGACCGGCGGTGACGATGTCCAACTCCTTGGCGACCCTGTACACGTTCGCAGCACCGAGGTTCGGCCATCCCCAATCCTCGCGATGGCGGTCGCCATGGCCAGCAGCGTCATTGTTGTCATTTGCCTTACACTTCAGCCTGCGGTGGTGCCAGCCCACGGTTTACCCATGATGGCAAATGGAGGCTGGAATCAGGCAGATTAATGGAGGCGGTGTGATCCGGAGGTGGATGGATTCATGAGGGGATGGAATCAGGGAGAGAAGCAGTTGTTCGAGTAGGGAGTGAGGAACTGCCACCGCTGGTCTCATCCGCATGGAATACAAGGAGGGGGTGGGGTTGTAGTTAGTGAGGGTGGGCACGGGGACCGTCTAAAAGGGTTGCAAAAATAAGTCGTGAGGGGAAACATATGGTCCCACCTGTCGGCGAGGGAAGGTCGGCACGCGCAAACGTGAGTATGCTTTGACTTGGATCGTGCATGGAGGACCTCGATTCCACTGCATGCAAGTGGCACGGAACCAATTTCATCCAGCGCTTGGGTCACCATGTAAAGAGCATCACTAGCAATACAGCTGCCACATGGAAATATGGAATGATGCACCAGTGTGATAGAAGTTGCATCACCACATCCACTTGAGTGTGTGTGGTCATGTGGATCATTGTGGTTTGGTAAAAGACACATGCAATAAATCTATTGAGTCCATGTGTCAAACCATGGTCATAAATCCCTAGAAAGCCACTCGAATGCAGCTGCCACATGGAATGATGAACCGGTGTGACAGAAGTTGCATCACCACATCCATTGTTGTGTGTGTGGTAGTGTGGATCATTGTAGTCTGAAAAGAACATATGCAAATGACTCTAGGGACTCCATGTGTCAAACCATGGTCATAAATCCCCAGAAAGCCACTGTGATGCAGCTGCCACATATGGAATGATGCACTAGTGGGACATAAGATGCATCACAACATCCACTTGAGTGTGTGTGTGGTCATGTGTATCATTGTGGTTTGGTAAAAGCATCTAAAAAGTACATTTGATCTTCTGTGATCCCAATGTGATGTAAAACCACACAAGCATGCAACTAGAAGGTTTCAAATTGTAGTTTTGGTACTTGCTTCACAAATGAAAGCCCTTTTTGAGTTTCAAGGTGAATTTTTTGAAATTTTCAAAACAAAATGGCTAGATACAATGCTACCATCATTAGGAATGTGGTGATACCCCCTTGTTCCAAATTTGAGTCCATTTGAAGAACAGTAGATGAAAACATGGTACACAAGTTGCTCTTTCGAGTAGTCGGACATGATCGTTGACCTAACTACCCCCACATTACAGAGTGGACTACTAGGGGGACATTTTTTCAAAAGTTTGTCATTTTTATTCTATGTATTTGCCACACAATGAACAAATTTAAAGGTTTCCAAGAGAATTTCTCAATTTATTATGCAATTTACAAGGCTTGGTCAACCCAGGGTTGACTAGAGTCCTTCGAGAGATTATGAAAGAATCTGAAAAGTACAAGTGATGTTATGTGGTCCCAATGTGATGTACAACCACACAAGCAACTAGAAGGTTACACATTTTAGTTTTGGTACTTGCTTGACAAATGAAACCATGTTTTTGAGTTTGAGGGTGATTTTTTCATATTTTGAAACCATAATGTCTAGATAGAATGCTAGCATCATTAGGGACATGGTGATACACCCTTGTGCCAAATTTAGGTCCATTTGAAGAAATGTAGATGAAAAAATGGTACACAAGTGGTTGTATCGAGTAGTCGGACATGCTCGTTGACCTAACTAGCCCACATTGGATAGTGGACCGCTAGGGGCCATTTTTTTCTATGTTTGACATTTTTCTTGCAAAGTATTTGCCACATAATGACCAAATTTCAAGGTTTCACAAGAATTTGAGATTTTCAAATTTTATTAATTAAATTTACAAGGTTTGGTCAAAACAGGGTCCAAATATGATGTACGACCACACAATCATGCATCTAGAAGGATTCAAATTGTAGTGTCTGTACTTGCTTCACAAATTAAATCCTATTTTTGATTTTGAGGGTGAAATTTTTAAAATTTTCAAAACAACATGGCAAG
The DNA here is from genome assembly GCA_916181665.1 of Avena sativa. Lineage (NCBI taxonomy): Eukaryota > Viridiplantae > Streptophyta > Magnoliopsida > Poales > Poaceae > Avena > Avena sativa. Next base: position 82,503,033 of record OV702296.1, read on the forward strand.
ATAGAATATATGCTATCATCATTACGTACCATGGCGCAAACACATGTATATAATTACACAATAAGTCATGATGATTCCAATACATATTAAACATGGTTCGTACACTAATAATTCTACATGACCAACAGAAGTTCTTGACTAGCTACCAGACATATAAACAAACATAACTAAAAGTAGTAAAATTTAATTCACTCCTCATTAGACCATTTGATGCGCTTTCCATATTTCCTAGGAGACCAACAACCATCATTCCATCTGTCGCTTGTGTTATTGGCCTCCCACCGCCGACGATATGAAAGTTCATCCCTCCTGGAAGGGGCCTTGGCTTCCCTATCTTCTCCTTCAACTGCAACCTCTCTATTTGCGGCATCAGTTGTAGCCTCTCTGCTTGCGGCTTTAGCTGCATCCTACCTCTTTGCAGTTTCAGCGTCACACTCAGCTATTCTGCATTTTCGACAAAGTCCTCCCCTTTGCTTGTTTTCCCTCTTGCAACTGGGGCAAAACACAGGGAAAGTTTGAAAGAAATGGATCTGATCATATAGCCGGCAGGTCACGTAAGCATCTATGGCTGCATACTTCAGGTTTATATCAGACAACGACGTATCCTCCCCAAAACCATGCCTATCTCCAGGGAAATCTTCCTTCATTTTGGTGTACGACGGATCGATGATTCTATCCGTGAGACTAGACATTCCATCCCTCTTCCCGCCCCCTTTGATCTTGACAAGATCTTGAATATCGATCTACTTGTGCTCAGGAATTTTGATTCCCGCATGAGAAAAATTGACATAATCAGATGTTTTGTCGATAGTGCAAAAAACAATTCCTTTATGCATAAGGAATTGACGTAGCATTGGACACTTCTTGTCAGTCCTGTAAGCATGTAGTTTGCCATCATAAAATGCATGACCAAAACAATGACAAAATGAGTAACTACAAATGTTGTCCATGCAAGATCATCATCTCTAAATATATTTTTAAGGTACAAAGGTTTAGTAAATGCAAAATCAAGACTCTCAAGTATGGCTTGTCATAATTGTTTTGGTCCTAATAGAATTCAGTAGTTGCAACATGACCAGATGGATAGATTCCATACGCAATAAAATTCACTAGTTGCAAAAATGTAGTACTTGCAAGATCCCCACTATAATAAAATTTGGGACTACGACTATTTAGACAATGCAATACCACATCCTGAATAAAAATTGAAACTACAAATTTTTAGTAAATCCAAGGTGAACACTCTGAAAGTTATATAGTCATAATTCATTTGGTACTAACATAATTCAGTAAATGCAATATGAGCATATGGAAAGATGCAGTACTTGCGAGAACAACATTTGAGCAAAATTTAGGACTAAAACTATTTAGTAAAGGCAAGATCAACTAATTAAAATCATACAAGTGACCATTAAAAGGAAGAAAACCCTGAAAGTGGTAAACTAAAGAGATCAGATCTACAAACCAGGAGTAGTGGTAGACAAGGACGTGTTGCCTAATTGCCAGTTGAACGACGGCGACCTCGTTTTCGTAGTATTCCTCCTACTTGGTGTACTCGAGGTCCAATCCGACAAACTTGTCCTCGTCCTTCTCAAGCCATTCCTTGTACATCCTCAGGACTTGCACAACTGTGGCCTCCTCATTGGTGTAGACGACATGTATCTTTGTATCTCCATAGGCAGTGAAGTTTGTCTCTCGAGTGTATCCTTCCATGGCGGCAAGGAGGAGACAGAAAGAACAATAGATGGGATGTATAAGATAGAGGACATGAGTAATAAGAAGGCTTTCAGTGAAACAAAGGAAAGGCTGGAACTGTCGCTGCGATTCAGACGGCAAGGAGAAGATAGAAAGAAACAAATGGGAAGGAGAGGACAGAGGATAGGGGGAAGAAGATGGCTTTATTCGAAACAAGGGAACTAGAACCATCTCTACTATTCATATGAACATGTGGAGACGCGTGGCGGCGGCCATTCCATCTTCTGAGTAAAAATATTTAAAAAAAGCCCTTATTAAAAAGAATAATAACGAGGATATATGCGTCTTGTGCTGTCACGTCAATGCAAGCTATCGTTCGTTTAGTCCTGTCCATTACGTCACCTATAGCTCATGTGCTCTGCATCACTACTTATCACGTGTCAAATCCTAGCATGCAATTTAATTGCGCATACACAGGTCTCGTCCGCGTGGAAGGCAATGAAGGGGGGCCGTCATTAGTGAGGATGGGCACGGGGACCATCTAACGTGAGTACATTTGACTAGCATGCAAGTGGCACAGAACCAATTTCATGCAAGGAAGTGAAAACATTAATCTTGAGGGGAACGTGGGGTCCCACCTGTCAGCGAGTGAATGCACGTGCAAACATGAGTACATTTGACTTGGATCGTGCATGGCGGACCTTGATTCCACTTCATGCAAGTGGAACAGAACCAATTTCATCCAGCGCTCATGTCTTTCTTTCCCGCCGCTTCCCGTGAGTTATCGGCGTTTCCCGCCGCGTCTAGGCACGACCATAAAAGGGAGAGGTCGCTGAGCTATCTTCTACCATACCCGCGCAACCCACAACACAAAGAACCACCATGCCTGTCCGCCTGCGTCGACACGACGAGCTCCGTGGCAACCCTAATGCCGACAGAGAAGATGTGCCCGAGCGGCCGCTGCCGTCGTGGTGGCCGAATCCATCGGAGTTGCCGGACATGCTGCCTCCTCCGATTTTGGGGTGCCCGCGGATTTACAGGATGGGCACACCGCCGGTTCGCCCTTTATACAGCCATCACGAGACCCCGACGAGCCTTTAATGATGGCGGTGGCGGAACACGTCTTTCTGACGGAATACCGATGATTGGAGCAGCTCGGATTGGTGCGTGGAGACCTCCAGGAAGCGGCGTGGGCCAATCCTGATGATGCTTCCCTGCATTCCCGCCTCGACCGAGCTGAAGAGGAGGTGCAGACGCAACTAGCGCTCATCAATTCTCTCAATGACGAATGGTGTATCTGACCCGCCGCCCCCAGCGCCGGCGGTCGCGCGTAGTCTTAGGTCGTAACGATGTTTTAGGGCGGCGTGAGTATAATGATGTTTTAGGGCTTGAATAAAGATTTTCATTTCTAATGGCCAATGCCTACATTCATACATCATACATGATGCACGCACAACCTAGCCTACTCGTCAGAATTGGAGTGGTAGCAGCGGCGACACATGGTGTGGTCGAAAACGCTAATGCCAAACTTTCCTTTGTTGTCGTACTTGAAGATGACGATGTTTCCTGCTTTGACATGGTGAGAGCGGGTGAAGCACTCCTAACCGTTTCCAAAGTACAGCTGGCCGAGGTGGTCAAACTGCAGATCGACTTGGTACCTACCGGTCCTGAAGCCGTTTGCCCGCAGCATGGCGAGCGGGGGTGGCTCGTCGCCGATCAGCGTCACGAACCCGTGGGGCAGGAGCAGCCTGTCACGCGGCATGACGAGGTGGATGGCCACGGCGAACTGGTTTCCTTGGTCAAAATCTTTGGGCGACGACGGTGTTGAGGGAGAGCGTGGTGGCACGGTGAGTTGGCCGCATCCTCCACGCCTCTCTTGGCGTCCACGGCCGCCACGGCCTTCCCTCGACCCAGCACCGCCGGACATGGCTAGCTACATGAAGTGGAGAAGGAAAAGGGGAAGGAGGAGAGAGATGGTGTTCTGTGTGGGAGAAGATGGCCGCAGGTGGCTGGTTAAGAGGGGGCAGCATCGGATGTCGGCGTGGAGGCCGAAGAGGGGCATTGATGTGTCCAGTCAGTAGGGAAGGTGGAAGGCGGTGCCTGTAGTGGCGATGGAGAGCGTGTCGTCCAGTCAACCAGCGTGCCGTCGTGTCGCCATTGATGGCGTAGGCTGCCGCCGGTCAGCCTTCTTCCAGCACCTCTGAGTCACCTCACTGTTTTGCTGACTGGTCCGGTTTTTAAATCTATGCTGGTATGCGACTGCCTAATGTAGGGTCCCACATGTCAAATGGTGAAGGTCGGAATGCGACTAAGTTTGACTTAAATCGTGCATGGCAGACCTTGATTCCACTGCATGCTAGTGGCGCAGAACCAATTTCAAGCAGCGCTAGCGTCGCCTCGTAGAACTGCCGTTTTCCTCCACTTCCACCCCACTACGAATGGTCGTGCACCATTCCACATAATAGGAAGGGCGGTTGCGATCTTGCAATAGGTAGTTTCGCTCTTCTCCGTCTCCTTTCCTCCTCCATAGCCTCATCGTCTTCCTCCTCCACGGCCCCATCCATTTACAGTGCCACGACATCAGCCTCTTCCTCCGTGTCCTTTCCCTCTTGCCTGTAGTCATGGGCCGGTTGGATGTCCAAAATGACGGCCTGATAGGGACCACATACTTTGACATAGAAGTCCATGATGGGAATAAGCTCAGTGTCGTCTACACCACCGACCCTGAGACGGTGAACCACACTACTGCCCAGTACAATAATTGGCTTCCGTCGGAAGAAAGCGGGTTCAGGTTCGTGGGTCTCGACCTCGAGTACAGCCGAGATCGCCGCAGGATCGCCGTGCTGCAACTCTCCATGAAGGAGCACATCCTCGTTTACCAGCCTTTTTGCGATAAGGGGGTGATGGGAAGAGGTACATGTTGCTGTCATTTTGTTCCTGAGCCGTTTGTTTGCAAAAGTTCTTGCTACATTATTTCTCTGAATCCATTTTCATGCAGGTGGGGTGAAAGAATTAGGTCGCTCTTTGGTGACTTTCTCGTGAACCACCAGATAACATTTACTAGTGTTGACACCAGGTCTGGCAATGGCCTGCTTACGAGCCCGACTGTCCGAATTTTCATCCCAGAGGAGTACAGAGTGGACATCCAGGATATTTACTAGATCCGAGGGATGAGAGGCAGCAGGACTGGGATGGTCGATCTTGCCGCTGATCTCATCGACCCGTGGTATGCTGACATGAAGGACAAACTCCCGAGATGTTGGTGGAGGCGTTTAGGGCATGATTACTGGGAGGATAAGCCGCTTTCTGAACCTAACCTGAAGTACGCTGCTATTGACGGGTATGTCAGCCACGAGCTGTACCACCAGATCAAAGTGTTTCGTTCCAGGCAATGCACCCTTGAACCACCACCAAGGCAAGTGGTTTACCGCAGATACCATGATGGAGATGAATCTAACAGCTGGGGAAGGCGCCCAAAAACATCCTGGGATCGGCCGCCTTCTCTGCCAATCATTCCAACAGGTTGGGATGTCTAGTTTTAGTGCATGATTGTTGTGTTTGTATGGGGCTTGTTATGTTTACGAAAACATGTTCTTTCACAAGTACAATGTGTGAGCACTTCCGAACTGTTGTGTATTACCTTTTTGAACTATAATCTAGGTGTGTTTATGACTGTAACCTTCGTTATAACAATAATTATGTCTGTGCTACTACTTCCAAGCACGATGTGCCAAGTTTGCTAGCATCTTATATTATGAATGTGTCCTTAGATTGTGCTCGTTTGTGGACAGCGGCATCTAATCTTGTGGATCCCACCACAATCTCAGGTAACTATATTCAGTAATACTCCCTCCATCTCAAGGCTTAATGCCTATGTTATTTTTGAATGGTCAAGCCATGTAAAGTTTGGCCAAAATTTTAGAAAAGTCGAGCCACGGAAAGTAAACCCAGGCACTGCATGGCAGTTCTAGATGCTGTCGCATGCAAATGGCACATACAGAATTTGCACAGTGTAGGGATGTGGCCCCAAAAGGCCCTTCGTTAAAAGGGGAGGGGGAGGAGGGCCGGGGAGATCACATTTACTATCACTACGGTCTTTACCTACCACGAAGCAAGTTTGACCGGTCGAGCACCATCAGTTTCGACATCGCAGGGCTACGATTGCATGGTCATGCGAGGCAGGAAGGGTGTGCGTGCGACTTGGCGATGGCATGGGGATTGACAGGGCGGCGACACGGATGCAACACACACACACGGAGACATTGCGTCCGGTCCAACACACCACATATAGTCTCATGTTCTAGAAACGACAGAAACAACCTAAAATTATTAGGTGCCGTAGGATGCAGCAAGGCCACTTCATGACCGGCTTGGAGCGGCGGATCCGGCCAATTCCAAAGGATGGGGATACAAGGCCATCCCTGACGTACTCCCTCAGGAATTTGCCATACGCAGCATGCTTAGCCTTGGTCGCTGGTTTGAGTAAAGCATTGGGGCTTTTACCGATGCCAACCACATGCTGAATCATGCTGTCAATCCTCGGGTTGACTCTTTTGCTACAGAAGGGGCACATGAGCTCCCCACTTAGAGTGTGGAAAGGGACCTTCCCGCTCTTGATACTCTTCAAGACGTGGCGGCTCTTGTTGTCCCTATACTCTTTGTCAGAGCCCACCTCACTTGAATTATCTTGTAATGTGCAAAAAATGCAAAAGAAATGAGCTAAATAAATTTACTTAGTCTACTTGTTCTCAAAAATCGCGCAAACTAGTAGTGCATTTATCGGTCATGCATAGATATTCGAACAACCATTTCAAGTTACTTTGAAAACCACATCACAATTTTACAGGTTTATTACGGCTATCTCCACAGCTCGCTCCTTAATGTAGAATGTGGAGTAATTCAGAACAGACTAAATATCTGCATGCAGCGGGTTATATGGTGCATCTGATCATGATCGGTAGAATACAAACCACTTGGAAAGATTCAGTACTAGTACATCTACAACCCGACCAGAAAATATGGACAGTAAACTAGAAAGATGGAGAAATAAAAATACCTCCAGGTACATGAGCAGAATGTGCTAGTCGAACTCCTCGCCCTCATCGGGGGCTCCGAAGGCTTATGCACCTGCAAGGACATAATCCTCATAAGGGTCGAACTGGACGTCCTCCTCTCCCTGGGATGCATGCATCTCCTCCAGATCTGCGGCGGGAGGCGTCACATCGCCCGTGGCAGGCGCAGGCAGCCCGACGGCAACACCCGAAGACTCACCTATAAGAACTCGCTTCATGGCGTCGGAAGGGAGAAGGTAGCTATTCGGCCTCGAGCTGTACTGTGAGGTTTGTGGGTTTTGCTAGATCAGGGAGAATGGGTTAATGCATGTGAGGGAGACGATGCAGAGGAGTAGGTTTTAAAGACGGGGCATTGTTAAGTCTCCTCCTGAGGCCCTCCGCTCGAGGCTCATCAGTTGGGTGCCCCGGTAGGGCTTCTGGTTGACGCGTAGATGGTTCATGCCATTGGCCCTAGCTAGAAGTGAGATTGCATGCGCAGTACTTTGAGGCCCGTTCCCGTTTGCACCTGGAGCAGTAGTAGGCTTTTCATAGGTTAAAGCATGGCTAGCCAGACCCGTGCGTTATCACGCTCTAATATGAAGGGTACAAAGTGTGCAGAGGATGCATCATTCGACCCCCGCTGACACGACATTACAGTGCACTGTACTTGTGCCATGGTGGACGCGTTACAACCAGTTAGACGAGCGTATTGCCGCATTTCCCCCTCACTGCACTAGAAAATACACACATTTTTATATTTTTATATACCCTCATGTATATAAATCCAAATATTTTATAATTTTCAGAGAATAAAAGGAAACGCATAGACACGCATATACGAAAATTATATGCCTTTGTACACTTTCCTTCTAGATTATGGAAGTAAAGTATCGATGGCAAACTCGTTATTTTGCGTGGATAGCAAGGTCCATCTCCACAGAGAGAGAGGGTGAGGGAGACAGAGGGAGAGAGGGGGGGAGGGGGGCTATCTTGCCCGTTAGATCACAAAGGATCAACATTGGATGGGCACGATCTGCGTGACAACCGTCTCGACCAATCAGGGCGTACCAACCAAAGTGAGGACGAGTTATCATGAGAGGGGGAAAACCGAGTACTACCATTTTCATATCAACCCTAGACGCAACACACACAAACATATAATGGGAAATTCATCAAAAATCAAAAAAATATGAAACCAGCTCGAGTAGCCCCTGTGTGTCACCCACTACCAATATAAAATCATAAGAAAGACAAACCAGGACTTTTGGCACACAATGCACCCCCCGGATGGCTATTAAGTAGGAGTTAACATTGCTTTCAACCCTAGACCTCCCCCTCACTACCCAGAACATGGATCCACTATGCGGATTGAGCCCAAACCCGACACCTAGCTCCCTCTCGGCATTCTAAGCAACTTCTCCAACTAGAGATTCTAGGGTTCCATGGAGAAATCCAAAGTTTCCATTTACTAACTCCGGAAAACCGGCGATTCTGCAAAGGAGGTGCGAGAATTGAGCGCGCCCTAGGGACCGAGCTAATTTACACGCATGCTACATCGTGGCGGACCGCCATCCCTAGGAGGTTGGTGCTCATCTCGTGGTGCAAGCATATACTATATTTTTCCCAAGTTACGCCTTGGTAATTGCGGTTTCTAACTATAGTTACCCTAGAAATTGCCCTGGATTTTCTGAAAAAAATGTTTTGGGGTGCCCCATGGGGTACCTAGGCTGGGAAAGTTCCTAGGTTCAAGGTTGCAATGGACCTCGCGTGCCTGTGTGCGTCGGAGGGTTTACCGATTTTTTCCACCACCCCCCGAACCCCGGCAATGGGAAATTCATCAAAAAATCAAAAAAATATGAAACCAGCTCGAGTAGCCCCTTTGTGTAACCCACTACCAACATAAAATCATAAGCAAGACCAACCGAGACTTTTGGCACACGTCACACCTCCCGGATGGCTATCGAGTAGGAGTTAACATGGCTTTCAACCCTAGACCTCCCCCTCACTGCACAGAATGTGGATCCACTTCGCGGATTGAGACCAAACCCAACACCTAGCTCCCTCTCGGCATTCTAAGCAATTTATCCAACTAGAGATTAGGGTTCCATGGAGAAATCGAGAGTTTCCATTTACTGACTCCAGAATACCGGCGATTCTATAAAGGAGATGCGAGAATTGAGCGCGCCCTAGGGACCGAGGAAATTTACACGCATGCTACATCGTGGAGGACCACCATCCCCGGGAGGTTGGTGCTCATCTCGTGGTGCAAGCATATACTGTATTTTTCTCGATTTACGTCACAGTAATTGCGGTTTCTAACTGTAGGTACCCTAGAAATTGCCCTGGATTTTTTGGAAAAAATGTTTTGGGGTGCCCCATGGGGTACCTAGGCTGGCAAAGTGCCTAGGTTCAAGGTTGCAATGGACCTCGCATGCCTGCGTGGACCGGTGGGTTTACTGATTTTTTCCCACCCCCGAACCCCGACAATGGGAAATTCATCAAAAATCAAAACAAAATATGAAACCAGCTCGAGTAGCCACTGTGTGTCACTCACTACCAACATAAAATCATAAGCAAGACAAACCGGGACTTTTGGCACACGACGCACCCTCCGGATGGCTATCGAGTAGGATTTAACATGGCTTTCAACCCTAGACCTCCCCCTCACTGCCCAGAACGTGGATCCACTACGCGGATTGAGCCCAAACCCGGCACCTAGCTCCCTCTCGGCATTCTAAGCAACTTCTCCAGCTAGACATTCCAAGGTTCCATGGAGAAATCAAGAGTTTCCATTTAACCCCTCCGAAAAACGGTGATTCTACAAAGGATGTGGGAGAATTGAGCGCGCCCTAGGGCCCGAGGAAATTTACACGCATGGTACATCGTGGCGGACCGCCATCCCCGGGAGGTTGGTGTTCATCTCATGGTGCAAGCATATATTGTATTTTTCCCGAGTTACGCCCTAGTAATTGCAGTTTTTAAGTGTAGGTACCCTAGAAATTGCCTTGGATTTTTTGAAAAAATGATTTATTATAGATGAGATGTACGGTGAGGTTTGTGGGTTTTTCTAAATCGGGGAGAATGGGTTAATGCGTGGGAGGTAGATGATGGAGAGGAGTAGGTTTTTAAAGACTAGGAATTGTTAAGTCTCCTCCTAGGGCCCTTCGCCTCGAGGCTCATCAGTTGGGTTCCCCGATAGGGCTTCTGGCTGTCGCGTGGATGATTCGTACAATGCGCCCCAGCTAGAAGTGAGATTGCAGGCGCGATACTGTGAGGCCCGTTCCTGTTTGCAGCTGGAGCAGTAGAAGGCTTTTCATAGGCGTGACATGACCACTCGACGAATTCTTTAATGTACACCTCGATCGATTTCTTCTCGTAGAAGGGTCGAAAGGAGGGATGCCTAAAAACACAAAGGTTAAAGCATGGCTATCCAGACCCATGTGTTGTTACGCTCTAATGTGAAGGGTACGACGCATGCAGAGGATGCATCGTTTGACCCCTGCTGACACGACATTACTGTGCATCGTACTTGTGCCATGGTGGACGCGTTGCAACTGGTTAGACAAGCGTGCCGCGTTTCCCCCTTGCTGCACTAGAAAATATACACAATTTTTATATTTTTATATACCCTCATGTATATAAATTCAAATATTTTATAATTTTCAGAGAATAAAAATAAATCCATAGACACGCATATACGAAAATTATACGCTTTTGTACACTTTCCTTCTAGATTATGGAAGTAAAGTATCGGTGGTAAACTCGTTATTTCGCGTGGATAGAGAGGTCCATCTCCACAGTGAGAGAGAGAGAGAGCGATTGAGGGAGAGAGGGGGGGCTATCTTGCCCGTTAGATCACAGAGGATCAACATTGGGTGGGCACGATCTGCGTGACAACCGTCTCGACCAATCAGGGCGTACCAACCAAAGTGAGGACGAGTTATCATGAGAGGGGAAAACCGAGTACTACCATTTTCATATCAACCCTAGACACAACACACACACAAACACACAATGGGAAATTCATCAAAAATAGAAAAAATATGAAACCAGGTTGAGTAGCCCCTGTGTGTCACCCACTACCAACATAAAATCATAAGCAAGACAAACCGGGACTTTTGGCACACGACGCACCCCTAGATGGCTATCGAGTAGGAGTTAACATGGCTTTCAACCCTAGACCTCCCCCTCACTTCCCAGAATGTGGATCCACTATGCAGATTGAGCCCAAACCCGGCACCTAGCTCCCTCTCGGCATTCTAAGCAACTTCTCCAACTAGAGATTCCAGGGTTCCATGGATAAATCCAGAGTTTCCATTTACCGACTCCGGAAATCCGATGATTTTGCAAAGGAGGTACGAGAATTGAACATACCCTAGGGCCCGAAGCAATTTACACACATGCTACATCGTGGAAGACCGCCATCCCCGGGAGGTTGGTGCTCATCTCGTGGTGCAAGCATATACTGTATTTTTCTCGAGTTACGCCCCGGTAATTGCGGTTTCTAACTGTAGGTACCCTAGAAATTTCCCTGGATTTTCTGGAAAAATGGTTTGGATTGATGACCCTCTCAATGAAGTGATGCTTTTACACATATTTACCCACCTTTCCTCTGAGTTGTTCACAGTCATGAGTGTTGTGCGTGCATAATGATGTGGCCATCTAAGATTCTTAGCAATTCTTATTGCTTTGAACTTTAAGGACATTTGTATCATTCTTAGCGTGATTGGTTAACCCTATCACTAATCTAAGTTTGACTGTGCTACCAAGTCCGCTATTCTGGTGCACTCTCTTCGGTCAAAGAGTTAGGCTTGTGTCGAAGCTCTGAGACTATGTATTCTTGCCTTACCAAGAAAGTTTCCTCTTAAACTAAGTGACATATTGGAAGTTCAAGAAATTCTAGAAATCTTTCTATAAGTATCGCCATGTTGCCACATGACCGTGTTGTCAAGTTCTTGAGAAAGTTAGTTCTCTGAACTACTCTTTTCTCCAAGGATCTGTACTGGATACCCCTGAGCTAGTTGGTTGAACTTAAACAACAACTTGGAGAGAGTTGTAAGACAAAAGTTCTATTCAACTCAGTTCATTTTCAAATTGATGTCTAGTTCTGTTCGTATTGAAGCAAGATAGTATGTCCTTCATGGATATGATATCTTTCCACATCCTTTATTTGATTTGGGAAATTGTCAAATCAAACTCAGTTCCAATGACAATCCTGATGGTGTATCTACTTGTGATGTCTCACTTAAGTACATCTTCATGTTCTCTGGTCTGACCAATGTCTATGCCTTGTTCATACAACATGTGAGTACATCTTCTTGGAGAGTATAGATAAGTTTGTTATTGACCCATCGATTACATTCTTAACTTCTCCATGTTATATCAAACTTATATGGAACATTTAGCATTAATGTTGGAAACTTTTTGAGAACCATCTTCGTGTTTTCTCGAAGTAGGTGTTTTGGATGTTAGAAGTAACCCTCTTTGATCCATGTGTAGTGGTTGAAATATGTCGTCGTGGATTCGAGTAGAGTTGTCTTTGTTTCCCCGAGAATCATTTCAAGTTAGTCAAGCATGTGCAAAGAATTCTTGATATGGTAGGTTGATACCTTCACATCTTGAGAAGATTCTCCAAGCATCTTAAGCCACTGACTGATTTTTCATGGAATAAAAGAAGTACTTAAAACTTCGTTATCCTCCTAAATGTTTGCCAACAAGGATTTAATGGTGTTTCATTGCAAACAATTCATGTAGGTGCAATTATCATCTGATAACTTGCTAGCACATGTGTTTTGCAATCTAGCTCATTCTTTTGGAGCTCGACATTGTAGTCGATGTCTGGAGAATCTAGTGACTTTACCTCGATGGTAAATGTTGCACACTTCCTATTTGGACACGCTGAGTCTGAAGTATCTTTCCACCTAACCAAAGCTGAATCTCAAGCAGCAATGATGGTTGGTGTCCCTCAAGGTTTTGACATAGGTCTCTCCGTACATCTGGCAAGATTGATGTAATGGTTGTCACAATTAGCCGGAAGACCTATTGTCACATTATCTTGAATCAGCAATAACAACCACTCCTCATGAGGCTTCTTATATAAATTAATAAAGGAGTTGTTCTTATGGTTTCCTTTGCATCCAAAGTCTGACCTTTTACTTGATGACTGATTAAAGGCTTGTCAGTAGCCTGATATCGGTGTTTGAAACATCAAGGAGAACATTTAAAGTAGAGTTGCTAAATGTCTCTTGGTCAATCATCCAGACCCTTTTACGTGGGCAACCGTCTTGTTATGCCAAGTACTTAGAGTCTGAGAATGAAGTTTCTTTCTTCTCGTGTCATCAGGAATCTTCTTATCTATTCATCTTGGTGGTGTAAAGTGATATCATGATATTGGCAAAGATTTTGATAGTACTGGATGAATAAAGAGTTTCCTTCCCACTTTCCTAAACATATTCGAAGAGCAACCATGATTTTGGTAATCAATAGTTCCTCTTGTTACATGTTCCTTGTGACTCCCATGAGTCCTCTCCACAAAAACATCTTTCTGTCTTGGCCTTCTGTTGAATGAAAGAGTAACCCTTATTTGTCAAAACTAGTTCAACATCTTGGTTTTTGTTGGTATCTATCTTTTCCACCTGTAAATCTCTATTAAGCAGTTTAGTAGAGGTTTGCCTCTTGAAGTCTGCGCATCTTTTTCCATCTGTTGGAAGTTCCTTCCCTTAGAACCTTTTCTGCAAGCTCCATGGTCTCAACCCTTATGAAGACCAGCGATCTATCACCTTGAAACCACCTTCTTTTGTTTCCTCCTTTACCTTGGCATGTTTCATGTCGTTGGATCTAGAGATGTTCACGAAACATCTATCCATGAGTTAACTACGAGATACTCAGTTTGTGGTTCCGTGTCATTCCCTCTCTTACTTAGTGTGAGTAGCAACCTCGAAGATTACGAAGCACTTCGTCCATTCATCATGATGGTATGGATCAACCTCATCGAGAAGATCGTCGAAGTTTAGTGTAACCCTGTTCCTTATGTCTTCCGACCTAGGAATCTCGGGACGAGATTCTTTTAAGGGGATAGAATTGTAACACCCTTAGTTTTATTAAATGATAACTAGGTTTTGAATGTGCATTCATGAGCATCATTATTTAAAATGCATGCAATAAAAAGGTTCTCAAAAATCCTAAATCCTATTTCCCTCTCTCTATTTGAAACATTTCCAAATGGTGTTGAAATTTTGAGAAGTGCAAAATGTTTGTAGCCCAAATAGTATAAAGGGCCCCTTAGTGCTTTCAGATATTTTACAAAGCCCCTTGTATTTTGAAACTATTCAAAACAGATTTGTAATTGAAATTACAAATATAAAACACGAAACAGAAATAGAATGTTTCAGGAAATAAAAAATAATCTCCTAATCTATGTGGGTCGTAGCCCATCTCTCTCCTCTCTCTTTTCACCTCTCGGCGCGAAGCAGGAAGCTTCCCTGAGGCCCACCCGAGGACCAAGCCAGCCTAGCAGCAGCCCACCCCGGCCCACGTACCCCTTCGATCCTTCTGTCCCGCCTGTCGTCTTCGTCATCGACGACGGAGCAGCTGTGTGGCGCCGCCGCCGTCGCCCGTCCGCGTCACGATTCCCGCCGGTGCCGTGATGCAAGCTAGCATCCTAGACAAAGTCTACAAATACCCTGTTTCGCGGAGACGAACCCTAGCTTCTCTTCTTCCCCGTTATCCTCTCCTGGACAAAACCCTAGTCGATGCAAACCGCCGGCGCCCTGCCATCTCCGGCCTCCCTGTGCCCTGTCGAAACCATCTCTGCCTAAGGACCATCCCTGCCATCCCATGCCGTGAGGACCATCTCTGCCTAAGGACGCAAGCTGGGAGGACCCCATATTAACGGAATCGAGCTCGACTCCAACTCTGTCCACCGTAGTCACGTCGTTGATTCCCCTCCGTCTGGCTTCCCCTCGCTCCACCGACCTCACCACCGTGCTCCTGGTGAGCTACTGAGCACGCCTGTGCTCCCCATCCTCTTTCCCGCCTCCTAGTTTGTTCTATCGGCAACCGCCTGCAAGCTCCACCGCCGGCGCTCGCCGTAACCTCTGTTCCGATGACCGTTTTCTAGCGGCGCCGCCACCAATACGTTCGCCAAGTCCTCCTCTTTCTAACAAGCCTAAGAACAAGCTCCCCCGTGCCGCAAATCCACAGATTCGAGTTCAATCTGAGAGCCTCCATTGCGGATGTCAGCATGACATCAGCATGACGTCATAATTCTTTAATATTTTTTGAAAATCATTTCTAGAATTGTAAAATACCCCTACGGGCCACCCCTGTTAGCATTTTAACAATTTCCATAATTGTTTTCTAAAATGATTAAACTTATGACATGTGGGCCCAAGGTGGAAAATAATTTAAATATTCCAATTTTTTTTATAATTTCCTAAAATGATTTAAAATGGATTTAAATATTGTAAATTCAATAACTAATTTTTTATAAATAGGAATAATATATCGAATTGTTCATAAAAATGAGAACTATCTACTAGAGCTACACTCATGCATTGTTAAGGAACTTAAATTAACAAGTTTGTTAGAAGAACATAGTAACCCCTCATAGGTGAATACAGAGTTTCCCCGAGTTAGGGTTTGCACCCCTCGGAACCCTGATTAAACTACCAAGCATGTCTTAGGGTTACATTTCAGTACAAATTAACTTGTCATATCATCATCTTTGCTTGAGCATTGCATCGATGCCATGTGTTGATTGTTTCCCTTACTTTCCGATGTTTGGTTCTTCTTAGGTAGAATACCATATCAGAATCGAGATCGAGATCGAAGCCTGAGATCAACACCGTCGAAGATCGAAAACCAATACTTGAACAACTGCAATCAAGTCAAGTACTAGATGTCCGAAGCTCTGCTTTCTGGTTATCAACTGGCAAAGGCAAGCGAAACCCCATGCATGATATAATCCTATGTTTTCTAAGTATTTCATTCCTGCCATGTGCATACGATCAAAACTCTTTTATTGATAGATGGAGTAATCCTATCTGATGCATGTTACCTTTGAAGCCTATATTCCCTGATCCACTGCTCCTAGAATAACTTGGGTTTGGCTTGTGAAGCGTTGCTAGAGCTATTATATATGTTGTGCTTAGCCATGCTTAGCTGTTACCGCTGGTCCATCCAGGTTGATGAATCAGAGCTATGAATGAACCTAGTATGACAGGATGACGTGGTATGATCAGAGATGAAAGTTAAACATGCTAAGGCTTGTATGGGAGGCCACAGTGGGTTGTGGTTTTTGTAGTCCCATACTTTCCACTACTAGGACCTGAGTTCTTTCCTCTTGAACCAAGATGAGCGTACAACCACATGGGGGCCTGGAAACCCCCTCGACCAACTAACTTGCAGAGTAGATTCCATGAGTCACATAGTTCGGGATTTCCATTAGACATACGCATCTTGGTTGTTCTTGAATGGAGGTCAAGGAGGTGCATCCATTATAGGTAGGTAGGCGTGGCCGGGAACAAGAGATGCCTGATATCCGTAATCTTGAACCCTGCACACATCATTAGGGACCGGCTTCAGGACTCGACCCGTTACATCGGCATCTCCCTAGTGCGTGAATCATGGTCTCGGGGAATGCAAGGTAAAGGTCATGGCCAACCACTCTTTGCCGGCCTTCCAAGGAAGAGGGCTTATAGATTGGCATTAAGAATCGGTTGGTACGTGTGGGTAAAGTTGTACACCCATGCAGGGTAATAATATTTTTGAAAAGCCTTGTTCGCAGTTATGGACGACTTGGGAACAGACATGATGATCATAGAGAACTTGAACCTAATCATAAAACTTGGTAGATCAATGTGTGCTTAAGGATGCTTCCTCATGGGTACGAGGGGGTGATTCTAGTTAGGTTCATTTGATGAAGATATGGTGGATATCAAAAGATGATCAGAGCTAGTGATACCGCTCTCTTATCCCCTTTTAAAATATTCTGATTAGTTGGGAAGACAAACATTAATCAAATTCTATTTCATCTCGACTGTAGAGAACCCTCTTGCTCTTCTTGTGTACATCCTCCTTCCTGATGATATCATTCATGATGGTTGCCCCATTAGGGCTTGACCTCGGCATTGCGTTCCTCACTGAACTAACCTTTTTGCTGCTACTCCTCGGTGTGATCTCCTTCCTATTTCCCCTCGCGGGTGTTGGCTCCTGCATGCCGGCATCATTGCCTGACCTATGCAGCGTGTTCCCCTTCGAATTAGCCCTTTTTCTACCACTATTGGGTGTTTTCTCCTTCCCACCGGCATTATTGCCGGACCTCTGTGGCATGTTCCCCATCAAGCTAGCAATTTTGCCTCCACTATTGGGTTTGTTCTCCTTCGCGCCGGCATTATTGCCAGACCTCTGCGGCGTGTTCCTCTTCAAGATAGCATTTTTGCCGCTACTATTGGGTGTGGTATCCTCCGTGCGAGCCACCTTAGCCTTTTTGCTGCTGCTCCTGGGTGTGTTCACCACCTCGTTCACCACCGGTCTGGCCCTCTTATCTTTTTTGCTGCTACTGTTCGGTGTTGCAATATGACCGGATCTCAGGGGTGTACTCTGTGGCATGATGCCTTTTTCATGCAACTCTTGGGTGTCCTCTCCTTTGGCATTGTATGCTTGGTGATGATCTTCTTCGGGGTGCTCTGTCTGGAGATGCTCTTCGTGCTTCTCTTTATGTTGCTCCTCTATAAGTCTCTCCTCTGTTCAAAGGTATTGTCACTCGAACCATGTCGAGCGAGGTCCTCCATTAGGTCAATCATGTTTTCTACAAGTCTATCTTTATCATTGCCGACCTCAAATTCCTGTCCAACCGTTAGCTGGCGCGCGAACAGGTATGCTTCCCGTCTACTTCGACTCATCCTACTTATCGGTACGGCTAAATCACTATCAACTTTTAATTCTATAGCCTTTTTGCTGTTGTAAGCAAAAACTGCCAAACATGCTTCCTGCGAGGACCCCCACTCCACCTTCTCATGTAACGCTGCTATCAGTTCAGATACCTGTACCACTTCAGGATCGTATGTGCCAACCGATACATCAATGTCATCAATGATTTTTTTTGTGCCATCATCTAATTTTGCAGTGAACTTCTCGACACCGATACGGAAGTGTACCTTCCCATCACCAGTTTCCTCAGGACCGAGACCGCTGAGAGGTGCGATGACAGTATCAGAGTCCAGACCATGGGCTTGTTCCTCAACAACTGGTCTTCGATTAGCCTCGACGGCGGCAGTAGTAGCAGCAGCACGCTAAACTTCACCACGGGTTCAAGGAGGACCAGCGGACAAGACAACAGTTCTAGAAACATCAGCAGGGGACTCTATGGGGGCCCTATTTGATAGAAATTTGGGAAAAAATTAAGAACTTGTCTATCAGCGTTCGGCCAGCAAACAATTCTAGGTTCAATCTATGTCTTTCATGTCAATAGACAGATTGCAGTTATAGTTAGTGCGAAAAGAAAAGAGAAGAGTAGCTCACCCGCATGTATCCAACACTTCTTTCAGGGTACGATGATCTGTCATCCTCCGTGTTGCTCAGCTCATCCGGCGGCGGAGGCTGGCTAAATCCTCGGAAGGGTGGGCACAACATGCGGCATTAGAGCTCGGGATCAGCAAGATGGTGCAGCAACTTGGCGCCGGAAGGAAAATGTGCCAAGGGATCGTTCTGGGTGGAGGGTTGATTTCGCCGCCGGCGGTGCTAGGGTTCATGCGAAGGAGTGAGTGAATTTGTGAATTTGGTCAACGCTGCGTGGGTCTAGTTCCTCATTTTTCCTATGTGGTTGCCGACTTGGCGCTCGCATCATAGACAGAGTAGTGACATGGAGGTCCCAAACGTCTCCTTCAATGGGAAGTTGACGGAAAGTTTGTATTTGGCAGGGGTGGGACGAATTTGGCTCGAAATGGGCCTTCTGAGTGATTGGCAGCCCAAGTTCGCGAAACCCAGCGATTACATGGAACTTGGACCCTGCATTGCACTCGCATGGGAAGTCGGACCCCGCGAGCTAAAATCCCCATCGTGCTGCCGAATCGCGAGGAGAGAGCTACAATCTCCGCTGTCTGCTAAAACAAGGGAGAGGAAGGTACTCATCGAGTACCGAACATGTGACCGACTGTGGGAGCGCTTCCAGAACGCGGGGCCGGAAGGATCGTCTACGTGATCTTGAGACCGGCAAGTGAACAACTACATCACCCACGAGAATATGCTCTCGTTAACCGCTTTGCAATCTTCGAGGCTGAGTACTCTAATCAACTCATTGCTACAATCTAGTAGATAGATCTTGGCTTATGTGTGTTCATGCGATAGATTTTTTGTTTTCCATGCTACGACCCCCTATAGTGGTATCAGAGCCGTGTCTATATGTAGATCTGTTGCACGAGTAGAACATAATGGTCATTGTGGGCGGTGGTGCTTTTATTACCAATTTCTTTTTGTGTACTTTGCAATATTGCGGTATGGTGGGATGAAGCGGCCCGGGCTAACCTTACATGACATCATTCATGAGACTTGATCCACGCTCAACATGCAACTTGTATTGCATAACTGGCTTTGCGGGTGTCTGTCTCTCCCATCATAGTAAAGATTCAATTTACAATGGGCACTTGATAGTTCAAACATCAACGTTGTGGTTCATTCGTATGTTAGAACGGTACTTGTTGAAAGCCCCAAACCACATAAAATATGGAAAGAAAATTAGAGGCGTCTAACTTTGTTTTGCAGGGGTGTGCTGTGATGTGATATGTAGCACCCCTCGGGATTAGGGTTAAACTAACCTCAGATCACATCTAAGATAAGCTCAACTCCAATCACAGAAGATTACAGTATGATTCGGTAACATTACAAAACTCAGGGATTCAACATCATAAGTTTAAACTCTTAATAGAGTACGACGTTAGAGTTATTACAAACCAGAGGTCATAGACCCAACAATACATCACACAACGAAAGGAAATTATGTTGTTCTACACAACAAATTAGCAAAGGGCCTAAGAGGCCATAAACATAAGCGACATCCATCCCATAGTCCTCAGGCTGCTACCTGGGACCCCCAACTACTCGTCAATGTCAACGTAGAAGCCACCTTCAGTCGCAACTAGATCATCTGTAGAAAAACAACAATGGTGCAAGGCTGAGTACGAGAATGTACCCCACAAGACTTAGATAACCTAGTATATACATGCTCTAGATAGAAAGGCTTTCTCTGGATTTACTTTTGCGTAAAGCAATCTTTATTTGTAACAAGAGAGAATAGGCTCGTCTAATCAAAATCTTTTAAAAGGGATAAGATAATGACTTCTTCATCTTGTTTAGCATATCTTGATAACCACCAACTTCATCACAACCTCCTATCTAGGATCACCCCCTAGACCTAGAGGAAGCATCCTAGCACACGTGGATCAACAAGTTTTATAATGGTTAATGTTATCTATGATCTTAGAATCTGGTCACCAAGCGTTCATAACCGTGAACACGGATTTTCGAAAATATTTAACCCTATAGGGGTGTACAACTTTACCCACACGTACCAACCGACTCTTAATGCCAAATATTATTAGCCCTCTTCCTTGGAAGGCCGGTAGAGGGTGGTTGACCATGACCTTTACCTTGCTTTCGCCGAGACCATGAGTCATGCCCTAGGGATGGTTCTGCCGTAACGGGTCAAGTCCCGAAGACGGTCCCTAAAGATGTGAGGCGAGGTTGGTTCACTAGGGGCTCCATCGACCCTAAGCAACCGCGGCCACGCTTCCCTACCTGTTATGATGCACCTCCTTCACCTCCTCTTTCGAAAACATTTTCAATGCGTATGCAAAATGGAAAACCCAAAATATGTGACTCATGGAATCTACTAGGCAAGTTAGTTTCTCTTAGGGTTTTCCAGGCCCCGTGTGGTTGTACGCTCGTCTCGGTTCCAAAGGCAAGAACTCAGTTCCTAGAGGTGGCAAGCATGGGACTAGAAAAACTACACCCAACGTGGCCTCCCGTGCAAGCCTTAGCATGTTTAGTTAACTCCTTCGATGATGTCACCATCTCCTAGGTTTCTAGACTCATCGGCATCCCTGATTCATCATTCAAACATATCAGACATTGTTACTATGCATGGCTAAGTTGTCGATCCCAAAAGCTCTAGCAACGCTCAAATGCCAGACCTAGGTATGCTAGGAGTAGTGGATCAGGAGTATAAGGCTACAAAACGGAAACTGTGTAGCAGATAGGTAACACTAGCTACTGACAAAACACCACATTGGAATCATGTGTATCATAGAGAGAAAGCCATATACTTTGTAAAAGTAGGTTCAGAATGAGAGGCTACACTTTCCTTGTCCGTTAGTAGACATATATGGATCTTCGGTGTCGTTGACTTCATGGGCTCGGATCCTATCGCGAAGAACCAACACCGGAAAGAAAGGCAACAATCAAGACATGTCATAATGCAATTCGCAAACAATATGTGTGACATTACGAGTTAGGTAGTGTTTAAATGAACCCTAGAACATGATTGGAAAGTTTAAACGGGGTCCAAGAGGTCAAAACCCTAGAACAGGGGATCCTCGAAATCACCTATGGGGTTCAATTGATTATTCTAATTAAACTTGTCATGAAAGTTGGTTAACAATGTATGATGATTGCTTAGACAGATAGGTCTCAATTTTCTAAATTTTTTGATATATTATTCATATTTTTCCGATTAAATATGAATTATTTATGAATTTTACAAGTTTATATTAGTTTCTGCTATTTTTAAACCTTTCTAAAAAGGATTAAGCAATTACTGCATCACCCTGACGTCATCAACCCTATTCCTAACTTTTTGCACCACAGGTAAAACTACACACAAAGACTAACTGCTGGGCCGAGGGCCACATCAGCAGGCCACGCACGCGCTGCGTTAGCGCCACCTCATGCACGGCGAAGCCACCAGACGGTGGTTGCCGACAGCGAACCAGATCACGCCTGGATGCACGAGAGGGTTTGTTCGAATCAGTAGAGCGAGGCAATCACGTGGGTGGCGGCGCCGCCGGTGTTGGGTCACCGGAGCTTGGTCAACGATGAGCAACAGCGGTGGCGGACGATGTGCTACGGCGCATGCTCGAATGAGAGAGAGAGAGGAGGGTTGGAGGGGTTTTAGAGGACCATGAGCTCACCCTGGAGATGAAGAGGTCGACGGTGAAGCGTGAGGTGGTCTTGAACAACGGGAATGGCGACGGAGGTGGTCGTCGGTGGTGGGGAAGAAGTGGTTAATGCCGACAATTCAGGACGCCCCTCTTCGATTCCTTCTGCAGGGAGATAGAGTGAAGCGAGGCAGAGCTCGAGGTGGTCTCATATGACCTTGGGGTGGTCAGCAACGGCGGCTAGCCGGCGGCCATGGCGGGCTAGGGTTTGGTATTGCACGGGAGAGAGCCAGTGAGAGCGAGGGAGGAAGGGGAAAGTGGATAGGGAGAGCGATGGCAGCGTTGCGGCGACCTTATCCTCCCCGGGAGCTCGACGGACGGTGTAGTGCGGGCGGTGGAGATCGACGACGCCGGCGGAGGCACGCAGCTGCTTGCTGTCATCGACGAAGACGACGACGAGGGGAAATGCCAAACCAGTATGGGCAAGGGGTGGGCTGGCATGGGCCGAAGCTGGGCTACGGGGGTGCGCGCTGGGTAGCAGGGAAAGGAGGGAAAGGATCTGGGCCGGCCTAGGCTGCGGCCTGGTTAGGTTCTGGCTCTATTTTTTTAAACTAAATCTTTTCTATTGCTATTTACTATTTTCTCTTTTGTATAATGAGTTGAATACTGTTTTAAATAATTCAAAATAGCAGGATTTTGTAAATATGTCGAGAACAATGTGGGGGCCCTGTTAGTCCATTTGGGCTCCATAAATTTCGATAGTTTTCAAAATATCAAAACTATTTGAATGTGTTTCAAAGAGAGGTAAGAACTAGGGTTTAGGGTTTTGTATTTGTATTTTGGTTCACACACTTGATCACATGCAAATATTTTATTGAGTTTAACACATGCATGCAATGCTTAAATACTAATTACATATATTACAAACTTGGGTTGTTACATGATATGGCCATGATTTTTATTATATATGATGTATGCAATGTTCCTTATTGTAAGTCAGCAACCGGCAGGAGCCTTATGGTTGTCTTTTAATTCCGTTATGACCTGCGTGTCTATTATTCAAAGTAGTTGTAATAGTTGATGTTGGTGGACGACAACCATGGAGCGGTGCCATTGACGTTGAAGCCACGCCGGTGATGATGGAGATCAGGTTCATGCTTGAAGATGGATATTATAAGCACAAAAAGAAAGACCATATCATATCACATATTTTGAATTGCATGTGATGTTAATCCTTTTATGCATCTTGTATTGATTAGATTGCGTCGGTAGCATTATAAGATGATCCCTCTCACAAAATTATCAAGTAAAGTGTTCACCCTTAGTTAGCACCGTTACCAAGACACGTTGTTTCGAAGCACCACGTGATGATAGGGTGTGATAGAATCAACGTGTGCATACAACGGGAGCAAGCTAGATTTTCTCATGAAGAAACTAAGGTTAATCTTGACGAGCCTAGCATGTACAGACATGGTCTCGGAACACGTATCACCAAAAGGTAAAGTATGAGTCATATAGTAGATATGATGAACATGTTGATTGTTCGCCTTTAAAACTACATCATCTCTCGTGATGATCGGTTTTGATGTAGTGGATTTGGTTCACGTGATCACTAAAACAATGTGAGGGATATTGTTTTGAGTGTGATTTGTCAACACCCGAATTTTTAATCCCAGATGCCTGTTATGCCATACATCGCAATCCCATGATTACCATTTTTGCGAGACATAACAGATTTGGATATCATAGTACATCATCCATTACAAAACATACATAAGGTTTTACACAAATACGGATCTCATGATCCAGTTCTTAATACAACTCAAGCAGCGGAATAACGTAATAATAAAGGTGGCGTAGGCGAAGCTCCATCTTCGGGGTCACAGGCAATGCTGACGATGGGAGATGATCCTAGTTGTTGTAACCTTCCTGCGATCCATCATCCTGGTACTCCTCTTCATAGTCTGGCCACGGGAATAGCCAGGGACAAAGCCGTGAGTACTCTTTAAGTACTCGCAAACTAATACTAACAAGTTAAGGGGGTTTTTTCTAGTAGGACACTAAGCTCTAGGGTTGTTTTGCAAAAAGACAGATTTACCTCTACTAAGTTCAGAAGCAAAGAAAGCTAGTTGAAATTTTATAACACCTAAGTGGGAACTTGAATTTCATGTCACAACTCTGTTGTGGTCAAGTCAAAGTCTCAATTCAATTCACAAGTCATTTTGAAAACATCTGACGGGGGAACAGTATGGCCACTCCAACTGTCCATAACCGCGGACGCGGCTATTCGAATTGTTTGACACTCTGCAGAGGTTGTACACTTTCACCACAACATTCGATACATCCGTCAGGAACAAATCCTGAATTCACCATACTCAGTATGCGGATAATCAATCCTAACCTTTCAATTACACGCCCTAGTATAGGCACCTCTCCTGTGATTTTGGCCTCCCAACCATGACCAACTGTCATCTTGGGTACTGCACAGGTGGACAATCTTCACAAGGTAGCCTCAGCTCAGACCTTGGCCGTGAGGGAACCCATACTAAGGTATATACATTTCCAGTCAAGCCCTACCCAAATTTTGGGTATTGTGGTTGTACGGTAAAATTGGAATGGTATCGCATCTAGACAACCATTAGTTTTATAAAGGGATAAGGCTCATGCCTCAACATTTTCATCATCAAAATCATCTGGTGTTCGGAAACACATGTCAAAACATTTCAGTAGAATGAGTCATCATTCCAAGGTTTTCATAACCATTTTCTCCAAGTATTCCCATCTAAAGTTGATCAAGTTTTATGCTTAGCACTAGCATCTACAAGTGGGGTAAGTACTAATGAGGGGTGGTAAACAAGTGGAGATTAATTAAGTTCAATGTCATGCCTTAGGATGACATCAAGATTATCTAGCTTAGGCCAAATTTAATGCTCTTTATGCAACCTTCAATTATCTTCCTAGAATCAATAAGTCACTTAAGTAAACTCTAAGAGAAAGCTTTGATAAAGAAATAAAGTAGAAAGCTTGCAAGTAAAACTAGGATTGGGTATCATCAAATGTGTCCAATCAAGCATGCTTTGTGCACTGCATAGGTTATCTAACTTTCATAATTGCAAGTTTTAGCTTGCAAGGTTTCTAGTATTGGCTTGCATAAGTATCAGTATAAGCTTGCCTTGAGCAGAGCAGTGGTTGAAGTTCTCCTCGGCTTCTTCCTCGTAGTATCCTCCTTCCTCCTCGTATCCTTGGTCGGTACTAGCGTCTATAAATAAATACAAGGTACACAATCACCAAACAATACTTATCTATTTTCAATCATCACACAAAGGTGCACTATAGATGATCTAGCATCATCACTAACATTACAAGATTAAATCTTTTGTCTTATTTATTTTATTTTTAAAAAAGTAATTTCTACTCATTGAAAAACTACTTAAGATTTAATATTCTCCATGTCAACACCTGGATTTTTAATCCCATGCCTGTTATGCCATACATCGCAATCCCAGGATTACCATTTTTGTGAGACATAACAGATTTGGATACCACAGTACATCATACATTACAAACCATACATAAGGTCTTACACAAATAAGGATCTCATGATCCAGTTCTTAATACAACTCAAGCAGCGTAAATACGCAATAATAAAGGTAGCGTAGGCAAGGCTCCATCTTCGGGGTCACAGGCAATGCTGACGATAGGAGATGATCCTAGTTGTCGTAACCTTCCTGGGGTCCATCATCCTGGTACTCCTCTTCATAGTCTGGCTGTGGGAATAGCCAGGGACAAAGCCATGAGTACTCTTTAGGTACTCGCAAACTAATACTAACAAGTGAAGGGGGTGTTTGTAGTAGGACAATAAGCTCTAGGGTTGATTTGCAAAAAGCCAAATTTACCTCTACTAAGTTCAGAAGCCAGAAAAGCTAGTTGAAATTTTATAACACCTAAGTGGGAACTTGAATTTCATATCATAGCTCTGTTGTTGTCAAGTCAAATTCTCAATTCATTTCACAAGTCATTTTGGAAACATCTGATGGGGGAACAGTATGGCCACTCCAACTGTCCAGAACCGCGGACGCGGCTATTCGAATAGTTTGACACTCTACAGAGATTGTATACTTTCACCACAACATTCGATACATCCGTCAGGAACAAATCCTGTATTCACCATACTCAGTGTGCGGATAATCAATCCTAACCTTTCGATTACACGCCCTAGTATAGGCACCTCTCCTGTGAGTTTGGCCTCCCAACCATGACCAACTGTCATCTTGGGTACTGCACAGGTGGACAATCTTCACAAGGTAGCCTCAGCTCAGACCTTGGGCATGAGGGAACCCATACTAAGGTATATAAGTACCCAGTCAAGCCCTACCCAATCTTCGGGTATTGTGGTTGTACGGAAAAATTGGAATGGTATCGCATCGAGACAACCATCAGTTTTATAAAGGGCTAAGGCTCATGCCTCAACATTTTCATCATCAAAATCATCTGGTGTTCAGAAACACATGTCAAAACATCTCAATAGAATGACTCATCATTCTAAGGTTTTCATAACCATTTTTCACCAAGTATTCCCATCTAAAGTTGATCAAGTTTTATGCTTAGCACTAGCATCTACCAGTGGGGGTGAGTACTAATGATGGGTGGTAAACAAGTGGAGTTTAAGTAAGTTCAATCTCATGCCTTAGGGTGACATCAAGATTATCTAGCTTAGGCCAAATTTAATGCTCTTTATGCAACCTTCAATTGTCTTCCTAGAATCTACAAGTCACTTAAGTAGACTCTATGTAATAGCTTTGATAAATAAATAAAGTAGAAGGCTTGCAAGTAAAACTAGGAGGGGGTATCAAGTGGGTATGATCACATATGCTTAAGGCATCTAGTGGTCATGGTAACAAGCAAGTATTATCTTGCATCAGTATCAGTATAGGCTTGCTAAAGTAGAGTAGCTTGCAAGTGTTAGCTTGCCTTGTGCAGAGCAGTGGTTGAAGTTCTCCTCGGCTTCTTCTTCGTAGTATCCTCCTTCCTCCTCGTATCCTTGGTCGGTACTAGCGTCTATGAATAAATACGAGGTACACAATCACCAAGAAATACTTAACTATTTTCAATCATCACACAAAGGTGCACTATAGGTGATCTAGTATCATCACTAACATTACAAGATTAAAGCTTTGGTCTTATTTATTTATTTTAGAAAAGTAATTTCTACTCATTGAAAAACTACTTAAGATTTAATATTCTCCAAACCAAACATGGGATCATGGTGACACATGTCATCACCACATATTTCAGTACATGAGAATGTGATTTAAAGTGGTGTCACAATTTAATAAGATTTAACCTTTTATTTTAAATAAAATAAGTGACTAGAAATGCCTATGTGGCATTCTTTTATTACTTGAACATTATTTCTGTAAGTAAACCCATATGTTTTTATATATTCTGAAAGGTATGGTAAAATATGATTTTTGAGAGTTGGAATCAATTAAAAATCTATTATGGTTGAAATTTGAAAAATGTTTGAATGCGGAAAAGCTCCTGCCTTGTTATTTTTTACCAAGGTTGATCTATAGATCCAAATGATTTGAATCCAACGGGCTTGGATTAAGAATTTCAATACCTTTCTAACAAAATTGGTTTCATTCAATTTGGTTCACTGAATCAAGCTGGGTTGATTTTTGAAACTAGGTACAGAACTGAGTTTGAATATAAATAGAAAAAGCTAAATTCAAACGAGTGGGCTGCGCGGGAAAGGTTAATGGGCCGGCCCAGTGTCACTCCGCAGCGCGGGGATCAGCTAACAGGGGTGTTCCACCAGTCAGTGGCTCATAACACGCGAAGGGTACGGGGCGATCTCGGCCGCACGATCTAAGTATAATCGAACGGCTAGGGCTCATCGTCCATGTCGGGCAGCGCCGGCGAGACAAAACCCTAACGCGGCAGGTGGGGGTCGTGGGAGGCTCACCGGGGCTCAGGCGAGGGTCAGCGATGGGGGCAAACGATGAAGTCGATGACGACAATTCTCCTGGCACCGGCAGCTCCTCCTGGGGCGGCACCAATCGATGGCTTCCTTCTTCTCCAGCAGCGGCGGGCTCCGGTGAAATTCCGGCGATGCGCTGCTCGCCTTGCTCTCGGAGTGAGGCAGGGTCGTTCTGGGTGAGAGGCGAGTGGAATGGTGTGAAGAAATCGTGCGGGGGAGGACTCTATTTATAGTGGCGAGAGGGGGCCGACGGGCGCGGGCTGAGCACATCGTGGTTAACGGCACAGAGGGCTATCGGCGTGGGCGACTGTAGGGGGCGGTGCTGTGCTCCATGGCGAATCTCAACGGCGTGGTGGCGAGGCGTGGGGCGGTGCTGATCTGTTGGAATGCTTTGGCGCTCTGAGCGTGTCCGACAGAGGTTTTGATGGCGCACAGCGCGCGTGGTCCGCGCGGCGGAGAACGGGCGTGTCTGCGGGGTTGCTGGGGTGGTGGTGATCATGCGTGAATGCGGCGAGGGCGGCGCGCGGTCTGTGGGCGTGTGTTGAGGGTGGCGCACGGTAGCGCTCTCGGCATGCCCGTAGAGAGGCTTGGCATGTCTTGGGCGTGTGTTCCAGTAGCTGGCATTGCTCGAGGCTGGGACAGGGAGTGGCGGTGGGGTGCTGGCTAGCTCCCAGACAAGGTTGGCGAGGCTAGTGTGGCCTCTAGCTCGCCGGCGACAACGGGGTGGCAAGTGTGCTCTCGGCCTGCTCACCATTGATGGCTAGGCTTGATTACAGTAGTGCTAAGGATAGTTAAAAGAGCTAGATGATCTACTAATGACTAGTTGTAACCAGAGAGGGAACAAGTTAGGCCTAAAACACTACTAAAAACAGTGAATTTGATTTGGTTGATTTGAATCTGCAACCTGTTTGATGAAATGGCCGCATGAACTTGAGTTTTGAATTTTTAAAAGACTTTTGGTGGGTGTGCTAGGCATGTGCTGAGGATTCTGTGGATGCTTGGGTTTTAAAAATTGAGCTTGTTTGAGTGGTTTTTGAAATAGTGGAATCTTCCCATATGAAATAGATTCAATTTTAAATTGTCATTTAAACTAAGCATTTAAATGTTTTTGGATTATCACAAAGTGGGCCTTGGTACCTTGTTATGAGTACTATCAAGGGGTGCAAAGATCCATACATGTTTCTGTTATGTTCTGAAAGTTAGGGATAGCCAAAGTAGGCATGGGAGTTAATTTGGCCAAAGTGACCATTCATCTAATTTGTTTATTTTGACTTGTTTGTCTTTGGGAAAAGTTTGGGGATTGTTTAGATGATGTTTATTTCACCTAAGAATCATTTTACAAGCAAAGAAACACAGAACCATGGCAATTCAAAAGAATCCAAATTTTAATACATACACATATGAATGCTTTCATATTTTTAATTGGAAAAGTTTTTGTTAACCCTAATTTTGATGATTAGAGTTTGATGATCCAAGTTTAGTATTTTTAGGATGTTACAAACCTTCCCCCCTTAAACAAAATCTTGTCCCGAGATTCGAAAAAGGACGAAAAAGATTACCTAGGATTTGAAGAGATCGGGAAACTCCGTCCTGATGTGATCTTCGTGCTCCCAGGTAGCTTCCTCTTCTGTGTGGTTGCTCCACTAAATCTTGAGAAACTTGATGCTTCGGGTTCTGGTAGTTCTGAAGGCTTCTTCCAAAATATGGATGGGTACTTCGGGATAGGTCAGGTCATCGTTGATCTCTATGGTCCGGTGATCATTGTTCTTGAACACTTCAGTCTTCTCCAGAACTTCGAGGCACTTGCGAAGTAAGGAGATATCGAACACATTATGCATGGCTGACATCTCTTCGGGTAGTTCCAATTGATATGACACTTCTCCTCGATGGTTCAGAATCTTGAAGGGGCCGATATATTTGGGGGCTAACTTTGCTTTCAATTGGAAATGGTGCATTCCCTTCAATGGCGACACTTTCAGATACACAAAATCTCCTATGTTGAAGGCGAGGTCTCGACGTATCTTGTCGGTGTAACTCTTCTTCATTGACTGGGCTGCCTTGAGGTGCTCACGGATCTTATGAACCTTCTCTTCTGCTTCTCGTAGGATATCCGGTCTGAAAATCTGACTCTCTCCTACTTCCGACCAATTCAAAGGGGTGCGACACTTCCTTCCATACATGAATTCAAATGGGGCCATTTGCAAACTGGCTTTATAACTGTTGTTGTATGAAAATTCTGCAAACGGCAGACATTCTTCCCACTTAGATCCATACTCTAACACACATGCTCTCAGCATATCTTCGAGTATTTGATTTACTCTCTCCGTTTGTCCATCGGTCTGAGGGTGATAAGCTGTGCTGAAATCTAGTCGGGTTCCTAAACCTTCTTGGACTTTCTTCCAGAATCTCGAGGTAAACCGAGTTACTCGATCCGATACGATGTTCTTAGGAACTCCGTGCAAACTAACGATTCTAGCGATGTATAACTCCGCTAGCTTCGAACTCTGATATGTGGTCTTGACGGGTAAGAAATGGGCGACTTTGGACAATCTGTCCACTATGACCCAGATATAGTCATTTCCCTACTAGAAGTAGGCAATCCGGTGATAAAGTCCATTCCAACGGAATCCCATTTCCATTCCGGAATCTGCAATGGTTGCAACAATCCAGCGGGTCTTTGATGTCCCGCCTTGACTCGCTGACATATATCACACTTGGCGATATAGCTTATTATTTCTCTCTTCATCTTATGCCACCAAAATTGCTCTTTCAAATCTTGATACATCTTCGTTCCTCCGGGGTGGATAGAATAAAGAGTATCATGAGCTTCCTTCAGAATAACTTCTTTCAACTCAGAATCTGCTGGTACACAAAGGCGTCCTTTGTACCACAGAACTCCTTCTTCGTCTTCGGTGAATCCGGGTACTTTGCCTGTACCGATACGACGCTTGATTCCGTTGATACTAGCATTTCCTTTCTGCGCCTCTTTGATCTGGCTGATCAAAGTGGGTTGAAGTTCTATGCTAGCCAAAAATCCTTCACTTACTAATTCCATTCAGAAACCTTCCATCTCTTTGTGCAAACTTGGTTGCTCCTTCAAAATCATGGAGTTCAAGCGGCACGACAATCTGCTAAGGGCATCTGCTACCACATTGGCTTTACCAGGGTGATAGTGAATGTCCAGATCGTAATCCTTGATTAGCTCAATCCGTCTTCTCTATCTCATATTAAGCTCCTTCTGAGTGAATATATACTTCAGGCTCGTGTGATCTGAATAAATCTCACAACGGTTTCCCATCAGGTAGTGCCTCTATGTCTTCAGGGCTAGAACTACGGCTGCGAGCTCGAGGTCATGGGTTGGGTAATTTTTCTCATGTTGTTTCAGTTGTCGAGATAGATAAGATATAACTTTGCCTTCTTGCATTAGCACACATCCGAGACCTATCTTGGATGCGTCACAATACACGTCAAAGGGCTTCGTGATATCCCGCATGATTAAGATTGGGGCTGAAATCAATCTCCTCTTGAGTTCTTGAAAACTTGCTTCACATTTGTCCATCCATTCAAACTTCTTGTCCTTCTTCAGCAATTGGGTCATGGGTCTGGCGATACTCGATAATCCTTCTACGAACTTGCGGTAATATCCCGCCAATCCGAGAAATGCACGAACTTGGGTTTGAGTGGTTGGGGCTTGCTAATCTTCGACATCTTTCACCTTTGTTGGGTCAACGGCAATTCCTCCGGCTGATACAATGTGGCCGAGGAATCCTACCTCCTGTAACCAGAATTCACATTTGCTAAACTTGGCATACAACTGATGCTCTCTAAGGGTTCCAAGAATGGTCCTTAGGTGTAGCTCATGTTCTTCTTCTGATTTGGCATAAATTAGAATGTTATCGATGAAAACAACGACAAACTTATCCAGGAAGTCCATAAAAATCTTATTCATGAGATTCATGAAATAAGCGGGGGCATTGGTTAATCCAAAATACATGACAATATACTCGTATAATCCATATCTGGTGGTAAAGGCAGTCTTGGGAATATCCTCTGCGCGAATCTTGAGTTGATGATAGCCAGTTCTAAGATCAATCTTAGAAAACACTTTGGCACCGATCAACTGATCAAACAAATCTTCTATCTTGGGCAACAGGTATTTGTTCTTGATAGTGACATCATTCAACTTCTGATAATCCGTACACAAACGGTTACCTCCATCTTTCTTGTCCACGAACAGAACAGGTGATCTCCATGGTGACGCACTTGGTTGAATCAATCCAATTTCCAACATGGCATCCAATTGCTTCTTCATTTCAGCTAGTTCAGACGGGTTCATACTATATGGTCTCTGGGCTATGGGTCCGGTTCCGGGGATTAGTTCAATGATATACTCGATATCCCGATCTAGGGGCATACCGGACAAAACATCTGGAAATACATCGGGGTATTCATAGACTATCCGGACTTGGTCAATGGTAGGTTGGGCTATACTCTTGTTGCACTTGAATTGACGAGGTAAGGTTTCAGATACATGCTCGACTGATATTCCAACTGTACTGGTCATGGTTATGGCTTTCTTGGCACAGTTAATCAATCCTTTATGTTTGGACATCCAATCCATTCCTAGTACTACTTCCAAACCTTTAGTTCCAAGTACTATTATATTAGCATAAAAATCTATGCCATGGATTCGGATAGGGACGGCTTTGCAAATTTGCCTAGCTTTGGTGGTTGAACCGGGGATTTGAACAATCATAACATGCTTCAGTTTGGTTGGTTGAATCTTACTAGTGCATGCAAATTCTTCGGTGACAAATGAGTGCGATGCACCAGAATCAAACAACACTCTAGTGAGTACTGAATTAACAAAAAACATACCCAGCACGATGTCTGGTGCTTCCTGGACTTCTTCAGCATGCATGAGAAAAAGACGGTGAGAAAAGGACGGCCGTTGCGGTTGAGTGAATTCCCTGGGGCAAACCTTCTTCCGGGCTGAACACGACGCTGCTGCTGAGCTGGGGCATTTGCATTGGGGGCTACGACATTCTTCTTGGGGCACTCATTGGAGAAGTGACCCTTATATCCACAGTCATAACAAGTTACTTGCGACTTGTCCCTTGCTGTAACATGCACAACATTGCTTCCAGTCCTCGGGGCAGTGTTGGTGTTGGCGGTAGCATTGTTGTTGTTGAACTTGGGTGGTGCACGGTTGAAATTGCTAGAGTTGCCGGGGTTGTTGTGATTTCCTCCGGGCCTCGGGTTTCCACGGTTGGGATAGGTCAGACGGTTCATCAGGGGTCTGTTGGTTCTCGGGGCAAATCCTGGAGATGGGTTAGGGCAATACTTCGGGGTCTGATGGGTTCCTGGCTGATGCATCATGCAACGCTTGCGGTTCTCATTGGCTTGGTGGATCTTTCCTTCCATTTGAATGGCAGAGTCGACAAGAGCTTAAATATCAGGAAAGGGGATATTGACCAACACAGTTTGCATCTCATCGTGCAGACCATTCAAGAATCTCTCTTTCTTCTTGGATTCGGTGTCGATCTCATCCGGGGCATACCTAGCTAATGACAAGAATTTGTCACGGTATTCCACTACGGTCATCCGTCCTTGCTTCAGTTCTCTGAACTCATCTCTCATTCTCTTGATCAAACCCGGTGGCACATGGGTTCTGCTGAACTTGACCTTGCATTCCTCCCAGGTCATCATCTGTCCTCCAGTCATTGCACGACCGCTGTTCCACCATGCTCTTGCATCTCCGGCTAGATAGTGGGTGGCGAATATAACTTTCTCGTTAGCTTCCACTCCGGCGATTTCTAGGTTGTTTTCCATGGTTTGCAGCCAGTCGTCTGCATCTAGGGGCTCTTCCGACTAAGTGAAAACAGGTGGGTTGGTATTCTGGAAATTCTTTAGGTTAGATCCATGGTTGTCCTGATTTCCTTGGACTTGATTATTGTGGGCCAGCTGGGCTACCTGCTGAAGGGTGTCTAGGTTGGCTTGACGTTCAGCTCTTTCAGCTTCGCGGTCAGAAACCAACATTTGCCGTATCTGCAACATCGGGTCCGAGGATGAACCACTTCCTCCGTGTGGCATCTGAAGATTGAGATAGATCATGAGAAAAGAGGGAAATTTCTAAGGTTCAGGGACTTTGAAAAGTTTTTAAAGTTTGACTCAGATTTTCTAGCAACTTGCTTTTCATTCATTCATTCATGGCACACGGTACAAACACACACCACAAATCAAGAAAAACAGATGGTTTTAAGAACCATTCTGGAAACTACGATACAGTGGGACCGAATACAACTCACTACGCTAGTTCTTAAGTGCTACTACTCCTTAGAGTCGGTGTAGTCGTCATCCTCATCATCCTCATCGTCATCGATGAAGGCGAAATCATCCTCATCGGTGAAGAAGTCCATAGCCTGATCCTCCAGAAAATCATCATCATCGCTGAGATAGGAGTAGGGGTCTCCATGAAGATCCTCTCCGGCATTCTCTCTTTCCTCCAACTGCATGTCTCTCTCGTGGATGGTCTCCTCCAAATCCGAGATATGGTGGCAAAGACGAGCAATGATGCGCTCCTTCTTGTCTAGCTGACGGCGGCGAGACTTGCGATCCTTTGCTAGCATGGCGATGGTCTGATCCTTCGTCTTGATGATGGCGGACTTGTGGTTGGAGTAGTCACGGCAATTGTCCAATTCCTGCTGACGATCGTACATCATGAAGCTAAGGTGGTCCAACTGAGTCTTCAACTCGTGGTGGTATGGGGCTTCCAGTGGCTTTCCCATAGCATCACGCCTTGGACAAAACTCAAAGCGGGTACCCTTGATCTGGTTGATATTCTGCCCACACAGACGGGCAAGAGCTTCCTACATAGCCCTGACAAGTCCATCGAGCCAGTTGTTTTCTCTTAAGGTGAACTGAATTCCCTCGGTAGTGGGAGGTTCAATCTTTCCTCGGAGACTTGCAACAATTAGCCACTGTATATCTTCTCCTACTCGATCATTGAGCTGAGCTCCGAAGAACACGGGGTGCGGACGCTGTAGAAGTTCCGAAAGCTGGTCCAAATCCCGCTCAAAGATAAGGTCTCCTCCATTCCCCAACTGATAAACTTGTTGTACTTCACGTCCATCTATAAGAATATAGGATGATTAAGTTAGTAGAGTGATCAAGTGTGTTGAATTTTAGGTATTTTGCAAGAGTGTTTGAGGATCATGAATTTTTATGAAAGAAACAAGGTGATAAGAATGGGAATATTTTTTTTTAAATATTTGCTTCCTTTGGTTTTTGAAACTAAGTTTTTTATTCAAACTTCCAGTCTAACTACGGTCTCCTATGGTCAGGATGGCTCTGATACCAACTTGTCAACACCCGGATTTTTAATCCCAGATGCCAGTTATGCCATACATCGCAATCCCAGGATTACCATTTTTGCAAGACATACCAGATTTGGATATCACAGTACATCATCCATTACAAACCATACATAAGGTCTTACACAAATAAGGATCTCATGATCCAGTTCTTAATACAACTCAAGCAGCGGAAATACGTAATAATAAAGGTAGCGTAGGCGAGGCTCCATCTTCGGGGTCACAGGCAATGCTGACGATGGGAGATGATCCTAGTTGTCGTAACCTTCTTGGGGTCCATCATCCTGGTACTCCTCTTCAGAGTCTGGCCATGGGAATAACCAGGGACAAAGCCATGAGTACTCTTTAAGTACTCGCAAACTAATACTAACAAGTGAAGGGGGTGTTTGTAGTAGGACAATAAGCTCTAGGGTTGTTTTGCAAAAAGCCAGATTTACCTCTACTAAGTTCAGAAGCCAGAAAAGCTAGTTGAAATTTTATAACACCAAAGTGGGAACTTGAATTTCATATCACAACTCTGTTGTGGTCAAGTCAAATTCTCAAATCATTTCACAAGTAATTTTGAAAACATTTGATGGGGGAACAATATGGCCACTCCAACTGTCCATAACCGCGGATGCGGCTATTCGAATAGTTTAACACTCTGCAGAGGTTGTACACTTTCACCACAACATTCGATACATCCATCAGGAACAAATCCTGAATTCGCCATACTCAGTATGCGGATAATCAATCCTAACCTTTCGATTACACGCCCTAGTATAGGCACCTCTCCTGTGAGTTTGGCCTCCCAACCATGACCAACTGTCATCTTGGGTACTACACAGGTGGACAATCTTCACAAGGTAGCCTCAGCTCAGACCTTGGACGTGAGGGAACCCATACTAAGGTATATAAGTTTCCAGTCAAGCCCTACCGAATTTTCGGGTATTGTGGTTGTACAGAAAAATTGGAACGGTATCACATCTAGACAACCATCAGTTTTATAAAGGGCTAAGGATCATGCCTCAACATTTTCATCATCAAAATCATCTGGTGTTCAGAAACACATGTCAAAACATCTCAGTAGAATGACTCATCATTCTAAGGTTTTCATAACCATTTTTCACCAAGTATTCCCATCTAAAGTTGATCAAGTTTTATGCTTAGCACTAGCATCTACCAGTGGGGGTGAGTACTAATGAGGGGTGGTAAACAAGTGGAGTTTAACTAAGTTCAATCTCATGCCTTAGGGTGACAACAAGATTATCTAGCTTAGGCAAAATTTAATGCTCTGTATGCAACCTTCAATTGTCTTCCTAGAATCTACAAGTCACTTAAGTAGAATCTAAGTAATAGCTTTGATAAAGAAATAAAGTAGAAGGCTTGCAAGTAAAAATAGGAGGGGGTATCAAGTGGGTATGATCACATATGCTTAAGGCATCTAGTGGTCATGGTAACAAGCAAGTATTAGCTTGCATCAGTATCAGTATGGGCTTGCTAAAGTAGAGTAGATTGCAAGTGTTAGCTTGCCTTGTGCAGAGCAGTGGTTGAAGTTCTCCTCGGCTTCTTCTTCGTAGTATCCTCCTTCCTCCTCGTATCCTTGGTCGGTACTAGCGTCTATGAATAAATACGAGGTACACAATCACCAAGCAATACTTAACTATTTTCAATCATCACACAAAGGTGCACTATAGATGATCTAGTATCATCACTAACATTACAAGATTAAATCTTTGGTCTTATTTATTTATTTTAGAAAAGTAATTTATACTCATTGAAAAACTACTTAAGATTTAATATTCTCCAAACCAAACATGGGATCATGTTGACACATGTCATCACCACATATTTTAGTACATGAGAATGTGATTTAAAGTGGTGTCACAATTTAATAAGATTTAACCTTTTATTTTAAATAAAATAAGTGACTAGAAATGCCTATGTGGCATTCTTTTATTACTTGAACATTATTTCTGTAAGTAAACCCATATGTTTTTATATATTCTGAAAGGTATGGTCAAATATGATTTTTGAGAGTTGGAATCAATTCAAAAGCTATTATGGTTGAAATTTGAAAAATGTTTGAATGCATAAAACTTCTGCCTTGTTATTTTTACCAAGATTGATCTATAGATCCAAATGATTTGAATCCAACGGGCATGGATTAAGCATTTCAATACCTTTCTAACAAAATTGGTTTCATTCAATTTGGTTCACTAAATCGAGCTGGGTTGATTTTTGAAACTAGGTACAAAACTGAGTTTGAATATAAATAGAAAAAGCTAAATTCAAACGAGTGGGCTGCACGGGAAAGGTTAATGAGCCGGCCCAGTGTCACTCTGCAGTGCAGGGCTTAGCTGCCAGGGGTTCCACCAGTCAGTGGCTCATAACACGCGAAGCGGTAGGGGGCGATCTCGGCCGTACGATCTAAGTCTAATCGAACGGCTACGGCTCATCGTCCATGTCGGGCAACACCTTTGAGACAGAACCCTATCGCGGCAGGTGGGGGTCGTGGGAGGCTCACCGGGGCTCAGGCGAGGGTCGGCGATGGGGGCAAACGATGAAGTCGACGACGGCGATTCTCCTGGCACCGGCAGCTCCTCCTGGGGCAGCTCCAATCGATGGCTTCCTTCTTCTCCAGCAGCGGCGGGCTCCGGTGAAATTCCGGCGATGCGCTGCTCGCCTTGCTCCGGGAGTGAGGTGGGGTGGTTCTGGATGAGAGGGGGAGTGGAATGGTATGAAGAAATCGAGCGGGGAGGCCTCTATTTATAGTGGCGAGAGGGGACCGACGGGCGCGGGCTGAGCTCGTCGTGGTTGATGGCACAGAGGGCTATCGGCGTGGGCAACGATAGGGGGCGGTGCTGTGCTCCCTGGTGAAGCTCAACGTTGTGGTGGCGAGGCGTGGGGCGGTGCTGATCGGTCGGAATGTTTCGACGCTCTGAGCGTGTCCGATGGAGGTTTTGATAGCGCACAGCACGCGTCGTCCGCGCGGCGGCGAACAGGCGTGTCTGCAGGGTTGCTAGGGTGGTGGTGATCACGCGTGCACGCGGCGAGGGCGACGTGCGTTCTGTGGGCGTGTGTCGAGGGTGGCGCACGGGCGCGCTCTCGGCATGCTCGTAGAGAGGCTTGGCATGGCTTGGGCGTGTGGTCTAGTAGCTGGCATTGCTCGAGGCTGGGACAGGGAGTGGCGGTGGGGTGCTGGCTAGCTCCCAGACAAGGTTGGCGTTGCTAGTGTGGCCTCTAGCTCGCCGGCGACAACGGGGTGGCAAGTGTGCTCTCGGCCTGCTCACCATTGATGGCTAGGCTTGCTTACAGTGGCGCTAAGGATAGTTAAAAGAGCTAGATGATCTAATAAGGACTAGTTGTAACCAGAGAGGGAACAAGTTAGGCCCAAAACACTATTAAAAATAGTGAATTTGATTTGGTTGATTTGAATCTGCAACCTGTTTGATGAAATGGCCGCATGAACTTGAGTTTTGAATTTTTAAAATATTTTTGGTGGGTGTGCTAGGCATGTGCTGAGGATTCTCTGGATGCTTGGGTTTTGAAAATTGAGCTTGTTTGAGTGATTTTTGAAATAGTGGGATCTTCCCATATGAAATAGATTCAATTTTAAATTGTCATTTAAACTAAGCATTTAAATGTTTTTGGATGCTCACAAATTGGGCCTTTGTACCTTGTTATGAGTACTATCAAGGGTGCAAAGATCCATACATGTTTCTGTTAAGTTCTAAAAGTTAGGGATATCCAAAGTAGGCATGGGAGTTAATTTGGCAAAAGTGACCATTCACTTAATTTGTTTGTTTTGACTTGTTTGTCTTTGGGAAAAGTTTGGGGATTGTTTAGATGATGTTTATTGCACCTAAGAATCATTTTACAAGCAAATAAACATAGAACCATGGCAATTCAAAAGAATCCAAATTTTAATACATACACATATGAATGCTTTCATATTTTAATTGGAAAAGTTTTGTTAACCCTAATTTTGATGATTAGAGTTTGATGATCCAAGTTTAGTATTTTTGGGATGTTATACTCCAACTCAAACATGGGATCATGTTGACAAATGTCATCACCACATATTTTAGTACATGGGAATGTGATTTAAAGTGGTGTCACAATTTAATAAGGTTTAACCTTTTTATTTTAAATAATTAAAGTGACTATAAATGCCTATGGGGCATTCTTTTGTTAGTTGAACATTATTTCTATAAGTAAACCCAAATGTTTTTATATATTCTGAAAAGTATGATCAAATGTGATTTTTGAGAGTTGGAATCAACTCAAAAGCTATTATGGTTGAATTTTGAAAAATGTTTGAATGCAGAAAAGCTTCTGACTTGTTATTTTTACCAGGGTTGATCTACAGATCCAAATGATTTGAATCCAACGGGCTTGGATTAAGCATTTCAGTACATTTCTAACAAAATTGGTTTCATGCAATTTGCTTTACTGAATCGAGCTGGATTGATTTTTGAATATAGGTACAGAACTGTGTTTGAATTAAAATAGAAAAATCTAAATTCAAACGGTTGGGCTGCGCGGAAAATGTTAATGGGCCGGCCCAGTGTCACTCCGCAGTGCAGGGATCAGCTGACAGGGGGGTTCCACCAGTCAGTGGCTCATAACACGCGAAGCGGTACAGGGCTGTGTGATTTGTTGGATTAGAATGAAGATCGACGGCTAGGGATCATCGTCGACGATGAACATGTCACCGGCGAGCTTGAACCCTAGCGGCTCAGTGGGGGTGCATAGGGGGCATATCAGGGATGCAGTGACGATGGCGAGGCGAGCAAATGAACGAGTGGTCGACAGTGAGCTCAGGGATGGTCGAGGCGGCTCCAGGGGTGGTCAAAATCAACGGCTCCCTTCTTCTCCAGAGGCGGCCTGCTCCGTCGCAATTCCGGTGAGCTGCTGCTCCTCGTTCTCCGGCTAGAGGGTGGAATGATCAGTGAGGTGAGGGGAGTGGAATGGTGTGCTTCAATCGGCTGGGCGTCACCTCCTTTTATAGGCTCGACGGCGAGAACGAGAGGGATGGGCAGGCGACGGTGGCGACATGGCTACGGGCGGCTAGAGGCATGGCTGAGGTTGGCGATCGACGTGTTGTCTCCTGGCGATGCTCTAGGACTTGAATGCGCGCTTAGGGGCGGTGGAAACCGGTCGGGAACGTGTGGTGCTCTGAGCGGTAGCGACGGCGAACTCCACGGCGTGCAGTGTCTACGGGGTAGGTGCGAGGAAACGATCATGTCTAGGTCTCCTGGGACGGTGGGGTTCCTGCTGGCGAGCGGCAAGGGCTCGAGGTGGTCGGGTTGAGTGGGAACGGTGTGTGCACGGTGGTGCGCGTCGGCATGGTCGACAGCGGCGTGGGCACAGCGTTCCTGGTGGTTCTTGTCTCTGTCTTTGAGCTAGGGCTGGTCGAGAGGGGGCGGTGATGTGCTGGCTACCTCCTAGACAAGGTTGGTAAGGCTAGGCTGGCTGCTAGCTGGCCGGCGACAATAGGGTGGCTTGGTGAGGCTCAGCATGCTCACCATTGATGTCAAGGCAAGCTCACAGTGGTGCTAGATGTTTACAAATGAGCTAGATGATCTACTAAGGACTAGTTGCAACCAGAGAGGGAACAAGTTAGGCCAAATTTACTACAAGCTGTTTGATGAAATGGCCGCAAGAAACTTACTTTTGAATTTTTAAAATATTTTTGGTGGGTGTGCTAGGCATGTGCTGAGGATTCTGCGGGTGCTTGGGTTTTGAAAATTGAACTTGTTTGAGTGGTTTTTGAAATAGTGGGATCTTCCCATATAAGATAGATTCAATTTTAAACTATCATTTAAACTGAGCATTTG
The DNA here is from genome assembly GCA_916181665.1 of Avena sativa. Taxonomy (NCBI): domain Eukaryota; kingdom Viridiplantae; phylum Streptophyta; class Magnoliopsida; order Poales; family Poaceae; genus Avena; species Avena sativa. The sequence goes on from OV702296.1 coordinate 82,544,109, forward strand.
AATGTTTTTGGAAGATCACAAAGTGGGCCTTGGTACCTTATTATGAGTACTAAAAAGGGGTGCAAAGATCCACAAATGTTTCTCTTGAGTTTTGAAAACTAGATATAGCCAAAGTATGCATGAGAGTTAATTTGGCAAAAATGAAAATTCACTTCATTTGTTTATTTTGAGTTGTTTGTCTTTGGAAACAGTTTGGGGATTGTTTATATGATGTTTATTTCACCTAAGAATCCTTTTACAAGTAAAGAAACACATAACCATGGAAATTCAAAAGAATCCAAATTTTGAATACACATACATATGAATGCTTTCATATTTTTAGTTGGAAAAGTTTTTGTTAACCCTAATTTTGATGATTAGAGTTTGATGATCCAAGTTTAATATTTTTGGGATGCTACATGAGTTCACCTAGATTATTTTAACTATTAATTAGAACTCAATTTGTCATAAACTTAGTCTAAACTATTGAAAATATGTTGTAGATCAATGGCGGCCCCTACCATCAATTTTAATGCGTTCCTAGAGAAAGAAAAGTTGAAAAACAATGGAAGCAACTTCATGGATTGGTTCCGCAATATGAGGATTGTCCTAAATGCTGGTCAGTTGACCTATGTGGTGGATGCACCGCTGGGTGACCCACCTATAGAAGATGCTACCAATGATGAGAAAAATGTTTTCCGTACTCGGAAGAATCAGTACTCAACAGTTCAGTGTGCTATCTTGTATGGTTTGGAATCGGAGCTTCAAAAGAGGTTTGCGAACTTTGACCCACATGATATTGTCCGTGAACTCAAAATTATATTTTAGGCTCACACGGAAGTTAAGAGTTATGAAGCTTCTAAAAAGTTCTTAGTCAGGGGGATCAACCCCGGGTAGGCTAACCGGACAAGATACAAGGCACTAACCTGCAAGCCGGCTGACCAGCCGGGCGCAGAAACTCAAAGACACACCAGAAAGAAGGCCAAATCAAGACCAAGATGGCAAACTAGCCAGCCAGATAAGAATCATCATCAAAGGCTGCTAGCCGGCTGGATTAAGCCAGCCGAAGCAAGACAGACCAAGAGTCAATTGGCATAAAGATCAGCAGGATGAGACAAGCAAGGGCTGAAGAGTAGCCAGATGGATCCGACCATCCGGTCTAGGAAGATTAGCCGACTGGGCCACCCTAGCCGGCCACTCAAGATAGGCAAGGTACAGGGTGATGTAGGGACAGTGCGCAGTATGCCCAGGACGGCGGATAAGATAGAAAGGAGACTCAGACACTCAGCCCATACCGACGAATTTACCGATGACAGTTGTAATAGTAGACAGTAGGTGGCATTGTGCGTAACTACCCGCATGAAAACCACTATAGACGGCTTGGCGGCATGGGCTTAACTGTGGGTACACGCCCTCCATGCCGACCACTGTAGATGACCTAGCCGGCTGGGGCCCGCCTGTGGGACCCGCCAGTCGGCCAGGCCATTGCCCACTCCGCCTTGGCATATATAAGGGGCGGCAGGGGCAACATAGCAAGGGTTGGACTCTCCTAGATCATTAGCCAGACCAGATACAACTCGAGGAGCCTTGTAGCCCTTTGTGTTCATCCCTATAGTCAGATCGGCAGGAGTAGGAGTTTTACCTCAACCCGAGGGCTCCGAACCTGGGTACTTCTTGTGTCCCTAACGTTTGCTGGTACCCAATCCCGCCTGTGGATGCTTTTGTACGCTTCCCTGCTTGCTCCCACACCTCTATCTAGCCTTCTTAGGCTTTGCCGTTTCCGTAACGACGACAGTTGGCGCCCACCGTGGGGCAAAGATGGCGGCGACCGGAGTGACGTTCTGCACGGGACCCTGCACTTCGTCCGGCGAGCGCGTGGCCTCCGGCCTCGTGCTCACGCTGGGAAAATTCGACTGCGTTATCGACAACACTCGCTGCTTCGCTGGATCTAGTTTCCCAGCAGGCGGCTCCATCCTGCTATTCGGCGACCTGCCTGTCTACGTCGCCACCGTGCCGGAGCGTTTCCCTCGGGAAATCGTCTCTTTCTCCGAGCCGTTGCCCTTAGCCAACGTTGCGCCCGGCGCCGTGGAGGTGATGATGGCCGGCTCAAGAAATAGCCGTCATCCCCCTCTCGAGCGCAGCATCGACCAAGGCAGCCCGTCCACTCCGGTGCGTGAGAAGGCCGTGGTAGACGAGGTTATCGAGGAAATCCTCAAGCCGGTGCATCCCGGGGATGACCCGGAAATAGCTATGGCCAAGATCGAGGCGACGCGTGAGCGTGTGCTCTAGCAGGCCTAGGGCCTGGCCTCCACCAAGTACCAGATGGACAGCAACATCCGCGAGTATAATCGCGCCCACGGCTTCACCCCGGCTAATGAGGATCCTAGCCGGCTAGGCTCCTCGCAGCACCGCGGGGGAGAGCTGGGCACCCGCTTCGAGCATGGTCACCTTCTTCCCGTACGTACTTCCACTCACCCGTCTACGACACTGCGGTCAAGAATGTCCGGGCAGCGCAAGCCATCGCGGAGGACCTACCTCACCTGGAGGGGAAGGAAATGCTGCGCCAGTTCCAGCGAGTGCAGCATCTGCTGCGCGTGGCCGACGAGCAGACCGAGGACGCTCGCGTCGCACATGAGGCAGGAGCCAGTTACCATGGGAACCATCCGGCCGGCAACAGCCGGGGAGGACCCCGCCAGACTGAGTGCTCCGCATCTCCGGGTCAGCAACCCCCGTGCTCCAAGCGTCGCCAATCTGCCAGCAGCCAACCCCGCGGCGAGCAAGGAGCCACGAGACACCCGCAACCGGCTGTCTGGCAACCACCTCCACCCCCTCCACCATCCCGCCTCTCTGGCCGGGTGGGGACTCCCTGTAACATCCCAAAAATATTAACTTGGATCATCAAACTCTAATCATCAAAATTAGGGTTAATAAAAACTTTGCTAAATAAAAAAATAGGAAAGCATGCATGTGAGTATGCATTTCATTTTGAATTCTTTGAACCAACTTGTTTGTGTGTTCCTTTGCTTGTAAATGGATGCTTAGGTGAAATAAACATAATCTAAACAATTCCCAAACTTTTCTCAAAGACAAGTAAATCAAAACAAATAAAATAAGGGAATGGTCATTTTGACCAATTTAACTCCCATGCCTACTTGGCTGTCTCAAACTTTCAGAACTTAACAGAAACTTTTCTCGATATTTGCACCCCTTGATTGTGCTCATAAAAAAGTATGACATCCCACTTTGTGATCATCCAGAAATATTCAAATGCATAGTTTAAAGGACAATTCAAAATTGAATCTTTATCATATGGGAAGATCCCACTTTTTCAAAAACCACTCAAACAAGCTCAACTTTCAAACCCCAAGCATCTGCAGACTCACCAGCACCAACCTAGCACACCCACCAAAAATCTTTTCAAAATTCAAAACTTGAATTCTTGCGGCCATTTCATCAAACACTTGGTAGAAACAAATCAAACTGGCCTAACTTCACTATTTGGAGCAGTAATTTGGCTAAGCAATGTTCACCATTGATCACCCTGGTCTCCCCCAGTGCCAACCAGTGCTTGGACAAAACCTAGCCCCTAACCTTTGCCCCATGCCATGCCAACCCGAGCATCCCCTTGCCAGCCGACAATGGCTAGCTAGCCAGAGCAAGCACCAAGCCGAAACAACATGTCTAGGAGCAAGCCAACACCCCACCGCCACTCCCTGTCCAACGATCGAACCATGCCAGCCACTATACCACACGCACGAACCATGCCAAGCTCGCCAGCAACCATGCCGAGAGCGCGCCCCGTGCGCCACGCTCGACCGACACCCACAGACCGCGCGTCGCCCTCGCCGCGTGCATACGTGATCACGACCGTCCCAGCAACCCCGCAACACGCTCGTTGGCCGCCGCGCGGACCACGCGCACTGTGCGCCATTAAATCTTCCGTCGGGCACGCGCAGAGCACCATCGCATTCTGACCAAACCGCACCGCCCCACGTCTTGCCACCGTGTCATTGAGTATCGCCAGGGAGCACCGCACCGCCCCCTACCGTTGCCCACGCCGATAACCGTCTGTACCATCGACCACGACGAGCTCACCTTGCGCCCCGTCGGTCCCCTCTCGCCACTATAAATAGAGGCCACCCCTAGCCCAATTGAGCACACCATCTCCCTCCCCTCTCCTCACTGATCGTCCCACCCCGTTCCCGAAGCAAGGCGAGCAGCACTTCGCCAGAATTTCACCAGAGTCTGCTGCTGGATAAGAAGGGAGCCAGCGATTGGAGCCGCCCCAGGAGAAGCTGCCGGTACCAGGAGGTTCGCCGTCGTTGACTTCGTCATTCGCCCGCCTCGCCGACCCTCGCCTGAACCCCAGTGAGCCCCCAACGACCCCCACTGGCCGCGCTAGGTTTCTATCTCGCCGGCGTTGCCCAACGTCGACGATGACCCTCGGCCGTTGGATTAGAACCAGATCGAACGCACCACATCGCCCCATACCGCTTCGCACCCCCTCGTCTCACTGACGCGTGGGGACAACCACTTAACCAGCCCGCGTAAGCGCTGTGCTTAGCAGGCCGGCCCAGTATCGCTTCACGCGCATCCCAGTTATTTGAATTTAACCTTTTCCATTTTATTTCAAACACACTTCTATACCCAGTTTCAAAAATCAACCTAGATCGATTCAGTGAACCAAATTGAATGAAACCAATTTTGTTAGAAAGGTCTGGGAATGCTGAATCCAAGCCTGTTGGATTTAAATCATTTGGATCTGTAGATCATCCATGGTAAAAATAACAAGGCAAAAGCTTTTCTGCATTCAAACATTTTTCAAATTAAAACCATAATAGCTTTTGAGTTGATTCCAACTCTCAAAAATCACATTTAACCATACCTTTCAGAATATATAAAAATATATAGGTTTACTTACAGAAATAATGTTCAAGTAATAAAAGAATGCTACATAGGCATTTCTAGTCACTTTATTTAATTAAAAATAAAAGATTAAACCTTATTAAATTGTGACACCACTTTAAATCACATTCCCATGGACTAAAATATGTGGTGATGACATGTGTCAACATGATCCCATGTTTTGTTTGGAGAATATTAAATCTGAAGTAGTTTTTCAATGAGTAGAAATTACTTTTCTAAAAATAAAAGGAATTAAACCAAGCTTTAATCTTGTAATAATAGTGATGATGCTAGATCATCTATACGACCCTTTTGTGTGATGATTGCAATTAGTTAAGTATTGTTTGGTGATTGTGTACCTCGTATTTATTCATAGACGCTAGTACCGACGAGGGATACGAGGAGGAAGGAGGATACTACGAAGAAGAAGCCGAGGATAACTTCAACCACTGCTCTGCACAAGGCAAGCTAACACTTGCAAGATACTCTACTTTAGCAAGCCTTACTAATTAAGTTGACCTGTGCAAGCCAATACTTGCAAGCTATTAACTTAGCAAGCCTTACTAATCAAGTTAACCTATGCAAGCTAACACTTGCAATTATGAGAGTTAAATAACCTATGCAATGCACTAAGCATACTTGGTTAGATACATTTGATGATACCCAATTTGGCCTAATCTAGAAAATTTTGATGTCATCCTAAGGCATAAGATTGAACTTAGTTGAAACTCCACTAGTTTACTACCCCTCATTAGTACTCACCCCCACTTATAGATGCTAGTGCTAAGCATAAAACTTGATCAACATTAGATGGGAATACTTGGTGAAAATGGTTATGAAAACCTTAGAATGACGGATCATTCTACTGAGATGTTTTGGGACATGTGTTTCCAAACACCATATGAGCTTTGGTGATGAAAATGTTGAGGCATGAGCCTTAGCCCTTTATAAAGCTGATGGTTGTCTGGATGCGATTCCATTCCAATTTTATCGTATAACCACAATACCCGGAGATTGGGTAGGGCTTGACTGGAAACTTATTTACCTTAGTATTAGTTCCCTCACGTCCAAGGTCTGAGCTGAGGCTACCTTGTGAAGATTGTCCACCTGTGCAGTACCCAAGATGACAGTTAGTCATGGTTGGGAGGCCAAACTCACAGGAGAGGTGCTTATACTAGGGCGTGTAATTGAAAGGTTGGGATTGATTATCCGCATGCTGAGTATGGTGAATTCAGGATTTGTTCCTGACGGATGTATCAAATTTGTGGTGAAAGTGTACAATCTCTGCAGAGTGTCAAACTATTCGAATAGCCGCGTCCGCGGTTATGGACAGTTGGAGTGGCCATACTGTTCCCCCGTCAGATGTTTTCAAACAAACTTGTGAAATAAATTGAGACTTTGACTTGACCACAGCAGAGTTGTGACATGAGATACAAGTTCCCACTTAGGTGTTATAAAACTCAACTAGCATTCGTTGCTTCTAAATTAGTAGAGGTAAATCTGGCTTCTTGCAAAACAACCCTAGAGCCTACTGTCCTATTATCAAAAACCCCTTCCACTTGTTAGTATTATTTTGCGAGTACTTAAAGAGTACTCATGGCTTTGTCCCTGGCTATTCCCGTGGCTAGACTATGAAGAGGAGTACCTGGAGGATGGACCCCAGGAAGGTTACGACAACTAGGATTATCTCCTATCGTCAGCATTGCCTGTGACCCCAAAGATGGAGCTTCGCCTAGGCTACCGTTATTATTACGTATTCCGCTGCTTGAAGTTTTATTAAGAACTGGATCATGAGATCCCTATTTGTGTAAGAACTTATGTATGGTTTGTAATGGATGATGTACTGTGGTATCCAATTCTGTTATGTCTCGCAAAAATGGTAATCCTGGGATTGCGATGTATGGCATAACAGGCAACTGGATTAAAAATCCGGGTGTTGACAAGTTGGTATCAGAGCCATCTTGACCATAGGAGACCCTAGTTAGTCTGGACGTTTGAATCAAAAACTTAGTTTCAAAACCAAAGAAAACAAATATTTACAAAAACTTATTCACATTGTTATCCCTTTGATTCTTTCATGAAAATTCATGTTCATAAAAAAACTCTTGCAAAATACATAAAATTTGACACACTTGATCACTCTACTAACTTACTCATCTTATATTCTTTTAGATGGACGTGAAGTACAACAAGTTTTATCAGTTGGGGAATGGAGGAGACCTTATCTTTGAGGGGGATTTGGACCAGCTTTCGGAACTTCTGGAGCGTCCGCACCCCGAGTTCTTCGGAGCTCAGCTCAATGATCAAGGAGGAGAAGATCTGCAGTGGCTAATTGTTGCAAGTCTCTGAGGAAAGATTGAACCTCCCACTGCTGAGGGAATTCAGTTTACCTTAAGAGAGAACAACTGGCTCGACGGACTTGCCAGGGCCATGCAGGAAGCTCTTGCCCGTCTGTGTGGGCAAAGTATCAACCAGATCAAGGGTACCCACTTTGAGTTTTGCCCAAGGCGTGATGCTAACGGACAACCCCTGGAAGCCCCATACCACCACGAGTTGAAGACCCAATTGGACCACCTTAGCTTCATGATGTACGATCGTCAGCAGGAGTTGGATAACTACCATGACTACTCCAACCACAAGTCTACCATCATCAAGACGAAGGACCAAACCATCGCCATGCTAGCAAAGGATCGCAAGTCTCGCCGCTGTCAGCTCGACAAGAAGGAGCGCATCATTGCCCGTCTTCACCACCGTATCTCATCTTTGGAGGAGACCATTCACGAGAGAGACATGCAGTTGGAAGAAAGGGAGAATGTTGGAGAGGATCTTCGTGGAGACCCCTACTCCTATCTCAGCGACGACGATGATTTTTTGGAGGATCAGGCTATGGACTTCTTCACCGATGAGGATGATTTCGCCTTCATCGATGATGATGAGGATGATGAAGCCACTGATTCCGAGGAGTAGTAGCACTTGAGCACTAGCGTAGTGAGTAGTATTCGGTCCCACTGTATCGTATTTTCCAGAATGGTTCTTAAAACCATCTGTTTTTCTTTGTTGTGGTGTGTGTTGTACCGTGTGCTATGAAGGAATGAATGAAAAGCAAGTTGCTAGAAAATCCGAGTCAAACTTTGAAAACTTTTCAAAATCCCAGAACCTTAGAAATTTCCCTCTTTTCTCGTGATCTATCTCAATCTTCAGATGCCACGCGGAGGAAGTGGTTCATCCCCGGACCCGACGTTGCAGATCCTGCAAATGTTGACTTCTGACCATGAAGCTGAAAGAGCGGAACGTCAGGACAACCTAGCCACCCTGCAACAGATAGCCCAGCTAGCCCACAACAACCAATGCCACAGAAATCAGGACAACCATGGATCTAAGATCAAGAATTTCTAGAATACCAACCCACCTGTTTTCACTAAGTCAGAAGAACCCCTAAACGCCGATGATTGGCTGCAAACCATGGAAAATAACCTAGAAGTCGCTGGAGTGGAAGCCAACGAGAAAGTTCTGTTCGCCACCCACTACCTAGCCGGAGATGTCAGGGCATGGTGGAACATTGTTCGCGCAATGACCGGAGGCCAGATGATGACCTGGGAGGAATTCAAGGTCAAGTTCAGCAGAACCCATGTGCCACCGGGTTTGATCAAGAGGATGAGAGACGAGTTCAGAGAACTGAAGCAAGGAAGGATGACCGTAGTGGAATACCGTGACAAATTTTTGTCATTAGCTAGGTATGCCCCGGATGAGATCGACACCGAAGCCAAGAAGAAAGAAAGATTCCTTAATGGTCTGCACGATGAGATGCAAACAGTGTTAGTCAATATCCCCTTTGCTGATATTGAAGCCCTTGTCGACTCTGCCATCCAGATGGAAGGAAAGATCAACCAAGCCAATGAGAACCGTAAGCATCGCATGATGCATCAGCCAGGAACCCATCAGACCCCAAAGTATCGCCCTAACCCATCTCTAGGATTTTCCCCTAGAACCAACAGACCCCCGATGAACCGTCCGACCTATCCCGACCGTGGAAACCCTAGGCCCGGAGGAAATCACAACAACCCTGGCAACTCTAGCAATTTCAACCGTGCCCCACCCAAGTTCAACAACAACAATCCTACCGCCAACACCAACACTGCCCTGAGGACTAGAAGCAATGATGTGCCTGTAGCAGCAAAGGACAGGTCGCAGGTGACTTGTTATGACTGGAAATAAGGGTCACTACTCCAACGAGTGCCCCAACAAGAAGAATGCCGCAGCACCCAATGCCAATGTCCCAGCTCAGCAACAGCGTCGTGTTTAGCCAGGAAAAAGGTTTGCCCCAGGGAATTCGCTCAACCGCAATGGCCATCTTTTTCTCATGCATGCTGAAGAAGCTCAGGAAGCGCCAGGCGTCGTGCTGGGTATGTTTTCTGTTAATTCAGTACTTGCACGAGTGTTGTTTGATTTTGGTGCATCGCACTCATTTGTCACCGAAGAATTTGCATGCACTAGTAAAATTCAACCAACCAAACTGAAGCATGTTATGATTGTTCAAATTCCCGGATCAACCACAGAGGCTAGGCAAATTTGCAAAGCCGTCCCTATTCGAATCCATGGCATAGATTTTTATGCAAATCTGATAGTACTCGGAACTAAAGGTTTGGAAGTAGTACTAGGAATGGATTTGATGTCCAAACATAAAGGATTGATTGACTATGCCAAGAAAGCCATAACCATAACCATAACCATGACCAGTACAGCCGAAATATCAGTCGAGCATATATCTGAAACCTTACCTCGTCAATTCAAGTGCAACAAGAGTATAGCCCAACCTACCATTGACCAAGTCCAGATAGTCTGTGAATACCCCGATGTATTTCCAGATGTTTTGCCCGGTATGCCCCCAGATCGGGATATCGAGTTTATCATCGAACTAATCCCCGGAACTGGACCCATAGCCCAGAGACCATATAGTATGAACCCATATGAGCTAGCAGAACTGAAGAAGCAACTGGATTCCATGTTGGAAATTGGGTTGATTCAACCAAGTGCGTCACCTTGGAGATCACCTGTTTTGTTAGTGGATAAGAAGGATGGAGGTAACCGTTTGTATACGGATTATCGGAAGTTGAATGATGTCACCATCAAGAACAAATACCCCTTGCCCAAGATAGAAGATTTGTTTGATCAGTTGACCAGTGCCAAAGTGTTTTCTAAGATTGATCTTAGAACTGGCTATCATCAACTCAAGATTCGCGCAGAGGATATTCCAAAGACTGCCTTTAACACCCGATATGGATTGTGCGAGTATACAGTCATGTCTGTTGGATTAACCAATGCCCCCGCTTATTTCATGAATCTCATGAATAAGATTTTTATGGACTTCCTGGATAAGTTTGTCGTTGTTTTCATCAATGACATTCTGATTTATTCCAAATCGGAAGAAGAACATGAGATACACCTAAGGACCATTCTTGGAACCCTTAGAGAGCATCAGTTGTATGCCAAGTTTAGCAAATGTGAATTCTGGTTACAGGAAGTAGGATTCCTCAGTCACATTGTATCAGCCGGAGGAATTGCCGTTGACCCTGCCAAAGTGAAGGATGTCGAAGATTGGCAAGCCCCAACCACTCAAACCCAAGTTCGTGCATTTCTCGGATTGGCGGGATATTACCGCAAATTCGTAGAAGGATTCTCGAGTATCGCCAAACCCATGACCCAATTGCTGAAGAAGGACAAGAAGTTTGAATGGACCGACAAATGTGAAACGAGTTTTCAAGAACTTAAGAGGAGATTGATTTCAGCCCCAATCTTGATCATGCCGGATATCATGAAGCCCTTCGATGTGTATTGTGACGCATTCAAGATCGGTCTCGGATGTGTGCTAATGCAAGAAGGCAAAGTTATATCTTATCTATCTCGACAACAGAAGCAACATGAGCAAAATTACCCAACCCATGACCTCGAACTCCTAGCCGTCGTTCTAGCCCTGAAGACATGGAGACATTACCTGATGGGAAATCGTTGCAAGATCTATACGGATAACAAGAGTCTGAAGTATATATTCACTCAGAAGGAGCTGAATATGAGGCAGAGAAGATGGATTGAGCTAATCAAGGATTACGATCTGGACATTCACTATCACCCTAGTAAAGCCAATGTAGTAGCAGATGCCCTTAGCAGATTGCCGTGCCGCTTGAACTCCATGATTTTTAAGGAGCAACCAAGTTTGCACAAAGAGATGGAAGATTTTCGAATGGAATTAGTGAGTGAAGGATTTTTGGCTAGCATAGAACTTCAGCCCACTTTGATCAGTCAGATTAAAGAGGTGCAGAAGGTAAATGCTAGTATTGACGGAATCAAGCGTCGTATTGGTACAGGCAAAGTACCCGGATTCACCGTAGACGAAGAAGGAGTTCTGTGGTATATAGGACGCCTTTGTGTACCATCAGATTCTGAGTTGAAAGAAGTTATTTTGAAGGAGGCTCATGATACTCTTTATTCTATCCATCCTGGAGGAACTAAGATGTATCAAGATTTGAAAGAGCAATTTTTGTGACATAAAATGAAGAGAGAAATCGGAAGCTATATCGCCAAGTGTGATATATGTCAGCGTGTCAAGGCAGGACATCAAAGACCCGCTGGATTGTTGCAACCATTGCAGATTCAGGAATGGAAATGGGATTCCGTTGGAATGGACTTTATCACCGGATTGCCTACTTCTAGTAGGGGAAATGACTCTATCTAGGTCATAGTGGACCGATTGTCCAAAGTCTCCCATTTCTTGCTCGTCAAGACCACATATCAGAGTTCGAAGCTAGGGGAGTTATACATCGCTAGAATAGTTAGTTTGCATGGAGTCCCCAAGAACATCGTATCGGATCGAGGAACTCAGTTTACCTCGAGATTCTGGAAAAAAGTCCAAGAAGGTTTAGGAACCCGCCTAGATTTCAGCACCGCGTATCACCCTCAGACCGATGGACGAGCGAGTAAACCAAATACTCAAAGATATGCTGAGAGCATGTGTGTTAGAATATGGATCCAAGTGGGAAGACTGTCTGCTGTTTGCAGAATTCTCATACAATAACAATTATTAAGCCAGTTTGCAAATGGCCCCATTTGAATTCATGTACGTAAGGAAGTGTCGCACCCCTTTGAACTGGTCGGAAGTAGAAGAGAGTCAGATTTTCGGACCCGACATCCTACGAGAAGCAGAAGAGAAGGTTCACAAGATTCGTGAGCACCTCAAGACTGCCCAGTCCAGACAGAAGAGTTACGCCAACAAGAGACGTAGAGACATCGCCTTCAACATAGGAGATTTTGTGTATCTGAAAGTGTCGCCATTGAAGGGAATGCAGCGTTTCCAACTCAAGGGAAAGTTAGCCCCCAGATATATCGGACCTTTCAAAATTCTGAACCATCGAGGAGAAGTGTCGTATCAATTGGAACTGCCCGAAGAGATGTCAGCTGTGCACAATGTGTTCCATGTCTCGTTACTTCGCAAGTGTCTCGAAGTCCCAGAGAAGACCGAAGTGTTCAAAAACATCGATCACCAGACCATAGAGATCAACGATGACCTAACCTATCCCAAAGTACCCATCCGTATTTTGGAAGAAGCTTTCAGAACTACCCGAACCCAAAGCATCAAGTTTCTCAAGATTTAGTGGAGTAACCACACAGAAGAGGAAGCTACCTGGGAGCGCGAAGATCACATCAGGACGGAGTTTCCTGATCTCACTACAAGGAATGTGTTATTCTATGACCTTTTAATAGTGACCGTGAACAAAATCGTCATAGAGTTATGACGATTTTGCATGAGATGGTAGTAAGTTGTTCAAGAGGGCCTATACCCTAGAAAATTACGACGATTTTGCTAAAAATTGTCATAGTTACTTTAGATGAAATCGTCATAATTTGATGGAAGCAGCCTATGGTGTTACTTGTAGCTCACTATGACGATTTTAAATCGTCATATTGTCATAACTTGACATGAGTTGTTTGCCACATCAGCAATTGCGTCTATGTGGCGTGTCTATGTGTCGGGATTTTTACTATGTGTCCTATCCATGTGTTAATATTGGCTTATATATGTGCCCAGTTCACCACATCCCACCAACTCCGCAGTCGCATCGCCCTCTCCCACAACCGCATCGCCCTCTCCCGAAACCCTAGCGGCGCCCGAACCCTAGCATGCGCCGAGCCAGATCCGCCGCCAGCCACGCCCCTCCCTCCCTTCTCCGCCATTCTCGCCCCCTCCCTAGGTCTCCGCCACTCTCGGCCATGTCCCGAAACACATTCCTTTGCGCTGCCTCCCCATCCCTCTCGAAATCGAACCAGGCGTCCCCTGCTCCCCTTCGCGTGATGGCTCCAAAGTGCTGTGATCCAGGTAAACGCGTGCCCAATTCATGCCCTCTGCTATTCGATTCGATCTACTCCTTCATGTCTCATGACCAATTCGGTGGTTCTTTATAGGGTCGAAGGAACACGTCGACCTTCGATGAGATCTAGCTGCAGATCGATCTGCACCCCGGCGCCAAGCCCCCTTGCGTTCAGCGTCCCGCACCACCGAGCCACCATGCCCAAGACAGAGGAGGACGGGTCTCCTTCGCAGCATGACCTGCCACCGGTGCCGAAGCAGGTCGGCTGGAGGAGCACCGCCTATAGGCCATGCGCGACCTAGAGATCGAGCACACGCGGGTCCTCGTCGACGTCACCGGCTCCGCCCCCACATATGCGGAAACCCCATACGCCGCTCTCGTTGGTGAGTTCTTTGCTGTTGCCTGAGCCCATGTGCAACTATCTTTCCACTTGCTAGATGAAAGCTAGTTTCTATTTACTGATGGAAACTGTTAGTTGCAGCTTGCTAGATGGAAGCTAATTTTTCTAATGTTACTTTTCCTATTTTTGCTGCTTCATGCCAATTTTCCTTGATGCAGCTTATTTTGCCCTGTAATGTATCATGCTAGCTCAATGCTAGATGTAACCTGCTAGCTCTATGTTGCTAGTTCTACATAGAAGCAAAAATAAATAAACTTGAACTTTGTTTTCTAGAACCAGTTGTACTTACAGGTATCTGAAACTATGCTACTGGAGCATGTACTCAACTGCAACTAAAAACTTGTACATAGGCATAGATGTTACTCTCAGATTTGCCATAAGTAAGCTCATTGTTTGAGATAGAACTAGTATGGTTCAGCATGGTTAGCACCGACTCTCAGGTTTTTCCGTAGAGATGCTTCTTTTCCGGCACGAGCACGGTGAGTTGTGTATCACCAAGCGTACTTCCTGTTAGTTATCTTTTTCTGTTTTGTATGGGACATGTTTTGATTCTAAATATAATGGTGGTGATTTGTTAGATGTAATCAAATAACTTCGGTGGGATCTTCTAACACCATAGTCTGTTGTAATATATGATGGGGATGCATTTTTTTTACTATATCAATTTTAATACCGATTCATTTTGGAATATACAATGCCCCTGCATAAGTTTTGTATCTACAGATGTTGTTATATTTTCCCAGTTTCTAATTTATATGTTTGCGGTTTCCTTATGGTGAGTAGATTTTCTTCTCTAAGGAGGTGCAACTAAGACAGTAATATGATCTTTTGTTGTTACATCCTCAACATGTACCATCCTCAGCAAGGTAGAACCTGCTATTTTTAGCACCATCCTGGGCAACTATAGATGGAACAAAAGTAGTAGAAGATTTTTTCCTTTGTTACTGATATAAACGGGGTTTCGGTCTTGGTATGGCCCTTAATGTTTCACACTTACTGTTGATTGCTCTTAGTGCATGTGCCTTCTTTGGAAAGAAAACATGCTAATGAGAGATCCTGGAGCTTCACATTGCATTTGCTAGCTAGCTCAGTACTAGAAATGTCCTACTTGTCAGATTTCTTTTATTTCTTTACTAAATAACATGTTATCTTAGCTTGTTCTTGTGTGCTCAATGATTATTACTAAATCATCTTACCACATTTTGAATTTCTCATGCATTTTATAGCTGTTTCTATAACTCAGATGATTTACAATTGATTTGCTTCTCTCCCTATGTAGCTGTTTGAGATGGGGTTGCAGTTCTCCCTCTCTCCGGAGCTCCCTCCCAAGGAGTACGGGCTCAACCTCGACCCAATGGCTGCTGCCACCGTCCAGCAGGCTGGCCGTACCAACGGTGATGAGCAGGGAGGTCCTGCTCGCGGACACCAAGGTCTCTAGATTCCAACAGTATAAAAACTAGCTGAGATTTGCTTTGCTTCTTTATCTTCATCTCATTCACGATAGCTTTATTATCACTTTCTATAGTCGCATGATTAGTTTCAACAGTATAATTTGCATACCTTGGAATTCTGGATTGTTGTGAGGTAGTACATGCCATCTTAATCAGTTTGTTGCTAAAGCAGTTTTGGTTCTGAATATACTAGCACCTTTACCATGAATATACTACAGTGTTGGTTCTTAACTGTCGCTCATTAATTTTGCAAATTTGGCTTGGAAGATGGGAAGGATTGGAGTACTGCACATTATACGTATGTGACTGGTCCTGCTGCGGCCATCTCTGGTGAAGCTACAGGTACTTCCCGACGCCGACGACCACCTCAGGTAAAGGCCTCTTTTTATTCCCCTATTCTTCTTGATCAAGAGCGCACCTATGTGCGGTGCTGAAAATTATAGTGGACTCTTTTTGGTAGGATGCATGAGCTACAGGTGCATGCGTGATGACTACATATGCTTTAGTTAGCAAATCTGGTGTAGTTGTCTTTGAATTGTCCGCAGAGAGCTGCTAATTCTATAAAACGGAAGCAGTAAGCTGTGGCCTGGTTATGTTTTGTTTGTCGAAATTTAGTATGTTGCTTTTGAGATTTATCTTGTCAAAATTTTAAAAAACCAAAAGCAGTAACTAAAATTCAGTCTGTTAGTTCTGTTGGTTCTGTTCTGTTTGTAATAGTGTAAAGCTATGTAATCTCTTGTCAATTTTTTGTGTTATTTTAGACAACAGAAGTCATTTTATTGCATTGAAGTTTATTACTTCTGAAGCGAAAGCATTTGGAAGATTGCATTGCAGTTTATTACTTCTGAAGCGAAAGCATTTCTTGTGATACTTTTATATACCTTGCAACTGTAAAACTTCTATGTGCTAATCCATCCTTTTCTTGGCATTTTATTGGAATCAATCGTTGTCATATAGTAGTAGTATGTTAGTGTACAGGGCAGGTGACGACAGGGATGTACACAGGCCATTGTTCTGTTCCAAGCGAAACCCACCCCATTAGACCCATACAGACCCGCCCCATTCTCAGCTTGAGTAGATATTGCAAAATCAAAATCTAATGCACAATTAAAGCATACTCACATATAAATGAATAGGAAGCTTGTCCCAGCGACTGTTTTCATTAACTATATTTGTTGTCTACTACCTTATTGTTGGGCAGATTGTAACATAAAACAACTATTTGATTATGAAATGTATATTTGGTTATTTCTGAATGCTTTCTCATATAATCATATTGCGAATTTTCAGTACTACCAGCAGGAGTACTCCAAGCTGGGCCAGCAGATCAGTATCTTGCAGAACTCAAACAGGTTAAAATCTTCATGCCATGATGCATATGATAGTGTATGATACCTCATAGGAACTTAAGTTTTTGGATCCTATCATGTCTGAAATTTCCAGTAGGTCATTAGTGAGAGATTCTGTCAGCACCATGACCCTGAGGGAACTTAATCAGCTAGAAGGTAGGCTGGAGAAAGGCATAGCCAAGATAAGAGCTAGAAAGTCAATAGTTGGATATGACTCTGTAATTGGTTGTATAGCTATTGGTACATCATTTTGAAGCTAGGCATGCATGTTTTGTGCATGTACAAGACTGTCTATTGTTTTTTATCTGAATACATGTTTTTGTACTTGAAAACTGTTATGGAAATGGACTTACCATAGCTAATATGCTGCTATTTATTTATCCAATTCGTATCACTTATGCTAGTTTTTCTGTTTGACAGAAATAAGAAGGCCGAAGGAGGATATTTCGATGTTCTTGGATGTGGTATAGGCCAGCAACAAGGGCGCCATAAGGAGTAGTAGGGAGCTATGCTCCAGGCCAGTCCAGTAGCTAATCTGGAATGTTTACATCTACTGATTATTTGGTTATTGTGTATCAATTTTGGCTGCTGTTTCTTTGTATCTGTTGTCATGTGTATATCTACTATATCAGCTATTTATATCTGTTATAGTGTTATATGATGATCTGGCTGTCATGTCCTGTTATACTGTTACCTCGTGGCTGTCATATTTAAATTCTAGATGTTAAATTGTTGTGTTGTGTAAAATATATATTTGGAAATGTTGCTGGGATGGTTTGGTAGTAGCTTCGGACCTGTTCTGGATATAAAAAAGGCTACATGGAATTAGAAAAAAAAGGAAAAAAGGCTGAAAAAATAAAAGAGAAATCTGATGTACAGAATAAAAGGCCCAGAAGGGAAAACACCCTAATAAAGCCATGGCCCATAGAAGAAATGTACCATAAAAGGCCACGACACAAAATTAAATGCTATGTAAATGGCCTAGGCCTAAAAAAGAAAAAGGCCAGAATTATTGGGCTGGCCCATATAGACCACCATAATGGATTGGGCTGATTCCGATTTAAGACGATTTAATTTCGTCACCATTTTGTCACGTAGGATCAGCCACGCAGGATCTGACATGGCATGGCTAGATGGCCCGTGACGATATTGAATCGTCATAGACGTTATGACGATCCAATATCGTCATAGATGGTTATGACGATTTTATCAAAAACATCGTTATAGTTCATTTGCGACGCTCAGCTTTCGACGATCTCAAAATCGTCATAGAATCGTCATAAACAGACTACTATGACGATTCTGTGACGAAAATGGAGGGTCATATATTGCCATATTCCTTGTAGTGTCTCTTCAAATCCTAGGTAATCTTTTCGTTCTTTTTCAAATCTCGGGACGATATTTTGTTTAAGGGGGAAATGTTTGTAACATCCCAAAAATACTAAACTTGGATCATCAAACTATAATCATCAAAATTAGGGTTAATAAAAACTTTGCTAAATAAAAAAATAGGAAAGCATGCATGTGAGTATGCATTTCATTTTGAATTCTTTTGAACCAACTTGTTTGTGTGTTCCCTTGCTTGTAAATGGATGCTTAGGTGAAATAAACATAATCTAAACAATTCCCAAACTTTTCTCAAAGACAAGTAAATCAAAACAAATAAAATAAGGGAATGGTCATTTTGACCAATTTAACTCCCATGCCTACTTTGGCTGTCTCAAGCTTTCAGAACTTAACATAAACTTTTCTGGATCTTTGCAACCCTTGATTGTACTCATAACAAAGTATCAAGGCCCACTTTGTGATCATCCAGAAACATTCAAATGCATAGTTTAAAGGACAGTTCAAAATTGAATCTTTATCATATGGGAAGATCCCACTTTTTCAGAAACCACTCAAACAAGCTCAACTTTCAAAACCCAAGCATCTGCAGACTCACCAGCACCAACCTAGCACACCCACCAAAAATCTTTTCAAAATTCAAAACTTGAATTCTTGCGTCCATTTCAGCAAACACTTGGCAGAAACAAATCAAACTGGCCTAACTTCACTGTTTGGAGCAGTAATTTGGCTAAGCAATGTTCACCATTGATCACCCTTGTCTCCCCCAGTGCCAACCGGTGCTTGGACAAACCCTAGCCCCTACCCTTTGCCCCATTCCATGCCAACCCGAGCATCCCCTTGCCAGCCGACAATGGCTTGCTAGCCAGAGCAAGCACCAAGCCAAAACAACATGTCTAGGAGCAAGCCAACACCCCACCGCCACTCCCTATCCAGCGCTTGAACCCTGCCAGCCACTGGACCACACGCACAAACCATGCCAAGTCTCGCCATCGCGTTACGACCAAACCGCACCGCCCCACGTCTCGCCACTGTGTCGTTGAGCATTGCCAGGGAGCACCGCACCGCCCCCTACCGTCGCCCACACCGATAGCCGTCTATACCATCGACCACGACGAGCTCACCTTGCGCCCCGTCGGTCCCCTCTCGCCACTATAAATAGAGACCACCCCCAGCCGAATTAAGCAGACCATCTCACTCCCCTCTCCTCACTGATCGTCCCACCCCGTTCCCGAAGCAAGGCGAGCAGCACTTCACCGGAATTTCACCGGAGTTTGCCGCTGCTGGAGAAGAAGGGAGCCAGCGATTGGAGCCGCCCCAGGAGAAGCTGCCGGTACCAGGAGGTTCGCCGTCGTCGGCTTCGTCGTTCGCCCGCCTCGCCGACCCTCGCCTGAACCCTGGTGAGCCCCCAACGACCCCCACTAGCCGCACTAGGTTTCTGTCTCGCCGGCGTTTCCCAACATCGACGATGACCCTCAGCCGTTGGATTAGAACCAGATCGAACGCACCACATCGCCCCATACCGCTTCGCACCCCCTCGTCTCACTGACGCGTGGGGACAGCCACTTAACCAGCCCGCGTAAGCGCTGTGCTTAGCAGGCCGGCCCAGTATCGCTTCTCGCACAACCCAGTTATTTGAATTTAACCTTTTCCATTTTATTTCAAACACACTTCTATACCCAGTTTCAAAAATCAACCCAGATCGATTCAGTGAACCAAATTGAATGAAACCAATTTTTTTAGAGAGGACTGGGAATGCTGAATCCAAGCCCGTTGGATTTAAATCATTTGGATCTGTACATCATCCATGGTAAAAATAACAAGGCAGAAGCTTTTCTGCATTCAAACATTTTTCAAATTAAAACCATAATAGCTTTTAAGTTGATTCCAACTCTCAAAAATCACATTTAACCATACCTTTAAGAATATATAAAAATATATAGGTTTACTTACAGAAATAATGTTCAAGTAATAAAAGAATGCTACATAGGCATTTCTAGTCACTTTATTTAATTAAAAATAAAAGATTAAGCCTTATTAAATTGTGACACCACTTTAAATCACATTCCCATGGACTAAAATATGTGGTGATGACATGTGTCAACATGATCCCATGTTTGGTTTGGAGAATATTAAATCTTAAGTAGTTTTTCAATGAGTAGAAATTACTTTTCTAAAAATAAAAGGAATTAAACCAAGCTTTAATCTTGTAATGATAGTGATGATGCTAGATCATCTATAGGACCCTTTTGTGTGATGATTGCAAGTAGTTAAGTATTGTTTGGTGATTGTGTACCTCGTATTTATTTATAGACGCTAGTACCGACCAAGGATACGAGGAGGAAGGAGGATACTACGAAGAAGAAGCCGAGGAGAACTTCAACCACTGCTCTGCACAAGGCAAGCTAACACTTGCAAGATACTCTACTTTAGCAAGCCTTACTAATTAAGTTGACCTGTGCAAGCCAATACTTGCAAGCTATTAACTTAGCAAGCCTTACTAATCAAGTTAAACTATGCAATCTAACACTTGCAATTATGAGAGTTAAATAACCTATGCAATGCACTAAGCATACTTGGTTAGATAAATTTGATGATACCCAACCCTAGTTTTACTTGCAAGCTTATTACTTTATTTCTTTATCAAAGCTCTTACTTAGAGTTTACTTAAGTGAATTGTAGATACTAGAAAGATAATGGAAGGTTGCATAAAGAGCATAAAATTTGGCCTAAGCTAGAAAATCTTGATGTCATCCTAAGGCATAAGATTGAACTTAGTTGAAACTCCACTAGTTTACTACCCCTCATTAGTACTCAACCCCACTTATAGATGCTAGTGCTAAGCATAAAACTTGATCAACATTAGATGGGAATACTTGGTGAAAATGGTAATGAAAACCTTAGAATGATGGATCATTCTACTGAGATGTTTTGGGACATGTGTTTCCAAACACCAGATGAGTTTTGGTGATTAAAATGTTGAGGCATGAGCCTTAGCCCTATATAAAACCGATGGTTGTCTGGATGCGATTCCATTCCAATTTTATCGTACAACCACAATACCCGAAGATTGGGTAGGGCTTGACTGGAAACTTATATACCTTAGTATTAGTTCCCTCATGGCCAAGGTCTGAGCTGAGGCTACCTTGTGAAGATTTTCCACCTGTGCAGTACCCAAGATGATAGTTGGTCATGGTTGGGAGGCCAAACTCACAGGAGAGGTGCTTATACTAGGGCGTGTAATTGAAAGGTTGGGATTGATTATCCGCATACTGGGTATGGTGAATTCAGGATTTGTTCCTGACGGATGTATCAAATTTGTGGTGAAAGTGTACAATCTCTGCAGAGTGTCAAACTATTCGAATAGCCGCGTCCGTGGTTGTGGACAGTTGGAGTGGCCATACTGTTCCCCCGTCAGATGTTTTCAAACAAACTTGTGAAATGAATTGAGACTTTGACTTGACCACAGCAGAGTTGTGACATGAGATACAAGTTCCCACTTAGGTGTTATAAAACTCAACTAGCATTCGTTGCTTCTAAATTAGTAGAGGTAAATCTGGCTTCTTGCAAAACAACCCTAGAGCCTACTGTCCTATTATCAAAAACCCCTTCCACTTGTTAGTATTATTTTGCGAGTACTTAAAGAGTACTCATGGCTTTGTCCCTGGCTATTCCCGTGGCCAGACTATGAATAGGAGTACCTGGAGGATGGACCCCAGGAAGGTTACGACAACTAGAATCATCTCCCATCGTCAGCATTGCCTGTGACCCCGAAGATGGAGCTTTGCCTACGCTACCGTTATTATTACGTATTCCGCTGCTTGAAGTTGTATTAAGAACTGGATCATGAGATCTCTATTTGTGTAAGAACTTATGTACGGTTTGTAATGGATGATGTACTGTGGTATCCAGTTCTGTTATGTGTCGCAAAAATGGTAATCCTGGGATTGTGATGTATGGCATAACAGGCATCTGGGATTAAAAATCCGGGTGTTGACACTCCCAATCCAGTTGAGCCAGATGTGCGCGCCCACATCGACTTCCTGATGGAAGCTCGCATCACCGAAGAGGAAGACGCAACCGTCCCCCTGTGCTTCGGGCCATGCATCCGGAAGGAGCCCTTCCCCGACAAGTTTTCCCTGCCACGGGACACCCCCAAGTATGATAGCAGCATGAAGCCGGAGGACTGGCTAACCGACTACGTCACCGCAGTCGGAATAGCCCATGGCAATAAGCGCATGGCTGTTCGCTACACCCCGCTCATGCTGACCGGCTCGGCGAGAACTTGGCTCAACAGCCTAGCGCCCAACAACATCAATGCCTAGTGAGACTCCAAGAAAGTCTTCATCCTGAACTTCAACAGCACGTACAAGCGTCCCGGCAGGCCCTGTGATCTTTCTCTGTGCGTCCAGGGAGACCGCGAGTCGGATCGAGCGTACCTCGCTCGGTGGACCGAGCTGCGCAACTCCTGCGAAGGGGTGGTGGAGAACCAAGCAATTGGTTTCTTCATAGAAGGGTGCCGCGAGGGCACGATGCTGCGCCACCGTCTGTTGTGCGATCAGCCCAAGACCATGGCCGAGCTGATGATCGTTTCTGACCAGTACGCCACAGCGGACACGGCGATGAAGAAGCCCCTCCGAGTAAACACGGAGGGATGGCCGATTACCACTGAGCCGGCTCGAGAGAAGCCAGCCGGTCAAGGCGGAGATGCCGGATCGTCCCGGTGGCACTGCAGCGACAACCGCTACCAGGGAAGCGCCTGGTTGAGTAGCAGAGCCCGCGTTACCACTAGCGGCAAGTCAACGTGGTGCAGGGCGCGCCGACCAACAACAACAAGAGGCAGAGGAATGCCTTCACCTTCGAGCAAATGTTCGACGGTCCCTGCAAGTACCACAACAGCACCAAGATGGCTGCGCACACCACTCGGTAGTGCAGCAGGACCCGCCAAATCAAGGAGAAGCCTAGATTACCTCCTCTCCCCCACCCCCACCCGGCGGTACCCCACCACTGGCTAGGGCAGCCGACAACAACCGCAGAAATGGAGGCTACCCACAGTAGTACGAGAACTACCACATCTTCGAGGCTGAGCCGATTGACAATCACAACCGCAAGCAGCACAGCGTGGAGGTGAACGTTGTCGTCCCCCTAGTCCCCCTGCGTCTCAACTGGTCCGAGACCCCCATCACCTGGAGTCAGGCGGACCAGCCGGATTCTCACCCGAATCCTGGGGGCTATGCGATGGTGCTGGACCCCCTCGTCATCTCCGACGTCCGCACCTGCGGGTTCTCCCATGTCCTGGTAGACGGTGGAAGCAGCCTCAACCTGCTCTACTGGTCCTCCATGGAGAAGCTGGGTATCCGGAAATGTGACCTCAAGCCCTCGACCACTATTGTGACACCCCCGGAATCAAGGCTAAACAAATCCCAGACCTCCGTCTGGAATAAGCTTAACCTTGAGCTCGAGAATATCCAGTGAAGAATCGGTAGCACATCAGTGACCCTACGACACAAAAATTATTACAGCAAGCTCATAACTGAGCGAAGAACCAAAATATTACAAGCAGAGGTCACTGACCACAAACATCAAACAACGGAAGGCAAATTATGCTATTAAGTATATCAAACTTAACAAATGGCCTAAGAGGCCTGAAGCATAACAATGACATCCCATTTCATAGATTCCAGGCTGCCGGTCGGGAACTCCAAACTACTCGTCGATGTTGATGCCGTAAAGAACTCATCTTCTATGGTAACACGTACTCTGCTGCAAAAATATCAACGAAGCAAGGGTGAGTACAGGCTGTACTCCGCAAGACTTATGGCTGGTGGAGTTGTTTTGCATAAATCCATCTTTGTTTTGTAAAAACAAGAGGGAGAAGAAGCTCGTCTAATCAGAGTGTTTTAAAAGGGAATAAGAAATCGACATTTCCAAGGTATTGATCATCATAATTTGATATCCACCAAGTCATCATCGAACCTCATCGAGGATCACCCCGTCGTACCCAAGAGGAAGCATCCTTAAGCACACTTTACCTTTCCAAGTTTTATGATTAGGTTCAAGTTCTCTATGATCCCACGTCCATTCCCAAGTTGTCCATAACCGTGGACACAGATTTTAGAAAAGATTAATACCCTGCAGGGGTGTGCAACTTTACCCACACGTGTCGACTGACTCTTAGCGTCACATGACACACTTCCTTGGTGTACTGACAGACGGTGATCGACCGAAACCTTTCCCTTACTTTTTCCTAATCCATGAGTCACCAGAAGGGCTCCCGGCTGCGGTAGTTGGCCTTACTCCCAGGCGGTCCTCGACTCTGTGTACCGGGATCCAGTTCAATGCCGATCATCCTTCACCCGGCCACGTCCTATATGCTTGCACCATTTTCCAAAAACCATTTTCCATGCGGGTGCCAAATAAATCTTCAAACTAGGGACTCATGGATCTGACTAGGCAAGTTGGGGTCATGGGGGTCCCCAAAAACCCCCGTGTGGTTGTACACTCATCTTGGTTCAAGAGACAAGAACCTCGGGTCCTAAGGGTGGCAAGTATGGGACTGCAAAAACCACAACCCTCGTGGCCTCCCATACAAGCCTTAGCTTGTTTACTCCATATCACCTGTCATACCACGTTCTCCTGTCCAACTAGGTTCATTCGAAGCTCGGAACCATCAACCAAGTGAATCAACAGAACAACTAAGCATGGCTAAGCACCGCAGATAAAGTAGCTCGAGCAGCGATCATAAATCCAAACCCTAGTTATGCTAGGAGCAGTGGATCAGGGAATATAGGTTCAAAGGAAACATGCATCAGATAGGATTACTCTATCTATCTATAAAATACTTTAGAATCGTATGCACATGTCAAGAATTTAAAATGCTTGAAAGCATATGATTATATTATGTGTGGGGTTCGCTTGCCTTTGCCTGTTGATACCCAATACAGATCTTCGTATCCATCATCTTGACTTGTTCGACAACCACAAGGATATAGCTCTCCGGGTTCATCTTGTTGGCATTGTTCGTCGATGACCTTCAATGGTCTTGATCTCAATCTTCAGTCTTGGACTCGATCTCGATTCTGATATCGTATTCTACCGGAGAAGAAACAAACATCCGAAAGGAAGGGAAACAATCAACACATGTCATCGATGCAATACTCAAACAACGATGATGATATGACAAGTTAAAAGTTGTTGAAATTGAAACTCTAAACATGCTTCGTCATTTTAATCGGTGTCCGAGGGGTCCAAACCCTAATTCGGAGAAACCCCGAATGCATATGGGAGGGTGCATTTGCTTATCTAATTAAACTTGTCATGTAAGTTGATTATCAATGCATTATTATAGTGTAATTAGATAGAGTTTATTTTTCTGAACATTTTGATATATTATTTGTATTTTTCTGATTTAAAATAAATTAGTTATGAATTTCTCAAATTTTAATTCATTTTAATTCATTTTTAGAATATTATAAAATAATTTATATTTTAGAATTAATTAAACATTTTTATTAATCAGAAACATTTCTGAAAGTACTTATTACACTTACAGGGTGGACCCACCTATAAGCATTTATAAATTACTGTAATGAATTACATAAATTAATAAAAGAAAAAGAAAAGATTTATTGCATGGGCATGACACCATGATGACATCATCCAGAAGCAACCCTTGCAGATCATGGATGGATCGATCGATCCGGAGCTCACGGGGAGGTGTGGTTGGGGTCGTTGGAAAGAGGGCGTCGAGGGGAGTCGAATGGTGGTGGAGCCGCCCTCGAATGGTCGTCGGAGCATGGTCGGCGATGACAAACGGCGGCGATGCTCTCGGATGATCATGGGGAAGAAGAACTAGAGGGTGTGGGAGCAAGGGGAGAGCACTCGCATGCTCAGGAGCTCACCAGGACGCAACAAAGGGGTCGACGAGGCGAAGCATGCACGGAGGGCACCGGAATCAAGGGTGGACGCGGCCGCCGGAGTCGGGGAAGGTGAGGTCGAAGGCGACGTTCCATAGCGCCCCTACTCGATTCCTTCGAGGAGAAGCATCAGCGTGACGAGGCGAAGCTCACAGAGGTCTCGGATGGCGAAGGGGTGGTCGGGAATGGCGGGGCTCGCCGGTGTCTGCGCGCTAGGGTTTCGGTGATTTGGGAAAAAACGAAAGAAAGCACGAGGGGAGGAGAAATGGGTATGGGGAGAGAGAGGGGAGAGAGGCCGGTCTTATCCTGGCATCCAACAGCGGCGGCGGGAATTGTAGCGCGGCTGGCATTGGGCGGCGGAGGCGCTGCCAGGCAGCAGCTCTCCTGTCGCGAGGAAGAAGATAGCATGAAGGGGTACGCGGGCTTGGGCCGCACTGGGCTGCTCCTGGGCTGTGGATGGTTGCACGCGAGCGGAAGAGGGTGAGGGAGAGAGATGGGATCGGCCCAGGGAGAGAGGGAGAGATATTTTTTTTCTTTTTAAAACCTTTTCTATATCTGTTTTTACTTTTCTCTTTGTATTTTTCAAATACAAATCTGTTTTATGTTATTTTGAAAACAGCAAAACTTTGTAAACATTTCAAACATTGTAGGGGCCCTGGTTACTGTTTGGGCTCCATATCTTTTGTGATTTCAAAATTCAAAACCATTTTGAATGTGTTTCAAATAGAGAGGGAAAGCTAGAGTTAGGGTTTAGTTAATCTTGTGTGGATTTTTATCTTAGCAAGATTATATGATGCTCATGCTATGCACATACAAACCCTAATTACTATTATTAGAAATAGGGTGTTACAATTCTATCCCCCTTAAAAGAATCTCGACCCGAGATTCCTAGGTAGGAAGATAGAAGGAATAGGGTCACACTAAACTTCGACGATCTTATTGAAGAGGTTGATCCAGGCCACCATGACGAGTGGACGAAGTGCTTCATAATCTTCGAGGTGGCTGCTCACACTAAGGAAAAGAGGGAAAGACACGGGACCACAAATTGGGTATCTCATGATCAACTCAAGGATAGATGTTTCGCGAACATCTCTAAAGCCAACAACATGAAAGACACCAAGGTAAAGGAGGAAACCAAAGGAGAAGGTTTCAAGGTGACAAGTAGCTGGTCTTCATAAGGATTGAGACCATGGAACTTGCAGAAGAGTTTGACTTCTAAAGGGAGGAACTTCCAACAGAAAGAACATGACCGCAGACTTCGATAGGTAACCTCTACGAAAAAACTTCAGTAGATTTTTACAGGTGGAAGAGATAGATACCAACAAAACCAAGCTGTTGAACTACTTTTGACATAGAGGGGTCATTCTTTGGTTCAACAGAAGGCCAAGACAAAAACGTATTTTGGTGGAGAGGACTCGTAAGAGTCACAAGGAACATGTAACAAGAGAACCTATTGATTACCAAAATCATGGTTGCTCTTCGAACATGTTTTAAGAAAACTAGAAGGAAACTCGTTATTCATCCAGGACGATCAAAATCTTTGCCAAAGATCATGATATCACTTTACGCCACCAAGATGAATAGTTTAGAAGATTCCTGATGACACGAGAAGAAAGAAACTTCATTGTCAGACTCCAAGTACTTGGCATAACAAGATGCTTGCCATCATAAAAGGGTCTAGAGGATCGACCGAGAGACATTTAGCAATTCTACTTGAAATGTTCTCCTTGATGTTCTAAACACCGATATCGGGCTACTGACAAGACTTTAACCAGTCATCAAGTAAAGGTCGGACTTCGGATACAAAGGAAACCATAAGCATAACTCCTATAGTAAATCATAGAAGATGCCTCATGAAGAGTGGTTGTTACTGCTGATTCAAGATAGTGAGACAATAGGTCTTCCGGCTAAGTGTGTCAACCATTACATCAATCTTGCCAGATGTACAAAGAGACCTATGTCAACCCTTGAAGAACACCAACCATCATATCTGCTTGAGATTCAGATTTGGTTGAGTGGAGAGATACTTCAGTCTCAGCATGTCCGAATAGAAAGTTTGCAACATTTACCATAGAGGTAAAGCCACTAGATTCTCAAGACATGGACACAGTTTCAAGCTCCAAAAGATGAGCTAGATTGAGGAACCCATGTGATAGCAAGTTATCAAAAGATAATTGCACCTACATGATTTTTTTTCCAATGAAACACAACTGAATCCTTGTTGGAAAACATTTAGGAGGATATCGAAGTTCTGTTGGACTTCTTATCTTTCATGAACAAATCAATCAGTGGCTTGGTGTGCTTGTAGGATCTTCTTGATACGTGAAGGTATCATCCTACCATATCAAGAATTCTTCGCACATACTTGACTAATTTGAAATCATTTTCGAGGGAACAAAGACAACTCTACTCGAATCCACGGCGACATCTTTCAACAATTGCACGTGAACTAGAGAAGGTTGCTTCTAACATCCAGAACACATACTTCAAAATATCACGAGGATGGTTCTCAAGAGTTTCCAACATTAATGCCGAATGTTCCATATGAGTCTTTTCTAGCATGGAGAAGGTAAGGATATCATCGATGTGTTCAATAACAAACTTATCAATACACTCCAAGAAGACGGACTCACATGTTGTATAAACAAGGCATAGACATTGGTCAGACCAATGGACCAGAAGATGCACTTAGGTGAGACATCACAAATAAATACACCATTAGATAGTCCTAGGAGCTGAGTTCGATTTGACGATAGCCCAAATCAAATCAAAGGCAGGAAAGATAACATATCCACAAAGGAGTTACTATCTTGCTTCAATACGAACACAACTAGATATCCCTTTAAAAAGGAACTGAGTTGGATGGAACTTTTGTCTTACAACTCTCCAAGTTGTTGTTTAAGCTCAACCAACTTGTTCAGGGGTATCCAGTACGAATCCTTGGAGAAAAGAGAAATTCAGAAAACTTGCTTGCTCAAGAACTTGACAACACGGTCATGTGGCAACATGGCGATATGTCTAGTAGACATCTAGAATATCACGGACCACCGATATGTCACTCAGTTTGAGAGGGAAACTTTCTTGGTAAGGCAAGATGACATAGTCTCAGAGCTTCGGCATGAGCCTAACTCTTTGACTGAAGAGGGTGTACTAGAATAGTCGACTTGGTAGCACATTAAAACTTTGCTTACTGATAGGGTTAACCATCACGCTGAGAATGATACAAATGTCCTTTGAGTTCAAAGCAATGACAATTGTTAATAATCTCAGATGACCACATTATTACGCACGCGCATCACTCATGAGCATGAAAACTCGAGGAAGACTGGGTAATTATGTATAAGAGCTTCACTTCATTAAGAGGTCCTGAAACTCAGCGTGACCTCTTAGTATAAAAGAGTGTGATACTCTGAGGTAGAACAAAGTAGAAGCTAATCAATGCTTCTTGGTCTGCGGACTACAACACTTTGACCTGGTCCTAGAAATGACGAGGTACTGGAGTTTGTTTATCCTAACATCCCGAATTGGTTTGTCTCGACGGAACACAAGAGTATCTTGCATCGAAGGACACCGATGCACATTACTACTTGGCTACCAAATGGTAGACAAAGGTCAGAAAACAACAAGGGGAGGAGAACATGCTCAGGTTGGAATCCCGAGATGTGGATGCATAGATTATCAACCTTCCGAAAACCAATGCATATAAGGGAAGGTGTGGTAGAGTCATGAGTATAGATGAGAGACTCACTAGGAGAACTCTTGTCGTGATCTATTTGGTTCCATTAAAGAACATCTGCCATAGCATGTGGTAGGGGAAGTCCTTTATCGTCACTTGTTCAATAGCGACAATATCCACAAGCTTTAAGGCTATACTAGAAGGTCTTAGCCATTTGGAGGTAATGTGTAAACATTAACCACAAGGGTCATCAAAATGGATCTTGGGTTAAAGGTTAGCTTCTTGTACAAGATTCACAACATCGGAATCCAGCACAATCGGGGATCTTAGGTTCAAGTCCAAGGGTTAAAACCCATAGAAAAGAGTAACTACTACTTTAGTGACATAGCGTACACTACAAGCTAGCAATCACAAGGTAGCTTCCAAGAGAAGGAACAACTTCTGAAGTACCCGCACAAATTAAAAGGAGGCACACGAAGCGAAGGGATACCTCGAAGCCTAGAACAGAACACTGTGGAACCATCAAAATGAGGTTATGGACCCATAAAAATAGAGAGATAATGATAGAAAGAAATCTCTCAGAAGAAACAGAACAAGGGGATCAAGAAACACACACTCAACTTAACTGTGGAGAACACAACACTAGGTCAAATGGTTGAGAAAAGACATGCCTGAACAGGCACCTAGCTTTGAAGAAAGAGACGAGATAGCAAAGCTTTTCCAAATCAACACAAGATAAGATGACCCAGAGTTAGAGCAAAACTGGATAAGAAGAAAAAGAAGCATACCAGAGTTTTAGCACATAATTTTCATCTTTGAAAATAGTTTTCACAAGCACTAGACTCAACATCGACCAATAGAAAGGGTTTCCTACAGTCGGTACTGCTCTGATACCAAAACCCGTGAAACCCCCGGGATCAAGGCTAAACAAATCCCAGACCTCCGTCTGGAATAAGCTTAACCTTGAGCTCGAGAATATCCAGTGAAGAATCGGTAGCCCATTAGTGACCCTACGACACAAAAATTATTTCAGCAAGCTCATAACTGAGCGAAGAACCAAAATATTACAAGCAGAGGTCACTGACCACAAAACGGAAGGCAAATTATGCTATTAAGTATAGCAAACTTAACAAATGTCCTAAGAGGCCTGAAGCATAACGATGACGTCCCATTCCATAGATTCCAGGCTGCCGGCCGGGAACTCCAAACTACTCGTCAATGTTGATGCCGTAAAGAACTCATCTTCTATGGTAACACGTACTCTGCTGCAAAAATATCAACGAAGCAAGGGTGAGTACAGGGTGTACTCCACAAGACTTATGGCTGGTGGAGTTGTTTTGCATAAAGCCATCTTTGTTTTATAAAAACAAGAGAGAGAAGAAGCTTGTCTAATCAGAGTGTTTTAAAAGGGAATAAGAAAGCGACATCTCCAAGGTGTTGATCATCATATTTTCATATCCACCAAGTCATCATCGAACCTCATCGAGGATCACCCCCTCGTACCCAAGAGGAAGCATCCTTAAGCACACTTTATCTTGCGAAGTTTTATGATTAGGTTCAAGTTCTCTATGATCCCACGTCCATTACCAAGTTGTCCATAACCGTGGACACGGCTTTTCGAAAAGATTAATACCCTGCAGGGGTGTACAACTTTACCCACACGCGCCGACCGACTCTTAGAGTCACATGACACACTTCCTTGGTGTGCTGACAAAGGGTGATCGACCAAAACCTTTCCCTTACTTTTTCCTAATCCATGAGTCACCAGAAGGGCTCCCGGCTGCGGTAGTTGGCCATACTCCCAGGCGGTCCTCGACTCTGTGTACCGGGATCCAGTTCAATGCCGAGCGTCCTTCACCCGGCCACGTCCTATATGCTTGCACCATTTTCCAAAAACCTTTTTCCATGCGGGTGCCGAATAAATCTTCAAACTACAGACTCATGGATCAGACTAGGCAAGTTGGGGTCAAGGGGGTCCACAAAAACCCCCGTGTGGCTGTACGCTCATCTTGGTTCAAGAGGCAAGAACCTCGGGTCCTAAGGGTGGCAAGTATGGGACTGCAAAAAACCACAACCCTCGTGGCCTCCCATACAAGCCTTAGCAGGTTTACTCCATATCACCTGTCATAGCATGTTCTCTTGTCCAACTAGGTTCATTCGAAGCTCGGAACCATCAACCAAGTGAATCAACAGAACAACTAAGCATGGCTAAGCACCACAGATAAAGTAGCTCTAGCAGCGATCATAAAGACAAACCCCAGTTATGCTAGGAGCAGTGGATCAGGGAATATAGGTTCAAAGGAAACATGCATCAGATATGATTACTCTATCTATTGATAAAAGACTTTAGAATCGTATGCACATGGCAAGAATTTAAAATGCTTGAAAGCATATGATTATATCATGTGTGGGGTTTCGCTTGCCTTTTCCTGTTGATACCCAATACTGATATTCGTATCCATCATCTTGACTTGTTCGACAACCACAAGGATATAACTCTCCGGGGTTCATCTTGTTGGCATTGTTCGTCGATGACCTTCAATGGTCTTGATCTCGATCTTCAGTCTTGGACTCGATCTCGATTCTGATATCGTATTCTACCGGAGAAGAAACAAACACCAGAAAGGAAGGGAAACAATCAACACATGGCATCGATGCAATGCTCAAACAAGGATGATGATATGACAAGTTAAAAGTTGTTGAAATTGAAACCCTCAACATGCTTGGTCATTTTAATCAGGGTCCAAGGGGTCCAAACCCTAATTCGGAGAAACCCCGAATGCATATGGGAGGGTGCATTTTCTTATCTAATTAAACTTGTCATGTAAGTTGATTATCAATGCATGATTATAGTGTAATTAGATAGATTTTATTTTTCTGAACATTTTGATATATTATTTGTATTTTTCTGATTTAAAATGAATTAGTTATGAATTTCTCAAATTTTAATTCATTTTAAATCATTTTTAGAATATTATAAAATAATTTATATATTAGAATTAATTAAACATTTTTATTAATCAGAAACATTTCTAAAAATACTTATTACACTTACAAGGTGGACCCACCTGTCAACATTTATCAATTACTGAAATGAATTACAGAAATTAATAAAAGAAAAAGAAGAGATTTATTGCATGGGCATGACACCATGATGACATCATCCAGAAGCAACCCTTGCAGATCATGGATGTATCGATCGATTCGGAGCTCACGGGGAGGTGTGGTTGGGGGCGTTGGAAAGAGGGCGTCGAGGGGAGTCGAATGGTGGTGGAGCCACCCTCGAATGGTCGTCGGAGCTTGGCCGATGACGACAAACAGCGGCGATGCTCTCGGATGATCGTGGGGAAGAAGAACTAGAGGGTGTGGGAGGAAGGGGAGAGCACTGGAATGCTCAACGTGCATTGAGGGCACCGGAATCAAGGGTGGACGCGGCCGCCGGAGTCGGGGAAGGCGAGGTCGAAGGCGACGTTCCGTAGCGCCCATACTCGATTACTTCGAGGAGAAGCATCAGCGTGACGAGGCGAAGCTGTCAGAGGTCTCAAATGGCGAAGGGGTCGTCGAGAATGGCGGGGCTCGCCGACGTCTGCGCGCTAGGGTTCCGGTGATTTGGGGAAAAACGGAAGAAAGCACGAGGGGAGGAGAAATGGGTATGGGAGAGAGAGGGGAGAGCGGCCGGTCTTATCCTGGCGTCCAACAGTGGTGGCGGGAATCATAGCGCGGCCGACATCGGGCGGCGGAGGCGCTGCTAGGCAGCAGCTCTCCTGTAGCGAGGAAGAAGACAACGTGAAGGGGTACGCGGGCTTGGGCCGCGCTGGGCTGCGGATGGTTGCACGCGAGCGGCAGAGAGTGAGGGAGAGAGATGGGCTCGGCCCAGGGAGAGAGGGAGAGATATTTTTTTTCTTTTTAAAACCTTTTCTATATCTGTTTTTACTTTTCCCTTTGTATTTTTCAAATACAAATATGTTTTATGTTATTTTGAAAATAGCAAAACTTTGTAAACATTTCAAACATTGTAGGGGCCCTAGTAACTATTTGGGCTCCATATCTTTTGTGATTTCAAAATTCAAAACCATTTTAAATGTGTTTCAAATAGAGAGGGAAAGCTAGAGTTAGGGTTTAGTTAATCTTGTGTGGATTTTTATATTAGCAAGATTATATGATGCTCATGTTATGCACATACAAACCCTAATTACTATTAGTAGAAATAGGGGTGTTACAACTGTGTTCCATGGCGTTGCGCTTGGGCCACCGTGCGTCCCGCTAGGCAAGATACAGCTGGATGTCATATTCGGTTCGGAAGAGAACTTCCGGTGCGAGCCAATCTGGTTCAAGGTGGTCAACCTTGCCAGCACCTACCATGTCCTCCTCAGGCACCCTGCCCTTGCAAAGTTCATGGCGGTCCCCCACTACGCATACCTCAAAATGAAGTTGTCGGGGCCGAATGGTGTGATCATTGTGGTCGGCTGCTATAGACGATCCATGGCCTGCGTGAAGGAAGGCGCCAAGATAGCCAAGGCCCTGCTCGTCACCTAGGAGAAGCGCGAGATGCTGCGCAATGTGGTCATGCTACAGCAAGAAGTGTCGGCTGGCATGAAGCCGGCAGGGGACATGGCGTTCCAGCCATCGAAGGAGACCCGGCATATCCCGCTCCACCCGGCTGACCCCTCCAAGTGCGTCACCATCGGTGCCGGCTTGGACAGCAAATAGGAAAGCGCGCTCATTACCTTCCTCCGTGAGAATCGGGACATCTTCGCATGGTCTCCCAAAGACATGACGGGTATGCCGAGGGAGTTCGCCGAGCACTCGCTTCATGTGCGCCCTGACGCCAAGCCGGTCAAGCAGCCCCTCCGCCGCTTCGCAGAGGACAAAAGGAAGGTCATCGGCAACGAG
This sequence comes from Avena sativa, assembly GCA_916181665.1. Taxonomy (NCBI): domain Eukaryota; kingdom Viridiplantae; phylum Streptophyta; class Magnoliopsida; order Poales; family Poaceae; genus Avena; species Avena sativa. Next base: position 82,578,382 of record OV702296.1, read on the forward strand.
ATCGCCCGGCTACTTGTTGCCGTCTTCATCATGGCAGTATACCACCTGGACTGGCTGGCCAACCTAGTCCTGGTGTTGAAGAAGACCAAGACCTGGCGTATGTGTATTGACTACACGAGCCTAAACAAGGCCTGTCCGAAAGACCCCTTCGCTCTGCCCCGTATTGATCAAGTGATTGACTCTACGGCCGGCTGCGACCTGCTTTCCTTCCTTGATTGTTATTCCGGCTATAATTAGATCTGGCTGAATTTGGATAATCAATTGAAAACATCGTTCATCACCATGTACGGGGCTTACTGCTATGTAACCATGCCATTCGGCCTGAAGAATGCAAGTGCTACCTATCAGCGTTGCATGCAGAAATGCTTGCACTCACAGATTGGCCGGAATGTGCACGCGTACATGGACGATGTTGTCATCAAGACGAAGGAGAAGCAGACCCTGCTGGAAGATCTCGACGAGATGTTCGCGAACCTTCGCCAGTACCAGATGAAGTTGAACCCGGAGAAGTGCGTGTTCGGTGTGCCAGCCGGACATCTCGTAGGCTTCCTCGTGTCGAGCCGAGGAATCGAGGCCAATCTGGAGAAGATCATGGCCATCGAGAGGATGCAGCCGCCCAAGAGCTTGCTCGGTGTCCAGAAGTTCACCGGTTGTTTGTCTTCCCTCAGCAGATTCGTCAGCCGGCTGGGTGAGAAGGCCCTGCCCCTATACCAGCTGATGAAGAAGACGGACAAGTTCACTTGGACGGCTCAGGAAGACACGACTTTCCACGACCTCAAGCGCAAGTTGTCGACGGCACCGGTTCTCGCTATGCTGGCTGTAAAGGAGCCGATGCTGCTCTACATAGCCGCCACCAACCGGGTAATCAGCATTGTCCTGGCGGTGGAGCGACCAGAGGCAGGCAAGGCACAGCCGGTTCAGCGGCCCGTCTACTACCTCAGCGAGGTGCTCTCCCTCTCCACGCAGAACTACCCCACTACTAGAAGATGTCCTACGGGGTGTACCTGGCTTGCAAGAAGCTCAAGCACTACTTCCAGGAGCACCCGCTCAACGTGGTATCCACTGCGCCATTGGGCGAAATCTTTGGCAACAAAGACTCCACGGGCTGGGTAGCCAAGTGGCTATCGAGCTGGCCGCCTACTGCATCCGGTACGAGCCCTGGATCACCATCAAGTCTTAGGTGGTGGCAGATTTCTTCGTCGACTGGGCAGAGAACTAGTACCTGCCACCGGTTCCAGATTCCGACTACTGGAGGCTGCACTTCGACGGCTTGAAGATGCGCGGGGGCTTGGGAGCCAGCATCCCTCACCTCTCCCAAGGGAGACCGGATGGAGTACGTGCTACAGATCCACTTCACCGCGTCGAACAACGTCGCCGAGTATGAAGCTCTCACGCACGGGCTCCGACTCGCGAAAGATATCGGCATCCGCTGGATCCTTTGCTTCGGTGACTCGGATCTGGTGGTGCAGCAAGTACCCGGCGAGTGGGACGCTCGGGACGCCAACATGGCCCTGTACCGGTTCCACGTCTAGTTGCTCAGTGCTGGCTTCGAGGGATGCGAATTCCACCACGTCCCCCGCGCCAACAACGAGGCAGCCGATGCGCTCGCGCGAGTCGGATCTACCAGAGCAGCCATCCCGCTCGAAGTGTCCTTGGAGCACCTTCGCAAGCCTAGCATCACTCCTTCTTTAGAGTCCAAGTCCATCATCTGGGTAGCAGACCTGGGGGCTACCGGCTCGAAAGAGCCGGGCCCTGTTGTTGCGCCCTTCGGCTCAAAAGACTCGGGGGCTGCCTCCTCTTTAGGCAAGCCGTCATCGAGCAAGGCAAAAGGCACGGGGGCTGCACTTCCAGTCTAACTCTTCTTGGGGGATTCCATCCACAAACACAAAGTTTGTGGCTAACCGATATTGCTCACCACCATTTAGCTATACAACTCTAGGTTGTATATTCATACGCATTTCTAACTATTTTTTTTGCAACCAAGAGAATTATCTAGAACCACGCATGAATTTAGATAAGCTGAAAAAAAATACTATTTCGAAAACTAGTCAATTCAATGATGACCCTCCATGGATTCACCTATATAGGCTGCGGCTAATGTTGCAAAAATAATAGCTTGAATACCGCTTGTAAATAATCCAAGAGGTTCATTCATTTGGCCATAGACTAGAGCTACCTTTGATTCCTCAATATTTTTTTCATTAATTACTCTAGATTCCTTCATTTCCATATAAAGATTCCAATGATACGTAAGCAAGGTATTTCGGGTCCTTTATAGGGAAGGCATATCTATAGAGAATTAGAATTCTCATATATCATATCGGGTAGGTTATCGTATTTCATGCCGACTCGCGTGTCCCACCCGGCCGCTCTCTGGATGAGCTCCAGATCATGCTGGCTAGCGTCTTGACCATCTAGGAAGTTCCATCCTGGGCCCAACCCTTCATGAACTACCTCCTCAACGACGAACTTCCGGATGACGAGGTGGAGGAAGGTAGATCTGGCGCCGCGCACACACGTACACAATCATCAACAAGGAGATGTACAAGCGCAGCACCGCAGGCGTTTTCCAGCAGTGTGTCGATCAACAAGGAGCTGTACCAGCTACCAGCTGCTGAAGGAGATCCACCAAGGGGAGTGCGGTCACCACGCCTCTTCGCAAGCCCTGGTGTCAAAGGCGATGCGCCACGGATTCTACTGGCCAACTACTTCGGAGGACGCAGACCAGCTGGTTCAGGCGTGTAATGGGTGCCAGCAGTTCGGCCGGCTAAGGCACATGTCGGCTTCTGTGCTCAAGACAATACCAATCAGCTGGCCCTTCGTGGTCTGGGGGTTGGACATGGTCGACCCCTTCAAGCGAGCTCGAGCCAGCATGACCCACCTACTGGTGGCGGTGGACAAGTTCACCAAGTGGATCGAGGTGAAGCTGATCTGGAAACTGGACGGGGCCATAATTGTCACCTTTTTCCGCGACATCATCATCCGGTTTGGCTACCCCCATAGTATCATCACCGACAATGGAACGAACTTTGCCAAGGGGGCCTTCGCCTGATTCTGCCACAAGAAAGGGATCCGACTGGACCTCGCATCCGTTGCACCTCCGCAATCCAACGGGCAGGTGGAAAGAGCCAACAGCTTGGTGCTAGAAGGAATCAAGCCCCAACTGATCGAGCCACTAGAGAGATCACCCGACTGCTGGATCGAGGAGCTGCCGGCTATGCCGTGGAGCCTCCGCACCACCCCGAATAGATCAACTGGCTTCACCCTGTTCTTCCTCACCTACGGCTCGGAGGCAGTTCTCGCGGCGGACATCGAGTTCGACTCGCCCAGAAAGCTCCTTTACACGGAGGAGAACCGGAGGCAATGGAGGATATCGTGGACCTCCTCGAGGAGGCCCGCGAGCTGGCCTTGTCTTGATCGGCTATCTACTAGCAAGGGCTGCACCGGTATTACTCCAATCGCATCAGGCCAGTCACATTCTGGGAGGGCGACCTGGTGCTCCGATTGATACAAGATACGAAAGGCATGCACAAGCTGTCCCCTCCGTGGGAGGGCCCCTTCATCATCAACAAAGCGCTGCACAACAACTCCTACTATCTCATCGACACGCAGTAGCCGCACAAGAACAAGATGGACAAGTCAGACGAGGAGACGGAGCATCCATGGAACGCAAACCTGCTCTGACCTTTTTACACTTAGTCGGAAAAATCAGTGTATGTATCCGGATCCCTGAATGAATGAAAGATATGGAACCCCGGCTAATGCTCGGGGGCTCCTTGCCGGATAATCAAATCGTTGCTCTTATCCATTTAGATTCCTGCAATGCTTCTTTTTTCCAGCTTCCATCGACCCCTACCCAGGTTCTCGCCGGTTGGCCCGCTCTGCCAATTCTGTAAACCGACTGAGTAGTGTGCGACGATGCCAGAGGCCCACTCTTCGTCTCAGCTACAAACCGCAACCCGGCTGTCCGGCTAGCAAGGGCAAAATCCCGAGGGCATCCCACACTAAAAATGGCGAAAGATGCATCAGATCGGGCATCTCCGGCCATGTGCCTAGTTGGTCTTTTTCGGCTACAAAGCCTCTAGTACCGTGTGCGGTTTATTGTCAGCTCCCTTCGGTTCCGGCTCTAGACCGCAACCCGGCTGTCCGGCAAGGTGCAGCGTAAACATCATTGCACACGAGAAAGTGACTAAGTGTCTAGAAAAGCACAAGCTATTTTTCAAAAAAAGTAAAACCCTAGTCGGATAATAGAAAGACATATAAAACGGCAACGTATTGACAAGGAGTCATTTTTTGTATGTTTCTTTTTTGTGCAAATCGCACCGAGTCGGAAACCAAAAGCAGTGAAGATTTGAAGTACCTATCTGCGGTAGCCACTCCGAATCTCGGGGGCCACACCCAGTGGGTGCGCTCGCGCGCCCCCACTGGAAGCATGCGGTGTCCAGCTGAAGGGTGCGTCAGCCGGACAAGGAGGAAAGATGAAGACAGACAAAATGGAAAGGCGCCACCCGCCCAATCCGACTAAGCGAAGCTAGTCGGGCGCGTCAGACAAACCTAGTCATAAAGAGGAAAGAAAAGAAAGAGAGAGGTAGAAGAGGAAAGGAAGAAGTAAGATAAGGAAAGTAATAGAGAAAAAGGTCCAGACAGCGACTGGATGCGTGCAACCGGACTGCGGTGCAGCTTCCCCGGTCCAGCCATGCGAGCACCAGTTGGATAAGCAAGATGGGGAGAAGGTAGAACGCAAGTGAAAGTTTGTGAAGGCACAAGGCAAGACAATGCTGGCTAGAGAGGACCATCCAAAAAAACCAGTTGACCAATGCATAAAGATAGCGGGTGCACGAAGGCAACCCAGACAGACAGATTAAATTAAACGGCGGGGGACGAAGCCTCCACATATCCAGTTGTTCACAAATGTGAAGTACCAGAAGCTAAAATCCTTTACAAAATCACCCGCCATCCCGGGGTCTTCACCTTCAGGAAGCCGGACCCTTGTCGTGGGGAGGAGCTGCGCTGGTTCCGCCAGCCTGGGAAGACACTTCCGTGCCGTCCGCTCCCGCTCCAGCAATACCGTGCTTCCTTCGATGTCCATGAGCACCTCATCGATGTCGTCGTAGCCGACAATCATGATGGCGGCGGAGCGGAGTCCCGGGTAGGCCCGGCGTCAAGGTCCGCGCCGGCTCGGAAGCCGTCCATCAGCTTGTCTAGGCGGGCGTCCTTGTACCACGCGAGCATCAGGGCCAGCTCCATCTCGGAGCCCACGCGAGCGGCCAAGTTGCGTAGCCGGTCAATGGCATTTGGCGCGCCACCCAACTTGATCTCTAGGGCCCCCATGGTCTCTAGCAGGAGCTCCCCCGGAAAGATCAGGTCGTGGATACCGGCCGCGGCTTTGCGTAAGTTGGCGGCGTCTTCTCCAAGATGACCCACCAAGTCCCTGACAGCCGCCTTCTCACTCGGCGCAACCTGTTGCACCCAGTCGTAGGCAAGGGTATCTACTTGAGGGTAGAAGCCTTCTGATCAAAAGGGGCAAGTCAAAAAGCAACCCGGCAAAAGCAGTCAGATGAAACTAGCGGCACGGATAGAAGAACTTACATTTCACCACGAGACCGATGTCCATCAACTCATTTTCAAGCATCTCCGCATGCTCCTTTAGCCGGCCTCCTTGTCTAGGAGGTCGAAGGCGCTGGCCCGGCTGGTGAGGGTCTCCTCCTGCTCCTTAAGGGTGGCCTCCAGCTGGTTCACTTTGCTGTGCCACTCCTTGTTTTGGAGCCGGAGCGCAGCATTGTCCCGGCTAAGGTGCACATTGGAGCGCTTCAGCTGGTCAATTTCGCGATGCGCGCAAATCATGACGGCTGCAGGATGGGAAGGAATGCAAGTAAGAAGATGGACAGAAGAAGAACCATGCAAGGCGAAGATCAAAAAGAAAGGACGAGAGAGGCTTACTTCGCGCGGCCCCTCGTGCCGCTGCCAGCTGCTTGGCAGCCTCCATGTTGGCGCTGGCTAGTGTCGCCCGGAGCTGCTTGACCTCCGCCAGCCCGACCTCGAGGTTAACCTCGAGGGTCTGCAGGGAAGCTCCTGCCTCCGCCGGCAGAGGCGCCAGCGGGCCGGCTAGAGCAGCCGGGGCATCGCGGATGGCCACCTGCCACTGCGTCGTCGCCTCGTCGTCCGAGTTGACGTCCTCGACGATCACCATGTCTTTGATGGTGCGCGAACATCCCGCGCTAGCTGACGAGCCCCCACCCGGGCTAGAGGACGCATCCAGTAGGCTCACCGTGCGCTAGGGCGCGGCAGGATTTGGCTGGACCATGGCAACTGGCTCTAGCGGGGGCATAGTATCGGTCCCGGGAGGCGGGGTAGCCGCCGAGGGGGAAACCGGCAGAGGAAGAAGGTCGCGGGCGGTGAGGAAGAAGGTGCGCTGCGAGCCGGGCTCGCAGCGAAGGAGAGAACAACGCTACAGAGGGAGAGCAAGGTCAGAACAAAAACAAGATCAAAGCAAGAGCAAGGGGATGCGAAGAAAGAAACGAACGAGAAAGAGAAAATCGCAGAGGACTTACCCTGCACCATGGGCGCGGATCTTTACCGACCACCCGCGGTTCGACCGGGGCGTGGAGGAACTCTTGCTGTCCAGCTGCGCTTGGCTGCCGGCTCCTCAGGGACGGCGGCGCTGCTAGAGGTGCCCTCGCTGGCACGCTTCCTCGTGGGTTCGGGCGTGGCGGTGCCATCGCTCCCCTTCGGCTCGGGGCCGTGCGGGTCCTCCACCGCCTCGTTGCCCCGGCTAGGGAAGAAGCCCTCTTCGCCGTCTGAGCCCTCGCTGCTGTTCTAGCGCGAGCGTGGCTCGGGGAGGTCAGCCGTGCAGACCTGGAGGGGCGTGTCGCCTTCCTCCCGGATGATACAGGGGAAGATCTGCGTGGAAAGACGCGAGTCAGGACCGGATAAGGCAGTTCAGCCGGACAATGCAAGAACGAAAGGAAAAACAAGAAAAGAACAAGTGTACTTACCCGAGGCGCGCAAATCTCGCGCTTGTAAGGAGCAAGACCCATTTGGACGTGATCTTCTCCTTCGTGATCATCCAAACCCACTCATAGAGGTTGGCGAAGGAGGGGTCACGGCGGGAGAGCCGGGTGGGGTCGAGTCGCCCAGAGTAGTAGAACATCTTGTGCGCTCGCTGCTGCAAGGGCATCATCAGCCGTCTGGCGCAACTCAGTGTCACGTCGATGCCGGTTAGACCAGCCGTCACCAACCCCCTCATCCGCTAGAGGAGCGCGTCCAACTCCGCCTTGGAGCCAAAGATCTTCTCATCCCAGTGCGCCCAGCTAGACTCGGTGTCTTGGAAAGCCGGGAGGTTCAGCCGGTCCTCTGACCCCAAGTTCCATACATAAAAGTACGTTTGCTGACACAATTTAACTGTGTCGTGCAATTTGAACTTGGAGTAGTCAGTTTGCGACCGACTATAGATCGAGGCGCCATCGCAGGTCATAAGGGGCCCTTTGGCATATTACACTTGGGGCCGAATGTAGAAGAGCCGGCAGAAGAGCACGGGATCTGGTTGGATCCCGAGGTAGCATTCGCAGAAGGCGAAGTGGGCCAAGATGCCGATTGCATTTGGCCCAAGATGGTGGAGTCAGAGATCGAAGTAGGCGAGGAAGGACAAGAAAAAGGCGCTAGACGGAAAGGCCAGGCCGCGCGCAAGATGCGCGAGGAAGACAACTCGTTCGCCGTCTTGTGGAGCCAGCGAAATCTCATCAGCCGGGGCCAGGCGGACCCCGACCTCGCCGGCAGTCGGCAGGAGGCGCGACCGCCGATACTTCTCCACTTGCGCCTCTGTCACAGAGGAACCGCACCAAGCGCCTCGGCTTTTGGCCATGGCGGCATCAGCGGAGCACAGCGGAGAAGGAGAATGAGGGGAAGAAGGTGGAAGATGAATGACGGAGGAATGTCGATGCCCCGTCGCTCCAACGGGGAAGTGGCTGGCAGGGCTGGCGCAAGCTCGCCGGCAACGTGGAGAAGAGGCAAAGGCAGCGAGAGCACTCGGCGTCGAAGGAAAGAAGGAGGGGGAAATGGGGGCGGCAGGGCGCCGTGGCCCCTACTTAAGGGGTCAGGGAGGAAAACCGCTGGCCTGCCACATGGTGGCCCCCCTCAGCTCGCACGGCCCTCGGATCCTTTGCGACCACGCACCGCATGCAGAAGATCCCAGCATGGGAGGCGAGGCACCGGCGCCAGCTCCCGAGGCGACAACCGTCGTGACCCCACGATGCACATCCTCCCACGACCATCATTGCACGTGGCTGACATTAGTGATCACGCAGTCGGGCAGCTCAACCGGCGAAAATTTCAAAAATCTAGCTTTTGAGCCCGCGCACATTTCGCCTAAGGGCGGAATCTACGCGCGCTCGGGGGCTAGTGTCGGGAGATCATCCCCGGGTAGGCTAACCGAACAAGATACAAGGCACTAACCTGCAAGCCGGCTGACCAGCCGGACACAGAAACTGGAAGACAGACCAGAAAGAAAGCCAGACCAAGACCAAGCTGGCAAACCAGCCAGACGGATAAGAATCATCAGTAAAGGCTGCTAGCCGGCTGGATTAAGCCAGCCGGCCGGAGCAAGACAGACCAAGAGTCAACCTGCAGAAAGATCAGTCGGATGAGACGAGCAAGGGAAGAAGAGTAGCCGGATGGATTCGACCATTCGGCCCAGGATGATTAGCCGGCTGGGCCACCCTATCCGGCCACTCAAGACAGGCAAGGTACATGGTGACGTAGGGTACAGTGCGCAGTACGCCCAGGATGGCGGACAAGACAAAAAGGAGACTCAGACACTTGGCCCATACCGACGACTTTACCGATGACGGTTGTAATAGTAGACAGTAGGTGGCACTGTGTGTAACTACCCGCACAGCGACCACTATAGACGGCGTGGCGACATGGGCTTGACTGTGGGTACACGCCCTCCATGCCGGCCACTGTAGATGACCTAGCCGGCTGGGGCCCGCCTATTGGACCCGCCAGTTGGCCAGGCCATTGCCCACGCCGCCTCGGCCTATATAAGGGGCGACAGGGGAAACATAGCAAGGGTTGGACTCTCCTAGATCATTAGCCAGACTAGATACAGCTCGAGGAGCCTTGTAGCCCTTTGTGTTCATCCCTATAGTCAGATCGGCAGGAGTAGGAGTTTTACCTCAACCCGAGGGCTCCGAACCTGGGTACTTCTTGTGTCCCCGACGCTTGCTTGTACCCAATCCCGCCTGTGGACGCCGTCACACACTTCCCTGCTTGCTCCCACACCTCTATCTAGACTTCTTAATCTCTGCCGTTTCCATAACGACGACATTATTTAACTGCAAGATGAAAGAGGGTAGTACCGTCAGTGAGCATGTGCTAAAGATGTCTGGGCATGCTAATAAGCTCCAGAGCTTGGGCATAATAATTCCTAATGCGTTGGGGATTCATCGTATCCTCCAATCACTACCACCAAGTTACAAGAAGTTTGTGATGAACTACAACATGCAGCACATGGATAAGACGTTGCCAGAACTCTTCTCTATACTGAAGTTTATGGAAGTGGAGATCAAGAAAGAACACCAAGTGTGGATGGTAAATAAGACCACCAATTTCAAGAAGCAAGGCAAGCCAAAGAAAAAGGGAAACTTCAAGAAAGGCGATAAGAAAGCTAACGCACCAGCGAAGAAGACCAAGGCTGGGCCTAACCCTGATATTGAGTGCTTTTACTGCAAGGGAGAAGGTCACTGGAACCGGAATTTCCCGAAGTACTTGGCAGATCTGAAGAACGGCAACATCAAGAAGAAAGGTATATCCGATATACATGTTATTGATATGTATCTTTCTTGTAATCATAGTAGTGCCTGGGTATTTGATATTGGTTCGGTTTCTCATATTTGTAATTGGAAACATGTGCTGCAGAATAAATAGAGACTAGAGAAAGATGAGACGACAATACACGTTGGATATGGATTAAAGGTTGATGTGGTCGCAGTTGGCACGCTCCCTCTTCATCTACCATCAGGATTAGTTTTATACTTAAATAATTGTTATTTGGTGCCTGCGTTGAGCATGAACATTATATAGGGATCTTGTTTATTGCGAGATGGTTACTTGTTTAAGTCGAGCATAATGGTTGTTCGATTTATATAAGTAATATCTTTTATGGTCATGCACCTTTGATAGATGGTCTATTCTTATTGAATCTTGATTGTAGTGATACACATGTTCATAATATAGAAGCTAAATCTTGAAATTAAATGATAATTCTACATACATGTGGCACTGTCGTCTTGGTCACATTGGAGTGAAGCGTATGAAGAAACTCCATTCCGATGGACTTCTTGAATCACTTGATTTCGAATCACTTGAAAGATGCGAAGAATGTCTGATGGGTAAAATGACTAAGACTCCATTTTCTGTTACGATGGAGGGAGCTATGGACTTATTGGAAATCATACATGCCGATGTATGTGACCTGATGAGTGTAGCATCGCGCAGTGGTTATCATTATGTTCTTACTTTCACAGATGACTTGAGTAGATATGGGTATATCTATTTCATGAAACATAAGTCCAAAACTTCTGAGAAATTTAAGGAATTTCAAAGTGAAGTGGAGAATCAACGTAACAAGAAGATTAGGTTTCTGCGATCTGATCGTGGAGGTGAATATGTAAGTTACAAGTTTGGTGAGCATTTGAAGAAATGCAGAATACTTTCACAATTGACACCGCCAGGAACACCACAACGTAATGGTGTGTCCGAACATCGTAATCGAACTCTCTTTGATATGGTTCATTCTATGATGTCACTTACAGATCTACCTTTGTTGTTTTGGGGTTATGCATTAGAAATAGCCGCATTCAGTTTAAATAGGGCACCATATAATTCCGTTGAAACGACACCATATGAATTATAGTTTGGGAAGAAACCTAAATTGTCGTTCCTTAAAGTTTGGGGTTGCGAAGCTTATGTAAAGAAGCTACAACCCGACAAGCTTGAACCCAAAGTGGAAAAATGCATCTTCATAGGATACCCAAAGGAAACTATTGGGTATTCCTTCTATCATAGATACGAAGGAAAAATCTTCATTGCCAAGAATGGATCCTTTCTAGAGAAGGAGTTTCTCTCGAAAGAAGTGGCTGGAAGGAAAGTAGAACTCGACGAGGTTATCGAACCTTCTCTCGGATTTGAGAGTAGCACATCACCGGAAGAAGTTCCTGTGGCGCCTACACCAATAGGAGACAAAGCTAATGATAAAGATCATGAAACTTCGGTTGAAGTTACTATGGAACCTCGCAGGTCGACGAGAACTCATACCACTCCCGATTGGTATCATCCCGTTATGAGTGTCATGTTGTTGGACAACACCCACGACCCTGCAACATATGAGGAAGCAATGATTAGCCCAGATTCCAATAAATGGTAAGAAGCCGTGAAATCCGAGATTGGATCCATGTATGAAAACCAAGTATGGACTTTGGTGGACATACCGGAAGGCCGGAAGGCTGTCGAGAAGAAATGGATTTTCAAGAAGAAAACATATGCTGATGGTAATGTTACCGTTTATAAATCTCGACTTGTCACAAAAGGTTTTCGACAAATTCAAGGAGTTGACTACGATGAGACTTTCTCACCGGTAGCAATGCTAAAGTCTGTGAGGATTTTGTTAGCAATCGCTGCATATTATGATTATGAGATATGGAAGATGGATATCAAAACAGTGTTCCCCAATGGATACATTGATGAAAAGTTGTATATGGTATAACCCAAAGGTTTTGTCGATCCTAAAGATGCTAACAAGGTATGCAAACTTCAATGGTCCATTAATGGATTGAAGCAAGCATTCTGAAGTTGGAATCAACGTTTTGAGAAGGTAATCAAAAGTTTTGGTTTTATACAATCTTATGGAGAAGCTTGTATTTACAAGAAAGTGAGTGGGAGCTCTGTAGAATTCCTAGTACTATATGTGGACAACATATTTTTGATTGGGAATAATATAGACCTTCTTAAAAGTGTCAAAGATTATTTGAATAGTAGTTTTGAATGAAGGATCTTGGCTAAGCTGCTTACATATTAGGCATAAAGATTTATAGAGATAGATCGAGACGCCTAATATCGTTCTCACATAGTACATATTTGGAGAAAGTTCTAAAGAGGTTTGGAATATAGCAAGAAAGGGTTCTTTCCCATGTTGCCCAATACGACCTTCAGTAAAACTCAAGGTCCTGCTATGGCAGAAGATAGAGAGAGGATGAGTAAGACTCCCTATGCCTCAGCCATAGGATCTATCATGTATGCCATGCTATGTACTAGACCCGACATTGCATATGATGTTAGTTTGACTAGCAGATATCAAAGTGATCCAGGGGTGGATCATTGGATAGCGGTCAAAAACATCCTTAAGTACTTGAGAAGAACTAAGGATATGGTTCTTTCTTATGGAGGTGATGAACAACTCGTTGTTAATGGTTACACCGATGCTAGTTGGAACACCGATCCGGATGATTCAAAATCTCAATTTGGATATATATTTACTTTAAATGGTGCATTAGTGAGCTGGAGGAGTGCAAAGCAAAGCGTTGTGGCAAGATCTTCAACTGAATCAGAATACATAGCTGCTTCGAAGGCTTCACAAGAGGCGATATGGATGAAAGAGTTCATTACAGAGCTCGGTGTGGTTCCCAGTGTGCTGGACCCAATGTCTATCTGTTGTGATAACATGGGCGCCATAGCCAATGCGCAAGAACCAAAGTCACACAAGAAGCTGAAGCATATCACGCTGCATTTTCACGCTATTCGAGAGCATGTCCAAGATGGTGACATAAAGATTTTAAAAGTACACACAAATCTGAATGTGGCAGATCCGTTGACTAAACCTCTCCCGAGGGCAAAACATGACCAGCACCAAACCGCCATGGGTATTCGATATATTACCATGTAATCTAGATTAGTTGACTCTAGTGCAAGTGGAAGGCTGTTGGAGATATGCCCTAGAGGCAATAATAAAAGTAGTTATTATTATATCTTTGTGTTTATGATAAATGTTTACATTCACGCTATAACTGTATTAACTAGAAACATTAATACTTGTGTGATTTGTAAATTTGTTAGAGTCCCTAGTGAAGCCTCTTTATAATACTAGCTTGTTGGTTGATAGATGATCATGGTTTCCTGATCATGAACATTGAGATGTTATTAACAACAAGATCATGTCATTAGGAGAATGGTATGATGGATATACTCCTACAGATAAGCATAGCATAAAGATCAAGTCATTTCAATAGTTCAATTGCTATAAGATTTCAGATACATAGTAACCTAATTCCTTTGACCATGAGATCATGCTATTCACCATCACCGGAAGGATGCTTTGATGACATCAAACACCACTTCATAACTCGGTGGTTATAAAGGTGGAATTGAGTGTTCGGAAAGTATGTGTTGAGGAACATGGATTAAGAGTGGGATTTGTCCATCCATATGACGGATAGATATACTCTGGTCCCTCTCGATGGAATGTCATCCAATTAGCTTGCAAGCATGTGACTGGCTCACCAAGGGATCACATATCACATGAACGAGTAAAGAGTACTTATCGGTAACGAGGTTGAACTAGGTATGCAGTGATACCGACGATAAGATCTCGGATAAGCAAAATATCACAAGACAAAGGGAAATTGGTATCATATGTAAATGGTTCATTCGACCGCAAAGTAATCGTAGAAATATGTGCGAGCCATATGAATTTCCAGATTCCTCTATTGGTTATTGATCGGAGAAGAGTCTTGGTCATGTCTGCATAATTCACGAACTGTAGGGAGACACACTTAAGGTTTCGATGTTATTTAGTAATATGGAATGTGAGTTAGAATACCGAATGTTGTTCGGAGTCTCGGATGGGATCCAGAATATCACGGGGAGATCCGGAATGGTCCGGAGAATAAGATTCATATAAGGAAAGTTCAGTTCTGGAGTTCGGGAATGATTCCGGTGTTTTCACCGGAATGATCTAGAAGGGTCTAGAAGGTTCACCGAGTTGGAAGGGGAAGGGTACATGAATGTCTCATGAATAGTGGAATGATTGCATCATTTCCTAGGTCACTTGGCTGTGCATTTAAAAGAAAGGAATTAAACTCCAAAATTGAAAGTCAAAAGGCAAGTTTGAATAGTCAAACTGGGACAATGGTTCCTAGTGGAGGGAGGAGAGGAAACCTCCTCTCCCTCCACCGCGTGCGCTAAGGAGAGGGAGTTGGGGGAGGATACGGCCTCCCCTCCCATAGCTACCCCTCCATCTCATAAATAGAGGGGAGAGGCAGCCCCAAAGACCACCACCACAACCCCAACCCCACGAGCTGCCAAAGCCGCGACGACGCCTCCTCGCGGCGCCACTGTGCCCCCGCCCTAGACATCATCGGCCCCATCTCCTCCACTCCGACCTATAAACCCTAGAACGGCGGGGAACCTCTCTACTCCATCCTACCCGCTTCGGCTTAAGGGTGAGTACTATAATCGACTCGTTGCTACAATCTAGTATATAGATATTGGCTTGTGGGTGTTCATGCGGTAGAATTTTTTTGTTTTCCATGCTATGAACCCCTACAAAATTAATGCATATGTGAGTGGAATTTTGAGTGGAGGGTTCTTTTGTGAGTGGGTGCTCCAGCCACATGAATGAGGGGAGAGGTGGGGGCACCACCTTCGCCTCCATCCATGGGAGGGGCTACCCCCCTATAAAAGACACCCCCTCCCTCCATCTCACTCACACCTCCTCGCGAAGGATCTCTCTCCACTTTAGAATATTCCCCATGGTCTCGAGTTAGCGAGATACATGTTCTCGATGGCTTTTTCTGAACCAACGATTTGCTGCTTCACTGGAGCGAGGACTCGGAGGTTGTCGGTGTACCAAACGTGTGTGCAATCACGGATGCACCACTGCTTTGCAGTGTTGGACTAGTGCTGGACTTCCTCATGATCTTGATATCGACAAGCAAAGGACTACATCACCCACGAGTTAAATCTCGTAACACTTTGTCGCTCTTCGAGGATAAGTTCTCTGTGGATGTATATCCACCCGTTGAATGTATCTAGGTAGATATATCTTGGTGCTTAGTTGTTCACATCGTAGGATTTTTTTGTTTTCTTTTATGCTGCGAACCCAATAGTGGTATCTGAGCTGGATCTATGCGTATATGCTTTGCAAGGGTAGAACATATATGGTTATGTGGGCGTTTCTTATCACGTTATTGCTTCTCATGTGTATTTTTAATATTGGTGGCATAGTGGGATGAAGCGTCCCAGACTAACCTTACATGTCCTCGTACATGAGACATGTTCCAAGCTTGAAATGCAACTAGTTTTGCATAAGTGGCTTGCGGGTGTTTGTCTCTCCTACTATAGTCAATATCTGATTTACAACGAGTTGCCAATAAATTAATTATGATCATTGTGGTTCCATGTTCATAGATATGAATGGTTCTATCTCCTAAAGCCCCCAGCCACGTAAAAACATGCAAAAAGATAAATTAGAAGCATCTAGTTTTTGATTTTGGTGGGCAAGTACTATGATATGGTAGTATTATAATTTGTAGTATGGATTGATACTACTAAAAATTATAATATTCCAAAGTGTGAGTTCCATGCACCATGGCCTTACACATATAGGAATGATAAAGATCATACCACGATGCACAAGATAGTGACCAAGTGCAAGAACCATATCATATCACCTTTTGCATATGATGTTTGTTTGCCTCTTATATTGCTTGTCTTGAGCTTTAGTAGCATTATAATATGATCCCTCATTTAAATATCAAGATAAAATGTGTTCTTCCTTTAGTATGGACCGTTAAGAAAGTTCGTCGTTTCGAGACACCACGTGATGATCGGGTGTGATTGATTCTACGTTCGCATACAACGGGTGTAAGACAATTTTATACACGCGAATACTAAGGTTCTTACTTGGCGAGCCTAGCATGTACAAACATGGCCTCAAAACACGAACCGAAAGGTAAATCATGAGTCATATGGTTGATATGATGACCATCTGGATGCTTGGCTTTGAAGGTACACCAATTCACGCGATGACCGGTCTTATTGTAGTGGATCTGGTCATGTAATCACCAAAAAGACACGAGAGATGTTGTTTTTTGAGTGGGATTTTATTTGTAATTTGGATTAGCTGAACTCATTCTATCATAAACTTAATCTAAATAAACTTTACAAATTCTGTTTTATATGGCACCACCTGCTTTTAATTTTAGTGTGTTCATGGAGAAAGAGAAACTTCCAATGAATGGTAGCAACTTTACCAATTGGGCCCTGAACTTGAGGATCCTCCTCACCGCTGAACAAAGCAATATGTGCTACAAGCTCCGCTAGGCCCCCCACCACCTGATGATGCTCTCGACGAAGTAAAGAATGTTTACTTAAGTTGCTAGGAGTACCACAACATGGTTCATTGTGGCATACTATATGGTCTAGAGCCGGAACTCCGAAAGTGTTTCGAGAATGGCAATGCCTTTGATACCATAGCTGAATTGAAAATGATTTTCGATACCCATGCTGCTGTGGAGAGTTATGATGCTTCAGAAAAGTTCTTTAATTGCATGATGGAGGAGAACAACTTCGTTAGTGAGCATGTACTCAAAATGTCTGGGTACGCTGATAAGCTTGTGTCCTTGGGAATAACGTTTCCCATTGACTTAGGCATACATCATGTTCACCAATCTCTGCCACCAAGCTACAAGAGCTTCTTAATAAACTATAACATGTAAGACATGAAGAAGACTCTCCTCGAGCTTCTGTCTATGCTTAAGACTGCCGAAGTGGAGATTAGGAAAGAACATCAGGTGTTGATGATCAATAAGTCCAGTAGTTTCAAGATGTACAAGAAGGGTAAACAGAAGGGTAACTTCAAGAAAAGCGGAAAATTTGTTGCTGCGCCTGAGAAGAAGACCTGGGCTGGCCCTAAGCCTGATACCGAGTGCTGCTATTGTAAGGGGACTGGTCACTGGAAACACAACTTCCCCAAGTATTTGGCAGACAAGAAGGCTGGCAAGATGAACAAAGGTATATTTGATATACATGTTATTAATGTGTACTTCACTAGTACTCGAAGTAGCACCTGGGTATTTGATACTGGATCGGTTGCTACTATATTTAAATTGAACCAGGGGCTACGGAATAGGTGACCACTAGCAAGGGATGAGGTCACGATGCATGTCGATAATGGATCAAGAGTTGATTTGATCGTCGTTGGAATGTTGCCTCTCCATCTACCGTCTGGACTAGTTTTAAACCTAAATAATTAATATTTGGTACCTGCGTTGAGCATGAACATTTTACCCAGATCGTGTTTATTGCAAGACAGTTATTCCTTTAAATCTGGAAACAATGGTTGTTCGATGTATATGAATAATATATTTCTTTTGAATCTCTATAGTAGTAATACACATATTCATAATGTAGATGCCAAAAGGATTAAACTTGATGGTGATATATCTGCATATTTGTGGCACTAACGTCTAGGTAATATAGGCATAAAACACACGAATAAACTCCATTCCGATGGACTTTTAGAATCAGTTGATACATGTGAGCCATGCCTTATGGCAAGATGACTAGAACCTTGTTTTACAGAACTATGGAGCGAGCGACAGATTTATTGGAAATCATACATATTGATGTATGTGGTCCAATGAGTGTGTCGACACGAGGTGGATATCATTATTTTGTTACTTTCACGGATGATTTGAGTAGATATGGGTATATCTATTTGATAAAACACAAGTCTCAAACCATTGAAAAGTTCAAGTAATTTAAGAGTAAAGTGGAAATTAATCGTAATAGAAAGGTTAAATTTCTACGATCTGATCGTGGGGGTGAGTATCTAAGTTACAAGTTTGGAAACACATGAGAGAGTGTGGAATAGTTTCACAACTCTCGCTTGACAGAATACCACATCGTAAGGGTGTATCGGAGCATCGTAATCGTACCTTATTAGATATGGTCCGATCTATGATGTCTCTGAGTGACTTTCCACTTTAATTTTGGGGTTATGCACTAGAAACCACTACATTCACTTTAAATGGGGCACCGTCTAAATCTGTTCAAACGACACCATATGAATTGTGGTTTGGAAAAAAACCAAAGCTGTCATTTCTAAAAGTTTGGGGATGTGATGTTTATGTGAAGAAACTTCAGCCTGATAAACTCAAACCCAAAGAGTAAAAATGTGTCTTCATAGAATACCCTAATGAAACAATTGGGTATTTATTCTATCACAGATCTGAGGGCAAGGTTTTTGTTGCCAAGAATGGATCCTTTATAGAGAAGGAGTTTCTCACGAAAGTTGTGAGTAGTAGGAAGGTAGAACTTGTAGAGGTTATTGAACCTTCTCTTCATGAAACGACAAGTGGAGCAGCACCGGAAATCATTCTGGAGTTGACTTCACCGAATGAATAGGGAACTTATTATAAAGATCATGAAACTCTAAAAGAGGACACTACCAAACCTCGCAGGTCAAGCAGGACACGTGCAGCTCCTGAACTGTATGGAAATGCCTTCATGAATTTCATGGTAGTTGTAAATGATGACCCTGTGACGTATGAAGAAGTTATGATGAGCCCAGATTCCAACATATTTCAAGAATCCATGTAATCCGAGATGTAATCCATGTACGAAAACCAGGTTTGGACCTTGGTGGACTTACCTCACGACCGAAAGGTTGTTGAGAATAAATGGATTTTCAAGAAGAAACTGACACTGATGGTAATGTGACCATCTATAAAGCTATACTTGTCGCAAAGGGGTTTCGACAAATTCAATGACTTGACTATGATGGGACTTTCTCTCCTGTAGTGATGCTAAAGTTGGTTAGGATTATATCAGCAATTGCAGCATTTTTCGATTATGAAATTTGGTAGATGGATGTCAAAACCACATTCCTCAATGGTAATATTGAAGAAGATTATATATGGTACAACCAAAGGGTTTTATCGATCCTAAGGATGTTGTCAAGGTATGCAAGCTTCAGCGATCCATCTATGGACTAAAGAAATCATCCTAGAGTTGGAATCTCCGCTTTGATGAGGTGATTAAAGGGTTTGGATTTGTTCAAACTTATGGAGAAGCTTGTATTTACAAGAAAGTGAGTGGGAGCTCTGTGGAATTTTTAATATTATATGTGGATGACATATTATTGATTGGAAATGATATAGATCTTTTAGATGATGTTAAAAGTTATCTAAACATCAAATTTTCGATGAAGGACCTTGGTGAAGCATCATACAAACTAGGCATAAAAATCTATAGAGATATATCAAGACGCCTAATTGGGCTATCACAAAGTACATACCTTGACAAGATATTGAAGAAGTTCAGTATGGGCAGAAGTAATAAAGGGTTCTTACCTATGTTACAAGGCAAGACATTGAGTAAGACTCAAAGTACGACTACGACGGAAGAAAGAGAGATAATGGATAAGATCCCCTATGCCTCAGCCATAGGCTCTATAATGTATGCCATGTTATGTACAATACAGGATGTGGGACATACTATTAGTTTGACTAGCAGGTACCAATCTAATCCAAGTTCAGAATACTGGATAGTGGTCAAGTATATCCTTAAGTACTTAAGAAGGACTAAGGATATGTTTCTTGTGTACGGAGGTGAAGAAGAGCTTGTCGCCAAGTGTTATGTTGACGCTAGCTTTGACACTGATCCAGATGAATCTAAGTCTATTTCTAGATACGTATTTCTCATGAATAGAGCAATAGTTAGTTGGGGGAGCTCCAAACAACCTATGGTGGTGGGATCAAAAACAGGGGTGGAATATGTTGCTCCTTCAGAAGCGGCGCATGAAGTAGTTTGGATGAAGGAGTTCATAACGGAACTAGGTGTGGTTCCTAGTACATTGGACCTGATAGCTCCAAATTTTGACACTTTTTACCGATGATTTTCCTTTGGTTTTTGCCGGGTTTGGTTGGATTTTATCTTCGAACTAATGTTAACATCGCGAATTAGCGAAACCTTGGTTTCTTGTGATGAATTTCAGGTAATAAATATTTAAGGAAGATCTTGGAGCATTTATGAGATATTTACAACTAAAGAAGAAAATCCCCAATTTAATACCCCTTCATTAGAGGCGCCCAGGGCTCGTAACAACCACTAGTATAGCCGGAGCGCGCTCGTACCGCCCGACCGCATGACACTCCAGCGCCTTCATCATATTAATGAAAGCAACTTCCGTATTGGGGGCGAGACGAAAAACAGAACACAGTCGCCGCACACCATTCCAGAAGAGGGGAGATCAGATCTGAAGGAGGAGAAGAACATCGCCTGATTCTTCGAAGAACTCTAGCCTCTAATCCATTACTCCACCATATTTCCCAATTGTAGACAGAAAGAGAGAGACTGGCACTTGTAAGATTAGGGTTTGATACTTTGATCTTGTCTTGATTTGTATTTGATTTGATCTCCAAATGGTATTGTGGCTTGCAACTATAAAGTTGAGATGATTTCCCTTTGCAATATTATTATTCCTTTGATATATCTTGCTCTCATGTCTAAGTAAATCCCCCTAGGCATGGGAGATGTGGGGGATTGGTGAGATGTGATGTGCCTCTCTTATTTCCATCCATATGTGATTGTTGTCATGATTATTATAACGTGAGGATGAATATCTATGCTTGCCTAATGCTTGTTATCTCATTTAAGGTCCCAGATAACGTCATCTCGAGATCTCATAGATATGGACTTTTTTACTAGCGAATCGACGACCCCTGAGTGACATGGCCAATATCAATGAGGAGCTAGTACTACTCGAGGATAAACAAGGAACCATCAAGATTAAAGCCTTGATCCGTTCGAAAGATCTTAATTAATGTGCTGAACATTATTTTGGTAACATGCAGATGGATCATTGGGATAAGGAGGGATTTTCCATGAGGACTCCTAGTCAGTATATGGGTTGCTTGCCTACTCACTTATGAATATGAAGTATCAAAATCACTTATCTCATTTCATCCATTTGGAACATTCACTATCACCATGCCTAACTTCTCTCTGTGCCTAACTTCTCATCTACAGGAACTCCGAACACTCTCATCGTCTTCTTACATTTATGTAATTTACTTTTTTCATCTACCTTTTCTCAAGTTTCCTCTATTATTCACTCACCACTTTTCACCTCCAACACTTGTAGTCAATTCACTCAAGACCTGTGACACCTTGAGTGTGACAGAAACGCCGCATAAAAACATTTACCAAAGATCCTTATTGGGATTGATATAAAAACTATAATTAATACTTCCACAAAAACATTCTCTGATGAACTTGTGCACTTGCAGGCCATCATAAAGCTATTTTCTAGCACCGTTGCCGGGGAGCTACACACTAAGTTTTTGTTTCTTGACATTGGTAAGTATTGTTACCATCCATGATCTCCGTTGAACACAGAGCTACCACTCGTTTATGTAGAACTTATTTACCTCCTTATATTGATCGTATACCTACTGAAATACGCACAGAATTTATTGAAATATTTTCTAACTCACATACTGTAGATGTGAACAGTTTGATTCCTTTAATGGCAGACTCGACCATTACCCAGGGGCCGAAGAGCCTGAACAATCATTGGGAGAATATGGGAATCCATCTAGGCACTTGAGAAAAATGCGTATTCTTTACCCTGATCTAGAAACTGAATAATTTGAGATATATCCTGAGCTAATCTATATGATGAAAGAAATTGCTTTCATAGGGAAAGAAGATGAAGATCCTAGTGATCCTTTGACAAAGGTCCATGACCTTTGTGCTACTCTTAAACCTGCTAATCTACCAATAGAGTTTGTACTCCTCAAACTTTTACGCTCGTTGATGGATGTGAAATATAGCCATCCACGTCCGCATTTAAACTAGATATTATTCATATTTTTGAGGAAATATCTCACTAAATACTCCCACTAATGCCTAATGATCAAAGGCGTATGCAATCCTGTCATTCTATTTTTCCTTGCGCAGATAATGACGTTTGATAATGGGAATCACAACACTAAAGTCAAAGATACGAGATTTCCAACAACTCAAAGAAACTAGGAGTCGTGGAGAGGAGGTAGAAGCATTAACGACCAACTATACGACAGGAATAAAATTCCGTCCCTATAGTTGCCACCAGCACCGCTAGGTCAAACAGAACAACTTTCGTGAAGGAACCCCTATATAAAGAGGCCTTGGGCAACGAGAAAACCCCCTGTTGCGCCTCCAACTACACCAAGCCATCAGAAACCACATCACCGGAGGGAGAGATCTATATCTAATCCCCAAACCCTTCTCCTCCTAAGTGCTGGAAAAGGCAAATGAATTAGCCCAGATGCAGCATGATATGGATATCACGATCCGAGAGTATAACTTGGCAAATCGAGTCAAGGGCGTTAAGACCCGGCTTGATGCAAAAAGGTTAAGAGGAAGGAACATCAATGAAGAACTGGTGGATGCTACGTCAAAGATAACACCAGAAAATAGTAAAGAGACAGCCATGCGACTGGCATCCAACACGGCAATATCAAACTTGAGAGCCGTAGAGGCGGCGATGGCCGAGTTACCCCATCTGACGGGTGAGGCAAATAAAAAGCAACATGAACGAGTAAATGAGTTGGTGAGAGCAGCAGAAATGCTGAATGAAGCATACTACAGGGAAAATCCGGGTATAACTGGAAGGTCACAACTCGTTAACTCGGCAACTCCAATCCCGGCATGATCAGTGGGACATACGGCCTCCTCTCTAGGAGTAGAGCCGAGACAGAGAAAAGAAAAGAGTGTCGACTCAGGAAGGAACAAGCAGATGGTTGCCTATGACCCGACAGTGGTTCAAGGAAACCCGAACCATGCCCAAGGAACAAGAAGAAATACCTCTCAAGGAAATGAGAACCAAGAAAATGTTGGCCGAGAAAGGCAAGCAGGACAAAGAAATGACAATGGAGGGAAGAACTTTGCTCCTCATCCTATGCGTGGGACTCACTCGGCAGGAGGAGAAAACCCAGCTCTCAATTCTCCACCAGCTCAACCCAAAAAGAGACAACAAAGTGCGGGGAAAGCAGTGCAGCAGTCTACAGACCGAACACCAACAGATACAATGACGGTTACTCAGCAATGGTAAATGACGGGTACGAGTTGCCGGATCACGTGTATCAAGCTATGGGATCCAGACTGGGAGGCAGAAATCTCTAGCCGGATGATGCAAGGCTAAAGCTTGACCGAATAAAGATGGCAGAGCTTATCAAATCGCAAGGTCCACAAGGTCCACCGTGTTTTGTCCCAAGGATCATGAGAGAACAGCCAGTGCCAAACTTTTAGCTAGCAAGAGGAACAAAAACCTATGATGGAAGCACAAAACCAGAGGACTGGCTCATAGATTATGGAACTGCAGTGAAGATCGCACATGGAAATCTAAGATGGGCAGTGCGGTATGTACCGCAAATGTTAGAAGGACCAGCGAGGGTGTGGCTGAATAATTTGCCACCCAAAAGCATCAACATCAGGATTGATTTCCAAGAATCTTTTGTGAGAAATTTCACAAGCATGTCCAAGAGGGCGAATCGCCCACAACAACTGGCTATGTGCAAGCAAAGGCCGAATGAAACAGACTTGGAGTTCCTCACTAGATGGTGCAGTATGCACAACTCTTGTGAAGGGGTAATCGAGTCTCAGTCCATTGCATGGTTTGCACAAGGATGTAGGCATGGAAGTGCATTATGGCAGAGGTTACAGAGAGATATGCCGGCAAGCTTGGCAGAAACGATAAGAATCGCCGACTCGTATGCGTTAGGAGATCCGACTCACTCTCAGCTTATGTCGGCACACAGGATGACTTAGACTCAGATCTATGACGCAGCCGGGTCGCAAAGGCGCCAAGAAAGGGCCGAATATAGAAGCAAAAGACAATATGAGAGACCAGACTACATGTATGGCTCGACTCAAGTCGCAGCCGTAAGTTAGGATCATCCAGATGCTGGAAGTAGCCAGCGTCAAAGGACAAGTGGGCAATAGCAATGGATACCAAAGAATGATGTCAAAAAGTCATATGAACAAATAAAGCCATATCAAGATAGGCAGAAGTATACTTATTAGATGATGTTGGACCAGCCGTGTAAGTTCCATATGCCAAGTCTGAGTAAGCCGGTGAATCACACAACAAGACAATGCACTTGGTTCCAGAAGGGAGACAAAGTAGACTCGCCGACTCAGCAGCTACCACCACTCCCCACCACCACTCACAGGAGGAAATGCTCAGGTTGTTGTTGCTGAGCATAGATATGAGAACCGATAGCCGAGATATCATAACCAAGAAAGAGGAGAGGCTGTGCACCAAGTGCATGACCCAAGAGGTGATGTCGCTCATGTCGGCCATGGGACCAGAAACGAGTACAAAGAGCATCACCATAGCTATGTCGTGTTTGTTACAGAGCCAAATGACAAGAAAAGTCAACAGAGATGAATGATGGAGGTAAATGAGACAATGCCAAAAATACCAAAATACATGCACTGGTCCGAATAGGAGATAACTTGGAGCATAAAGGATCACCCCAAGATCATGCCGACACCAGGAGACTATGCTCTTGTTTTGGATCCAACTTTCATCGGCCCAGATATCAATGTGAAGTTTTCCAAGGTACTAATAGACAATGGCAGTAGCATCAACATCATGTACAAGGATACCATGCTCAAGTTAGGCATCACTATGAACATGTTGGAGCCGAGTAAAACAAACTTCCATGGTATTGTGCTGGGATTGTTATGTGAGCCAATTGGGAAGATCTGGGTTGATGTCTTATTCGGCAACAGGGAGAACTGTCGCACTGAAGCCATAGAGTTCGAGGTGGTAGACCTTGTCAGTTCATACCATGCTTTACTCGACAGGCCGGCTATGGCAAAGTTTATGGCTACACCTCATATTGCCTACTTAAAGAGGAAACTGTCAGGTCCATGTGGAGTTATCATATTTGAGTGTGACTACAAGCGATCTATCGCATGTGCCTCAGCCGGATCTTTGTTGGTCGAGTCACTGGTGATAGCACAAGAAAAACAACAAATGATAGAAGTTGCAGCACTGGCCAAGGCGACACAGGTGTCTATTCCGGCACTCACAAACCCGCATGGCAGTGTGTATTTCCAAGCCACCAAGGAAACAAATAAGATACAGGTTGATGAGGCTTTCCCAGAGCGCACAGTGACTATTGGCGCCGGGTTGTCCGAAAATAGGAAAGCGAGCTCACCAGCTTCCTCCATGACAATCGTGATATCTTTGCATGGTCCGCACAAGACTTGCAGGGAGTTCCGAGGGAGCTA
Organism: Avena sativa; assembly: GCA_916181665.1. Taxonomy (NCBI): domain Eukaryota; kingdom Viridiplantae; phylum Streptophyta; class Magnoliopsida; order Poales; family Poaceae; genus Avena; species Avena sativa. The sequence continues at coordinate 82,603,723 of OV702296.1, forward strand.
GTTGAGCACTCTCTTCATGTAATTCTAGATGCCAAGCCGGTGAAGAAACCCCTCCGCCGCTTCGCCAAAGATTGGAGGAAAGTGATAGCCGCCGAGATAGCAAGGCTCTTGGCTGCTAGGTTTATTATGGAAGTATGACACCCAGATTGGTTGTCAAATCCAGTCTTGGTTGAGAAGAAAAAGGATGACCCGAACGTGGCACTGGTGTGGCACATGTGTATTCATTACACAAACCTCAATAAGGTGTGTCCAAAAGATCCATTTCCACTAGCACGGATCAATCAAGTCATTGAGTGTACTGCCGGGTGTGAGTTGTTGTCATTTTTGGATGCGTACTCTGGTTTCCACCAGATACCACTGAATCCGGATGATCAAATAAATACATCCTTTATCACCCCATATGGGGCTTATTGCTATCCTACTATGCCGTTCAGATTAAGAAATGCGGGTGCAACATACCAAAGATGCATGCAAAAATGCCTGCAAGATCAACTTGACAAAAATGTTCAAGTATATGTCGATGCCATGGTAATAGAAACCAAACAAATTCACACTCTAAGCGAGGACTTTCGTCAAACATTCGCAAACTTAAGAAGATTCCGGATGAAACTTAACCCAAAAAAATGCACCTTTGGTGTCCCGGCTGGAAAGTTACTCGGATTCCTTGTATCCAGCCGAGGAATTGAGGCTAACCCGACAAAGATCAGATCCATCGAAAGAATGTAATTGCCAAAAACCCTCAACGATGTCCAGAAGTTTACAGGATGCCTGGCCTCGTTGAGTAGGTTTGTGAGTCGGCTAGGCAAAAAAGCCTTACCATTATATCAACTGATGAAAAAATCAGACAAATTCACATGGGCATAGCAAGCTGATAGCGCTTTCCATGAACTTAAAAAGATGTTGGCAATAACACCAATATTAGCCTCACCACTGTCCAAAGAACCAATGCTGCTCTATGTCGTAGCAACCAATAGAATTTTCAGTGCCGTAATAGTGGTAGAGCATGAATAAGAGGGCAAATCAGTCCAAAGGCCAGTCTATTACCTGAGTGAAGTGCTCTCTACATCAAAGCAAAACTACCCCCATTACCAAAAAAATGACATATGGGGTGTATATGGCAGCAAAGAAGCTTAAGCACTATATCCAAGAACACCCAATCCGGGTAATATGAGAGGCACCTATCTCGGACATATTGGGTAGCAAAGATGCCAGTGGCCGAGTGGAAAAATGGGCCATAGAGTTAGCACCATACACTCCACAATACGACATGCGAGATGCAATTAGATCTCAAGCTGTAGCAGATTTCTTCCTGGACTGGATGGAAATGCAATATGAACCACCATTGCCAGACCCGAATTACCAGAGAATGCACTTTGACGGGTCCAAGACAAAGATGGTCCTGGGTGCCGGGATAGTACTTACCTCACCCAAGAAGGATCAACTCAAATATGTGTTGAAGATCCACTTCGCTGCATCCAATAATGTAGCCGAGTATGAAGCACTTGTCCATGGGATAAAAGTGGCCAAAGAAATTGGCATCAAAAGGATCATGTGTTTCGGTAACTCGGATTTGGTTATTTAGCAAGTCTCTGGACATTGGAATGCACTAGATGCAAATATGGCACTTTATTGTTTTCATGTGCAGCAGATTTCGGGATACTTTGATGGATGTGAATTTCATCACATACCCAGAGCAGAAAATGAGGCAGCTGGTGTTTTATCCAAGTTAGGCTCATCTCAGCAAGCAATCCCGCCAGGAGTAGAATTGGAACATCTCAGAAAACCATCAATCAAGCCATCACCATAATCCGAGTCAATATTCATCCCGGCAAGCCAGGAGTCGGATGTTGTGCCAATGGACATTGACACAGGGGAAGGTTCGAGTAACTCGGGGACTGTTCCGCCTAACCCAGGGGTTTCCGAATCACACTCGAGGACTCCTTAGGTTATGTCGGCAGAAATTATGTCGGCCGAGCCAATGGAAATTGATGGAGAAAGATAGCCCGCACCAGTAATACCAGCCTGGGCACAACCAATATTCAATTACTTAAGAGATGGAAACTTTCCTGATGATGAGATATGGGCAAGACAAACAGAAAGAAGAGCAAAAGCGTACACAATAATTAACAAAGAGTTGTACAAGAGGAGTGTGACAAGTGTATTGCAACGTTGCCTAAGTCCAGAGCAAGGCCAAGAGATACTGTTGGATATTCACCAAGGAGAATGTGGGCACCATGCCTCATCAAGAGCATTAATAGCCAAGGAATTCCGACATGGATTCTATTGGCCAAGTGCACTGGTGGAAGCACAAGACCTAGTGAGGAAATGCAACGACTGCCAATGCTACGCATCAAAGTAACATTTACCTGCATCCGAATTAAAAACTATACCAATCACCTGGCCATTTGCAGTGTGGTGCCTAGATATGGTGGGACCATTCAAACCAGCACGGGGCGGCATGACTCATATACTAGTGATGGTTGACAAATTTACCAAGTGGATAGAAGTGAAGCCCATCAAAAAACTTGATGGAAAAACAACTATCACATTCCTGAATGATATAATCCGGAGATACGGTCACCCGCACAGCGTGATTACAGACAATGGTACAAACTTTGGCGAAGGAGCTTTTGCTTGATTTTACAGGGAAAGCCGAATAAGACTCGATGTAGCGTCATTTGCCCATCCAAAATGAAATGGACAAGTTGAACGAGCTAATGGTTTAGTTCTATCTGGGATAAAACCACGCCTAATGGAACCACTCCAGAGATCACTTGGTTGCTGGATCAAGGAACTACCCTCAGTGCTATGGAGCTTAAGGACAACTCTGAATCGATCGATAGGCTATACGCCATTCTTCCTTGTGTATGGTGTAGAAGCAGTTTGGCCTGCCGACATAGAACATGGCTCGCCAAGAGTAAGGAAATACTCGGAAGCCAAGGTAAAGGAGGCCCGAGAAGATGGATTTGATTTACTCTAAGAAGCAAGAGAAGTGGCATTATCAAGATCCGCCATATACCAACAAAATCTCCGACGCTGTCATAGCCAGAAAGTCCAACCTCGCATTTTCCGAGAGGGGGATATGGTGCTCAAACTAGTGCAACGCACAACTGGGATGCATTTATCACCCCCATGGGAAGGACCATTCATTGTAAGCAAAGCATTGCACAATGATTCGTACTATCTGATAGATGCTCGTGAAGCACAAAAGAACAAGGCGGACAGATCGGGTGATGAGACCAAAACGCCATGGAATGTGGCATTGCTTCGTCCTTTCTACACTTAGGAGAAGCAATGTATGTATCACTCAAAGTCTCGTATGTCGGACACTTATGACGGCTATGTGCTGATAATAAAATGGTATGACTCGAAAAAATGACTCGAGGACTGCCCCTCATGTTTACTTTTAAATATTTCTGGACCACTGGCATTGACACTTAAGATTATCTTGGAATAAGTAATGTTTACTCATATAAGGTCAACTCTTTGACTATGCTGTTGTCCAAAAACACGGCTTCATGGCAAGCAAGAGAAAAAGACCAAGGACGGGTAAACATGAATAGCAGATAAGTAAGGGAAGAAATGCGAGTCGGCCCTATGTATGCTTATAACTAACCCATTACATGATATATCGACTTATATGTCGAATGACCCTAGGTCAAGTTGTCTAGTTTCATATCCGCTAACTGAATCCTTAGAACTTTGAGACTCTAATGTCGAATGCCAAAAAAGGGAGACAGGAGCCAAATTCAAGGATAAGGAAAACGGAAAATGAAACTCGGGGACTTGCCCCTGGATGATTTGCATTCAAGCAAAATAAATTTTAAGCCCTAGAAAAGGCACACACCCAAAATAACTGCAGTATCTCTTACATCTACACCCGGCATACCGGGGATCTCATCAGAATCAAGTGTTTTTTTCCAGCTTAAGAGGCAGCTGAACTCGAAGGAGCATCGTTGGGGTTCGAGCTGGGAGCATCATCAGGATCTGCCGAGTCAGGTGCACCGTCCGAATCTGCCACGTTCGATTTGGTGGCCTCGCTGTCAGCACCATCGTCATTACCAATCTCGGCAAGCGGCTCAGCGAGATTGAGGAAGCTGGGCCCGTCGCACCAGGCATGCACCAGAGCGTACTCCACCATTGCGTAGGCTCGCTCTTGGTGCTTCTTGATGAGATCAAGGTTATGGATCCACTTGTCTTCGGCCCTCATATGCTAGAGAACATCAAGATTGATATCCTCATACCATGAGAGCACAAAATCAAGGGCCTTGTCCGCTGCGACACGACCAGCCAACTCACGCCATTGATAAAGTCTTTCCTTAGTGAGTAGCAGCTTGGTAGCCAAAGGTTCAACGAGCGTGGGCACATCTTCATCCGGCCAGAGCAACCTAAATACATGGATTGCCGACTTAAGTAAGTCGACACCTTATGACTTCAATGTGGTCACACACTCTTAAAGCGCAGCAAGATGCTCGTCGATGATGATCTCGCCATCCGCTGGGCTCGAGATTCGGCTCGCACTTTCTTCATATTCCTTAAGGTGAACATGTCGGCCTCAGGGAAGTTCTCTGCAAAAATGAAGGAGCATAAAAAATAGCGGAAAAGAAGTAAAGAGTACCGATAAGAGCATAGTGAAAAGAGTAAGAAATTACTACCGATGAAAGAGTTGATCGTGCCGAGCTTGGTCTGCCAGGTATTTGCCTTGGCCTGGAGAGATTCCAGATCTTGATGAGCCGACTTCACCACTAACTCGGCATCCTTGAGCAATTGATTTGTCTTCTTAGCACTGGCGGCATGCTGCCCATCTTTCTCGGCGAGCTCCTGGCGCAGCCCCTCCAACTCAGACTTGTGCTTTTGCTCCATGTCCGCCACTTGCTGCTTCAGCCGAGTCACCTCAACTTGCTCCTTCTGGAGCTCGACCTGGTGATGATCTGCTTATTTAGAACATGTGACTCATCAGTAACAACAAACCATCTCGTCCTTGTAGAGATGAAAATGGAAACAATGACGAAACAAAAATGCTAAGCAATCACAAGATTTCTAAGGAAAAGTGAGTTACTTTCAGCGTCACTGATCTTCTTATGCAGCGTATCAATGGTGGATTAGGCAGAAGCTATGGAAAAATAGTGAGGAAAACTCAAGAGGACGGAGCAAAAAGGATCTGCTAAGTAAAGCAAGCCGGGTAACAAAAATACCTTGGCCCTGAACCTCAAGCTTTCGTACTCCAGAAGAAGAGCCTGATGCACCTTGGTACGCTCGTTATGCGTAAGCTACACGAAAGAGATTTAATCAGAAAATAGTTAGTACATCAAGTAATTCTATCCTGGCAAAAAGAGGAAAGGATGTATGCAAATGGTTGATCTTACAGCCGAATAAGTGCCTTACTCGGTAGTAACCTCTGGGACTAGGGAACATGTATGAATATAAAAATACTCGGTACACAAAAGAGAAATGATATCACATACCTCATTCACATGATCTACTCGGTCCATCAGTGCGATGGCCTGCTGGGTCATCTCGGAGACAGCCTTGGGGCTCAATTGCAGCTGCTGGCCAGAACTAGAGCTCACTTCTTGCTCGCCTGCGGCATTCCAAGCTATGGCATAGCGCTCTACAGAGCCAAGGCCCTGCCCACTGAGTGTCCGAGTAAGGAGTTGCCCTTTTTTCAGGCTAGCCCCCACTTCGGCATGGGTAGAAGCGACATTGGCATGCAAGGTGCCAGCCCTGGGAACGTTGCCAGACCCGGCAGCGGCAGATTCACCCAACTGAGCGTCCGAAGGAGGTGTTGTTGTTGATGGTGTGGGCCGAATCTGCGGTACGGAGCTTGGGGCATAGACCAAGGTCTATTGCCTGGAAGCTGATGGCTTAATGGGCGCAGAGCGAGTCTGGCCTTGAGGAACATGACGGGTCTTATCCTTGACCAAAGAGGAACGGGGAGAAGATCTGGTACTGGTTTGAGGAGACAATGGAGCCGAATGAGCAGGCTCGACAACTGGCAGGGGAGAAATAGCTGGGTTCACGGGCGGATCAACAACAGGAGGAGTGATAACATGGGTGTTCTGGGCGGACTCGGCACCGATATTGCTGGTGATGGGTCCTAGGTTATGATCAGAAAGAGCAACGGGAGAAGGAGGCCAAGTCTCCTCTGACGGACGCGCCTCCGAATCATCCTCACTCTGAGGTGCAGGAACCTCAGCTGTGGGAGAAGTGACCCGAATGGCGCTCTACAGAACTGAATCGTCACGGTGAGGAGAAACGGGCTTTGACACGGAAGAGGTCATGTTGGGAGCAGCTTGGTTGGCAGAAATAGCAACACTAAAAATAAGAACAGAGGTCTATAAGGGAGCAAACATAAAAGTGAAAGACATAAGGTAACAGGCATCAAAACTTATCCAGAGATGGTAGGGTCACACGGAGTGCGACAAACAGTGACCCGGCGTGTGGTAGTCTTGTGAGGTTGGGAGGATGTGGCTTCAGGAGGAGCAGCAGGGTCGACTCGACGCTTCTCGGAAGGCTGAGTGCTAGAGGAGGTCCCGTGCTGCTTACTCGGCTTGGCAGCAGGGATCTTGCCATACCCACCGGTAGCATGAGGAGGATCCTCATGTACCTGGCCAGCTGCATCAGTAAATGCAAAGATCAATGGGACAAGCCAAAAGATCAAACAAAGAACAAGTACCTCCAGGACTTCACAATCCACATCATCATCATCTAACCAATCCCACAAAGGATTTCGAGTAAAGGTCTTACCCGAAGCAGGAGCAGCAGCAACGTGCAGGATCATCATAAAACACTCCAGGTCATACTCGACCTCATCGTCATCCGATTGATCCTCAAGATAACCGCCAGGAGGGACGGTGATATCATCAACCTGATGCACAAGATTCTGTGAAAGATAAACAGAATGAAATCAGTAAAAGGATAAAACTGCGAGTAGGTGCCGGATAAAGTATGTCGGCAGCCCAAAGTTACTCGGATGCTTACCCACGGGACAATCCTATCTCGCCTGAAAGCAGGACAACTCCAAGCCTAGTTTTCCGCTAAGTTTAGCTTAAAGATTGAGCTAACTCGGTAGGCCACAAAATCGTTGGTGAGATCAAGGGTGTAGTGCCGAGTAGGATCACGGGGACCACTCATAAAGCACATCTTGTGGCTTCTGGCCTGGATGGGACTGACTCGGCCGGCGATGAAGGCGCACATGAGGTCTTCCTCGGTTAGATGGATGTTCTCCTCCGGGTCAAGCAACCTCTCAATAATCCCATGAGCCTCATTCACCACCTTGTTCTTGTCGCGCGGGTCAAGCTTCCAGAGCTCCTTGATGGGAACCTCGTCCTTGAAGGGGGGAAGCCGAATGTAGTCATTGGACCCGCTATTTTTGACATAGAAAAAGGTTCTATGCCATTTCTTGCAAGAATCAATGCCTGTGACCCGGGGAAAGACAGAATACCTCCTGGGAGTGATGCTTGCAGCACCACACCTGGTGGGACTATTCTCAGCATGAGGAACGCCGGGGTCAGGGACAACTTGGATTTGGAAATTAAAGTATTTTGGCCCAAAGAAGGATAGTGGGCCAAATGCCGAGATAGCCTTCACAGGCAGAGATGAAACAGGTGAGAGAGCCAATAGCATTGGCAGGCAGGTGATGCGTTTGCAGTTGAAAAGTGAAAAGAAAAGACTTGAAAAAACCGCTAATGGGAAGAGCAATGCGAAAGGAAAACCACACGCTCATTGGGCTCAGGTTTGGGAACGATCTCACTGACGGGGAGGCGGCAATCGACCTCGATTGGAATACGCCTGGTGGAGCGCAACCAATCAAGCTCCTCCACGGTGACCTCGGATCCCTCCCATCTGCCGTGCTCGCTGGCGGCCTTGTGCTCCTCCACTTCCTCGCCGCCGTCTCTGGCGTCCATGATTTCGTGCGGCTCGGGCTCTTCTGCTGTTGGAAGAGGCCTGGAAATGCAGGGTCTCGTCGGTGAATCAGAGGGAAGAGGAGAGAATCGCTGGAGCAGAGAAGCAAGTAAGAGGAACAACAAAGGGGCAGTTCTGGATTGAGAGGCGCAAGGAAGAAGAAGGCAAGGGGGGAAACTGAACCAGCGGGGCCAGTTAAGTTCCCTGCGCCCCTACTTAAGGGGAGTAAAAAAACCCGGTGTGGGATCCCTTTGCACTGTGTGGCTGCTGTGTTGTCGTGTACCCGGACGAGTGAGCACATCAGGAAGCGCCACGTGTACGCGATACACGGAAAATCCAAAGCCACGTCACGCTGCGCAGGACACGAGGCTCTGAGCGATGGGACTGCCACAGTGACAGAAGTAACTGTGCCGCTGTCACTGTGCAGTCAGGGTTTGAGATAGAATTTGAGGCAAGAAATCATGATTACAGCCTGTCAGCGACTACGGAAAGCTCAAAATGACTCGGCAACGTCAAAAATGACTCGACACGAGGCAAGGATGGCGCAGAAAGTCAAAGATGAGACTCGGCAAGGACAAAACAAACTCGGCAAATATCGAGGTTATGCCAAATAGTGCGTCCTGGACAATAAATGCTAAGAGAAAGAAGAAGTTCCAAATACATTAAAGGAACTTGGAGACTCCTAACAACAAGAACCGCTAGGCCTCACCAGCTTTGGGGACTAATGTCGGGGGGATAACCCCCAGTAGGGTCATAAGGGGTAAAACGTTACCCAGCTTGGCTTATGCCGAGTCAAAGAAATTCCTGGCCTGGTCTTAGCAGCCGGGATACAAAGCTTATGTGTGGCCGACATAATAGGACAAATTTGTTTACCATGCAGGAAGCGACGAGCCGGGTCTCACGAGGGAACGCCGAGTCGGAAAGGACGCATGGCTGCTGTCCGAGTGAGATTCAGGAGGGACCATGGTAAAGCATGGTCAAAAGAGAGAAGGGCGACGCCGGGTGACGCCCAAAGCAAGGGCTAACGTATAAAGGCACCGCGTGATGCCAAAGAGCTGGAGGCTAAGTATGGGAAGACCGTTGGCTGTATAGCTTTGTGGACTGGGTCAAGGGCACAGGACTATCCCATGACCCGGCCCGCACAGTAAGGACAAAGATCCAAACAGTAACCATAGGACCCAAAGGTGTAACCTATCAGCCCATCTCCTATATAAGGACGGGCATAGCTATGGTTTAGAGGAGGTTGGACAAAGTAGGACACTAGTGCCCAGAGGCTATCCTTGAACTGCTCTAGGAGCGCTTGTAAACTTCTTGGATCAATAAAAATCCTAAGTATGGAGAGTTCTTCATGTTCTTCGTGCGTGACAAGACCGCACACTCCCTCCCTGGTTACCTCAAGCCTACCCATGGCATCTGCCGTGCCACCACCACGAGACCTCCACCATTGCCATATTCCACCACTTGCAATAGTAGATCTCATCTCCAATTGGCGACATTGTAAGACTATTATGACCAATCGCATGATTTCCATTACAATGTGTATGATTGTTGATTTCATCTCTATGTGTGAGTAATTCTCCTTGGGCTAAGGGCGTCGACCTAGCCATGTAGTTTTGTGCATGTTATTTATCATGGATGGGATCATGTATTAGTTTGTATGGCATGATGATTATTGTACCCTCTCTTGCCTCAATATAGGACTTGTCAGGTACCCAAGACCTCAAGGATTGATCTAGGTATAGGGAGTGTGAGTTATGACTAATCTGCAGGATGGGAACCCTAGTGCAAGAAAGGGTAGTACATCTGTATGTGAGGGAGTTACTTGGGATTAATGGTGACGTCACTATGCATATCATTAGTTATCTTTCTTCTATGGATGAGACTAGTAGGTTATTTCTATAAGCGGTTGCATAGGCAATAGAAATTATGGATATACTACTCACATATAATTATCTTCCTCTAACAATTCCATGTATATTTTATTATTATCTTTTATTCCCATCAAATGTTTTGCACAGCTACAGGTGAAACCGTAAACCCCGGGCCCTCTCTCTCCATCATCAACAAAATATCGCAAACTCTTGGTCCCGTAAAACACAAAAAGAATTCTAAAACACAAAAAGAATTCTAAAACTCTTGGTCCATTAAAGTAACCTTACTACACTTTCTACTTCCCGAGGATTCGATAACCTAGGTCTACTACGAAAAAAGAGCTATAATACATCCTTAATCCGGATCGAAGGTATCCACCCTTTTTGTCACACCATTGCCGGGGAAGCAATAGCTACCCTGGTGAGGTTATTAGGATCCTTGATAGTTTTAGTTTTTGTTTTTAATTTTGTTAGTTTTCTTTGAGTATTTATTTGAAAAACCAAAAAATTAGTTAGTCTTTAAATTATTTTTTTACTATCATAAGTTTTTATTTAAGAAAACCCAAAAACATAGGAAATATGGCTGAAAAGAAACTTGGGGAGTTTGCAACTCCCAACAATGATTATTTGCATACTCCTATTACCCAGCCAACAATTACTGCTGAGGACTATGAAATTAAGCCCCACTATTTAAGTTTGGTTCAATAGAATCAATTTGGAGGCTCTGATGTTGAGGACGCAGGTATGCACTTGAACACTTTCACTGAAATATGTGATATGATGCGCATTAAAGATGTTGACCCCAACACGGTCAAGTTGCGCTTATTTCCATTATATCTTTGAGGAAGAGCAAAAGAATGGTTGCTATCTTTGCCTAGAAATACTATTGCATCATGGGTGGAATGTACTTCTTTATTTATGACTAAATTTTTCCCACCTGCAAAGACTATACAACTAAGATCTAATATTACTGGTTTTAGACAGGAAGAGCGTGATCCACTAGCGCTTGCATGGGAGAGAATGAAAGATTGCATGACAAACTGTCCCAACCATGGGATGTAAGATTGGTTAATTCTTCATTTAGTTTATAATGCTCTTAACCCTGTGTCTAAGTCTATGCTTGATACTGCAGCTGGAGGAACATTCATGGGCAAACAAATTACCAAAGCAAAGTAGTTGCTAGACAATATGCAAGACAACCATTCTCAATGGCATGTGGTTAGATCAAACACAACGAAGGTGAACTCTGTCACACCTCGAGAAAAAGAAGAACTCAATGCTAAGATGGATGAGCTCATATTAGTCGTCAAAGGTAAGGAAACCCAGGTAAGAGCTATCCCAGAATCAAATATTGAAGAAATGGACTTCATAGCTTGTAATGATTACCCTGCTTGTAAGAAGAACAATAATCCTAATTTACAGAAACATTATTCTAGTCCTACAGGTAACTCTAATAATAATATGAGATGAAGTAATGGTATTCTCCAAGAAACTCTTAAATCCTTTATGGACTCACAAAATGAGCAAAACAATATCCTTGTTAAGATAACACAGAACCATGATAATATGCTTGGAAAATTGTCTAACCAAGCTATAAGTTTGAGGAATGATTTGCAGGCCCTCCAAGAAAGAACAAGGCTTGTTGAGGCACAACTAGGTAAGATAACCTAGAGTCAAACTCTCATTATAGCTAAATTTGCAGGAAAAAAATAAGCCCAATCTAGTTAAAGACCTCAAGATGATAAGAATCCAAAGGGATGAGCCTGAAGACTTGACTATAGAAATGCCCCTTTAACAAATTACATGGTTGAAGATCTTGTGAAAAGGATAAATATCAAGATTCCAGTAAGTGAAGGAAATGAGGAATCTATGTATCAACACTTCGTTAATTAGGTAGCAATAAAGGTACGTGAGCTTGAGGAAGAATATAAGAAAATTGCTGAAAAACTACCTATCAAGCTTGATGATATATTTGAGCCTACTATTAAAATTAAAATTGGGACTAATGAGATAACCACACTTTGTGATTTAGGTGCAAGTGTTTCAACAATTCCAAAAATACTTTTTAATAAGCTAAATCTTGGCTCTTTTGAAATCACTGAGTTAAAATTACATCTAGTAGATTCTACCTACAAACAAGCAGTATGAATTAAAGAGAATACTTTAGTATACAATAAAGTTTGTCTTGCTCTTATTGATTTTGTTATTGTTGACATGCCTGCAGATGCTACTGCCCCTATCATATTAGGTCGCCCGTTCTTAAGAACTATTAAGGCTTTGATTAATCTGCATGAAGGGAATGTGAAGCTTCAATTGCCTTCACGGGATCCACTTATTATTCATTTTCCTAGGAAGAAGAAAACCACGTATGATGAGAAGGAGGTCATCACTTTGAAGGCTAATTATTTTGGGTGGGTGTTCCACTCATCTGGCCTAATTAAGCAACATCAAGGTTAAGCTATTTGACCATAAAAGAGTGCAACCCATGTGAAATAAAGGTTTGAGTAAATTTTTTAAATTTTAGTTTAAGTTTCGTGTTGAATAAAGAGTGCTAGAAAACTCCAGTTGAGGAGGAGCGGTACGGTGGTACTAAAATCCTGCTTTATACATGTTGTTATTGGTCGACAATTTAGACTGCCATTTTTTGTCAAAACATGGTGTTTTTGTGAGTTTCAGGTTAAGAAAGAATTCTCGAAGGAACATAAATTTTTTGACGACTACAGTACCTTTAACTACCAACTATACAGCCGGAATAAAAATTCCAGCTGTATAGTTCTGACCATATAGATATCTATGCCATCGTCAAATTTTCTTTTCCAAGTACAAAAGGTTTAGCGACCAACTATACGAAAGGGATAAAAAATCACGGCTGTATAGATATCGCCGCCAGGAAGAAACCCTAAAAACCCTAAAATTTTGCCGTCAAATCAACTATACGACATGAATAGATGTTCCAGCCGTATAATTACGATCGTATAGTTTAGTTCGACCACAAAAACGCCATGGGAAGGTACCTCCAACACCAAAACTTTAATCCTTTTTCTCTCCTATACCTCCAAACTCTCTCAAAACCTCAAGATATCTTCATCTCTACTCAAATTCGTTGGATTTCCTCGCACATAAGTGATCTACGGTATGTTTCTCCTTCGATCCTCCAATTAATTTTTGCAAATTCATCTTCGATCTGTTGTCATTATCAATCTAGGGTGAGACCTACTATGAACTAATTTCGTTGTTTCTCTTTCCTAGATTATTATTTTGAGGAGATTCTTTAGTGTGCTATGATGAGGAATATGTTATGCTTATTATTGTTGGATCAAAAAGTTTTATTTTTGTCTTTCTTATTATTTTTGAAGATCAACACAAGGAGCCAAACACATGCTCATGCCGCTACGAGTTCTTCTCAGGCTGCCGCTGCAGCTCAGAACCACATGGGGATACGATTTAGGAATGAGCTCCAACGTGATCGCTTCGATAGGATCAAGTACCAAGAAGTGAAGATAACCAAGTGGGCTTGTACTGTTATATTGAATCAACTTGGTATTTCTAATGATTTCAATTTACTTTGCAATAGGGTTGGCCTGTAAAACTTTGTATTCCAAGATGTGCCTACTTATCCCGGTTAACTCTTGAATTTTTAAGCTCTTTGAAAATCACCGTTAAAACATGGCACAAAGAGGACACGATTTCTTTTCGACTTATGAACAACAATTATACATGATCACTTGATGAATGGTGCAATTATTTTAGTTTACCAAACAATGATGCTAATTATTTACGCGCATCTTATGCCGACATGCACCCTTCCCAGATCATTATTATAATAGAATGAGTTTCACTTCTAGAGTCAACAAGGGGAAGAATATTCAGCATCCTTCTATTCTCTATTTTTTATATGTTATTGCTAACACCTTGCAGGCACCAAATGAGTTTACAAGACTCAATGAGGAGGACATCTTGGTCCTCGCAAAAGCTTCTTTCAACAACAACTTGTCACTCAACTTGGGCGCAATTCTTGTGCGCTACCTGGAGCACCAATCCTCCCAAAGCCAAGGGCCAATCACATGTGGAGGCGTCATCATCGTGCTTGCCGTTGCCTTGGGCATTGACCTAGGTGAGTTAAAACCTTTGCTAGGTGAGCGACATGTTTCTTTCTCTACTTTAAAATCTTGTGGAATCATCACTAGGAGAGGTGGTGTTTATTACTTGCATATTGCAGGAGCTAGCTAGGCGTCTCTACCCTACTCCTTTGCCTAATGGTATTTTCTCTATCGAGGATGGACGTTTGCTATATGATGTGTAGGTTGAACAAGGTCAAACCAAGGAGGAGATTATGGATGAGGGTGAGGACCAAGAAGAGGAGCAAGAAGTTCCTTATCAAGAGGAGCATCCACCAAACCGGTTTGCTACATTTCAAGACTTCCAAGAACTTGGGGGAACTGTGGAGGGGATGCATAATCTTGCCCTGAACCTCCGAGAAACCACTAGTAACTTATCAACTCAATTTGTGAACTGGAGTTACAACTTTTTCCTGCCACCTCAATGATTTGAAGGGCTTGCAAAAGCCTAAGCTTGGGGAAGTTTCTTCATTATCTTTATTTGGTGTTCATTTGTTTTATTTTATTTCGAGGTTATGCTTTTAATTTGAGTTTATAAGCACTCGTGTTGGTTTCCCCAACACTTTATCTTTAGTTACTTTATTTGTTTTTGAGATTTTCAAGCCGAGCGTTGCCGTCAATTTTCCATTCTTTAAATTCCCTCTCTCAAAAACAACAAAAATATTTTTCCATTTATTTTTATTTCCCCTTTTTCTTTTATATTCTCCTTGAGGTTCTCACAAATTTGCAGGAGAGTGATTAACTTCGAGTTTCCAAGAAACAAATCAAATGGGAAGAGAGAAGTGGAACCAATCATGAGAGGTATGCCTTATGACTCCCCACTTATGAAGTTTGAGAAGCCCATTCTAGTTAGTAGTAAATGTTAAGATATTATATTGGTGGAGTGAGTCTTTATATTGGAGTAGAATTTTGTTTGCATGGGTATTTAGTTGAGTACTTTTTTTCTAGCACTTGTAGTTAACCAAGTCTTGCCTAAAAATTTGCTAAACAATTGTAATAATAAAAAGTCTCACAATTGAAGGCTTGGGTGTTGTAGTGTTTAGTTGAAAGCTTATTCCTGTAGACACTCAACACCACATAAAATAATGATTGAATTTATAGCTCTCTTTGAAAGGATTTGTTCAATTGAATTAATGTTTAGATATTTTTGTGAGCATGCCAAAGTTCGACTTGTGAAACATAAGAATGATATAGCTTTATGCGTGTTAAACTTCATGGGATGCCAACAACTCCGCTATCCTACGAACGATCTTCATGGAGGAAACTCCTAGATTTCATCTATGAGTTGATTAAACATATGTAGCGGCAATGCTATAATGGGTAGTATTCTTGGCATTATCGTGTAGCTGTGTTCAAGATGGAATCACTCCTCTGGCTAATATGAGTAATCATTATGCAAAAGGAACAAAAACCTAGGTAATGCCACGAGTGTCCATCACAACCCGATAAACTAATTAAAACTTTTGGCATGATCACAATTACTTAAGAACTGAAATTCTTGAAGGACAATGAATAGAAAGGTAGTGCTTGAAAAGTCTTGACTTATTTATGTGGGAGAATTGAGATACTTTAGTGTATATGATTTTTATGACAAACTCTCACACTCTCAATTTTACATGATTATAATTTATTGTTCAAAGGCAAGCTTATGAGTTGATTACATGACATGGAATAAAGTTTACTCATTTGAATCATCCATGATAACAATAATCTTGCTGCGCTATAAGGATTCATTAAAACCCGTATGATCTGCTTGCCATTACTCTATCTATGCTGAAGTTTTTCATATTAATAAAGTGGAGGAAACATGAGACTACTAATCATGAGTAAGATCATCATCTCGTTATTTCAGTTTAAATGCTGAGTTACTTTTTGATTTTGGTTTTATTGCTCGGGGATGTTTAAGTTTAATCTTGGGGAGGTTGATGGCTGTGAAATATAGACATGCACGTCTGTATTTAAACTAGATATTATTCATATTTTTGAGGAAATATCTCTCTAAATCCTGCCACTAATGCCTAATGATCAAAGGGGTATGCAATCCTGTCTTTCTATTTTTCCCTGCGCAGATAATGATGTTTGATGATGGGAATCACAACATTAAAGTCAAAGATACGACATTTCCAATAACTCAAAGAAACCAGGAGTCATGGAGAGGAGGCAGAAGCGTTAACGACCAACTATATGACGCAAATAAAATTCTGGACATATAGTCCGTATAATTGCCACCAACACCGCTAGGTCAAACAGAACAAATTTCGTGAAGGAACCCCTATATAAAGAGGCATCAGGCAACGAGGAAACCCCCCACTGCGCCTCCAACTACACCAAGCCATCAGAAACACAACACCGGAGGGATAGATCTAGATCTAATCTCCAAACCCTTCTCCTCCACCATAGCCATATTTCACCACTTGTAACAGTATATCTCATCTCAAATTGACGACATTGTAAGACTATTACTATCAATATCATTATTTCCATTACAATGTTTATGATTGTTGATTTCATCTCTATGTGTGAGTAATTATCCTTGGGCTAAGGGCTTCGGCCTAGCCATGTAGTTTTGTGCATCTTATTTATCATGGATGGGATCATGTATTAGGTTGTATGACATGATGATTATGGTAACCTGTCTTGCCTCAATATAAGAACTTGTCAGCCACCCAAGAACCCAAGGATTGATCCAGGTATAGGGAGTGTGAGTAATGACTATTCTGTAGGATGGGAACCCTAGTGACAGAAAGGCTAGTATGGTTGTTTGTGTGGGATTTACTTGGGATTAACGGTGACGTCACTATGCATATCATTAGTTCTCTTTATTCTATGGATGAGACTAGTAGGTTATTGCTATAAGCGGTTGCGGATGCAATATCAATTATGGATGCACTGCCCTCATATAATTATCTTGCTCTAACAATTACATGCATACATTATTATTCTCTTTTATTCCCATTAGATGTTTTGCACAGCTATAGGCCCTCTCTCTCCATCATTGACAACAACAAAATATTGCAAACTCTTGGTCCGATAAAACACAAAACAATTCTATAAATCTCGAAGGTCCGTTAAAGTAACCTTACTATGCTTTCTGCTTCCCGAGGATTCGATAACCTAGGTCTACTAGGGAAAAAGAGCTATACTAAATCCGTAATATGAATCAAAGGTATCACAGGTCCTTAAAACATAATGCTTTTACTTGGTTATAATCATTACCCAACCATACTATAAAAACTTGGGAAGATTGCATCCGAGAGTTTATGCATAAATATTGTTCATTTACTAAAATCATGCAAATTAAACATAGCATTAAAAATTTTCTTCAAGGAATTGGGGAGAACATTTACCAAGCATGGAATAGATTTTATGGCATGATAATGAAAGTTCCAAATCATGGCTTTCAAGAACATTTAATTATTCAATACTTCCGTAATGGACTCAATGAAGATTCAAAAGATATGATTGACTTATCTGCAGGGGATCTCTTAGCAACTTAACATTTCCAGAGTGCATAACGATTTTTGAGGTAAGATCCTTCAATAATGAGCAATTCAACCCGGTTGAGGATGTTAAGCCACAAAAAGGTATGTTTTAAATACCCCAATAACTTATGTCGGAAGTCAAAAGTCCAAGGAGGAAAAAGGAATAGCTGCAGAACTTGTTGAAGGAAAGAAAGTTGATGTTCTTCAAACTTATGTTATCGAAGATGAAATTAATCTTATGATGCAAAAGTTTAGATTTCAACAAAATTAGTTCGAAGAAAAATATTATAAGCTTCTAAAGACTCAAGAAAAGAACATAAAAGAGTTGACCGAAGTTTTCGATGATTTAGGACATGCCACTAGGCATTTATATAAATACTTGAGTATGGTCAAAACTCAGTGTGATCAGATAGATGAAACTCAAGCTTTAATTTTAAAACAAAACAATTTCAATTGCAATACTGTCTCTACTAACATTGTTACTAGAAGTGGAACAGATACATAGGTATCACAAGGGCCGCCTTGGTATCAAGAAGAGCAAACCTGTAAGGTAAGAGAGACTCAAGAATTGAGTCAAGAAGAAGAGAACCTTGTTGATCCACAAGATGATATTGATTATGAAGCTCAGAAAGGAGGACATGAAAATCCTAATGAATACAAAGAAGAAGATGCAGGAGACAAGGATAAACCGTATGATTTAGATGTTGAGACGGTTGATTCAAGAGAGGATACCGAGCTTAGAAAGGAACACGAAGAACATGTTATTCCTTCGAGTGAGAAGCATACCGACAAGCAAAAAACATTAGCAAAGAAGAATAATAAAAAGGATGTTGAACCAATAACAAAGGTTAAAGAAAAGGTAACTCCAAAGTTCCCTATCCTAATCGAGTTTAGTATGAATCGGATAAAGTTATTTATGATTCTTTCGCCGAAGACCTTGGAAACCTCCGTTTAGAACTTCCTTTAGATGATGCAATTCAAGTTCCCACTTATAAAAAGTTCATGCGAGATATTCTTAGTAGAAAAAGAATTTAACTTAGACTGTAGCCGTGATGACAAGCTTTGGTGATAAGCTGTCTGCTATGCTTGGGGACCCAGGTATACTAACTATCTCTTGCTCAACCGGAAAAACAAATATTTTTAAGGGATTTTTATTTTTGTGCCATTGGTTCGTTAGTTATAATCACATTTCCCCAGCTATTTAACTTTTCCTCACTTTTGGCCATCTCCTTGTCTGAAACTCTCACATAGTCTGAAACTTGCTATCCGTCAGCCTTGCCGTTACATGCTGAAAAGTGGGGCCGCGTTCAGTCAGGTCCCATAGTGGACCCTTTCTGTTACATGCTAACAAGTGG
The DNA here is from genome assembly GCA_916181665.1 of Avena sativa. NCBI lineage: Eukaryota > Viridiplantae > Streptophyta > Magnoliopsida > Poales > Poaceae > Avena > Avena sativa. The sequence goes on from OV702296.1 coordinate 82,622,454, forward strand.
GGTCGCGTTTTGTCGGGTCACATAGTGGACACCTATATCCACTTATCCAGATCAACGTGGGACCCATAGCTCATCCACGTGAGCACCGAACCCATAGTTTACCCAGGTTGGCGTTGCAAGATGGGACCCCGAGCCAGCCCCGCACCCGCTCCCGTGCCATTGCCTCCCATTTCTTCTTCTTCTTCAGTGATGGCGACCCTCTGTATATCTTCAGTTCAGCCTCCCGGTCGTCCTGGCCGCAGTATGGTACCGCCCCATTGACCTGTATGAAGGATGACATTGGGAACCGTGCGCAGGAAAGGGTTGATGTCGCACCAAATTGTTCCGATTATACAGGGGAACTTGTTGTCGACAATCAATTGGCACAACTCGGGAGCTCAATTGGGCGCGCGCTTGCTATGGAGAATGCAGCCGACAGAGGAACCGTTCCAATGATTTAATTTGTTAATCGAGTTAATGTCTCCGTTGTAATCAAGTGAATCTATGAGCTGAAAGTCAAACTTTGAGATTTAGGGAGATGGAAGTATAAGAAATATTAAAATGATACAACTCTTGAAAACTTTCAAATTGAAATAAATTTTATACAACTCTTAATGAAAAAGAGTGTTTATACTTGACACTACTCTTGAACACTTTCAAACTAAAATCTAGACATGATAATGTTATCCTAAGAAAATCTTGAGAGTTCACCATTTTTAGAGGGTGAAAAGTGATCCCTAAACTAAAATCTTTAAGCCTCGTGCATATACGAAAATTATACACCTTTGAACACTGTGAAATTGCACTTAGGACATGATAATGTTGTGCTAATAAAATCTTGAGAGTTTATCATTTTCATAGAGTGAAATATAATGTATAAACTTGCATATACGAAAATTATACACCGTTGAACACTATAAAATCACACTTAATATGTGATAATGACGTGCTAACAAAATCTTGAGAGATTATCATTTCCATAGAGTGAAATGTAATGCATAAACTTGCATATACGAAAATTATACACCTTTGAACTCTTTGAAATCACATGTAATATATGATAATGTTGTGCTAAGAATATCTTAACCATTTATCATTTTCATAGAGTGAAATGTAATGCATAAACTTGCGTTTATGAAAATTATACACCTTTGAACACTGTGGAATCACACTTAATACATGATAATGATGTGCTAACAAAATCTCGAGAGATTATCATTTTCATAGAGGGATATGTAATACATAAACTTGCATATACAAAAATTATATACCTTTGAACTCTTTGAAATCGTACTTAATATGTGATAATGTTGTGCTAACAAAATTTTGAGAGATTATCATTTTCATAGAGTGGAATGTAATGCATAGACTAGCATATACGATAATTATACACCTTTGAACACTTTGAAACCGCACCTAGGACGTGATAATGATGTGCTAATAAAATCTTGAGAGATTATCATTTCTATAGAGTGGAATGTAATGCATAAACTTGCATATAAGAAAATTATACACCTTTGAACACTTGAAACCGCACCTAGGACGTGATAATGTTGTGCTAATAAAATCTTGAGAGATTATCATTTTCATAGAGTGGAATGTAATGCATAAACTTGCATATACGAAAATTATACACCTTTGAACACTTACCCTTCAAATTATATTCAAAATCATTTGTTTATGGAGTTAAAGTACAAGTGGGAAACTCATTATTTTGCATGGACAAAGGGGTTCCCTCGATAGATATAGGGGCTATCCTATCCGCTAAATCACAAAGGATCAATGGTTGGTGGGCATGATCCTCATGACAACTGTCTCGACCAATTAGAGCATGGCAACCAACATGAGCAAAGGTGTGAGAGTTTGTGACTAAGAGATAGGCAAAAATGAGTAGAACTTAAAAACCAAGGGCAAAACCGACAAAGGGATTCTAATAGAAAATAGAAAGAGATTTTAAAAAATGGATAATGCATCTTTTATACAATAAAATACATCTCGGCATAATCAAACTATTTGTAACAAAAATACACATGAGTGTGACAATTAATGCCTCATTCACAAACTATGTTTTGGGGAGGGTTGTTTTGGGAAGAGGATTGAGTAGAAATACATGAACCTTCACAGATATCAGGTGATTTGAGAAGTGTTGATTTAAGTTAAAACTTGATTTCTATACATTTCTTTTGGTGGCAGGTCACATAAGAATACTCCCCGGGTAGGTGCCACTATGCTTTGATATTTTTGAATTTGTTGTGCATAAAATGACTCAATTAACTAGCTAGAACCCATTCGTTGACTCTTTGTTGACCAGTCACCGGAGGGTAAAAGTGAGTATATTGCACGCGACAATTTTAGTACTAGAGGGAAAAATTGAGTACAACCAAAATGCCAGTGTTACGCTCGAGGGTATAACTGAGCACAACTAAGTGACCAAGGTTAGACACGAGGGAGAAAAACATGACAGATGGTACGCGTGTCTAGGTGCATGGGGAGGTAGTGGATGCGTACATGGTTACATGGTGCATGGTGGTGCAACAAAATGTGCCTTCCCTTCGCCTTTATAGAGGCCTCATCACTCTCACTCATCTCTAACTCCTCACTTGCTCGCTCACGCAACCGTCTCCACCATCCCATCACCTTCTACAAACTCCTAAGAAAACCCCAACCGCACTAGCGATGGAGAAGAATGGCGCAGTGGACATGGTCGCCTCCAAGGCCCTCGGCGAGGAGGCCCCCGGCCCCGTACATGCACCCGTCAAGGAATCAAAGGAATTCGCCTTCCCCTTCCAGGCCCCCATCCGCACTTCCGCCGTAGCCGCCGGCGAGGAGGCCCTTGCCGGTCTCGGGAAGAACCCGCTTGGCTGGGACCCCTACGAGGAGGAGGACTACATCAGGCCGGAGAACCCCTATGACACCATCGTCTTCGACCCATGGTCGGAGGTAACTAGGGTTTTCTACCCTTCCCTTGTTCTTCCCCCATTCCCATCGTTGGATGCTAGATCATGTGTTATTAGGGTTCGGATGTTCGTATTTTCAATCCTTCGATGCTAGGTCTTTTTACAGAAGCTAATACTCTTGTATTAGATCTCGTATTTCGATGAATCCCCCTATTCGTATTTCATCCTATTTTATTTGTCCTCCGAGTTACAGTTAAGGGATTCCCTAGTTAGTACTAGAGCCAATCTGTAGCTAGGATCAGTATTTGATTTTGTTTGAGATTTGGGGATTAGGGAATTTAACTCACTCGATTAATTTATGTGAATAATCAGGGGATCTTAATCGGTCAATTTATGCAAGTAATCAATCCCGATAATCAAGGTATCTTAATCATATCCTTATTGCACGCTACTGTTTTTTCCAACAGGTGGATAGAAGCGACGTGTGCAGCGACGACGAGTCCAAGGATACCAAGACTCGTCAGGTGCTGAGGAGGCTGAAGTCCGAACAGTACAACAACTTCTTCGCTGGCGATGTCTATAGCTTCCCCTTATGCACGAGGAGGCTCCTAGCCACCGACTTCAACTCCCCCGTGAAGTATGCCGATGAAGTGAAGACCTACGGCCAGACCATGAACGTCCACGCCTTTGGAGCCAAGAACGAGGCGCTTGGTTTTCACCTCCGTAACCTCTAGAAGGTGGCCATCAAAGAGGGTCACATGCCCCTGATCAAACCCAAAGAGCCCAAGGTCAAGGGATAGGGCAACAAGATGTGGAGGAAGCGCTAGAGGGAGGAGGCGGAGGCCCTCCTGGTGGAGGCCATGAGGGTCCACTGATCCTTGTGCTGCTGCTATAAAGCAGCTTCATTTGTATTGTTTGTGTTGAACTTGTCTGCTTCCACCGCCGAGCAGCCTAATTGTTGAACCTCGTTAATTACCATAATATATATCCTACATTAGCTGCTTTATCTACATCTGGTCTGTTTACCGAATGTATTTGTGGTGCTGGTTAGATTTACTACTCTAGATTTTCTACCAGATTGGGAACATTGAGGGCCAAAAGGAACAATGAATGAAGAGAGAAGCTTCTCTACATTCGCTACCTTTTTAGGCAAAAAAACACAACTACTAGCTAGAGAGAGGGGGAAACGGCTCTCTTAAAAACGCCAATCATAAAAATAACAAAAAAAAGAACTTCCAATTTAGGCGACAGGGCGCACGTAACCACCAAACGCGCCCCACATGGTCCCACACCACATCCCCCATAACACGTTCCCAACCAAACAGCCCCACACAGTCCCACATGGCACGGCCCCACACGTCAGCTTAACATGTTGCCGACCAACCGCCCCCACGTGGTCCCACACCGCGCGGCCCCACACGTTAGCCAACAGTCAACCTGACGACAGCACCCCTTCAAGCTCTTTGATGAGTTTCGGCGAAGGAGATGGGCAAAAGTGAGACAAGTTAATCGGCTGGAGTACTACTAACAAACTAGGGGCATGAAAATAGAAATCCCTATTTTTAATGCTCTTTGTGATTTAGCAGTAGGTGTTAGTGTCATGCCTTACTTACTACTTAAGAAATTAAATCTTGGAGAGTACTCTCCAACTTCAATTACTTTGCAAATGGGTGATAAGACAACTAAACAACCTGTTGGTATGATCGAAGATGTTTTGCTTAGGATTGATTAACATGTTATACCCAGTGACTTTATCATACTTGATGTTCCCGAGGATGACAAATTTTGATCATCCTTGGAAGAATCTTTCTTAGCACTCCCAGAGCTAATGTAGATTGCTCTACTAGTAAGATTGTCTTTAATATATATGATGATCAGATTGTTTGTTATTTTCCAAATAAAGAAGAACATGGCGAAAAATATATACCACCACCTAAGCGTGTTCAAGTGATAAGTGCCATCAATAAAGGGCAACCGAAAGTGAAAACTAAGATCTTGGAGGCTGGTTAGTTGAATCAGTCCTTTTTAATAAATGCTTAATAGGAATCAACCCATCTTTAGTATTAAAGTTTTACTTTATTTTATTTTTACTTATTTTTCTCTAATAAAAAGTTGTTGAGTTTATAGTTAGCATGAGAAACTTTACTGTTATGAAGGTTAATAAAGATATGGAAGATTTAATTTTTGAAGAGAAGGACAAAAACTGGTTCCACGTGACGTAATGAAACGTGGTACAACCAGATGGACCCGTACCATCCGCCCGTACTAGAGCAGAGAAGTTTAGTCGATGAAGCAGCCGTAGGTATCGCTCATAACCAGAAGTGGTATGGGAGGAAATACCCATACCGCCTACTCGTGCCATATATCGATATTCAACTCCAAGTTTACTAGCGCAGTAATGACCACTAGTACGACCGGACGCGCCCGAATAGTCCGACAGTACCAGAACCCCCATGTTTGATCTCAGAACCCTAGTTTCAATCCAATAGTGAAGACCACCGGTACGGGAGGGACTCGCCCGTACCGCGTGTATCACGTGATTTAGAGGACGGCGGTAGCAGTAGCCAGCCTCCTTCTTCTTCCTCCCTATATTTTATTCCTCTCTCTCTCCAACTCAAACCCTAATAACCTAGAACCCCTGGTTCTTCGCCAATTTCTTGCATTTTAGTGGGGGAATCTTCACATCTGTATGTTCATCATCCGATCCATGATTTATTTTTTGAAATCCATGGTTGAATTTGTCACATTGACTATCTAGATGAGTTCATCATATTTTCAGATTATTTTTGATTCCTCATGTTAGGATTTCTAATTTTTGTCAATCGTTTGTTTGTGTGATAGTTTTTCATTGAAATTTTGGCAACACAATGAATTTAGGGAAGATTTTGTGCTCATGAAAGGCAGGGACCTCAGACACCGCCAACCCGGCAGGATTGAAGAAGAGATGTTCGGAGGGAGGCAAACTGTGGGGAGCCATGAGCAAGGACTACGAGAGGGTGGCCTCATGCAAGGTTATACCCACCAAGTGGGTGCACCATGGATTCCTCTCTCGACAAGACCTTGAGGACAACTTCGACAGGATAACCATGAATGCCAACATGGTTCCTTTCTCCTACCTCTCCACCGACACCTTCGAGAACGCCACGTTTGAGTTCTTGTCGCAATTCATGATGACCTCGAGATCCAAGAGCGTCATTGCACTGTAAGTTTCGTGCTCAGTGGGCAGACCCACAACCTCACGTTCTATCAATTCTGCAATTGCTTCGGGTTCTCCTATGAAGAAGAACTTGATACCATGAATGATGTCCTTGTAAAGGCAATGCATGATTTGTAGGGTTCGTTGAATGGAAAAAACATTCTATAACAAGACCACATAAAACCAAGACCCAATCTATGGCAAATCCAAGATCTAATCCAAGAGATAGATGCAACGAGATTGAAGATAACTAGCCCTCGTAAATCCAAAGCGTTTAATGATATCAGATTCTCATGGTTGATGTATTCGATCACTTGTCGATCTCAAGATCACATAGAAAATCCTTACGGCGCTGTGTTTCGGCAGCGCTTCCGCACTTAGTCACAATTATAGAGTCGATGAAGACCTTCCTCTCCCTGTTCCAACAAGTAGTAGAGGTAGTAGATGTAATATACCAATTTCAGCAACCCTGATCTTTTGTCAAAAAGGCAAAAATCAGGGGAACAAAAACTTTTTATTATTAAGTGTTGCAATGTTTGCTTACTTGTTTGCTTGTGTTCATGCAACCGATTCTGTATCTAGGGACATACTTCTTATCTAAACACTAGTCGACAAAAGTTATTTTACAAAAGAGATGTCTTGGCTCATCTTTCATATTCTGAAATCTTCTGGCATTTCAACCCTGAGCCAAGATGACTTTGATAAAACAAAATATTTTAATAGTTTCTCTTTAACAAAACTATGGAGACCTACATATGATCTCCTTATGTTTTCAACGTAGAACTCCCAACTTCTCTTACCTCTAGGTTTGCCAAAACCTTTTATAAAGCTTTTGAATTATACTCTTGGTAGAGATACCAAGGGATCTCACCTTCTTTCAAACTCCAACATTTCAACATACCCATCCTTACCTCAAGATAGGCTTGATGGCAACTTTAGTAGTAGTTTGATAGATTTGTTAAGATGAATTGCCTTGATCTGCTCATTGATGAATTGCTTTTATTTGCTGATTGACTTGATTGCCTAGGGAGTAGTATGAGCCACCCTAGGATCTCATCCTTTAGGATCAAGCTAAATCAAGAATACACATCCTAAGAAAATATTCTAAGTTTGAGCTCACCCCTAGACACTAAAGTGACCATCTCATCTCCTAATTAGATCAATCTAGGGATAATCTCTTTTGATAGTTTCCAACTTAGTGAAGACCCAATCTAAGAATGGATCCTATCTAAATAGTTAACACTTCAACATCATCTCCCTGATCATGAGTTTGGAACCTAGCTTTCTATCAGAATCATCTACACTTGTAATATAGTCTAAAACCCTAAATCTGGGAAAATGGCAAAGTCTGAAATCCTTATCATGATTCAATCTTTGAGACTCCACCGATTCTAATCTATGTGCATATTTGAGAATGTACTTGGATCATCTTTTATTACATCATTAGTAATACCAAAGCCCATTCTTGCTCTTGGCTAAACCATTCTGGTTCCCACTCATCCATGGTGGTTTTGTAGTCAAGATAATAATATATTCTACAAATCTAATCATCTTGCCTACTTTGACAAAGGCTCACATCCATATGACATCTCCCATTGACCAACTCTTTGCATGATTATGATCTACTAACCATGGTCTATCAATCCATACTTCACTTGTTTCCATTGGAGCATTGTGCATCTTAAACCCCCCTGGTTTTTAAGGCATCATGACAATCCTCCTATGGCAGCCTTGTTTTCAATAAAGTTTGCCATGTCTTCTAGATCACCTAAAAAACAACCAGGCCAAACTCTTGATTCCATGGTCATCTATATGACATCGTCTAAGAATCCATATAGTCCTTGTACCAAGGTGAGCTCTGAGCTCACCTATCCAACCTTGTTTATGTGGTATAAAAATATAAATGACCTAGATCCTCCAATCCATCTCTTCTTCCAAAAATCCATCTTTTTTATCACTACCCAAGGTGATCTTGCTAGATAATTCAAGCTAACATCATCTAAGTTGGATATAATATTTTTCCAAATAATTCCCATAATTATTTGGATCCTAAAACTATTTATATTCCATTTTTGGCAAAACCCTAGAATATTTGTCTATAAATACAAATTTGTTTTTCTCCATATAACCTTGCCAACTCAATGCACTTCTGATTTCTATACATCATACCCCACCTTCCCATCTCAAAAATAAATATTTTTGAGATTCTTTATTATTTCTTTTTCCCTTTTTCTTAAATGGCAGAATCAAGAAATAATAGTCCAAAAATACTTCCCAAATAAATTCCAATAAATTTCTCTAATGTGTGATATGGTATTTAGGACCATATCACATCAAAAATCAACCTTGTACAATGTAAAATTATCAGTTTAGCTTCTATAAATCACTTCTCCACTTTTTAAATAAATGAGGTTAAGTGGACTTATACTCACTTGAAAAATCCCAAACAATTCCTATGATCATGGTTCGACAATACTCATCTACCAGTACCATTTCCACACCTTTCCTAGTGCAATATATTCCACATCCTTCACAAGCCCAAAGTTAATCAATTTTGCAAAACCAACCAAAACTTGAGTCAAACCAACTCCAAACCCCATCCAATCTTATCAAATACTCTACCACAACACCCAACACACCCCATGTCGTGTGATACAGTAGCCCTGGTTACTGTAGCACCCCTCCCCTTTGTCCCATGTTCTTGAGTGAGAGAGAGGGCACTTGTTTAGAGCAAACCTTGCAAATATGTCCACCCAGCAACCTTTGTCCCCCTCGGGTCGTATGCATGGCCCCACACACCCCTCTCCATCGCCCTTCCTGCCCAATGGATGGACATCTCCCTCCTCAAACTCCCCCATCGACCATGTCCATCATACACCTCCCCCCCTTGGTTTATAAGGATAGAGGCCACCAACCCCGCTCCTGCTCCCCCATTTGCTCCCTACTCACCCCACTTACCTCCTAGAACACTCACTCCCCTTCCCCTGCCCTGTTCTGCTCGAGGAAAGAAGAACAAGAAGCTTTGTCCATTGCCAAGCTCAAGATCGAGGTCGCCCTTCCTTTCTTCTCCTTCCTCTGCATGTCCCCCTACATTGTTCCACTACTCCCTCTGATTCTCCCCATGTCTTTTGTTCGACCCAGGACAGCCCCAGGAAGCAACCCCGGCGAGTCTCTAAACCGACGCCATGGTGACCAGCGCCCAAGAATCTCTTACTCGCCAAAACACATCGCGTCGCCCCTCAATCTGCTTCCCGTCATCAACCGCTTTCCCATGGAGTGTCACCGGTCTTCTCCACCCACCGGTAAGGCTCCCCGATACCCGCACCTCCCAGCTAGGGTTTCGGCATGGCGGAGGTCGGGTCCAGCCCTCTGGGAAGAAGGCCGTTCGCTGTCGATCCTCTTCAGATCGGACGGCCATGCCTTCCCCTTTCCGCTTCGGTGCTTGGGCCGCTTACGGCCGTGCCCATCCGCGTAGTGGATTACTCACCGCTGCCCGCTACGACCTCCCCGCCGTGGGCCAATTTCCCTTGCTACGACCCACCCCCTCATTAGATCTGGCCCATTTCAAATCAAAATTTAATTATTTTCTAGATCTGATAATATAGACTACTAGGATTAATTCAAAACAAAATTGGAAAATGTCTTAGTATGAACAGATCCAAATTTTCCTATGTACCCACATGATATCCTAAAAAAGCAGTAGTTCTAATTTGACCAGATTGTTTCTAGTTATTTTCTATTAAATCAAATATTACAAGGTGCCTCTTTGACTCAATACATCTTCTAGAAAGTTTGGTAAAACCAAATGGGATGAACCCGGAATCCTCTGGAGGGTATTTGAAATACCCAACCATTACACTTGGTCCCATGCCAAGATGAAGAATGGTTTGCTAGGAATAAAAATAACAAAAACCTTATGTTTATATGTTTAGGAATTTCTCTAGGCAAAACCAAAGATGGTTTTGAATTAATTCCAAATCCCACTATACATGTATATCTATATCCCTCAAATACCAGAAGACCATAATTTATTTAGCCCCGTTGCATGGCCGCGAACTATCTCCCACGCGTGTGCGCCCGCAACCAGATGGGATGGGTGGCCCGCCATGCGGCCCAGTCCTTTCTAGATCTGGCCCATGCCCTGGCCTACCTTCTTTTCTTTTAATCATTTCCCCAGATCCAGTTATTTTGATGTTGGTTTAAATACCTAATAAAATGTAAAATAAATCCTAATGGCCATATCTAATTGTTATCAGGTGCTCTAATGTTCTATCCAACATGCAACACCAAAGTTTAAGCATTTTTGTGTCCAAATTAATTAAAGGAATTCTAATACAAAAAGGTCTCCTTTTTACTAAAAAATGCATACAGAGAGTTTTACCACTCCCTTTGTCCTGAACCCTTTTGGTATTGCAAGGTATTGATAATACCTTCCATACCACATTGACCCCTTAGTATTTTGTTTCCTAGATTTCTAGTAGTAAAAATAATAAAACAGGACAATATTGCTTTTAAGAAATTCTCTAGGTCAAACCCAAGGTGGTTTTGAGCTAATTCCAAATCCTAGTGGACATGCACACCCATATCCATAAAATACCAGAAGACCATAACTTATTTAGCCTTTTTTGAATTTTGGTGAATTAAACATTTATGTGTAATGTTTATTCACCAATAAATTCACCATAGTAGCTTTATAACTCAAAAAAGGTTTGATTCCAATTTCTACAGAAAGGTATTCTAAATACCTAACATGTGGCTTTGAATCACATAAAAAATTCTATAGATTAAATTTGGTTACAAAGACAATTATCATCCAGGACTGCCTTTGGGAATTTCCAGAGGGCAATATGGTAATTATTTTGGGATGATTCCAACTCCCAGTGAATCAGTCCATCAAAAATACCTAATCACCCAAGGAAATAATGTTTCGAACTCTAGAACTGTTCTGGTGAATTATTTCCTAAAACAAGGGTTTTATTCACTAGGAAATCAATATTAAATCAGTGGTAATTGATAAAATAGTGAACCCACTTTTGTTGGTTTCATTTTATAAATACCTACTTCTAGTGAATGTGACCTTTTATACAAATATATCATACTGAATGTGAACTTTTACTAAAAAAACCTCCTACATAGTTCTAGACTATCAAACTCATATTGGATATTCCTTCAAATATTACAAGATAAATACCAATATTATTAACCCAACCATCCAACAAGCTACTATCTTATCTTAAGTAATTATCCTTTGTTTGCTATGTGTTATGATACTAGTATGCCTTATATTGATTGTTGCCTTGCTTGCTTGCATGTGTGATCTTTGATGACGATAGTTGTGATTCTATCAACGACGAGAGGAAGGGATCATCTTTTTTATATTGGGTATTATTGGTATTCTATTGAATAATTCCAGGGACATTTATGCCACTCTGCTAATCACAGGAAAGCCACCTTCTTGCTCAGAAACCTTTGTCCTATTATTTTACTTATGCATGTTTTATATAACTGTTTATCAAAACTGCATGGTTTTACTATAATATGTTTATATGTGAGAAACTTGGGATCCTCCAAACGAGTACCACCTTAGTACCATTAGGTACAACTAATTGGATTAATCCTATATGCCCCTTGTTATGTATGTGGTGTACAACACCACTACCCCTTGCAGACCCCTTTTAGCCAAAGTAAAAATTATAGGATGGGAAGACCCCGGGAAGATGTTTACAAAATGCTTTATGAAAACCTTGGTGAGGCTTGACCTACCAAGAGAGATTTGAAAAAATGAGAAAGCTTTTGTTTTAAAAAATGATGGAAAGAAGAGGAGGAAAAAGTTTTACAAAAAGGCACGTGGTTCTTTGCAGTTGTGCTAGAACAATTAACCCGTGCAACCACATTACTCTGAAATGGGAACATGTCTGGATTTGAAGTTTGCTAATCCGGTGTGGGAATTCTCATGACTACTTATAAGGGACCATCTCCTTTGAACCCGGGGCCTCATTTACAGAAAGGGTCATCTGCTAGGCAGTCACCTGGAGGAGGTAGTCCCACCCATGGGAGTGGCCGGGAGATACCATGAGCCTCTCATTGAAAGTGCCGACTTTGGAGGAGTTGGGAGCACTCCGGTTGGTCTGTGGATCCCGACGTCCCGGTGTTGAGAGGAACAAATTATAGGGTAGGTCCCATTCTAGAATGGCATTTGGAGAGTCTTGAGCGGTTACTCGACCCACGATCAGTGTAGATTAGGGCAGGGTATCCGTTTGGTGTGGATAAAGTGTACAACCTCTACAGAGTGTAAATCTATTCAAATAGCCGAGTCAGTTGAATACCGTGGCGATGATATAGGGTGGAAAGGTTGCTGTAGAGCGGTGCCTATCTTGATTTCAAAACTGTTTTCATAAAACAAGTATTTTCTAAAACCTGGGGGTCCATGGGACACCATAGAAGGAGGAGGATAACCCGGTCAGTTGAATACTGTGTCGATGAGATAGGTTGAACCAATCCTAGCATTTCAAAAGATTTCCAAAAAATTTTACAAAACATTTTCTCAACAAAACCATGTAGATACTATATCCACAAGGGAAACTATATTCAAAAGGAACCTCTCATGTAGCCCTCCTAGTACCACAACTATATTGCATATCCTCTTATTATAAATATCATTCTCTTAAGGTGGTTTACGAGTAAATTAAAAGTACTCACCAGCATTGTCCCTGGCTATTTACTTGGCCAGATTTCGAGAAGAGCGAGGAAGGATGAAGGAGCTGACGTCTATGCGAGCTAGGGCGTATCTCCGAGGCAAGCACCCTGTTGGTTTATGGCTTGACTTGGGTCCTTCACATTTAGAAGATCCGCTGATTTTATGTATTTGAGCACTTAGTGGCATTCTATAAGTTTATTAAAGTAAAAATTCTTGTATTCGTTATTGTAATCGATGAGAACTTTGATATCTGTCGGTTATGCGCCACGATGCACTGATCATGGGATCGTGGTGGTATGCATAAAAGTATTCCCAGACCATAAATTCGGGAGTGCCACAACTCATATTAGAATTCCTTCCAATGTTCCAAGACAATTCCCAACCCTTCTAAATCCATTATAATCAACACCATATTTGTTTGATGTATGCTATGATGCTTGATCGTATTGTATTGATTGGCGCCTTTCTTGTTTGCATGTGTGGACTCTGACGGCGATAGTTGCGAATATATCAAAGACCCGAAGAAGATGGTTTTCTTTATTATTATGGTATTATAAGAAGAAGTCCAGGGACACTATTGCCATATTGCTACTAATCAGGCAAGACACCTTCTTGCTCATAAGCCTTGTCATACTGTTTTACTTATGCATGCTTTATTTACTGTTTATGAAACTGCATTGTTTTACTATATGCTGACGATATTTATGGTAGCGGTTTGGCTCCTCCAAACCATTACCCCTTTTGTACTACTAAGTACAACCCCCTTGTTTAACACCTTTGGAGACCCCGTTTTAGCCGAAGCAAAACTATGGGATGGCAAGACACCGGAAAAGCTTACAAATATGTTTTATGAGAAAATCTTGGCGAGGTTTGGCCTACCAAGTGAGTTTGAAAAGGAAAAAGGTTTTGTTTTACAAAATGGATGGAGGAAAAATGTTTGCAGGAATGCACCCGGTTCTTTGCAGCTTTAGCTATAACAACTTAACCCGTGCAACCACATTACTCTGTAATGGGAAAGGGCTAGACTGTAAGTTTGTCTACTCTGGTATAAGTTGCTTGCAACTACTACGGGGAATCCCAAAATCCCGGTGGGTGGGACTTCTCCGAAAAACGGTCCATGCGTAGCATCGACCGGGGGAAGGAACTAAGGGTCTACGGACCTCCACGCGATACTATGAGCCCCTCATTGAAAGCGACACCCATCGAGGTGCAAAACGCACCATGGTTGGCTTGGGAACTATATAGGGCGTCCCGGTGTTGAGGGGAATAACACTCATATGGTAGGCACTTGTATCGGAATGGGCATCCAGAAGGTCTTGATCGGTTACTCGACCCACGATCGGTGTAGATTTGGGCAGTGTAATCGGATGATGTGGGTAAAGTGTACAACCTCTGTAGAGTGTAAATCTATTTGAATAGCCTTGTCCGCGGTAAATGAAGGGTTGGACAAAATACTGTAGAGCGGTGTTGGTTTTGTTTTCAAAAAGGATTTCGGAATAGAAAGGCTCGGAAATGTTTTCACCATGGGAAGGTGGGAAAAGGAGGAAGGATTTTGGTCATTGGATGGCCGGAAGGAAAAAAAATGGGTGACCAAATCCTAGTGTTTTCTAAAACTTTTCAAAAAGGTTTCCAAATTTTTTCAACAAATATATAGAGATATGATATATCTACAAGAGATACTAATTTATAAAAGAACCTCTTTTGGAGCCATCCTACCATAGCCATACTGCATATTCTTGGTATTGATCCTTTAAGGTGGTTTGTGAGTAGATTCAAAATACTCACGGACATTGTCCCTGGCTATTTACTTGGCCAGATTTTCAGAAGATCGAGGAATGATGAGAAGCTGACGTCTATGCGAGCTAGGCCATTCAGTCGCCTATAGGTTAAGTCATGACATGGTGTCAACACCCGGATTTTTAAACACAGATGCCTGTTATGCCGTACATCGCAATCCCAGGATTACCATTTTTGCAAGACATAATAGATTGGTAGCACAGTACATCATCCATTACAAAACATAATAGTCTTACAAATAGTTGATCTCATGATCAAGTCTGATTACAATCAAAGCAGCAGAAATAATAATAGCGTAGTAGCATCTCTATCTTCGAGGTCACATGCAATGCTGACGATGGGAGATGATCCTAGTTATTGTAGGCATCCTATTGTCCATCCTCCTCGTAGTCTCCTTCATAGTCTGGCCATGGTAATAGCCAGGGACAAAGCCATGAATACTTTTAAGTACTCGCAAACTATTACTAAAGCAGTAAGACCAATCTAATAGGAATACTAAGCTCTAGGTTTGTTTGCCACACGCCAATTTTATTTCAACCAGTATCTATTAATAAAATCCTAACTTTAGTTGTCTAAGTTACTTAGGTGGCAACCTACTTTCATCTCCACAACCTTGTGGGGTCAAGTCAACGTCATCCTTCAAGTCACAAGTCATTTTGAAAACATCTGCAACGGAACAGTATGGCCATCCAACTGTCCAATACCGCGGACGCGGCTATTCGAATAGTTTGACACTCTATAGAGGTGGTACACTTTCACCACAACATTCGATACATCCGTTAGGGATAACCCTGAATCATCAAACTTAGTATGTGGATAATCAATCCTAACCTTTCGATTACACACCCTAGTATAGGCACCTCCCCTATGAGTTTGGCCTCCCAGCATGACCATCCCTCATCCTGGGAACTGCATAGGTGGACAGTCACATTCACAAGGTAGCCTCAGCTCACCTCGTTTCGCGAGGGAATCCATACTAAGACACATAAACTTCTAGTTAAGCCCTACCCAAACTCGGGTATTGTGGTTGTACGGTAAAATTGGAATGGTATCGCATCCGAACCCAACCATCAGTTTTTTATCAAAGTCAGGTCACACACTTCATTCATCATCATCTTCAACTCATTGTGTCTGTAACACATGTCAAAACATTTCAATAGAATGAATCATCATTCCAAGGTTTTCATAATCATTTGTTCCCATCTAGATTGATCAAGATTAGTTTAGCATTAGCATCTACCAATGATGGGTCACTATTTTGAGGGGTACTAAGCTAGTGTTTCTACCTACATCAAGCTCCATGCTCTTGATGACATCTTCTCTATTTTTTCCACTAATCACCCATTCATTAACTACTTGAGTAACTTTGATAAAAGCGGGAGAAGATAAAGCTTGCAAGTAAAACTGGGTTTTGGCATAATCAAGGGGGTATCACAAGGGTATGCAAGTGAAGCTTGCATGGTTTAGCTTAGCTTGCCTTGGTTAATAAGGTGGTCGAAGTTCTCGTCCCTGTCTTTATAGAATTTTTCCTCCTCATAGCCTGGATTTATACTAGCGTCTATAAATCAATACGAGGTACACAATCACCAAACAATACTTAACTACCTCTTTTTAACACACAAGGAGTCACTCTAGATGATCTAGCATCATCTCTATCATTACAAGAAAAGGGTGACAAGATTTTATTTGTCTTGTTATATTTACTGAGGGTGATCTATAGTTTCAAACTATTTGAATCGAATGGGAGTGATTAGAGATTTTCATCTACTTTCAAACAAAATTGGATTCATTCAATTTGGTGCAGTGAATCTTCCTGAATTGATTTTAACAGTTACCTGCAGTTAGGGATTTTCAAATAAAAGACAAATCTAAATTTGAATCTGTGGGCTACGCATGGGAATGCTAATGGGCTTGCCCAACTACGCAATACGCGCGCAGCGGGCTGCTCCGGGGTTGGTCCTACCTGTCAGTGGCTCATCTAACGCGAAGCGGTATCTTACGGTCTAGGTCACATGATTAGAGCACGATCAATGGTGGTGTGTCATCGTGTCCATCGCAAGGTGCACGTAAGATAGAATATTAGCGCTACGGCGGGGGTCATCGGGGGCTTACCAGGGCTCCAGCTAGGTTCGGCGAGGTGGCCGAACAAACGAGTCGACGACGGCGGTTCGACTAGTGGTCGCGGTAGCTCCAGGGGCGGATCCAAGCGTCGACTCCTTTCCTCCTCTGTAGCGGCGGGCTCCGGTGAAATTTTGGTGAAGTGGTGCTTGCCTTGCTCCAGGGTTGGGTCAGAGAGGTTGCTGGGCGAGAGAGGATTGGAACAGTGTGAATTTTGAGGTTGGGGGAGGGCTCTATTTATACTACGGCGAAGGGGGCACGACGGCATGGCTCGGGCTTGTTGGTGACGTAGTTACAGGGTGCTATCGACATGGCCAAGGGTGTAGGTCGACACGGTGCTTCAGGGCGATCGTCATGCGCATAGTGGCATGGCGAGGAGCGGTCTCAGTCATTCTAGAACATCCGTACTCTGCGGTGGTACCGCTGGCATTCGTCACGGCAGACGGTTGGCACGGTAAGCGCGGGGTCAAAAGATCATGTCTAGGCGGTCGCTGGAGTCGTGGCGAATGTAATGGCGCAAGGTGAGGGAGAGGCGGCGGTGTGTGCGAGCGGGATTGCTCGGTGCTATGGCACAGAACTCGGCATGGTCGGGTGTTAAATGGGCGCGGCTGCGCTGGTGTCACCGTGGGCGGTCATTGGACATAGGCAGTGGCGGTGAGGTCAAGGCTACCTCCTAGACATCATGGGCGAGGGCGGCGTGGTCTATGGCAGCGTGTCCATGTCGGGGTGGCAAGGTGAGCTCGGGTACGATTTTGCACTGGTCATATGATCAAGTGAGATGAGATCCAGTGCACGGGCTGGTACTGAGTGAGTTAAGAGCACGACATGTGATCTCAGTGAGGTCACAAAGGTGATCAAAGGATTGATCAAAATAGTGTATAATTGTTGTGGTTGTACTGTGATCACCAGGTGTTTGATCTAATGGCCACAAGAACTAAACCATCATATTTTCAAGTGATTTTTGGTGGGTGTTCTGGTACAAATCTTGGTAGTCTCTGGGTGCAATGGTTTTATAAGTGGTGAATGTTTATGTGGTTTTTCCCAAAATGGATATCTTGATACATAAGATAGATTCAATTTTGAATTACCTCTCAAATGGTTTTGGATTTGCTTCTACAAGGTTGGAAAGCTCCATTGTGTTTAGTGTCACTAGGTCTAGCAAGGGGAGAAAAGAAATAGAATTGTTTCTGTTTGAATTTATTTGCTAGAGATGCTCAAAGTGAGCTAGGTGTTAACATCTGCAAAAATGACCATTAGGTCATATGCTTCATAGTTTGAATTTCTTTTGTTTTGATCGGGTGTGGATTTAACCTAGATGATATGGTTTTGATCTTTAAACAATTTCTCATCATTTACAACAATCAAACATGGCATTGCAAACATTCATACACACATTCATTAAGATAAGGTTTAAGTAATAAAAGATTTTGTTAACCCTAACTTTGGTTGATTAGAAATTGATCCTCATTAATATTTTTGGGGTGCTACACATGGGCTCTACGATTGAAGACTTCCGCTATTTGTGTTGTAATCGCCATATGGACAAGGTTGTAAGTTTTGTAAATTGATACTCTATGGATGATGTAATGATACTAGTCGGTTATGCTCACGGCTCACAGATCATGGGAACGTGAATTGTATGCATAACGGGGATTCTCGGACCATAAATCCGGGGTCCCACAGACTTGGTATGGTAGCCATCCTGACTGTAGAAGACCTTAGTTAGCATGGATGTTAGACAGGACAACCCCTACTTCCAAAAATATTGACTTTCGAAAACTACTTTCTCAAACGCTTTTCGAAAGATTATCTTATCTTATCTGACTTAAACTATTTGAAAATGTCTTACTCTATCCCTTGTCTACCTTCAAATGTTCTGTTTCCAAAAACAAAGTTCGACTTGGAGACTATGAAGACGGAGATCCCAAAATGAAGAGACACCAAGACAAGCAAAACAAATGAGCTACCAACAACCGAAGACACTACAAGATCACCCTACCAACGAAGTCCTTCATCACCTCAAAGGATCAAGTATACCACCAGATGGCAAGACAGAAGCCAAGACAACTGTATCGTCCGTACTTAGGATAAATAACCCCCAGATAGGATTCCCCTTTGGCACTTAGTCATTCCTTGGTATCTATGGTACGCTCTGCTTGCTTGTAATGTGTTGTATGGTGCTTGGAATGGGTTGCTCGTCTTCCTCGGGTCATCCGATCATAAATCTTAGACTACCTTAATGTTGTATCCCGACACCAAAACCCTAAATCCCATAAACTGAAACCTCTCCTCCATAGGATGGCCACATAAAGAAAGCTCCGATAACCCCTATCCGTGTCTTAGTTCAAACCTCACCCAAAGGCACTGTCGAGGGGATAACCCCCGGGTGGGGAAAGCCAGGCCGAAGTAGGCCGGCTCCAAAAGATACAGGCCGCATGGCCATCAAGCAGGACAAATCCAGCCGCTTGGCTAATACCGCCCGCCTAGGTTTAAAGCTTTCCCGGCTGGCCCGTCTAGCCCGGTAGCCAGAAGAACCGGTCGGGTGGATGCCTCCACCCGGCTTACCTCGAATTCGATGGAGAGCGCAGAGGGGGAGATGCTCCTTGCGGGGTACACCTCTGGCTCCCATCGTCACCAGGCAGGCTGGCGTGCTGTCACGACCTGCGCTCCCTGATGAAGATAAAAAAAAAGTGGTTGGCTGACCGCCAAAGCAGTCCGAGTGACCGTTAAATCAAGACCCCAAAGGAAGCCCGGGTGACCGCTAAAGAAGGAAATGACGCTAAAGGAAGGGCAAACTAGGTCCTGGCCCACCGGCTAGACCCTGCAGCCAGCCCTGCCGTGTAAACCCATATCCAGATAGTAAACCCTAGAGCCCAAATTGTAATCTACCCCCCTCGACCAGTATATAAGGGCGGACAGAGATGGGGTTCTAGGTAAGTAAGATCGGTGTTACCAAGAGCTAGCCCCTAGTTTCATATTCCTCTAGCTCTTGGTAGTAGCTAAGGAAACATCTCAAGGAGAATCTGTAATGGGCATTCGCCCCCCATATAGTTAATCTTGCAGGAGTAGTGGTGTTACCTCGCCGAGAGGGCCCCGAACCTAGGTACGTTGCTGTGTTTGCAGCTCACCGTGCCCAACCCATTGTTTGAGCCACCGATTTCATACGAGTGTCCCTCTTATTCCATCCCCGATGGAACTGCCGTGTTCCACACCATGACAGTTGGGGCCCACCGTGGGGCACAACGCTTCGGCTGGGATCATATTCCGCACGGGACTTCCGCTCGTCGCTGATGAACGCGTGGCCTTCGGCCTCGTCCTCACACTCGGCGCTTTCAACTGCGTCGTTGACAGCGTCGTGTGCTTCGCCGGGGGCACCTTCCCCTCCAACGGCGCCATCATGCACTTCGGGGACCTCCGCATCTACATCGCCACCGACGCCCTGCGGTCACTACCATCACCGACGTGCCTCTCAGCCACCTCGCCCGCGGCCCGACCACGACGAATGGTTGTGTCGAGTTCATGGTGGTGAACATCTGCGAAAACCACCGCCCGCCTCAGGAGCGCCGAGCGGGAGGAGAGGGCTCCGCGCTCGAGCAGGAGAGGACCCGCTCAACGCCTCCATCCAGCACCTTCGTGCTCCTGTCATCGTCGAGGCGGACCCAGCGGCCCCTGCGGCCGCACTCGAGGCCACGCGCCAGAAGCTCCTGGAGGAAGCCACCAAGGTTGTCGCTAACCAGCGCCGATTGAACGCCACCATGCACGAGTACAACGCTGTCCACAGCTTAGTCAGGCAAGTACAACAATGGGGGCTCGACCTCGCATCGGAACTGGACCGCGCCGCTCACTCGCACGCAGGCGTGGCGCAACCCGTTTACAGCACCCCTGACAAGAACATGAGAGGGGCCGAAGCAGCGTCCGCGGAGCTGAAACACCCTGAGGGGGAAGAACTCCGTCACCATCAGGAGTGCGTCTAGCTCCTCGTCGCCACCGCCAACAAGCAGTAGGCCGAAGGTGCCCGTAGATAGGCAGGCAACACCTGGGACATAGTCCTTCGCAAGGGCACGGACCAGACGGCGCACGGAGGAAGCAAGCACTAGTAGGCATCCTCTCTAGGAGAAGCCGGGCAGAATAGCCGCCTGCGCAGCGAATCTGGCAATCATGGCCGCCATAACCGCGCCGCCGCCGCCTCCAACATGAGCCGCGCGCCAGCTGCAGGAGCTTCCCAAGGAAAGAAAGCACACGCCCCGGAAGAAGGAGCTGGCACAAACAAGGACCCGCACGCGTCACGCCTAAACAGCCGACTCGGCCCCCGAGAGCCGGCTGACGCACGCGAGTGCATTGACCTCGTTGTGTAGTCACGCATGCTGGAGGAAGAAAACCCGGCTGGACCAAAGTGTTTTGGCCCGCGCATCCGGAACGAGCCGTTTCCGAAGGGTTTTTCTCCTCCAAGGGACAAGCCAAAATACAACGGCACGGTCAAGCGTGAGGATTGGCTGGTGGACTGCACCACCGCTTTGGGAATCGCCAACGGAAACCTCCACCTGTCATTCCTCTACGTCCACCTCATGCTCGTCGACTCAGCAAGAACATGGCTCAACAGCCTCCCCGACAATAGCATCAAAGCCTGGATGGACTTCGAAGAAGCGTTCATTCGCAACTTCACCGGAACATACAAGTGGTCAGGTCGACCTCGCGAGCTTGCCCTCTGCGTGCAAGGCAAAGACGAGTCCAACCGCGCGTACCTCACCCAGTGGACCAGCATGCACAACTCATGTGAAGGGGTGCGCGAGCACCAGGCATTCGACTTATTCACCAATGGTTGCCGAGACGACACCATGTTGAAGCACAAGTTCAGCCGGACAGACCCTCAAACCCATCGTGGACAAGTACGCCACCGCCGATGCAGCTATGAAGAATCCTATCGTGGTGGACGATCAAGGAAAAATCGTAACGGCTCGAAAGGAGTGATCACCGTCGACGGCTGCTACAAGCATTCAATTGAGTGCACCACAGACGGCTCCAAGCTCGCCGAGGGAATGATCATCGCAGAAGAGAAGCGCGACACAATGCAGAACATGACGGCCCTACAGTCGGATATGCCGGCTGGAGAGCCCAAGACGGATGGAGAATTATAGTTCAAGCCGTCCAAGGGCACAAGGAAGATCCTGTTGAACGAGGAGGACCCAAGCAAGTTCGTCCTGGTCGGAGACGACCTGGAAAACAAATAGGAAAGAGCGCTTGTCGACTTCCTTCGTGAGAATCAGGACATTTTCGCATGGTGCCCCAAAGACATGCCAGGTGTCCCGAGGGAACTCGCCGAGCACTCTCTCCATGTTCGACCAGATGCGAAGCCGGTCAAACAATCTTTACGCCGCTTTGAAGAAGAACAAGAAGAACCATTGGTGAGGAGATCACACGGCTATATGCAGCCGGCTTCATCATGGAAGTTTTCCACCCGGAATGGCTAGCCAACCCGGTGCTAGTACTGAAGAAGAACAAGACGTGGCGCATGTGTGTCGACTACACCAGCCTCAACAAGGCATGCCCCAAGGATCCTTTCGCTGTGCTACGGATAGATCAGGTCATCGATTCCACTGCTAGATGAGATTTGTTGTCTTTTTTGGACGCTTACTCGGTCTATCACCAGATTAAGCTCAATGTAAACGATCAAATAAAGACATCATTCATAACTCCATACAGGGGTTACTGCTACACCATCATGCCCTTTGGTCTGAAAAACGCAGGAGCAACATACCAGCCTTGCATGCAGAAACGCTTGCAGACACAAACCGTTAGAAATGTGCACGCCTACGTCGACGATGTTGTCATCAAAACCAAGGAGCGGCACACGCTGCTCGAGGACCTGAAGGAAACGTTCAACAACCTCCACCGTTTCCAGATCAAGCTAAACCCAGAGAAGTGCGTCTTCGGCGTCCCAGACAGTAAGCTCCTCGGTTTCCTCGTCTCCGAGCGAGGGATCGTGGCGAACCCGGAGAAGATCGGAGCCATCGAGCGCATGGAGTTTCCACAGAACCTGCGCGACATGCAGAAGTTGACCGGGTGCCTGGCTTCCCTCAGCCGGTTCGTCAGCCGGCTGGTTGAGAAGGCCCTACCCTTGTACCAGCTCATGAAGAAGACGAACAAGTTCGTCTGGACATATCAGGCGGACGAAGCTTTCTAGGACCTCAAGTGCATGCTCACCTCACCGCCTATCTTGGCAGCGCCGGCCGCAAAGGAGCCAATGCTGATGTACATCGCAGCCACGAACAGAGTCGTCAACATGGTACTGGTGGTGGAAAGGTCAGAAGAGGGGAAGACCCAGCCGGTCCAGCGCCCCGTGTACTACCTAAGTGAGGTGTTGTCACTCTCCAAGCAGAACTACCCCCACCACCAAAAGCTAGTGTATGGCGTGTACATGGCCGCTAAGAATCTCAAGCACTACTTCCAAGAACATTCCATCCGGGTGGTTGTAACTACCTCGGTGAATTACGCTCCTAGTTACAAGCCTGGATGAGCAGAAATGGTTGAAATAGTACGGTGGGGCCCCAAATGCCACTCACAGGTAGACCTTTCGGCCGTCCCAACCATTTCCAAACATCGGGACAAGAACGGGCGGCGTAATCGGCAGGCGAAGGGATCAACTACATACACAAATGAGTATGTATGCAAGCCACCATACAATAGTACATCAGAGCCATTCCATCTAAAAAGAAAGGAAATATAGCAACGCCATACGGCAAGATCCAAACATCCTAGATAGATATAGTAGTTTAGGATATCTCCTCATACATCAAACATTAGAGTATCAAGCGAAAGCGGAAGACAAAATCCGAGTACGGATAAGAAGCAAATTGGCATAAGATGCCCCATAAATAAGCACATCCCGCCCACAGATCTCACGGATCCCCATTCCCGGAATCTCTACACCGAATGATCGTTGCCCACATCGTCCGTCTCTTCCACCCAGTATCCATCTTGCGAGGGTACCTGTTCATCTGAACCAATAATTTATCGTGTGAGACCCTAGGGGTACTCAGCAAGTCTTTATGCCTCTAAAGGGGACACAACCTGGGGTGACGCAATTGCAGCAAAAGATAAACCCTAACAATTCTATAGATACTCGCTAACCATCCGCCTAACCAGAGATAGAGGGATGTCCGTGAATTAATAACAACAGTTGTAACAGTTAAAACGGTAATATCCACAGATCCATCCTCCTCCTCGCTTACCGACGAGGAAGCAGACGAACAACCCCCAACCGTTGGCAGTTTTATTATCCATTCTATGAGTGTTGCACTATTTACTAGTCAGGTACCTAGTCTAGTCAAATTAAAAGCGGTACTTTAGTTATGCTTGTCTATGATCGAGAAACTGTGCTCCAAGTCGTCCATAACCGCGGACACGGCTTTCAGAAAGTTTTACCCTGCAGGGGTGCACAAATAGCAACACACACTCGATATGCCTCAGAAAAACCAAATCGAAACCCAACGAGGCAGTCACGACAAAGCGATCACAGGATTCAGAAATATTTCAGGGGGCCACCCCATTGAGCTACCCGCAACGAAGTTAACTGACTCCGAGACGGACTCAAGGTTTGCGTCAATGGCTGTGAACGACTGGGAACCCGAAAATGTGACTGGGCTTGTCGACACCGCGAAAACACTCCGCTTTCCTAAACAGTACAGTGTGCTCCTCGCACAATCTTAAATAAAGCAGTAAAGCATGGCATAAGTACAGGATAGTAAATAAAACCTCAAACTAGTTTGTGGCCCCAAGAAATAAGAATGAATCAAGCTCTGGCTCAGGGGGGTCCATAAGCCTCCCGGATGTGGATAGCGCGAATAATCTTGGAACAGGAATCAAGTACTCGGGGTCTTACGGGACACAAGTGAGCCTGAAAAACCAAATAGCGAATATGGCTCACCGATGCCACTTTCACTAGTTATCCCATTACTACTCAGGTTAAGTTGTTTAAGTACCTCGTTATCCAACAGACACTCACATACCCTACACATGCTGTTCTACGACTCGCATGGCTCAAACAACTCCTATAGTAATGGCTCATGGGATGGAGGAACAAGCTTCGGTGGGGTTTAAAAGTAAAGGCTATGCAATACTTAGGATTCAATTTAATGCAATCGCGACTCAATGATGCAAGAATAAGGTAGAGGCAATAGGTACTATATGTATGCAAGCATGTGGTAGTGCTTGCCTGGCAACTCAGTTGAAGCAAGGAATGGATCTGGGTAGTGCTCCTGGTTCTCTTGATATATCCCCTGCTCAGCGTCTATTCGAAGAAGAACCAAACAAACAAGGGCCAACATAAATAAAGTGCACAAGCATATGAATAAATGCGACAAGCAACAATCATGCCATGATGAATGATGCACAATTTGCATGGCAATAAGTAGCATGGCATGGGTGAGGTGTGGAATACAAGAATAAATCAATTTATTGTGTTTTGGCCCCATTTTATTCTCATATTAGTTGCTGTATACAATATATTTATATGATGCATGCTTCAAATCAACCCATGTAATGCATAAGCAGAAAGGTCTCGTCGAGCTAATCATTTTAGAAATATCATTTATTAAATTTGGAGTTATAAAACAAAAGATATTAATTAATTAAGATAAAGGGGCAATTATTGTAATTTAAATAAACTTGGAATTTTAAATGTTCAAAATATATTTTGGATTGCATATTTGAATTCCTCATATTTTTCTGATTTGAAAACATATATTATCTGTATTATTTGGATTAATATTTGAAAAGTTATTTAAAAACAGAAATTATTTTGAATTTGATTTAATTTAAAAAGGATTTGAATTTACACAGATCACAGACAAATACTTTTGTTACTCAGCCGAATCCAGCCACAGACACTGACCAGTGGGTCCAGCAGCTGACTCAGCAACACACGCGTGCAGAAACGTTTTACACCGCGGGTTGAGCTAGCCCTAGAGGATGACAGGTGGGGCCAACTGGCTCGGGCCCAGGCGTCAGCGAACGGCCGCGCGGGGCTGCCAGGTGGACCGAGCGAGGGAGCGCGGGTTATGTCCGGAGAAACAGAGGGGCTTCTCTGTAAGATCTTCGGGGTGGCTGGCAGGTGGGGCCTGGTGGACCGCGGGTTAAGCAGAAACAAAACGGAGGGGGGTATCGGCAAAACGACCGCCCGTACTGTGCTTCTTCCCGGCGCTGGAGACCGGTCGGTGCTCGCGCGCGGCGCGGGCGGGGATCGAACCAGGGACCTGCGGGCGCGCGCTGGGGTGGCGAACCGGCGCGGTGGGTTGGGCTAGGTGACAGAGAGGTGGTCTGGGGCCTAGGTAGGGCTGGTTTGGCGCGGGGCAGCTGCAGACAGAAGCAAGCGGCGGCGCGCAGAGAGCGCTCGACGGAAGGGCCGGCTGATCTAGACGGTGGCGACGAGGCGGACCGAGCCAGGGAGGGAGAGGGGCTCACCGCGGGGCTGTCGGTGGCGTTGGTTCGGCTCGAGGCGCAGGCGATCGACGTCGAGGCAGAGGCCGGGCGGTCTAGGGTTTGCGTCGGGCTCGCGCTGGTACTAGTGGCTCTGGCGCTCCTCTTAGACGACGGCGTGTTCCAGGCGACGCAGGGGAGCCTCCTGGTACTCTCCAACCACTCCACGGACTGCCCGCGCGTCTGGAGCGGCGGGGTGCGGTGGAGGCCGAGGGTGCCGGCGATGGTGTAGGCGGCGACGGTGGAGAAGAGAGGGGGAGGAAGCAGGGCTCCTCGGCCAGATCTGGAGAGGTAGAGGGGCTCCGTGGGGTGGTGGTAAAGCAGAGGGAGGGAGGCTGACGCCGTGGGGAGCAGGTAGACGATAAAGGTGGCTCGGCCACCTTTATCCTCCCTCTCCTTCACGTGCTTGGCATGGGCAGGTAGGGCAGGGGTAAGGGGGGCTGCCAGGTGGGGTAGGACAGGCCAGGGTCGGGGTGGTTCGGGCTGGGGGCCTGCAGGCAGAGAGCTAGAGGGAGAGAGAGGAGAGGCTCGGGTAGGGTGGAGCTAGGCTCGGGTAGAGCTAGGTTTGGAGCTAGGTTAGGGTTTGGGGTGGTAGCTAGGGCAGGGAGAGGTGGCCAGGGAGAGAGGGTGGCTGGTGGGGCCAGCTAGGGTAGGCCATGGTGGGGTGGCTCGGCTTAGAAGGAGGAGAGAAAGAGGGGGGGTACTTAGGGTTTAGGTTTAGAGAGGGGTATGGTAGACTAGATGAGATGGAGAGGTAGGTTTAGGGTTTGAAGAGAGGGGGAAAGGTTAGTTGCTAGGGTGTCCCTTTGTCAAGATCAAGCCAAGCACAAACCAAACCCCATCAAGATCAAGATTAGGAAAGAGAGGACAAGGTGATGTGGTTTTGTAAAAGATCTACTCAAAATGCAACTAAAACCAAAGCTAGCAAAAGATGGTTCTTGCATGGCCCATGCAAGCAATTAATGTCATGCTTCTTTTGTGAAAACAAGATCATCACATGGTATTAAACTTAGGCATGCCCACAAGTGGAATAAAACCAAGCCAAGAATTTAAAAGAAAGTCCCAAATGGATTAAATGGAGATGATCACATTTGGGTACAAATGGGTCATGCTAGTGGTATATGCCACTAGGTAGTTAATAAGCCCACAAAATATTCCAACATGATGATCACCCCAACAACACATATGGGAGCTAGAAATAGGGTTCCACTCACAAGGCATGCAAAGGTGGCCATGTGGCTCTCATATATCAATGTTGTGAAAACAACATGATGCAAAAATGAAAGCATGTGCAAAAGATTTGGATCCATCCCAACCCACATGAGCTAGAGGTAAAACCAATAAGTGCCAAGCTCATATTTAGTTGGGTGGTGGAATTGTAAGGTGGTGAAAAGAAAGGGTGGTGGAGTTAATAAGAGATATGCCCCCAACTCAACTTGGGCATTTAAACAATATATCAAGAACCAAATACAATATCAAGAGGCAAATACAATTAATAATGCATATGAGATAAGAACCAAAACAAAAAGGGTTTTATATGATGCTCAAATGCAAGGTGGCATGATGACATGAGCATGATATAATGATGATGCAACAATTATATATTTGAAGTAGCATCTATATATAGGCTAGGCTAGTAGCATTGCAATTGTTAGACAATTGGGATGCTACAACTCTCCCCCACTAAACAAGAATCTCGCCCCGAGATTCCTAGGAAAAGAAAACAACACAAGGATAGGCGGGTGTTCGGAACGAAGGTGACCCTCACGTTCCCAAGATGATGAAGAACAGAAAGGTGCGACCACTACACCTTGCGAAACTTGCTAGACTTGTTGCGAGTCTTGCGTTTTGCTCGAGACACCACGGTTAGAAGAGTTGAAGGATTGTCGTGAGACAAGAAGGATAGGATAGACATAGCTCCGGTTTTCTCAAGAAACATGATAAGAGAAAAAAAAACCACTTGTGAAAGAAGAAGACAAGATGATGCATCACGGATAAAGAAAGACACATCATTAAGATTAAAGGTTTACTGATACTAGAGAGGATGGATCTTTGTGTCACCGGAAGAAAAGAGCTAGATTGGAGAGGTTTGACCCACTATGACAATAGCATCGTAACTTCTCTCGGATTTGAGAAATGAAGTACGGAAACAATATTGCCTTCAAACAATAGAGTTTCTTGATATCAACAGAAAGATTTAGCTAGACATCGCCGGATTAGATTTTTGTTGCGCCGGTAAGAACCGAAGGATCACGCAATTGAGGTGCGCGGATATAACTTCCAGAGACGGATGTGATGCTAGATCATGGTGGAATCCCGAGAAGCAACGAATATGGAGGATCTGGAGTTTATTGTAGAGATACTTATTGCTTTCTTTAGCCTTGAGGCTAACGCAAAAGATTTGCGGCTGATGGCATCAACCATAATTGGCTTTACCACAGAAAAAGAATTGATGAAACAAAGAGAGATAGGGTTTCCTTTCATCTTGTTTGGGGATGTCGAGCACCGGTAGAAAGACGAGGACCGAAAAGAGTTTGCGTTTGTTTCCACCAGATAATTGAAGATTTTGCTCCGTGTAGGAAAAGACGAGATCACCAACAAGAGATTATTGATTACTTTCTTCGAGAGAGCACTCCGGAAAAACAAGGACGGAAGTTAAAGTATCGAGGGATAAAGGCCACTTCTAACTTCCGTGGAATGAGTGAAATCACATAATTCACCAATTCAATGTACAAGAGCGAATGATAAGAGTAGTGGTATGGTAGCTACTCCATCCCGCACTCAAAGCATTACTCCGCACATGAATAAGAAAACCATGCAATCCAACTACCGAAACAGACTGAAGGTATTGATAAGAAGAGGTCATGGAACTCCGTAAGAAAACAAAGATTGATGCAAACGATTCCCGGATCCAAGATAGATAAGGGTGATGATGTTGTCGTCATACCTGATGTAACAAGCCACCGGAAAGATATGAAGGAAGATCACGGAGACAACTGCAAGATTCAACAACTACCGAAAAGATAACACCAACTTGAACAGAAGGATTACGAAAGATCTGAAAAGTCTTCATGGCCTCCGGTGGATTGAGCATAGATGGTAGAGCGAGAGGGTTTCACGAGATCACTTGACGAGACTGAGGTGAAAGAACTCCATGTTCTTCTTGAAATGATTGAGAGAGATTTAGCAGTTTTGAGGAAATCTACGGCGGAACAACGTTGATAACTTGCCAACAAGGAACAACTCCGGATTGGTTGAAGATGGAGGATGGAATTAACAATGGACTTGCTGATTCCAGGATTGAAGCAATCTATTTAGCAGAAGGACGTGGCCGAGATAGGTGACTTGAAAAAGTCAGAGTTCTCACTTTGAGACTTTGCACACAGGCAGTGTTCTCAAAGCTTGAGAGAAAAGACATAGATGATCTTCCATGTCCTTCCATTGATATAGAATAGGCAAGCATATTATCAACATATACCACCAAGGATTAACAAGATATTCCCAGAATATCAAGTTCAAAAGGCGAGAGAAACGAACAAATGCTCGAAACACTTTCTGAGCTCAACTCTCTTTGAAAGATCATTATTACGAGCACGGGTTCGTGTTGAAAGAGATGTACGGGCAGAATAGATTATCTGGTCCTTCGGAAGAAAAAGAGATGTCACCTGGTTCACATTGTCGATCAGATCACCATTTACAAAGATAAAGAGATCTTGGATAAAGAAAGATGATAGATCATACCTTAAGCAAAGCGATCAGAGACGAAAAAATGCAATTCCCTCGTCTCAAAGAGAATTTTGCAGATATGGAGTTCAAAAAGATATGCAGCATGATGGACAGATGATAGACCGCCGTAGTGCTTTGGGAAACTCCGGATTTCCAAGGATGCTTGAATAAGCATAGATAGGATCACGGTGTACCCAAAATCACAGGAGTATCTTTGGCAATCCGGAGTGGTAGCATTTTCCATATTCCAATCGACACTATCATGAGTGGAATATAGCTATGCCGAGAACCAAATTACAATCACCAGCATCGGATCGACACATGTTATGTAATTAGCCCAAGAGAAAAGGAGATGAAAAGAAACTCCAAGATTAAGCGCCGGTGACAAAAGAATGAGTTAGCATGGACATGCTGATAAAAGAGAGATAGATAATGTTTCACACACGACTGAAAAGGAGTGTGGAAACACAGATGGATCAAAGAAAATTTTTCCGCATTTTTCGGCATTAAAATATCAATAGATGCGCAAAATCACTTAGCAGACAGAGATTAGCAACTGATGCTTGCTGGAAGGAAGAGCACCCTTAAGAAGACGGCACCGGTTAACAAGGAGTCAGATAGATCGCGCCGGTATACAACGAATCAGATAGATCTCGTCGGTTTGCAAAAGCCTGTCAGTATGGAATGTACCAACAGTTGATAACCAAAGGCAGATTGTGATAACAAACTGGAAGCAACAGATAGACAAGGATTTACACACACACACACCTTCTATGGTATTACGGAAACCCAGAACACGTGAATCCTAGTTTGAATTTTTAGAAGAGGATTGAAAACGTTACACTTCCTTACCAGAAAAGGGTGGTGGGTGGGTAAGAAGAAAAATGGAAGCAGTCCTACTCTCGCGTTTTGTTTTTTCCTAGTATACATAACTACCAAAAATATTTGCTAGACAGACAACGACCATTTGGCTGAGACCCTGAAGGGCGGGATGGCTCTAATACCAATTGTAACTACCTCGGTGAATTACGCTCCTAGTTACAAGCCTGGATGAGCAGAAATGGTTGAAATAGTACGGTGGGGCCCCAAATGCCACTCACAGGTAGACCTTTCGGCCGTCCCAACCATTTCCAAACATCGGGACAAGAACGGGCGGCGTAATCGGCAGGCGAAGGGATCAACTACATACACAAATGAGTATGTATGCAAGCCACCATACAATAGTACATCAGAGCCATTCCATCTAAAAAGAAAGGAAATATAGCAACGCCATACGACAAGATCCAAACATCCTAGATAGATATAGTAGTTTAGGATATCTTCTCATACATCAAACATCAGAGTATCAAGCGGAAGCGGAAGACAAAATCCGAGTACGGATAAGAAGCAAATTGGCATAAGATGCCCCATAAATAAGCACATCCCGCCCACAGATCTCACGGATCCCCGTTCCCAGAATCTCTACACCGAATGATCGTTGCCCACATCGTCCGTCTCTTCCACCCAGTATCCATCTTGCGAGGGTACCTGTTCATCTGAACCAATAATTTATCGTGTGAGACCCTAGGGGTACTCAGCAAGTCTTTATGCCTCTAAAGGGGACACAACCTGGGGTGACGCAATTGCAGCAAAAGATAAACCCTAACAATTCTATAGATACTCGCTAACCATCCGCCTAACCAGAGATAGACGGATGTCCGTGAATTAATAACAACAGTTGTAATAGTTAAAACGGTAATATCCACAGATCCATCCTCCTCCTCGCTTACCGACGAGGAAGCGGACGAACAACCCCCAACCGTTGGCAGTTTTATTATCCATTCCGTGAGTGTTGCACTATTTACTAGTCAGGTACCTAGTCTAGTCAAATTAAAAGCGGTACTTTAGTTATGCTTGTCTATGATCGAGAAACTGTGCTCCAAGTCGTCCATAACCGCGGACACGGCTTTCAGAATGTTTTACCCTGCATGGGTGCACAAATAGCAACACACACTCGATATGCCTCGGAAAAACCAAATCGAAACCCAACGAGGCAGTCACGACAAAGCGATCACAGGATTCAGAAATATTTCAGGGGGCCACCCCATTGAGCTACCCGCAAGGAAGTTAGCTGACTCCGAGACGGACTCAAGGTTTGCGTCAATGGCTGTGAACGACTGGGAACCCGAAAATGTGACTGGGCTTGTCGACACCGCGAAAACACTCCGCTTTCCTAAACAGTACAGTGTGCTCCTCGCACAATCTTAAATAAAGCAGTAAAGCATGGCATACGTACAGGATAGTAAATAAAACCTCAAACTAGTTTGTGGCCCCAAGAAATAAGAATGAATCAAGCTCTGGCTCAGGGGGGTCCATAAGCCTCCCGGATGTGGATAGCGCGAATAATCTTGGAACAGGAATCAAGTACTCGGGGTCTTACGGGACACAAGTGAGCCTGAAAAACCAAATAGCGAATATGGCTCACCGATGCCACTTTCATTAGTTATCCCATTACTACTCAGGTTAAGTTGTTTAAGTACCTCGTTATCCAACAGACACTCACATACCCTACACATGCTGTTCTACGACTCGCATGTCTCAAACAACTCCTATAGTAATGGCTCATGGGATGGAGGAACAAGCTTCAGTGGGGTTTAAAAGTAAAGGCTATGCAATACTTGGGATTCAATTTAATGCAATCGCGACTCAATGATGCAAGAATAAGGTAGAGGCAATAGGTACTATATGTATGCAAGCATGTGGTAGTGCTTGCCTGGCAACTCAGTTGAAGCAAGGAATGGATCTGGGTAGTGCTCCTAGTTCTCTTGATATATCCCCTGCTCAGCGTCTATTCGAAGAAGAACCAAACAAACAAGGGCCAACATAAATAAAGTGCACAAGCATATGAATAAATGCGAGAAGCAACAATCATGCCATGATGAATGATGCACAATTTGCATGGCAATAAGTAGCATGGCATGGGTGAGGTGTGGAATACAAGAATAAATCAATTTATTGTGTTTTGGCCCCATTTTATTCTCATATTAGTTGCTGTATACAATATATTTATATGATGCATGCTTCAAATCAACCCATGTAATACATAAACAGAAAGGTCTCGTCGAGCTAATCATTTTAGACATATCATTTATTAAATTTGGAGTTATAAAACAAAAGATATTAATTAATTAAGATAAAGGGGCAATTCATGTAATTTAAATAAACTTGGAATTTTAAATGTTCAAAATATATTTTGGATTGCATATTTGAATTCCTCATATTTTTCTGATTTGAAAACATATATTATCTGTATTATTTGGATTAATATTTGAAAAGTTATTTAAAAACAGAAATTATTTTGAATTTGATTTAATTTAAAAAGGATTTGAATTTACACAGATCACAGACAAATATTTTTGTTACTCAGCCGAATCCAGCCACAGACACTGACCAGTGGGTCCAGCAGCTGACTCAGCAACACACGTGCGCAGAAACGTTTTACACCGCGGGTTGAGCTAGCCCTAGAGGATGATAGGTGGGGCCAACTGGCTCGGGCCCAGGCGTCAGCGAACGGCCGCGCGGGGCTGCCAGGTGGACCGAGCGAGGGAGCGCGGGTTATGTCTGGAGAAACAGAGGGGCTTCTCTGTAAGATCTTCGGGGTGGCTGGCAGGTGGGGCCTGCTGGACCGCGGGTTAAGCAGAAACAAAACGGAGGGGGGTATCGGCAAAACGACCGCCCGTACTGTGCTTCTTCCCGGCGCTGGCGACCGATCGGTGCTCGCGCGCGGCGCGGGCGGGGATCGAACCAGGGACCTGCGGGCGCGCGCTGGGGTGGCGAACCGGTGCGGTGGGTTGTGCTAGGTGACAGAGAGGTGGTCTGGGGCCTAGTTAGGGCTGGTTTGGCGCGGGGCGGCTGCAGACAGAAGCAAGCGGCGGCGCGCAGAGAGCGCTCGACGGAAGGGCCGGCTGATCTAGACGGTGGCGACGAGGCGGACCGAGCCAGGGAGGGAGAGGGGCTCACCGCGGGGCTGTCGGTGGCGTTGGTTCGGCTCGAGGCGCAGGCGATCGACGTCGAGGCTGAGGCCGGGCGGTCTAGGGTTTGCGTCGGGCTCGCGCTGGTACTAGTGGCTCCGGCGCTCCTCTTAGACGACGGCGTGTTCCAGGCGACGCAGGGGAGCCTCCTGGTACTCTCCAACCACTCCACGGACTGCCCGCGCGTCTGGAGCGGCGGGGTGCGGTGGAGGCCGAGGGTGCCGGCGATGGTGTAGGCGGCGACGGTGGAGAAGAGAGGGGGAGGAAGCAGGGCTCCTCGGCCAGATCTGGAGAGGCAGAGGGGCTCCGTGGGGTGGTGGTAAAGCAGAGGGAGGGAGGCTGACGCCGTGGGGAGCAGGTAGACGATAAAGGTGGCTCGGCCACCTTTATCCTCCCTCTCCTTCACGTGCTTGGCAGGGGCAGGTAGGGCAGGGGTAAGGGGGGCTGCCAGGTGGGGTAGGACAGGCCAGGGTCGGGGTGGTTCGGGCTGGGGGCCTGCAGGCAGAGAGCTAGAGGGAGAGAGAGGAGAGGCTCGGGTAGGGTGGAGCTAGGCTCGGGTAGAGCTAGGTTTGGAGCTAGGTTAGGGTTTGGGGTGGTAGCTAGGGAAGGGAGAGGTGGCCAGGGAGAGAGGGTGGCCGGTGGGGCCAGCTAGGGTAGGCCATGGTGGGGTGGCTCGGCTTAGAAGGAGGAGAGAAAGAGGGGGGGTACTTAGGGTTTAGGTTTAGAGAGGGGTATGGTAGACTAGATGAGATGGAGAGGTAGGTTTAGGGTTTGAAGAGAGGGGGAAAGGTTAGTTGCTAGGGTGTCCCTTTGTCAAGATCAAGCCAAGCACAAACCAAACCCCATCAAGATCAAGACTAGGAAAGAGAGGACAAGGTGATGTGGTTTTGTAAAAGATGTACTCAAAATGCAACTAAAACCAAAGCTAGCAAAAGATGGTTCTTGCATGGCCCATGCAAGCAATTAATGTCATGCTTCTTTTGTGAAAACAAGATCATCACATGGCATTAAACTTAGGCATGCCCACAAGTGGAATAAAACCAAGCCAAGAATTTAAAAGAAAGTCCCAAATGGATTAAATGGAGATGATCACATTTGGGTACAAATGGGTCATGCTAGTGGTATATGCCACTAGGTAGTTAATAAGCCCACAAAATATTCCAACATGATGATCACCCCAACAACACATACGGGAGCTAGAAATAGGGTTCCACTCACAAGGCATGCAAAGGTGGCCATGTGGCTCTCATATATCAATGCTGTGAAAACAACATGATGCAAAAATGAAAGCATGTGGAAAAGATTTGGATCCATCCCAACCCACATGAGCTAGAGGTAAAACCAATAAGTGCCAAGCTCATATTTAGTTGGGTGGTGGAATTGTGAGGTGGTGAAAAGAAAGGGTGGTGGAGTTAATAAGAGATATGCCCCCAACTCAACTTGGGCATTTAAACAATATATCAAGAACCAAATACAATATCAAGAGGCAAATACAATTAATAATGCATATGAGATAAGAACCAAAACAAAAAGGGTTTTATATGATGCTCAAATGCAAGGTGGCATGATGACATGAGCATGATATAATGATGATGCAACAATTATATATTTGAAGTAGCATCTATATATAGGCTAGGCTAGTAGCATTGCAATTGTTAGACAATTGGGATGCTACAGTGGTGGCGTTGGCTCCGCTTGCAGAGATAATTGGCAACAAGGACGCCACTGGGAGTTTGGCGAAGTGGGCCATAGAACTCGCTGCGCACAACATTCAGTATGATCCAAGGACGATAATCAAATCCCAGGTGCTGGCCGACTTCATCGTCGACTGGGCAGAGACACAGTACATGCCACCGGTCCCTGACTCAACGTACTGGAAGCTGCACTTCGACGGCTCCAAGATGTGACCGGCTGGAGTACGTCCTCCAGATCCACTTCAAGGCATCCAACAATGCCGCGGAGTATGAAGCACTCATCCACGGTCTCAATATGGCCAAGCATATAAGCATTCAGAGAGTACTCCGCTTTGGAGACTCCGATTTGGTGGTATAGCAAGTGTTAGGCGAATGGGACGCGAAGGATGCCACGATGGCCCTCTACCATTTCTTCGTTCAACAGATGTGCGCCTGCTTCGAAGGGTGAGAGTTCCACCACATACCTAGGGCCAACAACGAAGCCACTGATGCCCTGGCAAGAGTCGGCTCAACAAGACAGGACATACCGCCTGGAGTCTCCCTCGAGCACCTGCGCAAGCCCTCCATCACTCCATCCCCGGAGTCTGACTCCCTAGTGCTCAACACAGACCCAGGAGCAGCCGGGGAGGCACAACCGGGGACTGCTCCGGCGCACCTGGGGACTGCTCCCTCGCACCTGGGGACCGCTCTGGCGCACCCGGGGATTGCTCCCTCACACCCGGGAACTGCTCCGTTGCCCCCGGGGACTAGTTTGCCGCACCCGGGGACTGCTCCACCGCAACCAGGGGTTGTCACCAGCGAAATTCCACCCGGTGAACCCCCCTATGCAGCGGATCCGCCTGCCCGTGAGGAGGTTAGACTCATCATGAAGATGATGTACGCCATCTGGGAAATACTCGACTGGGCAAATCCATTCATGAACTTCTTGGCCAAGGACGAGCTGCCAGCAGAGGAGGTGGCGGCACGACAAGTGAGATGAAGGGAAAGCGCATACACCATCATCAACAATGAGCTATACAAGCGCAGTGTCGGGGGCATCTATCAATGATGCGTAAGCCATGAGGATGTAATCAAGCTCCTAGTGGACATACACCAGGGCAAATGCGGACACCACGCTTCGTCAAGAGAAATAGTATCCAAGGTTCTTCGGCATGATTTCTATTGGCCAACAGCGTTAAAGGATGATCACAAACTGGTCAGAGCATGCAATGGGTGCCAGCGGTTCGGCCAGCTGAAGCACACGCCGTACGCAGCACTCAATACGATACCGATAACATGGTTGTTCGCAGTCTGGGGGCTGGACATGGTTGGACCATTCAAAACAGCTCGATCCGGCATGACGCACCTTCTCGTAGCCATGGATAAATTCACCAAGTGGATCTAGGCGAAGCCCATAAAAAATCTGGACAGAGAAACGGTGATCAAGTTCTTCAAGGACATCATCAACCGATTCGGTTACCCACACAACATCATCACGGACAACGACAACAATCTTGCCAAGGGGGCCTTCGCTCGCTTCTTTGGAGATAAGGGCATCCGCTTGGACCTAGCCTCAATCGCGCACCGTTAGTCGAACGGGAAGTGCGAGCGCGCTAACGGCCTGGTTCTAGCCGGAATCAAACCAAGACTGATCGAACCGCTCATCAGGTCACCTAGATGTTGGATAGAGGAGTTGCCAGCCGTTCTATGGAGCCTGCACACCACCCCGAACCATTCAACTGGTTTCACTCCTTTCTTTCTCGTCTATGGGGCAGAGGCCTTTCTCCCCACTAACATCCAGTTCGATGCACCCTGCAAACAGCTCTACACGGAGCAGGAAGCCAAGGAAGCATGAGACGATAGCGTGGACCTTCTCGAGGAGGCGCGCGAGCTGGACCTGTCCAGGTTTACAATCTATTAGCAGGATTTGTGCCGCTACCACGCCAGTCGGATCCGGCCCACCTCTTTTTGTGAGGGGGATCTGGTGTTGCGCCTGGTCCAGAGCACGAAGGGGATGCACAAGTTGTCCCCGCCATGGAAAGGACCATTCATCATCAGTCGGGCGCTGCACAATGACTCATACTACTTTATCGATGCCCAGTAGCCGGTGAAGGACAAGGCAGATCGCTCTGACGAGGAAACCGAATGCCCATGGAACCCGAACCTACTCCGTCCATTTTACACTTGAGCCATAAGTGTATGTCTCTTCCTTTTCATGTAATAAATGAACAAGTTTGGAAACCTCGGCACAACCCCGAGGACTTCGTCCCAATTTGCGCATGACCTACATATCCGTATCGGCTAGCCTGGACGCCCGAGATTTCTACAGGCGGAAGAGTATTGTACAGGGTGCCTAGAGCCCACTCTTCGGTTCCGAGTTTACACCGCAAGCCGGCTGCCGACTCGGCAAGAGCACCAACTCGAAGTACCCCCTACAAGAAAGTGCCCAGGGAGAAAACAAAGGCGCCTGGGCGAACCGGCTGCACCTGCCAGAGATAAGACGATAACAACGCACCGAAGTATCACAGGGCACGCCAACCTAGCTACACCTTCGGTTCCGGCTGCAGACCGCAACCCGTCTAGCAGCCGGCAAGGTCAAAGCTCGAAAGGCCAATGCTCGCTGAGAAAAGCGAACTGTTAACGGCCTTGTTTGAAGGAGCACCATTTTCGTGTTTTATCCTAACTATAAACGAATGCACAAGTAATGAAACTAACTCAAGCGACGCTATGTCTTGTATTGCAAGATCCACAACTTGAAAGGAAATAAGGTGGCAGAGAGCATCGACCCGGCTAGCTACCCTAGCCGGCCCGAACCTCGGGGACTACACCGAGTGGGCGCGCTCTCGCGCACCCATCAACTCAAGTAAGGGTAGCGAAGAGCTTTGACCCGGCTGGCTACCCCAGCTGTCCCGAACCTCGGGG
Source organism: Avena sativa (assembly GCA_916181665.1). Lineage (NCBI taxonomy): Eukaryota > Viridiplantae > Streptophyta > Magnoliopsida > Poales > Poaceae > Avena > Avena sativa. The sequence continues at coordinate 82,660,943 of OV702296.1, forward strand.
ATTACACCCAGTGGGCGCGCTACCGCGCACGCATCACCTCAAGCAAGGACGTCAAAGAGCTTCGACCCGGCTAGCAAACGCACCCGGCCCGAACCTCGAGGATTACACCTAAAGATCACATGGTCACACGCTCACACAAAAATGCAAAGAAAAAAAAGTCCAAAAGGAAAAACGACAAGTCCAACTTAAACCAAAAGAGGGCATCAAGCCAATAAGAGGAACACGAAGGTTCTGCATAGCATTCAAAGTTTCACGGAAGGGTTCACAGATAGGAAGAACTATTGCAAAACGAGCTATCAAGACAAATACTCCTGGTGACATGGTTATACCCTACGGGTACGTGACTTCAACATACCTGGTCCAGCCCAAGGAAGGCCCACAACAGATATACGCTGGCCCATGAAGATTTTCGGGTGGCCAAGGCCCATGACGCCTTCGGATCCTTGGAGAGCAAGACTAGCATAGATAGGAAATTCAAAGGGGTAAAACCCTAGAACTTGTAACCGACTAGGACTATGCCCGGGAGCTGCCTAAGTCTATATAAAGGCCAGGAGGGCACGTCCTAGATCTCTCGACTCATACTCTCGCATACGCACCTCACGCCAGATTGAATCTGCGCACCCTGTAACCTTCGGTTCCGCCGTAATCAAGAGCAGACAAGCATGAGTAGGGTTTTCCCTCCGGGGGCCTGAACCTAGGTAAATCTTGTGTCCCCTGGTTGCTTGTCTGTTAACCGTTCCATGATCTCCAGCATCCCCATCTTCTCCAAAACCCAAGTCCATAACAATGGGCATTGACGAGATTAAACCTCGTCAATTGGCGCCGACCGTGGGGAACGGGGCTGCTGATTGTGCGATCGTGACGGTCCCGACCTGATCGATCTACAACTCCGCGGCGACGGAGAATCACCTCCTCTTCGGCACTTTCGACTTCACCGCCCACTCGCCGGCCACCATGAAGGATTTCGAGCCCGTAGGCGACGGACTCAAAATTTTGTTCGAGAGCTTCTGCTTCCAGGTGGGACAAACTAGCACCCTCCACCTTCCTGAGCGGGTGCCCGTGCCGTCAATCAGGCCCGCCTCGTGGGCTCCACACCCCGTGCTGCGCACATCACCATCGACAGATGAGTTCTACGACAGCAGCAGCTGCAACTCCGATCTGTGCGATCCCCCTTCGGATGAAGGGACCTACGGTTCCGGATCCGAAAGCTGCGGCAGCAGCGGACCGATCTACGAGCACTACCAATGCGCCGCGGTCATCCAGGAGCAGCAAACGCCTAACCCGCCGCCCAACACGAACCCCAACCCGCAGGACAGAAACGACGGAAACGGCGGGAACAGAAGAAGCCAGTTCCCCCCACCCGAAGGGGAAAACAACGGCCACGTCATCCCACTTAGCAAAGAAGGATGGGTCCAGGCACGCCGTGCCGTCGCAGGCGACATAGTCTTGCCTGTGGACTCCCCACGTGACCTACTGATGGCATACCACTACCTCCTCATTGAGGAGCACAAGAAGCAAGTCAAGATGCAAGAGACGCTCGACAAACGCAAGCAAGCAGCCTCTGAGTCCAGCGCGCGACGAGCTGCGCTCTCCGCCATGGCACCCGGCTCTAGCACGAACGGAAACCAGGGAAACAAGCACCGCTCGCGGGTGGAGAACATGGATCCCAAGGAGCGCCGTGATGTGACCCGAACTCTCCACACATCGTTCATGGATATGGATGCCGACGGCAACATCATCCCGAAGACACCACAAGCTGCGATCATGGCAGCCACTACGTATCTCGCGGCCCACCAACCTTCAGAAGGGGACCCGAAAAGAGCCATGCATAAGTCCGCACTCACCGGACTCGGACTCGTCGGAGCTGCGCTCCACGAAAACGCTCCTGCGGAGCCGAAGAAGAAAGCTCCGGCCAGGCGCGACCGGAGCCCCACCCCTTCATCCGAAGAGGAGGAGGAGCACGACCTTCCTCGAAGGAAGAAGAGCTCGCATCGCCACAAACGCGACTACGACGCCAGAGACGCGCTTACACAGCGCAAAATCGACAAAGCGCGAGCCAAACGCGCATGCTCATCCGAGTCTGATATGGATGAAGATGAAGGAGAACTCTGCGGAGCTCGATGCTTCAGCAGATCTATTCGGCGAACACAGATGCCACGCAATTTCAAGCTTCCTTCGGATACTCCGAAGTTCAACGGCACGCAAGATCCAAAATCTTGGCTTAGCGACCATCTGTCATCCGTCAAGCTGCACGGCGGTAACAAAGAAACCGTCATGCAATGCCTTCAGCTGCAGCTGACAGGCGCGGCGCGGGTCTGGCTCAGCAGCCTATCATCAGGATCCATCCGAAGTTGGGAGGAGCTAGCTTACATCTTCATCCGAAATTTCAAGGGCACTAGCAAGAGGCCCGCCTCAATCGAAGAGTTGCGAGACTGCACTCAGAGAACGGGCGAACCTATTCGCTCGTACATACTACGCTGGTCTACCACCAAGAACTCCGCTGCACATATCTCCGAGGAGAGGGCCATCGACGCCTTCAGAGACGGCGTCAAACGCCAAGATTTCAAGGAGGAACTTGGGCGCGTCAAGCCCAAGACACTCGACCACCTCATGGACATCGCCAACAGGTGGGCTCACGGTGAAGATTGCATTCACCGAGCACAATCGGATGAAGAGGACGACTACGGCCGCAGACGGGAACGCTGCAGCAAGAGGAGATCGCGCGTCTATGAGGACCGCGACGGACCCGACATGGGTGCGGCCGGCTACGCCGACCGCCGCAACAGTGGAGGATACCGTGGAGGAAACTTTCGCGACAACGGACGACCAGCATAGTCGTGGCAACGCCGCGACCGCGACAACGGACCCTCAGCATTCGACAAACTTTCGGGTCCATGCACCATCCACTTCTACATCGATAAACAGGATGGCAAAAAGAAAGCCAGCCACATGCTCAAGGACTGCCGCGAGTTCCAGAAACTCAGCGAAAGCATGGTGCAGATGAGGCAACAAGCCCCAATCCCTGCGTTTGGAAACGTGCCTGCGCCAGGAGAAGTAGCACACGGAGCTCCTCCACCGCCGCCTATTGGAGGCCCAAACCAACCAGTCGCGCTAGCGCAGGAGAACGCCGGGATCGGGTACCCCCCACCAAAAGGAGCACTAAATATGATCTAGAAGGGACGCCCCACAAATAGGGTGTAGAAGAAAATCACCCGACAAATCAACTTGGACGTGGCAACTCCGCCTGCAATCCATGAGTACCTCAGTGGATCGGAGTCCTGCATCACATTCACTCGTGCGGATCACCCTTGCCAGATCCCTCGCCTAGGTCATGCTGCCCTGGTGCTGGAGGCGCAGATCGGAGGCTTCGAGATGAGTCGCGTCTTCATGGACGGTGGCAGTGGCATCAACCTAATGTTCGCAAGCACTCTAGCAGCTATGCGGATCCCACAATGCAGCCTGGAACAATCAGACACAACGTTCCATGGCATTGTCCCAGGAAAGGGCATATTCCCCCTGGGCAAAATAGGGCTCGACGTCATCTTCGGGAAGCCGGACAACTTTCGACAGGAGCGACTCGAATTCGAAGTGGTGGACTGGCCGTCGCAATACCACGCCATACTGGGGCGTGTAGCATTCGCAAGGTTCCTGGCCGTCCCACACTACGCATACCTACTACTCAAGATGCCAGGACCAAGGGGCGTCATCATAGTCCATGGGAGCTTCACCCGATCGGACCAATGCGACAGGGATTTCAACAAAATCTCCCAGTCTTTCGGCATGCAAGACGAGCTTGTAAGGCTCCGCGAGGTGACGGACAATGGGGTACCCCCAGTCACAAGGCAGAACGCACCTGACATGTCCTTCGACTCCACCATCAACACCAAGAAAGTACAGGTCCATCCGACGGATGCCTCCAAGACGGCCCTGATCGCCAACGACCTCAGCTCCGCATAGGAAGGCGCGCTCGTCGAATTCCTCCGTGAGCGCTGGGAAATCTTCGCCTGGTGTCCTGCGGACATGCCAGAAGTTCCCAGGGAATTCGCCGAGCATGCACTCAATGTCTTTCTAGACACCAAGCCAGTCAAGCAGTCCATCCGAAGACTGTCGGAGCCACGAGCCAAAGCTATCGGCAAGGAAATCAATAGACTACTCGCTGCGGACTTTATCAGGTAAATCAAGGAAAGCGAGTGGCTTGCAAACACAGTGATGGTCCCAAAGAAGGACACGGACATCCTGCGGATGTGCGTGGACTTCACGTCACTAAACAAGCACTGCCCAAAAGACCACTTCTCTCTCCCTCGGATCGACCAGATCATCGATTCGACTGCAGGCTGCGAGAAACTCTCCTTCCTCGACGCCTACTCAGGCTATAACCAGATTCGACTCAAGGTCGAAGATCAGGAGAAAACGGCGTTTATCACACCGTTCGGAGTATTCTGTTACAACATAATGCCCTTCGGGCTAAAGAACGCGGGTGCCACGTACCAGTGATGCATGCAAGCCTGGCTCAAGGACCAGATCTGTCGCAACGTCCAAGTCTATGTCGACGACATAGTAATAAAAACCAAGGAGGCAAGGACACTTATCGACGATCTCCGCGAGACGTTCGACAACCTTGATCGCTACAGGATCAAGCTCAATCCCGAAAAGTGCGCCTTCGGCGTCCCATCGGGTCAGCTGCTCGGGTACTTCATCTCTCAACGAGGGATTGAGGCGAACCCGAAGAAAATCAGAGCCATCATGACGATGGAGAAGCCGAAAAACCTCAAGGGCGTCCAACAGCTCGCAGGACGAGTAGCGGCGCTAAGCAGGTTCATCAGCCGCATGGGCGAGAAGGCCCTACCATTCTACCAGCTGCTGCGCAAGGCAGACAAGTTCGAGTGGACACCAAAAGCCAACGACGCATTCGAAAGCCTCAAGCGGCTCCTCTCCACCTCGACCGTTTTGGTCACGCCAAAGGAGCGCGAGCCCCTGTTGCTGTACATAGCAGCCACACACCAGGTGGTCAGCACCGTACTCGTGGTTGAACGACCCGAAGAAGGCAAGACCCACGGGGTCCAGCGCCCAATTTACTACCTCAGCAAGGTATTGACACCAACAAAGCAGAGGTACCCTCACTACCAGAAGCTAGCCTACGGCATGTTCATGACGGCTCGACGGCTGAGCCATTACTTCCAGGAGCACCAAGTGATGGTCGTCAACGAGGCACCCCTGAACAGCATCCTGAATAATCCAGAGGCCACAGGATGGGTGGCCCTGTGGGGCATCGAACTGTCACCCTTGGACATCGTCTACGAGAAGCGACACACAATCAAATCTCAAGTCCTTCCAGACTTCATGGTACATTGGATGGAGCTGCAGCTGCCAGACACCCCAGACATGTCGCAGTCATGGACAATGCACTTCGACGGCTCCAAGCGTGAAGCCGGAGCAGGGGCAGGGGTCATACTGACCTCCCCGCAAGTCGACAAGATGAAGTACATTCTTCGGATGAAATTCAGAGCTTCCAACAACGAAGCCGAATACGAAACCCTCATCCATGGCATGAGGATGGCAAAGATATGCGGCGCAACGCGCCTGGTCATCTACGGTGACTCCAACCTCGTCGTCCAGCAGACGATGAATGAGTGCGACGCACACGCCGAAAACATGATCGCGTACCGCGCGCTCTACAACGCACTCGGAGGAGAATTCGACGGCTGCGAACTTCGGCACGTTGGAAGAGAGAGCAACGAGGAAGCCGATAGACTCGCCAACATCGGCTCCACTTGCGCAAAGGTGCCACCAGGTGTGTTCCTCGAACAAATCTGCGTGCCATCCATCAAGCGGAAATTCCCCAAGGGATCACCCGAAGAAGCAGAACACTCGGGAGCTACGCTACCCGAAGGACACGAAGGACCCGAAAAACTGGACACAGAGGTAGCCATGGTCAACCTAATGCAGGTCATGGCAGTCGAAGAAACATGGACGCGACCATACCTCCAGTTCTTGATAAATGGAGAACTGCCTGACAGCCCAACAGACGCCCGGCGCATATCTCGCCGGTCAAAAGCCTTCACCATCATCAACGGCGAGTTGTACAAGCGCAGCATCACGGGTGTATTACAACGGTGCGTCACCATCGACGACGGCAAGGACATACTCCAAGACATCCATGAAGGCATCCGTGGCCACCACGCAGGCAGCCGCTCCCTTGTCGCCAAAGCTCTACGAGCAGGATTCTACTGGCCAACGGCCATGAGCGACGCAAAGGATATCGTCCGAAGATGCAACGGATGCCAACGGTTCGCCGACAAACCGCACGCACCTGGGTCCGAGCTCAGACCCATACCCATAGCCTGGCCTTTCGCTCAATCGGGCCTCGACATGATCGGCAAACTGCCAAAATCCTCGAAAGGGGGACACGTCTTCCTCCTGGTTGCAGTCGACAAATTCACCAAGTGGATAGAGGCCATGCCGGTCACCAACCAGAAAGACAAAACTGCCGTCAAGTTCTTCGAGTCCATTGTCTACAGGTTCGGCGTACCGCACAGCATCATCACCGACAACGGATCGAACTTCATCTCCGAAGAATTCCAGGACTTCTGCGAAGGCCTTGGGATCAACATCACGTATGCCTCAGTGGCACACCCGCAAACGAACGGGCAAGTGGAAAAGGCCAACGGCCTAATCGGCGCCAGCATCAAGAAGCGCCTCATGAGCTCACTCGAACAAAAAGCTAGAAACTGGACGAGAGAGCTACCATCCGTCCTGTGGAGGTTACGGACTACGCCAAACAGCTCCACCGGCTACACACCGTTCTTCATGGTACACGGAGCCGAAGCCGTGCTACCAGCCGAAGTACGCCACCAGGCCCCACGGGTCATCGCTTACAGTGAAGCCGAATCCACGATTGCACTTGAAGACGCTGTCGACACACTCGATGAAGCACGGGATATAGCAGCAGCTCGATCAGCGGTGTACCAGCAGAGTCTCCGCAACTACCACAGCCGTCGGCTGCGCCCAAGGTCCTTCGTCGAAGGAGACCTCGTCTTGCGACTCAAGCAAAAGCGACCGAATAAATTCGAGTCACCATGGGAAGGACCCTACATCATCACCGAAGTCATCCCAGGTGGCGCCTATCGCCTCAAGCACGTGGAGTCTGGAGTCGCATACTCCAACCCATGGAACATTGCGCACCTGCGACGATTCTATCCATAGCTACCTACCCCTTTTACTTTCAATAAGGCTTTCAGCCAAGGATATTCAGCCAAACAATGTACCTCCTCCATTACGATATAAATAAAGCTAAGTGTCTCGCCCCAAATCTTCAGTTCACTACTTTTGCAACTTTATTACATGCTACAAACGCACTCGGGGGCTCCCCCCACCTCACGATTTCATCGACTGAGGATCAAACGTGTACACCTGAGTAGCTGACAACGTCAGGCAAACGAAAAGGACACATACTCAATCAAAAGCACTGCGTGCTCACAAAAAACAAACCTTTACAACAAAGGGCACAACACGCCCAGCCGAAATATACAAATTTTACATCTATCTCTTTTTACAGGTACTACCTATGTTGAAGAATAACCTGGACACGCTGCTCAAAAAAATCTACGACCTGTTCGGCATACTGCCTTACAGCTGCGTAATGCGGACGCATGTCCCACTCACCGCCATCAGGGCGAAGAGGTGGCCCAGCAGCCACAGCAGCCAAATCCACGTCAGGCCGGTGCAGCCTCACAAGAGACAATGCAGCCTTCACTCCTGCGACGAGCTGTTGCCGCACCAACTCCTTGACATTGCTCACGTTCCAAAACTTCGACAGAAGACCCGCAAGGGTCGTCGGTATGGCATCCAAAGGAAACATGACGTGCATCACCGAGGAAAGCGATGTCTGCACTTGGCGCAGCACCCGCGAAACTTGATGAACACGATCCTGCACCGTCGCCAGAGCCATGGCACGATCGCGATCCATCCAGAAGAAGCCGCCGGCCTCCATGTCCTGTTGAGTCAAGCAATTGACCCGAACAGCGACACACTCCTTTTCTTCCCTCGGAGCAAGATTCGCACCTGCGGCAATCGCACAAAACAAGAGTAAGGCCAGCAGGCTCATCCGAAGAACTGAGCTACAGCTCGAACCAAATAACAACTTACATTGCAGCTGCTCGGACAGCCGAACCAGCTCCGCCATCAAGTACTCCTCTCTGGCTGCACCATGATCCGCCTTGGACTTCCAAACGTCGGCATGACCGCGTAACCCGAGAAATTCTCTCTCTAGACTACGCACACGATCCCGGAGGAAAGTGAGCTGTGAGGAATCATCCAAGGATGGTCGCAACGACATTGCGGATGGGGCGTCAATAGGGTCAGCACCCGAAGGAACCTAGAGCAGCAGAAAAAGAAAGGGACAAACACATTTCAGACAATGATAGAACACAACTCAGAAGAATTCATTAACATATAAGGCCACTACGTGGCACAAGGATGGTGTTCTTCAGGATATTTACAACAAAAGTAGACTACAAACTACCCTACGTCTACAAACGCCTAAGATGTGGCACCCTGAGTCGCCTCGGAGCCAGACTGCCTAGCTTTGGGCCCGCCCTGCTGCCGCAGTGCATACTCAGACAGCAAATCAATGAGCTTGGGCCCATATCGCTTGCAGCGAGCAGAGTAGGCAGCAAAGGCTACCTCGGATGCATCCACAGCCGTCGGCATCCGAGAGGTGATCTGGGGCAGATCCAGCTCCGCTCCAGCCGCCAAGGCCATCGCCAGCCCGACGGACGCGCCGATGCCCTTCTGCTTGCGCTTGTATGCCGCAGGCGCTTCGGCTGACAGAGCCTCCGCCAGAGCATCCACATCATCAAGGGCTGCGCCCTTCCGGACAAGCTCCTTGTAGAAGCGACCAAGGACCTCTTTCGCCTTGGCAAGGGAGCTGACGACGGTGTTGCAGCGGTCTTCGACCGCCACAGTGGCATCATCTAGAGCACTCCCGTGCTCTAGAGCACCGCGGTCGAACTCGATGCCTGCGGCATCTGAGACAAAAATAAGAAGGAAAGCATGAAGAAAAGCAGCACTGAAGAAGACCCGAAGAAAAAGAAACAATTACAAAACTAACACTCACCCGAAATAGCCTTGGCAGCAGCCATGAGCTTCGCCGCCACCTCTCTTTCATGAGCAGCCACAACGGTGGCCAGCTGCTCCTCACGATCTGCGGCCTCCTGCTGCAGACGCTCCTTCGCTTTGGCTGCCTTAGTCAGCTCTAGCTCGAGGCGTTCTTTCGCGCCAACGGCTGCTTCGGCCTTCTGCTCCGATTGACCAAAGCTCTTTTTGAGAGCGTCGACCTCACGGAGGGAATCGTTATGCTCCTCTGCATTCAAGACAAGCAAGTGTCAAAGAACAGGACCAAGATAAATAAGAGAGGCATTAAAAGGCAGATAGATACCTTGAAGCTGCCGAAGGTTCGCCTCCAGCGCCAGGCGCTCCTGCACCAGCCGCTTGGCCTCCTGCACAAAAGGCTGAAGAAAAAGAAATAGCAGTAAGAAAAGGGCTTGGGGGCTATGCCCAACACAAAGGAGTAAAAACAAAATTCGCACACGAAGACACTCGGGGGCTCCCCCCGTGACATGAAGCAGAAAAACTTACATGTTCTGATGGTGACTCCGAAGGACCACCTGCGAAATTCTGAGGCGCAACCACCTGCACCTCCTGCAACGGAGGATCCGGAGCCGCGCCACCCGACGTCGCCACCGTCTGAGGAGGAGGAGACGCAATTTTCGACTCCCCCATCATCTCCCGCGCACCACCACTGGAGGAATCGTGGGAGGAATGCCTACATACGAACCAATCAGCACAAGCACAACAATCATGAAGGAAAAAGGACAATAGTACAGCAAGAAACTTACGAGCCCAGTGAGCTCAGGTCAAAGACAGGAGGAGTCCTTCGGGCTCTCTTCTCCTCCTTTTCTTCCTTCTTCTCCTCCTTTTTCTCTTCCTTCTTCCGCTTCGCTGGCGGGTGCGGCGCTACAGCCCGCACAGGAATGGAAGGAATGGGAGAAGAAGAACCTCCATGACCGTCACTATGACGCTCAAGGCCCAGAGGGTTTCTGGGAGTCGGAGGAGTCGAGGCATCCGAAGACTCGCTGGAGCTCCGTGACCGTTTTCGCGTATGGTCCTCACTCGACTCGTCGGCATCCTCCGCCGGAGATCGCGCCGACGGTAGCTCGGACACGGAATCAACCACTTCATTATCCGGGGCATTTGGATACCTTTCGGGCAACGGCGGTACCATGCCCGGCACTTTGAAGCTCTGCAAAATCAGAAGGAACTTTGTTAGCAAACAAAGGAAATAAAAACATAGCCGACAAAAAACACTACGTGCACAAATCTACACCTGCGGTACTGCAAACGTCGAAGAAAATGGAGGAGTTAGCGACTTCCCCGGGATTTCTTCTCCGGCTTTGAACTTCAGCAGCGCGCGAAGGGCCCTGTCAAGATCCCCCTCGGACATTTTCTCAGCCGAAACCCTCGTCGGATCACGGCGCCCAGAATAAAGAAACATCGGGTGCGCCCTCGCTTGGAGAGGCTGCACCCGACGCTCAAGAAAAGTCCGGATGATGTCCACGCCGTTCACCTCCTTCTCCGGAATCAGCTGGAGATCCTCCACCCGACGGTAAAGGGCCTCTATCTCCGCCACCTCACCGTCCAAGATTTGGTTTTTCCAAGACCTTTTTCGCTCAATCATTTGGGAGGGGTCAAAGGGAACAAGAACAAAATCTTGCCCGGGCACTACGGAGTCGCGGATATAAAACCATCGCCTCCACCAGTACTGGACAGATTCAGACATGGAAAAGGAAAAGAAGAGCAGATTGGGACTAAGGGAGATGATGAAACCCCCAGTGGGATACACACCATCCGAACCAGATTGCCTCTTCACGGAATAGAGCTTTCGGAAGAGGCCAAAGTGCGGCTCAATGCCAAGCCAGCACTCGCAAAAAGTGATAAAACACGCAATGTGGAGAAGAGAATTGGGAGACAGATGATGAAGCTGAATCCCATAGAAGAAGAGCAGCCCACGGTGGAAGTCGTGGACCGGAAAAGAAAACCCACGCAAAACGAAGGCGAGAAACATAACCCGATACCCAGATGGGGGACGGGGGATTACCTCATTGTCGGGGAGTTTGACGGCCTCCCTATCTTGCGGGATCAGGCCCCGCTCGCGAAGCTTGCGGAGATCGCTCTCCCGCGTCTCTGATCGCCGCCAGCCACCATCGGTGACGCGAGTAGCGGCGGTGCCCTTTTTTCCTCCGGCGGCGCTGGTCCCAACCGCAGATGAAGATTTCTTTGGTTCCCCATTGCGCTACGGTGGTGCCGGCGGTGAAGACGCAGAAAGAACGACGGAAATGTGGAAGGAAATCCCAGCGCGAAGCAAGAATCGCTCGAGCACAAGGAGGCAGTGAACACAAGAACTGGTGCGGTGAAAACAAACCGCGGTTTCCCCCAATGATTATAACAGCGAAGACGACGCACGGCAGCCGTCCATCCAGAAGACCTAACGCCAACGGCAGATCTGACCGTACACGTGTCAACATCACAACGAACCGTCGTTACCACGCCGTCCACTACACGTGGAAATCGAGGAGACGCCGTAATTATCTCCACGCCGCGCGTGACCGGTCAATTCAAAGTCAGCAAGTGGGACCCATGTTTGTCCAGTCAAGTCATCTCTGGCGTAGCAGACGATTGAGGTCATTGATCGTCAGCACTGATGTCATCAAAAGCTATACTAGCACCAACTACAATTCTTCGGCCCCACAGCTAAGAGTACTCACTCGAATCTTCGATTCGACTAAATACTCGGGGGCTACTCCTATCAGGAGCGCTGGCCGCACACCCGGAAGATGAATAACAACACGGTATTTCTTCGAGTCCTACGTCGAGTCTATGACTCCACTACGGACTCGGGGGCTACTCCCATAGGGAGGATGGATTTAAGCATCCGAAATTTTTTGAGTCCTACGGACTTAACAACTGAACAATGTTTGAACTAAAGTCTCTGCTAGAGTCTACAACTCGAACAGACACTCGGGGGCTACTCCCATAGGGAGCGCTGGTCGCGCACCCTATGAATTCTTCGACTGTGATCTTTCGGATCAGCACGCAAAAACTGTTTGAACTAAAGTCTCTGCTCGAGTCTACAACTCGAACAGACACTCGGGGGCTACTCCCATAGGGAGCGCTGGTCGCGCACCCTATGAATTCTTCGACTGTGATCTTTCGGATCAGCACGCAAAAACTTTTTGGCATCTCTGTCCCAAGGATTTTAATCTCCTTGGCCACCCGAAACACCTCCGCGGTGACAAATGTTCGGATGCTTCGTCTGCGATGCAAAGATAAGACCTGCAGATATAATCTGACGGCCTGGCAACGTACATGACTGCGCTCTGCTAGTACAAATCCATGTCAACAGGCGTGATGAAAAATCCTGACGGACGCGTTGGGTACATTAATTAAAATCACTGGAATTCCACTCCTGTAAGTCCTCCGCGGCCTGAGTCGAATTACGCCAGCATATGTTCTAGGTCCGAGTTGAGGGACTCGAACTTGAAGAAGATCGTGTTGTTTCATCCTAAGACAGTTAACTGACCCTGATCCGTCCGGTGAGTCAGGCACACGCGTCAACAATCCCTACACACATATGCTATTAATACATAGTTGCACCCGAAAGATGGAAGAGTCCTCAGCCGAATCTACGATTCGACTGATCACTCGGGGGCTACTAACATGTTTATACCCTACGGGTACGTGACTTCAGCATACCTGGTCCAGCCCAAGGAAGGCCCACAGCAGATATACGCTGGCCCATGAAGATTTTAGGGTGGACAAGGCCCATGACGCCTTCGGATCCTTGGAGAGCAAGACTAGCATAGATAGGAAATTCAAAGGGGTAAAACCCTAGAATTTGTAACCGACTAGGACTATGCCCAGGACCTGCCTAAGTCTATATAAAGGCCAGGAGGGCACGTCCTAGATCTCTCGTCTCATACTCTCGCATACGCACCTCACGCCAGATTGAATCTGCGCACCCTGTAACCTTCGGTTCCGCCGTAATCAAGAGCAGACAAGCAGGAGTAGGGTTTTCCCTCCGGGGTCCTGAACCTGGGTAAATCTTGTGTCCCCTGGTTTCTTGTCTGTTAACCGTTCCACGATCTCCAGCATCCCCATCTTCTCCAAAACCCAAGTCCACAACAATGGGAATTGACGAGATTAAACCTCGTCACCTGGCATCCCATGGATCAAGGCTTAGGAGCCGGAGTCGTGGCAGGAGCATCGGCTGCTGGAGTAGGAGTTGATCCGGCAGGAGGAGCACCGGCGCCGGCCGTAGGCACTTGGCTGGAGGAGGCAATGTTGGGGAAGTTTGTGGGAGCTGGGATCCAGTGGAACGACACCAGCTCGGAGGGGTCGCGGAAGTCACGCTCCAGATCCTCGTATGTGCCGATCTTCACCCCATAGGACCTGATCGTCGGAACACTGTCACAGAGGCCCTCGTAGCTGGTCCCAAGTAGGAAGCCATGAGTGAGCACACCCAAATCCACCACCGGATACAAGGACTTCACAAAGGCCAGAGCCATCTCCACGCCGCAACGTGCCACCCACTCCTTGTGGGTGTCCAGCACGTCGATACCATGGGACAGGGCAACCGCCAAGCTGGCAATGTTGTGCGGCTCGCTCGTCTTTGGCCAGATGTATTGGAAGAAGTCGTTGGTGACGGCATGAAGACCGTTGCTCTCCTCCGCTAGCACCTTGACCAGATCCCAGGCGGTCAGATCGCGACCAGCTTCCTCCGCCGACAGCTTCTCGAGGGCCATCTCGGTCGACTCGTGGTAACCATAGTATAGAAGAGGCAAGGAGGATAAAACTTACTAACGACCATCTCAGAGATCCCTTGAAGCTACCGGGTCAGCTCCTCTGTAACTACCTCGGTGAATTACGCTCCTAGTTACAAGCCTGGATGAGCAGAAATGGTTGAAATAGTACGGTGGGGCCCAAATGCCACTCACAGGTAGACCTTTCGGCTGTCCCAACCATTTCCAAACATCGGGACAAGAACGGGCGGCGTAATCGGCAGGCGAAGGGATCAACTACATACACAAATGAGTATGTATGCAAGCCACCATACAATAGTACATCAGAGCCATTCCATCTAAAAAGAAAGGAAATATAGCAACGCCATACGGCAAGATCCAAATATCCTAGATAGATATAATAGTTTAGGATATCTCCTCATACATCAAACATCAGAGTATCAGGCGGAAGCGGAAGACAAAATCCGAGTACGGATAAGAAGCAAATCGGCATAAGATGCCCCATAAATAAGCAGATCCCGCCCACAGATCTCTCGGATCCCCGTTCCCGGAATCTCTACACCGAATGATCGTTGCCCACATTGTCCGTCTCCTCCACCCAGTATCCATCTTGCGAGGGTACCTGTTCATCTGAACCAATAATTTATCGTGTGAGACCCTAGGGGTACTCAGCAAGTCTTTATGCCGCTAAAGGGGACACAACCTGGGGTGACGCAATTGCAGCAAAAGAGAAACCCTAGCAATTCTATAGATACTCGCTAACCATCCGCCTAACCAGAGATAGACGGATGTCCGTGAATTAATAACAACAGTTATAACGGTAATCTTAACAGATCCATCCTCCTCCTCGCTTACCGACGAGGAAGCGGACGAACAGCCCCCCATCCGTTGGCAGTTTTATTATCCATTCTGTGAGTGTTGCACTATTTACTAGTCAGGTACCTAGTCTAGTCAAATTAAAAGCGGTACTTTAGTTATGCTTGTCTATGATCGAGAAACTGTGCTCCAAGTCGTCCATAACCGCGGACACGGCTTTCAGAAAGTTTTACCCTGCAGGGGTGCACAAATAGCAACACACACTCGATATGCCTCGGAAAAACCAAATCAAAACCCAACGAGGCAGTCACGACAAAGCGATCACAGGATTCAGAAATATTTCAGGGGGCCACCCCATTGAGCTACCCGCAACGAAGTTAGCTGACTCCGAGACGGCCTCAAGGTTTGCGCCAGTGGCTGTGAATGACTGGGAACCCGAAAATGTGACTGGGCTTGTCGACACCGCGAAAACACTCCGCTTTCCTAAACAGTACAGTGTGCAGTACCTCGCACAATTTAAATAAAGCAGTAAAGCATGGCATAAGTACAGGATAGTAAATAAAACCTCAAACTAGTTTGTGGCCCCAAGAAATAAGAATGAATCAAGCTCTGGCTCAGGGGGGTCCATAAGGCCTCCCGGATGTGGATAGCGCGAATAATCTTGGAACAGGAATCAAGTACTCGGGGTCTTACGGGACACAAGTGATCCTGAAAAACCAAATAGCGAATATGGCTCACCGATGCCACTTTCATTAGTTATCCCATTACTACTCAGGTTAAGTTGTATAGGTACCTCGTTATCCATCAGACACTCACATACCCTACACATGCTGTTCTACGACTCGCATGGCTCAAACAACTCCTGTAGTAATGGCTCATGGGATGGAGGAACAACCTTCGGTGGGGTTTAAAAGTAAAGGCTAAGCAATACTTGGGATTCAATTTAATGCAATCGCGACTCAATGATGCGAGAATAAGATAGAGGCAATAGGTACTATATGTATGCAAGCATGTGGTAGTGCTTGCCTGGCAGCTCAGTTGAAGCGAGAGAAGGATCTGGGTAGTGCTCCTGGGTATCTTGGTATATCCCCTGCTCAGCGTCTATTCGAAGAAGAACCAAACAAACAAGGGCCAACATAAATAAAGTGCACAAGCATATGAATAAAGTGCATCAAGCAAACAATCATGCCATGATGAATGATGCACAATTTGCATGGCAATAAGGTAGCATGGCATGGATGAGGTGTGGAAAACAATAATAAGGCATTATATTGGGTTTTGGCCACATTTTATACACAATTAAGTTGCTGTACACATTATATTTATATGATGCATGCTTCAAATCAAACCATGGAATGCATAAACAAAAAGGTCTCATCGAGCTAATCATTTTAGACATATCATTTGTTAAATTTGGAGTTAGAAATCAAAAGTTATTAATTATTTAAGCCAAAGGGGCATTTTATTGTAATTTAAATCAACTTGCAATTTTAAATGTTCAAAATATATTTTGGATGAAAGATTTGAATTCCTCATAGTTTTCTGATTTGAAAACATATATTATTTGTATTATTTGGATTTATATTTTAAAAGATATATTAAAACAGATTTGAATTTTGAATTTGAATTAATTTGAAAAGATTTGAAATAAAACAGAAACAGAAAATGCTTTTCTTACTCAGCTTGCCCTAGCCTCAGTCACTGACGGTGGGCCACTGCGGACTGGGGCCACGCGCACGAGAACGAACTTTTGCTACCGCGGCTTAGCCAACCCAGGCGCTGACATGCGGGCCCGGTGGTGAAGCGGTCCCACGTGACAGCGAGGGGCACGGGTGAGCCACGTAGCGCAGCGGGGGAGGAGTGCGGGTTGAGGCCCTGGAATGCTGGGGGGTTTTCTGCCAAAAGTCGGGCGGCTGACAGGTGGGGTTCTGGGGCTGCTAGGGACCTGGGCATGATCGACAAAAGCGCGGGGGTTCTTTTTGCAAAACGGCCCCGCGAGCTCTGACGGAAACTGACGCTGTTCTCTGCAACTCGATGACGACTGGCGACAGCGAGATCTTCCGGTGAGGGTGGCGTCGCATCCACGGCGGGAGAGCTCTGGCCGACAAAACGGAAAACGCAGAGGAAGGTTTCGGCTACCGATCTCATCTAGGAAGGGTCGGCGGTGGCGGGCTGTGCTGGACAGGGCACGCCGGGGAACAGAGGGGGAGACGCTAGGCTGGGTCTGCGCGTCGGCGGGGCGGCTCGCCGACGGGGCCACAAACGGGCGGCGCTAGACACGCAGAAGGGGAAAACGGAAGAGGGTCGGGGGAGGAGCTCACCTCGATCGATTTCCACCGGAATCGAGGCAGGAGGTGGTCGGAGCGGAGCGGACGGTGAGGTCGTATCGGTGGTGTTGGCGGCTCTCTGTCGAGCGGGAGGCTCCGGGCGTGCTTGGCGTCTCCCAGCGGCAGGAAAGGCTCCACAGTCCACGGCGACGCACCCCGGCGAGTGCTCGGTCTCCGGCGGGCGGCAACGTCGTCGCGGCGCTCGGTCTGGCGGCGGCGCGGTTCGGTGGGAAGGGGAAGGGAGCACAAGGATGGCAGCTAGGGGGAAGAGGGTCTAGGGTTCGGGGACTCGCCTCGGGGTGGATAAGAAGGGAGATGGTGACGCGGATGACGGCGGGGGGAGACGGCCACCTGCTCCTCTCCGTCAGAGCAGAGGAGAGAGGAGGGAGAAACGGCGTCAGCCAGGGGAGAAGAAGAACAGGGGAAAGGCGACGGCGCTGAAGCGGTATGGGCTGGGGAGGCCGGCTGGGGAGTGGGCCGGGAGGTGGGCCGCGACAGGGGAAGGCTACGTGGTTGGACTGCTGCTCTGGTACTGCTACTGGGCTGCAGGTAAGGTTTTTCCTCTTTTCAACTCTTTTTCTTTTATTTTAACAAAAACTGTTTTGATTTGTTTTGTTTTGTTGCAGGTTTAAACAAACCTAAGAAATGCCTCGTTATGGAAGTTTTTGCAAATTTGTTATGAAACAGAGATAGCTAAGGAGTGGAGAGAGGCTTAGGGGAAGAGATAGAAAAAGAGAGAGGTAAGAGAGATTAGGGTTAGAGATGGTTTGGTTTAGCCAAACCAAAGAGGTAGTTTTTAAAATATGGTTTAAGAGATTCAAAAACAAGGAGCACCTAGTTTGAATTTAAAACCAAGCTCCAACCAAAACAATAAAACAAAACAAAAGAAGAAGGCCAAGGGTTATGGTTGCATGGCCCATGCATAACCATTAATGCTAGGTGTTATCTTGTGAAAACAACATAAATGTCCATGGCATTTATTCATATGCATTCCAAACATGGAATAAGGCCAAGCAAAAGAATTTAAAGGAAAGTTCCAGATGGAGTAGATGGAGATGATCACATTTGATTATAATTGGGCGTTGCTAGTGTGTTTATTCCACTAGATGTTTAATAGTCCCAAAAATATCCCAACATGATAATAGCCCCAAAACAACCCATATGGAAGCTAGGAAAAAGGTTCCACTCACAAGGCATGCAAAGGTGGCCATGTGTCTCTCATATATCAATAATGTGAAAACAACATGATGCTAAGATGAGAGCATGTGGAAAAGAATTGGATCCATCCCAACCCATATGAGCTAGAGGTAAAACCAATAAGTGCCAAGCTCATATTTAGTTGGATGGTGGAATTATAAGGTGGTGAAATAAAAGGTGGTGGAGTTGAATAAAAGATATGCCCCCAACTCAACTTGGGCATTTAAACAATATATCAAGAACCAAATACAATATCAAGAGGCAAATACAATTTACAATGCATATGAGAGAAGAACCAAAACAAAAGGGTTTTATATGATGCTCAAATGCAAGGAGGCATGATGACATGAGCATGATATAATGATGATGCAACAATTATATATTTGATAGACATTATATAGACTAGGCTAGTAGCATTGCAATTGTTAGACAATTGGGATGCTACAACTCTCCCCCACTAAACAAGAATCTCGCCCCGAGATTCCTAGGAAGAAGGAAACAACACAAGGAGAGGCGGGTGTTCGAACGAAGGTGACCCTCACGTCCCCAAGATGATGAAGAGCGGAATGGTGCGACCACTACACCTTGCAAAACTTGCTAGACTTGTTGCGAGTCTTGCGTTTTTCCTGAGAAACAACG
The DNA here is from genome assembly GCA_916181665.1 of Avena sativa. Lineage (NCBI taxonomy): Eukaryota > Viridiplantae > Streptophyta > Magnoliopsida > Poales > Poaceae > Avena > Avena sativa. The sequence continues at coordinate 82,679,778 of OV702296.1, forward strand.
GGTTAGAAGAGTTGAAGGATTGTCGTGAGACAAGAAGGATAGGATGGACATAGCTCCGGTTTTCTCAAGAAACATGATAAAAGAATAGAACCACTTGTGAAAGAAAGGACAAGATGATGTATCCTGGATAAGAAAGACACCGTTAAGATTAAAGATTTACTGATACGAGAGAGGATGAATCTTTTTCTCGCCGGAAGAAAAGAGCTAGGTTGGAGAGGTTTGAACCACTATGACAATAGCATCGTACCTTCTCTCGGATTGAGATATGAAGTTCGGAAACAATATTGCCTTCAAACAATAGAGTCCCTTGATATCATCAGAAAGATCTAGTTAGACATCGACGGATTAGATTCTTGTTGCGCCGGTAAGACCCAAAGGATCACGCGATTGAGGTGCGCGGATATAACTTCCAGAGACGGATGTGAAACTAGATCATGGTTGAATCCCGAGAAGCAAAGAATATGGAGGATCTGGAGTTTATTGTAGATATACTTATTGATTTCTTTAGCCTTGAGGCTAACGCAATAGATTTGCGGCTGATGGCATCAACCATAATTGGCTTGACCACAGAAAAAGAATTGATGAAACAAAGAGAGAGATAGATTCCTTTCATCTCGTTTGAGGATGTAGAGCATCGGTAGAATGACGAGGGCAGAAAAGGGTTTGCGTTGTTTCCATCAGATAATTGAAGATTTGCTCCATGTAGGAAAAGACGAGATCACCAACAAGAGATTATTGATTACTTTCTTCGAGAGAGCACTCCGGAAAACAAGGACGGAAGTAAAAGTATCGAGGGATAAAGGCCACTTCTAACTTCCGTGGAATTAGTGAGATCACATTAATTCACCAATTCAATGTGCAAGAGCGAATGATAAGAGTAGTGGTATGGTAGCTACTCCATCCCGCACTCAAAGCATTACTCCGCACATGAATAAGAAAATCATGCACCCCAACTACCGAAACAGACTGAAGGTATTGATAAGAAGAGCTCATGGAACTCCGTAGGAAAACAAGGATAGATAAAAACGATTCGCCGGATTCATAGATAGATAAAGATGATGATGTTGTCGTCATATCATAAGTAACCAGCCACCGGAAAGATATGAAGGAAGATCACGGAGACAACTGCAAGATTCCACAGATAAAGAAAAAGATAGCACCACTTGAACAGAAGGATACAAGATCTGGAAGGTCTTCATGGCCTCCGGTGGATTGAGCATAGATGATAGAACGAGAGGTTTGAAAAGATCACTTGACGAGACTGAGGTGAAAGAACTCCATGTTCTTCTAGAAAGATTGAGGGAGATTTGGCAGCCTTGAGGAAAACTACGGCGGAACGATGATGATAACTTGCCAACAAGGAAAACTCCGGGTTTGATTGACGATGGAAGATGGAATTCACAATGAACTTGCTGATTCCAGAATTGAAGCGATCTATTTAGCAGAATGACATGGCCGAGATAGGTGACTTCGAAAAGTCATAGTTCTCACTTTGAGACTTTGCACACAGGCAGTGCTCACGAAGCTTGAGAGAAAGAGACACGGATGATCTTCCATGTCCTTCCATTGATATGGCTTAGGCAAGCATATTATCAACATATACCACCACGGATTAACAGGATATTCCCAGAATATCAAGTTCAAGAGGCGGGAGAAACGAACAAATGCTCGAAACACTTTCTGAGCTCAACGCTCTTTGAAAGATCAATATTAAGAGCACGGGTTCGTGTTGGAGAAGAGGCACTGGAAGAATAGATTATCTGGTCCTTCGGACGAAAAGAGATGTCGCCTGGTTCACATTGTCGATCGGATCGCCGTTTACAAAGATAAAGAGATCTTGGATAAGAACCGATGATAGATCATACCCTTAGCAAAACTATCAGAGACGAAAAGATGCAATTCCCTCGTATCAAAGAGAATATTGCAGATATGGGGTTCCAAGAGAGGTGCAGCATGATGAACAGATGATAGACCGCCGTAGTGCTTAGGGAAACTCCGGATTGCCAAAGATGCTTGAATATGCATAGATATGATCACGGTGTACTCGAAATCACAGGAGATAACCTTATCCTCCAGATGGTGACGGTTGATAGCATTTTCCATATTCCAATCGACACTTATCATGAGTGGAATATAGCTATGCCGAGAGCCAAATTACAATCACCAGCATCGGATCGACACATGTTATGTAATTAGCCCAAGAGGATTGGAGATGAAAAGAAACTCTAGGATCAAGCGCCGGTGACAAAAGAATGAGTTGGCATGGACATGCTGATAAAAGAGAGATAGATAATGTTTCACACACGACTGAAAAGGAGTGTGGAAACACAGATGTATCAAAGAAAATTTTTCCGCATTTTCGGCATTAAAATACCAATAGATGCGAAAAATCACTTATCAGATAGAGATTAGCAACTGATGATTTCACAGAATGTGGAGTTGCTAGAAGGAAGGACACCCTTAAGAAGATGGCACCGGTTAACAAGGAGTCAAATAGATCGCACCGGTCTTCAAAAGCCTGTCAGTATGGAATGTACCAACAGTGGATAACCAAAGGCAGATTGTGATAACAACTTGGATGCAACAGATAGACAAGGAATTACACACACACACACACACACACTGTCTATGGTACTACGGAAACCCAGAACACGTGAATCCTAGTTTGAATTTTAAGAAGAGGATTGAAAACGTTACACTTCCTTACCAGAGAAGGGTGGTGGGTGGGTAAGAAGAAAAATGGAAGCAGTCCTACTCTCGCGTTTTGTTTTTCCCTAGTATACATAACTACCAAAATATTTGCTAGACAGACAACGACCATTTGGCTGAGACCCTGAAGGGCGGGATGGCTCTGATACCACTTTGTAACACCCCGTCCACTCCTGGGCCCGGGGGGTGTCACTCCTGGCAGCTTAATAGGATATCTAGACTGGTCCCACCGACCAACACTAGTCTTTTCTGCGCACTTTGTCCTCACTCGTGCACACCCGGTTACCCACTTCCCGGTCGGTCACCTATCCTAGAATTGCTCTAGGCCAAGAACGCTTAACCTTGGAGTTTTTTTCGAATGAGCTTCCGGAAAAGAAGTTGCAACTTGTTGGTATGAGTATTCTACCAATCCTATTAAGCCATGTGCCTGGTCTCACATACACCCACCCTTTAGAAGATCGATGCCCTCATCGATCAAGCACACCCTAGGAATGTTCCCTCTTGGCACGCGTCTGTGCGTCTAGTGCCGGCACATGTGCCATGCCGTGTCCACTCCGGGCCACACGCGCCATGCTCCACATGTCCCGCCACTAACCCGCACACACCCGTGTAATCGTAAGGGTCGGCTCTGATACCAATTGTAACTACCTCGGTGAATTACGCTCCTAGTTACAAGCCTGGATGAGCAGAAATGGTTGAAATAGTACGGTGGGGCCCAAATGCCACTCACAGGTAGACCTTTCGGCCGTCCCAACCATTTCCAAACATCGGGACAAGAACGGGCGGCGTAATCGGCAGGCGAAGGGATCAACTACATACACAAATGAGTATGTATGCAAGCCACCATACAATAGTACATCAGAGCCATTCCATCTAAAAAGAAAGGAAATATAGCAACGCCATACGGCAAGATCCAAATATCCTAGATAGATATAATAGTTTAGGATATCTCCTCATACATCAAACATCAGAGTATCAGGCGGAAGCGGAAGACAAAATCCGAGTACGGATAAGAAGCAAATCGGCATAAGATGCCCCATAAATAAGCAGATCCCGCCCACAGATCTCTCGGATCCCCGTTCCCGGAATCTCTACACCGAATGATCGTTGCCCACATCGTCCGTCTCCTCCACCCAGTATCCATCTTGCGAGGGTACCTGTTCATCTGAACCAATAATTTATCGTGTGAGACCCTAGGGGTACTCAGCAAGTCTTTATGCCGCTAAAGGGGACACAACCTGGTGTGACGCAATTGCAGCAAAAGAGAAACCCTAGCAATTCTATAGATACTCGCTAACCATCCGCCTAACCAGAGATAGACGGATGTCCGTGAATTAATAACAACAGTTATAACGGTAATCTTAACAGATCCATCCTCCTCCTCGCTTACCGACAAGGAAGCGGACGAACAGCCCCCCATCCGTTGGCAGTTTTATTATCCATTCCGTGAGTGTTGCACTATTTACTAGTCAGGTACCTAGTCTAGTCAAATTAAAAGCGGTACTTTAGTTATGCTTGTCTATGATCGAGAAACTGTGCTCCAAGTCGTCCATAACCGCGGACACGGCTTTCAGAAAGTTTTACCCTGCAGGGGTGCACAAATAGCAACACACACTCGATATGCCTTGGAAAAACCAAATCAAAACCCAACGAGGCAGTCACGACAAAGCGATCACAGGATTCAGAAATATTTCAGGGGGCCACCCCATTGAGCTACCCGCAACGAAGTTAGCTGACTCTGAGACGGCCTCAAGGTTTGCGCCAGTGGCTGTGAACGACTGGGAACCCGAAAATGTGACTGGGCTTGTCGACACCGCGAAAACACTCCGCTTTCCTAAACAGTACAGTGTGCAGTACCTCGCACAATTTAAATAAAGCAGTAAAGCATGGCAAAAGTACAGGATAGTAAATAAAACCTCAAACTAGTTTGTGGCCCCAAGAAATAAGAATGAATCAAGCTCTGGCTCAGGGGGGTCCATATGGCCTCCCGGATGTGGATAGCGCGAATAATCTTGGAACAGGAATCAAGTACTCGGGGTCTTACGGGACACAAGTGAGCCTGAAAAACCAAATAGCGAATATGGCTCACCGATGCCACTTTCATTAGTTATCCCATTACTACTCAGGTTAAGTTGTATAGGTACCTCGTTATCCATCGGACACTCACATACCCTACACATGATGTTCTACGACTCGCATGGCTCAAACAACTCCTGTAGTAATGGCTCATGGGATGGAGGAACAAGCTTCGGTGGGGTTTAAAAGTAAAGGCTAAGCAATACTTGGGATTCAATTTAATGCAATCGCGACTCAATGATGCGAGAATAAGATAGAGGCAATAGGTACTATATGTATGCAAGCATGTGGTAGTGCTTGCCTAGCAGCTCAGTTGAAGCAAGAGAAGGATCTGGGTAGTGCTCCTGGGTATCTTGGTATATCCCCTGCTCAGCGTCTATTCGAAGAAGAACCAAACAAACAAGGGCCAACATAAATAAAGTGCACAAGCATATGAATAAAGTGCATCAAGCAAACAATCATGCCATGATGAATGATGCACAATTTGCATGGCAATAAGGTAGCATGGCATGGGTGAGGTGTGGAAAACAATAATAAGGCATTATATTGGGTTTTGGCCACATTTTATACACAATTAAGTTGCTGTACACATTATATTTATATGATGCATGCTTCAAATCAAACCATGGAATGCATAAACAGAAAGGTCTCATCGAGCTAATCATTTTAGACATATCATTTGTTAAATTTGGAGTTAGAAATCAAAAGTTATTAATTATTTAAGCCAAAGGGGCATTTTATTGTAATTTAAATCAACTTGCAATTTTAAATGTTCAAAATATATTTTGGATGAAAGATTTGAATTCCTCATATTTTTCTGATTTGAAAACATATATTATTTGTATTATTTGGATTTATATTTTAAAAGATATATTAAAATAGATTTGAATTTTGAATTTGAATTAATTTGAAAAGATTTGAAATAAAACAGAAACAGAAAATGCTTTTCTTACTCAGCTTGCCCTAGCCTCAGTCACTGACGGTGGCCACTGTGGACTGGGGCCACGCGCACGAGAACGAACTTTTGCTACCGCGGCTTAGCCAACCCAGGCGCTGACATGCGGGCCCGGTGGTGAAGCGGTCCCACGTGACAGCGAGGGGCACGGGTGAGCCACGTAGCGCAGCGGGGGAGGAGTGCGGGTTGAGGCCCTGGAATGCAGGGGGGTTTTCTGCCAAAAGTCGGGCGGCTGACAGGTGGGGTTCTGGGGCTGCTAGGGACCTGGGCGTGATCGACAAAAGCGCGGGGGTTCTTTTTGCAAAACGGCCCCGCGAGCTCTGACGGAAACTGACGCTGTTCTCTGCAACTCGATGACGACTGGCGACAGCGAGATCTTCCGGTGAGGGTGGCGTCGCATCCACGGCGGGAGAGCTCTGGCCGACAAAACGGAAAACGCAGAGGAAGGTTTCAGCTACCGATCTCATCTAGGAAGGGTCGGCGGTGGCGGGCTGTGCTGGACAGGGCACGCCGGGGAACAGAGGGGGAGACGCTAGGCTGGGTCTGCGCGTCGGCGGGGCGGCTCGCCGACGGGGCCACAAACGGGCGGCGCTAGACACGCAGAAGGGGAAAATGGAAGAGGGTCGGGGGAGGAGCTCACCTCGATCGATTTCCACCGGAATCGAGGCAGGAGGTGGTCGGAGCGGAGCGGACGGTGAGGTCGTATCGGTGGTGTTGGCGGCTCTCTGTCGAGGGGGAGGCTCCGGGCGTGCTTGGCGTCTCCCAGCGGCAGGATCGGCTCCACGGTCCACGGCGACGCACCCCGGCGAGTGCTCGGTCTCCGGCGGGCGGCAACGTCGTCGCGGCGCTCGGTCTGGCAGCGGCGCGGTTCGATGGGAAGGGGAAGGGAGCACGAGGATGGCAGCTAGGGGGAAGAGGGCCTAGGGTTCGGGGACTCGCCTCGGGGTGGATAAGAAGGGAGATGGTGACGCGGATGACGGCGGGGGGAGATGGCCACCTGCTCCTCTTCGTCAGAGCAGAGGAGAGAGGAGGGAGAAACGGCGTCAGCCAGGGGAGAAGAAGAACAGGGGAAAGGCGACGGCGCTGAAGCAGTATGGGCTGGGGAGGCCGGCTGGGGAGTGGGCCGGGAGGTGGGCCGCGACAGGGGAAGGCTACGTGGTTGGGCTGCTGCTCTGGTACTGCTACTGGGCTGCAGGTAAGGTTTTTCCTCTTTTCAACTCTTTTTCTTTTATTTTAACAAAAACTGTTTTGATTTGTTTTGTTTTGTTGCAGGTTTAAAGAAACCTAAGAAATGCCTCGTTATGGAAGTTTTTGCAAATTTGTTATGAAACAGAGATATCTAAGGAGTGGAGAGAGGCTTAGGGGAAGAGATAGAAAAAGAGAGAGGTAAGAGAGATTAGGGTTAGAGATGGTTTGGTTTAGCCAAACCAAAGAGGTAGTTTTTAAAATATGGTTTAAGAGATTCAAAAACAAGGAGCACCTAGTTTGAATTTAAAACCAAGCTCCAACCAAAACAATAAAACAAAACAAAAGAAGAAGGCCAAGGGTTATGGTTGCATGGCCCATGCATAACCATTAATGCTAGGTGTTATCTTGTGAAAACAACATAAATGTCCATGGCATTTATTCATATGCATTCCAAACATGGAATAAGGCCAAGCAAAAGAATTTAAAGGAAAGTTCCAGATGGAGTAGATGGAGATGATCACATTTGATTATAATTGGGCGTTGCTAGTGTGTTTATTCCACTAGATGTTTAATAGTCCCAAAAATATCCCAACATGATAATAGCCCCAAAACAACCCATATGGAAGCTAGGAAAAAGGTTCCACTCACAAGGCATGCAAAGGTGGCCATGTGTCTCTCATATATCAATAATGTGAAAACAACATGATGCTAAGATGAGAGCATGTGGAAAAGAATTGGATCCATCCCAACCCATATGAGCTAGAGGTAAAACCAATAAGTGCCAAGCTCATATTTAGTTGGATGGTGGAATTATAAGGTGGTGAAAGAAAAGGTGGTGGAGTTTAATAAAAGATATGCCCCCAACTCAACTTGGGCATTTAAACAATATATCAAGAACCAAATACAATATCAAGAGGCAAATACAATTAACAATGCATATGAGAGAAGAACCAAAACAAAAGGGTTTTATATGATGCTCAAATGCAAGGAGGCATGATGACATGAGCATGATATAATGATGATGCAACAATTATATATTTGAAGTAGCCATTATATAGACTAGGCTAGTAGCATTGCAATTGTTAGAGGTATCAGAGCCGACCCTTACGATTACACGGGTGTGTGCGGGTTAGTGGCAGGACATGTGGAGCATGGCGCGTGTGGCCCGGAGTGGACACGGCGTGGCACATGTGCCGGCACTAGACGCACAGACGCATGCCAAGAGGGAACGTTCCTAGGGTGTGCTTGATCGATGAGGGCATCGATCTTCTAAAGGGTGGGTGTATGTGAGACCAGGCACATGGCTTAATAGGATTGGTAGAATACTCATACCAACAAGTTGCAACTTCTTTTCCGGAAGCTCATTCGAAAAAAACTCCAAGGTTAAGCGTGCTTGGCCTAGAGCAATTCTAGGATAGGTGACCGACCGGGAAGTGGGTAACCGGGTGCGCACGAGTGAGGACAAAGTGCGCAGAAAAGACTAGTGTTGGTCGGTGGGACCAGTCTAGATATCCTATTAAGCTGCCAGGAGTGACACCCCCCGGGCCCAGGAGTGGACGGGGTGTTACATCCTCCACCCGGGAACAGATAGTCTTGATCGTCTCCTCCCTTTGGGCGGAGATCCTCTCCAAGTTATTCAGCGCCTCTGCTCAAGTGTTAGCCGCCTTCTTGCCCCTCTCCATGCTGACCTCCAATCGGTGTTTGGAATCGGCCAGTTGGTCGAACTGCGCCTGACGTGTTTTGTTCGACTCCTCCAGCCAGGCAACCTGAGCTTTGAGGCGCTCCACCTCCTTCTCCTTATCCAAGATCATGGTTGTAGGAGGATACCCGATGGTCAACAAAAAACGGGAAAAGGAGGCGAACCGCTAAGATAGGTTGGAAGAAGCAATCTTACGGCCTAGCTCTCGAGTGTTCTTCATAGACTCCAAAAACGCTTTCTGTGAAGACAAATGAGTAAGGAATAGAGCAGAAATCCGGTTGCAAAAATCGAACGCGGCAAAAGAAAATGGGGAGAGACACGTACCTCCATCAAGACAGACAAATATTTGGCCTCGCCAAGGCCCTTTTCCATTCCGTCAACCAGCTGGCGAACCTGGCTGAGTGTGACGGGCGCCGTGCCTGAGAGCTGGGCGAGGATCGCACCGGGCATCAGCACAGTCGGAGCTGTCCTCATGCCGGTCACTACGACCTCGTCTTCGTCAGCGGCCGCGCCTGAAGGCGCAGCCACCACCAACTCCCTCCTTGCTGAGCCGAAGGCGCCCGGCTGGCTGCCGCCTACACCGCCGCAGCCTCCTCCTTCACTTCCGTGATGATGGGCCTGGCAGAACTAGTTGCAGCATCGCTCCAGGCCGGGTTCACGCCAGCCTTAGGACGAAGAAGGGGGGTCTAGGGGTCCTGCGCGGCCACGTAGAGCTGCCCCACCCGCGAAGACGCGGGCGCTTGGTGCAACACTCCTGCCACCGGGGATCCCTGGGGAGCCCTAGGCGGAGACAGTGCGGCAGGCGCAGCCGGCGTGGGCACAGCCGGAGACCTTGCCGCCTCCTCAACCACCGGAGTTGGGGGAGGAATGACGATGGCAGCACCAGAGCCACCCAGCGACATCGCCTCACTGCACGGGACAGAAGTAAGGAATACCCCAGTAGAAAGACAGGGAAAGCAAGGAAAACTGGGCCAGGGAAGACACTAACCCGATGACGGATGGCACGTCAATGACTTGGCACGCACGGCGCGTCCTCTTCTGCTTAGCCGCAGCCGGCGTGACAACGGTTGCCGCCCTCTTACCCCGGGCTTTTGTCGCGGCCCACTCCCGACCGGCCTCATCGTCGGCGGCATCGGCTGCATCAAAAACAAATCTCAGCCACGACTCCAGGGGCCAGGACAAAGGAGGAGGCCACACCTGGTAATTACCATGAGGATCCAAGGGGCCGTCGTCCAATCAGAAGGGAAACCCTTCGGACTCCGTCTGGGGGTACTTCTTTGGCTTCCGGTTCAACAGGAAGGTGGGGAGAGTGAAGTCGCCTACACCGTCCTCAGCTAGCTGTGCTGTGAACAACTACTCAAAAAGGGGAGGATAAGGCACCCAACGAAAAACTAACGGGAAGAGAGATAAACAAGAAAAGGAAAGAAAACCAGAGAATAATTCACCCGAGGCGGCAGGCGGCCGTGGTGGTATGGCGGGCATGAGTACGCCCAGTTCGCCTCCACGCGGAACTTGGAGATCATGGAGATCCAGTTCCACAGGTCCTGGTACTACACGTCCATCCGCGACGGCTGTGTTAGGTCGTCGGCGGTTGACAGGTGGCACATCTTGTGCGACCGCTTCTGCAGCGGAAGCACGCGACGCACCATCCACGACAGTGCGATGTCCCGGGCGGTGAGCCGATCCATCTCCACTATCGCCTCCACCCGGGCGACCATTCGGTCAATGTCCGCCTAGGCCCCCATCCCCTTCGTCGTCCAGGCCTTCTGTGTCGAGGGTACGTTGACAAAGGGCACAAGCAGATCCAGTCCACCTCTATGGCATTGCTCACATAAAAATATGAGCGCTGCCATAGCTTGACGGTGTCGGGGATCTCAAACCGCGTCATCAGCGAAGAGGGCCGCGGGTAGATGGTGCAGTAGCCCGTCTGCGTCAGCGGGTCCTCCTTGGCGGTGTTCTGGGCTTTGAAGTGGAAGAACTTGAGAATGTTCACCACCTCGGGCCACACCCCATGGTACGATTCGCAACAGGCCGCATGATGTGATAGCTGCGCGATGGCGTTCACGCCAAGGTGGTGGAGTTGGAGGTCGAAGAAGACGAAGAGCTGAACAAGAAAGGGGCTGACGAGGAGGCCGAAACTGCGGGTGAAGTGCGCGAGGAAGACAGCACGCTCCCTCGTCCGGGGGTCAGGAACCCGCTCCACCTCCCTCGCGAGCCGATGCTTCACCAGCATCTACGAGGGGATAAACCTACCCCGCCAATACTTATAAACAAGGTCATCGGTCACAAAGGACCCGCACCAACCTTCACGTTGCTCTGGCAGCATGTCGGCAGGAGGAGTGGACGTGGTGGACGGTGTCTGGTGGCTCTGGCAACCATGAAGAGGAGGCGCAAGGAGAGAAGTGCACGAGAGCATAGAGAGACAGGGAAGGAAGAGCCGGAGGAAGAGGAAGTGCGAGCCTCGTTCCCCTCCAGGGCTCTATTTATCCCCGCGGGGCACCGTCACCTCCTCAGCTTCCGACGACGCGTGGCCATGAGGCACTCCCAGCCACACGAAGCTACGGCTTTGGATCCTTTGCACCATCGCAACCTAGCACAGAAGATCCACGAGCATTGCCAGGAGACAAGGCGTGCACGCCCGCCCCGAGAAACTACTGCGGCAAGTGGCGCGTGCAGTTCCGAAAAAACTGATGCAGCAACATGGAAGTCCAACTGGCGCGACGTGCGCCAGAGCAACAGTCGTGGCTGATGACATCACCAACGCCATCAAAGTGACACTTCGTCTCCAGCTTCGCAAGCCAATCGCTGCCTTCGCTGTTTACACCCAGTGGGCGGCCATCGATTCTGCAGCCGGTCAAATCCAGTAGGAAAGCAAAAGTAAAAGCTGCAGCCGGACCTGGTCAACAAACTACATCAAGATACAAAGGAGCACGCAAGACCTTACCAACCGGTCAAGTCCTTATGCACTCGGGTACTAGTGTCGAGGGGATAACTCCTGGGTGGGGAAAGCCAGGCCAAAGTAGGTCGGCTCCAAAAGATACAGGCCGCCTGGCCATCAAGCAGGACAACTCGAGCCACTTGGCTAATACAGCCTGGCTGGGTTTAAAGCTTTCCCGGCTGGCCCGTCTAACCCGGTAGCCAGAAGAACCGGCCGGGTGGCTGCCTCCACCCGGCTTACCTTGGATTCGATGGAGAGCGTAGAGGGGGAGATGCTCCTTGCGGGGTACGCCTCTAGCTGCCTTCGTGACCAGGCATGCTGGCGTGCCGTCACGACCTGTGCTACCCGACTAAGATAAAGCAAAGTGGTCGGCTGACCGCCAAAGCAGTCCAAGTGACCGTTAAAGCAAGGGTGACACCCCAAAGGAAGCCCGGGTGACCACTAAAGAAGAGAATGACGCTAAAGGAAGGGCGGACTGGGTCCTGGCCCACAGGCTAGACCCTGCAGCCAGCCCTGCCCTGTAAACCCATATCTAGACAGTAAACCCTAGATCCCAAATTGTAATCTGCCCCCCTCTACCAGTATATTAGGGTGGGTAGAGCTGGGGTTCTAGGTAAGTAAGATCGGTGGTAGCAAGAGCTAGCCCCTAGTTTCATCTTCCTCTAGCTCTTGATAGTAGCTAAGGAAACATCTCAAGGAGCATCTGTACTAGGCATTCGCCCCCCATATAGTAGGGGTGTTACCTCATCGAGAGGGCCCCGAACCTAGGTACGTCGCTGTTTTTGCAGTTCACCGTGCCCAACCCGTTGCATGAGCCACCTATTGCATCCGAATGTCCCTCTTTTGCTATCCCCGATGGCACTACCTTGTTCCACACCATGACAGGCACGACGATCCCATTCAACCCTCTGCCGAGTCAATGGTAAGTCCTCACCATAACACAAACGCCCTAGGAATCCTGATGATCAGTATGCCTGAAGACAGCGAGTCTACTCCATCGTCGATCCAAAGAAATACAAGGAGTTCAAGCAAAGAAAACCTCTTTGAAGATAAATATAACTACCTCGACTGAAGACCAACAATAAGCGTTGCTAACCGTGAAACCCACCTAGAGTTAACCCTTATGGCTTCGTTAGCTAACCACCATATCAAGGTAGTTGCAATAAGGCGTCACTCGAAGACCTCAACTCAAGTGTCACGCCTTTGCTCCAAGACGAAGGATCTACCCCAACCTTGACAGCCCCAAGTAAAATCTCTATGTACAGAAGACCGTCTACGAGTAGATAATCCAGAAGGATCTCCAATTCAAGAACCTGCCCCAATGCACCACCTCGAGAGTCGTCAAAGGAACAGAAAAACAGACCTCATGAACAAACTTTGGAAGTATGCCCGATCCTCCTAGTAACTGCAAAGCTCAGAATGAAGACAAGAAGACTACCCCCGCCACCAATATTATCCTCCAAAGAAAGCAACCCAGAGAGTCAAGATTCTCCAAAGACGTCGTGAAGCCCCTTCTCTGCTATATCTGCTAAGACCCACCTAAACAGAGCTCCGACTCTGCCAAACCCGGGACTAAAAATGAAGAGCTGTCCTTATACGAGTACCAACCCATCTTCTCGTGCCCAACCCCGGAAGAACCACCCATCGAAGCAGCCATTATAGAAGGCACGACCCTCACTTTCACTACTGAAGATCTGAATATCCCTCACACCCCCGAGGAACTACAGTAACCAAAGTGAGTACCCAAACCTAGTACGGTGATAAGATCAAAGGTGCACTCTCGAGACAGTCCTTCGTACCCTACCAACTCACTCTTCCAACCTATAGTAAGTGATGGATCGTCTCGAAACCTGTTTAGTAAGGCGTCAAGTACCCTCTCCATTGGCCGGCGCAAATCTGCTGAATTCTAAATGAACCCTGCAGGATGATATGCAAGTATGATGCTTTTACCCATGACGTTGCATCAAAATCAACCCGAAATGATATCATCCTATATGACCACCTCTCTAGCCTGTCAACCGCAATCCTCCAACTTATCAGACCCCTAACTAGCCCAGAAATAACTACCTGGAGGTTAGTTAAACGCCCTTCCCTCTATGACTACGACCCCCAAGAAGTGATATTGGCGCCTCTCCTGAAGTAGCTCCTACAAGGTCGATAGAGGATAACCACCTCCGGACGAAAGGCGCAGCGTCTTCCCCAACATCATCCTACGACTCCAACAAATAAAGTCTGCGATTTCACCCAGCACCCCTAATGTCGCCCTAAGGGGGAGCGTCTTTCCTACCCAAAACCCGATAGAACCCTGGATTCGAAACCTAGTTATCGCTAGGTGATAACCACCCACTAGATCAAAACCATAGACCTCGCCTAAAAGGATAACAATCGCCACTTCTCCAGAATCAGTAGACACTTTGGTAAAGTCCTCCATCACCAAGTCAACCGTCCAGCCACCACTCCCGGCGTTTGACGACCAAGAAGGCTGAATATCTGACTTCGGCAAGAAAGAATTGGAGAAGGCTCAACTCATCGTCTCGCCTAAAGAAGGACCCTGTCGATTCTAAAACTACCTAGAATCATCCTAAGGGGAAGAGACTGCATCTTTTCCATTTGTTTAATATAAACAGCTCAATCCAAAGCCACTCAGTTCCAACCCATAGTTGACCACACCTGTTTGTTGTAAAACCAGTTAATATCTAATAATTTCACCGCGGAATTGTTAAGAAGATGTTATCACCGAACCCTACTCCTCCCTAATCTAAGGACGAGATTATTTTAAGGGGGAAAAGTCTGTAACATTCCAATTTCAGCAAACCTGATCTTTTGTTAAAAAGGCAAAAATCTGGGGGAACAAAAACTTTTTCTATTAAGTGTTGCACTATTTTCTTACTTGTTTGCTTGTGTTCATGCAACTGATTCTGTATCTAGGTACATACTTCTTATGTAAACACTAGTTGACAAAATATATTTTACAAAAGATATGTCTTGGCTCATCTTTCATATTCTTAAATGTTCTGGCATTTCAACCCTAAGCCAAGATGACTTTCATAAAAAAAATTATTAGTTTCTCTTTAACAAAACAATGGAGACCTACACATGATCTCCTTATGGTTTCAAGACCGAACTTCCAACTACTCTTACCTCTAGGTTTGCCAAAACCTTTTATAAAGATTTTGAATGCTACTCTTTGTAGAGATACCAAGGGATCTCACCTTCTTTCAAACTCCAACATTTCAACATACCCATCCTTACCTCAAGCTAGGCTTTATGGCAACCTTAGTAGTAGTTTGATAGGTTTGTTATGATGAATTGCCTTGATCTGCTGATTGATGAATTGCTCTTATTTGCTGATTGACTTGATTGCCTAGGGAGTAGTATGAGCCACCCTAGGAGCTCATCCTTTAGGATCAAGCTAAATCAAGAATACACATCCTAAGAAAATATTCTAAGTTTGATCTCACCCCTAGCCACTAAAGTGACCATCTCATCTCCTAATCAGGTCAATCCAGTGATAATCGCTTTTGATAGTTTCCAACTCAGTGAAGACCCAATATAAGCATGGATCCTATATAAATAGTTAACACTTCAACATCATCTCTCTGATCATGAGTTTGGAATCTAGATTTCTCTCAGAATCATCTACACTTGTACTCTATTCTAAAACCCTAAATCTACCAAAATGGATGTCTGAAATCCTTATCAGGATTCAATCTTTGAGACTCCACCTATTCTAATCTATGTGCATATTTGAGAATGTACTTGGATCATGTTGTAGTACATCATTAGTACTACCAAAGCCCACATTTTCTCTTGGTTAAACCATTCTGGTTCCCACTCATCCATGGTGGTTTTGTAGTCAAGATAATAATCTTTTCTACAAATCTTATCATCTCGCCTACTTTGTCAAAGGCTCACATCCATATGCCATATCCCCATTAACAAATATTTGCATGGTTATGATCTACTAACCATGGTCTATCAATCCATAATTCACTTGTTTCCATTGGAGCATTGTGCATCTTAAACCCACTTGGTTGATAAGGTATCATGACAATCCTGCTATGGCAGCCTTGTTTTCCACAAAGTTTGCCATCTCTTCTAGATCACCTCAAACACAACTAGGCCAAAATCTTGCTTCCATGGTCATATATATGACATGGTCTAACCACACATCTAGCCCTTGTACCAAGGTGAGCTCTTAGGTCACCAATCCAACCTTGTTTATGTGGTATTAAAATATAAATGCCCTAGATCCTCCAATACATCTCTTCTTCCAAAAATACACCGTGTTTATGACTACCTATGGTGATCTTGCTACATACTTCAAAATGACATCATCTACCTTGGATATAATCTTTTTCCAAATAATTCCCATAATTATTTGTATCCTAAAAGTATTTAAATTCCATTTTTGGCAAAACCCTAGAATCTTTGTCTATAAAGATAAATTTGTTTTTCTCCAAATAACCTTGCCAACTCAATGCACATTTGAGTTCTATACATCATACCCCACCTTCCCATCTCAAAAATATTTTTTTTAGATTCTTTATTATTTCTTTTTGCCCTTTTTCTTAAATGGAAAAAACAAGAAATAATAGTCCAAAAATACTCTTCTTCCCAAATAAATTTCTCCAATATGTGATATGGTATTTAGGACCATATCACATCAAAAAGTAACCTTGTACAATGTAAAATTATCACTTTAGCTTCTATAAATCACTTCTGCACTTTTTAAAAATGAGGTTAAGTGGACTTATACTCATTTGAAAAATCCCAAATAATTCCTATGATCATGGTTTGACCATACTCATCTACCAGTACCATTTCCACACCTTGCCCAATGCAAGATATTCCACATCCTTCACAAGACCAAATTTAATCAATTTTGCAAAACTAACCGGACCTTGAGTCAAACCAACTCCAAACCCCACCCAATCATATCAAATATTCTACCATAACACACAACAAACCCCAAGTCATGTGATACTGTATCCCTAGTTACTGTAGCACACCTCCCCTTTGCCCCATTTGCTTGAGTGAGAGAGAGATAGGGCACTTGTTTAGAGCAAACCTTGCAAATATCTCACCCAGCAGCCCTTGTCCCCCTCTGGTCGTATGCATGGCCCCACGCACCCCTCTCCACCGCCCTTGCGGCCCAATGGATGGCCATCTCCCTCCTCAAACTGCCCCATGGACCATGTCCATCATACACCTCCTCCTCTTGGTTTATAAGGCCAGAGGCCACCAACCCTACTCATGCTCCCCATATTTTCCCTCCTCACTCCACTTACCTCCCAGAACACTCACTCCCCTTTTCCTTCCCTGTTCTACTCGAGGAAAGAAGAACAAGAAGCTTCAGCAACTGCCAAGCTCAAGGTCATCCTTCCTAGCTTCTCCTCCCTCTGCATGTCCCCCTACATTGTTCCACTACTCCCTCTGATTCTCCCCATGTCTTTTGTTCGAACCAGGACAGCCCTAGGAGGCAACCCTAGCAAGTCTCTAAACCGACGGCACAGTGACCCGCGCCCGAGACTCTGTTTCTCGCTAAAACCCACTGTGTCACCCCTCAATATGCTCCCCATCGTCAACAACTTCGCCTTGGACCATCACCGGCTCTTCTCCGCCCTCCGATAAGGCTCGCAGACCCCCGCACCTCCCAGCTAGGGTTTTGGCACGGGGAAGCTCCGGCCCGCGAGGAATAAGTTCATGCCCCATCGATCCTCTTCAGATCAGACAGCCAAGCATCCCCCTTACCGCTTTTGTTCCTGGGCCACTGACAGTCAGGACTGGTCGCACAGTGGATTACTCACCACCGCTCGCTGCGGCCGCCCCACCGTGGGCCAATTTCCCTTACTACGGCCCACCCCCTCATCAGATCTGGCACGTTTCAAACCAAACTTTAAATCTTTTCTAGATTTGATAATATAGACTACTAGGATTACTATGAAACAAAATTAGAAAATGGCTTAGTATGAACAGATCCAAATTTTCCTATGTACCCACATGATATCCTAAATATGCAGTATTTCTAATTTTACCAGATTATTTCTACTTATTTTCTAATAAATCAAATATTACAAGTTGCCTCTTTGACTCAATAAATCTTCCATAAAGTTTGGTAAAACCAAATGGGATGAACCCAAACTCCTATGGAGGGTATTTGAAATACCGAACCACTACACTTGGTCCCATGCCAAGATGAAGAATGGTTTGCCAGGAATAAAAATAACAAAAACCTTATGTTTATATTTTAGGAATTTGTCTAGGCAAAACCAAAGATGGTTTTGACCTCATTCCAACTCCCTCTGTATATGTATCTCTATATCCCTCAAATACCAGAAGACCATAATTTATTTAGCCTGTTGTGAATTTTGGTGAATTAAACTATTCTGTGTAGGCTTATATCACCAATAAATTCACCCCGGTAGTTATGTTCCTCCAAAAATGTTGATTCCAATTTCTGAATAAAGGTATTCAAAATAATTAGCATGTTTCCTTGGAATCGCATCAAATTCCCTTATAGATTTAATCTAGTGAAAAGACAAATATCATCCAGAATTGACTATGGGAATTTCCTGAGGGCATTTTCGTAACTATTTTAAGTAAACTCCAACTCTTAGAGAATCAGTCCATCAAACACTACCTACCCATCCAAGGAAATAATTTTTGGAATGCCAGAACTAATCTGGTTAATTATTTCCTAAAACTAGAGTGTTATTCACTATAAAAATCACTATAAATCAATGGTAACAGATAAAATAGTGAAAGTACTTTTGTTGGTTTTATTTTATCAATACCAATCAGATGATATCATTTTTACTAAATGATATCATACTGAATGTGACCTTGGTATAAAAACCCTATCCTACATAGTTCCTAAATCATAATTCATATTAGAATTCCTTCCATTGTTCCAAGACAATTCCCACCCCTTCTAAATCCATTCAAATCAACACATATTGAATTATAACATGTGCACCTTATTTGTTTGATGTATGCTATGATGCTTGATCGTCTTGTATTATATTGGCGTCTTGCTTGTTTGCATGTGTGGTCTCTGATGGCGATAGTTGCGAATATATCGAAGACCCGAAGAAGATGGTTTTCTTTTTTATTATGGTATTATAAGAAGAAGTCTAGGGACACTATTGCCATATTTCTACTGATTAGGAAAGCCATGTTCTTTCTCATAAGCCATGTCCTACTGTTTTACTTATGCATGCTTTATTTATTTTTTACGAAACTGCATTGTTTTACTATATGCTGATGTTATTTATGGTAGTGGTTTGGCTCCTCCAAACCATTACCCCTTTTGAACTACTAAGTACAACCACCTTGTCGACACCTACTTTCCCCTAGTATAGTAGATGGTGTTTGACACCATACCCCTTTGGAGATCCGTTTTAGCCGAAGCAAAAATATGGGATGGGAAGACCCCAGAAAAGCTTACAAAAATGTTTTATGAGAAAACCTTGGCGAGGTTTGGCCTGCCAAGTGGGTTTGAAAAGTAAAAAGGTTTTCTTTTACAAAATGGATGGAGGAAAAATGTTTGCAAAAACGCACCCAGTTCTTTGTAGCTTTAGCTATAACAACTTAACCCGTGCAACCATATTTCTCTGGAATGGGACAGGGCTGGACTGGAAGTTTGTCTACTCTGGTATAAGTTGCTTGCAACTACTACGAGGAATCCCAAAATCCCGGAGGGTGGTCCTTCTCCAAAAAAGGGTCCATGCATAGCATCGACCGGGGGAAGGAACTAAGGGTCTACGAACTTCCACGCGATACTATGAGCCCCTCATTGAAAGAGCACACCATCAAGGTGCAAAACGCGCCCCAGTTGGCTTTGGAACTATATAGGGTGTCCTGGTGCTAAGGGGAATAACACTCATAGGGTAGGCACTTGTATCGGAGCCAGCATCCGGAAGTTCTTGATTGGTTACTCGACCCACAATCGGTGTAGATCAGGGCAGTGTAATCAGATGATGTGGGTAAAGTGTATAACCTCTTCAGAGTGTAAACCTTTTTGAATAGCCGTGTCCATGGTTAAGGATGGGTTGGACAAACTACTGTAGAGCGGTGCTGGTTTTGTTTTCAAAAAGGATTTCAGGAAATCAAGGATCGGAATTGTTTTGACCATGGGATGGTCTAAAAAGGAGGAAGGAGTTTGGTCATGGGAAGGCCGGAAGAAAAAACAAATAGGTGACCCAATCCTAGTGTTTTCTAAAACTTTTCAAAAAGGTTTCCAAATGTTTTACAAACGTTTTTCAACAAAGATATAGGGATATGCTATATCTATAAGAGAGACTAATTTATAAAAGAACCTCTTTTGGAGCCATCCTACCACAGCCATACTGCATATTCTTGTTATTGATCCTTTCAGGTGGTTTGTGAATACATAAAAAGTACTCACCGGCATTGTTCTGGCTATTTACTTGGCTAGATTTTCAGAAGATTGAGGAACGATGAGAAGCTGACGTCTATGCGAGCTAGGCCATCTCCCAGTTAGTCGCATGTAGGTTAAGGCATGACATGGGCTCTGCGATTGAATACTTCTACTATTTGTGTTGTAGTCGCCATATGGGCAAGGTTGTAAGTTTTGTAAATTGATACTCTATGGATGATGTAATGATACTAGTAGGTTATGCTCACGGCTCACTGATCATGGGAATGTGAATTATATGCATAACATGGATTCTCGGACCATAAATCCGGTGTCCCGCAGTAGATCCCCTCAGAATCCCAGCAGCACGACGAGGTTGTGGTGGTGGCGGAGGAGAGTTCCTGCAGGGCTTTGACTAAGTCGGAGCAGGAAGACGGACGAGGGAGACAGGTGGTGGCTAGGGTTTAGAGCCAATGGCAAGGGACTAGAGGGGGGTGCACCCCCACCCCTCCTTATATGGATGGGTGGTGCAGCCAAGAGGTTCCCAGCCCTTGGCTGAAACCTTCCCCAACTCGGCCAAGAGGGAGAGTTGGAAACTTCCCCCAAAAGCTTTCCCTTCCATTCCGAACTAGGGTTTGACCCCAATTCTTTGGTAGCTGGATTTTCCCCTTTTTTTCTTTGGTGTGACTAGACCTAGTGTTCCCCCGCGGCATGCCTTAGCCCAAGTGTCCGCTCCAGGGGTGGTGGACCCACTGGTGGTCCCTCTAGAACATTCTAGAAGCATTCGGTCAAAATACCGAAAACATTTCTGAACCTCGGAAATCGACTTTCCTTTTATGAATCTTATTCGCCGGACCATTATGGATCTCTTCGTAATGTCCTAGATCCAATCCAAGACTCCGAACAACATTCAGTCTCCAACTCATATTCCATATCTACTTAAACAACACCGAACCTTAAGTTTGTCACCCTACGATTCGCTAACTATGAAGACATGATCGAGACACCTCTCCTGTCAATAACCAATAGTGGGAACTGGAGATCCATAATGGCTCCCACATATTCAATGATGACTTCATGATTGAATGAACCATTAAAATTGGATACTGATTTCCTTTTTCACACGATACTTTACTTATTTGAGGTTTAATTGTCGATATCTCTATACCCGGTTCAACATCGTTACTGATAAGTACTCTTTACTCATTCTGTGATATGACATCCCTTGTGACCTAGTCACATGCTTGCAAGCCAATTAGATGACATTCCACCGTGAGGGTCCAAAGTATATCTATCTATCATATGGATGGACAAATCCCACTCTTGATCCATGCGCTTCAACACATACCTTCAGAATACCCAATGCAACCTTTTATAACAACCTAGTTACAGAAGTGGCGTTTGATGTTATCACAGTACTCATCTAGTGACGAGATTAACATGATCTCATGGTCGAAGGATTAGGTTACTATGTATCTAAAAGCTTGTAGCAAAAACAAACTTAATGACTTGTTCTAATGCTATGCTTACTATGGGTGTGTGTCCATCACATCATTCTCCTAATGATATGACCTTGTTATTGATAACATACAATTTCCATGATCAGGAAACCATGATCATCTATTAATCAATAAGCTAGATTAACAAGAGGCTTACTAGGGACTCTTTTATGTTTACAAAACACACAAGTATTAATGTTTCCTGTTAATACAATTATAGCATGGGATGCAAACATTTATCATAAAAACAAAGATATAATAATAACCACTTTATTATTGCCTCTTGGGCATATCTCCAACAGTCTCCCACTTGTAGTAGAGTCAATAATCTAGTTTGGAAAAACTTGTGCATTCAACACCTATGTCTTTCTGGTGTTGTATATACACGATTGCTAGTGGTAAACTTAATCTTCGGATTTGACAGTTCCAGGTCCGTGTGTATTTGCATGTCTTTGCGTCTCTACGCATTACTCATTCTCCAATGAGATGGCATTGTAAAAATTTGGTCCTTTGGTGAGACCTTCAGTTCCTTGGAATTAAACTATGTCGATACAATCGTCGTACAATATATCTTCATAGTACTAGCCCCTGTGAACCACACCTAGTTTGATAAAAACTACTTGACAAAAATGACGTCTTTTGCTGCTATAATAGCAGTCATATACTTAGCCTTTTGTTATAGTATTCGTCACAATGTCTTAACTTTGGAAATCATCCAAATTCGTTATGGAACTTCCATTCCATTACATTGTTCCACCCATAGTTTAAATTGAGATAAACTTAATTTGTATCTTATGACAAAACTAGTATCAATGTAATAATTTACAATGAACTATCTATCTATTTGTCATCTCTAAAAAATAACATATTCGTAGTTCTTGCAAAGATCATAAGAATATCCTTACTATCGTCCAATGATTATCTTATGAATCATTCTGGTATATGCTCATAACATTTAGAGCATAGGACATATCTGGATGTGTACATATCACAATATGATTGATCAAAATATTCTTGTGATTTCACTCACCAAGTGTCAATACACTTGAATCTCGTTTCACTTATGAAGTGTCTATACACTTTAATCTTGATTCAATCTTTCCTGTGCGACAAGTACCTTTCTTGTCGTTTCCATATTGAACTCATTCAGTATCTCATATATGTACATTTGGCACAACCATGTTTGTGTCTCAATCTATCCATATAGATATTGATATCTAATATTCTGGTTTTGCCTAAGTCTACCATCGAAATGAAATTCTTAACCTGTGTAAATAAAGATACATCATTTCCAATCAACAAGATGTCCTCCACATAATGCATTAGAAATATGTCTTAGTGCTCCCACTTAATTTCTTGCAAATGCAAGCATCTTCATCGTCTCCAATGAAATTAAACTCTTTTAACAGTTTCATCATGGTGAAGATTCCAACTCCGTGATGCTTACTTCAACCATTGAAGTTTACATACGCTTTTAGCATCCTTTGAATTAACAAAACACTTTAGATCGTGTCATGTACACGACCTAGGTAACCATTCTATTAGAAGAACTTTGTTTTGTTTTTTCAACTACCTTATTTCCAAAATTATATGTAGTGGTTGCTACATTAATCCATCCAGACTAAATATCGCTATGACAGATCAAATATTGTCATAGTCAACTCCTTGAACATGGTCGTAAACTCTTTCCTGACATGTAGACTATTTCATAGATATGAAACATCCATGTCTATTTCTTTATAGATCAAAATACGACTAAAAGATTTGTTGGAGAAATGCCCTAGAGGCAATAATAAAAGTAGTTATTATTATATCTTTGTGTTTATGATGTTTCATCATGGTGAAGATTTCAACTCCGCGATGCTTACTTCAACCATTGAAGTTTACATACGCTTTTAGCATCCTTTGAATTAACAAAACCCTTTAGATCGTGTCATGTACACGTCCTAGGTAATCATTCTATTAGAAGAACTTTGTTTTTTTTCAACTACCTTATTTCCAAAATTATATGTAGTCATTGCTACATTAATCCATCCAGACTAAATATCGCTATGAAAGATCAAATCTTGTCATAGTCAACTCCTTGAACATTGTCGTAAACTCTTTCCTGACATGTATACTATTTCATAGATGTGAAACATACATGTGTATTTCTTTATAGATCCAAATACGACTAAAAGATTTGTTGGAGAAATGCCCTAGAGGAAATAATAAAATTAGTTATTATTATATCTTTGTGTTAATGACAAATGTTTACATTCATGATATAATTGTATTAACCGGAAACATTAATACATGTGTGATTTGTAAACTTATTAGAGTCCCTAGTAAAGCCTCTTTATAATATTAGCTTGTTGGTTGATAGATGATCATGGTTTCCTGATCATGAAGATTGAGATGTTATTAACAACAAGATCATATCATTAGGAGAATGTTGTGATGGACATACTCCTATAGATAAGTGTAGCATAAAGATCAAGTCATTTCAATAGTTTGTTTGCTATAATATTTCAGATACATAGTAACCTAATTCCTTCGACCATGATATCCTGCTAATCACCATTACCGGATGGATGCTTTGATGACATCAAACACCACTTCATAACTGGGTGGTTATAAAGGTGGAATTGAGTGATCGGAAAGCATGTGTTGAGGCACATGGATAAAGACAGGGATTTGTCCATCCATATGATGGATAGATATACTCTAGGCCCTCTTGGTGGAATGTCATCCAGTTAGCTTGCAAGCATGTGACTTGATCACAAGGGATCACATATCACAGGAACGAGTAAAGAGTACTTATCGGTAACAAGGTTGAACTAGGTATGGAGAGATAACGATGATCAGACCTCGGATAAGTAAAATATCGCGAGACAAAGGGAAATTGGTATCATATGTATATGGTTCATTCGATAACAAAGTAATCATAGATATATGTGGGAGCCATATGAATTTCCAGATTCCTCTATTGGTTATTGATCGGAGAAGAGTCTCGGTCATGTCTGCATAATTCACGAACCGTTGGGAGACACACTTAAGGATTCAATGTTGTTTCGTCGATTTGCAATGTGAGTAAGAAGATAGAATGTTGTTTGGTGTCTCGGATGGGATCTGGGATATCATGAGGAGATCCGGAATGGTCTTGAGAACAAGATTCATATAAGGAAAGTCCAATTCCGACGTTCGGGAATAATTCCGATGTTTTCACCGGAGTGTTCTAGAAGGGTCTAGAAGGTTCACCAATCCGGAAGGGGAAGGGTACATGAATGTGTCTTGAAAAAGTGGAATTGTTGCATCATGTCCTAGGTCACTAGGCTCGGCAAATAAAAGAGATAAATCAAACTCCAAAATTGAAAGTCAAAAGGCAAGTTTGAAAAGTCAAACTGGAAAATGTTTCCTGGTGGATGGAGGAGAGGGAACATCCTCTCCCTCCACCGCGCCAAGGAGGATAGGGAGTTGGGGGAGGATTCGACATCCCCCTCTCCTAGACGCCCCTACCTCTCATAAATAAAGGGGAGGGGGCTGCCCCTCAAGCCTACACAACACACCCTAGTCCCACCCAAGCCGCCGCCTCCGCCCAGCGCCGCCTTTGCCGCCCAAGGCGCCGTCGGCCCCACCTCCTCCTCTTAGGCTTCTAAAAACCTAGTCGCCGAGGAACCCCTCTACTCCACCTACCCGCTCTGGCTTAAGTAGAAGCCCTGCAAGATCTCCACTCTACACTCTGCCACCACACCGTCGTGCTGTCAGAATCGCGAGGAGAGAGCTACAACCTCCGCTGCCTGCTGGAACAAGGGAGATGAAGGTCTTCATCAAGTACCGAATGTGTGACCGACTGCGAGAGCGCTACCGGGACACGGCGCCAGAAGGATCGTCTACGCAATCTGGAGATCGGCAAGTGAATGACTACATCACCCACGAGAATCTGCTCTCGTTAACCGCTTTGAATCTTCAAGGGTGAGTACTCTATCGACTCGTTGCTACAATATAGTAGATAGATCTTGGCTTGTGTGCGTTCATGCGGTAGATATTTTTTGTTTTCCATGCTACGAACCCCTGCAGTGGTATCAGAGCTGTGTGTCTATATGTAGATCTGTTGCACGAGTAGAACATAATGGTCATTGTTGGCAGTGGTGCTTTTATTATGAATTTCTTCTTGTGTACGTTGCCTCTTGCGGTATGATAGGATGAAGCGGCCCGGGCTAACCTTACATAACATCATTCATGAGACTTGCTCCATGCTCAACATGCAACTTGTATTGCATAAGTGGCTTTGCGGGTGTCTGTCTCTCCCATCATAGTAAAGATCAATTTACAACGGGCACTTGATAGTTCAAGCATCAATATTGTGGTTCTTGTTCGTAATTTAGAACGGTACTTATTGAAAGCCCCAAACCACGTAAAATATGCAAATAAAATTAGAGGCGTATAACTTTGTTTTGCAGGGGTGTGCTGTGATGTGATATGGGCCATGATTGTGATTATATATGATGTAT
This sequence comes from Avena sativa, assembly GCA_916181665.1. NCBI lineage: Eukaryota > Viridiplantae > Streptophyta > Magnoliopsida > Poales > Poaceae > Avena > Avena sativa. The sequence continues at coordinate 82,705,715 of OV702296.1, forward strand.
GCAATGATCCTTATTGTATGTTGGCAACAGGCAGGAGCCTTATGGTTGTCTTTTTAATTTCGTTAAGACATCCATGTCTATTATTCAAAGTAGTTGTAACAGATGATGCTAGTGGATGACAACCATGGAGCGGTGCCATTGACCTTGATGCCTCGCCGGTGATGATGGAGATCATGTTTGTGCTTAAAGATGGAGAAATGAAGAACAAGAAGAAAGGTCATAAATATCATATCACATATTTTGAATTGCATGTGATATTAATCCTTTTATGCATCTTGTATTGCTTAGGTCGCAACGATAGCATTATAAGATGATCCATATCACAAAATATCAAGTTATAAAGTGTTCGTCCTTAGTAGGAACCGTTGCCAAGACTCATTGTTTCGAAGCACCACGTGATGATCGGGTGTGTTAGATTATGCGAGTGTATACAATGGGAGCAAGCCGGATTTTCTCATGTGGAAACTGAGGTTACATCTTGACGAGCCTAGCATGTATAGACATGGTCTTAGAACACGGATCACCGAAAGGTAAAGCATGAGTCATATAGTAGATATGATGAACATGTTGATTGTTCTCCTTTGAAACTACATTATGTCTCGTGATGATCGGACCTGATGTAGTGGATTTGGTTCGTGTGATCACTAAAAACAATGTGAGGGATATTGTTTTGAGTGGGAGTTCACCTAGATTAATTTAACTACTAATTAGAAGTCAATTTGTAATAAACTTAGTCTAAACTATCGCAAATATGGTGTAGATCAATGGCGGCCCCTACCATAAATTTTAATGTGTTCCTAGAGAAAGAAAAGTTGAAAAAACAATGGGAACAACTTTGCGGATTGGTTCTGCAAGTTGAGGATTGTCCTCAATGCTGCTCAGTTGACCAATGTGCTGGATGCACCGCTAGGTGACTGATACGTCGAAAACGTATCTATAGTTTTTGATGTTCCATTATTGTTTAGTATCTACTTTGCTTTGCTTAATCTACACTTTGAGGTGTTTTTATATGTTTTCTAGTACTAAACTATTAACAAGATGCTACAGTGCCAGTTGCCTGTTTTCTTCTATTTTTTGCTTCCAGAAAAGGCAGAAAATCAATATTCTCAAAATTGGACGGGACAAAAGCCAAAGTCAATATTTTACAGTGGAGAACACGGAGCCAGAATACGATACGATGGGGAGCCACCAAGGGGCGACACCCCTGGCCGCGCGGCTAACCCTAGCCCGCGCCTGGAGGGGTGCGGCCACCCTGGGTGCCCTCCTGCCTCGCCTCTTCACCTATAAGAAGCACCCGATACCAAAACCCTAAGTACCCGGTCAATCTTCCACAAAACAGTCTATAGCCGCCACCACCACCATCGTCCCTAGATCGGGGGATACGAAGCTCTTCCCGGCACCCTGCCGGAGGGGAGATCATCCTGGAGGCCTTCATCATCATCATGCCAGCCTCCGGTATGAAGCGTGAGTAGTTCCACCTTGGACTACAGGTCCATGTAGTAGCTACATGGTTGTCTCTCCTCCTTTGTGCTACCATGTTTAGATCTTGTGAGCTCCGTTCATGATCAAAATCATCTATTTTTAATCATGCATGTTGTGTTACGGGGATCCGATGAATATTGAGATTACTATGTCATATTGATTAATGGTTTTGTCTTATTGATTCTATCATGTCTGTGTTGTTTCTGATCTTGCATGCTCTCCGTTTCTAGTAGCTATCTTGGCCAAGTGGATGCTAGTGTTCCTGACTCTTCACCAATTGAGGAGGAGGAGTTTCATGCCACAGTAGATGGTCAACTCTTATCTCACTTAGTTGGTGAAGTATCAGAAGTGGGCTTTGATGAGACTGGGCTGGATTCATTATATGATCTTACAGCTTCTAGTCTGAAATCAAAGAGCCAAAGGTCCCGTAAGAGGTCACGTGTATCCAAATCTCCAATTGTTTCTCAATGAATGGCATGTTCTCAAATAGCCGAGGTCTTCGTGACTTTGCTAAACATTTGTTCTTTGCCGATTGCATGAGAGATTATAAGTTGGATTTTTCCGGTATTTCTAAGACTAGTAGACGTGATTTCTCACAAAGTCAACTCATTCCCCTTTCTGGTGGAGTGGATTTTACATGGGTATCACGTCCGCTGCGGGGGAGATCCGGGGGAATCCCGTTAGGCGTCAGAGATGAGACTATGGAAATCTTAGCCAGTTCGGTTGGAGATTTTTTTATTAAACTCCATATCCGGAACAAGGCTGATGATTACGTTTGGTCTCTAGTCGCCATATACGGGGCTGCCCAGGATGTTTGTAAAGATGAATTTTTACATGAGTTGGTAAATCTAGCTAAGGACAATCCCTATCCTATCCTTATAGATGGGGATTTCAATTTGCTAAGATTCCCTCATGAGAAAAGTTGGGGCCAGTTTGATGAACATTGGACTTTTATGTTTAATGCTGTGATTGACAGCTTGGACTTAAGAGAGGTTACAATATTAGGAAGACAGTTTACTTGGGCTAATAGTCTTCTGAAGCCTACATACGAAAAATTAGATTGGGTGCTTATGGATACCGAATGGGAAGATAAATTTCCTATGGTAACTGTTCGCGCTCTAGAGCGTATTGAGGCTTTGTCGGATCATGCTCCATTACTATTATCTATCGGAACACCACCACAGAAATCCAAAAATAGTTTCAAGTTTGAACTGGGATGGATTGATCGTGATGGTTTTTATGACCTGGTGAAGGCTATTTGGGAGAAACTAGTTAGTGGTCGCACACCTATACAACGTTGTAACAACAAAATACGCGCCTTGCGCAAATTCCTACGTGGTTGGGATAGACATACTGTCGGTACTCTTAAAAAGGAAAAAATACGCCTTTCTGCTATTATTAATGACTTGGAGGCTTCTGCGGAGGTTAGGTTATTGACTACACAAGAGATTGAGCTTAAAAACCAATCGAATGCAGAAATTGCTAGACTTCTGCGTGAGGAAGAACTCAAGTGGTACCAACGTTCTAAAGCTAAATTCATCCTTCAAGGATACGTGACTACAAGATACTTCCATGCTGTTGCAAATGGCAAGCATAAGAAGAAACTTATTCACTCTCTAATTCAGGATGAAGGGACGATTGAAGGACAGCAGCATCTTAAATCTTATATTACCAACTACTATAAATCCTTGTTTGGGGCACCACCAGAAAATTCCTTTTTGTTGGATGAGTCCCGGACGGAGGATATTCCTCAGGTTTGTATTGAGGAAAACAATTTTCTGACTTCTCCTTATACTGAGGAGGATGTTAAGAAAGTTGTCTTCCAAATGGAACATAACAAAGCGCCAGGGCCTGATGGCTTTCCAGCAGAGTTTTATCAAAAATTCTGGGAAGTTATCAAGGTGTATTGGATGCGCTTTCCAGCAGAGTTATCAAGGTGAGTTTTTGCAAGTTGGTCAGCTCGACCTCTCCAGGTTAAATTTTGGCAACATAATTTTACTACCTAAGGTTAACAACGCATAACGTATACAACAGTATCGTCCAATCTGCCTCCTTAACGTTCGTTTTAATTTTCTTACAAAGGTTCCTACGTTTAGAGTGAATTCAGTGGCTGGTCATGTTGTTCGCCCTTCTCAAACTTCTTTCATGCAAGGGAGAAACATCTTAGATGGAGTTGTAATCCTGCATGGAACGATGCATGAACTACACTCAAATAAAACTAAATGGTGTATTGTTGAAGATTGATTTTGAGAAGGCATATGATAAAGTTAATTGGTCTTTCCTACAACAAACACTCCGTATGAAAGGTTTTTCAAAAGAGTGGTGTGCTCTTATACAGTCTTTTGTGTCTGGTGGAAGTGTTGCTATAAATGTCAACGATGACACAGGTAATTACTTCTAGACCAAAAAAGGGCTGCGACAAGGGGATCCACTATCGCCTATACTATTTAATATAGTGGCAGATATGCTGGCTATCCTTATTGAGAGAGAAAAGGCTGATGGCCAAATTGAAGGATTGGTTCCACATCTTGTTGATGGTGGACTATCTATTCTTCAATATGCCAATGATACAATACTATTTATGGAACATGATTCTGAGAAAGCCAAGAATCTGAAATTAATACTATCAGCATTTGAGAAGCTCTCTGGATTGAAAATAAACTTCCATAAGAGTGACTTGTATTGTTTTGGCGAGGCTAAAGACGAGGCCCACTTGTATGCCGATCTCTTTGGGTGTGGCCAGGGGCAATTTCCAATCAATTATCTAGGAATACCGATACATTATCGGCGTCTCATGATTGCTGAATGGAAACTCGTTGAGGAAAGACTCCAGAGACGTCATAATAGTTGGAAAGGTAAATTGCTATCCCTCGGTGGAAGACTGGTACTCACTAATTCAGTACTCACCAACATGGTACTGTATATGATCTCATTCTTCTAGTTACCAAAAGGTGTCTTGTCAAAAGTGGACTATTTCCGCTCAAGATTCTTTTGGCAGGGGGATAGTGAGAAAAAGAAATATCGACTGGCCAAATGGAATGTCGTTTGCCGATCAAAAGAATATGGTGGATTGGGCATACATGATTTAAAAGTCAAAAAGACCGCATTACTTGGTAAATGGTTATTCAAACTTCTTACCGAAGAAGGGGTCTGGCAAACAATTCTATGGAGGAAATATGTTGTCTCAAAAGCGGTGTCTAAACTGGTTTGGAAACCAGGTGATTCACACTTTTGGGCTGGGTTAATGGCTTCCAAAAAGAATTTCTTCCAGTTTGGCAATTTTAATATTAAGGATGGTTCACAGATTAGGTTCTGGGAAGATAAATGGCTTGGCCAAAATTCTCTTCGTGAACAATATCCAGCTCTATATTCGATCGTTAGGCACAAATGGGATACTCTCGCTGAGGTAATGGAAACCAATCCTCCTAATGAATCTTTCAGAAGAAGTCTCTTAGGTCCTAGACTAGTGTCTTGGAATAATCTTTTAGTAAGATTATCCAGGATACAGCTATCTGAGGGCATGGACGAATTCAAATGGAAATTACTACATAGTGGTAAATTTTCTATTGATTCATTTTATAGAGCTTTGATCCAACCTAATATTCCAGTCGATGACAATAGTAAAATTTGGAAGATGAGGATACCCCTTAAAACAAATATATTCTCTTGGTATCTCCATAAAGGGGTGATTCTCACAAAATATAATCTTGTTAGGAGGAATTGGCATGGTAGCACTGAATGCGTATTTTGTCACCATAATGAGACAATACACCATTTATTCTTACATTGTAAATTTTCTCGTGCTATATGGTCAATCATCCAAATAGCCTCTGGTTTATCTCCTCCTCGATCGGCAGTCAATGTATTTGGCAACTGGATGAAGGGGATTGAGGATAAATATGGGACTTTATTTAAGGTGGGAGCGCTTGCCATTATTTGGTCGCTTTGGCTATGTAGAAATGACAAGATTTTTAATAGCGTTGTATCTTCTCCCTTGCAGGTTATCTATCGAGCCACGGTTGTCCTTAGATCATGGACTTCTCTACAACGTATGGAGTTCCACGACTTGTTTGCGGAGGGATGTATACGGTTGGAGGATACGGCGCGGGTTATCTTCTCCCGTCATGGATGGCAGCAAGCGCTGCGGATAGATCTTCCTTAGCTAGTTTGGAGAACTGTGTTTTGATTTACATTATTTTGTAATCCCGTTTTTATTGCTTTGGTCCGAGACTGTGTGGTTGATCGGCTGTGCGCATCCTAGCTATGTAGAGGCCGGGTGTAAACTTACTTTTAAGTAATAAAGCGCCCATTTCCAAAAAAAGTAGATGCTAGTGACTCCAAGAGGGGGTATTTATGCTCGATAGTGGGTTCATGCCTCTATTTAATCTAAGGGAAGTGACAGAAATCTCTAAGGTTGTAGATGTGTTGTTTCTACTAGGAAGAAGTTATCCGGTGCTTGCAACTTAATACTGGAGGGGGTTCGGATGATAGCCTGAAGGTGGATTACAAGTCATAGATGTAGTTGGATGGTGGTCTATGTATCTTGTTGTATTGCCCAATCAAATCTCATAGGATCATGAATGTCTAGTATTGCATTGTTATGCCTTGCTTAGTCCTGTCAATTGTCATGCTATAATTTGTTTACCCAGCATGTCATGTTTGTTTATCTTAAGGAGAACACATCTAGTGAACTATGGTCCCCGGTCTAATCTTTACCATTGATACATCTTCCACTATTAATCCTTTGTTTTAAAAAAAAAGGTGAGATTGACAATCTCACTGTTTTTTGGGGCAAAGTCTTGAGTTTGTGTTGTGCAGGTTTCCAAGTTGCTAGCAACACCTTTGAGTCATTTCCTTCCTCCTACTGGTTCAATAACCTTGGTTTCTTACTGAGGGAAGACTTGCTACTGTGTTCATCACACCTTCCTCTTGGGGACTCCCAACGAAGCTCTACATTGATCTGAGCCACCATCAAGATTTTCTGGCGCCGTTGTCGGGGAGGATAAGGACGGCTTCACAAGGGGAGTCCTTCACAACCTTTCTTTTTACTTTGTTTTTGTTTTGCTTAGTTTATTTTGTTTGGTTTTGTTTTCCTATTTTGATCAAAAACTCCAAAAAAATAGTTTAGTTTGGTTTGCTTTCTCTTATCAAAAACAAAAAAATTAGTTCTTGATCTAGTTGTTGCTGCTGCTGTTGGTGTGCTCCACTTTTGCCAAAATGAACTCTGATGAGAACACCAAGTTGTGTGACTTCACTAGCACAAACAACAACGATTTCCTAAGTACACCTATTGCTCCACCTACTCCTGATGCTACCTTTTATGAAATTAAGAATGCTTCGTTGAATCTTGTTATGAAAGAGCAATTTTCTGGTGCTAGTTCTGATGATGCTGCTGCCCACCTCAATAACTTTGTTGAACTTTGTGAGACGCAGAAATATAAGGATGTAGATGGAGATATTATTAAGCTCAAGGTGTTTCCTTTCTCCTTGAGAGGAAAAGCTAAAGAATGGTTGCTATCCTTCCTAGAAATAGTATTGATTCTTGGAATAAGTGCAAAGATGCTTTTATTAGAAAATATTATACTCCTGCTAAGATTATATCTATGAGAAGTGAAATAATGTCATTTAAACAAATTCATAATGAACATGTTGCTCAAGCTCGGGAAAGAATGAAATCTTTGGTTAAGAATTGTCCCACTCATGGACTTACTACTTCGATGATTATCCAGACTTTTTATGCAGGTTTAAACTTCTCCTCAAGAAACTTGTTCGATTCAGCTATTGGAGGTACCTTTATGACCATTACCTTGGGTGCTGCAACAAAGCTCCTTGATAATATGATGGTTAATTATTATGAATGGCACACTGAGAGAGCTCCAGATGGTAAGAAGGTAAATTCTGTTGAAGAAACATCCTCTTTGAGTGATAAGATTGATGTTATCATGGCTATGCTTGTTAATGGAAAAGCTCCTATAGATCCTAATAATGTTCCCTTAGCCTCTTTGGTTGCTCAAGAAGAGAAAGTTGATGTGAACTTCATTAGAAACAACAATTTCAACAATAATGCCTATAGGAATAATTTTGGTAGTAAAAACAATTATAGGCCTTATCCTCCTAATAATGGCAATACCTATGGAAACTCCTTGTAACATCCCTAAAATCATGATTTCAAAGATTGCATATCATTCATGCATGCATATAGTTTTGAGATCAATTTCAAACCAATTTCAAGAAAACAGAAGCACATAGTGCTATCATTTTATGTGAGCAAACTTAATTCAAATGACCATCCCATTAGAGAGCTTAAGTGTTTTAAAACCAAGTTGTTTGTTTCCTTGTTGATTGGATTGAGTTTGGAGTTTGAACAAAATTATACAAAATAAAAATGGTTTCAAAACCATTTTCAAAACATTTGCAAATCAAGTGCTATGGCACTGTTTATTTTGTTTATTCAAAATGACCAAGCCAATTCAAAGTGACCACATGGTTTTATGCCTAGAATTGTGACTGTTGCACACTACAAAATTCCTGAAAAGATTTGATTTCAATTTGAGTTTGAAATCATTTGAAAATCATTCCAGAAAATCAAATCAGAATTAGAAAAGGAATAAAGAAAAAGAAAAGGGCCGGCGCCAGACTTTGGGCCCAACAGTGAAACCAGCCCAGCTAACCCACCCGGGTCCTATCTCTCTCTCTCATGCGCAGACGCACCCACAGAGCCGCTGACGCCTGGACCCCACTCCCCCTCTGTTCTATTCGCTGACAAGCGGGCCCTCTCCACGTCGACTCCTTCTTCCCCAAATCGCACCCGCAGACCACGTCGCCGCTGTCATTGATGCCGGTAATGGCACGGCGTAATTAGCCTTGATACCGCGTGCGTTTCCTGTCGCGCTTTGGCCTATTTAAACCACACCCCGCCGCGGTCATTTTCCCCCACGCTGCACTCTCTTCTGGCCACCAGGCTGCCCCTAATTCGCGTTGCACCGCCGCAGCCAGAGCTAGCTCCGGCGAGGTATTCCGGTAAGACCCCGTCGCCCCTTGCTGTCTAAACTTGCCAGTACAATCTCCGCGACCTTGCGCACCTCCTGACCCCTCTGGTGCATCCTAGGAACATCCAGAGCCCCGGCAACGTCGGCGACCACACGAGACAGACGACCCCATCAAATCCGGCGATCAATTGCGGTAAGCTCCGAGCGCCCCTTGCCCCCTCTTGCATATGAGGTTGTTCGCCACTGTCTTGCGCGTCTCCTAAACCATCTGGTTTGTGCTAGGGCGACGCGGAACCTCGGCAACGACTTCGACAGCAACCACCTGACGCCGTGTACGACTCCGACGAGCTCTAGCAGCCAATACCGTGCGCCCCTTGCCAAGCCACCGCCACGTTGAGCTTCACCTCGTCACTGCGGTTCTGGTAAGCATCCTATCCCCTCCCCGGGCGACCTAGAACGCCAGCGCCGCCACTGACAGACGCGCCGCCGCCAGTCGCCGCCGCTAGCGCCGCTAGGCTGTGGTTAGAGCAACGGTAGCCGTTAGATCTGTATCGTAAGGACCAGATTAGATCTGAGCGAAATGTTTTCTTTGAATCTGGCACGTTGGATCTAACTTGATCTGACGGCGCGGAAGTGTGATCCTGAGTGAAACGGTATCGGCCAATAGGATAGCGCCGCGTGGCTAGGGTTTGGTTTAAAAACAGAATTTGAAATCTGATTTATATCCAAATTTGATTTAGCTATAACTTTTGATTCACACGTTAGATTTTGGCAAATTTTATACCATTGGAATCAGGAGAGCAAGCTCTTTCAAATTATGCAATGTGTTTAGTGTTTAGCTCCTGCTAAAAAGGCTTTATTTGCAGAAACTTGTTTAGGACTATTTGAGTATATGAAATGTTTAGAAATTGTTTTTAGTGTCAAATAAACTTGGTTTGGCAAGGTTTTGACTTGTTCAAGATTCAGTACTATGCACTTTCTTGGTTGAGTTTTAAAAATCATCACTTAGCATTTTGCATGCATGCATATGTATTTTTGTTTGTTTGAATATGTTGTGTGTAATTTGTTGCTACCATTCTTTGTGTAGACTTTGGTGCTAGTGATTGTGATTGTGAAGAGTGCTACTCTCCCAACTACCAAGGCAAGTGGTACTTCATGAATATTTCTATACCTATATTTTGTACTAAGCATTAGAAATATTTTGCTAAGTCTTGCATGTTACTATTTTGCCTATATGCCATGTGGGAAATCCTAAGTAGTTGTAGAATTGCTAGGAAATTTCTAAGTTAAGTTACTATCTATGCCATGCTTAGCCTAGCTAGTAGCAAACAAGGGTTGGTGAAATATACATGCTATGATGAAAATATTCTAAGTCTTTGGACTTGTTTTACTTAATAAAACAACTAAGTCAATGAATCACCTGGGTGGAAAGGGACTTGATTGGTGGTTTTCGGTTGAGTGGTTACACAAGGCCCATGGCTATGGTTTACCTTGTGTATCTCACTTGTGGTATGCCACCCAGGAACAAAGAGATTTTAGAAGCCAAGTGTTGAGAAGCTTCTAGTGCAGCCACTTGGCAATATGGGCTCTGCCTGGATCACATAAGTTGCTAGAACTTAGCCATTTGGACAGTTGGTGGTAGTGGGAATGATAGGTTGGAGCGCGTCCATTTGGTCTAAGGAAAGTCTTCTGAAAGGTCCTGTCTTGGGAAACCAAGTTTGGTGGGGAAAGTGCACAACCTCTGCAGATGGAAAAAATCTAAGTACTTAGCCAAGTCCATGGCAATGGACAACTTGAGCATCAAGGCATGGAAGCTATCAAGAATCTCCTCATCCCAATTTCTAAGTAAAAATTTGTGGGTGAACAAGGGTGAAGGACCCCAATGTCTATTGGTGGTTCCTTGGGAAAAGTTTTGACAAAGAAAAACTTAGTGATTTCAACTAATAGGAAAAACCTATTTTGAGCAAAGCAAGCCAAGCTACACTTAGCCAAATTGCATATAGTAATATAGTCCACCTAAATTTTACTAAGGTATCACTTGCCAATACTATTCCAAAGTATTGACCCACTGTGGCTGTAACTTGTGATGTTGCAGGTTACTCTGATGAGGATTAGGTGTCATGAGTCTACACTCAACATGTTTGCCTGTGGCACATGAAGATGAAGACTTATATTTATTTACTTATTCAAACTCTTGTATTAGGCCTGTGGCCTTGAGTTGTAAAGACTATGTTTATCTCTGGAATGGATGTAATAATTGACCTTTGCATCTGTGTACTTCATCTTAAACTGTGGATGCTAGCAATGATCCAGGGACTAGCATTGCAATCACAGGGATCCTTTTCCTTTACAAAGGAGGGATCTTACACTCCTACAATAATACTAGAAGTGCTCCCTCTGAACTTGAAGTCATGCTCAAAGACTTTATTAGTAAACAAACCACTTTCAACAAGACTGCGGAGGAAAAGCTTAGAAAAAATATTTCCTCTTTGTCTGAAGCCCAGTCCTCTTTGATTAATAAAATGGCTGCTAAACCTGAAACTTTGGAAAATACCTTTGCTTCTACTCATGCCATACAAGTTACTATTAATGAAAATGTTACACTTTTAGCCCAACTACATGCTAAGTGGGAAAGAGAAGCTGAAATTGCTAGAAACAATAGTGTGTGCACTATCACCACCACCAATATGGATGCCACTAAACCACAAGAAGTCCCTATTTATCTTACCACAATGCCTAAACCCAATGAGTCTACTACTAGTGATACTAAGTTTGATTTTGATCTTGATGGTTGCAATATTTCTGAAATTATTATGTTCCTACAAAAGGTTGCTAGAAGTCCTGATGCTGGTGATATGAATGTGGGTTTCACCAAACACATTACAGATGCTCTCATTAAAATTAAGGAAGAAAAGTTCAAACACAAAGCCTCTATTCCTAGGAAAGTAGAAGATAGTTGGGAACCCATTATTAATATGCAACTGAATGACTTTGATCTCAAAGATTCATGTGACCTTGGTTCTAGTGTCTCTATTATTCCTAGAATGATTTATGAAAGGATGATTTGCCACCTTTGGAAGAGTGTTATTTGGATGTCCCACTTAATGATAATGCTAAAAAGAAACTCATGGAGAGTGTTAATGATGTCCTTATTATGGTTAACAATGCTTATGTCCCTGTTGATTTCTATGTTTTGGATGTTCACTACAATGCTTCTTGTCCTATTACTTTGGGAAGACCTTTTCTTAGAACTATTGGTGCCATCATTGATATGAAAGAAGGCACCATTAAATATCAATTTTCATTCAAGAAAGTTATTGAACACTTCCCTATGAGAAGAGAGAAGTTGCTTTTTGATCCTCCTCTGAAAGCAAGGTTTGATGTTAATGCTTCTTCATTTGAAAATACTTGATACTTGCTTCTTGTGCCTAACTTAAAGGCGTTAAAGAAAAGTACTTATTGGGAGATAATCAAAAAAATTCTTGAGTCTTGGAAGTTATTACCTCTAATGACCTCTCATTATACTTTTTATTTGCTTTTTGTGCCAAGAATAACCTCTAATGAGAGGGAAGTAAGATTTGGGGAGTTTCTGTCCTGAAACAAATTTTTGCGCTCCACCATAAAAATTCGTGTAAAATATCTGTAAGTCTTATTGAGATATGATTTTCTTAATAAATCCCCCAGTATGTTAGCTAACTTATGTTAGTTCAACACTGTTTGATTTTTGTAGGGTTTCGTAGCATGGAAAACAAAAAATTTCTACTGCATACAAACAAACAAGCCAAGATCTATCTACTAGATTGTAGCAACGAGTCGATGGAATAACTCACCCTCGAAGATTCCAAAGTGTTTAACGAGAGCGGATTCTCGTGGGTGATGTAGTCGTACTCTTCCCGATCTCAAGATCGCGTAGACAATCCTTCCGGCGCTACGTTCCGGCAGCGCTCCCGCAGTATGTCACACGTTTGGTACTCGACAAAGACCTTCCTCTCCCTTGTTCCAGCAGGCAGCAGAGGTTGTAGCACTCTCCTCGCGATTCCGGCAGCACAACGGCGTGGTACCGGAAGTAGAGGGGAGATCTCGCAGGGCTTCGCCTTAAGCCAGAGCGAGTATGGTGGACTATGAGAGAGCTCCTCGGCGATCTAGGGTTTAGACACACCAAGGAGGAGGCTTGGCCGGCGGCTAGGGTTAGCTAGGCGGCGGCGGCAGCTTGCCCTAGGGCGGCGGCGGCTGCGGGAGGGTCAGCGGCTTAGGGCTAGGGTTTGCGGGTGGAGGTGTTGGGTGCTAGGAGGGGCAGCCCTGCCGCTCCTTATATAGGTGGAGGGGCCGCGCCAGGGAAGGGGAGTCCCTCCCCAACTCGGTTTCCCAAGGGGGACGGCGGTGGAGGGGAGGAACTCCTCCCCAACTCGGTTTCCACCTTCCCCTCCACTTCCCAAAATAGCCGTTTGACTTTTCAAATTGGCGTTTGACTTTTCAAACTAGGATTTGATTAAACCCTTTATTTTGTTCAGCGATGACACCTAGTACATGATTCAATCATTCCAACTTGGTATGACACATTCATGTACCCTTCCCCTTCGGAGTGCTGGACATTCTGGAACCTTCTAGAACATTCCCGATGAAAACACCGGAACCATTCTCCAACCCCGAAACAGGACTTTCCTTATATGAATATTATTCTCCGGACCATTCCGGATCTCCTCGTGATATCCCGGATCCCATCCGAGACTCCGAACAACATTTGGTCTCCTACTCATCATTCCATAACTACTCAAACAATGTCGAATCCTTAAGTGTGTCTCCCTACGGTTCATGAATTATGCGGGCATGATCGAGACACTTCTCCGAACAATAACCAATAGAGGAATCTGGAAATTCATATGGCTCCCACATATTTCTACGATTACTTTGCGATCGAATGAACCACTTACATACGATACCAATTTCCCTTTGTCTCACGATAGTTTACTTATCCGAGGTTACGATTGTCGGTATCTCTGCATACCTAGTTCAACCTCGTTACTGATAAGTACTCTTTTCTCGTTCCCGTGATATGTGATCCCTTGTGAGCCAGTCACATGCTTGCAAGCTAATTGGATGACATTCCACCGAGAGGGCCCAGAGTATATCTATCCGTCATATGGATGGACGAATCCCACTCTTGATCCATGTGTCTCAACCAATACTTTCCGAACACTCAATGCCACCTTTATATCCACCCAGTTACGGTGTGGTGTTTGATGTCATCAAAGCATCCATCCGGTAAAGGTGATATGCATGATCTCATGGTCGAAGGAATTAGGTTACTATGTATCAGAAAGCATATAGCAATTGAACTATTTAAAATGACTTGATCTTTATGCTACGCTTATCTATAGGAGTATGTCCACCATATCATTCTCCTAACGATATGATCTTGTTGTTAATAACATCTCAATGTTCATGATAGGGAAACCACAATCATTTATTAACCAACAAGCTAGTGATGTATAGAGGCTTTACTAGGGACTTCAATTTAATTTTACAAATCACACAAGTATTAATGTTTCCTTGTTAATACTATTATAGCATGAATGTAAACATTTATCATAAACGCAAAGATATAATAATAACTACATTTATTATTGCCTCTAGGGCATATCTCCAACAGTCTCCCACTTGCACTAGAGTCATCTAATCTAGATTACATGGTAATATACCGAACACCCATGGCAGTTTGGTGTTGGTCATGTTTTGCCCTCAGGAGAGGTTTAGCCAATGAATCCGCCACATTCAGATCTGTGTGTACTTTGCAAATCTTTATGTCCCCATCTTGGACATGTTCTCGAATAGCGTGAAAACGTAGCTTGATGTGCTTCAGCTTCTTGTGTGACCTTGGTTCTTGCGCATTGGCTATGGCGCCCATGTTATCACAGTAGATAGACATTGGGTCCAACGCACTAGGAACCACACCCAGCTCTGTAATGAACTCTTTCATCCATATCGCTTCTTGTGAAGCCTCCGAAGTAGCCATGTATTCTGATTCAGTTGAAGATCTCGCCACAACGATTTGCTTTGCACTCCTCCAGCTAACTACTGCACCATTCAAAGTAAATACGTATCCAGATTGTGATTTAGAATCATCCGGATCGGTGTTCCAACTAGCATCGGTGTAACCATTAACAACAAGTTGTTCATCACCTCCATAAGAAAGAACCATATCATTCGTTCTTATCAAGTACTTAAGGATGTTTTTGACCGCTGTCCAATGATCCACTCTTGGATCACTTTGATATCTGCTAGTTAAACTAACAGCATATGCAATGTCGGGTCTAGTACATACCATGGCATACATTAGAGATCCTATGGCTGACGCATAGGGAGTCTTACTCATCCTTTCTCTATCTTCTGCCATTGTCGGACTTTGAGTCTTACTCAACGTCGTATTGGGCAACATGGGCAAGAACCCTTTGTTGCTATCTTCCATTCCAAACCTCTTTAGAACTTTGTCCAAATATGTACTTTGTGACAATGATATTAGGCGTCTCGATCTATCTCTATAAATCTTTATGCCTAATATGTAAGCTGCTTCACCAAGATCCTTCATTGAAAAACTATTATTCAAATATTCCTTGACACTATTAAGAAGGTCTACATCATTCCCAATCAACAATATGTCATCTACATATAGTATTAAGAATGCTATAGAGCTCCCACTCACTTTCTTGTAAATACAAGCTTCTCCATAAGTTTGTATAAAACCAAAACTTTTGATCACCTTATCAAAACGTTGATTCCAACTTCGGGATGCTTGCTTCTATCCATAGATGGACCGTTGAAGTTTGCATACCTTGTTAGCATCTTTAGGATCGACAAAACCTTTGGGTTGCATCATATACAACTCTTCATCAATGTCTCCATTGAGGAATGTTGTTTTGACATCCATCTGCCATATCTCATAATCATAATATGCAGCGATTGCTAACATAATCCTCACAGACTTTAGCTTCGCTACAGGTGAGAAAGTCTCATCGTAGTCAACTCCTTGAATTTGTCGAAACCCTTTTGCGACAAGTCGAGCTTTATAGACAGTAACATTACCATCAGCATCTGTTTTCTTCTTGAAAATCCATTTGTTCTCGACAGCCTTCCGGCCATCCGGTAAGTCCACCGAAGTCCATACTTGGTTTTCGTACATGGATCCAATCTCGGATTTCATGGCTTCTTGCCATTCATTGGAATCTGGGCTCATCATCACTTCCTCATATGTCGCAGGGTCATCGGTGTTGTCCACCAACATGACACTCATAACGAGATCATACCAATCTGGAGTCGTACAAGTTCTCGTTGACCTGCGAGGCTCTGTAGCAACTACAACCGAAGTTTCATGATCATCATCATTAGCTTCCTCTCTTATTGGTGCAGGCACCACAGGAACTTCTTCCGGTGCTGCGCTACTCGCAATTTCGAGAGAAGGTTCGATAACCTCGTCGAGTTCTACTTTCCTTCCAGTCACTTCTTTCGAGAGAAATTCTTCTCTAGAAAGGATCCATTTTTAGCAATGAAGATTTTGCCTTCGGATCTATGATAGAAGGTATACCCAATAGTTTCCTTCGGGTATCCTATGAAGACACATTTTTCCGCTTTGGGTTCAAGCTTGTCCGACTGTAACTTCTTTACATAGGCTTCGCAACCCCAAACTTTAAGGAACGACAATTTAGGTTTCTTCCCAAACCATAATTCATACGGTGTCGTTTCAACGGATTTAGATGGTGCCCTATTTAAAGTGAATGCGGTTGTTTCTAATGCATAACCCCAAAATGATAGCGGTAAATCTGTAAGTGACATCATAGAACGAACCATATCTAAGAGAGTTCGATTACGATGTTCGGACACACCATTACGCTGTGGTGTTCCCAGCGGTGTCAATTGTGAACGTATTCCGCATTTCTTCAAATGCTTGCCAAACTCGTAACTTAGATATCCACCTCCACGATCAGAACGTAGAAATTTAATCTTCTTGTTACGTTGATTCTCTACCTCACTTTGAAATTCCTTAAACTTCTCGAAAGTTTCGGACTTATGTTTCATGAAATAGATATACCCATATCTACTCAAGTCATCCGTGAAGGTAAGAACATAATGATAACCACCGTGTGATGCTACACTCATTGGACCACACACATCGGTATGTATGATTTCCAATAAGTCCGTAGCTCGCTCCATCATACCAGAAAATGGAGTCTTAGTCATTTTACCCATCAGACATGCTTCTCTTCTTTCAAGTGAATCGAAATCAAGTGATTCAAGAAGTCCATCGGAATGGAGTTTCTTCATACGCTTCACTACAATGTGACCAAGATGACAGTGCCACATATAGGTCGAGTTATCGCTCAATTTCAAACGTCTAGCCTCAATGTTATTAATATGTGTATTTCCACTATTGAGATTCAATAAGAATATACCATCTATCAAAGGTGCATGTGCATAAAACATATTACTCATATAAATCGAACAACCATTATTCTCGGACTTAAACAAGTAACCGTCTCGCAATAAACAAGATCCCGATATAATGTTCATGCTTAACGCAGGCACCAAATAACAATTATTTAAGTATAAAACTAATCCCGATGGTAGATGAAGGGGTAGCGTGCCGACCGCGATCACATCAACCTTTGATCCATTTGCCACGCGCATCGTCACCTCGTTCTTCGCTAGCTTCCGTTTATTCTGCAACACCTGTTTCGAGTTACAAATATGAGCAACCGAACCAGTATCAAATACCCAGGCACTACTACGAGTACTAGTGAGATACACATCAATAACATGTATATCGGATATACCTTTCTTCTTGATGTTTCCGTTCTTCAAATCCGCCAAGTACTTTGGGCAATTCCGCTTCCAGTGACCTTCTCCCTTGCAGTAAAAGCACTCAGTATCAGGCTTAGGTCCAGCCTTGGTCTTCTTCGTCGGCGCGGTAACTTTCTTACCACCCTTCTTGAAGTGTCCCTTTTGCTTAGACTTGCCTTTCTTGAATTTGGTGGTCTTATTGACCATCAACACTTGGTGCTCTTTCTTGATCTCCACTTCTGCAGATTTCAACATGGCAAAGAGTTCTGGCAACTGCTTGTTCATGTTTTGCATATTGTAGTTCATCACAAAGTTCTTGTAACTTGGTGGTAGTGATTGGAGGACACGGTAAATCCCCAAAGCATTAGGAATCACTATACCCAAGCTTTGAAGTTTGTTTTCGTGCCCAGACATCTTAAGCACATGCTCACTGACGGAGCTGCCCTCTTCCATCTTGTAGTTAAAGAACTTTTCAGAAGCCTCATAGCTCTCAATTGCCGTGTGAGTCTCAAAGATCAATTTGAGATCACGGACAATATCATGTGGGTCTGAATTCTCAAACCTTTTCTGAAGCTCCGATTCTAAACCATACAAGATAGCACACTGAACTGTGGAGTACTGAGTCTTCCGAGCGAGGTAAACATTCTTTACTTCATCGGTAGCAGTAGCTGCAGGTGGGTCACCCAGCGGTGCATCCAGCACATAGGTCAAATTACCAGCTGTGAGGACAATCCTCAAATTGCGGAACCAATCCGCGAAGTTGCTTCCATTGTTTTTCAACTTTTCTTTCTCTAGGAACGCATTAAAATTGATGGTAGGGGCCTCCATTGATCTACAACATATTTGCAATAGTTTAGACTAAGTTTATGACAAATTGAGTTCTAATTAATAGTTAAATTAATCTAGGTGAACTCCCACTCAAAACAATATCCCTCGCATTGTTTTAGTGATCACATGAACCAAATCCACCACATCAACACCGATCATCACGAGAGTTGATATAGTTTCAATGGCGAACAATGGACATGTTCATCATATCTACTATATGATTCATGCTTTACCTTTCGGTGATCCGTGTTCCGAGACCATGTCTGTACATGCTAGGCTCGTCAAGATCAAACCTTAGCTTCCGCATGAGCAAATCTGGCTTGCTCACGTTGTATACACTTGCGGAATCTAACACACCCGATCATCACGTGGTGCTTCGAAACAACAAGCTTTAGCAACGGTGCTAACTAAGGGTGAACACTTTATGACTTGAAATTCATGTGCATGAGGGATCATCTTATAATGCTATCGTTGTTAACTAAGCAATACAAGATGCATAAAGGATTAACCTCACATGCAATTCATAATATATGATATGATATGGCCTTTCTTCTTTGTGCTTCCGATCTCCATCTTCAAGCACGAACATGATCTCCATCATCACCGGCAATGCATCAAGGTCAATGACGCTTCTTCATGGTTGTCGTCCACCGTCTTCAACTATTACAACTACTTTGAATAGACACGCGGGTCTTAACATAAATTAAAGACAACCATATGGCACCTGCCGGTTGCTAACTTACAATAAGGAACATTGCATACATCAAATATAATCACAATCATGGCCATATCACATCACTGCACACCCATGCAAAACAAAGTTAGACGCCTCTACTTTCTTTGCATGTTTTACGTGGTTTGGGGCTTTCAGTAAGTGTCGTTCTAACTTACGAACAAGAACCACAACATTGATACTAGCATTGTTAATCGCCCGTTGTAAATTGAATCTTAACTATGCTGGGAGAAACAGGCACCCGCAAATCCACTTATGTAATACAAGTTGCATGTCAAGCGTGGAGCAAGTCTCATGAACGATGTCATGTAAGGTTATCCCGGGCCGCTTCATCCCAACATCCTGCAAGATGCAAAGTACACAAGAAGCAATCAACAATAAAAGCATCAACACCCACAGTGACCATTGTGTTCTACTCGTGCAACCGATCTACATATAGACACGGCTCTGATACCACTGTAGGGTTTCGTAGCATGGAAAACAAAAAATTTCTACCGCATACAAACAAACAAGCCAAGATCTATCTACTAGATTGTAGCAACGATTCGATGGAATAACTCACCCTCGAAGATTCCAAAGTGTTTAACGAGAGCGGATTCTCGTGGGTGATGTAGTCGTACTCTTCCTGATCTCAAGATCGCGTAGACGATCCTTCCGGCGCTGCATTCCGGCAGCGCTCCCGCAGTCGGTCACACGTTCGGTACTCGACGAAGACCTTCCTCTCCCTTGTTCCAGCAAGCAGCGGAGGTTGTAGCACTCTCCTCGCGATTCTGGCAGCACAACGGCGTGGTACCGGAAGTAGAGGGGAGATCTTGCAGGGCTTCACCTTAAGCCGGAGCGAGTATGGTGGACTATGAGAGAGCTCCTCGGCGATCTAGGGTTTAGAAACACCAAGGAGGAGGCTTGGCCGGCGGCTAGGGTTAGCTAGGCGGTGGAGACAGCTTGCCCTAGGGAAACGACGGCTGCAGGAGGGCCGGTGGCTTAGGGCTAGGGTTTGCGGGTGGAGGTGTTGGGTGCTAGAAGGGGCAGCCCAGCCCCTCCTTATATAGGTGGAGGGGCCGCGCCAGGGAAGGGGAGTCCCTCCCCAACTCGGTTTCCCAAGGGGGCCGGCGGTGGAGGGGAGGAACTCCTCCCCAACTCGGTTTCCACCTTCCCCTCCACTTCCCAAAATAGCCGTTTGACTTTTCAAATTGGCGTTTGACTTTTCAAACTAGGATTTGATTAAACCCTTTATTTTGTTCAGCGATGACACCTAGTACATGATGCAATCATTCCAACTTGGTATGACACATTCATGTACCCTTCCCCTTCGGAGTGCCGGACATTCTGGAACCTTCTAGAACATTCCCGATGAAAACACCGGAACCATTCTCCATCCCCGAAACAGGACTTTCCTTATATGAATATTATTCTCCGGACCATTCCGGAGCTCCTCGTGATATCCCGGATCCCATTCGAGACTCCGAACAACATTCGGTCTCTTACTCATCATTCCATAACTATTCAAACAACGTCGAATCCTTAAGTGTGTCTCCCTACGGTTCGTGAATTATGCGGACATGATCGAGACACTTCTCCGAACAATAACCAATAGAGGAATCTGGAAATTCATATGGCTCCCACATATTTCTACGATTACTTTGCGATCGAATGAACCACTTACATACGATACCAATTTCCCTTTGTCTCACGATAGTTTACTTATCCGAGGTTACGATCGTCGGTATCTCTGCATACCTAGTTCAACCTCGTTACTGATAAGTACTCTTTTCTCATTCCCGTGATATGTGATCCCTTGTGAGCCAGTCACATGCTTGCAAGCTAATTGGATGACATTCCACCCAGAGGGCCCATAGTATATCTATCCGTCATATGGATGGAAAAATCCCACTCTTGATCAATGTGTCTCAACCAATACTTTCCGAACACTCAATGCCACCTTTATAGTCACCCAGTTACGGTGTGGTGTTTGATGTCATCAAAGCATCCATCCGGTAAAGGTGATATGCATGATCTCATGGTCGAAGGAATTAGGTTACTATGTATCGGAAAGCATATAGCAATTGAACTATTTAAAATGACTTGATCTTTATGCTACGCTTATCTATAGGAGTATGTCCACCATATCATTCTCCTAACGATATGATCTTGTTGTTAATAACATCTCAATGTTCATGATAGGGAAACCACAATCATTTATTAACCAACAAGCTAGTGATGTATATAGGCTTTACTAGGGACTTCAATTTAATTTTACAAATCACACAAGTATTAATGTTTCCTTGTTAATACTATTATAGCACGAATGTAAACATTTATCATAAACACAAAGATATAATAATAACTACATTTATTATTGCCTCGAGGGCATATCTCCAACAATTTTAGCAACATAAGGTCTTCAAAAAATTCGGTTTCTACCTGCTGGTCTGTTTTGACAGATTTCTACCATTATTTGCATTTGCTTCTTATTGATTCCTTTTTGGGTTCTTTTTGGGAAATTGAGATTTTTGAGGGAATTGCTACTATAGCTTGTGTTTTTACTGAAAATTTTGCTGTTCTAAAACTAACCCCAAGGTCTATTATCTTTTGAATAAACTAATGTTGCTAATGAAGATTGTGTGAAGTTTTGTATGAAGGAAAATTTGCAGGTGTAGAGGAAGAATGATGTAATGAGATGAAGAATGGACAAAATCTCAAGATTAGGGATGCCACCCCATGTCACCCCAAGAAATATTCAAGAGGTACAAGATTCAATGCTTGGGGATGCCCAAGGCATCCCCTTCTTCATCAATAAAAATGTCAGGTCTTTCTAGACACTTCGTTTTTATTGTTTCATGCACTGTTGTGTTGTTCTTGGAGCGTCTTAGTTTTCGTTTTTTTAGTTTCCTTAGTTTGCTTGAATAAAGTAGTTTGGACCCCCGTTCTTGCCGTGTTGTTTCAAATAAGTTGATTGGTATTGGAGAGGAGTAGAAAGTTCTTGCTGGACTAGTACAAGAGGAGATTGCTTTGACTGTGACTTAGACTTTAGCATGTCATGCTAGATGTTGTCTTGACGTTATGCTTAGATATTATTGTTGTATCATGACTTGTTCCAAACAATTGGGATTGCTTAATGTGCCTTAAAAGAATCATGCGTTGTTTTAGCATACAAAAGCATAGTATTGTGGTATTCTCCTTTGATGCTTTGTTTGGGTTGACTTGGCACATGATCACACCATGTTGTGACTATTAACAAGTCACCATAGCCTCTATGATCATTTAGTCCTTTACTTGTACTACCACTTTATGCTTTGATTAGTAATGTTTTGTCGCTCTGGATGATTATGGCCATTATTGCTCTCTTAGTTGGTCGCTGCCAGTCTTTTGCTAGCTTCCACTTGTATGAGTAAGCTCTACTCATACATCCAACTCCCATGAAACCAAGTTATTCCAAAGTGTCCACTATAAATTCCTATGCATGGTGTGTTACACATTCCAAGTATATTCTTGTTTTCATCTACCTTCCAATAAAAAAGTCTCTTTGTTATGTGAAAACTTAGTGATTAAAGCTCTCACAAAATTGATGGCACCCTTTATTTTTCTTAACCCTAATAAACTTGAACCATTGTGTCATCTATGTTGTATATGCTTGCACTTATACTTGGAATTAGCAGAACCATGCTGTTATGGGGAACGCTTTCAACATTACACTTGTACATCGTACAAAGTTGATATCATGCTCTTTTGTTTATGGATGTCGTCGGTGTGAGATGAAAGAGGAGCTTGTAAGTCCATGGAGTTATGTATGTGTGTTAGAGAAACGCCTGGGCCACTAGCCTAAGCCATGCCTAATGATAGTGGAAACTTGCAACATCACCATAGTGAGCAATCTATGAAGCATTCTTCTTATAAAAAAATACATAGAAAAAAGAGATTGAGAAAAAAATATGACAAAAGAGGAAAGAGAGAAAAAACACCATTTTCCCATGGTAAATAAGAAGATTGCTGAGATGCTTATTGTTTGCTTGCCTTGTCATTTTGATTATGGGATAGCTCCTGCATCATGTGCAAGGGGTACTGTAACACCCTCATAATCGGTCCTATGCAAGTTTCAGCGATTCCCGCCAAACCCGCATAGAAACGATTCAAAGGTGCCCACCAGGCACTTTCATGCGGGTGGAAAAAGAAGTAATATCATTACACAATAGTCCACGATGGAACCCACAAAATAGATATATACAACAACGACTATATGAGTCAAGAATACAGATATGCAGTACAAAGATCCAAATCACCTTGAAAATGATATAGCGTCCGACTACGAACAAGATGCAAATGAGGCTAAGAGCCCTGAAGAATAACCAATGGCGTCCATAACCCTTCCCAGGCCAAGCCGGAAGGGTAACCCTGCTAACGACGTCGATCTCAAAACCTGCTTAACAAAAAGGGGTGCCGACAAAGGGCGAAGGAAAAAGAGAGCGGTCAGTACTGAGGCCAGTACACGGCGAGACTAGAATTCGGCGGTCCTCGCCTACATAGGTATGGTGGACTGAAGCGGCAGCGCAACATGCACTAAACAACCTATAGAGACTCAATACAACTGGCGGCTATCAGATAGGGATAAGAAATACCTATTCGGATCCAACCTGAAACTATCATCAAGCATACCCATCCTGGTATTTCCCCCTCGAGACCAAACGAGGAAGTCAACCGAGGAACTCACACAGTTGGCAGTTTTATTCATTTTGTTATAGTTGCAGCAATTACTAGTCAGATATAGATAGCATGAGTCATCCTGATATAATAAGCAGTGGGAAGTTTTAATTAACCATTCCGGTGTAGTTGTAGTACTTGATAGTCAGATACATATAGTATGAGGCATCCCAAAACCCAGCAGTTGTTGGTACTTTTATTTAGCCATTTCGTTATAGTTGCAATACTTACTAGTCAGATACAATGGTAACAGGCGACAACCCAAACCAGCAATTGTTGGCACTTTTATTTAGCCATTCCATTATAGTGAAGCTAATTACTAGTCATTATAAAGTCAAATTTATAGCACTACTTTAGTTATAGTTGTCTATGATCGAGATACTGTGCTCCAAGTCGTCCATAACCGCGGACACGGCTTTCAGAAAGTTTTACCCTGCAGGGGGCACAAATAGCAACACACGCACGATCAACCTCGAGAAAAACCAAATGAAACCCAACGAGGCATCACGACAGAGCAATTGCAAGATTCATATAAATTTCAGGGGGGCACCCCACCAAGCTACCCGCGACGAAGTTGGCCGGCTCCGGAACGGCCCAGAGGTTTACGTCAATGGCTGTAAACGAGTGGGAACTCGAAAGAGTGACTGGGCTTGTCGATACCGCGAAAACACTCCGCTTACCTAAACAGTACAGGCGCTCCACGCGCAATCGTAAATAAAGCAGTAAGGCATGGCATAAGTACAGGATAGTAATAAAGCCCAAACTACTTTGTGGCCCCAAGAAATAAATATGACTCAAGCTCTGGCTAGGGGGATTCATGGTCCCACATGCGGATAGTGCGAATATTCAAAGAACGGGTATCAAGTACTCGGGGTCCTACGAGACACAAGTGGACGGTTAAAAACCAAATAACATCTATTGCCCACCTGTGCCTCTGCATTATTTACCTACTTCAATTTTAGTTATTAAATGGTAATTAAAGCCATGATCATCTCCAACATAAAGCATACGACAGTCTTCCAATAACTGTGACACTTGACGACACGCAACAACACTTGAGCAAGCGACTATGACACACGAGTCCAACTATCTACCAAACAACAGGTAATAGGATGTGTCCAAGGGAATATAAGGCTATAAGGGATACCACGGGTACGAAAACTAGAGCATCGCAACACAGATAGCAATAGATCAACAGGAGGAAATAAAGACTAGAAATGTAAAATAGGTAGAAAGAGGGAGAATGCTCGCCTGAAAACACTGCCGAAGATTCATTCGAAGATCGGGTCGACACTCGCATCAACTCATCGGCCTAATCCGTGAAGAAGCAAAGCACTAGAAGAAACACCGATGCACTATTTAATACTACGGCAGAAGATCGGGCATGATGCATGTATGATGTATGACATGGCAAAGATGCGATGCAATTATGCAATATTAAGCGGAACCGGGTCCCCGACAATTACGTATATGGTTATAGTTGTTTTAGATACCCCGCAATTTAAATGTTGCATTAACAAGGCAAAAATATGTCACCGGTTCGCTACACAAATTTAAATGGGGCCAATATTAGACTAGAATCGCCCGTATATGGCCTCCATATTCAATTATTAGATGAGTCGACAACATCCCCCAAACCACAATATGTATGCAAGCATGGAAATTTAATATGCAACAATTGTATATAGCATTTAATAAAAATAGGGGCTCGGATTTGGGATCACACATTGAGGGGTCTCGACGATCTTGGGGTTCACCGAGGGGTTCGGGTCGGCGCACCGGGATCGGTCTTCGAGGTATCGAACATCGGATCCATGTAGACGATCATGGCGTATCGGGAGGTCGACCTTGTTGTACCATGTCCGACTAGGAGAACTAGAGGTCTTGCGGCTAAGATTGTCGGTGCTGGACTCGGTTCTCGGCGCGGGTAGAATCAAAGGTTCATCCGGGCATCACCAATATCATTGCCAAAACTTGGCACTTCTCCACATCGAGGCTAGATCAACACCACGGATATCTCCAAGGCATCATCCCTACACCAATAGTGCACTGATGCCCCTTGCGTCACCGCAACACTTCAGACTCAAACACGGGGGCCTCACACAACACATCGACAAGCGCCCTGTCTCCACTAACAGGGAATATGGCCTTGTTGGAGACATGGACGATGGCGGCCTTGGGCGGCGTTGGACATGAGGTGGCGAGGGGAGGCGCTCGAGGCGGACGTCGATAGCCGGTGGTGCTGTAGATGGCGGCAGAGACAGGGCGCCGGCGACAGGGAACCAAAGGGGAGGCCGAGCAGGAGGGCCGCGACCGGCGATGGTGGAGATGAACCGGGCCGAGGCCGGGACCAGCACCAGGGCGACGACAAGCAGAGGGGTGTGGCTCTTGCAGAGGTGGTCGGCGAGGCGGTCGTCGGCCTGTCAGACGGGGAGGAGCAGAGGAAGGCCGACCGGGAGAGATGGAGCGGAGGGGCGACGGGCTCGGGCGGCAGGGGACCCTGGAGGCGAAGGAGGGTGCGAAGGAGGTAGCACGGCGGTCGGTGATGAAGAGGGGAGGCGGCCCAGAGAGAAGAACGACGTGAGGGGAGGCGACGACTCCGTCGGGAAGGAGGCGAGGTGGGACGCTAGGGGCGCCGACGTCGGGGAGAGGAAGACCCGGAGCACCAGGGAGGAGGGAAGAGGATGGTGGTGTCGAGGCGGGGTCGGCGGCCATGGCGAGGTTGGTGGCCGCGCCGGGGCTTGCTCGCGGTGTAGAAGAAACAAAAGAAGGGGAGGAGGACGGCGACGGATTTCCGGCAGGCAACGACGGATTCCTGGTAGCCGTCGGCGGCTTGGTGAGGGGAGTTGCGGGAGGAGGAGGGGTATCAGGCGAGGGGGAATCGAGCGAGGGGCGCGTGAGGTGGGGCCAGGGGCGTGGCGTCGCGTGGGGGTCAGGGTGTGCACAACATGCAGCGTGGTGTGCGTGTATGGGTTTCGTGTTGTGTGTCGATTGGTGATACAGGGGAAGGTGTGGGGCACGTGGTGTGCGAGAGTGGCTCGGGTCGGTGGGGATGCAACTGTCTAGGTGGCAGCAGCTGCTGGGGGGGTAGGGCGGGTAGGGTTAGGGTTTGGAGAGGTCTAGGGTTAGGGTTAGGTTTAGATGGGCCGAGTTGTAGGTGGTCTGGGCCGGTGGGGCCTCTAGCCTGATCGATCGGACTGCCTCCCCGGACAAAAACGTTTTATTTAATTTATTTAGTTTTAAATATCTTTTTGGTAAAATAGTTTAGGCAAACAAACGATCCAGACGGACCAAGGGTTTTACATTTGAAATAGAGAGGGGATAATTTAGAAAACAAATATAGGCTTTTAGCAAAATACTTTTAGGCAAACAAATGCATGCTGATGTTATGATGATACACATAATAAAAACAATAGCGATTTCTAGTAGTGGTTTTACCCAGGGTGCTACAGGTACCCCATTGGCGATTCTCTATGATATACATGTACTTACTACGAAAAGAACTTACCGGTAACCAAACTTGAGTAGCATGAGGAGAGGCCCTCGTATTCAAGGGACATGAGATTGCCAACTTATACTTTGTCAAGCATATAATCCATAGTTTGTTCACTTTAACCTTAATCACTTCAAGATGCTTATGATAGGGGCAATGAGAGCTGAAAGCTAACAAGTACCATAATTTTTGGAAGCTCTTTTTGAGACTTGAAATCCCTGCTTCCCTTTTGTGAAGGGCCTTTCTTCCACCATTATATTGAGTCTCCACCTTCTATCCTTAGGCACCAGTTAAGAGAGCATAGTTTCCATTCTTAGTTCTATGTGCATTGTCCCAAAACTTATTGATTGATGCATATTTTTGATATTGCTTGTTCTTGAACTATTTGTATATAGTCACTCTTATGAACTTTGAAGGTGTCCTATGCATTTATTTGCTACTCCATGAGGGACAAGCTGAATGCCACTATGATATGTTTTCTAGATGTGAAACAAACAAACATCTTTCAATGCATTGTTATAAATGATCTTTGTTTGTAACCTTTCATGTTGCATGCATAGTTACTTTGTCTTACTGTTAGAACTGCATCTTTCATGCTCATGTTTAGAGTTCTTTGATCCCAACTTTCAATTCTTGCAAATGGTTTGATCTTGATTTTGATGGTGCGTGTCACCTCAAAAATTATTCTTTTTATCACTTACCTACTCGAGGACGAGCAGGAGTTAAGCTTGTGGATGCTTGATACGTTGAAAACGTATCTATAATTTTTGATGTTCCATCCTTGTTTAGTATCTACTTTTCTTTTCTTTCTCTACACTTTGAGGTGTTTTTATATGTTTTCTGGTACTTACCTATTAACAATATGCCACAGTGCCAGTTGTCTGTTTTCTTCTATTTTTGGTTATAGAAGAGGCAGGAAATCAATATTCTCGGAATTGGACGGGACAAAAGCCAAAGTCAATATTTTACCGTGGGGAACACTAAGCCAGAATATGAGACGGAGGGGAGCCACTAGGGGGCCACACGCCCTAGCCGGGGGGATTTGAAGCTCTTCTCGGCCCCCTGCCGAAAGGGATATCATCTCGGAGGCCTTCTTCATCATCATGCCAGCCTCTGTTATGAAGCGTGAGTAGTTCCACCTTGGACTATGGGTCCATGTAGTAGCTAGATGGTTGTCTCCCCTCCTTTGTGCTACCATGTTTAGATCTTGTGATCTTTGTTCATGATCAAGATCATCTATTTGTAATCATGCATTTTGTGTTTGTGGGGATCCAATGGATATTGAGATTATATGTCAGATTGATTAATGGTTTTGTCTTATTTATTCTATCATGTCTGTGTTGTTTGTCATCTTGCATGCTCTTCGTTTCTAGTAGCTATCTTGGCCAAGTAGATTCTAGTGACTCTAAAAGGGTGTATTTATGCTCGATAGTGGGTTCATGTCTCTATTTAATCTAAGGGAAGTGATAGAAATCTCTAAGGTTGTAGATGTGCTGTTGCTATAGGGGGAAAACAAAGGTCTCTTGTTCATGGAACAAGTGGATTGTTTACCTTACACACTTTTCTTAAAGTAGTTATTTGTTGCTTGAAACTTACTACTGGAGGGGGTTCAGATGATAACCTGAAGGTGGATTACTAGTCATAGATGCAGTTGGATGGAGGTCTATGTATCTTGTTGTATTGCCCAATCAAATCGCATAGGATCATGAATATATAGTATTGCCCTGCTCAGTCCTTTCAATTGCCCTGCTATAATTTGTTTACCCAGCATGTCATGTTTGTTTATCTTAAGGATAACACCTCTAGTGAACTATGGACCCCTGTCCAATATTTACCATTGATAAATCTTCCACTATTACTATTTACTTTCTGCAAACCACCATTACCTTCCACACCATACAGTTAATCCTTTGTTTTCATAAACTAGTGAGATTGACAACCTCACTGTTTGTTGGGGCAATGTCTCGAGTTTGTGTTGTGCAGGTTTCCAAGTTGCTAGCAACACCTTTGAGTCGTTTCCTTCCTCCTACTTGTTCTATAACCTTGGTTTCTTACTGAGGGAAGACTTGCTGTTGTGCTCATCACACCTTCCTCTTGGGGACTCACAACAAAGCTCTACATTGATCTGAGCCACCATTAGTGACCCACCTGCAGATGATGCTACCAATGAGGTGAAAAATATTCATCGCACTCGGAAGAATCAGTACTCCACAGTTCAATGTGCTATCTTGTATGTTTTGGAATCGGAGATTTAAAAGAGGTTTGAGAACTTGGACCCACATGACATTGTTCGTGAACTCAAAATGATATTTGAGGCTCACACGGTAGTTGAGAGTTATGAAGCTTTTGAAAAGTTGTTTAACTACAAGATGGAAGAGGGCAACTCCATCAGTGAGCATGTGCTTAAGATGTCTGGGCACACTAATAAGCTCCAAAGCTTAGGCATAATAATTCCTAATGCGTTGAGGATTCATCGTGTCCTTCAATCACTACCACCAAGTTACAAGAACTTTGTGATGAACTACAACATGCAGCGCATGGATAAGACTTAGCCAGAACTCTTCTCTATGTTGAAGTCTACGGAAGTGGAGATCAAGATAGAGAACCAAGTGTTGATGGTCAATAAGAGCACCAAATTCAAGAAGCAAGCCAAGTCTAAGAAAAAGGGAAACTTCAAGAAGGGCGGTAAGAAAACTGCCGCGCCGGCGAAGAAGACCAAGGCTGGGCCTAAGCCTGATACTAAGTGCTTTTACTGCAAGGTAGAAGGTCACTTGAAGCGGAATTTCCCCAATTACTTGGCGGATCTAAAGAACGGCGACATCAAGAAGAAAGGTATATCCAATATACATGTTATTGATGTGTATCTTACTATTAGTCATAGTAGTGCCTGGGTATTTGATACTGGTTCGATTGCTCAGAGTTGTAACTTGAAATAGGTGCTGCAGAATAGACGGAAACTAGCAAAGAACAAGGTGATTATGGACGTTGGAAATGGATCAAAGGTTGATGTGATCGCGGTCGGCACGCTACCTCTTCAAATACCACCGGGATTAGTTTTATACTTCAATAATTGTTATTTGGTGTCTGCGTTGAGCATGAACATTATATCCGGATCATGTTTATTGCGATACAGGTACTTGTTTAAGGCCGAGAATAATGGTTGTTTGATTTATATGAGTAATAAGTTTTATGGACATGCACCTTTAATAGATGGTATATTCTTGTTGAATATCGATTGTATTAATACACATGTTTATAATATAGAGGCTAAACGTTTGAAATTGAGCGATAATTCTACATACATGTGGCACTGTCGTCTTGGTAACATTGGAATGAAGCGTATGAAGAAACTCCATTCCGATGGACTTCTTGAATCACTTGATTTAAAATCACTTGAAAAATGAGAAGCATGTCTGATGGGTAAAATGACTAAGACTCCATTTTCTGGTATGATGGAGTGAGCTACAGACTTATTAGAAATCATACATACCGATGTGTGTGGCCTGATGAGTATAGCATCGTGCGGTGGTTATCGTTATGTTCTTACTTTCAAGGATGACTTGAGTAGATATGGGTATATCTATTTCATGAAACATAAGTCCAAAACTTTCGAGAAGTTTAAGGAATTTCAAAGTGAAGCAGAGAATCAACGTAACAAGAAGATTAAATTTCTATGATCTGATCATAGACGTGAGTATCTAAGTTACGAGTTTGGTGAGCATTTGAAGAATTACGGAATACTTTCATAATTGACACCGCCAAGAACACCACAACGTAATGGTGTGTCCGAACGTCGTAATCGAACTCTCTTAGATATGGTTCGTTCTATGATGTCACTTACAGATTTACCTTTGTTGTTTTGGGGTTATGCATTAGAAACAGCCACATTCACTTTAAATAGGGCACCATCTAATTCTGTTGAAACGAGACCATATGAATTATGGTTTGGGAAGAAACCTAAGTTGTCGTTCCTTAAAGTTTGGGGTTGCAAAGCTTATGTAAAGAAGTTACAGCTTGACAAGCTTGAGCCCAAAGCCGAAAAACTCATAGGATACCCCAAGGAAACTATTGGGTATATACCTTCTATCATAGACCCGAAGGCAAAATATTCGTTGCCAAGAATGGATCCTTTATAGAGAAGGAATTTCTCTCGAAAGAAGTGACTAGAAGGAAAGTAATTGTCGAACCTTCTCTCGGATTTGAGAGTAGCGCAGCACCGGAAGAAGTTCCTGTGGCGCCTACACCAATAAGAGAAGAAGCTAATGATGGTGATCATGAAACTTCGGTCGAAGTTACTATGAAACCTCGCAGGTTGACAAGGACTTGTACCACTCTCGATTGGTATGATCCCGTTATGAGTGTCATGTTGGTGGACAACACCGGCGACCCTGCGACATATGAGGAAGCCATGATGATCCCAGTTTCCAATAAATGGCAAGAAGCCATGAAATCCGAGATTGGATCCATGTAAGAGAACCAAGTATGGACTTTGGTGGACATACCGGATAGCCGAAAGGATGTCGAGAACAAATGGATTTTCAAGAAGAAAACAAATGCTGATGGTAATGTTACCATCTATAAATCTCGACATTGCACAAAAGGGTTTCGACAAATTCAAGGAGTTGATTATGATGAGACTTTCTCACCGGTAGCGAAGATAAAGTTTGTGAGGATTTTGTTAGCAATCGCTGCATATTATGATTATGAGATATGGCATATGGATGTCAAAACGGCATTCCTCAATGGAGACATTGATGAAGAGTTGTATATGGTACAACCCAAAGGTATTGTCGATCCTAAAGATGCTAACAAGGTATGCAAACTTCAACGATCCATTTATGGATTGAAGAAAGCATCCCGAGGTGGGAATCAACATTTTGATAAGGTAATCAAAAGTTTTGGTTTTATACAAACTTATGGAGAAGCTTGTATTTACAAGAAAGTGAGTGGGATCTCTGTAGCATTCCTAGTACTATATGTGGACGACATATTGTTGATTGGGAATGATGTAGACCTTCTTAATAGTGTCAAAGATTATTTGAATAATAGTTTTTCAATGAAGGATCTTGGCGAAGATGCTTACATATTAGGCATAAATATTTATAGAGACAGATCGAGATGCCTAATATCGCTTTCACAAAGTACATATTGGAAAAAGTTGTAAAGAGGTTTGGAATGGAAGATAGCAAGAAAGGGTTCTTGCCCATGTTGCCCAATACGACCTTGAGTAAAACTCAAAGTCCCGCTATGGCAGAAGATAGAGAGAGGATGAGTAAGACTCCCTATGACTCATCCATAGGATCTATCATGTATGCCATGCTATGTACTAGACCCGACATTGCATATGTTGTTAGTTTAACTAGCAGATATCAAAGTGATCCGGGAGTGGATCATTTGATAGCGGTCAAAAACATCCTTAAGTACTTGAGAAGAACTAAGGATATGGTTCTTTCTTATGGAGGTGGTGAACAACTCGTTGTTAATGGTTACACCGATGCTAGTTGGAACACTGATCCGGATGATTCTAAATCTCAATCTGGATACGTATTTACTTTGAATGGTGTAGTAGTGAGCTGGAGGAGTGCAAAGCAAAGCGTTGTGGCGAGATCTTCAACTGAATCAGAATACATAGCTGCTTTAGAGGCTTCACAAGAGGCGTTATGGATGAAGGATTTCATTACGGAGCTCGGTGTGGTTTCCAGTGTGCTGGACCCAATGTCTATCAATTGTGATAACATGGGCGTCATAGCCAATGCACAGGAGCCAAGGTCACACAAGAAGCTGAAGCATATCAAGATACGTTTTCACGCTATTATAGAGCATGTCCAAGATGGTGACATATAGATTTGCAAAGTACACACAGATCTGAATGTGGAGGATCCGTTGACTAAACCTCTCTCGAGGGCAAAACATAACCAACACCAAACCTCCATGGGTGTTCGGTATATTACCATGTAATCTAGATTAGTTGACTCTAGTGGAAGTGGGAGACTATTGGAGATATGCCCTAGAGGCTAAAATAAAAATAGTTATTATATCTTTGTGTTTATGATAAATGTTTACATTCATGCTATAATTGTATTAACCGGAAACATTAATAATTGTGTGATTTGTAAACTTATTATAGTCCCTAGTAAAGCCTCTTTGTAATACTAGCTTGTTGGTTGATAGATGATCATGGTTTCTTGATCATGAACATTGAGATGTTATTAACAACAAGATCATATCATTAGGAGAATGGTGTGTTGGACATACTCGTATAGATAAGCGTAGCATAAAGATCAAGTCATTTCAATAGTTCGTTTTCTATAAGCTTTCAGATACATAGTAACCTAATTCCTTCGACCATGAGATCCTGCTAATCACCATTACCGGATGGATGCTTTGATGACATCAAACACCACTTCATAACTGGGTGGTTATAAATGTGGCATTGAGTGTTTGAAAAGTATGTGTTGAGGCACATGGATCTAGAGTTGGATTTGTCCATCCATATGACGGATATATATACTCTAGGCCCACTCGGTGGAATGTCATCCAATTAGCTTGCAAGAATGTGACTGGCTGATGGTGTCTTGGTTGACGTAGAGCCTGTTCGGAGACCCCAAGAGCAAGGTGTGATGAGCACAGCAACAAGTTTTCCCTCAGTTATGAAACCAAGGTTATCGAACCAGTAGGAGTAAGGAAACAACTCCAAGGCTTTGCTAACAACTGGGAACCTGCACAACACAAACTCAATACTTTGCCCCAACTTACAGTGAGGTTGTCAATCTCACCGGTTTGCTAAAAACAAAGGATTAAACATATAGTGTGGAAGATAGTAATTTGCTTGTCGAAAGTAAACAGTAACAGTAGATGGTATATCAAAGATAAAGGAATGGACCGGGGTCCACAGTTCACTAGAGGTGTTCTCCTTAAGATAGATAGCATGTTGGGTGATCAAATTATAGCGGGGAAATTGACAGAATGATAAAGCATAACAATGCATATACTAGACATCTTGACTCCTACGAGATTTGTTTGGGCATTACAACATACATAGACCGTAATACAACTTCATCTATGACTAATAATCCACCTTCAGGTTATCATCCGAACCCCTTCCAGTATTAAGTTGCAAGCAACAGATAATTTCATTAAGAAATTTGTGTAAAGTAAAAAATACAATTGCCCCATGGATGAAGGATTGTTCTTTTCTCCCTAGTAGAAACAACACATCTACAAACTTAGAGATTTCTGTCACTTACCCATATTACTAGAGGCATGAACCTAATATTGAGCATAAATACTCCCTCTTGGAGTTTCAAGCATCTACTTAGCCAAGATAGCTACTAACAACGGATATCATGCAACATCACAAATAACATAGGCATGATAGAATCAATAATTGTAACACCCTCAGAATCGACCCTATGCAAGTTTTAGCGCTTCCCGCCAAACCCGCATAGAAACGATTCAAAGGTGCCCACCAGGCACTTTCGTGCGGGTGGAAAACGAAGTAATATCATTACACAATAGTCCTCGATGGAACCCACAAAACAGATATATACAGCAACGACTCCATGAGTCAAGAATACAAATATACAGTACAAAGATTCAAATCACCTTGAAAACGATACAGCGTCCGAGTACGGACAAGATGCAAATTGAGCTAAGAGCCCTGAGGAATAACCAATGGCGTCCATAACCCTGCCCAGGCTAAGCCGGAAGGGTAACCCTGCTAACGACGTCGATCTCAAAACCTGCGTAAAACAAAAGGGGTGCCGACAAAGGGCAAAGGAAAAAGAGAGAGCGGTCAGTACTGAGGCCAGTACACGGCGAGGATAGAATTCGGCGGTCCTCGCCTACATAGGTATGGTGGACTGAAGCGGCAGCGCGGCATGCACTAAACAACCTATAGAGACTCGATATATCTGTCGGCTATCAGAGAGGGATAAGAAAGACCTATCCGGAACCAACCTGATACTACCACCAAACATACCCATCCTGGTATTTCCCCCTCGAAACCAAAAGAGGAAGTCAACCGAGGAACTCACACAGTTGGCAGTTTTATTCATTCCGTTATAGTTGCGGCAATTACTAGTCAAATATAGATAGCATGAGTCATCCTGATATAATAAGCAGTGGGCAGTTTTAGTTAACCATTCCGTTGTAGTTGCAACACTTACTAGTCAGATACGATTAGCATGAGATATCCCAAACCCAGCAGTTGTTGGTACTTTTAATTAGCCATTCCGTTGTAGTGAAGCTGATTACTAGTCATATCGGATACAAGTCAAATTATAACAGTAAACTTTAGTTATAGTTGTCTATGATCGAGAACTGTGCTCCAAGTCGTCCATAACCACGGACACGGCTTCTCGAAAAGATTTAACCCTGCATGGGTGCACCAAAGTTTCCACACGCACCTACACCCTTGTTGTCAGATCAGGTAGGTACAAGATCACAAAACATACACCCAACGGTATGTCGACGGGGTTTTGGACACGACGTTTCCTAGACCCAAAGCAAGCACAGGGGGCCACCCCACTAAGCTACCCGTAACAAAGTCGGCCGATCTCCGAGACGGACTCAGGGTTTGTGTCACGGCTGTAAACGACTGGGAACCCGAAAGTGTGACTGGGCTTGTCGATACAGCGAAAACGTGTCATGGTCCTAAACAGTACAGGTGCTCCACGCACAATCGTAAATAAAGCAGTAAAGCGTGGCATAAGTACAGGATAGTAATAAATCCCCAAACTACTTTGTGGCCCCCAGTACAGTACTTTGAAATCAGGTACTAAATCGATGGGGGTGCCCACACACCCCACCTGTGGTTAGCGCGCTCGATCTCGGAACAAGTGTCAAGAACTCGGGGTCCTACGGGACACCAGTGAGCGGTTAAAATCCAAATATTGTCTATTGCCCACCTGTGCCTCTGCATTATTTACCTACTTCAATTTTAGTTATTAAATGGTAATTAAAGCCATGATCATCTCCAACATAAAGCATATGGCAGCCTTCCAACCGCTGTGGTACTGGACGACACGCAACAGCACTTGAGCAAGCGACTATGACGCGTAAGCCCATCTATCTACCAAACAATAGGTAATAGGATGTGTCCAAGGCAATATAAGGCTGCAAGGGATATCACGGGCACGAAAACTAGAGCATCGCAACACAGATAGCAATAGATCAACAGGAGGGAATAAATACTATAAAAGTAAGATAGGTAGAAAGGGGGAGATGCTCGCCTGAAAAACATTGTCGAAGGTTTATCCGAAGATCGGGTCGACACTCGCATCAACTCGTCGGCCTAATCCGTGAAGAAGCAAAGCACTAGAAGAAACACCAGATACACTATTTAATACTACGGCAGAAGATCGGGCATGATGCATGTATGATGCATGACATGGCAAAGAGGCGATGCAATTAGGCAATATTAAGCAAAACCGGGGTTCCGACATTTAATTAGATGGTTTAAGTTGTTTAGATACCCCGCAATTTAAATATTATTTTAACATGGCAAAAAGTATCACCGGTTTGCTACATAATTTTAAATGGGGCCAAAATAAGGCTAGATTCGCCCACATATGGACCCCATATTTAATTTAGGTGAACCGTCAAAATACCCCCAAACACCCACAATATGTATGCGAGTATGGCAATTTATATGCAATAAGCGACAAGTCATATATTATAAAAATATGAGGGTCTCGGAGAGGGGTCACACATCGGGGATCGACGATCTTGGGTTCAACGGGGTTCGAGTCTCGACGGGATCAGTCTTCGGGTACGATGGATCTTCAGGTTCGCAGAACGGTCTTGCGGTCCGAGAGGGAGTACTTGTCGTCCGTGACGGAGAGGTTGGAATCCTCCGGAATCACCTTAGGGTTCCTTGCCGAAGATCTCGTCGATACTGGATCAGATGTCAGGTTCATCCCTTGCCATATCCACATTCACAATAGCAACCTTGCTGAGCCAAAACACAAAGGGTCGAGACCCACAGGAATTAGACAACAACAGCACAAACGGCATGCTCGCGTGCGCATGACAGATACTAACGCGAGCGATGGCGATGCCGCCGAGGGCGCGTGGCTTGATACGTGCTGCGAGGAGCCAACCGGAGGCCGAGGCAGGGGCACAGGGCGAGCACCGACGCGGTTTAGGGGCCACGAGGGGTGGCGCACCAGAGGACGGCGAGCGAGGGCGCGCGCTCGGGAAGGCCGGCCAGCAGGGCTTGCAGGAGGGAAGGCAGCGAGGTCGGCCCTGGTGGCGCCCACGCGACGACGAGGAGGGCGGCGCAGGGCAGAGGTGTTGAGGTGGGGCAGAGGTGGGCCGAGGCGGCCAGGCGCCTGGAGCGGCCTGCAGAGGAGACGGCAGCCAGGACGACGGGGACCCGCGGAGCTCCTGGCGGGGGCGGTCGCAAGGAGGGCTCCGGGACGGAGGAGAGTCCGCCGACGCGCAAGGCGGGAGAGGGCGAGGTCGCACGGGGAGGCCGGCTCCGGCGAGGAACCGCTCGTGGGCGAGCTCGGGGAGGTGGAGAAGCGGCCGGCGAGAGAGAGGCGCTGCGGCGGGGTGGTAGAGACGGAGAGGGCCGGGCTCGGCCGGAGCGGAGCGGGCCCGAGGCGGCCAGATGCGGCGAGGGAGGAGGACGCGCGCCGGTGCGGGTCAGCGCGGTGGGGGCGAGGGATCTGGCGGCGGCGGCTCAGGGGCTCGACGAGGGACGAGGAAGGGGCGACGGGGTCGGCGGGGAGCACGGAGGCATGGTCGACGGCCGGCGAGGCGGAAGGTGGAGGTCGGCGGCGCTGTACGCGGGGCGGGGAGATGAGAGGGAAGAAGGGAGCGGGGGGAGTTGGGGATTGCGATGGAGGCCGACGAAGGCAGGTGGCTCTGCTCAGGGGGGGAAGGCGCAGCGAGCAGGGAGGCGCTGCGGGCGTCGCGTCCTGGCGGCGGCTCGCGAAGGGAGAGGGAGGCGTCGAGGGAGAGATGGTTGTGGGAGGGAAGCGAGGCAGGTGGGAGGTGGGTCCAAGGATTGGGGGAACGTGACGGGGTGGGGGTGTACCGCGTGTGTGTGGCGTGGCAGATGTGTGCTTGTGTGAGTCGTGTCGGGCTGGGTCGGTTGTGTGGTTAGGTGCAGGTTTGGGTCTGGTCTAGGGTTAGGTTTGATCTAGGTTTGGTGTTAGGGTTTTCTAGTGGGGTGGAGGGGGTTGGGGTGAGGTGGCAGGTTAGGAGTGGATGGGGTGGAGGAAGTGGTGAGGTGGCGGGTGGTGATTGGCCGGGGTGATGTGGCTAGGGATGGGTAGATTAGGATTAGGTAGGAAAAGATTTGGGGTAGCTAGGGTTTTATCTGGAGGTGGCCAGCTGGGCTTTCGGGCCTGGCGGGCTGCCTCCTAAAAAACAATTTAAAATTTTTATTTATTTGAAACGGGGCTTTTGCAAACCGTGGGTAGACAAAACAAAATATTCCAGAGACCCAGGTTTTGTGTTTGAATAAAGACGGGGCGTTTAGAAAACAAAAACATATTTTTCGAAAATAGTTTTTAAACAAACCATGCAAGATGATGACGATGCTCAAATGCAAGGTGGCATGATGACATGAGCATGCAGTCATGATGATGCAATGCACAAAAACAACGCGATTTTCTAGTAGTGGTTTTTGCGGGGCGCCACAATAATCAATCTGACATAGTATCTCAATATCCATCGGATCCCCGCAAACACAACATGTATGATTATAAATAGATGATCTTGATCATGAACAGAGCTCACAAGATCTAAACATGATAGCACAAAGGAGGAGAAACAACCATCTAGCTACTATATGGACCCATACTCCAAGGGTGAACTACTCATGCATCCCTCCGGAGGCTGGCATGGTGCTGAAGAAGGCCTCCAGTATGATCTCTACCCTCCGGCAGGGTGCCGGGATGAGCTTCGGTTCCCCCCGATCTAGGGACGAAGGTGGCGGCGGCTACAGACTGTTTCATGGAGATTTGATCGGGTACTTAGAGTTTCTACATTGGGGTGCTTTTATAGACGAAGGGGCAAGGTCGGTGGGCGCTAGAGGGCCCACACCTAGGGCTGGCGTGCCCCCTAGTCGCGCTGCCAACAGGTGTGGCCACCTCGTGGCCCCACTTCGGCTGTCCTTCGGACTCCGTGTTCCTTCTGGTAAAATATTGACTTTGGCTTTTGTCCCGTATAATTCCAAGAATATTTCCTTACTAGCTTTTCTGAAACCAAAAACAGCAGAAAACAGGTAACTGTCACTACGGCATCTTTTCAATAGGTTATTTCCAGAAAATGTATAAAAATAGCTCAAAGTGTAGAAAAAACATAAAAAAGTTGATACAAAACAAGCATGTAGCATCAAAAATTATATATACGTTTACGACGTATCAAGCATCCCCAAGCTTAACTTCTGCTCGTCCTCGAGTAGGTAAGTGATAAAAAGAATAATTTTTCAGGTAACATATTATCACAATTGATCAAGGTATTGCAAAGCATTGATAGCTTGGATCAAAGTACTCTAAACATGAGCATGAAAGATGTAGTTATAACAATAGGACAGAGAAACTAAGTTGCAACATGAAAAGGACAAACAAAAATCATGAATAACAATGCATTGAAAGACGTTTGTTTGTTCCACATATAGAAA
The DNA here is from genome assembly GCA_916181665.1 of Avena sativa. Taxonomy (NCBI): domain Eukaryota; kingdom Viridiplantae; phylum Streptophyta; class Magnoliopsida; order Poales; family Poaceae; genus Avena; species Avena sativa. Next base: position 82,745,404 of record OV702296.1, read on the forward strand.
ACATAGCATGTGTGGTATTCAGCTTGTCCTTGCAGCAAAACATAAATTCATAGGACACCTTCAAAGTTCATAAGCGTGACTAGATACAAATAATTTAAGAACAAGCAATACCAACATTATGAATTAATCAATAAATTTTGGGACAATGGACATAAAATTAAGAATGAAAACTAAGGTTTATTATTTGGTGCATAAATATAGAAGATGGAGACTCAACATAAAAGTAGAAAGAAAGTCCCTTCATAGAGGGAAGCAGGGATTTCAAGTTTCATAAAGAGCTTCCAAAAATTATGGTAGTCATTAGTTTTCATCTCTCATTGCGCCTATCATAAGCATCTTGAAGTGATTAACATTAAAGTGAAACAAATATGAAGTATATGCTTGATACATCATAAGTTGGCAATCTCATGTCCCTTGAGTACGAGGGTCATTCCTCATGCTACTCAACTTTAGTCACAAGCAAGTTCTTGTCATTGTAAGTATACGTGTATCATAGAGAACCACCAACTGGGTACCTCTTGCCCCATGACATAGGAGATATCCCATATCAAAATGACAAGGCAACAAATAGTGAGCATCTCAGCAATCTTTTTATTTACCATGAGCATGGTGCCTTTTTTCTCTTTTTTCTATATTTTTTTCTGAAGATCCTTCATAGATTGCTCACTATGGTTATGCTGCAAGTTTCCACCATGATTAGGCATGGCTTAGGCCATCCACCCAGGGGTTTCTCTAACATATATATAATACTCCATGAACTTACAAGCTCCCCTTTTATTTCACACCGCTGACATCCATAAACAAAAGATCATGATATCAACTAGATAATATTTACATGTGTTGAAAGTGTTCCCCATGATAGTATGGTTCTGCTATGTTAGACCCCTCCTTTATAAAGGAAAGGATCCCTGTGATTGTATGCTAGTCCCTGGATCAATGCTAGCATCCACACTTTAAGATGAAGTACACAGATACAAAGGTCGTTTATTACATTCATTCCAGAGATAAAACATAGTCTTTTACAACTCGGGGCCAAAGGCCTAATACAAGAGTTTATGGAATAAGTAAATAAACATAAGTCTTCATCTTCATGTGCCATAGGCAAGCATGTTGAGTGTAGACTCATGACTCCTATTCATCATCGGGGTAACCTGCAACATTACAAGTTACAGCCACAGAGGGTCAATACTTTGGAATAGTATTGGCAAGTGATACCTTAGCTTATTTAAAGTGGTCTATAATACTATATGCATTTGGCCAAGTGGAGCTTAGGCTTGCATTGCTCAAAATAGATTTTTCCTTATCATTTGAAAACACTAAGTTTTTGTTTGGCACAAATCCCCCAAGGCATCTACCAATCAAAGACTGAAGATCCTTTTAACCCTTGTTCACCCACAAGTTTTTACTTAGAAATTGGGATGAGGAGATTCTTGATAGCTTCCATGTCTTGATGCTCAAATTGTCCTTTTCCAGGGACATGGCTAAGTACTTAGATTTTACACTCTGCAGAGGTGGTGCACTTTCCCCACAAGACTTGGTTTCACCAAGATAAGATCTTTCAGAAGCCTTCCCTTAGACCAACATGGACGCGCTCCAACCTATCAATCCCCTACCACCAACTGTCCATTTGGCTAAGTTATTGCAACCTATATGATCCAGGCAGAGCCCATAATGCCAAGTGGCTGCACTTTTGAAGCTTCTCGACATTTGACATCTCAAATCTCTTTGTTCCTGGGTGGCCATCCACAAGTGAGATACACAAGCCAAGTCCATGGCCTTGTGAACCACTCAACACAAACCATTCCTTCCATTTCCACCCAGGTGATTCATTCACTTAGTTGATTTATTAAACAAAACATAAGTCCACAGACTTAGAAATTTTCCATAGCATGAATATATTTTTCCACCCTTGTTTTCTATTAGCTAAGCTAAGCATGAAAGTAATAGGAATCTTAACTTAGGAAATTTCTACTAAGGTTTCATCTACTAGGTTTTCCCATAGCAGAGTTTATACTTAGCAAAATTCCATGCAAGTCCTACTTAGAAAATATCACTAATGCATAGTGTAAATAATGGGACAAAAGTATGAAGCATCACTTGCCTTGGTAATGGGGAGAGTAGCACTCTTCACAGTCACAATCACTAGCAAGGTCTACACAAAATTGTAGCATACAATTACACACAAATATATATACAATCAAAAATAATATGAATGCATGCATGCATGAATTTACTAAGTGGTGATTTTGAAAACTCTAACAAGCAAGTGCATGTTTACAGAAACATAACAAGACACAAAATTGCCAAAACAAACTTATTTAACCCTAAAACAAATTACTAAACTAAATCCATACTCAAAATAGCCTTAAACATGTTTCTACAAACAAATTCATTCTAATGGTTACTATTTGTTAAACACATTGGATATTCAGAAAGGTCTTGTTTCACTGAATCCAACGGTATAAAGTTTGCAAAACTCCAACGTGGCAATCAAAAGTAATAAGCATTTGAAAATTGGATCAAAATCTGATTTTAAATCTGTTTTTAGATCTAACCCTAGCCATGCGTCGCGTTGTGATTGGTGCGTACCGATTCGCCCGGATCGAGCTCTGCAGCCGCAGGATCTAAACAGATCGTACGCTCCAGATCGCGTACCGCTTCGCCGATAAGTGAATCTATCCTAGCGCTTGGATCTAGATCTAACGGCGCGCGAGCAAGCGACCATGTCCTGGCGGCGCGCTGCGTCAGCGAGCGGCGGAGCGTTCGGTCTACAGCGGCGCTTGCGTTCCAGGTCGTCCGCGAGAGGGAGAAGGGTCATACCAGGTTCGCAAGAAGCTGCTGAAGCTCAAGGTAGCGTCGGTTTGCGAAGGTGCGTGCTGTCTCGGCGATGATTCCTCGTCGGAGTTGAGTCTGGCGATAGGTGGTTCTGTTCGGGGTCGGAGGCGACGTTGTCGATCACTAGGAGGCAAACGGAGGGTGTGGTTAGATGAAGAAGATCACGGAGAACACGCGTGTGTGAAAGACAAGGCTTGGGGCGGTCTGGACTTACCACTGGAGGTCGTCGGAGTCGAGGTTGTCGTCGGTGCTTGCAGTGTCGAGTGGAAACGGCGACCTGGGGAAGTACAGGATGAACTAGTGGGGTCAGGAGGTGCGTAAGGAGATTGCGAAGTGGATCGCTTGAACCAGAGGGAAAGGGGCGCACAGGGCTCACCTGAATTGATCGCCGGAGTGAGCTCTGTTTGCGGCGGTGTGGGGTTGATTGAGGGCAGCCTGGTGGCGGAGAGGTGATGCTAACTGAGGGGAAATGGCCGCGGTGCAGAGGGGATCTTATAGCCAGAGGCTCGACAGGAAACGCTCGTGGATTAATGCCCAATTAAGCTCGGTATCACTGCTGCAACGGCCAGCAGCGGAGATCGTGCGCGGATTCAGGGGGAAGACGATGCTGACGTGGAGGAGGCCCGCTCGTCAGCGAAGTGCGCGAGGTGGAGGTGGGGTCTGTCTGTCAGCGACTGATTGCGTGCGCTCGCGCGTGAGAGAGGGAAAAGAAAAGTCCTGGGTGGGCTTGTTGGGCTCGATTTGAAGCTGGGCCAGAAACCTGGCACGCAACCCTTTTCATTTGTTTAAACCTTTTCTTTTTCTATTTTGGTTTTCAGGAATGATTTAAATATGAATTCAAATCCTTTTTGAATTCAAACAATTCTGGGGATTTTTGTAGGGTACTGAGGTTTCAAAATCAGTCATTTAACCATGTGGTTAACTTGCAAGGGCTTGGTCAAGCTTGGGCTTAATACAAACAGAGACTTTGCCTCTGGTTTGCAAATGTTTTGAAAAGGGTTTTGAAATTATTTCTAAGTTGAAAACTTTGGTTAAATTGCTACACCTAAACTTTACAACAATGGAGGCAAGCAAACAAGTTCCTAAACATTCAAGTCTCAAAGGGTGATGGCCATTTGAGTTAAATTTGCTCACATGAAATCATAGCACAAGCTTCTGTTTCTGAAATGATTTTTGAGAAAAACCCTAAATGATGAAGGATGCAAGGATGATGTGAATGAGCTTTGAAATATGAATTTAGGGATGTTACAAATCTAACCCCCTTAAGATGAATCTCGCCCTCGAGATTCGGATTGGCTAGCAAATAGGTGAGGGTGGTCTTTCCGAAGATCATCTTCTCTTTCCCATGTTGCTTCCTCTTCGGAATGATGACTCCATTGCACTTTGCAAAACTTGATAGTCTTTGTCCTTGTGACTCTTTCTGCGGTCTCAAGAATCTTGACAGGCTTTTCTTCATAGGTGAGATCACTTTCTAGTTGAACTTCTCCCAAAGGTATGGTATCCTTCAAAGAAGATTCTTCCATTTCTGGGTGACATTTCTTAAGCTGACTCACATGAAAAACATTATGGACTGCTAATAAAGATGCTGGCAGTTTGATTTCATATGCAACTTCTCCCTTGCGACTTAGAATGTTGAATGGTCCAACATATCTTGGTGCCAACTTTCCTTTGACTCCAAATCTTTTCACTCCACGAAGTGGCGATACTCTAAGATAAGCTCTATCCCCAACTTCGTAGGTGACTTCTCTACGCTTAGAATCTGCGTAGCTTTTCTGTCGGGACTGTGCTATCTTCAACCTATCCCTAACCAATTTGACCTTTTCTTCGGCGCCTTTGATAAGATCTGGTCCAAACAAACTTCTTTCTCCCACACCATTCCATAGCAATGGGGTGGTACACTTCCTTCCGTAGAGAAACTCAAATGGTGCCATCCCAATGCTAGATTGGTAACTGTTATTGTAAGAGAACTCTGCGTAAGGCAGACTTTCATCCCAACTTGCTCCATAGTCTAGGGCACATGCCCTCAACATGTCTTCAAGAATTTGGTTAGTCCTTTCCGTTTGTCCATCAGTTTGAGGATGAAAAGCAGTGCTGAATTCCAACCTCGTTCCTAAAGATTCATGAAGTTGTCTCCAAAAGTGAGAAGTGAACTGAGTTCCTCTATCAGACACAATACTCTTAGGCACACCGTGAAGGCATACAATTCTGCTCATGTAGATTTTGGCTAACTTGGCACTGGTATAAGTTGTCTTTACGGGTATAAAATGGGCCACTTTAGTTAGGCGATCCACTACTACCCATATGGAATCATACCCTGACCTGGTCCTTGGTAATCCGGTAATGAAATCCATACCAATATTTTCCCACTTCCATTCAGGAATAGGCAGTGGTTGAAGCAAACCTGCTGGTTTCTAATGCTCCGCTTTCACTCTACTACACACATCACACAAAGCAATGTGTTCGGCGATGTCCCTTTTGAGGCTGTTCCACCAAAATCTTTCTTTCATATCCATGTACATTTTGGTGTTTCCCAGGTGAATAGAATATGGAGAGTTATGGGCTTCTTGTAGAATCAGTTTCCGCAATTCCGGATCTTGTGGAACACAAATACGTTTCCCGTGCCATAAAGTACCTTGTTCATCTATATGGAAACTTTTAGCTTTCCCTTGGCTAATCCTTTCCTTAATCTCTTTGATTTCTTTATCCGTCTTTTGGGCTTCTTTAATCTTATCCAACAGAGTGGGTTGAACATCCAAAGACATAAGATGTCCTTCTGGCACAATCTCCAACCTGAGTTCCTTGAATTGCTTACACAAGTCATCTGGCAATTCACCTTTGGTAAGGCCATTTACAAACGCCTTACGACTTAGAGCATCTGCTACTACATTTGCTTTACCAGGATGGTATTGCAAACTCAAGTCGTAATCCTTGATAAGTTCTAGCCATCTCCTTTGTCTCATATTAATTTCCTTCTGGGTGAAGATATACTTCAAACTCTTATGATCGGTGAATACTTCACAACGTTTTCCCAAAAGGTAATGTCTCCATGTTTTGAGTGCATGGACAACAGCGGCTAACTCTAAATCATGAGTAGGATAATTTACTTCATGAGTTTTGAGTTGTCTCGAGGCATAAGCCACAACTTTTCCGCCTTGCATAAGTACGGCACCTAATCCTTGATGAGAAGCATCACAATACACTTGGAAATCTTTTTCCAAGTCTGGTAGGCACAGAACTGGTGCTGACACAAGTCTCTTCTTTAATTCTTGAAAGTTGAGTTCACAACATTCAGACCAAGCAAATTTCTTATCTTTCTTTAACAATTCTGTCATTGGTTTGGCAACCTTTGAAAATTTTTCTATGAATCTTCTGTAGTATCCTGCTAAACCAAGAAAACTACGAACCTCTTTTACGTTCTTAGGAGATTCCCATTCTGTCACAGCTGAAACTTTAGCAGGATCAACTGCTACACCATCCTTTGTCATAACGTGACCAAGAAATCCAACTTCCTCTAACCAAAACTCACACTTGCTGAATTTGGCATAAAGCTTATGTTCCCTCAGTTTCTCAAGTATCAAGCGTAGATGTCTTTCATGCTCTTCCTTGCTCTTGGAGTAGACTAAGATGTCATCGATGAAAACGACAACGAACTTGTCGAGAAATTCCATGAACACTTTGTTCATCATATTCATGAAGTATGCTGGAGCGTTGGTTAAACCAAAAGGCATCACAGTGTACTCATACAATCCATACCTTGTGGTGAATGCTGTTTTAGGTATGTCTTGCTCTCTTATCTTGAGTTGAAAATAGCCTGACCGAAGATCAATCTTCGAGAACACACATGCTCCTTCTAGATGATCAAATAAGTCGTTGATTCTTGGCAAAGGATATTTGTTCTTGATGGTTACCTCGTTGAGAGAACGGTAATCTATGCATAATCTTTGAGTTCTATCTCTCTTTTCCACGAACAAAACTGGAGCTCCCCAAGATGAAGAACTTGGCTAGATGAATCCTTTCTGCAATTGTTCTCCAAGTTGTTTCTTGAGTTCCTTAAGTTCGTCAACTGACATTTTATAAGGCCTCTTTGCTCTTGGTCCAGAACCTGGTACCAAATCTATTATAAACTCCACATCTCTATCTAGCGGCATTCCCGGTAACTCTTCCGGAAACACATCCGGATATTCACACACAATTGGCACAGTGTCCATGCTAACCCCCTTAAGAGAATTCAGCTTACTTCCCTTAGATTTAAAATTGGACTTGAATTTTATCCTCTTACCTTCAGGGGTTGTGAGTGCAACTGTGCGATTGGCACAATCTAGTACTCCCTCATACTTAGCCATCCAATCCATTCCCAAAATCACATCCAATCCTTGGGAATTTAGGATTATTAGGTTCACTGGAAACTTATGTTTTCCGATCTCTATGACTAGATCCCGGCATCCAAGACTCACTATCATATCTCCTCCCGGAGAGCTAACTTTTATCGGACACCCAATGTTTTCAGATGCAAACCCGTTTCTATCAACAAATGCTTTTGATATGAATGAATGAGATGCACCAGTGTCAAAGAGTACAAATGCTGTAATGGAATTGAGTCTGAACTTACCAGCAACAGCATCAGGCTCTTCATAGACCTCCTCCACATTGATGTGGTTAACCTGTCCTTTCTGAAAAGGATTGGGCTTGTTAGGTCCTTCAACTTTCTTTTCAGGGCACTCATTATCATAATGCCCCAGCTTCTTGCATTTGTAGCATTCAACGTGACTGAGGTCCTTTTTAGGCTGGTTTCCACTTCCACTTCCACTATGGTGGCTCTTATGTCCACTCTTGTGATTCTTGTACTTATCATTGTCATGACTGCGATGATGCTTGCTGTCATGACGGTTGTGGTTGTAGTGCTTGTTAAATTTCCCATGCTTGTGGGATCCTGAGCTGACACTATCATCATAGTGAGATCGTTTATGAGACGATCCCAAGCTGTGCTTGTCGGAGTGTTTCCTCTTTCTACTCTCGACTTGCTTCATTTTATTCTCCACAATAACAGCCTTGTCACACAGCGACTGATAAGTTGGAACATATGCCACAGACAGCTGCAGATTCAGCTCATCATTCAAGCCTTCCAGAAACTTTTCCTTTCTTTTGGCATCTGTGTCAACCTCATCCGGTGCATAGCGCGCCAGATTGTTGAACTCTTCAATATATTCAGCCACGCTGTGGTGGCGCTGCTTCAGGTTGTGAAACTCCTTCTTTTTCAGGCTCATCATTCCTGGTGAGATATGAGTAGTGCGAAAGCCATCTTCAAAGATAGCCCAAGTCACCTCATTAATAGGAGTGATGATCTGGAAGTTGTCCCACCATGCGGCGGCTGGTCCTTCCAATAGATGTGCTGCGAACCTGACTTTTTCAGCATCTGTGCAGCCCACGGTCACTAAGTCTTTGTTCACAGAACGTAGCCAATCATTGGCCACCATGGGATCAGTCGTTCCTGAAAACTTAGCTGGCCTCAGACGCAGAAATCTGGTGAGCATATCAAAACCCGGAGGGTTGTTGTTGTTATTGTTGTTGTTGTTGTTGTTGTTATTGGGGTTGTTGTTGTTCTGGTTTTGGATGAATGTCGTCATCATTTGCATAAGCTGTGTTTGCGCATTCATCATCTGTTGCATTTCCGGGGTAATGTTGTTGGGGTTGGGGTTTGCGCGACGGGGAGGCATCTGTGGTTTATTCAAGGAAAGAATGAGATACCCATAGATGTTTATGCACAATACATCACGTAAGGAAACACATAGCATGCAACAAGGATCAAAAGCTCAACAACAAGATAACAAAAGTCTCAAAGTAAAAACACACAAGTGGCAAGCCATCCACATGTCGGATGGTCCAATAATAAGTTCACAAATAACAAGTACGGTAAATAGAGGTAACTGAGTAGTCAAGTCTACTCGTCAGCATCAATCTCCTCCTCGACAAAGGTAAGACATGCGTTCTCCATTGCGGTCTTGTTCTCCTCGATAGTAGTGGTCAAGGAGTCGATCTTGGCCTTGAGAGCCCTCTTCTGGGAACGAAGTCTCTCAATCACTGTCTGCTGCTGCTCTAACTCGAAGTCCTTGGACTGCAGTTCCTCGGTCATGTCCCGAATCTTCTTGTTCCTATCCTGGACACGTTTCTCTTGACTCTTGAACTTACGGTCCTGGATCTCGAACTTCGCCTCCATCTCCTTGACTACCTCGTCCTGCTGCGCGAAGAGCTTGTCCTTCTCGCGAAGCTGCACCTGGAGCTCGTCATTGCTAAGCATGACGTTGGTCCTGTCAGTATCCACGTGCCTAATAAGAGTCTCTAAGTCTTGGAGGTACAGGCGTATCGGCTCTGCTGTGGCCCTCGAGTCGTCCTCAAAGTCGATGGACTCTCCGTCATCATCACGCCTTCCGAAGGCGTGGAAGTGAGTGCCTCTAACCTGTCGGGAGTGACGACCCAACAGTCGTCCTATCAGGTCCTGCATGACAACCTCCATGCCTCTCTCCCTGTCATCGTGCATAAGCTTGAAGACGATGGCCTCCGTAGTAGGCTCTGTCTGGCGTCCTGGCTGGTTCACCTTGAAGCCCCAGAGGTCCTTCCTCTCAAATTTGGTGAGTGGGTGCACCGTAATGGTGGGAAGAGGGAGATCGAGAAAGGTAGTAAGCTCTACCATACGAGGACCAAAACGGGTAACCTGGAACTCCTCAACAGTGCTGATGGTAATAGGCATCTATTTATAAGATTGAAAAATTTAGAACAACACAATTAAAAATAAACAAGACAAACTTTCATACATATCCATGGAACACAAAAATCACACCAGTCATGCATACATGAATCCATTACATCAACCAAGGTTCAAACTTATTTAAGGTATCTTTTGGAAAATAAGGTGATAGGTGGTGGTCCAACTAACGAAGTGCGTTTACAAACCTATCTCACTGGATCTAGTGGCTAACACAATGTTCCTAGAGGCAATCAGCCTATCTTGTTCACATGCTTCTATCACTAAGTCTATAATATCTCCCCTTAAGGTTTGGTTGGTGACTTCCAACTCTTGGGTAAGTTCCTTTTCTTTCTCTAAGTCTTTTTGGAGGTTGAGCATCTTCCACTTAACTCTAGCACTGAGTTCTTTGATAGTCTTCCAAGCTGCTTCTCTTGCTGACTCAAAGAATGTGGTGTGCATCATAGTGTTGGTGTACATGCAGAAACCTCTTTCTTTGTGGTTGTCTTCCTTGTTTTTGTACAAGTGAAGTTGCACCCACCAATACTCCACTCCTTCCTCCATCACTGGAAAGCCCTTGTACACAGCTGCACCATGTGCTTCCATTGCCTCCATGAGGTCCTTGAGAATCTTGGGAAACTCAGTTTCACACTCCAAGGTCATGGTCATGAGTGGTCCTTTCTTCATGGCTTCGTTGATGGAGTTCATCTACAAATAGAGATGAGAATGAGAAGATTAGAAAAGTTTACGAGAAGAATAGACAAGTGTAGAAGTAGTTAAAAAATTTCCTTAGTGGTTTCCAATCCTAGGGTCAAAATCCTACAGGCAACACAGTGCTCTGATACCATCTGTTAGACCCCTCCTTTATAAAGAAAAGGATCCCTGTGATTACAATGCTAGTCCCTGGATCAATGCTAGCATCCACAGTTTAAGATGAAGTACACAGATACAAAGGTCGTTTATTACATTCATTCCAGAGATAAAACATAGTCTTTTACAACTCGGGGCCAAAGGCCTAATACAAGAGTTTATGGAATAAGTAAATAAACATAAGTCTTCATCTTCATGTGCCACAGGCAAGCATGTTGAGTGTAGACTCATGACTCCTATTCATCATCGGAGTAACCTGCAACATTACAAGTTACAGCCACAGAGGGTCAATACTTTCGAATAGTATTGGCAAGTGATACCTTAGCTTATTTAAAGTGGTCTATAATACTATATGCATTTGGCCAAGTGGAGCTTAGGCTTGCATTGCTCAAAATAGATTTTTCCTTATCATTTGAAAACACTAAGTTTTTGTTTGGCACAAATCCCCCAAGGCATCTACCAATCAAAGACTGAAGATCCTTTTAACCCTTTTTCACCCACAAGTTTTTACTTAGAAATTGGGATGAGGAGATTCTTGATAGCTTCCATGTCTTGATGCTCAAATTGTCCTTTTCCAGGGACATGGCTAAGTACTTAGATTTTACACTCTGTAGAGGTGGTGCACTTTCCCCACAAGACTTGGTTTCACCAAGACAAGATCTTTCAGAAGCCTTCCCTTAGACCAACATGGACGCGCTCCAACCTATCAATCCCCTACCACCAACTGTCCATTTGGCTAAGTTATTGCAACCTATATGATCCAGGCAGAGCCCATAATGCCAAGTGGCTGCACTTTTGAAGCTTCTTGACATTTGACATCTCAAATCTCTTTGTTCCTGGGTGGCCATCCACAAGTGAGATACACAAGCCAAGTCCATGGCCTTGTGAAGCACTCAACACAAACCATTCCTTCCATTTCCACCCAGGTGATTCATTCACTTAGTTGTTTTATTAAACAAAACATAAGTCCACAGACTTAGAAATTTTCCATAGCATGAATATATTTTTCCACCCTTGTTTTCTATTAGCTAAGCTAAGCATGAAAGTAATAGGAATCTTAACTTAGGAAATTTCTACTAAGGTTTCATGTACTAGATTTTCCCATAGCATAGTTTATACTTAGCAAAATTCCATGCAGGTCCTACTTAGAAAATATCACTAATGCATAGTGTAAATAATGGGACAAAAGTATGAAGCATCACTTGCCTTGGTAATGGGGAGAGTAGCACTCTTCACAGTCACAATCACTAGCAAGGTCTACAAAAAATTGTAGCATACAATTACACACAAATATATATACAATCAAAAACAATATGAATGCATGCATGCATGAATTTACTAAGTGGTGATTTTGAAAACTCTAACAAGCAAGTGCATGTTTACAGAAACATAACAAGACACAAAATTTCCAAAACAAACTTATTTAACCCTAAAACAAATTACTAAACTAAATCCATACTCAAAATAGCCTTAAACATGTTTCTACAAACAAAGTCATTCTAATGGTTACTATTTGTTAAACACATTGGATATTCAGAAAGGTCTTGTTTCACTGAATCCAACGGTATAAAGTTTGCAAAAATCCAACGTGGCAATCAAAAGTTATAAGCATTTGAAAATTGGATCAAAATCTGATTTTAAATCTGTTTTTAGATCTAACCCTAGCCACGCGTCGCGTTGTGATTGGTGCGTACCGATTCGCCCGGATCGAGCTCTGCAGCCGCAGGATCTAAACAGATCGTACGCTCCAGATCGCGTACCGCTTCGCCGATAAGTGAATCTATCCTAGCGCTTGGATCTAGATCTAACGGCGCGCGAGCAAGCGACCATGTCCTGGCGGCACGCTGCGTCAGCGAGCGGCGGAGCGTTCGGTCTACGGCGGCGCTTGCATTCCAGGTCATCTGCGAGAGGGAGAAGGGTCATACCAGGTTCGCAAGAAGCTGCTGAAGCTCAAGGTAGCGTCGGTTTGCAAAGGGGCGTGCTGTCTCGGCGATGATTCCTCGTCGGAGTGGAGTCTGGCGACAGGTGGTTCTGTTCGGGGTCGGAGGCGACATTGTCGATCACTAGGAGGCAAACGGAGGGTGTGGTTAGATGCAGAAGATCACGGAGAACACGCGTGTGTGAAAGACAAGGCTTGGGGCGGTCTGGACTTACCACTGGAGGTCGTCGGAGTCGAGGTTGTCGTCGGTGCTTGCGGTGTCGAGTGGAAACGGCGACCTGGGGCAGTACAGGATGAACTAGTGGGGTCAGGAGGTGCGTAAGGAGATTGCGAAGTGGCTCGCTTGAACCAGAGGGAAAGGGGCGCACAGGGCTCACCTGAATTGATCGCCGGAGTGAGCTCTGTCTGCGGCGGTGTGGGGTTGATTGAGGGCAGCCTGGTGGCGGAGAGGTGGTGCTAAGTGAGGCGAAATGGCCGCGGTGCAGAGGGGATCTTATAGCCAGAGGCTCGACAGGAAACGCTCGTGGATTAATGCCCAATTAAGCTCGGTATCACTGCTGCAACGGCCAGCGGCGGAGATCGTGCGCAGATTCAGGGGGAAGACGATGCTGACGTGGAGGAGGCCCGCTCGTCAGCGAAGTGCGCGAGGTGGAGGTGGGGTCTGTTTGTCAGCGACTGATTGCGTGCGCTCGCGCGTGAGAGAGGGAAAAGAAAAGTCCTGGGTGGGCTTGTTCGGCTCGATTTGAAGCTGGGCCAGAAACCAGGCACGCAACCCTTTTCATTTGTTTAAACCTTTTCTTTTTCTATTTTGGTTTTCAGGAATGATTTAAATATGAATTCAAATCCTTTTTGAATTCAAACAATTCTGGGGATTTTTGTAGGGTACTGAGGTTTCAAAATCAGTCATTTAACCATGTGGTTAACTCGCAAGGGCTTGGTCAAGCTTGGGCTTAATACAAACAGAGACTTTGCCTCTGGTTTGCAAATGTTTTGAAAAGGGTTTTGAAATTATTTCTAAGTTGAAAACTTTGGTTAAATTGCTACACCTAAACTTTCCAACAATGGAGGCAAGCAAACAAGTTCCTAAACATTCAAGTCTCAAAGGGTGATGGCCATTTGAGTTAAATTTGCTCACATGAAATCATAGCACAAGCTTCTGTTTCTGAAATGACTTTTGAGAAAAACCCTAAATGATGAAGGATGCAAGGATGATATGAATGATCTTTGAAATATGAATTTAGGGATGTTACATGCTAATTCCCAACTTATAAGTGCAAGCATATAAACAAGATAGAGCTTATTAGCTACAAGAAATTAAAGTGTGCCATCAAGTTTGTGAGAGCTTTAATCACTAATTTTCACATAATAAGTTTAATTTGGAAGATAGATGAAAACAAGAATATACTTGGAATGGTGTAACACACCATGCATAGGAATTTATAGTGGACTCTTTGGAATAACTTGGTTTCTTGGGAGTTGGATGCATGAGTAGAGCTTACTCAGTACAAGTGGAGGCTGGCAAAAGACTAGGAGGGACCAACTAAGAGAGCAATAATGGCCATAATCATGCAAAGCGACAAAACATTATTAATTAAATCATAAATTGGTATCACAAGTCAAAAAATAAATGATCATAGAGACTAAGGTGACTGGTTCATAGTCTTAACATGGTGTAAGCATGCGCCAAGTCAACCCAAACAAAGCATCAAAGGAGAATACCACAATATTATACTTTTGTATGCTAAAACAACGCATGATTGTTTCAAGGTACATTAAGCAATCTCAATTGTTTGGAACAAGTCATGATACAACAATAATCACTAAGCATATATCCAAAGCAACATCTAGAATGACATGATAAAGTCTAAGCCACAGTCAAAACAATGCTCCTTTTGTACCACTTGAGCATGAAACCCCCTACTCTTTTCCAACACCAATCAACTTATTTGAAACAAAATATGAATGCGGGTGTCCAACTAATTTATTCAAGCAAACCAAACAAAATAAAACTAAAGACAAATACAAAGACAAGAACAACACAAAAGTGCATGAAACAATAAAAATGAAGTGTTTTAAAAGAAAACCTGAGATATTTATTGATGAAGAAGGGGATGCCTTGGGCATCCCCAAGCTTTGACACTTGTACCTCTTGAATATTTTTTGGGGTGACACGGGTGGAATACCCAAGATTGAGATTTTGTCCATTCTTCATCTCATCACATCATTCTTCCCCTACACTTGAAAATTTCCTTCATATAAAACTTCACAGAATCTTAATTAGTAACATTAGTGTATTCAGGATAATAAGCCTTTGGGTTTAGTTTCAACACAAGTAGAACTTTCATTAAAACACATGGTACTGTAGCAATTCCTTTTAAAAGCTCAAGTGATCAAAAAGAACTCAAAAAGAAACCGATAAGAGGCAAATGCAAATAATGGCAGAAATCTGACAAAACAGACGAGCAGGTAAAAACTGATTTTTTCGAAGACCTTATGTTGCTCAAACCGAAAAGTGTTGAACTAAAGGAAGTTAGATAATAACCTGGGGCATAAGATCATAAATTTACAGCTCAATCCGACATACTGCAATTTTTCACGAATTTTTACAGCGAAGCACAAAAATCTGTTTTGGGACAACAACTTCCCCAAATCTTACTTCCCTCTCATTAGAGGTTATTCTTGGCCCAAAAACCACACAAAAAAGGATAAGGAGAGGTTATTACAGAAGTAATAACTTCCAAAACTCAACAAAATAAAAACTTACTGAAATAAAAATTTGGGTTATCTCCCAATAGTTCTTTTCTTTAACGCCTTTAAGTTGGGCATAGGAAGCAAGAATCATTATTTTCGAATGAAGAAGCATTAACATCAAATTTTGTTTTAATAGGAGAGGAAAATTATATATCCTCTCTCTTTTTATGGAAGTGTTCTATACCTTTATTGAGTGGGAATTTATATTAAATGGTTCCTTCCTTCATATCAATAATGGCACCAACAGTTTTAAGAAAAGGTCTTCCAAAAATAATGGGACAAGAAGCATTGCATTCAACATCCAAAACATATAAATCAATAGGTCCAAAGGAATTGTTACCATAATAAGAACACCATTAATACTCCCCATAAATTTCTTTTTGGCATTATCATCAATATGGACATCCAAATAACAATCTTCCAAAGGTGGCAAAGCAAGCATTTTATAAATTTTTCTAGGCATAATAGAGACACTAGAACCAAGGTCACATAAAGCTTTGAGATCAAAATAATTCACTTCCATATTAATGATGGGTTCCCAACCATCTTCTAATTTCCTAGGAATAGAAACTTTATGTTTCAACTTTTCTTCTTTAATTTTAATGAGGGCCTCTGTAATGTGTTTTGTAAAAGCCATATTCATAGAACTAGCATTACGACTTCTAATAAGATTTGTAGGAACATAATTACTTCAAAAATATTTCAACCATCAAGATCAAAATCAAACTTAGCATCCAAGGTAGTAGAACTATTGTTTCCCATGTTTCGAAAAATTTCAGCATTCTTATTGGGTTTAGGCATTGTTGCAAAAGGAATGGGAACTTCTTGTGGTTTGATAGCATCAATATTGGTGGTGGTAATGGTACAAATACTATTATTTATAGCAATTTCATCTTCTCTTTCCAACTTAGCATGCAATTTGGCTAACAGTCTATCATTTTCATCAATTCTAACTTGTATGGCATTAGTAGCAGTAAAGGGATTTTCCATGGTTTTAGGTTTAGCAGCCATTTTATTAATCAAAGAGGATTGTGCTTCTGACAAAGATAAAATATTTGTTCGTCATTCAAAATCTTTTCCTCCATAGTTTTTTTTTGAAAGTATATTTTTTACTAATAAAATCTTTAAGCATGACTTCAAGTTTAGAGGGAGCACTTCTATTGTTGTTGTAAGAATTTCCATAAGAATTACCATTATTAGGAGGATATGGCCTATAATTATTATTACCAAAATTATTCCTATAGGCATTGTTGCTAAAATTGTTATTTCTAATGAAGTTCACATCAACTTGCTATTGAGCAACCAAAGAGGCTAAAGGAACATTATTTGGATCAATATGAGCTTTTCCATTAACAAGCATAGACATAATAACATCAATTTTATCACTCAAGGAGGAGGTTTCTTTAACAAAATTTACCTTCTTACCTTGTGGAGCTCTCTTAGTGTGCCATTCGGAATAGTTAACCATCATATTATCAAGGATCTTTGTTGCAACACACAAAGTAATGGTCATAAAGGTACCTCCAGCAGCAGAATCCAACAGATTTCTTGAAGAGAATTTTAGTCCTGCATAAAAAGTTTGGATAATCATCCAAGCAGTCAGTCCATGAGTAGGCAATTCTTTACCAAAGATTTCATTAGCATGAGCAACATGTTCAGTATCAAATTTTTTAAATTTCATTATTTCACTTTTCATAGATATAATCTTAGAGGAGGATAATATTTTCTAATAAAGGCATCTTTGTATTTAATCCAAGAATCAATACTATTTCTAGGAAAAGATAGCAACCATTCTTTAGATTTTCCTCTTAAGAAGAAAGGAAACAATTTAAGCTTAATAATATCTCCATATACATCCTTATATATTTGCATCTCATAAACTTCAACAAAATTATTAAGGTGCGCAGCAGGATCATCATAACTAGCACCAGAAAATTGCTCTTTCATAACAAGATTCAGCAAAGCAGGTTTAATTTCATAAAAAGTAGCATCAGGAGCAGGTGAAGGAATAGGTATGCAAAGGAAATCATTGTTGTTTGTGGTAGTGAAGTCACATAACTTAGTGTTTTTAGGACTATTCATTTTTGAAAAAGTGAAGCAAGCCAACAAAAGTAGTAACTAATTTTTTTTGTATTTTTTATAATAAAAAGCAAACCAAGCAAAACCTTTTTTTGCATTTTTGATAAAAATAAACAAGCAAAAGAAGCTAAGCAAAACAAAAAAAGTAAAGAGATTGGTTGTGAGAGACTCCCCTTGCAAGAATCTTCTCTCTCCTAGAAAAGTGACTAACAAGGAGGAAGAGATTGAAGCTGTCCTTATCTCCCCGACGACAACGCCAAAAAATCTTGATGGTGGCTCAATTGACGTTGAGCCTGTTCGGAGACCCCAAGAGCAAGGTGTGGTGAGCACAACAACAAGTTTTCCCTCAGTTATGAAACCAAGGTTATCGAACCAGTAGGAGTAAGGAAACAACTCCAAGTTGTTGCTAACAACTTAGAACCTGCACAACACAAACTCAATACTTTATCCCTACTTAAAGTGAGGTTGTCAATCTCACCGGTTTGTTGAAAACAAAGGATTAAACGTATAATGTGGAAGATAGTAATTTGTTTGTAGAAAGTAAACAGTAACAATAGATGGTATATCAATGACAAAGGAATGGACCAGTGTCCACAGTTCACTAGAGGTGTTATCCTTAAGATAGATATCATGTTGGGTGAACAAATTACAGCGGGGCAATTGACAGATTGAGAAATCATAACAATGCATATACTAGACATCTTGACTCCTACGAGATTTTTTTTGGGCATTACAACATAATACATAGACCGTAATCCAACTACATATATGGCTAATAATTCGCCTTCAGGTTATCATCCGAACCCCTTCCATTATTAAGTTGCAAGCAATAGATAATTGCATTAATCAATGTGTGTAAAGTAAACAATACAATTGCCCCATGGACGAAGGATTGTTGTTTTATCCCTAGTAGCAACAGCACATCTATAACCTTAGAGATTTCTGTCACTTCCCCATATTACTAGAGGCATGAACCTACTATCGAGCATAAATACTCCCTCTTGGAGTTGCAGGCATCTACTTGGCCAAGATAGCTACTAACAACGGAGAGCATGCAAGATCACAATTAACATAGACATGATAGAATCAATAATCAATCTGACATAGTACCTCAATATCCATCGGATCCCCGCAAACACAACATGTATGATTAAAAATAGATGATCTTGATCATGAACGAAGCTCACAAGATCTAAACATGATAGCACAAAGGAGGAGAAACAACCATCTAGCTAATGTATGGACCCATAGTCCAAGAGTGAACTACTCACGCATCACCCCGGAGGCTGGCATGGTGATGAAGAAGGCCTCCGGGATTATATCTCGCCTCCGGCAGGGTGCCAGGATGAGCTTCGGATCCCCCCGATCTAGGGACGATGGTGGCGGCGGCTACGGACTGTTTCATGGATATTTGATCGGGTACTAAGAGTTTCTGCATCGGGGTGCTTTTATAGGCGAAGGGGCATGGTCGGCGGGTGCCGAGGGGCCCACACCTAGGGCTGGCGCACCCCCTGGTCGCGCCGCCACCAGGTGTGGCCACGTCGTGGCCCCACTTCGGCTGCCCTTCGGACTCCATGTTCCTTCTAGTAAAATATTGACTTTGGCTTTTCTCCCGTATAATTCTGAGAATATTTCCTTACTAGCTTTGCTGAAACCAAAAATAGCGGAAAACAGGCAACTGGCACTGTGGCATCTTATCAATAGGTTAGTTCCAGAAAATGTATAAAAATACCTCAAAGTGTAGAAAAAACATAACAAAGTTGATACAAAACAAGCATGGAGCATCAAAAATTATAGATACATTTACGATGTATCACTCGCTCACAAGGGATCACATATCATAGGAACGAGTAAAGAGTACTTATCGGTAACGAGGTTGAACTAGGTATGCAAAGATACCGATGATCAGACCTCGGATAAGTAAAATATCGCGAGACAAAGGGAAATTGGTATCGTATATAAATGGTTCATTCGATCACAAAGTAATCATAGAAATATGTGTGAGACATATGAATTTCCATATTCCTCTATTGGTTATTGATCACATAAGAGTCTCGGTCATTTCTACATAATTCATGAACCACGGGGAGACACACTTAAGGATTCAATGTTGTTTAGTAGATATGGAATGTGAGTAAGAAGACCGAATGTTGTTTAGAGTCTCATATGGGATCCGGGATATCACGAGGAGATCCGGAATGGTCCAGAGAATAAGATTCATATAAGGAAAGTCCAATTCCGGAGTTTGGGAATAATTCTGGTGTTTTCACCGAAATGTTCTAGAAGGGTCTAGAAGGTTCACCGATCCGGAAGGGGAACGGTACATGAATGTGCCATGACAAATTGGAATGGTTGCATCATGTCCTAGGTCACTAGGCTAGGCAAATAAAAGAGAGAAATCAAACTCCAAAATTGAAAGTCAAAAGGCAAGTTTGAAAAGTCAAACTGGGACAATGTTTCCTGGTGGAGGGAGGAGAGGAAACCTCCTCTCCCTCCACCGCGCACCAATGAGGAGAGGGATTTGGGGGAGGATTCGACCTGCCCCTCCCCTAGCCTCCCCTCGCTATCATAAATAGAGGGAAGGGGGCTGCAGCCAAGCCTACACCATAAACCCTAGCCCCACCCAAGCCACTGCCGCCGTCGCCCAGCGCCGCCGCTGTCCAATACGCCGTCGGCCCCATATCCTCCTCTTAGGCTTCTAAACCACTAGTCATCGAGTAACCCCTCTACTCCACCTAGCCGCTCTGGCTTAAGGAAAAGCCCTATGGGATCTCCCCTCTAAACTTTGACACCACGCCGTCATGCTGCCAGAATTGCGAGGAGAGAGCTACAACCTCTGTTGCTTGATGGAACAAGGGATAGGAAGGTCTTCATCAAGTACTAAACGTGTGACCGACTGCGGGAGCGCTACCGGAACGCGGCGCGGGAAGGATCGTCTGCGTGATATTGAGATCGACAAGTGAACGACTACATCACGCACGAGAATCTGCTCTCGTTAACCGCTTTGAATCTTCGAGGGTGAGTACTCTATCGACTCGTTGCTACAATCTAGTAGATAGATCTTGGCTTGTGTGCGTTCATGTGGTAGAAATTTTTTGTTTTCCATGCTATGAACCCCTAAAAGATTTTACACCTTTCCAGAGGGTCTTCCAAGTTCAAAACTTTATTTCTCGTGTATGGAACTATCACGGATTTTATGTCTTGAAACCATTTGACGAAGTCAGGGCCCATCATCGCTTCTTTGCATATAGTCGGTTCATCATTGTAAAAAACAATGATTTACTCTCAAATCTTAGTATTTGATTGTTTATTCGACCTACTTGGTTCAATAGGAACTTAGACCTCCGTGACCACAACCTTTGAGGCACATGAGCCATGAGCATTGTTGCTGCCTCCGGGACACTTTTCGGCACTGCTTAACTCAGCACATATTAACTAAGGTTCAATAAACTTATCAAAGTTCTATTGTCCTCCCACTTAACTTTTCATGAAAAATTCCTTCTAAAGAAACTTGATGTTATAAGCGACAAACACTTTTATCTTCAGTATTATGGAGGAATACCCAATGGTTATTTGAAATAACCTGCAATGACATGCTCATCCGACTTTGGTTGTCATTTTTTTTACTTATGCCTAGCATACCAATGTTTAATAAAGGACAACTTGGGTTTTATCCCAAACCATAAGTTTATACGGTTTCATGTCAACAGATCAAGATGGAGCTCTTTTCACTGTAAAAGCGGTAGTCACTAAAGCTTAATCTTTAAAATACAATGGCAGTTTTATAACTGACAACTTTGATCTCACCATGTCAAACAAGGTTTCATTGCATATCTCAAACACTCCATACTCCTGTGGTTTTTTAGGAAATACAAATCCATGGAATGATTCATCAAATCTTAGGTGTTATGCTAAACTTGTAACTCAAATATCTTCCTTTTTGATCCAATCATAAACTCTTTATTTTCTTTGTTACAGTGATTTTCCACTTCATCTTGAAAGTCTTTGAACATTTTCAAATATTTCACACTTCTTCCTCATTAAGTTAATATGCACATATATTCACTCAAGTATCCGAAGAAATCATATGAAGTTGAAATCCATCGCTCACGACTAAACATAATGGACTACATACATCAATATGTACAAATTCCAATAAGTTAGTCATTTGTTCTTCTTTGGACTTTGAACAAAGCTTCAATTATCTCCAGGAAAGTCTCACAAGCGTCATTTGATCAAAATCAAAAGACTCCAAAATTCCATCAACATGAAGTTTCTTCATGTTTTCTTTCTAGCATACTTTAAACGGGGATGTCACTTCATAAGTGATCTTTCAATCATTTGTCTTTCGACATTTTTAGCATTAGTTTTATGGATGTGATTTAGCAAACCATACATGTAAATCATCCATATTTTATGAAAGACGGTAATTATTTGAACAACCCTTTTGTTCTCATAATACTTGATCAAAATAACAACTATCGAAACAAATCTTGAAGGAAAGCTTTTATGAAAACAAGAAACACAACAACACCTTGTTTGTTTTCGATGAACATCATCACACATTCTCTTGCTGGTTACTTAGGCCATTGCAGTTCATGAATTTTGTTGTCTTTCATGAAATTTCACACCAACCAGTTTGGTATCCAATACCCAAGAACCATATTGTTTAACAAGCAAAGATTATAGCCATAACATGTACGGAAATTCACTTTGGCTCCTAGGTGTAGATGCACCCACTTCCAAAAATACATACTTAAAAATGTTGAAAATTTTGAAAAAAAATTCAGATGTACATGTTGACATTATATGTTCGTACACCAAGTTTCAAGAAAAAAATACATTTTATGTTGATTGTGTAAAAAAGAAAAATTTGGTGTTGCAAAATAGTTTTTCACTAGACATTACTTTGTATTTTTTGTACAGACCACAAAAAATGTCTTCTGACCACAAAACTTCGTGTGAGGACATAACATGTCCGGATGCACACCCGTGATTTTGTTCTGGAATTTTTAAATATTTTGAAATTCATATAAAATGTATTTTTCATATTAGGTGTATTTAGACCTGAGAGCCAAATCGCCATGTCGTAACATGTATATCATTTATATACCTAAGTTGGATATGAGAACAAACATTTTGCTAAATTATACTCTATCATATTGCAACCAAAACATTGTATCAGATATTGCAATATCTTCCACAAATGATGGTTACTGAAAAAATTCTTTCCGCTCCTAGATAACCTTGATATTAAAACAATCCTTTTGAATATCAAGAATCATGTAGGCAAACATGATACTTTAGATACTAACACTAGAATTGTTACTCTTGATTTAACACTAATTATTAAACTTCATGGAGTAAACAGAGTTTGCTAAAAGTTTGCAATAGGACTTTTAAACTTTAGATTGACACTAAAAACAATAAGATACCAGTTCGTAAAGTAACTATCCATAATTATATAGTTCTGTTATCTCAATTATAACTAAGCGTAAGGTGGTGAACGAATGCCAATGAGTACAACAATTATGCAAATTTACTTTGATTTAATTTATGATAAATTGTGTTCAACTTTAATCATATTACTATTTGAACTCCCACTCAAAACAACATCCCTCAAGTAGTTTTGGTGATTACACGAACAAAATCCACTACACCAAGTACGATCATCACAAGAGATGATGTAGCTTCAAAGGCTAACAATCAACATGTTCATCATATCATCCATATGAATCATGCTTTACCTTTCGGTATTTCGTGTTCCGAGACCATGTTTGTACATGCTAGGCTCGTTAAGGTTAACCTTAGTATCCGCATGTGCAAATATGATGTAACATCCCAAAAATATTAAACTTGGATCATAAAAATCTAATCATCAAAATTAGGGTTAACAAAAACTTTTCCAACTAAAAATATGAAACCATTCATATGTGTGTGTATTCAAAATTTGGATTCTTTTGAATTGCCATGGTTCTATGTTTCTTTTCTTGTAAAAGGATTCTTAGATGAAATAAACATCATTTAAACAATGCCCAAACTTTTTCCAAAGACAAACAACTCAAAATAAACAAATGAAGTGAATCGTCATTTTTGCCAAATTAACTCTCATGCCTACTTTGGCTATCTCTAGTTTTCAAAACTCAACAGAAACATTTGTGGATCTTTGCAGCCCTTGTTAGTACTCATAATAAGCTACCAAGTCCCACTTTGTGATCTTCCAAAAACATTCAAATGCTCGGTTTAAATGACGGTTAAAAATTGAATCTATCTCATATGGGAAGATCCCACTATTTCAAAAACCGCTCAAACAATTCAATTTTCAAAACCCAAGCACCCACAGAATCCTCAGCACATGCCTAGCACACCCACCAAAAATCTTTTCAAAATTCAAAAGTATGTTTCTTGCGTCCATTTCATCAAACAGCTTGTAGATTCAAATCACAAACACTATAGTGTGCAGTAAATTTGGCCTAACTTATTCCCTCTCTGGTTGCAACTAGTCTTTAGTAGATCATCTAGCTCAATTGTAAACATCTAGCACCACTGTGAGCTTGCCTTGCCATCAATGGTGAGCAGGCCGAGCCTCACCATGCCACCCCATTCTCGCCGACCAGCTAGCAGCCACCCTAGCCTTGCCAACCTTGTCTAGGAGGTAGCCAGCACCTCACCGCCCCCTCTCGACCAGCCCTAGCTCAAAGACAGAGACAAGAACCGCCAGGAACACCGTGCCCGCGCCGCTGTCGACCATGCCGATGCGCACCACCGCGCACGCACCGTTCCCACTCAACCCGACCACCTCGAGCCCTTGCCGCCCACCAGCATGAACCCCACCGTCCCAGGAGACCACTAGACATGATCGTTTCCTCGCCCGTACCCCGTAGCCACCGCACGCCACGGAGTTAGCCTTCGGTACCGATCAGAGCACCGCACGTTTCCGACCATTTGCCACCGCCCCTAAGCGCGCATTCAAGTCCTAGAGCATCGCCAGGAGACAGCGCGTTGATCGCCAACCTCTGCCATGCCTCTAGCCGCCCGTAGCCATGTCGCCACCATCGCCTGCCCATCCCTCTCGGTCTCGCCATAGAGCCTATAAAAGGAGGTGACCCCCAGCCGATTGAAGCACACCATTCCACTCCCCTCACCTCACTGATCATTCCACCCTCTAGCCGGATCACGAGGAGCAGCAGCTCGCCGGAATTGCGCCGGAGCAGGTTGCCTCTGGAGAAGAAGGGAGCCGTTGATTTCGACCACCCCCGGAGCCGCCTCGACCATCCCTGAGCTCGTCGTCGACCACTCGTTCGTTTGCCCGCCTCGCCGTTGTCACTAGAGCCCTGGTATGCCCCATATGCACCCCCACTGAGCCGCTAGGGTTCGAGCTCGCCGATGGCATGTTCATCGTTGACGATGATCCCCAGCCATCGATCTTCATTCTAATCCAATGAACTACACAACCCCGTACCGCTTCGCGTGTTATGAGCCATTGACTGGTGGAATGTTGGGGATATGCTATATGGGTATCCTCATAGCATGTCTCTTATTCGACTAAACCGGGTGGCCCATAGTCGGTAGCATGGCCTGTGGCCTGCTGGACGGCCCAGTTAGGTGGATCCAGAAGGGAGGCCCATGCAGGATAAAGGAAGGCTACGGTGGAGTCACCAGCATACCCGGAGCCTTGGAGTGCAAGATACACAAGACTAGTGATAGACTGTGTAGGACTCTGTAACCTGTCCGGCTAGGACTTTTCCCTGTAACCCTAGGATCTGGCGACTATATAAGTTGCGCCTATAGGAGCCTTTAGGGCACAACACAAGCATAACTTAGTACAGATTCATACAACCTCGCACAGCGAACCTATCTCTGTAACTCGGCGTATTGCCCTTATAGTGATTTATAGCAGGAGTAGGATTCCGCCATCGTCGTGGGATCTGAACCTGGGTAAGCTGTGTTACCTCATACCCGTCAATCATCCCACGTCTGTAAACACGCATTGTGAGGACCCCTCCATGGCGTACTCGTCGGCAATACCACGACAGTTGGCGCCCACCGTGGGGCAAGAGGCGCTTCAGGCTCTTCAGCGGGCGAGAACCAAGATCTTCGAAGGAATCGGCAAAACCGTAGCCATCGGCCATGTTCTCTTCTCCGGCAACATTCCAATCGTCCCCCCTGACAAGTTCTAGATCTCGGCTAAGACGAACCCTACGCGGTGTTCGATCGTTCCTATCGGAGACATCCACCTCTTCATCAGCGAAACCGACTCGGGCACTAATTCCCTGGGAGTCGGAGAAGCATCACGACCCACACGGACCGCCTTCGGGCAGGATACGTTCGCGGAAGGATCGATGTCGGATCTCTCCTCGGAGTTTGCCGGCAAAGATCGGAAAGCATCAAGACCCGCACGCACCGCCTACAGGCAGGATACATTCGCGGAAGGATCGATGTCGGATCTCTCCTCGGAGTTTGCCGGCAAAGATCGGAAAAATTCAATACCCACCCAAACCGCCCCTGTGCAGGATATAAAGGTGGAAGATCACTGCAAATCCCCCGGCTTTGTCCGCGCGTCTGGACAGCAGAGATCCAAGTTTGTCGGCGTGGTTACCATCTTCGATCTGGCGCGCTGCGTTTAGAGAGAGGGCGAAAACCCCCGCGACTACCTCGCCAAGTGGCTCCGTATACCGGCTGACCTGGCCAATTACCCCGATGATAACGCTTAGTATCACTTCGTGGAAGGACTGGACCGTGGCACACTTCTCCGACATTCTTTACGTCGGCAGCAGGCAACAGGACGCCTTACCCTCGAAGAGATGGTGAGCACCGTCAACAGCTACGCGGCAGCTGACGCGGCAGCCCAGATGGAGCTTGCGCTCAGAGATGGAGAACCTCTGGTTCAGCAGCCGCCCCCACTGCCTCCAGCCGCCATTGTCGTAGCAGCACCACCACCTCCAGTCATCATCGAGGCCGTTGCACCTCCACCGCCCGTCATCGAGGAAGTCCTGGCACCCTCCGACTCTGTCATTGACATGCTTTATGCTGATTTCAGTGCAGATTCAGAGGAGGTAGACTTCAGTCCATAAGAGCTAGACTCCGCTATGCAGGAGATGGAGGAGGAGTACTCGCGCGACGAGCAAGCTAACAACACCGTCATGTCTCGAGGGGTGTTCATCACCATTGGGACAACGATGGATGAAGATGAACCCGGGCAAGCTCCGCCTACGGCGCTGGAAAAGGGGAAGGGGACACTTATTGCTGCCGACGATGATCGCGCAAAGGTCATGCCTCCTCCGCCTAACCCAGAGAAGCAGCCGCAGGAACTCGGCACCGGTCCGAGCAACAACAACACCGCAAACTTGCCGCCTCTAGCATCCACGTCGGCAGCAGCCCATGTTACTCCAGCTGATAAAGTGATGTACGGCAATCTCCTCGTCGAGCCACTAAAGTTGATCATATCCGGAACGTGACTCAGCTTGACGAGAAGCGCCAGCAGCTGCTGGAGGAGGCGCAAGCCATCGCGGAGCAAGGCGTTAAACTAGATCGAGATCTGGTCAATGCGCAGAAGTCCATAGAGAAAGCTAGAGCAATGGAGGCCGAGTACAAGACTCTGCTGCAGCAGCAGAAGGCTAAGAAGGCTCCGGCTCACGTTATCAACGATCCTGGTGTACGGCGCAACCTAGTATGGGCTCCCTCGAAGCCGGCACAGGCCAAGCCATACATTGATAGTGAAGGCAAGCAGGTGATGCCCACCCCACTCCTTAACCTCGACGTCGCCAAGACCCTTCTGGAGCAGGATAGATCGCCTGAGGCAGTAGAACAGGTCTATGACCTAGTGTCCAAGGCGGTAAAGCAGCAGGAAAAGGCCACCTCTCAGAGGCTTGAGTCTGACCCAGCGCTCTGCCGATCTAGCCAGTACAAACCGCCAAGGGACAGATCTCCTCAGGATGTCGGATCACAGACGGGTTCATCAGAACAAAGACGGAGGGATGCGCGCAACAGGAAGGATGCTATCCCCATATCCTCTGACCACGGAGAAAAAGCCCGATCTCGCCGCCCATCGCCACAGCCCTGATCCCCTCGATGTCAGGAAGACTACAAGGCTCACCATCGCACGGATATGCCCCCTCCAAAGCAGTGTGGTATCGTCATCTGCGACAACGCGGCGCAGACCCGTCATGATGAAGAGCGCCACCAAGGACACAAGAGCAGGTCACACCACGACCCTCCGCATCCGACAAGCAACCGTGACAGGCGCGAGGCATCGCAGGAAGGTAACAACAAGAAGGCTAACCCACCACCACCTCCGCCTCCGTCGCCGCCAAGCAGTCACCATGCCGGAAGAGGCCCGCGTCATTCACGTAGCCCATCCCCTGTTGACAACAAGAAGAAGAACCCGGAGCCGTACGATGCACGTTCATGGATCGATAAGATCCACGAGGCCCGGGAAGGACCATACCTGGGACCACGTTGTTTTGGACCTGCAATACAGTCCGCAACTTACCCCAAAGGTTTCCGGATCGACAAGACCATCAAGCCCTATGATGGCACCGCCAAACCTGCCACATGGTTGTAGACTACGGCAACGCGGTGGAGATTGCCGGAGGCAACCCCAACGTCGCCGTTAAGTACCTCCCGTTAATGTTGGCAGGCACGACACGTCAATGGATCGACGACTTGCTGGAGAAATCTATCTACAACTGGCTGGATATGCAAGAAGCATTCACCAAGAACTTTGAGGGTACATACAAGCGTCCTTGCACTGTGGGCGATCTACAGTGGTGCGTGCAAGAGAAAGACGAGACGTCTCGTTCCTACCTCTCCCGCTGGCTGGATATGAAAAATTCCTGCGCAGGAGTGCACACTCAGACCGCCATGGCCGCCTTCATCGATGGGTTGGAAAGGGGTACGTTGCTCCGACATAAGCTAAAGCGCTTGCAGGACAATCATCAGCTTGACTTGAATCATATGATTCAGTGAGCTAGTGAGTTCGCAGCTGCCGACGATGATGCTCGTGGCTCTTTGCCGGCAATGGCCGTTCCAACCCAAGCTCGGAGGAACAGCAGTACAAAGCGGAAAACCACTCCAGAAGAAAAGCAATCTACCGACATGGTCGGTATGACTTTTGCAGGACGAGGAGAAGGCGGACAACGTGGCCGAGGAAGGGGATCGGGCCGCGGGCAGCAGCGAGGAAGTGAAACCACCTCGGCGCCGCTCCGCGTTCCCCAAACCTACGAGGAGTACCGCGATATGTCGTGCCTCGTACACCTCGACACCAACGGCAAGGCCACCCATACCAATCAACACTGCAAGTTCATCAACGACCTCAAGGAAGACCCGGAGTCCGGCTACAAGCGAAGTCGGAAGAACAGACCGTGAGGCAAGGGCAAGGGGAAGAAGAAGGAGGAGGAGTCCAAGGATTCAAGTGACATGGACGAGGATGTTGACCCCAAGCACGCTGCCAAGAGCGACGACAAGGGCAAGAACCCCTTCGCAAAGAAGGCCCCAGTCTACCACACATTCCTTGGCACCCCCGCCGTCCGACAACAGAAGACCTCTCTAAGGATTCTGATGGTCACTCTCCCCCCAGTTCCCCAATACCTGCGTTGGTCGGAGGTTCCAATAACTTGGGACAGGACGGACCACCTAGACCTTGTGCCCACGGAAAACCAGTACGCCATGGTCATCAACCCATTTATTGACGCCGTGGATTTCACCAAGTGCATGGTGGATAGTGGAAGCAGCATCAACATCATGTATCTGGATACACTTCAGAAGATGAACTTGACGGAGGCAAACCTAAGGCGGACCAACACCGTTTTCCATGGCGTAGTTCCTGGTCGGGAGGCTCGGTCCCTTGGGTGCATTACGCTTCAGGTAGCCTTTGGCGACATTAATAATTACCGCCAAGAGCGCATGACCTTTGAGGTTGTCCCCTTCAAGAGCGTGTACCACGTCATATTCGGCCGCGACATATTCCACACGTTCATGGCCAATCCATGCTTCGTCTACAACAAACTCAAGATACCCAGACAAAACGCTGTCATCATCGTATCCGGAAGCTTTACCAAGGCAAGGGACTGCAAGATCAATGAAGCAGCCATTGCAGATGCTGTCCTCTACAGCAAAGAATTCAAGGAGATCTAGAGCAAGGTCAATGACTCAGAGATGCCCGCGTCGAAGAAGCAGATCTCCGACTCGGCTCATGCGTTCAAGGCCGCCATCGAGACGAAGCCGGTGGAACTTGTGGTAGGTGATGCCTCCAAGACTGTCGCCATTGGGACGAACCTGGATCCCAAATAGGAAAGCGCGCTCGTTGAGTTCCTCCATGAGATAAGGGACATCTTTGCCTGGCAACCTGCCGACATGAAAGGTGTACCTAGGGAACTTGCCGAGCATAGCTTAAACATAGATCCAAAATGTAAACCAGTGAAACAACCTCTACGACGCTTCGGAGATGAGAAGAGACGCGCCATTGGCAAAGAGATAGCTATGTTACTTAAGGTTGGCTTTATCCGAGAAGTCCTTCACACCCGATGGGTGGCCAATCCTGTACTCGTCCCCAAAAAGGGAACCAATGAATTAAGAATGTGCGTTGATTACACCGGCTTGAACAAAGCATGTCCCAAAGATCCGTTTGCTTTGCCTCGCATTGACCAAGTCATTGACTCGACGGCTGGCTCAGAACTTTTGTGTTTTCTCGATGCGTACTCAGGATACTAACAGATCAAGATGAGGAAGTCGGACCAATTGGCCACTTCGTTCACTACTCCATACGGCATGTTTTGCTATGTCACGATGCCCTTTGGGCTGAAAAACGCAGGTGCTACCTACCAGCGGACAATGCAACGTTGCCTTCACGACCAAATTGGTTGGAACGTTCATGCCTATGTGGACGATATCGTGGAGATGTCTAAAAAGTCAAACGACTTAATCTTCGACTTAAAAGAAAACTTTGATAATCTCCGGAAATACAACATGATGCTCAACCCTAAGAAGTGCGTCTTTGGGGTTCCAGCCGGCAAAATGTTGGGCTTCATCATTTCCCAGCGCGGAATCGAGGTCAACCCGGAGAAAATCAAGGCCATCATAAACATAAACCGTCCGACATGCCTAAAGGACATTCAACGACTAACAGGTTATGTTGCAGCAGTTAGTCGGTTCGTCAGCCGACTTGGAGAGAAGGCTTTGCCGCTGTACAAGTTGCTGAAGAAGGTGGAAAAATTCACGTGGACAGACGAAGCAGATGCAGCATTGAAGCAGCTCAAGGAGATTCTTTCCTCAGCGCCCATCCTTGCAGCACCCGAGCCTGGAGAGCCCCTATTAATTTACATGGAGGCAACCAACCGGGTTATTAGCATCGTCGTCGTGGTAGAGCAGAAGGAACCAGGCTATGAGCACGGGGTTCAACGACCAGTTTACTATGTGAGCCAGGTCTTGACGGAGTCCAAGCAGCGTTACCCGCACTACCAAAAGATAGCTTATGGAGTATTCCTCGCTTCTTGGAAGCTGAGGCATTACTTTCAGGAGCACCCAATCACAGTAGTGAGCAAGACTCCACTGTCCGACATTATCAATAAAAGCGATGCTATAGGAAGGGTCGCGAAGTGGGGCATTAAACTTGCCGCCTTCGAGATCACCTACAAGAGACGCGACGCTATCAAGTCACAAACTTTGGCGGATTTTATTGCAGATTGGACGAAGATGCCAGATGCTACTCCGTTCCTAGAACCAGAGTACTGGGTGATACACTTTGACGGATCAAAGTTTCTCAACGGCTCGGGGGCTGGTGTACTGCTACAGTCACCAAAAGGAGACAAGCTGCACTACGTTCTGCAGATCCACTTCGAAGCTACAAACAACATGGCGGAGTATGAAGCACTCATTCACGGACTACGTGTAGCCAAGGATATTGGCATCAAGCGCATAGTTTGCTGTGGAGATTCCGACTTGGTTTCCCAGCAGGTATCTGGCACCTGGAACGCGTGGAACCCTATGATGGCAGCATATCGCGATGAAGTGGACGAGATAGCCAAGAGCTTCTTGGGCTACGAATTCAAGTATGTGCCTAGGGAGCAAAACGAGGCGGCTGATCTACTGTCTAAGCTTGGATCAGGGCGCAAGAAAATTCCGCCAGGAGTTTTCCTAGAGCATCTACGCACACCATCCGTGAAGGGCGCCGACATCGACAACCCGGATAGAGCTGACTCTTTCGTCAACATGGTGACAAAGATCCCTCCAGCTTGGACAAAACCGTTCATGGAGTATCTCGAACACGGAACTTTGTCCGACGACAAAGTCGAAAGACGGCAAATAGTACGACGAGCAAAGGGTTATACCATAATCAATGGGCAACTCTATAAAAGGA
The DNA here is from genome assembly GCA_916181665.1 of Avena sativa. NCBI lineage: Eukaryota > Viridiplantae > Streptophyta > Magnoliopsida > Poales > Poaceae > Avena > Avena sativa. The sequence goes on from OV702296.1 coordinate 82,776,973, forward strand.
GCACTACTGGTGTACACTTAAAGTGCGTTTCCCAGCTAGAAGGTATGGAAATCCTGCGCGAGATCCATCTTGGAGATTGCGGGCATCACGCCGCTCCTCGATCATTGGTCGCGAAAGCCTTCCGGCAAGGATTCTATTGGCTGACCGTGAAGGCGGACGCCGACAAGCTGGTTGAGACATGCACGGGATGCCAGTATTATGCCCGACAACCACATGTTCCTGCTGAAGAATTGCGAACAATACCAATAACTTGGCCATTTGCAGTCTGGGGGCTAGACATGGTGGGACCGTTACAGACGGTACCGTGTGGATTTACGCATCTGCTTGTAGCAGTTGACAAATTCCCAAATGGATAGAAGCTAAACCCATTAGAAAGCTTGATGGGGCAACTGCCCTTCGGTTTGTCCGGGATCTAGTGGTGAGATTTGGTCTCCCACACAGCATCATCACCGACAACGGAAGCAACTTGTCACTCGGAGAAGTGGAGGCCTATTGCTGGGACAAAGGCATCCGACTTGACCTTGCATCTGTGGCACACCCACAATCCAATGGTCAGGTTGAGCGAGCCAATGGATTAATTCTGCAAGGAATCAAGCCACGTCTTGAGGCACCGCTACATAGAGCAGCTGGAGCCTGGGCGGAATAATTGCCATCTGTGCTGTGGAGTTTATGAACCACACCCAACAGATCCACCGGCTACACCCCTTACTTCATGGTATATGGAGCAGAAGCCATCCTACCTTCCGACATCCTCCACGACGCACCAAGAGTTGCCGCCTACGACGAAGATGGCGCTGAAGAATCCAGACGCCTAGATGTGGACCTTCTCGAGGAGGAGCGTGTTTTGGCATGCCAAAGATCCGCCATCTACCAGCAGAAGCTACGCAGCTACCATAGTCGCCGCGTTCGGCATCGCTCGTTTAAAGAGGGGGATTTAGTACTCCGACTTAAGTAGAAGAAGTCACACAAATTATCCCCGCCATGGGAAGGACCGTTCATCATAAGCAAGGCGCTGCTCAATGGGTCATACTACCTTGTCGACAATCGTGAACTCAAGGATAGACCCAACGAGGATCATAAGCATAAGCGACGTGACCCGGATGATGACTACCCGGAGCTTGATCGGCCATGGAACATAGCACAACTACGTCCTTTCTACACTTAACATCTTTTATCTAATTGTGTACCTCTTATATGATCAATGAAATAAAGCTCTTTGGTTCACTCATATTGCTGAGTCTTTTGCCTCCTTTAGTGTTCATTTTTTGATCATATAAAACCTTTATGCACAAGTCTTGCGATTGCACTTGTGAAAATTCCGCCTACGGGCGTTAGCTTAAGTTTTTTGGTTTACACATTCTTTGTCGTTTTTATGTGGATTCTGGAGTAGTGACTTTCGGCACTTATTGTCGGCGATTTTGTGCTCAGATTATTGACGGTGCCATTGGGCATCATCACCTAAGCGCATGGTTCCGACAACGAGTCTTCCGACTCACGAAAAGTCATGCATAAGAACCAGAGTAATGGATAAGCCAGCACTTGCTTAAAAATAAATACATACTGGGAATTAATTCTTAAGTCGCAGGACTTAATAATCATTGTTTTCCGCCTTAAGATTACATCACCAAGTTTCTTCCATGCACACACCAAAGGTGAAACAAAAATTACAAAGTGTTCTTCATTCTTTGGGCGCAGGAGACTTGGAGGCCGCATCATCACCAGCCGGAGAATCACCCTCAACATCAGCGCTGTGATGAGACTCGGAGGAATCTTGGTTGACGCTATCGATGGTGTTCCTGGGCACGAAGACGTCAACATCCACCAACTCGGAAACCCTGGTGTCATAACCCGCGAGTGATGACAGGATGGCTTCGTGATCGATCTCCTTGCCGTCATCATCTACGTCGGGGATGCCAGAGGTCACCGTGTCGATGTCGGCATCTTCATAGTGTGCATTCACCATAGACAGCGCCATCCTTGTGCCAGCCCGTGCGCATGAAGCTTTCCATCTCGCGACACGCTCGGGGGCTCGGCGCAGAATCTCTGAGTACTTCGCCACGGAGTCCGAGGCCTTGATATAAATCTGAAGGGGCTTGGCAATCTCCTTGGCTTGGGCGATGGCGGTATTGATGAAGTTGTCGGCAAGAACCATGCATTCTTTGTCCGAAGGAGGCGAGCGGGTTAAACCCATAGGAGCTGCAAATTCCGACAAGGAGCGCATGAGTTCAAAAAACTCTAAGTATCCAGATTACAGAAATTCAAGGTGGAGGAAACTTACTGAAGATGCTGGCATTGGCCTGCCAAAGGATGTCCGCCAAGGATTCCTTCTCTTGTTGGAGGAGCTTAAACGCCTCGCTATGGCAAAGATTTTGCTCATCAGCAGCTTGCTTCTGATCCTTTAGGATCGCAAGCTCCTCCTTCAAGCGATTTATCTCCACGGAGGCGGAATCCTGTAGGGCTTTCATGGAATCCTCGTGCATCTTCAGCATCTCCTTCCTCTCCTCCTTCAGGATCTTGTTCTCGCTGTCCAGTTGCTGGATATGCTTGGACTGCTCGACAATGTCCTTGGCCTTGGCGACATGTTCTGCAAGTCGGAGAATACCACGTACACAGTGAGTACTCGGATATTATGGGCACAAAAGTAAGACGGAAATGCGCAAAAAGAAAACAGACTCTTGTTTTTGATGATCTGTTCCTTCAAGATGCCAGTTTTACCCTTTTTGGCTTCAAGATCTGTGGGCATCTTCTGATACTTGTCGTTGGCCATGCCCCTCCGAGCATTCTCGTTATGTGGAAACAAATACAAAGTTAAGTCGGTGTTTGGTCTGCTTGGAGCCCCTAGTCGGAGATTTTCCACCTAGATGCTCGGGGGCTACAGCGAGAGTTTTTACCTTATCAATATGCTTAGCTTTTCTTTAAGAATCTAGTCGGAACTAATTCAGTTACAACTAGAGGCTTGGGGGCTACAGCATTGAAAATTATGAACACTATGTATGCTACTCTTAAAGCATCTAGTCGGAGTAATTCATTCCATCTAAATGCTTGGGGGCTACAGTGAGAGTTTTTTCTAACTTAGTCACTCTTAGAGCATATAGATGCAAAACCTATGGTTTTCCGTCTACATCCTCGGGGGCTACAGTGGAATACTCATATGAAATACAAAAGGCAAAGTAAAACTTACAAGTGCAATAATCTTGAGGTTTGTAGCACTCTCGGCCAGCAGCTTTCCAAAGGAAATGCTATTTTCCCACAAGATATCTGCTTGTCGGAGCAGTTCCTCAATACCGCACGTCGAAGCTGACGACACTCCTCCAGGAACCATAGTTGTGTTACTCGGCAGGAGCGCCAGGTAAACTATCTTCGGGAACTCGAAGGGTTTCTGGGGAGTAGGGGCGCCGCCTTCGGCAGAGGTACCAGCTCCCACCACCGCCTTGCCGCTACCGATGGCATCCTTAGCCGGAGCTTTAGCCATTTGAAGAGCAGCGCTCTCCTGCGTCGCCTGCTCGCCGACAACAGCGAGTTCGGTAGAGGCCCCAGAATCCACTTCCATGGCGGAAGGGCCTGGTGCCTCCTGGACTTGAGAGCTTGTCGGAGCAGAGGAGGGCTTGACGGAAGGAGTAGCAGGGGCGATGGCGGGGGAGGAGTCGCGATGCAGCATATCTTTGATATTTCTAGAAGCCCCAAGAGTCTTGGAGGACTTCTTGAGGCTGGTTGTGGCTTTCTTCCTGAAACGTGCAAAATGCATAAGTACAGGAATAAGACAGATAAATAAGACAATGTCGGAGAATGAGAGGCTTACAATAGGGGGGGCGCTTTGGCAAAAATCCCGGTGGTTTTTCTCTTTTCCGCCGCCAAGGCGGCAGTACTCTTTTTGGAGGCTCCAGCCTCCGTCTTCTTCTTCTTGCCTCCGTCGGCAGCGTCAGAGGTGGAGCTCTTCCGCTTTCGCGCCAACGGGACATTGTCGTCGGACACGACCGTGACGTCATTCATCTTTGGATCGTAGATTTGGGCAGCCAGGTTGTCCTCATCTAGATCGCTAACCTGTTAAGTGAGAAATCACCGTGTTAGATAAGATGACACTGGCAAGACGGAGAAACTGGAGCAATGTCATACACGGAAAATAAATACCTACCTTTGGGCACTTACCGTCTACGTACATGTCGTAGGTGATGGTGAAGCCGCGCTTCTTATCCTTCACCGTAATGATGTCCTTCAGACGGAGCTTGACAGAATCGCTCGAGAAGTTATCCACGGAGATCCGGAGGGTATCCCTTCGATCACTGGTGTACTCGTGCATGAACTTCATGCGGTGCTGCAGAGGTTGGATTCGCCTGATGAACCAGAACATGGCTAGGTCCAAGCCGGCCAAACCCGTCTCTACGAACCACTCGATCCGCCTTATTGCGCGTGAAGCGTCGAGGTCGGAGGGAAGAGATTCATGGGATCTCCATGTGGAAACTTCAGCGGCGGCTCCATCCACAAAGTCCGGGTACGTCACTTCTCGGCCCGCCAAAGGAATGTCGGGGCCGTAGAAGTACGTCCGATGCCAGTTTTTGCACGACTCGTGGCCGACGATGTCGGGGAACCGCCGGCCAAGTCGGATCTTGAAGCTTATGGTGCCGCAGTTCCTAAGCTCCTCCCTACTATGTCCGACTTCACGTTTGACGGTGAAGAAGTACACGAACAAGTCTAACCTAGGCCTAATCCCTAGGTAACCCTCACAAAGTGCCGTGAAGTTGCTAAGCACTAAGATACTATTAGGGGAGAGGTTATGGGGTTGGACCTTGAAGTGGTTCAAGATGGACAGAAAGAAGTGGGAGATGGGCAGAGAAACGCCGCGTACCAGCTGAACCTTGAGGTACACCTTTTCTCTGGCTTGGGGAGAACGTGTCACCTCGCCGGCCGGCGCCGCCTGCCAGGCGAGCCCCTCCGTCGTGGGAAGGTAGCCTTCGGCGACCATCTCTTGGATGTCGCAGCTGGTGATGTCCGAGCCGCGCCAGTCGCCCTTGTACGAGTCTGGCTCTTCTTCTAGAGGCTCTAGCGCCGCCAGATTATGGTCACTGCCGGTGGTTTCAATCACCGCCGACGCGGGGTTGACCAGGCCCTCTGGGGGCACGACGACGGAGCTTGCCGGCTTCGCCGTGGCTTCACTCGACGCCGCCATCGACGGGGAGGAGCTGCTGCTGGCCATGGAGGACTGGAAGGATGCGACTGACGCAAAGAGAGGCTAGGGTTTCTTCGAGGTTTTCCGCGGAGAGTTCGAGGAGGCGTGCGGCTGCAGGAAGAAGATGATGACGCGAGAGAATGGGGTAAAAAAGTGGCAAGTGCCCCACGGTTACTATTTATCTTACTCTGCGTCAAGATTCGTGCAGCTAATTGGACGGTTGCTGCATAGACGACGTGTTCGTGACGTGCGCGGTAATTTTGCCACGTCTCCAACCGCCGCCGCCAACAGTTCGTATAGCTCGCGCGCGGGAAAATCGGATATGATTGCGTTCTATGCATGTGTGAGTTACGAGGCGTCGCTGACCTGAAGCCTACGTCGTCATAACTGAAACACGGTAGATGAGCCGTCGCATCGAAGATTCCGGCATGGATGGATTTAATCCGACCACGGAAGAGTACGATGGAAGATTCGGCATTTCTCTGACTTACAAATCAAAGACGGAGAAAAACCTTGCATGGTTCTTTGGGAGAACTACAAGATATTGCTTGAAGATTTGCCGACATCCATCTAGACGGAGCATTCCACGTGAAGAGGCAAGACGGCGCAAGATCTCGGAGTTCTCCGGGGGCTACTGTTGGGGATATGCTATATGGGTATCCTCATAGCATGTCTCTTATCCGACTAACCCGGGTGGCCCATAGTCGGTAGCATGGCCTGTGGCCTGCTGGGCGGCCTAGTTAGGTGGATCCAGAAGGGAGGCCCATGCCGGATAAAGGAAGGCTACGGTGGAGTCACCAGCGTACCCGGAGCTTTGGAGTGCAAGATACACAAGACTAGTGATAGACGGTGTAGGACTCTGTAACCTGTCCAGCTAGGACTTTTCCCTGTAACCCTAGGATCTGGCAACTATATAAGTCGGACCTATGGGAGCCTTTAGGGCACAACACAAGCACAACTTAGTACAGATTCATACAACCTCGCACAGCGAACCTATCTCTGTAACTCGGCGTATTGCCCTTATAGTGATTTATAGCAGGAGTAGGATTCTGCCACCGTCGTGGGATCTGAACCTGGGTAAGCTGTGTTACCTCGTACACGTCAACCGTCCGCCTTACCCCACATCTCTATACACGCACTATGGGGACCCCTCCATGGCGTACTCGTCGGCAATACCACGACATGGAACCCCCCTGTCAGCTGAGCCCTGCGCTGCGGAGTGACACTCGGCCGACCCATTAACCTTTCCCGTGCAACCCAACCGTTTGAATTTACATTTTTCTATTTTAATTCAAACACAGTTCTGTACCTATATTCAAAAATCAACCCAGCTCGATTCAGTGAACCAAATTGCATGAAACCAATTTTGTTAGAAAGGTACTGAAATGCTTAATCCAAGCCCGTTGGATTCAAATCATTTGGATCTGTAGATCAACCTTGGTAAAAATATGAAGTCAGAAGATTTTCAGCATTCAAACATTTTTCAAAATTCAACCATAATAGCTTTTGAGTTGATTCCAACTCTCAAAAATCTCATTTGATCATACCTTTCAGAATATATATAAACATATGGGTTTCTTACAGAAATAATGTTCAATTAATAAAAGAATGGCACATAGGCATTTCTAGTCACTTTAATTATTTAAAATAAAAATGTTACCTTATTGAATTGTGACACCACTTTAAATCACATTCCCATGTACTGAAATATGTGGTGATGACATGTGTCAACATGATCCCATGTTTGAGTTGGAGAATTTTAGATCTTAAGTAGTTTTTCAATTAGTAGAAATTACTTTTCTAAAAATAAAATAAATAAGACAAAATCTTTAATCTTGTAAAGTTAGTGATGATGCTAGATCATCTATAGTGCACCTTTATTTGATGATTGAAAATAGTTAAGTATTGTTTGGTGATTGTGTACCTCGTATTTATTTATAGACGCTAGTACCGACCAAGGATACGAGGAGGACGGAGGATACTACGACGAAGAAGCCGAGGAAAACTTCAACCACTGATCTGCTCAAGGCAAGCTTATACTGATACTTATGCAAGCCAATACTTGAAACCTTGCAAGCTAACACTTGCAACTATGAAAGTTAGATAACCTATGCAATGCACTAAGCATGCTTGGTTGGACACATTTGATGATACCCAATCCTAGTTTTACTTGCAAGCTTTCTACTTTATTTCTTTATCAAAGCTTTCTCTTAGAGTTTACTTAAGTGACTTGTAGATTCTAGGAAGATAATTGAAGGTTGCATAAAGAGCATAAAATTTGGCCTAAGCTAGATAATCTTGATGTCATCCTAAGGCATGAGATTAAACTTAATTAATCTCCACGTGTTTACCACCCCTCATTAGTACTTACCCCACTTGTAGATGCTAGTGCTAAGAATAAAACTTGATCAACTTTAGATGGGAATACTTGGAGAAAATGGTTATGAAAACCTTGGAATGATGAGTCATTCTACTGAAATGTTTTGACATGTGTTTCCGAACACCAGATGATTTTGATGATGAAAATGTTGAGGCATGAGCCTTAGTCCTTTATAAAACTGATGGTTGTCTAGAAGCGATACCATTCCAATTTTATCGTTCAACCACAATACCCGAAAATTTGGTAGGGCTTGACTGGAAATTGATATACCTTTGTATGGGTTCCCTCATGGCCAAGGTCTGAGCTGAGGCTACCTTGTGAAGATTGTCCACCTATACAGTACCCTAGATGACAGTTGGTCATGGTTGGGAGGCCAAACTCACAGTAGAGGTGTCTATACTAGGGCGTATAATTGAAAGGTTAGGATTGATTATCCACATACTGAGTATGGTGAATTCAGGATTTGTTCCTGACAGATGTATCGAATGTTGTGGTGAAAGTGTACAATCTCTGCAGAGTGTCAAACTATTCGGATAGACGCGTCCGCGGTTATGGACAGTTGGAGTGGCCAGACTGTTCCCCCGTCAGATGTTTTCAAAATGACTTGTGAAATGAATTGAGACTTTGACTTGACCACAATAGAGTTGTGACATGAAATTCGAGTTCCCACTTAGGTGTTATAAAATTTCAACTAGCTTTCTTTGCTTCTGAGCTTAGTAGAGGTAAATATGGCTTTTTGCAAAACAACCCTAGAGCTTAGTGTCCTAATACAAAAACTCCCTTAACTTGTTAGTTTTAGTTTGGGAGTACTTAAAGAGTACTCATGGTTTTGTCCCTGGCTATTCCCGTTGCCAGACTATGAAGAGTAGTACCAGGATGATGGACCGCAGGAAGGTTACGACAGCTAGGATCATCTCCCATCATCAGCATTGCCTGTGACCCCAAAGATGGAGCTTCACCTACGCTACCTTTATTATTACGTTATTCCGCTGCTTGAGTTGTATTAAGAACTGGATCATCAGATACTTATTTGTGTAAAACCTTATGTATGGTTTGTAATGGATGATGTACTGTGATATCCAAATCTGTTATGTCTCGCAAAAATGGTAATCCTGGGATTGCGATGTATGGCATAACAGGCATCTGGGATTAAAAATCCGGGTGTTGACAAGTTGGTATCAGAGCCATCCTGACCATAGGAGACCCTAGTTAGACTGGACGTTTGAATCAAAAACTTAGTTTCAAAACCAAAGGAAGCACATATTTACAAAAACTTATTCCCATTCTTATCACTTTGTTTCTTTCATAAAAAATCATGTTCCTCAAAAACACTTGCAAAATACATAAAATTTGACACACTTGATCACTCTACTAACTTACTCATCCTATATTCTTATAGACGGACGTAAAGTACATCAAGTTTTATCAGTTGGGGAATGGAGGAGACCTCATCTTTGAGCGGGATTTGGACCAGCTTTCGGAACTTCTGGAGCGTCCGCACCCCGAGTTCCTCGGAGCTCAGCTCAATGATCAGGAAGGAGAAGATCGGTAGTGGCTAGTTGTTGCAAGTCTCCGAGGAAAGATTGAACCTCCCACTGCCAAAGGAATTCAGTTCACCTTAAGAGAGAACAACTGGCTCGATGGACTTGCCAGGGCCATGCGGGAAGCTCTTGCCCGTCTGTGTGGGAAGAGTATCAACCAGATCAAGGGTACCCGCTTTGAGTTTTGTCCAAGGCGTGATGCTATGGGACAGCCACCGGAAGCCCCATACTACCACGAGTTGAAGACTCAGTTGGACCACCTTAGCTTCATGATGTATGATCGTCAGCAAGAACTGGACAATGCCCGTGACTACTCCAACCACAAGTCCGACATCATCAGGACAAAGGATCAGACCATCGCCATGCTAGCGAAGGACCGCAAGTCTCGCTGCCGTCATCTGGACAAGAAGGAGCGCCTCATTGCCCGTCTTCGTCACCGTATCTCGGATTTGGAGGAGACCATCCACGAGAGAGACATGCAGTTGGAGGAAAGGGAGAATGCCGGAGAAGACCTTCGTGGAGACCCCTACTCCTATCTCAACGATGATGATTTTCTGGAGGATCAGGCCATGGACTTCTTCACCGATGAGGAGGATTTCTCCTTCATCCATGACGATGAGGATGATGAGGATGACGATTACACCGACTCCGAGGAGTATTAGCACTTGAGCACTAGCATAGTGAGTGTATTCGGTCCCACCGTATCGTAGTTTCCAGAATGGTTCCTAAAACCATCTGTTTTCCTTTGTTGTGGTGTATGTTGTATCGTGTGCTATGAATGAAGGAATGAAAAGCAAGTTGCAAAAAAACCTGAGTCAAACTTTAAAACTTTTCAAAATCCCTAAACCTTAGAAATTTCTCTCTTTTCTCATGATCTATCTCAATCTTCAGATGCCTCGCGGAGGAAGTGGTTCATCCCCGACCCGATGTTGCAGATCCTGCAAATGTTGGTTTCAGACCGCGAAGCTAAAAGAGCCAAACGTCAAGCCAACTTAGCCACCCTTCAGCAGATAGCTCAGCTGGCCTACACCAATCAAGGCCAAAGAAATCAGGACAACCATGGATCTAAGCTCAAGAATTTCCAGAACACCAACCCACCTGTTTTCACTAAGTTAGAAGAGCCCTTAGACGCAGATGATTGGCTGCAAACAACCTAGAAGTTGCCACCCACTATCTAGCCGTAGATGCAAGAGCATGGTGGAACAGCGTTCGTGCAATGACCGGAGGACAAATGATGACCTGGTAGGAATTCAAGGTCAAGTTCAAAAGAACCCATGTGCCACCGGGTTTGATCATGAGAATGAGAGAACCCCAGATGATTTTGATGATGAAAATGTAGAGGCATGAGCCTTAGCCCTTTATAAAACTGATGGTTGTCTGGATGCGATACCATTCCAATTTTACCGTACAACCACAATACCCGAAAATTTGGTAGGTCTTGACTGGAAATTTATATACCTTAGTATGTGTTCCCTCACGGCCAAGGTCTGAGCTGAGGCTACCTTGTGAAGATTGTCCACCTGTGCAGTACCCAAGATGACAGTTCGTCATGGTTGGGAGGCTAAACTCATAGGAGAGGTGCCTATACTAGGGAGTGTAATTGAAAGGTTAGGATTGATTATCCGCATACTAAGTATGGTGAATTCAGGATTTGTTCCTGACGGATGTATCGAATGTTGTGGTGAAAGTGTACAATCTCTGCAGAGTGTCAAACTATTCGAATAGCCGCGTCCGCGATTATGGACAGTTGGAGTGGCCATACTGTTCCCCTGTGAGATGTTTTCAAAATGACTTGTGAAATGAATTGAGACTTTGACTTGACCACAACAGAGTTGTGACATGAAATTCAAGTTCCCACTTAGGTGTTATAAAATTTCAACAGCTTTCTTGGCTTCTGAGCTTAGTAGAGGAAATCTGGCTTTTTGCAAAACAACCCTAGAGCTTAGTGTCCTAATACAAACCCCCCCCCCCCCTTAACTTGTTAGTTTTAGTTTGCGAGTACTTAAAGAGTACTCATGGCTTTGTCCCTGGCTATTCCCGTGGCCAGACTATGAAGAGGAGTACTAGGATGATGGACCGCAGGAAGGTTATGACAACTAGGATCATCTCCCATCGTCAGCATTGCCTGTGACCCCGAAGATGGAGCTTCACCTACGCTACCTTTATTATTACGTTATTACGCTGCTTGGGTTGTATTAAGAACTGGATCATGAGATCCTTATTTGTGTAAGACCTTATGTATGGTTTGTAATGGATGATGTACTGTGATATCCAAATATGTTATGTCTCGCAAAAATGGTAATCCTAGGATTGCGATGTATGGCATAACAGGCATCTGGGATTAAAAATCCGGGTGTTGACATATGACTTGCACCCGTTGTATGCACAAGTAGAATCTATCACACCGGATCATCACGTGAGGCTTTGAAATGACGAGTCTTAGCAACGGAGCTTACTTAAGGATGAACACTTTATTACTTGATATTTAGTGAGAGGGATCATCTTATAATGCTACCGTCACGGTCTAAGCAATACAAGATGCATAAATGATTAACATCACATGCAATTTATAATATTGTATATGATATGGCCTTTATTCTTGTGCCTTTGATCTCCATCTCCAAAGCACGTACATGATCTCCATCATCACTAGCATTGCGTCGAGATCCTTGGCGCCGCTTCATGGTTGTCCATCACCAACAAAAACTATTATAATTACTTGGAATAAAGCTATTACATGATGAATAGACACTACTAGGACACTAGCTATAGATCGACAGACCTTCTGTGGCTCATTTGAAACATCTATGGCTCATTTGAGCATATGCAGCACAGAAGTTTTTTTACTTCTGTGGCGCATATAACCAGATGCGCCACAGAATCATTAGGTGAGACCCACAGTAGGCGGGCTTTAACCGTGCTCTGACCAACCATCTGTGGCGCATAAGTTGATATGCGCCACCGAAGTTTATATCTTCTGTGGCGCATATCACCATATGCGCCAAATAACAAGGATGTGGGCCCCACAGTCTGGCCACCTATGACCAATCTTCTGTGGCGCATATGTAGATATGCACCACAGAAGATCAAACTTCTGTGGCACATGTCTACAATATGCGCCACAAAATGGTGTGTGCTACTTAGAATATGTTGAGAATTTCTAGTACATTTTCCTCTTGCTTTTCCCAACTAAACAAGTACCAGTGGCATAGGTAGAATACTAGACAATCTATTAGATAGACAGTGGGATACGTTATTACAAATTCACATGCTAAGCATAGCCCTTGAACAAACATTGCAAATTCCTTCACAGAGCTGGTGGGGGAAATGGCGGTGGAAGATGCCAGACCTCCCTGTTCACGCGCGCCTGCAGCCTGCGGACGTGCTCCTCCATGGAAACGTTGGGGTCGAGCACCGGCCGCCACCCGATTGGTTCTGCCATGCGCGCCCTCTGCTCCGGTGACGCGAGCACGATGTACAACCTCATGGCCTTGTTGTATAGGGCCTCGTGCCACATCCTGGCCTCCTCCTTGATTGGTTTGACCTTCGAATCCTGCGGCGGCTAACTCCGAGAACTGCCCCTCAACCTCGCCCCTCCACTGCGAGTACGCTGCAGGGAACGCGAGCGGGTTGTCTCTCCACCGAGTCTTCTGACGAGTTGTGGGAAGAAGACATCAGGGGCAGGGAGTGTGGTATATATATATAGAGGAGTGTCATTAAAGCAGCTAGCTACCACCTTTAATTTTGTGCAGATCTGAACACATGGTTCTGTGGCGCATATGGCCTATATGCGCCAACTAAGTTCTACTTCTGTGGCGCATATCGTACATATGCGCCACAGAACCCTGAGTCTCGATCTGCTTTTGACCGGGCTCTGACCGACCATACGTGGGCCCACAGTCTGGCCACCTATGGCCAAGGTTCTGTGGCGCATATGGGCGATATGCGCCATAGAAGATTGAACTTATATGGTGCATATCATCCATATGCGCCACATAACCCTGCGTCTAGATCTGCACAAAAGGTGGCAGCTTTGCACCACTCTATCTACCACCATCCATTTCACATCCTTCTTCTCCTCCTCCCAGCTTGTCTTCCTCCTCTCTCCCACCCCATTGTGCCCATAATTTTCTACATTTTGTTGTATTTAAATCTACTATTGTTGATAGATTGGTTAGGGAAAGCCTTTCTCCAACTAGTAAATCTAAAACACACTTACTTTTCTCCTCCACATCTCTATTTGTGTACCATTATCTCTCCATAGATCTATCGGTCCACACTCTCTCAAATCGCGCTCTCGACTTGGTATTCAATCTACCTAGTGAGTAATTGGCCATGAATATTCATGTTTTGTAGGCGTAAAGCTTGTCGCGCGGACGGTGTGTACATGCGATGCATGGCGCCAAGATGTTGTTTGTGCATGAAGCTTGTGTGCGTTGCTTGTCTGCCCCAGTGTAGAGGTCCCAACCTTTAATAAGGTAGAGATCCATGTGTTTACAATGCTAGTCCCTGGATCAATAACTAGCATTCACAGTTAAGATGTAATATCAAGAAACAAAGGTCATAATACAACTTTATAACCAGGAATAAAATAATTCATTACATCTTACATAGCTCATTTGGCTATCACATTACAATGCAGCAGAATATCTATATAGCATGGAGTTCTTCATCTTCAAAGTGCCACAGGCAATCATGTTGGTTGTAGACTTGTAATCCTAATAAACACACTTCACTAACATCAAACAAACCTGCAACATAATAAGTTACAGCCACAAGGGTCAATACATTTGAATTGTATTGGCAAGTGATACTATGGTAGAATAGTGGTAACTATCATCTATATGCATTTCGCTAAGTGGAGCTTAGGCTTGCTTTGCTCAAAATAGATTTTCCTTATCATTTGAAAACACTAAGTTTTTGTTTGTCAAAATCTCCCAAGGAATCTACCAATCAAAGATTTAAGATCCTTTAACCCTTGTTCAACCACAAGTTTTTAACTTAGAAATTGGGATGAGGAGATTCTTGATAGCTTCCAAGTCTTGATGCTCAAATTTTCCATTTTCGGGGACATGGCTAAGTATTTAGATTTTATTCTCTCGAGAGGTGGTGCACTTTCCCCACAAGACTTGGCATGCATCGAGACAAGATCTTTTAGAAGCCTTCCCTTAGACCAAATTGGACGCGCTCCAAACCTATTATCCCCTACCACCAACTGTCCATCTGGCTAAGTTATTGCAACCTATAGGATACAGGTAGAGCCCATAATGTCAAGTGGCTGCACTTGAAGCTTCTCGACATTTGACATCTCAAATCTCTTTGTTCCTGGGTGGCATTCCACAAGTGTGATACACAAGGTTCACCAGTCCCCTGGCCTTGTGTAACCACTCAATAAAAATCCATCCATGCAAGACCCTTTCCACCCAGGTGATTCATTCACATAGTTGTTTTATTAAACAAAACATAAGTCCTTGAATTCGAAATATTCCATAGCATGAATATAATCCACCCTTGTTTTCTACTAGCTAAGCTAAGCATGATAGTAGTACGAATATTAACTTAGGAAAATTCTACTAAGGTTTCATCTACTAGGATTTCCCATGGCATAGTTTATACTTAGAAAATTCCATGCAATTCCTACTTAGAAATATCAATAATGCATAGTAAAAATAATGGGACACCACTTGCCTTTTTGGTAGAGAATATAAGTTCACTCCTTGATCTTGCAATATTCACACTCTTTAAATTTCACTACAATTCAAGCAAGGCACAAATTCAATCTACCATTCAAGTAATTCATCACATAGAATAATAAAAAGAAAGCAATGCATGCAAGCATGCCAAAGATTGTTTTATTTGGAAAATTGGTTTCTAATAGGTTATAAAACATTTTAAAACACCTATTGGTCATTTATGAATGTGGCAAAACCAATTGATGTCAAGTTAGTGAAAATGGCCATTTGAATCATTCTTGTTTTGCTAGAAACTATTTTAATATAAGTAATAATTTCTAGTGTTTGACAAATATGTTTTTAAACACAAATGTTAGTGTTTTAAGATCAATTGTTTAATATTAAAACCATTTGCAAAAGGTTTTACCTATAAACCATTTTTATACCAAAGCAATGTTTTATTTTGTTTGGAAATGCCTTTAACATAGTAATAATTTTATAAGGTTCACCAAATATATTTTTAAATCCTAAAAATTGGTGTTTAGGGTCAGAGAGTTTAATTCAAACCATTTTCAAAAGGTTTTACTCAAAAAGCATTTTTAAAACATAAACAATATTTTTATTTAACTAGAAATGCTTTTATTCAAAGATTTTTTCTTTAGCCTCACAAAATATGTTTTTAAATCTAAAATTTGGTTTCTATGGTCAGTAGGTTAAAAACAAACCATTTACAAAATATTTTACCCTAAAAACATTTCTAGAATAATTTTTATATTCAAAACATGCCTACAAAAGTTTCTGCAAATACAACCAATTTTATAGAAGCAAATTACTAAACAAAGTAGATGGTTGGATAGAATTCTTTTCCCTGATATCATTGATGTAAAATTTGAAAAAATTAGACGTGTGGATAAAAATTTATGAATTTTGCAAGTTTAAACATCTAATATAAATGATTCTATTTTTAAATCAAACTACAGGCCATGTGATGTGTTCTGATTGGTCCATACCGATTCACACGGATCAAGCGATATTGGCCGTAGGATCTAAAGGGCAACACACGGATCAGATCGCGCATACCCCTTCGTTTAAGTCATCTATTCCTCACCCTACGATTAGGATCTAATGGACCAAAGCATAATGACCATGTTCTGGCGGCGCTTGGCGACGGTGAGCGGCGGCGCGGCTCTGTCAGAGGCGGTCTGGCGCAACCAGGAAGCAAGGGAGGAAATGGAGGGGATTACCGTGCTCGCGGGATCGCAGTGAAGCTCAAGGTACTCGTCGTTTGTCGAAGGGCGCACGAGGTCGTCCTGAATCGCTCGCCGAAGCTACGCTTCTCCTCGGGCACGCTCTGTCGTCGACGGAGACGAGGCTACAAGGCTCCGGAAGTTAAGGAGAAGGGTTCGTTAGACGCGCAGGTGAATGCTGATTACACGAGTGTCAACGAGGGGGAGAGGTGTGGTTAGAACTTACGGGGAGAGGTCGCCGGAGTCAAAGTAGTTCGTGGTGGCGCTCGGTCAAAGACGACACCGGTGTTCTGGGGTGCGCGCGAGCAAGCTGATGATGCTGGCAGGTGCGCACGGCTAAGGCGAGCAAGCTAGTGCGGGCAATGGGGCCGGGGAATGACTGGCCTTGCCGAAATTGTGCTGCAGCTCGTCGGAGCAGAGGATGTTCAAGCGCGAAATCGAGGCAGCCCTATGGCCGAGAGGGAGGGGTGAGCGAGGGGAAAGAGAGAGGAGAGGCAGGCGAGTTAACGGGAGTGATCACTGGGCAGGGTTACTAGGCCATCAACACAAATTAAACTCGCGAATCAATAACAGAAACGGGAGAGAGATGAGGGAGGAATTGGTCGTGTGGGCGAAGACGACGACTGATGAGTGGGGCCGTGTCATCAGCGTGAGAGAGGGGTTTGCGGTGGGGTCGCTCAGTCAGTGGGCGAGTGGGTACACTGCGTGGTGCAAAAACGATTCGCGAGGGAAAGTGAGGAGCTGCCGGGTGGGCTGGAAATGGGCCTGCTGGGCTGGGAGTTGGGTAGGGTTAGTGGGTTGGGTTTGTTTCTATTTTTTTCTTCTGTTTTCTTTTTCTTTTTCCATTTCTATTTTCTGTTTTGAATTCAAACTATCATTTGAATTTAGATTTCATTTTCAAATCTTTTCCAATATTCAGTATGTTTCTATCCTGTTTTTAAATAGGTATTTAAAGTCCATTTTAGAATAATTCTT
Organism: Avena sativa; assembly: GCA_916181665.1. Lineage (NCBI taxonomy): Eukaryota > Viridiplantae > Streptophyta > Magnoliopsida > Poales > Poaceae > Avena > Avena sativa. The sequence continues at coordinate 82,793,952 of OV702296.1, forward strand.
TTATTCTATTATGATTTTATCCTTTATTAAAATAAGCACTTGCCTTTATTAAATTAAGTTTTTATTTATATTTTCTAACCCTTATTTGAATCTTACTTTTACCAAACCCTTTTCAGTAGGTTTTATTTATTTATTAGGGTGTTCAATAATTCATTTTGAATTATTTTTATTATGATTTATCAATCATTTAATTTTGGCATTTGTCTTTAATTAAATAAAATATGGTCTTAATTCTATATAAATTTTTATTCATATAATTCTTTTATTCCATTTAAGTTAACTAAATAACTTTTATTCTACTTGGGAAAATTCACATTATTATTTTCTCATGATTTAATTAATCATTTTCATTAGGGATTTTGTCTTTATTAAATATAATAGAATAGGGTTTAATCTCATATACTTTTATTTGAATATTCTTTATCCCTTTATATTATTTGGATTTGAATTATCTTTGTTCCATTTGCTTCATGGTTTAATTTAAATTGTCTTCTAAATAATTTCCTTGGGATTTATTATTTAGGCAAATTATCTTTATTTATATAAAATTCGATAGTATTCAATCCTCATGATTTTATTTAAATAATCTTTTATTCCTTTTATTATTCCATAATATTTCATTTCATTTGTTTGGCCAAGATTTAATTTGGCTTTTAAACATTCCTTAGTTATTTATTTTCTTCTTTATTTTATAAAATCTATATCTTTTTATTTAAAGATCCAAACTTGGTGATTCCAATTTGTATAATTTTATTTGATATTGGCTTATCCTTTTAAATCTCTTTAGGATTATTTTGCTCACAATTTGGTATGGATTTTAGATAGGAGCTTTATTAGCTTTGGAAATTATTTCCTTTCATCTTATTAAATTCATAAGTTTTTATCCATGGTTCCAAATTAAGTGAAACCAATTTTTATGGTTTTGTAATATTTTATTTATTCTTTTTGATCATTAATAAATGTTTGTTGACAAATTTTTATATGGATCAAATCCATAGTCTTAGAGAGATCTTGTAAATGATTTATTCCATTAGGGTTTTGGGTTTTGGTTTATTTTTCCCAAGTTTGAATTTCAAGATACATACCTTGATGAAAGCATTTCACTTGATTTGAATTTTTTTTGGTTTCCCTTTTATTCAAAGTTTGTTCAAGATGGGTTTTAATGTTTCCATTTAGAAACAAAAAGTTTCTTTTCACCTAAATTTCAACAACTATTTATTTTGTTTATTTATTTTTCACATTTCAAAATTTGGAAAAAATTGGGATGTGACACCCAGTGTGGTGCATGGATGTTTGCCGAAATGTTGGTTCATTTCCATTTCGGCAAATTTTTGCACCACCCATATGTCCTACTTTTAGGAAAGGTCATGCCGAATTTTTCAGGCGACCATGCATGTGTGTTTTTATGTGCATAAGGTGTGGTTTCTAATTAACTTACTCTTTCTTTTGCTCTATACGTGCATACCATGCAGGCAACCATGGTCGTCATAATGAGAAAAGTTCGAGTTACTAGGTATAACAAAGACGCGAAGGAGGACATGATTCAAAACAACAAGACCCAGATAATATGTCCATGTCGAACATGCAAACTCCAGCGCTGGATCGAACTTGATTCTAGAAAATTGGAGGATCACCTGCTCAGGTGCCGTTTCATGCACGATAACTTCGATGAGGAGCCGGCAGTAAATGGTGGTGGTAATCATGAAGACGTGGGCGGGTGAGAAGATGAAGAGTCTCCTAGCGGGCATGGTCATGATGACGAAGAATATACCGGCGGGCATGATCATCATGATGAATAAGGAGATGTCGAAGGGCATGACCATCATGAAGAAGGAGAAGAAGCGAACACCCAGACGTTGCTAACTTTGGTGTTAAGGGACCCTCATGTTCAGTAACTGCTTCTCAAGGAGACGAGCAACGCCAAAGCTGCAGCCAGAGAGAAAGCCAAGCTGGCGCAAATGGAGATAAATGGGATGACTCCATTGTATCCTGGGTGTTGGCCCGAGGATACACGCCTGAGTGTATCGCTCAAGGCTCTAGAGATGAAGGAACACAAATGGACCGACGTGAGCTTTAATGCAAATATGGAATTCTAGCGCGATCGTCTTCCTAATGGGAACACATTGCCAACAAGTATAGAGGAGGCCAAGAAGATAGTGTGCCCTCTCGACCTACCGCATGTTAAATACCACACATGCATCAATGATTGCACACTTTATCGTAACGAGTACGCGTAGAGTACCACATGTTCATTATGCGGCCATGGATGGTACAAGAGAGGGAACAAGAAAGTTCCTCGAAAAGTCACTCCCCGTCTAGAGAGATATTTCATAGATCCTAAGGAAGAAAAGCTAGTGCAATGGCACGCGGAAAGGGAGAAACTCGAAGATGATACGGAGAAGGGCAAGATCCTAACACACACTTCAGACGATAGCCAATGGAATGCATTGGACATCGAGTTCGAAGAGTTCGGGGGCGATGCAAGGAACATCAGGCTAGGTATGAGCACCGATGGACTCAATACTTTTAGCAACCAAAGTAGCACATATAGCACCTGGCCCGTGTTTGTATGTGTGGGCCAGGGCATAGGTGGCCGCAACACACATACCCGTAGCGAACTAGGTTAAGGTGCGCTACGGATGTGAAACTTAGCCATATCACACCTTCACCTAGTGCGCTAGAGGTATGTGTGCTGCAGCATCTGGGTCAACATAGCCGTAGGGCACTCTGCCCTAGTGCCCTACGGCTAAGTGGCCTACACCAACTCTACCTCCCTGTGGATCGTCTCTTTAGCTTTGCAAAAAATAAAGGAAAAATGAAAAACACTTAGAAAATTAAAATCCTTTCATATTTAGGTAGATAATGTGATCTAGTTTCTAGGAAAATTGACAAACATGAATTTCGACTTTTTCTGCAAAAAAAAGTCATGCCATGGTAAAACGGCCGTAAATTTTGCATACGATGTTGAAAAAACGTTTAATATACCAAAATGACCAGAATGAGATTCCACATCCGCTTAAACAAGTCAAACAAACAGGACAAGCAAGCACTAAATAAGTGCGCCTACCGTGAAATGAGAAATATAACAATGTGTGTGGCTTAGAATTTCAGAAAATATAAACTAGCCTGGTCATATCAACAAATATATATATAGAAGAATAAACCAGACAATTGCATGCAGTTACCATAGTAGCTAAGAATGAACACGGCATAAATTATAACGGCATAACGCGAGGACATGTAGAGCAGGAATGCAAACCACAAATAAACAATAGAGTAGAGGTTAGTTATGTCGTTGCTTAGGACGAACCAGCAACAGATATAAAATATAATGGTGTCGCTTGTAAACCTGTAGAATGGGACATGCAAGAATTAGGCAATTGTGCCTATAATGAAATGAGCAGTCAAACAAAGTGTTTCTTAGAATTTCTGCAAATATAAACTAGCCAGGTTATTTCAACAAATATATATGGAAGCAGTTGTATATCCTGAAAAAAGCAAGAGACGTTGGTTGACTCAGAATTTATGATGAGCTACACAATGACATGCAGTTACTATCTTACCTAAGAATGAACTAGATAGAAATTATAATGGCATCATACTAGAACTTGCAGAGAAGGAACGCAAACAACGATGGAACTACACAGTAGAGGATAGTTATGTCGTTGCTTAGGATAAACCATCACTAGATTAGAAATATAATGGCTTCTCTGGCGAAGCTGTAGAATACGACAAGCAAGCATTAGACAAGTGTGCCTACAATGAAATAAGTAATCAATCAAGTGTTTCTTAGAATTTCAACAAATATAAACTGGCCAAGTCATTTCAACAAATATATATGGAAGAAATCGTTTATCCTGGAATGCAAGAGACGTTGATTGACCCAGAATTTGCGGTGAGCTACACAATGGGCATGCCGTTACTGTTGTAACTAGGAACCGCATAGAAATTATAAAGGCATCATAAGAGAACTTGTACAACAACAATGCAAACTACAAATGAACTATATATACAGTAGACGATAGCTATATCGCTTCTTAGGAGCAACCATTAGATATGAAATATAGTGGCATTGCTTGTGAACCTGTAGAATAGGACAAGAAGGCATTACACAAGTGTGCCTACAAATGAATTGAGCAATCGAACAGAGTGTTTCCTAGAATTTGAGCAAATATAAACTAGTCAGGTCATTTTAACAAATATATATGGAAGCAGTAGTATAGCCTGGAATGCAAGAGACGTTGGGTGACTCAGAACTTGCGGTGAGCTACACAATGGGCATGCAGTTATATTCGAGGCTAAGAACGAACGAGACATAAATTATAATGGCATCATGCGAGAACTTGCAGAGCAGGAATGCAAACCACGAATGAACTATACAATAGAGGATAGTTATGTCGTTTCTTATGATGAACCAGCACCAGATTAGAAATATAATGGTGTCTCTTGCGAACCTGTAGAAGAGGACAAGCAAGCATTAGACAAGTGTGCATACAATAAAATGAACAATCAATCAAATCGTTTTTTAGAATTTCAGCAAATATAAACTGGCCCGGTCATTTCAACAAATATATATGGAAGAAGTCGTTTATCCTGGAATGTACTACTAGGAAAACGGCTATAGGTAATCCACACATACGTGGCGCACGTGCTAGTGGTGCCCCACGGGTAAAATAGGCGGTGGCGCACTGCCCATAGGTGCCCCACGGCTAACTGTCGTAAATGTGGCGCATATGGGGGTGGTACGCCATGGCTATGTGTGGGCCAAGGCACAAGTGGCCACAGCACACATTCCCGTAGCGCACTAGGTTAAGGTGCGCTACGGATGTGAAACTTAGCCGCATCACACCTTGACCTAGTGCGCTATGGGTATGTGTGCTGCAGCAGCCGAGTCAACTTAGCCGTAGGGCAGTCTTTCCTAGTGCCCTACGGATAAATGGCCTGCACCAACTCCACCCCCCCCCCCCCCCCCCCCCCCCGTGGATCACCTTTTTAGCTTTGCAAAAAATAAACGAAAATGAGAAACACTTCAAAAAATAAAATCCTTTCATATTTAGGTAGATAATGTGATCTAGTTTCTAGGAAAATTAACAAACATGAATTTTGACTTTTTCTGCAAAAAAAGTCATGCCACGATAAAACGGTCGTAACTTTTGCATACGTTGTCGAAAAAAACGATCAATATACCAAAATGACCAGAACGAGATTCCACATCCGCTTAAACAAGTCAAACAAACGGGACAAGCAATTATTAAACAAGTATGCCTACCGTGAAATGAGGAATATAACAATGTGTGTGACTTAGAATTTCAGAAAATATAAACTAGCCAGTTTTTTTTGCGGAAATACAAACTAGCCAGTTCATATCAACAAATATATAAATAAGAATAAACCAGACAATGACATGTAGTTACCATCGTAGCTAAGAATGAACGAGACAGAAATTATAATGGCATCATGCGAGGACATGTAGAGCAGGAATGCAAACCACAAATAAACTATATAGTATAGGATAGTTATGTCGTTGCATAGGACGAACCAGAAACAGATATAAAATATAATGGCGTCGCTTGTAAACCTGTAGAACAGGACATGCAAGAATTAGGCAATTGTGCCTACAATGAAATGAGTGTCAAACAAAGTGTTTCTTAGAATTTTAGCAAATATAAACTAGCTAGGTTATTTCAAAAAATATATATGGAAGCAGATGTATATCCTAAAAAAGCAAGAGACGTTGGTTGAGTCAGAATTTGTGGTGAGCTACACAATGGCATGAAGTTACTGTCGTACCTAAGAATAAACCAGATAGAAATTATAATGACATCATATCAGAACTTGCAGAGAAGGAACGCAAACCACGAATGAACTACCAAGTAGAGGATAGTTATGTCGTTGCTTAGGATGAACCAGCACCTGATTAGAAATATAATGACTTCTCTGGCAAACCTGTAGAAGATGACAATCAAGAATTAGACAAGTGTGCCTACAATGAAATGAGTAATCAATCAAAGTGCTTCTTAGAATTTCAACAAATATAATCTGGCCAGGTCATTTCAACAAATATATATGGAAGAAATCGTTTATCCTGGAATGCAAGAGACGTTGGTGACCCAGAATTTGCGGTGAGCTACACAATGGATATGCAGTTACGGTCGTAGCTTGGAACCGCATAGAAATACATATGAACTATATATACAGTAGTGGATAGTTCTATTGCTTCTTAGGAGGAACCATTAGATATGAAATATAGTGGCATTGCTTGTCAACCTGTAGAATAGGACAAGCAGACATTACACAAGTGTGCCTACAAATGAATTGAGCAATCGAACAGAGTGTTTTCTAGAATTTTCGCAAATAGAAACTAGCCAGGTCATTTCAACAAATATACATGGAAGCAGTAGTATAGCCTGGAATGCAAGAGACGTTGGGTGACTCAGAATTTGCGGTGATCTACACAATGGGCATGCAATTACTTTCGAGGCTAAGAACGAACGAACTATACAGACCATATTATAATGGCATCATGCGAGAACTTGCAGAGTAGGAACACAAACCACGAAAGAACTATACAGTAGAGGATAGTTATATCGTTTCTTAGGATGAACCAGGACCATATTAGAAATATAATGGCATCTCTTGTGAACCTGTAGAAGAGGATAAACAAGCATTAGACAAGTGTGCATAAAATGAAATGAGAAATCATTCAAATTGTTTTTTAGAATTTCAGCAAATATAAACTGGCCAGGTCATCTCAACAAATATATATGGAAGAAGTCGTTTATCCTGTAATATGCAAGAGACATTGGGTGACCCAGAATTTGCGGTGAGCTACACAATAGGAATGCAGTTACTGTCCTAGCTAGAAATTATAAAGGCATCATAAGAGAACTTGTAGAGAAAGAATGAAAACTACGAATGAACTATATATACAGTATAGGATACATATGTCGCTGCTTAGGAAGAACCAATAGATATTAAATATAGTGGCATTGCTTGTGGACCTGTAGAATAGGACAAGCAAGCATTACACAAGTGTGCCTAAAAATGAATTGAGCAATCAAACATATTGTTTCCTAGAATTTCAGTTAATATAAACTAGCCAGGTCATTTCAACAAATATATATGGAACTAGTAGTATATCCTGGAATGCAAGAGACGTTGGGTGACTCAGAATTTGCGGTGAGCTACACAATGGGTATGCAATTACTGTTGTAGCTAGGAACTGCGTAGAAATTATAAAGGCATCATATGAGAACTTCTAGAGCAAGAATGCAAACTCCGAATGAACTATATACACATTAGAGGATAGCTATATCGTTGATTAGGACGAACCAGTAGATATTAAATATAATAGCATGCTTGTGGAGCTATAGAATAGGACAAGCAAGCATTACACAAGTGTGCCTACAAATGAATTGAGTAATCGAACAGAGTGTTTCCTAGATTTTTAGCTAATATAAACTAGCTAGGTCATTTCAACAAATATATATGGAAGCAGTAGTATATCCTGGAAAGCAAGAGACATTGGGTGCCTTGGAATTTGCGGTGAGCTACACAATGGGCATGCAGTTACTTTCGTAGCTAATAATGAACGAGACCGAAATTATATGACATCATGCGAGAACTTGCAGAGCAGGAACATAAACCATGAGTGAACTAGAAAGTAGAGGATAGTTATGTCATTGCTTAGGATGAACCAGCACCAGATAAGGAAACAATGACATCCCACTTGTGAACCTATACAAGAGGCTGTGCAAACCAACATGTTCAGTGTTCTCTTTTGAGCTCTATGCAAAGAAAAAAAATAGTCAGTGTTGCATCTTTTAAAGATCCAGATAGCAACAACAAAATTATAATCGAACTAGTACAATGAGTTTAAACGGGTAGTAAAGGATATCAGAACGATGCCAGGGAGGAAATAATAGCAGGAACTCTACTCAGGAGGAACCAGATAGATTCAGAAACTAGGGAGCAGGGCATCCACACTAATATTTTCCACTGACTTTACATTTTGCAAGAACTACACAATAGCAGGCAGCTACTATTGTAGGGAGTATATAACAACATGTGCATGACAAAATAACAAACATGCGCATGACTTGAAATTTCTAGAGCAGCAAATGCAAACCAACTTGTCCTGTGTCTTGTGTGTACTAGCACGATTAAAAAATGTAGTTCACTGTAACAGGCTTTAACCTTCTATGCTGCTGAGAAAACAAAAAGGGGTTGGAGATTTGGTTACGTTGGTCGGAGAGGCGTCTAAGCATCATCGGTACCATGCGGGTGACGTCTAGGAAACCGAGGGTGTTGCGATTGCGGGGAAGCAGATCTTGGGCGGTCGCGGAAGCAGATCTTGGGCGGTCGATGCCGGCTTGAGCGTGGTGGGCGAGAGCATCGTTGAGGAAGATGCAGTGCAGCAAACATCGACGCACGTGCCGCTGGTCTAGAGCGGTGGACAGAGAACTCATTCAACTAGATCCCGTCCCATGGACACCGGTGAAGTGGCTCCGGTACGGTTGGGTAGATTTCGGTACCCGTGCAACTGGTCTTGAGCGGTCGATGATGCCATTGGCATGGTCAGCGAGACCGCAGCTCCGGTGCAGTGGCAGAGAGACCCGATGAACTAGATCAAGTGGGGTGGGAGTCGGTGAAGCGGCTCCATGGTGGTGCACGATACCGCAGCTCAAGCGGCTCAGGCAGCCGTGGAATTGCCACCGGCCGGTCCGCGCGATAGGCGTGGAGCTGAGGGCGTGGGGGAAGAGCCTGGGATTTTTGAGAGGGCCGGCGGAAAAAACTGCACGAATTAGGGAAAATGGAGGTGAAAAGAAAAATAATTATGATCGTGCCCCCAAGCTACGGAATATAGATTTTCCTATATGGCATGTGCACAACGGGTATAATGGTAATTTTGAAACCAAAAGTTTTTGAAATGGAGGGCCATGAAATGCTTCAAGGTCAGTGTGTGATTTTGCCACGCGATTGAGATATTGAATTTGGCTAGCGTCCATCTACTAATAGAAATAATGTAGTAGATCGTACACTACCTGTCCAGAAATTCAAGGAAGAGAGTCACATCAGTTGATCATCCATATCCATATTTTTGCACAGAAACTTGGATACACCAGCGTAGGCGGTAAATTTTGCCGCCTAACTGAAACTTTGAATTTGGCTAGCATCCAAGTAATAATAGAAAAATTGTAGCCTACAAATGTTTGAAACCGAGAGGCGCAAAATGTTTTGGGGTCGGTGGGTTATTTTGCCGCTTGATTATGATTTTGAATTTGGCTGCCGGCCATGGTTTAATGGAGTAGAAAAAGGTTTTGTAGATCGTATGCCATCTGGCCAGGAATTTAAGGCGCATGTCACATCCACTGATGCCTACCATTCAAACGGATATGCGGTAGGTTTAGGTGTCCGACTATGATTTTAAATTTGCAGTTTGTCCAAATAATAATTTAAAAAATAGGCTTTTCTCTCTCTATTTCAGGAATCCAAGTCGGGGCAACAGATAAATATCTGAAGTAGCTTCGATTCATGAATAAAAAGACAAGGTATAATAAAAATTTAGGTGTCGGCACAGATTCTTCTACAGGAAGAACTAACCAAATGGTAGTAATAATTCTAATCAAATAAAAAGCATGTCGCAGAACAAATACTATTGCATACTATCAAAACACAAACACCAGGCACACGAGTATATGTAGATCACATAAAACAAGGTTTCATCACTCATACAGTACTATATAGAGAGAAACAATGTTTCATCAGACACACATAGCCCCCAAAACGAACAGACACCTCAAACATTCCAGCCCCTACAGCTCCGTGACTGCATCACAAACAAAACTGCCGCCTGTGTTCGATCAGCTACCAAAATAAACAAACATCATACTGTAGATCCAAATAACACAACCTGGCCTAACGCATGCTTGCCGAAACAATCCTTTCTTGTTCATCCGAGTGTTATTTTCATCTCCTTGATGTTGTAGTCTGAATCAGCTAGATTGCTGACAGGACTTCCTTTTTGTTTCTTTGATTTAGCACTCTGAATCACGTCGTTTGCTGAAGGAAATGAACAAACTGATCAGCAAAATCATAGGTGTACAAAGATGCAAGGGTTGCACATGAATGACTGCACTAACCAGGTGTCATAAAGTAGGATGTAAAGTACACCAATGTTTAGGAGATCTGAACTTCTTACACTTCAAGCTGCTGAGATCTAATTCGAATACTCCATCCTTCGCCCATATAACAACCATTTCTCTATCCTAAAATTCTCAGAGTAACCTTATAGAATCTTTCCCATCGGATGCCCATGATTTCTCAAGGACAAGGAGAGTAAACTCAACCTTTATATGATGAACTCAAGCTTCCCATTTCCCTGTTGATGATCTTGCACTAGACCACGTGCATAGAGTGAAATATCTTATAACCACAAGGGCAACTTCTCCATTATGCCCCTTAGCAATGACAAAATTGCGTCTAGAAATATCATGTGTCTCATGTGGGCACTCAATATAACATAGTTTTGTTGTCATGTTGTCGAAGGAAATTATATATCTGGACTTCATTGTTGGCCAGTACATAATGCCCCCTAAGAGAGTTGCCGGCCTGTGATCAGTCTTAGCCAGCATCTCAACATGTTCAATCCAGTCCTCCCATTTTCCAAACTCTGATGAGTAACTCCGGACTAGTGCTCGGTAACCATTGGTTACTATCCAAACAACCTAGAAATTGCTGCAACAGTGTGAAGACAATTGCCCATGGTTTCTCGAAAAGATAATTGTCGCACTGTCATACTCATGTCTCCGCCAAATTGGTGGTTCTGGTATCACTGTTTCACTTCCACTGATTGGATCTCAGGACATTATCATGTTAGACCCTTGTAGAAAATGAAGTACCACCCTACCATTGCGACATCCGAGTACATATGGTTTGTAGGATTTATGTACTTCCACTAGGCTGTTTAGCTTCTTGAAGATGGATTGGTCAAGATTATGATCTGTTATGAATCGAGCGTCCTCAGAGATGTTGTTGAAAAATCAAAGTAACAACATTCCTCTTTTGTGTGACAGGGTTAGCTTTTTGAAATCATTGCTTCCCATGAAGTCCATCCAATGTTTTTGGGAGACTGATGCCCTCAGTATACAGGATGGGTGCGGAGGAAGTCTGACAAGAATCTGACCGACTACATCGCTTAAAAAGTCGTTGATTGTTTCATATATTCTTCCACTGAAGCTGGTAGGATGATGCAAATAGCACATGTGCATCATAATCAAGTAACTTCAAAAGGCATAATGCACAACCATAAAAATGAATTATGTAAACACCAGAATGCATCATATAATTTGACAGGAAAATTTATCATCGAAATTTCATAAACTGCACGTGTCCGAAAAACTACCTAAATAGCAGACTGTGTCAACAAAATACCACCTAAACAACACAAGGAATCAACTAGAATAGTACAAAAGCACCAAAATGCTTCACCATACCGGAACAGGGTAGGGAATGGAGAACATTTTTTTTAGAGGTCACCGGAGAGGACAGAAAGGCCCCACCTGAATTTTCTCATTTTATCAAAAATAAGGTGAGAAAAAACGGATGCAAGTTCAGTGACTTGGGGTGTGTTTGTTTTGTGCCCAAGATTACCCCACCAAATATTTGGCTAGCCAAAATTTTGGTTGAGACTTAGCTTGCCCACAAGTAGGACAACATTGGCTAAAAAATTGAACTAGAGTTGGTAGTGGAGCGTTGGCATGCCAAAAGGTTGGCAAAAATTCAAAACAAGAGCCAACCTTTTGATGATGACCAAAATATTGGTACAGTAAACTTTGGCCACAATATAAACACACCCTTGGTGAACCTAGGTCTCACAGTGACTTGGCCAAGATCCACCTTCCATCTTAGGTTCAAGGTATGATAGTAGCTTGGATTTTAAAATACAAAGTAAAACTATTCGAAAAAATCGAAAAAAAATCAGTAAATCATAGGTGCCTAGGTTTGAATCCTACGAAAGTTTCATCCCATTCATATCGCTAGTTTGTGATTAAATAGATTTTATGTTCCAATATCCACTTCTTCCAGAAAAAACCCCAGAGCGGAATACATAAAAGAGGGAGGGAGTCAGAGAGACAACATCCAATGCAGAACTTACAAAGGGGTCGATGAGTTCTGAGAATATGGAGCAGGGGCCTCCAACGAATGAAGAGCCACAGCCGCTAACGCTGAAGAAGCACGACCACGAGCTGACGCATTCCTAGCATCCCACACAGACTTCACTTTAGCGGCGATAGCCAACATAGCTGAATTTGATCCAGCAGCAGTCGATGAGGATCTCGACTGCACCTCCACCGCTTTCTAAGCATCACTCAACACTTCCCAAGATTCCTATGTGGTACCAGCATCGGCCTCCGCATCCGCTTCACATGTATTCACTGGTGCTGGTTCAGCATCCACCTCTCTTTACAAGCATCAGCCGACGAAGCAAAAGCATCCTCTGAAGGTGATTGCATTTTCTGCAAAATCCACCAGCTTATTTACTTTGCAATGCCCAAAATAAATGTATTTTATCCATCAGAAAGCACGTAATCGCTGGAGGTTGGGGACGTATGTACCAGCAAATGGCGGTGCGGTGGTGCTTAATGGTAGAGCAGTGGGGATGGTCTGGTGGAGGGAGAGCGGCCAGGTGGAGGAAAAGTCTTGATGTGTTTGAGGTAGAGCTTCCTTGAAACTAACTTCCGCCCTCTATATTTATTTTTTGTGAACCCTGCTTTATTTTTGTGGAAAAACCCCACTTATTAATAAAAGCAACCACACAAGGCTCATTTATTTTGGTAGGACCCACATGGCTTATAAAAACATCACAATGTATAAGGTCAACAATTGCCACAAGGTGGGACCCACATAACTTGTCACATTCCTCCTTGCAAAAGAGAGTAGAGAGGGAAAATTATTTTTATATTCCTTATGGGCAACCCACAAGCCTGCGGTGCACCTTTAGGCTTAAGGATATACTTATTTTGTCCATAATGTACAAGATGAACCTCATGGAATGCCACATATGCTTGTGTGCTTTTTTGCACATTGCGCATGCCCAGCTTAAGCCAAAAATAACTCGATTTTAAGACGTTTCTTGGGACAGCAAGCCGGGGTGCCCAAGCTTCCGGTAGCTTCCTACCTTGCGGTGCTCACTTACCTGCAAGTTTTATACTCCATTCTATGATACAATGAATTGCTTGACATAAAATATTCCAGGTGGTAGAAGCCTGCTGTTATAAATGACATCAAGTTCTAGAGTTCAAACATCGAACTGGAATTCCACAATCTACAAATAGAAGTTTTGGTTTACAATCAGATACATGCTTCGAGAAAGTCTAGCAGTGCCCCTATATTTTCTCCCTTATATATGTATGTAGGGGCCTCCCCTAAAAAGATTCTTCCCTTAAATTTTGGTTACCTCGATCACTTACCCTAAATTATCTCCCCTATATCATAAAGAGATATATTTTAATAAAGGAGGTCCCACTTTATCAGTTTTTTACCCGACAACTCACTCGTCCACATAGATCCAACATATCGTCGATGTGAGTTTCCAACTATCAGGAAAGAACATTCCCAAATTCCTGAGTAATGAAAAGATTGACCTATTTCATAAAGAAAGTCCGAATAAAATGGATCTGAATGGCACAAGCCAAGCTTCCAGACATATTTAGTGGACCAACATGTTTCACTTACGATTCCTATGTTTAATTTTATGAGTTTTCAAACTTCTTCCTAGCTAACTCTATACACTTGAATGACTTTATGCCGACTTATCAAAATTAGGTCAAAATTGAACTACAAGAAAATTGTAGGTTTGGTTTGAAAGTTTTGCGATTTTTTTGAGGTAACCATCGGGGCAGGGGCGTTTAATATATCACAAACCACCACTGATAGTTTTGATAGCACGTTCCTCTTCTTGCTAAGAATTCTATATGCTCACAATTAAACTAAATTAGGTCAAACTCGAGCTACCAGTAAGAGTGATAGATTGCTCTTGAATTACTAGTTGTCTTTTCGAAGGTAGATGGGTGTATCTACTTTCTATTAAACAATGCCATCAGTGTGAGTATCCAACTATCAAGAAAGAACATTCTTAATTTTATGAGTAGTGACGATGACGACATTGTTCCTTTTTGTAAAGAAAGTCTGAAGAATATGGATCTAAATTCCACAAGCAGACGTTTCAAATATTTATAGTTGACCAACAATTGGTACTTACGGTTCCCATGTTTTATGTTTTTTCAAACTTCGGCCTAGCTAACTCTGCCCACTTGAATGACTTTATGCTGATTTATTGAAATTAGATCAATCTTGAACTACCGGAAAATTGTAGGTTGCTTTGAAAGTTCTACGATTTTCTAGAGGTAACCATCGGGGGGTTATTTAATATGTCACGAACCACCACCGAGAGTTTTGAAAAAATGTTCAACTTCTTGCTAAGATTTTTCATGTCGAAAACTTAACGAAATTAGGTCAAACTACAGGTACGACTAAGCGCGATAGATTTCTTTTGAATTAATTTTATTTTTGAAGGTAGATGGGTGCATCTTATCATAGTAAAAAAAATTGACAGTGTGATTTTCCAATTGTCAGGAAAGAATATTCTTGGTTTTCCGAGTGACGAAGAGATCGTTCCTTTCCGTGATGAAAGTTTGAAGAATATGGATTTGAATGCCATAAGCAGACCTTTCAAATATTTATAGTGGACTGACATGTTGTACTTACGATTCCAATATTTTATGTTTTTTCAAACTTTTCCCTAGCTAACTTTGCCCACGTGAATGAATTTATGCCGATTTACCAAAATTAGGTCAATCTTGAACTATAGAAAATTGTAGGTTGCTTTGAAAGTTGTGCGATTTTCTGAGGTAAACATTGGGGGGTCATTTAATATATCATGAACCACAATCGAGAGTTTTGAAAATAGGTTCAACTTTTGCTAAGATTTTTCATCTTAACAACTTAACTGAATTAGGTCAAATAACTTGTGGTATGAGTAAGCGCGATGGATTGATCTTGAATTAATTGTATTTTCAGAGGTAGATGGGTGCATCTTCTTTTAGTAAGCAATGTCGTTGATGTGAGTTTCCAACTTTTAGGAAAGACGAACATTCTCAGTTTTCCGAGTAATGATGAGATATTGTTCATTTCCATAAAGGAAGTCCGAAGAATATTGGATCTGAATATCCACAAGCCAAGCTTTCATACATATGCATTGGACCGACATGTTATACTACTTATGATTCCCATGTCTCATGAGTTTTCAACCTTCGTCCTTGCTAACTCTGCCCACTTGAATGAATTTATGCCGATTTATTGAAATTAGGACAAATTCGAATTAAATATCATTTCCGAGGTAGATGGGTACATCTTCATTTAGTAAACAATGCCATCGGTGTGAGATTCCAACTATCAGGAAAGAACATTCTTAATTTTCCATGTGATGGACTTGGATGTCATTTTCTTTTTTTGTAAGGTCCTTGATGCAATATGTACTTCCACTAGCCGTGTTAACTGAAGCTCACTGCTCCCACGGGAGCCGCGTTAGTTAAAAGAAAATGTTGCCTCCCAAATTTTCTTACAAAGTGGACCTTTCTTTCTTACAATCCCCATGTTTTAGACGGATTTTTCAAGATTACTCTAGCTAACCTAGTACACTTAATTGACTTTATATAGATTTAAGGAAATTAGGTCAAAATGTTCTTCTATGTAAAGAATATAGCTCAAAATAGAGGGGAAAGCCGAAGAGAGAGGATAGATTATGCATGCAAATTGTTGAGGAAATACGGTGTGTAAGAGCAACTTACTTTTGCATCTCTTTATACGGTTGTTGATCATTATTAATAGATCGGTGGAATTTCACGAAAAAAATGAGTCTAGCACGGTGGCGAGGGGAGTACAAGGCAGAGGTGCCTAAAGGGAAAAGAAAATACTAGGCCCCACTTGACAGTGTATGACCAAGATGTAAAACTACTACTCCCTCCGGTTCAAATTAATTGAGTTTTGTCTAGATTCGAATGTATCTAGACTTGTTTTAATACAAGATACATCCGAATCTAAACAAATCCAAGTCAATTAATTTGGTTCGGAGATAGTATGCAAAAGTTAGCATCTTCAGTTTAATAGGCCCGACGAATCGTCTTGTATAGACACTGCCTAAATGGTAGAGCTTAGGGCATCACCTTTGTATTTGGCCAAACCTATGTTTAAGATGGGACCCACTTTCTAATACCAAGCTAGTATTGATTGCACCACCAAGCTAGTAGTTTATTGCACCACAATATATCTAGTCAGACTTGTCCATAAGATAGGACTCACATTTAAGAGCTACCCTCTCGCGGTCTTGTGATTAAAATTTGTTTTTGATTGCTATGTGTACTAGATATCAATATTTTAATGCTTCTGGACTACCCATTATGAGATTAAGGGTGAACCTTAAGGTTTTTAGCTCGTGGATAGCTTCCACTATGTATATGGAAGTCCATCGGGACTACCTATTTTCCCTTTATGGAAAAGATATTATATGCCCCACTCGTAGTAGACATATGCTCAACTTTGTGAACGCGCTGTAATAAGTGCAGAGAGAATAAAACGTAGGTAGGGGAAGAGGAAAGCAGCAAAGAGCAAAGTTATAATGGGTTCCTGACACGAGTTACTCCTGTCACCTTACAGTCTACTAGTAGTAAATTTCAAGACCTATGCATGCAAAAAAAGTGTGTTTTATCTCCCCTTTGCTTCCTGTCATCTCTCCACCCCTCTCCCCTCGCGCACCTTCCCGGCTGATCTCTCCCTCGTCCATACCGTGGCGCTGCGCACGTGTGCCTTGGTACGTCGGCTCTGTTTATTTTTATTTTTTATTTTTGAGAGGGCGATTTTGTTTCTCTGGCGTGTTTGGCAGCCGCATTGGTGTGGAGTAGGAGGAGTAGTACATAGGAAGGAAACCACTTTGGTCCTTAGCGGAAAAAAGATTCAAACTTCTTCGGTTTCGAAATTTTCTCTTGCTTCCCAAACATCAGGAGGGAAGGGTTATTCAAAAGACCGGCTATTCGCGGTAGTAATTCTTATATTATCTTTTTTGTCAAAAAAAATATAGTGTATGGATAACTTTGAACATATACCGTTGGATCAAGACTGGAAATTCCAAACATTGCTAACCGTTGGATCTTATTTTCCATTCTTAGGGTCTAGAAGATTCTATTGACAGTCTTTAGCACGATGAACACTAGTGTCCGCAAACCTCAAAACACACTTCATTTCTTAGTTTCAGGGACATTGTGCTAAATGCATAGACTTGGATAAAATTTATATTTTTTACAGGGTCCTTGACATAAATTATACTTCCATCGTCCATGTTAAAATGAAGCACCTCACTCTAGGGGACCCTACCATTGTTAGAATAAAATACAACCCTCCCAATTATCACACAAAGTGGACCACAGTTTCTTATATAGTTCCAGTTTTCAAGCTTCCTAGCTAAATTCGCACACTACACTTCTTTATCGATTCAGCGAAATTAGGTCAAACTTGAACTACAAGTAAGCGTGGTAGATTAATTTCTCTTGAATAAAATGTAATTTCAGAGGTAGATGGGTGCATCTTCTTGTAGTAAAAAATGTGGTAGGTATGAGTTTCCAACTATCAGGAAAGAACATTCTCAATTTCCCGAGTAATGAGGAGATTGTTCTTTTTCTTAAAGAAAGTCTGAAGAATATGGATCAGAATGCCACAAGCCAAGCTTCCTGACATATTAAGTGGACCAACATGTTTCACTTACAATTCCTATGTTTAATTTTATGAGTTCTCAAACTTCTCCCTAGCTAACTATGCCCCCTTGAATGACTTGATGCATGTCGACTTATCGAAATTAGGTCAAATTTGAACTATAGGAAATTGTAGATTTGGTTTGAAAGTTTTGCGATTTTTTGAGGTAACCATTGGGGGAGGGGCGTTTAATATATCACAAACAACCACCATGACTTTTTATAGCAGGTTCCTCTTCTTGCTAAAATTCTGCATGCCGACAATTTAACAAAATTAGTATGTCAAACTCGAGCTACCAGTAAGCGCGATAGATATCTCTTGAATTACTAGTTAATTGTCTTTTCGAAGGTAGATGGGTGCATCTACTTTCTAGTAAACAATGCCAACAGTGTGAGTATCCAACTATCAGGAAAGAATATTCTTAATTTTCCGAGTGACGATGACGACATTGTTCCTTTCCGTAAAGAAAGTCTGAAGAATATGAATCCAAATGCCACAGATAGACCTTTCACATATTTATAGTGGATCGACATGTTGTACTTACGATTCCCATGTTTTATGATTTTTCAAACTTCGGGCTAGCTAACTCATCCCACTTGGATGACTTTATGCTGATTTATCTAAATTAGGTCAATCTTGAACTACAGGAAAATTGTAGGTTGCTTTGAAAGTTCTGCGATTTTCTTGAGGTAACCATCGGGGGGTCATTTAATATATCACAAACCACCACTGGGAGTTTTTAAAAAAAGGTCAACTTCTTGATAAGATTTTTCATCTCAGCGACTTAACGAAATTAGGTAAAACTGGAGGTACGAGTAAGAGAGATAGATTGATCTTCAATTAATTATCTTTTTGAAGATAGATGGGGTGCATATTATTTTAGTAAACAATTTCGTCAGTTTGAGTTGCCAACTATCAGGAAAGAACATTCTTGATTTTCCGAGTTATGACTAGATCGTTCCTTTCCGTGAAGAAAGTCTGAAGAATATGGATCAAAATGCCATAAGTGTAGACCTTTCAAATATTTATAGTGGACCGACATGTGGTATTTATGATTCCCATGTTTTATGTTTTTTTCAAACTTTGTCCTAGATAACTCTGCCCACGTGAATGACTTTATGTCGATTTACCGAAATTAGGTCAATCTTGAACTATAGGAAAATTGTAGGTTGCTTTGAAAGTTGAGAAATTTTTTGAGGTAACCATCGGGGGGTCATTTAATATATCACAATCCACCACCGTTTTTGAAAAAAGGTTGAACTTCTTGCTAATATTTTTCATGTTGTCAACTTAACAAAATTAGGTCAAATAACTTGAGGTACGAGTAAACGCGATGGATTGCTCTTGAATTAATTGTCTTTTCGGAGGTAGATGGGTGCATCTTATTTTAGTAAAAAATGTCGTCGGTGTTAGTTTCCAACTTTCAGGTAAGAACATTCTAAGTTTTCCGATTGATGATGAGATATTGTTCCTTTCTGTAAAGGAAGTCCGAAGAATACTGAATCTGAATATGCCACAAGCCAAGCTTTCATACACATGTATTACTCCGACATGTTGTACTACTTATGATTCCCATGTTTCACGAGTTTTAAAACTTCGTCCTTGCCAACTATTCCCACTTGAATGACTTTATGCCGATTTACCGAAATTAGGTCAAATTTGACCTACGGGAAAACTGTAGGTTGCTTTGAAAGTTTTGTAATTTTTTTGGAGGTAACCATCGGGGGCTCATTTAATATATCACAAACCACCACTGGGAGTTTTGAAAACAGGTTCAACTTCTTGCTAAGATTTTGCATCTTGAAAATTTATATAAATTTGGTCAAACTTGAGCTACCCGTAAGCACGATAGATTTCTCTCGAATTAAATAGCATTTCAGAGGTAGATGGGTACATATTCGTTTAGTAAATAATGACATCGGTGTGAGATTCCAACTATCAGGAAATAACATTCTCAATTTTCCAAGTGATGGACTTGGATGTCATTTTCATCTTCTATAAGGTCCTTGTTGCAACATGAACTTCCACCGGCTGTGTTAACTCAAGCTCACTACTCCCATGGGACACGCGTTAGTTAAAATAAAATGTCTCCTCCCAAATTTTCATACAACGTGGACCTTGATTTCTTAAAATCCCCATTTTTTAGACGAATTTTTTAAGATTACTCTAGCTAACCTGGTACACTTAAATGACTTTATATAGATTTAATGAAATTAGATGTGTTCCAAATGTAAGTTTTTATGTAGATGTAAGTTTTTAGATGAATCTTTCAAAATTACTCTAGCTAACGTCTTACACACCTAATCTACCTCTTGATTTTCTCTCTCCTTCGCCCCTCTCACCATCCATCCTCCATTTCTCCTTCAATTCCTTCCTAATGTATGTTTTCGCGCAATGTTAAACTTCTAGTCTGAGATGCAGCGGTGCACAAAAAGACGCGGCCCACACCATGTCACCATCAATCAATTTCGGTGACGCAACTTTGTGTAGTGTACACTAATGCACTGTAGATAAGCATGTATAGACACTTAATTTTGATCGGAGGAGGTACGAGACACCAAGTAATTCAGCATGATCTGCATGATTCTCTCCATTTTTGGATAAAACGGGCGCCTCTTGAATTCCTTGGGCCGAGAAAAATCAAGAATCGATGAGTCTGGTATAATCCTTTTTTTGTTGGTGAGACAAGTCCGGTACAATCTATTTATGATATTTTGGGATACTTTTTAGGGAATTAATACAAGCTCGATGTAAATAGATATTATAAATTGCAATATTACACACCCCTCCTTTCACCCAAAACACCCAACCTGCCGTTGCTTAGAACTCAATCTCTATTTGTTTCCTTCCAAAATGTCATATGACAACTCTCTCCAGAACACGTCGATCGACCCGACAAACGGGAACGGCCCTGAAAGTCCGCATAGAAACCTAGATTCGGTCGTCGGGACATGGCTCCCACTGTTGTTCGACTCCTTGGATGAAGAAGATAGCCACTTCAAGCGATTTTTTGAAGGGACGCCGCCACCAACACCGAGTGACTCCGATAAGATGGACGATGAGACCGAGGAAGAGGATTCTGAGGACGATGTTGAGGAGGAGGCCGAGGACGAAAATGAGGATTGGTCAATTTCAAGCCAAGTTACCAATGTCAAGGTCATATCTACATAACCCGTCCCATTTCTTTTCTATAAATTAAAGAATATAATAAAAAAATTAAGCACTTGCCTATGGCGTCCTCTTGCGTAATTTATAAAATGAATTTTGACAAGATTTAAAAACATTTGCTTCACAATGTAACCAACGATGTGTTAACATACTTCTATTTAAAGATAAATAATGATCAAATGTCATGGCATTATCTATATAGTTTATAATAACATGTCTATTTCTGGTAGTTGAGTGCATCTTGGCATGACATACTAATGTTGTTAATGTGACTTTTCAACTTTTATGTTTTCAAAAAAATTCAAATAATTCTAGAAGTACCACATGTAAATGTTTTTTAAAGATAGTGCAAAGAGTATGGCTCTTAATGCCACAACACAATAAATTTCATACAAAATAGAGTATGTTTTATGGTTAATAAGTATCATGAATTTTCAAGATTTATATCTAATTTGTCAAACTTAAATGACTTTTTTTCAATTGACCAAAGTAGGTAAAATTTGAAGTCCAAGTGGGAAATTTGTTTGAAATTCATATATAATTATTGTACCCACGCAGTCATACTGAAAACCAACGACTATTTTGAAAGATACAACCTGTTTGTATGAATTTTGATGCCGACACATCTGACCATGTTTCAGAAAAGTCAAAGAAAATATGGAAACATTGCAAAAATGAGCAACATTGTTTTTTATTTTCTTTCGAAAAGGAGAGTAGAACCCTGGCCTATGCATCGGTTGATACACACACCCTTTTATTAAAAACTCATAGTAAAACAGTAAAAAGGATGTTGTCAATATAAGGGACCTAGGCACCTTCACCTGACCTCCACAATTAACCTTTCTTCCTCTTCTCCCCCGTCCCCCTGCTGTACGACTTTGCAACTATGGGTCCAAAGACCGGAGCTCCCCAGGGGAAGAAGAAGAATATCCAGGTGGCAATGACAAAATCCTTGGAGAAAAAGAAGAAATGTCACCCGCTTTTGAATCCTTCTCTGGTCACTCCAGGTCGCAGTCTCGCACCAGGAAGGAACAGGAAGAAGTAGGTGACGAGGTCCGTCAAGGTCGGGCTGCATTTCCCATTCGGCCGGATGGGCACTACCTCAAGGAGGGTCGGTACTCCCAGCGCATAGGCTTTGGGGATCCCATCTACCTCACGGTCGTTCTCGAGTACCTCACCGCCTAGGTGTAGGAGCTCGCCGGACAAGCCTCCAAGGACATCAAGAAGATCCGCATCATCCCGAGGCACGTGATGCTCGGCGTCATGTGCGACGAGGAGCTCAACTAGCTGCTGGCCGGCGTCAACATTGCGCACGGAGGCGTGCTGCCCAACATCCACGAGTCGCTTTTTGGCGATGGTACCGCGGAGGACATAGTCAAGTTGCCTGCGGAGGATGCTGCCAAGTCGCCTGAGAAAACCACAGAGTCCCCCTAGAAGTCATTAAGTGGTATTGTACTCCGTATGAGGTTGGATTTGCTCTGATTATAGTTTGGCTAATCATCCATGTCAATGTAATAATGTTCAGATCAAGGTCTAAGGAAAATCTTGCGAGGGTTCTAAAAAAGTGTAATACTGTTCAGATCAGTGTCAATGTAGTAATGTTCCAGACATATTAAGTGGACCAACTACTAACGGTTCCTATGTTTTATGAGTTTTGAAACTTCCTATCTTACTCTGTCCACTTGAATGATTTTATGTAGATTTACCGAAATTATGTCAAATTTGAACTACAAGTAAAATTTAGGTTGCTTTGGAAGTTCCAAGAAAAAGCTTTGGAGGTAGCCCATTTTGTGAGCATTTTTGTTTTTGTACCGTACACCAAGAGTTTCAGAGGAAGTACTTGTAGTGAATGTGCCTGCACATGATGATGAATGTAGAAGATCCAAGGTTTATTCATACGTTCGGCAAAGAGGAGCTCCGAGTATACTCCAGATCGTTTCTCTACCATGACCATTCATTTGAAAGGACAGTACAACTCCATGGCGTGATAGGATAGCTATGTTGTAGTGAAGGCCAGACCTACTCTAGTCGGTACGATTTCAATCGATTTATTCTACTCCCTAGTAGTATTTTCCTTTGCACTCCTTCCTCTTCCTCTTTGTCTTCTCGATGATCCCCACTCGCCCTTGCCCACCTTAGCACATGCCAACACCGCCATGCCGCTTTCAGATCATCTCTGGAGCCCAGTTCAATAGGCACAGTAGATTTAGCAGAGAGAAAGAAGGCACGCTTAGTTTTATTTCAATTTGTATTTATCCTTGCCCTCGATCTCCATCCTCGCTTCACCTCCAACATCCCAGTGACGCACATTCCCACTCGCACACCAATATAGTCACCCGCCAACGTTGCCATGCCGCTTTAGGATCAACTACGGCGACCATTTTGATAGACTATTTTTCGTGTCACCCTGCCAGCTGCCGCTCCCTCTCTCCTCCAAAACCCCAATCAAAACCAAAGACCATAGTCTTCCAACTACTCGAGCTATTCCTCGTGATGGACCAATCGATCGATGACAGTGACACTTCTAGGGTGTTTTCCGATGGCCCCTTGAAGAAATCTCAGCCAGATGCGACGTCATCATCACCGCTGCGAGTCTCGCCGCCTGCTACAAACATTATCTCTACTCAGCAACACATAGTGCATCCTTCGCGAAATCTTATCCATTTGGTCTCCCCTGTGTACTTCACTCTCACCCAACTGAGCTACCGTGTGAGTACAATGTCTTCTACCGCGATAATCACAAGAAGCAGTTCTACAGGGGCAGCTACTATTGCGGCAGGGGAAAGCAGAAGCCATGGCAGAAGTTTAGTTGGACCTTGTGCAAGCTGGTGCCGCTTGACAGGTCCTCCTCCGATGTTGTGATGCTAGACTGTTAGGGTAAGAAGTGGGCGTGCGCGAATGGATATTGTATCGCCACTGTTGGCCTCACCTAGAACTTGGAGCTTGTGAATGTGTTCATTTGTTGCCGGATTCATCTACCAGCAATCTTCGACTTTGAGGCCACCTCCAAGGTACTTAAGTTTGTGGCCGCTGGTCAGCCAACTAATCTAATGAAGATATCCATGTGCCGAGTTCCCGTAGCTACTAGTAACTATAAGTATTTATCTGTGCTAGCCATCTTCTACACTGTAATTTCATTCCTTGATTTTCCTCATGGTATCTGGATTGTTCTTGAGAACCAGTTCAGCATGTGGAGCTACCACGATGCAATTATCCATAAGGGAGTTGTCTATGTCGTAACTCAGATTGGCAATGTTTATGCATGGGATCTTTGGGCATGGGGTAAAATTTCCATCCTTAAATTTTTTTAGCTTCGTCATTTTAATTTTCTGAACTAACCTCTGAATGTCCTTTCGTTGCAAGGTCCTGTGCGTCTTCCGGGGCCACCCGATTTTTACGATAATCATGAGTACGGTCCTAATCTATGGTGGTTAGCAAGATCTCTTGATGGTGGTAGCCTTATTCTAATCAATACTGAGGGTTTTAGTGATAGGCGGTATGACAGTAGTCATGGTGGTTATCCAGTCGCTCATAATGTTGCTTATCATCATGGCTGCACTATTTAGACCTATTCTACTGGGTTTTGCTGCCATGTATTCTCGATTGACACTAGTAGGTTACTTCCATCGTGGCAATGGTAGAGGGTTTTTAACCTTGGGGAATTTTGTATCTTCCTTTGATTGAACTATCCAATTACTATTCCAGTTGACGCTGTAGGACTTTCCCTAGAGATCTAACGTGGAGCAACTATGTATACACCTCGCTGCATGAAGATAGCCTCAATCGATTTAATTCTCGTCCTGAAATATGCCGCTTTAGTACGAATGCTCAAGACGCCGTTGTTGGTTTCACAACAAACATTGGCAGGAATTGGCGATAGACTCCGTTGTGGTTCGTTCCAATATTGGCCAACGCGAAGGATTGGAACCAGCATAATTAACAGTTCAATGAAGATAGGATGAACATAGCGATCATATGGAATAGGGAGTTGCGTATGTTGAATTATTTTTTTCGCCTCATTTGTATGAAATGGCCCTGAGGTGTTAACTTGTTGTACTCAAACCACTCATTTTGCCACAATGTAAGTGCAAGGTGTGCAATTTGATCAAAATCCTTTTATATGCAAGCCATAGTTTTTGTCAGTGCGTGTCGATTATTCTGCAACTCGTTGCGCCCGCACCCCTTTATTATTTGTTGCACTTTCGATTTCTCAAAAAATGTGAAGCAAATCAGGAAAAGTGGCTATGTTGTTTCTCGTGCATCTACAATACTCGTTCATGTAATATGATCTTACGTGACCTATGTAAAAAAGAAAAGTCCTAATCGAACGATATCTTGTATTCACTTGCTAATTTTGTGGTTGCCAAACCATGTAATATTTTGGTCTAGAAATTCACAGACAAACTGTATACAATATGTACATGATTTATTTTGCATTTTATGAAGAAATTGGAAGTGCGACATGTAACAACTTGTTGCGGGTGCAACTGGTGGAAAATTGTAATTTCCGTCGTGGACGTCTCTAGTGGCTCCAAGAGCATGATGCATACAGGTTCTAACTAGAAAGAAGTCATGCACGTTAAATCTTGTGTCCGTGCATGTAGCACACGCCTCTCATTTTGCTGCGTGGTTGCATGCTGGACACGTGTAATTTCATGTATATATGAACACATGCAACATGCAAAAATTACCACGGACACACCCGTATATGCATTGAATCCGGTATATATATTTTCGGTCCATGTACTATAACTTTTGCATGTAGGGGAACAAGGTGAAGGTACATATGTCCATGTCGCGTCTACTACTAGTAGTAGTTATTCCTCCTATTTTCCGTTAAAAATACTATATTGAAATGAATGTTGTAGAAAGAAAACTTTCTGATTAATCTGACGTGACTAGACCATACTGCACCTCTGATACGTAGGAGTAGTTATGTGGCATGCTAGTCTAACATACTATGAATTTTAGGCGGCGGTGACGTCCTTGATGCTGCTATTGACAAACCAAGCAAGTAAAATCTTACTCCTTTTTTTTCTTTGCCTCTCCATCTTCTTCCCCAGTCCCTAGTCCCCACTCCGCCCACAATCTCCCCCAAGCTCTCTCTTCTCACCCGTTTCTTCCATTAACGCTCCCCCTCGTCCTCCCCCAGAAAACCCCAATCGCACTTGCATATGCCTTCTTCGCCTAAATGCATCTGGCCGTGATGGCCGATTTGAAGCTCAGCGGGCGATGCAAGTGGGATCAACTCAGCGCAGACGTTGTCGATCTCATCATTCAGCGTCTGGACATTAACAACATCGTTAGGCTAGCCACATGCTGCAAGATGCTATATGATCGTATCAGCGACAACGAAGGTACCAAATGGACTTTGCGCCATTGGAATGAACCCTGCCTACTGATGCCTCAGCCTGCTCATTGTTTTGACGAGCACTATGATGAGATGATGGTAAATTGTCTGCACGACACGGTGTACGACGTGGTGCCCCTCCACCATCCTCGGTGCACCGCCATCCTTCCCTTCATGCATGAAAAATTCTGGGTGGGCATGAACGACGACTGGCTTGCTGCCGTGGACCCGAGCAGGGTCTAGTGCCTACCAAACATCTACACCTATCGATTAATCAACCTTCCATCGACGAATACTTATGGCATTGAGTGCAAGTCATTACCAATATATAACAGGTAGTGCTACTAGCTAGCCAGGGTTCCCATAGTTACATGTACTGTTTTTTATACTCATGCATATTTCAAGATTTTGTTTTTTGTCCAATCCAAAGCTATGGAGAAAAGTAAGTCGTGGGATAGATGTCTTGACCTGATGAAGATTGTAATTTGTAGAGTGTCCACAAAAGCTGGGGGGTTACACAAACTACAAGCTACTTGCATTGTTCGACGGTGAAATCGCCTACATGGAAGGCGGTAGCAAAGTTTGGAGATGTCTGGACCATTCAGGTCATGGAAGGCAACAGTACCAAGATGCCATTGAACACGGTGGCCTCATTTTTGCGGTCGCAGGTAAAGGCTGCACCTACTGCTGGGATCGCACATTTGAATGTAATTCTAGTTCCATGATACATTGTGAGTGATTTACTTAAGTTGTTCCTTAACTACCTTGCTTATGTTTTACCTTTCATATGACTGAATGAGAACAACCTTTATGTCCTAAAAAATATGGATGAACAATTGCTACTAATGAATTAGTACCAGTAATAATTCTTTAAAAAATATAGTGTATGACGGCGTCCCTGCACTTATTAAGTTCATTCATTGTCAGAATATGAAAAGTATTAACCAGCATCTCAAATGTGAGGGCAACACACTGAAGCCGGGTTTCTTGATTTGTTTGTACTTTCAGGCCCTCCTGAGATTGTAGGAATCACATAGAATTTTTGAAGGACACCAATCATTTCCATTGGATCAGCGTAGGATTTTTGTAGGATTTGGATCCTTAGATTTTCTTCTATAAAAGTTGTTTAATTCAAAAGAGTATAATCCTTACGAATTCCTTCAAAGGATTTGCACTCTATTTTGGAGGAAAATTTCCATCCACTCCAACCTCTTTATACAATTCCTTCGGATTTCTTGTGCAATCAAACACTACACTTGATACAAAACACTATAAGTATATAATCCTATAGGATTCAAGTGGACATGCCTGTATATTCATAAAAAGTGGTGCTGCCATCATTTTTTCTCATTCATGTGCTCATGTCATCCTAAGAGTCCCTCATTTTTTATATAACTGAATGATTGGTACCTCTTTTAAAACATACAACAACTAGGAAAGTAAGATATGGAAGAAGCAGAATAGGAAAAATCAATTACTAATCGGGATTTTCCTATTCACACTGTTAGCATGAACATTGAAGAATGTTGGTGTTGTAATATGTATGCCAGTAATACACCATTTGTCTCCAATTCGGATGTTGCAGGAAACAAGGAACTGCCATTTGTAATCCCATCACCTATTTTGAATTATTGGCCAGGAAAATGCTTGATGATCATAATTACAACATATGGCACGGGGGTTTTCCATGGAGAAGAGGATGAATTCATTCCTCATGCTAAAAATGGGACTAACTTATGACTCTATCCATCCGCTCGTGTCTACATTTTTGAACACGATCCTAGCTATACTGGGCCTAGAGGGGTCATCGTTTGGAGGCAGGTTAACAGTCTAGGCGACAACTCTCTCTTTTTTGGTCTCAGTTATCCAATAATTGACAAGATGATGAAGAAACACGGATGATAGGCTCCTGATGGCATATTGTTACCATTCATGAGGAAAAACTATGTCTACACAAAATACAAGAGGTTTCGCGGAATACAATTACCTCAGATTAAACGCTACAACCTGCAGCCAACTGAAGGTGAGCCTGTGGCAGTTATCAGCCTTCCCAAAGATGGTTGGAACATTGTGCGATAAGCGGCAATGTGGATTAGGCCAAGTTTAGGTGTGGTAGGCTCGTTGTTCCGTTTCTAGACTGAGCTATGCATCTTTCTCGTGTATCATTGTGTCATATTGTTTTTGCATCGTGGTTCAACATTTGACTGTTAGTACACTGGTTTTATTGACTAGTTTGAATCAGTTTATATGAGCCATGACATGCTTTTGTAGCGGCGCTTATTTCACAACATCAATTCTTTACCATATTTATCAATACTCTTACTGTATAGCTTTGTGTTTTCAGAGGAATATTCCTTCTGGACAGAAAAATTAGGCCACCGTGGCTAGGAAACAGGCTTTAACTGGGTCGTAATTGATGTAGGCTTGGTACGCCAAAGCAATCAAATAAAATGTTTATGCAATCTTCTTAAAAAATTATTTATGCAAACTCTGCCAGTGTATGTGAAATGAACAAGTCAAGCTCTGATATGCTGACATTGTAATGTGATGTGCTAGTGTACAAACTTGTTGTATTTATTTTGTTCGAAACTACGAACTAAATGTACAAATTCTTTGCCTTTTTTCATGATGACAGTGCCATATGTTAGTGCTAATTGCGGCATGTATTAATTTGATCGTACCCAAGCATACAATTCAAGTGATCAGTAAGCTGGTGCTTACCGAGCTATCTGAAGCTGGGCAAGTTAAGGCCACTGTGTCTCTATCACCTACAATTTAAATGACATGATTACATGGCTTTGAGTACATCAAATTGATTGGGTAGATTCAAAGCCACCCAAACCATCTCGAAATATGAACTTTCCTGAGATGATCATGTGATGTAAGACTTGAATATGACATGATTTTATGTTAATCAGTCAAACTCTCTCTTGTACTTTCCATGTTCGAATCCTGCGCTTCCAAAGTTCTTTGCTAGCCAAGTCATAGTATGTCTTACAATATCGGTCAATTTTCTCCCTTTCCAACTTCATTCTTTTGGATGCAGTGTAGAGTACAATATATTTTCACTACTGAGCCTATGGAAATGAATTTTTCAAACCCACTTCGGACGAAAACTTCCCATCATCTTGTTTCAAAAAAATTCCCTTAATTAGCCTTTGGTGGTGAGAAGATCTGCCAAACCCAGTATATTTTACTAACTACATCGAATTTTCACTAAGGAGCTAACGAAAATATTGGACATTCGACCCAAGTCCGGCACAAAAAATTGCAAATTTAGTGAGGTTCTCATTAGAAAATACTACATCGACCCAACTCTAGCCCCAAATCTCGCCAATTTGTCCTTCTTGGGTCAGGTCGGCCGTGGACCGCCAACCCTCAACACATTGTTACATTTTTTAAGCATGAAGAACACTGGAGAAGTTTCACTAAGGAGCCCACGATAATAAGACCATTTTTCACAAGATTAGACCCAAATTATTTTTTTATCGCCCAAAATCTTATTAATTTAGCACTTGTTGTTCCATTCTGATTAAGTATAGTGCAAGCTTTGCCTACCCAAGTTTTACTTATGCTGACCATGTAGCATTTTTTAATTGCAATCGTCATCGTTGTCTTTGGATTTTTAGTGATATCAACATTTATAATCCTAATATTTTATGAGTAGTAGCATAGTTGGTTCTAGCATAGTGGAAGCGCACGCAATTGCCATTTATTGAAGTCTTGAGTTTGATTCGAAACCTATGGTTATCAATATATATAATCTATGTCGTACTTGTACATTTGTTCCATCCTAAACACGTTTCTTGCACAGAGAAAACTAACATCTGGGACCTAGCAACGTTACCAAGCTCAAACCGGGGGAGGCGTCCAAAAAAAGGTCCAGCATACACACATGTCCTCTATAGAGGAGGCTGACATGTGGGACCAACCATAGAGACCTAATACAGAGGAGGCATCGAGTAACATTGCCAAGTTCGAAACAGGGAGGCGCGAGCAAAAAAAAAGTCCAGCATGCACATGTTTCTTCTAATAATAGGCTGGCATGGGGAACCCAATAGCCTGTATAAATGGCTGGTGCATCGATCAACATTGCCAAGTTCGAAACAGGGAGGAGCGAGCATGAAAAAAGTCCATCATCACACGTTTCTTCTAAAGAGAGGCTGACACAGGGACCCACCAGCCTATATAAACTGTTGATGCATCAAGCAACGTTGTCAAGTTCGAAACATGGAAGCGCGTTCGAGAAAAAAGTCCAACATGCACACGTTTCTTCTAATGAGAGGTCGACATGTGGGACCCAGTAGCCTGTATAAACAGCTAATGCATCGAGCAACGTTGCCAAGTTCAAAACATGGAGGCGCGAGCAAGAAAAAAAGTCCAACATATGTGCACGTTACTGCTAATGAGATGCTGACATGTGTGACACAGCAGCCTATATAAAGGTTTGGTCATGCATCGAGCAACGTTGCCTAGTTTAAAACATGCATTTGCGAGCGAGAAAAAAATTTCCGCACGTTCTTCTAATGAAATGCTGACATATATATATATGGGACCCATGTGCGTGACCAAACGACAGGTTCGTCGATCTAGGAACATGGTAGCGCTAGATAAAAAAAAATCATATACACAAGATTCTTCTAATATGAGGCTGGCATATGGGACCCACCAGCCTGAATAAACGGCTGATGCAGCGAGCAACGGTATCAAGTTAACACGGAGGCGCGACCAAGGGCAAAAATTGCATTACACACATGTTTCTTCTAATGAGAGTATGACACGAGGGGCCCAACTACGTGATTATGCATATGACAGTGTTATCAAGTTCGGAACAGGGTAGCGCTACCGAGGAAAAAATATCCATCATAGACACATTTGTTCTAATGAGAGGATGACATGTGGGGCCCAGATGCGTGATTAAACTGTAGATGCATATAGCAGCGCTATGAAGTTTGGAACATGGTAGCGGGAGCAAAGGAAAAAAATTCCATCATACACACGATTCTTGTAATGAGAGGCTGGCATGTGGGACCCAGCATTATGATTAATGGCAGTTATATCGAGCAATGTTATCGAGTTCATATTAGGGATGCATGAGCCAAGGGAAAAAATCCATCATGAACATGTTTCTTCTAGTGTGAGGATGACACGTGGGACCCAGCAGCCTGATGAAACTGCAGATGCATCGAGCGATGCTATCAAGTTCAAAACTGGGAAGGAAAAAATTCCATCATGCACACAATTCCTCTAATGTGAGGCAGACATGCGGGACCCAGCAGCCTCACTTAACGTAAGAGGCATCGAAGAACATTATCAAGTTCAAATCAGGGACGCACGACTGAAAAGTTTGGTCCACTAGAGTCACTGACGTCCAGGACCGACACGCAAAAAAATACTTAGGCGAGTCAACATCTTGCGAGGAAGCGGAAACCTTACTTCTGCCACGTGCCCGACGATCTTCCTCCATGTTTTAAGCGGTTTCGTCATAGTATAGGAGCGCGAAACTAGAAAACAAAGTTTTGCATTGGCCACGGTTGAGCCGAGATTTTCGTCGCAGAAGAGGCGCCTTCTACGACGACCGACGGGCCTAGTCGTTGCGGAAGAAAATATTTCTTGTAGTGCGCACCATCCACTCCTCAACCACGGGAGCTTCTTTGAGATATCTCCAAACCTCTGTGAACCCTGCATGCACTACTTTGGTGGGGGTAATACCCTGCAGAACGGTGCGCACACAAAGCGCACAAGCAGTGGCCGCGTTGAGTACTACAGACACACATTCCCTAGCATCCAGGTCTTTAATCACCGGATCATGGCACCCAATGACACCTACCACAGCAGAACATAGGTGCTTAGTTAACAGGCGGTAGGTGACTCGCAACTTGCAGTTCCCTCCCAAAGGAAGTTAATATCACCTAAGATTTTGCAACATTCAGCGACAACACTCTCCAGGGACGAGTGCCGGGATTTCCAACGTAGAAGCCTTCTTATCGGCTTCCACTGCGACAATAGTGCTCTTCGCCATGCCTTCCGACTGAGCAAGAGCGATCTTGGTCGCTTCCAGCTCAGTGGCCAGCTCCTTTAGTTTCTCCTCCACCACAGTCGCTCGCGATGTCACAGACTACAGGTCGGCCGCGGGAACAACTCCTTCAAAATCCTTGGCAATCGCCGAGGCATGGTTGTCTACAAAAGGCGACCAACTATTAGAATCAGAGTTAGATTCTAACTTAATTCATAGACAACAAACTCACCAGTAGTATCATGCAGTTGGCAGACTGCCTGGCGGGAGATTTTCAAATCTCGTTCCACTCGATCCAACTCCGCTCTCCGGTCAACCAACTCGTGCTGAAGGAATAGATGCAACTAGTAAAGCCTCTAGTCGCTACAACCTAGTGCCTAGATCCTTGGGGAATGGAGGCCAAAGCTTTTAAAGCCTCTAGTCGCTACAACCTACAGACTAGATCCTCAGGGACAGGAAGACAAATTTTAATGACTCTAGTCACTAAAACATAGCGACTAAACTCTCTGGGACTGGACATACCTGGAGGGATTTGCCCAGTAGCCGATTCAGCTCGACTGATCCCATCAACACTGAAGGAAGAGGAACGTCGCCAGCTCAGTGACCCACCATGCCGATGTTCTCGTTGATCACTTCATCTACTACCGAAAATTGCATCGCCGCACCCACTGGAGACACGGCGTCTCCCGCTGATGGCTATCCTTCCGCCATAGTACAACCTTCGGTTGGAACCTCTTCCTCCGGTTTATCTTCCTCCTCCGGCACAACTTTGCCCTTGGAGGGACTGGTGGTCCGGGCCTCCTTAGTGATTTGTGCGAATTCTTCGATGAAGTTTCACTTCTTCCGTCTCTTTTTCTCAAGGAAAAGGTCTTCCGACATCGTCACCTCCAGCTCTCTGACGTCTTCACCATTAGTGTCCTCACGGTTCACAGGGGCTTTTGCCGTGGTTGCCCGCTTGGCTTTCTTCACGCCTACCCTGGAAGAAGCATCAATGAGTGATTGGAAATGCATCTCGACCATGCATAACTCCGAACAGTTACACGCTAAACAAGGAAATTTCTTGGCGACTAGGATAGTCCGTGCCTGACACCGGCATGAACTGGCTCAGTAAGCCCTGTCGCAAGGGATTGGGACGTTTTGGTGGGGCTAGGTTGAGGACGGACCTTTGCCGGAGTCGGAACCCACCATGAGCTCTCATCTCCGATGACGTCCATATTGTCGTAGGACTCCTCCAAACTCCGACTAGACTCCGGCTCTTTTTCAGCCTCCTCGGCTTCTTCCTTTTCCTCGGCAGGTTCATCTTCTCCATTGCCGAGGAGTTCTTCTGGCATTTCGCCTTCAAGTGGAGGTAGCCAGTTTTCTAGCGACTGAAACGTCTGCCAAAAAGAAGTTAGCGTCTAAGATCTGCTATGACAAAATGGAATCAAAATAGGGCCAAGAGGTAACAAAGTACCTTGGGGGCTGGACTCTTGTTTGGCCTAAATGGAGTAAGCCCTTCGTTAAGTTCAGCAAAGGGCGGACCAAATAATCTTCTTCAAAGCTGCGGCATAATCCGCGGGGGGGCACTGATCCTGGCTTGTCCGAGTAGAATCGGACGAACCGGTATACTCGTACATCTAGTGGGCTCGGGTTGCAAGGAGGCACTAGTCGCCGACCGATCCAAAAGTTAAACAGGTTGATCATCATCAAACCTGCTTCTTCAAGCTCCGACAGATGACGGGGGACGCTCTGCTCCAAGGAATAGTCGGGAATCTCCAGTTCTCCAGCCAGGGTAGCCTCCTTGGCGTAGAACCATAAATGCTTCCACTGGCTCGCTGCTTTCTTCAGCACCATCAATTTCAAGAACTTGGTGTCGGACTTCACCTGGAAGGTGAGGTCGCCCGCTGCAAGAAGAGGACCTCCCTTGCCCGCGCGACTAGCCCGACCATTCAAAAGTTCTAGGCATAGAGGGAAGTATGGGTGGAATCCTAGGTAGCACTCGCATAAGGAAATGAAGACCGCCAGCTGCTCGACGCTGTGCGGCCCTAGGTCGGAGAGTTTGATCTGATAGAAGTGAAGAAATCGCCTAAAAAATAGAAGTGGTGAATCCTAAGCCATGTTCTAGGTGGCTAATGAAGGTGATGAACTCTCTAGGTCGGGGCCGCGGCTCATTCTCGCTAGCCGACGGAGCCAGATGTCTGTGTCCTAAAAGGAGTGCAGCAGTGCGGTATTGCACTTGGACATGGTCCATGCGGACGCCATGGATACGAGCACGTGAGAAGTGGATATCTAAGTCGGAGTATGTGCAGGCAGAGAAGACGGAGGAACAGGTGAAATTTGCCCTCCTCTATGCACCTTGCTTTATATGAAGGCATTGCCTCCGACGTCGGAGCTAGCCATTGCCTCGCGGTAATATTGTGGAATTACCATTAAGGACTAACTAACGGCTAGTTTGACCACTCAGACGGTCCAACTTCGGTCAAATTGATCACTCGCCTACACATTTCATTTTCTCCAATCGACTGAACCGGAAACTTGAAGAAAAACGATTCACCAAGGATGCGATTCAAGAATGAGAGATTCTTCCTTCATTGGAGGAGTTCATCACTGATTCGACTGGGTGTCCACCCGGACTTGCCTACTCCGATCGCCAAGTTGAATCCTACGCCGAACCCCTGACGTACTAAGGGACTACTGATGGTGATGGGGATATTCCTAGTGGGGTATACCCAGCAGGACGTTCCCTACTAGGTCCAACTCCCAGCGAGTGGGCCTGCAGGACGACGACTGGATAGCGACCCAAGAAGGAGCCAGGCGACTGGAAGCTGAAGGCTAGAAGTGTATCTAGGCCCAATCGGATTAGGTCAAAATCCTCCGAGTCCTTATCCAACTTGGTTGTAGATCTGTAAACCCTAGCAAGGTACCCCTATATAAACCTCCCAAGGGTACACATTGCACTCACGTTCCATCATACACCCCATCGACTCGCTTCCTAGCCACCGAGCTTGCCATCACTGTAATCTCTCGATAATACAATCTAGCAGGAGTAGGTCTTTACCCTCCAGGGGGCCGAAACTGGGTAAAACCTTGTGTATTCACCCTCATCTCGCACCGCAGATGGCTGGCCGTCCTTGCCCCTTGTTCTACTACTCGCAGCCAATCGTAGCATCTGTCGTGGCCACTCCCACGATAGTGGCGCCCATCGTGGGGCCTGGCCGGTCAGGCCTAAGTTCTGTGGCGAGACCATCCCTGCCGATCAACCGATAGATCGCCACCGGCCGCATGATCGCGTACGACGAGATCCTTCAGATCTTTCCCAACAACTACGTCCCGACGTCGCGCTCGGTAATGCACAGCATCATCATGTCGGTCGCCTCCATCAACCTGGTCGTCGGCTTAACGGACATCATCGTCTCTACAGATTCGGCGCTCATCGGCGAGTTGCCGCCACACGATCAGCTCTTTGAGAGCCAGGTCCGCACCATACACTGCCTCGCCTCCGAGTACAACTCGGCCAACAGCGATGTGGTAGAGACCGACTCGGCCACGGACGATGCGACCCTCCACGACGAAGCTGACTCAGCGACCCCAGCCTCGATCGCTGGATCCATCATCGTCGTGTCACCAGAAGGCTCCATCAAGCGAGTCTCCAATGGTGGAGATTTTGAGGATCCATCCATCCTTGGGATCTACGACTCCGACTCCGAGTCAGAAAATTACGGCGACCTCCATGCCGGATCTAGTCGCTTCATCGCGACCTAAATGGTGAGTGGCATAAGAGCTGTCAGGGGGATAACCCCCGGGTGGGGAAAGCCAAGCCCAAGTGGGATGGCTCCAGAAGATACAGGCCACCTGGCCATCAAGCAGGACAACTCCAGCCGCCTGGCTAGTACCGCCAAGCGGGGTTTAAGCTTTCACAGCTGGCCCGTCTAGCCGGGTATCCAGAAGAACCGGCCGGGTGGCCGCCTCCACCCGGATAACCTCGGATTCAATGGAAAGCGCAGAGGGGGAGATTCTCCTTGCGGGGTACACCTCTGGCTCCCTTTGTCATCAAGCAGGATGGCGTGCCGTCACGACCCGCGCTACCCGATGAAGATAAAGCAAAGTGCTCGGCTGACCGCGAAAGCAGTTCGGGTGACCATTAAAGCGAGGGTGACGCCCCAAAGGAAGCCTGGGTGACCGTTAAAGAAGGGGACCCTGCAGCTGGCCCTGCCATGTAAACCTATATCTAAACAGTAAACCCTAGAACCCAAATTGTAATCTACCTCCCCCGACTAGTATATAAGGGTGGGTAGAGCTAGGGTTCTAGGTAAGTAAGATACATAGTAGTAAGAGCTTGCCTCTAGTTCTTCTTCCTCTAGCCTTCAATAGTGTCTAAGGAAACAGCTCTAGGAGCACTTGCAGGAGTAGGGGTATTCGCCCCCCCCCACATAGCTCATCTTGCAGGAGTAGGGGTGTTACCTCGCAGAGAGGGCCCCGAACCTGGGTATGTCGCTGTGTTTGCAGTTCATTGTGCCCAACCCGTTGTGTGAGCCACCGATTGCATCCGAGTGACCCTCTCTAGCCATCCCGATGGCACTGCCATGTTGCACACCATGACAGTTGGCGCCCACCGTGGGGCACATCGCTTTGGCTGGGATCATCTTCCGGACGGGACTTCTGCTCGTCGCCGGTTAACGCGTGGCCTCCGGCCTAGTCCTCACACTCGGCGCTTTCTTCCTCACACTCGGGAACACCTTCCCCGCCAATGGCTCCATCATGTACTTTGGGGATCTCCGTGTCTACATCGCCACCGTCGCCGAGGTTTTCCCCAGCACGGTCGACACCATCATCGACGTGCCTCTCAACCACCTTGCCCGTGGCCCGGTGGTGGCGAACGACTGCGTCGAGGTCATGGTGGTGAACGCCTGCCATCGCCTGCCTCAGGAGCGTCGAGCGGGAGGAGAGGGCTCCACGCCCGAGAAGGAACAAGACCCACTCACCGCCTCTATCCAGCACCTTCGTGCTCCTGTCGTCATCGAGGCGGACCCAGCAGCCGCTGCAGCCACACTTGAAGCCACGCGCCAGAAGCTCCTGGAGGAAGCTACCAAGGTCGCCGCTAACAAGAACCAAATGAACGCCACCGTGCACGAGTAC
The DNA here is from genome assembly GCA_916181665.1 of Avena sativa. Taxonomy (NCBI): domain Eukaryota; kingdom Viridiplantae; phylum Streptophyta; class Magnoliopsida; order Poales; family Poaceae; genus Avena; species Avena sativa. The sequence goes on from OV702296.1 coordinate 82,831,406, forward strand.
AACGCCGCCCACGGCTTCGCCAGGCAAGTCCAGCACCGGGGGCATGACCTCGCGTCGGAGCTGGACCACGCCGCTGACTCGCACGCGTGCGTGGCGCAACCCGTCTACAGCACCCCTGCCAAAAACATGAGAGTGGCCGAAACAGCGGCCGTGGAGCTGAGACGCCTCGAGGGAGAAGAGCTCCATCGCTAGTAGGAGCACGTCTAGCTCCTAATCGCTACCGACAACAAGCAGCAGGCCGAAGGTGGCCCCAGCCAAGCAGGCAACACACGGGACATAGTCCTTCGCAAATGCGCGGACCATACGGCACACAGAGGAAGCAAGCACCAGCAGGCATCTTATCCAGGAGGCGCCGGACAAAATAGCCGCCTGCGTGGCGAATCCGGCAATCGCGGTCGCCATAACCGCAACGTCACCGCATTTACCGTAAGCCCCGCGCTGGCTGCAGGAGGTTCCCAAGGAAATAAAGCACGCGCGCCGGAAGAAGGAGTTGGCGCGAACAAGGACCCACCCGCATCATGCCTGAACGGGCAGCTCGGCCCTCGAGAACCGGCTGACGCGCGCGAGCGCATCGATCTCTAGGTGTAGTCACACGCGCTAGAAGAAGAAAGTCCAGCTGGACTGAAATGCTTCGGCCCATGCATCCGGAATGGGCGTTTCCAAAGGGTTTTTCTCTTCCAAGAGACACGCCAAAATACAACGGCACAGTCAAGACCGAGGATTGGCTGGTGGATGACACCACCGCCATGGGAATCGCTAACGAAAACCGCCGCTTGGCTGTCCGTTACGTCCCCCCTCAGGCTCGTCGACTCGGCAAGAACGGGGCTCAACAGCCTCCCCGAAAATAGCATCAACGCCTGGTTGGACTTCGAAGAAGCATTCATTCGCAACTTCACCGGAACATACAAGCGGCCGGGTCAACCTCGCGAGCTCGCCCTCTGCGTACACGACAAAGACCAGTCCAACCGCTCGTACCTCAGTCGATGGACCAGCATGCACAACTCGTGTGAAGGGGTACGCGAGCATCAGGCAATCAGCTTTTTCACCAACAGTTGCCGAGACGGCACCATGTTGAAGCACAAGCTCAACCGAGCAGACCCATAGACCATGGCCCAGGTCATGGGCCTTGCAGACAAGTACGCCACCGCCAACACGGCCATGAAGAAGCCCATTGTGGTGGACGGCCAAGGACAGATCATAACGGACGAGCAGGCGGAGCGCAGCCAGCCGGGTGACCATCACTCCAGGCGGCATGGCCATTACAACCGCCATGGCAAGAGGAAAGACGACCAACCTGATAGCCGGTATAGCACCAAGCAAGTAGCAGCAGTACATGAGGACCTGGCTGCAGGTGGCAGCCAAAGACAGAGACCGGATGACAGGCCACCACGGCCCAAGTACACCGTGGAGTCCATGCTCGATGGGCCGTGCAAGTTCCACAGCAGCGGCAACAAGCCCGCGAACCATATTACGCGCTAGTGTAGCTGGACAAAGAAGTTGGCTGAAGCTGGCGGTCTCCAACCACCACCTCCACCACTAGCCGGAGGCCCGCTAGACAACAGGGAATGGCCAACCGCCGTGAGGATGACGAAGACAGAGACCCGTGCCAAGTGGCCAATTATCACATCTTCCTCGTGGAGCCGGAGACCAAGCACAGTAGGAGGAGACGCGAGGCGGAGGTGAACGCAATCGTTCCCCCTATTCGTCAGTACCTACATTGGTCTGAACAGGCAATCACTTGGAGCAAAGAAGACCAGCTGGTCGTGCTGCCAAGCCCTGACAGCTATGCATTGGTCCTTGACCCCATCATCATCTCCAAGAAGCACTCGTGCCGTTTCTCTCGTGTTCTCATTGAGGGAGGCAGCAGCATCAACCTCCTGTACCGCAGTAGGCTTGAGCGGCTCGGCATCAGTGAGTCCCAGCTGCAGCCCTCAAGCACTTCGTTTCACGGGGCAGTCGCAGGTCCATCACACTCGAAAATCGGCAAGATCCGGCTGGACATCATCTTCAGCAACGAGAACAACTTTCATCGTGAGCCGATCTAGTTCGAGGTGGTGAACCTCTCCAGCGCCTACCACACCATACTAGGGCGCCCAACTCTCACCAAATTCATGGGAGTGCCACACTACGTGTACCTTAAGAGGAAGCTGCCAGGCCCGAAAGGAGTGATCACCGTCGACGGCTACTACAAGCATTCGATCGAGTGTGCCACAGACGGATCCAAACTAGCCGAGACGATGATCATCACAGAAGATAATTGCGTCATAATGCAGAACATGGCGGCCCTGCAAGCGGATATGCCGGCTGGGGAACCCAAGCCGGCTGGCAAGTCACAGTTCAAGCCATCCAAGGGCACAAGGAAGATCCTGTTGAATTAGGAGGACCCAAGCAAGTTCGTCCTGGTCAAAGATGGCCTGGACAACAAATAGGAAAGTGCACTCGTCAACTTCCTCCGTGAGAATCAGGACATTTTCGCATGTTGTCCCAAAGACATGCTAGGTGTCCCAAGGGAACTCGCTTAGTAGTCTCTCCATGTTCGACCAGATGTGAAGCCGATCAAACAATCTTTACGCTGCTTCGCAGAAGAAAAGAGAAGAACCATAGGTGAGGAGATCACACGGCTGCTCGCAGCTGGCTTCATCATGGAAGTTTTCCACCAGGAATGGCTAGCCAACCCGGTGCTAGTGCTGAAGAATAACAAGGCGTGGCGCATGTGTGTTGACTACACCAGCCTCAACAAGGAATGCCCCAAGTACCCTTTCTCCCTGCCTGTGACACCTCCGGGATCAGGGCTAAGCAAATCCCAGACCTCCGTCTGACTTAAGCTTAACCTTGAGCTCGAGAATATCCAGTGAAGAATCGGTAACACAGCAGAGACCCTACGACACAAAATTTATTACAGCAAGCTCATAACTGAGCAGAGAACCAAATTATTACAAGCAGAGGTCACTGACCACAAACATCAAACAACGGAAGGCAAATTATGCTATTAAGTATAGAAAACTTAACAAATGGCCTAAGAGGCCTGAAGCATAATGATGACGTCCCAGCCCATAGATTCCAGGCTGCCGGCCGGGAACCCCAAGCTACTCGTCGATGTCGATGTAGAACGGAACTCGTCTTTAAGGAACACTTACTCTGCCAAAAGTATCAACAAAGCAAGGTTGAGTACAGGGTGTACTCCGCAAAACTTCTGGCTGGTGGAGTTGTTTTGCATAAAGCCATATTTTGTTTATAAACAAGAGAGAGAAGAAGCTCGTCTATTTAGAGTATTTTAAAAGGGGATAAGAGAGCGACATCTCCAAAGTATTGATCATCATCATCTCCAAATCATCATCTACCAACTAGGATCAGCGCCTCGTACCCATGAGGAAGCATCCTTAATCACACGTTGATCTGCCAAGCTTTACGATTAAGTTAAAGTTCTCTATGATCTTAGAATCTGGTCACCAAGCGTTCATAACCATGAAAACGGATTTTCGAAAAGATTTAACCCTTCAGGGGTGTACAACTTTAGCCACACGTACCAACCGACTCTTAATTCCAGTACATTAGCCCTCTTCCTTGGAAGGCCGGCAGAGGGTGGTTGTCCACGAACTTTACCTTGCTTTCGCCGAGACCATGAGTCACGCAATAAGTATGGTTCCGCTGTAACGGGTCAAATCCTGAAGCCGGTACTTAAAGATGTGAGGCAATATTGGTTTACCAGGGGTGCCATCTACCCCAAGAAACCTCGGCCACGCTTACCTACCTGTTATGAATGCACCTGCACCCGCCAAATCTTTCAAAAGGTTTCCTATGCATATGTCGAATGGAACGCCCGAACTATGTGACTCATGGAATCTACTAGGCAAGTTAATCAGGCGAGGGGTTCCCAAGCCCCGTGTGGTTGTACGCTCGTCTCGGTTCCAAAGGAAAGAACTCAGTTCCTAGTGGTGGCGAGCATGGGACTAGAAAAACCACATCCCACCGTGGCTTCCCATACAAGCCTTAGCATGTTTAACTCATATCACTGATCTCATCTCATCACGTTCTCCTGTCATACTAGATTCTCTGCATCTGATACCTCATCTGGATGGACCAGACTCAATAGCTATGCTTGGCTAAGCAGACACGAATAAGAGCTCTAGCAGTGCACACAAGCCAAACCTAGTTATGCTAGGAGCAGTGGATCAGGAAATATAAGATCAAGGGAGTATGCAATAGATAGGATACTCTATCTATCGATAAAACACCATAGTAGAATCATATGCATCATGGCAAGAATTGAAATGCTTTCGAAATCATAGGATTATATCATGGTGGGGATATGCTTGCCTTTGCCAGTTGATAACCGATAAGCAGATCTTCGGGAACCTTGTACTTGAATTGGTTACAGTTGGTCGAGTATTGTTCTTCGATCTTTGATCTTCGATGGTGTTGATCTCTGGCTTCGATCTCTACCTCGTATTCTACCGGGAAGAACCAAACACCGGAAAGAGAGGGAAACAATCAACACATGGCATCGATGCAATGCTCAATCAAGTATGATGATATGACAAGTTGAATTGTATTGAAAAGTAACCCTAATGCATGCTCGACAACTTAATCAGGGTTCCAAAGGGTAGAAACCCTAATTCGGAGAAACTCCGGAATCACCTATGAGGGGTTACTATGTTGTTCTAATTAAACATGTCATTTTAGTTGTTGATCAATGCATGATGATAGCTTAAACAGCTAGGTTTCATTTTTCTGAACAATTTGATATATTATACACATTTTTCTGATTTATAAATAATTAGATATTGAATTTACAAGTTTTATTCAAATTCTGAAATTATTAAATCAATTATTAAAAGCTTATTAAACTTTTTGCACACAGTCACAGTCTACCCTCAGAGACTGACCGATGGGTCCGAGGCCACATTGGCATCCAAGCAAGCAAAGGTGGGACAGAGGGGGCGGTTGGGGTGTTTTCCACCAGGGCAGTAGCTAGCCACTGCCACTGACGGGTGGGCCTGGTCCACGCGGGCAAGCCACGCTGGAGAGCTCATCGGCCGACGGGGTTTGGCGGCGCTAGAGGTGGATTTGGGAAGAGCGATTGCACGCGTTCGAATCAGTGGAACATCGTGGACACGACAGCGGCAGCGCCACCTAAAAAGGGTCACCGGAGCACCGACTGTGATGACGTCTGGCGACGGCAGACGGCGGCGCGTGCCTCGGGCATGAATCAGAGCAAGAGAGAGAGGGAAAAGGGGTCGGGGAGAACCGCATGCTCACCCTGGTGCTCATGGTCGTGATGGGGAGGCGCAGGGAGGCCTTGAACAGCGGGCGGCGTCGGGCTCGGGGGAGACGACTTCGATTCCGACGATTGGGGGCACGCGTGCTTCCATGGCTTGGCTAGGAAGGACCAGGAGGATGAGGCGGAGGTGCTGACGTGCTTGGCTGGCCTCGGGGCAGTGCAGAATAGCGGCGAGCAACAGAGCCCGAGACTAGGGTTTCAGATCTTCTACGCGCGAGCGACGCAGAGCGAGAGAGGAAGAGAGATGGGGATAAGGAGGAAGAGGAGATCGTGGTGGTTCTTATACTCGCGTCGAACGGCGGCGGCGTGCATCGCGGCGCGAAGGGGATCGACGACCGATGGCGGGGCACGCAGCTACTTGCCCACCAGCGCCGAGGAAGAGGAAAAAAGAAACACGCGAAGGGGTATGGGCTGGCAGGGCTGCAGTTGGGCCGGGGTGGGCTGCAGCAAAGGTTGCAGAGAGGGAAGAGGGAGTGGGCTGCGGCCTGGGAAGCTGTTGCTGCTATTCTTTTAGCAAAATCTCTTTTCTTTTTTTGTTTTTTATATTTCTATTTGTACTTTCATTTCAAATTCTGTTTTGAGTGACTCAAAAATACCAGCACTTTTATGAAATGTATAAAAATTTTTAGGGGCCCTTATAGTCCATTTGGGCTCCCATGTTTTAGTAATTTTCAAAATTCAAAACATTTGAATTGTTTTAAAGAGAGGGGGAAGATTAGGGTTTAGGGGTTTTGCATTATTTTCTTTAATGCAATTTTTAAGGCATGATGCTCATGATGCACAAAACAAAACCCTAATATATAATTATCTAAAAGTGGGGTGTTACACTGCCGTAGATAGATCAGGTCATCAATTCCACATCCGGATGTGATGTCTTTCCTGGACGCTTACTCGGGATATCACCAGATTAAGCTCAATGTAACCGATCAAATAAAGACATCATTATAACCCTGTACGGGTCTTACTACTACACCACCATGCCCTTTGGTCTAAAGAACACAGGAGCAACCTAACAGCGCTGCATGCAAAAATGCTTGCAGGCACAGATTGGTGGAAAGGTGCATGCCTACGTCGACGACGTCGTCATCAAGACCAAAGTGAAACACACACTGCTCGAGGACCTAAAGGAAACGTTCGACAACCTCCACCGCTTCCAGATCAAGCTGAACCCGGAGAAGTGCGTCTTCGGCGTCCCAGCTGGTAAACTCCTCGGTTTTCTCATCTCAGAGCGAGGAATATAGGCGATCCTGGAGAAGATAGGAGCCATCAAGCACATGGAGCTGCCACAGAACTTGCACGACGTGCAGAAGTTTACTGGGTGTTTGGCTTCCCTCAGCCGGTTCGTCAGCCGGCTGGGTGAGATGGCCCTCCCCCTATACCAACTCATGAATAAGACAAACAAGTTCGTCTGGACAACTTAGGCGGACGAAGTTTTCCGCGACCTCAAGCGCATGCTCACCTCACCGCCGGCTGCAAAGGAACCAATGGTGATGTACATCGCGGCCACAAATAGAGTCATCAGCGTGGTACTGGTGGTGGAAAGGCAAGAAGAGGGGAAGGCACAGACAGTCCAACGCCCCATGTACTACCTGAGTGAGGTGTTTTCACTCTCCAAGTAGAACTACCCTCACTACCAAAAGATGGTATATGGCATGTACATGGCCGCCAAGAAACTCAAGCACTACTTCCAAGAGCATTCCATCCGGGTGGTGGCACTGGCTCCGCTCGCAGAGATAATTGGCAACAAGGACGCCACCGGGTGCATGGCAAAATGGGCCATAGAGCTCGCTGCGCACAACATTCAGTACGAGCCATGGAAGGCGATCAAATCCCAGGCGCTGGTGATTTCATCGTCGACTAGGCAGAGACACAGTACATGCTACCGGTCCCTGACTCAACATACTAGAAGCTGCACTTTGACGGCTCAAAGATGCGAGGAGGACTCGGAGCCAGAATCGTAATAACCTCGCCTAAGGGCGACCGGCTGGAGTACGTGCTCTAGATCCACTTCAAGGCATCAAACAATGTAACCGAGTACGAAGAACTCATCCATGGTCTCAAGATGGACAAGCAGATAGGCATTCAGAGAATACTCAGCTTCGGAGACTCAGATCTGGTGGTGCAGCAAGTCTCAAGCGAATGGGACACAAGGGACGCCAACATGACCCTCTATCGTTTCTTTGTTCAGCAGTTGTGCGCTTTCTTTGAAGGGTGCGAGTTCCACCATGTACCCAGGGTCAACAATGAAGCCGCTGACGCCCTGTCTAGAGTCGCCTCAACAAGACAGGACATACCGCCTGGAGTCTCACTCAAGCACCTGCGCAAGCCGTCCATCACTCCAGCCCTGGAGTATGACTCCATAGTGCTTAACGCAGATCTAGGGGCACACCTGGGGACTGCACCACCGCACCTGGGGACTACATCGCCACACCCTAGGACTGCTACATCGCACCCGAGGACTATATCGCCAAACCCGGATATTGTCGCGCCGCACCCGAGGACTACTCAGCCACAGCCGGGGGCTGCCACTTGCGAGCTTCCACCCGGTGAACCCCCCGATGCTCCGGAGCCGACTGCCCTCGAGGAGATCAAGCTCGGCATGCAGACGGTGTACGCCATCCGGGAAACACCCGACTGGGCGAAACCATTCATGAACTTCTTGGCCAAGGATGAGCTTCCAATGGAGGAAGTGGCGGCACGACAAGTGAGATGAAGGGCAAGCACATACACCATTATTAACAACGAGCTATACAAGCGCAACATTAGTGGCATCTATCAACGATGCGTAAGCCAAGAGAAAGGAATCAAGCTCCTAGTGGACATGCACCAGGGTGAATGCGGCCACCGCGCTTCATCAAGAGGAATAGCAGCCAAGGCTCTTTGCCATGGTTTCTATTGGCCAACAACACTAAAGGACGCTCATGCATTGGTCAAAGCATGCAATGGCTGCCAGCGATTCGGCCAGCTGAAGCACACGCCGTCGGCAGTGCTCAAGACAATACCATTACCTAGCCATTTGCAGTCTAGGGCCTGGACATGGTTGGACCATTCAAGACAGCTCGATCCCGCATGACGCACCTGCTCGTAGCCATGGACAAATTCACCAAATGGATCGAGGCAAAGCGCATAAAGAAGCTGGACGGAGCAACAGCAATCAAGTACTTCACGGACATCATCATCCGATCTGGCTACCCACACAACATCATCATGGACAACGCCACCAATTTCGCCAAGGGGGCTTTTGCTCACTTCTGTGGAGACAAGGGCATCCGCCTAGACCAAGCCTCGGTCGTGCACCCTCAGTCGAACGAGTAGTGCGAGCGCGCTAATGGACTAGTCCTAGACGGAATCAAGCCAAGACTGATCGAACCACTCATCAGGTCACTTGGATGCTGGATAGAGGAGCTGTCAGCCGTGCTATGGAGCCTGCGCACCACCCCAAACCGTTCAACCGGTTTCAGGCCGTTCTTGATGGGGATATGTCTAACGGGGTATACCCAGCAGGACGTTTCCTACTGGCCCAGGCTGGCAGCGAGTGGGCCTACAAGACGACGACTGGATCGAGACTCGACAAGGAGCCAGGCGACTGGAAGCTGAAGACCCAGAAGCGTAGCTAGGACCAGTCGGATTAGGTCAAGAACCCTCTGAATCCTTAACTAATTTGGTTGTAGATCTGTAAACTCTAGCAAGGTGAGCCTACATAAACCTCCCTAAGGTACGCATAGAGAACACGTTCCATCATACAGCCCAGCGACTCGCTGCCTAGTCATCGAGCTCGCCCTTGTACTCTCTCCATATAATCTAGGAGGAGTAGGTCTTTACCCTCCGGGGGCCGAACCTGGGTAAACCCTTGTGTCTCCGCCCTCATCTCACACCGCAGATGGCTGGCCGCCCTTGCGCCTCGTTCTACTACTCGCTACCGATTGCAGCATCTGCCGTGGCCATTCCTAGGACAGTTCTTCCTCGTCTATCGGGCAGAGGCTTTCCTTCCCACTAACATCCAGTCCGACACACCCCGAAGACAGCTCTACACAGAGCAAGAAGCCAAGGAAGCACTGGAGGACATCATGGACCTACATGTGAAGGCGCGCGAGCTGGCCCTGTCCAGATCAACAATCTATCAGCAAGACTTGCACCGCTACCACGCCAGCCGGATTCAGCGCACCTCTTTTCGTGAGGGGGATCTGGTGTTTCGCATGGTCCAGAGCATGAAGGGAATGCACAAACTGTCTCCGCCATGGGAGGGGCCATTCATCATCAGCCGAGCACTTCACAACGACTCATACTACCTGATCGATGCCCAGCAGCCGGTGAAGAACAAGGCAGATTGCTTTGAAGAGGAAACCGAACACCCATGGAACGCGAACCTATTCCGTCCATTTTACACTTGAGCTAGAAGTGTATGTATCTACCTTTTCATGTAATAAATGAAAAAGTTTGGAAGCCTTGGCACAACTGTCAACACCCGGATTTTTAATCCCAGATGCCTGTAATTCCATACATCGCAATCCCAGGATTACCATTTTTGCGAGACATAACAGAATTGGATACCACAGTACATCATCCATTACAAACCATACATAAGGTCTTACACAAATAAGGATCTGATGATCCAGTTCTTAATACAACTCAAGCAGCGGAAATACGTAATGATAAAGGTATCATAGGCAAAGCTCCATCTTCGGGGTCACAGGCAATGCTAACGATGGGAGATGATCCTAGTTGTCGTAACGTTCCTGGGGTCCATCATCCTGGTACTCCTCTTCATAGTCTGGCCACGAGAATAGCCAGGGACAAAGCCATGATTACTCTTTAAGTACTCGCAAACTAATACTAACAAGTGAAGAGGGTTTTTGTAATAGGACACTAAGCTCTAGGGTTGTTTTGCAAAAAGCCAGATTTACATCTACTAAGTTCAGAAGCAAGAGAAAGCTAATCCAATTTTATAACACCTAAGTGGGAATTTGTATCTCAAGCCACAAATCTAATGTGGTCAATTCAAAGTCTCAAGTCATTTTGAAAAACATCTGACAGGGGAACAATATGGCCACTCCAACAGTCCATAACCGCGGACGCGGCTATTCAAATAGTTTGACACTCTGCAGAGATTGTACACTTTCACCACAACATTCGATACATCCATCAGGAACAAATCCTGAATTCACCATACTCAGTATGCGGATAATCAATCCTAACCTTTCAATTACACGCCCTAGTATAAGCACCTCTCCTGTGAGTTTGGCCTCCCAACCATGACCAACTGTCATCTTGGGTACTGCACAGGTGGACAATTTTCACAAGGTAGCCTCAGCTCAGACCTTGGCCGTGAGGGAACCAATACTAAGGTATATAAGTTTCCAATCAAGCCCTACCGAATTTTCGGGTATTGTGGTTGTACGGTAAAATTGGAATGGTATCGCATCCAGACAACCATCAGTTTTATAAAGGGCTAAGGCTCATGCCTCAACATTTTCATCACCAACATCATCTGGTATTTGGAAACACATGTCAAAACATCTCAGTAGAATGATCCATCATTCTAAGGTTTTCATAACCATTTTCACCAAGTATTCCCATCTAAAGTTGATCAAGTTTTATGCTTAACACTAGCATCTACAAGTGGGGGTGAGTACTAATGAGGGGTGGTAAACTAGTGGAGTTTCAACTAAGTACCACCTCATGTCTTAGGATGATATCAAGGTTTTCTAGCTTAGGCCAAATTTTATGCTCTTTATGCAACCTTCAAGTATCTTCCTAGAATCTGCAAGCTACTTCAGTAAACTCTAGGAGAAAGCTTTGATAAAGACCTAAAGTAAAAATCTTGCAAGTAAAACTAGGAGGGGGTATCAGGTGGGTATAATCACATATGCTTAAGGCATATGGTTGGCATGGTAACAAGCAAGTATTAGCTTGCACATTCAACTAGTAGTATTAGGCTTGCAAGTATGGGCTCGCATAAGTAGAGTATCTTGCAAGTGTTAGCTTGCACATTCAACTAGTAGTATTAGGCTTGCAAGTATAAGATTGCCTTGTGCAGAGCAGTGGTTGAAGTTCTCCTCGGCTTCTTCTTCGTAGTATCCTTCTTCCTCCTCGTATCCTTGGTCGGTACTAGCGTCTATGAATAAATACGAGGTACACAATCACCAAACAATACTTAACTACTTTCAATCATCACACAAAGGGGTTCTATAGATGATCTAGCATCATCACTAACATTACAAGCACTTGACTTAATGATTTTGGTTTTAGAAAAGTAATTTCTACTCATTGAAAAACTACTTAAATTTAATATTATCCAAACCGAACATGGGATCATGTTGACACATGTCATCACCACATATTTTAGTCCATGGGAATGTGATTTAAAGTGGTGTCACAATTTAATAAGGTTTTACTCTTTTATTTTAATTAAATAAAGTGACTAGAAATGCCTATGTGGCATTCTTTTATTACTTCAACATTATTTCTGTAAGTAAACCCATATATTTTTATATATTCTGAAATGTATGGTTAAATCTGATTTTTGAGAGTTGGAAACAACTCAAAAGCTATTATGGTTTAAATTTGAAAAATGTTTGAATGCAGAAAAGCTTCTTCTTTGTTATTTTTACCAAGGGTGATCTACAGATCAAAATGATTTAAATCCAACGGCCTTGGATTCAGCATTTCAAGGCCTTTCTAACAAAATTGGTTCCACTCAATTTGGTTCACTGAATCGAGCTGGGTTGATTTTTGAAACTAGGTACATAACTGTGTTTGAATGAAAATGGAAAAATCCAAATTCAAATGAATGGGCTACGCGGGAAACGATACTGGGCCGGCCTGCTAAGCACAGCGCTTACGCGGTCTGGTTAAGTTGTTGTCCCCATGCGTCAGTGAGACAGGGGGGTGCGAAGTGGTACGGGGCAATGTGGTGCATTGGATTAGAAGTAAGATCAACGGATGAGGGTCGTCGTCGACGATGAACTAGTCACCGGCGAGCTCGAACCCTAGCGGCTCAGTGGGGGTCGTGGGAGGCTCACCGGGGCTCGGGCGAGGGTCGGCGAGGCGGGCGAATGACGAAGTCGACGACGGCGAACCTCCTTGTACCGGCAGCTTCTCCTGGGGTGGACAAAATCGACGACGCCCTTCTTCTCCAGAGGTGGCCTGCTTCAGCGCAATTCCGGCGATGCGCTGCTCGCCTTGCTCCGGGAACGGGTTGGAACGATTAGTGAGGAGAGGGGAGTAGAATCGTGTGAAGAGTTTGAGCGGGGGAGGCCTCTATTTATAGTCTCAACGACGAGACTGAACGGGATGGGCAGGCGACGGTGGCAACATGGCTACGGGCTGCTAGAGGCATGGCCGGCGGTGGCGATCGATCGGTGGTCTCCTGGCGATGCTCTATGGCTTTAATGCACGTGTAGGGGCGGTGGCAAACGGTCTGGAACATGCGATGCTCTGCGTGGCAGAGGTGGTGTCTTCGACGGCGAGCGGTGGCTGTGAGGCATGGGGCGGCGAACGGGGATGTCTGGTGGTCTCCAGGGACGGTGGTGATCGCGTATGCACGCGGCGAGGGCGGCGCGTGGTATGTGGGCGTGTGTCGAGGGTGGCGCTCTGGAGCATGCTCGGCATGGTTGACAGAGGCACGGGCGCGGCGTTCCTGGCGGTTTTGGTCGTTGTCTGCGAGGCAGGGCTGGTCGAGAGGGGGTGCTGAGGCATGGGCTACCTCCCAAACAAGGTTGGCATGGCTAGTTCTTCTCCTAGCTTGTTGTCCACACTGGGGTGACATGGGTGGCTTCGGCTGTTTCACCATTGATGACATTGCCAAGCTTATAGTGGGGCTAGGGCTTAGTTAAGTTTGCTAGATGATCTACTGAGGTTGCTATGAGCTAGAGAGGGAAAAGTTAGCCCCAAATCACTGCTCACAATAGTGTTTAGGATTTGATTGATTTGCATCAGCAAGGTGTTTGATGAAATGGCCGCAAGAACTCAAGTTTTGAATTTTGAAAAGATTTTTGGTGGGTGTGCTAGGCAGGTGCTGGTGAGTCTGTGGATGCTTGGGTTTTGAAAGTTGAGCTAGTTTGAGTGTATTTTGAAAAAGTAGGATCTTACCATATGATAAAGATTCAATTTTGAACCGTCCTTTAAACTATGCATTCAAATGTTTTTGGATGATCACAAAGTGGGCCTTGGTACTTTGTTATGAGTACTATGAAGGGGTGTAAAGATACAAACAAGTTTCTGTTAAGTTTTAAAAGTTAGAGACAGCCAAAGTAGGCATGGGAGTTAAATTGGCCAAAATGACCATTCCCTTATTTTATTTGTTTTGATTTATTTGTCTTTGGGAAAAGTGTTGGAATTGTTTAGATGATGTTTATTTCACCTAAGAATCCCTTTACAAGCAAAGAAACACATAAACAAGGCAATTCAAAAGAATCCAAAATGGAATGCATACACACATGCATGCTTTCATATTTTTATTTAGAAAAGTTTTTGTTAACCCTTGAAGATTAGAGTTTGATGACTCTAGTTTAATATTTCTGGGATGTTACAACAGCCCCGAGGAATTTTTCCCAATTTGCGCACCACCCGCGCCTTCCAACCGGCTCCGGCAATCTTCACCACAAGGTTGCCGGCTGGCCTGGACACCCGCGGTTTCTACAGGTGGCTGAGTATTGTACGGGGCGCCTAGAGTCCACTCTTCGGTTTTGCCTTCAGACCGCAAACCGGCTGTCGACCCGGCAAGAGAAAAATCTTGAAGTACCCCCTACAAGAAAGTACCCAAGTAGAAAAAAAGGCGTCCGGGCGAACCGGATGTGCCTTCTCGAGCTAAGACAATAACAACACACTGAAGTATCACGAGGCACGTCAACCTAGCTACTCCTTCGGTTCCTACAGCAGACCGCAACCCGACAAGCAGCTGTCAAGGTCAAAGATCGAAAGGCCAATGCTCGCTGAGAAAAGGAACCTACTAACGACCTAGTTCGAAAGGGCATTAGTTTTGTGTTCTATCTTAGGTATGAACGAACGCACAAGTAATAAAACTAACTCAAACGACGTTGTGTCTTGTACTGCACGAGCCACAACTTGACATGAAAAAATGTGGCAAAGAGCTTCGACTCGGCTGGCTACCCTAGCCGACACAAATCTTGGGGACTACACCCAGTGGGCGCGCTCCCGTGCCCCCATCACAACAAGCAAGGGCGGCAAAGAGCTACGACCCGGCTGCCCAACCTAGCCGGCCCGAACCTCGATTACTACATCCGATGATCGCGTGGCCACGCGCTCGCACAAAAATGCAAGGACAAAAACGTCAAAGAAGAAAAGAGACAAATTCAACTTAAACAAAAAAGGGGGCGTCAAACCAATAAGCAGAACATGAAGGTTCCGCACAAGATTCAAAGTCTTACAGCAAGGTTCACCACCAGACTGAACTGATGCATGTCAAGTTTTCAAAACAAATACTCCTGGCATCCCAGGAATCAAGGATTAGGAGGCGGACTCGTGGAAGGAGCATCGACTTCCGGAGTAGGAGTTGGTCCTGCAGGAGGGGCACTCGCTTAGGCCGCAGGTACTTGGCTAGAGGAGGAAATATCGACGAAGTTCATGGGAGCTGGGATCCAATGGAACGTCACTGGCTCAGAGGGGTCGTGGATGTCACGTTCTAGATCCACGCGCGTGCCGATCTTTACCCCGAGGGACCTGATCGCCAGAATGCTGTAACGGAGGCTCTCATAGCTGGTCCCAGTTTGGAAGCCACGAGTGAGAACGCCCAGGTCTGCATCCGGATACTAGGACTTCACCAAGGTCAGAGCCATCTCCACGCCGCCACGCGCCGCCCACTCCTTGTGGATATCCAGCACGTCGATACCGCGGGACAGGGCAACCGCCAAGCTAGCAATGTTGTGCGGCTCACCCGTCTTCGGCCAGATATACTAGAAGAAGTCGTTGTCAACGCCGCGAAGACCGTTGCTCTCCTCCGCCAACACCTTGACCAGATCCCAGGCGGTCAGATCGCGTCCAGCCTCCTCTGCCGGCAGCTTCTCGAGAGACATCTCGGTCGCCTCCGGGTAATGAGCTGTAGTCGGAGGAAGGAGTAAGCAGCCAGAAACAGATCGGTTCACCACAGTATAGAAGAGACAACAAGAAGCAAACTTACTAACAACCATCTCGGATATCATCTGAAGCTGCTGGGTCAGCTCCTCCTCATGGGAACGGAGAGCCTTGACCGTCTCCTCCCTTTGGGCGGAGGCCGACTCCAAGGTCTTCAGCGCCTCCCCCCGGATGTCAGCTACCTTTTTGCTCCTCTCCGCAACAACCTCCAGTTTGTGTTTGGCCGCGACCAGTTGGTTGAACTGCACCTGCCGTGCCTTGTTCGACTCCTCTAGCCGGGCAACTTGGGCTTTGAGGCGCTCCACCTCCTTCTCCTTATCCAAGATCATGGTTGTAGGAGGATACCCGATGGTCAAAAAAAACAGGAAAAGGAGGCCAACCGCCAAGACAGATCAGAGAAAGCAATCTTACGGCCCAGCTCCTGAGTGTTATTCACATACTCTGAAAACGCTTTCTGCAAGGAGAAGGGTGTAAGGAAAAGATTGGGGATCCGGCTGCAAAACCCGGGTGTGGAAAAGGAGAATGGGGAGAAACACTTACCTCCATCAACATAGACAAATTGGCCTCGCCAAGGCCCTTTTCCATTCCCTCAACCAGGTGGCGAACCCGGCTGAGTGCGACGGGCGCCGCGCCCGAGATGCCGCCCTCTTTCCCAGAGATTTCGCCCGGCCCTCTCCCGACCGTACTCATCCTCGGCGTCATTGACTGCATCAAAAAACAAATTTCAGCCACAAGACCCCATGGGCCAGGACAAAGGCGGAAGCTGCACCCGGAAATTACCATGAGGATTCAAGGGGCTATCATCTGACCAGACAGGATATCCTTCGGGCTCCGTTTGGGGGTACTTCTTTGGTTTCCGGTTAGCCAGGAAGGTGGGGAGCATGAGGTCGCTGACACCGTCCTCAGCATGCTGCGCCGTAAACAAATAATCAAAAAGGGGAGAATAAGGAACCCAAGGAAAAACTACCGAGAATAAAGATAAACACAAAAAGGGAAGAAACCAAAGAGCAACTTACCCGAGGCGGCAGGTGGCTGCGGTGGTACGACGGGCAGGAGTACGCCCAGTTCGCCTCCACGTGGAACTTGGAGATCATTAAGATCCAGTTCTGCAGGTCCTGGTACGACACGTCCTTCCATTACTTCTGCGCCGGGTCGTCGACGGTCGACAGGTAGCACATCTTGTGCGACCGCTTTTGTAGCGGAAGCACGCGACAATCCATCCACGGTAGCATGATATCCCGGGCGGTGAGCTGCTCTGTCGCCACCATCGCCTCCACCTGGGCGGCCATCCGGTCGATGTTCGCCTGGGCCCCCATCCCCTTCGTCGTCCAGGCCTTCTGCGTCGAGGGAACGTTGACGAAGGGCGGCAGGCCGATCTGGTCTACCTCCGTGGCATTGCTCACATAAAAATATGAGCGCTGCCACAGCTTGACGGTGTCGGGAAGCTCGAACCCCGGAATCAGCGATGAGGGCCGCGGGTAGATGGCGCAGCAGACCGTCTCCGTCAGCGGGCCATCCTTGATGGTGTTTTGGGCCTTGAAGTGGAAGAACTTGAGGAAGTTCTTCACCTCGGGCCACACCCCAAGGTACGATTCATAGCATGCCGCATGATGCGACAGTTGCACGATGGCGTTGGCGCCGAGGTGGTGGAGTTGGAGGTTGAAGAAGACAAAGAGCTGAAGGATAAAGGGGTTGACGGGGAGGCCGAAGCCGCAGGCGAAGTGCGCGAGGAAGACGACGCGCTCCCCTAGCCATGGGTCAGGCACCCGCTCCCCCTTCGGCGCGAGACGGTGCTTCACCAGCATCGATGAAGCGATAAACTTCCCCCGCCAGTACTTGTAAACGAGATCATCAGTCACAAAGGACCCACACCAGCCTCCGCGCTGCTCTGGCAGCATGTCGGCAGGTGGGGTGGCCGTGGTGGATGGTGTCTAGTGGCTCTGGCGACCAGAAAGAGGAGGCGCAAAGAGCGAAGTGCGAGAGAGCATATAGAGACAGGGAAGGAGGAGCTGGATGAAGACGAAGTGTGAGCCCCGTTCCCCTCCAGGGCTCTATTTATCCCTGTGGCGGGCACTGTCGCCTCCTCAGCTCCCGCACGACACGTGTCCATGAGGCACTCTAGCCGCACGACGCTATGGCTTCGGATCCTTTGCGCCGTCGCAACCCAGCACAAAAGATCCATAGGCGTTACCAGGAGAGGAGGTGTGCACGCTCGTCCCGAGAAACTGCTACGGCAAGTCGCGCGCGCAGTTACCAAAAAACTGACGTAACGACGCGGAAGTCAAACTGACGCGACGTGCACTAGAGCAACACTCGTGGCTGACGACATCATCAAACTCATCAAACTGACACTTCGGCTCCAGCTTTGCCAGCCGGTCGCTGCCTTCGCTATTTACATCTAGTGGGCGGCCATCGATCCGCAGCCGGTTGAATCTAGCCGGAAAGCAAAAGTAAAAGCTGCAGCCGAACCCGATCAACAAACTATATCTAGATACAAAGGAGATAGCAAGACCTTACCCACCGGCCAAGTCCTTATGCGCTTGGGGACTATTGTCGGGGGGATAACCCCGGGTGGGGAAAGCCAAGCCCAAGTGGGACTGCTCTAGAAGATACAGGTTGCCTCGCCATCAACTAGGACAACTCTAGCCGCCTGGATAGTATCGTCAGGCGGGGTTTAAGCTTTCCCGACTGGCCCGTCTAGCCGGGTAGCCAGAAGAACCGTCCGTGTGGCCGCTTCCACCTGGCTAACCTCGGATTCAATGGAAATCACGGTGGGGGACATGCTCTTTGCGGGATACGTCTCTAGCTCCCTTCGTGATCAAGCAGGATGGCGTGCCGTCACGATCCGCGCTACCCGACGAAGATAAAGCAAAGTGGTCGGTTGACCGCCAAAGCAGTCCGGGTGACCGTTAAAGCGAGGCTGACGCCGCAAAGGATGCCCGGGTGACCGTTAAAGAAGGGGATGACGCTAAAAAAGGGCAGACTGGGTCCTGGCCCACTGGCTAGACCCTACAGGCGGCCCTGCCCTGTAAACCCATATCCAAACAGTAAACTCTAGAACCCAAATTGTAATCTACCTCCCCCGACTAGTATATAAGAGCGGGTAGAGCTGGGGTTCTAGTTAAGTAAGATACACAGTAGAAAGAGCTTTCCTCTAGTTCTTCTTCATCTAGCTTTCAATAGTAGCTGAGGAAACAACTCTAGGAGCACTTGTATTGGGTATTCACCCCCCACATAGCTCATCTTGCAGGACTAGGGGTGTCACCTCGCCGAGAGGGCCCCGAACCTGGGTACGTTACTGTGTTTGCAGTTCACCGTGCCTAACCCGTTGCATGAGCCATCGATTGCATCCGAGTGTCCCTCTCTAGCCATCCCCGATGGCACTGCCATGTTCCACACTACGACAAGCGCCCCGCCAGACTCCTTCTCCACTCTGATCCCACCGACCGCGACAGCAACAGAGGTCAAGGAAGCTCGCTAGTTCCTGGAGGAGTCGGTGTGCAAAGAGCAAGCCGAGCGCGAAACATTTCGCCTCGAGCAGGCAACGGCGCAGGAGCTATCGCTCTAACACCAGCACCGCATTAGGACGCGCCTGAACCCTACCGATCAAGGCTGCTCCCTGAACTTCGACGAAGATAACAATCCCGCTCGCGTGGCCGAGCGCGTGATCTGCGAGAACCCACCGCCAGGCTTCAGCGGCCGCCTGCCACCAGGAGCGCCAACAAGCGGAGCTCCACCACCGCCACCCGGCTGCGCGCCCCCTCCCAACCAGCCGAGAGTGCTTATCTCTTCGAAAGAGCGAGACACGAATAGCCTCCCACTGTACTCCACCCTGATGGACAACATCATCGCAGGGCAGGCGACAGTTGCCAACCTCAATGTCACAGGGGAAGGCGCGCAGAAAATAAAGTACGACCAGGCTCTACTCGCCAAAGCTATCGAGCAGCAAGTCGCGGGAGCCGAATCACGAGGGCGGATGTACTCCCGCTCCTCTGGAAGTTGGGCGGCCTCGAGCGGCTGCCCATCGATGGCGAACACCCTCAACTTCCCGCCACCCGAGCCCCTACAACACCAACCACTTTTCGCGCACCCAGCGCTCTCCTCCACATTCCCGCGACCGCTGAACAGCACGGTAGCCGCCAACGAGAAGTAGATCGACGCACGGACCCACATTATCAACAACCAAACCTGGCGCACACGCCAGCCCAACGACTTGAGGCACACCCTCATCAACCGCAATGACGACGAGCCAAGAGGCTCCCTCAGTCGAGTCGGCCCCTAGTGATTCGTACCAATTATCTGAAGTGAGAAATACCCAGCGAACTTCAAAGCGCCGAAGGAAATCGAAAAGTACGACCCCACGTATGATCTAGTTGTGTGGCTGGACACATACCTCATGGCGATGGGAATCGCTAGCCACAACGACCTCCTCGCCGGTCGCTACCTCCTCCTGATGATGGAGGGAGCAACTCGGCACTGGATCAACACCCTCCCCTAGACAACATCGACTCCTGGGAGGACATGCGGGAGGCCTTCGTCAGGCACTTCGAGGGCTCCTACACCCACGCCACCACCATCGAGGACCTGGATAGATGCGTCTAGGGACCCCGCGAGTCAAACCGCAACTAGGTCCAACAATGGAAAGTCCTATAGATCAACGCTGCCGGCATCCACCCGGACACAGCGATCCACTGCTTCAAGAACTCGTGCCGATACAAGCCACTGGTCGCCAAGATCAACAGAGTATATAAGAAGCTCGACAACATCACTGACCTCCTCGAGGTCGCCAAATGTTGCACAGAGGAAGATCTGAACTAGGAAATCGACGACGTGTCGGGTTGGAATCGCTGCCCAAGCGGCCACGACAATGGCAGGCAGCGCGAGCTACACTATAGCAACACTCGCCTCACCAGCAAGCGCAGCGGTGATGGGAGAGTCGACTTCGTCGCCAACGCCGGCTACACGCCACGCGACCCCAAGAGCTTCCGGCACGACGGTGGATAGCACCGCGACAGCGGAAACTACCGGGTGAGGCCGAAATTCGACCCCGCAGCCCTCCTCAACCAACCATGTGTGTTCCACAATAGGGAGGGGGAACCCGCGATACACACAACCACCGACTCCCACTCTCTAAATGAGATTGAGAAGGCATGGCGAGCAAGGAAGGACCCCAACAACAACCCACCAAATGGCGGGGCATTTGGAAACGACGTTGGCACGCTACACACCTTCAACGGGCTCAGCACCAAGCGCGAGAAGAAGGTCCTCACCCGCGCCGTTGCCGTCAATGCAATGTCCCAGGTCGACGTCACTGGATTCCTCAACTGGTCTGAGTAGTGCATCACATGGAGGCGCGAGGACCACTCGCCACGGATCGAGTACCCCGGGGGAGTCGCCCTCGTAGTAAAGCCCGAAGTGGGCCACTATTGCCTCCCTAATACATTGATGGACGGCGGGAGCTACATAAGTATCCTCTACCTGGACACATTCAGCTGACTGCGTCTGCCATAGTTGATGATCTAGTCGACCCTTACCACCTTCCACGACATCGTCCCTGGTCGAAAGGCGTACCCGATCGGCAAGGTGACGCTTCCAGTCACCTTTGGCACACCATCCAACTTCCGCACCGAGCGGATCATCTTCGAGCTGGTGAACTTCAACAACCCCTATCACTGCGTCTTGGGGCGACAAGCATTCGCGAAGTTCATGGCGGCACCGCATTACGCGTACAACATGATGAATCGAGCAATACCATGCGGCATCATCACCATCCACGGTGACCCTGACATGGCCATCGACTGCGAGGAAAAGGGCGCAGAGCTCGCTGACGCCGTCATTTCCACAGAAGTCAACCATGCAGAGGAGCTCGCCAGATACGCGAGCGAGGTCGACAAAGATGACCCCACAATCCTGAAGAATCTCAACACGGAGAACGCCATGTCGACCGCGTTCGATCCCACCACGCACACCCGCACCGTCGAGCTGGTCCCAAGCGACTCCAGCCAGACGGTCACCATCAGAGCGAGCATGATCCCCACATAGGAAAGCGCGCTCGTCGATTTCTTCCGTGAGAATCGCGACATCTTCGCATGGAAGCCATCTGACATGCTAGGTGTCCCGAGGGAACTCGCCAAGCACAAACTCAACGCCGACCCCAAAGCATGACTTGTCAAGCAGTCGCTACGGCCCTTCAATGAAGAACGCCGCTGAGCATCGCCGAACGAGTGCAACGCCTACTCACTGAATGCCAATCAAGTACGACAAGTGGATGGAAAACCCATTCCTGGTCATGAAGAAGAACAAGACTGGAGGATGCGTATCGACTACACCAACCTCAACAGCGCCTGCCCAAAGAAGCAGTTCGTCCTCCCGCGCATCGATCAGATCATCGATTCGACTACGGGCTCGGAGTCGCTATGCTTCCTCAATGCATAATCTAGGTATAACCAAATCAAGATGGCGGTCGAGGACGAGGAGAATATGGTGTTCATCACACCATTCGGCGCCTACTGCTACACCGCCATGACGTTCGGCCTCAAGAACACTGGAGCAACCTACCAGCGGTGCGTGCTAGAGTCCTCGCGAGATAAATCGGCCACAACATCCACGTCTACATCGACGATGTCGTGGTCAATTCAAATTGCTAGAGCGACCTACTCGCCGACCTGGTCGCGACGTTCCCAAATCTACGGAGGTACAAGTTCAAGCTCAATTCAGGAAAGTGCACCTTTGGCGTACCCACTAGATAGCTCCTGGGTTACGTATTCTCCTCGGCGGCATCGAGGCAAACCCCACCAAGATCGACAAAATCGCATGGCTTGGAAAACCCGAGTGCCTCCACGATGTCCAGAAGCTGGCGAGTTACGTCTCTTAGTCGCTTCATCTCGCGGCTAGGCGAGAAGGCAATGCCTCCTATCGCCTGATGCGCAAGAACCCCATGTTCCAATGGAGAATTTTAACATGCGGCCCGAAAGTTCAGACGCCAAGTGAACACAGGGTCCAAGTTGCATGTAATCTCACGGAAGGGTTGTAGTAGCTTCCCCAATTGTCGAGAGGGGCCAAATGGGGGCAAATACAAATCCCGCCATTAGGTCAACTGTTCTTGCACTGCCCCGTCAGTATTTCCCGTTATCCTTTGCGGTCGTGGACTGGTTTACCCCTGCGAGGACTAGATCTTCTTCTTTGCTCTGCTCTTCTCCCCTATTATTCACCTCTCCATTACCTTGCTTAGCTCTGGCTACTGGTCTCCAGATCGGAGATTGTCGTTGCTATCCTTACGTCCCCGCCATGGCCGGTCAACTTCCCACGCCCTTAATCGAAGCTCGCCTCCGTAGCCCTCACCTTGTTTTTCCTAGTCGGCGTGTCGGAGCTTCTCTTCCCCAGCCTACCCTCTCGCTGCTGCCTATACCTTCTTGCACGGCGAAGCGCGTCCGGCCGGGCAATCCGTACCGGCGACCAGCCTCGGGCGGTTGCATGCTGTCGCGTACCACAAGCATGGTAGCTCTTGTAGAGGAGTTCAACGACAATACTCTCATGGCCACCGTGCTGGGCACGCGTCCCGTCATGTCACCGGAAGACTCGCCATCGGCTTTCAGGGCTCGTTTTGGGATCAAAGGAGAAGTGGTAAATATTGAGGTATGCGCGCCGCCATTCGATTTCTTTGTCTGGTTCGTCCACATCTTAGACAGTGAGAATGTTTTGCATTCTTCCCATTCTTTCGAGTGTTGTGAGGAGAAAATGAGCTTCGTGTGTTGGCATCGTGCCTGTGGGTGGGACGATCGCTTGCGGCAGCATCGGTTCTTCTCTAAACTCAGCTTTGACGGCCTCCCTTTGCATGCTTGGGAACCGGAGGCCCTCAAGCAGGTCGTCAGTATCCTTGGCGGCCACCTGGTGGAGATTGTGCCACCGAGCGATAGATGGATCATCGAGATAAAGCCATGGCTGAAAGATCCATACAACGTTCCTAAGATGTGCTCCCCCCGTTTAGAAATATAAGATGTTTTAGGTTTGTGAAGGAGATGTATCTAGACATCTTTTAGTGTATAGGTTCAAATGAATCTAGACACTAAAAGGTGTCTAGATACATCTCATTCACAAATCTAAAACATCTTATATTTCCAAAAGGAGGGAGTATAATGTGGAGATTCCAAGCAGGGCAAGAGGACAGCTTTGCTGGAAGCACCAGGTGATCATCCACGTGCAGGAGGTTCTGGATCCGGTACATGGTATTCAGGACCCCGGCGAGGCGACCAGAAAGCATCGTCTTCTCCTGTAGTGTTGGCCTAGATGGATCGATGGAATAGGACCACCACTGTTCCGCGATGGAGCGCACGGTTTCGGTGGGGGGATCGGGCGTGGACAGGCTGGTGGTTCTGATTTACCTCGAGTCAAGACAAAGGTTTAGTGAATCTGAAATATTGCTGACTTGAGAGTCAAGCACCTAGTATGCCTTATGTAATAGTTTGAACTGCTGTAGTATGTGTGGCTACTGAATTCGTAATATGTGTGGCTAATGATTTGTAGTTTGTGTGGCTAATGATTTCGTAGTACGTGTGGTTAATGATTTGTAGTTTGTGTGGCTAATAAATTTGTAGTATGTGTGGCTAATGATTTTGTGTGCATAACCAAGGTTAGCCTCCTGAAAAGAGGGTGGGATAGCAATGATCAATGTCACCATTGCCGGGAAAATGCTGCTGGTGAGCGATCCGAAAGGCACGAAATGTTGTTGGTTTGTATACCTCGAACAATTTTTACAAATATTTGTTCGAGCTGGTGCGTGATTCTGCATCGAACTTGCATGAATAAACCACCCAATATCAGTTCATAAAATGTTGTCTGAATCTTGTCTCCCTCGGATAAGTATGACAGTAAACTGAATTCAACCACCAGTAGTAATTGAATAAATATATACATCTTGATAGTATTTGGTTACTTCCGAACTAATTCCATACTACAGTATGGGATAGCTGCACAAAAGGGGGCTATTGCCTCTACAAAAGGCATTCTATGGAGTTAGTCTCTGAACTTAATTGTTCTACACTGAAAAACTGCAGATCTCCACCATAAAAGTTGGCTAGCCTATTGCCTTGAGAGGACGTAAGTTCAGCGATCGTTCAACCACAGCTGATCTTTTTCCTTCCCACCAAACTTCAAGAGATCTGCAATGTTCATGCACTAGTTGATGCGCTTGAACCAGTCCCGATTCAGTACGAATAGCTGCGCTGCTACAACGATTTCTTCGAAGGTGAACTCCGGCTTCTCGTGGCAGGGATCGTAGGTCCCTGTGAATCTGAACCTAAATTCTGGCGCTAACCTGTTGCCTGTCGTCAGCTCCATCTATCAAACACTCCAACAAGCTGAGTGTAGATGGATGCATGATGCCGCGGTGTGGCCACCCACGGTGCATAGGATGGATCGTCTTTGCCTCTGACGGCGTGCGCCCAGATTGCCCCTAGGTAAGGTCGCCTGCGCCGAGGCATGGAGGCGAGAGTTTGTTTCCTCGGCGGCAAGCTCGCAGGAAGAGTTTGGAACGTACCTTCTTTCTCATGCGCAGAGCACATGAAAATGCAGCCGCGCGCATTCTCCACGACGCTCAATTGGCCCTTCTCGATGCCACGGCGGCCTTCGCCGTTTCCACCGCCGCAGATGCAACACATTATGCGAAATCAACCGTCTCGAATGGCAATGGAAGACCGGCCTTGTCGTTCAGCCGCATGGCCTGCCTAAGAGGGGCCAAATAGCCAAGATTCAGCGGCGGCCGGGGTGGCGGCGGCTTCTTCTAAGGCGGGGCCAAGCTTCCTAAGAGTGTATCTCATTTATTCGAAACTAGTTCGAGTAACTGCTGAATTTTATTTCCCTTTCTCATCATAAGAGTGTTATGGTATTAAAAATACAGGTCGTGGCTAGCAACCGGATCGGGCAATGTACCAGCTCAGGGTTTCATTTTAAGTATATTTACGAGTGTGTCCTTAGTTGTGTCCAGAAATTTTTCTGGTGCCACTACGATCATAGAATTGTAACAACACCATCAGAAACAGGGGAAGAGGACGTGGCTTTTTCCTGACTATTGGGACCCGCAACCTCGACCGTCGACGGCACACATCCTAGGTTTGAGGATTAGTGCTCCTCATTATTCTATGATTTTCCATATTCTGTCGCTCGCTCGTAGCTCCGCTCCACCGCTCTGGTCTTGCACGCCGCCACTCCGTCCCCTCCGGCAACATTCTAGTCCTCCCCTTGGACTATCGTCCTCCCATCATCCCCTACCCGCCCTGCCTTGCCCCCATTCCCTGTCTCCTTGCCTCCGTCGCTGCCCAGGCATGTCTGGGAACAAATATCATTTGGTGGGCGCTAGGTTATCGTGCAACGACGATGGCTTTGATTTGGATCCCAGACGGAAATAGATCCTGCATGGCCGGAGAACATGGATATGGGTCCTACCTGGACGGAGAGTCAGGAGATGGACCCTTCAAGGCTAGAGAACATGGAGGAGCACAAAACACGGGAAGAGGACGCGGTTGCAAATCTTTGGTGCTTTGGAGCCCACTAAACATGACGTACATCCTCCCTGAAGGGTAAGAATTGCAATTCCATCTTTGCATCTCCCAATTAGCGTTTCTATTCCCGTGTTGATGGAGAGGATGTATGTTGGTGACCGTAGGACGTATGCTTCATCCAGATTTCTTTTGAAGATATGGCGTGCATGTCGTACTAAAACCTTGTCCGACGGTAGAATCGCAGTTACCAGTGGATTTGATTATCGGCTAACAGTAGATGCAGATGACATAACTCAGTGACTTGCACATGCAATTTGGCAAGTTTCCCATTGGCTAGCATGATGAATTCGTAATCAGGTACTACGACACAAATTAACAGACTTTCTGCGACGTTAGAACTGAGGAGGCTCTGGCCATGATGTGGAGTAAACACCTCAGCACGGGGACTGTGCTGGTGTTTGTGCACATCGTTAACAAAGACACTGCGAAAGAGACTGTCCTGAATGATACCGGGCCATGTGGAAGGCAAACAGAGCAGGCTCTATTTTCGATACCGAGCGCGACCGAACAGCCTTTCATTGAGCATGAAGACATCGAAATGTGTGGCGGTCAGGGTTATTTTGTGCTCCAAGATGATGATGATGATGATGACGAGAAAGCATATACAGATGTGGCTGCTGACCATGATAGGATGGAGAGTAAGGAATATTTGGTTGATTCGAACTATGAGCCTAACTATGGGACTAATGAGGAAGAGGAATGTGAGGATGGGGAAATGGGATGCAGATACGATGACGAAGACGAGAACAGGACAGTGATACACTTTGACAGCGACAACCATACAACTGATGAGGGGACTGTCTTTGATACTGTGGAGGAATGCAGATATGCCATTGCTACCTATGCAATAAGAGTTGGGTTCGAATTTATCATTGAAAAGAGCGACCAAAAGATATTTAGGGTGCATTGTAGGATAAGTAAGGTCTATAAATGGAGATTGCATGCATCTCCAATGCGGGGTGGACACCTATTTCAGGTTGCAATAACTACATTTAGTTTCGGTCTTTCTCATATTTGTTCTGCTGCTGAGTCCTCTGATTTATTTTTATTCCCATTGAATGCAGATCAAGGTAAACAGAAAGAAACACAACTTTCAATACTTATTTAAGTGATAAAGTTAGACCGGTGATAGCTAAGTGGATTGCTGCTAAGGTACTTGACTGAGTGAGGCAGGATCGTAGCATTGGACCTGCTAAACTCAAAAGTAAGCTTAACGAAAAGTTTAACATTCTGATTCCTTACCATAGAGTCTTTGATGGGAAGGAGATGGCTCTAGACTTCATTCAGGGCAAGTGGACTGACAGTTTTCACATGTTGTATAGTGTCAAAGCTGAGGTAGAGAAGACATCACCTGGTAGTGTTGTCGACATTGATTACGAGGTTGTGAAAGGAAGAGAAAAGGTCTCAAGGGGGGTCAAGTATAAGCAGGCAGATAAGAAATGATTCAGGAGATGTTTTGTCTGCCTGAAGGCATGCTGGAAGGGGTTCCTAGATGGCTGCAGGCCATACTTGGCAACAGATGCAACTTCTTTAAGAGGGAAGTTCAGGGGACAACTTGCTACCTCTTGTGTTGTGGACGCGCATAATTTACTATTCCCATAGCCTATGTTGTTCTTGAGGGTGAATCGACTAAAAGCTGGACATGGTTCATGCAGTGGCTATGTGCAGTAATTGGTCACCCTGAAGGCTTAGTGATACACACTAGTGCATGCAAGGGGCTTCAGAATGTTGTTGATGCTGTGTTTCCTAGGGTTGAGCACAGGGAATGCATGCGGCTCCTCGCTACTACCTACACGAAGATGTTCAAAGGAAAGACCTTTGAAGACAACTTGTGATGATCAGCATACACGTACACCCCAAGAACGCATGCTACTTACATGCAGAACTTGTATACCGTGCTGAACCTCAAAAAATACCTCTAAGAACATCATAACAAGTTATGGGCCAGAAGCAAGTTTGGTTAGTTAAGCAAAGTATATTTTGTTTGCAATAATCTGACATAAAGGTTCAATGCTAAGATTAGGAGCATGAAGTCATTTGCAATTGTTATTTATTTAGATGCAATAAGACAACGTGTAATGGTGAAGATATATTTTAGGTAGAGAATTTGTGCAAGAAAATATTTAGGCCATAAAATAATTCCAAAGGTGGTTTTATTACTGAATGCAAGAACCAGGGCAATGAGAATCATAAATACGAGGATGGTCAGAAGTTCCAATACATTGGCTGAGATTTATGCACAAGACAAGCACGGAACTGAATGGAGGTTTATTATAACCATTGGTAACAGGACTTGTTCATGCAGGAAGTGGAAGGTTACTGGTATGCCATGCCACCATGCACTGCACTTCATCTCAAAGCTAAAAGGTAGAGGTGCTGAAATAGAGAACTATGCTCATAACTATTTCTTCGTGGACAAGTTTGCTGCAACTTATGCAGAAAACATACCACCTATTGCCGATGAAATGATTGGGAGATAGTTGATCCAGGGTTCAAACTCGAACCACTAGTTCTTAGGAGGCCACCTGGGAGGCCTAGAAAGGAAAGGACCGAAGCCTTCACCGCAAAAGGTTCGAGACTAGGAGTAAGGAAGCAGAAGTGCAAACGGTGTGGAGGGTTGGGCCATATCAAGAGGCTATGCAAAACCCCAGTTCCACATGATTTTGGAGATGCTGAACTTGTCCATGTTCACATCATGGAGGAACAAGATGAGGCTTCTCAGGAGGAACTGGAGGAAGTGCAGTGAGATGACGTGGAGGAAGTGCTACATGTGAAGGAAAACGGTGAGGCGAATGTGGAGGGAAACATTGGTAAGCAGCAATTGGCTGAGGACGTGGACGTGCCGGCAGGGATAGGGGGAGAATAGAAACAAAAGGTTAAGCGGGAGCGGAAGGTAAATGATAATAATGGAGTTGAGTTTGAATATGAAGAAGTTGCTGGGGTGATTGAGGATGTTCTTGAGGATCTTTCGGCTAACTGCAGGAGAAACAATAAATCCCTGTCAATTTTGTCTCTATACGGTTCTCCGGACGAAAGGTAAGCTTGAAACTAGTTTTACTTGGAATTTTGATCATTTTTGTTTCTATCCTCATCAACTGTTGTTTAGTGCAACGCGGGATTGAACAGTAATAAGAGGAGCAGAGAGGAGGTGGCACAGTAACGTCGTTTCTTGAATTTTCATTGAAATTTATTTATATCTGGTACTTTTCACGGGTATGTGATGTGTGGTGTCGACCTGATTCGAGGTCATTAGATTGTACATTAATTTTTAAACTTATTACCCATAAAAAATAATCATGGATTTGTAACAATTCAAGGACAAAAATTATGGCCGTTCCATGCAGTGTTGGCCTTGAATGATCGATGGCACAGGACCAGCATGATGGAATTTTTTCCTTCGCTCCCGCTACCCATTCCTGAACTTGATTGCGTTGCCGTTTAATCACACATCTGGACCCACATGTCATCCTCTCATTAGAAGAAACATGTGTATGACGGATTTCAAAGTGAACGATTCAACAATACAGACACTAAAACACAGTAGCAGTATAGATAGAACCAGTTCTTGTTTCATCTCTTAAAACCTTGGTCGACTAGAACCAACATCAATACCTAATCCCAAATTTGAACGGCACATCATCAGAATCAAGACCGTCATATTTGTCATCTACCACCTTGTGGATGCAAAATGAGTATTCCAGGATGAACCTATCAGTTTATTAATCAGAAAATTTCGTAAATCTTTAGTCATCCTGGCGGCAGCTGGCGACGCGCTGCTCTTCGGCTCAAAAAGCAGGCTATATTCAACGAACTCCTCCTGGTCCCCTCCCATCATTGAACGTTTTATATAAGTGCAACTCCACCATGTACCACGGAAACTTGCATGCCACCGACCTGACGCACTCAACGGATATGGCGAGGCCTGAGTGGAGCATGTCAAATCGCACGCCGAACACTGTACCATCGTCCTCGGATCGGACGGTCTTTACTGTCCATGAGCTTGGTGCCAGCAAAGGTCGAGAGATGTACCTATGTTCCACACCATAGTGGAAACCGTGCACTTTGATTAGGTGGGATTTTTTGAGGTGGGTGAGGAGCGCTGTGGGTGGGGAGGCGAACTCGCAGCCGGTCTCAGGGCAGTAGCACGGACCGTGCGGGCATGCCATCTTGTGGTTGAGGAAGTCGTGGAAGGCGACCAATGTACCGCAGCCGTCGTTGGGGCATTTGCTACCTTTTCCGCCAGCGACTTGGCGGTGCAACTCCTTGGAGCATGCGCCCAGCCTGACGGTGCTGGTAGTTTCCATACGCATAGCGATTTCTCCGAAGGCGTCGTCCCCAAACTTTCTCCAGCTACCGTACCAAATATTATGCATCGAATCCTCTACTGAGTCTGGATGAACTAGGGGCGAGGGCGGATTCATTATTCTTGGGGTTTCTTGGAGGAGAGTGATGGCGTCCTGTAAGAACCGATTGTACGGGCAAGGACGAAGTGCGTAGTAGATGGAGAAGATGGGAGACTCTTTGATCGAGGGTTGTTTGTGTGTTGACTCGTCGGTCTTCTGCAGTGCGCAGCTGTATCGAGGACGCCAACTAGACTAGCAAGCGGGGAGCAGATCTTTTGCGGATATGCGCGTCTCCTTCTCAATCTACTACGCACAGGAGCGGCGCCACGAGAACCCCGATGTAGTTGACCTTGTAGCCGACCGGTAGCCTCGCAAGCGGCGGCGTGAGTATGTCGTACTGGGCGAACAACTCGGCCTTGTGCAAGCTGAGACCGGGCGTTGTTTCTTTAGGTAGGATCCGACGCTTGTTGTGACGTGAGTTGCAGGGAACGAATGGGGTTTGAGCTTCGGCCATACGGTCACATTTATAAAGACAAGGAGGTAGGCCTACCGGTGGTTGCCAGGGCCAATAGGGACACAGAAATGCCTACTCGTGGATCGCTATTGCAAAGGACAATCCTTATGGTCCATTATCCCCAATCGAATGGTACCTTTGCAATAGGGTCTAGGGTTTAGGCTTCTAGAAGTCCCTAATCTTGCACCTCCTTTGGGAAAACGCCGGTTTTCGGGTTCAGAAAATGTAAAGTCGAGATTTCTCCAAAGAACCACGAAATCTCTAGTTGGAGAAGTCGCTTGCGATGCTGAGAGGGAGCTAGGTGCCGTGTTTGGGATTAATCCATGAAGTGGTTCCATGTTTTGGGCAGCGAGGCGGGGTCTAGGGTTTGAAGCCATGTTTACCCACACTAGATACACATCCTAGTGGTGCCTTGGGTGCCAAATGACCTGGTATGCCCTACCTATGATTTTATGAGGGCAATGGGTCACATGCAAGAGCTCTAGGAGCCGTATTCACATTTTTTTATTTTTTTACATTTTGTTTGGTGCTTCCCAAGAAAACGTCGAAACCCACTGGCGTCAGCGAGAACGCGACAATCGGTGCAATCTTGGACCTAGGCATGCATCTAGCCTTAGTACCCCATGGGGCACTCCAAACCATTTTTCCCCGAAATTTGAGTGTCTTATAGGGTACTTATAGTTAGAAACCGCATTTACCGGGCCGTAACTCGGAAAAAATACAGTACATGCCTACACCATGAGTTAAATACCCACCTCTCGGGATGGCCATGCACCATGGCGTAGCATGCGTGGAAATTGCCTCGGGCCCATGGGAGCGCCCTAATCTTGGACCTCCTTTGGGAAAACGACGGTTTTTGGGTTCAGAAAATGGAAAGTCGAGTTTTCTCCAAAGCACCATGAAATATCTAATTGGAGAAGTAGCTTGCGATGTCGAGAGGGATCTAGGTGCCGGGTTTGGGCTCCATCCATGGAGAGATTCCATGTTTTGGGCAGCGAGGGGGGTGGATCTAGGGTTGGAAGCCATGTTTACTCACAATCGATAGACACCTTGGTGGTTCCTTGGGTGCCAAATGACCTGGTATGCCCTGCCTATGATTTAGTGCGGGTAGTGGGTCACATGCAACGGCTCTAGGAGCCGTTTCCATGTTTTTTTATATTTTGTTTGGTGCTGCCGAAGAAAATGGCGAAACCCGCCGACGGCCGCGGCAATGCGACGGTCGGTGTAATCTTGCACCCATGCATGCTTCCAGCCTAGGTACCCCATGGGGCACCCCAAACCATTCCCCGAAAATTGAGAGTGTCTTATAGGGTACATACAGTTAGAAACCTCATTTACCGGGCCATAAGTCGGAAAAAAATATAGTACATGCCTGCACCACGAGATAAATACCCACCTCCCGGGAATTTCCATGCACCATGGTGTAGCATACGTGGAAATTGCCTCGGGCCCATGGGCGCGCCCTAATCTTGCACCTCCTTTGGGAAAAAGCTGGTTTTTCGGGTAAGAAAATGGGAAGTCGATATTTCTCCAAAGCACCACGAAATCTCTAGTTTGAGAAGTAGCTTGCGATGCCGAGAGGGATCTAGGTGCCGGGTTTGGGCTCAATCGATGGAGTGGTTCCATGTTTTGGAAAAGAGGGGGATATAGGGTTTTTCTATTTATGAGGGTAGTGGGTCACATGAAAGGTCTCTAGGAGCTATTTTCATGTTTTTCTATTTTTTTAGATTTTGTTTGGTGCTGCCCAAGAAAACGACGAAAACCGCCGGTGGCCGCGGCAATGCGACGGTCGGTGCAATCTTGGACCCAGGTATGCATCTAGACTAGGTACCCCATGGGGCACCCCAAACCATTTTACCCTGAAAATTAAGAGTGTCTTATTGGGTACATACAGTTATAAACCGCATTAACCGGGCCGTAACTCGAAAAAAAATACAGTACATGCCTGCACCACAAGATAAATACCCACCTCCCGGGAATGGCTATGCACCATGGTGTAGCATGCGTGGAAATTGCCTTGGGCCCATGGGCGCGCCCGTATCTTGCACCTTTTTGGGAAAACGCCGGTTTTTTGGGTTCGGAAAATGGAAAGTCGAGATTTCTGCAAAGCACCACGAAATCTCTAGTTCGAGAAGTTGCTTGCGATGCCGAGAGGGAGCTAGGTGTCGGGTTTGGGCTCAATACATGGAGTGGTTCCATGTTTTGTGCAGAGAGGGGGATCTAGGGTTGGAAGCCATGTTGACTCACACTCGATAGACATCCTGGTGGTGCCTTGGGTGCAAAATGACATGGTATGCCCTGCCTATGATTTTATGAGGGTAGTGGGTCACATGCAAGGTCTCCAGGAGCTAATTTCATGTTTTTTTTGTTTTTTAGATTTTGTTTGGTGCTGCCCAAGAAAACGGAGAAACCCGCCGACGGCCGCGGCACTGCGACGGTCGGTGCAATCTTGGACCCAGGCATGCATCCAGCCTAGGTACCCCATGGGGCACCCCAAACCATTTTTCCCTGAAAATTGAGAGTGTCTTATTGGGTACATATAGTTATAAACCGCATTAACCAGGCCGTAAATTGGAAAAAATACAGTACATGCCTCAACCACGAGATAAATACCCACCTCCCGGGAATGGCTATGCACCATGGTGTAGCATGTGTGGAAATTGCCTTGGGCGCATGGGCGTGCCCTCATCTTGCACCTCCTTTGGGAAAACACCGGTTTTTTAGGTACAGAAAATGGAATGTCGAGATTTCTCCAAAGCACCACAAAATCTCTAGTTGGAGAAGTTGCTTGCGATGCCGAGAGGGAGCTAGGTGCCGGGTTTGGGCTCCATCCATGGAGTGGTTCTATGTTCTGGGCAGCGAGGGGGGTCTAGGGTTAGAAGCCATGTTTACCCACACTCGATAGACATCCTGGTGGTGCCTTGGGTGTCAAATGACCTGGTATGCCCTGCCTATGATTTTATTAGGGCAGTGGGTCACATTGAAGGGCTTCAGGAGCCGTTTTCACGTTTTTTTTATTTTTTTAGGTTTTGTTTGGTGCTTCCCAAGAAAATGGCGAAACCCGCTAGCGACGCGACAACGCGACGGTCGGTGTAATGTTGGACCCATGCATGCATCCAGCCTAGGTACCCCATGGGGCACCCCAAACCATTTTTCCCCGAAAAATGAGTGTCTCATAGGGTACATACAGTTAGAAACCACATTTACCGGGGCGTAACTCGGAAAAAATACAGTACATGCCTACACCACGAGATAAATACCCACCTCCCGGGAATGGTCATGCACCATGGTGTAGCATGCGTGGAAATTGCCTCGGGCCCATGGGAGCGCCCTAATCTTGTACCTCCTCTAGGAAAACGCCAGTTTTTCAGGTTTAGAAAATGGAAAGTCGTTATTTCTCCAAAGCACCACGAAATCTCTAGCTGGATAAGTTGCTTGCGATGCCGAGAGGGAGCTAGGTTCCGCGTTTGGGATCAATCCATGGAGTGGTTCCATATTCTGGGCAGCGAGGGGGGGTCTAGGGTTGGAAGCCATGTTTACTCACACTCGATAGACATCCTGGTGGTGCCTTGGGTGCCAAACGACCTTGTATGCCCTGCTTATGATTTTATGAGGGAAGTGGGTCACATGCATGGGCTTCAGGAGCCGTTTTCACGTTTTTTTTACTTTTTTAGATTTTGTTTGGTGCTGCCCAAGAAAACAGCAAACCCCGCTGGTGGCCGCGGCAACGCGACGGTTGGTGTAATCTTGGACCCAGGCATGCATCCAGCCTAGGTACCCCATGGGGAACCCCAAACAATTTTTCCCAGAAAATTGAGAGTTTCTTATAGGGTACATACTGTTAGAAACCGCATTTACCGGGCCGTAACTCGAAAATAATACAATAAATTCCTACACCACGAGATAAATCCCCACCTCCCGGGAATGGCCATGCACCATGGTGTAGCATACGTGGAAATTGCCTCGGGCCCATGGGCGTGCCCTAATCTTGCACCTCCTTTGGGAAAATGCCAGTTTTCCGGGTTTATAAAATGGAAAGTCAAGATTTCTCTAAAGCACCACGAAATCTCTAGTTGAAGAAGTCACTTGTGATGCCGAGAGGGAGCTAGGTGCTGGGTTTGGGCTTAATCCATGGAGTGGTTCCATGTTCTAGGCAGCGAGGGGGGATCTAGGGTTGGAAGCCATGTTTACTCACACTCAATAGACATCCTGGTGGTGCCTTGGGTGCCAAATGACCTGGTATGCCCTGCCTATGATTTTATGAGGGTATTGGGTCACATGCAAGGGCTCTAGGAGCCGTTTTAAAGTTTTTTTTATTTTTTTAGATTTTGTTTGGTGCTTCCCAAGAAAACGGCAAAACCCGCCGGCGGCTGCGGCAACGCGACGGTCGGTGCAATCTTGGACCCAAACATGCATCTAGCCTAGGTACCCATGGAGCACCCCAAACCATTTTCCCCGAAAATTGATAGTGTCTTATAGGGTACATACAGTTAGAAACCGCATTTACTAGTTCGTATCTCAGAAAAAATATTGTACATGCCTGCACCACCAGATTAATACCCACCTCCCGGGAATGGCCATGCACCATGGTGTAGCATGCGTGGAAATTTCCTCGGCCCCATGGGCGCGTCCTAATCTCGCACCTGCTTTGGGTAAATGCAGGTTTTTCGGGTTCAGAAAATGGAAAGTCGAGATTTCTACAAAGCACCATGAAATCTCTAGTTGGAGAAGTCGCGTGCGATGCCGAGAGGGAGCTAGATGATGGGTTTTGGATCAATCCATGGAGTGGTGCCATGTTCTAGGTAGTGAGGGGGATATAGGGTTTGAACCCATGTTTACTCATACTCGATAGACAACCTAGTGTTGCCTTGGGTGCCAAATGACTTGGTATGCCCTGCCTATGTTTTATTAGGGTAGTGGGTCACATGCAATGGTCCAGGAGCGGTTTTCACATTTTTTTTAGATTTTATTTGGTGCTGCCCAAGAAAACGGCGAAACCCGTCGGCGGCCGCGGCAACGCGACAGTCGGTGCAATCTTGGACCATGCATGCATCCATCCTAGGTACCCCACGGGGCACCCCAAACCATTTTCCCCGAAAATTGCGAGTGTCTTACAGGGTACATACAGTTAGAAACCGTATTTACCGGGCTGTAACTCGGAAAAAATACAGCACATGCCTGCACCATGAGATAAATACCCACCTCCCGGAAATGGCCATGCACCATGGTGTAGCATGCGTGGAAATTGTCTCGGGCCCATGGGCGCGACCTAATCTTGCACCTCCTTTGGGAAAATGCCGTTTTTCGGGTTCAAATAATGGAAAGTCGATACTTCTCCAAAGCACCACGAAATCTCTAGTTGGAGAAGTCGCTTGCGATGCCGAGAGGGAGCTAAGTGTCGTGTTTGGGCTCAATCCATGGAGTGGTTCCATGTTATGAGCAGCGAGGGGGGATCTAGGGTTGGAAGCCATGTTTAATTACACTCGATAGACATACTGGTGGTGCCTTGGGTGCCAAATGACCTGGTATGCCCTGCCTATGATTTTATGAGGGTAGTGGGTCACATGCAATATCTCCAGGAGCCATTTTCACTTTTTCTAGATTTTGTTTGGTGTTCCCCAAGAAAACGGTCAAACCCACCGGCGGCGGAGGCAACATGACGATCGGTGCAATCTTGGACCCAGGCATGCATCCAGCCTAGGTACCCCATGGGGCACCCCAAACCATTTTCCCCAAAAATTGGTAGTGTCTTATAGGGTACATATAGTTAGAAACCGCATTTACCAGTTCGTAACTCAGAAAAAATACAATACATGCCTGCACCACGAGATAAATACCCACCTCCCGGGAATGGCCATGCACCATGGTGTAGCATGCGTGGAAATTGCCTTGGGCCCATGGGCACGCCCTAATCTTGCACCTTTTTGGGAAAACGCCGGTTTTTTGGGTTCGGAAAATGGAAAGTCGAGATTTCTCCAAAGAACCACGAAATCTCTAGTTGGAGAAGTTCCTTGCGATACCGAGAGGGAGCTAGGTGCCGGTTTTGGGCTCAATCCATGGAGTGGTTCCATGTTTTGGGCAGAGAGGGGGATCTAGGGTTGGAAGCCATGTTTTTTTTGATTCTGTTTGGTTCTTCCCAAGAAAACAGCCATGCACCATGGTGTAGCATGCGTGGAAATTGCCTCGGGCCCATGGGCGCGCCCTAATCATGCACCTCCTTTGGGAAAATGTAGGTTTTTCGAGTTCAGAAAATAGAAAGTCGAGATTTCTACAAAGCACCATGAAATCTCTAGTTGGAGAAGTCGCTTGCGATGCCGAGAGGGAGCTAGGTGCCGGGTTTGGGCTCAATCCATGGAGTGGTTCAATGTTCTAGGTAGTGAGGGGGGTATAGGGTTGGTAGCCATGTTTACTCACACTCGATAGACATGCTAGTGGTGCCTTGGGTGCCAAATGACCTGGTATGCCCTGCCTATGATATATTAGGGTAGTGGGTCACATGCAATGGCTCCGGGAGAGGTTTTCACATTTTTTTATTTTTTAGATTTTATCTGGTGCTGCCAAAGAAAACGGCGAAACCCGGCGGCGGCCGCGGTAACACGACAGTCGGTGCAATCTTGGACCCATGCATGTATCCAGCCTAGGTACCCCACGGGGCACCCCAAACCATTTTCCCCAAAAATTGCGAGTGTCTTATAGGGTACATCCAGTTAGAAATCGTATTTACCGGGCCGTATCTCGGAAAAAATACCGTAGATGCCTGCACCATGAGATAAATACCCACCTCCCGGAAATGGCCATGCACCATGGTGTAGCATGCGTGGAAATTGCCTCGGGCCCATGGGCGCGACCTAAACTTGCACCACCTTTGGGAAAACGTCGTTTTTCGGGTTCAGATAATGGAAAGTCGAGATTTCTCCAAAGCACCACGAAATCTCTAGTTGGAGAAGTCGCTTGCGATGCCGATAGGGAGTTAAGTGCCATGTTTGGGCTCAATCCATGGAGTGGTTCCATGTTCTGAGCAGGGAGGGGGGGATCTAAGGTTGGAAGACATGTTTAATCACACTCGATAGACATCGTGGTGGTGCCTTGGATGCCAAATGACCTGGTATGCCCTGCCTATGATTTTATGAGAGTAGTGGGTCACATGCAATGGCTCCAGGAGCCATTTTCACTTTTTGTAGATTTTGTTTGGTGTTCCCTAAGAAAACGGTGAAACCCATCAGGTGCGGCGGCAACATGACGATCAGTGCAATCTTGGACCCATGCATGCATCCAGCCTAGATACCCCATGGGGCACCCCAAACCATTTTCCCCGAAAATTGATAGTGTCTTATAGGGTATATATAGTTAGAAACCGCATTTACCAGTTCGTAACTCAGAAAAAATACAGTAGATGCCTGCACCACGAGATAAATACCCACCTCCCGGGAATGGCCATGCACCATGGTGTAGCATGCGTGGAAATTTCCTCGAGCCCATGGGCGAGCCCTAATCTTGTACCTCCTTTGGTAAAACGTCGGTTTTTCAGGTTCCGAAAATGGAAAGTCGAGATTTCTCCAAACACCACGAAATTTCTAGTTGGAGAAGTCGCTTGCGATGCCGACAGGGAGCTAGGTGCCGGGTTTGGGCTCAATCCATGGAGTGGTTCCATGTTCTGGGCAGCGACGGGGGTCTAGGGTTGGAAGCCATGTTTACTCACACTCGATAGACATCCTGGTGGTGCCTTGGGTGCCAAATGACCTGGTACGCCCTATGATATTATAAGGGTAGTGGGTCACATGCAAGGGATCTAGGAGCCGTTTTCATGTTTTTAATTTTTTGTTAGATTTTGTTTGGTGATTCCCAAGAAAATGGCGAAACCCGCCGGCGTTCGTGACAACACGACGGTCGGTGGAATCTTGGACCCAGGCATACATCCAGCCTAGGTACCCCATGGGGCACCCCAAACCATTTTCCCCAGATAAATGAGATTGTCTTGTAGGGTACATACAGTTAGAAACCGAATTTTACTGGGTCGTAACTCGGAAAAAATACAGTACATACCCGCACAAAAAGATAAATACCCACCTCCCAGGAATGGCCATGCACTATGGTGTAGCATGCGTGCAAATTGCTTCGGCCCATGGGCATTGCCCTAATCTTGCACCTCCTTGGGAAAACGCCAACTTTTCGGGTGCAAAAAATGGAAGTCGAGATTTCTCCAAAGGACCACGAAATCTGTAGTTGGAGAAGTCGCTTGCGATGCCGAGAGGGGGCTAGGTGCCGGGTTTGGGCTCAATCCATGGAGTGGTTCCATGTTCTGGGCACCGAGGGGGGGTCTTGGGTTGGAAGCCATGTTTACTCGCACTCGATAGACATCTGGTGGTTCCTTGGGTGCCAAATGACCTGGTATGCTCTTCCTATGATTTTATGAGGGAAGTGGGTCACATGCAAGGGCTCCAGGAGCCGTTTTCACGTTTTTTTAGATTTTGTTTGGTGCTTCCCAAGTAAACGGTGAAACCCACCAGCGGTCGTAGCAACATGACGGTCGGTGCAATCTTGGACCCAGGCATGCATCCAACCTAGGTACCCCATGGGGCACCCCAAACCATTTTTCCCCCAAAATTGAGATTGTCTTGTAGGGTACATACAGTTAGAAACCGAATTTACCGGGTCGTAACTCGGAAAAAATATAGTACATTGCCTGCACCACGAGATAAATACCCACCTCCCGGGAATGGCCATGCACCATGGTGTAGCATGCGTGGAAATTTCTTCGGGCCCATGGGCGCACCCTAATCTTGCACCTCCTTGGGAAAACGCCGATTATTCGGGTGTAGAAAATGGAAAGTCGAAATTTCTCCAAAGCACCACGAAATCTCTAGTTGGAGAAGTCGCTTGCGATGCCGAGAGGGAGATAGGTGTCGAGTTTGGGTTCAATCCATGGAGTGGTTCCATGTTCTCGGTAGCAAGGGGGTATAGGGTTGGAAGCCATGTTTACTCACACTAGATAGACATCCTGGTGGTGCCTTGGGTGCCAAATTACCTGGTATGCCCCGCATATGATTTTATGAGGGAAGTGTGTCACATGCAAGGGCTCTAGGAGCAGTTTTCACGTTTTTTTTATTTTTATTAGATTTTGTTTGGTGATGCCCAAGAAAACTACGAAACACGCTGGTGGCCATGGCAACTCAACGGTCGGTGCAATCTTGGACCCAGGCATGCATCCAGGCTAGGTACCCCATGGGGCACCCCAAACCATTTTTCCTAGATAAATGAGATTGTCTTGTAGGGTACATACAGTTAGAAACCGAATTTACTGGGTCATAACTCGGAAAAAATACAGTACATACCTGCACAACAAGATAAATACCCACCTCCCGGGAATGGCCATGCACCATGGTGTAGCATGCGTGGAAATTGCTTCGGCCAATGGGCGTTGCCCTAATCTTGCACCTCCTTGGGAAAACGCCAACTTTTCGGGTGCAAAAAATGGAAGTCGAGATTTCTCCAAAGGACCACGAAATCTCTAGTTGGAGAAGTCGCTTGCGATGCCGAGAGGGGGCTAGGTGCCGGGTTTGGGCTCAATCCATGGAGTGGTTCCATGTTCTGGGCAGCGAGGGGGGGTCTTGGGTTGGAAGCCATGTTTACTCGCACTCGATAGACATCTGGTGGTGCCTTGGGTGCCAAATGACCTGGTATGCTCTGCCTATGATTTTATGAGGGAAGTGGGTCACAAGCAAGGGCTCAAGGAGCCGTTTTCACATTTTTTTAGATTTTGTTTGGTGCTTCCCAAGTAAACGGTGAAACCCACCAGCGGTCGTAGCAACACGATGGTCGGTGCAATCTTGGACCCAGGCATGCATCCAACCTATGTACCCCATGGGGCACCCCAAACCATTTTCCGCGAAAATTGAGATTGTCTTGTAGGGTACATACAGTTATAAACCGAATTTACCGGGTCGTAACTCGGAAAAAATACAGTACATTGCCTGCACCACGAGATAAATACCCACCTACCGGGAATGGCCATGCACCATGGTGTAGCATGCGTGGAAATTTCTTCGGGCCCATGGGCGCACCCTAATCTTGCACCTCCTTGGGAAAACGCCAATTTTTCGGGTGTAGAAAATGGAAAGTCGAAATTTCTCCAAAGCACCACGAAATCTCTAGTTGGAGAAGTCGCTTGTGATGCCGAGAGGGAGATAGGTGTCGGGTTTGGGCTCAATCCATGGAGTGGTTCCATGTTCTCGGCAGCAAGGGGGTCTAGGGTTGGAAGCCATGTTTACTCACATTGATAGACATCCTTGTGGTGCCTTGGGTGCCAAATGACCTGGTATGCCCTGCCTATGATTTTATGAGGGAAGTGGGTCACATGCAAGGGCTCTAGGAGCAGTTTTCACGTTTTTTTAATTTTTTTTAGATTTTGTTTGGTGATGCCCAAGAAAACTA
The DNA here is from genome assembly GCA_916181665.1 of Avena sativa. Taxonomy (NCBI): domain Eukaryota; kingdom Viridiplantae; phylum Streptophyta; class Magnoliopsida; order Poales; family Poaceae; genus Avena; species Avena sativa. The sequence continues at coordinate 82,872,623 of OV702296.1, forward strand.
CGAAACACGCTGGAGGCCATGGCAACTCGACGATCGGTGCAATCTTGGACCCAGGCATGCATCCAGCCTAGGTACCCCATGGGGCACCCCAAACCATTTTTCCCAGAAAGATGAGATTGTCTTGTAGGGTACATACAGTCAAAAACCGAATTTACCGGGTCGTAACACGGAAAAAATATAGTACATGCCCGCACAACGATATAAATACCCACCTCCCGGGACTGGCCATGCACCATGGTGTAGCATGTGTGGAAATTGCTTCGGGCCCATGGGAACGCCCTAATCTTGCAACTCCTTGGGAAAACGCCAGTTTTTCGGGTGCAAAAAATGGAAAGTCGAGATTTCTCCAAAGGACCACGAAATCTCTAGTTGGAGAAGTCGCTTGCGATGCCGAGAGGGGGCTAGGTGCCGGGTTTGGGCTCAATCCATGGAGTGGTTACATGTTCTGGGCAGCGAGGGGGGGTCTTGGGTTGGAATCCATGTTTACTCGCACTCGATAGACATCCTGGTAGTGCCTTGGGTGCCAAATGACCTAGTATTTCCTGCCTATTATTTTATGAGGGAAGTGGGTCACATGCAATGGCTCCAGGAGCAGTTTTCACGTTTTTTTTTATTTTTTTTTAGATTTTGTTTGGTGATGCCCAAGAAAACTACAAAACACGCTGGCGGTAGCGGCAACGCGACGGTCAGTGCAATCTTGGACCTAGGCATGCATCCATCCTAGGTACCCCATGGGGCACCCCAAACCATTTTTCCCAGAAAATTGAGATTGTCTTGTAGGGTACATACAGTTAGAAACCGAATTTACCGGGTCGTAACTCGGAAAAAATACAGTACATGCCCGCACCACGAGATAAATACCCACCTCCCAGGAATGGCCATGCACCATGGTGTAGCATGCGTGGAAATTGCTTCGGGCCCATGCGCAGGCCCTAATCTTGCATCTCCTTTGGAAAACGCTGGTTTTTCGGGTGGAGAAAAAGGAAAGTCGATATTTCTCCAAAGCACCACGAAATCTCAAGTTGGAGAAGTCACTTGCGATGCCGAGAGGGAGATAAGTGTCGGGTTTGGGCTCAATCCATGGAGTGGTTCGATGTTCTCGGCAGCGAGGGGGGTCTAGGGTTGGAAGCCATGTTTACTCACAGCCGATAGACATCCTGGTGGTGCCTTGGGTGCCAAATGACCTGGTATGCCCTGCCTATGATTTTATGAGGGAAGTGGGTCATATGCAAAGGCTCTAGGAGCAGTTTTCACGTTTTTTTATTTTTTTTTATATTTTTTTTGGTGATGCCCAAGAAAACTACGAAACACGCTGGAGCCCACAGCAACTCGACGGTCGGTGCAATCTTGGACTCAGGCATGCATCCAGCCTAGGTACCCCATGGGGCACCCCAAACCATTTTTCCCAGAAAAATGAGATTGTCTTATAGGGTACATACAGTTAGAAACCGAATTTACCGGGTCGTAACACGGAAAAAATATAGTACATGCCCGCACGTCGAGATAAATACCCACCTCCCGGGAATGGCCATGCACCATGGTGTAGCATGCGTGGAAATTGCTTCGGGCCCATGGGCACACCCTAATCTTGCAACTCCTTGGGAAAACGCCAGTTTTTCGGGTGCAAAAAATGGAAAGTCGAGATTTATCCAAAGGACCACGAAATCTCTAGTTGGAGAAGTCGCTTGCGATGCCGAGAGGGGGCTAGGTGCCGGGTTTGGGCTCAATCCATGGAGTGCTTCCATGTTCTGGGCAGCGAGGGGGGGATCTAGGGTTGGAAGCCATGTTTACTCACACTCGATAGACATCCTGGTGGTGCCTTCGGTGCCAAATGACCTGGTATGCCATAACTTTGTGTTTCTGAGGATAGTGGGTCACATGCAATGGCTCTAGGATCCATTTTCACTTTTTTTTTAATTTTTTTAGGTTTTATTTGGTGCTTCCCAAGAAAACGGCAAAACCAGGTGGCGGCCGCGGCAACGCGAAGGTCGGTGCAATCTTGGACCCAGGCATGCATCTAGCCTAGGTACCCCATGGGGCACCCCAAACCATTTTTCCCCGAAAATTGAGTGTCTTATAGGGTACATATGGTAAGAAACCGCATTAACCGAGCCGTAAATCAGAAAAAATACAGTACATGCCTGCACCACGAGATAAATAGCTACCTCCCGGGAATGGCCATGCACCATGGTGTAGCATGCGTGGAAATTGCCTCGGGCCCTTGGGCGCGCCCTAATCTTGCACCTCCTTTGAGAAAACGCCTGTTTTTCGGGTTTAGAAAATGGAAAGTCAAGATTTCTCCAAATCACCACGAAATCTCTAGTTGGAGAAGTCGCTTGTGATGCCGAGAGGGAGCTAGGTGCCGGTTTGGGCTCAATCCATGGAGTGGTTCAATGTTCTGGGCAGCAAGGGGGTATCTAGGGTTGGAAGCCATGTTTACTCACACTCGATAGACATCCTGGTGGTGCCTTCGGTGCCAAATGACCTGGTATCACATTCCTATGATTTTCTGAGGGCAGTGGGTCACATGCAATGGCTCTTGGAGCCGTTTTCACGTTTTTTAAATTTTTTAGATTTTGTTTGGTGCTTCCCAAGAAAACAGCAAAACCCGCTAGCGGCCGCGGCAACACGACGGTCGGTGCAATCTTGGACCCAGGCATGCATCTAGCCTAGGTACCCCATGGGGCACCCCAAACCATTTTTGCCCGAAAATTGAGTGTCTTATAGGGTACATACAGTAAGAAACCGCATTTACCGACCGTAACTCGGAAAAAATACAGTACATGCCTGCACTACGAGATAAATACCCACCTCCCGTGAAAGGCCATGCACCATGGTGTAGCATGCGTGGAAATTGCCTCGGGCCCTTGGGCGCACCCTAATCTTGCACCTCCTTTGGGAAAACGCTGGTTTTTCGGGATTAGAAAATGGAAAGTCGATATTTTTCCAAAGCACCACGAAATCTCTAGTTGGAGAAGCCCCTTGCGATGCCGAGAGGGAGCTAGGTGCCTGGCTTGAGCTAAATCCATGGAGTGGTTCCATGTTCTGGGCAGCGAGGGGGATCTATGGTTGGAAGCCATGTTTACTCACACTCGATATACATCCTGGTGGTGCCTTGGGTACCAAATGACCTGGTATGCCATTCCTATGATTTTCTGAGGGTAGTGGGTCACATGCAATGGCTCTAGGAGCCATTTTCATCTTTTTTTTATTTTTTTAGATTTTGTTTGGTGCTGCCCAAGAAAACAGCGAAACCCGCCGGCGGCCGGGGCAACGCGACGGTCGGTGCAATCTTGGACCCAGGCATGCATCCAACCTAGGTACCCCATGGGGCACCCCAAACCATTTTTCCCCGAAAATTGAGAGTGTATTATAGGGTACATAAAGTTAGAAACCGCATTTATCGGGCCGTAACTCGGAAAAATACTGTAAATGCATGCACCACAAGATAAATACCCACCTCCCGGGAATGGCCATGCACCATGGAGTAGCATGCGCGGAAATTGCCTCGGGCCCTTGGGCGCGCCCTAATCTTGCACCACCTTTGGAAAAACGCCGGTTTTTCGGGTTTAGAAACTGGAAAGTCGAGATTTCTCCAAAGCACCACGAAATCTCTAGATGGAGAAGTCGCTTGAGATGCCGGGTTTGGGATCAATCCATGGAGTGGTTCCATGTTCTAGGCAATGACGGGGGATGTAGGGTTGGAAGCCATGTTTACTCACACTCGATATACATCCTGGTGGTGCCCTAGGTGCCAAATGACCTGGTATGCCCTGCCTATGTTTTTATGTGGGCAGTGGGTCACATGCAAGGGCTCCAGGAGTCGTTTTCACGTTTTTTATTTTTTTAGATTTTTTTGGTGCTTCCCAAGAAAACGGCGAAACCCGCCCGTGGCCGCGGCAACGCGACGGTCGGTGCAATCTTGGACCCATTCATTCATCCAGCCAAGGTACCCCGTGGGGCACCCGAAACCATTTTTCCCCGAAAATTGAGAGTGTCTTATAGGGTACATACAGTAAGAAACCGCATTTACCGGGCCGTAACTTTGAAAAAATACAGTACATGCCTGCCACAAGATAAATAACCACCTCCCAGGAATGTCCATGCACCATGGTGCAGAATGCGTGGAAATTTCCTCGGGCCCTTGGGCGCGCCCTAATCTTGCACCTCCTTTGGGAAAACGCCGGTTTTTCAGGTTCAGAAAATGGAAAGTAGAGATTTCTCCAAAGCACCACGAAATCTATAGTTGGAGAAGTCGCTTGCGCTGCCGAGAGGGAGCTAGGTGCCGGGTTTGGGCTCAATCCATGGAGTGGTTCCATGTTCTAGGCAGCGAGGGTGGATCTAGGGTTGGAAGCCATGTTTACTCACACTCGATAGACATCCTGGTGGTGCCTTGTGTGTCAAATGACCTGGTATGCCATGCCTATGATTTTATGAGGGCAGTGGGTCACATGCAAGGCCTCTAGCAGCCGTTTTCACATTTTTTTAGATTTTTTTTGGTCCTTACCAAGAAAACGCTGAAACCCACCGACGGCCACGACAACGTGAAGGTCGGTGCAATCTTGGACCCAAGCATGCATCCAGCCTAGGTCACCCATGGGGCACCACAAACCATTTTTCCCAGAAAATTGAGATTATCTTATAGGGTACATATAGTTAGAAATTGCATTTTACCGGGTTGTAACTCGGAAAAAATATAGTACATGCCTTCACCACGAGATAAATACCCACCTCCCGGGAATGGACATGTACCATGGTGTAGCATGCGTGGAAATTGCCTTGGGCCCATGGGCGCTCCCTAATATTGCACCTCCTTTAGGAAAACGCCAGTTTTTCGGGTTTAGAAATATCAAGTTTGAGAAGTTGCATGCAATGCCGAGAGGGATCTAGGTGCCGGGTTTGGGCTCAATCCATGGAGTGGTTCCATGTTCTGGTCAGCGAGGGGGGTCTAGGGTTGGAAGCCATGTTTACTCACACTCGATAGACATCCTCGTGGTGTCTTGGGTGCCAAATGACATGGTATTCCCTGCCTATGATTTTATAAGGGAAGTGGGTCACATGCAAGGGCTCCAGGACCTGTTTGCACATTTTTTTTATATTTTTTATATTTTGTTTGGTGCTGCCCAAAAAAATGGCGAAACCCGCCGGCGGCCGCGACAATGCGATGGTCGGTGCATTCTTGGACCCAGGCATGCATCCTGCCTAGGTACCCCCATGGGGCACCCCAAACCATTTTTCCGTGAAAATTGAGAGTGTCTTATAGGGTACATATAGATGGAAACTGCATTTACTGGGTCGTAACTCGGAAAAAATACAGTACATGCATGCACCACGAGATAAATACCCACCTGCCCGGAATGTCCATGCACCATGGTGTAGCATGCGTGGAAATTGCTTCGGGCCCATGGGCGCACCCTAATCTTGCACCTCCTCGGGAAAACGCAGGTTTTTCGGCTTTAGAAAATGGAAAGTCGAGATATCTCCAAAGCACCACAAAATCTCTAGTTGGAGAAGTTTCTTGCGATGCTGAGAGGGAGCTATGTGACGGGTTTGGGCTCAATCCATGGAGTGGTTCCTTGTTCTAGGTATCGAGGGGCAGTCTAGGTTTGGAAGCCATGTTTACTCACACTCGATAGACATTCTGGTGGTGCCTTGGGTGCCAAATAACCAGGTATGCCCTGCCTATGATTTTATAAGGGCAGTGGGTCACATGCAAGGGCTCCAAGAGCCGTTTTCATGTTTTTTTTTGTTTTTTAGATTTTGTTTGGTGCGTCCCAAGAAAACGGCGAAACCCACCAGCGGCCGCAACAACGCGACGGTCGGTGCAATCTTGGACCCAGGCATGCATCCAGCTTAGGTACCCCATGGGGAACCGCAAACTATTTTTCCGCGAAAATTGAGATTGTCTTATAGGGTACATACAGTTAGAAACTGCATTTACAGGGTCATAAATCGGAAAAAAGACAGTACATGCCTGCACCAAGACATAAATACTCACATCCCGGGAATGGCCATGCACCATGGTGTAGCATGCGTGGAAATTGCTTCGGGCCCATGGGAAAACACGGGTTTTTAGATTTTAGAAAATGGAAAGTCGAGATTTCTCCAAAGCACCACGAAATCTGTAGTTGGAGAAGTCGCTTGCATTGCCCATAAGGTGCTAGGTGCCGGTTTTGGGCTCAATCCATGGAGTGGTTCCATGTTCTGGGCAGTGAGGGGGGATCTAGGGTTGGAAGCCATGTTTACTCACACCTGATAGAGGTGGTGCCTTGGGTGCCAAATGATCTGGTATGCCATGCCTATGATTTTACGAGGGTAGTGGGTCACATGCAAGGGCTCGAGGAGCCCTTTCATGTTTTTTTATTTTTGGAGCAAGGGCTGTTTTTTTATTTTTGGAGATTTTGTTTGGTGCTGCCCAAGAAAATGGCGAAACTCGCCGGCGCCTGCGGCAACGCGAAAGTCGGCGCAATATTTGACCCATGCATGCATCCAGCCTAGGTACCCCATGGGGCACCCCAAACCATTTTTACCCGAAAATTGAGAGTGTCTTATAGGGTACATATAGTTAGAAACCGCATTTACCGGGCCATAATTCGGAAAAAATACAGTATATGCCTACACCACTAGATAAATACCCACCTCCCGGGAATGGCCATGCACCATGGTTTTGCATGTGCGGAAATTTCCTTGGGCCCATGCGTGGAATGGCCATGCACCTCCTTTGGGAAAACGCCATTTTTTCGGGTTCAGAAAATGGAAAGTCAAGATTTCTCCAAAGCACCACGAAATCTCTAGTTGGAGAAGTCGCTTGAAATGCCGATGGGGAGATAGGTGCCGGGTTTTGGCACAATTAATGGAGTGGTTCCATGTTCTAGGAAGCGAGGGGGGATCTAGGGTTGGAAGCCATGTTTACTCACACTCGATAGATATCATGGTGGTGCCTTGGGTGCCAAATAACCTGGTATGCCCTTCTTATGATTTTATGAAGGCAGTGGATCACATGCAAGGGATTGAGGAGCCATTATCACGTTTTTTTATTTTTTATATTTTGTTTCGTGCTGACCAAGAAAATGGCGAAACCCGCCGGCAGCCGCGGAAACGTGACGGTCGGTGCAATGTTGGACCCAAGCATGCATCCAGCCTAGGGCATCCATCCTAGGTACCCCATGTGGCACCCAAAACCATTTTTTCCCGAAAATTGAGAGTGCTTATAGGGTACATACAGTTAGAGACCGCATTTAGCGGGCCATAACTTGGAAAAAATATAGTATATGCTTGCAGCACTTGATAAATACCCACCTCTCGGGAATGGCCATGAACCATGTTGTAACATGCGTGGAAAGTGGCTCGGGCGCATGGGCGCTCCCTAATATTTCACCTCCTTTGGGAAAACGCCAGTTCAAGAGCCGTTTTTACATTTTTTTTATTTTTTTTAGATTTTGTTTGGTGCTGCCCAAGAAAACGGCAAAACCTGCGGACGGCCGTGGCAACGTGACGGTCGGTGCAATCTTGGACTCAGGCATGCATCCAGCCTAGGTACCCCATGGGGAACCCCAAACCATTTTCCCCGAAAATTGAGACTGTCTTATAGGGTACATACAGTTAGAAACCACATTTACCGGGTCGTAACTCAGGAAAATATACAGTAGATGCCTGCACCATGAGATAAATACCCACCTCCCAGGAATGGCCATGCATCATGGTGTATCATGCGTGGAAATTGCCTCGAGCCCATGGGCGCGCCCTGATCTTCCACCTCCTTTCGAAAAACGTCGGTTTTTCGGGTCTAGAAAATGGAAAGTCGAGATTTCTCCAAAGCACCACGAAATCTCTAGGTGGAGAAGTCGCTTGCGATGCCGAGAGAGTGATAGGTGCCAGTTTTGGGCTCAATCCATGGAGTGGTTCCATGTTCTGGGCAGTGAGGGGGGATCTAGGGTTGGAAGCCATGTTTACTCACACCTGATAGACATCCTGGTGGTGCCTTGGGTGCCAAATGATCTGGTATGCCCTGCCTATGATTTTATGATGGTAGTGGGTCACATGCAAGGGCTCCAGGAGCCCTTTCATGTTTTTTATTTTTTTAGATATTGTTTGGTGATGCCCAAGAAAACGGCGCAACCCGCCGACGGTCGCGGCAACGCGACAGTCGGTGCAATCTTTGACCCATGCATGCATCCAGCCTAGGTACCCCATGGGGCACCCCAAACCATTTTTACCCGAAAATTGATAGTGTCTTATAGGGTACATACAATTATAAACCGCATTTACCGGGCCATAATTAGGAAAAAAATACTGTATATGCCTACACCACTAGATAAATACCCACCTCCCGGGAATGGCCATGCACCATGGTGTAGCATGTGTGGAAATTTCCTCTGGCCCATGCGTGGAATTGCCATGCACCTCCTTTGGGAAAACGCCATTTTTTCGGGTTCAGAAAATGGAAAGTCAAGATTTCTCCAAAGCACCACGAAATCTCTAGTTGGAGAAGTCGCTTGCAATGCCGATAGGGAGCTAGGTGCCGGGTTTCGGATCAATCCATGGAGTGGTTCCATGTTTTAGGCAGCGAGGGGGGATCTAGGGTTGGAAACCATGTTTACTCACACTCGATAGATATCCTGGTGGTGCCTTGGGTGCCAAATGACCTGGTATGCCCTTCTTATGATTTTATGAAGGAAGTGGATCACATGCAAGGGCTCTAGGAGCCATTTTCACTTTTTTTTATTTTTTTATATTTTGTTTCGTGCTGACCAAGAAAACGGCAAAACCCGCCGGCAGCCGCGGAAACGCGACGGTCGGTGCAATGACCCAAGCATGCATCCAGCCAAGGGCATCCATCCTAGGTACCCCATGTGGCACCCGAAACCATTTTTTTCCGAAAATTGAGAATGTCTTATAGGGTACATACAGTTAGAGACCGCATTTAGCGGGCCATAACTTGGAAAAATACAGTATATGCTTGCAACACTTGATAAATACCCACCTCCCGGGAATGGCCATGCACCATGTTGTAGCCTTCGTGGAAAGTGGCTCGGGCGCATGGGTGCTCCCTAATATTTCACCTCCTCTGGGAAAACGCAAGTTCAGGAGTCGTTTTTACATTTTTTATTTTTTTAGATATTGTTTGGTGCTGCCCAAGAAAACGAAAAAACCTGCCGACAGCCGCGGCAATGTGACGGTCGGTGCAATCTTGGACTCAGTAATGCATCCAGCCTAGGTACCCCATGGGGAACCCCAAACCATTTTCCCCAAAAATTGAGACTGTCTTATAGGGTATATACAGTTAGAAACCGCATTTACCGGGCCGTAACTCAGGAAAATATACAGTACATGCCTGCACCATGAGATAAATACCCACCTCACAGGAATGGCCATGCACCATGGTGTATCATGCGTGGAAATTGCCTCGGGCCCATGGGCGCGCCCTGATCTTCCACCTCCTTTCGAAAAACGCCGGTTTTTCGGGTCTAGAAAATGGAAAGTCAAGATTTCTCCAGAGCACCACGAAATCTCTAGTTGGAGAAGTCGCTTGCGATGCCGAGAGAGTGATAGGTGCCGGTTTTGGGCTCAATCCATGGAGTGGTTCCATGTTCTGGGCAGCGAGGGGGGTCTAGGGTTGGAAGCCATGTTTACTCATATTCGATAGACATCCTGCAGGTGCCTTGGGTGCCAAATGACCTGGTATGCCCTGCCTATGATTTTATGAGGGCAGTGGGTCACATGCATGGGCTCGAGGATCCGTTTTCACGTTTTTTTATTTTTTTAGATATTGTTTGGTCCAGCCCAAGAAAACGGCAAAACCCGCCGACGGCCATGGCAACGCGACGGTCGGTGCAATCATGGACTCAGGCATGCATCCAGCCTAGGTACCCCATGGGGCACCCCAAACCATTTTTCCCCAAAAATCGGGAGTGTCTTATAGGGTACATAAAGTTAGAAACCCCATTTATCGGGCCGTAACTCGGAAAAATAATGTACATGCCTGCACAACGAGATAAATACCCACCTCCCAGGAATAGCCATGCACCATGCTGTAGCATGCATAGAAATTGCATCGGGCCCATGGGCGCACCCTAATTTTGCACCTCCTTTGGGAAAACGTTAGTTTTTCGGGTTCAGAAAATGGAAAGTCGAGATTTCTCCAAAGCACCACGAAATCTCTAGTTGGATAAGTCGTTGCAATGCTGAGAGGGACCTTGGTGCCGGGTTTGGGCTCAATCCATGGAGTGGTTCCATGTTCTGGGCAGCGAGGGGGGATCTTGGGTTGGAAGCCATGTTTACTCACGCTCGATAGACACCGTGGTGGTGCCTTGGGTGCCAAATGACCTGGTATGCCCTGCCTATGATTAGACGAGGGCAGTGGGTCACATACAAGGGCTCCAGAGCCATTTTCATGTTTTTTTTTAGATTTTGTTTGGTGCTTCCCAAGAAAACGGCGAAACCCATCGACCACCACGGCAACACGATGGTCGGTGCAATCTTGGACCCAGGCATGCATCGAGCCAAGGTACCCCTAGGGGCACCCCAAATCATTTTTCCCTGAAAATTGGGAGTGCCTTATAGGGTACATACAACTAGAAACCGCATTTACCGGGACATAACTCGGAAAATGTACAGTACATGCCTGCACCATGCGATAAATACCCACCTCCCGGGAATGGCCATGCACCATGGTGTAGCATGCATGGAAATTGCCTCGGGCCCATGGGCGTGCCCTAATCATGCACCTCCTTTGGGAAAACACCGGTTTTTCGGGTTCATAAAATGGAAAGTCGAGATTTCTCCAAAGCACCACGAAATATCTAGTTGAAGAAGTCGTTTGCGATGCCGAGAGGGAGCTAGGTGCCGGGTTTGGGCTCAATCCATGGAGTGGTTCCATGTTCTGGGAAGTGAGGGGGGGATCTAGGGTTGGAAGCCATGTTTACTCACACTCGATAGACATCCTGGTGGTGCCTTGGGTGCCAAATGACCTGGTATGCCCTGCCTATAATTTTATGAGGGAAGTGGGTCACATGCAAGGGCTCCAGGAGCACTTTTCACGTTTTTTTTATTTTTTTTTAGATTTTGTTTGGTGATGCCCAAGAAAACTACAAAACATGCTGGCGGTAGCGGCAACGCGACGGTCAGTGCAATCTTGGACCTAGGCATGCATCCATCCTAGGTACCCCATGGGGCACCCCAAACCATTTTTCGCCGAAAATTGAGAGTGTCTTATAGGGTACATATAATTACAAACCGCATTTACCGGGCCGTAACTCGGAAAAAATATAGTACATGCCTACACCACGAGATAAATTCCCACCTCCCGGGACTGGCCATGCACCATGGTGTAGCATGCATGGAAATTGCCTTGGGCCATGTGCGCGCCATAATCTTGCACCTCCTTTGGGAAAACGCCGATTTTTCGGGTTCATAAAATGGAAAGTCGAGATTTCTCCAAAGCACCACAAAATCTCTAGTTGGTGAACTCGCTTGAGATGCCGAGAGGGAGCTAGGTGCCGGGTTCGGGCTCAATCCATGGAGTGGTTCCATGTTCTGGGCAGCGAGGGGGGATCTAGGGTTGGGAGCCATGTTTACTCACACTCGATAGTCTTCCTGGTGGTGCCTTGGGTGCCAAATGACCTGGTATGCCATGCCTATGATTTTATGAGGGAAGTGGATCACACACAAGGGCTCCAGGAGCCGTTTTCACGTTTTTTTTATTATTTTATATTTTGTCTAGTGATACCCAAGAAAATGGCGAAACCCGCCGGCGGCCGCGACAACGCAACAGTCGGTGCAATATTGGACCCAGGCATGCATCAAGCCTAGGTACCCGTAGGGGCACCCCAAATCATTTTTGCCCGAAAATTGAGAGTGTCTTATAGGGTACAAACAGTTAGAAACCGCATTTACTGGGCTGTAACTCGAAAAAAATATAGTACATGCCTGCACCAGGAGATAAATACCCACCTCCCGGGAATGGCCATGCACCTTAGTGTAGAATGCATGGAAATTTCCTCGGGTCCATGGGCGCGCCCTAATCTTGCACCTCCTTTGGGAAAACGCCGGTTTTTTGGGTTCAGAAAAAGGAAAGTCGAGATTTCTCCAAAGCACCATGATATCTCTAGTTGGAGAAGTCGCTTGCGATGCCGAGAGGGAGCTATTTACCGGGTTTGGGCTCAATCCATGGAGTGGGTCCATGTTCTGGGCAGCGAGGGGGGATCTAGGGTTAGAAGCCATGTTTGCTCACACTCGATAGACATCCTGGTTGTGCCTTGGGTGCCAAAAGACCTGGTGCCTTGCCTATGATTTTATGAGGATAGTTGGTCAGATGCAAGGGCTCCAGGAGCTATTTTCACGTTTTTTTAGATTTTGTCTGGTGTTTCCCTAGAAAATGGCGAAACCCGCCGGCGGCCGCGACAACGTGACAGTCGGTGCAATATTGGACCCAGGCATCTATCCAGCCTAGGTACCCCATGGGGAACCCCAAACCATTTTCCCCAAAAATTGAGATTGTCTTATAGGGTACATACATTTAGAAACCACATTTACGAGGCCATAACTCGGAAAAAATACAGTACATGCCTGCACCACGAGATAAATACCCAACTCCCGAGAATGTCCATGCACCATGGTGTAGCATGCGTGGAAATTGCCTCGGGCCCATGGGAGCGCCCTAATCTTGCACCTCCTTTTTGAAAACGCCGCTTTTTCGGGTTCAAAAAATGGAAAGTCGAGATTTCTCCAAAGCACCATGAAATCTCTGGTTGGAGAAGTTGCTTTCGATGCCGAGAGGGAGCTAGGTGCTGGGTTTGGGCTCAATCCATGGAGTGGTTCCATGTTCTGGGCAGCGAGGGGGGGATCTAGGGTTCGAATCCAGGTTTACTCATATTTGCCCTCTACGCTAGTCACGAATACTCAGAAAAGCCCTTACTATAGCTCACGCAGAAACTAGCACGCCCTGATTGATCAGACAGTTGTCATGAAGATCATGCCAGCCAACCGTTGATCCTCTTTGATCCAACGGCCACATGAAATTGTTATAGTAGCAACACCCCAGTATTATTACACAAGACATGGTAGTTACAACATTACAATGTTGGACGTGGTAGTGAAATATGTAATAACAATACTAACAACACAACATTACTCGTTTTCGTTGTTGTCGGTGGCGGCGGCGGTGTCCTCCGATGACGCGTCGGCAACTCCCTCCTCGTATATACGCGCCCTCTCCTCCTCGTAGTCCCACGGGTCAACGTCACTCTCCTCCTCTTCTTCCTTCAACTACTCCATGAACGTCTCCTCGTTGCCCGAGTCAGAGTCTTCCTCGTCGATGGCTCCTCTATTCCTCCTGCCCTTCTTCATGGTGGTCTCGCATGCTTTCCTCCAATGCTCCCCCGTCTTGGCTGCTGCTAGGCGCTCCTCCGTCTCTGCCGGTGCAACGCGCTTCTCGGGTGTGGCGGGTACAACAAGCCTCGACGTCGTGGTGTCCTCGAGCGCCAATGTCGATGGATCCAGGCGTAGCTGGACACGTCGCGGTGCCTCAGAAGGGTGCCGGCGGGCACAAACGATGCCGCGACGAGCAGGTGACATAGGACAGTCAGCCACCGGCAAGGATCTACCACTGCAATGGCACAGTTCCATGCTGCACGAGGAAGTTGTTCAGAAATGCTCGATGGCGGGTACACAGAGTTGCGTGCCGATCCTGGGGCGCCAGGAGCATCTCATAGTCTAGTCACGTAAAAATTGTGCTACATCGTAAAATATCTACGTATTGGGAGTGTTGTCACGTAACATACCGCAAAATACGCCGTGTGGCAGCGTCAGGAAGTGTCTAGTGTGTGCCTATCGACATGGAGTTGAACGTTCCATCATGTTCTGTCCGTGAAGCAGTTGAACGCATCATGACAACCCCTTGAGCATGCATGCACGCTGGACGTGGAACCCGTAATTACTTCCTCCCTCTTAATCCCACCCCTATCCACGGGAAACTAGGCGACGTGCGCCGAATCCCCCGTTGAGCCGTCAATCTCATTAAAGCCAGTCCAATCGAGTGCCATCATGTGGACTTTGGGGTTTTATTCCCTAGTTCTGGCAGTCATGTTTCTTTGAGAAGGAAACGACATAGGCCATCGATTAACAAATGAAAGGTGGACATAGGTTGAGATAGCACCGGAGTAAACCGTGGTCTTGTATAAGACTGTCCCAAGGACTGGACTCTTTGACCATTCTCCCCTACACATCACTTTCTTCTTCCTCCTGCCCCCACCTTACTCCATCTGCATTATACATGGCTCCCAAGAGGAGAGGCATACACAGATTGACCATGCACGCGGAAAGAATGGAGAATAATCGTCGCCTTGGACTTACTGCTCAACCAGCTGCTCAGCCCCCCTCGCATAGAGACCCAATCTCTCCTATAAATGGCGCTAAATGTTCTAGCAGGCTGGGGCTCCTGGTGCTCCCGGTACAGTCTTCTTCTTCTTCTTCTTCTTTGTTTTATTCTTCTATGTCTACTTATTGTTATTCTTCTTCTTATTATTAGTATGCTACATATTGCAAGGCGGCCGTGGACCCTGAAAGCAGCACGATGGCAATAGTGGCGCTACATGTTGTAGCAGGCCAGGTCTCCTACCGATACAGTCTTCTTCTTCTTCTATGTCTACTTATTATTATTATTATTATTATTATTACTATGCTAAATTATCCAGGGCGTCCGCGGACCCTGAAAGTAGCACGATGGCAGCGGCGGCACTACATGTTGCAGCAGGCCAGGGCTCCTCCCGGTACAGTCTTCTTCTTCTTCTTCTATGTCTTCTTCTTATTCTTCTTCTTATTACTATGATACATATTCCAGGGCATCCATGGAACCTGAAAGCAGCATGATGGCGGCAGCGCTGCATGTTACAGCAGGCCAGGTCTCCTCCGGGTACAGTTTTCTTCTTCTTCTATGTTTACTTATTCTTCTTCTTATTAGTATGCTACATATTCCAGGGAGGCCGTGGACCCTGAAAGCGGCATAATGGCGGAGGTGGCGGTGAATGTTGCAGCAGGCCAGGGCTCCTCCCAGCATAGTCTTCTTCTTCTCCTGCTACTGCTTCTTGTTCTTACTCTGCTACATATTCCAAGACAGTTGTGGATCCTGAAACCAGCACGATGGCGGCGGCATCGCAGGACCCGTTCGGCACTGTTCCCCGTTTGAAATGTGGAAATATTATCATGTCTGCCCGCAAGTAGCCTCCAAGTAGGGACCACGCTCAATCTTCAAAGACATTTGGGGTTTTTGTGACTTTAATATTGTGCTTCCCTAGAACATGCAGTACAATTATAGAGTGCCTATTTTAAATAACATGAACGATGCAGCAAGCGAAGGCCGATTGTCGTGACAAGGTGGCCGCGATAAATGCCAAGATATTCAACCAACTGCAGGGTGCACGCGCCCTAACCTAGGCTAATGATCTCCTTCGAAGGCGTTTGTCTCTACAGAAGAAGATCACGCTTGATTTTTCACTTACCATCAGGAGGCTCGAAGCAGAGCGCAGCGAGTTGCATAGGGTGATCGACGAGATGTAGAAGTTGATCGCACACAGCTTGTCCAAACAAGACCTGGCCATCAACTTAATTACGAAGCTCTTGCGTGACAAGAAGAATCTCTAGGATAGATGCGTCCTCTTGTTGGATGAAGCCACCGAGACATGTAGAGAACGCATCATCAAAACAAAGACTACCATCGAAGCCTACAATGACAGGGACCATTGCCTGGATGCATTGAGACAAATGAAGGAGGGCATGGGACGAGGTCTCACCATGCCCAAGAGTCCAAACAAGGAGAACGGGGAGCCAATGGCAATGCCCAATTCAGATTCAGAGTAGGGGGAAGGAATCTTAGTTCATGCTCTGCTGCTTTTGTAATTTATACATGTCATGATATTAAGCAATCTTGGAGCAATTCCTTATTTCTCTGTTTATCTTACTTGCCTGTCAACTTAATTATGGGTTTGTGTTCTCATGAATGGTCATCATCGTTTCTTTCCATTATGTATCTGAGCTTGGAATTAGATTATGACTATCCCACTACTATTTGGTTACATTGTAAAAACCCACAGCACCCTTAGTTGTATATAGTCCCACGTTGCTTTGAAATTGAAATTATGACCATGCCACTACTTTATCCTGTTGAATTGGGAAAATTAGGCTTTATTGCTCTGAAATTGAAATTAGTACTATGGCACTACTTTATCCTGTTTAATTGGGAAAAATAGGCTTTATCGTTCTGAAATTGAAATTAGGACTATGCCACTACTTTATCCTTTTGAATTAGGAAAAAGGCTATATTGCTCTGAAATGGAATTTAGGACGGTGCCACTACTTTATCATGTTGAATTGGGAAAAAGGCTATATTGCTCTAAATTTGAAATTAGGACTATGCCACTACTTTATCATGTTGAATTGGAAAAAAGGGTTTATTGCTCAGTCATATAAATTAGAAGTATGCCACTAGTTTATTTGGTTGAATTGCGAAAAGGCCTATATTGCTCTAACATTATATCTGGAATTAGGAATGTGCCACTAGTTGATTCTATTAAATTTGTACAATCCTTGATTGCTCTATCCTTCAAATTATGACTTTGGCACTAGTTAATTGTTTAAATTGTGGAAACTAACCACATATTTTTGTTGCAGCAGAAGAGGCGAAAGATCAACCCAGAACTACTGAACTGGCTAAAGGACAAGATGGCTATCCAACTGGAGAAGCAGAATTTTCAAAAAGTGTCCCATGACCGCCTGCGAGAAGAAGTCACCATCCTTTATGAAAACTGCCATGGTCTGAAGGTGGACATCGCCAGCTGGAAGGAACTTCACTAGAAAAGTATCGCCTCGGCGCGTGCGAAGGAGGACATCATCAAGGATCTCATGGTGGCTAATCTTAAGCTTACTGATAAGCTTGTCGCTTCCTAGATGGAGCGCTTGTACCAGCGGGAGGTGCACGTCCAAGTACTGAGGGAGCATGTAAAAACCAAAGCGGACCTAATCGAACAAACCCTTGAACTGGAGCTTCTCAGAAAGGAACACGACCATCTCCGCTCCAGGCTCAGTGCAAACTATAAGTTCCTCTGAAGTTAGTTTGCAAACTATGTGTTCTGATGGACCAAATTGTGTTTTATCCATGTGTAGTAGTGATTTTGTAAACATGGACCTCTCTCTATGCAAACTATGATTTCTTCTAAATGGTTATTTTGCTCAAGGATTGAGTTTCTATTTGTCAAGATATCACAACTGCAAGTCTTAGAGTTAAGTAGTTTCACATATTGCCATGGCACAAATTATTCATCTAAAATTTCCTTGATTGTCTGTACTTGTCCTTGTTCACCTCACGCTCCTTTTTTAGATCCTTCAATAGCTCTGCAATGCAGTACTCTAGCTTCTTATTCTCTTCCATGAGCTGAGCCCTCTCCTTTTCCGCCTTCTGAATCTTCGGTGTAGTTCCCACCACCAAGCTCCCATCGATTATGTCATTTAGTTCTGAGCGCAAATGCTTGATTTCCTGTTCCAGCTCCTTATTTCCTACGAAGATCTTGTAATTTTCTGCAGCTGCATCACGGGCATCTTTAAATCTCCTTGACTTTTCGAGCTCACACATGTCCCACAACTGGGCCAAACATTTCTTAAGTGCATCTTGCCACTCTAGATCCACCCACTCTACTGCTTTACACACCGGGCCAACCTAAAAAAAACACAGGACCTAATTATCAACATAACACTATACAATTTTCTTCATGTATCCATTGTACATAATGAAAGCAAACCTGATTTGTATAGCCCAAAAACCTTCTTCTAGTGTTACTGCCTTCAAATGCAACATATTTACTCAGTTTTAGCCCATGGTCACATGGTACTTCCCAATCGAGATCTAGGGTCTCCCAATCGGGGTCGTAGATCGTGAGTGGTACCTATAAGGGAATGAAAATCAAGAAATAAACACGAATGCATGCACATTTCAAGTCTTGGGTCGAGGTAATTACCAATGCCTAACCATTGCCGAGAAAATAGAGGAACTCACATAAGGGTGGTAGGACTCGATGTCGGAGAGAAAGTTGTCGCTGCTCGACTGGTCGTCCTCGATGTTCTAGGGTGGTATGGCGAATGCGGCCGCAGCGACGTGTCGACGACGGTGAGAAGAGAGAGAGAGAGAGAGAGAGAGAGAGAGAGAGAGAGAGAGAGAGAGAGAGAGAGAGAGAGAGAGAGAGAGAGAGAGAGAGAGAGAGAGGAGGGTAGTGAGTGGCGAGAGGAGTGGGGAAAGTGAAGTGCGTCAACGTTGCAACATTGACTAAATTGGCATGCTACAATGGTTTAATTGATACAATATCCCGTGGCTACATTACTATCTCATATCTAATAGTTTTTCTCTTCCTTCATTTTAATTTGTAATATTAATCATGTACTTCCTCCTTCCCAATTTATTTGACTTATAGAAACATAAAAAATCTTATGTACCGAACAGTATAGGATTATGGTTTATGGTTTAGGGTCTAATAAACTGTTTATTGTACTAACCCCTTAACCCTTATTCCTAAATCCCAGACCTGTGCATCCAATAGATCACTGTCTCCTACTTAGTATGTTTTTTTATCGATCCCACATTGCATTATATTACATCATAATCATGTCAACTACAAGGTATTTATATATCACCTTGTTTAGTGATGGTTTCAATGAATGATATGTCCCAAAATTCTAACAGCTCAGAATACTTTATATTACAATCTCTCAACAATCATAATCTCAGAAACAAATTTATCACATCATATCAGCAAACACAATCATTTCAACTACAATGTACTTGTTTCTTATTACAACAACGATGCTTTCATCGAGTGATATGTCCAAAAATATCAATAGCTCACAAAACATCGGATTGCAATCTCTGAACAAACAGGACCACATCAACACAGTTTCAAAGCAACAACAATCTTTGTGACAAATACAGGCAGGGGAGCCCTGCAGTCTATCTGACAAGTCCTGGGTAGAAGCTCTAATCAGATCTGATCAACGTTTATCACCTTGTTCTGTTCAGCCACAGCAGGGGCCTCTGCATCCATTACAACTTGTCTAACAATATCAGAAATGGTAGCCAGGAAGAACAACCTCCTAGTTTGCTTCTTTCGTTGCATAATCTGCATCAGATTATCGGTATCCAAAACCTCTATGAACTCGTGCTATCTTCTTAGGGGAAATAATGATTTCCTTACCAATCATCTCTCTCAGTTCAACAAGAGTTATATTTTTGGAATCGACGGCTATCTCCAAAGTACATGACGAAATTTGCTTACTAACTCCGCCATCAAGTTTTGCTGTGTATGTATCCACCTCCAGGTGTATATTGAACTTAGCTTGATCAGCATCTGGTGGTCCGTAAACTCGAGCAGCAGAAGCTTTGGCAGCCAAATCTCCAGTATCTGAATACATATCATCAATCATCACTTTAACTTTCACCTGATGATCAGCTGCACACCACTTCCAAAGCATCTGAAGCTCATGGGAGTGCTCAATTTGCACATAGGTATCACTCATGTTACGCCACACCAATTTTGCACTCTGTATGGATCCTCAAGGAATTCTAGAATGAAGCATATCTATCATCTTCGAAACAGACACAACCTCTTTGTAGTTGACAAGCAGACACACATCCTGCCCGAACACAACCCTCTCTCAACCAAAATCTAGTTTTGCAGTGTACTGGCGGACATGAACCGTGAACTCATATTAGTCCGTTGCATCGAAGTTGTTCCTAATTTGATTAAAAAGGGGACCTTTCAGTTCATTTGACACTACTTTGCAGTAACTAATCTATTTGCAAGATAAGGCGCATATAAGAAAAATTCACCTATCGCTCTTCTCTCGGGTTGTTTTCTTTGAGATCTGGGTTGCACGACCCCGCACTGCAGCCAAACACTCCGCCGCTGGCCTAGATTTTCTCTTCATCGCGCTGCTCGTAGGTAACGTATTAGCAGACTTCTGGCTAACCTCCTCGCTAACTTGTGCTGTAGACCCCGCCGCTGCTTCGCTTGTCTGGTGTTGTGCCCGAGACGCTGGCTCCGACGAAGCCGAATCAGTCGCCGACATAGCTACCACCTTGGCCTCGCTTGACATGCCTCCTACGGATTCAGTTTGTGTGTGGGGGGGGAGGGGGAGGGGCGGGGAAAGTACAGAAAATGACCTTTGCCGCTGCCGAACCAGATTCAGTGTAGGGGGAGGGTGAAAAAGGACTACCGGCGCCGGATTCAGTGTCGAGGGTTAGGAAAGTACATAAATGGATTTGCCCGTGCGACACGTGGATGGTGACTTAGAAGGGGAACAGCAGGGACAAGACATGTACTAATGTAACAGAATATCCTGACATAATAGCTAAGATTTGAAAATATTTTGTTTGGCCAACATTCACTCGAAATGCCCCTCTCGATAATCCCCTCAAAATTTTTGTATCGCGGTGATTACGCGCAACTCGGGCCTCGCGTTGCCTTCACATATGAACTTTCAGGCCGCAAAGTAGTATCCCCATTCCAATGGTACAAGGAGGCGGACAACGCGCTCAACGCACTCAAAGCAGTGCTAATCGCTGCACCGCTACTCGCCGCCCCCGTCTACAAGGAGCCGATGCTCATCTACATCGCGGCGTCCGAGCGAGTCGTCCACGCCATCATGGTCATCGAGCGACCAGAGGAGGGAAAGGAGCGCCCTGTACAGCGCCCGGTCTACTACATCAGTGAAGTCCTCACGGACTCAGGACAGCGCTACACGCAATACTAGAAACTGGTGTACGAGGTCTTCTGAGCCCAGCGATGGCTACCGCACTACTTCCAGGAGCACCCAATCATGGTCATATCCTCCACGCCACTGCAAGAAATCATCCGCAGCCGCAAGGCGACTAGGCGGGTCGCCAACTGGGTCATCGAAATTGGCATCCACAACATCAAGTATGAGCCGTGCAAGGCGATCAAGTTGCAGTCTCTAGCGGATTTCTTCACCGACTGAGAAGAGGCACAGTGGCCATAGAAGCTGCCATACCTCCACTACTGGTCGCTCCACTTTGATAGATCCAAGAATGCGGGCGGTGCAGGGGCAACAATCATACTCACCTCGCCCAAGGGCAACAAGCTCTGATACCTGCTATACCTCGACTTCACCACCTGCACCAACAACATGGCCGAGTACGAGGCCCTCCTTCACGGCATGCGAGCCGCCAAGGAGATGAACGTCAATCTCCTGCGGTGATACGGCGACTCCGATCTCATCGCCCCACAAGTCTCCGGTACCTGCGACATCTCTCCCCCACCGTGGCGGCATACCGCCAAGCAGTGGACCAGCTGGGGGCCACTTCGCCGGCTACTCCCTCTAGTGGATCGACAGGCGCACGAACGAGGAGGCCTACTCCCTCTCGCTCATTGGGTTGGCTCGGCAAACCCCACTCGCGGGCGTCTTCCTCGACACAATCCACAAGCCGTCAATATATCCTCCAAAGGAGATCGACTTCGGGATCCCGCTGCAACCAGAGCCCGCCCTGGTCGGCATGGTCGCAGAACCAAGCGACTGGACCGTGCCATACCTCGCCTACCTCGGGAGGAGGACCCTGCCAGCGGAGGATATGGAAGCCTGCATGATTTTGCACCGCTGCAAATCCGTCGGCATCATCAACAGTGAGCTCCACAAGCGCAGTGTAACAGGCATGTTCCAACGCTGCATGCAACCTAGGGAAGGACGCAAGATCCTACAAGACATCCACGCCGGCGACTACGGCCACCATGCGCCCGGTCTCTGGTCGCCAAGGCCATGCGACAAGGCCATTCTGAGATCAAGATGCACGTCCCAGTTCGGAGCTCAAGATAATCCACATCACCTGGCCATTCTGCATATGGGGCATGGACATGGTAGGCCCCTTCAAGAAGGCCTCCACCGGCTACACCCACCTCCTAGTCGCAGTTGAAGGGGTTTGTAGCATGGAAAACAAAAAAATTCTAACGCATGACACACACAAGCCAAGATCTATCTACTAGATTGTAGCAACGAGTCGATAGAGTACTAACCCTCGAAGATCTAAAGCGGTTAACGAGAGAAGATTCTTGTTGGTGATGTAGGCATACACTTGTCGATCTCAAGATCGCATAGACGATCCTTCTAGAGCTGCGTTCTAGCAGCGCTTCCGCATTCTGTCACACGTTCGGTACTCGATGAAGACCTTCCTCTCCCTTGTTGCAGCAGGTAGCAGAGGTTGTAGTTCTCTCCTCACGATTCTGGCAGCACGACACCGCGGTGTCAGAAGTAGAGGGAAGATCCTACAGGGCTTCGCCTAATCCGGAGCAGGTTATGGTGGAGAAATAGGGTTCCCCGGTGATCTAGGGTTTAGAGTCCAGAGAGGAGGAGGTGGAAGAGTCGGCGGCGACGGCTGGCGGCGGCGGTGTGTGGAGGGGCTGGTGTTGTGTCTCTTGGGGCACCCCTTCCCCTCTATTTATGAGAGGGAGGGCAGCTTGGGAGAGGGGAGTTTGAATCCTTCCCCAACTCCCTCTCCTAGTTGGCTTGTGGTGGAGGGAAAGAAGGATTCTTTCCTTCCTCCACTATGATACATTGTCCCAGTTTGAATTTTCAAACATGCCTTTTGACTTTCAATTTGGAGCTCAATTTATTTCTTACAAATGCCCAACCAAGTGACCTAGGACATGATGCAATCATTCCACTTATTCATGACACACTTAAGGATTCGATGAAAACACCGGAATTATTCCTGAACTCTAGAATTAGACTTTCCTTATATGAATCTTATTCTCCGGACCATTCCGGATCTCCTCGTGATATCCCGAATCTCATCCGAGACTCTGAACAACATTCGGTCTCCCTACTTACATTCCATATCTACTAAACAACATCGAATACTTAAGTGTGTCTCCCTACGGTTCGTGAATTATGCAGACATGACCGAGACTCTTCTTCGATCAATAACCAATAGAGGAATCTGGAAATTCGTATGGCTCCCACATATTTCTATGATTACTTTGCGATCGAATGAACCACTTACATATGATACCAATTTCCCTTTGTCTCTGATAGTTTACTTATACGAGGTCTGATCATCGGTATCTCTGCATACCTAGTTCAACCTCGTTACCGATAAGTACTCTTTACTCGTTCCTGTGGTATGTGATCCAGTCACATGCTTGAAAGCTAATTGGATGATATTTCACCGAGAGGGCCCAGAGTATCTACCCGTCATATGGATGGACAAATCCCACTCTTGATCCATGTGCCTCAACACATACTTCGCGAACACTCAATGCCACCTTTATAGCCACCCAGTTATGGTGTGGTGTTTGATGTTATCAAAGCATCCATCCGGTGATGGTGATTAGCATGATCTCATGGTCGAAGGAATTAGGTTACTATGTATCACCAAGCTTATAGCAAATGAACTATTGAAATGACTTGATCTTTATGCTACGCTCATCTATACGAGTATGTCCATCACATCATTCTCCTAATGATATGATCTTATTGTTAATAACATCTCCATGTTCATGATCAGGAAACCATGATCATATATTAACCAACAAGCTAGTTTAACAAGATGCTTTACTAGGGATTCTTTTATGCTTACAAATCATACAAGTATTAATGTTTCCGGTTAGTACAATTATAGCATGATATGTAAAAATTTATCATAAGAATGAAGATATGATAATAACCACTTTATTATTGCATCTTGGGCATATCTCCAACAGTCTCCCACTTGCACTAGAGTCAATAATCTTGTTTAAAACCTTTGTGTAATCAACACCTATGGCTTTCTGGAAAAAAGTATTTACACGATTGCTAGTGGTCAACTGATCTTCGTATCCGACACTTTCAGGTCTGTGTGTAATTGCATGTCTTTGCGTCTCTATGCATCACTCATTCTCTAATGAAATGACTTTGTATAAATTTGGTCCTTTGGTGAGACCTTTAGTTCCTTGGGGTTAAAACATGTTGATAATATTATCATACAATATATCTTCATATTACTAGCCCGCTATGAACCACACCTAGTTTGATAACAAACTACTTAACACAAATGCCCTCTTTTGCTGCTATAATAGCAGTCATATACTTAGCCTTTTGTTGTAGTATTTTTCACAATGTCTTTACTTTGGAACTCATCAAAATCCATTATGGAACTTAATTTCCATTATATTGTGCCACCCTTAGTTTGTATTGAGATAAATTTAATTTGTATTTTATGACAAAACTAGTATAAATGTAGTACTTTTACAATGAACTAACCATCTATTTGTCACCTCTACAAAATAATATATTCTTAGTTCTTCCAAAATATCATAAGAATATCCTTACCATCATCCAATGGATATCTTATGAATCATTCTGGTATATGATCATAACATTTAGAGCATAGTAGATATATGGATTTGTACATATGACAGTATGATTGAAAATTACTTTTTGTGATTTTATTCATCAAGTATCAATCAATACTTGAATCTTTGTTTCACTTACCAAGTGTCGATACTCTTGAATTTCGATTTAATCCTTTTCGTGTGGCAATAACCTTTCTTGGCATTTCCATATTGAACTCATTCAATATCTCATCTATGTACATTTGGCACAACCATATTAGCGTCTCAATCTATCTATATAGATATTGATGGCAAATATTTGGGTTTTTCCTAAGTCTTTCATCGAGATGAAATTCTTAACATGTGTTAATAAAAGATACATCATTTCCATTCAACAATATGTCTTCCACATAATGTATTATAAATATGTCTTAGCGCACCCACTTAATTTCTTGCAAATGCAAGCATCTTCATCGTCTCTGATGCATTTAAACTTTTTTAACAGTGTCATCATGGTGAAGATTCCAACTCCGCGATGCTCAGTTCAACCATTGAAGTTTGCATACGCTTTTAGCATCCTTTGAATTAACAAAACCCTTTGGACCATGTTACGCACATGTCCTAGGTAACAATTCTATTAGAAGAACGTGTTTTGTTTATTAAACTAACACATAACAAAATTATATGTAGTGGTTGCTACATTAATCCATCTAGACTAAATATTGCTATGGAAGATCAAATCTTATCATAGTCAACTGCTTGAACATTGTCGTGAAATCTTTCCTGGCATGTCGATTATTTCATAGATGTGAAACATCCATGTCTATTTTTTTATAGATCCAAACACGACTGTAAGGTCTTACACCTTTCTAGAGGGTCTTTCAAGTTCAAAGCTTGATTTCTCGTGTATGGAACTATCACGGATTTTATGGCTTCAAGCCATTTGACGGAGTCAGGGCCCATCATCGCTTCTTTGCATGTAGTCCGTTAATTATTTTCAAATAATGATACAACCCTCGAATCTTGGTATTTGATTGTTTACCCGACCTACTTGGTTCAATAGGAACTTAGACCTCTGTAACCACAAACTTTGAGGCACGTGAGACATGAGCATTGTTGCTTCCTCCGGAACACTTTTCAGCGTTGCGCAACTTTGCACATATAGCTAAGCCTCGTTTAACCTTATCAAAGTTCTATTGTCTTCCCACTTAACTTTTCACAAAAAATTCCTTCTCAAAGAAACTTGATGTTCTAAGTGACAAACATTTTTGTGTTTGGTGTTATGGAGGAATACTCAATTATTATTCGAAATAACATACAAAGACATGTTCATCCGACTTTGGTAGTAAACATCTCACTTATGCATAGCATACCAATGTTTAAGAAAGGACAACTTGCGATTTATCCCAGACCATAACTTTATATGGTGTCATTTCAACGTATCATGATGGAGCTCTTTTTAGTGAAAAGAGGTAGTCTCTAAAGCTTTTAATCTTTAAAATATAATGGTAGTTTTATGAATTACACCTTTGATATGACCATGTCAAACAAGATTTCATTGCATATCTCGATTATTCCATACTCATATGGTGTTTCGGAAACGCAAATCCATGGAAGGATTCCTCAAATCTTTTGTGTTATGCTAAACTTGTAACTCAAATATCTTCCTTTATGATCCTATCATAAATTCTTTATTTTCTTGTTATATTTATTTTTCACTTCATCTTGAAAGTCTTTGAACTTTTCAAATGTTTCACACTTCATCCTCATTAAGTAAAATATTCATATATTCACTCAAATTTTTGGAGAATGCATATGAAGTTGAAATCCATCGCTCTCGACTACACTTAATGGACTTCATACATCAAATATGTAAAAATTCCAATAATCTAGTCATTCATTCCGTTTTGGCCTATGAACGGTGTTTTAATTATCTTTAGGCAAGTTTCACAAGCGTCATTTGATCAAAAATCAAAATACTCCAAAATCCCATCGACATGGATTTTCTTCATGTTTTCTTTCCAATATAATTTAAACGGTGATGCACTTCCTAAGTGATCTTTCAACCAATTTGTCTTTCGACATTTTTAGCACTAGTTTTATGGATGTGATTTCTCCAACAAATCATCACATATTGTTTTGCTAGTTACTGATGCCATTGTAGTTCATGAATTGTGTTGTTTCGTATGACGATTCACACCAACAAATTCAGTATCCAATACTCAAGAACTACATTGTTTAACAAGCAAGGAATACAACCATAACATGTATATCCTCTATGTACCTAAGCTGAACAATTCTAGTCTTTTCTTTTCTGCCAAATATTTCTTAGATTTCTCTTTCAGTATTTCTTTATCCTTTCAAAAGAATCTATAAACATCAACAGTGGAGCCATACTTATGACACATAGTCCAAAACATGTATAGTTAAATACCAATTTCTTTGGACTTGCACTTTGAAGTAGATCACCATCATCAAATGTTTGGTGTTCTTTCAAATTCCATTCTTTAGTAGTCTTTTAGTGTAGTAAACATTTTACCTACATCAAATATTCATCCTTATCATGGAACTATTCGTGATCAAGCTACTTTAGCTTATAAAGGTGAATTGTGAGTATAATATTGCTCTCCAAAACCTTTTGGATGATTAGGACGACTAGTGTCTCCAACCTTTTAAAAATTCTTATCAAATATGAGAACATAAACTTTTCTATATTATACTCTATCATGTTGTAATCAAAACATCGTTTCAGATATCGCAATATCTTCCACATATGATGGTTTCCGAAACAATCCTATCAACTCCTATATAACCTTGATATTAAAACAATCTTTTGAATATCAAGAATCATGGAGATAAACATGATACTTATTTACTAAGACTGGAATTGTTACTCTTAATTTAATAGCAATTATTAAACTTCACGGAGTAACCAGAACTTACTGAAAGTTTACAATAGGACTTTTAAACTTTATATCAACACTTCAAAATAGTACGATACTAGTTCGTAAAGTAACTAACTAGAATTCTATAGTTCTATTATCTCAATTATAACTAAGCGCAAGGTGGTAAACGGATGCCAATGACTACAACAACTATGCAAATTTACTTTGATTTAATTTATGATAAATAGTGTTCAACTTTTAATCATATTGCTGTTGAACTCCCACTCAAAAAAATATCCCTCACATTGTTTTAGTGATTACATGAACCAAATCCACTATACCAAGTCTGATCATCACGTGACATGATGTAGTTTCAAAGGCGAACAATCATCATGTTCATCATATCATCTATATGACTCATGCTTTACCTTTCGGTATTCTGTGTTCCGAGAACATGTCTGTACATGCTAGGCTTGTCAAGATACAACCTTAGTTTCCGGATGAGCAAATCTGGCTTGCTCGCATTGTATACAATGGTGCCTACTAAGGATGAACACTTTATAACTTGATACCATATCATCACGTTGTGCTTCGAAACAACGAGCTTTGGCAATGGTGCCTACTAAGGATGAACACTTTATAACTTGATACTTTGTGAGAGGGATCATCTTATAATGCTACCGTCATGATCTAAAGAATACAAGATGCATCAAAGGATTAACATCACATGCAATTCATAATATGTGATATGATATGGCCTTTCTTCTTGTGCTTCTGATCTCCATCTTCAAGAACGAACATGATCTCCATCAACACCGGTGTGGCCTCAAGGTCAATGGCACCTCTCCACGGTTGTCGTCCACCAACATCAACTATTACAACTACTTTGAATAATAGACATGCAAGTCTTAGCGAAATTAAAAGACAACCATAAGGCTCCTGCCGGTTGCCGACTTATAATAAGGAACATTGCATACATCATATATAATCACAATTATGGCCATATCACATCACAGCACACCCCTACAAATCAAAGTTAGACGGCTCTAATATTCTTTGCATGTGTTTATGTGGTTTGGGGCTTTCAATAAGTGTCGTTCTAACTTACGAACAAGAACCACAAAGTTGATACTAGTATTGTCAATCACCCGTTGTAAACTGAATCTTCAGTATGTTGGGAGAAACAGGAACCCGCAAAGCCACTTATGCAATACAAGTTGCATGTCAAGCGTGGAGAAAGTCTCATGAACAATGTCATGTAAGGTTAGCCCGGGCCACTTCATCCCACCATCCCGCAAGATGCAAAGTACACAAGAAGCAATCGATAACAAAAGCATCAACGCCCACAATGACCATTGTGTTATACTCGTGCAGATCTATATATAGAGATGGCTCTGATACCACTGAAGCGGTTCGTAGCATGGAAAACAAAAAAATTCTATCGCACGAAAACACACAAGCCAAGATTTATCTACTAGATTGTAGCTATGAGTCAATAGAGTACTAACCCTCGAAGATCCAAAGCGGTTAACAAGAGCAGATTCTCGTGGGTGATGTAGTCGTACACTTGTCGATCTCAAGATCGCGTAGACGATCCTTCCGGCGCTGCGTTTCGGCAGCACTTCCACAGTCAGTCACACGTCTGATACTCGATGAAGACCTTCCGCTCCCTTGTTCATAGCATGGAAAACAAAAAAATTCTATCGCATGAACACACACAAGCCAAGATCTATCTACTAGATTGTAGCAACGAGTAGATAGAGTACTAACCCTCGAAGATCTAAAGCGGTTAACAAGAGAAGATTCCCGTGGGTGATGTAGTCGTACACTTGTCGATCTCAAGATCGCGTAGACGATCCTTCTGGCGCTGCGTTCCGGCAGCGCTTCCGCATTCAGTCACACGTTCGGTACTCGATGAAGACCTTCATCTCCCTTGTTCCAGCAGGCAGGGGAGGTTGTAGTTCTCTCCTCGCGATTCCGACAGCATGACGGCGTGGTGTGAGAAGTATAGGGAAGATCCTGCAGGGCTTCGTCTAAGACGGAGCAGGTTATGGTGGAGAAATAGGGTTCCATGGCGATCTAGGGTTTAGAGGCCGGAGAGGAGGAGGTGGAGGAGTCGACGATGGCGGATGGCGGCGGCGGTGTGGGGAGGGGCTGGTGTTGTGTCTCTTGGGGCACCCCTTCCCCTCTATTTATGAGAGGGAGGGCAGCTTGGGAGAGGGGAGTTTGAATACTTCCCCAACTCCCTCTCCTAGTTGGCTTGTGGTGGAGGGAAAGAAGGATTCTTTCCTTCCTCCACTAGGATACATTTTCCCAGTTTGACTTTTCAAACTTGCCTTTTGACTTTCAATTTGGAGCTCAATTTCTTTCTTACAAATTCCCAACCATGTGATCTAGGACATATACAATCATTCCACTTATTCATGACACATTCATGAACCCTTCCCCTTGCGGTCCGGTGCACCTTCTGGACCCTTCTAGAACCTTCCAATGAAAACACCGGAATTATTCTCGAACTCTGGAATTAGACTTTCCTTATATGAATCTTATTCTCCGGACCATTCTGGATCTCCTCGTGATATCCCGGATGCCATACGAGACTCCAAACAACATTCGGTCTCCCTACTTACAATCCATATCTACTAAACAACATTGAATCCTTAAGTGTGTCTCCCTACGGTTCATGAATTATGCGGACATGATAGGTCTCTTCTCCGGTCAATAACCAATAGAGGAATCTAGAAATTCATATGGCTCCCACATATTTCTACGATTACTTTGTGATCGAATGAACCACTTACATACGATACCAATTTCCCTTTGTCTCGTGATAGTTTACTTATACGAGATCTGATCGTCAGTATCTCTGCATACCTAGTTCAACCTCGTTACCGATAAGTACTCTTTACTCAATCATGTCGTATGTGATCCCTTGTGAGCCAGTCACATGCTTGCAAGCTAATTGGATGACATTCCACCGAGGGGTCCTAGAGTATATCTATCCTTCATATGGATGGAAAAATCCCACTCTTGATCCATATGCCTCAACACATACTTTCCGAACACTCAATGCCCCCTTTATAGCCACCCAGTTACGGTGTGGCGTTTGATGTCATCAAAGAATCCATCCGGTGATGGTGATTAGCATGATCTCATGGTCGAAGGAATTGGGTTACTATGTATCAGAAAGCTTATAGCAAACGAACTATTGAAATGACTTGATCTTTTTGCTACGCTTATCTATTGAAATGATATGATCTTGTTGTTAATAACATCTCCATGTTCATGATTAGGAAACCATGATCATATATTAACCAAAAAGCTAGTTTAACAAGAGGCTTTACTAGGGACTCTTCTATGCTTACAAATCACACAAGTATTAATGTTTCCGGTTAGTAAAATTATAGCATGTTATGTAAACATTTATCATAAGCATGAAGATATGATAATAACCACTTTATTATTGCCTCTTGGGCATATCTCCAACAGCAGTCGACAAATTCACAAAGTGGGTCGAAGCCAAGCCAGTCCAAAAGTGCGACGGGAAGACCACGGCCAAATTCCTTAACGAGCTCATCTACCGCTACAGATTCCCGCACACCATCATAGCTGACAAAGGCACCAATTTCGCCAAGGGTGCCATGGCTGAATGCTGTGAGGAGGACAACATACGACTCGACCTCGCCTCAGTCACCCACCGAGAGTCCAATGGCCAGGCGGAATGCGCCAACCAAAGCATCCTCCACGGCCTCAAGACGCGACTACAAGTTCCCCTCAAGTAAACTCCAGGATGCTGGGTCGAAGAGCTCCCCTCCGTCATACGGGGCATCCGCACCTCCATCAACTGGCCGACAGGGTTCACGCCCTTCTTCATGGTAGACGACGCCGAAGCCGTCATGCCGACAGAGCTGGAGCACGACTTTGCCCCGGGTCGTCAACTAAGTGGAGGCCGACAACAAGCTTGCACGCCAAGATGGGGTTGACCAGCTCGACGAATAACGCGACCTAGCTCGCTCCCTCACCACCATCTACCAGCAGGGACTCCACCGCTACCACAGCCACCGAGTCCGGAATCGCACCTTCCAGGAAGGCGACCTAGTCCTGCGACTGATCTAGGACAAGAAGGGCATGAACAAGATCTCTCCTCCATGGGAGGGACCATTCGCCATAAGGCGAGTCCTTGGCAACGACGCCTACTACCTCATAGACATTCGAGGCGATGGACAACTCGACGTCAAGCGGCCATGGAATGTAGATCTCCTAAGGAAGTTCTACACGTATAACTCTGACCTGTATTCTCCCCGCCATGCAATAAAATACATTTGACTCGCACAAATTGTGCCTACCCTCAAAGTCTTGTGCCAATCGCACTCGTAACTACAACATAACGCTACTCACGGAAGTCAACCCTTGGTTGCACGACCGGCAAGACGAAGTAGTGCGGCGCAAGGGTACCGAAGGAATTCGGGCCTTGCGTCATCCACAAAAACACCAACCCGGAGCTCCTATCGGAGTATCCCTTCTCGACTGGCCTGCCAGGCCAAGACGACCGAACACGCTTCATACAACGCCCAAGTCTAAACCCACGGGGCTCAGGAACACACCAAGAGTGCGCCCTGGACTCACCACGCGACTGGCTCTCTGAGCCAAGTGGAGAGGCGCGCCACAAACAACGCGGCCCGTCCTCACCTACCATGGGCATGGGACTAGAACGGCTAAGTACCACGCTTGGGGACTCGCCCAACTGACCCTATTCGCGTCCGGGAAAAAGGCTAAGTATAGAGCACCCCTTGGGGTCGCCAAGCGACTGGCTTTCCAAGCCACGGCGAGTTGACCCTAACTAACTAACAGTCCAAAACAATCAAACATTCAAAAAACATGAGGTAAACCCCCATCAAAGGGCTGACATGCTCGGGGACTCGCTCAACTAACAAATCAAAATCAAGTCGAACTGACCCAATACATTCTCATTTCCTTAAGAAAGAAAATATATTGTTCGTAGAAAAGGATACATACAGATCTATTTATACTAATACAAAAGGCCGATTGGCAAATGTTTATTCCATAGGCTTCGAAGTCGACGCGCCGCCCTTGCCGTGGCCCCGGATGAAGGGTACCACGAATTCAATGGGTACATAGTCAGGATCTTCGCCATCACCGACCGGAACGGCTGCTCCGACATGAGGTCACGATGCACCGGATCGGGTTCGTTCGGCGCCACCACCATCTCCTGGTACGGAAGCATATCACCCATCGCCAGCACCCATTCGGAATATGTGGCCACCTTCATGGTCAGCTTCAGGACCTCGGAGATCTCCACCGAGCCGGTCGTAGAAGGGTACCCGCTGGTGACATCGTCGAGATCGAAGTTGTCTGGGAAGTGCGCGAGCCCGAGACTCCGCGTAGTCGTGGCTCCACGGTGAAACACCGACCGCCACATCTACTCGACCACCGCTGGCACCTTCTCAAGATAACGCCAAACTTTCGTCAGCTCGCTGGGGATCAACTCGATGGGCGAGATCTCCTAGAGAACGACGCGAATGCACATCGCTGAAAGGGCGGCTGAGTCCACCATTGTGGTCCCATATTGCTTGGCGTCATATGACTGCACCTCAGGGTCTTCGACACATATTCTACTTGCAAACAACACCAATTCATCACCAAAAGAATACACAACTTCAGCTTCACCCGCTCGGGGACTCACCGGTGTATCGAATCGCCCTCTCAGGGACTCGCTGGCATTCCGACCCGATTGAATGCTTAGCAAGAAGCGGACGACAGAGCCCCGTGGTGAAGTCCTGGAGACCTGTCAGTTCATCCTGCAACCCGGCAACAAGCATGTCAGAAACCTTCCGCTCGTCTACTGCCACAGCGACAACGGCCTTGGCCCTCTCCTCCGACGAGCTCGCTTCCGCCTTCGCAGCCTTAAGCTCCCTCTCTAGCTCGGCAACCCGCCTCTCTGTGGCAGTCAATGAAGATTTGGCAGTCTCCAACTCGATGGCTGGGACAATACCCTCACGGGCCTTGGCAACAACGGCAGAGTGTTCATGTGCAAAGAAAATAAAAATAACACCCCATGCAACAAAAAGCAAAGGAACTACCAAAGTACTCAAAACACCTACCTACAGTCTCCTGAAGCTGCTGATTCTCCTCCTGCACAGATCGGAGGTCGCTCTCCAAGCGCTCCATTGCGGCTAGTCGCTCCGTTGACTCATGCTGAAGGCCCTACAAAAAGGAAACGAACGTAAGAGGACACCAAAATTCCCTAAGTGCCTAGACGCTGAAATTCATCGACTAGCCACTCGGGGACTGTACACCAAAATTTCCTAAGTGCCTACCCGCTGAAATTAAGGGAATAGCCACTCGGGGACTGGACACCAAAATTTCCTAAGTGCCTAGCCGATGAAATTCAGAGTCTAGCCACTCGGGGACTAGATAGCAAAAGAAACAAGAATCTGCCCGTAGAAATTCAAGGGGTAGATCCTCGGGCACTTGACATAACTGGATAGCTGCGCCTAGCATGTTATGCATCTCGACACATCCACTGACTATAGAACAAAGGATGTTCTCCTGTGACGCTTCCCGACATCTGCGTCTAAAACTTCGGGCACCTGAGGCGACTGCATCATAGCTCCCGCGGCGGAGGCCTTCACCATTAAGCCGGGAAACATCACCGCCACCGCCGCTGAAGCGCTATTCGCAGGCTCTGACGCCCCAACCAACACAGTCGGCTCACCCGGCTACGACCCCATGACCACCTCGGCCTCCACTGCCATGTCAACTCTATTTGGTGCCTTGCTCGGTGCATCGGCTGGCTTATCCATGTTTATGATGGAGTCATCGCCCTTCTTCTTCTCCACGCCCTCAGTGGGCGCCTTGGCTTCTTCGCCCTTCCTCTTCTTCGATGGGTCAACTTCCCCTTCCGTGGCGACTGGCGGCACTTTGGACACCGTCGGGTGACAAATCTTCTTCACAGCAGTCCTGCAAAAACACACGATCAACGACTCAATCAACGACTACAAACACAAATTCAAATCGACTCGGTGAAGAGCTCACCTTGCGACCGGAATGAAGCACAGACCGGTGCGGATGTGCGACAGCTTTTCCAACTCTAGACACAGCTTGCGACTGATGCCCGTCTCGAACGTAGCCGGGGCCCATGACACTACGGCCTTCTTCGACGACGAGGTCGTGGCCACATGAAGCTCTGATCCAGTCAGCAGTGGTGCCTCCTTTGACGGAGACGCCTCCGCAGCCAGAGTGGGTCCTAGGCCTAAGAACGCCGAGAATGGCGGCGGGATCTCTACAAGAGGCACCTCATTCTCCACCACATCCTCGACTCTTGGATCCTTCGCCTCCAAAGCTTTCGTCGAAGCTTCGGCCTCTACGTCATCGGCTTCCCTGCTCGATTCGGAGGTGGCCGTAGACCGGGGCAGAGACGCCACTTTAGGAGCCTTCTTCTTCCCATGCGACTTATTCTTCGATGGCGTGGCCATACGCCACGAACTTTGTTCTTGGACGTCACCCTCGCCCCATCGTGTCCCTCGAGGCTCCGGCTGGCCTCGAGTTTGTGGTGCCGCTGCCCGCGGGTCTTCCGAGCCACGACCGCATGTGCGACAACTTCCACCGCCTCGTCATCGTTGTCGGAGGACTTGCTTGAATCCCCCTTGACCTCCTCAAAACTCTCTTCATCGGCAAGAGGGTGCCAACCCTCCAGGACTTGGAATAGTTGAAAATGACAAGAACATATCAGCAGACCGCGACAACATCTCTGCGACTGTGAAGGTAGAAAGGATAAAGCAACTCACCGTCGGCGCCTGGCGCTTCGCGGTATACGGGGCGATCCCGGCCTTCGGATCGACGTACTCCGCGTCGGTGAACTTACTTAGAGCGGCGGCGTAGTCGTCAGCCTTGCAGTCGGCGGTGCAGGCGTTGGTCCCATGGTCCCTGCAGGTGTACTCATACATCTAGTGGGAGAGATTGGCCAGTGCCACCAATCGCCGTCCGAGCCAACAGTTATACAAATTAATGGTTTCGAGCCCATCCTTCTTTAGCTGATGGATCGTCATCAGCATTTTGTCCACGACCTTCCGCTTGTCGTGGGGGAGCTTGGCCACCTGCAGCTGGCGTGTCTCACTCCTGTCAGCGGTAAATGTTGGGAGCGGCACCTCTCCATCTGGTGTCGACTCGCTAACGTAGAACCAGAATTTCTTCCATTCGCTGGAAGCCTTCTTCGACAGCATGAGGTCGAGGAAGGGGGCATTGTTCTTCAATTGGAAGGTGAGGCCGCCTGCCGCCAGCATTGGGTCGCCTTCCCCTTCACGACTGATGCGCCCATGGAACAACTCCTGCCACAGAGGGAAGTACGGGCGGCATCCCAGATAGCACTCGCAGAATGCCACGAAAATAGCAAGCTGCTGGATACTATGGGGCCCAGATCTAAGGGCTTGATGGTGTAGTAGGCGGAGAACCGCCGGAAGAATATTGATGTAGAAAACCCAAGCCCCTCTCAAGGTGACTGGTGAAGCATATGAACTCGCAGGCGTGAGGATCCGGCTCCGTCTCTCTGGCAGGTGGAATTCGCCATTTTCCCTTGCAAAGGATCCCTGCGTCTTGGAAAGATTTCGATGAAGCCGTGGTGTACTTGGACTTGCCCCACAGTTCTTTCAGAGGCGCCATCAAAACGGAGATCTGGATCCACTCGCTCGCTCGCTCTGGAAATTCTGGACCAGGAGGGAATAGAAGATTGAAGGATTCGCGGCATCGGGGGAAAAGTGAGGAAGACTTGCAACCCCCTCCTTATATAGTGGTTTCTTCCCTCCAGTTTTGGAGGAGCCGTTACCCCCGTGGTGATTACGCCAATATTACTGTTTGATTACCCAACAGCTAGTTTGACCAAATGACGGTCCAACTTCGTCTACTCGACTCGCCGACCCATTCGCCAAAGTTGCGACTCGACTACTTGCCAAATTGGCGATTCAACTGGTCACCGATATTGCGACTGATGATATATGCTGAGGATTCCTTGCTTCATTGATGGAGTCCACCACCGATTCGAATGGGCGTCCAAATTGGAACCGTATACTACGACTTCCAAAGAACACCTGCGACGAATCAATGACGGCCTCGGGGACTACTGATGGGGATATGCCGAGTGGGGTATACCCAGCAGGACGTTCCCTACTAGATCTAACACCCAGCGAGTGGGCCTGTAGGACGGCGACTGGATCGCGATCCAAGAAGGAGCCAGGGGACTGGAAGCTGAAGGCCAAGAAGCATACCTAGGCCCAGTCAGATTAGGTCAAAACCCTCCGAGTCCTTATCCAACTCAGTTGTAGATCTATAAATCCTAGTGAGGTACCCCTATATAAGCCTCCCTAGGGTATGAATATCACTCATGTTCCATCATACACCCCATCGACTGCTGCCTAGCCGCCGAGCTCGCCACCACTGTAATCTGTTGATAATACAATCTAACAGGAGTAGGGCTTTACCCTCTAGGGGTCCAAACCTGGGTAAAACCTTGTGTTTCCACCTTTATCTCGTAGCGCAGATGGCTAATCGCCCTTGCCCCTTGTTCTACTACTCGCTGCCAATCGCAGCATCTGCTGTGGCCATTCCCATGACAGATGGGGATATGCCAATTAGGGTATCCATGGAGGAAGGAAGCGACTGGCCCAGGACAATGTCGACTGGGCCCGCAACAACGGCGACTAGAAATAAGGCTTCGAAGAAGACCGGTGACTGAACGCGATGGCCCAATACCGTAGCTAGGCCCAGTCGGATTAGGGTAAACTCCCGAAATATTCATTGATTCGGTTGAGATCATGTAAAACCCTAAAGAGGCACCCCTATATAAGCCTCCCTAGGGTTCCCTTCGTACTTACGTTCCATTAGACACCCCATCCAAGCGACTCACCCCTCCCCCCTGAAGCCGAGTGTGCTCCCCCTGAAATATCATCCTCCATCAATCCAAATAAATAAGGAAGTAGATCTTTACCCTTCAGGGAGCCGAACCTGGGTAAACCTCGTTACATGACCAATCTTAATCCGTGGATGGAAACTCGCTCTTTACCTCCTTCGACTCAATCACTAACCCTGGTAGCGACTGCCATGTCCATTCCCATGACACTAATGCAGCTGGAGGTTGTCCTGATGAACCTGCACTAGATATCATTTAGACACGAAATCCTGCACTTGACATTATCATCCCACAGAAAATAAGGTTGTGGATCTGGTATACCACTTTCTGTAGAACAATATGCTGGAGGTTGTGCTGTCCCTACCATTCTATGACTTATACAAGTAGTTATCTTAATGTAATTGAGTTTCATGTCCCTCTCTATCAATGAAAATGGCAAATATTTTTCTTTTTTTAATATGAAAATCGCATGTATCCATGTTTTAGTGGATCCAAAGAAGATATGATTTTCTGTTCAAGTCATGTGAACAAATATGTTTGTATTTAGAGTCATAAAAGCCGATTGGGTAACAAACAAATTCAGCATGAAGTTGCCAGATCAATAACACAATCATAATGTCATTACAAGAAAAGGAACTGAACCTTCTTTTCACCGTTCTTGTGAAAAGGAGATGAGACAGGAACCATGCCTGGAAGTGGCAGAGGCCAATTACCGTGAGCATTGGTTTATCATCGATAATACTTAAGCATCCAAATATGATTATAGACTAGGAGTAGTTCTAGTTCCACACTATAGTTCAATAGCCAAAAGCATAAGATAGCTCCATAATACAGGTTCCAGAGAAAAGCAAACAAATCATAAGAACGACATCTCCACATCATAGTTCACCACCTTTAGGTGCAACAGTTTCTGCAGATTGTAAACCCAATTAACCACCTCCTTCATGTGGCACAATGATTTCTGGAGTAGGATCAGCAGCACCAACAATAGCACCAGCACCGGTAGGATGAGTCTCCACAATAGGTGACCTATCGGGCACCACAATGTCCTCTACATGCTCTTCACTGCTAGCTCCATCCGCACAAGTCTCAGTAGATGGTAAAACCAATCCATAACCTCCATCGTCTGGCATGACGATGGAAGCTGCGGGCTCATAAGTATTAGATGCAGCTGCATCAGTCTCCGTAGAAGAAAAACAAGGTGGCGACTTAGGTGTAGCAATCTGATATCCAGCAACATGGCCGAGTTTGAGGCCCTCCTTCATGGCATGCGAGCCGCCAAGGAGATGAACGTAAATCTCCTGCGGTGCTACGGCGACTCCGATCTCATCGCCGCACAAGTCGCCGATACCTACGATGTCATCTCCCCCACCATGTCGGCATACTGCCAAGAAGTGGACCAGATGGGGGCACTTCGCCAGCTATTCCATCGAGTGGATCGACAGGCGCATGAACGAGAAGGCCTATGCCCTCTCGCTCATTAGGTCGGCTCAGCAAACCCCACTCGCGCGCGTCTTCCTCGACACAATAAACAAGTCCTCAGTCTATCCTCCAAAGGAGATCGACCTCGGGATCCCACTGCAACCAGAGCCCACCCTGGTCACCATGGTCGTAGAACCAAGCGACTGGACCGCGCCATACTTCGGGAGCGGGACCCTTCCAGCGGAGGAGATGGAAGGCCGCATGATCTTGCACCGCTGCAAATCCTTCGTCATCATCAACGGCAAGCTCCACAAGCGCAGTGTAACAGGTGTGTTCCAACGCTGCGTGCAACCTGGGGAAGGACGCAAGATCCTACAAGACATCCACACCGGCGACTACGGCCACCAGGCCAGCGCCTGGTCTCTGGTCACCAAGACCATGCGACACGGCTTCTACTAGCTCACCACGCACGCCGACACCGTCGACATCGTGCAATGCTGCATCGGGTTCCAGAAGTACGCCAACCAGACGCACGTCCCTAGTTCGGCGCTCAAGATAATCCACATCACATAGCCATTCGCCGTATGGGGCATGGACATGGTAGGACCCTTCAAGAAGGCCCCCTCCCTTGCTACACCCACCTCCTAGTCGCATTCGACAAATTCACATAGTGGGTCGAAGCCAAGCCAGTCCGAAAGTGCAACGTGAAAACCGCGGTCAAATTCCTCCACGAGCTCATCTACCGCTAAGGATTCCCGCCCAGCATCATCACGAACAACGGCACCAATTTCGCCAAGGGTGCCATGGCCGAATTCTACGAGGAGCACAACATACGGCTCGACCTCGCCTCAGTCGACCACCCAGAGTCCAATGGCCAGGCGAAACGTGCCAACCAAAGCATCCTCCACAGCCTTAAGACGCGACTCAAGTTCCCCTCGAGCGAACTCCGGGATGCTGGGTCGAAGAGCTCCCCTCCATCATATGGGGCATCCGCACCTCCATCAACCGGTCGACAGGGTTCACGCCCTTCTTCATGGTGGTAGAACCAAGCAACTAATATATGGTGCCGAAGCCGTGATGCCGACTGACCTGGAGCACGACTCTCCTCGGGTTGTCAACTACGTGGAGGCCGACAACGAGCTTGCATGCCAGATGGGGTTTACTAGCTCGACGAATCACGCGACCTAGCTCGCTCCCGCACCGCCATCTACCAGCAGGGACTCCACTGCTACCACAGCCACCGAGTCCAGACTCGCACCTTCCAGGAAGGCGACCTGGTCCTGCGACTGATCCAAGACAAGAAGGGAATGAAAAAAATCTCTCCTCCATGGGAGGGACCATTCGCCATAAGGCGAGTCCTCAGAAACGACGCCTACTACCTCATCAACATTCGAGGCGATGGACAGCTCAACGTCAAGCGGCCGTGGAATGTAAATCTCCTAAGGAAGTTCTACACATATAAATCCGACCTATATTCGCCCCGCCATGCAATAAAATACACTCGACTCGCACAAATTGTGCCTACTCTCCATGTCTCGTGCCAATCGCACTCGTAAATACAGCATAATGCTACTCACGGAAGTCAACCCTTGGCTGCGCGACCGACACGGCTAAGTAGTGCGGCCCAAGGGAACCAAAGGAATTCGGGACTTGCGTCGTCCACAAAAACGCCAACCCGGAGCTCCTATCAGAGTCGCCCTACTCGACTGGCCCGTCGGGACAAGACGACCGAACACGCTTCATACAGCGACCGGTCCTCCACATCCTCGGCGCAACGACTCGAACGGTTAAGAACCACGCTCAGGGACTCGCCCAAGTCTAAACCCACGCGGCTCGGGAACAAACCAAGAGCGCGCCTTGGACTCTCCACGCGACTGACTCTCCGAGCCATGTGGAGAGACGCGCCAGAAACAACGCGCCCTGTCCTCACCTACCTTGGGCATGCGACTAGAACGGCTAAGTACCACGCTCGAGGACTCGCCCAACTGAACCTGTTTGCATCCGGGAAAACGGCTATGTATAGAGCACCCCTTGGGGTCGCCAAGAGACTGGTTTTCCAAGCCACGGCGAGTGGACCCTAACTAACGAATAGTCTAAAACAACCAAACATTCAAAAACGCGAGGTAAACCCCCATCAAAGGGCGAACGCACTTGGGGACTCGCTCAACAAACAAATCAAAATCAAGTTGAACTGACCCAATACATTATCATTTCCTTAAGCAACAAAATATATTGTTTGTAGACAAGGATACATACAGATCTATTTATACTAATACAAAAGGCCAATTGGCAAATGCTTATTCCGTAGGATTCAAAGTCAATGCGCCGCCCTTGCCGTGGCCCCAGATGAAGGGTACCATGGATTCGCTGGGTATGTAGTCAGGCTCTTCGCCATCGCCGACCGGAACGGCTGCTCCGATATGAGGTCACGATGCACCGGCTCGGGATCGTTTGGCGCCACCACCGTCTCCTGGTACGGCAGCAGATCACCCATTGCCAGCACCCATATGGAATACGTGGCTGCCTTCGCGGTCAGCTTCAAGACCTCGGAGATCTTCACCGAGCCGGTCGCAGATGGCTACCCGCAGGTGACGTCATTGAGGTCGAAGTCGTCTAGGAAATGCGCGAGCCCGAGACTCAGCGTAGTCGTGGCTCCACGGCGAAACGCCGACCGCGACATGTACCCGACCACCGCCGACACCTTCTCAAGATAACGCCACACTTCTGTCAGCTCGCTGGGGATCAACTCGGTGGGCGAGATCTCCTGGAGAACGGTGTGAATGCATGTCGCCGAAAGGGCGGCCGAGTCCACCAGCGCGGTCATGCGTTACTTGGCGTCATATAACTGCACCTCAGGGTCTTCGGCACATATTTTCCCTGCAAACAACACCAAGTCAGCACCAAAAAATACAACTTCATCTTCACCCGCTCGGGGACTCGTCGGCGTAGCGACTCGCCCGCTCAGGGACTCGCTGGCATAGCGACCCGATTGAATGCTGACCAAGAAGCGGACGGCAGAGCCCCGTGGTAAACTCCTGGAGACCTGTCAGTTCATCCTTCAACCCGGCATCAAGCGTGTCGGAAACCTTCCTCTCATCTTCTATCGCAGCGACAACAGCCTTGGCCCTCCCCTCCGACGAGCTCGCTTCCGCCTTCCCAGCCTTAAGCTCCCTCTCTAGCTCGGCAACCTGCCTCTCCGCGGCGATCAATGAAGATTTGGCAGTCCCCAACTCGACGGCTGGGACAAGACCTTCGCGGGCCTTGGAAACAATGGCAGAGTGTTCCTATGCAAAGAAAATAAAAATAAGACCCGACGCAATAAAAAGCAAAGGAACTACCAAAGTACTCGAAACACCTCCCTGCTGTCGCCTGAAGTTGCTGATTCACCTCCTGCATAGATCGGAGGTCGCTCTCCAAGAGCTCCTTTGCGGCTAGTTGCTCCGCCGACTCATGCAGGAAATGCATGTAAGAGGACACCAAAATTTCCTAAGTGCCTAGACGAGGAAATTCATCGACTAGCCACTCGGGGACTAGACACCAAAATTTCCGAAGTGCCTAACTGCTAAAATTAAGCGACTAGCCACTCGGGGACTGGACACCAAAATTTCCTAAGTGCCTAGCCGATGAAATTCAGCGACTAGCCACTCGGGGACTGGATAACAAACGAAATTAGAATCTGCCCTCTGAAATTCAAGGAGTAGATCCTCGGGGAATCGACATAACTGGATAGCTGCACCCAGCATGTTGTGCAATTCGACGGCGTCCACTAACGGCAGCACAAAGGATATTCGCCCAAGATGCTTCCTGACGTCTGCGTCTAAAACTTCGGGCACCTGAGGCGACTATGTCATAGCTCCCGCGGCGAAGGCCTTCGCCATGAAGCGGGGAAACATCACCGCCACTGCCCCTGAAGCGCTAGTCGCGGGCTCTGATGCCCCAACCAACACGGTCGGCTCACCCGGTTGCGACCCCGTGACCACCTCGGCCTCCACGGCCGTGTCAACTCTAGTTGGTGCCTCGCTTGGCTCATCAGCTGGCTCATCCATGTTTATGATGGAGTCATCGCCCTTCTTCTTCTTCGTGCCCTCAGTGGGCGCCTCGGCTTCGTCGCCCTTCCTCTTCTTCGAGGGGTCAACTTTCCCTCCCGTGGCGACTAGCGGCACTTTGGCCACCATAGGGTGACCAATCTTCTTCACACCGGTCCTGCAAAAACACACGATCAACGACTCAATCAACGACTACAAACATGACTTCGAATCAACTCGGTGAAGAGATCACCTAGTGACCGGAATGAAGCGTAGACCGGTGCGGATGTGCGACGACCGCTCCAACTCCGGACCCAGCCTGCGACTAATGCCCGTCTCGAACACGGTCGAGGCCCATGACACCGCGGCCTCCTTCGACGACGAGGTCGCGGCCGCAGGAAGCTCAATCCAGTCAACACGGGTGCCTCCTTCGATAGAGAAGCCTCTACAGCCAGAGCGTCTCCTTGTACCGAGAACGCTGAGAATGGCAGTGGGATCTCTGCAAGAGGCAGCTCATTCTCCACCACATCCTCGGCTCTTGGATTCGTTTCCTCCGAATCTTTCGTCGAAGCTTCGGCCTCTGCGTTGTCGGCTTCGCTGCCCGATTCAGAGATGGCCGTAGACCGAGGTGGAGATGCCACTTGAGGCCCCTTGTTCTCCCCGTGCAACTTCTTCTTTGACGGCGTGGCCATGCATCGCGAACTATGTTGTTGGACGTCGCCCTCGCCCCCATCGTGTCCCTCGAGGCTCCGGCTAGACTCAAGTTCACGCTGCTGCTGCCCGCGGGTCTTCCGATCCACAGCCGTGGCAACTTCCACCGACTCGCCATCATCGTCGGAGGACTCGCTTGAATCCCCCTTGACCTGCTCAGAACTCTCTTCATCGGAGGGAGGGAGCCAACCCTCCAGGACTTTGAACAGCTGAAAAGGACAAGCACATATCAGCAGACCGTGACAACATCTCTGCGACTGGCGCTTGATGGTATACGGGGCGATCTCGGCCTTCGGATCAACGTACTCCGTGTCGGTGATCTTCCTTAGTGCGGCGGCATAGTCGTCGGCCTTCCAGTCGGCGTGCATGCCTTGGTCCCATCATCCCTGCAGGTGTACTCATATATCTAGTGGGAGCGACTGGCCAGCGGCACCAATCGCCGTTCGAGCCAACAATTATACAAATTGATGGTTTTGAGCCATCCTTCTCGATCTAACGGATCGTCGTCAGCATTTTGTCCACGACCATCCGCTGGTCGTGGGGGAGCGTGGACACCTGCAGCTGGTGTGGCTCGCTCCTGTCAGCGGTAAATGTTGGGAGCAGCATCTCGCCATCCGGTGTTGACTCACTGACGTAGAACCAGAATTTCTTCCTGCTGCTAGCATTGGGCCGCCTGCCGCGAGCATTGGGCTGCCTGCCCCTTCTTGCTAAGGCTTTGCATCTTGTCAATTTATTGAAATTAGGTGAAATTAAATTGAGCTACAAGTAAGGATGATAGATTGCTCTATAATTAAATGTCTGTTAGGAAGTAGATGGGTGCATCTTATTGTAGTAAATAATCCCATCGGTGTGATTTTCCAACTATCAGGAAAGAACATTCTCAATTTTCTGAGTGATGACGAGATTATTCTTTCCCATAAAGAAAGTCCAAATAATATGGATTTGAATACCACAAGCCAAGTTTTCAGACATATATAGTGGACCGACATGTTGTACTTATGATTTCCCATGTTTTATGAGTTCTCAAACTTCCTTGCTAACTCCGCCCACTTGAATGACTTTATGCTGATTTATCGAAATTATGTTAA
This sequence comes from Avena sativa, assembly GCA_916181665.1. Lineage (NCBI taxonomy): Eukaryota > Viridiplantae > Streptophyta > Magnoliopsida > Poales > Poaceae > Avena > Avena sativa. The sequence continues at coordinate 82,917,035 of OV702296.1, forward strand.
ATTTGAACGACTACAATTAAATCATAGGCTGCTTTGAAAGTTTTATGAAAAAGCTTTTTGAGGTATCCATCTGGCGATCAATTAATATATCATAAACCACCAAGAGTTCTGAAGACTGGTTTGACTTCTTGCTAAGATTTTGCAACTTGAAAATTTTGAACCCCTTTTGAAAATGATCACATGAAATAAACAAAAGGAAAAAATTAAAAGATTTACGCATGATGTCCTATCATTTCGCGAGGGCTGTGTGCCATGAAAACGGTAACCATCGGATTTGACGAATTTTGGAAAAAACAGCTTCGCAGTATTGTCCTACCATGCATGGACATTATTGGATTTCAACCCGAATGACCAAGGCCATCAAGTACATATCGATCGACATCATAGTTTATGACCTAATAGAGTTCCCACACTAGATAGGTGCATCCTCGAGTAGTAAGCATTGTTGACCGTGGGTGTTTTCACACAGATAGTGGATCAAGCGTCCTATGTAACTGCAGCAGTTAAATGAATTTTTCAAAAAACATCGAGTCTAGCATGGTGGAGATGGGAGTACAAGGAACGCATGTCTAAGGGCATCCATAATGTAGGACCCGCCGGCTTATGGAAATTACCACAATGTATAAGGTCAACATTTTCCACAAGGTAGAACCCATATAGCATGTCATATTGCTCCATGCAAAAGGGGAGAGAGGGGAAATGATTTTTCTTTTCTCTATGGGAAACCCACAAGCTTGAGGTTACTTTATTTTCTCCACAATATACTATTAAGGTGAACCTTAGCGGATGCCACATAGGCCTTATTGTTTTTTATTTTACACATTGCCAATGCCCTAAGGAAAAAGCAAATAATGGGCCCACTGGGCAGTGTATGACCAAACTATAAAACTCCTATGTAGAAGTTAGAGTCTTCAGTTTAGTGGGTCCCACGAATCATCTCATTTAGACATTATCAAACCGGTGGAGCTTACTCTTGGTACAGTAGTATTTCTTTTGCTTAGACATATGCTCACCTCTGTCCACGCGATGTACATGTATAGAGAATAAAACATAGGCATGGAAGAGAGTAGCAGCGTAGATAGAAGAGGATTTGAAGGTGGTTCGATGTTAAAGCAAAGTTTATTATGATGGGTTCCTAAAATGAGGTACTCCTACCGCCTTATAGTGTACTACAATCTACTAGAAATAAATTTCAGGACCTATGCATTCAAAAAAATGGAAGTGTGTTTTATCTCTCCTTTGCTGCCTCTCATCTCTCCCCACCCCTCTCTCCTCGCACATCAGCCTAACTATAAGTTTTAGGGTTTTGGAATTTTCAATAATGTTCAATCTGATTTATGCTTTTAATCGAGGAATAGAATGGTGTTACCCTAATTTAATGAATGTATCTCAAATTTCAATCTATAAGTGCATGATACCTGCTTGGTTAGGGTTTAATTATGGGTTGAGGGGTTCGGGGATTAGGGGTTAAGGATTTAGGGTATTTTCAATATTATTCAAGATTTATGCTTATATTCATGGAATATATAGAATTACCGCAATTTAATGTAAGTATCTCAAATTTTGATCTATAAGTGCATGATAAATGCTTGGTTAGGGTGTATGTGGGTTGAAGGTTTAGGGTTTTAGTTTTTATGGGTTTAGGATTTAAGTTTTAGGGGTTGTCTAAGGTTGAGGGTTTAGGGAATTTTCAATAATGGTCAAGCTTTATGCATATATTCGTCGAATATACTGGTGTTACCCAAATTAATAGAAGTATATGAAAATTTGATCTATAAGTGTGCATGACAACTACTTGCTCAAGGTTTAGGGGTTTAGTGTTTCAGGTTTAGGGGTTTAGTGTTTCAGTTTTTACGGTTTAGGGTTTATGTTTTAGGTATTTATGGGTTTAGGGTTTAGGGTTTCGGGAATTTTCAATAAAGTTCAAGCTTTATGCATATATAAAAGGAATAGAATGACTTAGCAACCATTTAATAATTAAAGTATCTCAAATTTTGATTTATAAGTGCATTATACCTGCTTGGTTAGGGTTTAGGGTTTAGTATTGAGGTTTTAGAGTTTTGGTAGTTTTAGGGGTAGTTTAGGATTTAGGAATTTTTCAATAATATGTTTGAGCTTAGGGTTAGGGGTTGAGGGTTTATGGTTTTTAGGGGTATAGGGCTTAGGGTTTAGCCTTTAGGGGGTTAGGGTTTAGGGAATTTTCGAGCTGTCGTGATTCAGAATGGCGTTAGAGCAATTTAATGAAAGTGTCTCAAATTTTGATCTATAAGTGCATCATATCTGCTTGGTCAGGGTTTAGGGTTATATGGTTTAATGTTTAGGTTTTAGGGCATTTTCAATAATGTTCAAGATTTATGCTTAGATTCATGGAATGGAATGGCGTTAGCGTTATTTAATGAACATATATCTCAAATGTTGATCTATAAGTGGATGACATACCTGCTTAGTTAGGGTAGTTTAGGGATTTAGGGTTTAGGGGCTTAGTGTTTAGGGAATTTATATAATGTTCAATATTTGTGCTTATATCTGTGGAACTAAATGGCATTACCGCAATTTAATGAAAGTATCTCAAATTTGGATCTATAAGTGCATGATACCTACTTGGTTAGCGTTTATTTATGGGTTGAGGGGTTTAGGTTATAGGGTTTTAGTATTTAGGGGTTGAGGGTTTAGGTTTTAGGGGTTGTTTAGTGTTAGGGAATTTTCAATAATTTTCGAGCTTAATGCATATATTCAATTATGGGTTTAATTATGGGTTGATGGGTTCAGGGTTCATGGTTTTAGTATTTAGGGGTTGAGGGTTTAGTTTTTAGGGGTTGTTTAGGATTTAGGGAATTTTCAATAATGCTCAAGATTTATGCATATATTTGTCGAATAGAATGGAGTTTCCCAATTTAATGGAAGTATCTCAAATTTGATCTACAAGTGCATGATACCTGCGTTGTCAGGGTTTAGGGGTTTATATTAAATGACCCCCGATGGTTACCTCCAAAAAATCCAAAAAACTATTTACTTGTAGTTCAATTTTACCTAATTTCGATAAATCGACAAAAGTCATTCAAGTGGGTAAAGTTAGCCAGGAAAAAGTTTGAAAACTCATAAAATTAAACAAGGTATTCATAAGTAAAACATGTTGGTCCAGATTCATATTCTTCGGACTTTCTTTACGGAAAAGAACAGTCTCTTCATCACTTGGGAAATTGAGGATGTTCTTTCAAGATCATTGGAAACTCATATCGACGACATTGTTTACTACTGCAAGATGCACCCATCTACCACCGAAAATACGTTTAATTCAAGAGAAATCTACCAGGCTTACCTGTAGCTCAAATTTGAACTAATTTCAATAGATCGGCAGGAAGTTAGTGAAGTGTGTACAGTTAGCTAGGAAGCTTGAAAAATGGAAGTATAAGAAAAAGTGGTCAACTTTGTGTGATAATTGGGGCGGTTTCATTTTCTTCTAACCGTGGTAGATTTGCTATGAGCGAGGTGCTTGAGTTAACATGGTCTTTAAAAGTACAATTTACATCAAGGACCTCATAAAAAATGAATATTACATCCATTGTGCTAAAGACTATCAATTGAATCTTCTAGATGCTAAGAATAGAAAAGAATATCCAATCGTTAGCAATGTTTGGATTTTCCAGTCTTGATCCAATGGTCCATGTTCAAAGTTATTCATATACATTGTAAGAGATAAGACAAGATAAAAATAAGATACATATTCCTACTGCAAATTGCTGGTCTTTTGAATAAATTTCCCTCATGATGTTTGGGAAGAAAGTGAAAATTTTGAAACCGAAAAAGTTTGAATCATTTTACCGCCAAGGACAAAAGTGGTTTTCTTCCTATGTACTAATCCTCCTACTCCAAACCAACACGGCTACCAAACACGCCAGGGAAACAGAGCCGCCCTCTCTCTCAAACGAAGAAATAAACATAGCCACCATACCAAGCAAACGTGTGCAGTGCCACACTATGGATGGGCCGGTGCACGAGGGGAGAGGGGTGGGGGAGATGAGAGGCAGCGGCGGAGAGAGAAAACACACTTCCATTTTTTTGTGTGCATAGGTCCTCAAATTTACTACTAGTAGTGTTTACTACATTGTAAGACGGCAGGAGTATCTTGTGTCAGGAACCCATCATAATAAACTTTTCTCTAACATCAAATCGCCTTTAACTCCTCTTCTATCTTCACTAATGCCTTCCCCTGCCTACGTTTTATTCTCTATGCATGTACAACGCGTGGATAGAGGTGAGCATATTTCTAAGAAAAATAAATACTACTTTACTACGAGTAAGTTCCACCATTTAGATAGTGTCTAAACGGGATGATTCGTGGGACTCACTAAACTAAAGACGCTAACTTCTACATAGGAGTTTTATAGCTTTGTCATACACTACCATGTGGGACCATTATTTTCTTTTTCCTTAGGGCATCCGCAATGTGTAAACTAAAACACCATAAGGCCTATGTGGCATCCTCTAAAGTTCACCTTAATAGTAAATTGTGGAGAAAATAAAGTTACCTCAAGCTTTTGGGTTTCCGATAGAGAATAGAAAAATCATTTCCCCTCTCTCCTCGATTGCATGGAGCAATATGACAAGCTATGTGCGTCCTACGTTGTGGCAAATGTTGACCTTTTATACATTGTGGTAATTTCCATAATCCAGGTGGGTCCTACATTACGGATGCCCTTAGAAATGCGTGCCTTGTACTGCCATCTCCACCGCGCTAGACTCAATTTTTTGCGAAGTTCATTTAACGGCCATAGTTATATAGGATGCATGATCCACTATATATGTAAAAACACCCATGGTTAACAATGCTTACTACCCCAAGGTGCACCCATCTAGTGTGGGAACTCTATCAGGTGGTAAAATATGATGTTGATAGATATGGCCTTGACGACCTTGGTCGTTTAAGTTGAATCCCAATAATGTCCATACATGGTAGGACAATACTATGAAGCTGTTTTTTCCAAAATTCATCACATCCCATGATTATCATTTTCCTAGCACGGATTGCTCATGACATGATATGACGTCATGTATAAATATTTTAATTTGTTTTTTCCTTTTCTTTATTTCATGTGATAATTTTCAAAAGGCTTGAAAATTGTCAACATGCAAAATCTTAGCAGGAAGTCAAATTTTTCATCAACACTCTCGGTGGTTTCTTATATATTAATTGATCGCCCGATGGATACCTCGAAAAGCTTTTTCATAAAACTTTCAAAGCAGCCTACGATTTACTTGTAGTCATTCAAATTTACCTAATTTCAATAAATTGTCATAAAGTCATTCAGGTGGGCGGAGTTAGCTAGGAAGTTTGAGAACTCATAAAACATTGGAAATCGTAAGTGCGACTTGTCATTAGACTATATATGTCTGAAAACTTGGCTTGTGGAATTCAGATCCATATTCTTTAAACATTCTTTACAAGAAAGAACAATCTCGTCATCACTCGGAAAATTGAGAAATTTCTTTCCTGATAGTTGTAAACACACACCACGACATTGTTTACTACAAGAATATGCACCCATCTACCTATGGAAAGACATTTAATTCAAGATCAATCTATCGCACTAACTTGTATATCAAGTTAATTTGACCTAATTTCGATAAATTGTCATGATGCAAGACCTTAGCAAGAAGTTTAACCTATTATCAAAACTCTCGGTGGTTTGATATATCAATGATGACCCCTGATGGGTGCATCCAAAAGCTTTTTCATAAACTTTCAAAGCAACATACAATTTTCTTGTAATTTCAAATTGACATATTTTTGATAAATCGACATAAATTTGGTAAAGTTGGCAGAGTTTGCCAAGAAGTTTATGTTGGACCACAAAAAGAAAAACAAAACCTTTTCCCTACGCGGTTATCCCAAGATCTAGCTGAGGTATCAGGACATGAGGATTACCACTAGACGCGCAGTCGCGGATTACTAATATAGCACGTTTGTTGATGCAGTGCAGTCCTCACGATCTCGATCCAACAACGATTGTCCAAGTGTTGATCATGAAGCGCCTCTACTGGTGTCCACACGTACGAGGAGGAGCGTCTGCGGTGGACTACTCGGTCCAGTACAGCAGCAAGATAAATGTATAAAATATTGCAAACAAGTGTACCTGAGACGGAAGTCACACCTCCCCTCTTGGCTTTGTCGGCCAAATACTTTCTACAGTTCCTCTTCTAGTGGCCATCCTCTTGCAGTAGAAGCAAGCGGATCCGGCTGAAGGAGATGGCTTAGTCCCTGAGGAAGCGCTTGGGACTATGTCCTGAGACTTCTTGCCTCGCGACTTAGCCTTCTTCTTAGTCTAAGAACTTATCTTGAACTTAGCCTTAGTGTACACCATCAACACTATACTAGCGCCCTTCTTGAGATCCGCCTATGTCTACTTGAGCATCCCATGTAATTCAGTGAGATTCGTATCCATATCATGCATATGGTAGTTTAATATGAACTAACCATACGCACTAGAAGGAGAGTTAAGAATTATGTGCGTAGCAAACTCTTCACTAATAGGGTAGCCAAGCCTTTCTAGAGACTGCACGTAAACAACCATCTTGATCACATGCAGACTCAGTGGATCACCATCCATAAGTTTGAAACTCAGGGAAGCCTGAGAGACCTGATACCTCTCAGTCTTTGCCTGACCCAAGAACATACTTTTGAGGCTTTCGATCATATCCCAGGTCTCAACATTCTCGAACTGCTGCTGCAAGTCCGGTTCCATGTGAGCAAGCATAAGACAACTTATTTCTATGGACTCATCCTTAGTCCAACGGTAGCCATTGGTGGCAGCAAAATTCGCATTCTCATCCATCTCATCTAGAAGTGGATTGTCTAGGACATGGTCCTTCTTTTCTTGTTTGAGAACAATTCTCAAATTTCGATACCAGTTAGTAAAATTAGTGTCATTTAGTTAATCTTTCTCAAGAATGGTTCTCAAAGAAAAACCTAATATATGAGGGTGACTGTTACTTGGTTCCATGATCTACATTAGAAAATATGCAAAACACTTAGGTCATGTATTCATAAAAGAGCAGGCATATTAAATTTTTTAATACTTATATGATCCCACTAGAATAAACACCCCTCCGACGGTTACTTAGTGATTCATGATCCTAGATAAGAAAGTCGGCTAGTGAGATTTAGCATCACCGCTAGCCGTCAAGTGATCTAGGTAGACAACTCCCTATCAACCGTATCTCATACGACTTCTGTTGGACGGGTGGCATCTCATGCCCCGGCTCCCGTCGAATTTTCCCCGAGTCCCACAACCATTGTGATAGACCCATCTAGCTTACCGAGTGTTTCTCCTGTAAGAGTCCGACTCAAACCCGCCTAGTCGGAAAGAATTGGTAGCACCCCAATTTTATGAGCCCACTACCAAAAATGTACGACTTGTGATGGTGCAAACATTAGCGGGAAAATTGACTAGACCTTCTTTGAGGGATTAAATTTTACCGACTATATGATAGAGGTAAAACAGAGACATAATAAGAACACAAAATAAAAGCAATTATAATGCAAAATGGTATGGCTCTCTTCATGGATATCTCCATCTCCACAAAGCCTGTAATCCGAATCATGCCAACTCTCGTCACTTGCCGTCTTACTCCATGTCACCGACTTGTATATCGACTTGCATGCCATTCGGGTTCTCCAAACAGCTACACTATCTTAGTAAAGTAAATTACATAGAGAATCTGAAACACAGGTCGTTCATATAATAAAATGATAGCACCTAGGCTCTAGACGGCTGACAAAACCGTGATTTGTAGATCACGTATGGATTACACACATCATATGCACAGAAGCCATACCATTCACAACTTCCTGCAAAAACAAGTTATGCATAGATACGATATCTACTAGCGTGTTAAACTTGCAACAACATATAAGGTGCTACGACAGGACGAAGCCAGCTGTCCAAACATGTAGATCTCATCTACATTCTGAACATGGACTTCTTCATCGGATAAAATAATTTTACCCAAATCCAATATGTACTCCGATTCGATCAAAATCCTTTGATCTTCGATCACCGCATCTGGATTTACGTGTCATAGTTTACCCCAATAGCAGAAACTGACTGGTAGGGGTATGTCGTTCCACGACCTCAGCAGTATGATCACGAAAACTAGATCATCCAATTCCCTGAGTACAGTTGATCCAATCAACCTTGTATAAAACTGATCTATCTCATAGATCGGCCACCAAAACAACAAATAGATCTAATCTAAGGCTAACTGCACGTCACATATGCACGATATCAAGCCTAAAACCAGAAGCTATCGCTCTGATACCACAGTTGGTCCACGAGAATAAAAACAAAACCTTTTCCCTACGCTGTTATTCCAAGATCTAGCTGAGTTAGAAGGCCACGAGGATTACCACTAGATGCGTAGTTGTAAATTACTGATGTAGCACGTCTGTTGCTGCAATGCAGTCCTCACGATCTTGATCCAACGATGATCATCCAAGCACTAATCGTGCAGTGCCTCTACTGGTGTCCACACGTACGACGGAAGGGCTCCACTCACTTGTGGCCCATTCACTAAAGCCCATACTACGTGTGTTAGAATAAGGCCTATAAATTTAGTCAAAAATCAATGAGTGCAAACTTTGACCAAGTTTATAACAAAAACTATCAATAACTATGATAATAGATAGCTACAATACGAAATTATATTTCATAATGTATCTAATAAGATTGATTTGAACCTATAGAGGTTTATAGTTTTTTCTAAAAATTTAGTCAAACTTTGTAATGTTTGACTTTTGACTAAATTTATAGGCCTTATTCTAAGGAACGGATGGAGTATTATATTAGTCACTATGAGTCTAACTCACTGAATCAGTCCAAATCTGGCTTGGGTCTAACCCAACCAGATTTCTGGTTTAGATCCAATCTGAGCTTGCTCCCGCTCTTAAGTGTGTGACCTCGCAGGCTCATGGAAACTTGGACACAATTGGAGCCCGACTCTCAATCAATCCATCAATCAGTAGCGGCTCCTAGTAGGACGTACCGACTCCCAAGTACCAAAGAGTCATGACGACATGCCTTTCCAATGTGACTTACGTCCAAGTCACTTTTTCCAAACGATATACCTTGTCAGACTATAGGAGAATAATTGTCAACCCTTAAATAGTCTGACTCTCTTCTTGATCCGAGATAAGTGATTCGTCTGACTAACTCTTAGTCGATCGCCTCGGTTAACACTTAACTGAGTCGTGCATAGCCATGCTTTCCGAATTATATCATCTGAGAAGTCCTAGGGAATATCTCTCCGACTGGAGGGGCAAAATCCCATGTTGGTTATTCACATCATGCCTTTATAACTGCCCAGTGATGGAACAATGTTTAACAGAACCTAAGTCGGTGATCCTCAACTCGGATTGTGCAACAACCTCAGGTCTAAGGCTAACATTGATTGATACATACAAATGACTACTTGTTCATTGTATCTCAATATGGGTAAATCTGACTCGCTAAACTCTTTAGCTAATCCGTGTAAGTCGGAATAGCATCTCCATGCCCATGACAAGTGGAACCGAGTCTTCTGCCAACTTTCACATTAGTCTAAGTTGTGTGTCCAACACAACCTCAATGACCAAGGATGTTTAGTATTAACAACATGAATATATAATTCCACAACTGAATCACATGTTCAATGATATACATCAGATGTTCATGCAAGGACAACTTAATAACTTTATGAATACAATTGTAATTGCATCATATATGATTTCCTCTAGGGCATATTCCGAACAGTTTAAAAACTCATAAAACATGGGAATCATAAGTACAACATGTTGGTCCATTATATATATCTCAAATGTTGATCTACAAGTGGATGATACCCCTGCCTAGTCAGGGTCGTTTAGGGGTTTAGGGTTTAAGGTGTTTAGAGAATTTTCAATAATGTTCAAGCTTTATGCTTATAATCGTGGAACATAATGGTGTTATCGCAATTTAATGAAAGTACAAATTTGGATCTATAAATCCATGATATCCTGCTTGGTTAGGTTATAATTATGGGTTGAAGGGTTTATGGTTTTGGGTTTTAGTATTTAGGGGTTTAGGGTTTAGGGGTTGTTTATTAGGGTTTAGGGAAATTTCAATAATGTTAAAGCTTTATTCTTATATTTGTCAAATAGAATGGTGTTGCATAATGTGAGTATCTCAAATTTGATCTACAAGTGTGTGATACTTGCTTGGTCAGGGTTTAGGGGTTTAGTGTTTAGAGTTTTAGGGTTTCAGGAATTTTCAATAATGTTGAAGCTGCTATATGCTTTTAATCGGGGAATAGAATGGAATTACCGTAATTTAATGAAAGTATCTCAAATTTGAACCTATAAGTGCACGATACCTGCTTGGTTAGAGTTTAATTATGGGTTGAGGGGTTTATGGTTTAGGGAATTTTCAATAATGTTCAAGCTTTATGCTTATATTCATGGAATATAATAGAATTAATGCAATTTAATGAAAGTATCTCACATTTTAATCTATAAGTACATGATACATTCTTGATTAGGGTGTATGTGGGTTGAATGTTTAGGGTTTTATTATTTATGGGTTTAGTATTTAAGTTTTAGGGGTTGTTTAAGGTTGAGTATTTAGGTAAGTTTCAATAATGTTGAAGCTTTATGCCTATATTTGTTGAATAGAATGGTGTTACCCTAATTAATGAAATTATATGAAAATTTCATCTGTAAGTGTGCATGGCAGCTTCTTGGTTAAGGTTTAGGGGTTTAGTGTTTCAGGTTCTTGGTTTTAAGGGTTTAGTGTTTAGGTTTTTAGGGTTTAGGATTTACGGTTTAGGGTTTCAGGAATTTTCAATAGAGTTCGATCTTTATGCATATATTCATGGAATAGAATCACTTAGCAGCAATTTAGTAATGGTAGTATCTCAAATTTTGATCTATAAGTGCATGATACATGCTTTGTTAGGGTTTATGGGTCGAGGGTTTAGGGTTTTAGTATTGATAATTTTGGTTTTTGCTTTTTTAGGAATACTATAGGGTTTAGGAATTTTTCAATAACATGTCCTAGCTTAGGGTTAAGGGTTTTTAGGGGGTATAGGGCTTATCGTTTAGGACTTAGGGGGTTAGGGTTTAGGTTATTTTCAATAACGTTCAAGCTATCATGAAACAGAATGGAGTTAGCGCAAGTTAGTGAAAGTATCTCAAATTTTGATCTATACTTGCATGATACCTTCTTGGTAAGGGTTTAAGGTTTAGGTTTAGGGTATTTTCAATAATGTTCAAGCTTTATGCTTAGATTGATGGAATGGAATGGCGTTAGCGTAATTTAATGAAGTATATCTCAAATGTTGATCTATAAGTGGATGATATAACTGCTTAGTCAAGGTCGTTTAAGGGTTTAGGGTTTAGGGTTTAGGGAATTTTCAATAATGTTAAATCTTTATGGTTATATTTGTGGAACAGAATGTCATTACCGTAATTTAATGAAATTATCTTAAATTTGGATCTATAAGTGCATGATACCTTCTTGGTTAGGGTTTAATTATGGGTTGAGGGGTTTATGGTTTAGAGTTTTAGTATTTAGGAGTTGAGGGTTTAGGTTTTAGGGGTTGTTTAGGGATTTAGGGAATTTTCAATAATGTTCAAGCTTTATGCATATATTTAATTATGGGTTTAATTACGGTTTTAGGGGTTTAGGGTTGTAGTTTTTATGGGTTCAGGGTTTAGGTTTTAGGGGTTGTTTAGGGTTTATGGAATTTTCAATAATTTTCAAGCTTTATGCATATATTCGTAGAATAGACTGGCATTGCCCAATTTAATGAAAGTATCTCAAATTTGATCGACAAGTGCATGATACCTGCTTGGTCAGGGTTTAGGGTTTTATTAGTGTTTAGGGTTTTGGTGTTTAGTGTTTTGGGATTTCCAATAATGTTAAAACTTTATGGTTTATTCGTGGAATAGAATGGCATTGCCAATTTTATCACCACACCAATTTGATGGTTCAAAGACTATGTATGGTTCAAGTCTCACCGCACTAATTTTATCACAAAGTATGAATTATTTGGCGAATAATGCCTTTGTTTTGTAAAATTTTCAAGTTTCCGAGCCAGTTTTGCCGAGTTTAACGAGTTTATCTCGGTTTAGCTAAAAATGTTCCAATTTTGAACTGCAAACAATGGGAATCTTTACTTCCTGTAATTCTGGTTCACTGACATGCAGGTCAATTGCATTGTGGGTCCACAAAGTTAGTGTAAGGCCGAAGTGGGCGAGTAGGTAAATACATATTTAAGAAGGGCAAGGAAACATTGATGGGGAGATGGGAGAACGCAAAATTACCACCTATGTCCCTCTATTATTGCAGTGCTCCTCGGGTTCTTGTTTTTGGAGTAGGGATAGAAGAGGAATTCTGCATTCTAAAAAAAGGTGAAGTATGTTTGGGGATGGATGTTTGAATGAATGGGCAGGGTGTTTGAATGGATGGGTGGTATATATCGGTGCTCTCTCGAAATTTTGAAGTTGAAACTTCTAAGGTACGTTACTCCCACTAACACTTGGGGATGCTGTCCCCGTCAGATAGACCTAGACGCATGTACGCTTTCAAGCATTAATGAGTTGATAGACATCTGCCGTCTTTCAAACAAGATGACCTAGGTCATAGTCATAGTTGCTTTTTTTGACTTGCACAGCCATAGTTGTTGATACAGTGTCCATGTTTTGTACTCTGTATATTGTTTGCATCTTGGTCAATCAAGCTTTGCTTACAAAGGGAGAATGCATTTTTTTAATATTTCCAAGTGACAACATAGTTTTTGGTTGTGAAGCAACTTCAAATATTATGGCTCAGTATAACATTGTGCCAATTGTCACACAAAGTAACATGTTTAATGGATAAATCCATTCAATCTTACTAGCTAAATTCTTGCAAAAAATCACAATATGGCAATTTATTAAAAACATGTCAATATTGGTAACATGGTCTAGAGAAATGATGGAGAAGACTATCGAATGATCGAGAAGTGTGTTTTGAGGTTTGTGCATAGCTTTTATTGTGCTAAAGACTATATAAATAGTATCTTCTCGCAAATGCTAATAGAATGGAAAAGAAGATCTGACGGTTGGCAATGTTGGGATTCATGAGTCTTTATCCAGCAGTCAATATTCAAAGTTATTTGTACACTATATAGTGGTAAGATATATGTCTGTAAAGTTGGCTTGTGGCATTCTGTAAGATCCCACCTTTATAAAGGTAAAGATCCCTGTGATTGCAATGCTAGTCCCTGGATCAATTGCTAGCATCCACAGTTTAAGATGAAGTACACATAAACAAAGGTCATTACTACATCGTCATTCCAGAGATAACATAGTCTTTTACAACTCCATAGCCATAGGCTAGTACAAGAGTTTATCGTAACAATATAAATAAAAGTCTTCATCTTCATGTGCCATAGGCAAGCATGTTGAGTGTAGACTCATAACCCCTAATGATCATCAGAGTAACCTGGAACATCACAAGTTATAGCCAGAGTGGGTCAATACATTGGAATAGTATTGGCAAGTGATACCTTAGTAGAATATTAGCATCTAGCTACTACATGAGTTTGGCTAAGTGTAGCTTAGGCTTTCTTTGCTCAAAATAGATTTTACCTATCAGTTGAAAACACTAAGTTTTTGTTTGGCAAAAACTCCCAAGGAACCACCAATAGAAATTGGTGAACCTTCACCCTTGTTCAACCACAAGTTTTAACTTAGAAAATTGGGATGATGAGATTCTTGATAGCGTCCATATCTTGATGGTCAAGTTGTCCATTACCGGGGACACGGCTAAGTACTTAGTTTCTTCCATTTGCAGAGGTGGTGCACTTTACCCACAAGACTTGATTTTCACCAAGAAAGGACCTTTCAGAAGCCTTCCCTTAGACCAAAATGGACACGCTCCAAACCTATCAATAACCTACCACCAACTGTCCATTTGGCTAAGTTATTGTAACCTATATGATCCAGGCAAAGCCCATAATGCCATGTGGCTGCACTAGAAGCTTCTTAACATTTGGCATCTCAAATCTCTTTGTTCCTGGGTGGCAATCAACAAGTGAGATACACAAGGTAAACCATAGAAATGGGCCTTGTGTAACCACTCAACCAAAAACCACCAAGCAATTACCATTCCACCGAGGTGTTTCATTCACTTAGTTGTTTTATTAAGCAAAAACATAAGTCAAAGACTTAGCAATATTTTTCCATAGCATGTATATATTCCACCCTTGGTTGCTACTAGCTAGGCTAAGCATGGCAATAGCAAGTATATTAACTTAGAGAAAATTCTAACAATTCTACATCTACTAGGATTTCCCAAGCATAGCATATAGATACTTAGCAAAATATTCATGCAAGCCCTATACAAAATATTTATAATGCATAGTCAAAATATTGGGATAAAAATATGAAGCACCACTTGCCTTAATAGTTGGGGGAGTAGTAACAATCCACACAATCACAATCACAACTAGCACCAAAATCTACCCATAAAATGATAGCACCAAATTCACATATCAAAATAAACAAGCAAAAATATATGAATGCATGCAAATGCCATGTTATGATTTTCCAATTCAAGCAAGACAAGTGAAACATTACTCAACACTAAAATAAACATTTATACACTAAAGAAACTTTATTTAGCCTTTAAAACATTTTTCAATTAATTTTTATACATAAAATAGCTAAGCCTACAAATGTCTCTGCAAAAATAACCAATTTTTCAGATGCAATTTATTAAACAAAGTGTATGGTTGGATAGAATTCTTTCGCCTGATTCCAATGATATAAAATTTATAAAATTTTAAACGTGTGGATCAAAAGTTATGAATTTTGCAAGTTTGAACTTTTAATAGATCTAAATCCAGATTTTAAATCAACTACAGGCCACGCGGCGCTATCTGATTGGTCGATACCGTTTCGCGCGGATCAGGCTTTCTGGATTGTTGGATTGAAAGTGCATCGCACGGCTCAGATCTAAACTTACCTCTTCGATTAAGTGATCTAACACACGCATTGGATCTAGATCTAACGACTCAGATGCAACTGACCATAAGTGAGCGGCGCTGGCGGCGGCGTGCTCAGGTGGTGGTGCTACCGGCGGTACATGAAGTGCTAGGGGAAGGGGATTAGATCACCAGTCTTGCCGTGAAGTGCTGGTTCTCGACGTGGTCGCCGTTTGTCGAGGGGCGCACGGGGTCGTTAGGGATTGCTCGCCGGAGTTGCTTCGATCTTCAGGTACGGCTGCTCGACATTGTTGGCGAGGGTACATATCATGCCAGGGAGAAATAAGCAGTGCGTCAGATGCGTAAAGCGATGCTGGTCACGCGAGTGTCAATGAGAGGGGAAGGCGTGGTCAGTACTAACCAGAGGAGTTCGTCAGAGAGGAGGCAGACATCGGCGCGGTTCTGGTCGAAGATGTAGTCGAGGTTTCAGGGCGCGCGCGTGTGAGATGGTGGTACTGGGAGGTGCGTAAGGCAAAGTGGAGCGTGCTCGTGTGAACCAGGAGTGGAGGGGTGGACAGGGTTGGCCGGAATTGGAGCTGCAGTCCGTCAGAGCAGCGGCGGTGTTTAGTGAAATAGGGGCAGCCTGGTGGCGGAGCGAGCGAATGGAGCGAGGGGAAATGTGCGGGGTGGGGAGGGGGTTTTGTAGCCGGAGCCGGGGCGAGGATCACGCACAGAAACGCCGGCAATTAATAGAGTTATGGCGCGGCAGTGAAGGAGGAGAAACAGCCGGCGACGAGGTGGTTGCGGGCGTGATTTGGGGAAGAAGGAGATGAGCTGGCGAGGGTCCACCAGTTAGTGTCAGCGGGATAAGTTTGCGCGCGTGGAAGAGGGAGAGGGAAGGGGATGCTCAGGGTGGGCTTACTGGGACGGTTCTGGTGCTGGGCTCAAATGGTAGCGTCTTCTTTTATTTTTTTCTTTTCCCTTTTTTTCTCTAATTTGATTTTCAGGAATGTTTTCCAAATGTTTTTCACATGGGTTTGAATTCAAACTTGTTCTGAATTTTTGTAAAGTAAAACTTGCACCCTCTTGGTTATAGAACAATGTTGCTCACTCAAATTACTTTGGCCCATTGAGTTTTAGAATTTAAACCATGCCTCAACTATTTGTTTACAATAGTCATAAGAATGATTTGAATTCATATCTTTGTTTTTAAAAACTTTGTCCAAGCTTTGGAAATATCAATCAATCCTATGCTCAATTCTTTTCTGGTCAAAACAAATGTTCTCATATTAGAGATTAACATTAAGGCCATTGCCTTGCTTACATAAAATAATGGATCACAAAGTTTATGGTTTTTGAAGAAATGATCCTAAAATGATAATGAATGCATGAATGATATGCAAACTTTGAAATCATGATTTTTGGGATGTTACAATTCTAACCCCCTTAAGGTGAATCTCGCCCTCGAGATTCGGATTGGCTAGCAAATAGGTGAGGCTGGTCTTTCCGAAGGTCATCTTGTCTTTCCCATGTTGCTTCTTCTTCGGAATGATGGTTCCACTGAACTTTGTAGAATTTGATAGTCTTTGTCCGAGTAACTCTTTCAGCAGTCTCAAGAATCTTGATAGGTTTTTCCTCATAGGTGAGATCACTTTCCAATTGGACCTCCTCCAAAGGTATAGTATCCTTCAAAGAAGTCTCTTCCATCTTCGGATGGCATTTCTTTAGCTGACTCACATGAAACACATTATGAACGGCAGTCAATCATTCCGGCAATTCGATCTCATAAGCTACTTCTCCTTTACGACTCAGAATCTTGAATGGTACAACATATCTTGGGGCCAATTTTCCTCTGACTCCAAATATCTTCACTCCACGAAGTGGTGACACTCTAAGATAAGCTCTATCACCCACCTCATAGGTGACTTCTCTATGCTTAGGATCTGCGTAGCTCTTCTGTCGGGATTGTGCTATCTTCCATCTATCCTTTACTAACTTGACTTTATCTTCAGCCTCTTTGATTAGTTCTGGCCCGAACAAGTTTCTTTATCCCACACCATTCCATAGCAATGGGGTAGTACACTTTCTCCCATAGAGAAACTCAAACGGTGCCATCTCAATACTGGCTTGATAGCTGTTGTTATAAGAGAATTTTGCGTAAGGCAGACTTTCATCCCAACTAGCTCCATAGTCTAGGGCACATGCCCTCAACATATCCTCTAGAATCTGGTTGGTCCTTTCTGTCTGACCATCAGTCTGGGGATGAAAAGAAGTACTGAATTCTAATCTCGTTCCCAATGACTCATGCAGTTGCCTCAAAAAATGAGAAGTTAATTGAGTTCCCCGATCAGACATAATACTCTTGGGTACTCCATGCAGACACACAATCCTATTCATATAGATCTTGGCCAACTTAACACATGTATAGGTTGTCTTCACGGGTATGAAATGAGCCACTTTAGTTAGACGATCCACTACTACCCAAATTGAATCATATCCCGATCTAGTCCGTGGTAATCCGGTGATGAAATCCATGCTGATCTTGTCCCACTTCCAATCAGGAATAGGTAGTGGTTGTAACAATCCTGTTGGTTTCTGATGTTCCGCTTTCACTCTACTACATACATCACACAAAGCGATATGTTCGGCGATGTCCTTCTTGAGATTATTCCACCAAAATCTTTCCTTCATATCCATGTACATTTTGCTGTTACCTGGATGAATGGAATACGGTGAGTTGTGTGCTTCTTGTAAAATTAGTTTCCGAAGCTCCGGATTTTGCGAAACGCAGATACGTATTCCATAACATAAAGTACCATGTTCGTCTTCATGGAATCCTTTGGCTTTTCCCTTGCCAATCTTTTCCTTAATCTCTTCAATTTCCTTCTCCGTCTTTTGGGCTTCCTTGATTTTTTCCAACAAGGTGGGTTCAACATCCAATGACATGAGATGTCCCTCAGGCACAATCTCCAATCTGAGGTTTCTAAATTGGGCACACCGATCATCTGGAAACTCTCCCTTAGTAAGCCCATTCACAAATACCTTACGGCTTAGTGCATCCGCTACAACATTTGCTTTGCCGAGGTGGTATTGCAAACTCAAGTCATAGTCCTTGATGAGTTCTAGCCATCTTCTTTGTCTCATGTTGATTTCTTTCTGAGTGAAGATATACTAAAAACTTTTGTGATCTATGAACACTTCACATCGCTTTCCCAAAAGATAATGTCTCCATGTTTTGAGTCCATGGACAACAGAGGCTAACTCTAAATCATGAGTAGGATAATTCACCTCATGAGTTTTGAGTTGTCTCGAGGCATAAGCCACAACTTCCCGTTCTTGCATAAAAACTACACCTAATCCATGATGAGATGCATCACAATAAACTTGGAAATCCTTCTCCAAATCTGGCAGACATAAGACTGGTGCTATCACTAGTCTCTTCTTCAATTCTTGAAAATTGAGTTCACATCCTTCAGTCCAAGCAAATTTCTTGTCTTTCTTTAGTAACTCCGTCATTGGCTTAGCTACCTTGGAGAAATTCTCAATGAATCTTCTATAGTATCCTGCCAAGCCAAGGAAACTAAGAACTTCTTTTACTGACTTAGGATATTCCCATTCAGCTTACACTTTTGCGGGATCAACTGCTACACACTCTCCTGACATGATGTGTGCAATAAATCCAACTTCATTCAACCAGAATTCACACTTCCTGAATTTGGCATACAACTTATTCTCTCTAAGCTTCTCAAGTATCAAACGCAAATGTCCCTCATGCTCTTATTTGCTCTTGGAGTAGATCAAAATGTCATTGATGAAAACGACAACAAACTTGTCAAGGAACTCCATGAACACCTTGTTCATTATATTCATGAAGTAAGCTGGTGCATTGGTCAAACCAAATGGCATCACGGTGTACTCATACAATCCATACCTAGTGGTGAAAGTAGTCTTAGGTATGTCTTGTTCCCTTATTTTAAGTTGAAAATAGCCTGACCGGAGATCAACCTTTGAGAACACATAGGCTTCTTCTAAATGATCAAACAAGTCATTGATTCTCGGCAAAGGATATTTGTTCTTGATAGTCACCTCATTGAGTGAACGATAATCGATGCATAACCTTTGACTTCTATCTTTCTTTTCCATAAACAAGACTGGTGCTCCCCAAGATGAAGAACTTGATTGAATAAATCCTTTCTACAACTGTTCTCCAAGTTGTTTCTTGAGTTCTTTCAACTCATCAACTGACATCTTGTAAGGTCTCTTTGCTATTGGTCCTGATCCTGGCAGCAAGTCAATCAGAAATTCCACATCTCTATCTGGTGGGATTCCCGACAATTCTTCCGGAAACACATCCGGATATTCTCTCACAATTTGTGCACTATCTATGCTAACCCCCTTAAGAGAATTTAGCTTACTCCCCTTTGATTCAAAGTTAGACTAGAATCTAATCCTTTTCTTATCCGGGGTTGTGAGTACAACAGTACGATTGGCACAATCTAGTACTCCTTCATACTTGGTCATCCAGTCCATTCCCAAAATTACATCCAAGTCCTTGGGAATCCAAGATTATCAGACTAACTGGAAACTTATGCTTTCCAAATTCTATCACTAGATCACGACATCCAAGACTTACTATCATATCTCTATCGGGAGAACTTACTTTTATTGGACATCCAATATTTTCAGTTGGAAACCCATTTCTATCAACAAATGCTTTTCATATGAATGAATGTGATGCATCAGTATTAAAAGAACAACTGCTTGAATAGAATTGAGTTTGAACTTACCAGCCACAGCATCGGACTCCTCATAAATCTCTTCCACATTGATGTGGTTCACTTGTCCCTTCTAGAAAGGGTTGGGCTTGGTGGTTCCTTCAACTTTCTTTTCAGGGCACTAATTTGCATAATGCCCCATCTTCTTACACTTGAAGCATTCAACCTGATGTTGGGGATATGCTATATGGGTATCCTCATAGCATGTCTCTTATCCTACTAACCCGGGTGGCCCATAGTCGGTAGCATGGCCTATGGCCTGCTAGGTGGCCCAGTTAGGTGGATCCAGAAGGGAGGCCCATGCCAGATAAAGGAAGGCTACAGTGGAGTCACCAGCGTACCCGGAGCCTTGGAGTGCAAGATACACAAGACACTACTAGGAAAATGGCTATAGGTAATCAGCACATCCGTGGCTCACATGGTTGAAGTGCCCCACGTCTAAAACAAGCGTGGCTCACCTATGGGCAGTGCCCTACTAGTAACTAGAACAACCGTGGCGCACATGACCATAGTGGCCACAGATGTGTGTGGGCCAGGGCCCTGTTGGCCGCACGCCAAACATCTGTAGCGCACATAGGGTATGTGCGCTACGGTTGTTAGTGTCAACCGTGGCGCACATGGAGGGGGTGCGCTACGCCTAAGCGCATGCCCCTCTCTGCTGTGAAACGGCCAGACACATCTGTGGCGCACTATGGCATGTGCGCCACGGATGTATAAACTTAGTAGTAGGGCACCTTGCCCTAGTGCCCTACGCCTAACTATCCTGCATCAACTCCACCCCCCCCCCCCCCCCCCGTGGATCGCCTTTTTAGGCTTTGCAAAAAATAAAAGAAAATGATAAACACTTCAAAAAATTAAATCCTTTCATATTTAGGTAGGTAATGTGGTATAGCTTCTAGTAAAATTAACAAACATGAGTTTTGACTTTATTTGCAAAAAAAAGTCATGCCACGGTAAAAAGGCCGTAACTTTTGCATACGATATCGAAAAAATCGTATAATATACCAAAATGACGAGAACGAGATTTCGCATCCGCTCGCAACCACCTCCGGTCGTTTAGCGATTTTTTAGATTTTCAAAATTCGAAAAGAGTAAAAATTTACAGTCAAAAGACCGTTTTTTCCTACAGAAAAAAAAATAGAGGGCAACTTACCCGTAGCGCACCACCACCTAGTGCGCCACGGATAAGCTTGGGCGGGATTCAAATTTGAATCACCACCCCGCCCACCTACCCCTATTCCCTCCCTCTTCTCCTTTTCATTCTCCTCCCTCCTCCTTTTCCTTCTCTCTTCTCCTCCTCCTTTTCCTTCTCCCTTCTCCTCCTCTTTCTCCTCCTCCTCCTTTCCTTCTCCTCCTTCCCTTGCACTGACGATGGCGACGGTGGCCTTCTCCTCCTCCTTGCTTCGGCATCCTCCTCTCCTTGCAGTGACGATGGCGATGGCGGCGGCGACCTTCTCCTCCTCCTTGCAGTCACGACGGTGACGACCTCCTTCCTTGCGGCCTCCTCCTCCTTGCAGTCACGACGAGCTCCGACGACCGCCGACGACCTCCTTCTCCTTGCGGCGACCTCCTCCCTTCTCCAGCCACACCTCCTTCTCCCTCTCTTCCTTGATGCCGGCGAGGAGTAGCACGGCCACGGCCTCGCGCACCTCCCTGCGGTGGTAGGTCGTGGCCACGGCCACCATGCTCCAGCGAGGCGACACGACGGCGGCGATGCGGACCCGATTGCTTTTGCAATTCAAAACGAGGGTGTTTTTTGCATCTTTTTTTTGATTTTTGAAAAAAACATCCGTGGCGCACCTGTACCCCTACCCGTGGCGTACCTGGTAGTGCGCCACGCCTATCTTGATATAACCGTGGCGCACCATGCAGTGCGCCACGGCTACGAGATAGCCGTAGTGCGAGGCCCGTGGCGCACTGCTAGTGCGCCACGGAAGGCCTTTTCAGGTGCGCCACAAATAGGCCTTTTTCTAGTAGTGAGACTAGTAATAAACGGTGTAAAACTCTATAACCTGTCCGGCTAGGACTTTTCCCTGTAACCCTAGGACCTGGCGACTATATAAGTCGGGCCTATGGGAGCCTTTAGGGCACAATCTCAGACGATAACTTAGACTTTCTAGTCACCTCGCACAGCGAACCTGATCTTTATAACTCGGCGTATTGCCATTATAGTGATTTATAGGAGGAGTAGGATTCCGCCACCGTTGTGGGATCTGAACCTGGGTAAGCTGTGTAACCTCGTACCCGTCTACCGTCCGCCTTACCCCACGTCTCTAAACACGCACTGTGAGGACCCCTCCATGGCGTACTCATTGGCAATACCACGACAGTTGGCGCCCACCGTGGGGCAAGAGGCGCTTCAGGCTCTTCAGCGGGCGAGGACCAAGATCTTCGCGGGAATAGGAAAAACCGTAGCCATCGGTCGCATTCTCTTCTCCGGCAACATTCCGATCTTCCCCCCCCCCCCAGACGAGTTCTAGATCCCGGCGAAGACGAACCCTACGCGGTGTTCGATCGTTCCTATCAGAGACATCCACCTCTTCATCGGTGAAACCGACTCGGGCACTAGTTCCCTGGGAGTTGGAGGAGCATCAAGACCCGCACGGACCGCCTACGGGCTGGATACGTTCGCGGAAGGTTCAATGTCGAATCTCTCTTCGGAGTTCGCCGACAAAGATCGGAAAGATTCAAGACCCGCACGGACCGCCTACGGGCAGGATACGTTCGTGGAAGGATCGATGTCAGATCTCTCCTTGGAGTCTGCCGGCAAAGATCGAAAAAATTCAAGACCCACCCAAACCGCCCCTGTGCAGGATATAAAGGTGGAAGATCACTGCAAATCCGCCGGCTTCGCCCATGCGTCTGGACAGCAGAGATCCAAGTTCGTCGGCATGGTTACCATCTTCGATCTGGCGCGCTGCATTCAGAGAGAGGGCGAAAACCCCCGCGACTACCTCGCCAGGTGGCTCCGTATACGGGCCGACCTGGCAAATTACCCCAATGATGATGCCATCTATCACTTTGTGGAAGGACTGGACCACGGCACGCTTCTCCGACATTCTTTAAGACAGCAACAGGCGTCAGGACGCCTCACCTTCGAAGGCATGGTGAACACCGTCAACAACTATGCGGAGGCTAAAGCGGCAGCTCAGACAGCGCTTGCGCTCATTGACGGAGCACCTTCGATTCAGCCACCACCACCGCCTCCGGCCGCCATCGTCGGAGCAGCGTCACCACCTCCAGTCATCATCGAGGCCATGGCACCTCCACCGCCCGTCATCGAGGAAGTCCTGGCACCCTCCGACTCTGTCATTGACGCGCTTTATGCTGATTTCAGTGCAAATTCAGAGGAGATAGACTTCAGTCTAGAAGAGCTAGACTCCGCTATGCAGGAGATGGAGGAGGAGTACTCGCGCAATGAACAAGCCAATAACACCGTCATGTCCCGAGGGGTGTTCGTCACCATTGGGACAGCGATGGACGAAGACCAGCCCGGGCAAGCTCCGCCTACGGCGCTGGATAAGGGGAAGGGGCCACTTATTGCTGCTGACGATGATCGCGCAAGAGGCATGCCTCCCCCGCCTAATCCAATGCAGCAGCCGTAGGAACTCGGCACCGGTCCGAGCAACAACAACACCGCAAACTTGCCGCCTCCAGCATCTACGTCGGCAGCAGCCCGTGTTACTCCAGCTGATAGAGTGATGTACGGCAATCTCCTCGTTGAGCCACTAACTGTTGATCATATCCGGAACGTGACTCAGCTTGACGAGAAGCGCCAGAAACTGCTAGAGGAAGCGCAAGCCATCGCGGAGCAAGGCGCTAAACTAGATCGAGATCTGGTCAACGCGCAGAAGTCCATAGAAAAAGCTAGAGCAATGGAGGCCGAGTACAAGACTCTGCTCCAGCAGCAGAAGGCCAAGAAGGCTCCGGATCGCGTCATCAACGATCCTGGTGTACGGCGCAACCCCAACGTCACCGTCAAGTACCTCCCGTTAATGTTGGCGGGTACGGCCCGTCAATGGATCGACGACTTGCCGGAGAAATCTATCTACAACTGGGTGGACATGCAAGAAGCGTTCACCAAAAACTTTAAGGGTACATACAAGCGTCCCTGCACGGTGGGTGATCTACAGCGGTGCGTGCAAGAGAAATACGAGACATCTCGCGCCTACCTCTCCCGCTGACTGGATATGAAGAATTCCTGCGCAGGAGTGCACGCCCAGACCGCCATGGCCGCCTTCATTGATGGGTTGGAAAGGGGCACGTTCCTCCGACATAAGCTGAAGCGCTTGCAGGACAATCATCATCTAGACTTGAATCAGATGATTCAGTTAGCTAGTGAGTTCGTAGCTGCCACCGCCGACGCTCCTGGCTCTTTGCCGGCAACGGCCGTTCCAACTCAAGCTCGGAGGAACAGCAGTACAAAGCGGAAAACTGCTCCAGAAGAAAAGCAATCTACCGACATGGTCGCCATGACTTTTGCAGGACGAGGCGAAGGCGGACAACGTGGCCGAGGAAGGGGAGCAGGCCGTGGGCAGCAGCGAGGAAGTGAAACCAACTCGGCGCCGCTCCGTGTTCCCCAAACCTACGAAGAGTACCGCGATATGCCGTGCCTCGTACACCTCTACGCCAACGGCAAAGCCACCCATACCAATCGACACTGCAAGTTCGTCAATGACCTCAAGGAAGACCCGGAGTCCGGCTATAAGCGAAGTTGGAAGAACAGACCGCGAGGCAAGGGCAAGGGGAAGAAGAAGGAGGAGGAGTCCAAGGATTCAAGTGACATGGACGAGGATGTTGACCCCAAGCACGCCGCCACGAGCGACGACAAGGGCAAGAACCCCTTCGCAAAGAAGGCCCCAGTCTACCACACTTTCCTTTGCACTCCCACCGTCCGACAACAGAAGACCTCTCTAAGGATCCTGATGGCTACTCTCCCCCCAGTGCCCCAATACCTGCGCTGGTCGAAGGTTCCAATCACTTGGGACAGGACGGACCACCCAGACCTTGTGCCCATGGAGAACCAGTACGCCATGGTCATCAACCCATTGATTGATGGCGTGGAGTTCACCAAGTGCATGGTGGATAGTGGAAGCAGCATCAACATTATGTACCTGGATACACTTCAGAAGATGAACTTGACGGAGGCAAACCTAAGGCGTACCAATACCGTGTTCCATGGCGTAGTTCCTGGTCGGGAGGCTCGGTCCCTTGGGTGCATCACACTTCAGGTAGCCTTTGGCAACGTTAATAATTACCGCCAAGAGCGCATGACCTTTGAGGTAGTCCCCTTCAAGAGCGTGTACCATGTCATATTCGGCCGCGACATACTCCACACGTTCAAGGCCAAGACATGCTTCCTCTATAACAAGCTCAAGATACCCGGACCAAACGGTGTCATCGCCGTATCCGGAAGCTTTACCAAGGCAAGGGACTGCGAGATCAATGAAGCAGCTGTTGTAGAAGCTGTCCTCTATAGCGAAGAATTCAAAGAGATCCAGAGCAAGGTCAATGACTCAGAGATGCCCGCGTCGAAGAAGCAGATCTTCGACTCCGCTCCTGCGTTCAAGGCCGCCATCGAGACCAAGCAGGTGGAACTTGTGGTAGGCGATGCCTCCAGGACCGTCGCCATTGGAACGAACCTGGATCCCAAATAGGAAAGCGCGCTCATCGAGTTCCTCCGTGAGAATAGGGACATCTTTGCCTGGCAACCTGCCGACATGAAAGGTGTACCTAGGGAACTTGCCGAGCACAGCTTAAACATAGATCCAAAATGTAAACCAGTGAAACAACCTCTACGACGCTTCGGAGATGAGAAGAGACGCGCCATTGGCAAATAGATAGCTAGGTTACTTAAGGCTGGTTTTATCCGAGAAGTCCTTCACACCCAATGGGTGGCCAATCCTGTACTTGTCCCCAAAAAGGGAACTAATGAATTAAGAATGTGTTTTGATTACACCGGCTTGAACAAAGCATGTCCCAAAGATCCGTTTGCTTTGCCTCGCATTGACCAAGTCATTGACTCGACAGCTGGCTCGGAACTTTTGTGTTTTCTCGATGCATACTCAGGATACCACCAAATCAAAATGAGGAAGTCGGACCAATTGGCCACTTCGTTTACTACCCCTTACGGCACGTTTTGCTATGTCACGATGCCCTTTGGGCTGAAAAACGCAGGTGCTACCTACCAGCGGACAATGCAACGTTGCCTTCACGACCAAATTGGTCAGAACGTTCACGCCTATGTGGACGATATTGCGGTGATGTCTAAAAAATCAAACGACTTAATATCCAACTTAAAAGAAACCTTTGATAATCTCCGGAAATACAACATGATGCTCAACCCTAAGAAGTGCGTCTTCGGGGTTCCAGCCGGCAAACTGTTGGGCTTCATCGTTTCCCAGCGCAGAATCGAGGTCAACCCGGAGAAAATCAAGGCCATCTTAAACATAAATCGTCCGACATGCCTAAAGGAAATCCAACGACTAACAAGTTGTGTTGCAGCAGTTAGTCGGTTCGTCAGCCGACTTGGAGAGAAGGCTCTGCCGCTATACAAGTTGCTGAAGAAGGCGGACAAATTCAGATGGACAGACGAGGCAGATGCAACATTGAAGCAGCTCAAGGAGATTCTTTCCTCAGCGCCCATCCTTGCAGCACCCGAGCCTGGAGATCCCTTGTTAATTTACATGGCGGCGACCAACCGGGTTATCAGCATCGTCGTCGTGGTAGAGCGGAAGGAACCAGGCTATGAGTACGGAGTTCAACGACCAGTTTAATACGTAAGCGAGGTCTTGACGGAGTCCAAGCAGTGTTACCCGCACTACCAAAAGATAGCTTATGGAGTATTCCTTGCTTCTCGGAAGTTAAGGCACTACTTTCAGGAGCACCCAATCACAGTAGTGAGCAAGACTCCACTGTCCGACATTATTAACAACAACGACGCTACAGGAAGGGTCACGAAGTGGGGCATTGAACTTGCCGCCTTCGAGATCACCTACAAGAGACGCGACGCTATCAAGTCACAAGCCTTGGCGGATTTTATTGCAAATTGGACGGAGATGCCAGATGCCACTCCGTTACCAGAACCAGAGTACTGGGTGATGCACTTTGATGGATCAAAGTTGCTCAACGGCTCGGGAGCTGGTGTATTGCTACAGTCACCAAAAGGAGACAAGCTACACTACGTTCTGCAGATCTACTTCGAGGCTACAAACAACATGGCGGAGTATGAAGCACTCATTCACGGATTGCGTGTAGACAAGGATATTGGCATCAAGCGCATAGTTTGCTGTGGAGATTCCGACTTGGTTGCCTAGCAGGTGGCTGGCACCTGGAATGCACGGAACCCTATGATGGAGGCATATCGTGACGAAGTGGACGAGATAGCCAAGAGCTTCTTGGGCTACGAAGTCAAGTATGTGCCTAGGGAGCAAATTGAGGCGGCTGATCTATTGTCTAAAGTTGGATCAGGGCGCAAGCAAATTACACCAGGAGTTTTCCTAGAGCATCTACGCACACCATCCGTGAAGGGCGCCGACATCGACAACCCGGATAGAGATGATTCTTTCGTCAACATGGTGACAAAGATCCCTCCGGCTTGGACAAAACCGTTCATGGAATATCTCGAACACGGAACCTTGCCCGATGACGAGGTCGAAAGACAGCAGATAGTACGACGAGCAAAGGGTTATACCATAATCAATGGGCAACTCTACAAAAGGATCACTACTGGTGTATACCTAAAGTGTGTTTCCCAGCTAGAAGGTATGGAAATCCTACGCGAAAGCCATCTCGGAGATTGCGGGCATCACGCCGCTCCTCGATCGTTGGTCGCGAAAGCCTTCCGGCAAGGATTCTACTGGCTGACCGCGAAGGCGGACGCCAACAAGCTGGTTGAGACATGCACAGGATGCTAGTATTATGCCCGACAACCACATGTTCCTGCTGAAGAATTGCGAACAATACCAATAACTTGGCCGTTTGCAGCTTGGGGGCTAGACATGGTGGGGCCGTTACAAACGGCACCGTGTGGATTTACACATCTGCTTGTAGCAGTTGACAAATTCACCAAATGGATAGAAGCTAAACCCATTAGAAAGCTTGATGGGGCAACTGCCCTCAGGTTTGTCCGGGATCTAGTGGTGAGATTTGGTCTCCCACATAGCATCATCACCGACAATGGAAGCAACTTGTCACTCGGAGAAGTGGAGGCCTATTGCTGGGACAAAGGCATCCGACTTGATCTTGCATATGTGGCACAGCCACAATCCAATGGTAAAGTTGAGCGAGCCAATGGATTAATTCTGCAGGGAATCAAGCCACGTCTTGAGGCACCGCTACATAGAGCAGCTGGATCCTGGGCGGAAGAATTGCCATCTGTGCTGAGGAGTTTACGAACTACACCCAACAGATCCACCGGCTACACCCCCTATTTCATGGTATATGGAGCAGAAGCCATCCTACCTTCCGACATCCTCCACGATGCACCAAGAGTAGCCGCTTACGACGAAGATGACACTGAAGAATCCAGACGCCTAGATGTGGACCTTCTCGAGGAGGAGCGCGTTTTGGCATGCCAAAGATCCACCATCTACCAGAAGAAGCTATGCAGCTACCATAGTCGCCGCGTTCGGCATCGCTCGTTTAAAGAGGGGGATTTGGTGCTCCGACTTAAGCAGAAAAAGTCACACAAATTATCCCTGCCATGGGAAGGACCGTTCATCATAAGAAAGGCGCTACTCAATGGGTCTTACTACCTTGTCGACAATCGTGAACTCAAGGATAGGCCCAATGAGGATCATAAGCGTAAGCGACGTGACCCGGATGATGACTACCCGGAGCTTGATCAGCCATGGAACATAGCACAGCTACGTCCTTTCTACACTTAGCATTTCTTATCTAATCGTGTACCTCTTATATGATCAATGAAATAAAGCTCTTTGGTTCACTCATATTGCTGAGTCTTTTACCTCCTTTAGTGTTCATTTTTGGGTCATATAAACCTTTACGCACAAGCTTTGCGATTGCACTTGTGAAAATTCCGCCTACGGGCGTTAGCTTAAGTTTTCTGGTCTATACGTTCTTTGTTGTTTTTATGTGGATTCTGGAGTAGTGACTTTCGGCACTTGTTGTCGGCGATTTTGTGCTTAGGTTATTGATGGTGCCATTGGGCATCATCACCAAAGCGCATGGTTCCGACAGCGAGTCTTCCGACTCACGAAAAGTCAAGCATAAAAACCAAAGTAATGGATAAGCCAACACTTGCTTAAAAAATATATACATACTGGGCATTAATTCTTAAGTAGCAGGATACGACAACCACTGTTTTCCGCCTTAAGATTACATCACCGAGTTTTTTCAATGCACACTCCAGAGGTGAAACAAGAATTACAAAGTGTTTTTCACTCCTTGGGCGCAGGGGACTTGGAGGCCGCATCATCACCGGCCGGAGATTCACCCTCAACGCCGCCACTGTGAGGAGACTCGGAGGATTCAGGGTTGGCATTGTCAAGAAAGTTCCTGGGCACGAAGACATCGACATCCACCAACTCAGCAACCCTGTTGTCATAACCCGTGAGTGATGACAGGATGGCTTCGTGATCGATCTCTTTGCCGTCATCATCTATGTCGGGAATACCAGATGTCACCGTGTCGATGTCGGCACCTTCATAGTGTGCCTTCACCATGGACAGCGCCATCCTTGCGCTAGCCCGTGCACATGAAGCTTTCCAGCTTGCGACACGCTCGGGGGCTCGGCGCAGAATATCCGAGTACTTCACCATGGAGTCAGAGGCCTTGATATAAATTTGGAGGGGCTGGGCGATCTCCTTGGCTTGGGTGATGGAGGTGTTGATGAAGTTGCCGGCAAGAATCGTGCATTCCTTGTCCGAAGGAGGCGAGAGGGTTAAACCCAGGGGCGTTGAAAATTCCGACAACGATTGCATGAGTTCAAAAATTCTAAGTATCTAGACTACAGAACTACAAGGCGGAGGACACTTACTGAAGATGTTGGCCTTAGCCTGCCAGACGATGTCCGCCAAGGATTCCTTCTCTTGTTGGAGGAGCTTGAACGCCTCGCTATGGCGAAGGTTTTGCTCATCGGCAGCTTGCTTCTGATCCTTTAGGATCGCAAGCTCCTCTTTCAAGCGATTGATATCAGCGGAGGCGGAGTCCTGCAGGGCTTTCATGGAATCCTCGTGCATCTTCAGCATTTCTTCCCTCTCCTTCTTAAGGATCATGTTCTCGTTGTCCAGCTGCTGAATGTGCTTGGACTGCTCGACAATATCCTTGGCCTTGGCGACATGCTCTGCAAGTCGGAGAAAACAAAGTACACAGTGAGTACTCGAAGAAGGAAGGCACAAAAGTAAGACAGAAATGCGCAAAAATAAAACAGACTCTTGTTTTTGATGATCTGTTCCTTCAAGATGGCGGTTTTACCCTTTTCAGCTTCAAGGTCCACGCGCATCTTCTGGTACTTATCATTGGCCATGCCCCTCCGAGCATTCTCGTTCTGTGGAAACAAATACAAAGTCCAGACGTTGTTTAGTCTACTTGGAGCCCCTAGTCGGAGATTTTCCATCTAGGCGCTCGGGGGCTAGAGCGAAAGATTTTAACTTAGCATTATGCTTAGCTTTTCTTTAAGCATCTAGTCGGAGCCAGTTCAGTTCTCAACTAGAAGCTTGGGGGCTACAGTATAAAGTTTTAACTCGGAAAATGCTTAGCTTTTCTTTGAGTATCTAGTCGGAACTAATTCAGTTACAACTAGAGGCTTGGGGGCTACATCACTTAAAATTATGAACACTGTGTATGCTACTCGTAAAGCATCTAGCCGGAATAATTTCTTCCATCTAAATGCTTGGGGGCTACAGTGAGAGTTTTTTCTAACTTAGTCACTCTTAGAGCATATAGATGCAAAACCAATGGTTTTCCGTCTACATCCTCGGGGGCTACAGTGGGATACTCATACGAAATAAAAAAGGTAAAGTAAAACTTACAAGTGCGATGATCTTAAGGTTTGTAGCACTCTCGGCCAGCAGCTTGCCAAAGGAAACGCTGTTTCTTCGCAAGATGTCTGCTTGACGGAGTAGCTCCTCGAGACCGCACGTCGGAGATGACGGCACTCCTCCAGGAACCATAGTTGTGCAACCCGGCGTAAGCACCGGGAAAATAATCTTCGTCAATTCGAAGGGTTTCTGGGGAGTAGAGGCGCCGCCTTCGGTAGAAGTACCAGCACCCACCCACCGCCTTGCCGCTACCGATGGAATCCTTAGCCGGAGCTTCAGCCATTTGAAGAGCAGCGCTCTCCTGCGTCGCCTACTCGCCGACAATTGCGAGCTCGGTAGAGGCGCCAGAATCCACTTCCATAGCGGAAGGGCCTAGTGCTTCCGCTTGGGAGCTTGTTGGAGCGGAGGAGGGCTTGACGGCAGGAGTAGCAGGGGCGATGGCGGGGGAAGAGTCGCGATGCAGCATATCTTTAATATTTTTAGAAGCCCCAAGAGTCTTGTAGGACTTCTTGAGGCTGGTTGTGGCTTTCTTCCTGAAACGTGCAAAATGCATAAGTACAGGAATAAGACAGATAAATGAGACAATGTCGGAGAATGAGAAGCTTACACTAGGGGGGTGCTTTAGCAAACATCCCGGTGGCTTTCTGTTGGAGATATTCCCAAGAGGCAATAATAAAGTGGTTAATATCATATCTTCATACTTATGATAAATGTTTACATACCATGCTATAATTGTATTAACAGGAAACATTAATACTTGTGTGATTTGTAAACACAAAAGAGTCCCTAGTAAAGCCTCTTGTTAAACTAGCTTGTTGGTTAATATATGATCATGGTTTCCTGATCATGAACATAGAGATGTTATTAACAACAGGGTCATATCATTAGGAGAATGATGTGATGGACATACTCCTATAGTTAAGCATAGCATAAAGATCAAGTCATTTAATATAGTTCATTTGCTATAAGCTTTCTGATACATAGTAACCTAATTCCTTCGACCATGAGATCATGTTAATCACCATCACCGGAAGGATGCTTTGATGACATCAAACACCACACCATAACTGGGTGGCTATAAAGGTGGCATTGAGTGTTCGGAAAGTATGGGTTGAGGCACATGGATCAAGAGTGGGATTTGTCCATCCATATGACGGATAGATATACTCTGGGCCCTCTCGGTGGAATGTCATCCAATTATCTTGCAAGCATGTGACTAGTTCACAAGGGATCACATACCACGGGAACGAGAAAAGAGTACTTATCGGTGACGAGTTTGAACTAGGTATGCAGAGATACCGACGATCAAAACCTCCGATAAGTAAACTATCGTGAGACAAAGGGAAATTGGTATCGTATGTAAGTGGTTCATTCGATCGCAAAGTAATCGTAGAA